>JARDYH010000002.1:99450000-104250000 GCA_029215795.1 Anniella stebbinsi | reverse complement strand
GTGGCAGCACATGGGATTCCACTTTGCACAGGTCAGCACATACCAACTTGCAATGCGCAGCAGGTCCCAGGATGTTCTGTGGTTTTCAGTGGGCAACATCTTCCTGTCTGCAGCGTGCCTCCCCCAGTGAGTAGTTCTCTAAACTTGATTTTGAAGGGAAGCGTTTAAGATTGCTTTGGAGGCTGCATAAAGTCAAGATTGTGTATTTAGAGCCAAATTCTATATTACTTTCTTAGAAATAAGTCGCCCTTAGTTTAGTGAGACTTACTCCTAAAAGTTGATAGTATTTTATCCTGCATGTAAGATCATGTCATCAAGGGTTGAAATTAGGGGTGTGCACGGACCCCCCGGATCGGATCGGGACCCGGATCGGGACCTCCAATTTTGTCCCGGACCGGTTCAGACAAAATCGGAGGCCCCCCGGACCGGATCGAGTCCGATCCCGACCCAAAAATCGTAAATTTTTGGATCGGCCGCCATTTTTTTCCCCATAGACTTGCATTGCAATGCAAGTCTATGAGGAAAAAATGGCGGCGGGTGGGTGAGGGGGGGCCTAACTCCCTCCCCCCCCCCGGGGCCGTCCGCTGTGGACGGCCCCGGCAGGTAAGCCCCCTCCCCCGCGCTCCCTACCCCCGCTGGGGCCGCCCGCTTCCATCCGCTGGCGCCCGCGGGCGCCAGCGGATAGAAGCGGATGGCTCCGGGGGGGGTAAGCCCCCTTCCCCGCCACTGCTTACCTTCTTGGCCCGTCCGCTCCCGTCCGGCGCCGGCGGCTACTACCAGCAGGCTCCGCGGCCTACTCTGGAGTAGCGCGCAGGGTGATGACATCACCCGGCGCGCCACCCTGGAGCAGGCCGCGGAGCCTGCTGGGAGTAGTAGGCGCCGGCGCCGGACGGGAGCCGCCGGGCCGGGAAGGTAAGGGCCCCCCTCTGCGCGCCCCCTCCTCCCCTCCGCGCGCCCCCTCCTCCCCTCCACGCACCCCCTCCTTACCTTCCCGGCCCGGCGGCTCCCGTCCGGCGCCGGCGCCTACTACTCCCAGCAGGCTCCGCGGCCTGCTCTAGAGTAGCGCGCCGGGTGATGACATCACCCGGCGCGCCACCCTAGAGCAGGCCGCGGAGCCTGCTGGGAGTAGTAGGCGCCGGCGCCGGACGGGAGCCGCCGGACCGGGAAGGTAAGGGCCCCCCTCCCCCCTCCGCGCGCCCCCTCCTCCCCTCCACGCACCCCCTGCTTACCTTCTCGGCCCGTCCGCTCCCGTCCGGGGCCGGCGGCTACCACCAGCAGGCTCCGCGGCCTGCTCTAGAGTAGCGCGCCGGGTGATGACATCACCCGGCGCGCCACCCTAGAGCAGGCCGCGGAGCCCGCTGGTAGTAGCTGCTAGTGCCGGACGGGAGCGGACGGGCCGAGAAGGTAAGCGTCCCCCTCCTCCCCCCCCCGCTGTCCACTTTCATCGGCGGGCGCCAGTGGGCGCCCGCCGATCCGCCGATCCGCCGAACCGGTTCGGAGCCTTTTCGGACCGGTTCGGATTGGATCGGCCGATCCAGCTGCGGGATCGGAAATCGGATAATTTATCCGATTTCCCACTGGACTGGACTCGGATCGTGGATCGGGTCCGATCCAGTGCACATCCCTAGTTGAAATGAGTTTTATGCCTATTCCACAAACATTATTTTAAGAATACTCTATTACTGGGTTTTTTCCTAAGACACATTCTGAGTGTTAATTCCCTAAAGTACTTTACATCTAGGCTCTAAATGTGCATGCCCTACTCAATTTAATTACAAGTGTTTAAAAACTTGGAGGAGGGAATTTCCATGGTATTGACCAACTGCTGTTTTAAAACCCAACTAAAATGCTTCGCCATATTTGACATCCCAGCCAGTTTTTTAAAAGGTTAACCTGCCAGTGGTGATGGTCTACTGTGTGCAGTATCCTAAGGTATCTAATAGTATAAAAATCCAACAGTATTTCTTTATTGAAATGAACGTTATCACAGTATTTTGATGGTCAGTGTAGGGGACATCAGAAAAACCATAATTTATTTACACAGTGACTATTCTCACATAAGAGATTTAACACCACAGAAATCAGAAGGGTTACAGAATAAGATTTCAAAATAGTAGTCAGTCAACACTGGAGGAAATCCCCCTTCCCTCAAGCTTCTAAACTTGTAATTTACCCAGTCTTACATTAAGGGCTTCATACTGGAGGAGGATGTTGAAATGGTTGTACATATGTTAACAGCAGCTTGCATGACAATTGCTTAAAAATGAAAGAAAACTAGCCCTCCATCACTTTATAAGTGGGTTAACAAGTTATGGAACGTGGTATACCTGACCAAATTAGCATAGATTTTGGCAATAACAGGAAAATAAGTTCATAGATAAATTGAGTCAGGAGGAGAAAGGGAACCCCATAAGGGGGTGAAAGAAAAAAAAACGGGGGGGGGGGGCAGAACCAATGATGTATCTTGAGAAAGTGCATATTCAAATAAATCTTTTAATCTTGAAAAAGTATTTATTCAAGTAGAGCCTACGGGTTTCGGACTCAAAATGAGTCCTTCCACACGGCAATTCAAAGAGTTGCTACAGTTCTTTGCTCAAAACACTGTGAATTAGATAAATTGAGTCAGTTTATTTCTTTTTGGAATAGCAAGGTCCAGGATAATATTAATCCATGTGTAATGCTGGGTACAATTTAATATTGTATAAGTTTTATATTTATACGGTTTATATTTGATTTATTTATGTAATATTACTATAATATTCTCGCAGGATTGATATTTATATACTTACATTTTGAACGTGTTATAGTTTGACTGGAGTTGTAGAATGATTTTGATAAACTATTATAAGTATTTGGAAAAAAACACTATTATAAGTATTTGGGGGGGAAAACTTAAGAGAAAAGAAACAGAGCCCACTGCTTCCAGCCTAAAGCATCCTGAACTATTTTGCAAGCAAATCACGGCAAGTCAAATTTAAAAAGGGGAAGCTGTGTAATTTATGATATGTGTGTGTGTGTGTGCATGTGCAAAAAGAGGGGCATAAACTTTTACATAATTAACAACACTCAAACCATGAAAAAATATATAATTCTATGATATGATCCAATAATAATAATAATAATATTTATTTCTTACACGCCTCTCCCTCCGGATCGAGGCGGGGAAAAACATCATTACCAACAATATAAATTACAATATACAATACGTAAACTAATTAAAATCATATAAATTTAATACATTATTAAAATAAACAAAGTATTAAAATTCGACTGGATACGCCTGCCGGAAGAGATCAGTCTTTATAGCCCTCTTAAATTCTTGAAGACTGGTAAGTTGGCGGATCTCTCCCAGCAGGTCGTTCCACAGTCTGGGAGCGTCAGAAGAGAAGGTACTCTGGGTAACAGTTGTTCTCCCTGCTTAAAAAAAATAATTCTGAGCCTAGGGAAGGCAAATTGTCTTCCAAGGAAAGATGAATTAGATGAATTATGTAGTCTGTGTAAATTCAAATATGAATAACCTTGTCATAGTTTGCCTGATATAGTTTACCTAGTAATCTCTTATTTGGCAACAGTACTTGCCATATAAATATATCATGCTATGTTCTATTCTGATACAGCTTATGAATGTTCAGAGCATCCAAATACCATGTGTTGTATGAGATTATGAATGTTTCTCTTCTTTTGCAGATGCTTCAGGCATGTTCCGTTCAACACTTACCAGTTCCATATGCAGCTTTTCCACCCCTTCTTTCTAGTGATCCGTTTCTTTTGCATCCTTCACACCTCTCCCCACATCATGCTCCACACATACCACCCCCAGGCCAATTTCTTCCCTTTCAAACGCAGCAGACACGGTCGGTAGGTATTATTTTAAGTGGGGAAAAATCTAACTTCTTCTAGTCATTGCTTCTGGAATACTTTATTTAAAACCTTGTATTTTGATTGGCTGTCTAGAAGAGAAACTGGGTATGTTCAGCCAAAAATCTTGAGGACTTTTGCAACTGAGACCAGGCCTTTCATTGTAGGAATCTGTGACCTGCAAAAACTGATCTAGCATTAATTACTTCAACTTCCATTCTGCTTGGAGAATAGAAGAAAAAAAGATTGCCTGAAATCATATGGGGCAAAGTATGCATTTCCACCATACCTAGGATTCCACCATCAATTCCCTTTCCAAAGTTGTCATTGTAAAGGTCAGTGCCTTGACACCTCCCTTGAGCTGGACATCCACGGAACCCTGGGATCCAAACAAAGACTCAATTTGCTTGAGATATAAGACTTTTATTAGATTAAGAGCAGGTTAAGTAGTTTAAGAATAATGAATCTACAACAAGACCCAGCATGCATACATAAAAGTGAGAATGGCTAATACCGTCCTTGCCCAGCCAGACCTGTCTCTCTTCCGCACTCCCCACGAAAGGCGCCCACCCTCGAGAGAGCCTCAGCCTTATTCCTCCTCTCGGGTTCCCCCCTCCCTTCTTGGCACCAGCCACAGTTCCTTCTTTCACACCTCCCTCCTTCGGCCTTGATCTTTTACTGGGCTTTGATATCATACCACCTCTTCTGAGTCTGTTGGGCTTGCGTCAAATTGGCTTGAGCCACCTCCCCCACTTCCCGCAGGATATTTTGTAGTTTTTGCATGTAATCCACCACCGAGGTGGGGGTATGGGGTATCTTCCCTTCCCACTTTTCCTTCAGCAACACCAGAGGTCCCCTCAGTTCTCTCCCAAACAACAACTCATTGGGGGATAATCCTGTGCTGTCTTGGGGCGCATCCCGATAGGCAAACATTAGATAAGGCAAAGCCGAGTCCCAATCCGTCTTGTGAGTCACTGCATAAGCTTTGAACATTTTCCCCAGCGTTTGATTAAACCATTCTACTAAACCATTCCCTTCATGGTGAACCGCGGCTGAGGTGCACTGTTGAACTCCGGCTAGTTTCCATAGTTCTTTCAGAAGCTGAGACATGAAACCGCCTCCCAAATCGTGCACCAAAAGGCACGGCTTTCCTAAGCGAGTAAAGACAGACATCAAAGCTTTAGCCAACTGAACGGCAGAAATAGATGTAAGCGGTACAGCTTCTGCATACTGGGTGGCGTAGTCCACAAGGGTGAAGATGTATTTCTTCCCCGCCCTCGTGGCTGGGGCAAACGGCCCCAAGATATCTACCCCCACCTTCTCAAATGGTGTTTCCGAGATGGGTGAGGGACGAAGGGGAGCCCAGGGATGGTCCTTCTGCCCCCGTGGCATCGGAAAAGAGTCCCCCAAAGAGACTTTATTCAAATTCCTGTAATATATGCAAAATCTTACTCCCCCCCCATTTTTTTTTGCGCAAAGGGACACAGGGCAGATCTGTCATCAATACATCAATAGAGCACCAGTTCTATAACTGAGAAATTGAGTTACCCTGAACAGAGCACCAGTTCTATAACTGAGAAATTGAGTTACGTTCACCCATTCCGATTAAAGATTTTTATTCTGTTTCAATATTAAAAAACATAGAAACACAAAAACAAAACTTACAAAACAAACAACAATTAAAAGGACCCCCTACCTTTCCCCCAACCATTTTATAGATTCTTTTAAAGTGAAAGTACAAAGAAGAGAGAAGAAACAAAACCCATCCTCCCCTTTTAACACTACTAAATATTAACATTCATATTCCCCTAATATTAAAAGTTATTAAAACAAACTTCAAGGAAAATAGACCCCCTTATACTTCTCTTATAGAAAAAACATTATTCTCTTAAACAAACCTTTCTCCCTTTCTCCCCTTTATTCCTCCCTTGTTACTGCATAACTACTTCTTAACTACTTCAAATATTCCCATATTTCATTATTTTCTCTTATAAAAGTTTTTAAACTTGTCCCAAATAACAACTTCAGAACAATTTTAAACATATGGCTTCCACAAAGTTTTCAATCTAAGTCTGCAATTATTTCAATCCTGTTATACAAATACACAATACTTATTGTTTCATCATTATTATTATTACCCTCATTATCATCATTACTATTTCCCTTACCAATTCCAAGCAGCTTCTATCCCAACAGCTTTAAATCTATTCTTATTCATATTATATGTCCCTCTAATAATAATAATAAAAAATCACAACAATAGAGAAAAAAAGGCACACCCCACAAGAGCCCAAGAGAAAAAAACCCACATCTTGATGTTAATCCAAAGTCTCTCCTGTAAAATCCGCCCTTCTCTGTATCTGTTCCACACAGCCTCCTACTTCTTCCCAATCTCAGCTCCTTATAATGTTGCAGTTGATCCGTCTCTTCAAGATCTCTCCTACAAATTCCACCTTCTCCATAACAGATCCCATCAAAACTCTCTCATAAATACATCTCCAGGCTTTTAAAACCAATCCGTCTCTTCCACCATTCTTCATCACAGCTCGAAGCACAATTCTGCATCTAAAAATGGCCACGTATCCCTTTGTTCTCCACCATGTTTGTCCTTCTCTTTCCCCCTTTGTCCTCCATTTTAGCACGCAATTTTTAAAAGCACTTTTTCCTTAATTATTCTCTCACAACAATCAATTTTCTTCTAGAAATCCTCATTCCATAGATGTTTCTCTCAAACAGCAACTAACCCATAGCTGTACTTTTCTTTGAAGAAGATAAATCAACTCACCAACTGGGTGATGTGTAAAAAAAACATTATCTCTACATACTCAAATCAGTTAATCACTGCCGCAGTAACTCTTCATTCCCGACGCTTTTCTCCTTTGAAAAAATAAAAATTAATCAATCTTGTAGTTAATTCTGGAGAGACTTTCTTATACCAGCAAATCGTCTTTTTCCCTGCTTTTAATTCTCCTCTTGTGCTTCTTCCAAATATTGATAATACTACGTACTGTGAGAGGATGATTAAATATCTGCCATTCAGTTGTTAACTCTCAGTTCTCTGGACTTCACTGCATCAAAGGCATCCTGTCCACTGATGTTACCATTCTCGGGAAATGAAGATAGAACGACCTTACATTCTGGATCAGCATCTGAGCGGTGTTAACCACGTCCGACTCACTCATGTTGAAAATCCGCCGAAACGACTTCATTACCCCATGGGCTGAGCTCACAGGACCTTTTGTGGCATGCTCCTTGCATTTCCCTTTTCTGGGAAATGTTAAGCTCCATCTGAGAGGCTCCCAGAGAGCTGCTGCCGTCCAGTCTCGGCAGAGTTCAAAACTATGCTGCTCGGTCGTCCATGTTCTTCACCGGAAGTCCACGTTCACACATTCCAAAGTCACCTATTAAGATTATTCATCATAAGCGGGGGGAAACACTGAGATGTTCAAACTAATAATAATCTCATAATCACATTAGAAAGGACAGGGTGCAGTAATTAAAATACAATTTAGGTTTATGAGGTTTGTAGAACAAAACAAGGAGTCTCTAAGTGTGCACTCCAGCAGTAGTTTTGGAGAGAAATAAACTTTCTTTTCTTCAGAGAGTGTTGAAAAAAGAGAATAGTATATCTGACAACTCTGAAAGCTACTCTGTATTTATTTCTGAACTTTAAGAGCCGTCATGGTTAGTTGAATGGTGAAGAACCCAGGGACGTAGACTTCTCAATTTCCTGAGGGGCGGGCATGAGGCTAAACCTGGGAAAGTGGGCTAGGCTTATTTATATTTATGTATATATTTCTATTTCTGGAAACCATCCTTCATCAACAGATCCTACAGTGTTTAAAGCCACACATTAAAATAACCACTATTCAACAAAAATACTACATTTTAATTAAATATTATAATAGTTTACACACTACCCCACCATCCATAGTCCTATACAATTACCATCCAGGTTGAAGGCCAAAATAATTTATATATTCATTTATTTAAAACATTTCTTGGCCGCCTTTCAGGGCAGATGCCCTCACAAGGCAGCTTACAACAATAACGATAAAAATCAACAAATTATTTTTATGAATTTAAACAAATGTATTATAGCTAACCAGAGGGGGCATTGAAGGGTAGATAACTAAGCAAAGCACCAAGGAGAAGAAATACATTCAGGATGTGCACTGCTGCCAGCCTGGTTGGGCATTGCCCCCACTTGGAAATCCCAGAGGGGGCTTGAGCCCCCCCCCATAGTTTACACACCTGTGAAGGACCCAGGAGATAAATGGGACATTTTTTACCACTTCGACCCTCACCCCGCCCCCTTGCATATGGAAGAACTGAAATAAATGCTGATACGGTTTCTGTCTCTTGGTCTCTTTATCAAAAAAGTAGAAGAAAATGTAATATTGTAATTGCAATGTTCTGATAGCACCGTGCCACCCAGATGCAGTGAAAAAGTAGGAAAGGAAAAGCTCTCTGTGTAGAATTCGGCCCTCACTTCAGTGATGAAACTGAAAGTAAATATAGTGATTAATAGCGTTGTGTAGAAAAGCTCATAGTAGGCAAACACCAGGATGTGGATATAACACTTGTGGATATAAATACTGGAAAAAGTGAATGTTCTCACTTTCATGAGACTGGAAAAAAGTTGCATAATGTATATTAATATATTTACATTGAAATAGGCAGCAAACATTGAATTACAACAGGTATTTAGAATCAGAATGAGGCGCTTTGAAGTACGGGAAATGTTTATTTCAGGCAACATATTAAGCATTTTCCCCATCTCTACTTTAATTCTTAAAAACCTGTCCACAAGATAGTATGAACATCTCTGTACTGTGTAATACCTATTCAATACGTCTAACAAATAACTAACTATTTTTGGCAAATACAATAGCAAAGTATATCTTTAAAAGGTCAAATATAGATAGGTTTTTCTTTTGTTTTTCTTTAGCCTCTTCAAAGGATAGAAAATGAAGTAGAATTGCTTGGAGACCATCTTCCTGTAGGAGGTTTTACCTATCCACCTTCAGCCCATCCACCAACATTGCCTCCCTCAGCCCCTCTTCAGTTCTTGGCGCATGATCCTTTACACCAAGAAGTGTCCTTCGGAATAGTAAGTGGTGGTTTTTCAGCATTTTGCCATGATTCATTTTGCAGTATGCCTTCTAAATCTATTTTGCATTATTATTATTATTATTATTATTATTATTATTATTGCATTTCTTTCTCGCTCGTGACAGTTTTTCTAAACAGACATGACGGGCTTTGCCAAGTCATGCTGTCTTTTACAGATTCAGAAATGTTCTGACTATTGAGCATGTTTTAAGTATGACTGCTTTCTGGATGTTGGTGTGGATGTATTTTGGAAGGCCCAGTTCCTGAAGGTTTTCTGTATAATTTTTTGATGTGATGCCAGTGACCGAGGTGACTAACGGAATAATTGTGACCTTTTCCTGTTGCCATAGTTCTTTGACATCCATGGCCAGTGGTGTATATTTTTCTTCTTCTTCTTCTTCTTCTTCTTTGATTGAAATTAAGTATTTCAAAATGTGTAGCTGTTGAAAATTGGAAACAAATTAGCCGTATGTTTCATGGAATTAAGATAAGTTTATTTAACAGGCTTAGTTCATCAATTTTTGAAAGTCAGAACTGAATTGTAGAGCTAAATGAAGATATACTGTGGTGAAAACTATTTTAGAAATTTAGTACTAAACTGGAGTAATCTTGTTTTACAGCTTATTAAGCTACTAAACCATTTCCCCTTCCTTCTTCCTTGTTTTAGCCTTATCCACCATTTATGCCTCGAAGACTCACAGGACGTAGCCGATATCGATCCCAGCAGCCAATTCCGCCTCCTCCTTACCATCCCAGCCTATTACCATATGTGCTGTAAGTCTGTTTTAACAGCTCACCTTCTTTCTTCCCTTGCTTTCACAGAATCATAGAATAGTAGAGTTGGAAGGGGTCTGTATATGGTCACTCTAGTGTAGTGCCTGTACCTTTAACAGTTGTGATGAAGAGGGAATTTCACCAGGAACTAATTGCATACAAATGACACCTGCTGAAATTCCCTTTTCTCTACACCTGTTAAAGTTATATGAGCCCTGTCCTCCTTTTCAGATGGTCAGCCTAGTTAAGGGCTTATTCTCTTCACTCAATTCCAAGCACTCAATTCCACACCTGATGTGTGGCTGGTGGCTACAGGTAACAGGGCCTAGTTAGTAGTAGCACCCGAACTGTGGGGCACTTCCCCCATAGAGGCCCACTTGCAACATACCTTTATATCATTGTGGCACAAGGCAAAAAACTTCCCCTACCCCAGGTTTTTAATGCTCTACATTATTTTATGCTGCTTGATGTTTGTTTTAATTCCACTGACTGCTTTTATACTGTTTTGCATTGAGCCGTTATCCTTGTTTTTAAAAACTTTTAATTTAAAAAAATGTATAATATTTCTTACATATAAAAATGATACTTTATACACGAAAAAAGAACAGGACACGCTCCGCGGTAAAGAAAATAAAATAAATAAGGTCATTTTTTTCAATGAACATATTAATCTGTTGTTCAGTCCTTGATCTTCTATAATAAGTTAATTTTGATAAGATCGCAATGTTCCATATTCTATTCTACCATTCAGATATTGTTGGAGGAGCAGCTTCCTTCCTATACACATTTTAGCTCCCTTGTATTGTGTTTTAATGCTTTTGTATTAATCTGTTTTGCTGTAATTTTAACTTTCTTGAAAGCCACCATGGGAAACCAGTAGAAGAGCATGGAAGTTAAAAATAAATAAATAAATCCACATTCTAAAACTGAGTTTACACACTTGGATCTCTGGAAGCATTAACGTGTAACATAATGTATAAAATCGCAGGGGAGCCAATTATATCATAGACTTTTACTTGTACAATAATGAATTGTATAACTAGAATTCAGATTGTTCTATTCATGCAATTCAAAATGTTGCTACATTCTAAAAGCCTGCAGACTTTTTGGCTAGTACTAAAGGAGGATGCTGGCTCTCTTCGCAGATCAATGCTTCCAGTGCCCCCCACGGTTGGCCCCGCCTTCAGTTTTGAGCTGGATGTAGAAGATGGTGAAGTAGAAAACTATGAGGTTGGTTAATACTTTTGTCAACCACCCAGAGAGCTTCAGCTCTTGGGCGGTTTAGAAAGGTAATTAATAAATAAATACTATATAAATATGTATAGTATCGGACTTGACTATGTTTCTTAATTTTTGAAATGGATTTTCCTCAACTGGTGGGATTCCAGCCAATGGTTGTGTGAATACAAAGCAGCTCACAACACTAATCTTTCTTCTCCCTCCCTCCCACCCCCCTGTAACTCCCCAAACCCCACTCCTAATGTCAGGATTGGGCCCAGTGCCTCTACAGAGACCATGGGAACTGACTCTGGACCTGAAAAGGAGGGGAGTACAAAGAGCTGAGGGAGGAAATGGAGATTCAGGGAGACCACGAGAGGCCCATCGAGGTGCAAGGGAATCAGGTGGAGGCAAGCCCAGCCACATCCTCGCCGTCGGTTGCAACACAGAAACTCCCCGGGGGTTGGGGAGAAGGTGGGGCTGTCCGATACAAAGACCCAACACAGGGCCAAGAGGGCAGAACGACTCCAGAAAGTGAGTCAGTCCTCCAGATTAACCTGTCACAGGAAGACCCTTCCTGAGGGTGGGACTGGGAAAGCTTCTCAGTTCTCGTATGGCTGGCTGGGCACCAGAATCGCAACAAGGTCTATGCTGGTTTTGTAGTGCTTTTAGCAAGAGATGTTTAGGTAGCTTATTTTATGCATCAGGATAGCCTAGGCAGGCTCTGTAGCATTAGGTTGCTAGTAGGATAAGGAAGTCTGAACCTTACAGGGCTGTTGACCGGATCCATTTGCACAATACAGGCCATTCACTTGCAGGTCTGCTGTTTGGTTTGGCCACAGACATGCCTTCAGTCTTTGACACCAAAGGATAAGGACAAGGGCGCTCCTAAGCCATTGGTGCTGAGTTGTACAGGGCTGCAAGGATGAGGGGAGGAATCCGAAATGGGGTGGGAGGATCTTGTGAAGTGATCTCAGGAGATCTCTTCCTCCCCCCATAGTCCAGTACGATACTGCCCTTGGTGAGAGGGTTGCAAGGGGAGAGGAAGGAAGGAAGGAGAAAGAAGATTGGTTGCTTTCCATTCAACCAATCATTGGGACAAACTGTTGCCACTAGATACAGGTTGATGACTGCTAGGTTTCTAATTATTTAATTACAAAATACAGTTGTTTCCACCAGTATAGTTACGCTAAGTGATGTCTAGGTATTTCTTCATTGCTCAGAATTGAACATGTTGCTATATGTAGGGCCTTGTTATCACACCTGTTATGTATGCCTGGACAATTCAAATCCTGCAGCAAGAGCAGCTAAACTCATTTTCTTGTATAAGTTCTGGTTTGCTGGTCATTTCTCATCAATTGCTTCTTTGCATATCATATAAAGTTAAACCGGGTGGGTTTTAAAAGGTTGGATTTCTCTTATAGGCACTGCTGAACTTGGCAGAAAGACTGGGAGAGGCCAAACCGAGAGGACTGACAAAAGCAGATATTGAGCAACTCCCGTCTTATAGGTTCAACCCAAACAACCATCAGTCAGAACAGACTTTGTAAGTACTTCTTCCCATTGTTGAGGTTTTAGTATGAAGTCACTTTATCCTGATTGGATGGAGTCCAGCATAGCAAAGAACTGTTATATAGTATCACAAATTATTTCCCAGTATAGATGTTAGTTAACTTGGAGCATAAGGCATGTGTGTGTGTGTGTCTTTAACTTCAGTATTGGAGGTTGTGACGCAACCTGCCCTCTGCCTCTGCTTTGGGTCAGCTGACTCATTCGCTTCAGCCCCTATATTCACCAGCTATAAGAGACACCCAATATGCCCAATTGGTTCCCTTTACCCACACAGGAGAAGTACTCAGGAAAAATGAATACTATTGATAGCGCAGAAAGATGAACAACAGGTGGGGTTTTATATTTTAAAACCAAACAAATCCAAGTTTATTTAATACAGGGAACCTGACAGATGGCACAATAAGCCACCCACTCTACAGAGGGTGGGTAGTGTACCTACTGTGGGCAGGAAGATGACACACTAACAATGAGTCAGTGGCTCAATTCGGACGACACAATAAACAACTGGTGTGGGGGAAACAATCGTCAGTTGTTTTGACTATTGTGTCATCCGAATGCTGCCATAGTCAACTCAGCGCTGATCCTCATCCACACCACAGTTGATCATTTATTACCATGTTGTGTGGGGAGTACCCCCTAGGTTTAGGGTTAGGGTTAGTCAACTCACCATTGACTATCGTGTCGTCCGAATTGAGCCAGTGTGTCATCTGAACCCAGCTACTTTCTGCCAAGGCAGATGCTGGAGGAATGCCTCACCTGCAACCACCACCCAGGGCTTTCTTTGCTGAGAGACCTGGAAATTCCTAGTTGGCAGCCACCAGAAGATCTCAGGCATATTCAACCCTGGGCTTAACATCACACGCTACTTGGTCTGGAGAGCTACCTCCCTAGGAATGGACAACCACTAGTGAAGGAAAACTGTGAAGGGGTGCCACCTAAAAGGCCAGTGCTTCAAGAGGGAAGAGTTGGGCATTTTGGTATTTTAAAACCAGAACGGGTGAGGGGAGGAATACGTGATTACTTATCCTGAGTCTGTATGCTTGCTTGTCCTCAGTGCTGTTGCAACTAGAGGCAAAGACTTATGAATGGAAGCTGCCTGCACTTATTGGTGGGCTCTTGTAAAGAAAATTAGCCACATAATTCTTACCCCTTTCTATTTCTTATTATATTTTAGTAAATGTGAGAAGAGGTTTTTGTCTCTTTGGCTACTCGTTCCTATTTATGCAAAAATTCTGGACGTTAAAAAATAACCATCAAATGTTTGCATCAGTTTTGCCTTGTGAATTGTTGTGTTGGGGGTTGGAGGAGCTGATACTTGCCCCGATCTATAGCGCCTTGTTCTGGTGTGGTGAATACCACCTCTCGCTACTCGAGATGAACATTTAAACAACATTCACTACATGGAACTGATATGGCAAATCATCTCTTGACTTCACCGCTTCTTAAAGTAGTATGAGAATCAAGTCTTGGCTGAGAAAATAGCTCTTTCCCTTTCCTCAATAGCCATAGCATCACTCCCCCCCCCCGCCTTCCGATTTCTAGCCAGACAGTTGTCAAAGAACTTTGTCACTTCATTTTCTCTGCAAAACAATACGTATTTTAATCTCTATAATGCACTTACAAGCAATGGCAAGTGGCTTGTCATCGTCACTCCTGGAAAAAGCAAAGAGAACCTATCTTGCTGGTAGAGCGGCCGTTGATGCTAGAAAAATGAGTTGTTAATATGAGTTGTGGTGGGAAATCAGCCGTTCAAATTTCAGCTTAGCTGTGCACTCACTACATGACCTTTGGCAAGCCATTATTCATGCTTGGCTCTTTCTCCACCTACCTTACAAGGTGGTGGTAAAGATGGTTGAGATGCAACATATGCAAAATGCTTTGAATACTCTATATACACTATATAGCACTATATACGCACATACATTGTTTTGAAAGAAGATTCTTGTTCTGGGTTAGCATTGTTACGGACGTGTTCTGCCTAATGCTGCCCTGTACAGTAGAACTGCAGTCTATTTAAAAATAATATTTTCAAATATCGGGCACTGCAAAATCAGCATTTACACTTCATAGAAATGTACATATTTTAAAATATCTGCATACGAAAAGTCTTACATTTTCAGATACTGTAAAAAAAAAAAAAAAAGCCACCCCAACTTTTGTTGCTCTTACTGAATAAGGTGTTCCACAATCTTTCTTTTAGGTGTGTAGTATGCATGAGTGACTTTGAGTCAAGGCAACTACTTAGAGTTTTGCCATGTAGCCACGAGTTCCATGCCAAGTGTGTCGATAAATGGCTTAAGGTAATAATTCTGTTTTTAGAAAGAAACTACAGTAACCTAAATTCATATTTGTATTGCATGTCATTGCTTCTCAATATTCAGACATTTCAAGAAAATTCTATATTGTAGCAATATTTCTCAGTATATAAAAGTAGACTGTACAGACCAGACATGTATGAATTGTCTGTCGTACCGCTTATAGTTATTTAAGATTGGCCTTTTTATTACTTACAGGTAGAGCCTTGGAGAGCTCTACCTATAAGCTCCCTCAAAATCTGTGTTTCCAAGAATGTTATTGACTATATTACAAAAAATAACCTAATTTGTTTTAAGGTTAAGAAGGAGCCAGCAGGAACAAGCAGTGTCATGACAGAACAACATTGTACACAAGATGACAAATATGGAAGTATAATTGAAGTAGGAAATTAATTATCAATTACAGAGAATGTACTGAATTCCATTGTGTCACTGCAGTGGTAAATCCAAAAATAGCAAAACTGTAGGATCCTCTAAGGCTTTATACCCTGAAGATTATTAAACTTATGCCCTTGGGTTGCTCATAAGTCATATGCTTATGACAATTTTGTGGATTTTCTGCATTCTTCAATGTTACCGCTAGATGCCACCATTTCTTTCTGTATAGCACAGAAAAGAGCTCCCCAGTAGTAGAGAAGTACAATTAGTAGAAGTACAGTAGTTTCCATGTTAATTTTGTGCACTGACTTACTTAGATCCCAAGTGCCCTGTGCAAGGTGCTTCCATTTGTGCATGGGAAGGACTTCAATTTTTTTTTGCAGATTATTCCTTCCTGCTGCAGTTCCTATACATCTTTTCCCATCTTTTTCTGGAGGAGCAAATTTTCAGAGGGCTGCAACAGGAAAGGAGAAAGTCCCATTCCCTGATTAGAACTTTGTTCATGGAAACTGGGATCCAAGTCACCATTTTATGAAGAGTCCCTGAAAATGCATATTTGAGAATTTTAGAAGACGTTGCAATGCCAGCCATAATGGTACATCGTTTATGCATACTAAAAGTTCTACTGTAACCATGCCAAAGTCACTGCTAGCAGACTTTTTCTACATCATAAAACATTGAAATAATTGGTCCAGTGGGCTGGATTGGATTATTTGTATAAAATGTAGGATCTGACTAATACATTAGAGCAAGCAACATTTACAGTTCAAATTTTTGGAAGTTAGGGGTATCAGCGTTACAAGCTTATTGGTTAGCAGTAAAAATATGGATCACACTTTCTTCTGGGTGGCAGCTATAAATGTGTAAACTGACTCAAACTGAGAATAATTGATACGAGTTTGAGTTCTCACTGACAGCGCCAGCCCAAGATATTTTGCTGCCTGAAGCAATCCAAAAAATTGTGCACCCCCCCAACCCCCAAGAAACTTGACTAGGTAATGAAACAGTTACCAGTAAAGAAACAATAGAACAAAGAACGTCTCGGAGAAAAGATGTACATCGAACTAAGATGAGTTTTTATGATGCCGCTCTCACACATCTACAAATTATACGCTTATCACGAGAGAAGTGATGGGAGCGGGCCTGGTCCTCAAAATCTTCAGCTAACGTTAATGGCCTCATTGGTATTCGTCAGTTGGGTGGTGTGTACATATGACTAATGAATCATTCAATTGAAATACCTGGCTTTGAGATTAAATCTACAGTTCTATGCACACTTACCTGGGAGAAAGCCCAGTTGGCAACTGAACATATTGGAATTTACTTCTGAGTAAACAAGCATAGGATTGTGTGATAAATCTTAAAAGCTGGCACAAACCAACTCTTACAACGAAGCTCTCGGGGCAGTTCACGACAATTAAAACTACAAAACGCATTATAAATTGCAACATAAAATGGAAAAGCTTAAAACGTTCCCCCCAAGTTCTGCCTTTTTAAGAAGTTTTAATGAAAACAAGTGGAAGGCTGCAATTTGGAAACGAGGAAGGAATCTTGGTAAGGGGGTGTTTAGCCCTGTCATTGTCAGCCATTCTTCCTCTAAACCAGTGTTTCTCAATCTGGTGCCCTCCAGATGTTTTGAACTTCAACTCCCATCAGGCCCAGCCAGCATGGCCAATAGTAAGGAGTGTTGGATGTTCTGGTGCAAACCATCTCGACGTTGCCAGGTTGGGCAAGGTTGCTTCTAAAGTTAATCTCCTGGTAGCTACCCCCAACCAACCCACCAAATACACAGGGGAGCAAGGGAGAAAATGGTGCACTGTGTATTCCCCAGTGGGAGCAAAAAGCAGGGTTTGGGGCAGGGGTGTGTGAAAACAGTAATGGCTGGAAAAGTTTAAAGCACTTCCTTCCCACTAATTAATTCCTAAATTTCAGCATCCATTGGCTGGAATCTCAGGGATTTAGCAGCTACATTTTTTTTAAAAAAAGTCTGCATATAACTTGCCAGATGAAACTGCTAATAGCCCTAATATGTAGATATGAAATATAAAAAAATGCTGTACCAGTGGTTGAGAAATATACAGGATTCTTCAGCAATCGCTAAGTTGCCACATGCAGCTCTGCAGCTGGTGTCTGGACTTGGCTTGCCAACACTGAGTGAAAGGAAAAGGCTCTAAGGGTCTACAGAGGACGTAGTGGCTGCCCCAAAATGCTGTGCTCCAGCCTCTCCTCTTCAGCCTGTTCGTCCCCTTTGAGTTTTGCCTTTGAGAAGTCAGCCACAATCCCTTCCACATGGCTCCTTCTCTGAAACTGGAGGACGACGACAATGATAAAGCCGGCTCTGCGAGTCACTGAACCCAACATGGGCCTCCTCCACACGAGACATTTAATGAGCCTTAGAGGCTCATTATAAATTTTACCTCCACACCAGCGGAGCGCAAAACGGGCGTACAGGCGCGTTATTTCCCCGATAATGCGCATTTTCGAATGCGCGTTAAATAGCGACTTTTATTTTTCTCCGGCCGTTAAAGCGCATTATCGCGGTGTGAACAAGCGATTATGCGTGTTAACGTCTTCTAAAGCGCTTTTTGGACATGAATTAATGCGCTTCGCCGCCTCTCGCCGCCTCCCGTGCAGAGGGATTAGGCGTAAATGCGCCTCCGCGAAAATGCGCATAATCCCGGAACCGGGCGCAAAAGCGCATCCTTGTGGAGGGGGCCATGTTCATCTTGTGAAGGGGTCTACGTTCCCATCACAAGACTGTGTGGGTTCTCTACTCCTGACATGGATGTCTGCAAGAGGGATTACTATGTATCCAGGCCATGGTGCTTTCCCCAACCTGGCATCCAACTTGAACACCCATCACTGCAGTGAATACACTCATTTGACCATGCTATGATGGGAGTTGTACATCTGGAGGGTGGCAGGTTGGGGAAGGCTCTACTATGGATAATCAGCGTTCCCAATCCCATGGAAACCTACATGTGTAGAAGTTTCACATATAAGCTTCCCTCCTGCAGGTTCACCTTTCTGTGATGGCTTACTCACATATACAAGCTGTCCCTTCGAAGCTATGGTCAACAACTGTTGGATGTGTTTGCCAATGGTCTTGTTCTCTTCATGCTGGTGTAGAAAGTAATGTTTGCAGTTCACCATTACAGAGTATTCCAATTAATACCAACTTAATCACTTTTAAAGTAATGGCCAGCCTCCCCCCAAACCCCCATAGCTCATCTTTTGGATAGATCCTGTTAAAATCAAGTAGTTACTCTATTAATTTTTCTAAAATGCCCCTGGGTTTTGATGTGGATTTTCCCTCCACCTCTTGCTTGGTTATGTTGGGGTATGTGTTTCAGTATATATAGTGACCTTTTATAAAAAAAACCAACAACTTACTATATTGTTTTTCTATATTAGTTTGTATGTAATGCTCTACGGTCTTAGCTCTGGCAATTTGATAAAACCTGTTTCTCTTTTCCAGGCAAATCGTACCTGTCCTATTTGTAGAGCTGATGCTTCAGAAGTGCATCGTGATTCGGAATGACCAGTCTAAGAGCACAATTATACTTTGGGTGTTCCTAGTCACGTGTGTGTGTGTGTGTGTGTGTGTGTGTGTGTGAATTTTACATATATATATGATCTCTGCATTGAAAACCCGTGTGGCTTCCAGCCTTCCCTTTACACAAAAGGGTCAATGGACCTTCCTTTTGCACTGTGTGATTTAATCGACTATAAAGCTCATCATTAGTCTTCACAATTATGGGATTGTTATACTAACTGAGTGATTGGAACTCCAAAGGTGTTTTTTTTTCCTTTTAGCATAATTTCGTGTGTGCACTAACATTCCCTGGTTTTTGTGTGATCATTCTGAGTGTTGCTGCGAGATTACAGTGGAACGTGATCTTCTAGCATGTGCTTTTATATTAAAAAAAAAAGTGGTAGTTCCAGACAATATAGCAATCTACCTTATATAGAGCCTTCAAATACTGTGAGTGGGAATAAATGGTGTGAGTGGTTGTGTTGATCGCAGGGTGTCTGTATATCTGTGGATGAGCAAGTGTTTTGGACGGGCGTGCGAGAGGACTTATATACCAGCATGTACTGAGGATGTATGTGTGTAGTATTAATTATGCTGCAATGTATAATCTTGTGTATTATTTAAACAGTACTAGTACTGTACACTGGTTTCTTTCTTGCACACTGAATGCTAAGGGTGCAGCATTTGGGATTTCATCCCTCTCCCTATGTATTTAATAGTATAAAAGGCTTTTGGCTTTTATTCAGACATCTACTACGCTTCCCATTAATTGGAGATATTACGTCTGCTGTAAAAGCATATTGATTCCCCAGTTACTACAAATAATTAGCCTTATTTTTAGGCCGTTGTCTTCAACTGGTGGGTGAGGAACCACTACTGGGTTGCAGCCAGACCGAAGGAACAGCACCAACACCACCATATTAAATAGATAGTAAGAAATTAAGCGTGTCCCAAAATGTATGTTTGGACTAAAGGTTGGTCCCAGGACTGAAGACTACTGTTTTAGGCTGCAGAAGTTGCAGCATTGCACAGTCAGGTAGCAATATTCTCAACTCATGATTGAAAGTTGATGTCTTCTCTTCCTTTCTAAATCCTTCCAGCCAGTATTGGTTCTTTTCTGTTGAACTTTTATTTGAAATACTGAAGATTCTCCATCCCCCATTTTTATCTTGTGCAAGCGCTTCTTGTATATTGGGCAATACAGCTCTTAAATACACAATTTTGCTTACAAACACTGGCACCCATTGCTTGCCATACGCGAGCAAAACACGTTAAATTAACTTTAAAGAGAGAGAGAACCTTTCCTTTTTAAAAGCATTCGACTTCATGGGCAACATTAAATCCTTAGCACTTTCTTAGAAGTAGAATATGTGGGTTTCCCCCATCCCAGCCATGGTACCATGTTAATCCTTTACTACTTGGCAAAAATGTCACAGGATCCAGTTCAGCTTGCTGTACTTTGTAGCAGGCTTTTGCGTGAATGTCGAATCAATCTCAGTGTCATATAGGCAGTATGAAGAATATTCATATTCAAGGATGGGCTAGTATATCAAATCAATGAAAACGTAATACATGCTACGAATCTGGAGTTGATCTCCTTTCAACTGCCTTCTGGGGGGAAGGTGGCATCACATAACATTTCAGACTCGGCATTTTGAACTTTTTTTTTTTTTTCCAATACACTACGATCTAGAAATGGCTACCGGAGTTCTCTGAAAGATGCACATTTGTTTGTAAATTCTTCCATTTTTTTCCTCCCATATTTTAAGCACCACAACCTTTGGTTGCAACAGCACAAAAACTGCAACTAAGCAATACTGTAGCTGCCAGTTGGCTTTGAGTTCCTTCTGTGTCCTTTCTGATGTTTTGTATGCCGCTATATGTTAAGTCTGTTTCTTCCTCCATAACAGTGTAGGTTGTGAATCATCCTTCTTTCTGAAGGCTCTGCTGACCAGTCACATCTTGTGAGTCTACAAATTAAAAAGCACAATTCTCATTCACCTCCACCCTGTTTCAGATACTGTTTGCCTCTGTACAGTATTTCAACGCCTTAGTCTGACCATAGTGTCAAGAACTTAATGCTAGTGACACAGTTTTACATACTGTGTGACAGATTTACACATGTTACAATTTTTCCCTCGATGCATGAAATTGTTTCAACATGTTCCGTCCCCCCGAAAAAAAAGTTAAATTGCGCATAGGAAACTTTTATTTTGTTAAGCAAACAAAATCATGGGTTGGAAGGTGGGGGGAAAGCCACACCTCTTTTGCAGTACTTTGGGTCTTTTTCATATTGCTGGACAGAAAGTTTTTTTTTTCACCTGTACAATTCCAATTATAATACTACCCCACTCAGCGTCCACTGTCAAAGTGTAGAAATAAGGCCCATTCCTTTCTCTCACAGTGACAAGGCACATATTACCGAATTCCAGATGTGGCTCCTCTGCCCTGGATCAGGATCCATGTTGCAGTGCAGTATCTGTCCCTTAATTCCCCGTTTTAGTTGAGTGAGGCTGATGATGTACGGATAGGGCTTGCAGTAGGGACGACCGAGTTAATTTTTGCACTCTTGTAGCTGTTCTCCTCTTGGAATGGCTTTTGTTTGCATGGAACCCTTGCAGATGTGCACAGATTTGCTTCCTGGTTTTAGCTGTGTATGCAGCCACATGTGCATGTGTCCTGAACCAGCTCAGGCTAGCTGTGGTGGAATTCTCAACCCATTGTTGCTAGCAGAAGCGAATTCATACACTGCCATGAACTGCCGCGCGTTATGTACATCTGCGCCTCTTAATTCCACAGTCCTCGTTGGTGCATAACCACACCGGATTACGCTGGGTAGCCTTTTCCCTCTTCCTTATCCCTACCTCTCCCACTAAAGGAAGAAAAAAAATAGTTGGCTTTATTATGTTGGCACTGCTGGGGTTTTATTTACATGTATTGTCAACTTCATTTGACCTTTCCTGGCCTTTTTTAAAAATGGGTATAAAGACCTTATGGATGTCTCTCTAAGGTCTTAATTTGTAGCTTTCTTTACAGTTATTGTGTGCAAAGTAATTTCTAGAGTTTTTGTAGTCTCCAGAATGTGATATTTGTTGCAGCTGTTAACATTTCCACCTCTTGTATTATTTGAGATTTATCGACTCTTTTTTTGCTTTCTGGAAACTCATCACAAACTTGGTTACTGGTAGGCCTACCTAAGAGAGCTGTGGTTCTCTCACCCTCTGTCCCCTTTGGTACCTTCTGTTACCTCATTTTGCTTTTTTTGTGTTGCAAATATGCTAATGTTTATGAAAGCCTATTGGTTTTGTTAGAGTCATATTTGTCAAATCGTACTCCATTGTATCATTTAACATGTAGTTTAAAATGTATTATAAATATCTGTAACCAAATCATTTGAAGGCTTGATAAATTTTTAACAAAATTTGTACATTTTTTATGAGAGTTACTAGTAATGCTTTTACTAAGTAGTGCAATGAATTTTTATTTTTAATCCCTGTGCCCAATTTTGGAGTTGAGAGGGTTGTTCAGTAATAAATGTATGATGTACACTTATACAACTACGTGTTGCTTCTTGGGTATAGCATTAGTTCTCCATAACCTGGTCATGTACAATTAAGATGCCAAAAAAGCCAATGGCAAAGGAGTGGAACAAAGGATGTAGTTTATTTTAAACCCCAAATCTGATGCGTTTCAGACCCTAAGGGTTTTTCCTTAGGGCAATTCGATAAACGCAATGGCAGAGTCCCCCCGTTGTGCTTTGGTGTTGTAAAATAATGGGAAAATAACCCATTGGTTTCAGTCGGATGAATTCTTTGAATTGCTCCTTTCTGTAGCAATGTCAGCGTCTCATCCCAAAGCACCTTTGATGGTGGAGTGACTTGTACGATATCAAAGGAAGGAGGGTCTCGAACTCTATTCGATACCCCACTTCTATGATGTTGAGGACCCAGGTGTCATGGTGATGGATGTCCAAATCAGTAGGAATGTCACAAGAATGTTCCCAAAATATGGGCTCCATTTCACTGGGTGGTAAGAGTCAAAGACGTTGCTTGGGCGCAATGTCAGATTTTCGGTACTGATGACAGTGGGATGCTGATGCTGGCTTTCTTTGGTGCTGCTGTTGTTGAGATTGTTAGTATCAAGGGAGGTGATCCTGAGATTGTCTATAATATGGAGTCTGCAGCCAGTACCATCATCTAGGTTTGGAGGAGATGTATTGTGTCAGCTGAGCTATGCCCATCTTCTTTGCCGTTGTTGGGGCCTTTTGAAGTGCGTCCATTGCCTCGTCTGTGGATGCATTGAACAAGCCCACGCCATCGAATGGGAGGTCTTCTATTCTAGACCTGGTCTCTGGTGTCAGACATGCCGAACACAACCATGCATGCCTTCTTAACGCAATAGAACTGACCATAGCTTTAGACACACAATCCATTTGGTGGCAAGATGTTTTTATTTGCTATCTGGATAATTATTGTTATTATTATTATTATTATTATTATTATATCCCGCCTTTTTCCCAGTACTGGGACTCAAGGCAGCTTACAAATTAAAACATGTACAGTTAAAACAAATAGAGAGATACAAAAATTAAAAATATAATTAAACATAGTACGATTTTAAAATATTTAAAACATTTAAAAACATTTTAAATACAAATAATTAAAAAAATCCAAACTATAAGCAGCACATCCACAAAGGTCTGAACTCCCCCAAGGCCTACTGAATCAGAAAAGTTTTAGCCTGCCTCTAAAAGCACACCAAGGAGGGAGCCAGTCTAGCTTCCCTGGATGGGAGTTCCAGAGCCTTGGGGCAGCCACAGAGAAGGCCCTCTCCTGCTTTCCCACCAGGCATGCCTGTGATGGTGGTGGAATGAAGAGAAGGGCCTCCCCTGAAGACCTCAGGGATGGGCAGGCTCATAAGGGAGAATACGGTCTTTCAGATATCCTGGACCTGAGCCGTATAGGGCTTTATAGGTCATAACCAGTGTCTTCAGGGGGAGTGTAACCCCATCCAACACAAGCTGAATTCCTATTCCCTGATCTGCCTTTCGATTGACCAGGAGCACCTTTGTCTTGTCTGGATTAAGCCTCAATTTGTTTGCCCTCATCCAGTCCATTGCTGCTGACAGACACCGGTTTAGGACCGAAACAGCTTCCTTGGAGTTGGGTGGAAAAGAGAAGTAGAGCTGGGTGTCATCAGTGTACTGGTGGCACCACACCCCAAAACTCCAGACAACCTCTCCCAACGGTTTCATGTATATGTTAAATAGCATAGGGGACTAAACAGAACCCTGAGGGACTCCATAGGCCAACCGCCAAGGAGTAGAACAAGAGTTCCCCAGCACCACCTTCTGGGTCTGCCCCTCCAGGAAGGAATGGAGCCACTGTAAAACAGTGCTTCCAAGTCCCATCCCAGCAAGACGGCCCAGGAGTACCATGGTCGATGGTATCGACTGCCACTGAGATGTCCAGCAGAACCAACAGGGACACACTCCCCCTGTCTACCAAGGCGACCAAAGCTGTTTCTGTCCCATAGCCAGGTCTGAAGCCAGATTAAAATGGATCTAGATAATCCGTCTCTTTCGCTTTGAAAAATGTGGGCGAGCTCTCTTTGATCCACTGGTAAGTAATCACATAGGAGGACATTTTATCCCATAAGAATAATTTGTATTGCGCTATCATGGCCTGATAATTGGAAGCAGATGAACAGATCTGGCATCCCAACATATCCAGTCTGTGGCCCTCCTTGTCAATTGGTACAGTTTGAATCTTGGTGGAACATCCTCGAGCTGATTCCACTATGATGGAGTTTGGTTTCAGGTGGATAAACAAGAAACCTGCATCCTTGTCCTGCACGCTGTATAAGCTTTCTAGATGTTTAGAAGTTGGTGTCATTAATGTCGGGCACTTCCATGATTGCAGTACTATTTACAAGAGGGTTGGTAGGAATAGGATTGCTACCGGTGCCAATGTTTCTGGGTATACAGTGTCAAAGACTGGGTCATTAAGCTTTTCCACTGGTTGGTTGGTATTGATGCTGAGTGACAGTACCACTCTTAATATTTGCTCAGTAAAATGTACCATGCCTTCCGGTGGTGAAGTTCTCTCTGGTGGGTTGACCACGTCATCTGGTGACAGGAGAGATATCGGTATTAACGATGAGTCTGATTAATAATAATAATAATAATAATAATAATATAATAATAATAATAATAATAATAATAATAATAATTGCCCATTGGTGTCGAGTCTCCATAAGGCTGACAAGGTGGAGGAGGAAGAGGTCGTCCTGAGGGAGGAGCGTGTGTCTGTGCCCCCCTATGGTGCGTACCTGGCTGTTGGAGCGAAATCTATCTTGGTGGTACTGGAGGCGGAAGATGTGACTCATTCCTAGGAGGGTGGAAAATAGTGGACGATGGGTATCGGCATGGAAGATGTGGCTCCGTAAGATACCGAGGTCATCCTTGTGGTTCATTGGCATGGTGTCTATAATGCCAGTCATCTGTAGTGTGGGATCGGTATGAAGGTGTCGACCATTCCAATCCAGAATCATATGCCCTTCGGGGGGTACCGAGATCTGTGACATTACTCTATATACTGCTGGTGTTCTCTGTCGAGAATGTCTCCTTGGTGATTCTCTCTGCTGGTGTGGGGTCAGCTGCCCCAAGGGAAGCGGCAAGTCCCTGATCACTCCCCTGAGATCGATGTTGCTGGCCTAGGCAATGAGGGCCCAGGACCCAGTGATGGGGAGCGGTCTCTTGGTGCTATTGGAGAGACTGCTGGTGTTGTCGGTGTCAGGGCCACTGGTAGAGGATTCATCGGTATCGATATCGGTTGCTGTTCTGCTTGCGATCTGGGGAGAGGAGCTTTGGTCTGCTTAGAAGCAATTTTAGCCTTTTTCTTTTTTTTATGTCCCTCCAAGCCAGATTTATGATCCCTTGCTCTTTTGGAGAGCTTCTTCACCGTGGTTACCGAGAGGGAGCGACCTTGAGTAGGTGGGTCCATGCATCCCATAGTTAGAGCAGGACTGATGGGTGAGCGAGGGGCCAATATAGTGGTCGGAACCGTGTCCTTCCCTACTGGTTTGTCCACTGCCTCTAACGCCCATTTCCAGAGACTTACCTTTAAACGAGTGAGCGATTTCTGTGGCCTTGCTTCAAAAGGCTCATACAATGGGAGCAAGCCTCCCATGAGATTCTCCCAAGCAGAGGAGGCACAACGAGTGTCCATCTGAGAGCGGGATTTTGCCCCCACACTTAGTGCATTTCTTGAAAAGTGTATGTAATGAATGAGCAAGAAAAAAGGGGGGGATTAGAATCGGAAGATAGAAAAAACAGGGAATACCAGTAGAAGAAAAAACTTGCTTTGTTTTTAGATGGAAGGATGAAGAAAGAACGAGAAAAAAGGTAATTCCTCAGCTTTGTCTTCCCGCAGGAAGAAAAGAAAACTGGAGAAGCTCCCGACACGTCCACTCTGAGCGCGGTCGAAAAGGAACTGAGGAGCTGGGCGGGAACCATCTTGAGCATGCGCAGTAGGACAGTGGGGAGGGGTTCCCGCCAAAAGAACAATCCTCAGCTATCAAACTTTCCTGTTCGAGGCTCTGTGCAGGCACAAACACTCATAGGTGTGAATTCACAGAGACCAAGATGGAGAACCTAGGATTCTCCTCTGGTCCCATCCCCTCTGAAGCTACTTGCCTCGGTCGCTTCCCACTCAGATCAGATTTCTTGCTGGACCCCACTTGGGCTGTATCCACGTCTTACTCTTGCAAGTCATCAGCCCCAACACCCCAAATTGAATGGGTTCCCCTATCTTGTTGCCACCTGAACCCCTCTATTGCCCATTTTGCATACATAATAGGAATGGGCCAAGAGACTCCGCACTCCAAGCAGACGCACCTAGAGAAGAATTGGGGAAATGGTGGGTGCCACGATCCAGTAAATGAATGGGGCGGGCTGGATAAACAAGTGTGGGGCTCCCCAAGCCCAGGCTACATGTGTGTGTCTGTGTGTGTAAATGTAAATGCACACATATAGCAGCAGTTAACAATGTTCCTTTCGGTGAATTTCTAGGAATAGGACTACTGAATTGCTTAATTCCTCTCTGATTTATTTGCTTCTTTATTCTCTGCTGTTGGCTCCGAATTAAACTTGGCTGTGGAAGAAGTGATTTGTGCTTGAGAAGTTAATTTGCAATCGACTGCTGGGAAAGAGACATAGAAAAACACCACATTCTGCTGGGAAAGAGACATACAAAAACACCACAGTTGTAAGAGTCCTTCTGAACTGGTATATCAAGTGGTGCATGAATGACCCATTCTGACCAATCGATTGGTGAAGCGGACAGTATCTCTATAAATGTTTGCAGCATGTCAGTGTACTTAGTGGCAATACTATGTGTGGAATCAAGATACAAAATAATTTTCCACCTAAAGAAAACAATCATTAATATCCAATGAGAACTGTGTATATTGAGCCAGATGTCCTTCGCCACAATGTCCAAGTTTATTCCAAAGTTATGCATACGAGTAGTATACCCATTTGATTCCAGAGACTGCATAATAAATGGACTGAAGACATTCACTTCAACATCAGTATTTATAAAAAATCTCTAGATTTTTTTCTAGCTATTAGGAAGCCCTCAATGACAGTGTCCACTAGCCAGTTTTCATTCATAAGACACTTCATGTCGTCTGTGCTGATGTGGACTCTTTGAATGGTTGTATTTCTCATGTGTGGATAGCCTCTGGATGCCCAGGGAACTTGCCCAGTTTTTTTTTTTCAATTTGGTTTTCTTGAGGGGGTTTCTGAGAGCTACTTGAAAGCTGTGAGGCTTCTGGTTCAAAATCAAAGTCAGAGGAAGGTAATTGACTTTCCTTGTCAACAGTTTTTTTTCTCTGTTGTGAGGCATCAGTTGTAGTATAACTATGTATTAGAATGGAGTCTGATGTAGTCAGTATGGATAGCACATCCTTTTGTCTTGGTTCCTTTCTTCTAGATGTTTCCCTACAGACATCTGTGCTGCCATTATGTACTAGCATGTCCTGAAACTGTTGCAAGAACATTTTTCTGCCGGGAATACTTTTACTACACATTCCTTCTTGCGTAATCCTCTGATAAGGAAACAGCCTGATTGTGCTTGTAAAAATATGCAGTTTTGCTGTACTATTAAATCTGCTAGACCTTCCGTGCTCTTAGACTTATGTTCTCCTCTTTGAAGCTGAGGTGCATGTTCTGTCTTCATCTTTCCCTGTTTTATAAAATATATAATCTCATCTAAAGGAACATAGGCCCTGTCCTGATGGTGGCGGGGCATCGTCGTGTGTACTCCAACTTCCGCATTGGCTCTCCTTCCCATTACCTGCGCAGGAAGGAGTGCAAGTGCGGAGTTTCCTGGAAGGAGTCGCTGCTGCGCTGGCACCAGGGTGTGTCCGCAGAGAAGTGTGAAGGCGTTATTCCATGGGCTGTTTGTGCCAGGTAGGTGTCCTTCCATGGGTGGCATGGTGCAGCTCAAGGATTCCCACTAGGGATGTGCACTGGATCGGACCCGATCCACGATCCGAGTCCGGTCCAGTGGGAAATCGGATAAATTATCCGATTTCCGATCCCGCAGCTGGATCGGCCGATCCAATCCGAACCGGTCCGAAAAAGCTCCGAACCGGTTCGGCGGATCGGCGGATCGGCGGGCGCCCACTGGCGCCCACCGCCGCTTCCATTGGCGGGCGCCAGCGGGCGCCCGCCGATGAAAGTGGACAGCGGGGGGGGGGGGGAGGAGGGGGGCACTTACCTTCTCGGCCCGGTGGCTCCCGTCCGGCGCCGGCGCCTACTACTACTAGCAGGCTCCGCGGCCTGCTCTAGGGTGGCGCGCCGGGTGATGTCATCACCCGGCGCGCTACTCTAGAGCAGGCCGCGGAGCCTGCTGGTAGTAGTAGGCGCCGGCGCCGGACGGGAGCCACCGGGCCGGGAAGGTAAGGAGGGGGTGCGTGGAGGGGAGGAGGGGGCGCGCGGAGGGGGGAGGGGGGCCCTTACCTTTCCGGCCCGGCGGCTCCCGTCCGGCGCCGGCGCCTACTATTCCCAGCAGGCTCCGCGGCCTGCTCTAGGATGGCGCGCCGGGTGATGTCATCACCCGGCGCACTACTCTAGAGCAGGCCGCGGAGCCTGCTGGAAGTAGTAGGCGCCGGCGCCGGACGGGAGCCGCCGGGCCGGAAAGGTAAGGAGGGGGTGCGTGGAGGGGAGGAGGGGGCGCGCGGAGGGGGGAGGGGGGAGGAGGGGGCGCGCGGAGGGGGGAGGGGGGCCCTTACCTGCCCGGCCCGGCGGCTCCCGTCCGGCGCCGGCGCCTACTACTACCAGCAGGCTCCGCGGCCTGCTCCAGGGTGGCGCGCCGGGTGATGTCATCACCCGGCGCGCTACTCGAGAGTAGGCCGCGGAGCCCGCTGGTAGTAGCCGCCGGCGCCGGACGTGCCGAGAAGGTAAGTGGCGGGGAAGGGGGCTTACCCCCCCCCCGGAGCCGTCCGCTTCTATCCGCTGGCGCCCGCGGGCGCCAGCGGATGGAAGCAGGCGGCCCCAGGGGGGGTAGGGAGCGCGGGGGAGGGGGTTTACCTGCCGGGGCCGTCCACAGCGGACGGCCCCGGGGGGGGGAGGGAGTTAGGCCCCCCCTTACCCACCCGCCGCCATTTTTTCCTCATAGACTTGCATTGCAATGCAAGTCTATGGGGAAAAAAATGGCGGCCGATCCAAAAATTTCCGATTTTTGGATCGGGATCGGACTCGATCCGGTCCGGGGGGCCTCCGATTTTGTCCGAACCGGTCCGGGACAAAATTGGAGGTCCCGATCCGGGTCCCGATCCGATCCGGGGGGTCCGTGCACACCCCTAATTCCCACCCCCCCTGGTTTACTTTAGATGCACAGCTCCGCAGAGGTGGCCCAGTGGCCATTCAGTGCATCGGGCCGCCCCTTCAGTTCCCCTCTTCCCCAGTTTTTTTTTTTTTTACTTTTTTTTAAAAAAAGATGGTCAGCAGCTGTTCGGCTAGCTGGCCCTCCCCTGTGAGGGGTCACCACTGGCTGGGGCATGCCTCCGCCGCAACTCTGGAGCAAGGCAACAGACAGCAGATGCCGTCACTGCTTTGCTGCAAGCAAAAAAAGTCAGGGTAAGTGCCCGACTTTTTTAAAGTGGAGCTTTGGGGATTTGCCCCTGGATAGCTTTAGAACGGCGGCTGCATCAAATAGATGACCTGCCGCCACCCCGAATCCACCCCAGGGCAAACCGCTCATTAAGATGTACCCAGAGTCTGCTGGAAACTGTATTATATTAAAGTTTAATTTTCTGCTATTATGTTCTTCTATGAGGTGGTAATTTCCCTTTTTTAAAAATTTTTTAAATTGGATTTTCATAATAAGATACAGTGAGAAACAGACAAAACACACACACACACAACCCAAACATTCCCTCCCATTCCCTCCCCATGCTTGGTCCATTGCAGAGTTTTTCTTCTTACTTCTTTCATTTTCTTTCTCTATTCCAGGGTGGTGTATTAAATCTATTGTTTATTCGTGTGTGTGTGTGTGTGTGTGTGTGTGTGTGTGTATTTCCTTTCATGAGTCCCACAATTTTCTGTAAGCTTCTGCCATAGTTATTCTGTTCGATACTTTTTTCATATAGTCTATGTGATTTTGCCAGTCGGTCCTGAAAGTATCTCTTTTCTTTATTCCTCTATGAACCCTTAACTAAATCTCCATTGTAAATAAAAGTGGTGATAGAAGGCATCCCTGCCTTATTCCTGAATTAAGTCTTATTTCCCTTGTTTCTGATCCATTGTATTATGCCAAGTATTTTCCTGATCGGTTCTGCAATGAATCTATTTTTTAAAAATCTACATTGATCCGAGGCTATGGATTCGTTAATAACTTCTTTTAAACGTTTAGCCCATATTTTAGTAAATATCTTATAATCTATATGCAATAAAGATATTGGTCTATTTGAATCTGAGTTACGTTTATCTTTATTTGGTTTAGGTATCAATGTTATTATGGTCTGTGTCAGCCTTCTGAGGCCTAGCGAAGCCAGATCAGTTGTGCTAGAGGGCCGTTGCCATGGCGACGGCCCTCTAGGACCCCAGGGCTGGCTTTGTTGAGGAATTGGAAGCAAAAAGGGCCAAACGCAGCTAACGTTTGTGTTAGAGCTGGGTTCAATAAGAGCCTTTCGTTCAAGGAATACTCACATGCCAACTTCTCGTGTATATACAGAGTTGCTTTACTAGTGATCCAATCTATTTACAACACGACGGTTTTCCAATCAGTTATTTACACATTCCTTCTCCTGTACAAAATCATCTAGGCCGACCGTCTCCTAATGTCTCTCTGAAATCTCCCACACAGTCTTTCTAATTAGACTGACTTTTATACCTTTCCAAACCAGCCACACCCTGCACAATTCTGCCTTATCTCCTGCTGGTGCTCAAGCAATAATCGGTCTGGCCTCCAGGCTACTCCCTCAGCATATTGCTTGCAGCTGGCTTGTCCTTCGGACCTAGATTAATAACTTTTCCTTTAATCCACTTTGTCTCTGGAATTTTCTCCCCAACACCCCTTCAAAATTTGAAGAACTAAGTGGATCTAAAGTTATTCTTCTTCTCCCATCAGCATCCAAACCTTAATACAAATTATTTAGGTTTGCTGATTTCCCATCTATGGACTTATGAATGTCTCTGCCATATTTCCACATTTAAACATTTGTCTCAGGAGCAGTGTTACCAAAGCAGGGCAGATGACGTAATCCAGTGGGGTTCAGCCACATGACTGTACTCATGCCAGGGGGACCAAAAGCCCTCCTTTGAGGATGCTAGGGTAGGGGATGGTGGGAAGAAGAGAAAGAGAGAAAGAGAGAGGGAGGGATGCAACATGGAGCATAACATAACCACGAGGATTTGTGCATGATGAAATTGGCAGAGCTGTTACGGCATCAGAGAGGCGGAAGCGATGCGAGTCAAATGGCTCCACACGTGAGGTCACGCTGGTCTTCTTACGTACGGTATCGTGTGGGAGCCGGAGCTGCCTTCGGAGATTCATGTGCTCTCAAACAATTGCAGAGAAGTCCTCGAGATGGGCAGGCACAGCAGCCGACGAGGAGGGCCTAGGCATGATGTTGCTGTGACCGGTCATGGTACAGCCTTCCCTCCATGCTTGATCCCTAGCTCTTAACATTTGAGCTCTCTCTTCAAAGCATTACAAGATTGCAAATCAATGTACACATACAATATTTACATTCTTAACAAATATATCAAAATGTTTTCTTCTTTGAATCTGGATAAAGGATTTTTTCATTCTTTGTTTGGACATCTGGTCTGGTCTGGTCTGCCAATCATTGCTTTCTATTTTGATTTTAAGATATAACAGTGTTAGATTCATTTCAAAGTTAATTCTTTAAAACAACTTAACACAATCTTTAAACCTCTTACACAGTCACGTTAGGTTTTCAACCTGTTGACTTCAAAGCAATTTCCATGCGCTTCCACTGCGCTGATGTACAATAGACCTGTTACAAACTCATATAACTTTGGGTTTCAAACATTCCCCTTCAAAGTTAAAATTCAAGTTAATTAACCTTTGCTTTGTACATCATATACCTCAGCATTCCATATGCTTCAAACAGATTCATAATTTTCTGTTTCTTGTCCAAAAATCATTTCCTTTCCAGTTCTCATCGTGTTTTTCCCTTTTACTCTCAAGTAAAACCTTTCACCACCATTAGTGAATTGTCAGTTCAGCCCCTCTTGCTGACTGCTTTACCCAAACACTTTTGCTTTGAATTTTTTCCTGCTCACAGGAAGCCGTTTTCTTTCAGTCACTGTCTAAATCTCCAGGACTTAAAGGCACTTCTTCAAAACATTCCTTTTCATGATTATATTTAATCGTATGAGTCTGAACCTTTTTCACCTTTTCAAAACCAAGCCTTTCCGGAGGAACACCCTTGGTCGTTCTCTCCGACCTTCGCAACTTTAAAGGACTAGGCTCCAGTTTCTCTTGCAGCGGCGCCGGCTCTCTCCATTGCTCTCAATGTGAGTAGCCGCGTCTCTCCCCTCTGGAGGCGGGGACTTGCTTCCCTCCTCTCTCGGAGAAGTTTCACCACCTTTCGTTGGAGGCCCCCTCTACAAGGATGCGCTTTTGCGCCCGGTTGTGCGATTATGTGCATTATCGCAGATGCGCATTTACTCCTAATCCCTCTGCACGGGAGGCTGCGAGAGGCGGCGAAACGCATTAATAGATGTCCAAAAAGCACTTACAAGAAGTTAATGCGCATAATCGCTTGTTCACACGGGGAAAATGCGCTTTAACGGCCGGAGCAAAATAAAACTTGCGATTTAACGTGCATTCGAAAATGCGCATTATCGGGGAGATAACGCGCCTCTACGCCCGGTTTGTGCTCCGTTCTTGTAGAGGTAAAATTTTTAATGAACCTTCAAAGCGCATTAAACCTCTCTTGTAGAGGCACCCGGAGTTACTGCTCTCCGCTTCCCTTGCTTTCCCTTCTTGGAAGGCGTAACCGAGCTGCTTTGTTTAGGTTCATTAGCAAACCCCAAATCTGTTTGCTTAACCCCTTCATGGCTATTAACTCTTTCATGCTTTTCTCCCTCTGAGAAATGCAACAACACTTCAGGATTAGAGTGTACATTTTCCCAATTCTGTTCCTCAAAATTGGCTGACCTAGAAGTAATAATTTTCCTCTTGTCAACAAGAAACCTCCAGGACTTATTACTGTACCCAACAAATCTCGCCCTTATAGCTCTTGTACCTTGTTTTAACCTCTGATTTTTCGGAACATGGACCCACGCAAAAGAACCCCAGATTCTCAAGTGAGACAGATTAGGTTTCTTCCCATGTAAAATCTCAAACGGTATTCCATTAAGCGACTCAGAAAAAGTTCTGTTCAAAATGTAATTTGCGGCGTTCATTGCTTCAGCCCACAAACTTTTCTCAGCTTTTGCATCCAACATAATTGAACGTTGCACCGTTTGTAACATTCCATTCCTACGTTCTATCATTCCGTTTTGCCATGGAACGTATGGATCAGTAAGCCTATGCGTTATGCCTTGTTTCTTTACCCACTCTTTAAATTCATTACTCGTGAATTCACCACCTCGATCCGTTTGGATCTGCAGCACTTGCTTCTTGAAACGCTTTTCTGCCCACGTTACCCAATTTGTAAATGTTTGGAACACAGCAGATTTCTTCCCAAGTGTAAACACCCAACTGAAATGGGACTTGTCGTCCAGAATTACCAGAACAAATCTGGCGCCACCAGCACTGGCTTTAAATGGACCTATTAAATCCAAATGCAATATCTCAAATAACTCTTGAGTAAACCTATTGGATTCCCTGTTGATCGGCAACAATTTCGATTTTGATTGTTTTCACACCTTACAATCAAGATATTGCTTGCACTCATTGAGTTCAACACCCTTACATTGAGCTGGCATTTTCTCCAACACTTTGAAGCTCGCATGCCCCATTTTTCTGTGAAAAAGATGCACACAATTTCTGTGATTTGGTACATTGGAAACTTGGTTTACACATTCTTGAGATTACATCTCAAACAACCCGTTTCTCAGTACACCCCTAGCACAGACCTTGCCACCAATTTCAACTCGACATTCAGACACTTCAAAAATGACTTTGTAGCCAAGTTTTACCAGACTTGCTACTGACAGCAGATTGTAGTCTAAACTCTCTACACATAGAACCCCTTGCATAATTCGGTTAATGCTTGGCACATCACAGCTGCCCTTTGCACAAACCGGGCCCCTTTTTCTGTTTGCTAAGCAGACCCATTCCTCTGCTCCATTCCAGATTTTGTGTAGATCTCTGCGACTTCTGCAAATGGTTGCGCTTGACGCTGAATCAAGCAACCAGACATTATTTCTCGTCTCCGCACTCGGCTCCCTGGCGACCGATACAAACTGTGCACTGGCTGGCTCATTTCTCCGGCCTCCTTGCGAGTAACGGTCATCTCGCCTCTCCGAGGCTCCTGTCGCCTTAATTTTGGCACGACAATTCCTCTGGATATGCCCCTTTCTCCCGCATCGGAAACATTTCCTCCACTCAACGACCATGGTTCTTTCTCCTCCGTCATTCGGTAGGGACTCAACTTTTTTCGGCCGTCTTTCCTCCCCATGCGATCCATGGGCGATTCCTTTCTCCTCTGAACGCTCAATCCTCCTCCGTTCCTCCTCTAATAACCTTCCGGTAACATACTCTAGAGTTAAGTCAGATTGAGGCATAGATTCGAGGCTCATTCCTAGGACAGTAGTAAAGGGTAGGACCTCCCATCAAACGCAAAACCACGCCCCTTTTTAGAAAGTGACAGTTGCGCCGCCCCGGAAGTCCCGCCTTAGCGGGGACCGGAAGTCCCGCCTTAGCAGGGGCCGGAAGTTCCACCCCTACCGGGGCCGGAAGTGAGCTCATGGAACAGCGTGTCATGTGACCCCCCAGGTGATCACGTGACCCCATGGGTCATTTGACCCCAATACCATTTTTGGCGGGGTTTGAAACCGCTCCCGGATTGGCCCAGGGGGGTCATGTGACCCCTCTAACAACTCCCCAGGCTACCGCGGACCAATAGGAAGCGGTTGTAGAGCTGTAACTCCACCCCCTTTGGCACAGTAACAAAAAAGGTCGTAAACCGCTCCCGGATTGGCCCAGGGGGGTCATGTGACCCCTCTAACAACTCCCCAGGCTACCGCGGACCAATAGGAAGCGGTTGTAGAGCTGTAACCCCACCCCCTTTGGCACAGGAACAAAAGAAGCCGTTCTTGGCATGCCCAGACAAGTTTTTCCTGCGGGGAGAGCATGGCGGCAAGTTTTTCCTGCGGGGAGATCATGGCGGATCCTATCGACCTCTGGGCTTTTTCTAGACAGCGGGCATCCGTGAAGCCTAGAAGGGTGCAAACTGTGCATACGCCACCAGTGTCTCAGAATACCTCTGCTTTAACTGAGAGCATACCCTCATACGTGGGACCTGCGGGCTTTTCTTCTCCACTGGCACCTGTGAAGCTTCAACCCAGAAAACTGTTTCCTGACCAACTGACATCAGGGCAGGATCCTGAAACTCCATCCTTTGTTGCTTGGCTTAATGGCGCTGTTCTTACCAAAAGAGCCCCACGGGCCGAAGAGAAAACGGAGCCTGTTGAAACTGTTAATGGCTGTGGTCTTACTAAAATAGCCCCACAGACCGAAGAGAAAATGGAGCAGGGAGATCCTACCACATCCTGTTCTACCTACCAGCCACCCCTGGAGACTGCTGAAGCAGAGACAGAGGACACACCGGTGAGTGTTTTATGTCTTTAGTAAAATGTTCTTAATTGTTTGTATAGTGGGCTTTGATTGTGTATAACTAAAACTTTATTTTTTACACAGATGCGTGATGTGCTTGGTGCTTTTGAGAACTTGAACATCGACGCTTCAAAGACTGTCAACATTTCCTGCATTTCGTGTGTTCCTCCAGACATGGAAATAGAAGAATGATTTTCTTTGGTGATTTGCAGCAATAAAAACGTTTTGTTGTTAAACTTACGCTTCCATTCCTGTGTGTTAACTTACAAATATGGCAACTCATGAAGAGATCCTAAGAAATATTTATTATAACCTTGGGCATGTTGGGAGTTTGGGTGGAGTGAACTCCCTATTTCAGGAGGCCAAAAAACAGAGCAAAAAACTCTGCAAAAGAGAAGTTACCAAATGGTTGTCAGATCAGGATGCTTACACGCTGCATAAACCAGCCAGGATCCATTTTAAAAGAAATAAGACAATTGTGTCTGAAGTGGATTCGCAATGGCAGGCCGATCTAGTTGATATGCAGCAGTTTTCTCAATATAACAAGGGTTACAAGTACATTTTAACCGTTATAGACATTTTGTCTAAATATGCATGGGCAAGGGTTCTAAAAGACAAGACAGGCGGCCAGGTGGCCGCTGCTTTTAAAGCTATTTTCACACAAGATGGAAGAGTCCCTGTCAAAATACAGACTGACAAAGGCAGGGAGTTTCTAAACAGAACAGTGAAGAATCTATTCAAAAAACAAGGGGTACACCATTTTGTTACCAGCAATGAAGTCAAAGCAGCAGTTGTGGAACGCTTCAACAGAACTTTAAAAACTAAAATGTGGAGGTATTTCACAGCCAACAATACATTCACATATATAGGTGTGTTACCCCAATTTCTAAAAAGTTATAACCATAGTTTTCACAGAACTATAAAAACTAGGCCTGTTGACGTTAATCAGTCGAACTCCTTGGCCGTTTGGAGAACCGTTTATTTGGACGGTATAAAAAGAAAGCCTGAGTTGGCATATTTTAAAAAGGGAGATCATGTACGCATTTCTAAATGCAAGGGTGTCTTTGCTAAGGGTTACGAACAAAACTTTACCACCGAGTTATTTATAGTGGATGAAGTCATCAAAAGATCAAAGAGACCTGTATACCAGTTAAAAGATTATGAAGGTGAGGTCGTGGTGGGTAACTTCTATCCTGAGGAATTACAGAAAGTTAATGCCAAGGAGGACAGGACATACAGGATTGAAGAAATCTTAGCAACAAAAGGAAGGGGCAGGAGAAAGCAACATCTAGTGAAATGGTTAGGCTGGCCTAGCAAGTTCAACAGTTGGGTGTGCGCTTCTGATCTTTGTGAACCTGTATAGAAGAATGGGTGATAGTGGGTTTTACGTTACCTTACCCAGCAACGCCTGTGCAACGACTTTTCCAAACAACAAGATTTCAGCATATACTATTCAATTAGGGAAAGTGTTGGAAATTCCCGGTTTTTGGGAAGTTGGCCTGGCTGAAATTCAATATCCCCATAGCTGGGACACTCTAAATAGAGATGCGGGCTTTGAAATTGCTAGTACGGAAACTAGGTATCGCTATTTTCTGCGACGTGGCTATTATGCAGACATCCCTGAGTTGCTTGAAAACATGAACAGCCTTATACGAGGTGGTCCTAAAGTAATCCTGGCCTACGATACTGTTTCTAGAAAAGTTAGTCTGCAAGGAACAGAACAATATTCCTTTCTAGCTAGTGCAGAACTGGCCAACATATTAGGCGTGTTTCCTGAACAGAATGTTAAAAAAATTTCCTTTTCCTGCTGACATTACTGGAGGTTTTAACACCTTATACATTTACACAGACATTGTGGAGCACCAGATAGTTGGAGATTATTATGTGCCTTTACTGCGCTGCATACCCGTGCATGGGAAGGACAACGAATGTGTCAACATTGGCTATGAGAAACCGCACTACATCCCTGTAACCAAGGACCACATTGACACTATCACCGTTGAAATAAAGAATGATCAGAACAAAAACGTACCATTTCGTTTTGGTAAGGTGACGGTGAAGCTGCACTTTCGCCCTCGGAGAACCTTTGTAGTTTAAGAAATGGCTATTATGAAAACATATGGTGATACGGGCGTTTATCGTAATTATTATAAAGCGCAGGCGGGATACGCCCTGACAGGATACCAGGGATCCCCTGTTATGTATGGAGCAGGGCTTGGTGGGGTTTTCAGGAGCCTTTTCCGAATGGCTGTTCCCCTTTTGAGAAGAGGCATAGACATCATTAAACCCCACGCAAAAACTGCTGCTCGTAATATTGCTAAAGATGTAATCGGTCACGTTACAAAAGAAGTGTTTAACAGAGTGAACACACCACAACAAGCCGGTTCAGGGCTCATGTATATTAAAAGGAGGAGGGCTCTAAAAAGAAAAGCATCACGGGTAAGATTGATTGGTCCACCACGCCCCTTTAAAAGAAAAGCGCAGAGAGGAAAGAAACGGCAGAGAGGGAAGAAAAGCCACAGGAGAAGAGTTGTAACAAAGAGGCGTCGGCGTTTTCCAGCTAAAAGAGATATTTTTAAAACCATAGCTATGGCTTTTATCCACTGTGGCTCTGAAGAATGCACTAAATCTGAACTTGACCTATTCAACATTGGACCCACGCAGACCAGCATTGAGAGAAGTCTGTATATCGAGGTACCCCCCTTGTCAGCCATTACAGACACAGCACCCCTGGATTTCTTCATTGCAGGAAATGGTGAGGATTATATGGACTTAAATAACACATTGCTCTATGTGTGTTGCAAAATTGTCAATCCTGTTGAGGTGATAGAGGAATGTTGCCTTTTAAAGTATTGAGTGCTATTTCTGAGATGGCCGCAATCAGGTACGCGTATTAAGAAAGAAGCGGGGTATTATTAAAAAATTGAGTAACAAGAAAATCACTCTGAAAAGAAAAAAAGTTTTGGTGAAGCAATCAGGTGGTTTTCTGGGGCCATTACTAGGTTTTGCAATTCCTCTAATCACAGGCCTTTTATCCCCCCGATAATGGAGTATGCTGAAAAGATGTATTTGGTCCCAAGCCAGCAACTAGAACAACTAAAGGCATCAACCCCGAAGGAGGAGAACATCAGAACTGCAACCATGAGTTCATTAGATATTGAAATGCAAGGGATTCTCAGCAGGTCTGACTTAACTGAATATGAAAAAGCCAAACGTTATGATTCTTTGCTTCAAAAATATCTAACACATGTAAGGCAAAGGGAGGCAGAGAAAGAAAACCTAACTTTATTTCTGCCTCAGACACCACAGAACGCTGTGGAACCATCAGCAGTTTCTGACCCTGTCTACCAGGAAGTAATAGACAACCTGCCTGATAGATATAAAAATAATGCAAGAATCCTATTAAACAAAATGAAGGGAAACAAAGATGTTTCTTCATGGGATGAGAAGGGTAATTTTGTGTACAAGGGAGTGTTATATCGGGCTCCAATATGACCGATTTGATTAAGGGGGCCATGCAGACACATACCCTGACAACCAGACGTGCGCCTAAAGGCTGGGATGTTTTTATGAGGTCTCTGGCTGAATTGAATATTCCAACATCTGTAGTGGGTAGTCTTGCTAATAGAGAAGTCTTGGATGCGCTAAAGGCAGGCAACCGCTTTTCAACAACAACAGCAATGGATCTCTCACCTAACCTTTCTCACAAGCGTACTAAAAAGCAAAGAAAACATGACACCCCTGCCTGGCTCAACTTATAATATTATCAGAGCATTTTTTTTCTTTTTATGTTTTTAGACCTTAAAATAAAAATGAAAAAAATGGTAATTTGCGATATGACTATCTACTTTAAGGGTAAATGGGGGACACAAACACACACTGACCGCAAAGGCTCTTTTTAATCCCTATTAGAGGGTTCTTTATTGTGAATTAAAAGCTATGAAAGTCACGGTACGATATACAGCCTTGGCAAGGTTGAAACATGTTTAACACCGGTCTGGGCATGTATTTCTTGTTTTTTACAAAACGCTCCACCATCCAATCGTTTCTTTCCAAATTGTGAGAATACAAATCTTGAATTTGTTTATATGTTAAACCCTTACAACGCTGCTGCAGAAAAAATACACAATGATAGCCACAAACTGAAGATTCTGAGGCTTGCAGTTGTCTGGGTTGAAATACAGTCTTGCAGGCATTTCTTCTTAAAAAATTCATAATGGTTTTATGGAACCGTGGGTGGCTAGGAGGGTGCCCATAGGAATCAAAAAATTCGCCAACCTTATCGTCGGTCAGGTAGATGGCCAACCAATGTTCTCCTGGTAGTTTGTGGGGGTGGGTATTGACCACCAAACAGGCCGGCAGCCGTTGTATCCTTGCCTTGGGTAGCATGTCACAGGGAAACACCCCGTAGAAAGACGGTCTAGTGAAGGGGTTTGAAGATAGGATGCGCGTTAACTCTGTACTGTCCATTTTACATATAGTCAAACAGGACATTTCTTCTGTGATTTATCTCTATCACATTGTCAAAAACCCCATACACAATCATGTTGATCGTCTCAGCCAGGGCTCTACTAAATCGAAATTCTGCCCTGAGGTTTCCTGTTTTTATCAAAGAGTAGTGGCTTCCACCTTCTTGGTCTGGGGTCAGGTCAAAGGCAAAAAGTGTGTAGCCTCGAACATAGTCCTCACGGTTAATTAAAAGAGACCTGTCTTTCATATGTTTTCCAGCTGTTTGTACGAGACTCATGTATTCTCTTACACAGTTCCCCTCTTCAAACGCTGGTTGGAACGGCTTGGTTGGAATCTGTTCTCCATCCAGATATAAGGCGGCAAAATGAATATTAAAATGTTTAAAATTAAAAGGATTTTTGAGGTAAGATCCGCTGTAAGAATCATTATCAACCATGCCTATAATAACCTGCTTCGGTAATGGCCCCAAAAATAGGTTTTCCTGATTGGCGACACGGCTCCCCCTTGGAGTGCTAAACACCTTCATACTTACACGATCCACAGGATACTTGGCATTAGCAGTCAACAGAGCCTCGGCATGGCCTAACCGCACGCCTGGGGCGACTCTCACTTTCTTAACAAAAAGTGAGGCTGACAAAATCTGTAATTTGTAATGCCTAGCGGCGTTGTCTGATATCAAGCAGAATGTATCTTTGCTACGAGTAAGTTTGATCTTCAGATCAACGCCGTTTAACAACAGTTTTTCTTGAAAAAAAATATCAGCATGGAGATGTCCCAGCAGGTCTATTTTCCGGCTTTCAGCAGTCAGGTTTGCTCTTCTATTAAAACCAAGATTATTCCCACGCCTGTCGCCAGATTCAAGTTCCCCCGGTGTATCTTTGTAAAACAGGCCTGCAGAGAATTGCGTGGCCAATGCATCCTCGCTGTAGTTCAGCACAGATTCAAAATAGGCTCTATATGGATATGAATTATTACTCTGGCTTATTAATCTATCACCCAGCGTCACATCCAGCTGGCTAAACATGGATGCAATTGGATAATTCACCAGACCTACATTAGCGTCTGCTGCAAGGTTGGTTCCGTCAGGATTGACAATTTTGCAACACACATAGAGCAATGTGTTATTTAAGTCCATATAATCCTCACCATTTCCTGCAATGAAGAAATCCAGGGGTGCTGTGTCTGTAATGGCTGACAAGGGGGGTACCTCGATATACAGACTTCTCTCAATGCTGGTCTGCGTGGGTCCAATGTTGAATAGGTCAAGTTCAGATTTAGTGCATTCTTCAGAGCCACAGTGGATAAAAGCCATAGCTATGGTTTTAAAAATATCTCTTTTAGCTGGAAAACGCCGACGCCTCTTTGTTACAACTCTTCTCCTGTGGCTTTTCTTCCCTCTCTGCCGTTTCTTTCCTCTCTGCGCTTTTCTTTTAAAGGGGCGTGGTGGACCAATCAATCTTACCCGTGATGCTTTTCTTTTTAGAGCCCTCCTCCTTTTAATATACATGAGCCCTGAACCGGCTTGTTGTGGTGTGTTCACTCTGTTAAACACTTCTTTTGTAACGTGACCGATTACATCTTTAGCAATATTACGAGCAGCAGTTTTTGCGTGGGGTTTAATGATGTCTATGCCTCTTCTCAAAAGGGGAACAGCCATTCGGAAAAGGCTCCTGAAAACCCCACCAAGCCCTGCTCCATACATAACAGGGGATCCCTGGTATCCTGTCAGGGCGTATCCCGCCTGCGCTTTATAATAATTACGATAAACGCCCGTATCACCATATGTTTTCATAATAGCCATTTCTTAAACTACAAAGGTTCTCCGAGGGCGAAAGTGCAGCTTCACCGTCACCTTACCAAAACGAAATGGTACGTTTTTGTTCTGATCATTCTTTATTTCAACGGTGATAGTGTCAATGTGGTCCTTGGTTACAGGGATGTAGTGCGGTTTCTCATAGCCAATGTTGACACATTCGTTGTCCTTCCCATGCACGGGTATGCAGCGCAGTAAAGGCACATAATAATCTCCAACTATCTGGTGCTCCACAATGTCTGTGTAAATGTATAAGGTGTTAAAACCTCCAGTAATGTCAGCAGGAAAAGGAAATTTTTTTAACATTCTGTTCAGGAAACACGCCTAATATGTTGGCCAGTTCTGCACTAGCTAGAAAGGAATATTGTTCTGTTCCTTGCAGACTAACTTTTCTAGAAACAGTATCGTAGGCCAGGATTACTTTAGGACCACCTCGTATAAGGCTGTTCATGTTTTCAAGCAACTCAGGGATGTCTGCATAATAGCCACGTCGCAGAAAATAGCGATACCTAGTTTCCGTACTAGCAATTTCAAAGCCCGCATCTCTATTTAGAGTGTCCCAGCTATGGGGATATTGAATTTCAGCCAGGCCAACTTCCCAAAAACCGGGAATTTCCAACACTTTCCCTAATTGAATAGTATATGCTGAAATCTTGTTGTTTGGAAAAGTCGTTGCACAGGCGTTGCTGGGTAAGGTAACGTAAAACCCACTATCACCCATTCTTCTATACAGGTTCACAAAGATCAGAAGCGCACACCCAACTGTTGAACTTGCTAGGCCAGCCTAACCATTTCACTAGATGTTGCTTTCTCCTGCCCCTTCCTTTTGTTGCTAAGATTTCTTCAATCCTGTATGTCCTGTCCTCCTTGGCATTAACTTTCTGTAATTCCTCAGGATAGAAGTTACCCACCACGACCTCACCTTCATAATCTTTTAACTGGTATACAGGTCTCTTTGATCTTTTGATGACTTCATCCACTATAAATAACTCGGTGGTAAAGTTTTGTTCGTAACCCTTAGCAAAGACACCCTTGCATTTAGAAATGCGTACATGATCTCCCTTTTTAAAATATGCCAACTCAGGCTTTCTTTTTATACCGTCCAAATAAACGGTTCTCCAAACGGCCAAGGAGTTCGACTGATTAACGTCAACAGGCCTAGTTTTTATAGTTCTGTGAAAACTATGGTTATAACTTTTTAGAAATTGGGGTAACACACCTATATATGTGAATGTATTGTTGGCTGTGAAATACCTCCACATTTTAGTTTTTAAAGTTCTGTTGAAGCGTTCCACAACTGCTGCTTTGACTTCATTGCTGGTAACAAAATGGTGTACCCCTTGTTTTTTGAATAGATTCTTCACTGTTCTGTTTAGAAACTCCCTGCCTTTGTCAGTCTGTATTTTGACAGGGACTCTTCCATCTTGTGTGAAAATAGCTTTAAAAGCAGCGGCCACCTGGCCACCTGTCTTGTCTTTTAGAACCCTTGCCCATGCATATTTAGACAAAATGTCTATAACGGTTAAAATGTACTTGTAACCCTTGTTATATTGAGAAAACTGCTGCATATCAACTAGATCGGCCTGCCATTGCGAATCCACTTCAGACACAATTGTCTTATTTCTTTTAAAATGGATCCTGGCTGGTTTATGCAGCGTGTAAGCATCCTGATCTGACAACCATTTGGTAACTTCTCTTTTGCAGAGTTTTTTGCTCTGTTTTTTGGCCTCCTGAAATAGGGAGTTCACTCCACCCAAACTCCCAACATGCCCAGGGTTATAATAAATATTTCTTAGGATCTCTTCATGAGTTGCCATATTTGTAAGTTAACACACAGGAATGGAAGCGTAAGTTTAACAACAAAACGTTTTTATTGCTGCAAATCACCAAAGAAAATCATTCTTCTATTTCCATGTCTGGAGGAACACACGAAATGCAGGAAATGTTGACAGTCTTTGAAGCGTCGATGTTCAAGTTCTCAAAAGCACCAAGCACATCACGCATCTGTGTAAAAAATAAAGTTTTAGTTATACACAATCAAAGCCCACTATACAAACAATTAAGAACATTTTACTAAAGACATAAAACACTCACCGGTGTGTCCTCTGTCTCTGCTTCAGCAGTCTCCAGGGGTGGCTGGTAGGTAGAACAGGATGTGGTAGGATCTCCCTGCTCCATTTTCTCTTCGGTCTGTGGGGCTATTTTAGTAAGACCACAGCCATTAACAGTTTCAACAGGCTCCGTTTTCTCTTCGGCCCGTGGGGCTCTTTTGGTAAGAACAGCGCCATTAAGCCAAGCAACAAAGGATGGAGTTTCAGGATCCTGCCCTGATGTCAGTTGGTCAGGAAACAGTTTTCTGGGTTGAAGCTTCACAGGTGCCAGTGGAGAAGAAAAGCCCGCAGGTCCCACGTATGAGGGTATGCTCTCAGTTAAAGCAGAGGTATTCTGAGACACTGGTGGCGTATGCACAGTTTGCACCCTTCTAGGCTTCACGGATGCCCGCTGTCTAGAAAAAGCCCAGAGGTCGATAGGATCCGCCATGATCTCCCCGCAGGAAAAACTTGCCGCCATGCTCTCCCCGCAGGAAAAACTTGTCTGGGCATGCCAAGAACGGCTTCTTTTGTTCCTGTGCCAAAGGGGGTGGGGTTACAGCTCTACAACCGCTTCCTATTGGTCCGCGGTAGCCTGGGGAGTTGTTAGAGGGGTCACATGACCCCCCCTGGGCCAATCCGGGAGCGGTTTATGACCTTTTTTGTTACTGTGCCAAAGGGGGTGGAGTTACAGCTCTACAACCGCTTCCTTTTGGTCCGCGGTAGCCTGGGGAGTTGTTAGAGGGGTCACATGACCCCCCTGGGCCAATCCGGGAGCGGTTTCAAACCCCGCCAAAAATGGTATTGGGGTCAAATGACCCATGGGGTCACATGACACGCTGTTCCATGAGCTCACTTCCGGCCCCGGTAGGGGTGGAACTTCCGGCCCCTGCTAAGGCGGGACTTCCGGTCCCCGCTAAGGCGGGACTTCCGGGGCGGCGCAACTGTCACTTTCTAAAAAGGGGCGTGGTTTCGAGTTTGATGGGAGGTCCTACCCTTTACTACTTATCTGATTCCAGGCAAAATACATTCATTCCATGCATTGGGAACTGCTACTACAAAGCAGTCACAGCACTTTAAAGAACACCTGCTGTTTATTTGCTTTTATTCAAAAATAGAACTCTAACTTTCTGAAATAGGATCCATGTCCTGCAGACCAACAATTTGTTCTTTGGTCTTTTCCTGATTTTTTTTAATGCTTCCTGGACAAGTGTTTCCTTAGACATAGTTCCTCCATCTGTTCATTCACACTTCCCTTTTCTGAGACCAATGGAAGCACAAACCAGCTGGTAGGTCAACATTTGACTGCCACCTCTAGTAGTTGGGTAGAGGCTTGAAGTGAGTGTGTAGGGGTGTAGATTTTAATTTTTATTGCCTGAGTATGAGGTGTGTGTGGATGATGGTGATGATGATGACACAACATTGGGTGGGATGACTAATACCCTGGAAGACAAAACAAACTTCAAAGTGATCTTGATAGAGTGGAGCGCTGGGCTGAAAACAGCAGAATGAAATTTAATAGGGATAAATGCCAAGTTATACAAGTAGGAAAAAGAAACCAAATGCACAGTTACAAGATGGGGGACACTTGGCTCAGCAACACTACAGGCGAGAAGGATCTTGGAATGAGCCAACAGTGTGACGGGACTGCAAAATAAGCAAGCACTATTTTGGACTGCATTTATAGAAGTATAGCTTCCAAATCGTGTGAGGTACTGGTTAGGGTTAGGATGCTACATGCATACAAATGACACTTGCTGAAATTCCCTTTTCAATACAGCTCTTAAAGATACAGGAGCCCTGTCCTCCTTTCCATATGATCACTCTAACTAATTGAATGATTGTAATTTTTCCTGTTACCATAGTTCTTTAACTTCCATAGCCAGTGGTGTATATTTTTCTCTCTTTAACTCTTCCTTTTCTGCAACAGTTTTGTCATTAGGTATTGTTATGTCATTGAGGTAGGTGTGTTTTTTCTTTGTTGTTTTTGACTGTCATGTCTGGTTGATTGCAAAGTATTGATTTGTCCCAGAATTGTTCTGTCCAAGTAAGGTAATATTTGAGTGTGTAGCGTGGCTTGGCTTGAGTGTGTCTGAATCTCCTAGGCTCTGAAAGCATCTTTCTGGAGAGCACCTGCTGGTTGCATGTTCTCTGCACACTGAGGCAATGTAAATTCAGGATATACTTGGATAAAAGGAGGGAAAGATCCTTATCTAGCATTGTAATAATGGGCATCTGTTCTGGCCTATCTTTGTATTGTACTGACCATGGTCTTGTTCACATGGCTAATGAATCAGAGATATAATCACACATTGTTAGATTAGTTTCTCACTGATCAACCAGAAATTGAAACAAGCTAAGAGGCGAGAAGTGACTACAACAAGCCTTTAATCCATTTTGTTCCATGGCTAATGTTTGCAGGGTAATCATATTTTATACTCTTCCTGCATGCTAGGTTGCTAGTTTGTTGTACTAGATTTCTCTGCACTTGTCCACTGCTTCATTTGTTCAATGGTAACAGTATGCTGAATCTGTGAGTATGGATATGAGAAAAATGATGGGGAAAGATTGTTAAACATTAGGAAAGTTGAGACTATTGTAATCCAGTGAAAGATTTGCAGTCAGAAAATATATTTGAGGGAAGGGGAGACTCTATCACACAGAGTATAGTAAAAGCTTCAAAGAACAGCAAAAGCTACAAAAGTAGAAGTGAGTGAAGTTAATTTCAGATACATTCAATGTCTCACTTGTTCTTTATTTCAGTGATTTTAACATTAAGATGTTGTGTAGAACAAGTTTGTCTTAATTGTATGCTGTGAAATCAGACATGTGACCAAGGCCATGTTTGGGTGGGCACACTCCCTTGGGGGCTGGACATGTTGATGGGCATGCCCCCTTGGGGGATGGACATGTTGGTGGGCACGCCCCCTTGGGGGATGGACATGTTGGTGGGCGCGCCCCCTTGGGGCGGCCATATTGTCCTCCTTTTTGGTTTCCAAAATATGGTCACCCTAATTCTGACCCATCCCTTGGGGTTCCTCTAGTGTCAAACTGACAGTATAGCAGAGTGGGGAACTTCGCTTTCACCCCCCTCCCCTCCGCTAGCTTCGCAAACCCTTGGTCTACTACATACACTGAAGGGGGAAAGTAGGGGTGGGTTGGGGGAATGGGATGGGAGAAAAAGACAGAGAGAGAGATTCTCCCGTTCCGTCGTACCGGTCGCTTTTGCAGGCCAGCCTTTTTGGAAATTAGGGTAACCAGATTTTGAGAACCAAAATCCTGGTCCCCCCCGCCACCCCACCCACCCAAAACAAGCCCCCCACCGCGTGCCCGCCCCGCACGGCCCGCATGCCTGCGCCGCCAGCCCGCCTCGCCCTGCCTGCCCGCCCGCCCCGTGCCGCACCGCCAGCCCGCGCCGCCCGCCCGCGCCGCTCCAACCCGCCCGCCCGCACCGCCAGCCCGCCCCGCCGCCTGTGCCGCTCCACCCCGCCTGCCAGCCCGCCTCGCCCCGTGCGCTAGCCCGCCTCGCCCTGCGCCGCCCGCGCCGCTCGCGCTGCCCGCCCACCTCACGCTCTTTACCTGCTGGGGCGTCCACTTCCCTCCGGTGCTCGGAATCTACTGAGAAACAGGCTTCCTGGCCTGTCTCTCAGTGGCGCACCGGCCGGGTGATGACGTCATCACCTGGTGCGCTACTGAGGGACGGGCCGCGAAGCCTGTTTCTCAGTAAATTCAGAGCACCGGAGGGAAGTGGACACCCCAGCAGGTAAGTGCCACGCGCCGCCCGCCTCACACCGCCCGCCCGCCTCCCGCCACCGCCGCGTGACCCCCCCGCCGCCCCGGTTTGCCCCCGCCGCCCCCCTGTTGGCCCGGATCGCCCCAGGTTTCCCGGTTAGGACCAGAAAACCTCGGGCCATCTGGTCACCCTACGAAACGGGCCTTCTGAGGCCTGGCAAAACCAGCCCTGGAGTCTTAGAGGGCTGTCGCCATGGCAACGACCCTCTAAGACAACAGATCTGGCTTCGCCAGGCCTCAAAAGGCCGAACCCGGAAGTGCCCCAAACCGGCCTTCCCAGCCTTTTCGCAGCCCGTCTGGCCTTCTGGTGATTCGCTGCCATGGCTGCCACCCACCAGAAGCCAGATCACCACTCCGGAGAGGCTGGAAGAGGCTGGGCGAATTTAGACTTCTGGCTGCGGCTGCTGGGCGCAGGGGTGCAGCGACGCCTGGCTGGGCCGGGCCCAGTCCTGGAGCCAGGCATTTTGGGGGTGATGGCATGATCCCCCCCCCCCCCAAGCATTGCAAGGCGCACCTAGATGCTTGTCTTTTGAAGCCCAGGTAGGAATATTTTCCTTTGATCCAAACTGTACTTTTAGATAATTTTTCTTCCTTTCTTTTTTGCTGCTCAGCATTGCATTGCTGAATACCCCAAATATAACCAATAAGCCTCTGTGTTTGTTTGTCATTGTATGAATTTTTATTAGATATATGTTTTAATTTGTCAGCCTGTCTGGGAATTCTTGTGGGTAGAAGAGCAGGGTAGAAAATCCAATAAATAAATAAATAAATAAATAAATAAATAAATAAATAAATTCAGATGTTACAGCTCCAGGGTATTTTTATGCTCAGATCTAGATATATGTTGGAGCATTCTTAAGACATATTCTACCTAGAAGAATCTGAAGAAAACAACTGCTTGTGTCAACTTTACAAGCTGCTTTGAGGACTTCAGTTTAAAACTGGATTAAATTCATCATTAATGGTTGTATGAATTGTCCTTGGTATGGCTGGCTGATCCTGTGATTCTTTTCAGCATGATAAAGTATTTAAAAGCTGCAGTAGGTCTGCATGATAAAGTTTTTAAAAGCTGTAGAAACATAATGTAATTTTATTCAAGACCACTCAGCAACACAAACATTTAAACCTAGGATTCTTCAGAAAACAATTCTATCATGCTACCTTAAAGGTCAGATGGACTACTTTTAAAGGGTTATATATACAGCATGTTTAAAGACTTAGAGTGTCATCACACTGGCGGTTTAATGCACATCTGCCGCGACTTTGATCCACTTTTTCAGAGCTGGACTCGCTCAGGGCGAGAGAACAGCACGACAGGGACAACATCATACTAGTCCAGTGCTGAAAAAGTGGATCAAAGTCGTGGCAGATGTGCATTAAACCTCCAGTGTGATGACGCTACAGATGTTATTTCCCCTCTTGAATGTGACTTTCAGCTTGGCCTTAAAAAAATCATCAACTTAAAAGCAAGTTCCACTGAGTTCAGTGCAACTTATTTCCTGGTGCCCTTGAGATGGTGTTGGACTACAGCTCCCAGCAGCCGCAGCCAGCACAGGCAGTGGTCAGGGATTGCGGGAGTTGGAATCTGAACCATCTGGAGGCCTTAACTCCAAATATTCTATAGGTCTCTTCAAAAGGTAGAATATCAGGGAAAGACAAATGTAACTTTACTCAAATTATGTTGGGTAGCCCTGGCAGTAAAATTAGGTTTTCTTGGTGTCTGTTCTGCAGAATTCTTTTCAGCAGAGCCATATTATAGTGGGACAGACATGTGCAAGTTCTATCTCGCTAGGGCATTTATCTCTAACTCCCTCCCCACTCCTCTGTGTTTTGAGCAGGAATTGTCTTCTATTTTTGTGCAGTTATGCAAGGAAAGACACTGTATGTAAACAAGATGAGGTTCCTTAAATGCCCTATTATTCTTTATTAATCCTAGCCCAACACCACCACACTAAATTGCCCACTGATTCCATAAGGTGCTGACTATTCTTGTCCATTGCTATGAAACACTGAAGTAGCAATTTAAGGGCACAATTCTATACATGTTTAATGGGGGAGGGGGGGGGAAGTCCTACAACATCTAGCCAGTTTGCCTAAACAAGCATAGGATTATACCATAAGAGTCTTTTGGGTGATGGGTTGGTTGCCTTCTGAAAAACCAAAATATCCTTTGTCAGCTGCAGTGTTAATTCCCAGCACATCTATGTTCCTTGTGCATTTGAGCAATTTCCATCTGGGGAACAACAGCCAGCCAGATTTGACCCATGGGCCTGAGGTTTCATACCCTTCCCTTAAAGTTAGTTTGGTCAGTCTCTGTTCAAAGTTTCCTTAATATGAGAGGCTGGGATGATTAGAGGAAAAGGTAAGCGTTATTTGGCCATAGAGCTCTAGTTATTGTTATAGCTATTTTTAATGGTGGGGTTTTTGTGTGTGCTGGATTTGGAATTGTTCTGCTTTTATTTTTATTTTTGGGTTGATTTGGTGGTCTTGCTTTTGTTTGGATAGCTTTAGATAATTATTGGATTTTAAGAATTTAATTTTTGTGTGTAACCCACTTCAAATATCTTGGAGAGATGGGGAAATTGGTAATATAAATATTTAATAATGAAGAAAGAATAGGTCCTTGATGGGCATGCCACATAGCACAGGCTTTTCATCTTTATGATTTCTCCATATGGTTCAACCAATATTATACATTTATCTAATGAGGGTAAATATGTATTTGTGTCTGCAAAAAAAAGTTTCCTTTTCTTTCTGTGCAATAGCAACTTCTTATTTTGACAGGTATTATCAGCAATGACAACAAGAAAAATTAGATAACTGTAATGAACTGAATTTGCTATTAGCTATTGTTTAACCAAGAAAACTTTTCACTTGTAGGAAGGATTAACATTGATGTCTGTTGACCTTTTTAAGACCATCTGGGGAAACCTATGAAAAGCATACCCAAGGAAGTCATAGTAAGCTGTGCACATTGACACAGCTTTAAAACAAAAGCAGAGCATGGGTTTGATTGAGGGCTCTAGGGATTACAAAAATTACCTGTGCTAAATTCTGAATTTAGACAGAATGGCCATATCAATGAAATATGCATGCTATTATTTTACTTTGCTACAGTAAACGATCACAGAGAAACTGGAAAGTAAGAGAGCAGCTAAACTTTTTTAAAAGCACTTTTTATTCAACAAGGAAATTTGTATTGCCTTCTGAGATGTATTTAATCATCTGATTGGAGTCTGACAGGAGTTGGGCATGAATAAACAAATGCTGTATCGCTAGCTACAGCTATGCAAACATAATCTATGACACTGGTATCACAAAACCATAGGACTGCTTCAGATACTCAGTGGACTCCATGTGATCAATTGTGAAAGCATATTGCTACAACCCCACAAGGACTACATAGAGGTTAAATGAGAAAAGAAAGAGTGTTAAATGTTAGGAAAGGTGAGACTATGGTCATCCAGTGAAGGATTTGCAGTCAGAAAAGATATTTGAGGGAAGGGGAGACTGTATCACACAGAGCATAGCAATAGCTTCAAAGTACAGCAAAAGCTACAAAAGTAGGAGTGTATGAAGTTAATTTCAGATACATTGAATGTCTCATTTGTTCTTTATTTCAGTGATTTTAATGTTAAGATGTTATGTAGAACAGGTTTGTCTTAATTGTGTACTATGAAATCAGACATGTGACCAAGGCCATGTTTGGGTGGGCACGCCCCCTTGGGGGCTAGACATGTTGGTGGGCATGCCCCCTTGGGGGCTGGACATGTTGGTGGGCACACACCCCTTGGGGGCTGGATATGTTGGTGGGCATGCCCCCTTGGGGCTGGACATGTTGATGGGCATGCCCCTGGCGGGCATGCCCCCTTGAGGCGGCCATGTTGTCCTCCTTTTTGATTTCCAAAATATGGTCAGCCTAGTTGAGCAGGAAGGAGTGGGGGTGAATATGGATAATGTCTGCAGTGCAATAGCTGTTCAATTTGAAGGAAGATCAGATTTGGATGACATTGTCAGTCAGTTGAATGAAGACCAAAGGCATATATATGACAATGTCACTGTAGTCATTCAGCATAGCCTCCTCCATATAGACAAGAAATGACAATTTCTGCTGCTTGGTTTTATTCTGGTTGTGTTTTTATATTGTTTTATATTTTTTAAATGATTTTATGGTTTTAATTTTTGTGAACCGCCCAGAGAGCTTCGGCTATAGGGCGGTATAAAAAATGCAATAAATAAATAAATAAATAAATAGTGATAGGTCATGCATTGATGAGTACAATAGATTGCGTAGTGCATTTCAACCACATCTTCCTCTACTTGAAAAACCAGTAGGAAAAAAAGAAAAAGAAAGCGTGGCATATCAGTGATGCACAGAATTTGCCTGCAAAAAGAAGGTGGCAGAAATCTTAGAAGCACTCTCCAATGAGAGTCCAACTGGCTTTGATAGTCCACAATGCGAACAGAATGTTGGATTAGACAGACCCTTGTTCTGATCCAGCATGGCTCTTCTTATGTTCTTATCCTTGGCTTGGCATCCCAGGGACCATGGGATTATTCAGATTACCATATTAGCTCCATCATATTGGATTAATAATAACTGGGTTTAAATAAAATCTTTCAATGAATTCTCTGAGATTCTGCCTGTGACTGATTGAAATGTTTTTTTATCCCATTTAGCTTATTTTAAGTTCCTCTCTCAGGCCTCTTTGAGTTCCCTGTTGTTCATGATATTAAAATTTTGTAGGTTTTGGAAGTCAGTCCTTTGATATATTTGTTCAAAAGCAGTTAGAACATGTTGTAGGCCCAAGTTAGCCAGCGGGGGCGGAGAAGTGACAGTAAGAGACACGATTTCCCCCCGTGTGATGGCGCTGTATATCCTGGTGGACAACACAACTCAAAACAGTATTTCTGCCTCTGCATATTTCTGTCAATGAATAGTGTGGCAATGTAATAATCAGTTGCATAACTCATATCTTGCACATACATGTTTCTCAAGCTGTAATTGTATAATCCATGGATATGTTATGCAGTCTTAGGAGATGGCACATCCTGTTCATGCATGCACGGCCCAGAGAATAACTCAAACCCAGATGATCTGAGCAACAAACCCACAGCCGAACCCCCACACCTGGTAATAATGCTACTTTGGGGTCCTCAAGTGACAGGGATGCAGTGGGAGGTCTTGGGGTGGTGATAATACCAGGCCCGTGTAATCCAAGTACAGTAAATAAAGAACAACCAAGCCCTGCAGGTGTTCCCATGTTTGTGATAATACTTGGCAGGGCTCAGGAAAAAGCGAAAAAATTGACTAACAGTATCAGAAAGATTCTGAAATGCCCTCTTTCCAGTCTCCAGTAGATGTATACAGGAGACCATCTTTTTGCTGGAAGAAACCCTGCTGACATTTCTTTCTAGTAAGTAGAAATTTGCTTGCGAAACTTCTGCAATATGCCAGATTTATAAGATTTTTAAAATGTCAAATATATGCCTAGGCGCTGGTGGCATTCTGCCCGAATGACAAGGGTTTTTAAAATGTTAAAATATAGTCATAGGCCCCTGTGGCAATGCGTCATTTAACCTGTTTTGAAAATAAGCTTTATCGTATGCATTGTCTCATTTGTATTTTATTATTAATGTTACAGCCCACTGAAGAAGGCCTCAGATTAAGAAACAGGTCGAAACACATCAGGCGTCTTGTGAATAAACTATTTTACATCTTGAGAACACGTAGCTCTCCTTGGTGACCTGCTTCGGATGCTCACCTCCTTTGTTGTTTTCTAGTAGCCAGTGGTGAGGAATGATTGGAGTTGTAGTCCAAGAACTTTTGGAGGGCCGCAGATTGCCCACCCTTGCTGTAGTTCGTATATAAACTTCAGTTCTGAAGCAGTGGATTTTGTGTGGGGGAGAAGCCCGAGCAGTTCAAGAAAACATTGGCTGCGTTTGGAGGACACTTTAGGCAACTGACGTCTCATTATTTTTGCGGTGCCCGACACATGACACGTTGCCCCTCCCCCCGTTGCACAGCTGAAAGTCCCAGCCTCATGGTCTCCAATAAACAACGGAGCAGCCCGTTGTTTTTCCCCATTGTTAAATAATATACTGTCCGTGGTGTGTCGCTTGTGTGTCAGCCCCACCCCGCAACGACACAATAATCAACACAACGGACAGTTGTCTCTTCCCCACTCCGTTGCCTAAAGTGTAGTCCAAACTCAACCATTCTCTAGGAAAGCAGCTAAGTTTTATAATGTGGTTGCTTTGACTTGTACTGTTGATGGGGAACAGCAGGTGGCGCCCAGGAGTACATAAACAGATGCAAATATGCAACTTTCTTTGCAAACGCAGAACTGTGAAGAAGGGGAAAGGAGCAACTTAGCTTTTGTGCGTGCAAGACAGGCTTTCCAAACCTTTGCGCAGGTTAGTAGAGGGCAGCGGACATCACGGGCAGGTGGCCAAATGGATCTGAGGGGTGACACTGTATCTCCTGATGCAAACGATTTAATCCTTGTGGTTTCTTACACTCCTTCCTATTCAAAGGATCTCGTTTTCTGCCACCTAGGCCAAAGTTCAGGGTTTTGTTTCAGAGAAACAGACTCTTGGTTTAATTCCTACCTTGAGCAGCAAATTCCTGACAGATTCTTGTAACTACTTGCCTCCTTTCAGTAATTGGATCTTTGCATCTGTCAAATTACAAAGAAGATTCAGGATAATAGCAACAACCTTATATTTGAGTGGCCCCTTCATCCGTGGGAATTAGATACGGGGTGGCGGAAAAGGGCGGGCGGGTGAGCAGGGAGGGAGCAGTATCACAATCGCAAACTATTCAAGTGCAATTCCTGCTGGCAACTATTGGCTTAAATAGCCCATGAGTTTCTGAATTGTTTTAATGTTTTCCTGACTCCTTCCTTGACTGTCTCCCCCCACCCCAATCTATCCATATGCTATGCTGTGCTGTTGTTGTTTTTAAGAGTTGGACTATGTAGCAACTCTTACGCAGCTTAAAATGGGTTTGTGCCTTTGATCCAGTTTCTTTACTCTAAAACTCCTTGCTTCTGCTGTCTCTCCAATTGTGCAAACTATTTTACACTGGACTTCCCCCTCATATGTTTGCTTTTTTTGCTGCTTTTATGATGGTTTCTATTGTGTTCTTACTGCCTCTATTGTGCTTTTATCATTTTTAATATCGTATCAGTTTTTATTATGTGCTTTATTGTTGTATGCCGCCTTGGGAGGGTTCCTGCCCTGAAAGGCAGACAAAGAATATTTTAAATAAATAAAAATAAATACAGTCAGTTATTTTATCACCCAGGCAGTAAAAAATGGTGCGTGCCAAGCGTTGGATCCTGAAGAAACATTTTGAGGGGTTTCCTAAACAGAGTGATTTTGAACTAAAAGAGGTAGAATTACCACCGCTGAAAGATGGAGGTAAGAGCAACATCTGTCTTGATTTTTGCTTTTATTAAAGGTAAAAAGATTTAATGTGTGAGTCTGGTCACCCATTTTGTCCCACCATTGTAAAATCAATGCGGAATCTCATTGTATAAGCACCAACAATTAGTGGCACTCTTGGACAGAAGCAAGAGGGCACTTGGGCCTGGCTGTCACCCAAAGATGCCTCCCTGAGTTGTTGCTATGAGTGAACCAAGAACCATGGTTTGTTCATGAATTGTTTCGCTAGGCTGCAGAGGTAATGGGCCAGAGTGGTCAAAACAACCAGACGCTCTACATGCCAATACTACAGCGCCACAAAGGCGTTTGGAATACAGGGAAGGAGCAGTTGAAGGAGCAGGGTACAAAACAGCCCAGGGATTGAGAAAACAAACCACAGTTTGTTCAATCATCTGCCAGACAAACCCTGGGTAGGGAACAAAACATGAGTTAAATAAACCATGGTTAGTGCTACATATGAACCTTCCCACTGTCTTGTTTAGCCATTAATCTAATTCATTTTCTTCTATATTCCAGAGGTCCTGCTTGAAGCTGTGTTTCTCAGTGTTGACCCCTATATGAGGTATTCTTTTTCCCTATCCTAACTTTGAGTGAATACATGCTTTGAATGCTAAAAGCAAAGTTCAGTTTGACCGTGTGCTTTTGCCAAGTTTATTTCCCAATCAAATCTTAACTTTTGTCTTCTTAAGGCAGATATAGTCAGTAGGTATGAACTTCCAGAAGAGCAGCACTAATGGGTATGTAGTGGGTATCCCTTCACTATAACATGCCCTGGCACATTTATAAGACTATTAACAAGCAACTTAGGGCCAAGCAACCTGTTACCTTTAGTGGCATAATTCTAGCCTTCAGTGCAGGAAATTGTCAGTGTGGAGAGGGGTAGTCTGGATTAGAACCCTAGGATGAGGGGACGGGCTTAACTTTTAGCTCTCAATTGTGGTCTCAGTACATACTGTGGGGGGGGGGGAGCAATTTCTTTCAATAGGACCTTTTTTGGTAATGCAAATTGCCAGCATGGGGATCCCAGTCGGGACCACAGTATCAGGACAAAGAGTGAAGCCTCCCTATCCTGCATGCTTGGGTCCCGATCCAGAGCTGTGTAAAACCAAAATGCCAACCTTGCACTCAGGGGCAGAACTACACAGCTAACATCATCTGTATCTTAATCCTTATCAAGATTCCAAAAGTTGTAGAGAAAGTTCCTTGTGAAAAATAGGAAGGTATAAACTGCTGCCTGGTAAATATGTGATTTGGATCACGCATGTATTAAATTGTGATTAGTATTTTAGTTCTGTTTTAGGGTTGCCAGTTATTACATGAGCCTGCTAATCCGCAAACATTGGCAGATTATAATTCTTATCCCCCAGGATATGAAAGAATCATATGTGGATTTTTGTGCTCCGAGCTGCTGTTAACTTCACAGGCGCTGGCCTAATCATTGTTAAAGTCAGTTGAAATTTCCGAGCCATACACTGTAACACAGAAATTGCCATAAACACTGTCCAACATGTAATACATAGCCACAGTTATACATAAAAGTCTGGTTCTGGGTTTGGTTCCATTTGCATTACATTGGCTGCCTGTATGTTTCCGAGCCCGATTCAAGGTGCTGGTTTTAACCTATAAAGCCTTACACGGCTTGGGACCACAATACCTGACCTTTACCGACATGAACCTACCTGAACACTATGTTCAACATCTAAGGTCTTCCTCCGAGGGCCTCCTCCGAGGGAAGCTCGGCAATAAGGGAGAGGGCCTTCTCTGTGGTGGCCCCCCAATTGTGGAACGATCTCCCTGACGAGGCCCGCCTGGCACCAACATTGTTATCTTTTCAGTGCCAGGTCAAGACTTTCCTCTTCTCTCAGGCATTTGGCAATATCTGAGGAGCCTGGGTTTGTTTTTGTTTTTGTAGCTTTTGGGGTTGTTGCAGTGGTTTTAAATGTATCTGTGCATTGTGTGTATGCTGTATGTTTTTGCTATTTTAATTTTTGTATATTGTTTTTGTTTTAATTGTTTAATTGTTTTTAATTGTTTTAATCCTATGTAAACTGTATACAAATGCAATAAAATAAATAAATAAATAAATAAATAAATATTTAAAATAACTTTGGGTTGGATCCAGGACAAATGCTTTGAACACTGGGACAAATGGGTTTAGTGAACTCCCATCAGAGCTAAATTCAATTAACATTGCCTGGATCCAATTGTCCCCATTTCTATACAGGCAATCTCTTATAAAACCTCTCTTGTTTCTGCTTGTTATTTTGCAGACCATACAGTAGGGTCTATATGAAGGAAGGTGATACAATGATTGGCTCCCAAGTTGCAAAGTAAGATTTTCCTTGACTTGTTTCCTGTCCTTTCTTACACCGGAAATGGGGGTTTGGTCTTTGACCAATAAAAACCATACTTAGTTGTTTAATCAAAACGAATATTGGGCAACAAACAATTAAAGAATCTGCTAATAACAAAACTGCCAACTCATGAGAACGCAGACTGCCCATTGTTGCGGATTGGTGTAGATGGGGTGAATGCATGCGAGCTTTCCTTGGAACCCTTCCCCTGATTTCCTCTGGTGGGTGAACTGACTTCAGTGTGTTTGGACCTGTTCCTTGGTATCCTCATGTCTTTGGGAGTCTTGAACATCCTTGGCAGGCACTGTGGTATTTCTCTTGTTACAGTGTGAATCCCTTCAGAAATTCTCTGCAGCTCAGCACATGTGGTAGCAGCCCTCTGCAGTAACAGTTGGCCGCAGTTCTTGCACCGCAGCAATGAGGGTCTCTTTGTAGCGTAGCGCTTGCTGCCAATTCACCACCTCCTGCCCACAGAGGTCACGAAGAAACTGAGAGCAGCAGCAGCAGCAGCATGCTCCCTGGGCAGCATCATCTATTCCCCATGCCCTTGGTGTGGGGCTGTGGTCTGCCCCTGTCCTCTGGCTGCTGATGGCTGAATCTTTCTGCAGGTTGCCTCATTACTGCATCTAATGATGTCAGTATGGTTGTTCAGCTCCCTCTTCCCTTTGATGCTTTAACCTCCCCATAAACATATCTGATGTCTGAATGGGACACTCACTCAGACAAAGGGCCACTGATCGAGAGCAGTCTGTGTTCTCTGGACTTATCGTTGCTCCAATTTCTTTGCTGCCTCTGCTTGTTATTGCATGAGTTCCTCCATGTATTAAATCATCAGCATCACGATGATGAATCATGCCTCATTATCACGGGATTCTTCAATGTTGATGACCAATTGCAGAAATGTCCTGTGACGCTCTGTGCCAGAAATGTTTCTTACAATGCATAGCATTCCTTGCACAGCATCCCTTTGACACATGAAGATCTCTGAGCGCTCTGTGTGCATGTAAACAAGAGCAGCTACAGATGGCTTTCCTGTGCCTAGGAGCTTCTCTATATGACCGATTTATTGCACGCTCGTAATTGGCCACTCATGGAAGTTTGTGGGTTGTTTACATGATGTCATCAACCTCCAGGACATCTCTTGCACTTTTCCCCAGTAATCTCTCTTTTAAAAAAGCTGAGATAATGCAATATTTAAAATAATCGTAGGATGTCCCCAGCGTGTAAACCTGTCATAGAGCTATAATTCTGCCACTAGATGGCACTGTTTCATTTAACTTAATAGTAATAATAATAATAACAATTTATTTCTTACCCGCCTCTCCGTCTGGATCGAGGCGGGGAACAACAACATGATAAAATACATAAAACTAATTAAAAACATGACAATTATTATTAAAACTGCATTAAAACATCCTAAAACATCCTAAAAACATTCTAAAAATAGTATTGCCGAGAGGGGAGGTTTTCAATTCAAAATCACATAGTCACCATCTACAAGAGCCCATCGTAAATGTGGAAAGTCTCCAGAAGAAAAAACCCTGATAAGGATGCGGTTTTCCCCCCCTTAATGCAAAGACACCCTATGTCTCCTCCTTTTACAACACCTGATATTATTGACTCCAGTACAGGGTTGGGCAATACACAGATGGCATTCAGCCCCACTGCCTCCTGGTATGGCCCCGCTATGCTGCTGAATTCAGTTGCAGTACAGTTCTCCATTATGGCCATGCAAACAGCAAAAGCATTCAAAAGTCACAATCTTTGGTCTTCCCTGGAAGATGCAGTGACAATATCCTAACAATAAAGTTGTGCAGCAGAGCAGATGTCAAAATAACCTCCTGTGTAGATTTTGGCTCAGGGAGTGTTCTTTGTCCCACAGAAAATGCGCAATTTCCCCAACTGCACACTCTCATCTCCCCAAATGCACACGTAGTGATGGAGCATGTACATTTATGGGCGAGGTTGCAAGCAGCTTGTGTTGGTGTGCACAGCCTTTGATATGGGGCCAACAATCACAGAAATGGGGGATATCCACAGTGTCCAACATCAAATACTGTGACCCAAATCCATGTGAAATGCCCTTATCTGTTAAGAAACACTGCATCCAGATACCAATGTATTGCAAACAACACTATAATAAAAAATGTAGTACACGCTTACCCAGCAGCCATCCATGTCCCCTTGCAGGCGCTTGCTGTGCCTACGGTAGACCAGGGGTGGATAACATCAGTAGGCTTACAGTAGACTCCATCGGTCCCTGCCAGTATGGCCAATCGTCCAACATTTAGAAGGATGCAGGATGCTCACCCGAGCCTAGAGTATAGTAAGCACTGCGGTAGAACAAATGCGGGCGGGATATGGGAGGCTACTGGGTCAGTGTCATATAGAAGATTTATAATAACTAGCTTGATTTGTGAGGAGCATCTGCGTGCTAGTACTTTATTGCTCCGTCTCAGACTTTTCCCTCCCAGCCTGCCCCCACCCCTATTTGCCTGCAGTGCCAATGTGTGGGACTTATCTGAGGCCCCCCTGCGAGCTGCCCGGCCTCCTCTCTGGGCACCCCCCTTCCAGCTACTCTCCCCCGCTCCCTCCCAGCCTCTGCCCACCCCGTTCGTCTGACTACCGACCCACGGGGCTTACCTGAGGCCTCTGCGTGAACCGCTTTGGCAATGTTTCAATGTCGCTCTTCCCCCCAGCGCTCCCTTGCCCACCCACCCACAGGACTTACCCGAGGCCTCCACGTGCACCACCGAACCGCCTGGCTTCCCCCCCCCCCCCGTTTCCTCCCAGCTACTCCCCCCACACTCCCAGCTGTGTTTATATGTCTTGTTTAGCAACAGAAAATTCTTAGTTTGAAACCTCCAATGTGCCATGCATTGCAGATAGATAGATAGATAGATAGATAGATAGATAGATAGATAGATAGATCTCTACCTTGGGGATAGGCAAGCTGCTACTCTTCAGATATTGTTGGACTATAACTCCCACTACCATTTACCCTTAGCCATGTTGTTTGGGGCTGTTGGGAGTTGGTAGTCCTGGCTCTCTAGTGTTTCAGAGAGGATCCTTTCCCAGCCCTACCTAGCTACATTGGGGGTTGAACCCAGGACCTTGTGCAAGGTGAGTGGGTGCCGTACTTCTGAGCTATGGCCAATTGCTCCATGACCCTGTCAATGTAATCTGTATACCATCTTTGAGAGTGGCCTTATAGCAAATTGGTAATTCAGTGCAGGAATCCCCTGTAGCACTTCACTGCTTGATGCATATTGAGAAAACATGAAAAGAACCTGCTGCTTTCATTTTGCAATATGTTGAAACTCTCCTTTTTTTTCTTTTTTACAGGGTTCTGGAAAGCAAGGACCCCAGATACCCAGTAGGGGAATTCGTTGTATCTCAGTCAGGCTGGACGACTCATGCCATTTCCAAGGGCAAAGACCTATCACTAATGCCTTCTAGCTGGCCAGGAAACCTTTCCAGGTCTCTGGGTCTTGGGACAATTGGCATGCCTGGGTAAGTGTGCTTCGATGATATGTCTCAGAGGCTGCTGGTGCACTTACTATGTATTCCATTTATTACTTCATATGTGTCGCTTTGAGTCATCTTTGGACTCTGATACATGGCACCTGAGCCTAATGGGGGAGCGCATGGGTAAAATGCCTCTGCAAACAGGGCTGGCACCAGGCTTATGACAGCCTTCAGACAAGGGCACCCATAATCTGGGGGCAGTTTTCTCCATTGTGCATATATTAATCCGGGGTTCTGATTCTGTCAAGTCCCACTCAAAGTAGATTCTTTTGATTACCAAGATCAAACAAAGCCACTTGTGCAAAAGGATGATAGTTTATTGATAGCAAATAATGAAGCTATCACAACTGGGTGTCTATCTGTGTCCCCCAAAATAGACGAAAAGCCATTCCTAGAGCCACGAATGTTTTCTAAGCTGGCAGCACATGTATTGCCCCTTGGAGTGAGACCAAACTGCAAAGCCCCTGTGTATTGGATCTTATAAGCTTCTCTGCTGGGTGCCTCCCTCCAGCTCATGAGCTGACAGGCAATGCCTCTCCCTTCTCAGGTGCTGACAGGCCAGTACACACATTCAGAGGAAGGAGGGCTTCTCTTTCCCAAAGGTGCTTAGTTTATTGCAGGCTGGGAAATCAATCACCCCTTCTCTGAGAACAACATTCTAGCTCCTCGGAGGGAGTGTCCCAGCTCTTCTGTGAGAATCAAGGCGTGACACCCTTATCTCTTTAACTTCATGAGATCATTGGGCAAAGGCTTATCAATGTACAATTGTTGACATACAGAGCTGTACTTGCTTAGAACCAATTAAGGCATGTGAAAAGCCAGCTTCATTAACTATAAAGCTGCAGGTTAAGCTAAATTGCACAGGTCTCTAACGCCTATAGGAATGCTTTGAAGTCCAACTTTTTGCTCACCAACAACCTCACTATATGGTCTAAGGTTTGGCCCCTTGTCATTCTTATGAAATCATTTCCCTGCTTCTTAGAGGCTACAAAGTTCTTCACAACAGTCCAAGTTTGGCTGGTCCTGTAATCTGTATAACCCTTTCCCTACAGGACTTTATAGAATAGAGAGGAAGGGCCCTATAAAGCCATCATGTCCACCCCCCTGCTTAATGCAGGAATCCACCTAAAAGCATACCTGACAGATGGTTGTCCAGGTGCCTCTTGAATGCCTCTAGTTTGGGAGAGCCCACGACCTCCCTAGGTAATTGGTTCCTTTGTCGTACTTCTCTAACAGGAAGTTTTTCCTGAGTTCAGCCAGAATCCTTCTTCCTGTAACTTGAGCCCATTATTCCGTGTCCTGCACTCTGGGATGATGAAGAAGAGATCTTTGTCCTCCTTTGTGTGACAACCTTTTAAGTAATTGTAGAGTGCTAAAATGTGTCCCCTCAGTCTTCTCTTCTCAAGGCTAAACTTGCCCAGTTCTTTCAGTCTGTCCTCATAGGGCTTTTTTTTCCAGACCCCTAATCATCCTCGTTGCCCTCCTCTGAACCCCCTCCAGCTTGTCTGCATCCTTCTTGAAGTGTGGTGCCCAGAACTAGACTTGTAGAAGGCTTAGGCAGATTATTTTCCCTTCCAGCGGAATGAGAGTAGCTTCTCATGTAGTGTGCCACTGAGACACTAAGGGAATAAACGTCATTCTGGAGTTCCTTGCTGCAGCAGGGGGGAAAGCTTTAAGGTGAAGAAAACATAACAGGGAGACGTGCTTTCCACTATTCGAGAGGAAAACTTCACATCTTCAATGAATAAAAGAGCCTAAATTTAAAAGATGCTTGAAATGGCGGAACCTTTGACATGTGCAAACTTGTCATGCAAAGGGAGGAGAGCTGCACATGGAAATTGCATCTCCTGTGCTGCTCTTCAAGGTACAGGAACCCAGTGGTCCTGTGCCACAGACTGCCCTGGACTGATCAGGGGTGCGCTCCCTCTTTTTGATTTCATCATTTGAGTATATACACCAAGGTCATCTTGGTCTGGCTCAGGCTAACTTTGAGGCCCCAACCCCTTTTCTTTCCTTTCCCCACAGGCTTACCGCCTACTTTGGCCTCTCTGAGGTCTGCAGGCTGAAACCAGGAGAGACTATCCTGATCAATGCAGCCGCTGGTGCTGTGGGCAGTGTGGTCGGACAGATCGCTAAACTAAAGGTAAGTGGTCATAAAAGGGCATCTTCGTGTTGCGGAGATACCTATGATGAAGAATGAGAGGGCAGAACCTGTAGGAAGACCCCAGGGCAATACATTTGCAGGCCTCTTGATTGCTAATCTTCTGGACAGAAATCTGCATGCTTGCAATATTTGGTTCTTGTTAAAAAGTGTTTTTTTATGTTTTTGCTTGATTTGTACTATTGACTATTTCTAGACAAGAGTAGCCACATTTAAATGCCACATTTTATTTGGTTTTGCTGCATCAGACTAACGGATTTACTGCGGCGTAAACATTTGTGGACTAGATGGGTGAAGTGGTCTCCTCAGTTTGGCAGATTATGCACACATATGTACATACATGGGAATAAAGAAAAAAAATATAAGCAGACTGGCCCCATTATTATTATTATGCTCAGTTGGCAGATAATATACTTCATGAATCTGATGAAGTGAAAGCTTGTACTATAATTTACTTGTTTGACTTTTAAGATGCTACAAGAATCCTGTTGCTCTTTGTTCTATTGGCTCTACTTGTCCTTAACACTTTTTTAAGCCGTTTCCTGCTACAGGAGACCAATGCCACCTTCTGTCTATCTGATAACATTTTGCCTAGCATCTTTCCACCTACGCTGACACAGGGGATTACAGGGAAAGTTCTTTTTTCGACTGTGACTGTCTCAATGCCACATATAACTCACATTAGGTTTCTATCATGTGTGTAACCCAGATCTTAAACGTGCACAGCCAGAAGATTTAGGGACCTACAATGCTTTGAAGTTGAACAGGGGTAAGAACAAACATGGGCAAGTTGCCAGCCGTGTTTCTTGGTGGCCTGTAATATCATGTTTGTTTTTATTTTGTAAAAATGCCTCATACTGAAATGGCGTAAAGTTTGAGGGTGTCTATGTGTTACCTCCCCCCTCGCCCCTTTTATCTTTATCTTGCAGGGTGGCAAGGTGGTTGGCTGTGCAGGTTCCAACGAGAAAGTCGCCCATCTAAAAGAACTTGGCTTTGATGAAGCCTTTAACTATAAGACTGTGGGATCCCTGGAAGAGGCACTGAAAAAAGCATCCCCCGATGGCTATGACTGCTACTTCGATAACGTACGTTCAGACGTAGCACGACCCTGTCTACGGCCTTGAGATGTAAAGGAAAGCTAGACTGTATTTTAACCTTGGTCTGAGGGGATTGCCCTGTTCAGAGTTCTTTGTTTGTTTTGGCTAGAACCTCTGTTTGTGCACAGACTTTGCTCTGCAAATGGAAACTGTGATTAGAGATGTCTGTTGCTGGGAAATCCGGTTCATTTAGGACTTGACAGAGTTCTGCAGTGTGTATGACTCGATTTGTGTTTGCAAGCTGAGCTGTGAGATTTTTCCCAAACTCCGGGAACATGTTTGCATATTTTCCGGTAGGTTCTTCAATTTGCACAAACTTCCAAGCAATTTGCAAAAATTTCCGAGTGATTTGTGCAAATTGCAGGACTTGCAGGGAATACAATGTATGAAATGCCCTCCCCGATTAGCCGCATACCAAGTTGGGTGCTGCAGCAAGAACTGGAACAAAGTCCGGGGGTGGCAAACCTAGGAAAACCCATTGAACTCCACTCCCCACCCACCTCACACAAACTGGATTTCTCTGACATCCCTGGCTGTGATATATTAAGGATATTGGGAAAGCATCAACCTGAGGCTGCCCCAGTGTGATGCAATGGAAGCTGAGTAAGTGACACCCACTTCCACACCATTGACTGCAGGGCAGGTTCTCCGACGACCTTTCTAAATCCAAGCTAAATTCTTTGCAATCATTCAGACTAACATCAGATTTCGAGCATGTATGTGTAGCATCGAAGAGCCTACCTGTAGAGACAAGACTGAACACAGAATGGTTTGAATATCTGTATTGCCCTAGCAATTTGATCTTGCAACAGCAGCTACAGAGTCCTGATTTCTTCTCCCCTGCCGCCTTTCAGAGTTCCTGGACAAAGAAAAGCTGGTTTCAGCAAAGCATTTTCACTTGGATTTTTTTTACTGACTTTTTAAGAATTACACAGCTTGCAAAACGGCATGCACACGCATGCAACCAAAGAGCAAGTAATACCCACTCACTGCCCACCCTAGTCCACAATTTCCCCTCAGTTATAAAAAGGAATGACTCCAAAACAGAGCAAGGTGAAAGGATAACAGGAGACAAACGAGACCAATTAGGAACAAAACTAAGCAAGAAGCAAAGGTAAACATGGTTAAGGGGAAAGGGCAAGCAGGAGAAAAAAAATAAAAGGAACATAATGGGAAAAGTAAGGAGGAGGCTTAGCCAGTATTGAGGGAGAGACCCCCTCTAGATGGATTCCGTTTGACACCTGGTCAGCCGATTATGTGCATAATCGCTGAAGCGCTTTATCGTAAATGCTTGTATGCAGGAGGTAATTGAGCACTCAACTGGTGACCTGACCGGTTGTTTCAAATGCGCTTTACAAGTAGTTAATGCGGAGAATCGCTTGTTCACATAGTCAAAATGCGCTTTAACAGCTGGAGCAAAATAAAACTCGCTATTTAACGCGCATTCGATAATGCGCATAATCGGATGTTTAAAGCGCCTCAGCCCCCGATTTGTACTTCTCTCTTGTAGAGGTAAAAATTTTAATCAGCCTTGAAAGAGCTTTAAACCTCTCTTGTAGAGGCAGCCAGAGTCTGAGATGTTACTATGGAAACAGACTCTGCCCAGATCAAATTATTAAGAGATTCATACTTTTTAGAGGACAATTTCTCCTTCATTCTCTCCTCTGCCATTTTTCACTGTGAGTGGAGTTGTGGGGCTTCCAAAACGAAATGCCAGCCTCTTGGCCCCCAAAGAAGCTCTTAACCCTGGATTATCACTTTTAGCAAAAGATTGGATGAACGGAATGTAACCCTAGGGTGCGTCCAGATGGAGGCATCCTAGCACTAAAAACCAGAGGACACTGTATAGAGTGGTTCTAATTTTTCTCTCTTAGTAGCTTTTCTGTAGTAAGAGGTAAAGTGGAAGAAGCGGTGGAAGACACATATGGGAAGGTTACAGGTGGATGATGTCTCCATCTTCCCCCCGCCCCTTAATTCTCTGAGGGTGTAATGCTAGGCATGTTTAGACAGAAAAAAGTCTTTCGGTATGGCTGGCTAGGAAATGCTGGGAACTGTAGGACTTCTTGTTCTGTCTGGACATGGAGGCCAGGGGTAAGTTCCAGGCAGAGGGTACCATTCCATTGGTCCAAATCTGCTTTTTGTTAAAGAGGCCATTACTGTGCCTGATTCAGCTATACACAACACAGAGGATCTGGATCACGTTTTTCCATATTCCTTGATGAAATTAGAAGTTGTTACAGCTGGTTGTGCAATTTTGCCAAGAGACTGAAAATAGTTAAGGGGACAAAGTGCCTTCAAGGCACGTGAAACCTCGAGGCAAGTTTTTAAACCAGGAAATGTTGTAAGATTACATATTACCAGGCAATTCCTCTTGATGCTGAGGAAAGCTGTTCTTGTTTCTTATCTTCCGCTATAAGCCAAGAATAAATATGCCGCATTAGCTAACCCAATGCTTCTTCTAATCTTCCCTCAGCAAGAATTTCTGGTTTCTTCCTCAAAATCAGCTCCATGTGTGTAAAAAGGTTTAAGTCAAAGAAAAATACGTTGGTTTCCAGGATGTAACGGAGGAATTAGTGGGGTGGTTGTATGTGGCCTATCTACCACCTATTCCTCTCATTCCCACTTTGCACAGCTCCTACATGGAAGAAAAGGAAATAGTGAAACTTTCCTTATCTTAAACCAATACAAGATCTCTCACTGTGGTGGAGTGCTACCACTCTGCCAAAATGCTGGAGAATGTTTTTCTTTTCTTTTTTCCTTTTCCAAAATAGGTTGGCCCTTACAAAATACTTTATAAAAGTTTTCCCAGAAGTGGGCAGGAATCTGCTCAGCTCTGGAGCACAAATACGTGAAACACAACGTGCTGAATTCATTTTAAGATGATTTAAAAAATGTAAAAATTGGTTAGTGGAAATGCAGGCCAAGGCACTATTTTCAGCAGCTGTGGAAATGATTGCAACCTGCTATGAAATAACTTTGAAAGAGATGGAATTAAAGTAGGACATATTGCATTGATCCATACAAATGTGCATATTTCAGCAAGGAGCCCATTGTGGAGGTGGACTCATTGCACTTTGGAAAGATATATATGTCTCATTCCCCAATTGAACTGGGGGAAATCGGTTCTTCTGGTTTGCAGCAGAAGCTGGATTTGCTACCTGGCTGGCCCTTTCATAAGAACGTAAGAAGTGTCATGCTGGATCAGGCTGAGGGTCCATCTAGTCCAGCACTCTGTTCACACAGTGGCCAACCAGCTGTCGACCAGGAAACACAAAGCAGGACATGGTGCACCCATGTTCCCCCGCAACTGGTACACACAGGCTTACTGCCTCGGATACTGGAGGTGGCACATAACCATCAGGTCTAGTAGCCATTGGTAGCCTTCTCCAGAAATGTATCCAGCCCCCTTTTAAAACCGTCCAAATTGGTAACCATGATAGTGGTTTAAGTATGTGCTGTGTGAAGAAGTACTTCCTTTTATTTGTCCTGAATCTCACACCAATCAGCTTCATGGGAAGACCCTGGGTTCTGGTATTTTGAGAGAGGGATTAATTCACAAAGCTAATTCCCCCCATTTTGGATCAAGGATGCACATTAGGGGTAGGGAACCTCCGGCCTGTGGGCCAGAAGTATCCTGTGAGGCCTCCTTATTCATCCTGCATCCTCTCCTCACGCTGCCCCACTCACCTGCTGAGTAATTAGGTTTTATTTTTTAAAAGCCTCCATTATCCCAATGGAATGTTTGTTTAAGGCTAACACTGACTCCAATGGGAGTTTCCCGCCAAACCTTATTGCCAATTAGGGACAGTTTTGAGAGAGGGGGACTCACTGCCATACGACCCTTAGCCATGAGAAAACCTCCTCAAGGAGGCTGTTTTCAGCCCTTATTACCACATGGGGTATATGAGAGTCATGTGAGCATGCAAGGATGGATGTGTATGTACCTGTCTGCCTATCCCAAACAATCCTTTGTGGAATTTTCTCCCTTCCTAAAACATTGTGTTCTTGTCTACACAGGTGGGAGGAGAGTTTAGCAGTGTTGTTCTGGAGCAAATGAAGAAATTTGGGAGAATTGCTGTGTGTGGCGCTATCTCACTGTACAATAACGCTGTGCCCGAGAAAGGTATAACCCTTTTTATCATTATCTATTACTTGATAGCTATTGGAAGAAGAGAAAACTGATAACGGTAAGGCTTATGTTATGTTTCCCACTTCAAGATGAAATAATTTCCAGGGATTGGGTCCAGGTTTAGTCATGCTTAGAATAAACCCATTGATATCAATGGGGCTTAAATTAGTCATGTCCAACTTGTCTTATTGATTTCATTTAGTCTAGTCAAAGAAATCCAGATCGAATCCCAGGAATTCAAAAGAAAAATACATGCTAATGTAAACTTCCAACATGCTTTAATGAAATTGTGTATTTGGAGTCCTGGAATACCTAGCAAATAGCTGTATTTGTATAAAGAAGCTTTTATAACATGGTATAGTGTTTTTTTCTTCTTAAACAATGCACAGTTCCATAGTAAGGAAGGAAGAGTAAATATACCTTTAATATTAGGTGGAAATTGGTATTAAGTGTATTAAGTCTCTGTTGCAATGTCATTAACATTAATAGTGCAATCTTATGCATATTTATTCAGAGGTAATTCCCACTGATATGATTTTACTCCCTAGTAAGTGTGCATAGGGTTCCAGCCTCAGTGTGAAATGTTGAATGCTTTAAATCATAATTTTCAAAAATGTGGGAACTTGACATTTTCCTGGAAGGGAGTAAGGCATGGCACTCATTTGATCAATTAGCCACCTAATCTCAGCCAATGGAAACACGACATTAAAAGAACACAGGCCTGCCATTCAAAATGGCACACATCTCTCTCCCTCCCTCCCTCTCTTTTTCTAATACACATACACACCTGTCTATCTCTGGTTTGGTGTTGTCTCTTAGCTTTTGTAAGGTCTTGTTCAGTGGTGGGGAACTTCCATAGGCTGACCAGATAAAATCCAGATCAGGGCTCCTGTAACTTTAACAGTTGTAGAGAAAAAGGAATTTCACCCAGGGTCATTTGTATGCAATTAGTTCCTGGTGAAATTACCTCTTCATCACAACACTTAAAGGGGCAGGCACTATACTAGAGTGACCATATACAAAAGAAGGCAGGGCCCCTGCAACTTTAACAGTTGTGATGAAGAGGGAATTTCACCAGGAACTAATTGCATACAAATGACACTGGCTGAAATTCCCTTTTCTCTACAACTGTTAAAGTTACAGGAGCCCTGACCTGGATTTTATCTGGTCACCCTAAACTTCCATTCAGTTGAAATTTCTAATTCAGTCCCATTCCTCTCCCATGTCCTGCCCCCTGACATCATCCCTGCCCATTTTTAAAAAATTGGCCCCCCTCATGCAGCCTCATTAACACCTCTCTCCCACTTCTCAAGTGGCTTAATTGCATCTTTTTAAATTACATCTTAAAGTCAGTACCTATCCCTATGGTTGAGACACCTTAATTGCTTGTTTCCTGTCAGTATTTCTTTTGTAGTGATTCTTTTGCAATAAAAATGAAAAATACAGATAATAGGGAAATCAGTATTTAACCACTCAATCCATGGGAAGAGGAACTGACACTAAATGGTAATTAACAGGCTATTCTTCAATAAACCCACTGCCATACTCAATAGAAAGCAAAAGCAGAAGCTGTAAAAGGAAGCTATTAATTAAAAGCACAATAGTTCTTAAACTACTGCATGCACTAGAAATGCCAGCATTGCAATTGCATTGTATTAGAAAAAAGAAATTATGACAAACCAAGTCTGGACACACTTGGAAAGATACCTTGACAACTCTGGACAAACTTGGAAAGCTTTTGAATAGAATGATTCAATAGCATTTTCTGGATTCTCCATAACAAGTGAGAGAACAAAGGATGGCGGTTTCCCTGTTAGCGAGGAAGCAACCTGAGATTGAGCCAAAATAGGGGTTAACTGTAGGCTTCTAACCTGCAGCTGTCAGAAGCGAACCTTTGTACAGAAGCAGAATGCACTCATTGTAATCCTTTGGCTGGTGTGGCAAGATTTCTGATAATGGCCCCCTCTACAAGAGGTCGTTTTTACGCCTGATTCTCCGATTGTGCACATTTCCTGATAATCGCGTTTATGTCTAATACCTATACACGAGAGACGTGGAAGCGCATGACGGGCTCTAAGCAAGGCGCTTTAAGGTTGTTTACATGTGGAGAATCGCTTTATCGATGTAGCGAGAGCGAGGCTCGAACAAGAGAAATGTTGCCAAAAGTAATGCACTTTTTCCTGGAGGATCTGCTCCCTTGGGTTCCCGCCGTATGCTTAACCCCACCCACCAGAATCTCCCGCCTTTGGTTACCTGGGTTACCTGCCGGTAATCACCTGGTTTACCTTTTCCCTTTTGCCCGAGCGCCAGTTGAAGTTGTCCCCACTCCCAACTGCTCAGGAGTAAATGGGAATGTGCCTCGCAAGCTTCCCCTCCAGTCCCCTTTTAAAACATATTTTCTCTCACGGCTGCCTCTCTCCCCCCCTTTTGCCTAATTGTCATTTGAAGTTGTCCAATGAGGCTTACTTCTGAGGCGACGTAAAGGATTTGTTTTTTCCCGAGGAAAAGGGATGTGTAAAGGATTTGTTTTTACTGAAATGGACACTGAATTCAGCTTTTCTGAAATGAACACAACTCAGGCATGTGGCAGCAAACCCCGTTGCTTCAGCTTCCCCTCCAGCCCCCTTTTAAAATATATGTTCTGTCACGGCTGCCTCCCTCCTTCCCCCCCCCCCCCAGTAGGATTTGGGAAAAAGTGGGAGGTGTTCCCGTCGAAGGGGCGAAGGGGCAGTGCTTCTTGCATGACATCACCACCACAGTCCGCCCACTATTATTGTTACTGCGAATGCTGAGAAGTTGATTACCCGACAAGAAGGCGCCGTAACTGCGCCGAAAAAATAAAAGTCGCTATTTAACGTGAATGCGAAAATGCGCATAAAAGGAGATAAAAATCGCCTGGACTCCTGTTATGTGCTCCGCTCTTGTAGAGGTAAAATCGGTAATTCGCCGTGAAAGAGCCTTAAAGCGATCGTGTAGAGGAAGCCAATGTGTAGTTTATATTTAATGGGTGAAACAGAACCTTTGCATATCGCTAGAGGGCGGCAGTGAGCTAGAAGACACTTGCTTCCTCTTTGAAAACCAGTTTAGCTTTTGAAATTTCCCTGTTAACTGCTGCCACCTCCCAGTTGCTAAACTCTCTCTACATTCCCTGAAGTCAGTGAAGTTGTTGGTGCAAGTTGGCTCCCTGTTCTTTTTGCATAGTATATCAAGCTGTAGCTAATTTTGTTTACCACAGTCGAATTGGTTTTAAAAATATGGCATTAGCGCTTACTCCTTTGAGACGGTGTGATGTAATGGGAAGAGAATGAGGCTTGGAAAGCTAGGTTAAAAACACCTCTCCAGCCATGTAGTTTGCTTGGGGAGAATTAGGCAAGGGACCATGTCTCAGCCTAGCCCTACTTCACCGGGTTGTTGTGAGGATAAAAATGGTGTGTGGGTGGGTGTGAAAACAAAAAACAGACCTGCTCTGAACCCTTGAAAATAATGTGGGGAAGAAATCTAAATGGCCATTATCAAGAGCTATACAGCAGCCCTTGTGAAAGATCTGTAATCGCTGCATGAATGGACAGTTCTGGAACACTCTCTCTCTCTCTCTTTCCCTCCCTCTCCCTGTGTCACAGTCCTAACAAAAATTGCCTCCCCCTAAAGATGTTATTTGCTTTTCCAGGGAAGCCCTCCCGAAGTACCAATAGGAGCTTCCCTGGAAAAGCATATAGCAGCTTCGAAGAAGTGCTTTTAGTTGAGATTATGGCACGAAAGGAGTTAACTCATTCTCTCCCTCTCTCCCTCTCACCCACACACAAACTGTCCCTTCCTCGCTCCAGGTTGCTCAGGCTTCCCCAGAGTTGCTGTTTCCAAAATAAAAAAAAAGTTCCTGTTCAAGTGGACTAGTTTGGCCATTAAATAAACTCTCTCTCTCTTGGTGCCTCAGGTTCTTTGAAAAGACAGGGCCTGCCTCTGTTTGAAGACCTGGCAACCCTAGCAGCAACCTAAGTCAATGCCCTTGTATTGAATTTCTTCTTTTTTTAATTATAAGGTCTATGGGTGTGACTGCACAGGGATTTGAACCAGGTACTTCCAGCCCAGCGCCCACACCCTTGCCACTAGGTCTCCCTCTCCCCACTCACAATTTTAATTACAGACCTTTTCAAACTAGCAGATTATCTGCTTTCTAGTTAGCTGTGGTGGGCTGAAACGTTCAAACAAGCAGCCTCTGTTGCGATCTGCAAAATAACTTCATCTAGCTGGCCTTAAGCGTTTGAAAGTTACTGTCTGCCCCAGCCAGCCTTCTCAACCTGGTGCCTTCCAGATGTGTTGGAATACAACTCCCATCATCCCAGCCAGCACTAGCTATTTTCCATGAGTAGGCCCATTGACCTGTTCGATATAACACCAGCACAAACTTTTTGAGGGTTTAAACTTTATGCTGTGGCATACAAACCATTTTAAGGAGCTTGAATGGAGGTGTGATGACCTAGAGGAATTGTAGTGTACAACCTCAGTTGGATCATGCATTAAGACTTCAGTGCTGGGGTGCAGATCCTTTGGCCTAGGGGCCAAATCTGGCCCTCCAGACTGGAGCTATGCAACTGCCTCAGGTGATGACCAGGAACAAGAAACTCCTGGTGCAAACCTGCCATTGGCGGGTGAGTGTCAAGAAAGCTTTCTCGTGTGTCTTGCAGGGCCCTATGTCCAGGTACCGATGATCTTCAAAGAACTTTGCATGGAAGGATTCGTGGTCACACGCTGGGATAGCAGGAAAGAAGAAGGGCTGAAAGCCTTGCTGAAATGGGTTGAAGAGGTAAGCTGTGCTGTCATTTTACATCCAAGTGAGTGAGGTCTCATTCACAGCGTGTTTATGCATATCGTAGGGTGACCATATGTCAGGAAAAAACAGGACATGTCAGGATTTTTGGTAACAAATCCAGGAAAGGGGGGGGGGAATTATGAAATTTGAAGAACAATCCGGATTTTCCCCATCCCCCCCAAAGGGCAGCTCTACTTTATAGTCAATGGGAAATTACAAAAATGCTTACAGCTCCGTCATTTTTAAAGATGAGATGAAAAGTGGCACCATGATAGCCCTTAGATAGGGCTTTAGCGATGCCAAATTTGAAGCAGATCTGTTCATCCATTGAAGCAGACATCTATTGATTTTTAGGAATATTTTACAATTTGAGGTTTTAAAATTATTATTTTTAAAATACCACAATTTTTAAAGACAAGGAGATGAAACTTGGCATCGTGATAGATCTTAAGTAGGGATTTAGCCATGCCATGTTTCAAGCAAGTCTGTTCATCTGTTGATTTTTAGCTAGTTCCAAAACAAAATTGAACTTTAAAAATAAAAAAAAATTGAAAAGCCAGCCAGCAGCAAACCCTGTTAAGCAGCAGCTTGCAGCAGAGTGAGGATACAATCAGAAAATATATTTGAGGAAGGGGAGAATGTATCACACAGAGTATAGCAACAAAGTACAGCAAAAGCTAAAAAACTGTAATGAGTGAAGTTAATTTCAGATACGTTGGAGGTCTCACTTGTTATTTCAGTGATTTTAACATTAAGATGTTATGTAGAACAGATTTCTCTTAATTGTGTGCTGCAAAATCAGACATGTGACCAAGGCTATGTTCCGGTGGGCACCCCCCCCCCCCGATGCTAGACATGCCCCCTAGGAACAGACATGTTGGTGGGGACGCCCCTTGAGGGCCGACCATGTTGTCCTCCTTTTTGGTTTCCAAAATAAGGTCGCCCTATGCATACGCATTCACGTACACACACACACACACCTGAGCAGGTGTTCCCTCAAGTAAGGGAGAGGGACAAACTATCAACCACAGTGCAGAAAGTACAATTGAGGGTGAAGTCCCATGGGACCCTGGGTACTTGTAGGCCTCCAACCTCAGAGATTTACCACTATCCTGTGCGGAGCAGGAGGTGCATTCTCGGGGGGGGGGGTGCAGGAGGAGACTGCAGCGGCCGTCATATTTGTCATATGGCCACCACCCCAGTCCCCTCCCTTGAGAATGGCTCCCTTCACCCCCTACAAATTCATATTTGCGAGTTCGTAGTAAGGAGGTGGGGAGCGCAGTTTCTTAGCTTCAATCTTTGTCTCTGGGCTAGTATCCAGGAAACTGAAATATCCTATGTCCTCCAGACGCTGTCTAGGGGACATAGGATTGTTCCCTGAGTGTGGCTTGGTTGCTGCATTTCGCTTTGAGATGTAGGTTGTGTGAGACTGCTGTTTAGCTTTCTATTCTTAATGGCTATACACACGCACGCACGCACGATCAGGTGAACAACAGACATCTTTTAAAATATAAATACATGTCCCTATTCACTAAGACCCTAAAATTATTTTAATTCTGGAGCCCCCATATTTCAATTAGGTGTCTTAGAATGGTGTAACTTGTCATACAGGGAGTTTTAAATGGAAAAAGATGGTTGTGTTGAAATTCCTTTTACCCCACCTTGCCAAAATGGAAGGTTGGGGCTGTCACGCTACACGTCCTACCTTCTTCAGAGCCAGCCAACTTAGTGGCCTGGTTTGCAGATGCTAACCCATGGTTTATTTAACCCATGTTTATTTTCTCAACTCCTGAGGTATTTACCACCTCCTTTGCCTGCTCCCTCCCTGTATCCCAAATGTCTTTGTGGTGCTGTCATACTGGCATATAGTTCAGCTTTGGTTTTATAATGGCTCTTGCCTGCCACATCTGCAGCCTTGTGAAACAACCCATGAACAAACCAGTCTTGGGTTCACACACAATGGACCAGTTCACACAACACAACACATACATGAGCAGGAGAGAGTGGACGTGTTGCCTGCAGTGTGCCCGTTCAGCGGTTAATACAACAACAAGCCATGGGTTGACCACTGGCTTTTTTGGCCCCTAAACAACCCAGCACTCTGGGTTCAGATAATGCTCCAACCTATAATGGAGCCGATCATGATTTCCAAAGAAAAGTGGAAGTGGAGAGCATGCTGCAGGCAACATATATGCTCTCTCCTGGTCATACACGACAGCCCATGGGTTGTTGAACCCATAGGCTGCAGTGCTGTGCGAACCAGGTCAGTGAGAACTCATGGTTAAACCACCCATAGTTCCCAACCCAACAACAAACCATGGATTCTCTTTCTGAGTTGTTTGTAGTTAACAAAGCATGGTTTGTTAATGCAGCAAGGTTCACACATCACAGAAAACCCAAAGTTCAGTAACCTTTTCCATGGGTTAGCATTGTGTACAAATCAGGCCACTGTTCCACACCCTGAGCAACAATATATATATATATATATTAAAATTAAATGGTTTTAGGCAAAAGGGGGCTAATCCAGTTCCCCACCACATCCAAGCATTCCTAGGGATACTACCTGTGCTTACAGGAAGGCTGCCTGCACATAAAGAAATGACTGGATTGGGACGCAAATCTCTTTGCTGTAAAGAAGTGTGAGCTGTACTGGTGGTGGTACTGAAATAAACTTTCTGAAGTACAAGACACATGTACAACAAATGTTCTGAAAATGTACTACTTGTTTTAGTTGTAGTTTTTAAACTTGAATGTATTCAGGAACAGGCCTTTTAAATGTTTTAAATCTGTTTTTGAATCCAATTATTCTTTTTGTACAGGGGAAAATTAAGTGTCACGAACATATCACTAAAGGATTTGAAAACATGCCAGCAGCATTCATGGGAATGCTTAAAGGGGAAAACACAGGGAAGGCAATACTAAAAGTGTAACAGGCACGTTGTTCTTTCTTCCAAGCAACCAAGCCCAATAAATGCTTAGCCACACTTTCTTTAATGCGTGAAGTGTCTTTATGCCAGAAACTCATACATGAATACACGGGCTCACCTGTTTGTTGGTTACAAAACAGCATAGCTGAGGAAAAGCCTGAGGAAAATAGGTTTATCGTATGAACTCCACGGGCCAAACTTGATGTGATGGAAGCAGATACATGACCTTAAAAGGTTTGATATAGTCAAGAAATAGGATGCCCACTTTGAGTAATAAAAGGCATGAAGCTGAAGACGCATACAGAAACCTTCCTCCTCCACTTACTGCTTGCTTACCTACCTACAACTCCTCTCCTTAAATCAGGGATGTGGAACCCATTTCTGCCCAAGGGCCAAATTCCATTATGAAGAAGCTGTCGGTGTGTGTGTGTGTGTGTGTGTGTGTGTGTGTGCGTTCCAGTGGTGGGTGGGGCCAATGACAAAAAGGGTGGGGCCAAAATGCCAGCATCTTTTAGTTTAAAAGGTCTTACTCTCAATAAGTAAGCCTTGGGAGAGGCATTTCAACCTTTTTAGAAGAGGGAAAAAGCAACTCAAAAGCCAGAAACTGACCAAGCAAACAGTGGCCAGAGAAGCAGAGGGGGAATTTAATAATAATAATATAATAATAATAATATTTATTTGTAACCCGCCTCTCCCTCCGGATCGAGGCGGGGAACAACAACAATATAAACATAAAAATCACAGCAGTTAATTTTTTTAAAAAAACAAAAGAACAATACAACATTAAAAACATCCTAAAATTCATCTGGATAGGCCTGTCGGAAGAGGACAGTCTTCATGACTCTCTTAAATTCATGAAGACTGTCAATTTGTCTAACCTCCGACGACAGACCATTCCATAGTCTGGGAGCGATGGAAGAAAAGGTCCTCTGGGTAACACTCGCCAGCCTAGTTCTGGCTGGCTTGAGTAAGTTCTTCCCAGAGGACCTAAGTGTGCGGGACGGATTGTACGGGAGAAGGCAATCCTGCAGGTACCCTGGACCCAAACCATGTAGGGCTTTAAAGGTAATAACCAACACTTTATACTTCGCCCGGAAACTGATTGGCAGCCAATGAAGCGATTTTAAAACTGGTGTAATGTGATCACCCCTAGGTGTACCGGTGACCAACCTGGCTGCCATATTTTGAACAAGTTGAAGTTTCCGGACTAGGCACAAAGGTAGCCCTATGTACAGCGCATTGCAGAAGTCGAGCCTCGACGTTACCAGCGCGTGCACTACCGTCTTTAGGTCTTCCAACTCTAGGAAGGGGCGCAGCTGGCGTATCAGCCGAAGCTGATAGTAGGCACTCCTGGCCGTCGCATCAATCTGGGCAGTCATCTGGAGCGACGGATCCAAGAGTACCCCCAAGCTGCGAACACAGTCTTTCAGGGGGAGTGTAACCCCATCCAGAACTGGTTGACACACCTCCAGACCCAGGTTGGGGCCTTTGACAGCAAGCACCTCCGTCTTGTCTGGATTCAGTTTCAGTTTGTTTTTCCTCATCCAGCCCATTACCGCCTCCAAGCATTCATTCAGAGGAGACACACTATCCTTAGCTGACGATGTTGTCGAAGGCATAGAGAAATATATTTGGGGGTCATCAGCGTATTGATAGCACCCTGCCCCATGCCTCTGGATGATCTCTCCCAGCGGTTTCATGTAAATGTTAAACAGCATTGGGGAAAGGATGGCACCTTGTGGTACACCACATAGCAGCTCCTTTTTTGAAGAGCAGCTATCCCCAAGCATCACCATCTGGAACCTGCCCGAGAGATAGGATCAGAACCACTGAAGCACAGTGCCCCCGATTCCCAATTCCCCCAGGCGCTCCAGAAGGATACCATGGTCGATGGTATCGAAAGCCGCTGAGAGGTCCAGGAGTACCAGCAGGGACACACTCCCCCTGTCGATACTAAGGCGTAGATCATCCACTAAGGCGACCAAAGCGGTCTCAACTCCGTATCCCACCCTGAAGCCGGTTTGAAATGGGTCTAGAAAATTGGTGTCATCCAAGAATACCTGGAGTTGAAAAGCAACTGCCCTCTCGATCACCTTGCCCAAAAACGGAAGATTTGATACAGGCCTGTAGTTATTAAGGTCCAGGGGATCCAGGGAGGGCTTTTTTAGAAGCAGCCTTACCACCGCCTCTTTTAAACATGATGGAAAGCTCCCCTCCCTGAGAGATGCATTAATGATATGCTGTAGATGTGATCTAACTACATCTCCTCCCTGGACGACCAGCCAGGAAGGATAGGGATCGAGAGGGCAAGTCGTCTTCCTCACACATCCAAGTACTTTGTCCACCTCCTCGGTACTCACTAACTGAAACTGATCAAGTGTAATCCTACTCACGGAGTCACTGGACACTCCACTGTCAACCTCTGCTATAACAATGGCGTCTAAGTCGGCTCTTATCCGAGAGATTTTATCTGAGAAATGATTGTTAAAGGCATTGCAGTGAACTGCCGAAGGCTCTAAAATCGGATTCAGGGGAGAAGGAGCCTGAGTTAGACCCCTCACCACCCTGAACAGTTCTGCTGGATGTGAATTCGCAGATGCAATGCGTGCAGAGAAGAAAACTTTCTTCGCTGCACGTATTGCCACTCCATAGAAACGAAGATGTTCTCTATGTCGTGTCTTGTCAGATATAAGTCGAGTTTTCTGCCATCGGCGCTCCAGTCGTCATCCTTTCCGCTTCAACTCCCTGAGGTCTTCTGTATACCAGGGCGTCCTATTAGAAGCCGGCCGGAGAGGACGTTTGGGGGCGATCGTGTCGATAGCCCTAGTTAGGTGTTGATTCCATCTATTGACCAGGGCTTCTACAGGATCGTCGACGATACCAGCCATGGAACCCTCCAAGGCTTTCTGGAATCCAGAAGGATCCATCAGCCTTCGAGGGCAGACCATCTTAATTGGCCCGCCACCCCTGCAGGGACGGGTGGTAGCCGTGATACTAACTCTGACCAGAAAATGGTCTGTCCATGACAATTCGGAGGTATTCAGTACCTCCGCCCACAGTTCCGTCTGTTCAGAACTGAAAACAGCATCGAGGGTGTGACCTGCTGAATGTGTGGGTCCAGAGACCAATTGGGATAGGCCCATGTTTGTCATGGATGCCATGAACTCCCGAGCTCCACCTGACAAGCCGGCATCGAATGGGATGTTGAAATCGCCCAGGACCAAGAGCCTGGGCGAATCCAACACCAGCTCCGAGACCAGTTCCGTGAGCTCGGCCAGGAAGTCTGATAGGCAGTGGGGTGGCCGGTACACTAACAGAATCCCTAGTCTATCCCTGGCCTTCAGACTCAGGTACACACACTCGATGTGATTCAGTTGCCGGACAGGATGTCTGGTCAGGTTAAGATGGTTTTTGTAGACCACAGCTACTCCGCCCCCCCGCCCACTTTCCCTCACCTGCTCACTAACACAGTACCCAGCTGGGAGAGCCTGAGCCCATGTCGGGCCACTGTCATCTCCCAGCCAGGTCTCTGTGAAGCATGCCAGGTCAGCCTCCTCTTCTGTGAGGAGGTCAAAGATTATGTTTGTTTTGTTTTTAACCGACCTGGCATTGCATAGGAGCAAGGAAAGGTTCTGTGGGTGGCCAGGATCGTTCCCCAAGATCCCCGGGGTAGCAGGGCGACCGGAAGGTGAGATGGGTATTAAATATCCATCTCTCCTTCCCCTGTAACGGCATTTTGTCCTGCTATCGCCATATCTCCCTCTGCCCCACACAACAGATATTGGTGCTCCCAGACACATTTCAATTGCCCGCGTGAGAGAGAAAAAGAGGAGGTGGGGGGCATGCAAAGATGTCAGCTGCACTTGTCCTTCTCCTCCCCCCACTCACGCCGTCCTGTTCTGGCACCCGCTCACGGCTGCCTCCGTTGCCACGTCACCTCTCGCGCGCACGCAGAGAGAGAAGGAGGTGAGGGGCGTGCAAGATGTCGCTGCACTTGTCCTTCTCCTCCCCCACTCACGCCGTCCTGTTCTCCTGGCGCCCGCTCACAGCTCCGTTGTCCCGTCGCCTCTCGCGCGCATGCGCGAGAGAGAAGGAGGTGAAGGAGGTGGGAGGGCGTGCAAGATGTCACTGCACTTGTCCTTCCCCTCCCCCCACTCACGCCGTCCTGTTCTCCTGGCACCCGCTCACGGCTGCCTCCGTTGCCCCGTCACCTCTCGCGTGCACGCAAAGAGAGAGAAGGAGGTGGGGGGGCGTGCAAGATGTCGCTGCACTTGTCCTTCTCCTCCCCCCACTCACGCCATCCTGTTCTCCTGGCGCCTGCTCACGGCTCCGTTGTCCCGTCGCCTCTCGCGCGCGTGTGCAAGAGAGAAGGAGGTGAAGGAGGTGGGGGGGGCGTGCAAGATGTCGGTGCACTTGTCCTTCGCCTTCTCCTCCCCCCACTCACGCCGTCCTGTTCTCCTGGCGCCCGCTCACAGCTGCCTCCGTTGCCCCGTCACCTCTCGCGCGCACGCAGAGAGAGAGAAGGAGGTGGGGGGGCGTGCAAGATGTCGCTGCACTTGTCCTTCTCCTCCCCCCACTCACGCCGTCCTGTTCTCCTGGCGCCTGCTCACGGCTCCGTTGTCCTGTCGCCTCTCGCGCGCGTGTGCGAGAGAGAAGGAGGTGAAGGAGGTGGGGGGGCGTGCAAGATGTTGCTGCACTTGTCCTTCTCCTCCCCCCTCGCCTGAAGTTCTTCACCCTTAAATACTTTTCTCCTAGCCAGACTTGCTTCCAGTAACTGAGCCCACTGAGAAGAAAAAGAACTTAAAAGATATTTATTTATTTATTTTATTCTATTTATATACCGCCCCATAGCCAAAGCTGTCTGGGCGGTTTACAAAAATTAAAAACAGTGAACATTTAGAACACCGATATACAAAATTTAAAAGCATAAAGCACAAAAACAAGTTAAAATTACAATATCATTCTGGGTCAAAGCACAACAAAAACACAAAAACTTAGATCTTTTTAATTCATATCGGAAGTTGCAGGATGTGTTTAGCATGTTTTGGCCTTCTTTAAATGTCTTCTCTTATACGCATTTTGGAAATTTTTGAAAACAACTATATTTTGTTAAGATTGATGTCAATGTTGTTCCTACCTCAGAGGTTTAATAATTCTGGGTACATTTAGCCTTGAGAAGAGAAGACTGAGGGGAGTACTTGAAAGGTTGTCACACAGAGGAGGCCCAGGATCTCTTCTCACTCATCCCAGAATGCAGGACATGCAAAAATGGGCTCAAGTTACAGTTAGCCAGATTCCGGCCGGACATCAGGAAAAAAACTTCCTGTCTGTTAGAGCAGTACGACAATGGAGCCAATGACCTAGGGAGGTCGTGGGCTCTCCCACATTAGAGGCATTCAGGAGGCAGCTGGACAGCCATCTGTCAGGGATGCTTTAAAGTGGTTTCCTGCACTGAGCAGGGGGTTGGAATCGATGACCTTATAGGTCCCTTCTAACTCTACTATTCTATGATTCTATGAAATACACTCCTTCTCACCACTTTGGAAAAACAACAATGGTGGCAGGAAGGGGGAGGGCTGGACGAGTTTTTGTGAGGAGCAGTTGTGCAGTTGAGTAATTCTAGACTCTGGACTTAATGGACTTGCAGCCCTCACCATTTAACTATTTCACTTACTTTTACTATGTGGGCCACCAGCCTTACTGCATTTGAGGACCATCCTGCTCGTTCTGCTGCGTGGGGTCCTGGACATCTGCCCCAAAGACCCACCCTGATAGCACCATTGGAGAGGAGGGAGGCTGCCTGACCCTCCTCTGTCCCCCTCTAGTTTAGCAGCAGTAGAGGGGTGGGATTGTGACACATTACAGTCTAACACCTCGAGGGCCACAGGTTGCACACCCCACCCACCCCCAGTTTTGCCAGTGGGGTCAAGAGAGCAGTTGGACAGGCAAGTAACAGCTGAATGACTACATCCTATGGATGATGCAACTCAAAGCAGCATTTCTGCCTCTGCACGTTACTGTCAATGAATAGTGTGGCAATGCAATGATCACTTGCATAACTCATATCCTGCACATACACATTTCCTAAGCAGTAGTTATATAATTCATGAATGTATTATGCAGCCTTAGGAGATGGCACACACTCCAGAGAATAACTCCAACCCAGATGATCCGAGAAACAAAGCCACAGCCGAACCCCCACACCTGGTAATAATGCTACTCTGGGGATAACACACAAGGGCCCTCAAGTGGCAGTGGGAGGTCTTGGGGAAGCCAGTGGTGCGGTGGTGATAGTACTATACCAGGCCTGCGTTTGTGATAACAGCTGGCAGAGCTGAGGAAAAAGAGCGGGAAAAATAGAATATAACAGTGTAAGAAAGATTCTGAAATGTCCTCTTTCCAGTCACCAGTAGATGCATACAGGAGACCGTCTTTTTGCTGGAAGAACCCCTGCAAGTGTTTCTTTCTAGTAAGTAGGAATTTGTCTGTTAAACTTCTGCAATATCCCAGATTTATAAGATTTTTAAAATGTCAAATATACGCCTAGGCCCTGGTAGCATTGCACCAAAATGACAAGGGTTTTTTAAACATGAATATATAGGCCCCTGTGGCAATGTGTTTGTTTAAGCTGTTTTGAAAACAAGCTTTATCAGATGCGTTTTCTCCTTTGTATATTATTATTAATGTTACAGCCTCCTGAAGAAGGCCTTTGAATAAGAAACAGGCCGAAACATGACAGGCTTCTTGTGGATAAACTATTTTACTTGTTGAGAACACGTATCTCTCCTTTGTGACCAGCTTTGGATGCTCAACTCCTTCGTTTTTTTTCTAGTAGTCAGCGTAGCCAATGGTGAGGAATGATTGGAGTTGTAGTCCAAGAACATATGGAGGGCTGCAAATTGCCCACCCTTGCTTGTAGCCCATCTACAAACTTCAGTTTTGAAGCAGTGGAGTGTGTTTGGAGGAGAATCCCAAGCAGTTTAAGAAAACTAATTCACACCTAATTTCCCACCTCCTGGTTTGACTCCGCAGGGTTTTTTTTACCTCTGAAGCAGAAGCGCGTCAAGCTTATGATCCCTTTCTCCTGAATAGCTGCTCTTTTCGCTCCTTCGCTCGTTTGCTCTTCGGCTCGGCTCCACCCCTCCCCTTCTCTTTCTCCCTCCAGTCAGGTCCTGTCAGATGAGCCCTTCAACCAGATCACCTTTCTGCCAGGCAAAAATGGAACTACCCTTTCGTCTGGCTCTTTGGGGGCATCTAGGGAGCACAATCCTGTCTCTGCAGAGATTCAGGTGTTGTATGATTTTAAAAAACACTTTCGAGCCTGGGATACAAGGTTTGGGTTTTATATTGAGGCTTGGAGCTGGCTGCTGGGAGAGATTGTTTTTCCTTGCCAGGACCTGATACAATCCATTCAAATCCCCAGTTCCTTTAAAACTACTCGGAGGCTTAGGGCACATTAAATGTGCTTAGGGAAAATAATCCAGACTTTTAGTGTTCTAGGAAAGGCTGGGGAAGAGGCAGGGTGTCAGCAGGACAGGCACAGTGACATGTGAGTACAGTGCTGTAAATCCGCACACCAGGCATGGTGAGAGTGCACTAAATCGCTGGCGTGATGGAGCTTATTCTCTAGGAAAGCAGCTCAATTTTATAATGTGGTTGTTTTGATTTATGCTGTCGATGGGGAACAGCAGGTGGCACCCAGGAGTACATAAATAGATGCAAATATGCAATTTTCTTTGCAAACGCAGAACTGTGAAGAAGGGGAAAGGAGCAACTTAGCTTTTGTGTGTGCAAGACAGGCTTTCCAAACCTTTACGCAGGTTAGTAGAGGGCAGCGGACATCGCGGGCAGGTGGCCAAATGGATCTGAGGGGTGACACTATATCTCCTGATGCAAACGATTTAATCCTTGTGGTTTCTTACACTCCTTCCTATTCAAAGGATCTTGTTTTCTGCCATCTAGGCCAAAGTTCAGGTTTTTGTTACAGGGAAACAGACTTCCTTGAGCAGCAAATTCCTGACAGATTCTTGTAACTGCTTGCCTCCTTTCAGTAATTGGATCTTTGCATCTGTCAAATTACAAAGAAGATCCAGGATAATAACAACAACCTTATATTGGAACCCATCTGTGGAAATCAGGTACAGGGTGGGGGTAGGGAGAGCGTGTTGGGAGCAATACCACAATGGCAAACTATTCAAGTGCAATTCTTGCTGGCAACTGTTGGCTTAAATGGCCCATGAGTTTCTCAATTGCTTTAATGTTTTCCTGGCTCCTTCCATGACTATCTGTCCCCCCCCCCCCCCATCTATTCACATGCTGTGCTGTTGTTTTTTTTTAAGAGTTGGACTATGTAGCAGCTCTTACGCAGCTTAAAATGGGTTTGTGCCTTTGATCCAGTTTCTTTACTCTAAAACTCCTTGCATCTGCTGTGTCTCCAATGGGGGGGGGGGGGGTTGGGGAAACAAATGCCTGTCTTGTTCAATTTTAAAATGAGCAGGACAATCAATTTCAGAAGAGGGAAAGGTCTCTGAGAATTAACAAGGGCAGTGCAAGTACATGAAATGACTTGGCAATTCTCATGCTTTCAAATAAATCATTATTATTATTATTATTATTATTATTATTATTATTATTATTATTTTGAGGGTCCCTTCTTGCTCACTTACTGCTATCCTTCCTATTAGCCAGTGTGGTGTAGTGGCTAAAGTGTTGGAGACAGGAGATTTGAGTTCTAATCCCCACTCGGCCATGGAAACCCGCTGGGTAACTTTGGGCCAGTCACAGAATCTCAGCCCAGCCTATCTCACAGGGTTGTTGTTGTGAGGATAAAATGGAGAGGAGGATTATGTACACCACCTTGGGTTCCTTGGAAGAAAAAAGGCAGGATATAAATGCAATTGTAAAATAAATAATAAATAAATAATACTCAGATGGAACTCCAACTGAGCTCAATGGGACTTGCTTCTAAGTACGTATGAGCGATCTTTCTTAGATTGCAGTCCTCTGCAAATTTAGGAGCAAGGTCAATCGAACTCAATATGGTTTTCTTGTGGGTAAACATTCTGAGATTGTGCTGTTAGAATGTGTTGTGATTGACCGGCTATCTTGCCAAAGAGATTTAGACACATTGATAGGCTGATCAGATTTTGGAACCCAAAATCCCGGTCCAAAATGGCCACCCAAAATGGCCACCCAAAGGGGGCGTGCCCCCCCAAAAATAATAATAAAAAATTTAAAAGGCCACCCACCATGTGAGATCTGAACCCCCCCGCCACCCCCCCACCCAAAACAAATCCCACCACCACCAAACCACCCTCCCCAAAAAACACAGCGAGGGGGGAGGGGGCCACCTTAGCAGGTAAGTGGGGGGTCCCTCCCGCCTCCCACTCCTGACCTGCAGGGGCAGCCGCTTCCCTCCGGTGCTCAAATCTACTGAGAAACAGGCTTCACGGCCTGTCCCTCATCACCCGGCGCGTTACTGAGGGACAGGTCGCGAAGCCTGTTTCTCAGTAGATTTGAGCACCGGAGGGAAGCGGCCGCCCCCCGGCGCGCTACTGAGGGACAGGCCGCGAAGCCTGTTTCTCAGTAGATTCGAACACCAGAGGGAAGTGGACACCCCAGCAGGTGGTGGCGGGGGGGTCCCCCCACCCAAAACCCCACCACCAAGAAACCCATCCCCCCCAAAACCCAGCCTGGACCTACCGGGTCTACTGCTGCTCGACGCCGACGACACGTGACCCCCGCAGCCCCAGTTTGCCCCGGCGCCCCCCGGTTGGCCTGGATCGCCCCAGGTTTCCCGGTTAGGACCGGGAAACCCCAGGCGCTCTGGTCACCCTACAACCTGATTCAGTAAGTCCCATAATCCGTAGAAAACTGTAGATTTTACTGTCTAAATACCTGTGTGGGGCCAATCTGTTTCTAAATCTTTTGGTCTCCTTCTGGAATTCTTAGGGCCAAAGCACACATGCTTTTAAAACTGTAACTAGCAACGATGTCCTTTTTACCGTATAAGTGCAGGGACTCTGATCCTGACTAGGACTCTAGTTTAGGGGGTAAGGGGTTTGCGTTAATCCTCCCCCACCCTATGCTGTAGTTCTGATCTGGATCAGGCCCTCTGCAATATATATTTTGAAATAGCGATCCATTTAGCTATCTGGTGGTATAGTTACTGCATACCCTTTTCATCAGTGTACACTGGCACTTTTTATTAGGACTTTTTATTGATCTGAATAAAAATATATTATTTTACCGCTCCTGTAGATGTTATCTGCCTTTAAAAACACAAAAACAACCATAACATGATGGTAAAGTTAATTGTTTTCCTTCCAGTCTGTTCACAGTTGCTGCTGCTCCTCCTCCTCCTCCTCCTATAATATATTTTATTTGGATCAATAAAAAGTTGCGTTTTTCAAGGCTTGTAATTTGTCTTAATAAAACATGGCATATGAGACCCTGTGAATTCTGTCCTAGTTATCAACACTGCTATGTGATATTTGAAATAATAGATGACGTTGCAATCCTATACCTACTTACTTGGTAGTAAGCCCTACTGATCTTGATTGATGGATTGCATTGCATTTCTATACCACCCAACAGCCAAAGCTCTTTTGAGTATTTCTGAGCAGACGTAGAATTCCAGAACAAGGTGCCACTAAGCATATGCTCGGCCCAAGAATTTGTTTCCAGTACCAGAACTGGAACTCACACATACATCCTTTCACACAAAATCAACGCCTGCCGGTCATTGGCTCTCAGCCTAACCTAGCAGGGTTGTTATGAGGATAAAATGGAGAAGAGGAGGACTATGTAAGCCACCTTGGGTTCCTTGGAAGAGGGGAAAAGATGGGATATAAAAGTAATAAGTAAAAAACCCTTTATGTCCCCTCCAGATGTTGGTGGACTGCAACTCCCATCAGCCATAGCTGGCATACCCCATGTGAGGGAAGATGGGAGTTGCAGTCCATCAACATCTGGCAGGCCACACATTTCCCATCCCTGACCTATAGTTAGGGAGGGACTGAAGCAGCCACCTGCAATTCAATCTCCAAAACAAAACCGAGGGAGTGTCGTAACTTTCCCCACTTTCCTTAACATTTTCCTCAGGCACTTGGTCCTGCTTCCACTTTTAAAAGAGAAAGGGGAAGAAGTAAGACCCATCCACCCCCAGCTTTCATGGGTAAGCCCACTTCCCCCTGCCAAAAAACACACAAATTACTTTGTGCTGTCCTGTCTGTGCATTGAAATGCACCTCAAAATGTGGAAATAGGAGAACAGGCTTGTGCCCAAATGTGAGAGTTTACCAAACAGCAAAAAGATGAGCAAAACCTTTATTTATTTATTTATTTATTTATTTATTTGGCGCCTGGTTAAGGGCTTCTTTAGATTAAAGGGAAACCATGTTCGCTTTCCAGTGCTTTGCTTCCTGCTTCTCTTCTGCAATTGTAATGAGCTGAATTTACACAGGAGGAGAAGGACGGCCACATGGTCTTTGGTGCTCATAGTATTGAATGGGACATCACCCTCTAGTGGGTGTTTTGTAGCGCAACTTCGGCTGCACACAGCAGGAATCCAGAGATATTTCAAAAGGATCTGAATATCCATGTTTTGTTTTTTTAAAACAAAATGGAATAACCTGGGGAAGGAACGGGAGACGTTCAGGAGGTTCACAACATCAAAATGACCCGCAAACTTCCATGAGTGGCCAATCACGAGTGTGCTATAAATTGCTCACTTAGAGAAGCCTGAAGCCTGCCCTCTACTCCCAGGCATTTCATGGGATATGATGGGGCATTTATGGCAACTGTTTGAAGAGGTCTAGTATTTTATTTAAATTGATTTTAACTGTTTAAAATGTTTTTAAAGTTTTATACCGTATTTTATTGTTGTGACTTCCCAGAGAGATTCGGCTATTGAGTGGTACAGAAATTAAATTAATAATAATAATAATAATAATCCCCTTGAAGTGTTCCCATTTTTCTTATTAACCCCTCAGCTCTGTTCCATGACTTCTAACCTGGAGGAGCGATGCCCAAACTGTGTTGCAGGGTACACTTGCAGGGCAGTTTAAACACAGGGTGGAAAACCTGTGCCATCCCTGATGTTGTGGGATTCCAGCTCCCACCAGCCCCTACCAGCATGGCCATGGGTCAAAGATAATGGGAGTTGTAGTCTTAAGAACTTCTAGAGGGATGCAAATTTCCCACCCCTGCTTTAGGTTGCCTTGAAAAAGCCCTGTAGGTTGCTTTGGATGCACCTCTGCACTATTCCATTTGGAGAACGTGGCCCATGTGGCAGCGATCTCATCCTGAGGAGGATTCTGTGACACAGTCTGGGCTACAGACTGTTAGGGTGACCAGATGCCCGGATCTGTCCGGACATGCCTGGGAAATGGGGAGCAAATCCGCATCCGGGCGGAAAAACCGTTTTGGGGGGCCAAATCCGGAAATTTAGCCCCCCAAAACGGTGACCAGATGGCCCTGGGGCGAGCCGGGGGGCGGCGGGGGCAAACCGGGGCGGCGGGGGGGTCACGCGGCGGTGGCGGGAGGCTGGCGGCGCGAGGCACTTACCGGCTGGGGCGTCCCCTTCCCTCTGGTGCTCGGAATCTACTGAGAAACAGGCTTCGCGGCCTGTCCCTCAGTAGCGCGCTGGGTGATGACGTCATCACTCGGCGCGCTACTGAGAGACAGGCCAGGAAGCCTGTTTCTCAGTAGTTTCCGAGCACGGAGGGAAGCGGACGGACGCCCCAGCCGGTAAGGAGCGCGGGGGCGCGCGACGAGGGGGCGGCGCTGCGCGGGTGGGGTGGGGGCCCGCGCGGGTGGGGTGGGGGCCGCGCAAGGGACTTACCTGCTGGGGCGTCCGTCAACTTCCCTTGGTGGACGGACGCCAAGGAGAAGCCCCGGCCAAGGAGAAGCCCCGGATCAGCCTGGGGGAAGGGCAGGAAATTGCCTTTTGGCGCGTCCAAAATGCAACTTCCAGCCCCTCCCCCGTCCAATCCGGCAGGCAGCAGCAGCATGAGACAAGGCAAGGGGCTACCGGTGGCATCTGCCCAACGGGCCCTGCGATGCGCGGGTGGGAGTTTTCCGGAAGCCTTCCCTTGTACCTCTCGCCCCCCCTCACGCCCCCCCAAAGGAAGAGAAAAAGGCTTCCCTCACATCCACCCAAACCGGCCCTTTCTGAGGCCTTTCTAAGCCGCGCGATGCAGGGGCGGGGGGGGGGTGCTTTTCTGGAGGTCCGGAGAAGCCCCCTCCCTCTCTCACATGCGCCCAGCACCCTCCCTGGCGCACCCCCAACACGGGCCCTCACAAAGTGCTTGTTTGGTCAGATGCCATAGGGAAGAGTTTTTTTTCTTCCACTCAAATGGCGGCCGCCATTTGAGTGGAAGAAAAAAAACCCTTCCCTATGACATCCAACCAAACAAGCACTTTGTGAGGCCCTTTCTAAAGTCCAGCGATGCAGGGGCAGGAGCGGGGGGGGGGGGTCCGGAGGCCCGGAGAAGCCCCCCCCCCCCACGCCATCTCTCACCTGCTCCTAACGTGCAGCATGCAGGGAGTTGTAGGCTGTTCATCATACAGAGCTTTCTGGGGAAGCAGGCAGTGAACAGCCTACAACTCCCAGCATGCAGTGCCTGGGAGGGCTGTATTTACAGAAGTCTAGGACTCGGAGAGTTCTCTGGGGAATCAGGTGAGTCTTGTTCTTCACCTCTCTGGATGTTATCTAAATGCTGACAGTTTAGTAGAATGTTACCCCTCCTGCATCATGCCAGCAGGCATTTATGCTGTTGTCTGTGCTGGCCACAAGTGCTGGCTGTTCCTTGGCTCCGGTAAGTGCAGCCTTCCAGGCAGTGCATGCTGGAAGTTGTAGGCTGTTTTTGCTGCACAAAATCCTCGCCCCCCCCCCTTTCTCACTTATATATAGTCTGAAATATAGAGTTTGAAATGAATAATTTGAATTGAATGTAGGTGTTATTTCCAATTTAAGTGCTTTTTGTACAGGTTTATAGTCACAGAGGATGTAAGAATCTGAGGATTGTTAGGTATAAGCATTACCAGAGTGTTACTGCAAGAGCCCTGCCCTCTTTAGCTAGTGTGACCAGATGCAAAAGAGAGCAGGGCTCCTTCAGCTTTTCAGTGTTGTGATGAAGAGGGTATTTCTCCAGGTACTGCATGCATGCAAATGACACAGGTGAATACACTCAACCACCTGAATAAACAATAGGACCAGCAATACTACGTTTAACAATATTTATATTTGTCTATTAGTGCAGTTTATACCCACTTCAAATATTTCAAGCACATTATATTATTAATCAAACTTTTTTCACAATTCATGCTTCAGAATGCCACACAAAATTAACAAACTCCACAATTAAAACAGCATAGTATACTAGTCATAAATACAGTACACAAATGTTTTTTTCAATAATATTACAATGAATCTAATGTTTTCTTCCATTAGTGTATAATTCTTTCCAAGTTCTATCAGCAAACTTTTTAACAGAAATCTGGTATCATACATCTGTTTCTCTATGCTTCTTCAGAAATTGCTTAATCCAGCTGCGACCACGAGTTTGGAAATGAACGCTGTACTTTCAAATGGTTTCAGGTGGAGGCTTTGTCCCCACATACAAGGCCATGGCAATGTCCCTGGATTTGAAATATTTGAAGTGGGTATAAACTGCACTAATACACAAATATAAATATTGTTAAACATAGTATTGCTGGTCCTATTGTTTATTCAGGTGGTTGAGTGTATTCAGCTGTGTTCTTGTATAATATTGTCAACCACTGCCTCCTGTTTGTTTAGTTGCATGCAAATGACACCTTCTGAAATTCCCTTTTCTTCACCACTGTTAAAGATACAGGAGCCCTGTCCTTCCTGTTATGCAACTTACTTCTGAATAAATATGCATAGGTTTGTGCTGCTGATATCAAAGCTTTTTCCTTTTGTGTTCAAAATAGAGGCAACAAGAAAAAAAATGCACAGCTTTTAGTATTAAAGGTAAATTAATTTCATGAGAAGGAATAGAGGAGGCCTGAGTCTCAAGCTTGCTTATGGATCCAAATGCTCCAGTATAGGCATGGAATATTCTTACCTACAAGAACATACTGATTCATTTCAAAGGAGGGACTAGATCCACATACACCTTCCTTTGAACACCCCAATTGGATCCCTTCATTGAAATTAAAAATGACCCCATGTGCATAGTTGCTTCATGTAAGCATCTGAGCATACATGAAGTACTGGACTGTGGGTTGTGTTTTTATATGCTTACCAGGAGTTTAAATCAAACTGCTATTTGTCATTGTCATGAAATCTATATTGGTTGATTTTTTTTTAAAAAAAGTAGGGATGCAATGTTTAGGCGTTCAATAGATCTAAAACTTTTTAAATCTATCAAAGACTTAAGCCAAGGTGCTTAGCTTAAGCAGGCAGCTGATTTTTTAAATAAAAAACTTAGCATTTAGACAGAACTTTAGGATGTTCATAGCGCATCATATGCATGACATTATTAGAATATAATCATTACAACAACCCTGTATGGCAGGCCAGTATTGCAGGGTGGAGGCTGAAAAAATAGTGGTTTGCCTAAGGCCATGCCATGAGTTCATACAAGTTGTGAGAGCTAATCTAGGGGCATTCTGGTTTGCTGCTCAGTTTCACAGGCATTACACTGCACCAGCTGTGAACTTTTTCTTTTTTTGAAAAAATACTGCTACTTACAAAACCCATGGATGGCAGGAACCATTTTAATGGAATACTCTTCCACCTTCCTCATGGTAGAGGGAATGCATCTTTTAAGAAGGCACACTGTTGCAACAACTGTGTGCACTACCTAAAATCAAAGAAATAATATTCTTCATCAGAACAATTGTTTTATCTAGGCATTGGAGCATTTCCTTATGTGTCAGATCTTTTGGGGGGAACTCCCTTGTCTGGCTGGGCAATTCCGGAAGTTGTAGGACTTCTTTCTGTCTAAACATGCATATAATTGTTTCCAAAGTTTGTTAGCCAATTGAAGTATGTCCAGTTGAGCTCAATGCAGTTGTTTCTGAGTAGACATGTATTGGATTGCACTGTATCTGGTCACTCTAGCTTTGCCATAGTATCTCACTGGCAAGTCTCCCAAGAAGGTATTTCCATTGGAGTTCTACTGATGAAAATTCTGACCAGCAAAATATCTCGACCTATGCCAATACGAGCAAGATTTCCTAAAACCTTTGCTGGGTCATCAGGAATTTTGAGTCATGAAGGAAATTCTTTCCCAACATAGATAGTTGTTTTTAGCCATCCTCTGTGGTATGTGGTTTGGCTCGCTTGCTTGAGCTATTTATGTACCTACTGGCTCCGTAGCTCAAAAGAAGAAGTGGGTCTCTAGCTGGTGCTAGAAGATAGTAATTCATCTTCCTCTCCAATTTGTTTGATATAATTGGCATGATGTATATTTTGAAACAATTGCTGATAATTTTTTATCCTTCAAAATTTTTTTAAAAAAATTAACAAGGTTATTATTATTATCTCTCTTTTCTTGCTTGTGGTCATTTTTCTAGATGAACATGACAGGCTTTGCGAAGTCATTCTGTCTTTTACTGATTCAGAAATTTCCTGACTATCGAACATGTTTTAAGCATGACTGTTTTCTGGATGCTGGTGTGGATATATTTTGGTAGGCCTAGTTTCTGAAGGTTTTCTGTATTTTTGTAAAAAAAAAAATTGATGTAACTGATGTGACTAACTGAATAATTGTAACTTTTTCCTGTTGCCATAGTTTTTTAACTTCCATAGCCAGGGGTGTATATTTCCCGCTCTTTTCCTTTTCCTTTTCTGCAACATTTTTATCACTAGGTATTGATATGTCAATGAGGTAGGTGTGCTTTTCTTTTTTTATTTATGACTGTTATATCTGGTTGGTTGCAAAGTATTGTCTTGTCCCAGAATTGTTCTCTCCCAGCAAAATAATATGAGTGCATAGCGTGGCTTGGCTTGATTTGTTTGAGTGTGTCTGGATTTCCTAGGCTCTGAAAGCATCTTTTTGGAGAGTATCTGCTGGTTGCATGATCCACGAGACCAGGTTCTGGTGAGTGCATAGTTGACCTTGACAGGAGGGGCTTGCATTTGCTAGACTAAGGTGAGCAAATGTGAAGAGGCTGCAATCCTACATTCATTTATCTCGGAGAAAGCTTTATTGAAATCAGTGAGACTTATTTCTGAGGTTTCTTTGGGCAGTTTACTTTGGGTCCCTGATTGGGATTTCTGTTCTCTGCACACTGAGATACTTGGATAATACAGGAGATATCTGAATAAAATGAGGGAAAGATCCTTGTCTAGCATGGTGATAATGGGCATCCATTTTGGCCTTTCTTTGTATTGCAACTGACCATGGTCTTGATGCTGATGATAATGATGATGATTTATTACATTTATATACTGCCCCATAGCCGAAGCTCTCTGGGCAGTTTACAAAAATTAAAAGGTTGAACATTAAAAAGTCAATATACAAAATTTAAAACCATAAAACATAACATAAAACGTAAAAACAGCTAATGAACAGCTACACGGCTAATGAACCAGAGGTATAATAAATTTTTAGATTTGTTTCTCATTGATAAACCAGAAGTTTATCAATGAGGTGCTAGTGAGAAGTGACTGCAACAAGCCTTTAGTCCATTTTGTTCCATGGCTAATGTTTTCAGGGTAATAGTATTTTATACTCTTTTTAATGCTAGGTTGCTAGTTTGTTGTACTAGATTTTTCTGCGCTTGTCAACTGCTTCATTTCTTCAGTGGTAGCAGTATGCTGAATCTGTGAGTATGGATACGAGAAGGTGATGGAGAAAAAGTGTTAAATGTTAGGAAAGGTGAGACTATGTCATCCAGTGAAGGATTTGCAGTCAGAAAATATATTTGAGGGAAAGGGAGACTGTATCACACAGGGTATAGCAAAAGCTTCAAAGTACAGCAAAAGCTACAAAAGTAGGAGTGAGTAAAGTTAATTTCAGATACATTAAATGTCTCACGTGTTCTTTATTTCAGTGATTTTACCATTAAGCTGTTGTGTAGAACAGGGTTGTCTGAATTGTGCGCTGTAAAATCAGATATGTAACCAAGGCTATATTCGGATGGGCACACCCCCTTGGGGCTGGACATGCCCCCCTGGAGGGGTGGACATGTTGGTGGGCACGCCACTTTGGGGGCTGGCCACGATGTCCTCCTTTTTGGTTTCCAAAATATGGTCACCCTAGCTAACAGGTGTGATGAAATCCCCCGAAACCTCATTTCCCCCACAATTCTGTGGCCTGAATAAGCAAAGGAGAGTGCAGGTTATCAGGAGGCAATATTAACTTGGGTGGTCATTTAATTGCAAGGTGGAGGCCTGCTCACTGTTCACGGAGCTGATTATGAAATCTTTTTAAGTATATGAGTGAAAATGGCTTCTAGTTTCAATCCAGGTGTTTGGGGGAAGAACGGGACCTTGGTTCCAGAAATCAGATATTTAGGCAACACTGAGTTGCTGATCGGTTTATAATAGTGGATACTAAAATTTAATCCAGACAAGATGGAGGTGCTATGGGTTGGGAAACCAACTATTCTGGATGGAGGTTTACAACTATTCTTAGATAGGGTTGCATTCCCTATAAAAGACCAAGTGCACAGTCTGGGAGTCTTCTGCGCGAAATGGCGAAGCCCAGGTGGCTGTGGTGTCCAGGAGTGCATTTTACCAACTTAGGGTGGTGCAACAGCTGCAGTCCTTTCCGAGAAGGATGGACCTCACCTCAATGATCCATGCGCCGCCTTTGAAGATGGTCCAGAAACTTCAAGTGCTGCAGAATGCAGCCACCAGAGTGTTGGTGGGGGTGAGGCGATTCAATTATATAACACCCATACTGTGCCATCCTCACTGTTACTGGTGTGTTTCTGAGCCCAATTTGCCCAACTTACTCGAAGGACCTCCTTCACCCATATCTTCCTGCCCACACTTTAAGATGAGCAAAGGAGGCCGTTCTCATTTGCACATCTTTGAGTGCGGTTAAGTGGGTGACCACATGAAAGAGGACCTTTTCCGCAATGGCCCCACACCTCTGGAATAAGTTGCCATTAGGGGTCCACCAGGCCCCATCATTGCAGGCTTTTAGGGAGGTCTTGAAAACAAACTATTTTACACTGGGCTTCCTTTCATATGTTTGCTGTTTTTGTTGCTTTTATTACAGTTTATACTGTGTTCTTACTGCCTCTATTGTGCTTTTATCATTTTTAATATCGTATCAGTTTTTATTATGTGCTTTATTGTTGTACGCCACCTTGGGAGAGTTTCTGCCCTGAAAGGCAGACAAGGAATAGTTTAAATAAAAATAAATACAGCTATTTTATCACCTAGGCAGTAAAAAATGGTGCGTGCCAAGTGTTGGACACTGAAGAAACACTTTGATGGAGTTCCTAAGCAGAGTGATTTTGAACTACAAGAAGTAGAATTACCATCGCTGAAAGATGGAGGTAAGAGCAACATCTTTCTTGATTTTTGCGTTTATTAAAGGTAAAAAGATTTAACATGTGGGCATGTGGGCCTGGCTGTCACCCAAAGATGCCTCCCTGAGTTGTTGCTATTAGTGAACCAAAAACCATGGGTTGGTCTTAAATTGTTTTGCTAGGCTGCAGAGGTAATGGGCCAGAGTGGTCAGAACAACCAGCCGCTCTACATGCCAGTACTACAGCGCCACAAAGGCATTTGGGATACAAAACAGCCCAGGGATTGAGAAAACAAACCATAGTTTGCTCAATCATCTGCCAGACAAACCCTGGGTAGGGCAACAAATCATGGGTTAAATAAACCATGGTTAGTGTTACATATGAACCTGCTCACTGTCTTGTTTAGCCCTTAATCTAATTCATTTTCTTCTATATTCCAGAGGTCCTGCTTGAAGCTGTGTTTCTCAGTGTTGACCCCTATATGAGGTATTCTTTTTCCCTGTCCTAACATTGAGTGAATACATGCTTTGAAGTATAATGCTAAAAGCAAAGTTCAGTTTGACCGTGTGCTTTCGCCAAGATTATTTCCCAATTGAATCTAAACTTTTGTCTTCTTATAACATGCTTCTTCCATAAGGCAGATATAGTCAATAGGTATGAACTTCCAGAAGAACAGTTTGTGGCTGCAGCACTAATGGGTATATATCGGGTATCCCTTTCACTGTAACATGCCCTGGCACATTTATAAAACTATTAACAGGCAACTTAGGGCCAAGCAACATGTTACACAGAAATTGTCATAAACACTGTTAAACATGTTATACATAGCCACAGTTAGACATAAAAGTCTGGTTCTGGGTTTGGTTCCATTTTAAAATAACTTTGGGTTGGATCCAGGACAAATGCTTTGAACAGTGGGACAAATGGGTTTAGCGAACTCCCATTGGAGCTAAATTCAATTAACATTGCCTGGATCCAATTGTCCCCATTTCTATACAGGCAATCTCTTATAAAACCTCTCTTGTTTCTGCTTGTTCTTTTGCAGACCATACAGTAGGGCCTATATGAAGGAAGGTGATACAATGATTGGCTCCCAAGTTGCGAAGTAAGTTTTTTCTTGACTTGTTTCCTGTCCTTTCTTACACCGGAAATGGGGGTTTGGTCTTTGACCAATAAAAACCATACTTAGTCAGTTGTTTGATCAAAATAAATATTGGGCGACAAACAATTAAGGAATCTGTGTATTAGAAATCTATCAGAGAGAAAGGTGCATGCTAATAACAAAACTACCAACTCATAAGAATGCAGACTGCCCATCATTGTGGATTGGGGTTGATGGGGTGAACACATGTGAGCTCTCCTTGGAACCCCTTCCCCGATTTCCCCTAGTGGGTGAGCTGACTTTAGTGTGTTTGGAACTGTTCCTTGGTATCCTCATGTCTTTGGGAGTCTCAAACATTCTCAAACCTTTCCCTCTCAGCCTCTCTTTCCCCCCATTTGCCTGTCCACCAACCTGCTGGACATTTCTGAGGTCTCCCCATGAGCCGCCTGACCTCCTCTCTGGGCACCCCACTTCCAGCTACGTTCCTCCGTTCCCTCCCAGCTACTGCCTACCCCGTTCACCTGCCCACTGACCCATGGGGCTTTCCTGTGGCCTCTGCGTGAACCACTTTGTAATGGTAAATGGTAGTGGGGCTGTTGGGAGTTGGCAGTCCTGGTTTTCTAGTGTTTCAGAGAGTAGTCTTTCCCAGTCCTACCTAGCTATGTTGGGGGTTGAACCCAGGACCTTGTGCAAGGTGAATGGGTGCCGTACTACTGAGCTATGACCAACTGCTCCACGACCCTGTCAATATAATCCGTATACCATCTTTGAGAGTGGCCTTATAGCAAATTGGTAATTCAGTGCAGGAATCCTCTGTAGTACTTCAGTACACGAGAATAGCTTATGTTGCTTCTTGATGCATATTGAGAAAACATGAAAAGAACCTGCTGCTTTCATCTTGCAATATGTTGAGTATCCTTGTTGCCTTGTGTGTATGTGTTATTCCTCCTTTAAAAAAAATTTTTTTTACAGGGTTCTGGAAAGCAAGGACCCCAGATACCCAGTAGGGGAATTCGTTGTATCTCAGTCAGGCTGGACGACTCATGCCATTTCCAAGGGCAAAGACCTATCACTAATGCCTTCTAGCTGGCCAGGAAACCTTTCCAGGTCTCTGGGTCTTGGGACAATTGGCATGCCCGGGTGAGTGTGCTTTGATGATATGTCTCAGCGGCTGCTGGTGAACTTATTATGTATTTATTCCATTTATTACTTCATATGTGTCGCTTTGAGTCATCTTCGGACTCTGATACATGGCACCTGAGCCTAATGGGGGAGCGCATGGGTAAAATGCCTCTGCAAACAGGGCTGGCTTATGACAGCCTTCAGACAAGGGCACCCGTAACCTGGGGGCAGTTTTCTCCATTGTGCATATATTAATCCGGGGTTCTGATTCTGTCAAGTCCCACTCAAAGTAGATTCTTTTGATCACCAAGATCAAACAAAGCCACTTGTGCAAAGGGATGACAGTTTATTGATAGCAAATAATGAAGCTATCACAGCTAGATGTCTATCTGAGTCCCCAAAATAGACAAAAAGTCATTTCTAGAGCCACAAAAGTTCTCCAAGCTGGCAGCACGCGTACTGCACCTTGGAGCGAGACCAAAGCCCATGGATTGGATCTTATAAGCTTCTCTGCTGGGTGCCTCCCTCCAGCTCATGAGCTGTCAGGCAATGCCTCTCCCTTCTCAAATGCTGACAGGCCAGCACATACATACAGAAAAAAGGGGGGCTTCTCTTTCCCAAACGTGCTCAGTTTATTGCAGGCTGGAAATCAATCACCCCTTCTCTGAGAACAACATTCTAGCTCCTGGGAGGGAGTGTCTTAGCTCTTCTGTGAGAATCAAGGCACAACACCCTTATCTCTTTCACTTTGTGGGATCATTGGGCAAAGGCTTAGCAATGTACAATTGTTGACATACGGAGCTGTACTTGCTTAGAACCAATTAGGGCATTTGAAAAGCCAGCTTCATTAACTATAAAGCTGCTGGTTAAGCCAAACTGCACAGATTTCTAACGGCTAAAGGAATGCTGTGAAGTCCAACTTTTTGCTCACCAACAACCTCACTACAGTATATTTCGGGGAACTCAGATACTGTCAGCCACCAATTTTATGTCTCCAGAATGTCCTAGAAGGATGATATGTTGTGTTGTAGCATTGTTTGGGGGGGATTCTGGGGGGAAAAAGATAGTGGCTACCAGGGGCATGAGAAAGCTTTGCCCTTCCCTAAAATTGGGGAAGTGACCCACCCCAACCCAACCACAAAATGTGTGTGTGTGGGGAGGCATTTCAACCCAGCATTACAGCAAAGTCTGAATTCTCCCTCTGTTACTTCTGACCTTCAGGGTACTGCATGTGAGGTGAGAATGGTGGCAGTCTTGGGGAAATGAACTCTTTGCTATATCCCATATCACCTTCACCCTACAGAGTAGCCTGGTCCTACCTGGTGCCCTCCAGATGCATTGGACTACATATCCCACTGTCCCCATCCATTCTGGTAATCTGTGCTATTTAGGGTTGATGAGAGGTGTAGTCCAACTTATCCGGTGGAGATCAGGTGGACGGAGGCTAGTGTAGAGCTATTAGATATGGTCTAAGGTTTGGCCCTTTGTCATTCTTATGAAACCGTTTCCCTGCTTCTTAGAGGCTACAAAGTTCTTCACAACAGTCCAAGTTTGGCTGGTCCTGTAATCAATATACCCCTTTCCCTACAGGACTTCATAGAATCGAGAGGAAGGGGCCTATAAAGCCATCGAGTCCAACCCCCTGCTGAATGCAGGAATCCACCTTAAAGCATAATTAACAGATGGCTGTCCAGCTGCCCCTTGAATGCCTCCATAGGTAACTGGGAGGCATTCCCAGTTACCTAGGGAAGTTTTTCCTGATGTCCAGCCGGAATCTGGATTCATGTACCTTGAGTCCTGCACTCTGGGATGATGAAGAAGAGATCCTGGCCCTCCTCTGCATGACAGCTTGTCAAGTATTTGAAGAATACTATCATGTCTCCCCAGCTCTTTCAGTCTCTCCTCATAGGATTTTTTTTTCCAGGCCCCTGATAATCCTCATTGTCCTCCTCTGAACCCCCTCCAGCTTGGCTGCAGCCCTCTTGAAGTGTGGTGCCCAGAACTGGACGTGTAGAAGGCTTAGGCAGATTATTTTCCCTTCCAGCGGAATGAGAGTAGCTTCTCATGTAGTGTGCCATTGAGACACTAAGGGAACAAATGTCATTCTGGAGTTCCTTGCTGCAGCAGGGGGGAAAAGCTTTAAGGTGAAGAAAACATAACAAAGAGACGTGCTTTCCACTATTCGAGAGGAAAACTTCACATCTTCAATGAATAAAAGAGCCTACATTTAAAAGATGCTTGAAATGGCAGAACTTTTGACATGTGCAAACTTGTCATGCAAGAGGAGGAGAGCTGCACATGGAAATTGCATCTCCTGTGCTGCTCTTCAAGGTACAGGAACCCAGTGGTCCTGTGCCACAGACTGCCCTGGACTGATCAGGGGTGCGCTCCCTCTTTTTGATGTCATCATTTGAGTATATACACCAAGGTCATCTTGGTCTGGCTCAGGCTAACTTTGAGGCCCCAACCCCTTTCCTTTCCCCACAGGCTTACCGCCTACTTTGGCCTCTCTGAGGTCTGCAGGCTGAAACCAGGAGAGACTATCCTGATCAATGCAGCCGCTGGTGCTGTGGGCAGTGTGGTCGGACAGATCGCTAAACTAAAGGTAAGTGGTCATAAAAGGGCATCTTCGTGTTGCGGAGATACCTATGATGAAGAATGAGAGGGCAGAACCTGTAGGAAGACCCCAGGGCAATACATTTGCAGGCCTCTTGATTGCTAATCTTCTGGACAGAAATCTGCACGCTTGCAATATTTGGTTCGTGTTAAAAAGTGTTTTTTTATGTTTTTGCTTGATTTGTACTATTGATTATTTCTAGACAAGAGTTAGCCACATTTAAATGCCACATTTTATTTGGTTTTGCTGCATCAGACTAATGGATTTACTGTGGCGTAAACGTTTGTGGATTAGCTGGATGAAGTGGTCTCCTCAATTTGGCAGATTATGCACACATATGCACATACATGGGAATAAAGGGGGAAATGTAAGCAGAGTGGCCCCATTATTATTGTGTTCAGTTGGTAGATAATATTCCTCATGCATCTGATGAAGTGGACTCTATTCTACGAAAGCTTATGCTATAATTAAGTTGTTTGCCCTTTAAGATGCAACAAGAATCTTGTTGCTCTTTGTACTATTGGCTCTATCTGTTCTCGCCACTCCTTAAGACATTTCCTGCTACAGGGCACCAGTGCCTCTATCTGCTCCTTTTGTCCATCTGATAACATTTTGCCTGGCATCTTTCCACCTATGCTGACACAGGGGATTACAGGGAAAGTTCTTTTTTTGACTGTGACTGTCTCAATGCAACATATAACTCACATTAGGTTTCTATCATGTGTGTGTCCCGGATCTTAAATGTGTACAGCCAGAAGATTTAGGGACCTGCAATGCTTTGAAGTTGAACAGGGGTAAGAACAAGCATGGGCAAGTTGCCAGCCATGTTTCTTGGTGGCCTGTAATATCATGTTTGTTCTTATTTTGTAAAAATGCCTCACACTGAAATGGCGTAAAGTATAAGGGTGTCTATGTGTTACCTTCCCCCTCGCCCCTTTTATCTTTATCTTGCAGGGTGGCAAGGTGGTTGGCTGTGCAGGTTCCAACGAGAAAGTCGCCCATCTAAAAGAACTTGGCTTTGATGAAGCCTTTAACTATAAGACTGTGGGATCCCTGGAAGAGGCACTGAAAAAAGCATCCCCCGATGGCTATGACTGCTACTTCGATAACGTACGTTTGGACAGAGCACGACCCTGTCTGCGACCTTGATATGTAAAGGAAAGTTTGACCGTAATTTAACCTTGGTTTGAGGGGATTGCCCTGTTCAAATCCCCCTAAAAATGGATTGCTCTGACATCCCTGGCTGTGATACATTGAGGATATTGGGAAAGCATCCACCTGAGGCTGCCCCAGTGTGATGCAATGGAAGCTGAGTAAGTGACACCCACTTCCACACCATTGACTGCAGGGCAGGTTCTCCGACGACCTTTCTAAATCCAAGCTAAATTCTTTGCAATCATTCAGACTAACATCAGATTTTGGGCTTGTATGTGTAGCATCGAAGAGCCTACAAGACTGAACACCAGAATGATTTGAATATCTGTATTGCCCTAGCAATTTGATCTTGCAACAGCAGCTGCAGAGGCCTGATTTCTTCTCCCCTGCCCCCTTTCAGAGTTCCTGGACGAAGAAAAGCTTATTACAGCAAAGCATCTTCAGTTGAATTTTTTTACTGACTTTTTAAGAATCACACAGCTTGCAAAACGGCATGCACACGCATAGAACCAAAGAGCAAGTAATACCCCTTCACTGCCCACCCTAGTCCACAATTTCCCCTCAATTATAAAAAGGAATGACTCAAAAACAGCAAGGTGAAAGGATAACAAGAGGCAGAATAGACCAATTTGGGAAGAAACTAAGCAAGAAGCAAAGGAAAACATGGTAAAGGGGAACGGGCAAGCGGTAGAAAAAATAAAATAAGTATAAAGAGGGAAAAGTGAGTAGGAGGCTTAGCCAGAGTTGAGGGATAGTCTGAGATGTTACTGTGGAAACAGACTCTCCCCAGATCAGATTATCAAGAGATCCACATTTATTTTAGGACAATTTCTCCTTCACATGATGCTCCATTCTTCCCTCTGCCATTTTTCACTGTGAGGGGACTGCCAACACTAAATCCCAGTGTCTTAATCCCTGGATTATCACTTTTAGCAAAAGATTGGATGAATGGAATGTAACCCTAGGGTGCATCCAGATGGAGACATCCTAGCTCTAAAAATCAGAGGACGCTTTATAGAGTGGTTCTATATTTTCTTCCTTAGTAGCTTTTCTGTAGTAGGAGGTAAAGTGGAAGAAGCGGTGGAAGACACATATGGGAAGGTTACAGGTGGATGATGATGTCACCATCTTCCCTCTGCCCCATAATTCTCTGAGGGTGTAATGCTAGGCATGTTTAGCCAGAAAAAAAGTTTTTCAGTATGGCTGGCTAGGACTTCTTGTTCTGTCTGGACATGGAGGCCAGGGGTAAGTTCCAGGCAGAGGGTACCTAGCGCTACCAATCAAAATACCATTCCATTGGTCCAAATCTGCTTTTTGTTAAAGAGGCCATTACTGTGCCTGATTCAGCTATACACAACACAGAGGATCTGGATCTTGTTTTTCCATATCCTTGATGAAATTAGAAGTTGCTACAGCTGGTTGTGCAATTTTGCCAAGAGACTGAAAACAGTTAAGGGGACAAAGTGCCTTCAAGGCACGTGAAACCTTGAGGCAGGTTTTTAAATCAGGAAATGTTGTAAGATTACATATTATCATGCCACGCTTAGAGGTAAATGAAATTCGTCTTGATGCTGAGGAAAGCTGTTCTTGTTTCTTATCTTCCGCTATAAGCCAAGAATAAATATGCCGCATTAGCTAACCCAATGCTTCTGTTACAGTAATTAATCGGAGACCAGTCCAAAGTACAGGTTCAAACAGATAGCCTTTATTTGCTAGCAATATGCCAGCCTGGAATAGTTCCACAGACTGACCCCCCCTAATGGGTGAAGCAACATCATATACATTTCAAGCAAACAGGAAATATGCGTATCATACAGTAGGATAATGCGTGCGCAACATAACGGTCTGGTAACAGGTGTTTCTCCTTATATGGTTTGGAACTCTTCTTACTAGGCCAGGTCACATGGTCTGTGGTCTGTCGCCTGCATGCAGTTACAACAGCATAGGAGCTACTTATGAGAGAAACAGAGAGGAAAAGAATGGGGGGGGGGGTTAAAATCAAAATGGAGTCACTTTGGTCAAGCTAGCTGACTGGGGTCAGTTCCCTCACACTTCTAATCTTCCTTCAGCAAGAATTTCTGGTTTCTTCCTCAAAATCAGCTCCATGTGTGTAAAAAGGTTTAAGTCAAAGAAAAATACGTTGGTTTCCAGGATGTAACGGAGGAATTAGTGGGGTGGTTGTATGTGGCCTATCTATCACCTATGCCTCTCATTCCCACTTTGCATGGAAGAAAAGGAAATAGTGAAACTTTCCTTATCTTAAACCAATACAAGATCTCTCATTGTGGTGGAGTGCTACCATTCTGCCAAAATGCTGGAGAATGTTTTTCTTTTCTTTTTCCCTTTTCCAAAATAGGTTGGCCCTTACAAAATACTTTATAAAAGTTTTCCCAGAAGTGGGCAGGAATCTGCTCAGCTCTGGAGCACAAATACATGAAACACAACGTGCTGAATTCATTTTAAGATGATTAAAAAATGTAAAAGTTGGTTAGTGGAAATGCAGGCCAAGGCATTATTTTCAGCAGCTGTGGAAATGACTGCAAAGTAAACCAATTGCTGAACCTGCTATGAAATAACTTTGAAAGAGATGGAATTAAAATAGGACGTACTCTCCGCAATTGAACTGGGGGAAACCGGTTCTTCTGGTTTGCAGCAGAAACTGAATTTGCACTGTAAATGGCTGACCCTTACATCAATTCACAAAGCCAGTTCCCCCCTTTTTGGAGCAAGGATGTACATTAAGGGTAGGGAACTTTCAGCCTGTGGGCCAGAGGTGGCCTATGGGGCCTATTTATTTATCCTGCATCCTCTCCTCACACTGCCTTACTCACCTGCTGAGTAATTAGAGTTTATTTTTTAAAGAAAGCCTTCAGAAATCTAATGGGGTATTAGATGAAGCTAATACTGACTCTAATGGGAGTTTCCTGCCAAAGTTTATTGCCAAGTAGGGACAGTTTTGGAGGAGGGAGACTCATCTCCATACAGTCCTTAGGCTTTTTTCAACCAACATTGCCACATGGGGGTATATGAGAGTTACGTGAACATGTGAGGATGGATGGATTGTGTGTGCGTGCTTGCTTGCGTGCACCTGTCTGCCTGTCCTAAACAATCCTTTGTGGAATTTCCCCCGTTCCTAAAATGTGGTGTTCTTGTCTACACAGGTGGGAGGAGAGTTTAGCCGTGTTGTTCTGGATCAAATGAAGAAATTTGGGAGAATTGCTGTGTGTGGCGCTATCTCAGTGTACAATAACGCTATGCCCGAGAAAGGTATAACCCTTTTTCTTATTATCTTTTACTTAATTGCTATTGGAAGAAGAGAAAACTGATAACGGTAAGGCTTATGTTATGTTTCCCACTTCAAGATGAAATAATTTCCAGGGGTTGGGTCCAGGTTTAGTCATGCTTAGAATAAACCCATTGATATCAGTGGGGCTTAAGTTAGTCATGTCCAACTTGTCTTATTGATTTCATTTAGTCTAGTCAAAGAAATCCAGATCCAACCCCAGGAATTCAAAAGAAAAATATATGCTTATGTAAACTTCCAACATGCTTTAATGAAATTGTGTATTTGGAGTCCTGGAATACCTAGCAAATAGCTGTATTTGTATAAAGAAGCTTTTATAACATGGTATAGTGTTTTTTTTATTCTTTAACAATGCACAGTTCCAAAGTAAAGGAGGAAGAGTCATTGTACCTTTAATATTAGGTGGGAATTGGTATAAAGTGTATTAAGTCTCTGGTTCAACGTCATTAAGAATAATAGTGCAATCTTATGCATATGTATTCAGAGATAATTACCACTGATATGATTTTACTCCCTAGTAAGTGTGCATAGGGTTCCAGCCTCAGTGTGAAATGTTGAATGCTTTAAATCCTAAATTTCAAAAACGTGGGAATTTGACATTTTCCTGGAAGGGAGTAAGGCATGGCACTCATTTGATCAATTAGCCACCTAATCTCAGCAGGTGGGAACACCGCATTAAAAGAACACAGGCCTGCCATTCGATATGGCACACATCTCTCTCCCTGTTTCTCTCTCTCTCTAATACACATACACACCTGTCTGTCTGTCTCTGGTGTGGCGTTGTCTCTTCGCTTTTGTAAGGTCTTGTTCAGTGGTAGGGAACTTCCATTCAGTTGAAATTTCTAATTCAGTCCCATTCCTCTCCCATGTCCTGCCCCCTGACATCATCCCTGCCTTTTTTTTTTAATTGCCCCCCCTCAAGCAGCCTCATTAACACCTCTCCCCCGCTTCTCAAGTGGCTTAATTGCATCTTATTTAATTGCATCTTAAAGTCAGTACCTATCTCTATAGTTGAGACACCTTAATTGCTTGTTTCCTGTCAGTATTTTTCTTGTTTCTTTAGTAGTGAAACAGCACTAATTTTTTGCAATAAAAATGGGGAGGGGGAGAAACAGATAATAGGGAAATCAGTATTTAACCACCCCATCCATGGGACGAGGAACTGACACTAAATGGGAAGGCTATTCATCAGTAATCCCACTGCCATACATAATAGAAAGAAATAAAGCAGAAGCTGCAAGAGGAAGCTATTAATTAAAAGCACAATAGTTCTTAAAATCCTGTCAGCACTAGAAATGCTGGCATTGCAATTGCATTGTATTAGAAAAAAGAAATTATGACAAACCAAGTCTGGACACACTTGGAAAGATACCTCGACAACTCTAGACAAAGTTGGAAAGCTCTGGAATAGAACGATTCAATAGCATTATCTGGATTCTCCATAACAAGTGAGAGAACAAAGGATGGCGGTTTCCCTGTTAGTGGGGAAGCAACCTGAGATTGGGGCACAAAGCAACTGTTTCCACCTGTATTTTAAATAGGGGTCAACTGTAGGCTTCTAACATGCAGCTTTCAGAAGCAAACCTTTGTGCAGAAGCAGAATGCACTCACTGTAATCCTTTGACTGGTGTGGCAAGTTTTCTGATAATGTGTAGTTTATATTTAACTAGCTGATATACCTGGCATTGCTTTGGCCTCCTAAGATATATGTTTGCAAGGTAATCATCTTAAAGTAGTAGGCTGGTGCTGGGCCTGTGAGTTAACTTTTAAACAAATTAAATTGCCCAAAGCATGCTGGGAGTTGTAGACGTGAGCTGAGGATAGAATGGAATGGTGGACAGAGTTAGTGGCAGTTGGAGAAAGTCAGTTAGAAGGAGAACAAAACAGTTAGTGGAAGGTCAGGCAAATAGGAGCTGAGTTAGGATTGAGAGATAGTGACCTAGACAGGATCTACACTGCTGTTTTAAAGCACTTTAAAGCGCTTTATAACATTAGTGACAACTGTTTTGTAGTGTGTCCTGGGCCCCAACAGTTGCCAGTACTGTTATAAAGCACTTTAAAGTGCTTTAAAACAGCAGTGTAGATCTGCCCCTAGTTTGCTCATAGAGACCTGGTTTGCTAACCCATGCTATATTTAACATCAGCTACTCTACATGCCAGTACTATACCTCCCAGCATGCCTTCGGCGGCCTGCAGATGTCCGCATCCTCTGTGAGGCGCTTCTCACAATGCTAGTCCTCGATAGAGCGTCAAGGAGTAACATCACCAAGGAGGGGAGGTAAGCGGATGTCAGTGGACATGCCCAGCTACAGCCAAGTACTGCTGGGACAACCTCAGTCTGCACTTCTTGCCCATCAAGTGCTCCATCAGGAGTCTGGGCTGAAAGGCCGGGGCCAGCCTATGCACTTCCCCCCTTCATTGGGCCTGTTTCTGGGCATGCACAGAGTGCTTCCCCTTCCTCTCTCCCTTCCTCTTAAGGGTGAAGGCCACACACACGTTTCCCCCAGATTCTGAGAAAACAGTGATAGGATGGGGTGCCTTTGAGCATGTTCAGAGTTTGGCCTCTCAAAGTCACGCTGTTGTATCTAGTTATTATTTTAAAACTACGCATGGCGGGCATGAGGAGGTACCGCAGATGGACGCAGCCCATTTATATGTGTTTTTTTCCTTTTATGTGGAATTGGGTTCACTGTTTGAGACCGACCTCAGGAGTCTGGTTTGTGAAAGGTGTGCAGCAGCCACCCGTGCACTCACAATGGCCACCAAAGGCCAGTAAGTCTGGCCTCCTGCCCAAGATATGCTGGGAGTTCCATCCAAGACATGCTGGGAGTTGTAAGCATAAGCCTAGTTTGTTTATTAAATTCTTTAAAAATACTTAAATCCCCAAAATTAATGTGTTTAGTTTTTTCTGGTGCATTGTATAGCCAGACCTATCAGCATGCCAAATTTCAAGCTTCTAACTCATCTGGAAGTGGGTCAACATTTCTGGACATACATCCCACAAACATACTTTCAGATTGATATGTAGAGATGGGTGAAACAGAACCTTTGCATATCACGAGAGGGAGGCAGTGAGCTAAAATATGCTTGCTTCCTCTTTGAAAACCAGTTTAGCTATTGAAATTCTCCAGCTGAGGCAAGGTTGAGCAGTTTGGACTAATTCCCTTTCTTTCCCTCAGAGCCATCCTTAGTGACACACTTAAGACTTTCGTTAACTGCTGCCGCCTTTCAGTTGCTAAACACTCTCTACTTTCTCTGAAGTCAATGGAGTTGTTGGTGCAAGTTGGCTCCCTGTTCTTTTTGCATAGTATATCAAGCTGTAACAAATTTTGTTTACCACAATCTGATTGGTAAAAAAAAATAAAAAATGGCATTGGCGCTTACTCCTTTGAGACAGTGTGATGTAATGGGAAGAGAATCAGGCTTGGAAAGCTAAGTAAAAAACACCTCTCCAGCCATGTAGTTTGCTTGGGGAGAATTAGGTGAGGGACTGTGTCTCAGCCTGGCCCTACTTCACAGGGTTGTTGCAAAGGTGAAAATGGTGTGTGGGTGGGTGTGAAAACAACAAACAGACCTGCTCTGAACCCTTGAAAATAATGTGGGGAAGATGGCCATTATCAAGAGCTATACAGCAGCCCTCGTGAAAGATCACTGCATGAATGGATAGTAGGGATGTGCACGGCCAGAAATATCAGAATTGGATCGGAATTTCCGATATTAAAAATATCAGATCCGATCATATTGGGGGGTACCTGGATTTGATCGGATCCGATATCCGATAAATATCGGAAGTTCCGTTCTGATTACGGACTGCCATTTCAAGTGTTTTCCCCATAGGCTTGCATTGGGGGAAAAAAAGCTTTCTTCCAATGTAAGCCTATGGGGAAAAACACTGGGCCAGCACTCCCTCCCTCCCTCCCTTCCCTCCCCCACTCACGAGCCTTACCTGCGGCCTTCCCCCCCCCCCGCCGCCGCCGCCGCCGCTGCCGCCGCCGCTGCCGCTGCCTCTGCCTCGCCCCCCGTACTACTGCTAAATGTTTTTCCCCATAGGCTTGCATTGGGGGAAAGCTTTCTTTCCCCCAATGCAAGCCTATGGGGAAAACACCTGAAATGGCGGTCCGAATATCCGATATGTCTGATAGTTATCAGACATGTGGATATGGGATTGGATCAGATAGGGCCACCTAAGGAAATTATCGTTATCGGTCATTGGATGTCCGATAATGACCTTATTGTTTCGTTATTGGACATCGGACCGATACAATACACACCCCAATCAGTTCTGGACCAAGAGGGGGTGTAGTGGAGAGTAGGGCTGTGCAAGTTTTGGCTTGGAATCTGAAGCTTTGAAGCACAGAGGCCATTTACACCCTTGGGGGAATCAGGTGGCTGCAGGGCAGCAGCAGAAGATGCAAAGCTCCCTCCAGGATCCCCAGATCATTGTTAATGGCAGCGGCGATCACACCAAGGAGGCTCTGATCTCGGGGAGAAGCCTGCAATTGCCGGGAGGCGACGGGGGGAACTATTTGATGTCTGCCTTGTGTTCCTCTGCCCTGGTAAGTTCAGCCCTCCCTGCCACTGCATGCTGGGAGGTGTAGGCTGAATGGGGAACTGGGAATGGCCTAGAAGATGGAGGATCAACCTTAAAATGTCAGTTTCTCCATGAACTGGCTTCCATGCTTTGAATTTTTGGATTCGAAGCCAGAGCTTGCACAGCCTTAGTGAGGAGTTTTAACCCTCTGTCTCTTTCCCTCCCTCTCCCTGTGTCACAGTCCCAACAAAATTGCCTCCCAATGTGTCATTTGCATTTCAAGGGAAGCCCTCCAGTAGTGCCAATAGGAGCTTCCCTGGAAAAGCAAATAGCAGCTTCGAAGAAGTGCTTTTTGTTGAGATTAAGGCATGAAGGGAGTTAACTCGTTCTCTCTCCTTCTCACCCACACACAAACTGTCCCTCCCTTGCTCTAGGTTGCTCAGGCTTCCCCAGAGTTGCTGTTTCCAAAACAAAAAAAAAGTGCCTGTTCAAGTGGACTAGTTTGGCCATTAAATGAACACACTCTCTCTTGGTGCCTCAGGTTCTTCGAAAAGGTAGGGCCTGCCTTTGTTTGAAGACCTGGCAACCCTAGCAGCAAGCTAAGTCAATGCCTTTCTATTTGATTTCTTCTTTCTTTCTTTTTAATCAAGGCCTATGGGGAATTGCACAGGGATTTGAACCAGGTACTTCCACTCCAGCGCCCACACCCTTGCCACTAGGTCTCCCTCTCCCCACTCACAATTTTAATTACAGACCTTTTTAAACTAGCAGATTATCTGCTTTCTAGTTAGCTGTGGTGGGCTGAAACGTTCAAACAAGCAGTCTCTGTTGCGATCTGTAAAATAACTTCATCTAGCTGGCCTTAAGCATTTGAAGACAAAACAGGGAAAATCACCAGGACCATATGAGTTGCCGGTGGCTTATTATAAGAACTTTGAAGAGGAATTAATACAACCTTTACAAAACATAATGAACTCTATCTTGAATAATGGAAATATACCGGATAACATGGAGGACAGCATACATAACGTTAATACCTAAAGAAGGACAAGACCTGTCGTTAACAAAAAATGGCAGACCAATATCATTGTTGAATAACGACTATAAGTTGTTCACAATGATATTGGCGGAAAGACTTTAAAAAATTCGGCAAGAATTTATCCATGAGGATCAAACTGTCTTTTTACCTAACTGAGGGATAATGTAAGAACTGTATTAAATATATTGGAATATTTCAAAAAACACCCAGAAAAACAAGCTGCATTGATATTCCTGGATGCAGAGAAGGCCTTCGACAATCTTAACTGGAATTTTTTAATTAAGTTACTGGAAGATATGAGTTTTGGAGTAAACTTTATAAAATGGGTTAAATCAATTTACACCTCACAAAACGCACAAATAATAATCAATGGAGATTTGACAAAACTATGCGAAATACAAAGAGGAACAAGACAAGGTTGTCCATTGTCACCGCTGTTATTTATTCTGGTGTTGGAAGTATTGAATTAGGGATATAAGGCAAGAAGGGGGTAAAGATTAAAAAAGAGTCATATAAATTGAAAGCCTTTGCAGGTGATTTAGTCTTTACATTAGAAGACCCTTTAAAGGGAATTGAAATTTTGATGAGTAAATTGAAGGAATTTGGTGTAGTAGCAGGCTTAAAGGTGAATAAGCAGAAGACAAAGACATTAATAAAAATATGAACGTTCGAGAGAAAATAAAATTGACAGAAAAAACAGGCTTTAAAATAGAAAAAAGGGGTATTACTCTAACAAATGAAAATTGTATGCTGTTTCATAACAATTATGTCAAGGTGTGGAATGAGATTTAAAAGCTCTAGCTATTTTCCATGAGCAGGCCTATTGACATGTTTGATATAACACCAGCGAAAACATTTTGAGTGTTGAAACTTTGTGCTACGGCATACAAACCATTTTAAGGAGCTTGAACGGAGGTATGATAACCTAGAGGAATTGTGGGGTACAACCTCAGTTGGATCATGCATTAAGACTTCAGTGCTGGGGTGCAGATCCTTGTCCCCAAGGGCCAAATCTGGCCCTCCAGACTTCCCCAGATGACCACACCCCTTTCCTCCAACTACCGATGGTTTGGGGATTTCCCAGCCTCCCAATTCTAAAAAGTTGACATGCCTCTCTTAAGGCTTAGTTACTGGCAGGAAGAGCTTTGAGCTAAACTATGCTGGGCCAGACAAATTATAAGGTTGTGTTCACACCAACTGCATAAAATTCTGGGTTCCTTTTGAAAGAGGAGCATCATTTTCTATGAAGGAACAAGGAAATAGAACTCGCCCAGCAATGGTCACCAGGGTGTGACGGGAGCTATGCCACTGCCTCAGGTGATGACCAGCAACAGGAAACTCCTGGTGCAAACCTGGCATTGGCGAGTGAGTGTCAATTCTTTCTCATGTGTCTTGCAGAGCCCTATGTCCAGGTACCGCTGACGATGGTTTTCAAAGAACTTTGCTTGGAAGGATTCTTGGTCACACGCTGGGATAGCAGGAAAGAAGAAGGGCTGAAAGCCCTGTTGAAATGGGTTGAAGAGGTAAGCTGTGCTGTCGTTTTACATCCAAGTGAGTGAGGTCTCATATTCTCTCTCTCTCTCTCTCTCTCTCTCTCTCTGTGTGTGTGTGTGTATATATATATATATATATATATATGCATCCGTATCAACCACAATGCAGAAAGTACAATTAAGGGTGCAGTCCCATGGGATCCTGGGTACTCGTAGGCCTCCAAACTCAGAGACTTACCAATATCCTGTGCAGAGCAGGAGGCACATTTTTAGGGGAGGGGACTGCAGTGGCCGTCGTATTTGTCATATTGATGTGTACTGAAGGAATTTCAAACTGGAGAAAGAAAGGTCCCCTCCCTGTCTGTGTGTCTGCATTTGCCTCTGTGTAATGGAAAAGGTTAAATCTAACTCCTGACAGGAGGTAGATTGATGGCAATGCAATGTGCGAGGAAGACAAAGAGAAAAGTTTTAACCCAATAGAACGTCGAATATAGTTTGTGTGACTTGCTTGTAGCCAATCAGGTGAAGCTTATTCTATAACTCACTCATATATGCTTGTCTTATCTTTGCATGTGAAACCTAATCCCTTGAGCACAATCCTATAATGGTCAGTATTATTAGACTGTAGTGATGTTTGACCAATGAAGATGTTTTTTACTCCTGTAACCAAAGTATATATAAGAGTGTGAAGTCCTTTGTTCGGGGCTCTCTTGATTTGCGAAAAGCCAGAGTGCCTTCTGCTACAGCAGAAAGTCAAGTAAAGAGTTAAATTGGAGTCTCCCGTCTCTGAGTCTTTATTGGACGAAAGATCTCAGAGGTCATAAACTCTCACCTGTTTTAGGGACAACAATATGGCTGCCATCCCAGTCTCCTTCCCTCCCCTGAATGGGTCCCTTCACCCCCTACAAATTCACATTTGCAAGTGGAGAGCGCAGTTTCCTAGCTCCAACCTTTGTCTGTGGGTTAGGATCCAGGAACTAAAATATCCCATGTCCTCCAGACACTGTCTAGCGAACATAGGATTGTTCCCTGAGTGTGGCTTGGGCTGTGTGAGACTGCTGTTTAGGTTTCTATTCTTAATGGCTACACACACACACACACACACACGCAAGATCAGGTGAACAACAGACATCTTTTAAAATATAAATACATGTCCCTATTCACCAAGACCCTAAAATTATTTTAATTCTGGAGCCCCCATATTTCAATTAGGTGTCTTAGAATGGTGTAACTTGTCATACAGGGAGTTTTAAATGGAAAAAGATGGTTGTGTTGAAATTCCTTTTATCCCACCTTGCCAAAATGGAAAGTTGGGGCTGTCAGACTACAGCTTTTTTAGCCCCTAAACAGCCCTGCATTCCGGGTTCAGATAATGCTCCAACCTATAATGGAGCTGATCATGAGTTGCTAAGAAAAAATGGAAGTGCAGGGCATGCTGCAGGCAACATATATGCTCTCTTCTGGTTATACACGACAGCCCATGGGTTGTTGAACCCATAGGTTGCAGTGCTGTGCGAACCAGGTCAGTGATAACTCAAAGTTAAACCACCCATAGTTCCCAACCGAACAACAAACCATAGGTCCTCTTTCTGGGTTGTTTGTAGTTAACAAAGCATGGTTTGTTAGTGCAGCTGGGTTCACACATCACAGAAATCCCAGAATTCAGTAACCCATTCCATGGGTTAGCATTGTGTACAAATCAGGCCACTGTTCCACACCCTGAGCAACAACATTTAAAAATAAAATTAAATGGTTCTAGGCAGAAGGGGGCTAATCCAGTCCCCCACCACATCCAAGCATTCCTAGGGATACTACCTGTGCTTACAGGAAGGCTGCCTGCACATAAAGAAATGACTGGATTGGGACGCAAATCTCTTTGCTGTAAAGAAGTGTGAGCTGTACTGGTGGTGGTACTGAAATAAACTTTCTGAAGTACAAGACACATGTACAGCAAATGCTCTGAAAATGTACTACTTGTTTTAATCTTGAATGTATTCAGGAACAGGCCTTTTAAATGTTTTAAATTGATTTTTGTATCCAATTATTCTTTTTGTACAGGGGAAAATTAAGCGTCACGAACATATCACTAAAGGATTTGAAAACATGCCGGCAGCGTTCATGGGAATGCTTAAAGGGGAAAACACAGGGAAGGCAATACTAAAAGTGTAACAGGCACGTTGTTCTTTCTTCCAAGCAACCAAGTCCAATAAATGCTTAGCCACACTTTCTTTAATGCGTCTTTATGCCAGAAACTCATACATGAATACACGGGCTCACCTGTTTGTTGGTTACAAAACTGAGCATAACTCCACAGGCCAAACTAGATGTGATGGAAGTAGATCCATGACCTTAAAAGGTTTAATATAGTCAAGAAGTATTATTTATTATTTATTTCATTTATATACCGCCCCATACCCGAAGCTCTCTGGTGGTTTACGAAAACTAAAAACACTGAACATTAAAAACACTAATATACAAAATTTAAAACCATAAAAAGCATAAAAACAAGTTATAATTACAATATCCTTTAAAAAACAACAGGTCTGGGTCAAAGCACAACAACACAAAACCCTCATTATACAATGTTAAATGCCTGGGAGAAGAGGAAAGTCTTGACCTGGCGCCGAAAAGATAACAATGTTGGTGCCAGGCGAGCCTCGTCGGGGAGATTGTTCTACAATTGGGGGGCCACCACTGAAAAGGCCCTCTCCCTTGTTGCCACCCTCCGTGCTTCCCTCGGAGTAGGCAACCGGAGGAGGACCTTAGATGTGGATCGTAGTGTACGGGTAGGTTCCTAGGGTGCCCACTTTGAGTAAAAAGAGGCATGAAGGTGAAGATGAGTAGAACCTTTCCTCCTCCACTTACTGCTTGCTTACCTACCTACAACTCCTCTACTTAAATAAGGGATGTGGAACCTATATCTGCATGAGGCCAAATTTCATTGTAGAGAAGCTGTGGAGGTGGGTGGGTGCATTCCAGAGGTGGGTGGGGCCAATGGCAAAAAGGGTGGGGCCAAAATGTCAGCATCTTTTAGTTAAAAGGTCTTACTGTCAATAAGTAAGCCTTGGGAGAGGCAGAAAGCTGGAAACTGACCAAGCAAACAGTAGCCAGAGAAAAAAAAAAGGGGGGGGAGCAAGTTTGGTCCCTGGCCTGGAGTTCCTCACCCTTAAACACTTTTCTCCTAGCCAGACTCGCTTCCAGTATCTGAACCCACTGAGGAAAAAAAGAACTTTAATGCCAAACAGGGATACTTAAGCGATCTTTTCAATTCATATTGGAAGTTGCAGGATGTGTTCAGCATGTTTTGGCCTTCCTTCAAATGTCTTCTTATATCCACTTTGGAAATTTAGAAAACAAAACCATATTTTGTTAAGACTGACATTAATAGTGTTGATCCTACCTCAGAGGTTTAAGAATTCCTACTTTAATCTTGCAATCATTTTATGAAAGGGATACAGCTTTGCCTCATCACTAGTATCTTGCTTCGTTTTGCCCAATGTAAATATGTCAGCTCAGTTTCTGTATTTAAGTTCTTCTTCTTAATGAAAACAAGACAGGTCGTATGCTTCCTTAACTTTATACCCTGTTACTTATCTCCCTGCACATTTCAAATGATTTGCTTAGGTTATTTACCAATTATTCAGCCTCTGTACTAGCACAATGTCATTGGCACATTTTTTTGTTTGTGTTGCAATCTGTATTCCTTTCAACTTTTCAGACGAGACAAATGCAGAACAACAAGATGCACCTGACACTTAGGCAGAAAGAGCCACTGTCATACCTACAGGCTTTCCATACCTGTCTTTTTTAGGTTTCAAGATGTGGAGGAAGATGGATCACTGTTTTATAAAGAAAGCTTGAAGAATGCTTAGTGTTTGCTTTTCTCGTAATGATCTTATCACATTTCTACTTGTCCAACAGGTCTCCCTCTCTGCCAGCATTAGATAGTATCAAACAAGTTTAATACCTTTGTTTAGTTACATGCAAGCACACTATTTTTAACAGCCATATTAGAAACCACAGGGATGGGCAATATCTCAGATTCCATTGCTGGGAAAGATTCCTGTCTGAAACCATTGAGAATTTCTGCCCTCGATATAGACAATCTTGGGCTAGATCAACCATTGGTCTAATTCTGTACCAATATTTCTAATTCTGTACCAGTATTTCTTAGGTATAAAGAACATGGGAAGTTGCTTCCTAAAGAGTTTAGGTCACCTTTGTCACCTTCAGCTTATCTATGAACTGTGGCTGGAGAGGTTTTACTGCAGGAATTGCAGGAACCCAGTGGTTAAGCTGGAATTTCAGGGGTAGGAAACCTGGCTCTTTCTAGCTGTTTTGGACTACACTTTCTATGAGCCGCAGCCAGCGTGACCAGTGGTTAGGGATTCTGGGAAACTAGTCCAAGACTCTGGTTGCCTACCCTGCACTAAACCATGATGAGACTGCTCACCAGCAACTCAGCAAACCACTTGGGTTTTCGTAAAAGGCAACTTATGCACAAGGCAGGAAATAATATATGCCAAAATATTTGCTTTTATGGCTCACAAATTGGGGAGTATGGTAGCCCTGCCAATTCGGACGTTGGCAAGGCCAGATAAAATTGCTTTTCAGAACATGTTTGGTTACCCTTGCCTAAGAGAGCAGCATATTTAGCTAACCAATCTCACTACTGCAGATGATGGCAAATTCACACACTTGTTAGAGTATGAGTGTTCATCTTATTACGCTTTAGTAAAATTTGCACTTCCAACTAGAATAGATTTCATTAATATATGAAAATGTGTTACCAATGATTCTGGCTTATGAAGACCATGAAGTTTTCAAAATGCAAAACCTGTTCCAAGTTAACAATCATTTAATGGCGGAAACCGCTTGTTTGTTAAAAGGATGTGCTGGAAAAAGAGATGAGTTATTGTGTACATTGTACAACATTAAGACTGATTAGACATTGAAGTATGCAGCTGTTCCCTCGCCTACCCCTGAGGCCACATTCTGGTTACTGCTATGATAAGAGAAGTCACCATTGTGAACAGAAGCAAGAGTCAGAAAGCCGTTTATACATACATCTTTATTCTTTTCATTTACAGTCTGATGGGTCAAAGTGTATTTGGATACATATTCTAATTTGATCAGTTTGTTATGTAGAAAAGGCTATAATTTAACAGTCGGCATTTCATGAATCCAGAATCTATGGTTACTTTAGGTTCTTAATGGTTTCTTCCAGCTTCTCTTTGTTTGCTCCAGAGAATTCATGCACCTGAAATTACATAAATGCCAAGTTTAAACCCTCTTTCAAGATTCATCACTTTTAAAAAGCCACACGGCAGTATATAATCATGCCACCTCCCATAATGTTAATCATCAGAAGATTAAGCCAGTTTTGGTTTCAGATCTCCATTTTTTTATTTCCATGCTGCTGCATGCTGCATATATTACTAGTGACTCTTCTAAGTCAGAGTAGAAATTGTACTAGGATCAACAGACCAATGATCTGATGCCTTTAATGTGGTCATATATGACATTACACCTGAAGGGGAACCAGAGAGAGATCTAGGAATGTATCCTTCAATAGCTGCACACCTAAAATGCCATCTTCTATAGAGAACCTCAGCTCTCCTTCACCTCTGGATAGTTTGCACCTAGGTAAGCTTAGTAAAGATCAGCTTTAGTCTCGCATAGAAAGCTGAAGTGTATATACAAGACCAAACCATTTATTTTTGTCATTTACAACAAAATCTACTCTAGAAGTAGAACAGCACCAACACTGGGCAAGAAAGGGTGTCTTACTATATTCTTCCTAGCTTATCCAAGCAAAAAAAAAGTAAAAATGGGAGAGTGGATAGGATGGAGACACACACACACACACACACTGGCCACCAACCCAAGTTCACCCAAATTGTTGAGGCTAGAGTGCCTTAGGATTCTGCAGGTGGCATCCCTAGCTCTTCACAACAAGTTTCGCTGGAAATGTGAAAACACATACCTTTTCATTATTCTTGTAGAACTGGAATGTTGGCATGCACTTCACATCACAGTGTGCGGCTACGTCCTAGGAGAGGAGATGAAAAGAGTTATCCAGATCAGTCTGGAATGGTACATAATTAGCATTCAAGACGGGAAGTCTCCAAAGGGCCATACCAACTCGTACGATTCTGAAAGAACTTAAACTACATAGGGGAAGGGAGACAGGCAAGATGCAACAGGGATGTTTTGCACGCACAAAGTGCAAAACATCTTGCCCATTTCTGCTTGGTGAAAACACACTTGCATCTCCTTATCTTAAAAATGTATAGTTCCTGTATGGTTTCTTTGATACCCTCAGTCATCTATTTACAAGAATTATTGTCTAGTTTTGTAGACTAAAAAATTTGGGCATGTGCAGATAGGCGCACACAGGGATGACCAGAAGTTACACCTACATCTCGTCACCTCACATAAAGAATAAAGGCTACAGACACTGAGCATATTCATGATGGTTATTCCCTATCCATCTCCACAAAGATGGAAAGAATGAGCCAAGTCTTTCGTGCTCTGGCGCAACCATTCATGGACAAGAAGATTCTCTCATGTCAGCAGCTTTTTTTTTTTTTAAAGGATGCTTTAAAATTATTTCTAGTGTAGCCCCTTCCCTATGTCTTTGCAATCATGCTTAGATGAATTGCTAGGTTTTACCTGAGAAGAGAGAAATGCCAGAGTCTGAAGAAGCTTTCAGACTGTTCTTGTGAAACCTGGGATCCTTTAGAACGGGGTGGGCAACTTGTGGTTCTCCACATGTTTTGGCCAACAGCCAGCCCAAACAATGGTGAGGGATAATGGGAGCTGCAGTCCCAACATCTGGAGGTCCACCAGTTGCCCACTCCTGCCTTAGAAGCCTATTAGGGGTTAGCAAGGAAGTCCAGCCACTGCTCTGTACCCTAGAACATGGCCCAGAATCACTGCAACACACACAGGGTTCCAACAGGGAAGTCCTTGCTAAATCACAAGCCATCTTGAACATAATTACAGCAGCTTCTGCAACAATGCATCCTACATTGCCTTGTCCAAGTTTGAGAGCACCGCTCGAGAATTTACCTGAGCATCATCCACGTCAATTTCCAGAAAGATCACATCTGGATATTTTTCTTGAAGACTCTGTTAAGAAAGGAGACAAGTTAGGCAACAGTTTTCATATGGTATACCTACATATATTGGTTAGCATTTTCAGTAATAACATTTGTTGGGATGCATACAGATGAAACGTAAAGCTCACATTTCAGGCAGAGCTTTTATGTACACTCAATAAACCTGTAGTATGTCTGGTAAATACACATTCAGGTTTCTACGTTTTCACTCATGTCCTTTGGTGATCACGACAAGAGTCCAGCCTTCCTCCCAACTTTGAAGTTGCTGAAATGGGCAGATCTCATCCAGACAGTTGTATGGCAATCCTTGACCCCTCTGCAGTGCCAAGGTTGTGAGGAGGATTAGAGGCCATGGAGAGCCAAGCCAGGTTATCTTTCCCTGCCCTTGGAATAGCCTGGAAAATATTTGGGGTTTTTCCCCAATTCTTCCCCCTACCCCAGGCCATTCAAAGATAATTGCCCAACTCTATCCATGGGCAGGGCACAAAGGAGATTACAAGGATTCTATTGCCTCTGTACATGGAGGTATAATCATCGACTCTTGTCATTACTGAGTAAGTGGCAGAGATGAGGACCAACACATATAATGGATCCTGTCAGAAGTTGGGTTACGTTATCTTCAGATCTCTCCCAGTTTGATTATGGATCAGATCCGTCAGGCCACACCCATCCCCAGTAGCTAGGGCAACAGCAGTACCTCTGGGCACAGCTCAATTGCTCTGCCCCTTCGTCCCTATCATACAAGGGAAAGTTCAAAGGAGTCCGAGGGGAAATCCAAGCCTCCATCTTCTTCTAGTTCTTAATGATCTTCACAATGGGAGAGGATAGGATGCAAGGAACCACACAGCTAAAAGCTAAGCAACATCAAGCCCAGTTATTTCACCTCAGTTGTTACCTGTAAACTGGCATGCAGGTTGTTAGGCCGCAACCTTGAACACATGCCACGTTCAGGCCTCCCCACATCAGGATGCGGCAACCATGATTTCTCCCACATACTCTATGCTAGTCCTTTGGTTCTCCACCACCGCCCACAATAAGGAGCAGCACTCCAAGTGCACCACACAGCAGGCTAGGAAGAAGGTGGGCAACAGGCCAGAGGAGGAGACTGCCTCAACTCCCACTGCAGTTGGGAAATCTTAGAAAGGTGCCCCACTTTGAGAAGGTACAGTAGCCCTGCCTTCTTTTCCCTCATACATTGCGACACTGGGCCAGAATCCGCTGTAGTGTTATTCCAAGCCTTCAGGAGTGTAGCCGAGATTACAAACAATCATTCTAGCTCTCATTAGGAAAATTTTGACCTCAGCTTGTTATGGTGTTGGGTTTTTGTAACTGTGGGGGTTCTTTTGTAAGATATGAAAAGCAGGATCATATCCCTGGAGAGGGAATGCAGATTAGCAAGACTGCTGGAAGGGCAACCAGACCACCCCGCTACCCTCCTCCTCCTAACAAATTCAATAATCTATTATCTTGCACCAAGAGGAGTCAAATTCTGGTCTCTCTATGAAATTTGCAAATTGAACTTCCATAATTTCTCCGGGCTGGTGCTTGTGAGTCTCTTCTCTCCGCACTGCCCACCGCAGCCCCTCCTGCACACACACAATTCTGCTAGTCGTGGAAAAGAGACCAAGAGCTATGGAGGACAGTCAAGTCATGCTCCCAACAATGAAAGCCCCTATGTATCTATTGTGGTACCACATTTCCCCACGTTTCTTCACAGCTACGCAGGATAGAAAGCTGCCTATCTAGCAAGTTCTGTGCTCAATCACCATGCTGTACTTTTATTAGGGCCGGACCAAACTGACCCTCCCATTTCGGTGCTCCATTTTGGGATGGCGAAACAGGGAGGACCACTTCAGCTATCGAAGGCGGGCGGTGCACAGAGGGAAATAGCTGAAAGAGCGGGGCGGTGGGCGGGGGGGGAGTACTTACAATGCTACTTAGTTCAGGTTTTGTTTTTAAAAAATAGCCATAACGGATTAAAAAAAATCCGAAGCCCTCTCAAGCAGTAGAGAGCACGTGGGGAAGCAGTGGCCAGTCATTTGCCTTTTGTCCTGAGAAGGCAAGACAGCACTATTCTATGCTGCACCTTGTCTTTGCACAACAGCAAAGACAACTTGGGGCTCATCTACACGTAGAGCCCTTTCGAGAGGGGGAGGGATGATCGTGAGGCTTTCTGCTTCAGCAATCATCCCTCACGGGGCACACGCCAGCGAGTTTGCCCGCAATGTAAGGAGAGTCGTTCCTGGGCATTTTTTTTTTTACGACTCCTGACTCTTGTGCATGAGCAAAGTTGCAATCCTGCTCGAAGGGTGTTTTTTTTTAAAAAAAAAAACACATTCGGCACTGAAAGACCCCGAAACCCATCCAGAATGTGTCGACAATCCTCTTCCCCCTCACCCCCGATACCCATGGGCTCGCTCCACGCAACTGGTTGCCTATTCACTGAGCCCCGCTACTCGCGAGGAACAGCAACAGCTTCATGAGGGAAGGGCACCCCAGCCGGGCATCTCGGGAGTTTTGCGAGAGCAGGGGAAAAAACGGGACAAAAGCTGAGGGGTCATCCCTAGCTCACAGCGGGATCAGCTGTGCACCATGTGGCCCAGTAGGGATGACCTCGATACTATTCTGGAATAAACGGCTGGTGTGGCTAAGGCCTTGGGCTCCTTTTTGTTAATATTAAACAAGTAAGGTTAAGATGTGTGAGTGCGCACACACTTCGGTTGCTCCCGCTCAGAAAACTCACCCCTCTCCAGTTACAGCAGCTAATTCAGTCCACCCCAAGCTTCTATGGAATCACAGCACTAAGAGCTCCAATTATAGTACATTTTCCCAAAAATATGTGGGGCTGCTCTGGAAGCTGGAGCTAGTGCAGAATGCAACAGCTCAGCTGTTGGCAGGAGCTGCCCCTTTTCAACATGCAATCCTTTTCTGGCTGCCTATTTGCTACTGAGCCATGTTTAAGGTTTTGGTACTTGTGCATACAACTTCGGATCAGGATACCTGAGAGATTGCCTTCTCCCTTATCAACCTGTCCAGTCACTGAGGTCATCAGAAGGCATGATCCTGGTGCTTCCACATGGTCCTATGGCCTGATTGGAGTCCATCCAGAGAAGAGCCTTCAGTGTGGTAGCCCCCTTTCTATGTAATCCCCTGCCTTGGGAGATTAGGCAGGCACCAACTCCTGAAAACATCTTTATTTCAGGAAGCCTTCCTTGACCGACCAGTTCACTTTTTTCAGTATTCTACTTCAAAAATATTTTTAACACTTAATAATTTGTAATATGGAGTTTTATTCTTTTATCCTCTTATCTTCCCCCCCCCCCCTTTTATTGTTCACCACTCTGGAATCTGTTTAGCTGTGGAGCTGTATATAAATATTGTAAATAAACCAAATAAAAAAGGAAATGGAGTACACCAGCTTACGTACATGGAAGAAGGGCTTGATCATTTTGCACGGTCCACACCATGTGGCAGTGAAATCAACGACTATGAGCTTCTGATCACTACTTTTCAATTGCGTAGCAAATTCTTCCTGTGGGGAAAGAGACAGATAGGCTAGTTTAGAGCTGCAACCAGGGAGAAAATCAAGGTTCAATTTCTGCAAAAATGCAACTGGGTTTTGAAACATTTTAAACCAGGTCAGGTCTATATGGTGGATCTCAAAACGGCCTCTTCCAAGGTGCCTACCTGCATGCCCCCAAACATGAACTACAAAGCAGGAAAAAGATTTGAAAGTGAAATGAGAGGCAAAACCAAGACAGCTCTAATGAGGAAGCAGTTTTATTCCATTTTTCTTCTCTGTCTTTTGTTGAATAAGCATCAGATTTTAAATATACAATGCAACAATGAGAATGTAATATTTTGTTTTTATTGCGTATTAAATAAGAGCCAGGTGTCAGTTGCATCATAATGAAACAGTAGATCAAGAAAGCAAGTAAACCTATCTCATATCTAAAGAACATATAAAAACACTGTGAATCTACATCAACGCTAAATGCTGTTGCTGCTTGACAAGTCTAATCACCATCTTTCAACCACACCATAGTTCTGCTTTGCAATCCACAAGTTACTAGTCCACAGGCATACTTTAAAATTTAACTGTATAGTACTTGGGATACATGATTATGATTACAGAGGCCATCAAAGGGAAAGGAAGCGGCAGACAGGCACCTCTCCATCGTGCCTGGCTCCAGCTTGAGCTGAGAGCCCCCTCCCTCCTGCTATCGCCTGTGGCTGCTGAGGCCATCAGAAGGAAAGGAAGCGGCAGCCAGCATCCCTCCCTGCCTTGATTCCTCCCTCTAATAGTCTCATACAGGAGGGAGAGAGAGCAGCTGCTGAACTTTGCAACTAGTGCCTGAATTTGCTTCCCCCCCTCCTCCCTCCTAATCCCCTTTCCTTTTGTGTCATTTTCTTTAGAGTGTAAGCCTGTGGGCAGGGACTGTCTTAAGAAATATTTTTGTAAGCCTTCTTGAGAGCCTTTTTTGGCTAAAGGGCGGGATAAAAGTGCTATAATAAATAAATAAATAAATCCTAAATTAAATCCTAAATAAATAAATGCTAAATTAAGATGGCCTTAATTTAGCAATCCTGGCTTAGCAGCAACATATAGCCAGTCAGAGCATTGCTAGTGATTTGCAAATGTTGTTCCTAGATTCACATCATATCACCCTTTAAATGTTTGGGGGATGCATGCACAGCAGGTAATGAATGGGACAATCTGCGCCAGAGGTGGAAATCTCCCTGCAGAGCAAACAGTTAGAAACCCAATGCAGCCCATGAACAGATCCAAGACCATCCATCTTTCCCCAACCCACCCGCCTTTGCGCTGGCATGCAGCTTTCAAGTTCAGTTGGAAGACTTGCTCATAAGATTAGGGTTGCGTCCCCAAGGGCCGACTTAAGTGCATATGCACTCTGCATTTTACATGCTTCCTTGCACGAATCTTATGTCAATATCCATTTCCATTACTTTGTGGATAATGCCCAAGTTGTTTCTTTCCCTGCAGTCAGCGAGCTCCGCGTTATCTGGTCTTCCTGGAAGAGCTCACCCTTGATGAGAAAGCAGCACTTCTAAGGAGGAGGGCCCTAGCGTGCCAATTCAGCCCACCCAAGGAGACACGAGTCACACAGGGACAGAGACGATCCCTGCGCTAAATTCTGCTAGTTATAATCAGCTAAAAGATGAGCAGAGTAACACGGTCAAGTGACCGATGAATCCCCGGCTACGTGACACTTTCCCCTAGTTTTTGTCCCACATCTGATTTAGTGCTGCAACACAAGAATCAGCGCTGCAACACAAGAATCAGCGCTGCAACACAAGAATCAGTGCGAGAGCACATGCAGTTTACTGGTCTTCCAACTGGTGGGCTGGGATCCACTACTGGGTTGCGGCCTGACCCAAGGCACGCTGCACAACATCATCACAAAACAAATGTAAGGGGAATGGGTCCCAAACGCATGTCTGGGCTGAAGATGGGTCCCAGGTCTGAAAAGGTTGCAGAGCACTGGGTGTAAGCAAAGTGACCAGCTCTGCGATGTGTAAATCTCCACCCCCAAAATGCAGTCCACAGGCAAACGTACAGCACTCAGCTGTGTGAAAAACTTTCTCCCACACAAGAAACAATTTTTTTAAACTAATTTTTTTCAGTGGAAGATTTTCCATTTTCTACAAATTGATCATTTCACACAATTGGCAATGCTGAGGAATGAATCAGACAAAATAGGCCAGTTTCAAAGTTGTAGTTAATCATTGCCATAGGTGACTACCCCTAGGAACAAAATAGATAACGCACAGTTACTTTGGGTGTGGTAAAACTCAGTTATGCTAAACATTTTCTGTTGCTTAATTTTCCCTGTTTGCATTATGTTTAAACACAGAAAATATATGCCATTAAGCTGCCATATTATAAAATATCTGTATTGGAATATTTGTGAATAGTTTTTCAAGTAATGCTTTAAATATAAAATTAAGAGCACAGTGTGCTCTCCTGAATTTCTCCTAATTAAGTATTTTAATAAAAATATTTTTGCCATTGGGGAAAACAAGCTTCTTCCCCATCAGGTTATACAGCATGCCATTGGGGGGTAAAAACTTCTTACACATCACGTTATACAGCGGTAATGGGCTGGATGAGGAAAATCAAACTGAAGCTGAATCCAGACAAGATGGAGGTGCTTACTGTCAAAAGTCCCAACCAGGGTTTGGAGGTATGTCAACCAGTTCTGGATAGGGTTACACTCCCCCTGAAAGACTGTGTTCGCAGCTTGGGGGTGCTCCTGGATATGTTGCTCCAAATGACAGCTCAGATAGACGCGACGGCCAGGAGTGCCTACTATCAGCTTCAGCTGATACATCAGCTGCACCCCTTCCTAGAGGTGGAAGACCTAAAAACGGTAGTGCACGCGCTGGTAACTTCGAGGCTTGACTTCTGCAATGTGCTGTACATAGGGCTAGTATGCCTCTGTGCCTAGTCCGGAAACTTCAACTAGTTCAAAATATGGCAGCCAGGTTGGTTACCGGTACACTTAGGGGACACCATATTACACCTGCTTTAAGATCACTCCACTGGCTGCCAATTGGTTTCCGGGCAAAGTACAAAGTGTTGGTTATTACCTGTAAAGCCCTATATGGTTTGGGTCCAGGTTACCTGCAGGATCGCTGAGGTCCTCTGGGAAGAATTTGCTATAGTCGGCCAAAACCAGGCTGACAACTGTTACCCAGAGGACCTTCTCTTTTGCCGCTCCCAGACTGTGGAATGGCCTGCTGAAGGAAATTTGTCAACTTAATAGTCTTTTTGACTTTAAGAAAGCCATAAAAACCTATCTATTCTGGCAGGCCTACCCAGTTGAATTTTAAGAGTTTTATCTGCATTTTAATAATGCATTGATTTTATATATTTTAATCAGTTTTATGTATTTTATGTCATTTGTATCAATGTTGTTCCCCGCCTCAATCCTGAGGGAGAGGCGGGTAAGAAATAACTCTATTATTGTTGTTGTTGTTATTATTATTATTATTATTTTATACTGTTGGTATTGATGTTGTTCCCCACCTCGATCCAGATATTATTATTATTAGGTAAAATTAACACATTATACTTTAGTTTTGACTGATATTTCATAGACTTGCTAAACACCGAAAACCTCCTAGAAAAAAATCTACATCAATGATAGAAGCCCATTAGCGTGTGTGATAAAATTAATTTCTGCTGGCTGCCCAGAATGCAAATTTTTAAAATGGAGTGGGGGATATACAATTTCCTCATGCATACTAAGGTGGTATAGTTCTGTGAGGCTATTTCTGACACCAATTACGAAGTATTTTCATTGGCTCAAAGGAAGGAGGGGTAGATATAGGCATGGGGAGAGGGACTTCGAGCAAGAATGAAAATTTAGGTCGTTTAGCAGCATCTCGTGCTCACTTAGACAATGGCGGCATTCAGACAACACGATAGTCAATGGTGGGGTAATAATCAACTTTACAGTTGTTTATCTAGGAGGTACTCCCCACACAACATGGTAATAAATAATCAACCGTGGTGTGGATTAGGATCAGCGCTGAGTTTACTATGGCAGCATTCAGATGACACGACAGTCAATACAACTGACGATTGTCTGTCCCCCCCATCATTGATTATTGTGTTGTCTGAATGCAGCCAGTGACTGGGTTTACACAACATGCTAACTCACCCAGTGTTGAACTGTGGATTATCATGTTCCCGGACTGCAGACCTTTTTTTGTACGGTGGGCTATCGTGTTCCCTGAAAGCAGTGCTTTTTCCGCAGGGTGGGTTATCTTGTTGCATGAAAGCAGCACGTTTTCCATGGGGTTGCTCATTAACCATGCAATGTGGCTTGTTAACTATCCTGAACAACCCAACAACAAGCCATGGGATCTCAAGGTGGCTTGTAACAGAAAAATAAACCACATTGCATGGTTAACTAGCCACCCTGCAGAAAAGGCACCCTGCAGAAAATGCACTGCATTTAGGATTCACATTAACCCACCCTGTGGAAAATGCACTGTGTTCAGACAACACAATAATCCATGGTGGGTTGGTGTGTTTTGTGAATCTAGTATCATGCAAATCCTAACCACTGAAAGAGACCGTACCTTCTGAACATCTGGGCATAAAATAGTATTGAAATGTTATTTCACCAGGTAATCAAGATTAAGATGAATGAGCTGGCCAATTGGTTTTTTTTAATGGCCTATCCTCTCAAGGTATTCATATGCAAAGCATCTATGGTCAGTACGCTTGCTGCCAAGGTAACCTTTGTCTACCAAAAAGAATATCATGAACCAAGTGGCTTGTTGATACGATCACAGCTGGCAGGGAATCCCTGTCCTGGTTCCGCACATTTAGCGATATTTACAAGGAGGGTCAACTTCTAGACTACAGGGAATCCCTGCACTCTACAGGTTTCCTTAGAATTTACTGGCAGAGCCCCACAAGTTCTCAGTGAAACTGCACTTCCGGCCCCAAAGCATTTAAAAAACATTATGGCCAGGGAAGGCAACCTCTTGCCACGTGGATGCTACAGAAAGCCACCTCCTGTGGCAAGTGCAACACATTGAACAGCCAAGAATTCTCTGGAAACAAGAGTTCTGTGCCACCTTGTGCCAGCATACAATCACACAATGAATAAGGTTATGTTCTCTTACTATGGAGAAGCTGCAAAACCAGATAGCAGGTTTTGCATGATGGTGCCAAGTATTTCCTCCTACAACTCACAGAAAAGCACAAGGTTTCGAAAGTGGCTTAGCTAAGAGGCCACGCCTATGCTTGGCACACGTACATCGGCCATCCCGTTATGAAACTGGCAGTTTCACTAATTGGCAAGTGTGCCAAAAATCCAAATGTGAGATACCACCCTTAAAGCACCTTGCACTACACATACAAATATCTCCAAAGCCATGCTGTCATTTTGCCTCTAGTTTATCAAGGCAAACGGAAGGCAGGAATTGCAGAACTTTGCCACAGACAGACCCATGGGCCACCCCACTCCTGTTTGTGTGGGACAACTCCCCACCTGAGACACAGGCTGGTTATCCAGAGTTTCACATAAACAGTTTTGACACATTTTACATCCATTTATAATAAAATCTTACTTGTAGATTGGGTTATAATAGATACATACAGGAATTCAAGTAGCCAAACATCCTCCACACAGGCTATGTATATTCCTTATATTCTCTCACCTTAGAGACACCTACATTTGGCAGCAAGTCTCACTAACGTGTTATAATTTAAAGTAGGGATGTGTATCGTATCGTTAAAATGTCTGATAACGATACGATAAGGTCGTTATCAGACATCCGATTAACGAGAACGATATGATAGAAAAACCTCCGATAAATATCCGATCCGAAAATTTTCAGCCCGATTATATCGGATTATCGGACTGACATATAAATAAACCTATAACTTCTGTATTTTAAAAGTTAGGGGCTTGAAACTTGGTCACAGTGCTTATAGGGTATGCCTAAGTATGTGTATGAAATTCGAGATTGATCTCAAATGAAACTTTTTGGACATTGCAGATTGGATCTTGCTAGTCCTGGCTCCCCAAGTTTCATGTCATTATCATTTCAAATAAAAAAGTTATGCACGTTTCCCCCAATGCAAGTCTATGGGGAAAAAAGCAGACAAGAAGATGACAGCATGGAGGCCCGGCCAACCAGCTGTGTCAATAAAGTTGCATGAACTTTAATAAATTCATATAAAATCGAGGGTTGGAGGGATCGATCTCAAATTTCATACAAATGTCTAGCACATGTTGCTACACATATGTGCCAAATTTCAGATCAATCCCTCCACCCCTGTATTTTATATGAATTTTTGAAAGCTCGTGCAACTTTTTGACAGGTCTGAATGAACGCACGTGGCGAGCTGTCATTCTGACCTGTCAGAACTTAAACGTTCTTTAATAAATTCATATAAAATTGAGGGTTGGAGGGATCGATCTCAAATTTCATACACATACTTAGACATAACCCATAAGCATTGTGGCCAAGTTTCAAGTTTGTAACTTTGAAAATACAGACATTAATGGCATTTTTTCTAAAAAATTCAGCTCTATAGGGCACAATGGGGCTGCAAATTAAATAGCGGATTTCCGATAATTATTGTGAAGATGATACGATTAACCTACGATATTATCGGAGACGATAATTTTTTTGGTCCGAAATTCCAATAACGATACAATACGATATCTTCAGCCGTACACATCCCTAATTTAAAGTAAGGTAAATGTTAAACAGCCTGGCTTAAAGGAACAGGCCACATGTAGTGGTCAGAGTAATGGCACTGGATGAGTAACATAGTTTGGGGCTAGAGGCTTACCAAATGCCATGTTTGGGAGTCATGCTACTCACCACAGGACAGGAAGCCTCGGTTGGCAACCAAGGCTATACTCAACAATTTGCTGTAGCCAACTTTTGCTTTCAGATACATATTTATAAGAAATCTATTTCCAGACACGTTTGACTCATTTGCATTATTTTAGTAGTACACTTAAGAACATAACATACAAGTCAGCCCTTATATCGATGGAAAAGCTAGGGTTGATGTATCACAGCAAACAGGAATGAGAGCCCTTAATTCAAATCTCACTTCAGCCATGTCTGTATTATAGGACTGCTGCAAAGGTTAACAAGCATTTATCTGAAACATTTTAAAATGAACCATGAGTAGTGTCACCAGGGCATCAGTTGTAGCCAGCGAGAAAGCTGCTAGGACTTGGCTACAGAACAAACTTTTTAAAAACATGCCTTCAAAAGGTGCACCCTATGAGACATCAGTCTCATAGGTTGGAGGGGTTTGCTACAGGCACATTACATACTGCCTGCCTCCTATCCCATAAAAGAGCTCTTTACTGGGCCTTAGATACAGAAACGGACACACTGAACCTTGCTGGCTACTTGATAAGATAGCTGGCTACCATGCCTGGTCAAAACTGGTGCCTTCCTAATTAATGGAGCAAACCCACCTTTTCTAGGCATATGGCTTCAGTGCTTAATAGTTCCAATTGCATTCACTGAACTTTTGCACTGTAACCTCCCTGGATTGTGTGGTGTGAATTTTGATCAAGGTGTTTGAACAATACCAACCATGTTGAAATACTATGTTCACAAGCACAAATGAGCCTGTGCGAAATTCCAAGTTGTCTAATAGACTAATAAACCAGAATTCTGTTTCACTTTAGTAGATTACTGCCATATGTGCAAATCAGGAATTGTGGTTTGAAATCAACTTTAAACGAACTCTAAAGCAAAATAATCCACAGTTTGTAAATTGGCTTGTTTAGCAATTGACTAGAGTTTATTTAAAATCATGGTTCCTTGCTTGCAAAAAGCAGCAAGGAACCAGGGAGAGAGAAACTGAATGCTGGTTTATCCCTCCTCCTTCCCATGCAGACAGGGTAGTGGATGGAAGGGGTAAGCAACTGAGTCCAAGGTTTTACTCAGTCTCCTTTCTGACGTTGCATGCAGCGCTAAGCCTTGGCTTAGTGTTACCTACAAACCCTCCCAATGTATTGGAATCAAGTTAGGTTTAAGTCTATAGCTGTGTCCTTCATTTCTACTCTAGAAATTCTGCTACTCCAATTACAGTCAAATGGATTGTAAAGAAAATCAGGAACAGTATCTTTAAAAAAGAAGTCTGAAATGCTGCTGTATTCCTTTTCAATATTACATTTAGAGAGTATTTGAGACTAATAAAGCATTCTCTCCCCAGCCAACTTTGCCATTAAGGATTATGAAATTTCATCTGCAGTACATACTGGCATGTGCCAATTTCATTGCTGGCTGAACATTATGTACCCACATCATATTATAATTGCCTTACTATGAAGTTTTTAAAATACCTATTCCAGAAAGATTTGATAAAACTTATGAGCAATACTTAACATATGTCACATTAACTATTTGCATAGGAAGTTTGTAACTATTCCCAAGTTCTTAAACACACCCTTAGTAAGGAGGTATCACACAGCAAATTCAGAAGATGCTGCCTTATAGACCTGGTTATTTCTCAACAGGTAAGCCATCTTGTGGAGAACCCCACCCACCCAATAGCTCCCAATTTAGGCACTGTGGTTCCAAGACAGGGATTGGGGATTTGTGGCCCTCCAGGTTTTATCTGACTGCAACCTGGATTCCCCTCTCCTGTTATAAGACATAAACCACCTGGCCTACTGTTAAGTTACACAGAAGGGGCTAAGCTGAAGTAATTTATTCCAACTCGATTTAACTGGGAAACATACAACCCCCACAACCTGAGGCTATGTTTTAGTGTAAAGGCCTTTATAATAGTTCCGTACTTTTTGAAGTCATTTCACTTCAAGCTTCAATACGATACCTATTGGGAAAGCAGGCCACCTTAGGGCACTGACAGAACACCGCATTAAAAACTTGAACTGGCAATTCCAAATTCCTTGATCTTGAAATGCCCAAATTCAAGGGCCTTAACCACTATCTCAATTGCCACCCAACCCCCATTGCAGCCAAATTATAAAATACATGTGAAGTGCTTTGTGGTCTCCAAGGGCATTTTTGAATAGACAGGGGAAGTAAATAACTATTCCCCCACTCTTCACAGATGGGTCAAGGTAACAATTACTTGCCCAAGGGTATCAGTGAGTAGGTCTCCATGTTAAAGCAGACACTATGGCTCCCATATGGATGCTTCTAGAAGCCCTTCATGTAGGGCAGGGGTAGGCAACTTGTGGCCCCCCAGATGTCTTGGCCTACAACTCCCATCAGCCCTCACCACTGGCTATAGCTGGTGAGAGTTTTAGACCTCCAGATGTTCTGGCCTACAAGCTGCCCATCCCCAATGCCCAATGTAGGGATTTCCAAGCCTGAAAACAGGCCATCTTATATGTCCCAGTCGCACAAGGGTCTCCATGCCAGCAGCTGCCAGGAACTGTGTGGAGACTCAAGTCACACAGCTTTCAGCGGCACACCTATACCCACACCAGTGCTGAGCCAATGCCCACTAGGAATATTTTCTTAAGCCTTCACACAGCAGCCATATTGGAATGGGCCTTCGGGCAAGTCTGACGCTCAATCCATTAAACTACACTGGCTATGAGGAATTCTGTTTTAACAAGCCTCCCCCAAGTCCTCACCCATTATTAACCAAGCGTGGCTTGTCTTCTCGGAGCTGCATCATCACAAAGAACTTTGAAACTAGACAACTCTGACCATCTGTGGCTCTTGCCTCATGTGGGGGATTACCAGAGCTCAAACAGCCATATTGTCAAGCAGCTCCACAGTATTCGTTGATTCTCTTTCTGCCATACAAGGCACTCTATATCAGATTTCCCTAAACCTATTGTCCTCCAGAAGTTTTGGACTTCAACTCCTATCAGCTCCAGCCACCATGACCAACGATCAGGAATTCTGGGAGCTGCAGTCCAAAACATCTGGAAGGCTGCTCTACACCATGTTTCAATTAGCAACATCAAGCTACTTTCAAAGTCTAATTAATAGAGCTCTGCCTACAAATTACAGGCCATTTTGTGACTACGTAGATATTTCTAAGATATAATTTGTATAGAGCTCAAAATGATGGATAGTAATATACAAAGGCGACATGGGTGATGTACAACATCCAAGCTTTAACTTTAAGTCAATCATCCCCAACCTGGATGTCCTATAGAACTGGAGGGCATCAGGTTAGGGATGACTGCCTTAAGGCATGGGAGGGCAACTTTGGCCTGTAACTCCCATAATCCCTCATCACTGGTTATACTGAGTAGGGATGAAGGGAGTTGTGGCCCTCCAGATGTTGTGGCCTACAACTTGCCCACCTCTGCAGTAAGGGATACCTTCTAAAATGCTATTTAAATAGAGGGCAGCATTCCCAAAAGTTTAGATGGAGAAGACAGTGTAATTAAATTCACAGGTGATGTAAATGTGGAAGTATGTCACCATTTCAGGTTATGTGAAGAGCAGAGAAGTAGTAATCCTTTACTGGGCACTAGGAAGGCTACATTTCAGTACAGCACCAAAATTACTGGAAAAAACAATCCGGTAGAGAGAGCTACAGACGATTTCCCAGAAGACAACATTTGACAGCACAATCTATGTGTATTTACTCAGAAGTAAGCCTCTGTTCAATGGGGTTTACTACCTAGCTGCAGCCTTAGCATAGTTAGCCTGAAGATATAGCAGGTGAGGGCAGCAAATGAACATTTGCTGAACAGGTTTCAACTACGTAGAATGTCAGGAAGAAAAAGAACAATTCAATATTACCGAGATTGAATCAAGCAGTAATACATCTCAACGGAGATCGAGGTTTAGGCTAAGGATTAGGAGATTGAACAGGTCAGCAATGGACTAGATTGCCTATGTCTGGACCTTCCTTGATGCTTTTCCAAGGAAGAGTTTGACAGGAATCTGTCAGGAATGCTTTTATAGAAGATGATCCTATCTGAGGGGCAGATTCTTACTAAATTCCAATGGCATGGTATTTACCATGCCCCTACACTCAGTGAGGAATATCCACATCATGAGTTCAGGGGTGCCGAACTGCAGGTTCAGGGGTCAAAACTGAGTTCTCCAGATGGCACCACCCCTTTCTCCTAACCACTGATCATTTTGTGGGTTCCCAGCTTTTGTGCATTCCCCCCCCCCATCCTAAAAGGTTAAAGTGCCTCTCTTAAGGCTTAGTGACTTACAGTAAGAGCTTTAAGGTAAAATAGGCAGGACATTTGATATTTTGCCCTGCCCACCAGTGGAATGCAGCCCGAGAGGTTTTCCACAATGGAATTGGGCCCCCAGGGTGAAAGGAGTTCAACACCCCTGCTTCAGTACCATTTGTCAACGCTCTAGATCGGTTGGACTACAACCCCCATTACCTCCAGCAGTCATACTTGCTGGGGTGATGGGAGTTGCAGTCCGACCAATATGGAAGGGACAAGATTGGGGAAGACTAGTGTTGTGGCCAGAAATGCAAGCCTGAATGGGGCCATAGTTCAGTGTGATAGAGCACATGCTTTGCATGCAGAAGGTCTCAGGTTTGATCCCCGGCTTCTCCAGGTAGGGTGAGGAAAGAAACCTGCTTGAAACATTCGAGAGCTGCTGCCAGTCAGTATTGACAATACTGGGCTAGAAGGACCAATGGTCTGACTCAGTATAAGGCAGCTTCCTATATTCCTATTCCTATATATGTCAGCTTGGCTATGACATCATTGGTTAGTCTTGCTAATCAACCCTCTCCTTCCATAGATGGAATTTACCTTAGGTGTGTCATCATACGGATTACCTTTGAAGCCTCAGAAAAGGAGTATCTAAGGTGCCAAGTCAAAACAGCCTAAATGAAGGTTACAGTTTTGTTACCCTCTGGTGTCCCCACTAGCCCTCTTTACCATAAGTAATATTTAACATTAAGCATGGCTACATTAGTCAGCTATTTATGTTGCAAGATTTGCAGATGAAAGCAGGGTACAAGAAGGCTCTTATGCCATCATGAATCATTCGCAAACATTGGTGTGGCTACTGAAAAGTTTGGTAGAGAGAAGAAAAAGTGAAAACGGGCCCTTTTAAGCTTCACACAGAAGGAGTGTCAAGATTTAAGAGAAAGCCAAACAGTATTGTATTTCTAAGCAGTAAGAGGAACAAGAGGGAAATGCAAACATGGATGGATCTGAGGGAGGAAGAGGAGAAAATTCATGCAGATTTGTTCTTCGATTATATTTGACCTGTGGCACACCCAGTAAAATTTGCAATGAGGTTTTCAAAATGTCATGGATAGCCACTTTTTTATTATTTTTAAAAAGCACTTCTACAGCAAAACAGCTGGTAACCAAGGGAATCAAGGACTACTTCCTTGCCAAGAATAGTTTTCCTTCCCCCAAGTCACAGGCTACTAGAAGCAACTTGTTTAATAGCATCTAGAGCCTTGCACTCCATCAGCCTGGGCTGATGGGAAGCGTAGGACCAGTTGGGGAAGGTTGCTCTAAAGAAATGGCAGAAACTTGATCTAAGGTAACTCACCAACTAGACAAAATTCAGTTCTCATTAGTAGGAAATTATTTCCTAATGAACCTCGTTGTGTAGAAATAGTTTTGAATGTGCAAAAGGAAACGTTTGCTCTTTAGTTCTTTTCCTGCTTCTAAAGAAGAATTAAGTCTAGGAGCTGAAACAGTATCCATTGGTCAAGGTGGCACAGCCCTGAAAATACCCTCCCGTAGCAGTTTGAGGTTTGACACGGGGCTGTTTTGAGTAAGCAGCTCCACGGAGGAGCTACTGTCCTACACGAGGACGTGAACATTTGAATGGAATCCTAATGTGCCAAGAGCACAATAATACAAGTCTCCCTACAGATAATGGAAATGAGGAAGACCCTCTAAAAGGACAGCTGGGAAGATCTTGAAGAGATGCAGAAGAGTCTTTGCAGCAAGTTATTACAGCAATCATTTTTGGGCTGCAAATACGGTCCCTTCTCCTGCCATTTCCCTTCTCCCTTTTTTCGGGGAGTGAAAGCAACAGAGCTGCTATCTCCACACTGTTCCATTTGGTGGGCACTGCAATCATTTGCGCAGCCATTAAAGTCTGTTGCCAAAATCGCAAGAACGAGAGCAGTGGGGCATAACTTAAAAACACACACACACACACACACACACACACACAACCCTACACACACACACACACTGCAGCTCAGATAACAAGTTGATTTACTTGTACTTCAAAAGCTGGCTATGGAAAGTACAGACTAGCCAGAAAACCAATCTGACTATTTAAGGCTGCAATCCTATATCCACTTACCTGGGACCAAGTCCCACAGCGTAATGCAGCCTGCGGGACTTACTTCTGCATACACATGTATATTGTTGTCAACTATGCATTGGATTGTACTTGGAGTACATCACATTGGGGTCTTACTTCCAAGTATACTATGCTTTGTGACTTGTTATGCAGGAGCAAAAGAGGAACACTACTTTGACCAAGAAAAGCAACTCGCTTTACTTGAGTAAATTTAATGGGAACGCCAAGGAGAGCAAGTCGTTTCTGGTTCATCAAACCCATCAAAATCTGCCCACCCCACAGGTTACGTTTGACCGAGTAAACAGGAGCAGGTGTCCAAAAGGGATAAACAGCTGGGAACCACCATTGCTGCTTTCGCAGACACAGAGAGGAAGAAACGAAGGGCGGCGAGCCTGAGTGGAAGCTATCCAGGGGCTCCGAGATGGGGAAAGCAGACAAAAGCTTGTCCTCCTCCGGTGCAAAGGACGGAAGGAGGGGAGGCTTTTCCCCATCGGCCCGACTGGCACACGCTCAGCCAGATGCTGATGCAACAGCACGAGCCCCTAGGGCAGATTTCCAGGAACGCCGCAACCCCGGCACTAGGGTGCTGGTGCAAAAAGAAGCCAGGGCGGGCGCGGGCGGCGCCCATTGTCCACCCGATGCAGGTCTCCATCTCCTCCGCACAATCCCAGAGACAACCGACAGCCCTTGGAGCCGTTCCAGACGAGCAACAGGAGCCCGCGCCGTCCTTTCCGCAGAGGAGGCGTCCGGAAGGGGGAGGTTAACTCTCCTCGTCGCCAGCCGCTGCTGCTGTTTCCTCCGAAGCGCCGCGTTAAGGGGCAGCCCGCGCCCTGCCAAGCTCCCGCTTTTCCCGACAGAGGCTCCCCTCTTCCCGCCTCAAGGCCTACTAGGAGGCCATCTGCCCCTTCCTTTGAAAGCTCCAACCCCCCTTACCAGGTTCCCCACGATCAACACCATCTTTGCAGCCTCTGGGGGTTGTTCACCACTTGTCTCACTCGGTCCCGGCTCCTCGATGGCTGCTGCTGCTGCTGAGCCGCTCTCAATAGCACCGCCTTCCTGCATCGTTTTATGTATTGCGAGGGCCGGCCCAGGAGAATGTTCTGCGCAGGCGCCTTGCCCTGAAGAGGGCCGCGTGCGCTTGCGCGTACATTTCTTTCTCTCCCCCTCCTCCTCCACAGTGGAGAGGGAAAATTTGGGTTTCATTCCTAAGTGGGGCTAATATATAAATATGCGGAGGCGCTTCTGGAAAAACCATGCAAATAGAAATAAATTATTGTTATTGTTATTATTATTAATATGCAACGATGATGATGCTATGCGTTGTCGTATTTTTTGGAAAAGAAGGGGTTGTATTTACAGCCCGGTCCTAACCGTATTTACTGAGAAGTCCTATTGATATCAGTGCGATTGACTTCCAAGTACATGAAAAACATAAGAGCCGTGCAAGATCAGGCCAAGAGTCCATCTAGCCCAGTATTCTGTTCATACAGCGGCCAACCAGGTGCTCACCGGAAACCCAAGCAGGAGGTGAATGCAGCAGCTGCAGTCCTCAACATACTCCCCCAACGTATTGAACCAGGTGGAAGTTACTCCTGCGTAAGCATGTGTCGGATCGGGGCTGCATGGATGCGTAAGACTGCATTCGTGCAGCATAGCCCTTTTTGTGTTTGCTCAGAAGTAAGTTCAGCTGTGTTCAATGGAGCTTACTCATTGACATGTGTGAAGGGCTGCAACGTAATTTAAGTTGCAATATTCTTTCTCTTCCCCTTTCCCGCCCCGCAATTCTGCGTGGGAAGGTAACAGTTTTCGGAAGTGCCCTGCATTTTTAATTCGCCCACCTCAAGCCTCTCTTCCTGGAAGCAAATGACATGATAGAAATCTAGGACTCGTTTCTAGAAGAGTCGTTGCCTTTTTTGCTTATTTGTTTCTTGAAGAGTTCCTGTGCTTTTAAGAGCTTTGTGATAGAAATTAAACAGCTGGGAGTTTGAAGTCGCTGCATTTCCAGGCTGCAAAAAGTTGTACCTAGTGAATTTCTGCCCGTTGAAGGCAGAGGACCAGTGTGAAAACAATGGTGGCAACCTTACAAGTAAGTGGGTTTAGGAGTGTAATGGAAATCTCTGCCTACTCAAGATGACTGAATTTGGATTAGTTATAACACAATCCTATACATGTCTACTCCAGTGGAGGCTGGTAGCTCTGATGTCAATGGGGTGGTGAATCTGCCCTGGGTTTCAGTCAGAACTTAAAGGAGCTATTAGAACTCTAAAGGAGCTGTTGGATAGCTCTTTTAGAGTTCTGACAAGGATTCGCTTTTGCGCCTGGTTAGCTGATTATGCGCATAATTGCAGAAGCGCATTTACACCTAATACCTCTGCACGAGAGGCGGCAAAGCGCATTAAGGGATGACCAAAATGCTCTTTACAAGTAGTTAATGCGCATAATCGCTTGTTCACATAGTCAAAATGCGCTTTAACGGCTGGAGCAAAATAAAATTCGCTGTTTAACGCGCATTCAATAATGCACATAATCGGAGAGATAACGCGTCTCTACACCCGATTTGCGCTCCGTTTTTGTAGAGGTAAATTTTTAAAAGCGCCTTGAAAGAGCTTTAAACCTCTCTTGTAGAGGCAGCCTGGTTCTGACTAAAACCTGGAGCAGATTCACTGCCCCACTGACATCAGATCCACCAGCCACCACTCAGAAGTTAGTCCCATTCAGTTCAGGTAAATGGGTAAAGGATTGGTGCCTTGCCCTTTAAACACCTTCTCTTGTTCACAGGCTGATTGAAGATGAGAGGGTTTAAAAACATTCCCCTCCCATGTTTTTAAATGCATGTTTATGAGTGATGTGGGGGTATTCTGATGAGCAATTTCTTTCAGGAGCACTGTCCCACAGGAACCCTTTTCAGAGGTGTAGTTTTGTGGAGTCTGTTGCAGTAAATCCAACAATAAAAACAAAATCTCATGGCAGGGTAGACAACCTGGTGCTCTCTAGATGTTTTGTGCTCCAAACATCATCATCCCTGGCCATTGCCCATGCTGGCTGGGGGTTGTGGAAGTTGTAGTCCAAAACATCTGGATGGCACCAGGTTGCGTACCCCTTGTGGACTAGAGTCCACTTCTGATCAATTTCAAGACCATTGTGCAACTGTTATTCAAGACTAAAACATGGAGAAGAACTTTGTTAGCTTGTTATAAATACACATATGGATAAAGAGAACGCAGATTCATTAGTACAGTTACCTTTTCTTATGAAAAGGAAAATAGTCTTGGGCAATTTAAACTTCTTAGCCTAACACCTGAAGCTAGGATTGCAATCCCATTGGGCACACATATCAATCAGGGAGTTCCATTGAACTCAGCTGGATTTAGGGCACAATCCTAGGCATGTTTAGACAGAAAAAAGCCCTAAAATTCCCAGCATTGTGCTGATGGAAACTGTTCTGCTGTGGAATGCCACTGTTGGACACAGCCCATAATACTAAACTAAGCATTTACTAAACTAAACTAAAATGCAATCCTGTGCATTTTCCTACAACTTTGCCAGCAAGCATGACTGCACATGTTGGGAGTTGTAGGACTTTTTCTCTCTCTAAACATGGATAAGATTTCACCCTAAAACTGCAGTCCTATAGTCACTGTCTGGGGAGTAAGCCCCATGCAATGGGACTTCCTTTTGAGTAGACATGCATAGGATTGCAGTTATAAAATGACAATGTTCTGCTCTTTAGCTGTAGCCCAAAACCTGTTGCATGAAGTGGGTTGCTTCACCCAGCCAATTGTAGAGCCCCAGGACATAGTCTGCACATGAATGGAGAAACAGATTTACTCAGCAATTCATAAATTCTGTCATTTTGAGCCACAGATGGCCCTTCAACAGGGGTGTTTTGTATATTGCACATGTTTAGACTGAAAAAAGTCCTTCAGCTTCCAGCATTCTCCAGCCAGTCATGGGAACGCTGGGAGTTGTAGGACTTTTTTCTGTCTAAACATGCATAAGATTGCACCTTTAGAGTAGTAGCCAATATTAGTCCTACCTGGAGTAGACTAACTTAAGTTATATTCAATTCGATAGGGCTACTCTAGATAGGACTAACATTGGCTACTACTCTTAGATTTTAGAAGCTATTGGCTGAATTCGGACGACACAATAAGCAACTGGGGTGGGGAAACAATCGTCAGTTGTATTGTCTATCTTGTTGTCCGAATGTTGCCATAGTCAACTCAGCGTTGATCCTAATCCACACCACAGTTGATTATTTAATACCATGTTGTGTGGGGAGTACCCCCTAAATGAACAACTGTAAAGTTGATTATTACTCCACCATTGATTATCATGTTTTCGGAATTCAGCCACTGTCTTGAATCACAAGAGTTAAAAATGTCATGCCATATTGATAACATTTACACATGTGCAGAGGGCCTTTAGAGCTGCTTTCTCCAACCTGTTGTCCTCCAGATTTGTTGGACAATAATTCCCATCATCCCCCACCACTGCGTCGGACAACAGGAGTGGTAATCCAACACATCTGGAGGGTATTAGGTAGGGGAAGGCTGCCTCTGAAGCATTTTTGTTGTCCCATTTTAAAACTCCATACCTAAGCTACTCACGTGAACGGAGGCTTGGTGAAAAGAAAAGTGATAATGATGCTTTGAGTCAAGCTGTCAGTCAAAATTTAAGGATTCCTGGATGCCACAACTTGCAAAGCTGGCTAGTCCAAAATCCAGAATGCCAGTTTCAAATGAAGCATTTCTTGGGAATATGGGAACTTGCAAATTAAGCCCTGGTTCAGAGTGCACAGTAGAAACCACATTTCAAAGAAAGAAGAAAGGGAGTGGCCGTAGCTCAATAGTAGAGCACATGCTTTGATTGCTGAAGGACTCAGGTTGAATCCCTGGTATCTCCAGGGAGAGCCAGGAAAGAATCCTGCCTTGAAACCCTGGAGAGTCTCTGCTGGTCAGTGTTGACAATACTTTGGGAATACTTAAGTCAGCCCCCTTTTTAAAAAACTTTTATCTGAATACTGAACAGCCTAGTGATTGGGCCACTGACAAAGACTAATAAGTCGAAACGCATATGGCCAGAATCTAATGAGCACTGTTTGTATTTTAGTATTTTATCTGTATGTGCATAAGAATGCACTCTAAAGATATTAACAATTTATTCTTATTTGTATTAAATTTCAATTTATATGAACGCCCTCAACTTCTTCTTTTTTTCATTTTATGGTTTTTTGGTTACGGCCAGCACCTTGTTATTTGTGTTTCTCTACCATTGAACGCCTCCAATCTCAGAGGTTTCCCGTTGTTACAGCATCAATCCTTTAGGATTGCCCTCTAAGTCAGCAAGAAACTCGCCAATCTTATCAAGGGCTGTAAAGCCTGTGGAATCATTAATAAAGCTTGATGTAGAAATCGGTCTGTAGGCACTACGTACAGAAGTCAATCTAAAATATAATGTACAATAACTTCCATTACTTTTTGGCTACATACATCTAAGCATACATGTGCCAGAATGCTATTGTTTCTGCCATCCAGTTATGCTGTTGGTGTGAATGTAGATCTTGAAACGGTTGTTGCTAATCATGGTTCATCTTACTATCATGATACCAGTGTGAACAACGGAAGTTTTGTACTGCAGCTACAACCAGTAGAGAATCCTTGCTGCACTGGAAGTATGTTCCAGTGAATTCAGTGGAACTTACTCCCAAGTATGGGTACAAAAGATTTACAGCCATGGAGTTGATCTTTAATCAAACTTTTCACACAATCCCTGGCTCAACTGTATTAAGGCGATGTACAGTTCACACTATAGCAACAATATTTCACATGTCCCCTTCCCCGCCCTGCCGGCATGGCTAGGGTGGGGGCAGGCCTTTGCGGGGAGAAGAGGGAGGGGAGGCGACTTACCTGGAAGGTGAGGCATGGGCGGGGCCTGACTGTTAAAAGTAAGCCCCGCACGCGTCCAGCTCCTCTTTCGTTTTCCGGCAAGGAATCATCAGGGGCGCGAGTGGAGCACGAGGCCTTCGGTGAGGGACCACGCCCTGGAGGCAGCAGTGATGGCTGCACATCGGCCCAACAGTTTGCCCGTGGTTCGGGTTTGCCCTGCACATGTGCCCCACCCGCGCTAGCTGTCCTTGCTTGCTCCCCAGGCGCCTGCTTTGCAGCGCAGGAACGCTCCCCCCCCCCCACCGCACTCTTTGCTCTTTGGGAGCTGGACTTGCAGCGCCCATTCCCGCCTAGGCTGCGGGCGCCAGCTCAGCCGCTCCCGACCTAGGCCACAACTTCCTGCCTCGCGCCTTGCTCTCCGGGAGCCAGTTTCTTTGCGCCCGCTCCCTGACCCGCGCGCCCCATCCGCGCTAACCTAGGCTGCCACTCGGGGCTTGGCTACGCAGTCTTGCCCAAGGACTTCTCCCACCGCGCGCCTCGGGCACCAGCGCCACTGTGCCCGCTCCGGCCTAGGCCACCAATTGGGCTAGGCCTTGCTCCCTGGGCGCCCTCCTGGTAGCGCTGGCTACGCCCTAGGCCGGAACACGGGCCCTGGTTAGGGCTAGGACTTGCTACCCGGGCGCTCGCTTTGCGGTGACTACTCCACTGCACACCTCGTTCCTCCGGTGGCTCGGGTTGGGGGCCCAGCCTCGGGGGGGGGGGTCATTCCACCCTGAATCCAGCACAGTGTGAACTTGCAAGGGGGCTCACCCTCTTTTACCCGCTTAGGGCTGGGATTTTCGTGTAGCGTGGGGACCGGGGGTCTGGCTCTTGGCTCTGTGCCACCTGTTACTGGCTAGCTGCAAGCCTCTTGCGGCTGTAGCACACTGGTAGAGCACAAGCCTTGCATGCAAGAGGTACCAATTTTGATCCCCGCTGCCACTTAACTATTTTCCACCTCCTCCTTCTTGGGGCTAGGGCAGTCAACCTAGGCTGGGGTCCCCTTCGTCGTCCCACAGCTTCCTGTGTAGTTGGCCAGAGGAAGTAGTGTGGGTTTCAGAGACTAGTGGGTGGCAGGTACCCTGTTTTATCAATGCCACCTAAGAAGGGTGCCGGGGACAGGAAGGGCGAGGGTAGAGCACAGAGCCCACCTGCTAAGCCCCCCCCCCCCAAGCCAATTCCTTCATCTGAGGATGAAGGACCCAACATTCCCCAAGTCTTGAGGTGCATTGCTGCGCTTGAGGAGGATAATGCTCGTCTGAAGCAGGAATTAGTGGCAGCAAAGGCTTCTAAAATCCTCAGGGGCCGACTGGGTTTCCATTTCAGAAAGGGTTGCTGCCTTGGAAGCTGATAGGCCAGCAGGTGGCACCTCCACCGCCACCACAACCGGCTGCACAACCGCCTCAAACTCAGGAGCCACCGCCCTTGGCAATGATGAGCGAACCTTCCCAAGGTGAGTCCTCCCAGCCACTCCCTGTGGGATGGCCAGCTTGGAATATGTTTGGGCCATGGAGTGCCCCATTATGGGGAATGGGAGTGAACTGGCCCTTTTCCAAGCCAGTAGATTCCAAGGCTAGTGGCAGTGAAAACGCTCAACAAGAATCTCTGGCAGCTCCAGGCCTGTCAGTTTGGCAGTCTGCTGCGCCTGTTCTACAGCCTGAGGCAGCAGTTAGGGTGGCCACTCTTCCAGTGATGGCAACGCAAATGGCTCAGATGGAGTCTGAGCCAGAGGTGCGTCTGGTGAACAATGACCTCTATTCATCAGCCAAAGGCTCGCTGGTTCCACATGTATCTACCCCCTTGGGTTACCACCTGTTGCCCGCGACCAAGGAAAGAATCTGGAAAGCGGAATATGTGGACATTTTCTCCCTCCTGTTTCGGGAAGAGGACCGTAATGACAAAGAAAGGGAGAGGGACAGAGACCAGGAAAAGGCAAAGAAGAGGAAGGTGGAGAGGAACTGGGCCAATTGGCTCGCAGGTTACATCGTATACATGGGGGTTGCCCAACAGAAATACCCCGACAAAGGGATGGTACTGACTAAGTACCTGGATATTATGTACAGGTGTTATGCAGAGTATGTTGGACCCGCCTGGTTGTGCTACGATGAAGCATTCAGACTTAAGGCTGCCTTCCAACCCAAATTGAAATGGGATGTCAAGGAGCCAGCGCTCTGGCTCCAATTCATGACCCCCAGCTCGCCCAGTCTTGGGTGACAGCGCATAGTGGGCATATTTTCTCCCGCCCGGCTGGACCCACTTTAAGTAAGGCCCCAGCCGGGCAGGCGGTTCAATCCCGCCTCTTGTGTTGGGAGTTTAGCTCCCGGGGAGCGTGTGTCTGGAACCCTTGCAAGTATAGGCATGAATGCTCCATCTGCAGGGTTCCCCACCCCTTCTCAGGGTGCCCCCGGCTTAAAGGCCACAGGCGACCCAGGGATAACCAACAGGGACGTAAGCCAGCCCTCCCCCCGGGCCTTCTACAAAAGGGCCCCAGCCCAATTAAGCTAGAAAAGCTAGCTGCACTTCTGTGAGACTACCCCCGCAGAAGTGAGGCCATCTTCCTCGATGGTTTCTTAGCAGGTTTCAGGATTCCCTTCCAAGGTCCTAGGGCACCTTACTTTGCAAGAAACCAGGCTTCTCTCTATGGCAAAGAATCAATTGTTTCGGAGAAAATTGACAAGGAAATCAGGGTAGGCCACGTCGCTGGACCATTTTCAAGCCCCCCCCTGCCCCTCCTGGGAGTGTCTCCTCTGGGAATTGTTCCCAAGAAGGCACCGGGGGAATACCGGTTGATACAGAATCTGTCCCACCCATGGGGGGTATCAGTAAATTATGCTATCCCACCAGAGTTGTGCACAGTACACTATGCCTCTTTTGACAGCGCTGTCCGTATGGTGTAGCACTGTGGAAAGGAGGCATTAATGAGAAAATGCGACATCAGTACATGCATCCAGAGGATTTTTAGCTCCTTGGATTCTCTTTCCAGGGACAGTTCTATGTGGATCGGGCCCTCCCCATGGGATGCTCTATATCCTGCGCTACATTTGAGAAATTCAGCACATTTCTGGAGTGGGCTTGGGGGTGCCGCACTGGCTCCCCTAACTCAACTCATTACCTGGATGACTTCCCCTTTTCGGCGGCACCTGATTCAGGTCAGTGCCAACAGCACATGTTTGAATTTGAAGCCCTGGTTAAGGAGCTGGGCATCCCACTTGCCCATGAAAAGACAGAAGGCCCAGCAACCATCTTATCCTTTTTGGGTATACAGCTAGATTCAGTGGCACAGAGTTGCAGCCTGCCAGTGGATAAGTTAGATGCCCTCTGGGGCTTGATTGCTCAGGTTCGCTTGGCGCACAAGATCACTCTGCGACAGCTGCAGGAGCTCATGGGGCACCTCAACTTTGCCTGCCAGGTAATAGCTCCTGGCAGGGCCTTTGTGAGGCAGCTGTGTGATGCCATGAAGGGGGCAAAGTGCCCCCTTCATCGCATACACGTTCCAGCTGAAATGAGGGCGGACCTGGAGGTCTGGGACAGGTTTTCAGACCAATACAATGGTGTTTCTTTCTGGAGGCAGGAATTGTTACTGGAAGCACAACTCCAGGTGCACTCTGATGCCGCCGGCGCACATGGGTTTGGTGTCATCCTAGGAGACCACTGGTGCGCCCACCAATGGCCCCAGCATTGGAGGGAATTGGAAGTTGGACCTCACCTTCCTTCAGCTTTTTCCAATCGTGGTGGCAGTCTGGCTATGGGTGGAGCTGTTGGCCAATTCAACAACTCACTTCTGGTGCGATAACCTAACCACAGTCCACGTCGTGAACTCGCTAACATCAAAGAATCCAAGGGTGATGCGTCATGTCAGGGCCTTAACTAGCCACTGCCTCCAATTCAATTTCACTTTTCTTGCCTGACACGTACCTGGGCTGGATAATGGAATCACGGAAGCCTTGTCATGCAATCAGATGTCCAGATTCTGGCAGTTGGCCCCAATGGCCAGGTGGCATCCAGACCCAATGCCCCCCGGGCTTTGGAATCTTGGAGAGGAGAAGCGATGGAAGCCATGATGAACTCAGTGGCCCCCAGCACACAGGCATCCTATGCGCAAGCAGGTAGGGAATTCTCTGTTTTCAGGGCTGAGAAAGGGCTGGAGGCATCCTGGCCCATCCCAGTCGACCACCTGCTGGAGTTCTGCGTGGAGTTGCACCGTAAGGGGCTATCGGTGCTCATGGTGTGAGGTAAGCTTGCAGGTTTATCCTTTATGGCCAAATTGAACGGGATTGCTGGCTCCGCATCAAGAGGATGCTGGAGGGCTGGACAGGTCTCCCCCCCCCCCCAATGCTGGATAGCCACCAACCCATCACACCCCAAATTCTGATGGGATTGAAGGAGCAGTGGGCAGCTGTCTGTTCCTCCCCTTACGAACAAGCCCTGTTCCACACAACAACCTTTTTTGGGGCATTCAGGATAGGGGAGGTTCTGGCGGCTTCCAGATTCGATGCCTCTGGCAGAGCATTCCAGTTCTCTGGCATTCAGCTTCTTGCTGACAAAGCAATCCTGCACCTCAGATGATCCAAAATGGACCAACGGCAGCGTGGCACCACTGTGATGCTGGCCTATGCTCCACGTGCAGAGATATGCCCTGTCGTGGCTCTAACTGGCTTTCTGGCTCACCGCGGACAGAAATGGATTTCTATTCTGCCGTAAGGATCAGCTGCCTCTGACATGGTATCAAATCTGGTCAGTGGCCAGTAAAGCTCTTCAGGGCTTGGGACTAGGGGTCAACGGTTTGGCACACACTCTTTCAGGATTGGGACAGCTTCTACGGCTGCTGCCATGGGGTTGGGCAATGCCAACATTCAAGCCATAGGGAGATGGTGGTCTGGGGGCCTATTGGACTTACATTCGCAAGTAAAATAGGCTGAGCGTCCAATTTGTCATGTTAACGATTGTATTTTTCTTGGCAGATTGCTGGAGAAGAGCTGAGCCCTTGAGAGTCCTTATATGTGGACACAGCATGGTCTTCTGGGCCAGCTGCAAAGCAACTCGAGCAGCAGGCATACAGTTGGGGCTTGGCCACGTAGGTTGGTAGGCGAAGCATGCTGTGGCTTCTCCAGACGTTGTTTGAGTCTGGTTCTGTGTATGTCCCGCCCCAGGTGCTGGTGATTCACCTGTGTGGGGGGGAATGACATGGGGCTTCTGATGGGAAAAGCCCTGATTCTACAGGCTAGGGCAGATTTTCAAACCACATGGACATGGTGGCCGGGCACACGCATCATTTGGTCCAACATGCTCCCTTGCTGATAGTGGTGTGAGGGAAGGGATGCCGATAGTTTAAATAGGGCTGTAAGGAAGGTCAATAGGGAGATTCGGCTCTTCTTGAAGGATTGGGGGGATGCGTGATCCCCAGCCAGAGGGGAACTTTATAGGACGGATGGAGTTCACCTGTCTGACACAGGAAATGACATCTTCCTACGACATCTGCGTGTGGGTCTGTGGAATTTCATTTAGGGCAGGTGGGGGGTCAGAGGTTGAAGCTGAGGCTTAACGCCTTCCTTGGTGTGTGTGTGTGTGAATCTTAGGAGACCAGATGAGGTTGGTGAGCACTTGTGGGCGCCTTTATGGTGATTGGCAGGTTCTGAGGCCTGGACCTTTGGGGGCTGAGCTGCTCCCGACCCAGGATACAGCCTGCCTCTGGGGACCTCACTGTCTCACCTACTTGGAGTTAAGCAGGATGAGCGGGGGTGAGATGGGGTGGTTTCTCTCAGACACACATGTGTAGCATAAGAAAGGAGCCTGGTTTTACCTGGCTCCTGGCTTAGCCGAGTGGCTCGCCCTTAACGCAGGCTAGTGGCCTGGAGACAGAGTGGTTAGATTCCCGCATGTTCACGTGCAGATCCAGGGAGAGGTGAATTACCTAATCTTAAATAAATAAGGAGGCCCTAGTTTACCCAAGCTCTGGTGTCTGAGTCATTATTTCCTCACTTCTTCCTCTATCCGCAATGTTTCCCCCAACAAATTTTCCTGCCAATTCCACTTTGCACTTTTTAGGGTACTGGTTCTCTCCCGTCTTTTGCAGTTTCAGCCAATACACAAGAAGCATTTTATGTATTCTAGCTTTGCTGGAAAGAAGCTCAATTTCTGCATGCATAACTGCAGCTGGGGTGTGTGTGTCATTGGTTAAACATAAAAAGAGCTTTGAAAAAGGACCTTCCCCCTCCCTTCCGCAGTCCCAGCTGTTGAGCAGCAGCCCATGACTTTTGCCAAATGTCTAGTTCGGTCCTGAATGAACAATGCGTCTACTTCCTTGACCTCTCTAATCATTTGACTATTCAACTCTCAGTGACTCTCACCATAAATGCCTCAACTGCCTTCACAGAAAAGGATTGTGTTTGAAGCGAGATCAGCCGTCGTGAGGTTTCTTTCAGTGTCAATTTATCTGTGATAAACTGTATTCACACATGCAGGTTATTGCTTGATGCTACAGTCAATGTCCAGTGAAAATATAGGTGTGAATCAGCCCTATGTGTCATGCATGTGAGATCAAAACAATGATGCCTCTTGAGGGTTGTACCCATAACATGCTGTCTAAAGGGACTCCCATGTTACACCCCCTTCATTGCACAGGACACAAATGCCATTATGTGCCTCTGCGGTGTTGCACCAGCAGCAGATAGCAATTGCCAACTTGTACTGGTTCTGTGTTTGAGATCAGACTCCAGTGCAAACTACTGGTTGTGATATAGTACTAGAGAGACCAACAATCCTGTATGTTATGTGTAGGGGTAGTTTCCTTCCATCATCTACAATGAAATTTAGAAAGAAGAAATATATAATACATCTGATATTACACCTAAAGCAATACCATGTTATGCAGTCATTAGAGGATACTGGAGAGTTGTGGAGTTGTGCTTTCCTCTCCCTTCTTTCTAAAAGTGATTTATTTACAGCTATACAAATTGAGCATGCTGCAGTAATCGCAGGCAAACAGACAGACAGACCATGCTAGAGGTAAAGAGCATGCCTTTGGACCTCCATAACATTCTGTCTCACCAGCAAGCTGCAAAAACATAAAGACTTCTTACTCCTTTGCTAGCTACATTCCAATGGCCAATGTTTCTCTCCAGCCCTAATCAAGAAGATGGTGTGTTGCCAGCAGCCAGCAGCCATCAATGTTTATTCAACCAAGCTTTACCTAGCATCAGTCCCCATTAAAGAAGCATCTTTAGAGAAGCTAAACAAAAGCCTTGAGAAAAGATAATCTCACTTCCAATTCATTTGCCTAAACAGATTATAGATCATAGAAAACAGCCAGATAATCAAAAGTATAGCCAGGAGTTCTAATTACAAATATTCAGTTACATATAATTTAGATAATCAGATGTTTTGTATTACTGAGACTAAATCAATAGGAGACTATATATAAATATAAACATCTGTGTGTCTGTATCTGTATACATGCACACATATGCAATATATTGGGAAAATAAAGGAATTATAAAAGGTAGCCCTCCAGCAGGCAGGAATTCACAAAGTGGTAAAATGTGGTCTAATATGGATGTAAACCAGTATTGACTCCAGGATTTGAAGGGTCTCAGTGAGACCCCTAAAGCTGAAAGTAGGGTTGCACAAACTCAGATTTCTCTCTTGGTTTCTGTGCTGTTCTGTAGTGTTCCATACAAAGTGAGGAAGGCGGCACTATGGTGACATTATTGGAGTGATGCGCCCTTGCCAGTGTAGAGTGCCCTGGCAAATGCTTGACTATTACCATGTACCTAGGTTCACACAACATGGCAACCCACACTCAATATTGTTATTAAATCATGGGTTGTTGAAGTGTGGATTGTTGTATTGTATGAATCCAGCCGTGTTAACAAACCATGGTGTGATAACCATGAACAGTTCACAAAGAACCCATGGTTTGAACTATCACTGGAGTGTGGTGTGCTGGTGGCCATTATAGATATTTGTGACATTGGAACCCACTGTGGGGTGGGCTGTTACCATAGTTAACAAACCACAACATTAACTCAAAAACTGTGTTGTGGATGCTTTATTAACTATGGCAACAACCCACCCTTGCCAGGGTTTCACGTCACGACAGCCCACCATAGTTTGAATATTCACAATGGCTGCTGCCACATGCGGAACCTTGCAGGTTGTGAACTGTGGGTTGTTTATGGTTAACAAACCATGGTTTGTTAGCATGGCTGGGTTCACACAACACAACCCATGCTTCATCAACAACCCATGCTTCAATGACAACCCACATCCAGCCCATACTGAACCCAGAATATGGGATGAGTGTGGTTGTCATGTTGTGTGAGTCAGGTCTCTGCCTTTGGAACTGTGCCTGATGTAAACAATGAGAAAAGAAACAAGCAGGAGCGGGTGGAGGAAGAAAAGAAAAAAGGAACCCTTTGAATGAAGATTCTTAGTGTAATACAATTGAAAATGCAAATGCAATTTGCCTCTAGGAAGACTGAAAACAGATGTCAAGATGCAGGGAGCAATCTTTTGCAAAGATGGAAATTATTAACAATATACGTATCAGATGGGACATTTTTCATTTCCCTGATTTTAAAATGCCTGTCTGGGGTGGACCTGGAAATTAATTTTATTACACGATCCCTATCCTTCAGCTCTTCACTCAGTGCTTTTTATGGTAGGGGAAAAATGCTGTGTAACGATGAGCAGGAAGTATTTGGCGTCCTCAGTCCACACCCAGAGCTCACATGCTTCCCCTCCCCCACGAACCCTGCCTCGCCTGACTCACTTTCATTACTAGCACTGCTGTGTGTAGCACAGCTGTATTACAGGGAAATGCTCCATCAAGGCTGTTATTTTAAGTATTTTCAGTTGAGTCTCCATTACATAAAAGGCCTAATGACTTTTCTAAGGCCAGCGACTGCTGGGAATTAGTGGGTGGAGTAAAGTACCAGCCACAAGTTCCTTCCTCTTTTCCTTTGGCAATTGCTAAACACACACACACACACACACACACACACACACACACACACACACAGTCACCAAACAGGAGCACTATTGCAAATCTCTTATGTCAGTTGAGTCACATTCCTTTTCTTTGTAAAAATAAAAATTGATAACCAGTTTAGAAAACAGTAATCTTGTATAGTCCAGTCCTATGTGTGCTTATGTGGACGGAAGTCCAACGGTAATAAACAAAGCTTATTTTCAAGAAGGCACAGAGAAGATTGCAGCTTTAGATCCTGATCCTGAATATATTTAATCAGAACAAAGCCCCAAGTGAGGCTTTACTTCTGAGCAAATGTGTACAGGATTGCAGCTGCAATAAAACTTTTCTCTGATACTTACGTGTGTTACCGTACAAATTGGGGGACTAATATGGGAGGGTCCGGCCCAGTGTGCAAGAAGCCAATGTCTACACACTGGGTGTATGCATAGACAGCGGCGTTTTAAAAACCCAGTTTGTACTTTGCGTATAGCTGTGCACAAACGGCCCCTCGAAATTCTGCACCTTATTTGTGAGCGGAGAAATTGAAGGAGACCCTTTCACCAAATTTTGTCAGTGGGAGGAAAAATTCTCCAAGAGTTTCTGAGAGATGGGGTTCACCAGGGCTCACCTGGTTGGAGTACAGCTTCTTTCTTTCCAAAGGGCTTTGAGTTTTCATGCTACCACTGCAAATGGCATGGCGGTGGTAGCAACTGTGTTGTCAGCCTGGTGTCTATTTTTGGACCTTCACAATGCCTCATTCCTAGTGCTACTTAACTTTGGATTGGACTCCGATTATTTACTGTAACACTAGTGTTGTTCTGGGATTGGGCATTGCTTGCGGGATGGGGGCAGGGTCAGTGGGGGAGGAAGCCACCACAAAAATATGTTGGAGAAAATTTTACAAAGTGGCCTTCCATTTCTAGAAGGATACAAAAAGATCTTCAGCTTTTGCAGAAAAAACGGTGATATATAAACTGTTTCCCCATTTTTTCTTTTTTCTCTTTTTGGGTGGCAGTGGTGGTTAGGACAGAAAGGCCCTAACTCTTGAATGATGCTTTAACATTTTGTAATTTTTACAAAGCTTTCCACCCACTCAAGATAACCTTTGCTGGCAAAGCTTCCTATGTATGCTTTGCCAGCCAAGGTCTGGCAAAGTTTCATATAAATGTTTGTGCATGAGTGTGTATGAATAACTGCTGGTATAGTAAAAATGGCAGGTATAGTTCAATTCCTCTTTCTCAGATAACAACTTGGTAACCTTTGTCTCAAAGCTGACTATGAAATTTGGATGAGCCAGAAAACTAATCTGACTACTGAAGGCTGCAATCCTATATGTACACTTTCTCAGGAGGAAGCCCCATTAAACTTAGCAGGGCTTATTTCTGACAAGACATGCATAGGATTGTCCTGTCAGCACTTTTCTAAACATAATAGACAAATGTTAAAATGAAAATGGGGATTCCTTACTTATGTATGCCAACCATCTTACAATATATCTACTGTCAGTAACGCAAATGTGTTCAGTCACTCGTAACGTGACTTGCTCTCTCTATAGCTTGAAATGTTGCTACCTTGCCACACTGTCTCACTTAACCTTCTTTGTACCTCCTGTCCTTTAGGGGCAGCGTGGCAGCTGGAATTGACTGAACAATATAGCACAGTCAGCTTTTTAATCTTCAGTATACTGTTGGCGTTTCTGGCTATCAATTGATGTAAATAACTGGTGCCAGTTTTCTTTTTACCTATGCAATTTTTATATTAAAATAATTCTTCATTCTTCCTGGAAGGTTCATGATTGGTTAGGATACTTCTAATTAGCTTGGGCCTCATAAGAGGATTATACCTCCTCTTTCATTTCCATGAAATCCTTAGGATGTTTGGGCAGGAGAGAAGAGATGGAAGGGGTGAGTCTCGCTTTCTTCTGCTTGACCTCTTCAACCTGCATGTCTCCTCCTGCAGCTTCCTCTTTCTACTCAGGAGTAGGCCTTCCTTAACTACAACATTGCTGTTTAATCTAGGTTCAAGTACACCTTCAAGGTGTAGGACAGTCCTACACATTAAGCAGAATGAGTCGGTAGGTAGACAAAGCTGGTAGAGATTCTGAACTATATCATATCAGTCTGCAGGCAAGTGCCCATCTTTTTAAATTAAAACTTGTCTGCATGTAGTAAACTAGCACACTGGGGAGAAAGGCTTAGCATAGCCCTGTCCCTAATATACTAATTTACTACATGCAAGGGATGTTTATATGGGGAGCTTTAAAAATATTATTTCTCATGTGTAATCTGAAGTGCTACAGCCCACAATTGTACCACCCTGGTGTATTATTATCAGTCTTTTCTAAAGTGGCTAAAATTTGCTAAGCACGCCCTGACCACAGGCTTGCAAACTAAGAGACACAACACACAAGAAAAAAGGGATGACAAAGGAAGACGACAACCAGCAAACACAGGCATAGATTCATAAAATAACACAGTTATATAATATATATATAAAGACCAGCGTGAACAGAAAGAGTTCAGAGAGGGGAGGAGCCAAATGGCAGCTGGTCCCATCTCTCCCTCTGCTACAGCCTGGTAAAATGGCTGCTGACAGATGACAGCTGAGGGAAGGGAAGAGCCAAATGGCAGAGGGTGAACAGAGAGAGAAACACAACCTCCTTCTGCACAATCATTTAATAGTCTAATATCTTATCTGAGAGTAAGTCCCATTAAACTCAATGGGCTTGCTTAGAAGTAGACATCTACAAGATTGCAGTGTAAATAATGTACAGAAATGGCTCCAATCTTCCAATATGAAAGTGTTTAATAGGTTTTAAAGAGGAAATGACTGGATGAAAGCTGAACGAATTTGCCTTGCTCCTGGAAGAAAAAATAATAATGGCACAACAGTAGAAGATGGTTGCAATAGACAAACACTGCTAATATGAGGAAGTACCAGTGTAATTAAGTGCTGCTCATGGGCGTGTATGTAGTATGTAGACCTTTCAAGAGGCATTACATCATTGACAAATCTTTCTCTAATTTCTTCTTAACGTTTGTGGTAGCCATAGCAGATACGCACCAAAATGGAAGTTTAGCAACTTCAGACTCGATATGTTCAAAGCTTTAGAAAAGGACCTATTGCTGAACAATCACATATATAATTGACAATCTGGGCAAGGGCGGGAGCAGAAACTGAGGCGTTTCAGGGTGTGGGGCCATACAGGGAAGCAACTGTCGAAGGAATTTCCACAGTTGCCGCTGCAGTGAAGAAGCGACACGCAAGCACCTTGCAGTAGCAGTTGTGGCAGCGCATGCGTTGGTCTCACACAGTGGAAGGACGTGCACAAAGTGAAAAGGTTGCTGCTGTTTTTTTGCGCAACAAAATTCAGGTACCAAGGCCAAAACTTTCACACATACACATATACTCACATTCAGGTGTGTGTGTGTGCGCATGCGTGCGAACACACACACACAGCAATTAGCCAGATATATATATGTATATAGGTTCTTTTTTCTTTGTATTCCTAATTCTATATACAAAATCTGAGGTGAAAATGCACACACATGCACATCTACTGCAGCTCCTACAACTACAGCCATTGGCCAAGTTGGATTGATCCTAACTCATATACAAAATCTGAGGTGAAAATGCGCATGTGTGTATATGTACTGCAGGCTGTTGGCCAGGATGGCTGGAAGTGATGAGCATTGCAGTCCAACCCATCTGGAGGACACCAGGGGGCTATCTTCACAGCAACGCATTGAGAATGGTATTCAGCTTTGCTCCGCTTTTTCCTGACATCGGCTTTGGTCCATCAACAGCACACTAGCTGAAAAAAGTGGACTATACCTCTTCCAAACCATCCGTTTTCACAGGTCGCACTGCACTCTAATCCACCTTACTTTGGGTTGGGTTGGGCTGGATTGGGCGGAGTCCCACCAGTCAAAATGAATGTCATCAGGCTTCGTCCTGACCGCCCTCTTCCCCTGCTCAGGGAAAGGAAATGTATAATAAGGGATATCAGGCATCTAGAGTAAAGGAGCAGAGTCTTTTGTCTGCAAGTTTCCCTACATCCCACCAATAAGTGTGCTTGCCAGTCTCCACATAAATGATACTCCCATGTCCTTACTGCTAGATGGAACCATACAGCAAAATCACACGTAGGAAGCCATGGAATATTGTGAAAGCACTGCAGTACCATAGCACTATAATGATTTGGGGATTTTGGAGGTTTAATGATTTAGAGAATTAGTGATTCTAAAAAATTAGACAGCTAAACTCAGATTGTTTACGTCAGAGGGGTGGAGAAGGAAGGAAGAATAAATTACAGTGAGTGGCAAAGTAAAGAAACCTGAACTAAATCTGCGAAGGTTATTGTGAAATGGCAGAAAAGGACAACAATGGGGGAAACGGTGAAAGGCACACCCCTAGGCACAGCCATCATACCAGATTTAATACGGAGGAATGAGGCACAAAGCAGCAGAACCGCATGGGAGCTGCATTAAGGGAACACAACAGACTAAAAGTACTCTATGAAAATATGCTTTTCCCCGAAGGAATCTGCAGGGTTGCTGTGTATTGGCAACAACGTCATGTGTCATAAACAACCCCAAACTGCTCCCACTCCACATTAAACCAGTCATGTAGATTCACTCCAAGTTGGGTGAAAGCTTGATGCAGAGTCTTGTCTCTTGTCTCTGTCCTCTTCTTTGCATCTGCTGTGCAATTTCTTCATAGGAATCTAAGTTCCTATGGCTTGCCCTAAGTTGAGCCTGGACTTTCTGCTCCCCAAAGATGTCCAGGAGGTCGAGAATCTCTGCCTTTTTCCACGAAACTCCCCTTCCTGGAGCAGCCATTTCGATGGATGGAAAAGGATTCCAGCAGTACGGGGAAAATAATGGCCCCGAGTTTCACACGTTGCCCAGGTAATGGAGTCAGCGCAGGGCAGAGGACTGAGAAGATCAGAAGCCCTGCCCAAGTTCCACCCACCGCACATACGTATAGGCGCACATACGCATAACGTCATCACCAAACCCCGCCCTATCACCGCCCCGTCCCTTCGATAATGAGCCTCCTCGGAAATTGTTTATGCGGCCATAAGGCACTTGAACTTCCGCGGTAAACTAAAAATTGCTATTTAACGGGCATTCAATAATGCGCATAATCGGAGATAAAAAGCTTCTCAACCCCCGATTCACGCTTTGCTCATGTGGAGGTAAAATCGGTAATGCACCTTGAAAGAGCTTTAAATTGCTCTTGTAGAGGCAGCCAAAATGTGAGAAGAAGGCTCAATTCGGACGACACAATAAACAACTGGGGTGGGGAAAACAATCGTCAGTTGTTTTGACTATTATGTCATCCGAATGCTGCCATAGTCAACTCAGCGCTGATCCTAATCCACAGCACAGTTGATTATTTATTACCATGTTGTGTGGGGAGTAGTTGAACAACTGTAAAGTTGATTATTACCCCACCATTGACTATCGTGTCGTCCGAATTGAGCCACTAACTAGCTGACAAAGAATCTTTAGAAGGGACAGAGAATTTTCTGCCCTACATGCATAATCTAGTCCTTGTGCCCTTTCCATCAGGCCCTGAGGACTGGAAGGGTGGTTTTTGTTTTGTTTAATTTTTTAACTTCAGCCACTTACCTGGTCCACTCCAAATTGAGACAAAATAACTCTTTCGTTTTGTGCCCCCAGTGTGAACCTCAGTTCCTTAGTTTAAATCTCAATTGCTGACTGGAGCACAAAACCACTCACAGGCCCAGGACCAATGAACACAATGGACGTCTGAGGTGGATGAAAGGCAAACTCTGATAGGGCTGCTGCTGGTGTTGTTCATATTAGAGGGGTGAAATAGCCCTTTGCCAAGGTTTTGCCAAGGTTTCTGTGGGCAGGGACAATGTTGCTGGTCCTTCAGCTCTTGCTCAATTAAGAATATACTCCCTGTTAATCATTAATTGCCACCCAGGGATATACAGAATGTGGTTATCTAATGGCTGATACTGTATGATCTTTGCAATGTGGGTGTAGAGTGCTATTTGTGCTTAAGCAAAGTGCGCATTCTAGGGCTCGCCCTGTTCAGCAAGGCGCACCATGTATTTGTCATAGGTAAACAATATGCTAAAATATTCCTGTGCCTATATCTTGCCACAAGTGAAGGTACACCTAGTGTCTGCAGTGTTGGACTGCCTTAATAGAACCCTTTATGTGTTTACTCACATGAGTTGGAATAGCCTTTTGTTGAACACAGCCTTCAAGCAAACCTATTCAGTTGTCAGAGATGGACACATTTTACCTACTCTGTCTGAGCAAAAACACACTCACCTGGCACCCCTAGGCACAACCTCTGCCATGATGGACCCCTATAGCCTTCTGAGGGCAGGTCTGTCCACTCCATTCCCCTTAGTGGGGAGGATGGAGCCATATAACTTGGATTACTCTTTCCTAACTTCAGACAGTATGAAGTGCAGAGCTATGCAAAGCCTGCACCTTGTGGCTGAAAATGCTACTGCAGGCTTCAAAGACATGGACACACTGAAATTAATTAACACTTATTCATGTTTTAAAAACAGAATAACCCCAAGGTGCACATCCCTAAAGTCTCCTTAATATGCATGTCAACTTGATGCTATGGCACTGGCAGACAGATATCTCTTTTATTATTTTGTTACTTATTTAGTTAGCTATTTAAAAGTTTGATGTGTCACCTTTCAGCAATTCTTCCAAGGGTAGTTTACCTTTTAGTATGTATACACTCCCATCACCTAGGTTTGCTGTGGTAGTCTGCTTTACACAGGGCCGGCCCTACCATGAAGCAATAGGAAGCTGGTGCAGCAGGAGGTGGAGTATGGGAAAAGTGGTGCCCTCCCCATCCATAGGGTCTACTGCTTCTTGGTTCGGCTGGATGCCTGCATGGTGGGCCAGCTGGCTGGCCATGCAGGCAGCTGGCAGGTCCAAGAAGCAGTGGCTCGCTTGCTCCCTCACATGCCGAGCTGCACCATGCTGCACTGTGCCTCCCCTCCTGCTCCCCTCCACTCATTGCCTCCACTCATTTGGTTGCTGGCCAGCTGGTTGGCTTACTGTTTTTGGCGCGCTTGCACGCCCCCACCTCCTCAACACTCTGCCTGTACGGTGTTTCCACCTTCAGGAGCCTATATGTGGCCGGGCAAAGTATCGTGAGAAGTCCAGCAAGTTCCAGGATCTCTCGCAATACTTTGCCCAATGTGCAGGTGCCACGTAGCTCCTGAAGGTGGAAATACATTATGAGCAGCGTGCTGGTGGCCTGCAGGCAAGCAGATTGGGAGGGCAGGAGGAAGGCAGTGGCGGCAGGTCCTAGCTTCAGGTGCCAACCTGCCTTGGGCTGGGCCTGGCTTTACATGACACAAATTTGTTGTTATGGAGGGACTGCTTGCCTACTAATCCTAGACCCCTGATAAGCAAGGCACATATATTTTTGAGCTTCGCTCACCATCACATTTTGTAAAGGCAGCAAGGAATGTTTCTCATGCCCCTCAATTGTCGTTGACTTCTTCTTCCTTATCATCATCATCATCATCATCATCATCATCATCATCATCATCAAAAAATGATATTGTCAGTGGTTTAGTCGGCTTCTAATTCCGTGGCATTGCTTATGAAAGCTGTCTTCAACTTACTTCACCTATCTTTGCCATTATGTGTGCTCATAACTTTTGTTCATCCATCTTTGCCCACCCCCGCCTCCCACAAGGAGTACATTATTAAACAACTATAACCATTCTGTAACAACAACAACAACAACAACAACAACAATAATAATAATAATAATTTATTTATTTATTTTTTACCCTCCTCTCCCTCTGGATCGAGGCAGGAAACAACATTAAAAACAAATGATATAAAATACATAAAACTGATTAAAAACTTTAAAAAACTAATACATTGTTAAAATAACAATAAAACTCTTAAAAACTTCTACTGGGTAGGCCTGCTGGAAGAGTTCAGTTTTTATAGCTTTCTTAAATTCTGAAAGACTGTTAAGTTGGCGAATCTACTGCACTTAATGCCTGGAAATCATTCCCAGAGCAGCTACATGGTGCCATCTTTCTTCTTCTGAAAATCCCATGTCAAAACCTACCTTTTCCACAAGACATTGGTATAACACCTTAGTTTTTCCCCCCAATTAAAACTATGCCTCGGGATGCATACATACGAAAACAATTTTAATGGTGAGCCTGCTGTAGAAGCACACATACTGCACATTGGGCAGATGTAAAACTTTCTCCGTCAGGTTGAACTCAGTGGAAACCTATTTTTCTGGTCTTCAGTAGAAGCTGGACTTGCACAGCACTGATTTGTGTCCACCATGAAGCAACCTGCCCTCTTGTCAAAGCAGGGTTGTGTGCAGTGTCAATAAGTTGGTCTTGTGTCAGTGCGTAGAGCTCTTCTCTTCTCACAGGAGTTTTTATAGTGTAAACCACTTTTAAAAAATAAAGTGCTCCCACAAATGATTGCTCAAATAAATGTACACGGTTCTTACAAACAAAACTCAGCTGAGAGCCCACCAAATGCATAGAGAGAGGGGCTAACAGGAACAAACAATCAGAATTTGATCTGGAGGCTGTACACATATCCGTTGAGAACAGGAACTGGGGGTCGGGGGACAGAGCTCATTTCTGAGCAGAAAAAATTACACCTGCTCACATTTAGGTACATCTGTATGCATCATAAACCAGTGTACTTTCATTTGCTCATCTTCATCGTGACTTGTTCCCTTTCCCTCCCCTTCTTCCCCTCACTCTTCTCTTCCATCCAGCCCGGAGAAATGTATATTATAAAGTCCTTATGTTAAAGGGAAAAGAAGGAGGAGAGAATGGGCAAGGAAATCCATTCTGAGACAGTTCAGTCAGAAATAGTACATGGCACATCCCTTCCTGGATCATACTGCTGCTTCAGAATTCAGGTGGGAGACCAGGTGTGTTCATGTGTGTTGCTGTAGGTGAAAAATTCTCTACATGTTGAAAACTAGAACTCTGGGAAGAAGGCTCAGCAAGAATTAGCTCTGAACTTCTAAATTTCTTTGGGCTTTCCCATAGTATTCCACTGGATCAACACTTACATTAGTAATGCTGATGAAGGTTTTTTACTACATATTGGGCACTCTTGGCCTGGAACTCTGAGGGTATTTCCAGATCAAGCTTTTATCGTGCCATCACCTCATCTTATTTACAGAATTTTAACGGGGTTCCAAGTTGACATCATCTTCCATTCGTAACTCTCTCATGCTTTCTCAGGGCTTCTTCTGTGTGTCCCCCTTTTATCAGAAAAACCATTAAGGAAAAAAAATAACAGAATTGTGGCATAATGCCTTTTGATAGGTAGCATGAGGAGCCCTCTGGGGAAGCACCCTTAGGGCACAATCCTATGCATATTTAGACAGAAAAAAAGTCTTACAACTCCCAGCATTCCCCAGCTAGCCATGCGGATTAGGGAATGCTGGGATTTATGGGATTTCCCCCCTGTCTAATGCTGTCTGTCAGCAATTCATAATGAGATCTGCATCCTGCTTTTGCACCTCCTCACACCAGGCTGGTTGCTCCTGTTGGCGCATGCGCTGAACTGGATTACTATTATCCCATATTCATTCTTGATGAGAAGTTGTCCTTCATTCTTCAAAGCTGGATTGTAGTGCTGTCTTAGTACCCCTTTGCTGAGGAGGAGGTGATTTCCTAATTCCAGTCCAAGTTGTGTTGCCCGTTCGCACAATTCCAGCCTTTACCAGTCATCAAGCTCCATTTCAACATGTAAAAGTGGATTTGGTGGGGGGAGTGGAGGATGTGTACTACTGTCTGCTCTAGGTTGGCAGCTACTGGACCTGCCCATGCCTCCTCCGCCTCCACATTCCAACAGCCAATCAGGGGCCAAGGGGCCAGAATTCATTAGGCAGGACAAAAAGAAACATCCCACAGTTGCTTAGGCTATGCACTGCTGCAGGCCTACGACCATAGTACAATTCCCAAATGGCATTGTGAGAACATGCATGTGCCCAAACATTATGAGACAATTTAGTACATTGAATTATAGTATTTTCTACTATAGTCAGAGGTATTGCACAGGGTTGATATGAAAGCCACATGTACTCACTTACTGCATAGGCTGACCATCTGAAAAGGAGGACAGGACTCATGTAACTTTAACAGCTGTACAGAAAAGGGAATTTCAGCCAGTGTCATTTGTATGCAATTCGTCCCTGGTGAAATTCCCTCTTCATCACAACAGTTAAAGTTGCAGGCACTATACTAGAGTGACCATATACAAAAGAAGGCAGGGGCCCTGCAACTTTAACTGTTGTGATGAAGAGGGAATTTCACCACGAACTAATTGCATCCAAATGACACTAGCTGAAATTCCCTTTTCTCTACAACTGTTAAAGTTACATGAGTCCTGTCCTCCTTTTCAGATGGTCAGCCTATTACTGCAACGGGGCTAAAATCTGCCTGTTAAATTTCTTATCATTAGTGTTTATTTATTGTTGGGAGATCATGGTCATGCACAAAACATTCTGTGAACTCTCTGCCTCAACAGGATAAGCCATTTATTATCTTCTCCTGTTGTTTGTGAAACTTCACTTTCATTGCGATATTTAGAGTATACTGTGTGGAGGTCAGATTTCTGTTTTAAAATAGAAACTTCTTAAAATGGTTGTTCAAAGCATCATTGAGATATTTCAATTCTGAAATAGGAAAGGGCACACTACCTAGAGGAATGTTGGATGGACAGATGCGCATGCAAGATGTGAAATGGCACATGCTCATTCATGTATATGCAAATAGGCGATGGCATGCAAATGTGCTTAATTCTTTACTACAGTTACATGCACAGCTGGCTTGAAGCAAGAGTGGGACTAAGCTCACCCACAGACACAAGCATCACTGTGTTGTCATTTAATGTGAGGGACCAGTCAATTTTGTGTCAACTTTGGTGCACCATCAGATATGTACAGCAGTGAAGGCATAGGGAGAGCTCTAAAGATTCAGCTGAATAGCTTCTAACCAGTTACATTGTAGGGTTGCAACCTTTAATTGGCTCACTTGGTAAACCAATTGGTTGTGGGGCAGAGTGTTACAGACATAGGGTTCAATCCACAATCACACGAGTGGACTTCGGTTACTCTCCTCCTCCCTGCATCTTCCCAACATGCCCCCAAATCTGCTCCAGAATGAGGTGGGGGGGCTGTTGTGGGGAGGGGAAATTCATTTTGCCAGTGTTTTCCGTTCTGCTGGCGGATGGCCAACATTAGATACAATCACATTTCTTTACTTTTTAATATTAATTGAGTTCGGATGTATTTTAGGGGAATGAAATAAAAAATATTAGAAGACAGGCCTTCTTTCTGCACACTTAATAGCTGCATGATGGGAAGAGATTAAAGAGGGAAAATGGTTTCCATTGCCGCATCTCCATGCTATGTAAACAGCACCTTTGAATTTCTGCCTGCTATGCAGTTGCTCAAAGAACAGAAGGGAAAAGTCAGCCTACTTAGTGAGGAAAGGCCTGCATTGACTTTAATTAGGACGAGCGGACCTGCAACAAAATGTTGCAGCGTGGAGTGCTGCTGTTCAAAATTCCAGCCACTCCATTCCATTTCACCACCACTCCTGGCTTTCTGGTATCTTCCTATCCTCCATGTCAGTTAGCATTCTGTGGCCACTGAACACCCTCAGTCATCATTGAGCTGTTTTGGAGAGGATTCCTTCTGAGGATTTCCCCCCCCCCCCAGATGTTTTGTATACCTGCACACCTTGAGGTTCCCCCAAGCCTCCTAATACCTCCCTCTTATGCATGGATGGTGCCATTTGGGCTATATGATCAATGGCATTCATCACCTGTACATGAGAAATAGAGGGAGGGACTACAGATTTTAACCTGTAGACTAATCCTGCTGACACTCCGCCTCTTCCCCAGCCTTTCCTAGAATGCTAAAAGTCTGGATTGTTTTCCCTAAGTGCATTTAACATGCCCTAAGCCTCCATGTTGTTTTAAAGGAACTGGGGGCTTGAATGGATTGCATCAGGTCCTGCCAGGGAAAGCAATCTCTTCCAGCACCAGCTCCAAGCCTCAATATAAAACCCAAACCTAGCATCCCAGCAAGTGTTTTTTAAAATCATACAACGCCTGAATCTCTGCAGAGACAGGATTGTACTCCTTCGATGCCCCCAAAGAGCCAGACTAAAGGGTCGTTCCATTTTTGCCCAGCAGAAAGGCAGTCTGGTTGAAGTACTCATCTGACAGGACCTGACTGGGGGGAGAAAGAGAAGGGGAGGGGTGGAGAGGAGTGGAGTGGAGTGGAAGAGCGAAGGAGCAAAACAGCAGCTATTCAGGTGAAAGGGATCATAAGCTTGACGTGCTTCTGCATCAGAGGTAAAAAAAATGCGGAGGCAAACCAGGGGATGAATTAGGTGTGATGAAGGTCTTAGAGCATGGAAACTGCAGAGGGGACCAAGAGAGCTAGCTGGAAGTTTGGGAGAAAATAAGTCGATTACAGTAATGTGTGGATTACAGTAGCCTGATAGATTGCAGTAACCTTGTGGATTCTTTCATTTGTGGATTTAATTTTGATTTAGTTCCCCTCAGAGGCACTTTTAGCTTTTCCTTCTCTTTGAATGCTCCTATATTTTACATGTACCTATATGTTAATTGTATGCAAAGTTATTTACATTTGCCTCTCATTTATCTCCATGTATGAAGTTATTCTAAAATTCATGTTGGGTTTTGCTGGTTTAAGCAGGAGTGTAAATGGAATCTGGCCCAATTTTGTAGCAAAACTGAGAGCATCACAGTTGGAGGTTGGGGGGTTACATTGTTGGGGGCTCATCCAGGATTTACAGTGTATTTGTGTGTGTGTGTGTGTGTGTGTGTATAGATAAGTATTTTTTTAAAAAAAAATTGAGTCAGAATTTCATGACAAAATGTTAGCTTTTCTAGAAAAGGAGAGTAAGACTGCTGATGAGCTGCCTAGTTTGTTAAATCTCCATCAAAAGATGAGTCCCATCAAATGTTGCATAGCAGAAGGTCCCAGGTAGGGCTGGAAAAACTGCTTGAAATTCTGGAGAACTCCTGCCAGTCAGTGTCAACAATACTGGGCTAAATGGACCAGCGGTCTGACTCAGTATAAGGTAGCTTCCTGTATTCCTATATATAACAAAAACATCCCTGACAAACCTCCACAGATGTAAACCCAAATGATGTGATGCTCTCAGTTTAATATCAAGATTGGGGTGGATTCACAATCAGGAACAAGAAAGACAAATTAACCCAGTCAACTCTCAGCCTCGAAAGTGCTCTGAAAGAAACAAAAATTACACAGTGCCAGTAGGCCAGACAGACCTCCCATTGAAGAGAGTTTGGGTGCAATACCTGAAAAGACTGTCTCAAGGACCCACCTGCATAACTGCCAAAGATAGGTGAATTCAGAGCAGGGATTTAGCTGAAGATGTAACAGAGCAGGTGGGTTCATATGGGAGGAGATGATCCATTATATATAAATCATAAGCCATTGAGGGCTTTAAAGGTCACAATGTTTGAGGTATCCCTGGAAGCAAATAGGAATCAAGTGTGATATGCTCCTTGCTCCAGAAAATTCCAGTTAGAACTCTTGCCACTGCATTTTGTAACTCTTGAAGCTTCCAAGTTGTCTTTAAAGGTAGCCCCATGAAGAACACATTACAGCACTCTAACCTGGATGTTACCAAGGCATGTATGAAGGTAGGCAGGGGTACCTCTAGACGGACAGTATCCGTTGCTGTGGCTTCGGAATGGCGGCACTTGCGTTACATGATGCCGCTGCCGTTCCGAAGCCATTTAGGGGCAAAGGGGCTTTGCCGCAAACTAAAAAAGTCAGCCATTTAGCTTGACTTTTTTAGTTTGCGGCGAAGCGATGATGGCTTATGCCGTCTGACGCTTTTTCCCGCCACTTCTGGGGAGGCTTGTCCAGTCCTGGCAACCACTGATTGGTCGCCATTGGCTGGGCAGGGAAGGGGGTGGTCCAGCGAGCCATAAGCTCGCTGCTCCACCTCCGCATCGCGCCTCGGCAGTCCTCCCCCCCCATTTTAAGTTTTTTAAAAAAAACTTACCTATGTGCTTCCACTGCCCTCCCTCCCATTTTAAGTTTTTTTAAAAAATCAACCCCTTACCTCCATGCCTCCGTTGCCCTCCCCCCTCCACTTAACAAAACCAAAAACACTTACCTTTGAGGAGGCATGGGTGACGCTGCTACCAGTGAAGAGGGGCGGAGGGAGCGCAAATGTACATCACTCCGCCTGCCACCATCGCCGCGACGTCAAAGAGACGTCCGTGAAGACGCGGCCCAGGTCAGATCTCACTGGGCTGCTGGCAAACTAACTGAAATAAAAGCATACTTGGCCACTTCTGCTACCTGGGCTTCCAGGCGCCAACCGGATCCAGGAGTTTCCCCAGCCCTAAACTGTGAACCTGCTCCTTTAGGGGCAATAGAAACCCATTCAAGACAACTTGAACACTTAGACCCAGTTCAAGTCTCTCACCAACTGACAGTACTTCTGTCTTATCTGGATTAGTGTGTGACCAAACATGCAGTCCTTTATTGACCTCAGGGAAAGGTTTGGGACTTCCACGATCTTTCTCAGAGTCCAACAGAAGAGAGAAATAGAGTTGTGTGTCATCAGCATACCGATGGCATTGCAGTCTCAACTTCCAGATGACCTCCCCCATTGCTTTCATGTAGATATGAAAATGCATGCAGATATAAAGTGTGTGCATAATGTACTTTTTTCTAGTGGTATAATGTTCAGCAGTTTTTGTACCCCCTGCCCAGTGATTGTTTTTTTAAGCCCAGAGGAATTTAAAAAGTGCTTTGGGGTTTAGTGGATGGGCTGTTAAACAGGAAACTGTCAGAAAAAAAAATATCTATAGCCTCCTCCACACGGGGCGTTTAATGAGCCTTGAAGGCTCATTATAAATTTTACCTACACACGAGCGGAGCGCAAAACGGGCGTACAGGCGCGTTATCTCCCCGATAATGCGCATTTTCGAACGCGCGTTAAATAGCGACTTTTATTTTGCTCCGGCCGTTAAAGCGCATTTTCGCTGTGTGAACAAGCGATTATGCGCATTAACTACCTGGAAAGTGCTTTTTGGGCATCTTTTAATGCGCTTCGCCGCTTCCCGCCGCCTCCCGTGCAGAGGGATTGTGAGTAAATGCGCCTCCGCGATAATGCGCATAATTGCGGAACCAGGCGCAAAGGCGCATTCTTGTGGAGGGGGCCTATGTGAGAAACACAACTTATTCAAAACCAAGAAGCTACTATTCTTTATCCACTACCACAGAGATTAGCCCTAGTTATTTCTGCAAAACTAATTACTGGCCTGTCAACCGCATGGCTGCGTTCCTAATGAACCCCAGTAATTCAGACTTAAGACATGTTTATGATAAGAGGAGTAGTAAAAGTAGTGGCTAACCTCTAATTTAAATTAAACGTATGAATTCATTGAATAAATCACAAAGTTAGCAATAAACCACAAGCATAAAACAACAGCAAGAACGTTTAAAACAAAGAGTAGCAGCAGTTCAGACAACACATTTCTCAACAATGGTTTTAGAACTCCATGGTGGAGTTTTTACACCACTGTTGAGAAAGGTGTTGTCTGGAGGGAAAACTCCACCCCCACGGTGGATTTTGTTTTTTTTTAGAAAACACTCCATAATGAACATCTATGCTGTGCAGAGGAGAGTTCATGCACAACCATTGTGTTGCATGTTGTGTGGAGGGCTCCATGGAGTTTCCAGTTGCATTGAGTGGACTTTTCCCACTGGCTACAGAGTTAACTGGCAAGAGTGGCGAACGGAGTGAGTGCCACTCTAGATGAGCTGCCCGGATACCATTGGGAGTATTGGGGGAGGAGAGAGGGCGGAGGAACTGTCAATCAAATGCCATGTTGACTTTTACTCAACCCACAGTCACACAACAGTGGAGTTAGAACATGTTGTGTGGTGAGTACCCCCTACAAACTCAACCGTTGAGTGGAGTTTTCACACTGCTTAGAGAAATGTGTTGTGTGAACTGAGCCATTGAATATCTATGCAGCAACAGCAAATCACAGCACAGTCCTAACAATTATCTATTCAGAAGTAAGTCCCACTAAGTTGCTAAAAGATTGCAACCTAAATTAGCATATTTCCAAATCCCTTACTGGAAAATCAGGAGGGAGGAAAGTGAACAAACCTCCCAGTGGAAAGAATGTCAAAGCTTCTCCCATGTGGTCATCAGCTCCATTTTAAGAGTTTAGATCACTCTCTGTGATCTCAGACTGGGGTATGTGAGATTATATTGCATCCTTCATATCTGGTAGGCCCTCCAGATGTTTTGAACTACAACTCCCATGAGTCCAACCCAGCATGGTTAATGGTCAGGGATTATGAGTTGTAGCACAAAACACCTGGAGGTCACCATGTTGCCTGCCCATGCTTTATATGATTCCCGAGTGACAAGACTATCGTTTCATTCCATACAGTTCTATAGATGTGCATTTGATGGGCCAGTATTTTGTAGCTACCTCGAATGAGCACATACTACCACTAAACCATGACCCATTGAAATGCTATTTTACTGGCAGCAACGTGGGATTGCAGGGAAGCTTTCGTCAAGGATTACATCAGCTCTTTAATCTTCGCTTCCAGTTTTTTTGCATTAGCACCGGTTATTTCAAAAATCTAGGACCAAATCAAAATAAAATACAATTAATTGAAGAGACAAGAATTTCAGGGGAAACATCTCTCCTACACAAGCCTGTCCATACACTACAAAAATAGGCTGACCATATGAAAAGGAGGACAGGGCTCATGTAACTTTAACAGTTGTAGAGAAAAGGGAATTTCAGCCAGTGTCATTTGGATGCAATTAGTCCCTAGTGAAATTCCCTCTTCATCACAACAGTTAAAGTTGCAGGCACTATAGTAGAGTGACCATATACAAAAGAAGGCAGGGCCCCTGCAACTTTAACTGTTGTGATGAAGAGGGAATTTCACCAGTAACTAATTGCATCCAAATGACACTGGCTGAAATTCCCTTTTCTCTACAACTGTTAAAGTTACATGAGCCCTGTCCTCCTTTTCAGATGGTCAGTCTAACTAAAATCTATCAAGGAAGCCCTTCTGGGATCAGGTGGTTGGTAACTCGAGACTGGGCCTCTTTGGCTGAGGCACCTCACCTTTAGAATCCTTTCCAAAGAGAGGTTCATCTGGCATGTACTTTGATGATGTTTCAGTGCCACTCGAAACCTTTTCATTTTTCCAGGTCTTAAGGGATGATTCTAGACAGATGGCTCCTGACATTAATAAATCAGTCCTTTTCCACTGTAAGCTCTAGTTGAATTGTCTGGTAGTGGTGGTGGTGGTGGTTTGTTGCTGTTGTCCTACATCTATGGTTTTTATGTTTCTCTGCTTTTTACTATCTTCCAGCTTTTATTGTTTTGTTGTTTACTGGTCCATTGGTGTGTGTGTGTGTTTAATTGGTTTAGGTTGAGCAGCAATGCTATAAGTATGAGATATAGATAAAATTAATAAAATAAAATAAAGGGCAGAGGAACATTGTCACTCTAGCTAAAGAGAGCAGGGCTCCTGTAGCTCTAACCGTTGTGATGAAGAGGGAATTTCACCAGGTGCTGCATGCATACAAATAACATCTGCTGAAATCCCCTTTTCTATACAGCTGTTAAAGATACAGGAGTCCTGTCCTCTTTTCCACATGGTCACCCTAGGACTCCGCCCTCTTAAAACATTGTGCCTATGTTCACCTGTAGATTGCAGCCCTCAGTCCACCACAAAGACTGTGGACTTTTAATGGAACTGAAGGAGCATAACTTTGAATCATAGTGAATCATAGTGGCACAATCCCTGTTTTCATAAGTGATGGCTAAATCAGTGTTTGCATTTCCCATGGTCTCAACTTGAATAAAACATTTCTGTTGTCTAGAATATATTCCCTTTGAGAACAGCTGTTTTCTACTTTCGCTGCCCCATAAATGATGGGTATGTCACGTACAAATAGTGTCAAAAAGACTCAAAGGCGCAATTAGAGTTATATGAGCGCTGGTAATAGCATAGAAGCTCTGAGGGTAAACTATGAATCAAGTTCAGATGTTGGTTCTGCCATGAAACTGGTTCCAATCTTGCTTTTGTCCTCAACTCAGGTGCAGGTTTACTCAGTAGTAAATCTTATTCAGTTCAATGGGACTTCCTCTTAGGTAAGTGTGTATAGGTTTGCAGCCCTTGCAGCCTAAGGCAGACCATTGCGTCTTAACCTCAGCTCCAAATCCACAATATGGCCTTCCTTACATGTTTTTTGTTTACAAGGTGATCATGTATGTGAAGTGCTTGGAGCACTCAAAAGTGTTAGATAAATGTTAAAGATGATGGCTATGTGTGAAAAAGACAAATGTTTGGAACTTAGAGCACAATCCTATCAATTGCGCTCTCCTTAGAAGGAAGCTTCCGATCTTAGAAGCTTCCACATATCGAGCTCCATCACATCAGCGATTTATCGCACACCTGCCATGCCTGGTATGTGGTTTTGCAGCATGGTACTCACATGATCTTGTCCCTGACTTGTGCTCATCTCTCCCCCCCCCCCCGTTGTTGTGTTTTATTTTGGTGCAGGGAAAGTCTGGATTATTTTCCCCTCTCGCTTCTTCCGTCGTTGGAGGCGTGTGCTAATGGAGTCTTGTTGACAAAAGGGGAGAACGGGGCAGTTCTCCTCCTCCAGCACATCATCATACGGACTTGTTAGTTGGATGAATGGACTTTTTAGTGCTCCAACACCCCCACCATTGCCTGCAGAAACAGGAGCCCAGATGACACGTTAAATCAGTGAATCACTAGATAACAAAGCCAGAGCAAGGGCTTGGCTACACGTCGTGTTGGAAACGTTTCCTACCGCTGTTAATTACTTCGGTGTAAAACGTCAGGCGCCACTCTTGCATTTTGTGATGCGTGTGTAATCGGTTTGAATCGCTCTGTCCTGTCGTTGCGGTTCACACTGCATTGTATATCCATATGTGATGGTGTGTCTTTCCGCTGTTTGTTGAAGGCGGGCGAGTCGACGATTGGTCGGTCACATCGGTCTTTCTCCCCTCCCCTTTTTTAAATGGTTTATCGGCTCACTAGCCCTTCCAGGGGGAGGGGGGAGTACGCAGAAGAGCCAACGGAAGTTTAAGCATACTCGCATGCTAATGCAGGGATGGCTGGAAAGCAATTGCTCCTGCGACATACTTTGCAGGTCTCCATTTACCAAGCTGCTGGAATATTGAGTTCTGGTCACCATTCACCTAGCTGCTGGCAAATGGAGAACTGGTCTCCATTTACCTAGCTGCAGGAAAATGGAGACTGACTGTAACACTGTACCTGGGTATAACAGAATATGCTGCTGCTGGCAGACACTTTGCCTCAGTTATGGATGCAGTTCGCGCCTAAAGTTCTGCAAAGATGCTATTGGCTAAGAGATTTCCAAACGGACGCACCATATATGGGTACGAAGAAGGACGAAAGGAAGGGAGGGGGAGGAAACAGCGAAACATTGCAACACAGTATCTGCTGTCATTCGTTTAACATCGAGATAAGCAATGTAAAAAAGTAACATTAAACTTCAACAAAGAAGCGAAAAGAGGCGGAGAAAAACAAACGTCATGTGAATTAACTGGACTCGGTACGAACATCCAGCGATTCATCACGCATACACCACGACGTGTAGATCCTGCCCAAGTGGGGGGAAAGAGCCCACACCCATCAGAGCACCACAACCAATGAACTGGAGGAGGAAGGAGAAGGGGCGGGGTGGAGTGGAGTGGAAGAGCAAACAAGCGAAAACCCATGTGAAAGGGACTGTGTGTGATGGAGCCCTTGACGCGCTTATGAAATGGAGGTAAAAAAAACACGGAGGCAAACTGGGGGGGAATAGGTGTGATGGAGCCCATCCAATGCCATATCGGACTGCTGCAGGATGGGAGGAACAATAGAGCAGATTATCGCCTCTCTGTTCTCCTTTTAATTGTTTTCCCTCTAGATTGTCCTTTGAACCCATCTAAAGAAGATGCCCTGGGGGGTGCTGGGCCGGGGTTGGAGAGGCCATAGGATTATTTCCTATCCCCTCCTGCCCACTGAAACTCCCCCTTTTCCTCCCCTCCGAGGCTGCATTTGCGACCTTGGGAAGCAGCCAGTGCAGTCTTTACTGCAGCCACTGTGTGTGTGTGTGGGGGGGGGGGATTGGAACTCGAGTCCTTCTCTCAAGGTCACTGCAGTGTCTATAGGCTCAGGAGGGGAACTCCAAACGATGGTCCTATGGTCCCTGGGGTGCTCTTTCAGGAACCATAGGTAAAAATTATTTGAAGAGTATGTTTAATCGTCCCACCCCATCCTTCCAACCTGATAGAAGGGAGTTAATGTATTATCTTCTAATACACAAACAGGAGATCTATTTATATATAAACTTGTAGTGTTATCCTTACATCATGCCAAGGTTGTTAAAATGAACAATGTGGCCTACTAGACCACTTTGAGGGGAAAATAGAAGCTGACAACATGTGTTGATTAAACTGTAGAGTTATGGTCAAGCCAGGGCCCAAATTATGGGGGGAAATATAGAGGGCCCTTAATGAAATCCACAAGCTTCAGTGGCTCCCTTCAGCCTTCTAAAAAAGGAGCCGGGTGGGGTGGGCCTCTGCCCAGCCCCTCATTCAAGTATTGGGTGAAGAAGTGTGTTGGTTGGTTGGGTTAGCAAGATATATACATTAGGACATTTAAATCTTGTATATATCTTGCTAAATACATTTAGCAAGATATATACATTAGGACAATTAAATCGCCCTCATAGGTGGAGCCAATGGGTACAGTTAGGACAAGAGGTGTCAAAGCACGACCTGAAGGGTTAGGGGCAGATTCAAACCGGATCTAGAGCAGGACTAAAAAGTGTTTCTAGGCCACAAATACCTTTTCTCCTTTCATGAAGAATTGAAATGTTGGCACGGCATCGATATTGCAAAGGTTAGCCACATCCTGGGGAAGAGAGATCAAACAATAGGCCATAAAATCAAGGAACTCATTAAAATACGCTAGATGTTGATGTCCTGTATATATCTCTTAATAAAATGTGTGAGAAAACAAAGATACTTATTATTATTATTATCATCATCATCATCATCATCTTTATTTGTATCCTGCAGCTTTACAAAATTAAAACACATACAGTTAAAAGTTATAATAGAAATATACAAAAGTAAAAAAATATAATTAAATAGGTTTCAATATTAAAACATTTCAACTAATCAATTACATATTAAATTTTAAAAATCTTAGACATAGAGATCCACATTATTCACCAAAGTTTTTGCCTGCCTCCGAAAACAGATCAAGGAGGGGGCCAGTCTAGCTTCCCCTGGAAGGGTGTTCCAGAGCCTTGGAGCAGCCACTGAGAAGGCCCTCTCCTGTGTACCCACCAGGTGTGCCTGGGATGTTGGTGGGACTGAGAGAAAGGCCTCCCCAGAAGTTCTCAGAGCACGGGCAGGCTCATATGGGAGAATACGGACTTTCAGATAACCTGGACCCGAGCTGTATAGGGCCTTATTGTGCCTGGAAACAGACTGGAAGCCAGTGGAGTTGTTGTAAGAGAGGAGTTCTGTGCTCCCTGTAACCAGCCCCGGTCAACAATCTGGCTGCAGCTCTTTCAACCAGCTGAAGTTTACGAACACTCTTTAAAGGCAGCCCCATGTAGAGCGCATTATAGTAATCCAATCGAGATGTAACTAAGGCATACGTCACCTTGGCCAGGTCCGGCATCTCAAGGAACGGGTGCAACTGCCGCACAAGCTTTAACTGTGCAAATGCACTTCTGTCCACCTCTGAAACCTGGGCATCCAGGCTCAGGGCTGAATCCTGAAGTACACCCAAGCTGCGAACCTGTGTCTTCAGGGGGAGTGTAACCTCATCCAGCACAAGCTGAATCCCTGATCTGTCTTTCAACTGACCAGGAGAACCTATGTCTTGTCTGGATTAAGCGTCAATTTGTTTGCCTTCACCCAGTCCATTACTGCCGACAGACACTGCTTTAACACAGAAACAGCTTCCTTGGAATTGGGCGGAAAGGAGAAGTAGAGTTGGGTGTCATCAGCGTACTGGTGGCACCGCACCCCAAAACTCCGGACAACCTCTCCCAACGGTTTCATGTATATGTTAAATAGCATGGGGGACAAAACCGAACCTTGAGGGACTCCACAGACCAATGGCCAAGGGGTTGAACAGGAATCCCCCAGCACCACCTTCTGGGTCTGCCCCTCCAGGAAGGAATGGAGCCACTGTAAAACAGTGCCTCCAAGTCCCATCCCAGCAAGGCAGCCAAGAAGGATACCATGGTCGATGATATCAAACACCGCTGAGAGGTCCAGCAGAACCATAACCAGGTCTGAAGCCAGATTGAAATGGATCTAGATAACCCGTCTCATCTAGGAATCCCTGGAGTTGGGAGGCTACCACACGCTCCAATACTTTGCCCAAAAATGGAACATTGGAGACTAGCCGGTAGTTATCTAATGTGGTGGGGTTCAAGGAGGGCTTTTTCAATGTGAGCCTCACCACTGCCTCCTTCAAGCAGGTTGACACTATGCCTTGGTGAACGGAGGCATTGACCACTCCACTTACCCACTCAGCCAGTCCCCCAGATCTATTTGGGCTGCATCAGATATCCTCTTATATTTGGTATCTGTTTGGAAGTGTCACATTTGACACTGAAATACTTGATACTTTTTTATATGCTTTAAGGTGGTTTCCTGCATTGAGCAGGGTGTCGAACCCGATGGCCTTATAGGCCCCTTCCAACTCTACCATTCTATGATTCTATGATATAATTTTTGTTCCCCTGGCTGCTATTTTTTCCAGGACAATTCCTTTTCCTTCTTTTCATTGTCATTTATTAGTATCGTGATTACTACCGTTATATATCCATATACCACACAACTGAAGGCTAAAGTCTCCAGAGAAGACAAGAGTGTGGTTGTAAGGGTGTTTGTGCACACAGAGACAAAGCAGACATTGCTTTAAATGTGTGTCTAGCAGCTACATCTTTTGTTCATTTTTATTCTAGAGTCTTAGGGTGACCATATGAAAAGGAGGACAGGGCTCCTGTATCTTTCACAGTTGTAAAGAAAAGGGGATTTCAGCAAGTGTCATTTGTATGTATGCAGTACCTGGTGAAATTCCCTCTTCAGCACAACAGTTAAGGCTGCAGGAACCCTGATCTCTTTTGTACCTGGTCAAGAGGGCAGGGCTCCTGCAGCTATAACTGTTGTGATGAAGAGGGAATAAAAATGCATACAAATGACACCTGCTGAGATTCCCTTTTCTATGCCACTTTCCACCCTAATCTGGTCACTCTTGCTAAAGGGGGCAGGGCTCCTGCAGCTCTAACTGTTGTGATGAAGAGGGAATTTCACCAGGTGCCATATGCATACAAATGACAACTGCTGAAATTCCTTTTTCAATACAGCTGTTAGATACAAGAGCCCTGTCCTCCTTTCCATATGGTTACGCTTCCCTATCCCCCACACTAGGATCCCAGTCCAAACTGGGGGCCCTGTGCCTACTCTAGAGTAAAAATGAAAGGGGAAAAAGTACATGCTCGACACAGATTTAAACGTGTGTTTTAGCCCATAGAGAACAGTTCCCTGCCTCAAGGAGCTTACAAGCTAAGGGACAAACTAGGCATAATGTTAATGCCTAGGCACATTTCTTGTAATGCACATAGCTGTGAAGGGAAGCACCAATAGGGAAGGCACCACAGGAGCTGCAGAGGAAAGGGGGAATTGGGGGGAAAATGCCTCAATCACCCTTTGCATTCGGAGAAGCCTTTACAAGGTCAAAGAACCTTCCATGAAGGAAAGGACAACTTTGGATACAATCCCATATATGTAACATGTACACAATAATACATGAAATGTTGGAGTTTCACTTTTTTTTTAACATAGGTATGTGTTTGCAGATATTCCACTATGGTATTAACATTGGCTGCATTCGGACAACACATTAGTCAATGGTGGGTTGAGTAGCCAACTCACAGTTGGTTATTTTGTGGGTACTCCCCACACAACATATTCCTACACAACTGTGGGTGGTTGGGGCTAGTATTGAGTGGACTAATAGTCAACCCAGCATTTGACTGACACAGCCCCTGCCCCTCTCCCCACCCTCCCTCCTCCCTCAGTCCTCCCAGTTCTATCCCAGCAGCCTCTGCAAGTTTCACCAGTTGTAGCAGAGTGGCAGCCGCCGCTTTGGTCACTCTTGCCGCCTGCCTCAATGGGCTTGTGTTTTAACCCACTCACCACATGCCATTAACCCACTCACCCCTCCACACAACACTTTAAACAACTGGCTTCGAGCTAAACAATTTGCAAGCCAGTTGTTTCTCTCCGTTGCTTATTTGGGCGGAATAGCATACCGTCAGTAGTTTGTGAGCAGTGTGTCACCCTCCACACAACACAATAAGCAACACAACTGATGATTGTTTCCCTCGCCCAGTTGCTTAATGTGTTGTCCGAATGCAGTCATTGAGTATTACACATGTTGGTATGGCAGGCTCATGTGTTTTTTACTGTATTGCAAAACATGCATAATTGTTGAAAGAAACATGCATTCTTATACCAGTAAAATAAAGGACCCCTTCGCATAACTCATACTTGACTTATGGACTCCAGCAGATGTCCATGATGTGGTGATGACCACTACCCTAGAAGGCTTTAAGATATTTATTTATTTATTTATTTATTGCATTTTTATTCCGCCCAATAGCCGAAGCTCTCTGGGCGCTTTACAAAAATTAAAACCATGAGTACTGTTCAAAATATAAAACAACAACAGTATCAAAAATGTAGCCTAAAAATACAATATAAGAGCACAAGCAGGATCAAACCATGCAGCGATGCAGAAATTAATACAGATTTAAAATACAAATGTAAAACAGCAAAGTTAAAAATTAGATTGATTAACTGTTAAAATACTGAGAAAATATAAAGGCAGGGTGACCATATTTGGGAAACCAAAAAAGAGGACACCCAATGGTAGGAGGGAATGACGCGCTTTCCTGAGACCCCGGAAAGTGTTCTTTCCCCTCTTCCGTTCCGATTAAAGGCTCCGATTGGAGCGAAGGAGGGCACAGGTGTCAATCCCACCCACCCCCAGTGCTCCAATTGGGGCCTTTTCTTTAATGTCCAGCAATGACATGCTTTCCCCTTTAAGGCCCCGATTGGGGCAGGGGGCGGGATGATGGCCTTAATGGGAAAAGCATGTAATTCCAGGACATTATAGAAAATTACAGAAAATCCCCCCTGATACCCATGATAGAACAAAAAACCAGGACAAATCCGGGGAAATCCTGGCAGTTGGTCACCCTATATAAAGGTCTTCACCTAGCATCTAAAAAAGTATAATGTAGGTGCCAGGCGAACCTCTCTAGGGAGCTCATTCCACAGCCAGGGTGCCACAGCAGAGAAGGCCCTCCTTTGTCAACTCCAATTGCGAACCCCCCTCCCCCAGGCTAACAGTCATCTTGACCCTGTGGGGAAGAAGAACTGAGGGAGATAGGAGCAGGCAGAGACCATCAAGTCCTGCTTCAGTTAGACACCCCCCCCCCCCAGGGCTGACATTATGACCCTGTGGGGAAGAAGAAGGAGGTGTTGGTCTGGCCCTCCATTGGGAGAAGAAAGGGGTGAGCAGGGCCTTCCCATCAGCCCTGCTGAACAGTCTCCTTAATTTCTTCTTCTTTCCCCCCTCTTCCCTCCCCATCCCCTTTTCCTTATGTGTCTTGTCTTTTTTTTAGCATGTAAGCCTGACGGCAGGGACTGTCTTCTTTACTGATTGATTATAAGCCGCTTCGGGAGCCTTTTTGGCTGTGCGGGATAAAAATGCTATAAACAAACAAACAAACAAACAAACAAATAAATAAATAAATAAATATTAACCATGGTAATTGAATGACACATCAATGTACGGAAGCAGTGATCCTCTGATGTCATAGGCCAGAGGCAACCAAGAATAGATGCTCATCACTCATGCTCTTCTTGTGTGATGTTAGAACAGCCTCCACCAACCTGGGTCCCTTCAGATGTTTTGGCCTACAGCTTCCACCATGCTTGGCCACTGGCAATACTGAATGTGGCTGATGAGACTTAAAAGCCAAAACATCTGGAAGGACCGAAGGAGGGGAAGACAGTTGTAGAAGCTTCTGGCTAGCTACTGTTGGAAACAGAATGCTGGACTAGATGGACCATTGGTCTGATCCAGAAAGCCTTGACATAATCTGTCCTCTGATATTAATAGCTTACCTCTGCCAAGTCCACATCAACGCTGCAGAATAACACATTTTCATAACGAACAGCCAACTCCTTCAGAACAAAATGTAACAAGGCAATTAGTGGATATAGATTATTGATATGGCCTGATTCACTTCTGGCCTCAAGTGCCCTTCAGCATGAGGGATGATCTCACATTGATTTTCTCTCTCTTTCTCTCCCCCCCCCCCCATTTGTTGTATAAAGTAAGACTCCATCAATATTATTGAAGAGAAACTGAAGAGTGAAGAAAACATGATTTGACCAAACGGTATGATGAATTTCAAGTCGTTAAAACAAGGATTTTGTTTATGTAGGGCAGGATTCCACCCCCACTGATTCTCTTCTACCCCACCAATTCTGTAGCACACTCAGAATGCACCGCTTGCACAGTGGCAATTTAACACTTCTGGGGCAACCTGAAATGAGCAGAGACACTTATTTGGAAGGAGGCAGGTTGGCAGAGTTCCATAAGGGAGCTCTGCTGACCCGTCTCCTTCCAGAAACCAGCATTTCTGCGCATTTCTGGGCTTCCCCTAGGAAGCGCTACATCTCCCTTGTGTAATCGGTGGGTCCCACTTGCGCAATGGAATTGGTGGACCCACCAATTGCAGAAGGGAATCAATGGGGTGGAAAGGAATTGGCTGGGGAATCAATGCCCTGTTGGATTCTGCCTTTAGTGTCAAACTATGTTAAATACATAGCATGCAGGGGCTTATTTGTTTTAACTCCATAGAAAGTGTGAAGGCCCCAATCCAGGTCGGGATCACAGCACATCGGGAAGGGAGATTTAACTCTTCCCACCCAGACGGAGTTTCTTCTGGAGCAGTCTTCTGGAATTTAAGAAAGCCGTGAAGACTGCTCTCTTCCGGCAGGCCTATCCAGTTTAATTTTAAGATGTTTTTAATAATGTATTTGTTTTTTTTTCTGTTTTAAGGGTTTATCTATTTTATTGTTTTTATATTTATATTTGGTAGGCTGACCATATGAAAAGGAGGACAGGGCTCACGTAACTTTAACAGTTGCAGAGAAAAGGGAATTTCAGCCGGCATCATTTGTATGCAATTAGTTCCTGGTGAAATTCCCTCTTCATCACAACAGTTAAAGGTGCAGGCACTATACTAGAGTGACCATATACAAAAGAAGGCAGGGCCCCTGCAGCTTTAACTGTTGTAATGAAGAGGGAATTTCACCAGGAACTAATTGTATACAAATGATGCCGGCTGGAATTCCCTTTTCTCTGCAACTGTTAAAGTTACATGAGCCCTGTCCTCCTTTTCATATGGTCAACCTATATTTGGTGTTGTTCCCCGCCTCGATCTAGATGGAGAGGTGGGTTAGAACTGAAATAAATAAATAAATAAATAAATAAATAATAATAATAATAAATTCCCTCCCAACATGGCAGTTAACAGTAGTAGAAAAACTATCCATTGGCACCAACTGATTACTTGAATTTCTAGTGGATTTTAAAGCTAATATATTTCCCCCTCTGGTTCAGCCCATAGGATGATGAGTGCTTGATCATTCACTTAATATTGCCTGTCCACAGTACATTTTGGCTTTTATAGTTGACAGTAGTCTAGTCGTAAATGGTTGAGTACAGGCGCTCATCATGTCCGTTCTCACAGCCAACCCCTCAAGAAGTGTCCAACAGGCAGGCAGCTATGCTGATCCATATCAATAAACAAGCTCTAGCAGTTTTCATCTTTACTAGGAGCAGGTCTTTTGTAAAGCTAACAGGCTTTAAGATTTCCCCCACAACAATATATTGTAATGCAAAGTACTTTGAAGTGGTTTGGCCTTGAATGGGCAATTAAGACCCATTACCTTCATGACAGACCTGCACCTGGTGAAGATGAAAACTGCTAGACCGGGTTTGTTAATTTGGATCTACACAGCTGCCTGAATGTTTGGATTTTCACTGTCATGATGAGCACCTGCACTTCAAAACTTACCACTACAGTACTGGTTAAGTCTTCTCCCTTTTTGGATCCCCAAGGACCCCACCCCCAACTGCGCTCCTGCTGCTTTATCCATTCACTGGAGCAATCCAGCAAATGAATCACAACTAAGGGTACCTCTAGACGGTCGCTTTTCCCCACAGTAGCTTTGGAGTGACAGCAAGTGGATTACATGATGCTGCCGCCACTCCGAAGCTACTGTGGGGAAAAGCCCCAAAGCTCCGCTCTAAAAAAGTCAGGCATTTACCCCGACTTTTTTAGCTTGGAGTGGGCTGGGCAGGGAAGGGAATGGACCAGCAACCCATAAGCTCGCTGCACCGCCTCCACAGTCCTCCCCCAATTAAAAAAAAAAAGCCACTTACCTTGGAGTAGGGGAGCTGATGCTCCCAGCTGCTCCTACAGCTGCCGCTGGGCAGGCATGGGCACAGCAGCAGCAGCAGGAAAACCCGCCCTGGCACTCCTTCTGCTGTAGATGGGCAGAAGGAGCGTCAATGCAGGGCGTGCCACCTGCCGCTGCTGCTGCATGGTGGAAGAGGTGCCATGAAGAGGAGGCTAGGTCCACTGGGAATATATGGAATGGGATACAGCCCAGTCCTAGTCAAAAGTACTTGTAAACCAAACTTATCAACAACCAATTTTTGCTGGATTGCATCCAATGAATGCATCCTTGCATCCTTGCTGACTGATTTCTGCGCCTTGACCCTCCCAGTATCTTTGTTTCAGGCAGTCACACCACTGATTCATTTGGGAGTACAAAGAGATAACTGAGACTAGAGTGAGGTGCTTCCTCCCTCTCCCTAACAGATCCTGAGTACTTGTAATCAGCATTAATCTATTGGGCATTGGTGGGAGAGCTAGGACAGGTGGGCAAAAGCTGATGGCTTTTTCAAGACAAAGATGGCAATCCTCCATGTTTCCTTTTAGAGTAGGGGTTTTCCAGTTTCATTTTAAGGAACCCTGGGATTAGTCAGAGCCTTGTCAGGAGTTTCTTAATGAAGACAATCAGTAACAGCAGGCAAGCTGCCCAAATGACTATTAGTATTTCCTGTGAAATGAAGGCACAGTGGAGTGTACGGCATGTCTAGGGCACATTTAGTGAGCCGGGAAAAGGTTTGCTGGATGCAATCCAGCAAACATTAGTCATGACTCAAGTTCTTTGGAAATCAATGTGGCTTAACAATCAAGCAAATATAGTTAGTATTCTAAGCCCCGCAGTGGCTGCACAGTGGGGCTTTTACATGAAGCTGCACTTCAAAAAAGTCAGGGACTTACCCCACCTTTTTTCTTCAAAGTGAGGTCACCATGGCCCTTCTGCCATGTGACCTCACTTCGGTGTCGAGCTGGAGGTGTTCTGGTGCGGATGGTGACCCCTGATTGGTTGTTGGAAGTTGGGTAAGGGGCGGGTCCAGCGAGTTGAATGGCCGCCGGAAAGTTCACACTGCCTCCTGCCATTGGGATGACCTGCCACCATCCTTCAGCAGCGAAATTGTGGAGTTTAGCGGCAGAGCGGCAACAATATGGCGCTGTGAAGGCAGGGCCCCATTCATGATGTGACTAGTTGTGAGGCTAACTAGCTCCTCATATGAACTAAGCATGCATGCTAGAATACTTCCCAGAATCCTCAGCCATGCACAAGGGTCCTGTGGCAGATACACAGAAGTTCGTCAACAGACAAACTGAACTGCTCCTCTCTCCCATAATGCATTGCTAGGTGATCTGATACCTACAACACCTTCCATGGACTAATTCCTTCAGTCTGCAATCTCCATGGGCCTATTTAAAACTGCAGTCCTCACGGGCACCACATCTGGCCACAAGTTTGGACTTCTCTGTTTCTTCCCCCACCCTAGCTGATGAAGATTTCTGGAGAACTTGAAACTTGAAAGCTTGAAAGAACTTGAAAGCTTGCTCCTCATGCAGCAATATGGCTACCTTTGCTTTTTGATGTGGCAAAGGTTTTGGAAAAGTGGTACGTAAACCTCAAATATGTGCTGCTCTCGCATGACAGGTTTCACCTGAGTCCCTTTTTTCTGCCAGAGGTGTGCAGACCTCCGACTAGTCAGGTCTACTTTGTTTTTCCCTAGAGCCTATCCACCAACCAAAGCCAAACGACATATGCTTAGAATTAAAGAACAGTGTTCCTCTGGAGGACACATACTAAGCCTAGGAATTCGTTCTGAGTACCAGAATTGAACGGAACAAATGCCCACACCTGGTCACTTAAAGCTGTCTTCATTTCAGCAGACTAATTTAGGTGGAAAGAGTCATTTTGTTATTGCTATTGTTAAACCTTTGCCAGTCTACTGCAAATCACCCAGAGATCAACCAGTAGGCCCAATCTACCTTCTCCCAGCCTGTTTGACGTGGTGACAATTATTAGCAGCACAGGAGCCCTGTTCTTCTTTGAATCTGGTAACCCCATATCATGTGATGCAGCTTTCCCCATCCTTGTGCCTCCAGATGTATTGGACTGTGACTTGCATTATTCCCAGCCTATGGCCATGCCAGCTGGGAATAATGGGAATTGCAGTCCAACACATCTGGAGAGCACCAAATTGGGGAAGGATGTAATTATGAGGCTTAAAACTGGAATAACTGAAGTTTTAGAGGGAAGTCCCTAGGTTGGCTTGGGGGACTCTTTGAGCAGATGTGTCTCCCTGCTCTTTTTATGCTAACAGATTTTAATTCAAACCTTTCATTAGCCTTTGCTTGGTTAAAAAACAACAACAGTTGCTGAGCAACAAATGAGAAGAGCTGCAATGGCATCAGTCCACAGGGAGCCACTTAGAACGACAATGAACTTGAAGCGTGTGCGTGCATGCTTGCATGTATGCACCTGTGAGTGAAAAACATGTAGTGTTCCTGACTGTGGGAGATACTTCCTGTCCTCCTGAAAGGCATTTACTGACTCATTTCTAATAATACTATGTTCCCTAAGGTAGGGTGGGTTTTTGTGTGTGTGTGTGTGTGTGTGTTTTGTTTTATTACAGTGAGTGGTAGCAGATCAGATCAGATCCCTAAAACACAGCCCAGCTTATATTCATTTAATTTATTATATTTCTATAGAGCCTTATAGCTGAAGCTCTCTGGGCCATTCCTCCACCCTGCATTGGGTGATTGGAATGGTTCTGATCATCGTGGGCGCAATCGATAGAATTGTGTCCTTAATGAATTAAGTTTCTGTTATTTATGTATTAGGGAACTTATGCTTGGAGAGAGCAATATAAACCAAGTTTCCCAGTGATTCTCTGATTCCACTCAATTTAAACTCCGGTTGCCAGATCTACGTGTGATATGGGTCTGCCACAGAAAACAGCATCCCAGTGCCCTGTTCTTCCCTGAAAAGTGGTGTATCGTTTGCCCTGTGTTGACACACCATCAGCACACGCCACCCCCCACTCCTGCTCCACATCACTGGCTGCTACTGTTGGGAATGGGGAATGCATAATGTGACAACTACAACAACATGATATGGGGTAAAAGTTCTGATGTTCTGTTGGGAAGAACATTAGAACTCAGTGCAAGAAATAGGCTTTAAGTGGCAGATCCATGTTACAAATAATGTGTAGTTTCCCCCACAGTCTTTGCATGTTGGTGGTGTTTACCTTGGACTTCAGCAATCATAATTGAAATAGGCATTACGGCAGCCTTTGTCAGTCTGGTGCCCTCCAGATGTGCTGGATGATAACTTTCACCTTTCCCAGCCAGCACAGGCAATGGACATGTTGGCTGGGGATGATGGAATGTGTAATCCAACACAACTGGAGGGCACAGGAGGGGAAGGCTGCATTATGCATGAATGACTCAGGGATCTATGGAGTGAGCAAAGATGTCTTGTTTTGCTCATTTTACAGTCGGGAAAAGGACAGATGATCAACAATTCATCTGATTTATGAGCAGGCGTCCAGTACTACCTTTTAAATCTTTCAGCAAAATCACCCAGGGGCCCCTAGAAGTTGATTCATTTAAACCAAACAAACCCTAATCTCCTCTCACTTTAAGTGCTTACCTAAAAGCCCATTGTTGCAATATTTAGCAAGATGCATTAGCAGCTTGCTCTCTATCTAAACAGCAATTTGGCTGCTTAATAATATTAGATGCTTTTATTGTTGCCTTCTTTATTCTAGGAGTGTCTGTAGCTATCAATCACACATGGGGAATTGTTTGGTGCCAAAACATTCCTCTGCTTAAAAGAACAAGCACAATGGACATATTTGCCAGAGGCTGGTACTCCATACTTTCCCCCCCCACCACCACCAGGTGCCTATCCCTTTATCAGCTATGTGTTACACAGCTATTCAACAGGTACATCTTTCCTCATCCTTTTAATTACATGCTATGAAATTCCGTAGCTGTTTAAATTCTGCCTATCACAGCTGTTTAAAGCCTCCATTGTTGGTATCATTCCAATTACTTTATGGTTTCTTCAGGATGTGTGAAAATGTATTGATTTGGGCAAAAGACTCCATGTTGACATACGGGGGTGCCAACTTATTTTAAAAAAAACCCAAATATGCTGCTGTGCCTTTAACAGCAGTGAGAAATATGGAAAGTCAAGTGATAGGAGACATTGCAAGTGGTGACTATCTCATTGCCACTTGTCTTTGAAAGGAGTCCTCCATTAGCATGGAACAGATGTCGACTTATTACTCATCCCATTCATCTCCTTGCACAACACTGTCTGAAATGATAACTGAATGGATGCCTGAATGGATCTCTGAACTACGCTCAATGGATTTACACTGCTACCAAAAATTTAAATGAGAGCTGTTGTTTATTGTTAGCATTATTACTGTAGCACCATCAGGGCTTATGGCTCTTGATGTAATAACATCAAAAGGTCCCAAGAAACATACAACCTAAAGTTAGATTGGGGAGAAGCAAGAGAGGAAGGGATACAAGAAGAGGCAAGGTTAACACGGGATGGATGTGAGCAAAAGCAATTGCATGTATTTAGAATTCCTTTTGGCCGGGAGTGAAGGCTCAAAGATTAACCCAGCCTTCCTCAACCTGTTGCCTCCCCCTAAATAGGTTGAATTACAGCACCCGTCACCCCCGCCATTGGCCATGTTGGCTGGGGATGATGGGAGTTGCAGCCCAACACATCTGGAGGGTACCAGGTTGGGGGAAACTGGATTAAGGCTTCACTGGGAATATGGGTTTTGAGATGAGGTTAAGAGGGAGAGAGAGGTGGCACCCTAGAGGTATTCCAGTTTGGAAGTGGATGTTAAGCACAAAGGGAAGCAAAGGACCATAGCTCAGTGGAAGAGCACATACTTTGCATGTAGAAGGTATCCCAGGTTCAGTCCTTGGGATTTCAAATTCAAAAAACTAAAAAGAAAGAAAGAAAAAGAAAGAAAGAAAGAAAGAAAAGAAAAGGACAAAGGAAACTCTTTGCCAGAGAGTTCAGAGAGCTGCTCCAAGTCAGAGTAGACCAAGCACGGGGAGCCTCAGGATTGAAGGCCAAATACAGAGGTTTGAATCTGGCCTTCTGGGTTTCCCCTGGCCCCATGCCTTCCCCCTATCCACCACTTGCTGGGTGGCTTCCTGTTTTGTGTGCAGTTTTTCACTCTTTCTAAAAGGCTGAAATGCAGTTGCTGGTAGTAAGAGCTTTAAGCAAAAAACATGCTAATATTTTATCCTGCCCCCTTTTGCCTTCAGCCCCACGTGCCTCTGGAATGTGGCCCCTGAGAGCTTCTCCGAAACGGAATTCGGTTCAACACTCCCGGAGCAGACAACAGCGGGCTAGATGGACAAATACCTTCCTATAAGGTATTTGGGTGAATGAGAAGAGTTACTCTGCCTTGGGTAAAATAAAAACAACAATGGATTTTCATTTTCTCCTTGCATTGGGAGAGCAGTGATAGCAACATTCGACTTACATGAACAAGAGGACGAATCATTTTGCAAGGCCCGCACCATTTTGCTGAAAAGTGGACAACAGCAAGTTGGGATCCTGCATTCTTCAAAAACTCCTCGAATTCTTTCTGTTTGAGAGAAGCAGCAGCCAGTGGGTAATGCTTTCGATCATACAGCAGGCGTGACAAATTAAACTAAGCATTTGACCTCTGAACTCATTAGAGGATTGCTTTCATTACAAATAATAAAAATATATTTTATCGCCAATATGCTTCATTTGTATAACTATTTTATTTTATTGTTCTTTCAACAGTTTTATACAACTATCACATACCTATTTGCAGCTTTGGATAAACAATTAGATTAGTCAAAGAGAAGGAGTAATGAGATCTCAAACGAAAGCACAGAGCATGAAGGGTTTGCAGGAGGAAAACAATGGTTTTGCTAAATTGATCCCAAAACTGAGATTAATTCAGATTGCAGGAGGCCAAGAGTCTTCTTTTACAGAGGACAATCCTCTGTTTGATGGGCTGTCATGTCCGGTTCCAGTTTAAAGATAAAGAAGAATAAGAACTATTGCCCATCAACAGTTAGCACCTGGACAGTAGACTGAACACCTGGTCACAGCCATCCACATTGTGGTGAGATGTACTGTATTTCTATTTATATTATAATTATTATTTCTACATTTGAATCTATACCTAAAAATTAGCATATGCAAATTTTATGCAAACCACTGCCCTCTTTTGCCCTCTTTTTTGATGATGCATTTCCTTTTTTGGCAATTCATAAGTGGCTACCCTACATTGACCATAAACATTCTAGATTTAGTGTGAAATGCCATCTTTGGCCATTAGCTCAGTTACTGAGGTGTAATGGAATGCGCAAACGGGACCTCTTGCTGGGAGGGTTAAGACATATGTATGTAAGAAGAGCCATATTAGATCCGACCAAGGGTCAATCTAGTCCAGCATTCTGTTCACACATGGCCAACCAGCTGCTCATAGGAAACCCACAAGCAGGACATGAGCGCAACAGCACCCTCCCACCCATGTTCCCCAGAAATTGGCATGTTGCCTCTGATACTGGAGGAATATATCACCATCATGGCTAGTAGCCATTGACAGCCTTATCCTCTAGGAATTTGTCCAATCCACTTTTGAAGCCATCCAAATTGGCGTTCATCACTACATCTTGTGGAAGTAAATGACATGATCTAACTATATGCTGTGTGAAGGAGTATTTTGCTTCCAACAAAGTCTACTGTTGGTTGCTTTGGTTTAAATACAGGGGATTGGCCACTAAAGATCAGTGCTGAACATTCAGTTCTGGTAGGGAAACCTGGATCTGAGGCTGATCCTGCACCTCACACAATGCCAGAGAAATGGCCTCTTTAAGTTGATGATGCACTAAAAGAGACGCTTCTGAAACTCCCTCTCCTGCAGAAGCCTCCTCCTGCTGCCCTGTTCCCATTGAAGACTTCCCTGGTTGAGAAGCAGGGGCTACTTCAAGCTCACTTCTCCTGGCTATGGAAGATAGACCATATCAGCGTCTTTCATCTCACCCCCTCCCAGCTCATAACAAGTGGGAGGCTGGCTAGAACTGAGTTCTCAGAGGCTGGACTTCCCACAGCTGGGCCTGGCTCTACAGAGTCCCCTTCTGACTCAGAATTGGTGTCAGAGGCTATAGCTTTCCCCAAACTACAGCAAAGTCTCAGACCCTATCCTAGGCTGACCAGATAAAATCCAGGTCAGGGCTCATGTAACTTTAACAGTTGTAGAGAAACAGGGAATTTCAGCCAGTGTCATTTGTATGCAATTAGTTCCTGATGATATTCCCTCTTCATCACAACAGTTAAAGGTGCAGGCACCATACTAGAGTGACCAGATACAAAAGAAGGCAGAGCCCCTGCAACTTTAACAGTTGTGATGAAGAAGAAATTTCACCCGGAACTAATTGCATACAAATGACACTGGCAAAAATTCCCTTTTCTCAACAACTGTTAAAGTTACATGAGCCCTGACCTGGATTTTATCTGGTCACCCTACCCTATCCCCTTTCTTGACACCATGCATAATTTTGTACACCTCTATCATGTCTCGTCTTACTCCCCTCTTTTCTAAACTAAACAAAGTCAAATGCTGTAACCTTTCCTCATAGGGGAGCCTTTCCTTATAGAGGAGCTCCTCCAGGGTACCAGGACGTGGCACCGTCACAACAGTAGATAACTGCAAAATGGTGTGTGTGAAAAATAAGAGTGGGAGCGCTATGTTAAAGGGAGGAGTTGAACACAAGTGAATGTGGATGGGTAATGGCCACAGAAAAGATATTACAAACAAAATCACATCTGTACATATTTTTGTGAGGGTCCATAGGTCGGCAACCTGAAGACCAGAGGCCGCATGGAGCCCAGGAACCTCACTCATTTATCCCATCTTGAGATGTGCTGCCCATTTAGATGGCTGCACCCCCCACTGGCATAGTAGAGACAGGGCTTCGTGCAGCAAACTTTGTAGGCGAAGGGGTGTGTGTGTGTGTGTGTGTGTGTGTATGAGGTTTCGGGTGTGAATGTATGTCCGTGTGTGTGTGTGTGTGTGTGTGTGTGAGTGAACTGGTGGGTATGTAAGTGAATGTGTGCATGGGCGTGTGTGAAAGGGAATAAGTGTTTGTGTGCATCTGTGTCTGTCTAAATAGCTGTGTGTGTCCTAGCCCTGCCCGCCACTGCAACACCCATTCATGTGGCCCCTGAAAGGTTCTGCAGCCACCAATGTGGCCCTTCATTCCCCCCAAAGTTTGCATAAACCTGTGTTAGATATGATTGCCTTGATCCATTAAGGCAATATGCACATGGATCACTTTCTGGATCAAAAAGGGATATGAAGGATTTTTTTTTAAAAAAAAGTCTGTTCCTGTGCATACTGTGCCCTTTGCTGGCTCCATGTACAGCTGCTGAACACATGGAGGGTGATGGCTCTGAGAGAAGTGATCACCTCTTTTGGTGAAATGAAGCCCATTCAGCCCTTTCCATACTCCCTTCCAATGGATGATCAGCACTCAGCAGAATGCTACCCTTCTGTCTGAGGAAGCCCCTTGCATGAAGCCACAAGATCTTTGCAGTGAAGGCCAAAATGAATCTTTCTTTCTCAACACCCCCTCAGCTCTATTTATTTATTACTAGAGTCCAATTCTTAATATGTATGGCCAGGATTGACCCACAACAAGAGAGAGAAGAAAAGGGAAAAGAAGCCAACATATTCCAAACATTTACTTATGGTAAATGGGTTTGTGGCTCCTCTAAAAGCTCATACAATTGCCTAGCCTCTTCTACAGTGGGAGGAAACAAGTGCCTAACCTCTTCTGCATATAGCCATCCATTCATTCTTGAGCTTTAAAAAACCAACACATTGGATGTTACTGCTCACTTCTATGTAAGATGATTTTGTCATGGTTTATCTGTCAATAATTCATTTTTTTTCCTGCCAAACTACTGAGTCAGGATTGGCCAGAAAGCAATGTATTTTAAGAGAAATTGATGTGGTTACATTTTTATATCCCATGTGAGGTCATGGTGTTTGAAAACACAAAGCAAGCACGTAACATTTTCTGAATTCCTAATAGGCTCTGTGACCGGTGAGCTGCATTTGGCTTATTGGTTCTCTAGTTGCACAGGCCTGCTGACAGCTCAATAAGAGATTCAACCATATTTAGAAATAATTGTTATTTTGTGTATAGAATTTCCAGGATCAACAGCTTGCAAGGTACTGGGCAATCCCTTATGACATCACAAAGAGCAGGAGGTGGGGTTTGTAAATAACTAAATGACATTATTCTGTTCCACCCATCACCAGGTCCAGAAAGCGGGGGGGGGGGGGAGAGAAAGAAATGTTTGCTCATTGCCTATCATATATTTGGCCACCATCAACTTGATTTCTGCCAAGTGAGAATCTGGCTTTCCATCAAATATCAAACCAATACAGCAATTTTTACAATACTTACCTGGTCACGTATATTCTGTAGCATTGTGAGTCCAAAGAGCCCTCTTGAAGCTGTTTTCTTCTCTCTTTATCAGGTGATTTAAGTCAGATCAGGTTGCCAGGAGGCTTTTATGACATAGAAAAATATGTCACCTCAAGTGTTAAAATGTACCATCTTTTAGCATACAGCTACTACACCATCATTTGGAGAAGCAACACGTTTACCTTCCTAGAAGAGTCCCTGGTCTTTAGGGTTGCCACTTTTCCTTTTCTTTTGTCAGGCTTTTGTGCCTTTCATAACAGCCTGGAACACAGAAATGTAGCCACTGAAACTTTTCCCAACATTTATTTCTATGCCAGAAAAAAAAAGGTCAGCTGCTCAGTTTCTATAGGCTGCTCTTAGAGGCACAGGAGGGCCAATAAAGAAGATGGCAACCCTAGGTGCAAAATGAAGGATCATTGTCCTTTCTCTCCTGGTGTCTAGGCCCTTTCTACACCATAGGGGTGTAGAGGGAGGAAGGGAAGGCGATCCTGGAAGTACCTAATACACACCATCGGCACAGAGGGAGGGAGGGTGATCCCAGGCAAACAGCCTGGTGTAGAAACGGCCTTATGCCAGGCACTGTGAATCACAAACCAAGAGCTGTTGGTCAGACATGGGTTCCCTGCATCACAGGGGTCCTGGTTACCTCTTGACCCAGGTCACCGCTAGGTCTCAGACTCACCGGAATTAATTTGGGGGAATGGGGTACACTGCAGCTGAACTGCCCCAGAGCCACATTTATGGGGGAAATGGGCACTAAAACAACTTTGTGAAAATGCGCCTTTTGGAGAAGGAAGCTACAGGATTGCTGCAGGGTGGTGATAATGTCATGTGTCGTAAAGGACCCTGAGCTCTCACTCCGCGCTAAATCACAGGTGTAGATTGGTCCCGAATCTGATGTCACAGTCTGCTATAAACCTCCTGGGTCTGCTTCACTCACTAACCCGTTTTGGAAGTGTGGCTGAAGCTCCAGAAGTACAATAATTGTGTGTAGGTTGGGGGGTGGCGGTGGAAGGGGGTAATCATTGTGGCAACAGGCCCCACCAGCACCCAATGTGTATTCCGATACACATCCTGTGCATGATCAGCAAGGCCTGGGAGCCCCATCACACTTCTGAAAGGGGGCTCTTTGTCCAGGGAATTCATTGCAGGAAGAAGCCACCATGTTGTTTATATGCACCGGTTGCATCACAGGGCTACTAGCACAAGCACTTCTGTTGCCTGAGGCAGGCAACCCCATGTGTGCCTCTGCCACATCTCCCCCTCCTGCCACCGCCGCCTCCTCCTTGCCACATCTCCCACTCATAGGCTGACCCAATAAAATCCAGGTCAGGGCTCATGTAACTTTAACAGTTGTAGAGAAAAGGGAATTTCAGCCAGTGTCATTTGTATGCAATTAGTTCCTGGTGAAATTCCCTCTTCATTACGACAGTTAAAGGTTCATGCACTATACTAGAGTGACCATATACAAAAGAAGGCAGGGCCCCTGCAACTTTAACTGTTGTGATGAAGAGGGAATTTCACCAGGAACTAATTGCATACAAATGACACTGGCTGAAATTCCCTTTTCTCTACAACTGTTAAAGTTACATGAGCCCTGACCTGGATTTTATCGGGTCACCCTAGCCTGCCATCAATGAGGTCTGTGATTGAAACTGCAGATAGCCTCTTCCAAAGAAGAAAGACAGCCATGGACTCTGATGGTTGGCAAGTGTGAGGTAAGGTTTAAGCCTTAGGATGTGATCCTAAGTATAGGATCACATCCTATGGGAGTTTGCCCCATTGGGTTAAGTGGAACACACTTCTTTTCTGGAAGAAGAAGAAAAGAGTATGCATGGGATCAGATTGTTAAGGCTTCTGTCTTCATTACAATTCTTACTGCACTGGGAACCTCAATCAGCAGTGGTTTGCTTAGTTGCGTTCATTCCATTCAGCTGCATACGAGGCCACATCGAAACACTGCACTCCTGTCATGAGGTGTGGAGTTTTCACATGGTGTTCTGCTAGTTTGCAGCGTGTATCACAGGTGGAGTGGCTGAGTGACACATTTTCTACCTCAGGAATTCTGTGATAGTTTGGCAGACTTTCCTACGTGTGTGGCAAGTGTAATTTGTACATTAAGTTTACCTTTAAGTACCTGGCAAAACTGTGCATGTGGATAATGAGAATGGGAGTGCTGTGTTAAAGGTTTGTGGGGGTGGGGGGCTTGCTTAAAAAAAAACAAGAAGAGAGATGAGTTAGAAGAGCAAAAACTAGAATATCTATTAGCTTCCATTAAATTTAATTCAAGGTGTTGGTACATACCTTTAAAGCCCTAGATAGCATAGGGATAAATATTATTATTATTATTATTATTATTAATAATAATAATATTTATTTATTTATTTTTTACCCGCCTCTCCTTCTGGTTTGAGGCGGGGAACAACATGAAATACAAATACATAAAACTGATTAAAACATTATTTAAATAACAATAAAACTCTTAAAATTCAGCTAGATAGGCTGAACGAGTGTCTTCTTTCCATACTAACCTGTCCCTGTTTTAAGATTGATTTACTTTAATTAATTTAAATGTGTTCATGTGCTTCAAGCCTGCAGTATCATCTTTAGTCACTAGGGGCAGACTTCCCTACCAGCACATAGCTTTGCATCCCATACAGCCAGAGGAGATCAAGAGGAACAGAGTAATACGCCTGCTGTGGCACAGCCCCATTCAGGGGAATGGAGTGGACAGATCCCTCCCTCAGGGGACACCATGGCAGGGACTGTACCTATGGGTCTTAAAAACATAGGAAAATCCCTTAAACGGAGTCAGACCATTGGTCCATCTAGTCCAGTATTGTCAACATTGATAGGCAGCAGCTCTCCAGGGTTTCAGGAAGGAGTTTGTCCAACCCTACCTGGAGAAGATGGGGATCGAACCTGGGTCCTTCTGTATGCAAAGCAGATGTACTACTGAGCCACAGCCTCTCCCCCAACTGCCAACTGCCATGGCTCCATAACTTTGTTTAAAGGCTTTGGTGTATCAAATTCAGGGCTATTTCAGCCTCTGCAAAGCCTGGTCCATTTGCTAGTATTTTGATAATAAAATAATAAAGAAAATGTCTTGTAATCAGCTCCATCATGGGCTCTCCTCCTGTTAATTGGTATCATCCACAAGCAGTAGGCATGATACAGGTTTGATGAAATGATGAAATCTGTCTGGAACTAGACTTTGTAGAGCATACATGGTTGGCTGATGTTCAAAGCAACAGCTCAGTGTCTCCACTTCTAACACCCACCATGTCTACTGTTACAAAATGCATATGGTGTATTGTCATTAAGTTGCGAGTTTCCTTTGCTACTTATGGGGGGGGGGGTGAGGAAAATTGCAGTGCAATGACATTGAGCCAGTTCACACAATCGCGGCAGCCACCATGCCTTATTTAAGTCATGGCGGGTTGCGTCACTTGCTATTTGCCATTTTGAATAGTCAGGATTCAGTAGGCAACCACCATGGTTTATGACAGGTTTCCCAGTCCCTCAGGCAAGCGCACGGTCTGGCAAACTGACACAGAACACCCAAATCAGCGAGACTTCTTTATTGCAAGAAATCCCATGGCAAAAGCTTAATGGTTACACACTTCAGAAATCATATAGCTGATGGTCAGTAACTATAGGCTCCAAGGAATTCCAGAACAGTCAAAAGCTAATCACTACTATTAACATGGTTTCACCATTGCCATCTCCATGGTTCTGAACACAAAGGAAGGCCAATCCATACACAGGTTTCAAACCTGGACAAGGGAGGGGGGATGATTCCTGACATGATCCCTCAGGCAATCAAAGGAGCAAATTCTTGAAAGGCCTAACAAACCACCCAAAGAGAGCAAGTCCAATCTGAGATCATACATTGGTAACTCAAGGCGACATGGTCAAGTCTTAAACAAGATCTTGGGGAAAGGTAAACCCTCAGACACAAGGAGTTCCGTGCCACTGCTTTCGCATGCCCAACTCCTCACCGCATGAGTCCAGGCAAAGGAAAGAAGGTCCATCAGCCAATCATCAAGCCCAGCCTGCTGGTACACTAAGCTGACGACAAAGACACACAACACACTGCAAACGGGAGTTCAAGTCTATGAAAAGCCTCACAGTACTTTTCATGGCAAGTTCGTAGTAGACCGAAAGTTCCACTTCGGAGGGAGACCTTGCCCCAGTTCAGGGGAGCTATAGCACGGCTCTGATAAACCGGAAAGCCGCCTCTCTGAACCGATTGGGATAAATTCTGTCTGCAGAACGCAGGGCTGTTTACTTGTTCATTAACTGAATCTGGTCAAGAACTTTCGTTGTGAACTGTAAACTGTGGGTCTTTATTGAAACTATAAGGGCTTATAGCCAATTGCAATAAAAGGTTTTACTGTGACTTGTGCCTTGCCTCCAGGAAGTCAAGTTCTGACCATGACTCACATTTTGTACTGGTTAACTTTGCCAGGGGAGAGAGGAGGAGGAGGAGATGGGAGCAGCAGCCACACCATAGCAGATAATTCTGGCCACAGTCAGATAGGTGATGGCTTAGTGGGTAGGTTTGCTCTGCCCTTTTATTCTACAGCAACAGTCTCTGTGAATCTGCCTCCCAACCTGTCTGATCATAGGGCTCCTCTCTCTCTCTCTCTCTCTCTCTCTCTCTCTCTCTCTCTCTCTCTCTCTCTCTGTAGATATATTCTAGGCCACGGCTGTTTGTCCAAGTTTTATGATGCTGTTTTATGGTGTTTCTGCTTCGGTTTTGTTCTTTTAAAATTTTCTTGTGATTTATATTTTTATTGAAAGATGGTTTGATTTTTATTTATTTCAGAGTGCGTTAGGCTATACATGCCAAATAAATATTAAAATAATATTTTAAAAAGGCTATAGGAGCAAAAGAGAGAAATGTTAGCGTCAACGTCCTCACCACATAACAAATGGGGACAAAGTAAAAACAAAGTAAAAACAAAGATATGTGGAATTACACCTGAATATAGTGATGAGTTTATTTATGATAAACTCATCACTATATTCAGGTGTAATTCCACATATCTTTGTGGAAAAGATACATTTCTTGGCATCCAAATACTCAAAAATGTGTTTCCTTAAATGTTTTATCCACAAGGATCTCTCCAAGACTGGCAAAACAAGATGTCCTGTCAAAAGAGATTTCTGGGGCCCTCCAGGATTTTGGCATCAGTCTTTACAGATTACAGTTATTAATTTGTATAATTAAAGTTATGCTGCAGAGGATCACAAGGCAAAAAAAAAAGATGAAGGCTCAGATCTGAGCTTTCCCAAAGTACTAAAATGCTGATAGTTTGGGTGTGCGTGTGTATTCTAAATTAAAGCGATGTTCACATGTACATGAGTGAACAGCATTAGGAACTTCCCTAGGGTGTAATAAGGACATGCTTATTACTTCATCATTCATCAGAAGTTTTAAAGAAAAGGATTCCATATGTTGATTCATCCCCCTCCCCTCAGGAGGATCATATTGTGAAGTCATGTGGGATCATGTGAAGTCATGACCTTTCAGAATCTTTCAAAATCTGCCTTGGCGCCATTTCTTTCGCTACAAATAGCAATATGGCTTCTTTAAATGAGTGATTTGTAGCACACTTGTGACTGGCCACTCACGGAAGTTCGCAGGTCATTGACAACGACGTGATCCTCCTGCACATCTCCTGCTCCTTTTTCCAGTTAATCTGTTTAAAAGGAAAACCCGATTCTTCTCAAAGTTGTGCTATAAAACACCCACTAGAGGGCACTATTCCCATTCAACTATATGAACTGGGAGGTTTTAAATTACAGGGCAAGTGGTCGCTGCTCCCTTCCCATGTAATTCAGCTTGTTTCAAATGCGGAAGTGAAGCAGGAATCAGAGCGATGGTAAGGAAATGTGATTTCCCCCATCTGAAAGCCCTCTCTGTGCTGGACAAAAGCAACATAGGAAGGGGAAAGTAAATCCCACTCAAACTTTTCACACAGAAGAGCAATGCAGAAGTTGGGACATGAAGCCACTTTAAATAATAAGAGTCCAGAGTTTTGTTCATTCTCCATTTTATTTCCTCACACTGAAGGCTAGTCACACATTGCTAGAATAGTGTGGGAGCAATTTATAGTACCATGATTGTCCTGTTAGCATTTCTAAACATGACCGATGGCGATCTGGAAAATTGTGTGGTCCCTCCGTATCCCCAGCGTTTCCAGCTCCTAGTGATGTTCTGGTGATTGTTTTCCAAGTGACTGTAATATTTTTTAAAAAGGTTTTCCATTTAAAAAGTGCTCAATTTATATGATAGTTTTGACACAAGGTACAGGAGTATTAATAATGTTTGATTATCTGGAAGTATATATGGAATGTGGAACATAATTTTTCATTGTGTAACCAGTATACAGGAAACCAGTTTTAAAGAAATGACCACATGGTACATGAGACCAGAAACACTCCACACAATGAATATACATTTAGACAAAAGATGCTGGAAATGTGAATCTAATATTGAACTTTTTTTTGCATCTGTGATGGAAGTGTGAGAAGGCAAAGGAATTTTGGAAACAAATAAAAGATGCAATGGAAAGAAAAACATTAGTATGAATAGCATTAGAAATAGTTTATTTTTATTGATCTATGGAAAGAAAGCATTTGTACTTTTAAGACCATTCTGGTACAATCCCATGTTCCCTGTGAGGGCACCATGTCCCAGTGCTCTGCAGCAAGTAAAGGCAAACGGGGCATTCCACAGAGATATTATGGGTGATTAGGAGGGGCTCTATTATATGTTCTCTGGACATGCCCTGGAATTGGGGGGGGGGGGTCCTGCCCTTTTATGAGTTGCACATCATTATGGCAAAGCTTACTGGTTATATAAGAGTTAAGGAAGGTTAACAGAAGTGTAATTAATTGATTCAGCAATGGGCAACGTTTGTTAATTGTTTGGCAAACAAAAGTGCATTCTTCAAAAGATACAAGATATTTATTTTAAATGTTATAAAATAGGCTGACCAGATAAAATCCAGGTCAGGGCTCCTGTAACTTTAACAGTTGTAGAGAAAAGGGAATTTCGGCCAGTATGCAATTAGTTCCTGGTGAAATTCCCTCTTCATCACAACAGTTAAAGTTGCAGGGGCCCTGCCTTCTTTTGTATATGGTCACTCTAGTATAGTGCATGCACCTTTAACTGTTGTGATGAAGAGGGAATTTCACCAGGAACTAATCGCATACAAATGACACTGGCTGAAATTCCCTTTTCTCTACAACTGTTAAAGTTACAGGAGCCCTGACCTGGATTTTATCTGGTCACCCTATAAAATACATACTAAAAGTACATAAAGCTGTATAGATTATGGTTTTGGATATATGAAATTAATAGGGCATAAAAAAGCTCCCAATAATTACTTGTAATTGCATTTCAAACAACATCAAATACAAGTTAAAAGAAAAATTAAAAAATATTCAAGATGGTTACAATCAGAGCATGGGCCTCCTGTTTGGCTGGATATCTGTTCTATAGCATACTTACCCTGTAGGTTCATCCAGGCACACAATCCTACTCCAGACTGTAAGATCAATTACTGCCTTTCTAAAATTGCTGATATTTTGTAGAACAGATTGCAAGTTACCTGACCTGTTTTATTGATGCAGTCATGATTAAAGGGCTGATGTGTTGCCTTGAGGTAAAATATGCAGAACTTAAATCACAAACCACAGATGGCATAAGAGCTGAAAGAAGATGCTTTGAAAGAAAGTGGGAATCACTTTCAACGCTTACTGTCATAACCAGTGCTCCTATTCCTATAGCTAATCAGGGCCATGTAACTGGAAACAAACATTTTGTATCTGTTACAAAGAATGGGCTGAACCATCAAATGTTGAGCTCCATCACACCAGCGATTTAGTGCACTCTTGCCATGCCTGGTGTGCGGATTTGCAGCACGGTACTCACATGACGCCATGCCTGTCCTGCTGACACCCCACCTCTTCCCTAGCCTTTCCTAGAACGCTAAAAGTCTGGATTATTTTCCCTAAGCATATTTAATGCGCCGTAAGGCTCCGTGTAGTTTTAAAGGAACTGGGGGCTTGAATGGATTGCATCAGGTCCTGGCAGGGAAAAGCAATCTCTCCCAGCCGCCGGCTCCAAGCCTCAATATAAAACCCCAACCTTGCATCCCAGCAAGTGTTTTTTTAAAAAATCATACAACACCTGAATCTCTGCAAAGATGGGATTGTACTCCCTCGATGCCTCCAAAGAGCCAGACTAAAGGGTCGTTCCATTTTTGACCGGTAGAAAGGCGGTCTGGTTGAAGTGCTCATCTGACAGGACTTGACTGGAGGGAGAAAGAAATGGGGAAGGTTGGAGTGGAGTGGAAGAGCGAAGGAGTGAAAGAGCAGCTATTCAGGTGAAAGGGATCATAAGCTTGATGCACTTCTACCTCAGAGGTAAAAAAATGCGGAGGCAAACCGGGGGGGGGGGGAATTAGGTGTGATGGAGGTCATAAATCAGCTTTCTAGTTGTGAGGAATCTTGATTGAATAAGAGTACTCCACAACATTTGGGGTTATTGTGAAGAGTCTGTCTGGTGAAGATGGCAATAGTAAAGAAGCTTGAAGGAATTGGGTAAAAAAGGTATCTTACTGAACAGGACCCTAGCCTGGATGAATGGATCAATGTTTAACTGAACCAGAAGTATTTTGACTGACCAGCTGACGTCAGCTCTACACTGTGTGTCACTTCAGGCACATTGGTAAATTGATGCAACGACAAGGCTAGAAATCATTATTAAATTAAAGATTAGTTATTAAACATTCAAATCAATATGATTGCATTAATTGTTAAACTAAATTATGATTTATTGATGGTTAAAATAATTACTGGACTGACAGCTTCCGTTTATTCTCCCCCACTTTTAGAACTCTTTTGTTAGCTTAGGAATGACTTCTCCATAGCTTCTTCCATGCCACTCTAGCAAGGTACAGATAAAGGAAGTGCAGGGCCAGTGCTTTACCACACATGAGCATCACCTGGTGGCTAGAACATGAGGACAAACCACGGTTTTCTATGAGCTCCATCACACCAGCAGTTTAACGCACTCTCACCATGCCTGGTATCTGGTTTTGCAGCACGGGACTCACATGACATCGTCCCTGTCCTGCACCTATCTTACCTCTTTTCCTTTGTTTTGTGTATTATTTTGGTGCGGGGAAAGTCTGGATTATTTTCCCCAAGCAGATTTAAGGTGCCCTTAAGTCTCCATGTAGTGCTGCCCTCTCGCTTTTTTCTTTGTTGTGTGTGTGTGCTTTGAATAGTGTCTTGCTGATGAAAGTAGAGGGCAGGGTGATTCTCATCCTCCAGCACTCCGTGTCGCAGGATTGGACTTGTGCTGAGTCGACCGAATGGACTTTTTACTGCTCCAACTCCACCTTCATTGCCTGCAGAAACAGAGCCCAGCCGATGAAATGTTAAATCAGTAAATCACTAGACAACAAAGCCAGAAGGAGTGGGGGGAGAGGAGCCCACGCCCATCAGAGTACCACAACCAATGAACTGGAGGTGGAAGGAGAAGGGGCAGGGTGGAGTAGAGTGGAAGAGCAAACCAACAAAAGGGAGGTTTTACGGTGCAGTGTAAAACCACAAACCCAACTGAAAGGGACCATTAGCTTGACACACTTATGAAATGGAGGTAAAAAACGTGGCTGCAAACCAGGGGAAAAATTGGTGTGATGGAGCCCTGCATCATTTTTTTTTTAAAAGTGTCAAGCTAAGCCAAGCAATTGCCAATTGACTAGATTAAAACTGGTCAGCTGAGTTTTTTTAATTATCTGGGCCAATTGTCAACATTTTTTGAAGGAAAAATCAACAACAGCATTTTCACATAGTATGCATGCTTCAGCTGTGGAGTCAACAATGCACAGCTGCATGTGAGATGGTGGGTTGCTTATAGAGATGGGGGAGAAGTTTGTTCAGTTCACATGAATCCAAACTTACCTGATTTGCACGGACACACAGTTATACTTTGATAACCCCCCTTCTCTGAATTTTATTATGCAGTTCTTCAATAAAACAATGTGTGAAAAAATGCATGTATCAAGGGAAGGTGCACACAAAAATGTGTATATTAGTGAAAATAATGTACAAATATGCAATATATTAGGTGAAAAGGCTTGCAAAATAATGCATATATAAGGGAAAATGCATACACAAATGCATATGTTAGAAAAAAATGCCCAGGAAAATGCATACAAATTTTCAGTGACTATATAAATATGTTACCAAACTGATGTGGATACGGGATGAAATGAATTTAAGACTGAAAACAATGAAACAGAAAGAAGCCAAAATGGACAGATTAAATCCACCCCTAGATGCCTTTACAGCCACCCCATATCTCAGCTCTGGAGGGAGGCAAGGTGGATGGTGGCAGAGTGACATGGTGACATGGCAATGGCACCTGTGGGAGATTGTTTCACAGTGGTTGCCACCCTCTGACCCCCCCCCCCAACTCTGGCCTTGGCCCCTCCCAGGTACCCATTTGGCAACCCTTGTGGAGTTGTGGTGGACTGCAAACCTCCATCTTTTGTTCGAGGTAAATGGATCAGCAGAAAGCTACTACATGCTGGAGGAGAAGATAGGGTCTCCATGTGTCCTATTTCCAGAGGATGGTCCTCCAAGGTGTCCTCTATTTAAAGGACTATCCGGTCCCAGTCAAGTCTAAAGATAAAGAGCCATCAGAAGGGAGAGCTGGCCATCCACAGCACCTGGACAGCAGATGGAGCAGTCAGGCACACAGTTCTGCTGCTCACCATCATCCCTTCTATCGTGAAAAAATATTGCATGTAACATCTAGTAATTCTTTCTAAATGTGTGTCTGTACATATTGCTTAGGATATGCAAATGTTATGCAAACTGATGTCCTCTTTCGACCTCTTTTTTGGTGATGCATGTCTTCTGGAGACGTGTAAGTAGCCACCCTAGGAGAAAACCTTCCCACTAGAAGCAGGATGATTGCTCGCTTTAGCTCTGGATCTCGTTTACAGAACTTATTCCTTGTTTCAGGCCTTGCGCCTTTCCTGACAAATAGAGTTAGTGAGGAGCTTTTGCTTTGTTTTGCTATGGGCTCTCTTCTGCGTTTATGATATCTCAGTTACATACTGTAGTAAAGACATTTCCTACAGTTAAAGGACTGATTTCCCCTTGGCTGTAACTTGACAATAAAGAGATTCCTAAGAAACTAGGTGAACTCAGTAGATGTTCTAGGCTTGGATTCAAGTACTGGGGTTCACATGAGCTCAGGCTGGAGACAGCCCTACCGGGCCTACTCTAAGTAATGATCCTCCACTGCTGGAAGGGCCCAATGGCAAAGGAGGGATGCACCACAGGACACTGTGCCTCAGGTCCTTTTAAACCAGTAGCTGGTCCTTTGGCTGGAATAGAAATGAGGGTGGGTTATGTAGTGGTACCTTTTTGAAATGCAGGCACTCATCCTAAGATTCCTTATAGCTATGTCTCAAAGGAGAATTTAAAAGTGCCGGCTGCTGTGTATATTAACAAACCTGTTTCTACCAGTTCTCATCTCCACCAGGTGCAGGTCTTTTGTAAAGCTAGTGAGCCTTACTTGCCTATTCAAGACCAGACACCCCAAAATACTTTACATTACAACAAAGAACAATATATTGCTGCTGGGAAAACGTACTGTGAGGATTGCAGCTAATCTCAGAGGGAACAGGGGTGTTTGAGGGTGGTGGCCGATGACATCAGAGTTCCTGCTATCGAAAGGTGCTTGTGTTGCTTCCAACCACTGGTTGGAAGCAGAAAGCCAAAAGGAGGGTAGATAGGCAGGTGGCTGGCAAATCAAGCTGGAACGTTGGGAAGGAGGCAGTGACACCTAGAGGAAGACTCAGGAGCCACAAACAACAAAATCAAAAACAAGGCCAGAATCTGGCTACTTGCCCAGGCAAAGTCCTGGACCTGTCCTGGAAGGTTTATGGTCAGGTCAAGTCCAGGACAGAAGCAATGGTCTTGGCTGTGGGGAAGATCCATTGTGATGGCTGGGAGGATAATACTTTGTTTCTTACTCTACTCTATATTGCCTTACATGGCTTACCTCATGGAGTACCAGAATGCAGATGTTTGGTTCAGGCCCTGACAGATTTTATTTTAAAATTAATGATGATTTAATTGAAATATTTCATTCTACATGCAGAATCTAATTTTCTGAGGTGGAGCTTGCAAAGTATCAGTAGATGTCCAGTCCTACCGTGACACATGGTGAGGTGCCTTGCCTGTGGTAACAGACTGTGGGGTACCATTAATGGGCAACAAATTAAAAATGATTACATTTATTATTATATTTTTGCCACCATGGAGGGTGCTGGTCATCATCTGGATTGTCTGCCTCAGGTACCAACATTGCCTGTCTTTGTACCAGTAGTTGCTATGGCAAGAAGGGATGCCACCAAAGTTCTTCCAAGCAGGGTGGTGGTGATGAGGTGGGGTATTAAAAGCCCACCTCAAATTACAGGAGAGCTTTTGAAGACCTGAATTTCTTCTTAAGAAATTCTGATTCTGAGAAGAATTCCTGGCTTCCCTCCCTGATCCCTAAAGCACCCTCCCTGCCACCCCCACTCCTCTAAACAGTAGCAGTAGCCCTCAGGATAATTCCATCCCTGTTGTAAGCTGAGCCTAGCTTTAAAAGAGAGTGCAAGGCATAAATCTGACACAGCCTTCTGCAAGGAACTCACTTTTCATAATAATCAGTTCTGCCCCACAGCAGCTTGCTATATCTCCTGCAGAACAGAAGATTAATCCCTAGGGCTGGGGCTCCAACATGGCCGCCAAACTCCCTGTCCCTCCTGATTTTTATTTTATTTAAGTTTCTTTTTAAAAATTAAAATATAAATAGCTGGGAGGCTGGCATGCTGCAAATTAGAGGGTGGCCCTCCAACATCATCTTAATTTGGGTTCAAAGGAAGGGGTTTGTGTTTTGGAGCTCAGATCCCACCATTGCCTTCTTGGAAAACTTACTTTTCTTTTAGTCTCATGAGTTTGCCTTTTTTCGAATTGAATTTGTTGGGACCAGTCATGTCCACCATAGTAGCCATTTTATGGATATGCACACTCCTCATGGCCACCATTTTGTGCGGGCACCTACTACAGTCCCTCAAAATTCCAGATGTGCTCAGCATCCCAAGAAGGTTAGGGGACTTGTACAGTCTCCTATGGCTTACTGGGTCCAGGCATGACACACTGGCACACTATGCAGTACAGAGCCAGTCTAGGAAGAAACCAGATTCTGAGGTGGAAAAGGGGGTGTGGGGGTTTCCCTCCCTCTCCCCCGCACACTGCCAATGCTGTTCCTGCTGCCACTGACTAGCCAAATAAGGCGTTAAGGAGAAAGGAAGAAGTGAGAGCTGGGAAAGGATGGGAAACAATATCATAAACACTAAACTGCTGGTTAACAATTGAAATTCCCCGTTACAGCTGAGTCACAAGAGCAAGGTTATTTTATTTATACAACCAAATGAATCATTGAGAATATCTGGTTTGGGTGGTGCTTAATAGAACAGGGAAACTCTGTTGCATCCTGTTGAACTTTCCGTACTGCAGAGTGAAAGGTATAAGGAAGGCGAGGCTTCCTTTTTATTGGCCCTTGTAACCATGGAAATTGAAACCATTGCATTATTTGAGTGACATAGATGTAGAATAGCTTTTCCCAACCTGGTGACCTCCAGATGTGTTGAACTGCAATTCCCAGCATTTCCAGGCCGCATGTTCACTGGACAAACCCCTCTTCCTCCTTGCTGTTCCCACTCCGCAAAAGGTGCCACCAGAGTCCATTAGAGTCACCTATGTCAGCAACCCCTAATCAACCTTCCCCAACCCCTTGTGCAGGATCTCTGGGATGGGGTGAGGTTAAAGATCACCCACTCCAGCGATCTTGCATGTGTGTATATGTGCACATGTGTGCCTTCCTGCCAGCACCAGATGTGGCTCTTGGGGCCAAAAACAGGTTGCACACCCCTAAATTAGGCTAAGGGGCCAGCAGCTTCCTGGATCTCTTCAGGATTCCTTTTTCAATGCTCCTAGAAAAAAAAAGGAATTGAGAGTAGGCTTGCAGTAATGATGAAACAGAGCAGGAATCCAAGGGTTCCCATGTTGATGATCAGGGGCCAGCGGGCATGGGCAAAGAGACATTTGAGAGTTAGGGCCTATTTTTACAACACACTAAGCCATAGTTAGGCTACTAACCCTTTTGCAGCAAATGGTTAATGAGCATGTTTAAACCATGGTTATGTAGCCACCGTGGTTAGTAATGGTTCACACAATACGCTAAGCCATGGTTCACACGATACGCTAAGCCATAATGTTTAGCTCAAAGTGCTTAACCACCATGGCTTAGCATGTCGTTTGAACAGGGTCTTAAACAGGGCGAAGTTCTTTTACTTTATCCTCCAGTCTCTGATGTGCGCCATCTTATAAAGTTTGAAGCAGCAAATGTTACAAGAATTTGTTAGTGAGCCAACACTTAAAGGTTCAGATGTAAAGTGGCTTCATTTCATTATATAGCACCATCTGTGTACATGGCATTTTATAGAGACAGCTCCCTTTCCCCAATTAGTTAAGTCTAAATTAAAACAGTGGATGGAGGAGTGAAATCAACCACAGTGGGAGAGTTTAATTTTTTAATATTGAGTACACAGAGCTTTGGTTTGGTACTGCTGGGTTAATGGCAATCTGTATTCACTGACGCACATATAATGAGCTACAAGGATGTAGATCATGGTCTTCAGGTGGCCCAGTGATCAAAATCTGATGAATCACCTAATGGATGCTGGGATTCTGGCAAAGAATTCTAAAGCAACTGCTGGAAGAGGCATTTATAATATAGTGATGGGAAACATTGGAATTCTAAGTACTACATTGTTATTGATTGATGTTTCCTGTGGCAGCTTATTTTCTATAGTGATATGGAACTTGATCTAATCCAGCAAGGCACGTCTGAGGTTTGTTATGCTCTCTGGATGGTTCACAAATAAAGATGAAAACTATAAAATACAAGAATATATATAAAAAAACCACAATGTAAAATCTAAAACAAATTAGGACAGCTACATAATAAAACCAAAGTAAAGCTAATGGCAGAGAACAACAGCAGTCCAAGGATCTAAAAAGCATTACCATTTTTAAAACTGAAAGTCTTAAGAGGCACTTTTATACACCCTTAACTGAGAGTAAACCCCATTGAATTCAATGGCCTTACTTTCGAATAGACATGCATGGGATTGCACTGTTAAAAGACTAAAAAGCCCGGGAGAATAAAACACCAAAAATACCACAATGTAGGTGCCAGGTGAGCTTCTCTGGGCACAACATTCAATAACCAAGGTGCCACCATTGAAAAGGCCTTCTCTCTAGTACTTATCTCATTCAGTGAGGGCACCTGGGGAAGAGTCTCAGAAGATGACCTTCGGGTCTGGGAGCATATATGTGGCTGGAGATGCTCCTTCAGGTAGCCTGGCTCCAAGCCATTAAGGGTCTTAAAGGGAAATACCAGCATTTTGAATTGGAGCTGGAAGCCAGTGCAGATGGCAAAGTGCAGCATAATCTTATTGTCCAGTCCCAGTTAACAGTTTTGCTGTCCTATTTTGGTCTAGCTATATTTTCTGGACCATTTTCAAAAGCAACCCTACATGCAACGCATTGCAGTAGTCCATCTGGGAGGTTACCATCTGGGATAACTGTAGCAAGGCTAACTTTGCCCAGGTAGGTTTACATCTGGCATATCAGCTTCAGGGCTGGCACCAAGGATAGACATGGTCAGGCACCTGCTGAGGGCCCACACCCCAGCAGAGGTCCCCCCCTGGCAAGACTCCCCTGGAGTTTTTCCTCCCTCCTCCCATGACAACCTACCTGCCTCCCACTCTGGCCCAGACAACGGTGATAGTGAGAAGGAGGAGCAATTGATGCCACTGCCTACTTGCTCACTGGCTCTCTGCTTTTCAAGCAAGCAAGTGGTAGCCATGATGAGAAGGGCTAGAAGCAAGAGCAGTTACTGACAATGGAGGTGAGAAGGAAGACTTGCTGTGGGAGGGGGCCCCATTGACAGTTTCGTGCCCACAGGCCCTCAAAACCTGGAGCCGGCACCGATCAGCCTAAGCTGCCAAACAGTGCTTCAAGCCATGCCAGCCAGTTGTGCCTCAAGCAACAACGTTGGATCCAAGAGCACTCCCAAATTGCAAGCTTGATCCTTTAGGGCAGTGCAACCCCTCCAGAACAGATTGAATATTACTCTTCCGGGCAAACAAATGCATCTTCAGGTATGTATTTTAAAACTCCGGAGTCTCCATGCAGCTATAAATAGGGCTCTATGTGATGATGAGGCTGCGGGGTTTTTTTCCTGTCCAGATGGCTGTGTTCCTTCTAACTGAGCAGTTTACCAAGCAGTTTGCTATTGGAGATGTAGTAATGCTGAAAGAATTACCATTGAGCAACAGCAATCATCTGACATTCGCTGCAGATGAGTAACATTTAGAACAAACCACTTACAAGTTCCCATTTATGTCAGCAAGGGCACAGTCCTATTCGCGTTTAGGCAGAAAAGAAGTCCAAAATGCTGGAAGTTGTAGGACATTTTTTTCTGCCTAAACGTGCATAGGTTTGTGCCCTATGATTCACAACAAGCTTTCTTAAATGTCTGATGTGGCAATCACGGTTGTGGATTTGTGTGTGGAAAGGATGAGAGGGCCATTCAGTTTTAGTACTCCTATTATAACAAATTCCTGGACTCAGAACTGATTGTTTCTATTTTGTGTGTGTGCATGATGCGCCGGTTGGTGGATCTCAGAGTTCTAATAAAAACTAAACAGACTGCACAAGCAAGCTTAAAGTCTGCCCACCCTTGCTGTAGGGGAAACAGGAGGCTTCCGATACTGCAACAAACTCTTGGTCATTGGAATCACACTGAGGTCTGCTGCCTGCCAGCTACAAGAATAAAGAGTCTGGAGAAACTTTGGACCCCTGGAGGTCTGGTTTTACCCACGGTGTTTGGGGTCTGTTATGCACCCAGGTATAAATCAGGGGTGGGCAGATGTTTTGCCTACAACTGCCATCAGCCCTAGCCAGCATAGCTAATGGCGAGGAATGATGAAAACTGTAGGCCGAAACATCTGGACAGCTACACCCCCCACCCCCAACCACCATGAATGAAGAATGTCAGCACAGGAGTGAATGCCGGGTTCACTTTGAATGTGAACCAGAACTTAGGCCTGTAAATTTCTATGCATTTATTCAATCCCACTTTTATTATGGAACGTTTTATATTTCCAAGCAGACTGCCCCGCCCCACACGCAAGAGCCAGACCTGCTTAGCTTCAGCAGTGTTGGTGCATCGTGTGCCTTCAGGCTCTGCTCTGAAAACGTTTCTGCACACAAAGCTAGCTTTTGCCAAAAATGCATGGTGAGAAGGGTTTGCTGCCTGCTGCTTACTCCCGTGCTTTGGGCTGCCTATGAACCAAAGTGACCAGGTTTTGAAAGTGAACAGAGTTCCTGTACTTTTCATGAGTGTGTAGAAACAAACATTTTGGCAGATGCTGCCTATAATACAAGGGCAAGAAAAGATGAACCTGTGGAATTCCCCCTTCTGCCAACAAGGCTAAGTGACCTGAAATTGTTGCTTTTATGATTGATTTTTAAAGATCTGTATATGCATTGTTAAGTAGTAGTAATAATGGTCTTGCTGTTGTCATCTTTGAGTAAATCAAGCTGCTCTGTGTTTTGTTATTTATTGGCAGGTTATACCATTATCACATGGCTTTGCATTCTGTATTTATTAGAAGTTTTTTTTAAAAAAAACATTTTTGAATGGTCACGCTAAAGCACGGATAGAGAAGGGCCATTAACTCATGGGACAAGTCAATTACAGACCACAACCAATTATGGGTTAAGTTTGCAGGACTGCTGTTATTATGTCAGAGGCACTGTGGTTCAGTGTTAGTTTTTTTGGACTTCCCAAGCTCCTGTAGTTTGCACCCTGTAGTTGCTCATAGGAGTCCCCCCTACCCCCAGACATGTTATGTAACAAAAAAAAAAGACAGTTGGCTTTGCAAGGCCTGCTTGATGTGTATATGTTTTCCTCCTCCTCCAACGCAACATCTGCATAGCTCTCTCTCTCTCTCTCTCTCTCTCTCTCTCTCTCTCTTCTCTGCCTCTCAGGCACACAGACACACACCCAAAGCGGAAGAGGAAACGATTATCAGAGGGACATTCCAGTTTGGGCCAAGAGATTCCAGGGAGCCCGATAGTTCAGTTGGCTAATGATACATTGTGGAAAAAAGAGGACATCGGATTGCACAAAAATTGCATACGTATCGGTGAAAATCTTAGAAATAACTTTAGTTTAAATAGAAATAATCTCACCACAGTGGGTGAAGAACTGTGACCAAGTAACCTGTGTGTCTGCACAGTCTGCTAATGAGGTGCTAACTGTGGATGGACAACTTCAAGGTCCCTCCTCCCCTTTCTTACGTTTTCTTATGGGTGCTTTATCTTTAAACCTGACTTGGACTGGACAGTCCTTCAAACAGAGCATGCCTTCAAATAGAGGACCATCCTCTGTAAAGTAGGCTGTCTGGCCATGTTATGATGCTAAGGGCCACATGCAGTCCTCAGTTCCCCCCACTCCCCTCCAGCTCTAGAGGGAACCAGCGTGTTGTGAGATTTTAGACTGCAAGCGTGGACTGTGACTTTATTTAAAAACAAAACAAAGCTCCCTATCTAGATAAAAAAAAATCACGGGATAATGAATACAGCCCCAACTTCTACATGTTAACCTCTATGCAACATGTGTTTTTTTGCTTCTTCATCCAAACTCATGAGCCCCCACCAGCAGGTACAGCCTGGCATAGATTTATTACTCAGTGAGAACTAGGCCTATGGTACAATCCTCCCAGGAGGGAAATGCTGCAATTATATCATGTGTCTGGTTCCTTGGTAATTTGACTCAGCTGTTATGGGAGTTCCCTGCCTCATGGCATACTTACCATGTACCAGAGCAAAAGCTGTGGGGTTGATGTATGATTCAGTGGCTGGTTTCAGACAACACGATAATCAACGGGGGGGGGGGAACAATCGTCAGTTGTGTTGCTTATCGTGTCATGCGGAGGGTAACACACAATGCACACACAACGGACGGAACGATAATCTGGCCAATTAAGCAACGGAGAACAACAATGGGTTTGCACCGAAGGCACCCATCTCCTCCCCCTGCAGCCTTCACGGAGCTCACCAAAGGGCCTGCTCCCGTAAGCACACATTCCGTGCAGCTGTGGCGACCCAGTCACCGCAAAGTAACCAGTACAGGGGATCGTTCAGCATCCAAGCACAACTGCAAAGCCTCATTCATGTCATGGGGGGGGGCAACACAGAAGGGTGAAACCAGGAAGCAGATGGGCAGAAGAGCCGCCCCACGTCCTGCCCTTCAGAGTCCCCTTGTTGCCCAGAAACACAGGGGCACCGGGCGCCCACCAGGCAGTGAGTGCCCCAACTCGCACGAATGTTCCTCAGAAGGCCACGGCTTGTGTCCCATCTGCGTACCCGGCAGCAGCCGGCCTGGGGAAAGGGCGCCCACGTAGCCCCCTCCTTCCATCCAACCTGGCTGGACAGCGCTCACTGGCTCTGCGTGTCCCCAAGCCGCGCAGAATGGCCATTCAAACGGTGCATGTGGGCATCCCACCTCCAGAACACGCTGGTTGTGCCAGCTGCGGATGTTTTGTGTAACACCCAAAGGAATGCATAACATGCTCACAGTCACATACCTCCCTGCCTCCATCAACACCTCCTGTCCAGACAACCAGGGCACATTCCAAGCACAGACCACAGCCCCCTAGCCTCAACCATCCCACTATCACATGGAATGGCAACATCCAGGTGAGGGCTATATGTAGTCAACAGAACCATAAAACACCGCCACCGGCATCATGGATGCAGAGGGCGAGGACAGCTGTGGCAGCCAGGGTCACAACCCCATGGAATGGGCATCAGCCAGGACCCCCCTGGAAGATGCAAAGCATACACTGGTCCGAGGCAGAGATAGGGGCCTTCATTGAATTGTGAGGTAGCCCTGAAGCCTGGAGGATTGTGGCCACAGCCAGGCATGACCAGCTGTACCCGTGGCATTCCAGGCAGATGATGGAAAGGGGATTCCATCACAATGCAAAACAATGCAAGGGCAAGCTGCACGGACTCAAGAGGAAGTTCAAGGAGATTGTCATGCACAACAACAGAACTGGGGCCGAGCCACGCACCACGCCCTTCTACGATGAGCTGAGTCGCTTGCTGGTGGAGCGGCACGATGTCGTGCCAGGGCACATGGCGGGCAGTGGGATTGCAACAGGCGGTGCACCTCACCAGCGACAACGAGGCCAAAGGGACAAGGGGCCCACCATGATGACACCTCCACCCGAGCTCCCCAAACACGTCCACAGGTGCCCCTCCCCAGCCTCCACAGACAAGCATGCCAGTGGAGAGGGGGCAACCAGACCCAGGCCCAGCCTTGCAGAGGGCTACGAGCAGGCCCATGGGATCCCAAAGCCTGTCCTTGCTGACACACCCACCACCCACGGTGGCCAGGGCAGGGTGCTCCACAAGTAGCACCTCCCCAGTTACCGGCTCATCCAGCACCACCAGCCCAACAGCATTCCTCCAGCTCTTCTGTGCAGAGCTGCAGGCGGAGGCAGAGTGGCCCGTGCCTCTAGTGCCAGAGACCCAGCAGAGGGATCGTCTACCAGGCCCCTCACGCCTACAGAACCTGCCCAAGAAGCAACCACCAGCCGGTGTCAGGGCTGGCGGCCTGGGCATGGGTGTCACGGAAGCAGTGTGGACAGCGTTCTCTACAGATATGCGGGAGGAGCTGGAGGGGTGGGTGGACAATATACCTGCCCGCCCTGCCCAGTACATCATCGTCCCTGACACAGAGCTGGCATCCCAAGTGGACACGGAGTGCAGGCGCACAATGCTGGAGGGAATTGACTGGCGCATCCTGGACACCGTTACGGAAACTGAGCCAGTGTCACGGGAGTTACGAGATGAAATGGAGCAGCTCATGGGCTTCCAGGTGGGTGATGTCCTGGACCCAGAACTGTCACCGTCCCTGGAAGAGCTGCAGGACATCGATACAGGACATCGATACGCAGCCCATCAAGGAGACCTTCATGGAAGTGGCCGAGATGGAGGAGGAGACGGTTCAGGAGGCCGACCTCCTAATTGCAGAGGTCTTGCTTGCGGAGGAGTTGGAGGACCCTCCACAGCCACAGGATACAGAAATGGAGGAGCCAGCCCCCCTTGACATGGAGCTGCTGCCCCTGCCCGCTGCTGAGGAAGACGCAGGCCCAGCTGACCAAGCCCATCCCCTGACCAACGCTCAGAGGTGTGCCTATCTTTGCAACAGGCGCAAGGCAGACCGACTTCAGGTGGCAAAGGACCTGGTTATGGCCATGGAGGCAGCTGGAGGAAGGATCCATGAGCTATTCACATGCATGGAGGGCAAGGAGGAGAGCAGACACATGAAGGAGCAAGTCCTCACCCTGTGGACGATGCACCTGGCCACCCAAGCCTTGGATGGATGCTCCCAGGCCATTTGGGAGTAGGGGCAGGCAGTGCGCCTTGTCAACAATGTCAATGGGATGACTGAGGCCATGGCAGCCACCGATGTCATGATTGAACAGGGCATGCGCAAGTGCACAGCTGCCATTGACCGCCAAACTCAGACCATCAGGGCTGTCACCCTGGCCTTCCAAGGAGCCCACCATGGTGGCCCACAGCCACCGCCCTACATGCCTCCCTATGGATACATGCAGCCTCAGCAGTACCTGCCTCCGCCTGAGGCCGCAGGATACCAGCCCCCACAACCAACGATGCCTGCACCAGGCTCCTCTGTGATGGGAGGGGGGAGACTAGAGGCAATGGTTGCTGTTGCTCAGGAAGCCTGGCCAAGTGGCCCCGGAGCTTCCTGCGTGACTCTGATGAGGAGGGAGAGCATGGGGTTGAGGGACCCTTCCCACATGGCATGGCATAGGGGCACATTCCTGTAAGCTCCTCCCTGTCCCATCTGCTGAGAGTCCACCGCAGTACACCCCCCCATGCTTGTGCCGGAGTCCCTTATCGCTTTCTGTTGTTTCAGCAACCGCCTCCTTCAAGCACTTCCGGCCGCTCAAGGCCACATTGTTGCGGTGCCCTCCTGTTACAATGTTGCTATTCCCAGCGATGTCCCATTCCCAGGCCCACCACCCTTCAGTGAAGCTCTAGCCTGTCGAGATGCCATCACCCCACAGTTCTGCTCAGCCCCGCGCTGGCCAGCCCAGCCTTCGCAGGGAGGCATGTGCCCAATGGCACCTCCACAGGGCTCTGCGGCGAGGAGGTGGGTGATTGGGCAGGTGGGAGTGGGGGTAGGGGCACCCCTAAGACCTCCCTGGCACAGACGGCCATTCTTACTACTCTCCCCCCTTCTCTTCTCCCCCCCCCCCCAATTGAAGCTGCTATTCCTCTGCCTAGCCATTCTCAGCAGGACACAGGGCCATTTGGAGCGGCACCTCAGCGCTATGGAGCAAACCTTGCGTGGTGTCCTGCATTGCATTCGACATCTGGAGTGGACCGTCTGGCAGTGCCACCTTTCGGTCCTCCTGCGGCCACAGGCTTTTCCATTGGAACGAGCGAGCAGCGCCCCTCCCCCTTTGTAGTGCCCTTGCTGTTTCATGGAGTGGCGCTGTTCCATGGGCAAGCACCTATTCTGGCCTCTTCTTTCCACTCCCCTCTCTGGCAAGTGTGCAGTAGACATAACAATGTGCCCTTGTAATCTACTTCCCACACCCCCGTACTGGGTTGTCCCATGCTGGATGGGGAGCTGCCCCCTCTTTATTCCTGCAATGGCCCTGCCCCGGCATGCCCACCAGTCCTCCTGCCTCCTTCCCCTCCGGCCAATCCACTGCCCTTGCCAATGTCCCTGCAACAACTTGTTATGGCCGGCTTGCAGGCAGCCCTTCAACTGGCTATGCAAAACCATGCTGATGGCAAAGAGGAGGATATCCTGCGTGTGTGGGGCTCTTGTTGCCTGCGTGAGCATTTTGGCCGATGCTTGCACGAACGTTGGCCAGGCGCTGCCTTCCTCAACAGTGGATGGCGATGTGGAGAGCTGTGTGGGCTAGATCATGCTGTCTGTATGGCTCTTAGGTTGCCGATCTGCGAATAGGCAGGAGCATTGGGGATGTGGGTTTGAAGGCGCGTGGGTGACTGCGCTTGGGGTGCTATGATGGGGCAGAGGGGGGCTGCAACATCTGGATGGCTCCACCGCTCTGCCTTGCTGCTGCTGCATCTGGAGAGGGTGTGATATTTTTGGACGCGGAGAAAGCTTTTGACAACCTTAATTGGGATTTTTTGCACCCCCTCCCTCGCCTTCTCCCCCCTCCATTATAGGCATTCCTGGTTCATTTTTCAAAATGTCTCAGCCACAAAATGCCTGCACCTATGTTTCTCAAATTTCTCGCACATAACTACCTCAAACCCACCAGCAAAGTGGCCAAGTTTCATGCTTCTATCTTTAAAAATATAAAAAGTTATAGGCATTTATTTTAAACAACACTAGGCTATGGGATAATAACAAAATGGCATCCGATTCTAAAATTGGATGTCTGATTTTCGTATCGGAATTGGATCCAAAGCAATACGAGGGATGTCCAATTTTTTCCTATACGATACAGTTCAGAATCGGAAGTCCCGATTCCAATTCCGATACAGTTTTTCCAGCCGTGCACATCCCTAATGAAAAGAACCGCTTTTAAAGTGGTAACAATCTGAAAAAAGAGTGATTTTCTGTCACTAGATGGCACTGTCTCATTGAAGTGAATGGAGGGGAAATATTCAATACAAACTACGTGGTCACCCCTCTCTGCCCATGTAATACAGCCTCTAACAATTGCGCCAAAAGCAGGAAGCACAAAAGCCCCAAGTAAGCAACATGATTATAAAGAAGGCAGTCTGTAAGCACCTTGAAAACAATGCAGTGATTACTAGAAGCCAGCATGGATTTGTCAAGAACAAATCAGACTAATCTGATCTCATATTTTGATCGGGTAGCCTCTCTTGTTGACAGTGGGAATGCTGTGGACATAATATATCTTGACTTCAGCAAAGCTTTTGATGAAGTGCCCCATGACATTCTGATTAGCAAATTAGTTAAAAGTGGGCTAGATGAAACAAGTATTAGGTGGATCCACAATTGGCTACAGAATCGGACTCAAAGAGTGCTTATCAATGGCTGCTTCTCAAATGGGGGAGATAATGAGTGGGGTACTGCAGGGCTCAGTCCTGGGCCCAGAGCTTTCCAACATTTTTATTAATGATTTAGACAAGGAGGTTCAGGAAATTTGCAGATGACACAAAATTGGGTGGGATAGCAAATACCCTGGAAGACAGAAACAAAATTCAAAGGGATCTTGATAGGCTGCAGCACTGGGCTGAAAACAACAGAATGGAATTTAATAGGGATAAATGCCAGGTTCTACACCTAGGAAAAAGAAACCAAATGCACAGTTACAAGATTGGGGATACTTGACTCAGCAGTACTACAAGCGAGAAGGATCTTGGAATTGTTGTAGATCACAAGGTGAATATGAGCCAATAGTGTGATTTTGGTCTGCATTAATAGAAGTATAACTTCCAAATTGCACAAGGTACTGGTTCCCCTCTATTCAGCATTGGTTAGGCCTTATCTTGAGTACTGCATCCAATTCTGAGCACCACACTTCAAGAAGGATGCAGAAAAGCTGGAGGGGGTTCAGAGGAAGGCAACGAGGATGATCAGGTGTCTGGAAACAAAACTCTATGAGGAGAGACTGAAAGAATTGGGCATGTTTAGCCTTGAGAAGACTGAGGGGAGACATGATAGCACTCTTCAAATACTTGAAAGGTTGTCACACAGAGGGGCCAGGATCTCTTCTCAATTATCACAGAGTGCAGGACATGGAATAATGGGCTCAAGTTACAGGAAGCCAGATTCCGGCTGGACATCATGAAAAACTTCCTGACTGATAAGAGCAGTACGACAACAGAACCAATAGCCTAGGGAGGTTGTGGGCTCTCCCAGACTAGAGGCATTCAAGAGGCAGCTGGACAGCCGTCTGTCAGGTATGCTTTAAGGTGGATTCCTGCATTGAGCAGGGGGTTGGACTCGCTGGCCTTATAGGCCTCTTCCACTATTCTATAATTTCCCCTTAATGTAGAGACACTCTTGAAGCACCTGTAGAAGCTGTTTTGGTCATGGTTAGAACACTCCCATTTTCTGCCTAAGCTACCAAAGAGCCCTTTGTCAGGGTCATTAAAGACGTTACCAGGCATTAATGAACAGAAATACAAATTAGCATTACAGGTACTAAATGGGGTGCAACTTTATTTACAACGTAAAGTGCATCACACAGAAGTTCTTAAAACACATGACAAGTGGTGACATAAATGACAATACATTATTTGTATTTAAAAGTTAATTTTGAAAAGTGACGATTCCTTTGAGGATTTAATACTGCAGTGATCTAATTTTACCATCTAGCCTTTTACCTCTAGGCATCATCACACTTCCAACCAGTGGTGCTGTATCTTCAAGCTTCTTTCTGGTTCAGCCTTTGAACCTTCTCTGTTCACCCATGTAAGTTGGAAAGTGTATGACCTGCTAGTGCTAAAAACAGCCCATCTGGCTTCATTATCCCTCTCCAATATTTCCCTGTCTCACAGAACAAAAGTGTTAGGCTCAAAGTACAGCCTTCTTGGGGGAAAGCAATATTCATAAGGATAAAAACACACATGCAGAATGCATACAGTGGGAAATGCGTGAATTTTTACGAAGAATTAAGAAACAGAATGCTAGCTTAGTTTTTAATTTCTTGTTTCCCATTTTATGAAGATTTCTTAAGGTTGGAATCCTATCTATCAACCTTCCCCAAATGAGTGCCCTACAGGTGTTTTGAACTGCAGAACCCATCATCCCCAATAATCAACCATGCTGGCTTGGGCTGATAGGAATTGTAGGGCAGGAGGTCGGGAAAGGCTGTTATGTAGACTTACTTAGGAGTAAGCCCCATTGAACCCAGTGGGATTTACTACTGAGCAAACACACATAGTGTTGGGCTGCATCACACAAAAACATTTTTTTTGACATGCGAATGCCAGAGGGAGGCAGAACCTGAATGTGTACATGGGTTACAATTATTGCCTTCCATTTTGTAAGGAGACTCACTGACAGCTATCACACTTTGTGTGTTTCCACACAGGAAGTCTTTAGCACTACATAGTTAGTGCTCTTCCACAGTCAGCTGAAACTGGAATCATAATTGTGGTTCCACAGAATGAGCTATTTTACCTGCTAATATTCTGTGACTCCTGTTCACACTACCAATGCATAAGTGAGTGGCACAGTATTGGTAAGCATATCAAGTAGGGATGTGCATCGTATCGGACCTGATGTCCAATCCGACTACGATATGTCGGATATCGGACTTCCAATGTCTGATTCCGATGCTGGCCGCAAGAGCTTCGATTTCACCTGATCCGATTTTTAAAAAATCCGATTAATATTGGAAGAAAATGGAGAATCAGACCTCCATTTTAGGTGTTTTCGCCATAGGCATGCATTGGGGGAAAGAAATCTTTTCCCCAATGCAAATCTAATGGGAAAACATGGCGGTGGGTGAGTGGGGACCTCCCTCTCCCTCCCTCCACTCGTGCTCCTTACCTGCTGCCTCTTCGCTGCCGCCCGCTGCTTCTGTACTACTGAGAAACAGGCCTTGCGGCCTGTTCCACAATAGAGCGCTGGCGCGCCAGGTGACATCATCACTTGGTGCGCTGTCGGTCTACTGAGAACCAGGCCGCAAAGCCTAAATCTCAGTAGTACGGAACCAGTGGACGGCAGCGGGGATGGCAGCAGGTAAGGAGCGTGAGTGGGGGGGAGGAAAGTAGGAAGGGGGAGATCCCTTCTTACCTGCCGCTATCCCCCACTGCTATCCCCTGTTGCTGTCCACTGGTTCTGTACTACTGAAGCTTTGCGGCCTGGTTCTCAGTAGACTGGCGGCACGCCGAGTGATGATGTCACCTGGCGCGCCGGCCTGGTTCTCAGTAGTATAGAAGCAGCGGGCAGCAGCGAGGAGGCAGCAGGTTAGGAACACGAGTGGGGGGATGGAGAGGGAGGTCCCCACTCACCCGTCGCCATGATTTCCCCATAGACTTGCATTGGTCTTCTCTTGGCACAGATATGAAATACCAGTCTTCCCCGTTTGTTCCTAGCCACCTTTTAATTTTAGCAGTGACTAAATCATTGCGGTTGAGATCTCTGGTGATGACTGCTACAGTATTTAACCACAGCTCATTAGTACTGTTTTGGATCACTAGGGTATCAGATACTTTGAACCAGGACATAATTATGTATGATCTTTCAGAAATAAATATATTTAGCAGTAATGTTTTGGGGAAAAAACAGCAACAACATGGTATAATATTTTTGCTCCAAGACAATTGGCTACTAGTTACCAGATTTGAATGGAAATTCAGGAGTATTTGTTTTGCTTGGACAGGGGGATGGGAAATGGACTGTAAACAAAAATCATCAATAATAAACAAATAAGCCTAATTTCCACTTGTTTTCAAGAAAACAGCAATTATTATTTTACTTATTTCAGTTTGTGCTAGACGGCAACCAAACACCAAATCAACATTGTGTGTGTGTATGTGTGTGTTTTAAATAAACTATAAATCTACAGTAAAATAACCATATGTACCTTCCCAGTAAAACAAATGTGAATAAAATACACCAAGAATACTTTGGAGATACTTCAGACCGCAGCCATATCCTTTCTGCTCGCAGTGCGTTGCTTCACACACAGGGGTGCTCTATTGTCAATCCACTCTCCCTCACAGGCAACCCTCCTATGAGTGTGTGTATCCAATGGCTGGATTAGCCCCCCTTTTTAATTTCATTAGCGCCATGACTGAAAGCATCGCATAACCCATGGGGGCTTTGGACTTGTAACTTTCAAACAGTATCCTTCCATGGTACATGGAAAACTAAGTTTGAAACTCGGGTTTGTGTGTTCTGTTATGATATAGGGCTCTGCTGTTCAATTAAAAAAAGAGAAGAGACACAGAAAAAAAATCCCCCTGAGCATCTGCAAGCCATTTTACCTTACCAAAAGGAGCTGTTTAGAACCCAGCCAATTTGTTTAACAGTTTTGTCAGACTACTATAATTAAATAGGATTCCCTCTACAACTAATGAAATACGGTAAGTTGTTTGCTGAAGGTACCTCAGGACAAAACTAGATTTATCAGGGCCATCATTCATGTGTCTGCCTCATTCACATATAAAACTTGTGGGGAGGTGTTTACTTTTAAAGTAAAAGGAGCAGGTGGGAGAGAGGCTTCAAACCCTCCCCTCTCCTGGGCTTTACCTCTTATCTCTCCATTGACCCAGCTCCTGTTCTCCGTTTCAGGTTTGCTTCCAGCATCCGATCCAGGAATGGAGAAAAGGGACTGAAGCCATAGACAATAAGCCAGTAAGGCATGGGAAGGGAGAGAATTCAGCCCTCTTCTCTCATGCCGTCTGTTTATTTGCTTCCTAAATGAATGAGGTGCACAGGTGAAATATGCATTTGCCACCATCAGATTGAATTTAGTCCCAAAACCACAGCATCTTCTTTGATCGGCAATGGAGAACAATTTATGCTCAGGGATTAGAAACAATAATAGTAATAAAAAAGGACCCCAAGGTTTTCTCTTTCAGTGTACCTTTGTGTGTATTGACAGCAGCATATTCAGCATAAATGATATACTTTTGCATGTGAAAAAAATAAAGGTGGTTTCTTCCCAAATAAAAAAGTATAAGAAAATATAATACAAAATAATAAAAAAAAACATTTTAAAAAAATGCAAACACACAGTTTTTGTTTTTAAAAACGCACTGGATTTGATTTTACAGTGCCTGTAGTACCAAGGATCACTGATCATGATCAGAATCTTCATGGCGGTTGCTCTGAAGTTAAAAGTGGTGGAATCCACTCTTCCTTTTCCTATATTAGCAAACAAACAAAGAGACAAAAAAAAGAGAAGAAGTTGATGATTAAAAGTGAGGATGAAAACAGGGTGTGAAGCATCAGGAAGACTTCTGGTCTGATCCTGCTAGGGTGATGAGCTTTTGGAAGCAGGCTTTTGTGCACATATCTCCTAGGTGGCAAAACTTGAACATAAATAAGTGCTGTGCACACGGTTCTTGACATTAGGGGGGAACACCATCCAGCTAAATAGAGTTGGCTGTGGATGCACAGACGCTATCAGATTATTAGCTGTTCAGAGTGCAGGTGTATGTAGCAGAGGGTTGGATTCCCTTTCCCCTGCTTTCTCTCAAAATGATTGATTCCTCTGCTGATAATTTGGCTGGTTTTTAATATAGTGAACCCACATGCAGTAGCAAGCTGCTGTGGACATATATAAACTGGTTTAGGGCTAGCATGTAGTATTTCTGCAATGATCATTTCCACATGGGTTGAAGAGGGGTCATGGAGACGTTTTCAGGAAACCACCCCAAATTAGGCAGCTTGGTGTCTTAGATTCGAGGCTCCCTTCAAGGCCAACTGAATCTCCAACTCCACAGCAGCCATCGCTGTGCAGACAGGCAAAAGAACGCAGTGCTATTGTTCTTCACTAACGTAGGAGTGCTGAGTCGCAGGCTCAAGATGCTGGCAGAGAACTTATTCTTTTGAACAGAGATTAAAAAGAACCCTTCACATAAAGTGCAACTACCAGGAACTCAAAACAAAAGTACTAGCTGCTTTACACAGCCCTACTTAAAAGATCATAGCTAAGCTAGGCCATGTAGTAAATGGTGGCGAATACATCATTTCAAGAGTAAAGAGACCAGAACTTGGGTAAAGCTCCTTCTTTGATCAAACTCTGATATGATGAGAAACTTCATACTCACCTAGAGCAGTCATGTCCATGCCACTGCGAAGTGCAATGGCACCGATTGGGTCGTATACATTTCCCACCATTTAAGCATGGAGACTGACATACAGCTGTATTAGAAGAACATAGACGTACCGTTACCGTTCATTTAAGTGATGGCAATCCAGTGTATTGTGTTTTGTTCACAACATACTGTATGTCTCTAGTCCTCAGGGTGAATACAAACGTATTTAAAAGTATAAAGGTACTCATGGTCTGAAACAAGAGGAGCTCTGGTTGGAACTTCCAATAACTAGTGGGAGGGACTATTTCATACTGCACAGATATATCTCCCTGTTCCTACTCCTTCCTTCTCATCTTAGAGCCCCGTTGTGTCTCATGGGTGTCCTCTCTCCTCTGTACTCACCTAGTTACTCAAACATCATCACACTATTTTTATAGACACACTGGCTTTCCCCTCTTTTTGTTGCTGAAAAAGGGAATCCCTACCCACAACTTTTGTAAACTGTTGCTTTAGGAAAAAAAAGGCGAAAGCTGCTGGGAAATGGGCTTGTTGTGCAAAGGGCTTCTGCCATTGGAGAAAATCTGCGTGCAGCAAAGCCACGTTGCCTGTCTTGTGCTTTGTCCCAGTGGAGAAAGGATGCAGAGCAGGTGAAGTTGCTCAGTTTAACTTCTACTGGAGACACCCCAGACTTCAGGAAGGAATCCGTTTTCCCTGAGAAATTTCAGAGCACATAAATCTCTCTGCTATTTCCAACCCCCTTATTCTCTGGGAACAGAAAATATATACACACAGATTGACAACTAAATATGAAAAAATGGGGCTTATTTCTGTCTCTACAGTACTTCCATTCAGTTTTGGATGGAACTGAAGGTGCTTTCTACTTGTACACATAAAGCTAGCAAAAAGCAGAAGTTACTGGAAATAGGCATGTTTAACTCATTCATCAGCTGGTAGTGGAGAGACGGTACAACACAAACAGATCGGTTTGCATGCTCAAATCAGTTCCAAGTTACAAAAGTTAGGAAACACAGAATGACAAATGAAAATCAAAAGTTAAGTACAAAACAAATGCAAAATACAAGACAGGTCATAAGGATCTCTCTCTTTATTAAACAATTGAACATGCCTATGAAATGGGAAAGGACAGAAACTCCAAAGAAGTCATGCCAGTATAAAGAACAGCATGTAACTAAACTACAAGAGACAAATAACGGTAGGAAAAGTGCCCAAACAGCAATGAGATAACTGTGTTAGTTTCACTGTACAATGAACTCTACAACAACAAACCATGGCTTTTCTTTTCATGTTGTTCATGGTTAAACAAACCATGGTTTGTTAGCGTGGCTGCCTTCACACATCATGACAATCCAGAATTCAACGATACATACCATGAGAAGTATTATTTATTATTTATTTATTTATTTAATTAATCTCTATAACGTACAATAGCTGAAGCTCTCTGCACACTTCACAATTACGTGGTTTGTGCACCCCCCCCCCCAATGGTTTGTTAACCATGGGTTGCTTGTGAACATGAGGGAAAGAGCAAGCATGCTGGTTCCCACCTGCTCGCCCACTTTCATTTTCACTAACACAGGAACACCCCATTCTTAGGTTGTTTTGTGATGTCTGAACACAGAACTGTGGCTTGTTTAAGGGTTACACAACACAGAGTTAACCCAACAATTGCCCATGGTTTGTTTTGGGTTAACTCTGTTATTTAACCCATGAGTTTCCAGGTTTGTACATCATGAAACAACCCAGAAATAGGGCTTCATGGATTGTTATTTGGAAGTGAAAGTGGCAAGCAGGCAGGAGGCAGTACATTTGCTCCCGCATGCCCCCACCAATTCAATCCAGGAATTGGCCATGACATCAAATCGGAAAAACCCTAGATAATGGCACATAATGGCAACATAGAGTATAGGTTGAAGCTGAATCATGGTTTGTCATCACATGCAATCCCTGCACTATAGTTTAACTATGGGTTGTTACTCATGAACAACCAAGAGTTCACAACCAGCAACAAATCATGGGTTCTCTTCCTGGGTTGTTCATGGTTAACAAATCATAGTTAAGCCATAGTGCATGGTCCACACATAACAACAATAACCCATGATTCAAAAAACAACCCACAATTAAATGACAACCTATACTAAACCCATACTCTGGGTTTTCATTACATGTGAACCAGGCCTAAGACTTTACTGACACACACAATTCACTGTAAATTAAGTAACTAGATAACAGTATAAAACTAGGGATCGACAAGCAGCAGGCTTGCTTGACCAGAAAATAAATTTGGCCTCTTTAAGCAGCCCCTTTGGAAACCAAAACTCCTTTGGGCAGCATGATGTTTAACAAGGTTGCTTGAGGGGCCTCAATCCCCCCCAAAGCCAATTCCTTCCAACCACCTTTCCTTCCTTCCTTCTTTCTCCTTCTTTTGACTTCTACCGTTCCCAGACTGTGGAATGGTCTGCTGGAGGAGATTCGACAAATTAGCAGTCTTCATGAATTTAAGAGAGCCATGAATACTGCTCTCTTCCGGCAGGCCTATCCAGTTGAATGTTAAGATGTTTTTAATGAGGTATTGGTTTTTATTTGTTTTTAATATCTCATATATTTTGTGGTCTTTGTGTTTTATATTTATTGTTGTTCCCCGCCTCGATCCGGAGGGAGAGGCGGGTTATAAATTTTTTTTTTTTTATTATTATTATTATTATTAATATTCCCCCCCCCCACCTCCACCCCTCAACCTTTGCTGCCTCCACAAAGGACAAAAGCTTACCTGTTGGAGCCACCTGCCTAGCCAATTAAGTAAGCTTTTGCCCTGGGTGGTGTGTGTGCATGCGCACGTGTGATGAGCTCAGGGAGATTGGCTAATTGAGCTGGCTTTCTGAATGGCTAGAACAGCCTTCCCCAACCTGGTGCCCTCCAAATGTTTTGGACTACAGTTCCCAGATGCTAGTTGGGGCTGATGGGAGCTGAAGTCCAAAATAGCTGGAGGGCACAAGGTTGGGTAAGGCAGGGCTAGGAATACCTCAGAGGGGGATACCCCCTCATTCCTGGTTAGGGATATTGTAAATCTAGGTGTGTGTGAAGACAACAAATGACAGATTGCAGTTTGAGTTTTGAGAGAGACCCAGGTCCCCTCTACAAGGATTTGCTTTTGCGCCTGGTTAGGCGATTATGCGCATAATCGCTGAAGCGCATTTACACCTAATACCTCTGCATGAGAGGCGGCAAGAGGCGGCGAAGCGCATTAACGGATGACCAAAATGCACTTTATAAGTAGTTAATGCGCATAAGCGCTTGTTCACATAGTCAAAATGCGCTTTAACGGCCGGAGCAAAATAAAACTCGCGATTTAACGCGCATTCGATAATGCGCATAATCGGAGAGATAACGCGCCTCTACGCCCGATTTGCGCTCCGTTCTTGTAGAGGTAAAATTTTTAATGCGCCTTGAAAGAGCTTTAAATGCCTCTTGTAGAGGCAGCCCCAGAGAACTGAGTTTGAGTTCTGCAAGCATTTTAGGGTCCTGGCTGTATCCCTAGGAATTTGATATGGAGCAGTGGATTTTGGATGTCTCTGTTGGAGTATGCTTTAAGCTGTGCTTCCACATGTACTCTTGTATATTTGTAAATCTCCAAAGGAAAACCTGGATAAGAACTGCACCCATGGAACATCTCACCGTTTAGAGAAGTGGGATGGCCACAATGCTAGGAAACCTGCATTGCAAGACCAATCAAAGAAAACACTTACTTAAAAAAACAAGTAAGATTGCAATACCATCCCTCCAAGTGTCTCTGGAACAATTACGAGGCTGTTCCCCCCCCCCCCCCCCCGGAGCCTGATACTGATTATCAGAGTAGATGCCTCTGCTCTGCTAAATGCTGCTGCTAGATTGTGAGAAATATTAGCTGAAACCGGCTTACCCTGGTGGCAGCGTGATCCAGTCCATCCAGCTGGGCAATCGCACTGGTACGGAGCCACACAATGACCTCCATTCAGACAATGCAGGATGCAGATCGCTAATGAGAAAACAGGGGACAACAACACCAAAAACTATTATATATATATATATATATATATATATATATATATATTGTTATTGAGATAAAGATGATAGTGAAGAGAGGAGAGTCTCCCCTAAAAGGCGGGCTATAAAACTTTTAAATAAAAACAATACATAAATATACAGGGAAGTAGGGAACAAAAGACATAAAGGCAAAAAGGCCTTCAACACCCGAGAGTGCATTCTCAAAATACACTTTTATGGGTTTTAGGTCACAAATGGGATGCCCCTCATGGAAAGCTGAAAGGCATCCCATCTTTAGGGTTGATTAAATATGTGACTACTGGGGAGCAGGGGAATAAAAAACGAAGGGAATGAAAACCATTCTATAATACCCCATTTCCCCCTATATTTTTCCAAAAATCCCTGGGAAAAAAGCAGGAGGAAAACATTTTTTCCACATTTTTCTGCCTCCCTCCCAAGTCTCTATGTCTCTAGGGCTGATTTACATGAACAAACTTCTTGGCCTGAAACAATTTTGTCCTCTCCTCCCCCCCCCCCCCCCCCAGTCACCCTCTGTTGATTTTCCAGCTGTGCCAACCCATAGTAATCTAGGGTGTTTCCAGACATGGCTGTTATTTAGAGTGACCATATGAAAAGGAGGACAGGGCTCATGTAACTTTAACAGTTGTAGAGAAAAGGGGATTTCAGCCAGTGTCATTTGTATGCAATTAGTTCCTGGTGAAATTCCCTCTTCATCACAACTGTTAAAGTTGCAGGGGCCCTGCCTTCTTTTGTACATGGTCACTCTAGTATAGTGCCTGCACCTTCCGCTTGTAACCCTCATGTGTTTTCCTCCTGCTTCTATCTTTTTTCTTCTCACAAAAGATCTGTCAAAAAAAGATGGAATTGCTGCACCTTGCCTTCATCTGAAAGCATCCACAGTTTTTTGTATGCCTCTGCCAGCTATGGCAGGGATCAGGTTTTTGCATGTCATACAAATGCCAGGGAAGCAAAACACACACACACACACACACACACACACACACACACACACACACACACAACTTCTCTGGGAAAAATGCCAACAACATTCTTTACTACAAAACCCCCACAGGCATGTATGATTGCACTGGTGAACGTTCATGTAAATTATCACACTTGGTTTATGAATAAGTAAATTGCAACACTGTGGTGTGAGTAGGTGTTTGTGTAGCCTAGATACTACTCTGGATTGCCATGTTACATCACTTTGCCATTCCACAATTTGCAACTGCCCTTCCACCCACAGCCTTTCACTCTTGTGAGTCAGTGTTATTGTGAAATATCAGTTGGCTGAATTGCTTTTTCCTGACCCTCTGCCATCCTCAACACTAGACCCCTTACAAGCTATGATGACATTAACCAAGGCAGTTCTAAACCTCCCTCCCAGGGCATTACTACTAGGGATGTGCACTGGATCGGACCCGATCCACGATCCGAGTCCGGTCCAGTGGGAAATCAGATAAATTATCCGATTTCCGATCCCGCAGCTGGATCGGCCGATCCAATCCGAACCGGTCCGAAAAGGCTCCGAACCGGTTCGGCGGATCGGCGGGCGCCCACTGGCGCCCACCGCCGCTTCCATTGGCGGGCGCCAGCAGGCGCCCGCCGATGAAAGTGGACAGCGGGGGGGGGGAGGAGGGGGGCGCTTACCTTCTCGGCCCGTCCGCTCCCGTCCGGCACTAGCAGCTACTACCAGCGGGCTCCGCGGCCTGCTCTAGGGTGGCGCGCCGGGTGATGTCATCACCCGGCGCGCTACTCTAGAGCAGGCCGCGGAGCCTGCTGGTGGTAGCCGCCGGCCCCGGACGGGAGCCGCCGGGCCGGGAAGGTAAGGAGGGAGTGCGTGGAGGGGAGGAGGGGGCGCGCGGAGGGGGGAGGGGGGCCCTTACCTTCCCGGCCCGGCGGCTCCCGTCCGGCGCCGGCGCCTACTACTACCAGCAGGCTCAGCGGCCTGCTCCAGGGTGGCGCGCCGGGTGATGTCATCACCCGGCGCGCTACTCGAGAGTAGGCCGCGGAGCCCGCTGGTAGTAGCCGCCGGTGCCGGACGGGAGCGGACGGGCCGAGAAGGTAAGCAGTGGCGGGGAAGGGGGCTTACCCCCCCCCCGGAGCCGTCCGCTTCTATCCGCTGGCGCCCACGGGCGCCAGCGGATGGAAGCGGGCGGCCCCGGGGGGGTAGGGAGCACGGGGGAGGGGGCTTACCTGCCGGGGCCGTCCACAGCGGACGGCCCCGGGGGGGGGGAGGGAGTTAGGCCCCCCCTCACCCACCCGCCGCCATTTTTTCCTCATAGACTTGCATTGCAATGCAAGTCTATGGGGAAAAAAATGGCGGCCGATCCAAAAATTTACGATTTTTGGGTCGGGATCGGACTCGATCCGGTCCGGGGGGGCTCCGATTTTGTCCGAACCGGTCCGGGACAAAATTGGAGGTCCCGATCCGGATCCCGATCCGATCCGGGGGGTCCGTGCACACCCCTAATTACTACCTAAGCTCACCTCCCCAAAGCAGGAGCCTTGATAGATTTAGACAGCGGTCTCCTCCTCTGCAATAAAAGTGTGTCATCTCCATTTGCTTTTGCAGCTGGGAAACTGGATGCACCCGACTGCTCCCATTCAACGGCCCCGCTGGCATGTCTTTCTCTGAAGTGCAAATTCAGGCTTGGGTTTTTAGACCTCTTCCTATTCGTGTATAAATCAGCTCAGCTGGTTACTAAAATACTAGCAAATGAAGATACTGTACACCAGATGCTCCTTATATGTTCATTGTTGCTGTCCTGTGTATCTCAGGCTGCCTCTACAAGACAGGTTTAAAGCTCTTCCAAGGCGCTTTAAAAAAATTACCTCTACAAGAACAGAGCGCAAATCGGGCGTAGAGGCGCGTTATCTCTCTGATTATGCGCATTATCGAATGCGCGTTAAATCGCGAGTTTTATTTGTCCGGCCGTTAAAGCGCATTTTTGCCGGCCGTTAAAGCGCATTTTTGCCTATGTGAACAAGCGCTTATGCGCATTAACTACTTGTAAAGCGCATTTTGGTCATCCCTTAATGCGCTTCGCCGCCTCTTGTGCAGAGGTATTAGGCGTAAATGCGCTTCTGCGATTATGCGCATAATCGCCTAACCAGGCGCAAATGCGAATCCTTGTAGAGGGGACCTCAGGTGACCTGGTCATGTGGGGGAGGGGGGAAGAATGGTACACTGCTAAAGTTCCTTCCTGCTTGAAGCACGGAAGCAACCACATGGATGATGCCCCCACTCCTACCACCCAGGGCAAGGCAAGGACCACGTGACCAGGTTTTTGCTTAGTCCCTCCCTCCCTCCTGGCTTCTCCTCTCCAGTCTGTTCTTGACAAAGCACCAGGCAGATTAGCTTGAGTAGCTATGAGAATACAGTACAGAAGAAAACAGGAGAAGAGAGAAGAAACCTAGACAATTTCATAGCATGTGGGAAATCCTAGTTTGATCCCTGAGAAGAAGTTTGAGACCAGGCAGATATGCAAAGAAATAGGCTGCAGTGTGGTTCGTGATTTATGACTCAGCCTAAATTTAGGGTGCAGTGTGGATGCCTCCATGCTTTGAATAGGAAGGAAATTTCACGGTGAGTATCCAATGTTTCCATTCCCTGTCCGAGCAGGAGGCATCCACATGGGATATGCACAAGCCAATCAGTACTAATAGGGAGGGTTAGAGAGGTTGAGTCATATGATGTAGGTATCACCTGGTGCAGTACTCTCTGCCCGAGGGCAGCCTCCACTGACTCATAGGTGGCCAATTTGTAATGTTTGACAAATGTCTTAGAGGTAGACCAAATAGCAGCTCTACATATTTCTGTCGGGGTAGTGTTTGTGCTGAAAGCAGCAGAAGTGGCCGCTGCCCGAGGCCCTGGTATGTGTTGCAAGTCATAAGAAGTTTTGATGCAAGCCATAATCCAACATGCCAGGGTGGACTAAGAGACCCTTTTAGCCATGGCTGTTGGATGAAAGCGACGGACGAGGAATCTGTTCTTCAGAATTCTGTACTGTACAAGGCCCCCGGAAGGGTGGATAGGTTTAGGACAAATGAAGGGAGGAAGACGTCTTCGTAGCAGCAAAAGTGGAATACATTTTAAGGATAAAAGAAGGATCAGATTAGAGTAGAAACTACAGGATCAGGTTGGGGGTTCTCCTCATTAAAGGGGCCGACAACTTCGAAATCCATCTAGCCAATGTTATGGCCACAAGGAAGGAGACCTTGTGAGATGGGAGATGAAGAGAAAAGGTCTTGAATGGCTCAAAAGGAGTGCAGGGGAATGCTGTAAGCACTATGTGTAGACTCTATGAAGTGGTGGATTGCTGGCGGACTGAGTTGTGAGGCTCCACAGAGAAAACGTTTAAACCCTGCCTTTTTATTTTGCTTATGCTCCTTCACCATAAGAAGGCTCTCCATGTAGTTTCATAAAAGCAGTTACTAGAAGCTTGCCTAGAAGAAAGCCAAGTGCCAATAACCCTAGGTTAGAGTATGTCTGCTTTTCTGCCTCCAAGCAGCTAGGTGCAGCCAGGCAGGATCCATATACAGAACTGATCCCTAGTATAGGAGATGTGGAGAGATCAGAAGAAACCATGACTTCCTGCAGGCCAGTTGTAGAATAACCCAAACACAAAGGTCATGAGTCTGAAGGGTAGGGCCTTGAACTAAAAATGTTGTCCCAGATAAGTGAACCACCCTGTGACATGAGGTGATTGGTACATGGAGATGTGCCTCCTTTTTGTAACACCTCTCATATAGACCGGAGGCTCTCCATCCTGAATTTGTGGCACACTATGGAAGTGTTGATGTACTTCAAGTCCAGAATGGTCATCCAGTCTCTCCCCCTTCCCCATCATTTAGGGATAATGAAAAAGTGAGGGAGCCAATTTTACTGCCACTGTGTGAAGCAGATGGATGATCGCTTGTTTTGAGTAGAAGCTAGGGATGGGAGAAACCTTGAAGAGCCACAAAATCTATTAGATATCCATGTTTTATGGTTTTACGAGTCTAGTGATCTGAAGCTGTGCTCTCTTAAATTGAGAAGAAGTGGCTGAGTCTCCCTCCCACTCGAGACACTAGGCTGTTAGAACTGCTGCCTATCTGGCTTGGGAAGAGGAGATTGTTCTACTACCAGAAGGATTCTCAGCTTGGACTTGGAATCAAGATCTGGACTAGTCTGGTCTGAAGTTACCAGAGTGAAAGGAGAGCTGAAAAGAATGTCTACTGGAACAAAAGGAAGTAAATGATTTGTAGGACGTTTTTCTTTCCTCCGTCTTTGACGTACTGGGCATTGCCTTTTTCTTGTTTTTCATATTAACTAGAATACCCTCCCCAAAGAGATGGATTTCTGTGAAAACAGTCATGGCCAAACTTCCCCTGCAGTATGTATCCATGCTCCAATGACACAAACACAGCGAGCATCTAGCCACTGCAGTTGTGGTGATGGATCAGGCTGTGTAAATCTTGAATAGCATAGGCTATGAAGGCAAATGACTTGTATAATTTTACTAGGCCACAGAATCCAAATCTTTATTGTCCAGGAGATCTTCCACCCAAGCAAGTGATGCCCTCATGAAAAAGGTGGGTGTGGAAGAGGCCCTGAGTGTGAGAGCCACAGCTTCATGAACTCTTTTAAGAGTAGATTTGAAACGTCTTTCTCCTGGTCTCTCAAGGGAGAGTCCCCAATCTTTGGGGCTCCAGCTCTAGATAAAAGAGCTGTTACAGGAGAATCTAAAAGGGGTACCTTTAAAATATCCATTGCTCCCTGTGGGAGAGTGTAAAATTTGTGTGCCACACCAATGGACCCCCTGCCTTGTAAGGGGATCAACCGCTCAGCATTCACCAGTTTTTCAAAGGAAGAAAGAAGACGGCTCTCTTTCATCGTTGTTATTTCTTCCACTTGTCTGGAATCAGACCACTCTTTCTCTCTCCCCTACCTGACTATGCTGATTGTGAAGGTCATTTTGGGGAATCAGAGTCAGACCGAGGTTCTTCGGCTCTTGTTTGTTTTTGCTTTTCCCTTGGAAAATGTTCTTGGGTTAGGGGAATCATCTCCGGACCTCTGGAAGAATGTGGGTCAGGCATAGAAGTGTTATGTTTCTTACTGCCTTAAAGCAAGTGTGTGTGTGTGTGTGGGGGGGGAGGAATCTGAAGAAGAATCTGCAAACTGGACTGCAAGTCGTGAATGTGTAAACTGAGGCTTCTTATTTGTACTAGGATGACCAGATAATGCTGCCACTTTCAGACGGGAAGGCTTCAGACTCGTCAGTATTGAGAAAAGGAGTCCTCTGCTGGCCCATGGAGGTGGCAGATTCTTGAGTGGGATTGTTGTCCTTCACAGAATGAAGGTGGGAAGACACAGGGTTCCACTTAGCACTGCTTTCATAGTTCACTTCCCCTTCCATGGACATTTTGGGGTCCCTTTGTGGCATATATGAGCAGGAAACTGCAGTTTGCTGTGGCAGATGGATGTGTACACTTCTCCATGTGTCTCCAAGTGAGATTCAAAATGGTGGATGGACAGCATACACTTTTGAGAGGAAGGAGGATTACCTGCATCCTCCATAGAGCTGACGGCACAGTTTAGGATTTTTCGGCCTGGCTCATGTGGCAACTTTCGCAGGCAGCAGAGGTTTCGCCCTGGCAGTCATGAGGAATCTTGGAATGATCAGGAAGCGCCCTTGCTGCTTCAGTAGGGCTCTGGACTTGTTTTAAATAATTTGGGGGGCATATTGTGGACTGCATGGATATGCCTCACTATCTTCTGTTTTTCAAATATAAAAGTCTTGGTTGTACAGGTGAACTTGCTCGCATAGGGCCAAGAGAAGACGAGGAAGAAGACAAAAAGAAGAAAAAGGATGGTGTGTGTGTGTTTAAAGGACAGAGTAAAGAATGAAATGAGAAAAGTAAAGAAAGTAACATAATTTGGAAGAGAAAAGCTCTAGTAAGAGACTGGAAGAGCAATGAAGAAAAGTTATGTCCTGGTTGAAGGCAGGGCACTGACTGGAAAGGAGATATCAGGATAGAACTAGGCAAGTGATCCTTGGTCATGAGATCCCTGCCTGGCCCTGGGTGGTGGTGGGACATAATCCATATGGATGCCTCCTGATCAAACAAAGAACAATTGCGATTTTATTTTATTACATTTTCTAATAGTACAGCACAATCCTTTAGGTTCAGTAGAACCTATTCCCATGTAAATGTGTATAGGATTGCATTAGAGATAAATGATTAAGTGTTCCATTAGAGATAAATGATTATTGAGGTAGATGACTATTACTGTTCCACTACAGATCACTCATTCTTATTGGGGTTGGCATAAAATGGCATGAACCAATCATGATGCAGGATAATGAGGTTCTGTGATCAAAAGTTGGCATTGGAAGGTGATGATTTCGGGGCTGATTCTCTTCTCACTCCCTGATTGTAATTGCATGAGGGTGAACAGCCAAATAGGTCTAAGAGATAAACAGGGAAGTGGTCAGTGATACTCCCTACTTGCAATCAAGATGCAAGACCTAAAATCTTTGGGAATTCGCCAAGTGCCTAGGTATACTGACATGCTTTTTAGTCGGTTTGCTGATCTCAGTTTCTTTTGATTTTTTACTTCTTAGTCAAATTACTGTGGATTAAGTACATTGCCTAGTATAGCTAGTGAAGTTCAAATGAGACACCCAGGCTGAATTCGGATGACACAATAAGCAACTGGGGGGGGGGGACAATCGTCAGTTGTACTGACCATCGTGCCGTCCGAATGCTGCCATAGTCAATTCAGCGCTGATCCTAATCCACACCACAGTTGATTATTTATTACCATGTTGTGTGGGGAGTACCCCCTAGATGAACAACTGTAAAGTTGATTATTACCCCACCATTGACTATCGTGTTGTCTGAATTCAGCCCCAGTGTAGCATGGGCAGAGAGGGTTTTCCCAAGAAAACTCATGTTCCCATCCTAGTAGCCTGGGAAAGGCCTCTCTTTTTCTCTTCAAGGTTCATTAGACGAGCGTTTTATCACACGCTAGCTACTGCCCACTCACAGTTTTCTGTGCATCCTTTAGATACTGCTATCCACCTTCCGCTCCTTCTTTCCTTTTTTTTTTTTTTTTGTCACAAAATGGACCCCTTTTAATCCCAACTTTTTTGGGGGGAAATGGAATGTGCCGCCGTTTCCTGCTGTGTCCAGGAAAAGTGGCATGATAAAAACGGCCCCTGAATGGGCCATTGTGGTCTTTGTTTACTTCCTCTTTCTTCTCCGTGAAGAAAGAGGAACTAATGTGGGACAGAAGCAGGTGTGAAGAAGTGATGGTAGGGAACTGCGATTTTTCCCGTCTGAAGATGCTCTCTATCAGTCTAACCTCCCCCATAAAATTGCAGTGAGACTGGAAAATGTCACTCAGAACTCCTCAGAGGTACAAATGCAACAAAATAAATAAATGTAGATGAAAGGTACATACGTTCTTCACAGAGACGTCCCATCCACCCCTCTGGGCAGGAGCATACATTTGGCCGCTCACAGACGCCGCCGTTCTGACAAGGGAACCGGCAAATAGCTGGAAAGAGAAACAGAACATGGAGGGGGGAGTTAAACAGAGATTGTACTACAGAACTGAACATATTCAGAGTATTCTTGGCCCTAGAAGGTTAATAAGCAAAAGTAAATGTACGTACTTTCCTTGCTAGAAAGGATTATGCTTGTTTAGTGATTCTGAATTAATAGCAAGTAACATTTTTTATCCTCAACTGTTGAATCCAATTATTGCCAAGTTACCATATTAGCTTGAGCCCCCAATCTGCAATATGGGAACAATAATACTGGCCTACTTTAGGAAGATGCTATAAGGATTACTGAAATAATGTGAGTGAAGTGCTTGGAGCAATTAGGAGAAGCCAATCCATATTTTAGGTCCCACATTTGCTGAAGTATAAATGTGTGTGCAGGTGCCCTCTGGTGGATGCAATGTTTGACTTACTTTCGTCATTTTCAGTAGTTTTTTTTTTTTTAAAAGCCAGGGTGTAGGCCAAGCTTAAGCACATGCCAAAACAAAGTACTCTTGATGTTTGCCTGGAAAAAAAATCCTATATGGCATGGAAATATGCAGTATTTTATAACCCCAAAAGCTACTGAGGTCTTTTCCTGTGTAGACAGACAGGAAAAAAAACCTCACAAAAACAGCAGAATAGAAATGTAAAATCTCTCTCTTTCTCTCTCCCAATATTTTTAACGGTACAGTATAATATATGATAACAAGACCAAGGAAGTATGCCATACTGTAGTGATGGCATGTGGATTTATATGTACAGGTTATGCCCCACGTGGTCCTGAATTTGCAGGGAAAACATTACATGTATCATGTATTTTTTTTACTCTAGCAGCTAGGGATGTAAAAGAAATCTGCAATGGAATCAAATGTGTTTCGATTTTATGAATCCTGCCTGTGGATTCTGCAGCGGACCAGCTCTTCCACAGTCAAACTGATTCTGTGGGCTGGAAGACTATTTTCCTATCTTTCTTGAAGTTTGTGCAAATTTAGTAATAGAAAAAAACGTATTTTTTAATTTAAAAAAAAACAAGCAAAAATGAGCATTTCCATCTTAGGCTAAAGCCTGGAAACATGCATTTTGGGGGGCTTTGCACATTTTTGCAAGCTGAAATTTTCACATGTGTGGACTGGGGTTTATCCAGAAACTATGTTTTCCTCCTGCTGATGTCAACAGGTCAGATTCAGAGGCCTCTTCGGGGAATGAAGGGGATCTGTTGGATCTATAGCTGCTTCTGCCCCATCCCCAGAATGCCCTACTGTGACTGGAAACACCACTGGCAAGAGATCTGTGCTCACAGAGCTTTCCATGGGCATACTGGGGCAGGTGTTCTCTGCCAGCAGAGAGAAAATTCTGCTCCATCCTAACCCCTTTTGGATGATATGTTCTAAGTCTTGCTTGTCATGACTCCACTAGACAACTTCTGATTTATATATTCGGCTGAACAGTAGTCACACTTGAGAACAAAAACGGCTCCTGTAATTATAACACCCATTAATAAATACATCCTTAATTAGGTTAGAATATATTATTCCATTGGGTTATAATATATTGTCAGCAGACCTGGGACATTTCTTAATGCTACTGGGTGCTCAAGGCTTACATGATCTGTGTGAGTCATTGATCCTGGCTGCTTTCATGTTGCTTCTGATGTAGGCCCTTCAAAGGCTTAAGAGCTAGAGGTCTTTTGTTAGGCAAATAGTCTGCATTATGTATAAGATACTTCCTTTTAAAAACAACAACACCCCCACCACCACACTGTGACATGAATCAGGAGAACACAGGCCCTTTCTGCCACTTATGCCTTTGGTCTTTTTTCCCCCTATTACCACTTTGGGGCAGCAAAATGAGAATTAATAACACACAATATTCAGTAGATTATAGCATCACTAAATATGCAAAAGAAGAAGAGTGTTGTTATATTTATTGCGGATGGATAATTTTACATATCCCCCAAGAGCATGGTGCAGATGAACTGTGGTGATGTGCTTCTGTCAAATTTACATCATTGTATGCTAAATATAGGACGTTTCTGGTTTGGTGTACCTTGTGGAGGGAAGGCAAGGGTCACGAAACACCTCTGGCGGGTTGCAAGAAGTGATGGTAAACTGGGGCAGAACAACTGTTGTTGGAAGATAACCAGTGGCTGGTTATCTTCCCTCTCTTTGAGACCAGAACAGTCATTTTGCCTTGGGGTTGAGGAGGCTGGAATACAGGTCTGGAACATGGTGTAAACTTAGAAGGAGGACCCCAAGCTCGAAATATTTGAGCAATGTTGAGCTGGCATGATTTCCTGAGCTGTCCAGATACAAAGCAGGGAAAGAGCTAGGTGTAACCAATTGTTATGAGAGATATGAGGTTGTTGCTCCTGCTCCATGTGTCTTCATGCCCTTTTCCTCGTTGTTTAGCTCAGTGGTCTTCAGCTGGTGGGTCACGACCCAAAAGTGGGTCGCAAGATCACTCCAGATGGGCCACGCAAAGCTGTTGCCGTCATGTTGGGCAAGGAGAAAATTGTGAAAGTGGGTCCCATGTTGCAGTTTGGGAGTCCGAATGGGTCTCAGGTTTGGACTAGTTGAAGACCACTGGTCTAGCTGAAGAGGATGGGTGATATCATCATGCTGCGTGTTGCCTGCCCCCACCTTGTCAGAGCTGGAGCAATGCACAAGCACAATAACGGCACATCACATGTTGTATCGTGTTCAACTAGACGTAGGGGTGAGGTGTTGTGGCAGCTCCACAATTCTCATGTTTACTTAGACCCGTAGCAACCCTATACCCTTTACTTTCTCCTGCTCTCAAGGTTTTTATCTGCTCTACATGACAGCAGGCTATTTACTGCTCCAGGTTTTCCTGCTGGGCTACTACACAGTGGAATAAAGGGTGGCATAAGGTACATCACATTTTGGAATAGGCTTTAGGCCAAGGGTATTGAACCTCAGGCCCGTGGGCCATATCCCGTCCACCTGGGATCCCAATCTGACCCTCAAGGGTTCCCCAGCTGGCCTGCCCCTTCTCCTGGCCCCACCCACTTTCCTGCAACCACTGATCACTTGATGGTTTACTGGCTTTTTGTGCATTTTTTCTCCTGTCCTAAAAGGTTGAAGTGTACTTCCCAGAGCTTAATTACTGGGAGTTAGAGCTTTAAACTAAAATATGCTGGTATGTCTGGAATGTTTGGGCCCACCCCTTTTTGCCTTCAGTCCTGTCCACCACTGGAATGAGGCTGAGAGCTTCTTCAAAATTGAAGTTGGCCCTTGGGCTGAAACAGGTTCAACTCCTGTGCTTTAGGTTGTCTGGTTTCAAAGGAGGGGGAAGAGATAATACTTGTGAGGCTTCAAGACCTCAGCAAAACTCTGGGACAAAACTATTAATAACGATTATTATTTAAATAGTGGCACTGGCAATTCTGCATGTTAAGGTGATGTAAATCAAAAAGGGGCTTGAAAAACTAGAAGGCCATTCCCTGGAAGTTGTTACCTTAGAGTTCAGCGCAGCCAGCACATGCGCTGTGTGAGTTGGTGTTTCTTTCACACTCAACGCCAACTTCAGGAAAACTTTTTGGAGGGCAACAGCAATATAATGGCTATACAGAATGGGCCCCCAGCACTGTCGTTATAGCATGTGCCAATTTACCTTTGCAAGCTGGTGGCCTTGTCCAGGTTCCGTTCTCTAAACAGACACTTCTCAGGGAGCCCTCCAGCATGTACCCACTGTAGCATGAATAGGTCACTACGTCTCCATATTGATAAAACGTTCCACGGGCCAAAGCATTTTGTACATGAGCAGGTGGCCCACAAGATATCTCTAAAGAGGAACAATAACAAAACGGTGGTTAAATAGTAAATTGCCTCAAAACTTGACATAGAACACAAGCTTATTCCTGTCTGGAGACCACAGAGAACTGGAAAAGGGGTCATTGGTTGACTGAATGTCTTCTTTAAATCTGCACAGAGGCTCCAGCATCTTAATATACAGGCATGGCTGTCAAAAAATCTTGTTGTATACAGGGGAAAGGGGAATTTTGTTTCCTCCTCAAGTATTTTCCAAACTACAGCCCCCTTTCCCTAGTTAGGATGCAGGCAATCAGGCACGTACATGCTGTTCTAGGCCAGGAGTGTAGAACCTCAAGCCAGGAGGCCAACTCTGGCCCCAATCTGGCTTTCAAGGGTTCCGCAGATGACCACTCCCCCTTCCCCAGGACCCACCCTCTTCCCACAACCACCAATCGTTTGGTATTGGCATCGATGTGCATGTGTGTGTGTTCGAGAGAGAGAGATAATGGATAGATGGATGAATGGGATGTGTGCTTGTGTGAATTTGTGTGAATGGACTGGTGGTGTGTCTCTGAGAAAGAGATGGACAGAAGATGAAGAAGAGAAAGGGGTTGGGGAGAGAGAGAAAGGGTGTTTCCACCTACTTTTGGATTTCGCTCTACCCGCTGTTAATGTGCATCCTCAACCACTTTCCACTGAGCAAAGGCAGGCTACTGATTTCAAAAGGTGATCCACTCCTCCTGCCTTAGAGAATCTTCCAGATTAGCCCAGAGCCCCTGGAATTCCACCACTCCTGGCAGCTATTTCTACTGCCTACTGGGTTAGGCTGGCCTGGTCCTGTATACAGGTGCTAAGCTTAGCCCTGATAAGTTATCATGGCCCCAAAGGAAGCAGAGTCTAAGACCCCCTCTAGATGGATTCCGTTTGACGCCTGGTTAGCCGATTATGCACATAATCGCTGAAGCGCTTTATCGTAAATGCTTGTATGCAGGAGGTAATTGAGCACTCAACTGGTGACCTTACCGGTTGTTTCAAATGCGCTTTTCAAGTAGTTAATGCGGAGAATCGCTTGTTCACATAGTCAAAATGCACTTTAACGGCCGGAGCAAAATAAAACTCGCTATTTAACGCGCATTCGATAATGCGCATAATCGGAGAGAAAAAGTGCCTCAACTCCCGATTTACGCTCCACTCTTGTAGAGGTAAATTTTTTAATGAGACTTCAAAGAGCTTTAAACGTCTGGTGTAGAGGCAGCCTAAGACTAGGATAAACAACAAAGAGTTTGGTGGCACCTTAAAGATGAAGTGGGCAGTGCCCACAAAAACTTATGCCAGAATAAATCTTTAGGTCTTTAAGGTACCACAAGTCTCTTTGTTGTTTTTGCTGCCACATACTAAAATGACTGCCCCTCTGGGAATCAAGGCAAGGATGCAGGTCTCAATCATTTCACTTGAATAATCCCAAAGGTAAAGGCAAGCCTTCACAAAAAGGCAAGACATAATTTCAAGGCACGTCTACCTCAGATCACTGTTAATACCTATTATTATTGGCATTTTAATGTACATATACATGTATGAATATGTATCAGCTGACAAAATCTCTTTACCTAGTTTAGGGTGCAATCTTATGGATGTTTAGATAGAAAAAACATGCTGGGAGTTGTAGAACTTTTTTCCTGTCTAAACAATCATAGGATTGCTCCCTTAGTTGGTTTCGTATTGAAGCTTCAATGGAAAGAGCTTGATATTAAAACCCATTTTCTGAAATAAAAATAAAAATGGAAGTCATTGTTTATTACTTTACTTACTTTCACATTTAGCTTGAGTTGGAGTCCATGCCTCATCAGGATTACAGGTAATGACAGACTGCCCCCGAAGTTGATAGCCCTCTCTGCACTTAATAAATACTTTTTGCCCAACATAAAAAGTTGTCTCTGATAGGAGGGCGTTTTCTGGGATTATAAAAGGCACAGGGCATGGATTCGCTGTTTAAGAGTAAGGAAGGATAAAAAGTTAGGTTTTAAAAGGATAGTTGTACTCCGTCACTCTATATGTGATTATCAATTGTAGTTTATCTCAGCATGTCCCTTTCCTTTTTTAATAACCAAAACCAAAACAAAATGCTGTTATACATGGGGTTGCAATCTGCAGCGGAAGACACTTGGGGAAAGAGGAAGAACTTTTTAGCCCTTTCTCCCTCCGTAGTCTTTTCTGCTAAAAATCTCTCCAGCTGTTTTTCTGCCTGTGGCTGAAAATATATGAATGAATACCTGGATCAATAATCCTTGTAGGGGAAAAAGAGCGCAGAGAGAAATCTGTTTTTAGAAGAAAAATTAGTGGAGGCAAAAGGGGTAAGATTCCCTTCTCTTTGCGAAGGATTTCTGCTGAAGATTGCAGCATTTTGTAAAGAAAAAAAAAAGGCCTGGGAAAAAACACACTAATGAGCATCAAGCATAATTTGTTCCCTAGCTAAATGTGAAGTTCTGAGGTATGGAGGTCATTAAAGAGAGATAAAATCTTCAGTTTAATTTATTCTTTTAGCCTGCAATGTTTTCGTAGCAGAAAGACATGTTAAAGTGGGCTTGAAAATGGTTTACAGTATAAATGTTAGAGCAAAGCGTAGAGCAAAGGTGTGACTAAGCATTAGTTTATGGGATGGATGTGACATATGACAAATCATTTCTTTGAAATCACCACTTCTATGCCTTCCCTCTTTCCCTTAAACATTTGGGAACAGAGCTACTACCTACCAATTTTTAAACTCTCTCGACCTGTCCAATATTTTAAACTGAGTCTCAGTGTTTGACTTATCCATACATACGGCAGAAAGAAGTTATCTTCCTCTACCAATGGGGATTCACCTTTTGTTGTTGCAGCACGGGGGCAAACGAAATGCTACATGGGAGATCAGGGATCAGATTCCCTGATGTCTTTTTTTTTAATGCTTAAGAAACAGCATCATCTGCTTTTAAACGCATAAAATTTATGCATTTCCCCAGTGCCAATTTTCTGAGATAAATCACACCCACCAAATCTGCCATTAGCCCTACTGGGAGAAGAGAAAGGCCTGTCTTTATCCCCAGTGACATTGTTAGGAGCTTCAGGGCAGTTTAGGGGGAAAAAAAGACAAAGTACACAAATAAAATATAACGATGTGTTCAAAACAAAAATACATTAAAATTATAATCAAGTGACTTTTATTATGGATAACTGTGCTGGCCCCAGGCAGGCCTCTCTGGAGAAGGAATTCCACAAACATGGGCAGCACCACTGAGAAGACCCTCTGGCTGCGTTCAGATGATCCCAGTCGGGGAAGAAGCCGTTGTAGCTGCTCACTCCACACATATGACTATAAATGCCAGTTGCATTATTTTCCATGTTGCAGCACATGTTGGTGCATCGTCCGAACCTGGCATGGCGGTGGCTTCGTACCCACCCTACAACTTCTACCGCACTTCATGGTTGTAGGGTGGGTAAGATGCCCCCCCCCCCCCAGTTCGGATGACATGCCAACCCGCACAGCAGCACAGGGAATAATGCAAATCACAGTTGCACATGTGGGGGAATCATCTACGATGGCTTCTTCCCCAGCTGCAATCATCCGAACCCAGTGTCTCTCTGGTCACCAACTACTTTACTTTAGAAGGTGGGGGTATCCGGAAAACCTCCAAAGGTGGCCTCAACGCATGGTCCATTGGTATGGGAGCGGGTGTTTTTTCAGGTATTTAGGTCCTAAACTATATAGGGCTTTAAAGGTAAGTACCAGCAGCTTGGAAACCCACTGGAAGGCACTGGTGTTCTTTTAGTACCAGTAAGAGATATTCCCACCTACTTGTTCTAATCCATAGCCTGATGGCTGCAGTTTGAACTAACTGCCATTTCCAAGCAGACTTCAAATTTTGATTGGAAAAACTACGTATGGTAAAGTATTAATACCTGGATCATTCCCCTGATCCAATTCCCTCTCAACATACCACTTTTAAACTTTTAAAAAGACATTGCAGATCTGATCACCATTTGGTGATCAGATGCCATTTGGTCTACATGAATAATTTGGCTTAAAGCTTCTTTGCTGCCCTCTTGAGCCCAACTGGGGTAATCCTGACAAATGTTGATAAGCATTTGCTATCAGGAGAGAAGACTGGCAGGCACTTTGCCTTTTCCCAGGAGAAATGAATGGCCATTATGGAAAGCTTCTATTACAATGTTCAGGATTCTACCTGTGTACAATGCATGGAATTAGACATAGACTGAAACATAATATAACACACATGTTGGTTCCTCTGAACATCTGTACTCTAAATAACCTGGAGTAAATTCAAATATGCTGTCTTTAAAGTGGTACAGTCCTGCAATGGAACTGCATTACATGTCAATGTATATCTGAGATCACTGTTCCTCCCTCCATTTATGTTGGGTAAATCTGGATAAACTTCACTGAAGGGCACAAGTTTACGCTGAACGAGCATTACTTTTTGAAAAAGCACAACCCAGCTTTTGAATGGTTCAAAGTAAAGCCAGCCTCCATGATTAAAAAGGAACATACGTCTGCACAGAGGTATTGGGTGACTCCACATTCCAGCTTCTGTGCACTCTGCAATAGGCTCCCCTTCCAAGCTGTACCCTCTGTTGCAGTAATATGCAGCTCTGCTGCCAACAGTATTGTTTTCATAGACAGCATTCCCGTTCTCAATAAATTCTGGATCTTCACACCTGGTTTCTAAAATGTGGTATGTTAATTAAGACAATTCTTTCACAATCAACCATTTAAAAACAAGAGGAACAACAATGACAATATCATCATGAGAAGAATGTGTGTGGGTGTCTTCTGGGTGACTAAACAGTTCCAGAGAAAGTTTCAAAGACCTAGAGCAAGGTGTAGGCAATGTCGTGCCCCCCGGACCGGATCGAGTACGATCCCGATCCAAAAATCGGAAATTTTTGGATCGGCCGCAATGCAAGTCTATGAGGAAAAAATGGCGGCGGGTGGGTGAGGGGGGGGCCTAACTCCCTCCCCCCCCGGGGCCGTCCGCTGTGGACGGCCCCGGCAAGTAAGCCCCCTCCCCCGCGCTCCCTACCCCCCCTGGGGCCGTCCGCTTCCATCCGCTGGCGCCCGCGGGCGCCAGCGGATAGAAGCGGATGGCTCCGGGGGGGGGTAAGCCCCCTTCCCCGCCACTGCTTACCTTTTAGGGCCGGTCACTCCCGTCCGGCGCCGGCGGCTACCGCCAGCCGGCTTTGCGGCTTGCTCTCGAGTAGCGCGCCGGGTGATCACCCGGCGTGCCACCCTGGAGTAGGCCGCGGAGCCCGCTGGTAGTAGCCGCTGGCGCCGGACGGGAGCGGACGGGCCGGGAAGGTAAGGGCCCCCCTCCTCCCCTCCGTGCGCCCCCTCCTCCCCTCCGCGCGCCCCCTGCTTACCTTCCCGGCCCGTCCGCTCCCGTCCGGCGCCAGCGGCTACTACCAGCGGGCTCCGCGGCCTGCTCTAGAGTAGCGCGCCGGGTGATGACATCACCCGGCACGCCACCCTGGAGCAGGCCGCGGAGCCCGCTGGTAGTAGCCGCCGGCGCCAGATGGGAGCGGACGGGCCGGAAAGGTAAGGGCCCACCTCCTCCTGCCCCCTCCTCCCCCCCCACTGTCCACTTTCATCGGCGGGTGCCCACTGGCGCCCGCCAATGGAAGCGGCGGTGGGCCCAGTGGGCGCCCGCCGATCCGCTGATCCGGTTCGGAGCCTTTTCGGACCGGTTCGGATTGGATCGGCCGATCCAGCTGTCGGATCGGAAATCGGATAATTTATCCGATTTCCCACTGGACCGGACTCGGATCGTGGATCGGGTCCGATCCAGTGCACATCCCTAGAAAAGAAGCCTTTCGCACAAATAATGCTACGAAGGGTGTTTATTATTAGTGAAGTCTAACGTTCTCTATATAATGATAGAATTCCTGAAAAACAAAATTGCTACAGCCTTTACCTCTCCCTGATTACATTACTGCCTCTGGAGAGTAATGGCAACTACCTCTGGAGAGCTATATGTTACCACTTACATTTTGTCAACATACTATATAATGCTCTTGAAGAACCTTTGTCCATATGCACTGATCTTTACTTACTCACACACGTAGGGGCTGAGGGGCTCCACTTCTTGTTAACATGGCATATCCTTCGAGTTGGCCCTCGTAACTCAAATCCCTGATCACAACTGTAGAGAACTTCATCGCCAAACAAGAAATCTTTGCCAATAATGGATCCATTATCTACTGTTTCGGGGACCCCGCAAGATATTTCTGAATGTGAACACACAGATGATTCTTATAATCAGCTTTCTTTATAGAAACAAGCCCCTTCACACATACACACAGCTCTTAGCCTCCTATATTTCCCAGGAATGCCTGGGTTTGAGGCGGAGTCACATGAATGGGTTTGCAGATGACGAATTACTAGGAGCATCTGTAACCTACATGTTGGAGTTGGAGGAAAGGGTAGAGTCTTACAATACAAAGCAATATACCCAGCATAAACATGCTTGGCTAAGGAAGGTGTAGGGGTCAGAAATCTTGGCCCAAATCTGGCCCTGCTGAGGTCCTAATCGAGCCTTCCCGGATGGTCATGCACCCTTTTCGTGGCTAACCCCCACTTTCCCCCTAATCATTTAGGCTGGGTTTTTTTTTACAGCTTTTGCATGGTTTTTCTCCAGTCTAAAAGATTGAAATGCCTTTCTTAAGGCTTAGTTACTGGCAGTAAGAGCTTTAGCCTAATTTATGCTGATGCTTTTGGTATTTTGGCCCCAAGTCTGTTGCCTTTAACCGTGCCCACCATGGGAAGTAGCCCCCAAGAGCTTCTCCGAAATCGGATTTGACCCCTCAGGCTGAAAAAGGTTCTCCACCCCTGGACTGGTGGATGAAAATCTTATATAAGAAGATTTATGTAAGGCTTATTATTAGAGATCTACCAGACTGATTTTGCTCATTTTTTAAAAAACTGAAGCTCGAGCAGTGGTGAGCAGAAACTGTTGGAAGTTCAAAATAAATAAATAAATCCAAAGCTTGAGCTTTAACAGCAATTAATTTCCTCAACACCAAACAGGCAGGGCGGCCTTTCTGCCAACGGGGTAACAGACAGCCCTCCTCGGCCAATGAGTGTGGGGCATGGTTAGGCTGTTGCCACCAGCGGGAAGGGGATGGAAGTGGCCAATCAGAGTGTGTGAGGGAGGGGGCGAGGCTGCACCACATGCAAACTTTGGAGGGATAAGTTCATTATGCATGAGTCACATTTTCATTATTAATGATCCCTTTTGTGCTGAGGGGACGGAGGGGCAAAAAAGCAGAAAAGGAGCAGAACTAATTGCCACCATGGTGGCATGGGCTCTACACTAGTGGTTCAATAAAATCCAATGGAAAGGGGATGGATTATGCCCTGAGCAATTAAGCCTTATTTCAATGTGTTTTAAAATAGCCTGGCCCAAGACTTAGGATGAAAATAAAAATAAAATAAACATTAATAGACACTAGCAACTACAAAGAGGTACGTAATCTGGAGGAATACAATGGGAACTCTAATGTATTTTTTTAAAGGCAGGCACCCTGTTCCAGAGCCCTGGGTGCAGAACTGCGTCCTCCACTTTGTGGGCGGTATAAAGGGACAGCGAGGGGAGCTTTGTGTGTGCATTTTATCCCCTGTGTGACTTCAACACTGAAAATCCAGTGATTTATAAGGTCCGAGATTTAAAATGGAGCTTTTCTTATGGTATCTAAAGGTAGGTATCAAAGTCCATTGCCATATACCCGTCCGTCTTAGAAATAAATAGTTAAATGCTATTAAGGAAACTCGACTTCCTGAGGCAAGAACAGTGTAATACATCCTTATTTGTCTCCTTAAAAAACAAAGCAAAACGTGTTCAAGCTGAGTCTGACATGCAATAAAATTAACACATAGCTTACTTCTGCACACTGGTGTCGCTCCACTCCACAGTTTATCTACTTGACAGATACGTTTGACATCACCCTATCAGACAACAGAACAATTCATAAAACAGCAGGAAATATCTATAGTCTTGTCATATTCTCACACCCTTGGAAAAGCAAAGGAAATCCGGTACGTCTCTGCTTTAATTTCTGCATGATTTAGTGGATAAATGAAGCCATCGTTTGGAGGAGGATGGAATGTTAACCTTTCCCTACTTTGCCTCCCACACTTGGCTGGCTCTTTTTTCTTTTGAAGCTCCATCCAATAATAAATAACATTATTTTAATAAATAAATAGATAAATATAAATAAATACTGCCTGGCTCCTTTGTTGCTTGGCTTTTGATGGGCAATGAAGGCATGGTTCTTTTAGAAGGATCTGGGCTGGCAGAAAAATAACTGTGAGCCTCATCAGACGGGCGGTGGGGGGGGGGAGAATTGCATTTCCCTACTGTTGCTTTGCCTCCTACTTCTGTCCCACAATAGGGATGAGCAGCTTCCTCTTCACACGGGGAAGAAAGAGGAAGTAAGCAATGACCACATGCCCCATTCAGCGGGCGTTTTTATCACACGGCTTCTCCTGCACAAGGAGGCACATTCCGTTATAACAACAACAACAAACAAAAAGGATTTTCTGGATCTTATTTTTTGATGGGAAAAAGAGCAGAAGGAGCAGGAGATGCGCAGGAGGCAGACGCTGTCATCAAAATAACCTGCAAACATCTGTGAGTGGCCAGTAACGAGTGTGCTTTAAAACTCTCGTCTGATGATGCTCTGTGTGTCCCCTGCTCTATTGATGTTTTGTGAGTTTTTTTAATTATTACTTTTTAATTTGCTGTGACTGTGGCCCCCTCTACAAGGATGCGCTTTTGCGCCCAGTTGTGAGATTATGCGCACTATCGCGGAGGCGCATTTACGCCTAATCCCTCTGCACGGGAGGCGGCGAGAGGCGGCGAAGCGCATTAATTGATGTCCAAAAAACGCTTTACAAGAAGTTAATGCGCATAATCACTTGTTCACACCGGGAAAATGCGCTTTAACGGCCGGAGCAAAATAAAACTCACGATTTAACGCGCATTCGATAATGCGCATAATCCGGGAGATAACGCGCCTCTACGCCCGTTTTGCGCTCTGCTGGTGTGGAGGTAAAATTTATAATGAGCCTTCAAAGAGCATTAAACCTCTCTTGTGGAGGTACCCTGTGTTAAACCATTCTGCTATTGATTTTACTGCTAATATTATTTGCCACCTTCATGGTCTCCAGGCAGAAAGGTAGGGTAGAAATATTAATACACACATAAATAATAGAACAAATGTATAATTGAGAGCAAGGATTTACTTCAAGACAAGTTTTACCTGGAGCCTCATTCTCTGTATAGTTTCTCCTTTCCTTCTCTTCAATGTATGAGGGTTTCTCCTTTTACTGCAAAGGTACAAGCTGACTATAGGTGGCAGTAATAGCATAATTTCTAACTGCAATGGGATTCATTCCCTTTGTCTACTTTATTGGTTAAACTGCAGAGTGTGCGTGAAAAATACTGTTCTACATCTCTGTGGGGCTTCTGGAGCACTGGTCTTATATACATCTGAAAACATGCACCCTGGATTTTAATGCTGCTTCCAGACAAAATGTTTAGGATTAGGTATTTAGATAATAATAACTGAAATCCAGTGACTTCATTCTCACAATCTCCAGTTTGCGGAAGGTTTTGATGCTCCGATTGTAAGTCTCCATGCAAACAATTGCTATTGACAGTTTTAGCTCTAGCAGTATACCTCTAATATAATAAAAATAATATTTAATAATACTGATTTAACTCTTTTTGGACAATTGTGTAATATGGTTAATTATGCTGTTGCTATTTCTCTCGGCTATAAAATGTAACCTCTATGACTCCTCTGCTTGTCAGTTATAGATTCCAGAATAGGTTTTGGTTTTATTAAAATAAGTGTAACAAAAGTGTAAGAACAGTATGGAGAAAGTGGAGAAGCACCCCCGGATGAGCCTGCTCATATGTTATGATCATCATCGGAGGCTCTCCTCTGAATCCCCCAACCTTTTGAAGGAAGGCAGGCAGTAACTGTAGAGAAGGCCATTTTTTTACCTACGGTACCCCACACGTAGGCTCAATTCGGATGACACGATAGTCAACCCTAAACCCTAAACATGGTAATAAATAATCAACTGTGGTGTGGATGAGGATCAGCGCTGAGTTGACTATGGCAGCATTCGGATGACACAATAGTCAAAACAACTGACGATTGTTTCCCCCACACCAGTTGTTTATTGTGTCGTCCGAATTGAGCCGTAGAATGCTTTCCCTAGGGAGCCTCACCTGCTGCTGAATTTCCTGCCTTTCAGTGCCAGGCCTTCCAGAATCCTATCCACTAATCACAAACTCATTGTCTGACTGCCTATGCTTATGTAGTCAAACAGCAGCATCCATGCAGAAGAGGGAGGTATCAGCAGGCTTGCGGAAACCCAACGGTTTGCAGAAGTTCAAAAAATCTTTAGGAACCCTCCCCTTTCAGGGAGACTTCCCAAAAATAACCTAATAAGAACTGAGCATACTCAGTGGGCATGGAATTTTGAGTGTCAGGGGGAACCACGGGAAGGAATGGAATGGAGTGAACTGGAAGAGGGCGTAATTGGCTGACACAGGAGCACTACAACATGTTTTTTGCAGGTCCCACTTGAGTCATCTAAGCTGGTTTTCAATTAATTAATTTTATTACTTGCTCTGATTTGGGTGGTGGTGGTGGTTTGTCCTTGTTCTTCTGTATTTATCTTTTGAGATTGAGTTTTACTGTATTTTGTCATTGTTGGAGCTAACCTGAGCATTAGTTTACACTGAAGGACAGAATACCATATTTGAAGTAATAAGCAAGCAAGTGTATTATATTAGTAATAATAATAAATATATTAGAAATAAATATTATTATTGTTATTATTGTTGTTGCATTATAGTGCGTAAGTTTTTACAGTCATTCAGTATTTCCAGAGGAGGCTTTTATTGTGCAATCACACTGCCTCATTCACGGGGTCCAGATGATTTCTTCAATTTGTAGCTCCCCTGTGTTTTCCCACTGCGTCTCCCATCTTTTTTCTTACACGAAAATCCCGTTAAGGAAGGAAAGATGGAATAGCTGCACAAAAAAGTTTGACTTTCAGTGGTAGGAGCCCTCCATTTGGAAGCATCCATTATCCCATGCACCTTTTAAGGCTACCCTGTAACATGCATCATTAGAAGACTAAGCTACACAAGCAACAGACTGAGATAGTAGAATCCTGAGGAGGTAAACTACAGGTGAGAAGTACCATTTTTGAACGCTTCCTCATGTAAAGAGCTCCCTACAAGTAGAAGACCAGCACATCAGGGATAAAGGTTCTTACCTTACCCTCTCTCTGCTGTGCTAGTTTCCAACCTATATGAGTTTTTAATGTAGTAAAAGATTCAAAAATATTGATTTCACACTTATAGTCTGAAATGGTACACAACTCTGAGCTCAACACTTATGAACCCAGACCATGGGTTAACCACTGGGTTGTCATACTCAACAGCTTACAAAGAAGCCAATTGTGGGTTGCTGAGTAAAAGCAGAAGTGGTGGGTGTGCTGCAGGCAGTGAGTCCACGCTCTCCCACTCATGCCCAACAGCGCATGGACTGCTGTGTCGTGCAGACCAGTTTCAGAACTTTCACTCCATTTGTACCTTATTACGCTCCAGCCATTTTGCTATTTTAGAGATGTAGAACTGTAAAGAAGGGCAAGTTTTCAAACAGTCATTCCTATTTGGTTCCAGACTTCTGAATACAAAATAAATATACATGTGCTGTACCCATCTTAAAAGGTACATATGTGCATGTTCTTTGTGGCTTCCTTAAAATATACAGCACAAATGTTGCCACTTTTCTATATTTTAATGAGAAAAGCAGTAAATAAGACATACATACATCCTTCAGAACATATGCATCACATCTGTATTCTATTTTCAGGTTTCTCTACTATAGAGCAAATGATGGTGGCAGAAGCTGTCCTAAGAAAGAGTGACAAGAGCAAAGGATTTGAATCCACTTCTTTCTGAACTAAATCTGATGTGTTATCTATTAAGCTACATGCTAACAACCAGACTGTAGAAAATATTTCGACTTACTTCCAACTCATAACCAGAGCTGCATTTATAAAGAACGGTGTCTTTGTAACTGTATCTGTTCCCAACCACAAATCCATCTTCTGGAGCTTCAGGATTTCCACATGAGACAGGTGCACAGATATCACTTGAAAATAATGGTATCCAGTTACCGTTATTCTAAAAATAGGGAGAAAGTATATGCAGGGCTTGCTAAGCAATATAGAAGCAATGGAATGAATTACTCTGGTTATATATAATTATATAAAAAAAGCATTAAAGGCAGCTAATTCCTTAACTTGCATGCAAGGGTTTTATTTTCCTTTTCAAATAAGCAATTAATTGAAAATGGCTCTAAAAATACTCTTGGGTTGCAAAAGCAGCTTGTAATGTAACGCTGTGCCTCAGTCAGCAATTTCCTACACACAACGTGGCGCCCATGTAGAACGTCTTTGCTGCCAATGGCTTCTCTGTTCTTTCAACTGAAGGTGCACCGCTGCAGCTAACAATGCTCCATGCATGTAGAGCATGCAAGTTGCTCTGCAGGGCACACACTTCTCTTTACAGAAGGAAGGAGGGAGCGCAGAAACTCTGTATATGCGGCAGAGTGTACACAGGGTTCCAGACTGCATGTGCGGTGCTTCTCTAGATTGCAGACTACTTTTGGGGAAGAAGAAAAGTGGCCAGCAAAACACCTGGTGATTAGCAGAAAAGGATAATTTAATGTAGCAAATTTTATTTGGAGTATCCTTTGGAAAGCACTGGAATCGCAAAGTATTGCTGAGCAAACATGATCAGGGGACATGTTTTCCATCTAAATTACAAAATCACAATTTCATTCTAAACAGAATTCTGAAGACAAAAACTTGCCCGGGGTTGTGCGTGGCAAATCAGACAAACGAGGGGTGCGTCGTAGCTATGGATTTCATTGACATTTTGCAGTCATTATGCAAGTTGATATGCCTCAATAGATGAAAACATAATCTGCTGAAAATTTCAACGCATTTCATTATGTGGCAAATAGAATGAGCAGATGTTTCATGGGAAATGCGACCTTGAACAAATTTTCACATGGGATTGGCCAACTCACCAGTGATTAGACAGACAGATAGATAGATAGATAGATAGATGATAGATAGATAGATAGATAGATACATACATACATTTTGGTTGTAGATACTTTTCAACATTATAATGACTGAAAAATTTCCACAAAAACCATGATGGTGATGCACTCATCATGTATACAATTTTGTTGTGGCATGGAATTTCCAGCTGTTCTAATAACAACATTTTACTCGCTTCAAAAGTTACATTTTAGTCCAGTAGAGTGCTGCTGCTGCACCATACTGGAGAATTATTTCGAGTACAGTTAGGTTTTGAATTAGCAGAAGAATAGTGCCGTGTATAACCAGAGCAAACATTGGTCTTCAGGAATGCCTTCAGGTGGCACAGGTATATGAATATAAAAGACAGCGACTTTAACTAAAAAAGGAAATAACAGAAGGAAATCTCTACCTGGCATGTGGAGGTGCTTGTTCCAATCAAATGATAGCCTTCTGTGCATGATATGTTAATGCTCTCATTCACAGTGAATTCAGCTCCAGAAATAATTGCATTGGTTATATTTGTGGGCAGGGGGCATTTTCTGGGGCAACAAGAAATGCTATCAGGGGACCAGTGTCCATCTTCCTGACAGGTGCATGAATCCATTTCTGTCTCCATCACATAACCCTCCAGACATCTGCAACATACAAGGCACAGTTCTGTTATCAGCAACAGGTATATTTTAGATGCAAAAAGAAATCAGGGTTCTCAGAGTAATATCTCCAGTTTAAAAACAGAAAAGGCAGAATACTTGTATACTCCCCTATGTATAATTCTGACTAGAGAAAGGCAAACTTTCTCTAGTCAGTTATGACTAGAGTTATCAGTTATGAGCATTTTTAGATAACTCTTTGGGCGGCAGAGGGGTGAGGGTGGGATCCTGAATGATCTAAATTCATTTCTAATATTGGTTGTGCTGTGTTAGATTGGATATTTTGTCATTTTGTTTTTTGGGTCCACATCCTGGATACTAATCTCAGCTCAAATAGTGCTAAGCAAACAGCCCCCAAGGGGCTTTTGAGACGCCAATGATACTTCCAAGCCTTGGGGAAAATGAAACTGTAGAGTCCTTGATCTTTTCCAACCAAGCTCTGGGAAACTTCCCAAACTAAGCAGCCTACTGGCTCTGAGAGCTATCTCCCTAGCCTATTGTCCAGTTCAGATTATCATTCATGAATGAGTGGTGGGGTTGAGGATTCCTCCCACCATCCTTTGTCCTCCCCCATCTCATGCTAGTTCTAGAATGAAGATCCTGTTTAACCCACGGTTCTCTTGATTGGACATAATAGGGAACTCTGGATTAATACAAGTCAGGGTCTTCATGCCAAAGCCAGCCTGCAAAAGGGGAGGGTAGGTAGAGGAATACTCAGCTCCTGTGCTTGTTCCCAGCTTCATAAACCATGCTTTGCTCTTCCAAACCAGGCCTACATTTTCATAAATACCTTAGCTTATAGGGAAATGCAAAAGTATTTTCTCCCAGGTACTTTGATGTTTGTTTCAAATTGCTATTGGTTACTTCAGTTGGAAAGTTTTCTGTCAGCCTTAGACACTCATGTATTAGATACTCTTAGACAGTCATATAAACTCTTCTTACCTGTACTGGACTTTACTCCCATAGGCCTGTGACTCTCCAAAAGCAACTGCATGAGGCACGGAAGGTGGCGGCCCGCAGGTCAGTAACATGCAGCTTGGATACGGCTTACTCCAGACTCCTTTTTCTGTGCATGTCAATTCTGAGCTCCCTTGCATCACATAGCCCATTTCGCAATTATAAATTATGGTATTCTGATCCACAGAGCTGCTCCCATTAATGAATGCATTGGGGACTGTCGGTGGAGGGCCGCATGAAATCAGCCCACAGTGTGGAACGCCAGAACTCCATCTCCCAGCAGCTTCACAGGTGATTTCTGAAGGACCAAGCAGTCTGAAGCCTTCTAGGCACTGGAATTCTACCGTCTTACCACAGCCAAAATTGTTACCTTTAACTATTCCATTCTGAATTGTTGGTGTGGCACATTCACATGGCAGGCAAAAAGAAGGCCTCCCACTCCATAAACCATTTGACATACATTGCCTTACTGGATTTCCCTGTAACTCATAACCAGGAAAGCACACATACTCTATATATATCCCATAACTGAAGGTTGAACCATTCAGGAAGCCATTAGAGATGTCCTCGGGAGGTCCACAGTTGACAGGCTCACAGAATGGAGCCTCTTTATCCCAGGTACCGGTCGCATGACAGATCCGTAAGGATGCACCATGCAATACATACCCTTCATCACAGTGATACTCAATCCTCTGCCCAAAGCCAAATTCTGACCCACTAATTTGTCCATGGGGAAGAGTCTGTGGTATAGTACACTGAACCATTCTACACACTGGAGGGCTCCCACTCCAGCTTCCATCTGGAAGGCAGACTCTCTTCTGGTCCCCTCTCAGCAGGAAACCTTCTTTGCAGCTGTACTCAATAGTTTTTTGGAAAGTATATTCCTCTCCAGTCACTTTGCCGTTCTCTAAATTGGGTACTTGGCCGCAGGAAACAGGAATGCAGATGGGCTCATTTCCATCCCATTTTTGGTCAGCCTGGCATGTTCTCCTATCAGAACCATTTAACTGAAACCCAGGATCACAGTCATACTGGACTGTGCTCCCATAAGTATAAGAATCCCCTTTTATTGTGCCATTCATGGGCCAGCTAGGCACTATACATGATATGACCTCACAGGATGGTGCTGTGTCACTCCATTGCCTGCTGGACATACAAAGCCTTGTGTCCGAGCCAATCAGCTTATACCCTGGCTTACAGCGATACTTCACAGCACTACCAAGGGTGTTCTCTGTAAAATGTAAAAAACCATTTTCTGGAGGCAACAGCAATTCACACTCAATGGAAATGCAGACAGGAACACTACCATTCCACATCCCATCCTCTTGGCAGGATAAGATGGGATTTCCTGAAAGTTCATAGCCAGGGTAGCAACTATACAAAACTGTTGTGCTGTACAGATAGCCAGACAATGGCAAAGTATTAATGGCCTTTGAAGTACTTTGCATGTCTTTCTGGTTATCAAGTATTAGAGAGAAAAGAGGTGGGTTGGCAATGTGGAAGCCCTCTTCTAATATTCCTTCTTGCCCAAAAATCTTTTCTTCACTGCTAATTGTTACATAACCCCCAAAGTCTATATGGGGAGGAAGGCCACAATCTGTTGGCAGGCACACTGGACTAACACTCGACCATCCCGATTCCTCACAGGTCTGCATAGCAAGCCCAGAGAGCTGGAATCCTGGGATACAGCTGTATATCACCATAGCCCCATAGCTGTAATCTGCACCTTCTACAAAGCCATTCTCAATTGGCTGTGGAGGATCACAGTTGATAGCTCTGCAAGATGGAACTTCTGCATTCCACTCCCTTGTTTCCAGGCAACTCAGGATACTCTGCCCTTCAAGCTGGAATCCTCTGTCACATGAGTAGGTAACCGTTTGCCTGTAGCGTAGGTCAACGTACGAATACCGGCCATTCTGAATCTCCTTGGGCTTGGAACACTCAATAGGCTTGCAAGCTGGCTTTCCTCCAAGCCAGTGGCCATCTTCTCCACAAAGAATGGTAATGTTTCCCACTAGCTCAAAACCTGGCTTACAATTATACAGTGCAGTGCTGAGATAGGTAAGGCCTTGTACATCCACAATGCCATTCTGAATTTCCTCTGGCTGTGAGCACTCGATCGGAATGCATTCTGGTAGTGGGAAGCTCCATGTGCCATCTGCTTGGCAACTAATGGTAGAAACTCCCTTCAGCAAAAACCCATCCATACATGTATAGCTCACTGTGCTACCAAAATGAAAAGAAGTCACCACGGGGTCCCCAAAAGGAATATATGGAGGCCTATGGCACAGCACCATTTGGCAGACAGGGAAAGAATCATTCCACTGTTGTGATGGCAAACATTTCAGGATGGGTGCACCGTTCAAAACGAAGCCCTCTTTGCATGAAAACTGCACCACGCCTACTTGATCAGTCATCTCCTTCAGGACAAGTTGATTCTCAATTAGCGGTGGCTCTGGACACTTTGTTGGGACACATTTGGGGTTTTGCTTTTTGTTCCACATCCCAGTTTTCTGGCAGGTCCAAGAGGGATCTCCTAGCAGCTCATAGCCTTCATTACAGAAAAAACTGACCTTGGCGCCCACCTCAAAACTTTGTCCCTTGCTGAATCCATGAAGGAGAGGAGGTGGCTTCCCACAACTGAGGAGCATGCAGGAAGGAGGTGCTTCACTGTGCCACTGACGGTTGGCTTGGCAAAATAATGCCGGACTTCCAATCATCCGGTAACCATGATTGCACTGGTATTTCACTTCACTTCCAAAGAAACGTCCTGTAATGTTCTGTAAAATGGATCAGAGCAAATGTTATGACTCATAAAATGTCACAGTCCTAGTGAGTAACGCTGCTTTTTGATAGTACTAAAACCTTAAGGGTCTGATTGCAAAGACAACTGCTAACATATGCCCCATTTAAACATCTAAATCATCTACATAATCCAGGCTTTCTTCATGTAGTTTATGAGATGAGTTAGCTCACAGGTCAACTTTACAGAACTCAGTGAACAGAAAACACCAAAATCAAAATACTGAAAGGCAACACTATAAACAACATGCAAGTTTAAAGTGCGCGTACATGAGCTGTCTTCATGGATGATAAATGAAAAACCAACTGGTATTAGATATATAATTTGCTACCACTGAAAATCTGTCCACCATCTGTTCAGGAAGAGTATTTGAAAACTCAGCTGGTGAAATGTTTTCTGGGTTTATGAGTGCTGCACTTATTGGATAAAGTTGCACACATCTGATTTTGGGAAGCCTGGTTGTGTCACAAAGGCATTCTCATAATTACATCAGTTATTCTGCTTTCAATTATTTCTCATTTGGTTAGACTTTAATACACTGAAACTTCCAAATGCACAAATATGCCTAATGTTGCATATGTTCAAAGCCTTAGCAGTACCTTAATATCTCCATTTGCAAGTTTAGGTGGATCCCCACAGGACACTGGATGACAAGTAGGCATAGTACCACTCCAAGTTCCTGTTGCTTCACATGTCCTCTTCTTCTCTCCTTTGATATAGTATCCCCTAGTGCAGCTGTAAGCTACGATTGCCCCAAAACTGTAATTTGTGCCAATCGCATAGCCATTTGCAATGTTTGCTGGCTCTCCACAGCGAACAGGAATGCACTGGATAGTCAAAGGGGACGGATTCCACTGCCCTCCCCGAACACATTCAATCTTAGCGGAAGTGTTTAAGACAAAGCCCTCCATGCACTTGAAGCTCACAGATGACCCAGCTGCAAACTTGGCCTTGTTTGAGGATTCCAAGATGCTGTATGATACGGACAGCGGTCTCTCACAGAAGTCAGCTATGCACTCCGGAACATCTTTGTCCGCAGGGGGCACCCACTTCCCCTGGGCATTACAAAGTAACTGGGAATTGCCAGCTAAACTGTACCCATCAGAGCAGTAGTAGATTGCTACATCGCCAAACAGCCGATGGCCACTCTCTGGAGAAGCATGATCCACAGGGGGTGGTTCATCGCAGGAAACAGCTACACACTGCTGGTGATTTAGGTTCCATTTGCCATTTGACAAACATTCCACTGTTTCAGGACCAATTAATGTGTAGCTGTGGATTGAAAAAGAACAGTAACATTACATTCATGTTGAAACAGACAGACAGCTTCTACTGTCATATAAAAGCCCAGAAAGAAACAGTTTTTCTCTTTTAAAATGCCTTGGGAAAGTTTTATTTTTAAAGGTCGAGTTTAAATTGATTAAAATAAATTAAAATGCATCTTTGCTGTAAATGTTGGAATCCAGTTCTTTAGGGTATTAATCTGCTAAAGTTACACACTTTAATTCCTACTGATTTCAATGGGACATGCTGGGAGTTCTAAGCCTTTTTTCTGTCTAAATATGCATAAGTTTGTGCCCTAACTTTGTTATATATTAATATGGACATAGCATAGGCCACAGCTACAAAAGTATTTAGAACCTCCAGTCAACTGGAGCTCATTTACATACCCTTCCTTACACATATAAGTGACGGTGTTTCCAAAGGTAAAGTTGCTCCCAGTAACAACAGCATCTTTAATGACAGGAGGAAGATGGCATGAAACAATCTTGCAGTCTGGAGGTAAACTGCTCCAGTTTGCTGAATCTTCGCACACAAGAACAGATGCTCCCTGCAGACTAAGAAATAAACAGAGAAGCTTACAGTGGCTTGGGAGGATGCTGGGAGAAGCAGGAAAGAAAGTCTCTTTTGTCCAAATATGATTACAAAGTTCCTCTCACTCTTTTCCTTGAAAATGTTTAATTTTATCAACAATCAATTAAAGCATAGATGTCTAAAGTTTAAGCAGTAATAGTTTCCAAGAGTATAGCACCGCCAGATACAAAATCCCACAACACGGGGTATTTGCTTTTTATATTATGCAAACAGATGTAAGTCAAACGGTGTGTTTGGATGTCAACAGTAAATCAGGTTTTTTTTTAATGCCTACTTGGTTGATCACTCCCGCTTGGCTCCTCCTGCCAGTAGAACCAGCTAAAGAAACCATGAGCTCTTAATCCGTGGTTTGTTTAGCATGATGTCCAAACCAGGAACTCTGCCTTTTCTCTCCCCCGATAAGGAAGAGTTATTTTTCCAGCTTGTTGGAAGAGAGACAAGGCAGAGTTCCCAGGTTAGATATTGTACTAAATAACCATAGATGGGGAGCTCCTGGCTTGTTTAGCCACTCCTGCTAGCAGGAAGAGCCAAGTGAGAGTGTGGATCACTCACGGGAAGCCAAAATTTATTATTATTATTATTATTATTATTATTATTATTATTATTTCAATGGGCTTATAATGGCATGTAAACTGAATCATACGCTGAGGGCATCTGACAAAAACTTTTTTCACATAGCACTATCATCCCTCAAACCATATTTGATGGTTGAGAAGGTGAGTAAATTCCTTGCATGGAGAATGTTTGCTCAACAACCCACAATGTGTAGCTTATCACCCATGGTTGGCGTGACATGGAACAAGCTCATGGTCTTCCTGTGTGCTGAATTTTCACTGCTTTCTTTTATAAAACAACCAAACAAAACATACTTGCTCCAGGACTGAAGAGGAGTGCACAGATTTGACTTACCTTATTAACAAAATTAAAAAGTGAAACAGATCTTGTAATGGAGGGTATTTGCTGCAGTAGAGCGGATAGGCAATTATCTGGATTTTTCCTTAAATTGTACATAGGCAGATTAGGGATGTAGATTATGTTCTGTCCCAGTCCCCATCCCTGTTGGTGTCAACTTAATCTGTAGCGAGTTGATCCAGTACGTTGGTCTTTTAAGTCTGCGCAAATGGGGTTGTCATTTTTTTTTTATCAGTGGTCTTGCACAAGTCTGCCCATCCAACCATTATGTAGCCCTGATATAAGTGTCAGTTCATTCTCTCCACACACTACTTCATTTACCCAGCAGAGCCCAAGCCATATTCTGTGTTGTCAATTTCATCCTCCACTTTGGTGCTTCCTGAGCAGGGGTAGCAAAGAAATGGAAGGTGAAATCGACAAGTTCTTTGACAAGTATGGAATATGGCCCTGCTGGGCTAAATAAAGTACTGTGTGGAGAGGATGAAATTGACTAGGATAATTACAAGAGAGGAATATGCGCCTGCAGGGCTACACAGTGGCCAGACAGGTGGATGAGTGCAAGACCCCGATAAAAAAGTATTTTAAAAAATGACCACTTTGCGCAAATTTCTGGACCCCGGAACACAAAAAACAAAACCCAAACCACTCCCATTTGTAGAAATCAAAGGACTGAAAAAATGTCCCTTTAATGTGTGCCAAAAATTAGGAACACTTCTGGGATCAAAAAAAATAATCTACTACAGTCCACTGCCGCATATCGGAACAGAAACACTGCGAAATCCCATTGGGTTTAACGGGACAGAATTCCCAGCGTGACACATTCCTAAGGTAGATGGGAATTCTAAGTGCAGCGGTACAGCAGGAATGCTCAATCCCAAGAATAAGTTAGAAAATTTCCCCCCAAACGTTCAGTTTTCAGAATTCAAATTCAAGATGGCATGGGGCAGGAGGGGAGAGAAAGATTATGTACCATGTTGCAAGCAATGTCATAAACTCTAGATTCTGCAATCACAGTCAAAATATGCACTCTGTTCCCTACAAAGCTCTCAATCATCAGGTTTAACTGAAAATTCTTCATTTGAGAGTTTCAGTGTCTTCTGTCTTTAAAATGCAATATTAATTAATTAAGAGGCAATTAAGCCTTTGTTGGATATCAAATATAAATAGAAACCTTTTGATCATAAGATAATTTCCAGATTTTGCCTAGCAAAGCTTTTTAAACACACTTAAAGATTAAAGACTGAATTAAATGTTAGCAAGATGACTAATTCTACATGATATTCCCATGATTATTAACATCTTTACATTGAATACAGAAAAGATCTTAAAGATTTACAACCACTTCCACATATTTCATTTTGCATAAGCATTTCCCTGAGTTCATAAATACACAAATATGTAATTTTACAAAGATATATCATACATTAAGTGCATCTTGGTTTCTTGATTACCTGTAACCTGTATCACAGGTGTATGAGACATTGGAAAGGTACATCAGGCCACTCATTGTATACTTTCCATTGTCTATTTCCTTTGGGAGGGGACATTTTACTAATTCACAAAATGGCGAAGAATGATTCCACTTGCCACTGGCAAGACACACACTTTTTTCTTCACCCATCAAAATGTATCCCTTATCACACCTGCATTTAGACAAGAAAGCAAGTATAAATATGTGCTCTTTCCTGAGTTAACTCAATATCTGAATAGTTTTCTTACCAAAACAAATGGATGGAATCAGATGGTTACTTATCATGTGGTAAATACTTAAAAGTTGCAGCACTGTGGTTTTGACTACATAAGGCACAAAGGTCTGTAACCACCAACTCTCTGTTAAGATGAGGATTACCATGCCTTCCCATTTCCCCAGGTTTCCAAGCAGTTGCAGAGCCATGCATGGCTCGCTATGAGGGCCATGGATATAGGCTACCCTCTCTCTAGTGGTTACTGCCACAGCAAAATGAGTTTTTAAATGACTACCATGAGTTATTATTAGAGATCTGATTCCAGTCTTATGTGAAGTCTATGTTGGGATCTTCATAAATATAAAGAAAAGGTGAAGATAGGTTATTTGACCACGCTCGCTGGAATTCATAGCTATGGCTTTGTTTGCCATACCATTTAACATAGTAGTGTACACAATAAAAGTATAGTGTTTGCTACTCTATCAATTGCAGTATTTTGCATCTTCCGGCGATAACAAGTCTTTTATAGAAGACAGTAAACTGTTACATATTTGTATTGCTGAGGAGTTTCAAAGTAAATAACAAGGTAAATTTAAAGTATTTAATACTGGTTGGCAACTGCAGAATTGCATGTGTATGTACTGCATTACACAGTAGACATTTTCTAGCTTGTGCAAAACCCACAACAAAGCCTAGATATTATTTATTTATTTAAATTATTGTTGTCTCAAACACCAAACTGCAAACCCGATGAAGTGAATAACTTCACATTTGCAACCAGATTTCTTCCAGTAATATCTACAATGTACAATTTAATAGCGATCTCTTTTGATTAATACAGGATATTTTTTCCATATTTGTTGGATATTTTCCAGTTTCCATCAAAACAATGATTCTCCTACCTGTAGATCACTTTGCTACCATATGTAAAATTGGATCCGTCAATTGCACCATTTTTGGGAACAACTGGGGTACCACAGGAAATAGCTTGAAGAAAAATTAGATGTGAAACAAAACAAAAACCTTGATTGAACAACAATTATTTTAAAAGAATCTCTTCTTAGTCTTGTGTAAATATCTATTCCAGAAGAAGAAAAAGGAGGGCCTTACCCAGTTTTAATATGGAATAGCCCAAGGACAGAGAAATTCTACCTCTTATATTGTCATTGCATCAGGGGCATAATGAGGACCGGAAACCCTTGGATGATGGGCAGAAATGCAAAAAGAATTCTGCCCTTCCTGTAGTTCTGCGCCCAGCCATTAATCACTGCACAGAAGGTGCAGCAGAGATATCCACTGCACCTCACACTGTCTCCTATATACACTGTAAACATATATAGAGGGCTGTTTGTTTGTTACAGCAGTTTTGCTCTTATGGACTTGCACAAAGAATTCTGGGAATTGTAGTTTGTTGAGTGTGTTGAAAATTCCCCATTTACTGATCTATGGTTCCCAGGGTTCCTTTGTGAGAGGGAATGACTGTTCAATCAGCTTAAGTGTGAAGTGAGGATATGCCCTTAATTGAATAGTCCCAGTTGCAGATAGGATAGGAAAGCTCTCTCATCTCAGTTATTTAGTCAAGTTACCAACCCAAAATTGGCATCTTTGGTAGGAAGTTTATGAACCATAAATAACCATTGGAGAGCTTTTCTGGGACTACCAATTTCAGCCAATTCGACAGTCAACTGATTAACATTTCTGTTTAAGCTTCTATGTTTCTATCTGTACCAACTGCAACAAACATGCAGAAAACAATACCTTCACAGTATGGTATCAGGTAGCTCCATTCCCCGGACTCCAAACATGTGACTTTAGTCACTCCTTTCAGCTGGTGGCCCTCGTCACATGAGAAACTGATTTCGCTACCAACACTGTAGCTGTTGCCATGCGAGTGGCCATGCTCAGGGTCTCCTGGATGTTTGCATTTTACTGGCTCTTTGGAATCAGACACAAGGTAAAATAGAGCTTACTGACCTCAGGTGTGGCTCATGTGCTTAAAAATGAAAACAAATCACGCAACATTTAAGCAGGCAATTTGGAAGAAGAAAAAAGGCCCAGTCGCAAGAGCATGGGAATGACACACACAAAACACTTTAAAGGACACTTCAAAGAGCATTTCCAACCAAGGATTTCTTTGCAGAGCCTTCATTGCTACTGCAGCTGGTCCACCTTGCATGGAGAGAAATTTGTTTCCTCATACTCATCCTCTTTTCCTTACACAGGATGCAATATCATCTTGCATGCAATGCAATGGAATATAAACCCAGATTCTAGACACAAATCCCCCCCCCTTTTTTTTTAACCACTGTGCCTTGGCTAAAACTAAAGTCCTAATTTTCACAAAAGAATGAGGAAAACAATCCATCCCGATGCACATCTATTCAAAACATTCCCTTTTCTGCATACATATTGCAGGTCTATTCCATGGAGTGAAGCTGCAGAAATGGAAACAGGGTTCCTACTTAACTGTATCTTGATTTTATTCACCAGGCCACAAAAACATTATTTTTCCATGTTCATCTCATTTGTTTTGTAACCTTACTGTGGCGAAATAACATTTGAGAGAGAATAAGCAAACTCTTACGGCTTTTCTACATGAATCTTTTGAACTGCCACTGCTGAGAATCCTGCTTTTGGTTTCTTTGTGGGATTAAGAGTGGATCCTTAATATGTGTTTTTTCTCTGCCTTTCTATACGTTCTATGCACTAGGTGGCGATGTGGTATAATAGACTCACACAAATACACAAGAGGCTTATGCCACCATTCATAGAAATACCAGACTTTCCTCATTAGGACCCCCTCCCCCAATGCTAGAATAGTTGCAAAGAACAGGACAGGCCCTGGAGAATGACTACTTTGTGTAAAGCACCTGCAAAGTATCATGAGTAAGGAAACACGAGGGTGCAATAAATGCCTCATGTAGAAAGGCTCAAAGTTCCTTGTAATTACTTTTCCATTCTGACAGAAGGACTATTAAGTAGGTGCTATCCACCAACTTAAATAGTCCTATAGTACTATCCACTTTATGGCACTCTCCTTCAGAACTGGCTCCTTGAACATCAGGCTGACACCTCATTTTTTGGGGGGGAGGGAAGCCATCATCCTGTGCATTTTTTCATCCCCACCAACAATAGTTGACGACAGGGAGCAGAGAAACAAGCTTCCTGGCTTTTTCATCAATCTAGCAGTAGTTGTCATGCCCAATTTTTAGGTACATGGATTTTGCTCCTCAGGTGATGACCATCAAGACACAGGTAAGCACTACAACCCATTGTGAAGGAAGATGGTGGTTAATGTGTGGTTGCTCCCTGATTCACACCTCTTCTCTTTAACAGTTTGAGTTGTTCTTATTTTATTGAAAACAACTCAAGCCCTGACAATTTAAGCTTTTAGATTTAGTTTCAAGGAAGCTATACATTTGTTTTTGTTTTTGTCATTTTGCTTCCTTTTCTTAAAATGGAAATGAACTATTAACACATATTTTGAAAGCAGTAATGTGGTTCCTGGAAGAAAGCAACATTGTTCAACCAAGCCTCCAATCCAGCTCCATTCAGATTCATATGAGTTTTGCTACTAATTTGTGAGGTACACCACAAATTAGTAGCAAAACTAAACTAAACTAAACCACAACTAAAACATAATGCTGCTGTAGTTATACAGAATACAAGCTGGGCTATTTTCTATCTCCCCGCCACACACACCCTACCCCTTTACCTGCACATTTCTTGCCATCTCCTCTATAAGGGTGAATGCAGGTACATACGTAGGACCCATTTGTGTTAAGACAAGAAGCATGTGGGTCACAGTCTGAACCAACTGCACATTCATCAACATCTACAAAAAATAGAGCAGTGTTGATTACCAATACTTTTCCTGTTTTTCTGTAATCATATCTTGCTCTTTTTCTGTGCTTCTCTATGCTTCTCAAACTCTTCCACCTACACACCTCCTGATGGTCTGTTCTCTTAAAAGCTTCCTCCTTTTCTCACTTGCTGCTTCTTAAGTCCAGATATCCCCACCAGAGCACCAAAATGGTGCCATTTCTCTCACACTTTTCTAACCACAACACAACCTCTTCTGTGTAGCTGTACCCCTTTAGTCCTATCTTCCAACTGAAATATATTTATTGATTTATTCTTATTCCTCCCAATAACCAATGTTCTCTGGGCAGATTACAAACAATTCAAAGACTAAAATGCCATACAAACAATGAAAACATAAAATGCAATACAATGGCCCTGTTCAAATGAAACACAATGCCATGGTTCGGCCGCTAACCCTTTTGCAGCAAATGGTTAGTGAGCGTGTTAGTTAGCCACCATGGTTAGGAATGGTTCACATGACACACTAAACCAAAATGTTTAACTCAAAATGCTTAACTACCATGGTCACTAAGTAAAAGAATAAGATACCATATGATACAAACCAAAGAACATGTGAATGCAATTTCTCCCGTTCCTCCTTTCCTATCTTTGCCTCTCCCCCACTCTGTTATTGACCTTTCCTACCCCAACCCTGATTTAAATGTAAGTTGCAAGGGAATATTGACCACTCCTGTGGTTATATTACTCTCCAAATTGCCATATACACTGATGGCATTAGATTAATAACAATCATAGTAACGTCACTCTTGGTGGTCCAGATATTACTACCGTCTTAGGAATTCTCAGTCGGGCTCTGCTGTTTTATACAAATATAGAGTTTTTCAAACCACCAAGATCTATTAAAAACATTGCATGGAAAACTCTAGAAGGCTTGCATTTTTTTTTCTTTACATACACAGTCGCTTTATAAAGACATAACAAAACTTATTGAAACAGATGCTGGGTGATGACAAAAATGCAAACATGTATTTTTGCTATTGTAAGCAATGCCTTGAAATTTATTTAACTAAGTTCAGCCTGAGATCTAAACTGGATGACACTGCGAAATGTATAAACCAATGTGCTTTGAAGAAAAAGCATGGTAGGCCAACATATATCCTATTGCCAGGTTCCAAAATTTGTGTCCGCATGAGGGATTGCAACTTAGGTGTCTTGAGCAGCAGCTGCCCATGCATCGCAGAAAGCTGCCACCGAAACTAAGGGGTCTTTCGAAAGCAATTTGTAATATGGCATGGGAGGGGTCTGCTCTTTGAAAGAAAAAAAGTTTTCAAGAAAGCCACTGGCGAATGCAAAATCTCACCTAAAGTAGCTCTTTGGGTACTGGCCTATATGCTTACTCAGGCAGGCTTATCTAACATTTGATTCAATGGGGCTTTGGGAGGACAGATGGGTGAGCAGGAATTGTAGCTTTTCATATTAACAATGAAGTCAAGTGTGCTCACAAACTCACCAAGACAAGATGGTGAAGTAAGAGTCCAGCTCCCACTGTCTGTGCAAGGCATCCTAGAGTCTCCCAACAAGTAATAACCAATGTTGCAATGGTAGGTAACAGTACTTCCAGCAAAGAAGTCCTCAGCAGAGTAAAAGCCATTTTCTAAGGGTGGAGGCACTCCGCAGCTAATCCCTGCACGTAGACAATATATGAATAAAAGAATTAGATGAGTCATATTTTCATAATCTCTTCTTGATACAGTTGATGGAGCTTAGTGCCATAGGAAGCTGCCTTATACTGAGAAAGACCATGGGTCTATCTAGCCCAGTATTGTTGACACTGTCTGGCAGCGGATCTCCAGGGTTTTAGGCAGGAGTTTGTCCAACCCTACATGGAGATGCTGGTGATCGAACCTGGGACCTTCTGCATGTAAAGCAGGTGCTCTACCACTGAGCTACAGCCCCTCGCTTAACCCTCTTGACTGCTGGGGAGAATGTCATTCCAACTACCTTAACTTGTGTAAAGTATACAGAAGTCAATGTCTTTGGCTGCAATCTAGAGAAATATGTGAAATGGGCCTTTTCCCATCACTTTTGGAATTGCAACTTCCCTACCTGACCCCAGCCACACTGCAAGTGCCTTTCCAAACTTGAAAGAATTGGAAAAAGCAGCTTTCAAAGGAGTGAAGGTGAAATGGGACAAGAGGCGGGGGCAGCTGTCATCCTGAAGAACACACTAGCAAAATGTGTGAACTTTGGTATATTTTTGCATGGCCCTTTGTTGCCAGGTCCAATAATTTTAATGCTGTTGCTTCCTGCAGGGTAGCAAAGTTTTATTATGTTCTCGTGACTCCACACCACTCTAATATGGCGCATTTCATGAAATGTGTTGGACATTTCAGGGCATTTAGAAGCATGCTTCCCCCCCCCCCCCCAAAGTAAATGTATAAGAATTGTTTACGAAACATGATGGCACTGAATTTCTACATAAATGCACAGTTACAGAGTTGGAAGTCCACTTAATATGCAGGATGGGTGGGCAGGAAGGAGGCATTGACTCTTTCCTCTGCTTTCTTCTTGGAAATCACTTCTCCCTAGTCCTTTTTCTCCAGGTGGGACTCTGGGATTTTCCCTAGAGAAAATCTGCTAGGGAGAAACAGTTGTGTGTGTGTACAAGGATGGTGGTGGTGGGAATGAAAGTATTGGCCCATCCATTCTGCAATTGAAATTGCACACCTTTACCACCCACGATGAAGAGCTTTTCTACATGAAGCTGTTAACCAAAAAATAGCCAGGGCTGGGGAAAATCACTGAGGAGGAGGAGACAGACATGGGTGGGGAGAAGGGAAGAAGATGGATTAGGTTATGGTGCTGTTTTTTGGTGTTTATTTTTGTTAGTTTTTCCCCGACTCCAGATGCCATAAAAATTGGTGGCAGGAAAAGAGTAGGGAATGGAAGGGGGTGGAGAAAGGAATGAGAGGGGTGCGGAAAAGAAAGTCGGGAAAATATTGCAAAACAGGTTCCACTAGCACTGGAAAAATAGCCATAAAAGTTGCTTGGGAAATAGTGTCAGTGCAGTGGGTTGGAGTGTACTTCATGTGAGACAGATATTAGGGTCTCTTCTAAATGAGCAATTTATTGCACGCTCATGATTGGCCACTCATGGAGTTTTTTGGGTCAATTTCATGATGTTGTCATCAACCAGGACATTTCCCGCTGAATTCTTTGGAAATCCCAGGATAAAAAGAACAATTTTAAAGTGGTAATAGCTGGGAAATAACAGGATCTTCTGCCACTAGATGGTGCTGTCTCAGTAGAACTCAATGGAACTCAATGGAGGAGAAGTATTCAATTCAAACCCTTGTTGCCCCTCTCCTCAGCCCATAACAATCGCTCCAAAGAACCAGGAAGCACAAAAGCACCAGGTAAACGATGAAATTTCCCCCTTACTCCAGGATACAGGGATAAAATTAGCCCCAATACCGCAGTTTACCCTGAAGCCAACATTGCTAAGACGATCTACTTACTTTCACACTGTGGAAGAGGCTGTGCCCACTGTCCTAAATTTAGACAATGCAGGATAGAATTTCCCACTATGTGGAAACCTGGATCACAAAAGAGGGAGACTTTTGATCCTGGCTTTAAAGAAGTGGATGAAGTTCTCAGATGAGGTATAGATTCTTCTAAGGGCTGGCAGTCTGAGAAAAAAGAAACATGTACACACATTTTAACTGAGATAAATGTGGGTAAAGAACATTTAAGAGCTCCAGGAGCCCCAACTGGGTTACACAGATTTCATTAGCATCCCCAACTAGTAGTTGAAATTATTTCATTCTTCAGGTAAGCAAGGCTTAGAGGGGGAAGGCTATATCTAATCCATATGAGCCTTGTGATGCAGAGAGGGAGAAGCCTGGTTTTTAAAGAGCTGGGAGCATGACAGATTTGCAAACATTCCAAACAAATTTAATTTCTGAGGCTTTACTCCTCAGGTCTTTGATACTATTCAAGGTTAACTGGGAGAGAGAGATAAATGTTTCCCTAGGCCACCTCTATGTGAACATGTAAGCCTAAAACAATTTTAGCAAGGAAAAAACAAAACAAAAACTCAGACTGAGGAGCCAAGATAAATTTAAATTGCTGTTCCAAAGAATGATTGGAAATCTCTTCCCTCTGTCCCAATCCTTTCAACATTTCAATCCAGGAAACTATAAATATTTTGCTTGAGGTCCCAATGAACATTTAGTACACAACACTGGAATTTGAAGAATGAAGACGGAATGTTCCAGTCATTAAATGATTAGATGTATCTATGCAGGCCAGTGGGCCATGGGTATAATTGTACCGTTAAGTTTCATTCCTCATAAGGAGCACCAATAAATACAGTATATCAGGGATATACTCCAGGGAACTCTTTCTGCTGACTGGTCTGCCATGGGACCTCTGCGCATTATAGATGATTCTGGCACATTATCTGTGATTCACAGTTAGTTAATGAGGGGTGCTAAAAATGGAGAAAAGGTGAATCCAATAGGTACAAGAAGATTTACTGACAAATTGGTTATCAGGATTCCTGGTGTCTTTTTTACTAGGGGAAATTAGAAATAGAGCATTGGAAATCAGCACTGATATAATCCATTCTCTAGCAAAGCTTGTACAAAACAGATCATCTTGTTCAATGTTTATGCGCTTAACTGTTTTAGCAGTTAACTAGCAGTTTATTTATGACTACTTAAATGCATAATATGATGAACATGGAGTTTAATTTACTACAAGCTTTGCTACAGACTGAATCATACTAAAATGTTGAGCACTTTCCATAGAAGAAGGACATGGCTGATCAAAAAATGCTGAGTAGCTGATAACCAATTTGTTAGTAACTTTTCTTGCCAGTAATGGCTTCATTTTTCCTCCATCCTTCCACTGTGTGGTCTGGCCCTCTTTCTGTTTGCTTGCAGAATGCTGGCCACTCTTGGGCCCCATCATAGTCCCCCATGAACTGAAAACACATCTTAGAATACACACAAATCAGTAGTGGAAGATCAGTAGTGGTGTGGAAGCTGTCTTTCAGGGAAATTTGTCTGCCATTACTGTTTTTTTCATTGAGGCACCTCTGAAAAGTATTGATTGAATGCCAAGATTTTCTTGAAAATAATGGGCCTGTTCAGACAACAGGCTATGCCATGGTTAGGCCGCTAACCCCTTTGCAGCAAATGCTTAATGAGCATGTTTAAACCATGGTTATGTAGCCACCATAGTTAATAATGGTTCACATGACACAGTAAGTCATGGTTCACACAACACACTAAGCCATAATGTATAGCTCAAAATGCTTAACCACCGTGGCTTAACATGTTGTCTAAACAGGGTCAAAAGCAAAGCAGAAGTGGATCAAACAAGTAGAAGTAAGCCTGTAAGAACTGATACAGTGTACCTATGAGCAGTTTAAACGTAAATACAATTTTAACAAACTTATGTGTATTCAAAACATTACTGCTCTGTACTTACGTGTATTCAAAGCATTACTGTGTATTTTTCACAAATATTGTGTATTTGGGGTTCAAAACTTTGAATATTATTGTGTTATTGTCTTACAGATATGTTATATTTTCCTTACAGTACATATCTGATAATTACTAGATGTTGCGGATATTAAACGATTACTGACCCCTCAGATGGTTTGTTAAAATTGTAGTTACGTTTAAACAGCGCATAGGTACACTGTATCAGTTCTTACAGGCTTGCTTCTACTTGTTGGATCCACTTCCGCTTTGCTTTTGTTCGCTTAGTGAGGGCCCTTTTCTCCTTTGTCTGAACAGGGTCAGCATGAAAACCATTGCATATATTGCTTTAACACTTTCAGGAGATAGAAGTTCTAACCAGAACAGAATATGCTCTTGGAATCTATCTTCACTCTTCCAACAACCCCAGGAAGAAAATCTGGCCAGGCCAATATGTTGCCCTTTTGGAGGTCCTCTGGACAAGAAGTAGCCAAGGACTTCACCTTATGAGTTCAAAAGAAAGGGAGAGATACAAATTTGTTAATCAGCATGGTTAGGAATTTGCTGGAAACAAACGCAACAATGCATTTCCCCCCTTCCCCACTTCAGACAGCTTAATGGCACTTTCAAATCTAGGATATGAAACGCAGGCATCTGTAATTGATAGCAGTGCTTTCCCTGATTTTGGTGGATCTTGATCAGAAATGAGTGGATTTTCCCTTTCCTACTAAGGTTAGCGATTTGACCATAGGCAAAAGAAATAGCTGCAATCAATCAGATTTGTATGAATCCCACTTAAGATGAAGTTAGAAGAACACATCTAGGGACTTTGTGGCTCTGTATGCCAGCCTTCCCCAACTTGGTGCCACCCAGATGTATTGGACTACAATTCCCATCACTCACATTCAGCATAGGCTGGCTATGGATGATGGGGATTGTGGTCCAACACTTTGGGACAGCACTAGGTTGGTGAAGGCTGCTGAAGGTTTTTTTTTCAACTGTGCTTCTTAAAAAAAAATGTTTTTCTAAGGCAATTGAAGCATAGTTCATGGTAGTAAATTATAATGAATTTTATTAAACTGAAACATTAAGAAACAATAGAACCAAGACCAAGTGACCTGTGCCTTTTTTCTAATGCCCAACTAGGCTTGGATCCAACGCCATGTGAGCAAAAGTCCCTGGCCCTTCTTTCCCCTTGTGCACCCCCTAAATCTGCTCGGGAGAAGTTGTAGTCTAACACATTTGTGGAGTACCCCCTAAATCTCCCCCAGTTTGGGGTGAGTGTGGGGTTCTGCAGGAGGAAGAGAGATCCATTCTGCTAATGGATTCCCCATTGGAACCCACCCATAAGATGTTAATTATGCATTCCCGTTGAGAAGCTTTCTTATTGCCTAGCAGTGAAGCAATGGAGACCTTTTCTCCTTATCATGTCAGCATGCCACAGCTGGTTTGGGCCTCCTCCACACGGGGCGTTTAATGAGCCTTGAAGGCTCATTATAAATTTTACCTACACACAAGCGGAGCGCAAAACGGGCGTACAGGCGCGTTATCTCCCCGATAATGCGCATTTTCGAACGCGCGTTAAATAGCGACTTTTATTTTGCTCCGGCCGTTAAAGCGCATTTTCGCTGTGTGAACAAGCGATTATGCGCATTAACTACCTGGAAAGCGCTTTTTGGGCATCTTTTAATGCGCTTCGCCGCTTCTCGCCGCCTCCCGTGCAGAGGGATTGTGAGTAAATGCGCCTCCGCGATAATGCGCATAATCGCGGAACCAGGCGCAAAGGCGCATTCTTGTGGAGGGGGCCTTGGATAGCTCCAGAATTCAGCAAAGAGTTTTCTGCCAGAAAGAAAACGGTCCACGTTGTCAAGATGAATGTTTCAGTCAAAGGGACAAAGAAGTCAGAAAGAGCTGTTCTATTCTATTTGGAATGGAAATCAATGTAGTCAGCCTGTTCATTAACTAATCTGCTTGCAGCCCTAGTTTTATGCAATTCATATAGCTTTTTTTTTAAACAAAGGTTATTGTTTGCCATAATACAGAGAGAGCCATGGGACAGGTGATATAATAAAAGAGTGTGCTTCTTTTGGGAAACTGAATTACATCCTCTGTATGTACCTGTTCTGGGGAAAGAACATAACCCCAAACGTTGAGCTGGCTGATTGAGCCAACAAAAGACTCTGCTGGATTAAATCCTTCTCCTCTTTGGTCTTGCTCTTGTCCAAGAACTAATGCTCCTCCACCTATCCAACAAAAGAAAACCAGCATAAGAAAAAGCTAACTGCAGTTGATTAATGAAATCGTGAATGCAACTCACCATTATTCTATTAACAACTTCAGCCAATCAGGTGGGCTGCTGGAAAGGTGGGGTGGGGCTATGCAGAAGAAGAGATGGGGCTAGCCAGATAGGGGTGGATTTGGTTCTCAAAAGTCACCCACTGAATTACATAAGTTGAAGTAAATGCAATGCAATTTGGAATACCGTTGATGGGGTATTCACCAGTGTCTCAGCTGGGTGACAAATGCTACTCTGTTCCTCAACCTGTGGGTGACCAGAAGAGGTCAGTGCAACCCAGATCTTGGGAGCCATTCCTGAACAGCCAAGGAGGGAGTGGTACTGGCACGGAAAATAACAATACCATCATACTTATCCCATGTTGTTCCTATCTTTATACTTTATTGGCTCTCTCATGATAAAAAGATTATTCACGAGTCAAGCCTGAGTGAATCACCTAACTGGCAATATTAAGAAATTATGAAACATTTGAATAGCACAGCAATTTAGACTTCTGTCTCTTGTCACCACTATGTTCTTTTTTCTTTAAAAGTAACAAAATCAATCAATCAATCCCCATGCTGGACTTCAATGCTCCCTAGTCAAATCCTAAATTCACGCAGGCTTCAGATGGTCACCCTTTCAATGATGACCTGAATTACAGTATCCCACAGTCCTGTCATTCTAACTGGTGTAAGATGCAAAGTACAGAACATCGCATGGCTTCAGGGCAGGGCATATGCTCACTACACCAATTGGGGCTGACAGTGCTGGAGTACACAGGGCAACGACCCGATTTAGTCTAAGTCAGCTTCTTACATTTATATGTAGGGTACCTGGGCCTTTATTTTGATTTATGTGCCTAGCTATTGCAGGCATTCTAGAAAACAAACAAGCAAACAAACAAACAAACAAACAAACAAGAGAGTTGAATTAAGCCCTAGCACTGGAAAGTACAGGGGGGAAAAAAACCCTTCATCAAAATGCCTCATAATAAGTAATAACAAGAAAAGGAAATATTTATTTATTTATTACATTTATAACCTGCCCTTTTCTCTTCCTTCAGGAACTCACAGCGGCATACATAATTCTCCTCCTCTCCATTTTATTCTCACAACAACAACCCTGTGAGGTAGGTTGGGCTGAGAGAGTCTGTGACTGGCCCGAACCCACCCAGTGAGCTTCCATAGCTGAATGGGGACTAGAACCTGGAGCTCCCAACTCCCAGTCCAACACTCTAACCGTTACACCACCCTGGCTCTCAAGTATAATTTAATATATATGAAAGGCGCCATTACCAGGAATTTCTGTGCCTACGGATAAGCCGGTGCCTCCATCAGATGACTTTCCATCAATATATACTCTCCAGGCCCCATCGGTGCTTGTCCAGGTGACAGCAATATGATGCCAACGACCATCATTCACAGAAGGGCAATCTGTAATACTCTCCTTCCCGTTCACATAAAGAACCCACCTACATTAATTGGGAGAGGGGTGGGGTGGGAGAGAGGGATTGAGTTGTGTGTAAACAATTGTAGTGGTTTAAGTAAACCTCTTGAAAAAAAATGTTTATTTTCTACACAGATGCAAGGCTGGATCAAATTGCCTGACGTGAAACAGCTCAGCTGTGCTCCTCAGGAAGTAATGCCTGCATTGGCACATCCCAATGGTAGCAAAAAGATCTCATTGCTAAGTAAGCATGAATACAGTGAACGAAGCATTGGTTTGAATTTAAATATGAAAGGCAACAAAGCAGTTCCTGGAGTTTTGTGGCTTTTATTTGTAAAATCAATTCAGTACCATGGCTAAGATTAGAGTCGCCAAGAGAGTACGCCCCACCACCATTGGATAGTGTCTCACTAGCATGGACTCTGCTAATGGCATGCCCTCCAGATGTTTTGGACTTTGGCTCCCATCAGCCCCAGCCAGCAGCGCTAAAGATCAAGTATCTTGGGAGATCTATTCCACAACATCTCGAGGGCACTAGGTCGGGGAAGGCTGCACTAGCACCTTGACCGATGGCTTTTGATTTTGTTGAATGCCGAAAGGAAAAAAGTGCAAGTACAAGAGGCGGTTGTGTGTAGATCCTGCGTGAAGGATCCTGACCCTTAATGTCATTTCCCAAAGCTCTGCCATGCTTTAAAGATGCATCTCTATTTTGTTTCTTTATGGGATTGTCCAACCACACTTCATGGCACCATAATGAAGTCCCTACGACTTGGTTGCTGCCAGCTTTGAAAAAGAGCCTCACTACCTGTGAAGAGGGGTGCCTCTACAAGAGCGATTTAAAGCTCTTTCAAGGCGCATTAAAAATTTGACCTCTACAAGAGCGGAGCGCAAATCGGGGGTCGAGGCGCTTTTTCTATGCGATTAAGCGCATTATCGAATGCGCGTTAAATAGCGAGTTTTAATTTACTGTGGCTGTTAAAGCCCCTTATGACCATGTAAACAAGCAATTCTCCGCATTAAACACCTCTAAAACGCGTTTCATACAACCGGTAAGGCAACCTGTTATGTGCTTAACCGCCTCCTGCGTATAGTGATTTGCCATAAAAGCAACTGCAAGAAGATGTGCATAATCGGACAACCAGGCATCAAACCAAATTCTCGTAGAGGGGATCCCAGTCAGGTTGTGTGAGCAGCAAAATACATTTCTGCCCCAAGCGAATTAAGCCCCGGTCCCCATCCTCAGGAAGTGAAGATAGTGCTGCAGCTGTTTCATATACCCGTTGTAGTCCGTAAGCAGAAATGCATTGTCACTTCCATTTTCCACTGCATAAGAAATTGGAGTCCCATAATTAGTCGTATCGGAGGATTTCATCCAGAAGGCACATGTGATCTCACTTAATGAGGGCAGGACACTGTCAAGCAGAACATAGCCATAGATCCCAGAGACTTCAAAATCCAGATTAAATCCAGAAGACTGTTCTGCAACAAACAAGAAAAATGTTCAGTTCTGTAGTCTACATTGCAGTGTTTTGCTTGGAACTATGTTTGTCTTCAAACTGAAGCAGAAAGACCCTGGAAGGGCTCCGACCTTTCCACCAATGTCTGTCATATTAATGGGCTACAGAGACTGGCTGATCCTAAGAAAGCACAGAGATATCTGACTCCTCTACAAAGCCCCTGTATAAAAGTATCTCCCCTTAACAAAAGTATAGTGATATATCTAACATTCTCTTGGAAAGGACATCAGAAATCTAGACAGTTATCCCCATGACAAGACAGACAACTTCCTGATTTGAACTCAGATCAACAGTGCTATTATGAGATGACTACATCCCTCACCTCTTGCCATCTGTGGCATCAAAGACAAACAAACTGTTTGGACCTGGCTGTTTGAATTTATTATCTCTATCCGATTCATCTTACGTTCAGGAGCTGTGCATGCCAGTCTCTCTCAGTTTACTGAGGCGGGTTATAAATTATTATTATTATTATTATTATTATTATTGACTGCTAGTTTGGGTTCTCTGCCTTTTAGTGTTTGCTGCTTCTCTGGGCAGTTTTAAGTGTATTTTAAAATTTGTTTTTATGTTGGTATAATTTGTAAACTGCTTTGAGTGAAGTGAAAAGCAAGGTATCAGTCTCTTAGATAAATAAATAAGAAAGATAAAAGCAGAACATGGGCACAAGCCATAGAAAGGTAAGGATTGCTAAGTTAAATTGAAAACAACAGGATATGCATTGGACTGTGCTTTTCACTAACACTGTTCTCTAGACTGTGTGTATGTGTGGGGTGGCTATGGGCATGGGATAGTTACAATGGCTGAATTCGGACAACACGATAGTCAATGGTGAGGTAATAATCAACTTTACAGTTGTTCATCTAGGGGTTACTCCCCACACAACATGGTAATAAATAATCAACCGTGGTGTGGATTAGGATCAGCGCTGAGTTGACTATGGCAGCATTCGGATGACATGATAGTCAATACAACTGACGATTGTTTCCCCCCCACCAGTTGCTTAATGTGTCGTCCGAATTCAGACGATGGGTCACAGTAGCAGATCTGAGCTTATTTTTCCTATTCCTAGGTGTTGTAAAGAGAGAATTGTAAAGCTCTGACGGGAAGAAATGTTCACAATTATTTGGGAGCAAAAATGTTAATGACAGAGTAATCTTTTCTCTTTCATAGAGGGCAGGTCTATGATGTGTGACTGCAACGGCAAAAGCTACTTGTCTGCTAAAGTACATCAGCACCAAGTAGCGAATGAGGGAAATCTTTCCTAGATAACAAGTATTTGGAAGAAATACAAATAGGAGCTCTTCAATTTTGTAAAGAATGAAATTGCAACTTGGGGAAAGGCAAGAATTCTATATATTGCCTTCCCCCATGCAAACTATTCATTTACTTCATGTCACTGACTTCAATATGTAATGATTATATTTATTTAAACTGCAGATTGCAAAATCTGCTACTTTCATGGAAGCCATCTGGTGTCAGTTCAAGCCTGCACAAATGTTGCCAAAAATCTTCACTGAACACTGCTTTAACTAATACTTTGATCCGGTGTACCTGTTTCACACTTGCGGCCTGTAAAGCCAGGGAGACATTTACAAATGTACGAGTTCAAGGAATCCACACAGGTTGCTTGGTTTGCACAGGGATTAGATTCACATTCATTGATGTTCACTTCACACTGGGACCCTGTGTATCCTGTAACGCAGTGACATCTGTGGGCAAAAAAACCCAAAGACATTTTTAATACAAACAATCAAATACTGGTATTCTTGCAATAAAGTGCAGGGTATTTCAACTGAAATGAGGAACCAAAGCAGGGGCAAACATGTGGCACAGGTCCAAGTAGCTTGATCACATAACAAGTTGAAAAAAAGAAAACCAATGGTCAACTGATAGGTCTAAGCTAGAAAAGCTACCAAACTCTGCCAAACTCAGATTTTTCAAACCCTTATTTGAAGAGTCTATCCCCTATGAATCCATTTTGGATCACACCTACAGTGTCCAGGATATGGGTCCAAAATGGATCTGGATTGACTCTTTAGAACCCATGGCACAGCCCCTTCTGCAGCTTTCACAAATATTCATTATTGGTACAAAGGGCAAAGGAGGGACTGCAGCCCTGGATGCTGCTGTATATCCGTGGTACATCTGGAGAAGCTGGCTAACACTGGAACAGAAGGTAGACACCATTTGTGAAGGCTAAAGTTGGGAATTGTGTCCCCCAAGAATTGGTGTGAGGTACTTGTCATGTGCCAGGGCTCAAGGAACCAAAATTCTGGACCCAATCCAGAGTTAGGATCAACTTTTGGGGTATCAAAATGATGATTGGGAAATATATGCACTTACTTCAGAGTATTTCTGAAGCAGATTTAGATGTGTATGTTTCTGTCCATTCCTTGTGTTATAGTGCGGCCAAATTATGCTTGCACACTAGCATATATTACTGTATTCATTTGAAGTTAAAACATGACAGCTAGAAAGATGTTTGCAGATGAGACATCTATTCCATGTTTTCATAAATGGATACTGTCTTTGTCTATTATCTGTTTTATGGTTTTATGGTCTTTAAACTTTGTATATTATCTGTTTTATGTTTTTACGGGTTTAAAATTTTGTATATCTGTTTTCTTAAATGTTCGATGTTTTAATCTTTGAACCAGTACAACACAAAGAAAGCACAAGCTGGATAAGACAACAAGAAGAAAGACAGAGACAACTACCACAGCAAACAAAATATACAATAACCTTGAAGGAACTGAAGGAAACAATAAAAAGGACACACAACTGGAAAGCACCCAGCCCAGACCAAATTCAAAATTTCTGGTATGAAAAGCTCACATCAACACACAGATACATCGCTCAACAGATCAACACAGTCATAAAACACCTGCACCTATTCCCTCTATTCCTTACCGAAGGCAAAACCTACATTAAACCAAAAACTCCAGATACCTAGCTAACTACAGACCCATAACATGCCTTCCAACACTCTACAAAATTATAACTGCCACAGTCACACAGAAAATTGAAGCACATCTCACCCAACATAATATACTTACAGAAGAATAAAAAGGATGTAAAAAGAACAGCAGAGGATGCAAAGAACAGTTAATAATAGACAGTATCATCATGAAGCAAACAGAAAAACAGAAAAGTAACCTCCACACCTGCTACATAGACTATAAAAAGGCTTTCGACTCTGTCCCACCCAGTTGACTGAAAAAAGTACTGGAAATATACAAAATAATCCCTCAATCCAAAACTTTTTGACAAGGATCATGGAGACACGGAGAATGGCAATACACCTAACAACAGACAAGGACCATATACAGACAGAAAAAAATAAATATAAAACATGGCATATTCCAAGGTGACGCATTCAGCGCCCTATGGTTTTGCTTGTGTCTGAATCCACTATCCAACACTCTTAACAACACCACATATGGCATTGACATAAAACACCCCAAACAAGCAAAGCACAGAATCAATCACCTCCTGTACATGGATGGCATCAAAATCTATGCTTCAACTTCAACACAGATAAAAGTTCTCCTGTGAATCACTGAAGAACTGACGACAGACATGAAAATGGAATTTGGGATAGGAAAATGCAAGATGCTACACATAGAAAAAGGAAAATGGAAAGAAGAAGCAACATCAGAAACACTAAATAACGAAATATTAGATAACATGGAAGAAAATGAAACATACAAATACTTAGGATTCCAACAAAACACAAAAATAAATCACTCCACAGTAAAAACTCAACTAAGATTGCAATATAAAACTCGCCTATCACAAATCCTAAAATTTAAACTCAACCCGAAAAATATTTTCAAAGCCATCAACACCTACGCAATACCCATGCTCACTTACTCATTCGGAATCATACATTGGTCACACACTGAACTTGAAGAAATAAACAGACTCAATTGCACTGAACTCACAAAATACCGCATGCTCCATCCCAACTCATGCATTGAAAGAATAACAATCAGTAGGAAAGAAGGAGGAAGAGGCCTGCTGGACATCAACAGAATTCATGCTAAACAGATAAAATCACTCAGAGAATTCTTCCACACCAAAAACACCTCCATTCATAAGGCCATAGTAAAACCAGATAAAAACTACACCCCACTCAACCTAGTACTACAAAACGAAGATCAAACACAATCACGCTTGCAGAGAAAAAAGAAAAATGGGCACAAAAAGCACTCCATGAGAAGCACTACAACATAATACAGAACCCACAAATAAACAAAGAACAATCGTATGAATGTCTCAGGAAGGGTGAGCTATTTCCAGAAACTGAAGGATTCCTAATAGCTATTCAGGATCAAGTTATAGCAACCAAGAACTACCAAAAATACATCATAAAAGATAACAGTGTAACCACAGACCTATGCAGGAAATGCCATCAATTCCGAGATACAATAGCCATATAACAGGAGGATGTAAAATTCTGGCAGGAATGGACTATATGGGCAGACACAATACAGCTGCAAAAATAATTCACCAACAACTGGCCATCAAACTCAACCTTATCAAACAACCTACATCATACTATACATATTCACCCGAAACAATCCTGGAAAATGCAGATCATAAAATATACTGGAATAGAACAATTCATACAGACAAAATATTACCTTGCAACCGACCAGACATAACGTTCATAGACAAAAAAGAAAAACACACATACCTCATCAACATAGCAATACCGAATGACAAAAATGTTGTTGAAAAGGAAGAAGAAAAGAGAGACAAATATACACCACTGGCCATGGAAGTCAAAGAACTATGGCAACAGGAAAAGGTCACAATTTTTCCATTAGCCACATCACTCACAGGCATCACATCAAAAAAAATATACAAAAAACCTCCAGAAACTGGGCCTATCAGAATACATCCACACCAACATCCAGAAAGCAGCCATAATTAAAACATGCTCAATCGTCAGGAAATTCCTGAATCAATAAAAGACAGAATGACCTGGCAAAGCCTGTCATGTCCGTCTAGAAAAACCGCCACGAGCGAGAAAGATATAAAATAATAATAATAATAACAACAACAACAATAACAACAACCGTGCTATTCAGATACTGCTTATTGGTTGGGGAAGAGGTTGTTAAGCTGGTAATGTTCGCAGTCTGTTCTTGACACAAATACTATTCTTTAACTTTCTTGAGTTCACACATTTCTTTCAGTTTAAGACAATACATTAATTTAATAGTTCTGCACACACACACAGGCCACATTGGCATTGCAGTATACATTGAGATCAATTTATGATTATGACTATTTCCTTCGAAGCAGCTATTATATTATATCGAATAAAATCAATGCCCGCAGTTTTTACCTGTAGCCATTGATACCATCTTTGCATGTGGCTCCATTTTTACAAGGTCGACTAAGACATTCATTAATGTTTTTTTCACACAAGGCACCAATAAACCCAGAAGGGCACTTGCAATGGAAACCTCCAATCCGATCTTCACAGGTAGCTTTGTTTAAACAGGGGTTTGAAAGACACTCATTTATCTCTGCTTCACAATGAGTACCTGAAAAGAAATGTATAAGACACGTTAGAAAAACTGGAAGCGATATGAAATTGCCATCATGCATTTTCTGAGTTTCCATACTAAAAAGAATGCAGATGAAAAGACACTAAAGAATTAAAAGGAATTATTTTCCAAAACAAACAAGAAAACACTGATTAAATTGGTTACATTAAAAGAAAGACTGACTGACCAAATGAAAGAGCAAACGAACGAAAGAAAGACGAAGTGTTTTCATCACCTTTTCGAATGATAAATTTAGGGATAATGTCTGTCTGTATTCTGTGTTTTATGTGACTTGGATTTCTGCTGAAGTAAATATGTACAGTATAATATCTACATAATTTCTTGTATTTCTATGGGCACAAACATGGAGACATCCAATGCAGAGCAGGAGGAGCAATGGAGGCAATCTTCGCGGGTGCGCTACTACTCCCACTTTGCATTTCAGCTAGAAGATCTTTTTTGCATGTCTAGCTGAGGCATCGCAGGGGCAGAAGGGAGGGAAGCAGGCTGGGCAGGCTGGAGGATTCCTTGTAAGCTGGCCTCGCCAGTTCCCTCCACACCCACGGGAGCGTCCCCTTTACCTTTACCTTGGAGAGGCAGCCAGCACACTTCTCTCCAAGCCGGCTGCGAAGGGTCTGAGGTCGGAGCGCTGATTCCAACTTCAGATCCAGGAATCTGAACTATTCTATGGCTTCCTAGGCAGCACAGGATTGCTCTCTAAATAAACATCAAAAAACCCACTAACTAGTCCTTCGGTATAATACATTCGGTGAAGTTATGTAGGAGACGCAGGGATCAATTTTACTAGCATATTAAATTAATGTTTGCTTTGTTCCCCCCCCCCCCCCCCCCCCGTAATAGACTTCTTCTTATAATGTTAAGAGAGTGCAGGTCTTAAATTATGAAAGCTACACTTTCCCCTCTCTTTTTTAAAATGAAAGTCAAAATCCCCCCAGTCAAGATCCTGCAGGTGATGCATTGAGGGCTGTATCTGGAGTAAGCCTTCCCAAGGGAAAAAAATAGCCTAGCGAGCCTTTTACAGCATGTTAGTAGGTAAAACTCACATGTAAGCATTGTCTCCTGCTAACATCTGCATATAAAGCTACTTTAAAGGCACAGGAGCAAGGGCCAATAAAAAGTTGGCAATTGTTAATACAAACAAACAGATTGTTTACCTGTGAATCCGTCTGCACACAAGCACCGGTAAGAATTGATATCATCAACACAGACTGCTTCATTCAGGCATGGATTTGAACTGCATTCATTTATATCTTCTTCACATAGTAAGCCTTTAAGCAATAATGGTTACATCGTATGTTAACAACATATACATTTATATTTACAAACTCACACACATGGAAGCATCCTGAAAGCACTGAAATATATGCTCCAAGAGCAGCAATCAATAATAATTTTTAAACTTACTTATTAGACATAAGCAATCATGTTTCATTTGCCCCTTTGCCGCATATTATGTGGTTGCTCATATCTTTCCACCCCTGAGTTCCCAGGTTTTAAAGTGGCTCATATGGCCATTACTCTATGGCAGGTTTTCATAACTTGGAAGACCCCAAGAAGGTATAATTATTAAGAAACATTTTCACAGTGCCAGGCAAGCAGCAAAACACTGAGGTTTATTGAGCCCCTGATGAGCTGCTTTTGGCTTGGTTGATCATAAGTTATGCAGGGATACTCTATGGCATGAAATAATATGTTTTAGGCAATACCTTTAATGCAAGAATACACAGCCCCACGGGCCACCAGTGATGCTGGCTCAGGAGTGGAGGCCAGCTTGCACACAGACACAGACATACACCAACAATCCTGATACAGATTTCTCTTTCCTTGCTGCTACCAGTGGAAAAAATGATCTGAATTAAGATATCTGGGTGATATCTGAGTAGAGAGTACAGACAGGGGGAATTTGGTGGTGGTGCTAACATCAGGGCACCCATGGGGGGGGGGGTGTAGTAAAGACCTTGGGGGTGCATGCGGCTCTTGGGCCACAGGCTGTGCACCTCTGCTTTAAAGTACTGTGTCTTTCTATTTTCTCAAAGAGGACTTTAACTCAATGTCCCAGTTCAGTTGTAAATTTGTAAATTAACTGCAGTTTGCTTTTACATCCAAGACAGACAAACCGTGGATAGCACAGCTTGATCCTAGCTTGTTTCAATAAACCATAGTTTAAACTAACCACAGTCCACTGTTGTTGGACATAACAGGAAATCATGATTAATTTAAAAATGGAAGCAGATGCTTCCAATTCCATTTTTGCAGCTGCGCCAGAGGAGAAGGAAAAGGGAGAGTGGGAAAGGAAGCATGTAAGTCTGGCACAGGCTTGTTCCTGCAGCATTAAACTATTGTTTAGTGTTATATCTGCGCCATGCCAATGAGTAGTAGAGTAGTTAGTACATATATGCAATATACAACTTTTTTTTCTGAAAGAGGGTCTCTACCAGTTGCAAGACATGTAGAAATTCAACAGATCTAGCCTTTTCCAACATGGATATTTAATGAAGAGGGAAGCAACACCTATTAGATTTCTGCCATAAAACCTTTAAAGGTGCAGTATCTCAAACACAAACATGTCAGATGCCCACAAACTATTACACACATATACATAATATATGGGTGTCTTGAGAGATTCCAAAGACCTGCCTTAGGAACATGAAGAACTTTCACTAAAGACTAAAGACTTTTGGCTTTTTTTCTTTAAACAGTAAACCATCATCCTATGTCACACTTGTTTCTGAAAAGCAGTTTGCTTTCTGGCATGTGGAATGATCTGCTGGTCTGAGAAACATAAGTGCAAATACCCCTTGAACACGTGACATTAGCCGCGCAGTTCTTTGCGTTCTGGCCCGAGTTCAACAATCAGAGGTAATCTATTGCTGTCGAACTCCCAAATTAAGTTTTCTGAACATGCACCAAGTTGACCAAATGGTGGTGTGAACCATTCCCTCTCACTCATACAGCAGGAATCTCCATTGATTTCTCACTCCCCTGCTCCTCCTCCTATCACCTCCAGACCTCAGCCAGGAGTGCTGCTGCATTGCAATATACCCAGGGGCTCTCCATAATGTTGGGCTTTCCAACATATCACTTATACTTGGTTTGCACATATAACTAATCAATGGCTTAATCCATGGTTTGTTGCCCTACCCAAGGTTTTTATGGAAGATGATCAAACAAACCGTGGATTGTTTTCTCAAACCATTGTTTATTTGTTTCCCTCCTCCTCTGCCCACTCTTTCTCTGTATCCAAATGTCTTTGTGGTACTGTAGTAAGGGCTTGTAGAACTGCTGGGTTATTTGTCCGCTCTTGCCCACCATCTCTACAGCCTGGCAAAACAACCCATAATTCTGGGTTCACATGTAATGGTAATGCACGAGAAATCACAAGCCAACAACAAACCATAGTTTGTTAGCACAGCTGGGATTGCACGTCACGACAACCCAGAATTCAACAACCCATGGGTAAAATAAATCATGGCTTTGAGTTATGTGCAACCCACTCTTCTCCAGAGCCCTGTCATGCAGGCTACCCTCAGAAAAAGCATAGATATTCTGCATGCTGGTGGGGCATGCTTTGAGATACGTATGCTTGGATTATAGCCTCTGACATTTTATTTAAACCACAACCACTTATGCAGATATTCTTATAGAATCAGAACTATATAAGCCCACACTGTCAGATCACAATTCCTGCATATTGCAGCAGTAAAAAAATACTAAAGGTTTCCTCATCAGTTCACTTAAAAAGTTCAATCTCTGCAAAATAATAATAATAAAAATCCATAGCAGGCAAGGTATTTTAAAGATGAAGCAAATATGACCCACACTTTATTTTTTAACGTTTGCAACCTGGAGTTGATGCCTTAGTTCATCGTTTGTCACCTGAGTAGCCTGGCTGGCACTGGCAAGTGAATGTGGCAGTGCCATCCTTGCAAATCCCTTTGTTGAGACAGGGGGATGACTTGCATTCATCAATCTCCTTTTCACATTTTAAGCCTAGAACACAACCCAAAACAACACAAAGAAAAGTATATTTGGATTACTAAAAAAAATAAAAGCAAAACAAAAATTCAAATAAATATAAAATAAATATAAATAAATGTATATTTTAACGTTTAAACATAATAACTTAGAAGGGACATGAAAATGGGCTATATGAAAACCACAGGCCACCATCTAGAAAAAGTTATGGGATGTTTCACCTGATCCCATACATGTCTATTCAGATGTGAGTCCCACCGTGTTCGTTGGCATTTACTCCTAGGAAGGTGTATATAACAGGGGTGGGCAAACTTCACATTTGCGAGATCTGATTTGTTTTTTACTAGACTCCTGAGCTCCACCAACTAGAACCAGGTGCAAAGTACATACAATTTGAATTAAAGAATTCTGAGTCCAGGAATTTATTCTGAGTACAAGAACTGAATAGAGCTTAGAGTTGTTCCACATTCAGTGTTGTTCTTCTCTGGATTGCATAAGATTGTAGCCTAAGATGGCAAACTATACACCAGGGATGGGCAACTTGAGGCCTTCCAAATGTGTTGGCCTACAACTCCTGTCAGCCCTACATAGCATGGCCAATGGTGAGGAATGATGGGAATTGTAGGCCCAAATATCTGGAGGGCCACAAGTTCCCCACCCCTTTTAAACATGGGACCCACATCTGAGTAAACGCACCTAGTGTCAGGCTGCACATGCCCACAAAACGAAAAAAGAAAGTTAAGGAGAAAATATGTAATGAATTTTAATACTAATAAAATATATTTATCACAGAAAAACACTATTCAACATATATATGTATAATATAAAAGTAAAAACAAAGCTCTTATGATTCTGGCCAAACGCGTTTCGACAAAAGTGTCTTCTTCAGTGGCCCACATGCCACCAATACAAATGGAACAATTTCCACTGCTAAGTCACAAAATACTTTAGCTATCTTAGAAACTTCAGTAACAATGAGGAAATACTGACATAGAGCTCAAGCTCAATATGTTGCCTAAAACGAGGTACGTTTCTCATCAATAACTAAAGATAATTTAGAGAGTAGTGCTCAGTACGCTGTTGCCATTGAAATTGCTATGGTGCAACAGAGAAAAAAGAAAAAAGGGACAAAAGCCACAAAACAGAAATGCAAAAAGCAGGGATTTGCAAGCCTATAGGGCAATAACAAGAACTCAGTGACTCGGACCCAAAGATGTCCTTCTGCCAACACAAAGTCTCCAAATCCAGAAAAGTTCTTCATTTTCGCTAGTTCTTTCTCAAGGACTTTTGCTGACCCATCTAAATTTATATGCTACAGCTCGTATCTTCCATATTCAAGGCACTTCTCAAACTGTAATGCCACACTGGAATAATTATGGCATTGCACTACAACATGTTTCCTGCTAGCACCTGTCTGAGAGTTGACGAAACAACACTAATATATTTTCTTCCTCCACTCACAGGTCTTTGAATCAAAGCCAACACGGCCATAATATATCCTTTCTTTAAGGTTAATCATTGACTGACAATTTGAAATGTACTTTGCAAAAGCTGCCTCAAGCTGTTAGACAGCATTCCAACACTATTATTTACCTTCAGATCCTGGTGGGCATATGCAGACGTACCCACTTCCAACTTGTTTGCAAGTTCCTCTGTTATGACATGGTTGTAAGAAACACTCATGGAAGACCTGTTGCCAATGGAAATACCACAATTTATTAAGAAAGCAAAATTACAGACAAAGAAAATTCTGCCTACCTATTCAACTGCAAGCAATAAAATAGCTCACTACATGATAGGTATGTGAGGTCATAATTATTAGTTTCCTTCCATTATATTTCTTTTCATTCTTACACAAGAAAATCACACTACTTTACTAAAAAAAAAACTGTAACAAATATTTTGAAAGAAAACCAGCAATATAACACCCATACCCATCCTGTGTGAAGAAAAGAGGCTGGCTAATTATGAAGAAATTCATCACTAATTCCCCAGCAGCATAGGACAGGAAGCAATAAAATGAGCAGAACCTTCAAAGAAGAAGCTTTAAATTAAAGGCACAACAGCCCTTAAAACTTTCAATATGGCAAGGGTCTCCAACTTTCTGGAGCCCCCTGTAGAGCAAACTTGGCATTTTGAAAAGGTTCCTTGGGCCGCCTACAAATTGGCTGATCTACGAGTGAGGTGGTGAGGCCCAATTACAAAAATGTTGGGAACAGCCCCTTTGGGAGCACCCCCTTTTCTGTGTGTGTTTGTGCGTGTATGTGTGTGCATAAATGGCTTCTCTCTCCCTGGCTCTTTTCTCTTTCTTTTTCTTCTCCCTCTGACTCCTTTTCTCTCTCTGCCTCTCTCTTTCTCGTTGGCTCTTGTTTCTTTCTCTGTTTGATCCCTCTCTCTAACCCCTCTCTTTGATTCTCTCTCTCTCTCTCTGGTTCCTCTTTCCCTCTCTCTCTCTCCCTCCAATCTAGACTGACCAGATAAAATCCAGGTCAGGGCTCCTGTAACTTTAACAGTTGTAGAGAAAAGGGAATTTCAGCCAGTGTCATTTGTATGCAATTAGTCCCTGGTGAAATTCCCTCTTCATCATAACAGTTAAAGTTGCAGGCACTATACTAGAGTGACCATATACAAAAGAAGGCAGGGCACCTGCAACTTTAACTGTTGTGATGAAGAGGGAATTTCACCAGGGACTAATTGCATACAAATGACACTGGCTGAAATTCCCTTTTCTCTAAAACTGTTAAAGTTACAGGAGCCCTGACCTGGATTTTATATGGTCAGCCTACTCCAATCCCATGCAAGTGAATGGATCATTTTCTCGATACATTTGTATGGGGCAATTAAAAGTCTATTGAAAACCTCTACTATAGTGCATTTCTAGGCAGGCTTGGTGCATCAACTGCATTTTATTGCAAAATAAATTGCCACAAGTCAAGTTTGAAAAAAAACTTGAGGTAAACACAGAAAGCACTGGAATACAACCGTTTAGAAATGCATTGTTGGGTTTCTAAGGGAAAAAAAGAAAGAACATTTTCAAGATAAGGGAGAGTGTGGAAATAACAAGGAAATAGTCAATATTCACATCAACTGCTTTCAAAATCTCTTGGCCTTAGCTTTGCAAAGCTTTCTTAGAGTGCCTCAGAAACGCTGGCAGAGTTCCAATGTTGAAACATTTGTTAATTGCAAAAATAAAAAGTGCAAGTGTGTTTTAATTTCAGTTTTATCATTAGTTGCCTTGAATTAGGCTGACCAGATAAAATCCAGGTCAGGGCTCCTGTAACTTTAACAGTTTTAGAGAAAAGGGAATTTCAGCCAGTGTCATTTGTATGCAATGAGTGACCATATACAAAAGAAGGCAGGGCCCCTGCAACTTTAACAGTTGTGATGAAGAAGGAATATCTCCAGGAACTAATTGCATAAAAATGACACTGGCTGAAATTCCCTTTTCTCTACAACTGTTAAAGTTACAGGAGCCCTGACCTGGATTTTATCTGGTCACCCTACCTTGAACACCATTTTTTTTTGGGGGGGGGGGAAGGTGGGATATAAGTTAAACAGATAAACAAATAAACTATAAGGATGTGAGTAACTCCTACTTAGTTGCATAAGTTTATACATTCATATGCTTGATGGCTTGTATGGTGCTATCCAATGTGAATTTTGAGTTAAATCTGGCATTTTGCATTGCCTGAAATCTACCTCGTAATGTCAACGGCTTGGTTTGAAATTCAAGACACACTGACTGAACAGTGAGAACTGCACTGCTCACCTGGGTTTTCCTAAACAAATTAGACTAAATGGCAGTGAGGCAGAAAGATTCTGAGGACAATTAAGATGAAGAACAAAATAGCACCAAGAATAATACCGCTGAAAAACAAAAACATGTTTGCAATGAGTGTCGAAAAGCTCTTAAAATGGAAGGCACTTTTTGACACGTTTTGACTCAGCCATACAACTGTAAATGTGTGCAAAAATTGTGGACAGCCAGTGTGCTGTAATGATTAGTGCACTGGACTAAGACTGGGGAGACCCAGATTCAAATCCCCACTTCACCATGAAGCTCACTGGGTGACTTTGAGTCTCTCCCTTTCTTGCTCAGCTTAACCTATATTCGCAGCGTTGTACATGAACCATGTATGTGAACCATGTACAGTGCCTTGAGTTCCTTGAAGAAAAGGTGAGATATAAATGAAATCATCATCCAAGAGGCAACATCTATTTAATACTCACATGAGATGTTTTTACTTTTAATACCAATTATCATTTTAGAAAATTATGATATTTTTTCTTGCCTGGCTGCTGACTTTGTATTCCTTGCTGATACTTTCTGAAGCGAGTGGCATCATCACACTATCTTCCGATGCAGAGAAAGTAGAGCCAAAACCTAATGGAATTGAAATGAAAGCAAATATAAAAATTCCACTGACAAGGTCGCTTGAATCAAGGTTGTAGCAATGAAACAGAATCCAACTGGGTTTGTGGGAATGCAGATAAGAGATATTCAACCTTGAAACAATTTCACATTTAATTAAAAGATGAGTACCCAACAGCAATAAATGTGTTACTCTGCCACAACTGGACTCAAACCTCTGTTGTCATTTGAGTTGAATCTTAGATCACCTGGGAGTCACTAGGCATGACAGTGGCACATCTGTGTGTTTCAATGCGGATCTGCCCTATATATGTTTTAAAAGGTGGCTATTTTAATAGAAGAATCTGCATACTGATGAGGGACAATGAACCCTCCTTTCCCACACACCCTGCTACTATGACATCTAGTTTGGTACTCAGTTCAAAGCCAAACTCACAAAAACATTTCAGTTTGAAGACTGAGCATTTTAGTTCCCAGAGACGTTTGTCAATGAAACCCAATTAAAACAAATGGGTCTTATGCTACTAGAGAGTTTTGGCAATTTCTGCATAAGGAGTGACGACCATGATGGCACAAAGGCTTCTTAAATGCTTAAAAGAATTATTGTCATCCAAGGTATCCAAGAAAGGACACCTTAGATGAGGCTGCAAATTCCTTGAGGGAATCAAGTACTTACGCTGACTGTCAGGACTATAGTAGTAGTGCTTCCATGGATCAAAAGCAATGACTTACAAACCCCCCCCCCCCGGTTTTATACATTAAATCACTTGCATTCAATTAAAAATATTCTTGAAATCCCTAAGGTCACTGCTGATTGAAGCCAGAGAAAAAATGAGAGTTGGATCCAATGTTCTGCCAGCGGAAGAGCAACCGCTGGTGGAATGGATTTCCCCCTTCCCCCCTGTGCACCCCTCCCCCCAGTCTGTTCTGGGGGACATTCCAGATTATATTTGGAGGGTACTGAGGGGGCTGCAGGAGGGAAGACAGGACAGAGTAGTTCCTTTATGTGAGCAGACAACCGTTTCTGCGGCTGTTGGATCTAATGCATGGACTATCCTCAGAAAAAGAGGAACATCACAATACTTTCACCTTTGGATGGCGAGGCTCAGGAATGTTAGTGCCCAGCCTATCTGCTGGGTAAAGACTAGGAAAAGAATGGTCTGAGACAGAGGACAATGCAGGTTGATTCCTGTTGTCTTTAACCATTCCTCTGAGAGAAGAGGTTGCTAATCCATCTGGTCACAGGTCCACTGCCCCATAAAGGGGCCATTTTCTGTTCATTGTTGCCCCACTCCATTTGTTCCTGACCTATATGGAAAGTGGCATGAGACCTGGGCAGCTGGTTCCTCCCTATCTGTTGTGTCCTAGTGAAGGCACAACATGGGAACATGTATCCGTAAGACTTCGGGGAAGAAGACTTTAGCTTTGCTAGTACTATGTATCTTTCAATGTTATTTTTATTGCTAAAATAAAATAATAATAAAATAATTTTCTTCCGTTAGAGAAAATAACTTACTTGAGCAGTCCATTATAGATCTGGCACCAATCACTGTCGTAGTCCCATAGAATGGGCAGGAGAGGCAGTAGGACTTTCCTGCGTCAGGTTGATAATAGTCCCTGGGGCAGGGGTGGCAGGGCTTTAAACCAGAACGAGAGAATTCTCCAGCTGGACAAGGGACTGAAAAGTGCAAAAAAACACCTAATTTAACTATTGCTATAACATCTTCCCCTCATTCACCCATATATAATAGTCCTGGAGACTCTTTTGATCAGTGGTAAGCTTGGGTGAGTTGGAAAAAGAGGATCTTTGGGATTCAGGGCCAAACTAGATATCTAGCACTTTTTAGTTGTTCAGTGGAGACCTGGTTTACTAGGTCTCTGCCAAATGCCTAGTTTGGCCCTCAAGCTAACATTTACAGCCCAGTCCTACACGTGTTTATTTAGAAGTCAGTCTCACTGAGTTCAGTGAGGCATATTGCCAAACAAAGGACTGCAAGCTTTGTAAAATGCCCAAGATCAGACAAACTTTCCTACATATTCCGGCAAATATATCAACAGGTGACTCTACTTTTGATCAGTACTAGCAAATCTTTCCAGAGGGCCAGAACAACCAAAGGGGTCACAAATAGGAATGTAGGACAGCCTTATATTTTTTTCCTACTTTTTATATGCCCTTCAGTTAAGAACTTCTGGAAGCTGTCTATATGCGGGGAAAACCCTGTGGTGGCTGTGGATCTGCGCCGCATCAGTTAGACGACACAAGTGTAATTTTGCAGCCACAGCAGGGTTTCCTGCAATGCTGTGATTTGAAAATGTCTGGGATTTACCCTGACTTTTTCAAACGGAGTGACTGGTCACCTTCCACCAGGAAGAGGGCGGAGGCAGCTCTGGTACCCGGATGGCCGCCCAGAAACCCTGTGCCCCCGTCCTCGGCATCAGGATTACCTGACACCACCTCAGGAGAGGCAAAGCGTGGGGTTGAAGAGGGAGGTGGTACCAACCCAGCACTGTGATCTCAGAACTGCACAACTTGTGACCTATCATGGCAAACTGAGCCCATTTTCCAAGTACAGTGCCCTGTTAGCAAAATCAGGATGTTTATCAGACTAGAAAATAAGCTACCTTATTTGGCTAGTGGGTCATAATTTGTGCAGGCAAATTTGTGTAAAAAGTGAATTAGGGCACTAATGACACATAGGAATGATATGCTATTGTACCAGTGATAACTGCTGGAACTCGCTAAGAAATGCTTGCCAAAAAGAAAGAAAGAAACACCTTGAATTTTACACACCTCTCCATATAGAGGTTTCAGGAAGTTATTTTTGTATCTCTAAAGTTTGGATCCAATACAACCCCATCTTTTACTTCCCCCAGAAATTTACAGGCTTGTTAAACAGAGTAGACGTGATGCATGCTGCTACTCCAAACTATTCCAGTTATGCAGAGATCAGGAAAGCGGGGTTATACTTCACAGTATTTAGCAACATGCTGTTTCCCAGAATTTAGATGACACAAACCTCCACATGCTGATATATCTACAGCTCCTCGTTTGACTGTTGACATGTTTTCTGGGCAAGAAATGCAGTGCTTAGATCCAGTTATAGGCTGATATTTGCCAAGAGGACATGATTCACAGATCTCAAGGCCATTTGGAGAATAGGTTCCCGGCTTGCACTGAGCTAATTATATAACAACAATACATCAGAATTAAGCAATATATAGCTTCAAATATGCATCGAGGTCAACAGCCAACAATCCAATAAACCAATGTCAGAATAATCTCTAAAACAAAGTGTAACCAGCTATTTATAATCCCTGTGGGGGGCTGCATATTACAACAGCTTGCAAAACCCAAATAGCAGAGAGCATCTGCCACCAGTACAAATGTGTTTACAGTGAAAGCTGAGTATTTTGTTTAAAATGGTCCATCTGACCCCATGTATCAGCAAAATCTGAAGCCCCCCAAATAAAGCTCATTTGACTATCGGCAATGAGGTGATTCCACCCAGAAGATAGCTTACGTTGGATAAATGGTTTAGGAAAAGTGCAAAGTCTGTGAACTACTTAAGCTGTTTTGAAGTTCTGAATTGTAAATGTTTTAATGTGCTGTCCCAAAAACTGGATTTGATTGTTTTGATTGTTGTGAACGGCCCTGGGAGCCATTTATTTGAAAGGCAGTATATACATAAAAAAGCAAACAAATAAGAGCAATTTGATGTTGAAAATCCTATGCTACATTGGCAGACACCCAGCAGAGCAATTAGAGTGATAGAGTGATTTCCGCCTCTCTGTCCCCCTTTCTGCTGATATAGGGAGCTATGGGAACAGGGGCAACGACAGGAAAGGCAAGGCTTTAAGATTCTGTGGATCACTGGTGCCTTCCCTCCCTGCCCCTTTGTTCCTTATTTGCATCCTCAACCACGTTTGGTGCTTCAACCTCGAGTGAGGATGCCACTGTGATGCTTTCTGCAGTGGCTGGAAGGGTGTCTATATTCTCAGAAGAGGAACTCAGCAATATCCTATGGTTATTGGGACTAGGCTGACCATATGAAAAGGAAGACAGGGCTCATGTAACTTTAACAGTTGCAGAGAAAAGGGAATTTCAGCCGGCATCATTTGTATGCAATTAGTACCTGGTGAAATCCCCTCTTCATCACAGCAATTAAAATTACAGGCACTATACTAGAGTGACCAGATACAAAAGAGGGCAGGGCCCCTGCAGCTTTAACTGTTGTAATGAAGAGGGAATTTCACCAGGTACAAATTGCATACAAATGACACCAGCTGAAATTCCCTCTTCTCTACAACTGTTAAAGTTACATGAGCCCTGTCCTCCTTTTCAGATGGTCAACCTAATTGGGACTCTCTCCCAGGGATCATAGGATTGCTCTCTAAGACACATATCTGTGCAAGAAGGTTGCATTTTCAACATTATCTCTACAATTCTGCAACATTTTATGTAATCCCAACAAAAGAATTGTGTGTGTGTGTGTAGTATTTACGGCTGCATTACACATTTCTTTTCCAACAACTGGCATTCAACCCAGCCAATTGGTGGTCTCCTACACTTGAAAAGGCAGCTCAGTTCTCTTGGTGCTAACATGAAGGGCTGCCCCCATCCTGTGTATATTGGGGGAAAATTGGGCATTCCCCAAAGATACAGGTAATCTTTGGCAGTCTAATATTCTTCAAGAATATTCTCTGAAGTGTTGGGGAGTTTCTAATTCACACATTTATCTATTAGTTGCTGCTATTTTATAAATAAACTAGGTCATTATTTTAAAAACAGAATATAAATTAACAAATAAATTTAGTATATTGTTGCATTCTTATAGGTATGGAGAAGAGATCTTTATTTTAAATGTTTAGTTCCAGTCTCTTCAAAAATTCAAAACAACTTATAAATATGATCTTAAAATAAATAAATAAAGGTTTATAAGTGCTCATCTGTTGGAATGAAAAGATATGTTTTAGCTGATTAAAACTGTTATTACATGACCATTAACCGCTCACCTTTACATTCTGATACACTTCTAGAATGGAGATATTCAGTGTAGCTAGCAGTTGGGCAATTCTTACATTCTAACTGCCCTTCCTCATCCTGGTAAGATCCAATCCAGCAACTTTCACATGCATGATGTTCCAGAGAGTAATAAGTACCCAAAGGGCAGTTAACTGTGATTTAATCAGATGAAATATGACATGAAAAGGTTAGCCATGGAACATGCAATTAAGAACTTATCTATACTACTTGTCTGCCATGGCCTCAAACAGCAGTTAGAATTTTAGACTGCCTGTGGGGGTTCACATCACTAATTGCTCTTCCTGTATGTAGAAAAACTAGGCTGAAGGATGACTAGCTTGAAGCTAAGAATGAACTCATCAATATCAGGATGCATTAAAATACAGATAATGGGTGAGATCCAACTAATACTAACTGATATGGACTGAGGTGTCACCAATACATGGATGATACCCAGCTATGTCTCTTCTTTTCGTAAGTACAGGTGAGGCAATGGTGTTCTGATCAGCGCTTGGATGCAGTAATGCACTGGATGAGGGCCAATAAATTGAGACTCAATCCAGACAAGATAGATGTAGTGTTAGTGGGTGATTTGTCTGATTGACTAAGTGATGTTCAACCTGTTCTGGAGGGGGTTGCGCTCCTCTTAAGGATCAGGTTCATAGTTTTGGGGTGCCCTTGGATCCAGTATTTTCAGTAGAGGCACAGGTGGACTCAGTGGCACAGAGCACCTTTCATCAGCTTAGGCTAATATACCAACTATGTCCTTATTTGGACAGAGATAGCCTTGTTACAGTTATCCATGTTCTGGTAAACCTCTCCTCTGGATTACTGCAATGCGTCATACGTGGGGCTGCCTTTGAAAATGGTCTGAAAACTTCAGCCAGTCCATTTCTGGGCCCGATACAAAGTGCTAGTATTAATATTCAAAGCCCTAAATGGCTTGGGGCCAGGTTACCCGAAGGATCTTACTCTCCCATATATACCTACCTAGACCCCAAGTTCATCTTCAGACATCCTTCTCTCGGAGCCCCCACCAAAGAAAGTGAGGTGGGTGGCTACTAAGAAGAGAGCCTCCTCTGCTGTGGCACCAGTTGTGAATAAGCTTCACAGAAAGACTTGCCTGGTGCCTACGTTGTACTCTTTTCAGTGCCAGGTGAAGACTTATCTTATTTTCCAGAGCATTTTAGTCATTCAGTTTCTGTTGTTTTAAATCTGTTACTGTATTTTAAATATTTGCACTGCTCCTAGGTTTTATTTGGTTATTACTTTATATTATACTGTAGTTTAAAACCTTTATATTGTATTTTATTGCGTTGTATTTTATGGTTTTAATTCTTGTGAACTCTCCAGAGAGCTTTGGCTATTGGGTGGTGTGGAACTGTAATAAATGAATAAATAAATAAAATCATTCCTTCTGAAGTCTTCTGGAGAATGGGAAGGGGGTGATTTCCAGTGATTTCCCCCTCCTCACTGAAGTCCCTTGCATCTGTTTGGGAGAGTTGGGGGATTGCTGGAGGGCACAGGGGGCTGCAGGAAGAAGGGAGACTTCCTATAAGTTGCCCCCTCCCCATTTTATTGTCTTTCATCGGGGAAACTAGTTGGATTCCACCCTATAAATGTCTGAGATCACAGGAAAAGCACTGAAATTTATCATGGAAAATAAATGTTGCTTTACAATAAAATGTTATGTATCTATGTAGATCACAGCACCAAAACATCCGAATCCATGCAAAGAAATCAAATAGCCATGTTAAGAGAGAATTTGACTGTTCTAGATTGTCCCTTTTAAAGCAGAAAGAGTTGATTGAACAGCACGAACTGCAAATTACTCTGATGGGGTTTTAGTTCCCCGTAGAATAGTGGGGTGACGGTGGTGGTATAAATATGGAAAAAAATAATGTATTGTGTTATTTTAACACATTATAACGTATAACACATTATAACATTTATTATGGAGTAAAGTAACAGGACTTAAAATTGAATTTTGCTTACCGCACATTCGGCCCCTTAGGACGGAGCCTGGCCTGCAAAACAGGAAGGCCTTTTCGGCTTCTAGTGAGTTGGAATCAGCTACAAGCAATTCAGAAGAAAACTGAAAAGAATACATTGGATCCTTATTGAGCGTCCTTTTCAGCCTGTTTGTGACAGTCTCTAGCGTTTTTAGAAGACGTTGTTGGTTCTCTGCTTCCAGGGTATCATTTCGTTCATCAGGCAGTGGTACACTAGCTGGGATTAGGAAAACAAACACAAAAGCTTTTCAGAGTTCCCTGCCACAATGTACCATAAGAGCAGACAGAGCAAGCATGTAAAAATCCTGCAATACACAAGTTGCCAAATATCATTCTGCATATAGTGGCAAAACAACATGCCACTTAAAATACACTCAGAAGTCCATCCCATTTTAAAATTAGGCACAGTATGAAGTATTTTACTTGATAAACAATATTTTTAAATAATGGAAAAGGAGGATTTTTCCTTACCGGTGATATTAAAAATTAACTTTATTTTGTGGTCTGACATTGGCACATTCATTTTTTTGTGTCTTTTGATCCGGGAGTGTGCCACATCCACAGAATCTGATAGTGGTTTGGGTTGTTCCACTTCAGGAACTACTTCAAGGAAATCATCATAAGAATAATCTAGCCGATTTGCAGCACCCCAGCCACCAGGACCTGCCGGTCATTAATAAAAAGAGGAACTATTGCAATGAAACTAAGCGACAACTATCATGGATGCCAACACATGTATAAAGTATTCTTACATTGTTTTTTTTTAAAAAAAATGAAAGAAAAGACCTATCAGCATGTACAGATCTGAGCTCATACTTCTCTGGGTCACATGTATACATGGCGAATGAATGATCAGGATCTTAATTTAGATATCCAGCAGAGGTAAGCATAAATAGGGGCTAATTACACATTACAGGCAAATTAATGTAATGGAGCCCCAACACTGTTCTTTAAAAAAAAGGAGAAGCAGTTTTGTGAAGGGAGCAATTTGGAGTGGAGGAATGGCAGTAGGAGGGGATGATTAACCTTTTTCCTGCCCCCCATTTCTTCACTCCAAATCACCCACCACCACTTTTCTTCCTCCAAAGTTCCAAACATATGCTTCTGTAGATTTCCTAGATGGATCAAACATCTGAGTCAAGATTGCTACAGGGAATAAGCTGGAAGTTTCCTTTTTTACATTAAGCTATGGAGGGAGCAATCTTATGGCCCCTAGATGAAGTCGGGGGGCATAGGACAGTGAAAATTCCTGGATCCAAGGTTGGAGACAGTGCTCTGACCTCAGACGTAGGAATCTGAGCTTCCTGCCCCCTCCCAGCTGGCGAGGAGAAAATATTTCCAGCTGCCTTTGCAAATTCGGCAGCGTGCCAATGGGCAGGGAGGAGAGGGGGGACATCAGCTTACACCATATTCCCAGGCCTTTCCAACCTCCTTCCCACCCGCTATGCAGAGCACCAGCTAGATGGGCGAAAAATCCCATCTAGCTAAAATGCTGAGTGGAAGAAGCGCATAAGTGAATATTGCTTCTGTCGCTCCTTCCGCTCTGCACTGAATGGCTGTAAGCCTCCAAGTTTGGAGGCTTATGGACATTCCAATAAGATTGAGCCCTTAGGAGGTTTAGAGCTGGTGAGCAACAAAATCATTAACTTACCAATTGCAAAGCCATTTTCATAATCATAATTATATTCTAAGCAATGTTTCTGTGGGAAATCCTCCAGCCTGCAGTCAACATCATCAACATCATTGCAAAATGATGGAACCTGTAAACCATATTTAAAGAAGTAATAATCAAAAACTTGGATTCACAAATTCAACACACTAGCTTCTCTACTTCTTTAGATAGCCATACAAAGCTTAAATTTCACTGACATTAGCTAATTTAAATGTTCCATTCCAATTCAGAAATAAATATATTCTGTTAGCCAGTAGCCTTCATACGCTGAAAAGTAGTAAAGAGGCTTGATTTGGAAATATAAACACATCATTCAAGCAGTATGATCTATTATGACAATTAAAAAAGTGTCTGTGTTCGAATTGTAAAAGAGACAATTTACTTCTGAAATGAGAAAGATTGTTCTTTCACTGAGGAAAAGCAATTCATTCATTAAATGATGATTTTGAAATGACGTATTACTAACCCACCATTTTACCAAGTGCACTCTGGAAAGCCTCCACAAAATTTTTAAGAAGGTTGCTGTCATCACATCGTGTTGCTTTGTACAGCATCTCAAAGGATTTGAAACCATGATTTGCCAAACGGTTCACTGAAAAACGTCGGGGGAAAGATTATAGCATAACTGCTGCAGAAAAGTAGATTAGACTGTATGTTTGTATTAGATTACGTTAGATACATTAAATTAAAACTTTCTGGTATCATTTGCATTAGCAAGAAATTAAGAAGCTGGGGAATCTTTACTCTCATGGCAAAATGTATTTGACTATTGTCATTGTTTCGTATTGGGACCATTATCCCAATCTCACATTGTATGAGCTAGTTTGTGTGAGACAGGGTGAAATTCTAAACATACTTTCTTGGGGGAAAATGGGCACATGTATTTGTTATTTTTAAAAAATGACAACAGCCCTGAAATGAATGGGACTTTATTCCAAGTAAATGTGCTTCAAATCAGGATCCATATTTCAAACAATTGAGAAGAAAAAACTTTTGCTGACATTCCAATATTTACTTAATAGCTAGGGATCCAATCCAGTCCCTTCCCTTGGAATGTCACTGGAGAGGTCAGCAGGAAAGGGAGAGAATAATTCAGCCAGGGGACTAGAACATCCCCTAAATCTCTCTTAGATTATACAAGCATGACTTTATTTATTCACATAGAAATAATTCGAACAATTACGCCATTACTAGCACCCCAGTCTTAACCATGTTTATATGGAGCTAAGGACCGCTGGCTTATTTAGGAATCCAGGCTCCAGAATGAAGACCAGGTTTCTTTTAATAATGCAAGGGAAGTAACATTCTCTGACTATCAAATGACATCTGAGATGTCCCAAATATTTGAATAATCAGAAGTTCAGATTCAGAGAAGCATGAATTACAAAACACCAGGGAAGATTTACAATTATTAGAGTTTAAGAAGGCACAAGAAAGAACAGGGGTCATGGAGGCCACACTCAATCTATGCCTGTGTTGGATCCCTAAGCTCCAATTGTACCCCTGCATACTGTTGATGTCATACAGTTACATAGCACGGCTAGGAATCAAAGCATTAATGATGGCACAAACTGGTGATAGAGCCATGCAGAAACTAGAAATGATAGTTTCAGTAGGGATGGACAACATGCAGCCCCACCCCAAATTGTTTTTTTTAAGGCATTTGGAGAGACCATTTTGATCTCATTAGGGTTCCGTAGCTGCTATGGAGCACCAAAAGGGTCTAGTTAGCTTACAAACAAGCCATTTTGACCCTTTTGGTGCTCCATAGCCACTCTGGATGCCCTTATTATTACTATTAGTAGTAGTGGTGACACGGGAAGGGAAGGTGCACTGGGAGGGGTAGGTGTGGCCTGCAGCGGAAGTCCAGGGGGCAAAAATGGCCTCCAGACTGACACAGTGTGGTTTAATTTTTCCTATTTTCTCATATTGTTTTTCCTATATTTTCTTATATTCACATGTATTCCCCTTAGATAGTTATATTACTTTTAATATCACTTTCTATTAATTTGTCTCTTTCTTTCTCATCTCTGAAATTAACCGTTAATTAATATTTCTAATTAATAGGTTTCTATTAATAAAGATTGCTTTCCCATACAGTTCACTATGACCCTGTTCAGACGACACGCTAAGCCATGGTGGTTAAGCATTTTGAGCTAAACATTATAGCTTAGCGTGTCAGGTGAACCATTCTTAACCATGGTGGTTTCTGCAAAAGGCCTAACCATGGCTTAGTGTGTTGTCTGAATAGGCCCATGGGGTCTTTCCTCAATAAATCCATAACTTCCTTTTAAACATTGTATGTGCATATCTTAACTACACTCTCATGAGATTCAAGATTCTCTCAGTCTGGGAGAATAACAGGGTTAATTAAATCTAACTCTATCAAGACTTCCTAAAGTTGCCCATCCCTACTTTGGGAAAATATGAAGGAAAGAGGCAGGGAGGGTATAGAGCAGGAGGACCACATTAGTGGGTGGCTGATCTGGTAGACATTATTTACTTAGATTTTCAAAAGGCTTTTGACAAAGCCTCACTGAAGACACCTGAACAAACATTAGCAGTCATGGGAGTAAAGGAGAGGTCCTCTTATGGATCAGTATCTGGTTAAAGAATAGGAAGCAAAGTGTAGGAATAAATTGACAATTTTTGCAATGGAGGGAAGTAAATAGTGGGTTCCCATGGGGATCTGTTTTGGGACCAATGCTTTTCAACTTGTTCATAAATGATCTGGAATTAGGAGTAAGCAGTGAAGTGGCCAAGTTTGCCGATGACACCAAATTATTTAAGGTGGTTAAAACAAAAAGGGATCGTGAGGCGCTCCAAAAGAAAGTCTCTCAACTTGGGCTATAGAGATTAAAATGGTAAATGTGGTTTAATGTAGGGAACTGTAAAGTGATACACACTGGGGCAAAAAATCCAAACTTCATATATATACTGATGGAGTCTCAATTAGCAATAACCAAGCAGGAAGGGATTTTGGGTTGTGGGGACAGCTCAATGAAAACATTAATCCAGTGTGCAGCAGCTATGAAAAAAGGAAATTCCATTTTGGGGATCATTAAGAAAAGAATCAAGAACAAAACTGCCTTTATTCAAATCTATGGTTGTGGCCACATTTGGAATACTGTGTACAGTTTTGGTCACCACACCTCAAAAGGATATTTTAGAGCTGGAAAAAGTGCTCAAAAGAGCACCAAAATGATCAGGGGACTAAGGGCTGTTTTCAAGGCCCAGGGCTGGTGCCGGTTCTCTCCTCAACCTCACACTTTTCCTCTCCTGGGGCGGCATTGGGTAATTCCGACCTCAAAGAAGGAGCACGGAGTTTCTGGATGACTATCTGGGCCCTGGAGCCGCCCCACCCTGTTTCTGGTGGAAGGCGACCAATCACTGGTTGCCTTCCACCAGGCTCCGCCCCTGGGTTGGCCACTGATTGGCCACGGAGCGACATTACATGGCGGAAGTGCCATGTTGACATCTTTCCCTTTGGAAAAGTCAACTTAAATCCCTGACTTTTTCAAATCGCAGCATCACGGGGAAGCCCCTCAGTGGCTGGAAAGCTATGGATCTAACCGAAGGGGCGCAGATGCACAACTACCACGGGGCTTTCTCCATGTGTAGACAGACCCTAAGAGGAAAAGTTACATTTGGGACTTTTGGGATTACAGAAAAGGGAAGTAAGGAGGGGCATGATAGAGGTGCATAAATTTATGCAAGATGTGGAGAAAGTGGATGAGATTTTTTTTCCTCCTCCCTCTTATAATACTAGAACCCAGGTTCATTCAGTGAAGCTAAATGGCGGGAGATTCAGGACAGATAAAAGAACATAGTGCAGGACACAGAATAATGGGCTCAAGTTACAGGAAGCCAGATTCCAACTAGACATCAGGGAAAACTTCCTGACTGTTAGAGCAGCATGACAATGGAACCAATTACCTAAGGAGATGCAGCTTTCATGTATGCTTTAAGGTTGATTCCTGCATTGAGCAGGGGTTTGAACTCGATGGCCTTATAGGCCCTTTCCAACTGTACTATTCTATGATTCTAAGTACTTCTTCTCACAGGACATAGTTAAACTATGGAATTCACTTTCACAAAAAGTAGTGATGGCCCCAAACTTGGACAGCTTTAAAACAGGGCTAGTCAAATTGATGGCAGATATGTCCAAACATGTACTAGTCATGATGGCTTTATATTACTCCAATATTGGAAGCAGTATGCCTCTGAATACCAGCCGTTGGGAATTTGACCAGAAGGGTCTTGTTGTGCTCATGTCCTGTTTATGGTTGGCCACTGTGGGAACATGATACTGGATTAGATAGGCATTTGTCTCATCCAGCAGGACTCTTATGTTACCCCACCACACACACACATACACACAACCTCCCCTTCTTTTTCTCACACACGTACAGTGGCCTCTTTTACTTCCCACCTGTGATATCCATGAAAATTGTCCCCCACTCTGGATCTTCCTCAGGGCCTATATTGAGCTGCAGAGGATGATGCTCTAGCAGCTGAGCTTTCTGTAATAGGACCTCTGAGCATGGCAGTTAAGAGTGTTGTCAAGCAGATCCTCTAGTAGTCATGCTCAGAGAGCTGCTAAAGCATCGTCCTCTTCAGCTTGTTACAAGCCCCAGGGAGGATCCTAACAGCAGCCCTGATGATGAAAGCAAAAATTGTGACAGCAGGTTGAACTTTGTGGTGGGTGGCTAGAGAGAGACATGCTCAGGTTCATATGTGAGACATGGCATGAAGGCCACCTTATACTACTCCCAAATTCCCAATGATGCTCTGCCACTCATCAAAGAAGTTGTATGCAATCGCAAGTATTTCTGATCAAGTTATGTTCTCCAGGCCACTGCAAAACTATCCAAAAAGGGAAAGCAGTGGTTCATTGTTGCATGAAACATCTGCTAAGATGGGTAATTTAAAATGGGTCTCTATATGGAACTAGATGCATATAAGCATTACTGTACAATACTTTATGAGTGTAATATGCATTTCTCTCATCTGAACTTCTATTATCCAAAGCCTTGGGCAATTGCAATTCAAATGGCCACTAATGTGCTTTGTCCCCATGAACCAAAACTTACTGAAATCATAATTCCCAATTTCTATTTCCTGTTTCCCTTAATAGACAAAGAAAACACAAGATGCCTTAAAAGCAAAATAAACAATAAAGCTTACAAGAACAGTCAGGCCACTCAGTAGAGTAAGGAGGATTCCAGATGCCATCTGCATAGGCACAATAATAGTTTTCACTGGAACCTGCTGTGAAGTCATATCCATCCATGCAATATAATGTGCAATTAACTCCTGTCTCATCTTCTATGCATTTAAAATCTCCATTCACTGGGGTAAAGGGAATTTCACAGGGTGAGCCTGAAAAACAAAAATGTTAGCGTTGGGCTTGCATGCTTCCTCCTTGTGTGTGGCATGCAAATCTCCCTTAATTTGGACACTGAACGTCACTACAGATGAGTGGATATCCCTCATTCCATTCCTTTATTTGTTTCATGGGCTGGCTGTGCCCTGCATTCCACTTGTTCTGAATGTTGGTTTAGCTAGGAGAATTTCTGCAATTAATTCTAGAATCAGAGCATCCAATTTCCCGCAACTTCAGTTCATTTGCATCGTCTTCTCCCCTTTTTTATATTAACAATTGGTACATGCCTACTGCTAAATCTGGCAAAAAAGGAAACTTGATGTGCCTTTTTGTGCAGCATTTCACTGACATGCAAATTCATCAATGGACCCCCCCCCCAAAAAAAAAACCTCCTGAAACAACTGTGCATGAGATTGCATTGATTGGGTTATTTTGCATATAGGTAATGTACATTTTTTGCACATCATGGAGAGAAGACAGGAAGGAACTGAAAACTGTGCTTAAATGCAGGTGCACATTATACACGGCTTGGGACCACAATACCTGATGGAATGCCTTTCCCGACATGAACCTACCCGAACACTACGTTCAACATCTAAGGTCCTCCTCCGAGTGCCTACTCCGAGGGAAGCTCGGAGGTCGGCAACAAGAGAGAGGGCCTTCTCTGTGGTGGCCCCCCAATTGTGGAACGATCTCCCTGATGAGGCCTGCCTGGCGCCAACATCGTTATCTTTTCGGCGCCAGGTCAAGACTTTCCTCTTCTCTCAGGCATTTGGCAATATCTGAGGAGCCTGGGTTTGTTTTTTTGTTTTGTTTGTTTGTTTGTTTTGTGGCTTTTTGAAGTGTTGTAGTGGTTTTAAATGTACAGATTGTGTGATTGTTGTATGTTTTTGCTGTTTTAATTTTTGTATATTGTTTTTAATTGTTTTTAATCCTATGTAAACCGCCCAGAGAGCTTCAGCTATGGGGCAGTATACAAATGTAATAAATAAATAAATAAATAAATAGTAAAACATTTGGTGAGGGGGGGGGGAGGAGCGAACAACAGAACAAAGGAGGATTCCTAATGTCTTGGATCCTCTTTAGAAATAAGTTTGGATAACTTGGAATTCCAAAATCTGAATTCAAATGAGGGGAATTCTGGAAGTATCCCTAAACTCTGCAAGTAATTTTAAATAAAAGCACTATCCAAACAAACCTCTGATGACAATGTGGAGCTCACAGGTCCTGTTATTTCCTGATGAGTCTGTTGCAGTATATTGCACCAGTGTCTCTCCTTTGGGAAATAGATCTCCAGGTGAATGACTTTTAGTTTTTGTTAAAGCTGCTCCTAAAATAATCATAGACAAAAAAAAAGAAGGCACATGCCATTCTAGTTTCAATGTCCTATAAGCCCAGAGCACTACCAGCCCACAAGCCTTGACTTAAAATCATTATTCTTGGCTTTAGATCCTTGAAATACAATCACAAATAATGTATTCTAATTTCACTCAAAACCCAATGAAATATATGGCACATTTCAAGTTGTTTCTGGAGTGAGCATGCTATGCATCCAAGCCTTAATATGGTTATTTAAATAATCCTATAATGCCGTTTGATCACAAGGACAACATGGTGGATGAAATGACTTGTTCTACTCCATTCCTACACTTATCACACACTTTTGTATGATTAGAACAGATCTGTCTTATAATATTAATACTAAAATGATAATAATTTATATACTGCCATGACTGTGTAATACACTTTATAGAATATAATAATTTCTTATTTACTGTTTGAATTAAAAATGTGTAAATTAATATGGATTAAAATCACTGCGCTGTGTATTAAAATAATGAGAAGTTCTATTGTTCTAAGGATGTTTTATTATCCTACTTTAGGGACACCTTTGAATGTGTTCTAAAGGTTAGCCAATATTTAATTTTAATATCCTGAAATTTGTTTTGCAGAGATAAAAGCCAAATAGTAGTGTTAATTCCACATTAATTACTACACAACAAAAGTTTTATCTTTAGATCTTACATTTCTTAATGCTTACCATGATAGTGTCTAAGGAGATGTGCTTTAAGTCCAAACGAGGGTGTTTTCCCTCTCATTTTGTATAGCTCCTCCCCCCCCCAAGGTCACTCACCTGAGTTGTCTGAAAACTGTGGCTCTTCCCATATTACTCTGTACTCTTTCTCAGCTACCTGAATTGGAGGTGGAGATCTGCATTTATCAATCACTGGAGGTTCAATGTCTACATAATTTGAAGACAAAGCAGGAAATTTGATCGCAAGGCAGCAGAAACTTACACAAGAACACCAAGACAATCTCAGAGATGCCATGCATGTTGAGATAATTGCTCCCTGTGGAATTGAAAATCATTACAACAGGAAATATAAATTATTTAGCGTCAATAAATGCAGCAGGGATACTTCTACATCATGTTTAAGACTGTAATACAAATACTGAAAGAACTGGCACTGCAACTTCCCCTAAAGCAGACATTTATCTGTCCCCCACTAGCACTCTGCTGCCAGACACTGTACAGACCATGGCTGAAGATCCTAAGCATATGTGCACTGGCAATACACTCTATGAAGCTAAGGAGACTGCAAGTTGACGGATGTGAGCTTTTGACTTCAGACATGTGTATTCAATAAGACTGTTCACCTGATAAGAAACAGAAGACTGTTTTAATAGCATGGAATAGCGGGCCTTCTCTGCAGAAACATAAGCAGCTGGAACGTTGCCAGAATCCTTCCTGTATAGAACAACGAGGGCTCAACACAGCCATGAAACCACATCCTGACTGATGTCTCAGCGCAATCTTGCAAGACCTCATCCGCAAAATCCTGCAAACTGAACCACACCTGTCCCTCATACCAGGCCAAACAGGATTAAAATGTGGGAAGGAAAGGGCTGGAGCAACTTCCCTATGAAGAAAGGTTGTAACATTTGGGGCTTTTTAGCTTTAAAAAAAGGCAAGTAAATGGTGGATGTTATAGAGGTGTATAAAGTTATGCATGTTGTGGAGAAAGTGGATAGGGAGATTCCCCCTCGCCCCAATCCCATCCAGTCTCATATTAGAATCCAGGGGAATCCAATAAGGCTGAATGGTGAGAGATTTAGGACAGGCAAAAAAAAAATACTAGGCAATAACCTAGTTCCCCATTGTGGACCAACTTAAGTTTCTGAGCTCTTTTTAAAGGCAGCCCTGTGTGGAGAGCTTTCTGGCTTCATGGTTCTTAAAAAAGCAGGAGGGGTTTCTGTGGCAATTCTACCACCTTTCCACGAGTATAACACATTGCTCCACAAGGACAGGTGCCCCACAACTATGGATTTGTCTTCCCTTGAAGACTCACCAAAATGCCAGCCTGAGCATCTTTCAGAAACGTTCTAAGATCCTCTTCTTTATTTATGCTACTTTTTGGTTGTCAAATTAAGCTGCTCTTTGTTGGGATGGTGAATCATTTATCTGTAGTACTCACCAATAACTTTGATCCTGAAAGTGCATCTTGCCTGGTTTCCAGATCTGTCAACTGCTGTATATGTGATGCCAACTGCCCCAATTGGGAAAAGGTAAGGTGGTGTAAAAGCTGGAGTAACCTGAATTGACACCTGTAATGAGAACAAACCTTTTAGAGGCAGATGGAACGGCCGCGTTTCCAGGCAGGGGAGTTACTACAAAGTAGAAACAAACCTGCCCGCCTGAGCACCTCTCCTCAGGGGCTCTTTTCCTTTGACGTCGCTTTTGCTGTGGTTGGTGCAGCCTCCGCTCTCCTTTTGTGTGTGTGTGCGCGCTGCTGTTTGTGAGGAAACGGAGCGGCTGCCACATGCAGCGTGGGGCAGGTGACAAGGCGGAGGCGGCCTCCCCTCGGTTGATTCCTTTCTCCTCAGCCCCTCTGTTTCTTCCTCCTCCTCCTCTGCCTTTGTAATGTTGCCTGTCTCCCCCACCCCACCCCTGGACAGACTGAGGGGACGATAACGGAAGCAGCGCCTGGCTGGGGGTCTGAGGAGGGTCGCCCGCAACGGGGCAGCGAAGGGGGGAGGGAGGCGGATCTTGGCCCGGGGCAACGGCTGCGGTGGCAGTGGATGAGCCAGGGAGGCTGCCGCAAGCGGCGCTCACGCCAGGGACCAAGGCGGCAATGGAGGTGAGTGGGGAAGGCCGTTCCTCGCTGGCAGCGGCCTCCCTAGCACTGGCGGACTGGGGCGGCGTGGACCGGGGCGGCGCTGGAGAAATCCGGCGATTCTTAGACGCCATCGATTCTAAGACGCACTCCATTTTTACAGATGTAAATATGGGGGGGAAAAGTGTGTCTTAGAATCGAGGAAAAACGGTACTCATATTTGCAGCTAAATGCCAGAGTTGGTGCCTAATGATTAAGAATCAAAACTGGAATTCTTATATTGTGGTTTTGAGAATTCAAGGCACTTCATAGTCATATTAACTCTGTAATTTAGAAATATAAATTGGACCTGAAAAGTGATTACATCAAGTTAAAAGTCCTAATATTTGCATACCTCATCTCTAGAGTTATCATTTGCATCTGGAACCTGCCAGCTTATGTTTGCAGAATTCTGGTGTTCAAGAGTAGAAGCTTCAATGTCACCAGGGCAGCTAATTTTGGGGGGTTCAATGTCTGTAGCAGGAAGACAGATAAGCCAATTTAGAGCATGTATTTACAAAGGTATTCTAAAAATAATGGTATTTCAATGATACCATTTCTTTTTCCTCACAAGAAGTATGCCTTTATGTCTTGATTTGTAAAACTATCCATTACCCACACTGAAGTAACTAGCCATAACCTGAACAGAGGTTTCTGTCATTCAAATCCACACTTTATATTTTAACAAAACAGCACCATTTTCTCTCTGTATTATGAGACAATGAGAATTCACACATAAACGTACACACACATAAACACACATGCTGAGAACAACCTTTATGTCTGTTCATAAAAACTGATAATAGGCCTATTGTTATCCAAAATTGCATGTACATTTTATTATAATCTTCACATAAATCAACAAAAACCAATAAAAACTAGGCAGAAATATGACTTGCATCTTTGTCCTGAGTTTAAACCCCTCTCACATTTAGAACACATGAAGAGAAGTTAATATCTGTTACTGTTTTCTGCATTTTTTTAAAAAAATGTACTCTGACAGAAATGTTCGGAACAGGACCAGAACAGTTAAATTTTTCCTCTTTATATTTAACTGCGCATGATGATCAATAGACAATTAAACCTTCAGTTTTACAGAGGAATCATTTAATCTTCTTGACATGGAGCCTCTCTTAACCTTTACAGTATGATTAGTTTATTACTGCAATTCTCTTTGATTAATACTCTTCATTTTCATTAGGCAAGCAAAACATCACTCAACTCTGAAGTCATTCCCACCTTAAAGGCCGTAAGTAAATAACTTCATGTTCAACACCAGTATTATATACATACAATCAAACATCTAGCAACGTACATTATTTAGCAATCACTTATCCATAATCAAAAGGGGGAAAAACAAATGCAAATTTAAACAATATTGTATTCCTGGTGAGAGTTCTGACATGAATGGCTTGACTAGTGTTATGTCTTAGATCATTTTTATTGCCCAGGGAACAAAGTAGTTTGCAGCACAACTTGTGTGACAGATAGGGATAGGAGAACCAGGGATGTTAAAAGCTCACCAAAATTTTCTGAGCATCACTTAATCACTTAGAAGCTCAGTTCTGCTCACTCCCGCTTTTTCAAACTTACTCCTCACATCTCTTCCCCCAGTTCTTCTCTTCTCTTTTTAACAAAAGGAAATTATCATAAAATCCATACCTTTACAGAAAGCCGTCTGTACATTTTCACTCCACCTGCCAGTAGCTAAACACCTCAGTTGTTCTCTAACTCCTGACAAAAGGAATCCATGGGGACAACTGAACCTGCACACAGTCCCATACTTGGAAGTCTCAAGCCCACAAATATGTGGGTGAACAGTCACATGTTTTGGTTTCTGGAAGACAGGGCAACGCATTTCTGGAGGAAGGAAGTACATGAATGTCAATGGATACAGACAGAATACAGGCATAATATTTGATCACCCAGCAGCACAAACACTGTTTTATGTTAAATAGGTGAGGAAACCCATGAAACTGAGTTGGAGGGAAGGATCATTGAAGGCCAGCAAGATGGCATCTCTTTAGGGATGTAGGAAGGTGCCCAGCACTGTTGTTTTTTTACATAGATTCCCCCCCCCCACCACAAATTTTGAAAGTGCTGCCATTGTCTATCAGAGGATTAGCTGAAGGGGTCCTTTAAATTTGTCCCACATGCTCTTGTGACTCTATCACCCCAACGTTGTATGAGAGAGCCAAAGGGTGTTGGACGCTGGAGCTGTAATCTAATTGGAACTTAGCTCAGCTCTTGTTTCCTCTTCAGCCTTATCATTGCGGGTGGGAGCAGGCAAGCATGGAAGGAGATGCTGAGTCTGCAACTGGAGCTAGGCTCAAGACATGGTCTTCCTTCCATCTTCCCCCACTTCCACTCTGAAGCAGAAGAGGGAGTAAATGCTGAGCTACAACCTTTCTGAGCTGTGCTGCTGCAGCCCCCACTTATGTCTTTCCCCCTCACCCAGGAAGGACAGGAGGAGGACATCTTGTGGGGAGCCTCTCATTGTTTGCCTTGGCATGTTGTCAGCAGCCGGGGATGCTGAGAAGCCAGTTTCTGAAGACTGGGAGTAGTTTCTTCAAAAATCGCCATCTTTGACAAATCTTCTCATCATGTGCTCTTTATCTTAACAAATGAAGGAAGTGTTTGCAAGTGTGATTAAGGGCCAAAAGATACATTGCTTTAAATTAGTATATAGCAGCTCTGTCTTTTTTTATTTTATTTTTTACTCTACAGCAGATGGAGGGAGGGCAATCTAGATCTCAAAAGCCTCTACCCCCCATGACAGATCCATATCAGGAGCCCTGGGCCTACTCTAGAGTTAAAAGGGGGTGGGGGTAGGCTGACCAGATAAAATCCAGGTCAGGGCTCATGTAACTTTAACAGTTGTAGAGAAAAGGGAATTTCAGCCAGTGTCATTTGTATGCAATTAGTTCCTGGTGAAATTCCCTCTTCATCACAACAGTTAAAGGTGCATGCACTATACTAGAGTGACCATATACAAAAGAAGGCAGGGCCCCTGCAACTTTAACAGTTGTGATGAAGAGGGAATATCACCAGGAACTAATTGCATACAAATGACACTGGCTGAAATTCCCTTTTCTCTACAGCTGTTAAAGTTACATGAGCCCTGACCTGGATTTTATCTGGTCACCCTAGGTGGGGGAAGATATGACTTCTAGACACACAGTTAAAGTAGGGTCTAGAAGTGGCTGCTTACCGCTGCACAGAATCTAGCAAAGCCTGTGTATACATCTGAAGTCCAGCAATATTTGATGGCTGCCAAAAACAGCAGTAGGAATGGCCACAAATTTATGCATAGTGCACATCAATAGCGTCCAATTTGTTTATCACTAAGGACACAATGAAACGGGCTAAACGTCAATATATTTTAGACAGATGGACTTAATTATGCTTTATACAAATTTCATCAATGCTGTGATATTATTTTCTTGTAATATTAGAAGCTGATTAATTTTTTAAAAGGCACAAACCTTTATCTTAAATTTCAAACGCTTATTTTCACATGTTACCGTTTCCAAGCTCTTATAACATATATGACCACAAGGTCTTTCAAGTTTTTGCCTGCATTTGTTTCCTTCCGAGTTTTACAGTTCTAATGAATAACCACAACCCTATTTTTCCTCAAACCTACATATGTAACACATCTTTTTAAAAATGCTTGTGGGAGAAAACACTGAAAAGAATTGTAGTAAGCTGTGTGACAAGTTGCATAGAAACTCTGAACAAACTTTGTTGCAACGAAGGATGTTTCCAGACAAGGTGTTTTTTTTACTGTGCAACTGCACTGCCTCATTCATAGAATTTTACAGGAGATCCAGAAATAGTTGTCTTCAACTTGTAGCCCTCCTGTATTTTCTCACCACTTGTTCTACCATTTTCCTACCAGAACAAATCCATTAAAGAAGAAAAAATAGAATAGCTGTACAATGACGTTTGATTGTTAGCTCTAGGAGCCCCTGTCTGGAAGTACCCAAACACAGTAAACTATAAATAAGCACATGCATTTATGTTTTGCTTTGCAAAACAATTTTTCAAGGACGTTTTTGTTGTTGTTACAACTGTTAACATTTTGTGATGAGTATTTTGTTGGTTGAAAAATAATGTTTTATGATGAGTAGTATAGTTATATGGCTACGTCTGTACAGCTGTTTCCAAAAGTATATACCAGCCTTTCCCAACCTGGTGCTCCCCAGATGTGTTGATCTACACTTCCCAACATCCAAAGCCAGCATCCCACACTGGCTAATGATGGTGGAAGTTGTACTCTAACACATCTGGAGGGTACCACATTCGAGAAGGCTGGTATATGTCTTGAAAGGTAAGATAAAAAACTAATAATAATAGTAGTAATAATAATAACAATAATAATCAGTGAGATAGCAACACTAAAAAACCATACCCACACACTTTGGTTCCTTCCCATCCCACTGTGCATTGCCTTGACAGATGAGTTTGGAGTTGCCTTCCAGTTCATAGCCCTCATCACAGGTCACTAAGCACACGGTCTTATACGAGATCTCACTTAGCGAGCAATTAATATGCCCATTTTGAGGAGGAAAGAGCTTGGGGCATGTCCGAACTGCAGAGGTTAAAACAAGCATGTTAACATTTTTATTGTGGAAAACAGCTGAGTAACTGATTAGATAGATAGATAGATAGATAGATAGATAGATAGATAGATAGAGATAGAGATATATACAGCATCCATTTCTCTTGGTAATCACGATTTCCCCAATGAAATTACCCAATGAAACTATATGCAAAGTAGGGCCAAGACTTTCAAAAGAGTATTCAGATTTTGGCTGTTGAATTCCATACATTTTATGGGTCAGAGAATGCACGTACAGTGGTATCTGGAGACCTGATATCTCAAATGGCCATCTTGAACTGCCATAATTACAAATGGAATATTAGTCAGGGTGAAACTGAACCCAACAAAATGTCCTTCAGATGACTCAACAAATGGGATTTATTCATGGACGGGGAACTGACTAAGGACAGAAAGAATTTCCCTCCAAGCTCAATTGGCTTGGAAGATCTATATCCATAGATAGTGCTCTCTGCACTTGAGCTGTCTACATGAAGCATCTGGCACTTTTGCTGTGTAAGTTTAAGGACAAAGGAGAATCTGCAACTAAAGTGTTTATCTCTAAAAAGTGTTTATCTCTAACTATCTATCTCAACTTGCTATTATTTCTAAGGGAATCTCAGGCAGCCAAGCAGGATGACCATCTCATCTTCAGATGGCTTCCACCAGCATACCTATTCCTCTATATCCTAGTACTTACATACTAGAACAAATCCCACCTCACCTTTTTCACTATCTCCCTTTACCTTATTTCTTTTCACCCCTTTCCTAACCCATCCCAGTTCCTACAAGGCAAAGCTCAGGTCTTCCATGTAATAGAAAGCCCAGGCTTACAAATATTTGACAATCTGAATTATTATTGTTTTATTCAGCAATTGTCAACTATGCAGTTGTAGACATCCAGAGAAATCCACACATTTCCAAAGCTGATAAGCAACAACATCCTCTGAGATATCAATCAAATTAAGCCAGCTGTACAAATACATACTTGTATATCTCTTAACCACAACCATGGCCTCAACAGCAGCAGAGGCAACAGCAGCCACCTCTCTCATTCAGGGAGTATATTATATAAAGATTTGCTAACTGAGCTTTTAAATAATTGAACAAAAGAACAGAAGACATAGTGCCAACCCAAACATTCATCTAACATCTGTGTTTCAGGAATGTCTCTCTGTTCTATTTCAGAAGACTGACCTTCTCCAATACTACCTCCTATGCTTTCTGATTTTTTTAAATTTTTTTAAAAAAAGTAAATATGTACTAAATAATTTTTTTAAAGCGTGGCCCTCTGGAACCACAATTTTTACTACAGCTATGTTTATCTTGGCAAGCTTCTGGGTCACATCTTCATAACAAAGAAGAAAGGCGTCTAGAAATTTTGCACTGGGTTTGCCAGGGTTTTTTTGTGTTTTTTTTTTAAAAACACCCATGGCAGACTTAAGGAAGATCATCAGATTTTGCCCCCTCCCTATGCCCAACATCTCCCAGAGCACTTAAAATGCCTGCATAGAACTTGGGGGAAAATATTCACTGTTGCATGTAAATCTCTCTAGCTCTTGCCGGTTGTTTCTTCTCCAGTTGCAAAATCAGGAGTCTATATTATTGTTATTTATATTTGATACCAAAATACTTGAAGGTGCTGTGAATCTTTATTATCCTTATACTTTACTGCATCAGTGACTGGAATGTGATGTGTGTGTGTGAGTGTGTGTGTGTGCTTAATAAGGGTGACTTTTCCAAACATACTTTCCCAAACTTCGGCTATGGGGCGGTATATAAGTGTAAATAATAATAATAATAATAATAATAATAATAATAATAATGTTCAATTCTACCATCAAGATCCTGTGATCATAAACATCTGAGGTTTGGAGTTTCTTCTTGGTAAATATCAATCAATGAGTAACTTTATTATAATTGTCCTTTCCTGGCCTTTGCTTTAATTAGTTTTACATGTATGCTAGCCTTTGTTTATCACACTTCTGACATATTTTGGCTAAGTAGAGCAAGCACAAATGATGCACGTTTAATGCCACAACCTAACACTATGCAAAGGAATTAACATCCTTCTGCTATCCTTTCAAAATGTATATGATAAAAAGCTGGAAGAGGGCATTTGTGTTGGGATTAATGAGATGGACCATAAAATAGTTCTTTTGATCTCCCATTTGCTTACACCACGCCTTACTAGTATATGAATAGAGAACAGCAGCCAGAGCACATGCCAAGACTGAGTGCAACTTTACTGAGAAACATGTACATTGGTGGAAAACAAAGAACAGAAGAAAGTCAAAAGAGTTACCTTTCAAGCCCTTAATAGGAAACTTATGGAATATGGAGCCAACAGCACGAGGCACTGGCCTAGCTCCATTTGCCAGTCAAAGCCAAGTGTCTTGGCATAAGTAGAACAATGTGACATCTTTTATCATCACCACCACCCCGCAACAAGCAAATAAATAAGTAGAAAATATGAGCTCTTCGGAAATTCTAAAGAAATGGAAATGAAATGAAAAGCAACAGCCAGTCCAACAGATCTAGCACAGTATTAACCAGGGCAGTGGGCAGGCCAGGAAGGTGAAATGTTCCTGCCCACCATGTAAAGGAGAGAGATTGGGTAGAATATAATAGTAACCAAGTCAATAACAGGAAGGCAACTTTTCTTTCAAGGTAAATGCTTCCTACCCCTGCAGGTTGTTTCTGAACCAGACCACAGGCCATTTGGCTGGCAAAGTCGTATGCTGCTTCCAACGAGGTCAAATCCTGTTTTACATCGGATTCCGCAGGCAGCGTCGAAGTAATTATTGCAGACGTTCTGGATAAAATAGCCATTTTCGGGGGGGTGTAGCATAGGGCAATGGACCACTAATTAGAAGAAGTAACAATTAGAAAATCCTTGTAACTATTTAGAGTGCAATCTCACACATCTTTACTAAGAAATAAGCCCCACTGCATTCAATGGGTCTTTTTCCCTAGTAAGAATGTATTGGATTGCAGCCTTAATTGTTGCCCTTTCATGTTGTTGCTAAGTGCACTAGCTTGCTGTTCTAAAATAAATCTCATGTACAAACTAAAAGATCATTTAGACAGTAATACAGTCCATGCAGTTTTCCCCCCAACTTAAATGTGTTCCTAAGAATCCTACAGTTCTTTGAAAGCTTCTAGGGCAGGAGTGGGCAACTTCGGATGGTCAGAGATTACTACTGCTGCCGCAGCTGTGTCTACAAAAATGTGAGGGCTTGGTACAAAAATTCAGCAGCAAACCACAACAGAGCTTTAGAAAGGCCAAATTTAGCTTGAAATAAAGCTAAATTTGGACTTTCTTAGGATATGTAGCAGTTTGCATATGAATTTTAATGTCAAACCAACAACTTTTTGATGGTGGTGCCACATGGGGCAGATGTGGCTGGCCGACCATGTGTTCCCCACCCCTGTTCTATAGGATCCCTGAAGAGATTTATTAAATAGCAGGACACATCCCTAAAGAACCACCTCTACTGACTGACCAGTGCCCTGCAAAGCCACAAGAAAACACTGCTGGCATCTGAGGTTTGGTCAGCGCCTGGCATGAACTGAGGGTGCACCCTAGCATGAATCCTAGAATCCCCTGCAATGGGCATGGGTTTGATTGAGAAACAAAGGGGATTCTTGGCAGACAAATCAATTTAGAAAGCAAATCCGTGTAGGAAATTACAAAACAAGCTGATATGAATTACGGTGTTAATCTTTGTTCAGTTCGTTTCTTTAGGGAACAGCTTACCCTCGCAAGCCTGGCTTCTAGAGCGATAGCCTTCCTTGCATAAGCAGTCGTCAGCAGAGGTACTTCCGGGTGGGGAGGTGTGATTCTCATCAGGACAAGAGACGCAGGTACTAATTCCACCTGGTGAACCTTCAGGCTTGTAGGTCCCTGGTGGACAGGCTATAAAGCAAAATATATGCGATAAAAGACAAGTCGGGACCAGGGTACTAAAACAAGTTGCAATGTCAGATTTTCCTCCCCCTTAGATTTCACCCAATGCTGATTTCTAAAAGTGATGCCAAAGGCCTCTAACGTTTTATCTTCAGCCTGTAGAGATAGGTTTTATGATGAACTTCAGCAAAAATACAGCCAATCTTGACTTTCAAGGGAAACCTATCTAAAATGTGCACTTGACAGGCTCATCTTATGGGAATCTTTCTGTATTCTTGGGCTTATATTTACCAAAGTGGCCAATTCTTTTTGTACTTCATTATGCCTATTAGGCCATGATTCTTCGTCAGTGAATTCACAAAGTGCTGCCCTCTTTCCTCCCATGCAGAGAGAAAGGCAACGCAAAGTGAAAGCATTTAAGAGGTTAATATACTAAGAACTCCATATTAAAAATGCATTTATTCAGTGAACTCAATTACAAGTGGGAAATAATCCTTACATGGCATTTTCCATACCCGATGCTAATAACTGGTCAGATTAACGAGTTTCATGATCTGCTTTGCACCGCTATAGATCCTCAGAAGCCTATTAGTATGCTCACTTTTTTACACAGAGTAAAACTGCTTGCTCAAAAACTTCAGAAGACTTACAGCAGGGGCCAGACAACTGCTGATGGTGGTGGTGTCGCTAGATCCAATCTCCAAACCAAGTAGAAAGGAATTCTAAAGAAAATACGGTCTCATAATTGTTTACATTTTTGTGCCACCTTAACAAGAAAGTTCAGTACAAATCACAAAGCAAAAAGGCAAAGAGCCAAACAGCTTGTTCTAGCTTCCTGGGGGAAGAGCTACTTGCTTTGGTTGTCCTGTGCAACCCCTGGCCTCATTTTCTATGGATTCCGTGGAGGTATTTCTGCTTTGTGACACTTGTCTCTGTTGATGCTGTGATAAACAAGGCGACATGTTGCTCTGGATGCAGCATTAGGCATACAAACATTTTAGCGCATATAACCTCTCCAGTTCCACAACTCCTCTGTGGTTATCTGGGGACTTAGAGCTGCCCAGGCTGGAAAGAAAAGGACATGTGTGGTTCATCGCTGCAGAGCTGTGGTTTGTATGTGAGTAGACAACTTCCATGAAAGTACTATGTTCATTTTCCATGAAATTGAACACAGTACTTTCACGAAGTTGTCTACTTACATGAAATTTAATTTGTGTTTTTTCCATACTTTCCCAAGACTGATAAAGGAACACTCATCCCAAATACAATGGGGTCAATGAGAGGACATGGAAGAATTGTAAAAGTGTCCTTTCACAACTGCTTTTGTAAGCTCTCGGTGTATTTTTAGGCAACTACACACAATTTCTTAACCTTCTTTTTCTCTTTGAGGGTTTCAGAAGCAAACAGCCATTTAATGCCATACTGAACTATCATGCATTTCCTTGTACTGAGCAATAGCACAAAAAACAGAGAGCAAGATAATCTAGCACTAAACTAGGCTGACCAGATAAAATCCAGGTCAGGGCTCATGTAACTTTAACAGTTGTAGAGAAAAGGGAATTTCAGCCAGTGTCATTTGTATACAATTAGTTCCTGGTGAAATTCCCTCTTCATCACAACAGTTAAAGGTGCAGGCACTATACTAGAGTGACCATATACAAAAGAAGGCAGGGCCCCTGCAACTTTAACTGTTGTGATGAAGAGGGAATTTCACCAGGAACTAATTGCATACAAATGACACTGGCTGAAATTCCCTATTCTCTACAACTGTTAAAGTTACATGAGCCCTGACCTGGATTTTATCTGGTCACCCTACACTAAACGTGCCTTTAATGCAATTATAAATAACCAAAGGGTGAAGTGAGCTCTGTAATTCCTTTGCTTTGAAGTTCATTCAGATTTTAAATAATATCTTGATTATACACAAAAGCCTGACTTTAAAAGCTTCATTAGTCCTGCCATAAATAGGCAGCCTAACCTTGAGAAAAAGTCCAACAATTCTAACTTGCCAGAATTTCTATACATGGGATGTTAGGAACCAGTCTATTGTTTTAATCCTCAGGTCCACACTAGATTTCTTCAGGAATGGCCTGATCACCACCTCCTTTAAAGAGGCTGGTGCCACCCGCTCTCTCAAAGAGGAATTTACAAACTTCTGGACTCAGCCAGACATCCCCCTCCTTATTTTTCAGGAGAACTTGTATTTTTAGCCAACTCACTAATTCTACATACAGAATGACTATTGCTATGTACTACAGAATACAGAATATATCCCAAAAGGAGACATCTAAATCTTGCTGAGACTTCTTCCACTGAAATCTTTTTGCCTTTCCTGCTCAATTTGAAATTACCCCCAGCTTTTGGCTCTAAAGGTTTCTGGTTTCATTCTGAAAAATTATACCACACTTGATCATTAAAGGAGACAAGGATATACTCCCATCGTTGTGAGTGATCACTAAATCACTCCAGAAATATTTTTGAAGTATTATAAAGTTTGAAGTATTATAAAAGATGCTTTTGTAATCCATCATTCTCCACTCCAAACATGACATGCACTATGAAAAAATTTCAAAAATATGCAAGTGACTGATTCTAGTTAAATATTTGATATATAAGTCTTTTAAAGCAATTGCAAATGAAATATCTATCATGTCTGTAAGGCTCAGGGAAGATTTGTGCTAAATCCCAGCCTGTACTAGAAGTCTTGAATTTTTCCTGTTATAACCAATAAGTGTTCTGCATTTATTTGAGACACAGCTATTTTTAAAATCTTTTTGATCTGTATGCAGCAATAACATTACTGTGTTATGAACTTACAAGCTACTATGTGGCAGAGTTTCAGGCTACATTTTTAGTTACATTTGAGGGAGGGATTTTGTGTTCGTTTGCAGCACTCTTCATAAGACCTGGCCAACATTGAACCCAGTGATGACCGACCTGTGGTGCTCTAGTTGATTCGCTCTACAACTCCCATCAACTGTAGCCAGTATAGTCACTGGCATGGGATGCTGGGTGTTGTAGGTCAAAACATCTGGAGGGCCACAAGTTACTCACCCTGCTCCAGCCAGACTGAAAACTAAAATACAATTCTGACAGTGCAATTCCATGTCACCACAAAAGTATGTCCCATTGAGTTTAATGGGGCTTGCTCCAGGAAATTGAGTACTGAACTGGAGCCTGAATCACTTTGACCTGGAGTCATTTTGAGGGCCAACTGGCTCATAGGGTTGGATAAATTATTATTATTCACCTATAAGGAGCTTTCCACACAAGTTTATAAAAAATAATTTATTATTATGTAGCCCACTCTTCCTATACATGTCTATTTTGTATAGCGCTTACTTCCAAGTTAAAAATCCATCCTGAGCTGTAAAACCTATAATAAAAACTAGCTTCAAAAATAATCCTTTCTGTATAGCTCTGCTGAAGTGGCAATTGGTTATTATTATGGATAGAAGCTTAGGATGGACACCATGGAGAAATCTGCCTCTATTTCAGCTTTCCGGATTTCCCTGGAGCGCTTGGTTTGACTTGCATTTGCAAGCTGAGCCACGGGCTTATTCCCAAAATCCAGTTCCTGCTGCCACTGCGAATCTCCAATTAAGCAAATTGCAAGCACATGATGGGTCCCCAACATGGTGCCCGCAAATGCCATAGCACATTTGAAAAAATTGCAGCCATAATTTGCACTAATTTCAGCCTGAAATTTGCACAAATTAAACATTTTAGGGCAGAAATTTGTGCAAGTTACAAACGCAATTTGTATAATAGGATTACATACAATGCTTAATGCCAAAAAAGTGATGCTTAATTTTCTAAGAAATGCTATATGTAACTATGGGCAGTATCCAACACTCTCTAAGAACCAGTGAGACCCACCACTTGTGCAATGGGAATTTAGCACTTTGAAGAGGAACTGGAAACAAGTGAAAATGCTCATTTCTGGAATGGGGCCTGCTCTGCTGACCTATACCAATCTAGAAATGTGTGTTTTTGCTTGTTTCAGGGCTTCATTTATGACCTGTTAAATCACCATTGTGCAAGCGATATGTCCCATTTGCGCAATGGAATTTGCAGGAGTGCAGCAGCCCCGTTGAATACTACCCATGGAAATTGAGCTGCTTTACCTGGTCAAAGCTCGGTGGTGTGAGACTGACCTATGTTTACTGTGGCTTTGCTTTGCCTGCTAGGAATCTTTTTTCTTTTTGGTTTTATTGATTCAACGTTAGCAATATTGGTGTGCACCTGGAAAATTTATTGAGATAACCTGGGGAGATATTAGGGTGCCCATATTAGTACAACCACAGATAGGGAGAAGTATGGTGTTGGGGAGTTAACAGGCTAGTTGAGAAGAGCAACTAAACATCATACAATTTTTCTCTCTTTTGTTTCTCACCCCAACAGGTTTGCTGGCGCTGAATACCAGGTCGGTCCAAAATATCTATATCCTCCATAATTTGTTTGTGGATGAAGGGGCCAACCAGGTCTGCATTACCAGGACCTGGATGGGGGAACTAGAAAGAGTTTGTTTCTCCAAGCACACGACTACTTAGTGCAGACCAAACACAGACCTGATGTCAAGTGAGTTGCTCTGATCTGATCTACAGAACTCTCTCTTCTTCTCTGAGTTCCAGTCCGGTGTGTTTAGATTTTGTGTTAGACACCCAAGACAGATTGGGCGTCTCTTGGTGAACCACCCGCCCAGCTCCCTGCCTGAACTGATGGAGATGATCAGAGATGATTGTTCAGGGGGGATCTCAACATTAATGCCAAGGAGAACCGATCTGGGGCATGATAGGACTTCATAGTCACCATGACAACCATGAGGTAGTCCAAACATAACATCAGCCCAATACATGTAACAGGACAAACTCTTGATTTGGTTTTATCAACTGGACAGGAGGAAAGTAATCTGAAAGTGGAGATTTAACATCTATCCCCTTTTCATTGTCAGATCACTTGCTATTGAAGTTTAGATTTACAGCCACCTTTTCTGTCCGCAAGGGTGAGGGACCTACTGAAATGCTTCATTGTTGGAGGCCAATGGATTCTGAAGGTTTCAGGAGGACACTAGGGAGATTTTCCTCCCAGTGTGGCTGGTACTCCTGTCAAAACCCTGGTCACTTTGTGGGATTCAAAGATGACTCAGGAAATTGACATGATTGTGCCTCTCCTTCAAGGCAAAGGCTGTGCAGCTCTTTGGTATACACCTGAGTTGAAGGTATGAAGTAAGACAGGAAAAAGCTAAAATGCATGTGAAGAGGAAGTGTAGTACAGAATCCAACACACATAGATCAGAGTGCAGTGTTTTCCTCAGTGTTGCCCATTAGAACATTTCTGAGTGGTTAGAGGCCTACTACAACCTGGCTAAGAAAGAAATATGGTAGCATGCTATGAGAAGTTTGCAAGACACGTCAAAAATAAAATTACTCGCATCCATCTGAAGGTAAAATTATTTGCATTTGTCATGACTGCCCTAATTGGTTCAAGTTTATGGGCACCATTTCGTAAACCAATTAGGAGGTCTAGATGTTTTAAAATCTCACTGAATAAGTTTTCCTAAGGTTTGGAAAATATTGTGCTTTTGAACTTTAACTTTGTTAAAGTTGTTTACTTTGTGGAGGAAAAAAATAAGGTTCAGTTTTCTATATAGAAGGAACATTAATTACTGTGATGCATTTGAATGGAATGTGTTCCCATTTTCTGTTAAGTTTTAATTGTGAAATTTTAGAAGACATTATAAAATTAGAATGATATGTTCCTATAGATAAAGAAAGAAGAGGGCAGAGAAAACTAGTAATGAAACAGATTTCTTTCACGATACATGAAAAACAACTGGAATAAGCATCCTTTTATTTACTATTGCTCGAATGCGTGTGCCTCAGCTCTGTCAAGCTAACTTAAACCATCTGACCCTTGGCTGCTAAGTAAATAAACATTTAAATGGCATATGTTCTCAAGCATTATATGTCAGCTATTTCATGCACGATGTGTCTCTAGTGGTTGGAAATGTTGGTTCAAAGCAATATAAACATTGTTGCTGAGAAGCATATTTATGTCAACAAGGGCACCCTAGCGAGGCTAGACATTTCACACCAAAGTCATCAAGATAATCACAATGTCATGTTTTTATTTCAAACTATTTAGCTGGACATATGTTAAAATTTATAGAATTTTCAAATTCACATTACCTAGGAACAGGGAAAGCTGACTTACACCGAGCCCTTGGCCCATGTAGTTCAGTATTATCAACACTGATTGGCAGTAATTCTCCAGGGTTTCAGGCAGGAGTTTCTCCAGCCCTACCTGGAAATGTCAGAAGTTCAGCCTGGGATCTTCTACGTGCAATTCACGGGTTCTACCACTGAGCTACACCCCCCCCCCCAACTAATTCAACATTATCTGTAGATAAAAGGCATTGTAAAAAAAACATTTGTATACAACTCTTTCCCCCCAACCTTTCAATGAAGAAAAAGAAACAAGCCCCAAGGCCACGGGATGACAGAAAATGAAGTGAAAACCTAGGCTGACCATATGAAAAGGAGGACAGGGCTCATGTAACTTTAACAGTTGTAGAGAAAAGGGAATTTCAGCCAGTGTCATTTGTATGCAATTAGTTCCTGGTGAAATTCCCTCTTCATCACAACAGTTAAAGTTGCAGGGGCCCTGCCTTCTTTTGTATATGGTCCCTCTAGTATAGTGCATGCACCTTTAACTGTTGTGATAAAGAGGGAATTTCACCAGGAACTAATTGCATACAAATGACACTGGCTGAAATTCCCTTTTCTCTACAACTGTTAAAGTTACAGGAGCCCTGTCCTCCTTTTCATATGGTCAGCCTACAAAACCCATCACAAATAAGAAATCCCTTATTGCAATGAGATCAATGGTGCTCCTTAGTGCAGATTAGATTGTGGTTGGAATCCAGAAAGATTGATTCAACACTCTGTTGCCATACTTCAAGCTTCCAGCACAACTAAAAGGATTAATAAGGGCTGTAAGAGTTATCTCATATGGCTGCTTCCACCCTAGCCCTTTCTTTGGAATTTTCTTCCTTTTAACACACTATCTACAGAATAACCACATGCATTTAGCCCATTGCATTTCACTGTTTTCTGGGTAATCCTCCATGTTTTTTCCAATCTGTGGCATATATATTTAATGATAAACTGCAATTGCAGCATCAGCCAGCCAGGTGTGGACAGGCCAAGAACTTTTAGGGCCTTGTAGAGCTCCTGTGCCTTTAAGATGGAAAAAGAAGAGAGGGAATCAGGAATTAAAGCCTCACCTCTGTGGGAAGCAAAACTAACACTTGGATAGTTCAGGCTATTCTACGGGGAGGCTATTCATCACTAATCCCCTAGCCTGGATCAACAAGAAGTCATACAACAGGCTGAACCTGCAAACAGGAAGCTTTCAATTAGCATTTTGAAAGCCATTTGCTGGGGTCCGGCCCATGGAGAAGAGTATTACTGGATAACACAGCATTAGATTAAGTCCTCTGTTGAACCTCCATTTTAATTCCACTTCCAGCTAATTGTGGAAACACAAAACTACTCGAGGGTGGAAGCAATCTTAGTTAATGCTGGCTCCAGGTTCTGGAGAGCCTTTAGGCAAGGCTTGCTCAATGGGCCCCTTCCTTCAGTGTGTCTACCCGTCTCACCACCATTGTCCCAGCTACTATTGCTCTTCATCCTCTTTCTCATCATTGCTATCACTTGGTTATTTGACAGGCAGAGCCAGTGAGCAAGTAGGCCATGACATCCTTCTCACCATCACCATAGTCTGGGTCAGAGCAAGAGGCAGATGAACAATCAGCTTGCAATGGGGATGAGGAGAAGCAAGACCAGAGGGCACTTGTCAGTAGGCCCATGCTGGGTTGTGGGCCCTCTGTGGATGCCCACCCATGTCTACCCTTGACTCCGGCCCTGATCTTAGCACTGGCACAATGTTGCACTTGCAAAAAGGAAGAGTACATTTCAGAGGTCTCATATAGAATACTCTTGTGGTTACTGTGGTGCTATCAATTGCCAAGTTCAGGCAGATTGCATTTACTGCTTTTTTTTAAATTGCCCCCATGGTCAGAGATAATCCCTGCTTCATGGAGGAAATAAAGAACAGTCAGACAGTGATATGCTTCTGGGGTCCCAACCCCCTTTGTCTGTGCTGTTTCAAGATAGAGAACAACTGTCCTGTTGGATCATTTAACATTTTTTCTGAGGCTACTAAGGTAATTTGCTTCTTCAAGACCAATTAATGCATCTTTAAAAATGGAAGAGTAAGAACATATGTCTCTTATGCACAATTTATTAATGTCTTTCTTAATCAAATGTTAATTAAAATGGGGGTTTTGAAATTGATATTTACAACTTCTTACCCAGTGATATTAAGTCAAAAGCCTGGTTCAAATCTACATTTGCTTCCAATTAGTGGTGCTAATTAATACTACTTAAAAATAATAATTTTATGCTAAAAGTATGCCATAATTCCAGAACATTGCTACTCTGCTTTGGGATAAACCTGAAATTAGACTATGCAAGAATTTAGTGTCATTAGTTGATGGTGAAAATTGATTTTCCATAACGACTACGAATCGTTGAGTGCTGACAGAGAAAGGTGCCTGAAGTCACACCTACACTGCGCAAGTGCCTGGCAGGAATATGTGTATATCAAGAGAACTAAAATAATGTCTAGCTAGAGAAAGAAAACAAAAACACTTCCATATTTTTCCTCTATGGGTACTGCTGTTGATTTAAGATAGATGTTGCTTTACTTGTCAAAAAATAGATCTTCAGTTATCTCTCATCCAAAAAGCAACTCATGCTGTAAAAGGTTTACCTGGAACCTCCCACTCTTTGGAGATTTGGGAATCTCAAAGTTGTATGCTGAATAGGTGCAGTGACCAGAGTATAATTAACCATTTTAATTAAACCATTTAATTAACCATTTTATTAAAACAGAAAACTCATAAAATGTGAACTAAGACAACAAATATTTGTAAGCTGTAATTACTGCAGATCATAGCCATTATTGTTTAAGGTGTTATTGGCTATTTCTTGAACAGTGAACAGCACTGAGGAAGTTTACAAAATGTTGCCCTCCTGTCAGCATATTTCCCATTCAAATTTTGCTAACAACGCCTTTTCTTCAAGTTTTAGACACTCCCCACCCAAATATGTTAAGCTAATGTGCTTGCATGTAAATAAATCATGGAAGTAAACTGGATTAAATCCAAGTGTTCAAATGTAACTGGTTGCTAGGTAGGACAAAGGCCTGGTTCACACATAACAACCAAGGTCTTTGCTTGTTTGTTTAGCCCTGGATTGTCATGAATGAGCCAGCATGTTAGTTCACTCTGCTTGATTGCTGCCACTCTGAGCGTTATCACAGGGGGGAAATCGCATTTCCTTACCGTCGCTTCTCCGCCCACACTTTTGTCCCTCATTACTTCCTCATTCTCAAGGGAGAGGAAAGAGGCAATAAACAACGTGCATGTGGCCCATTCAGTGGGCTGATTTTATCACACTGCTTCTCCTGCACGCAGCAGGAGATAGTGGCAAGTTCTGTCTCAAAAATAATTCGGATTTACCCGGGTCTTTTTTGTCACGCAAAGAAGGCTAGAAGGGGCGGAAGGTGCATGGGACGCAGATGACATCGTGAATAGGTCTCGCGAAAATCTATGAGTGCCCAGTAACAAGTGTGCAATAAAACGCTTGTCTGATGGCGCCCTATGTCTCTGGATGTTTAGCATGATATCTAAACCTAGAACTCTGGCTTGTCTCTCCCCTGACAAGCTGAGAGTTGGAACCTAGGGTTTAACGCTAACTCAGTCTCTTAAACTGCAATCCTAAAATCACTCACCAAGAAGTAAACATGGGCAGGATTGTAAATTTAAAGCTAACTATGCTTGCTTTAAAAAGTAGCTAAAACTATGAACGTCTTCAGTCTTGTTTTGTTTCCAAAGATCTCATTCATTATCTCTCTATTTAATTAGTTTAAGTTGGGATTTATTCTATAAAGTTTATAGAACATAAAAATAATATAGTTAATTTGGGGTGCTGGCTCATGTCTGAGGACATTAATTGGTTGTTGTAAAGTCTGTTTCCGTTCTTTCACTGTTTACAGCAATATGGAGCTGCATTATCTACAAGGCTAACTAAAATAAAACATTAATGCAAAGCATGCATTTTACTATGGTCACAGTTCAGTAGCTATCTTGAATAAGATCACAATCCCATACTGAATTCTTTTACAGTATTTCCTGCCATGTGCCAATTTTTTAAGAATTTTGTCTTAACTTTCAATTTAAAACATATAATGAGGCTATTGACATGTCATGACAGCCCACCGTGGCTTAATTTATTCTCAGGGGTTGTTGCATTGTGCTGGGCAGCCATGGGCATCATTCTTGGATGGCATCCATGGGCGCCCAGCTTGCTTTGACTTGTTGTGTCATGTGAACCCAGGCGGCAGGGCTTGCTTGAGGGCTAGACAACTCTCTAATAACCTAAAATCAGCCACGGATTATTTGAGGGTTGTCTAACCCCTATGGCCTGGGTTCACATGAAATGATAAGCTACAGCAAGCCAAGCGATCATGGGTGCCATGCAAAAATGGCGCTCAGCATGACATGACACAATAGTCCCAGTGTGCTGTTACGTCATGTGAACTAGGTCTATGTCTCTCTTACTATACAAACAACAAAATTTATTTCACAATGAGGAAAACTCTTTTGGCAGCTCATCCTAAAATCCTGCTTTACCTGCAAGGGCATAATCAAATGCTTCTAATGGTATCGCTCAAGTAAGTGGAGCAGGACCATGCAGTTCTATCACACAATCCTTTAGGAAACCTAAACATCCCATGATGTTGCATTTTGCTAACCCAACGTTACACTGGCTGAAGGAAGCAGGGGATGCCATATAAAAGTCCTCCAGAGTTCCTAACTCCCTCCTTAATCCTGCTCCAGAAAAGTCCCTGTCATAGATCAGTTGTATTTTTTTTAGAAGTTCTTTTATCAAGTCCAGGTGACCTGAGCTGGTAGCTGTAGATTCTCTATTGAGTGCCAGCTGCAATGGCAACACAAGATTCTAATAAAGATACAGTGAGGCTGAGCCTCTTACATAACCGTCTATTCTGGGTCCAAAGCATGCACCAACAGAGGAGACTACATGCTATGTCTCTGCATGATTCACTGCTCTGGTCTTGCCTCTTTAATCAGTCTTTATTCCTCCACCAGGGTTGATTAGATCATTCAATTGCTCCCAATGCAGAGACATAACACAGAGGAGGCAAACTCAGAAGAGTGATTCACTCAGAAACACAAGGGGTGGGCTGCCCTGGGGTGGGATCTGTTATTCTTATTCTTTCACACTTTGAAAGCAAAACTTTCCAGGGTGTAAGATTTGGTATGCTCCATTTTTAAATCGGGGGTGGGGGGAGTGTGTCTCAGCTATTAGAAATTTGGAAAACTCTTATCTAAAACTTACTGTCCTCATAAACTGTCATCCACATAAACTATTGTTGCACCAATAAAATTTCTATGTGCATTCTTAAGTAGTTTTATTAAATAGTGCTTAAATACTCAACCCTAATCAAAGCCACCCTTAAATCAAAGCAAGGGAGAAAATCAAAGGTTTACATCAAAGCATAGAGTAATATGAAATACAACCAGAGCTCTAATTTTTGCGTCTAAGGTTAAACCAGTATTTAATGGCACAGTATATCCCATAATTAACATCAAGAGATCAACATTTACTAGAATATATAATGGCTGCTAAGAATGAAGGCCTATTACTAATTAATCTATTCCATTTCATTCACATTTCATTTGGCAGAAGAGCTTTTCATGGGAGACTGAACCAGAGTCTTAAGTACATAGTAAGTGCAATAGTTTCATATTGACTGTGATTTGTGCCGCTCTATCACTATTGCAGTAGCAACCAGGGGTTGTTTTTTTTTGGTCACTAGTTCAAAGTAAACTAGAGACAAAGCCACTAAAGTGCACACTACAATACTAATTCAACTCTGCCTCTGATTTTGTGAGCTGGGGAGCAAGCAATAGAGCAGCATGGGTGACATGTCCCTTGGGTATCCTCCAGAAAATTTACCCAGTCTCTTGAAAGAGATAGCTACGTCCTTGATACAGGAGATGATATTTGCATTTATTTGTAATCCATCCAGAGAACACTGGGAACCGTAAAAATACAATATATAAATAAAATTATATCATCTCCATCTGCCAGTATCTCATGGCCTCAGTCCTGATGCAGCCATGCTGTAAATGGGGTGCTCATTGCTTTTGCCTCCCCACATGCACGCTGCACACTCAGGCTTTATGTTACTTCCTGGAAGCCAGGCAAGTGGTCCGTTCACAAAGCACAAGATAGCAGCAGGCACTGAAGCTCTGTACACTATTATGTATGTGGAGTACTGCCAGGGAAAGTGGAAACTAAAACCACCACTTTAGTCAGTCATTTAGAGTGCAATCATAAAGGGTTAAACCATGAACAACGGCCACCTCTGAGATCAGAGACTTCCAAGAATCCTATGCAGGTGTGAGGAGTGATGGATGCAATTTTTACTTCGTCACCCTCCAAAATGCCATTTTCTGCTAAAGAGACCTGGGGGAAGGGAATGGAGGCTGGTGAATCCATGGCCCATCCCCTTCCACTGGCATGGCCCCATTACTCCATGTCCTTCTTCCCTGACAGAGCCTCAGGCCAGGTAGCCACCGGGGAGCTGGGATGGGGGGGGACAAATTCCAACTCATATTCCCTCCTGAGGTCTGTGGGACACTCTCCCAGGGACCACAGAATTGCTCAGCCCATCATTTTATTTAGTCACTGGAGGTCAGGAAGCTATCATCATGCACTTGTAATCCTCCCATGTTTTCCCACCTCTTCTTCCATCTTTTTTTCTTACCAGAAAAAAATCGTTAAGGAAAAAAACCCAGAGAATAGCTGCACAATGTTATAGTTAGCACCAGGACCCCTCTGTCCGGAAACATCCTACATGTGCCTAAAGGGAATTAAGAGGAAAGCGGGTTGCCCTTGCCTACAGTAATGGGAGGATTCAAGCTGGTTGCTACCTCTCCCAGGCAGATAATTATCTTGGAGTTCTGGATTTTGTATCTGGCCAGAGTTGGAAGAAATGGGGAGGTAGTAGCAGAAACATACTAATCACACAGAAACATGCACAACTGTCCTATCTAACAAAGCAATTGTGGAATAGCTTCGGCTTATGCTCACACTATGATTGATAGTGTTCAAATGGGAACTATCACAAAATAAAATAAAATGGCAGGAGCAGATCAAGAATAGGCAAGTACAGAAAAGAACCATTCATCAGCACAACAGTCAACCACATGAACAGTTAATGCCTTTGATGTGCTCTTCTCACTGCAAAGGCAAAATGAACCATCTTTTCAATAACATTTCTGTTGCTATTTAATCATGTGGTACGAAGGTGCTACTTTAATTTCTCTCAAATTCATCAAATCAAACCGCACAAAAATCTTAGCCGGTTCTTAAACTGAACACTGGGTACATCGGGTTTCATGGTTCCCAGTCATCCTATCATCCCTGACAACTAGCCATGATGGCTGGACATGATGGACTGTAGTCTAATAACAGCTAGGTTACCAGGGCTGCCTTAAAATGTGTCAAGTAAAAATCCATATAATTAGATTAACTGTATTCGAAAACCAACACTTTCTTTTCATATATGTTACAAATGTTTGCTCTAGGAAGCAAATCTTCTAGCATCTATCTGCCGATATAGTTTGTAATTTATTCCAGTAGTTAAAGTCTGTAAAGCTAAAAATACAAAGGATATGCATCTCAATGAGTTTTCACACCTGGGAAGGGGAGAGAGTCCGTTTAGGGGAATGCCTAAACAAAAATCAACCCAATGAGACGTAAGCATTTTATCCAAGAAACTTTCAAATTCAAGAAAGCCATGTTGTCCCCGGATTTCACCTCTAGAAAGGATTTGGGGAAATAGTTTCACCACCCCATACCTCCAAAACATTAACACTGTTTTAATGGCCTATCCACCTTACTCCTCACTGCTGTCAAGCAGTGGGTCTCAAACTTTCTACCCCCAGGGGATACAAAGAGAGAACTGAAAATGACTGAGCCCCACCAGCCACAAAACAATGTGGCAAATGTCGGAGCCAGTCACAAAATGATAGCAGATGGAGATGGCATTTGGCATAATTAGCAGGCAATAGTGATATCATGTTATATTGATAGCGATCCCTCTTTAAAAATGGCTAAATTCTTTGCCACAGCTATTTCCTTGTAGCAGGGAATTCCATATTTCAGCTTTCCTCAAGTGATGTACAGTCATTGGCTCTGGAGTATCATTACTCAGCCTCCAACACCCACACACCCACACTTCAAGTATAATTTAATGATCCAGAGGACCTAAGTAGAGAAGACTTTTTTATTTTATATTGTTTTCTTCCCCCCACTCCACATGCTTCTCAGCATATTCTAACTCATCTCCTTTATTTCTTTCACTCTTCACTGTTCACAGCTAACTTGTAACCTATGACACTGCCAGTTTCTGTCATCCTTTTCATTCTTTCACCCTCCTGCTGCTTTTGCCTTCACTTTCTCCTATAACATCTTCCCTTTCTTATCCTCTTCCTCTTTATTCTGTTTTTAAAAATTATTATAATTAAAAATATTAGCCTTGCTCATTAATGAACTCCCACTACCACAACCGCCTGTGCAGTGTGCATGATGCAGCCATGGTGCAGGGCAGTAAAGCAAAGAAACACTGGGCAGCCTGAAGCCCTGAGACCCACCTGGAAGTGGGCTGAAACCCACAGGTGGTCTCAGCCCATAGTTTTAGAAACCCTGCTATAAAGCAGGCTTTCCCATCTTTTCTGTCCAGATATGTTTATTTATTTATTGCATTTCTATACTGCCCAATAGCCAAAGCTCTCTGGGGAACACGATCCCCAGACAGACACTTGCTGGGGATGGGAGTTGTAGTCCAACACATCTGGGCTACTTTAAAGTGACTGTGTAGCAGCTGGTTTCAGTGGGGGAAATAGATCACTAGGGGGATGTCTACACACGGGGAAAGCCCCGCGGTGGCTGTGGATCTGCACCCCGTTGGTTAGACAACGCAGGCGCAGCTTCCTTTCCTTGCGATGCTCTGATTTGGAGAAGTCGGGATTTACCCTGACTTTTTCAAAGGGAGTGACGTCAACACGGTGCTTCTGCCGTGTAATGTCATTCCGCAGCCAATCCAGGGCTAAACCGGGGGTGGGGCCTGGTGGAAGGCAACTAGCTATTGGTTGCCTTCCACCAGGAGAAAGGCAGGGGTGGCTCCAAGACCCAGATGGCCGCCCAGAAACCCCACACTCTCTCCTTGGTGTCAGGATTACCTGAGGACACCCCGGGAGAGGAAAAGCGTGGCGTTGAGGAGGGAGGTGGCGCTAACCCGGCGCCATGAAGACAGGCCCCTGGTAACAGTAAGAACTAGGATGCTCAATCTCCTGATCATCAATTCTCCAAAACAACCACTGTGGCCTTATCTTGATCTATAACTTACCAAACCTCTTTACAGTAATCCACTAAGGTTATTGGTAATAATCTTACCTCCACTTGCACATGAGAAACTAGAGCCATGTAGTCTTCATATAGAAGCATGGATATTTACCACAGGAAAATCAGCAAGTAGCTATTTGAAAGGGTGACTTATGAAATAGAGAACAAAACATATAAAATAAGATAGTGAGTGGCTCACTTCCATCTTCTCCTAGTTTTACAAGAAGTATTCTAGAATCCCATCCTGAAGACAAGATTAGGCATAAAAGGGTTATTACTCACCGAGAGCAAAAGGCCCTCTGGAACAAAAGCAAAGAAAAACAATTTCCAGCAGCAGAGTAGTTGGATGATGACACCGTTTGGATAAAATACTGGAATATTATTTGATACTTTAGCATGTTATATAAAAAAAAGAAACACTGTAAAAAGTCATCAAAAGTTCAAGCAAAGAAAATAACTGGTTTCTATCAAGTTACTTGCACTCATCCGTCACTCACTCGAGAGTCTTTGTATGTGAAAATCTTCGTTTTATTTTAACAGCCTTTAAAATCTCTTAACGGTAGTAAAAACGTATTCATCTAATTTATGCAGGTGAGAAAATATGCAGACTTCTATTTCCTGAGAACACCATGTTAAGTCATTAGAATACACATTCAGCCACCAATAACTTTTGTTCATGTTAACTGGTAAAAATGACTCAGTTTCTACTGAGGTGCATTGGTACATTTTTAATTGCAGATGCTCATCATGACAGCCTAGGTTGACCAGATAAAATCCAGGTCAGGGCTCATGTAACTTTAACAGTTGTAGAGAAAAGGGAATTTCAGCCAGTGTCGTTTGTATGCAATTAGTTCCTGGTGATATTCACTCTTCATCACAACAGTTAAAGGTGCAGGCACTATACTAGAGTGACCATATACAAAAGAAGCCAGGGCCCCTGCAACCAGGAACTAATTGCATACAAACGACACTGGCTGAAATTCCCTTTTCTCTACAACTGTTAAAGTTACATGAGCTCTGACCTGGATTTTATCTGGTCACCCTATGACAGCCCCCACAGCCATAGCTGCAAGGGCAGTCCAAACATGCAGGCAGCTGCATTGATCCATATGAACAAACCTGTTCTAGCAGTTTTCATCTCCACTAGGAGCAGGTCTTTTGTAAAGCTAATGGGTCTTAATTGCTCATTCAAGACCAATCCACCCCATAATACTTTGCATTACAACAGAGAACAAGGAATTGTTGCTGGGAAAATTTATTCCCCCCCCTAACTGGGAATTCTGCGGTGGTAGCAGGTGATGTCAGTGCCCCTCCCTGCTAGCAATAGAGCACCAGCCCTAGGTCCCTGTGAGCGGTAGCTCCAATAGATTGAGCTTGTACCTTTAAAGTGAGTTCTTGAAAAGGAAACTGCAACTAAAGACTCCCTTTCTTTCCCTACCAGAGTTGGCTAACTCACACATTACAAAATTCCCATATGGAAGACCAACTCTGACGGGGCATTCACGTAAAACCTGCATAGAAATCATAAAACAATTACATGTGCAGGTTTTTTGCACACTAGACAGCAGCGATTAGCCACATCCCCACAGTGTCTATACACCTCATAAACATACCGTGGCCTAATCCTAAGCAGGATATAGCAGTATGAAAGCGGTATTTAAGAGGCAGGAGCCACACGACTGTTTTATAACGGTATCGAAGTGCACTGACAACTGCTGGGGCCCATAGACACATACCATATACCGCTTTCATAGTGCTATATCCTGCTTGGTAGGATATAGCACAGGTAGATCTGGCCTGTGTTGCATGCAATGGTGGCTTTGCCTTATTGGGGAATGCTTCCGCAAGTTGGGATACATGATTTTTGCCATTCCCTGCGACCTACTGTTAACCTCCATGCCATACCCCATACTGTTCTGGAAGGACCCCTAAATTTCAGGAACTGTTTTTTGAAGGACAAGAGGCTTAAGAGGTTATGAGAGATCAGCAAAACTTGGGTGCCCTGCCTTGTATGAGCAGGTGTTTTCTGCTTAGCTAAAACCACTGCCATTATCTACCTATACATTTTACGTTAATTCCTACATAGAAGAGCTGTGCATAACACTGAAGCTCCATCCTGATTACTGAAAAAACATTGACCCTGCCTTCCAAGCTTTCACCATCTTTATGAACAAAACCCCAATATGCTGAATTCTATGTCCAATTCAAAATAATATTCTTGTGTATATTCTGTGATTATATGTAAGCTCAGGTGACAGATAGCCCATTTGTACCTTTACTCCTGCATGAATGGGTCCTTTACAGACGCCATTTACGCAGCGGGGGGAATTAGGTAATTTCCGGAGCCTCCATTGTCGCGCTGCTGGGTGCTTGCTGAGCTGTGCAGGCACTCAACCCGTGGGCCCACGAATGCGCTGTGGACACCTGACTGGATTCAGGGGAGCAGACACAGGGGAGTACCATGGAGAGCAATGTGTTAACAGTAATTGGTGCAGTTCTTCAGATTAGTAGAACCTAAACTATGTTGGACATTGTAGTGAAAAACAGCATCTTGATATTTGCCTACAAGCGTTCAAAACACAGACATAATATACATGCCACACCTGGTTCTCTGTAAAGAGAGGAGCCATTAGCCTTATTCATCCAAAATTCAAAGTTGGAGAGAGAGAGAGAGAGAGAGTAATGCTTTAACAGTAATTGGTACAATTTTCAACTTTGGATTTTGGATGTTTGCTACTTAGGTCCTCGGTATTTTGGAATCATTTCCCTATGAATTAGTTCCTTGGAATGACCATCCACCATGCCCATAATGACCTTGGTTATGCAGCAGAGCACGAAGGTCCTTGATGAGAATCATGCTTTATTAAAAACATGTCTGTGTTGGAAAACCCAAATAGGAAACCCAAAAGTTCAAACATGCCAGCGATCAACTAAGTACAACGTGAACTGAATAATGTGCAAATTACGATGTGTAGTCTAGAAAACAGAGTGAATACAGCGACTGCATTTTCCTGCAAGAACCTAAAAGCTGCTTGGAAAGATTGCCCAGAAATGATGACTGTGCTTCTTATGGAGAGATGCCAAACGGTGTTTGGAAAGACTGCCCAAAATACTGTGATTGTCTGTGCCCATTACTGAGAGGGGCCCAGAACTGCTTGAAAAGAGTACCCCAAAACTGTGACTGACTTTACTGAGACAGTGCAAAATTGACTGTGTCCTTGGTGTAGCGGAGCCGGTGCTCACAGGGACGCAGTGCCAGCAACACAAATAGAGCTTAGGCTATAGAATGGTAAAGAAATGTCATAATTGAAATGAAATAATCTGCTACCCCACTCAAAATTCCCTCTCAGTTTAGCTGCAATTCTCATTGGAGGTGGCCTGCTCTTGAATAGGCAATTTAGATCCAATAACTTTACGAAAGACCTGCTTCTGGCAGAGATGAAAACTGCTAGAATTGGTTCGTTGATATGGATCAACACAGCAGCCTGAATTTTTGACCTCGCTTTGAGTGTATGGCTATGGAGACTGTCAGGCACTTCAAAATTTACCACTACATCATTGCCTGTATCTCTTCTCGAGGCCCAAAGTGGTCTTGTCTTTGGCAGTTCTATAAGTCTTCAAGATTTGTTTTTAGAGACAGATACTTCAACTGTGTAGCACTGTGACACTAATGCAACCTTCCACCTTTCTTTCTACACACTTGGCTTAAAACAGCTGAAATTACACAAGCAACTATCCAACACTCCGCTTCACTCTCTCCATAACTCTCAAGCTGCACAGAGAAAGGGATCTGGCTTTTTAGACCGGTTCTTCTAAAGGAGGAGGAGGGGAGAACTTCCTCCTCACAAGTTGCTGAATGACAGCACAGGTTCTGCCAACCAGCTGTTGTTTTGTGTCCCGTCACATGTTCACTCTATTCCTCCCTTCCCCACTACTCTGTCCATCCCCTGCATGACTAGGGCTTCTTCACCCTTGGCCACCAGAGTGGTAGGTGATGATGGTGGTTGTGTAGTTCAAGAAAAAGAGTCAATTTTTCAACTGAGCTTATCCCCAGCAAGACCTTGGGTGTCAGCCACAGTCTATTAGCACACTTTGCAATAACAATAAATTTGAATACCTGAAAACCCAAAGCAGCACTGTTAAAACACCACCAGACATTAAATTCTTTTCTCTAAACTTGCCTGCAACACTCCTCAACATTATAAAATTTCCAAATAGTTTTATACTTTCCTTCCCTGTAATGGACAAATGTGGTATTTCATCTTCTTTTTTATGAAAAGGAGCAAGATGCAAGAAAAATTAAGTCATGTTTACAAGAAAAATTAAATCCCTTAGGCCAAATGTTATGATTTGTGTGCATAACTCAGCTGAGTTTCCTCCAATAAGCACATGTGAAGCAGATGGCAGACTTTCATGTGCATCGTATAATAGATGCCTCCTTTTAAAAACTTCTGTTTGCTGAAGTGACAAGACGTTCTTACAAAAAAAATAACAACCATGCCCTGCCAAAGGCAGTCATAAAACTATATGGTTTTATAGCGTGCATGTTCAAAAACAGAAAACAGTCATGTATGTCGACTGCACTGAACATAAGGATTAATGGGGTTTGCCCATTATAGGCTCCAGAGTAGAGCTGAGTTAAAATTTCACTTTGCTTGTAAACCCCAATAAATGCAGAGATTTCACATTAGAAAATTCAATCTGCATAAATCAGCCATCTTCACTGTAGAGCGTAATCAAAGCCAGATGTGTTTGATTGTTATTGCCATTAGTGAAAACAACTAAACTTTTCAAAGAGCTCTGTGTAGCAATCTCATTTTGTTGAGAAGAGCCTCAGGAATGCACTCATCTGTCATATGTGGCCAGCATTCCTGGAAACTTCAGAGGAATTCTGTCAGTACTTAGACCCTTTCTACACCAGGCTTCTTGCCTGGGTTGGCCCCCAGCTGATCCCTGTGTGCTGATGGTATGTATTAAGTACTTCCGGGATCGCCAGCCCTCCCTCCCTCCGTCTATACTCCTATGGTGTAGAAGGGGCTTAGTTGCAAGGAAGTAGGATACTAAGAAGATATACACAACTTATTGTGATCACCTTTCCTAGTGAGCTTCCAACCAATCCTGGGCCTCTGGTCCATTTTCTCTTTTACTAAATCTGGCTTTCTTCAGTCTTTTATCTATCTAGCCCAGAATTGTCTGCTCTGACTTGCAGCAGCTCTTCAGGATTACAGACAGTCAGATCACCTGCTACCCAATCTTTTTAGCTAGAGATGGTGAGGACTGAACCTGAGACCTTCTCCATATAAAAGTGCATGCTCTCTCACTTAGCTATAGTCAAAAACCCAGTTTACTGTTCAGTCAAAACACAAGAAAAAGTAAATTAACACTATTATATTTCCAAGAAATGTAAATAATAGAGTATCAATAGCTAAATCTAGCAGAACTGAACATTTTAGATGAACTCCTAATGGGTGTTTTTAGCATGTGGGGCTCTTTGTCTGACTGTTTTTAACCTGGGATGGAAAATAAACAAGGTGGTTACCAAGTACTTGGCTGGCTAAAATACATAGGTTTTGACTTAGGTCAACACCTTTTCTGCCACTCCTTGCATGCAAATTAAAACTATTCCATCTGTTTATAAGTATTTATAGTACATTCTATACTAGTGGGTTGAAGGGCGCTAGGAAGCTTTGGAAGAAGTTGGCCAAATACAAGAGGTTATCTTAATCAGGTCTAGGCACAACCAGCCTATTGCTTCAGGCAGGCAGAGCAATGCCCACTCATCTGCCAAAGGTTCCCCAGCCCCACTCTGCCCTTGTCCTCAGAGAGAAACCTCCCCCAGCAAAATTACAGATCTGTCCTCACAGGAGAGCAATGAGTATCTCCCACCATTCTAGTTCTGGGCTGCCCGAGGCTCCTACCAACTGATGGCTGCAGCACCCAAGCTCTTTCCTCCTCCCTCTTCATTCCTCCCAATACATTCCATGGTAGGCAGGGCGTCCAGGAGGACCACTCTGTCGGATTCCCATATTTGGTCCTGATCGGTTCCTGAGAGGCAATCAGGATCTGGCTATCTGTTTGTGAAGAGGTCCTTCAGGATGCCCACAGCCAATCAGCCTCATGTGTGCCAGAATCCACCAAACCTCTGTTTTTTTCTCTCTATTTACCCAACCCTTTTTTAACCCATCACCCTGGGGTGCAGGGCAATTATGTGGGGGGGGGGGTCCAGGGAGCCCCCCAACTCTTGCTTGTTCTAAAATAATTTTAAAAAATGAGTTGTTAATAATAATATTTACCCAGACTGTAGCAAAAAGCCCCCCCCCCTCAAAGGATGGTCTTACTGTGTTGCTGTGTAGATCCCTCATCCTCCAAATCCTTTGCATTCATGTCCTTGAAGTTACTTGCCTCAGTTTCCCTATTCGGTGCAATAGGTTGCCTCTGGAGCAGACAAATGTGGGTTCAATGGAGTGTTTCTGTATGGGTCAGACAACCCCTGCCCGGCCCTCTAATTTACACTCATTATCTTGAAGTAACTTGCCTCCTGAAGTTAAATCTGCCTACCATTATGAACATTGGCTCTGCCTATAGGTAGCTGCCATGCCCTCTGCCCCACTAGTTCTAGGGCTCTTATATCAGCAGCAATCCACTCTCGGATCCTTACACCAGCAGTCATAAACAAAGATGAAAACAGATACTGACCTGTACATTCATGCTGTAGCCCTTTGCCATAGTATCCTTTTTCACAGATGCACTCAAACTGCCCTGTGTGGGTACCACATTTGCAGCTTGCCATGATATCACAGCAGTTTTCATTCCCATCACAAAGATAGGAGCAATGGGATATGTGTTCTTGAATGTAACTACCAGAAGGCAGATCTGTAAGCATGGGTATTGGGGGGAGGTCACAAATAAATAAATAAAAAAGCAAAGAAATAGATTAGAGATAATAAACACAACTACAATTGAACGATTTTTCAAAAAGTTAGGAAAACTTTCATTTTAACCATAAAAGGAAACCAAGTCTTAAGATTGTATTTTCCTTAATGTTTCTAAGGCCTAATCTACACCAAGCAGGGTATTGCACTATGAAAGCGGTATATAAAGGCAGGAGCTACACCAAGCAGGATATAGCACCATGAAAGCAGTATGAAAGTGGTATATGGTATGTGTCAATGGGCCCCAACAGTTGTCAGTGCACTTCAATACCTCTAAAGCAGTAGTGTGGCTCCTACCTTTTATATACTGCTTTCATACCGCTTTCATCGTGCAATATCCTGCTTGGTGTAGATTAGGCCTTGGTCTACTTTTAGTAAGACAAATTTTCCATTGGCTGCAAAGCTGTAATTTTGGAGCAGACGAGATTGGCCAGTTTCACAGTGCTAGCAATGACCCATTGATACAGTTCTTCAGCCCTTGGGAGCCAGCACTTATGAGTTAAACTCTAAGGGCCCAATCCACTGGGTAATTCCCCTGTACAAACCTCATTGCAATGAATGCAAGCTGCAGAAAAGTAGCACTGTTTTACATCTCCTATTCATTTCAATGGGACATGCAGGGGACAGTTGTTTTTATACCTGAAAATAACAGTTCTCCCCCCCCCCCCCCGGCTTTCTTTGTTCCATCAACCTAATTAAGTGTAATATTTTACCAATATGAAAGAAAAGAAAAAGTCTTGAGTTGCACTCTTTACTGGTATAAAAATTAACATCAAGCCTTTCTAAACTGATGAGTGGGTTTTGATATCCGTTTTGGGACAAAATTGGTCCAATCTAAGACGTTTCAAATCAGCATAATTTAGAAAGCATTGTCCAATTCTTAGAAGGTGTAATACACTTTTGTCACTTTATTAGAGGACGGGTGCTTTCCTGGCAAAGAGAAGACAGTATATTCTATAGTACCTAATAGTGTTTATACCTAAATCTAGCTCGGACTATTCATGAAGTTTTAGATTTTGCACAGAAGGAGCAAGAGCCCTTTGTAGAGACTGGTCCAAAAGGCATTCCATAGGCGGTGAACCAAACTTTTGTGACTTGGTCATGATTTTAATTGTCTGAGGGAAAATCTCAAGCGTCTCCTTCCTCCATTTGTTCTTATCAAACACAATTCTAGACTTTGCCATTCCAACGTGGCTCCCGCCCACCACAAAAGCTCAAATCCTTATCTTGTGCAGATATTCATTTCATGCAGAAATGAATGTGTATGTTGTGGGTGGGGCTTAGGGGATCAGATCTACTATCCCAACCCCTGATCTCTATGCATTCAAGGTGCTGTTTGCACTAGCGCTTAAACACACAAACATCTGAATGCAAGAAGAGAGTACAGATTGCTCAGGTGCGTATAGCCCCCTGGCACCTTGAACATCTGGAGAGTGGGGAAAGGACCAGAAAATATGTTTCTGATCCTCTCCACACACATGCACACACACATTGATTTCTACATACAAATAATGCCTGGGCAGGCATTCCAATCACAATAAAAAAAGCTCTTAGTTTTTGGATTCAGTACCATCATCTTATTGTTAAAGCAAGTATCATGGCATTTACAGTCTTCACACTTGAGTTGTGTACGGTTATTGGGTGGGGTGGGGATTAGTCACGATGCATTTGTATACCTAAGAGTAGGGTTCCCTCCAGTGCCTCGGTTTTCAGTTAATCAGCTATTTAACTCAAGACATCATGGTGAATTTATATAATTCAATTAAATAATAGAATATAATGACAGTATTAAAGTATTCCACAGAAGGCAGAACTAGATGCAATACCTTCATGAAGGGCTCTGCGAGCTAACGCTTCAAACTCAGCAAAACTGTGGAGCAAGTAACAATGTTCTTCCTTTGGGTGAGAAGCCATGTCATTCAGCTCACGGATATTGCCTTGCCATATCCCAAACGTGAAGATCTCCACTCCAAATTCACGCAAGGATGCTGCAATGGGCCTGGGATCACCTCCATTGGAATATCCATCCGTAATAAGAAATATCACTTTGGTAGCATTTGCACGGGAATGAAGCAGTATTTGCTACAAGAAGGGGGAAAAAATGTCATCTCAAGCCAAGAGCAAGCATGCTGATGACCCGTCCGTGGTCTTTTCAGCCAGTGTGCACTCCTTTTACTCTCACTGTTTAACCTAATTTGGCTTTTGCAGGACCACCCAGTATTAACACCATAAAATCAACAATCTTTCAGCAGAGAGTGTGGTTAAAAAGCCAAAAGCTGACTCACGGTTCACACACTCAAATTCAACCACAATACAGATGCTGTGGGTTTGTCAACCAGTTTTACAGGCAGGTTCTTATGGTAGCGCGCAAAGTCACCCGATTGGTAAATGAAACACAAACACACACACAGTAATCTGATATTCACCAGTCACAGGAGTATCAATGTCCATATCAGTATTTCAAAAGCTGTGATTAGTCAGTGCGAGTTTAAATGGGATAAGAACATTGCACCTTTGCAGTTTAGATGGGATAAAAACATTGCACTGGTGATAACAACTGGTGTTGTCTAAATGAAGTCAACTGAATTACATTGATGCCAACTGAGTTAGATCTGGTCTTTGACCAACTGGCCCACATCATGGGGAAAATCCATGTTACAATACAAGGATGCAAAATCCTCAGTGCAAATCCTTGACTGATGCATGCATGTGCAATGTTAAAGACAGGAAGCATGCCAAGGCAAACAAGAGCACCAGAACTCACAAAATCATTGTAAATATGTCAAAAGCCAAATGAGATGTGATGGTAACAATCCGTTTTTTAAAAACAGATCTGCCCCGATCACATTTAAAATAGAGGCATAAGAGTCCAGTTTTAGTGCTAAAGTTGCACAGTAGTAAGGGGAACTGAACTTTCCCCCAAGTGCTTTTCTTCCATCCAAGTTCATTTCCAGGGATTGTGCTCAGCTGTGGATAAAAGCACTAGGAAGTCAGACAGTGGGGAAATAGAGACAGGCAGGAGAAGGGTTTAGCACTTTCTGCCCTCCTGTCCGTTCTGCTCTAAAAATCAGATCTGCACCATCTCCTGCTTTGGGACAGTCCCAGCTTTAAACACAAATCCATCACCATCCTATCTACATTGGCCCCAAGTTCTACCTTCTCACAAACTCCGAGAAGCAGCTCCACTTTACCCTAAAAAATGCCCCAAATCCCACTTTGGTGTAATCTGTTGGCAATTCAACCTTACACTGGACCAAGTTATGCCTATCACAAACAATGGAAGTAATATATATGTTTTACAAGTTGAGATTTTCAGGCCATATTCATATGTTTTTGTTAATTCCTCAGTTGAAAAAATCAATTAGGCTCCAGCTGTCTAACAGTCAGACAGTTATGTCTGGCACGTCTCCATGGGCTCCAAAGCAATGGGACCCACAAGGTGGATGGGAGGGGGGATGTTGACGGAAAATTACACTGTGGTTTTGTTTCAGGCATTGCAATATCGCAGCTGAAACTACTGTGTCCAAAACATATACTGCAGAAGCAAGAACTTGGGTGTCATGAACCTCTTGCTAATATTCATTAAACCAGTTTGATACTGTATTTTGAAAAGGTTGCAAGAAATATAGAACATTATCGGACATCTTTAAGTTATACCTTTTTGGTATAGCAGAAAGCCCAATATCTGCCAATAAACTTGGAAAGATTCTACACTCTTAAATAGATTTTTTCTTTCCAAGGAAAATAACTAATGCAGATACCTAGTGACTTCTGCTCTTTGGTAAGTACTCAGACTACTGTTTTGACAAATTTGAACAAGAGAGTTAGAATGAACAAAGTCAAAATTGATTTGGGATTTCAAAATAATTCTTCCAATATTGTTTGGAAAGATAGTGAACCTAACAGCACAATTCTAGGCATGTCTGCTCAGAAGTAAGTCCCCTTCTAGTCAATTGTGATTACACCCTGTTCAGGTATGTTTTTTTACCCCAGCCAGTATGTTTGTGAAGTGAGGATTATGAGGGAAAATATTCAATCATGTGAGCTGCACCATATTTAGTCCATAACACAATATTCCTATGGTATTGCCTGGCAAGGGTCAAGTCCCAAGTCAGAAATGATGTCTGATCCCAGAATTCCAAAATGGGATCACTATTTTTAAAAACAACAGGATTCACAAATTCTTCTGCTGTCTGTATTATTTTACTTATATCCTGCTTTTCCAAATACTATTCAGAATGTCTTACACTAAAGTCTAAATAAAAAATCTTAAACAGGGGATAATATATCTGATCAGTTCAGTTCAGGCCCAAGATGGTGACAAGGGCCACAACAAAGATGGAATGGCACCACTAGCAAATGAAAAAAGAGAGGGGAAACTTTAGATACTAGAAATGAGATTATTTTTTTCAGGCCTGGCCTTGCTGGGTGAAAGGAGTGATAATGGCCTGTGTCTACTAATTTGGTTCCATTACCAAGGCAGTTAGTTAATTTTGCAAGGCCTAAAATTATGGGATTTTTGTAGTTTGTTTGATTTTTCTTTGAAAATGCATTATGAGGGCTTAGCCCTAAAAAGCAGCCTGGAAATATTATAAATAATAGAGGGCCAAAAGCACAGGCCTGTTACTGGTGGTCTGTTTCTCCCTCAGTTGAGCAGCTTGTCCAGATAGCATGGGGAAAGAATAAGTGGAATGCAACAACTCTGGGGTAGGAGAAAGCATTCCCATTGAAGGAATGGAACTCCTCCCTAGCTCTGCTGTGTTCCATTCACTTCTGTACAATTTTATCGTCTCTAGATTTGCTAGGAACAAGTGTGAGCCAATGGAGTTACACATATTCAGGCTTGGATGTGACTTGGAATTCAACTGGCCACGAGGATAAATTGATCAAGCCAAAGGTTTCACTGAAAAGCTGACCTTTGCGAATGGACGAGGAAGCAAGGGCGCCACATACATGTTAAGCAAGGGTGAGACGCAGAAAAAGTTTAGAAGAGCATATCTTGGCCGGCTGAAGATGATAGAACTGAAGAAAAGGTCATGGGCAAGGATATGTTGGGAAACAAGAACAGAACAAAAAGGCCAGGCAAGTCTGTGAGAAGCTTGGAAGGCTAGGACAAAGAGTTTGTGTTGGATGTAGGAAAGGATGCAAAGCCAGAATATGGATTTGAAGGTAGTAGAAGGATTTGAAGAGGGGCACCAATATTTTGAGTGCTGAGAGGAGTGAATTATTTTCTGGATATAGGTGAAAAGACTGGGCTGTTATTCAAAGTATGAACCAGTGTTTTGGGTGAGGGAACTGGACGGAAGGGCCAAATGAAGAGTGACACTACTTGGCAACTGATAGAAACAGGGAACAAAGGAGAGGAAAGAATCCAATATGAAGCTACAGATTCTTGATTAATCAACAAGGTGGTGGGCACTGACTACATCAAGACGTTTAGAAAGACAATGGTGTAGTAGTAAATAGCCACGCCCACAAGGAGAGTCCAAAAATGCAGGCAGCAGCGTCTATCCATATCAACAAGCCAGTTTTAGCAGGTCTCATCTCTACCGGAAGCAAGTTTCTTGCCCATTCAAGACCGGGGCACCCCAAACTACTTTGCAGTACAATATTGTTGCTGGGAAAATTCCAGCTACTGTGAGGATTGCAGCTAAGCTCAGAAGCAACAGTGAAGTCCAAGGAGGGAGGCAGATGACATCAGTGTTCCTGCTAGTCAAAAAGGGTTGTGCATTGTCCCCATGAGCCCAGGCTCTACTACAACACTGGTGACAGAGGAGAGGAAAGACTGAGGAGCTTGGCCTTCAGTATACTAGACACAAAAGCCATTTATAAGGTTTGTAATCTAAAAGTGTTAAAATGTTCCAACAGACAAATAATTTTAAAACCCATGTTGATACTATACCATTTGTTTGTAAGGTTACTACTGACAAGATAATAAACTATTCTAAATCTTACACATCTGGAGACCCCCTCCCTTGGCCTGTATTTCATGTTTTTAAAAAGTACATGGGTATTTAGAAAGACATGTCCACAATAACAAACAATCTATATTAGAGTGGCTCTGCCGAAGTTAGCTTTTACCAAATATATTTACACTGTGACAATGAAAGGACAAGATAGTTTTGTGCCAGAATCCTCCAGTGTGATATGTGGACTCACAAGAAATTACAGTTACTAGAGTAATACTGAGTCCGCCTGATTAAATATTTTGCTTCCTCCAATTGGCAGAACGTTTTAGAATAAATATACCCAATAAACAGTAAAAACACAATATTTAAAATGCTGAAGCAAGGTTTGAAATCCCCCCAATTCCTTCTAAAAACGTTTCTTTCGCTCCCTTGCAATTAACCATGTTTTTTGTTCCCCTTGACTTCTTGTAATTGATTAATCTGCCAGTGCAAAGTCTGTTTTTTCAGTAAATGTTTCTCTTAACCCCACCAGGAAAACCTCAACTATTTTTCTTCCTAGCACCACTTAGTAAGATAACTAACTGCATTCCTTCCATTAGCTCTGCTAGGCACAGTAATATGACTGCCTTTGTTTCTTCTACCATAGAGAGTAATTACACTTCCCAGGGAGGAGATAAAACAACTCAGTGGCTCTTCATGATCTCTAGCAAGAGATTTCTTGAGAAACTAAAGCCAAGGAGTCTTCAAATTAGCATCATTCTTGAGAGAAAATATGAATAACTGAGCAGAGAAATCGATTGTAACTATATCATAAATCACAGAGCTCTGGCTAACCTGTATATTCAGTTGTATTTAAGATAATTTTCATTTCTTTGCACTGCCTTACAAATACTAAATTAGGGGCAATTGGCTACCGGTACCTAAACTAATTGCCCTTTTTGCAACTTCTCATCCCACCAACAGCAAGAATAGCCTCATATTGGAGAAAGCACTGCTTTGTCAGTTGAATGTGAGCTTTTTTGCCCTCACAATGAAAGCAAAATGTAACATTATAGAAGCTGTGTAAGTAATGTTCTCTCTTTCAGTCTTAAAGGGTGCATGGGACAGAGAGAGAGAGAGAGAGAGAGAGAGAGAGATTCCACATACAACCCCCATAGCACAATTGTTTATTTCCCCAGATGGAAGAGTACTCTAGTGTATTATTGTGGATTTTTATTTCAATTTAAGTTGTTGTTTTAACTAGTATTGTACAACACCCTAGAATTTGTTAACTAAGGATGTTATATGCACATATTCAATCAAATAACAAATAAAATAGAGATTTGGAATTGGCCCAGAAAGACTGGATTCAAAGTCCTGCAGGGCCTTAGAGTGTCGAGATGCAAAAAAAGGGTAGGGCTCCTGCATCTTTAATAGTTGTATAGAAGGGGGAACTGCAGCAGGTGTCACTTATCATGCCATTGCATCCAGTCACGCTACTGAGCCACGAAGTTCCCTGGGTGATCTTGGGCCAGTAACTGCCAAGGACAGAATAAAAATGTAATGCATAATAATCATAACAGTGTGGGGGGCTATTCAAGCTGGAAGTCTCAGCTTTGTAAAATGGAAGACATCCATAAAACATGGGAAACTACAGAAGTGCGTTCTCAGCTGTAAGGAAATGTAGACTTTATGCTCTTATTTCTGCAGCTCGAGAAAAAGGTCTTTTACAGCTCAGTCTTATTGAGTTCAATATCCTTCACTTTGTTAGGGAGGCAACTTGTGTATCACCAAAGAGGAAGATGAAGGGGGGTACAAATTTGCATAAAATTTGCCTATGTTAATTTGTATGAACAGATGCAAATTCAGACATAATACTTATAATTTGATAGAAATATAATATATCTCATCACAGTGAGGCAGACTGACATGTGGCTGCTCTCTCTGCTTTCCTGGTTGATGAACAACTTCAAGGCTCCTGCTTTCCTTTCTTATGTTTCCTTATTTTTGAACAGGACTTGGGCTGATCAATCCTTCAAAAAAAGAATTGACCTCTGTAAAGTATAGCATACGGCCACCCTAAGATCTGTACTGCTACAAGGAAGATTTCAGGGTATTTCATTTGCTGCATGTTTATGTCCTTATGGAACTGAAGAGGTTGAGCTGTTGCACATGTCTTGATATACTGTCCGTTTATGCATGAGATCAGAATTAAATTATTGCCAGATTTAAGGAAAACTTTGAATGGGCTAATCAGATATTTTATATCTATAAAAACAGTCATCCAATTGGGGGTTTTGCAAAACATTTTGTAAATGCAATGAGGGTATGATTGGGAAAATGCTGATTTAGGGAGAAATCCTATGTCTCCTAGACAGCATCTGGGATGGACGCACACACACACAGAGGATTCTGTGGTTTCTGGGCTCCAAGATCAGAAACAGGGTTCCAACCTTGAAGCCCAGAAACCGCACTCCCCTCCCCCTCATAGCCAATGCAGTTCTAGCTATATCTCCATGTTTGGAAATGGAGCACAGAGATGGGAAAAGGGGGCGTTCCTGGGGCAGGGAAGGGAGGAGACTAGGCTATCGGCCATACAACTTCTCCTATGGCCACCCCAGCCTCCTCCCAAGCCTCCATGAAGCGCTGCTGCAAGATGGGCAAAATCACCTGTCTAGCCGAAATGCAGGGTGGCTGGAGAACAGAGATGATGATCACCTCTGCACTCAGGCCGCCCTTCACTGGATACTTCGCAGCCTCTGATTTTGGAGGCTGACAGCTACCTTCATAGGATTCTGCCCTTAACGTTTTAAATTTTGGGTTTAGTTATATTTATGCTGGTCTATGACCATAATAAAGATCTGACTGAGAAATAGGGCCACTAAGTTCAATGGGACTAGCTCCCAGGTAAAGCGTGTACTGGCTTGCAGCCTTACCATCTGGCCTATACCGAACCATTTACCCTATTTATCCAAAGCGATAACAGTACAATCCCAAATATGTTTATCAGAAATATATGATTGGTAGATTTACTCATAGGTAAGATTTACCCTCTTACCTATGACTCAATGGGATTTACTTCTGATGAGAAGCGTAGCTCAGTGGAAAAGCATCTGCTTTGCATGCAGAAGGTCCCAGGCATCTCCAGATAGGGCTGGAAAACTCCTGTCTAAAACTCCTGTCTAAAACTCAGTGTCGACAGTACTGGGCTAGATGGACCCATGATTCTGACTCAGCATGTTCCTATAGGATTGCACTGAAAATGTATGGATTAGATCTACAATACTCAAAACTATTACCAGAACAATCCCACTTTCTTTCAGGAGAAAATATTCTGGGGCTTACTTATTTATCAATAGGCTGTAATGTACTTTCATAAAGATCTCGTAGCCTCTCGATAATGGGGTTTGCGTCTTTTTTCTGTAATGAAATAATTATTCTGAGATTTTGGACAGGTAGTGAAGATCTGTGCATTTTTAAAGTTAGGGAAGAAGAAATATCACAAAGGAACCACAAGGACATTCTAGGAACATTAGCCAAAAAACATAGCTATGATACAATAGAGTTTAAAAATAGAAGACAGTGGTATAATAGCTGACAGGAAGAGTAGCAAGGTGGTTGTTACACTGAAGTGCAAGTTCCTCCATTCATTCCAATAAATGGCATTTTAACATAATAGAAGTCTTTTATAGTCCGTACTAGGACTGTATAGTGTTTTCAGTATCTCCAAGTTGTAATTTTTCTGACAAGAAGATTCAGAATATAGAGACGCTTAGCAAAAAAAATCCACCTTAAGTTATATTAAATATTAAGAGATAATGAATTACATCTAGCTGACTAAATATATGATACTCTACATCACTGCATGAAGGTGGTGATTCTAATACTCATAGATCAATGTATTGTGTTGAAGTAATTTACCATACTGTCAAATCACATTAAGATCTTTAGAAAGTATAGTGGCCCAAATTCAGACAAAGTTAGTTGTTGCTTCATTCCCACTGAAATCGATAGGTGAAGTCAATTGTGAGAAATTTATGATCTATTACTTTCAGTGGGACTTTAGCGTGGCTAATTTATTTGGTTCATTTTATCCAGCTTGGGACCAGTGAAGTCAATGGCAAAATGTCCTAAAGATAATACTACAGCCTTAAATAATATACCACATACAATTGAGGGAACCCATTTTTTGACCCTAACTTCATTGGGCAAAGAATGTTAGCTAACCCTAACTTGGTTTTGAATGGGAGTGAACGGTACCTGGCTTTGGCAAGGATCAATATATAAACAAACAGATGCCTGGAAGATAAAATGTGCCAGAGATTTTGCTTTCTGATTTTACAGTTGCAACTCCCATTGCCAAAGAAGAAAGCAGCTTTTAAATTGCAGATTGGCTTCTTTTTTAAGCAGTGCAAAACGTCTGCCCTATAATCAGGAAGCAAAGCTCTTGTTGCCCATACAGTTCTCTTCTCTACCCACAGCAGTTCCTCTTACCCCCTTGAAAAGCCTCTCCTGAAAGGCAAAGGGTTACCCACAAGTAGATTCAATGTATTTGAGAAGCTGCAACCAGCAGGGAAAATCGTGAACCAATTCCTCTGTGCATGTAAAGAAGCCCCTTAGGCATGTGAAAGGGGCTTAATGGATTCTGGCCATTGTGTGGAAATGAAACTGAAAATTTGACAACTTCGAGGTTCAGAAATGAGTAAGACGTATTCTTACATGTTTCAAAACTAAACTCGTAAGTTGAGTGTTTGAACGTAGGGCTTCTTCACAAGAGGAAACTAAAGCACGCTCTGGCTGGCTACTCCTGGAAGTTCATGCATCCTTTTGATGACATCAGCATTAGCCAGGATGTCTCCCGTGGCTCCCCCTTATTCCATTATAAAATAGATCAAAGAAAAGCTGAAATGAACCCTAGTGGTGCAAAATCGGCTGGGGTTGCACTATGAACTTGCTGAGGAAGGACTTTAGAGGCAGAAGAGGGTAAAATGGCTCCCTCCAACAAAGGGAGGCAGATCTGATCCCCCACCTCACCAAGAGCACCCTTTTAAGTTCAATGGGACTTACTCTCAAGTAAGTGCACTGAGGATCTTATGTTTACTCAGAAGTCCTAGCTTTCCTGGGGGCTGCGAAGTAAACACGATTTCCCTTAGAGACACTCTTATTCTGATTCATGCAGGATTGAAGTCTTTTTTTTAAAAAAAATACTCCGAATATTGAATAATTGAGGGCAGGATGTAAGCTAGTTTTAGGAAGTAGTTTGTGTGTCGTGGCTTCATTCCTAAGCATTGCTGGAAGACGCTGGCTGAATTCGGACAACACGATAGTCAATGGTGGGGTAATAATCAACTTTACAGTTGTTCATCTAGGGGGTACTCCCCACACAACATGGTAATAAATAATCAACTGTGGTGTGGATTAGGATCAGCGCTGAGTTGACTATGGCAGCATTCGGATCACACAATAGTCAAAACAACTGACGATTGTTTCCCCCACACCAGTTGTTTATTGTGTCGTCGGAATTGAGCCACTGTTTATAAAAATACAAGTCAGATAGGTATTTATTTGGGAGTGTGGGTGGGTGTACAATGCTTGTGAGTACTTTGTCTATGTATAATAAGTGCTCACTTATGGTTATAAATATTTGGTCGCCACACTTTGGAGTCAATTAATTTCACCAACACACTTCTGATGAGAATTCATTGCTGATTCCCTGTTCCTGAATATTCTCTATCAGCAACTTGGCAGTCCTCCCACAAAGATTCTGCAACTTACTAGCACAAGAATAAACAACATGTTCAGCACTGATTATCACAATAAACATATATTGGTAATAGGCATGTTTTAACTCCTGGTAGATATGCTGCACACTTTGTGACATAGAGGTTCATCAGACACGCATTTCATCGCATGCTTGCTACTGTCCACTTACGTCATCTGCCTCCCATTCCTTCTGATCGTTTTTCCGTCTCAAAATAGACCCCTTTTAATCTGACTTTTAAAAAAAAAAATGGAATGTGCCACAATCCCCTGCTGTGTGCAGGAAAAGCAGTGCGATACAAACGGACCCTAAATGGGCCACATGGTGTTTGTTTACTTCCTCTGTAATAACGAGGGACAAAAGCGGGGACGGAGAAGCAACGGTAAGGAAATGCGATTTCCCCCCATGTGATGATGCTCTTATTCATTAGCTATTTATCCTGTGTGAAAATCTTTGGATCAAAGCTCAACATTAAAGATTTTTGAAATTCTGAAGAAAACATAATACAATCCCAATGTATAATTCGTCATCAGGGAGCTAGAAACTTACTTCTGTTAAATTGAATGTGGAATTCCCAGCATCCTAAAGAATGTTTATCTGCAGGGAAAATAAAAGTGCCTTGGTGGCAGTATACCTCCTGTTGGCTTCTATTCATGTACTGGTAGATCCAGATCCACTATATCAAGCACACATGGGGTTTGGTTATGATTACAAATGTATGGACTTTGTTCATGTCTGCAACATTTATACACATAATGTCAGAAGTTATTTTGTGTCCCCCTCCTGCCCTGCCCCCCCCAATTTATGTTATTTATTTGTTTAGAATATTTATATCCTACTTTTCTCATAGACCAGGAGTGGGAATTTTTTCAGCTTGAATTTTTTTCAGCATGCCATCAGAGGGCGGGCCTGAAGCAAAAGTGAGCGGGGACATCCTCCCTCTCTTCCATACACGTCCATTCATACATACATCCATTCATTCACACACATCCCCACACTCATTCATACATATCCTATAATACAGAGCAGAACTCACCAACCAGGTATCCTCCAGATGTTTTGGACCAGCACTCCTGACCAATGGTCATCTGGCTGATGGAAATTGAAGTTCAAAACATCTGGAGGGTACCAGGTTGGGGATGACTGACACAGAAACTCCACGCAGCTTGTGAAGGTAAACCTATATTGGCTAGACAATTACATGTGTGATTAATGAAGCCTTCTTTCCTCATTAATGACTTCTATACATATAGCACAAGTGAGGCTCGAAGGATGTATAAAATCCTCTAATTTGAATGTAAAGCTGCTGGCTTCAATGCACATTAGATTTAAAACTGCACATTCTTCTCCTGAATTAAGTTCGCAAATGATACGCATGGTTTTAGAGCATGCTCAGGAGATACATCAGTTACTCTTTATTCAACTTCACCCTCATGATCTAGGTAGCCTAAAGTCTCATTCAGGCACACAACTGATGTTAACTTGAATCCTGTTCAGACATTCAGCTGCGAGTCTTTGGGCTCTCGTTCACAGATGCATATGCATGTTTGTTTGTTTTACTTCTCTACACTCTGTGATGGGCAGCTGAGGCCAATGTACACAGTCTAAACAATGCAAAGCATCCTCAGAAGAGGCAAAGGAGAAAGGAGGGATGTTCAATCCATTCCCTGCAAGCTGCTTTTCCACTGAAATCCCCCCCTCAGCTGCTTTTACACCTTTTAGTATTCCTACCAGATCCATGTTTATCTCAGCAGCACATGTTGGGAAAACCCATGGAAGAAAGTCTGGGAGGGAAGTTTTAGGGAAAAGCAGCTGTCAGAGTATGGATTAAGCACCCTGTTCCCCCAGCCCTTCCCAGGAGTATTTTACAGAAGATGAGGACATCGGGATATCGTTAAACATAGCTGCATGTAATATGTGGCTTGGCCCTGAATATGTGAACTAAGGGCCAAAACAAGATGCAATGTGGAAGATCTCAGATCAGATATTCCAAACCCATTATTTAAAAGCAGCTGAGAGAGGCCAGATTTGGATTGGGGCCACTGTGTGTGTGTGTGTGTGTGTGTGTTTAGGGGGGGTATCTTTCCCCCCCTGCAGTGTCTCCCCAATTGAAATTGTTTCCTAAAGCTGCTATTAAACACAGAGAAAGAGAAAGAAGATCTGCGTGAGTATTTTACCTGTCTTTTGTTTTTCTTCCTTTTGTTTTTTATCCTCCACAGCTAACAGGAGCTTGGGGGAGTGATTTCCACCTGGGGAAAAAGTCGGTGGTGGTTAAACTGACCCCCCCTCCAACCTTTTGGCCCCAGTACAAATCAGCCTCTTACCCTACACTGCTTTTAGCAAATGAGGAAAGAAAGAAGGAAGGAAAGAAAGAAAAGACATGAGGAGGTCATGCCTGCTTTATTGAACACTGGCTCCCCTAAAAAGCATTGTATTTGAGGTGATGGGAAAAGATACAAATGTTTTCTGTGACTTTTTTGCGTGATGTCCTATTCAAATATACAAATCATTCCTTGACGTTGTTCTCAAACGATGACTATGCATGTGAGGGCCAGGCCCAAGTGCATAGTCATTAAATACTGACCACATGGATCTGCATCCGTCTCAACAATTGTTCTCACCCATTTGTTCAATGGATGTTAAGGGTAAGTTCTAAAGTTATGTGTTGTCCCTACTTAGATTAGACTCATTGAAATGAATGGGACTTAAGTTAAACTAACACTGGATACAACCCTACATTTTTATCCTGCCCTTCCTCCAGTTCAGGTTGGTTTTTGCTAATGACACTTCCCTTACCCATTTTATCTGCTCACCATGAGATAGATACATTTAGATTAATAATAATACATTAGATACAAGTCTACTCAGAAGTTCCATTGAGTTCAATGGGGCTTACTCCTAGGCAAGTGCCCATAGGATTGCTGCCTAATGATTATTATAGATTATGGTCAGAGATGGTGACCTGGCTAGCTGATATTTGAACTCAGATCTCTATGGTCCTCGTTGGTCATGCTTAACCACTTACCCAAACAATGCGCTTTATAGCATAATCATTAATGCACATTTGCCATGACTTTGATCCAGTTTTTCAGGGCTGGACTCGCTCAGGGCGAGAGAACAGCACGATGGGGACGACGTCATGCCAGTCCAGCGCTGAAAAAGTGGATCAAAGTCGTGGCAGATGTGCATTAAATCTCCCATGTGATGACGCTCATGGATAGGGTTATGCTATAAAGCGTATTGTTTGGGGAAGTGGTTAAGCATGACCAACGAGGCCAATTGAGAAGTAAGCCTTATTAAGTTCAACTGAGCTCAGACCCCCTCTAGAAGGATTCGCTTTGGTGCCTGGCTGCCCGATTATGCGCATATTCGCAGAAGCGCATTTACTCCTAATACCTCTGTACGAGAGGCGGCGAAGCGCATTACGGGACGACCGAAATGCGCTTTAAACTTGTTGACATGCGGAGAATCGCATGTTTACACGGCGGTAAGGCGCTTTAACTGCCGCCGCAAATTAAAACTCGCGGATTAACGCGCATTTGATAATGCGCATAATCAGAGGTTTAAAGCACCTCAGCCCCCAATTTGCACTCCTCTCTTGTAGAGGTAAAAATTTTAATCAGCCTTGAAAGAGCTTTAAACCTCTCTTGTAGAGGCAGCCTCAGGCCCCCTCCACAAGGATACGCTTTTGCGCCCGGTTCGGCGATTATGCGCATTATCGCGGAGGCGCATTTACTCCTAATCCCTCTGCATGGGAGGCGGCGAGAGGCGGCGAAGCGCATTAATTGATGTCCAAAAAGCGCTTTACAAGACGTTAATGCGCATAATCGCTTGTTCACACCGCGAAAATGCGCTTTAACGGCCGGAGCAAAATAAAAGTCCCTATTTAACGCGCATTCAAAAATGTGCATTATCGGGGAGATAACGCGCCTGTACGCCCGTTTTGCGCTCCGCTGGTGTGGAGGTAAAATTTATAATGAGCCTTCAAGGCTCATTAAACGTCTCGTGTGGAGGAGGCCTCAGACTCAGCTCATGGGTATAGGATCGCAGCCTTAGGGCACAATCCAATGCATGTTTCTGGCCTCCTCCACACGAGACGTTTAATGAGCCTTGAAGGCTCATTATAAATTTTACCTACACACGAGCGGAGCGCAAAACGGGCGTACAGGCGCGTTATCTCCCCGATAATGCGCATTTTCGAACGCGCGTTAAATAGCGACTTTTATTTTGCTCCGGCCGTTAAAGCGCATTTTCGCTGTGTGAACAAGCGATTATGCGCATTAACTACCTGTAAAGTGCTTTTTGGGCATCTTTTAATGCGCTTCGCCGCTTCTCGCCGCCTCCCGTGCAGAGGGATTAGGCGTAAATGCGCCTCCGCGAAAATGCGCATAATCCCCGAACCGGCATCCTTGTGGAGGGGGCCTTAGCCAGTTACTGCGCATTAACCGAAGGGGAGTTACAACGCGCCCAGGCGCAATTCGTTCACTCACCACCGCCTGCTGGAAAGCGCCCTTGGTGTAGGTGCCGCCCCCTCGGTAGCCGATGGCCGGGATCTCGCGGCTGAGCAGGGCGCACTTGTGCTGCGGCGGCTGCTGGGCCCGGGCCGGGGGCGAGATGTAGTCCACGCGGGGCACCACGTTGTTCTTGGACGAGAAGGTGACGATGGCGACGCGCGTGGCCGTGGGCACGACCGGGAAGTCGGAGAGCAGCTTCTTGACGAAGCGCAGCTCGCTGAGGAAGTTGGCCTGGCCCACGCTCGACGACTCGTCCACCAGGAAGACCAGTTCCAGGCGGCCGCTCTTCTCCCGCAGCCGCCTCACCTGGCGCTTGAAAGCCCGGCCGAGCTTCTCTACTCTGCTCTCCGTCGCGGCGGCGCCGTCGCCGGGCGCCTGCAGCAGCGCCGCCTCGACGGCGGGGCCGGACGACAGCGCCGCCAACGAGCTGAGGTTGAGGGGGCGATAGAGGGCGAGGGGCTGCAGCGACGTCCAGCCCCACACCAGCGACACGCCGCCCCACAAGTACACACCCAGCAGCGGCCACATCCCTCCGAGTGCCCGGCCGACGGCGCCGAGTCCTCGGGCGGCTCCCTCAGCCGTACGCCCACCTGACGCCCCACGGGTGGCGGGCGGCTTTGCTCCGCACCCCGAACCACGCTCTCCAAAACGGCGTCGGCGTCCCTCTTCGGGCGCGCACGTGGAGAGGCGCTCCGCACGCTCCGGCGTCTCGCCTCAGTTTGGAGACCGTCGGCTAGAAAGAAAACTCTTCTCTCGAGCTCGCCGTCGCCGCCGCCCCCCCTTCTCTCAAGCCCTTCCCCGAAGTGTTTGAAAAGGGGTATATAGTCGAGATATGAATGTCTCTCTCTCCCTTCCTCCTCCCCGTGTTCTCTCTCTCTCTCTCTTTCTGTTTCAGTGCTGAAGTTGTTGCTGACTTAGATTCCTTGTCACCAGAGCCCCGCCGGTGTCTGCCAGGCTGTCAACATTCCCAACGCAAACACATCGGCACCGAGGCTTAAGCTCTGATTGATCCCATATGTCTGGCAGGCAGCACCGGACGAAGCAAGGGAGGGGACGACAAGGGGAGGGGACTTTTTTTTATTTTTTTTTAAAGGAGAGAGGATGGATGGATCCAGATACCAGGAGAGTCGCGGTAATTGGAAACACTTTGTACAACAATAATGCACTGCAGGAGACTCCGGAGGGGGCGCTTGGAGGGGGGAATTCCACCTTTTTCCTTTTAGGAATGCTTTAGCCCAGTGCTCTCCGGTGACCGTTATTCTAAGGCTAAGGTCGCAATCGTATGTATGTTTAGACGGTGTGTGTGTGTGGGGGGGGGGGAGTCCCACAACTCCCAGCTGACTGGGGGATGTTGAGAGTTGTAGGACTTCTTTTCCTGTCTAGAGATGCGTAGGGTTGTGCCCTATGTAGCTTTATTTCCCCAGAAGCTCAGGGCTCTATCTGCTCCGTTCTATGGTTGGTTAACCAAAAAGAAGTTGACCGCTATCACAGCTCTGCAGAATACCTTGGGTATCTCTTACGTTTACCTTTTAAAGGTTACATTTGAAACAGAGTGGGCCTGTTCAGGTGACATGCTAAGCCATAGTTAGGCTACTAACTCTTTTGCAGATGGTTATTGAGTGTGTTTAAACCGTGGTTATGGAGATACCATGGTTAGGAATGGTTCCCCCCGACATGCTTAAGTCATGGTACACACAACATGCTAATGTTTAGCTCAAAATGCCTAACCCCCGTGGCTTAGCATGCTGTCTGAACGGGGTCAGACTTCCATTCCTGCCTGGAATCTGTGTGCAATGCCAGCGCAGAGCCCTAAAACAAGAAATAATAATAAAGAAGAGAAGGCCTCTATGGGCAGAGTATATTCTTCTCACCTCACTGAGCTCCTGGTGCAACTCACCCTCACATATTTTGGGATTAGAGGGCAGGACTTCCCGATCCATTATTACTATAAAGTTGCTTCCAGACAACATTGGCAACTGGGTATTTTTGTACTGCCAAATCTGAAGTGAAGAACGTAGTACATTTGCAAAGTAACAATTTACAGAGGGATAGTTGAATGGAAATACTACCACGAAGTCATGCTTCCACTATACTAGTGCGGAGATGTGGCACTTTGATCGCTGTTGTCTTCATCCACATTCATCAGTGTTGACTAGCCACTTGAGTTAGCAATGGCACAATTGGGGGTTGCCACTATCCCGGTGTGGCTTGCAGGTGTTGGGCAGGATGATTCAGTGCAATGAGACCTTGTAAAGAACCCTCCATCTGAGAGCAGGATGGAGGATTCCATGTATGTACAGTGGAGGAAAAGGAGGGCAGGAAAGCCTGGTAGATCAGCTTTCCTAATTGCAATTGCTTCCTTTAGTCCCAAATGGGTAATGCAATGATGAAATTGACCAGACAAGATTATTAACTGTTTCTAGTCTAGACAATTCCTACGGAAATGTTCGTAATGTTTTTCTTTTCCATTTAGAGGGCTATATTTATGAGCATGTATGCCCATCCTTTCGCATTCTTAGTCTAAAACAATATTTTCAATAGTTCCAAACGTAAATGGTATGATATAGCATGTGCGCTGTACATGGGCATTAAATAGGGAGCAATGACAATCACACCAAAATGCGCAGATGTCCATTCCGTCAGTCGTTTTTGATCATGCTTCTGGCCTGGTTCCCTACACTAAGAAAACCCACAAAACCAGCATAATCGTGGCAGGACACACTCAAAAATAATGTTTGTATTACAAGCAATGAAATTTCTACAATTCGGCCTCCAAATCTCTGAAAAAATATATAATCTATACCTAACCTTACTATGCTTTTACACAACTGCTATTCATTTCTATGGAGGTTGCACAGGAGAGTTCCCAGTTGATTGGGCTATTTATTAGTCAGATGGAACACATACCCTATAACATTATTAAACAGTTTCACTCATTATAACTCCATGTTCAGCAGTCGCTTACTGTCAGAACATGACAAGCCAGTGCTGAGAACCACTAACTGTGAAAACACAGCAGTTTATTTTAATCTCAGCAACCTCCACACATGTGTGAAGCTGAAAATCTAGGAGACAATTATGCATTAATCCTTCTCATACAGAGATTAATGAAAATTCATATTCTGCTAGGTGACAGAATTCCCATCCTGCTGATCCTACAATCATACATTCAGCTCTTTCCTATTCAGCCCAATAGGACTCTGTGTGTCAAAAGGTTGATGGCTCAGTAGGCCATAAGACAAAATATCATTTATATGTATATGTATGATTAGTAAGGCTAAAGCAATTTTTCCTTTAAAAATAGATTGAATTGTAAAACAGTATACAGGATTCTGAAGGATTAAGAAATGAGGAATTCTGCAAAGATTGACAAATTCACTGGCGTAGCAATGAAACAAAGCAGCAAAGAAGTTAAAAGATATGAGGGGGAATGTAGAACCCTTTACATGATAAATCAGGATTCCTGGCTCTGTCATGGCTTCTTCTAGCATTCAGACAGTGGAGGCTGGTGGCTCTGATGTAAGTGGGGCTGTGAATCTGCTCTGGGTCTCAACCAGAACCAGTCAGAACTCTAACGGAGCTAGCCTATTGACATTGGAGCCACCAGTGTCCACTGTGTTCAAGTGAACATGGGCAGATGCCCCCAGCAGACCTCACTGCTCAACATAGGAAGGTGGGGTGGGAGTGGCCCCACCCCTCTTATGGAGGAGTAGGCAATGTGGTGCCCCCTGGACACCCAGCCCTCCCACTTTTTCTTAAAAAAAAAAGACATGTTCTTACTAGCAGCTGGTATTGCTGTGAAATAGGTTTCTGGGTGCTGAAAGCTTGGTTCAAATGTTAGATGTATTGGGGCAGTCTTTTGGGCAAGTCCTTTGCCACACCTCCTATCACAACCATTTTGGGGTGGTGCCAGAACAGTTTCTGAAATTGCCAAATGTGTTGTCTACCCCTGCTCTTACACATATTATAGAACCCTATTCAGGCACAACACCTGAATACGGCTATATATAGTCTCGAGGATATAGCAGTGAATTTTGCTCAGTATCAGTCAAACACAATGGATTTAGTTACACATGTTTAACTATTTAACTTTTAATAACAGATTCTTCTACAGTTTCCTTTAGTTTTATACATTCTGGAAAAGAGCTAAACTAAAGGTTGGAAAGGAATACGACATTACAAAATAATTAATGACCATAACTCACTGGGCAATACATCTGAATAACATATCTTGAATACTTGGATTTCTAACCTAAAAACTGTACTGAGCTATTTTTTCCCACAGCATACTCTCAAGCATACTGTTCCTGAACACTTACTAAATTCCAGATTCTCTTACTTGTGTTGGGCACAATAAATCAGTATGGTGACACCAGAAAAAACATCTGGAAGTGACCCTAAGACTGTGTTTTGAAGTTCACTTACTTGGAACTACATTTTGCTAGAATCAAGGTGACGGGAGTATATGAGAACAATACTGCACATAGCCAGAGGCTGGCATGTTTAAAGCATGGCTTCTTATGTTACTCCAGAGATGTGGGAGCCATTGCAGAGCTGCTCCTTCCTGTGGAAGTGTCAGACATTCAGGCCACAGTGCAGGAGCCTGTACAATGGCTTCTTCCTATGCTAGTGTCAACTGGCTTGAAATTGGGTTAATGCTGGTTTAGGGAAGACCTAGAGCCTATCTACACATGCAGGATAAAACACTTTGAAAACGTTTTGAAAACTGTATATGGAGTGTGTCCTGGGCCCCAACAGTTCTCAAAACTGTTATAAACCGTTTTAAACCATTTTAAACCATTTTAAAGCAGTAGTGTAGATAGGCTGACAGTTTTGAGAACTGTTGGGGCCCAGGACACACTCCATATACAGTTTTCAAAATGTTTTCAAAGTGTTTTATCCTGTGTGTGTAGATAGGCTCCTAGTGTGAACTCTTCCTGTGTGATGTGTAGCTTCCCACATTACCCCAGCAGTGAAGGAAGGAGCAATGTAAAGAACAAGCCTTAAAACATTTCTGGTAGTGGGTCAGCTGGCCAGGTCTCCTACTTTACAGAGGACAGTCCTTTACTAAGTCTGGTTTAAAAGAAGAGAGAGAAGCAGGGGGCTTGAAGCGGCCCATCCATAGTTTGCACCTGGAAAGCAGACTGAGCAGGCACACGGTTCCTTAGTTAGTCTTCCCCTATGGTGTGATATATTGTATTTCTATTTAAATTATATATATCCAAAATGTACACCTATTTATATATATTTGTATATGTAAATGCTATACAAATTGATGTCTTCTGCAGGCAATGAATTTCCTCTCTTTTGGCAATGCTTCAGAGGCCACCTTAGGTGGATGAATTGTCCTACATTGCTGGATTCAATGGGCTTTTTATCCCTTCCAACTGTGGCCCCCTCTACAAGATTTTGGTTTGACGCTCGGTTGCCCGATTATGCGCATATATGGAGAAGCGCAGTTACTCCTAATACCAATTCACGAGAGGCGGTGAAGCGCATTATGGGCTATATGAAATGTGCTTTAAAGTTGTTTACATGACCATAAGGCGCTTTAACTCCTGTGGCAAATTAAAACTTGCTATTTAACGCGCATTCGAAAACGCAAATAATCGGAGATAAAAAGCGCTTCGACCTCCGATTTGCGCTCCGCTCTTGTAGAGGTAAAATTTGTAATGCGCCTTGAAAGAGCTTTAAATCACTCTTGTAAATGTGTGTGATGCAGTGATGAGACAGGAATAGGAGGATACTGAGCAGTCCAACTCTCTGAGGGCAACTATGAATATCGTTAAATGTGTGTTTGCCAAATAATGGTAGCAGCAAGGGTGAAAACCAGGTAAAGACATGCCTAGAATCCTACCTTTGTGTGTGTGTGTGTGTGTGTAGGGGAGGGAGCAGTTTGCGTTGGATGTTTAGGAAAATGGCAGAGATGGGGAGGGTTAAAACAACCACTGTTCCTACCACTCTTCTGTTCTAAATTGTGTCTTCTCAAAGTTGCTTTTTACACAAACAAAGTAGCCATCAGAATTTTAAAATATTATTATTATTATTATTATTATTATTATTATTTACATTTACATTTATATACTGCCCCACGGGCGAAGCTCTCTGGGTGGTTTACAAAGATTAAAAACACTTACCATTAAAAACCGATATACAAAATTAAAACCATAAAAAGCATAAAAACAGATGACATACAATATCCATTTAAAACAACTATTCTGGGTAAAAAAAAAACACAACCCTCAACATATGCTGTTAAATGCTTGGGAGAAGAGAAAAGGTTTAACCTGGTGCTGAAAAGACAATGTTGGCACCAGGTGAGGCTCGTCGGGGAGAGTGTTCCATAATTGGGGGCCACCAATGAAAAAGCCCTCTCCCTTGTTCCAATCTTCTGAGCTTCTCTCAGAATAGGCACCCAGAGGAGGACCTTAGAGGTTGATGCCCCTTATAGATCCTACTTGAATGGGTCATTAATGGGAAACATGAGGTAGGGAGAAATGATATGAAATATGCACACATAAATCTTGAACCTCAAAAACAGAACCTGTGCCAGAAAGACTTGAAAAGTCTGTACTTCTTAATTAAACTAGTCATCGAATTCTCCAGAGATTCCCCTGCTTGTGTTCAAGCAACTGAAAATAACAGAACTGCAAGCTTGCTCTTACTAGCAAAGGGAGGTTAATTATCTTCAGCCACGGTTTTAATGTGCATTGATCTAGAGCTCAATTAATTGTGCAGAAAAATGGTGCTTTGCAGTCAAAGTTGCAAAATATAGCATACACCTTAACATTTCTGTTTGCGATGGATAGCAAAGGTGATGTTGAATCCATTTGAAAGAGCACCCCAGAGAAATTATATAGCAGAATTCCTAAAATGCAAATGAGATTGTGACTCACTCCTCTGATATCAGAATTGCTAAGGGTTGCTTTTCACATCTTCTTATTTAGTGCCTAAGCACGGCAATTCCCATTAAAATTGTGCCATATGGCTTTAGTTAATACTTTCACTTTATTCTTTAGGCAACCAATCGCAGGTTATAGCCTGTTCCATACAATGCAATATAATAACAATAAAAATTTAGTCACAAGGTTAAAATTCAGTAATAAAAATTCTATCACAAAGTTAAAATTCAGTGTATTCACATACTTTACAAGGATATGGCTTTAGTTAATGGGAATGGGGGCTGGAGAGATATTGTATGAGGATCACTGCTGCAAAAGACATTGTGAGGGGGTGGGGGAGTTAAAAGATTGTACCAATCTGAATCCAGACATTTCCTAAAGCTTTTCCCCACCCTGAAAAAGAAAACAAGACCATTACTACCATCGACATCTCTGCAGCTTCGGTTATCACAGGAATAGTGACAGAATCCCCCTTGACTTGAAGAGCTGGGGTGGGGTGTGGGGCTTGGGATGCATGCAGTGGGGTTTTGGTTTCATTTCATTTATTACATTTCGATACTGCCCAATAGCTGAAGCTCTCTGGGTGGTTTATAAATATTAAAAAACTTTCAAATGCAATATTAAACAGTATAAAACTGTTTATGTAAAAACATATATACAGCATAAACATACACAGAGAGAGACACACACATCTAAGCAATTTTAAACAATCAAACATAGGAAAATTCAGGACCTGATTAAAATGATTGCACTTTTATGAGCCAGTCAGTGTGGAGGTCAACAAGATGAACCTGAACAGTCTCAGAGCTCATTTTAATATTTCAACAGCCTTCCAGGGAAAAGCAGAATACTAGTGGGCCAAATTAATATATGTGACCAAGCCTGTGGCTTCATTCGGACAACACAATAGTCAACGGTGGGCTAATAATCAACTCGGCAGTTGTTTATGTTGGGGCTACTCCCCTCATGACATGATAATAATCAACCATGTTGTGGATTAGGAGCGGTGTTGAATTGACTGTTAGTATGGACTAATACTGAGTTGACACAGGCTGTGTTCAGACATCATAATAGTCAATGGTGGGTAAACAGTCAACTCCACGGTTGATCACCAAGGGATTACTCCCCACACGACATGATTATAATAAACCATGGTGAGGATTAAGGCTAGCGTCGAGTTGACCATTAGTTAACAGTGTGTTTGACATCCCCTGCCCTCACACCCTCTCTCAGTCCTCCCACTGGCATCCCATCAGCCATTGTGAGTTCTGCCAGCAGGATTAGAGTGGCAGCCACTACTTTGGTCGACCTTGCCAGGAGATTCTGTAGTTGACAAAAATAACTAACTGTATGTGACAAAATAGTCAACAGTGCCCGACACATGACATGATAACCAACAGTTGTTCAAATAATCAACTCTGCACAATGTTGGTTATTTGTATTGGTTATTTCAGCCAAATAACCAACTGTGGTGTGAAAACGTCCCAACAGACAACACAACCAAATGTTATCATGGGTTATCATGGGTCATCATGTCCTCCAAACCTAGTCTCACTCAGCCCCCATTCTTCCACCCCAGTCCTCCTGCTAGTATTGAATCATCCTTTGCTGCCGAAAAACTATCCTGCTAGTTGGACTAGAGCAGCAGCAGCCACTTTGACCACTCATGTTTTGTGACTCAGCGGCCAACAAAAATAATCAATGGTGGCTGACAAAATAACCAATGGTGCTTGCCACACACCACTATAACCAACAGTGGTTCCAATAGCCAACACTGCACAGTGTTGGTTCTTTGTGTGGGTTATTTCGGCCAAAGAACCAACCGTTGGTGAAAAAACTTCCTCTGCACAACACGATAACCCATGGTGGGCTAAATAGCCAACCATCGACTATTTAAACCACCGTTGATTATCGGCTGTTTCTACACCAAGCTGTTTGCCTGGGATGGCCTCCGGCTGGTCCTTGTGCGCCGATGGTATGTATTAGGTACTTCTGGGAACACCCTCCCTCCCTCTACACCCCTATGGTGTAGAAAGGGTCATTGTGTTGTCTGAACCCAGTCTGCGTGTCTCTCTTTAACTTGCTCAGTTCCAGCTAGATGCTGCCTTTCTGTGCCTCCTCAGTACCTAACTCTAACATTTTACTAACTTGGGCTGCATTCCTATACACAGGGATTGACAAATCCAGGTGGGCTGGGGACCACTTCCCCCCTCCATGGGATGCGCTCTTGCTGCTGCGATGTTGCTGAATAACCCTCCATTGGAATTTACTGCCAAAATTCAGCAGCAAACCACCATTTTTTTCATTGGCACTGGTGTGAATTTCAACAGCATGGTGGCCACACCAGAAAGCAGCAGGGGCTGCATGTGGTCCATGGATGTCATGTTACCTACCCCTGCTATTCACACTTACATGGGAGTAAGTCAATGGGGCTTATTTCTAAGTAGAAATGAATAGGATTACCCAGTAAGGCTGCAACCCTTTACACATCTTACTGAGCTCAATGGGCTTACTTTTGAGTAGACATGTATCGACTTGCACAGGATCTTTTGGGATAGGTGTGCTTACTTTGGGTGTAGGTGAAGCAAATTTTTTTTAGGGTATTGGCTAGCAAGGAAAGCATGGAAAAGGAGGATGAAATTGACAAGGACATTGACAAGAGGGGAATATCAGTATGTTTTCCTAAAAACGAATTGTGAATGCTCAGAAAGGGCTCAGAAAATTAATTCTATTTGGAAACACTTGATGCGGAGAGGGGGAGTTTTCCTGTGTAGCTGGCAAGCTCAGTGGATCAACTGCAGACAGAGTGCTAACATAGGGTCAATAAGGAGTTCTGCTACAAAGGCACTTGGGATACCTGTCGGGAGCCAGCAGGAAGACTGAGAGGGAGAGGGGAGAAACAAGCCACAAAGTGCCCGATTGTCTGTCATGTTAGTAAGTGAACAATCAACCCATGGTGGCTTATTCTCAGGGTGTCTTAGCATGATGTGCGAACTTGCCCAGAGGGACTAGACAGAGATAGGATTGCAATGTAATGTAGGTAAACTGGAGGAGGGATGGATAGACTCATCTCCATCCATGCTCGCCAGGCACTCATCGCCACCACCTGACCCTGCTCACTGTGCCATGTGAGCTGCTGGACAGCCCGGAGTTTTCCGGAAATGTAATGTTGCATAAAGGGCTGCCATAAAAGGGGGCCATTTCAGTAACGTTACAGGCATAAGTGGACCATTTACGGCTGTAATATTGCATAAATGGCCCCTTTAAGCCTTTCATAAGCCACCATTTGCACGCGAAATGGAGGCTCGCTGAAGGGTTGGGCATCCCCAGGGTGGTTGCGGACTGCACAACGCTTGGTGAACGGGTCCGGTAAGTGCGTGCTAAATCAGTGAACACAGGGTCTGGGAGGCTGAGCAGGGCGGGGGAGTCCACTGGACTCCACACCCCTTCTGGACTCCACCCCCTCCAGACTTCCATGACATTGCTAAACTGGAACTGCAATTCTGTACAGCCTTACCTGGGAATAAGTCCCATTGATCTCAATGGGACCTTTCTGAGTACACATGCATAGGATTGCACTGCAAATTGACTAACTTAGAATAGGTTCAGCAATTGTATGCTGAGCTGCTGTCTCAGTACCGGAAAGTAAGAGAATAAGGGACAAAGAAAACTCAGATGTTACACACCCACATACAATTGCATTTTCTAGCTTTTGCTTTTTACAGAGACAAAAAATTACAACAAATTAAAAGGCCAATTTATTGTGTCTCTTTATCCCAGGGCCAAACTAATGCTGACTAGCTAACCATAATTAGGAGATTGGAAGCTTCCTGTGGGCTTGTGGGCTTCTTCAGCCTCCAATTATCCTCTCATATATGAACTTCCCCTTTCTTTCATTTTTGTCTCTAATCATGGTAAATATTCCATCTTGCTGAAGGGGCTACTGACCCACAACTGTCATCCCTACTACATATTGTAGTTCCATTTAAATTATAGTAATTCTTTCTACATATGCAAAATTTTACACTGATCTGTGCCCTCTTTTGTTCTCTATTTAGGTGATACATTTCCTCTTTACTGAACAAAAGAGGGCACAGATTGGTGTAAAATTTTGCATATGTAGAAAGAATTACTATAATTTAAATGGAACTACAATATGTAGTAGGGATGACTGTGAGCAGGTGGCCCCTCTGCCTTCTTACCCTGCTGCCCAGGTGTTAACTGTTGATGGGCAACTTCAAGAACACTGCTCTTCCTTCTTACGGTTCTATATGTTTTTATAGAACCAAAACATCACTTCAAATAGAGAACTATCCTTTGTAAAGTAGGACACATGACCATCCTAACTGTGGTTAGTTTCAAACCAGTGTTTGCAATTGCAACCATGGACCCCTCTACAAGGATTCGCTTTTGCGCCTGGTTAGGCGATTATGCGTATAATCGCAGAAGCGCATTTACGCCTAATCCCTCTGCACGAGAGGCTGCGAGAGGCGGCGAAGCGCATTAACAGATGTCCAAATGTGCTTTACAAGTAGTTAATGTGCATAAGCGCTTATTCACACAGTCAAAATGCGCTTTAACGGACGGAGCAAAATAAAACTCACGATTTAACGCGCATTCGATAATGCGCATAATCGGGGAGATAACGCGCCTCTACGCCCGATTTGTGCTCCGTTCTTGTAGAGGTAATTTTTTTAATGTGCCTTGAAAGAGCTTTAAATGCCTCTTGTAGAGGCACCCCATGTTTAGAAGTGGGCTTGCTAACTGTGGTATGAGCTAACCTGGGAAAAAAAATGCCAGCACAAAAGCAATGCTTTGGTAGAGCTAGTTTTGAAAGGGAGGAGAAGTTGAATGCAAGAGTGGGAAAGGAAGCAGAGGAAAATTGGGAAAAGAAATGGCTACCTTTTACTAAGGCCTGGGGCTAAGGGACAGCCTAGCCTGGAATATGCACCCATTACAGTGAGGAAAATATTGAGGCTAAATTGTAGGTCATACTTGAGAATGTTTATGTAAATTTATTCCTTTTATTTATATGGCATATCCAGACCTTGTAAAATGTGCAGAAGCAGCATTAGGACAGACAAAGGAATAAGACCGAAAGTGTAGCACAAGGATAGGGAACCCTTTTTAGCTTGAGGGTCACATCCTCTTTTGGTTGCATGTCAGAGGTGGGTGAGCCCTTGCAAAAAGTGGGCAGAGCCACCCCACCCTCTCTTTCATCCACACAAACACACATCCATCCTCACACACACGCACACCAAGCACACCTCTCTCTCTCTCTCTCTCTCTCTCTCTCACACACACACACACACACACACACACACACACACACACACACACTTTCCCCCTGGTGCAGCAAGAGGTTTGGAAAAAGTTTACCACCGGAACCAATGGGATGCTTTTTTAAAAAAAAGTCTAATTGCCATGCAGGGGGGCTATTGGGGTGCACAGTGGATTGGGATGGGGAGAGTTAACCTTTCCTTCCCTACTAGCACATCTTCTCCAAATTGCCCCCCCCCCAATGGCGCCAATGTAAGATTGGAACTCAGTTACCCACTGCCTTTCATATTGCCTGAATGATCCAATGTAGTTCTCAGATTAAAAACACATTGCCTTTGAATTCCAGGAAGAGTGGAATTTTAAGATGTTTTTAATAATGTATCAGTTTTATTTGTTTTTAATCTTTTATCTATTTTATGGTCTTTGTATTTATATTTATTGTTGTTCCCTGCCTCGATCCAGAGGGAGAGGTGGGTTAGAAATAAATAAATAAATTATTATTATTATTATTATTATTATTATTATTATTATTATTATTATTGGAAGAGGAGGAGGAGGAGGAGGAGGAGATTATTTTGATCTGGTGTGACCTGAAATATTAAAATTATAGCCTGCATTGATCTCTTTAACCATCAAGCCTTGGTGTCTGTCATGTCTAATATTCCTTTAAATCAAAGACCCAATAATTTTGCCAAAGACACATGTTTGCTCTTACATAGACACAGATATAATCCTTCTTATGGGGCATTTGCATGCATTTTAAGAAAAACAACCTCAGAAGTGGTCCTAAGTCATGCCACTGCCTAGAGCGATAAACCACAAATTAATTTTAATAGTTTCTTCTTATTACCAGACTCTTAAAATGGAATAGCAGCATGCCTGCGTGCCGTCTGACATAGTTTAGGTATTGTTTGTGCCAAATGTGGGCGTTTGGCTTCAACTGCTGTAATAAGTTTATAGTCTGACTGGCTTTATAATTTATGTCAAATCCATTTACTGTTCATGTATCTTTTCAATTTCTCTTCTTCTTCTTCTTCTTCTTCTTCTTCTTCTTCTTCTTCTTCTTCATTGATTGGGCTCTTCTCATCACTCTAAGATCATAACCTACTTCCCTTAAACCAATGATGTAAGATTTACATGCATTTTGTTTGAATGCTAACTTTAGAACTGTTGAGTCTACTACAAGCTCACCTGTGCAAGATGTACTGAAATAAATAGGATTTACACAAGAACACAACTGTTGTGTCACTTCCATCCATTCATTCCCGCCATGCTTGCACAGGAGAGAGAGAGAGCAGAGGATGCAATCCTATGCATCTTTAGATAGAAAAAAAGTCCTACAACTCCCAGCATGCTCCAGCCAGCCATGGGAATTGCAGAACTTTTGTTTTGTTTTATATAAACATACATAGAGTTGTGCCCTCAAGCACTTTAGAGAATTCATCTAACCAATCCTTACAACAATCTTATAGCAGGCGTAGGCAGAAGGTAGTTCTCCAGATGTTTGGGACTTGAAGTGTCAGAAGACCCAGCCAGCATGGCCAATGGTCAGGAATATCAGGAGCTGAAGTCCCAAAGATCTGGAGAAGTACTTTCTACCTACCCCTGTGTTATACGTAAGACAGCCCATATTTTACACGCAGAAGGCTGAGGACAGCCAGTCCAAGTTATATGTGCCTCTCCAATCATCGTCACATGCAATGTCACACTGACACTAATGCCAAGTTGCAACTCTGAAGACTGTACACTTTGTGTTGTCTGAGAGTTGCAGCCCAGCATCCTCTGTGGCATTGAAAGGGATCATGAATGCGCCTTGAGCATTGTGTCACTGGCACCCTTTCAGCACCAGGTAAAGACCTTCTTATTTTCCCAGGCAATTTAGTTTTTCAGTTTCTGTTGTTTTAAATCTGTTACTATATTTTAAATCTTTGCACTGCTGCTAGGTTGTATTTGGGTTTTTTTTTAATTTTATGCTGTAAAACTTTTATACTGTATTTTAACAGGTTGCATTTTATGGTTTAAATTCTTGTGAACTACCGAGAGAGTAGTATAAAAATGTAATAAATAAATAAATAAATAAATAAATAAAATTGCTTAAGATACTCCTCGGCTTGCTTATCCCTTTAATTTTCATTTCCAACTGCAATGAAATGTTAACTATTTTTATTATCTATTCATTTTATTTAAAATTATTCATAGGCCGCCTTTAAGGATGGAATCCTCTCAAGGTGGCAGACAAGATAAAACCCATGCAAACTGGATACAATAAAAATAACTACCGGTAAGTACATATTCAATAAAAATCCATAAAATCAGAGATTACCAATAAAACAGAATTACCAACAAAACCAGCAGTCCAAGACACTGTGGGAAGGCCAGCAAAAACTTGAAACCTGCCAAGTAGGGGCATGACAAACCACCAATGGGAACTGATATACAAGAGATGGATTTTACCCACAACCCTTTCTACTTTTGCATCTTCCTACTTTCCCTCTGATTTCATCCCCAGTGTCTCTTTTAGATTGTAAGCACCTTATAGACAGAGACCCAGGGCTGGCCTTAGGGGTGCGTGAGCTGGGCAATCGCCTGGGGCACCAAGTTGAGGGTGTGTCTGTGCCAAGCTGAACTCAGTGGCTGTGTTTTTTTTAATGGATTGTCTGCAGAGAGCTGGAGTGGCAAAAAAGGAAATGTCTGTAACCTTTCTTTCATGGTTCTTATGCAGAGGAATAATAGTTTTCGTAAAGGCCCCCTCCACAAGGATGCGCTTTTGCGCCCGGTTCGGGGATTATGCGCATTTTCGCGGAGGCGCATTTACGCCTAATCCCTCTGCACGGGAGGCGGCGAGAAGCGGCGAAGCGCATTAAAAGATGCCCAAAAAGCACTTTACAGGTAGTTAATGCGCATAATCGCTTGTTCACACAGCGAAAATGCGCTTTAACGGCCGGAGCAAAATAAAAGTCGCTATTTAACGCGCGTTCGAAAATGCGCATTATCGGGGAGATAACGCGCCTGTACGCCCGTTTTGCGCTCCGCTCGTGTGTAGGTAAAATTTATAATGAGCCTTCAAGGCTCATTAAACGTCTCGTGTGGAGGAGGCCAAAGTGAGATCCTGGCTGACAGTAGATTTGAACTTTGGCCAGTAGCTCATGCTCTTAAACCTCTAGATGCAGTCCTTTTTGTAAGACAAAATAAATAAAGCCAGTGTTTAGAATTCTATAAACTTTGCCCCCCCCCCTGCAAGTGCAGTAGCTCTGGTACATGCAATCGGTCTCTAATGAGTCCACAGAGCTCCATGAGAATTAAGGCTACCCCCATTTGAATCAGTGGTGAGGAATGCTTTGGGCAGATGCATGCAAGTCGCTGCCTTGAACCAGAACAGCTGCTTTACCTCATGAAATAATGAAAAATAACATTCTGTACCATTATTTAATAAGAACCCTGAAAGACATCCAAGCAGAACAAGATGCAGGAGAGAGGTTACCCACTGGGCTGTTTATGGAAGTCAACAAGACAGACCGTGCTTTCTAGTGGGTGACATCAAACGTGACCTGGGCGCAGCTCAGTGGTAGAGCATCGGCTTTGCATGCAGAAGGTTCCAGGTTCAATCCCCGGCATCTTCAGGTAGGGCAGGAAAAACTCCTGCCTGAAACCCCGGGGAGCCGCTGCCAGTCAGTGTCGGCAATACTGGGCTTGATGGACCAAGGATCTGACTCAGTGTAATGGAACTTCCTATGTTCCTAAGACCAAATCCCCATTCAGACATAAAATCTGTTGGGTAATCTTGGGGTGCTCCCTCTAAGTCACTGGCTGGGTTCGGACGACTCAGTAGTCAACAGTTGATTAGTCAACAGTATCACTATGCCTAACTGACCTGATAAGGTTGTTGTAAGGATAAAATGGCAAAACCCCTTGGAAGAAGGGTGGGATACAAATGTGATAAACTAATAAGAATAATTAATTTTCAAATAATAGTTAAACAGAGTCTCTTAAAGTGATACCATACACTTACATATGCAGAAAATTAGCAGCAGTTTTAGTTTTAAAACATCAATACTTAGATGCATTTATTTTTAACTATACTTCTTCATGATGCTACTTAGAAACCAGAGGCTTTTGGAGCCACCAAACAGTATCTCACAATGTGATATGCAACTTTGAATTTGAAGCCATGATTTGCAATTAGTTGTTAGCCACTCCAAAAAAAAAAAAGTTGGAGGGGGACCTGGCTCTACTTTTCTTTACTTCTGGACCAGTTATTGGAACTGGGAGTTTGTGTGGTGTGGTTGCCTATGAATCACCAAAACAGAGGAAATGCATTGCCAACAACAACAACAGGACAAAAGATAATACAATTTGCACAAAATTTGCACATGCTACCTCATATGCATTCATTCAAATTTGGAAATAGTTATGATAATTTAAATAGAAATACAGTATATCTCACTGTACTGTGCAAGATTGTAACCAGGTGACCTGTGTGACTGCCTGTTCAGCCCGCTGTTCAGTGCTAATGGTTGGTGCGCAAGAATTCATATAGTTCTTTATCTTTAAACTTAACTTGGACAGGACAGCCCTTCACATAGAAGATATTGCTCTGGCAGCCCTTCAAATAGTACACTCAATGCTGGAGTACAGTTTAGGACACTAACCCAGTTGCAATTCCATCCAGGTAATGACTAGACCATAGCCCTATTCAGGCATTCTAAAACTGAAGACAAAAAAAAAATGCACGAGGAGGGGGAGCGTGCTAATCCCACCCTACTCCGAGTTTCCCTCTACATCAGGAGGGCAACCTTCTGAAGTGGAGAGCCTCTTATATCTGTGGAAGCTTGCTACGCAATTTTGAATGCTGATTTTCCATGACAATGCAAGAGGCGGGGCTAGCACACTCCCCTTCCACACACGTTTACTGTTCACAGTTTTACAATGCCTGAATAGGGCTCATATAGTGACACTACCCACACATAAGATCACTGCCGTATGTTGTTCTGCAAGCTGCGGGCGAGGACTCGCTCTGGGTGTCCACATCCAAGTAGGTACTGCTGGAGTAGCATGGCTGCTTATGCATCACCCAAAAGTGGAAATGCCTCTGCAAAAAAGAAGACACAAATTTGCATAACATTTGCATATACTAATAATTATGTATAAATGCAAATTTAGAAATAATGACTATGATTTATATAGAAATACAATACATCTCGCATAGTGAGGAAGACTGACCAAGTGACCTGTGTGTCTGCTCAGTCTCCTATCTAGGAGTTAATTGTGGACGGGTAACTTCTCAAAGACCCTCCTCCTCCCTTCTTACGGTTCTTTGACTTGAAACCAGGCTTCAACAGGGCTGCCCATCAAGTAGAGACACTGTCATCATGCCATTCTCATGATGCCTGCAAAGTCCCTTCCCTTCTGACTTTCCACAGAATCAAATGAAGATGTCTTTATTCAACCAAACATTTCCTGACTGCTGAGCTTGTTTGCCTCCTTTCTTGGTTTTAGCTGCTTTGTGTCAGCTAAAACCATGGGGTAGGCAACCTTTTTGGACCATGGCCACATTTGGCAATTGGAGAAACTGTCCTGGGAACTACCACAAAATGGCTGCCCTGACATGGCCAAAGACAAGTAACCTGCCCAAGAGACTGAGTACAAGGCAGAGGTGGGGGCTGAGCTCCAGCACACTAAACAACTTCTTTGAACCTACAATTTTCAGCACCAGTCCCAACAGCTCGTAAGAAAATATGTTAAAAAAAAAAAAGTGGGAGGGGTAGGACACCTTGGTAGGTGCCCAGAAAGGTGTCTGGCAGTGCATTTTGCTTGTGGCCTCCATGTTGCCTACCCCTCCTCTACCCACTTACTTGGAAATAATGGGACTCAATAGACATGTAAAGGATTGCTAGGCTGGCTTTGGTGGTCATGCATATAAACCAGAAGAAATCATTGAATCGCTCCTTGCGTGTTACAATAAGGCAACCAGAACTAGCCTGCTTTATGTTTACAAGATGGCAAGTTCCTTGTCTTCTCTCCTCAGATTTATTTTTATGTTTCTTAAAAATAAAACAATAAAAAAACCTTTGCAAAATAACATATTTTTTTCTGCCTTGTGTGCAGCTGCTCTGGCTTCCTTTGTTGTTGCTATGTTGTCTGTTTGGTCTCTGGTTTCTGCTGTATGTTGCCAGGCCAAGATTTTCATTACGATTGCTGCCTGAGCAGTTTGCAGGGTGAGTCAGGCCAATGAAATTTCAGGAATGCACTTCAGACACAGATGATCACTATTATACATTTTCATCCATAACGCAGCAGCCCATAAAAGCTTTACTCTTGCCAGGAATCCCATCATCCCACTTCCATAGAATCACAGAGTTCAACTGTTGAGAAAGGGCAAATTCACTCCGGTGATACACCTGTGTCTCTGCTGCATTGTTTCAGATCGCAGGTGAGGGAATCACATGTTACTCCAAAGTAAAATAAATAAATTATTTCTCCATATAGAAAACTAGCATATTAGTTTTCTTCCTCCTATAGCTGATTTCTACATGCAGTGATGTTGTCTGGATAGAGAAGCATGATTGCCTGGCATGACTTTATGTACTATGTCAGTGAGAAGTAGGCCAAAGAGTGAATAATCTAAATGTTATTGTATTCTTTGGCCCATCTTGTTGAGGTGGTACTGGGGATGTACGGATTTTGTCAAATCTGGTCCGTCTGCATTCCCTGGATTGTCAGTGGCCTTTCATTCCATTTTCTGCTCATTGGCAGAATTGTTTTTCTCACCAATATCTTGAATTTGCACAAACTTGCATTTGCGCAAATTCACACTTGTAAAAAATGCGCAAATCCTCCCAAAATGCACATCTCCCCTCCCCCAAAATGACCTGTGTGCCTTGCTCAGCCTGTTGTCCAGTGCTGTTGATGGGCAACTTCAAGGCCCAGCTATTCCTTCAGATAGTTCTTTATCTTTAAACCTGATTTGAACAGGGCAGCCTTTCAAATAGAGGACAGTAAACTGAACACACGGCCACCCTCCTAGTCAAAGATTTTGGAGCTCCTCAAGCAAAGCAAGGTAACTCAGGGATAGAGCACCTGCTTTGCATGCAGGAAGTCCTAGGTTCAATCACAGGCATTTCTCTGAAGGTTTGGGAAAGACCTCTATCTGACACTGTGGCGATACCCCACATTTCTGTCTCCTTAGGTATGTCTGGTTTAGTGTGTTTGGAGAGGGCGGAATGTTGGACTGAGTGGGTGTGGCTGGTGATGCTGGAAAAGGGAGGGGGAGGAGTATACCAAGTGGTCCAAAAGTAGGTATACAGTATAGTTTATTTGCATTTTATTACATTAGGTATACAGTATAGATTATTTGCATTTATGACATTGTTTATTACATTTACATTTGTTTAACACTGTTTAATCTCGTAAATGCTCGAAATGTATTCCATCAACATTGCAACATTCCTCGAACCTGTTCAGAACACTGTGACACACAGTACGGCACAAATTCCGGTCTGCATCAATGTCCATAAATGCTTCCAAGATGAACTCTTTTAATTCGTTCACTGTCTGGAGATTCTTCTCAAAAACCTTATTCTTTACTACGCCCCCCAAAAAGAAGTCCATTGGTGTTAAGTCAGGTGAACGTGGTGGCCATTCAATGCTGCCACGTCGTCCGATCCAATGCTGTGGGAAGATGTTGTCAAGATAGTCCCTTGCTGCAAAAGCATAATGAGGAGGTGCCCCATCTTGTTGGAAGAGCAACCAGGGCGAAGTTAGCCCTGGTTCTGAGTTGTGGCACTACCACGTCGCGTAACATGTTTAGGTAATTGTTACTATCCACAGTTGTATGGAAGAAAACCGGTCCTACAACACCTTCGCTGGACAGTGCACCCCACACTGTGACGCCTGGCTGGTTCAGTTGAGATGTGATAGTCAAGTGAGGATTTTCATTTGCCCAATACACACAGTTATGCCTGTTCACGTGGCCTGACAACTTGAAAGAAGCCTCATCTGACCAGATGATCTTATCAAGAAGGTCTGGTTCATTAGAGATTTGGTTACGCATCATCTCACAGAATTGCAACCGACGGTCTGGGTCGTCCTCCAGAAGACCATGTAACAGTCTTGGATGGTACGGCTTCAATTTCAATTTACGCATTAAGCATTGCAAGGACGTTCTAGGTATGGATAGCTGCTTAGACTTGCGTCGTGTGGACTTTTTCGGACTGTTCACAAATGTCAGAGTGACTCTCATCTCATTTTCCTCTGTCAAAGATGTCCTAGACATCCAGATTTCGGTGCATTAGCCACTGCACCTGTTGCTTCAAATTTATGTCTAAGACGATAAATTGTCAGACGTGTTGGTGGAGGAATGTCAGATGCTTCATGCCACGCTGTGTGCACCCGCTCGGCATTTTCAGTCTCCCAGTACTGCTTTAGAATCCACTTTCTTTGTTCTTGACTCAAGTTCGCTGCCATCATTCACAATATCAGTAAAAAAAAAAAAACTAAACAACTAAACAACTGTACCTACTTTTGGGCCTCACTCCCCTCACTCTCCACACCTGTCACCACCTGTCAGTCTTCCCAACTGTCATTCTGACTCCACCCACACATCTTCTACTCACACATACTCTTCCCCTCCCGTCAATATTCTAAACAACTGTATACCTACTTTTGGGCCACCCAGTATATTGTGTGAGGGAATGGTTTGGCAGTTAGTGTGTGTTGGTTGGGTGGAGGGTAGTTAGGTGGAAGATAGATGTGTTTAGCTATGTGTTCTTGTCAGGAGTGTGTGAAGAGTAAATAAATATAAGATTTTAAGGATTTAGGATTATTATTAAGATTAGTAGAATTATTAAGAATAGGCAGGTTTTAAATTGAATTTGAAAGAACTGTAAACAACAATAAACATTTTATTTTATTTTTGCTACCACAAACCACGTGTCAGCTTGGCTTTGTCACCTGCTCTATTAGTTTATAAGGAAACACATTACCTTAAACCTTCAGCCAATATAATCACAGAAGAACCTTTTCAAAACCTCAGAACCTTTCCCCTCTGCTATAAGGGAAAAGTGGTGTTTCTTATACCCTTCCCTCAGGTGTTTAAATGGTGGCGCTTAGCCTGAGAGGGGTGTGCTCAGCTAGGCCTAGTGTTTGAGGCTGTGGCGACACAGACACCCTATCAGATATTACTGAGATATTACTGAGCTGGATGAACCAAAAGTCTGGCATTTCTCTATTTCATCCTCAGTGGACCTCCATAACTTGGAGGAGGAGGGGAGGGCAGATTGACCATTCTCTTTGGAGCCTGTGACCTTCTTGGGCGCTCAATGGAAAGTGAAAAGGGCAGATCTATTTTGGCTGGACTTTGGTCTTTGGACCAGTGGCAAATGCCATTTTGTGGAGCCAGCCCCATGTAGTGTGGGAATATTTAAAATTTTAGTATCCAATTAGACCACTGCGGCTCAGCATGGCAAACAAATGTGGTGGTTTGCAGCTGAAATTTGATGGCAAACCACTACGAGGCTTCACAAAGGCCAACATTAGCTCTCTCTCTTTTTTTGCTGCCACACTATCAAATTCAGCAGTGGGGGCAGGCATCTGGTTCACGGGGGTGTATGTTTCCAGTTCCTGGAAATTGGCCTCCAGACCACACAAAGTTGCCCATCCCTAAAATAGGCTGATATCATTAGTAGGGAATGTAGTGCGAAACCTTTTCAGAGCAGAAATATAATTAGAACTTTCCAGAAATGTCTGTGGTTGGACCTATACTTCTTTGATGACCATCTTATAGTATCAAGTGCCTTACTATGATCTCTTGGCTTCACACTGTCTTTCCTGACATTGTTTATGTGTTTCTTGATAAGTAGCTTTCTGCAGAATGAAGATCTGGCTTTCTGAACCCGTATTTTAAGTCACCACACAGCTGTGATTGAGGTACTTTGAGCTTCCCCCGAGAACCAGACCCCCAGCCCTGTTGAAGTTTTGTGATCAGCTTCAAAGTCAACAGCATTTTCCTTGCAGTGGATAAGAAAGAAGCAGGCATTTCTCATGAGTTTGTTGTTATGTTATTTTGACTGCTGGGTATCAAGAAACTGTCTCAAAATGCTCTGGCTCAAAAATAAATCCACCAGTTATAAAATCTGTAAAACTGCAATCCAGAAAAACCTCCATGCAAATGGAGAGAAAAAATGAGGACTGCAAGCTTTAGTCTGTATAAACAGTAAATTAAGTCAACCCTATGTATGCTTAGACAGAAAAAGTCCTATAGCTCCCAGCATTCCCCAGCCAGCTGTAGGACTTTTTTCTATCTTAAACATATATAGGATTGAACCCTTAATCAACTAAAGCTTTACCTGATAGGGAACAAATTAAGCTGGTGGGTAAAAATGTTAACAGTTGAAAGCAAATGTTCATTTGTAGGGTTGCTAATAATGGGGGCAAAATTGGTTTGGTTTGCATGATAATGCAAACTAGCCCAATACATGAATCAGAATTCAGTTAACCTTTAGTTTTTTCAGTTCTCCAAATTTTGCAATGCAATTCTTTGACTGGGAAAAGCAAGAGAAAAACTTAACCCAGCTTTCCCAAACGAGGCACCCTTCGGAGATGTTGGACTACAACTCCCATCATCCTCAGCCAGCAGGGCTGTGTGTTGACTACAATTCTGATCATCCCCAGACAGCATGGCTAATGGCTATGCTAGCTGGGGATGATAGAAGTTGTAGCCCAAAACATCCGGAGAACACCCGGTTGGGGAAGACAGCCATAATTCTTTTAAAAATGCACACATTCCTGGAAAGAGAGGTTCATCCAGTAGAAGCTAGTGGCTTGGATTTTGGCAGGGCTGTGAATCCATTCTGGGTTTCAGCTAGAACTCTATATGAGCTATCCAAGGTGCTGAACCCTATCCCCAAAATAGATTCAGTACTTTGGATACCTCCTTTAGACTTCTGGCTGGTTCTGTCTGAATCCCAAAATGGATTCACAGCCCCACTGAAATCAGAGCCACCAGCCTCCACTGGGTACATCAATGACCATTTGTCATACAATGGGACCTTGATACCTCTTAATGGTAGGTGCAGCTGAGGCCAAACAATAGGCATTGGTTGTCTTTATGGCCTGCTTGAGGGCATCAGTCTGGTTGCTGCATGAACAGCCTTCTGGACTAGATAGGCCTTTGATCTGATCCAGCAGTTATTATCTCCTATAGTGGACTTTAACAAGCTTGTAGGAAGAGGGTCCCAGATAAGATGTTCTCTTTTGAATAGCAAGCAGGTCTGAACTAACCATTAGAGTCTCACAGATCAATCGATAGCCAATGGGACCTTGAATTGAAAACAACTGTAGTCATAAAAAATAAGATCACCTTTGCTCCAAGTTAAAGGGTTTAAATCCCTCCTCCATATCTTAGGCTGCCAGACTGTTTACATTTATATGCCACACATTTGCTAAGCTTTACGCTTGACTAAGTTAATACTCACTTGTTAAAATAATAATATTATATGTGCTTTTATGTTTGGAAGGATGTTTCAGTCACAATCTATGGTGTGATAATAGACTGGCTTACTGTGAAACTGATTGTGATATTATCAGTGATGGCCCATAATATTCTCCAACAAATCAAAGTGTATCTGAGACAGAGTGTTTCCTAAAGTAAGTTTGATGGATGATTGAACAAAAGAAAAATGTTAGGGCATGAAATGCCCTAGTGGTGCATTAAACCATATTGCATAAATTCACCTGGAGTTAGAATTGAAGACTGCAATTTGATGTCCTCCTGCCTGGGAGCAAGCTCCACTGAACACAGTAGGGCTTACTTTTGAGTAATCATGCACAGGAATACACAGCAGATTGTGTGTTAAAGTAATTGATTTAGGGAGCAATCTTGTGCACATTTAGATGGAACAAGCCCTACAACTCTCAGCATTCCCCAGACAGCATGACTAGCTGCGGACACTGGGAATTGTAGGATGTTTTACTGTCTAAATATGCATAGGTTTGCACCCTTAGAGCACAATCTTATACATTTATATTCAGAAGCAAGTGTCACTGATTTTAATAGGACTTGCTCCTAGGGAAGTGTGCACAGGATTGTGCTATTAGATGTTTTCCAATAATGCAAAGATTATAACATCTCAATATCATTTTAGATGGCATACCATTTTTCTGCCAGAATACTCATAACATATTGGTACATATGTGCTTTTCCATAATACAAGTCCCAATATAATTATTTTAGGCTGTAACCCTGTACCCACTTGGTGGGAAATAAACCCCATTGAACACCACTGTATTCACTTCTAAGTAGATTGCAGTCTTAGTTCAACTGTTAAAATGTGTAAGGTCCATCATCTGTGTTCAAAACTGAATCATAACAGATAGCCTTTCTGTTTCAACAATTGGCCACATCTTACCTTTAAAACACCACATCCTATGACCGTGAATTCCACAAACAAATTACACACGGGTCAAAGAAGTACCGTCTTTTGTCCATCCTGAATCTCCTGTCAAGCTCCCCCATGCCAAATAGCAGCATACCAGGTGGGGAGAATTTTGTCAAGTAAAATAAAAAAATCAAGATATGGAAGAAGAAACATACTTGTGATGTGAAACCATAAGTTTACATCAATGTGGTTTGGCCCTAAGACTAAAATTGTAGTCAACCCTATTTGGGAGTATGTGTAAATAAATACAGTGGGGCATGGGACCCAATTGAAAATCAATGGAAGCTTCCCTCCTGAGGCAAGTGTGGGCAGATACAAGAGAGGACCAGGCTCCTGCACCTTTAATAGTTGTGTAGATAGTTGTGTAGAAGAAGGAACATGAGCAGGTGTGACATATCACCTCAAATTTTAAAGGTGCAGGAACTTTGTCATGTTTTGCAATTGGCCACCCTACCTGGGACTAATAGAAGTTTGGGGTGGGGCAATTTCCATTGGGGCTGTGGTGTGTGGGGAAACAGTTAAAAGCCACGGTCCTGGTCCTGCTGGAGAACACAGCCCTCCTGCCCATGACTGCAGTTAAATTGAAAAACCATGTAGTTAACTGAGATCACACAACATGACATCCATTTTGGCCCTTACTTCAGAATAAAAATGTACAGGATTGGGCCACACTCCTACTACAATCTAGCTACACATATTTAAATGGAAGCAAGCCTCATGGCAATTAATGGGATTTGCTTCTGAGCAAATATAGTGAGGGTCAGGCTGTTAACCTATTAAAGCAGTTCGGGAATCATTCACTCATATGCCATTGAGGAATAGCAACCCAATCCTCCACATATTAACTCAGAAGTAAGACTGAGTACCATTTTGGATACATATGCTTAGAATTGGACTATTGCTTGCCATTTGTCTGCCTAACATTCAGTTAATGCTGCAATCCTATGTATTCATAGTGGCTATTAAGTTCCATCCCACTCAGTGGGATTTACTTCTGAATAAACATGCACAGGGGCAGACTGCGAATCTCATTGCATATGCATAGGTTTGGGTGGCCTGATCCTGCACATATTTACTAGGAAACAGTGAGACTTATGCCACAATCCTATCGACACTTACTTGGTCAAGTCCTATTGCACTGCATGGGACTTACTTCCAAGTAAATTAATAGGATCTGGCTTTACCCTCTGGTAAGGCTGCAGTCTTGTGCACACCTGTCTGGGACTAATCTCACAGAACCCATCAAGGCTGTTCCAAGGGAACAAGCACAAGGCAAGGCTTTCAGTGTGCATAGAGTTGCAACCTTGATTGTTTTCATACAACCTGCAGGAAATGGATATGTGGTCCTTTAAGTTGGAGCACATGTTCTCCTCTACAGCTGCTCCCATTTCCTAGCCATCTATAAAGGTTACAGGCAGAAGCTGAGGACAGAGTCTTGAATTTCTTCTTTTTCTACTAAGAATTCAGTTACCTCTGTTACTATGGTATGTAGCTTTGTGGAGTAATGTAGTGTGGGGCTTGCCCAACCTGATGTCCTTCAGGTATTCTGGACAACAGCTTCCAAAATTCCTTACCATTGGGTATGCTGGCTGTGGCTGATGGGAGTTGAAGTTGAAGGGAGTTGAAGGCTTGGTAGAATGTGTTGAAGTCAATTCTGAGTTTTGTGGTTTACGTAAAGCTGTAATGATTTTCATGAGTCTGTAGTGTAATAAAATTTGCCTTGGTGTCTTAAGTAGTAGTAAGTAATATATTTTGTTTGTGTTATTGTTTAATCTTAGGCAGTCTGATAGATAGGCTTTCCTTATTATTATTTTTCTACCTGTATTTCCAAGTAGCTCAAGATGGTAAAGTGAGAAAATCCTATGGATGCCATCACAATAACCCTTTTAGATAGGTTGGGGATGAGCCAAGCAGACATCTGAACCCAGTTCTATGACCCAATTTCATTAGGGGCTGTTCTTCCTCTGGACAACAAGACACCATGTAATGTGCAAGATGTTTCATGCAAGGGCTGTCTATAAAAGAGCATTTTATTCTGCTTCACAGCCAAATAACCCTGTGAGCTAAACTTTAAGAGGGTGTTTGGAAGTTTACTGGGTGGTCTGGAGAGCAAATGCTAATTCTTAAGCTTGTGGCTACTGACACTGTAAATCATGGGTGGGCAGAAGGTAGTTCTCCTGGTATTTTGGACTCCAACTCCCATAAGCCCCTATCAGCAGGTCCAATGGTCAGGAATACTGGGAGCTTCAGTCCAAGCTATCTGAAGATCTACCTTCTGCCCACCCTGCTCTAAATAATTTGATCTTCAGTTGATAGATTGGGGATCCATAGCCAGCTCTATGGCATTGCAACAGCAGCACTGCCATCATACAAGCATCTTAAGTGAGCAATCCTATGTGTGTTTAGACAGAAAAAAGTCCTACATCTCCCAGCGTGCCTAGCCAGCCATGGGGCATACTGGGAGTTATAGGACTATTTTCTGTCTAAACATGCATAAGATTGAGCCCTAAACAATTAAGACATAGGTCCCCAAATGTATGTTTGTGCTAAAGTTGGGCCCTGGGCCTGAAAAGGTTGAAGGCCACTGTGATGCTTGACCTTATACTACCATTTGAAGTTGCCTTAATACAAAGTCAAACGATTGGGGTAATCTGGACCAGTACCTCTACTCTGACTTCTGAGGATCTTGGAATTCTCTTCCTGGCCCTGCTAGCTGGGAGTTCCTTCGATGGGAGATGGCAAGGACTGTCCCATCAGTTATTGCCTCCAACCTATGCAGCTTGCCGCTTTATTCCTAGGAAGGAACCCCCCCCCCCCATACAACTACTTTATTTTAAGGAAATAATAACATTTTGAGCTGGGGGGGTGTAAATGGAAAATGAAAAGCTTGGGCAAACTGTGTAAACTCCTTTCCCAGGATTTTAGATTTGCCTAGTTCAGCTAGGTGGATCTGAATTGGGCGAGACAAACAAGAGGAGCAATAATGAACAGAATGGGAAATTCTTGAGTGCTCTTTCTGGGCGTGTGTGATGTGTCCATTAGCTAGTAGCCAATAGCAATCAATGTTCATTAATTAAGTATCTCCTAGGCATTGGTGCCAGAGACAAACCAGGATATGGCATCTTTGCTTTGTTTTACTGGATGTCTGTATAACTCTCGCATTGCATGGCTCTAATACTGTGTGTTTTTGTTCCAGAGGGAGTGTCTCTCCATCCATGTAGGACAGGCTGGTGTCCAAATGGGCAATGCATGCTGGGAACTGTATTGCCTCGAACATGGGATCCTTCCTGATGGGACCATCCTGGGCTCCAACGTGCCAAGCCAAATGGATTTTCCCTTCGAGACCTTTTTCTGTAAAACAGGAGCAGGAAAACATGTCCCACGAGCAGTGTTTATAGATCTGGAGCCTACAGTCATAGGTAATAATGTCAGATGTTAAGAGAGAAAGTGATTCCATGCTAGGTGTTCACTGCGAAATGCACTTGCTCTTTATGCGACATCTGCTTGACATTGTCATCAGACTTGTGTGTTCCCTACAGTTCTTTAGACCTCAAAAAATTGGGCTTCTTTTTGGAAAGAATGGAATAGGACAGTAGTAGTACAGTCTCCATAGATGTGGATCACCATAGAGACACATTTCCATCTTTTAAGGCTGCTATCCTATGGTGATGACCGTAAGCCTCCAAACTCAGAGGCCAAACTCCAAGGCTTACAGTCATCCTATGCAGGGTGTGAGGAGCAGAGAAGGCAATCTTTGCCTCCACTGCTCCTTCCACCCTGCATTTTTGCTGGATGGGCTTTTTGCCCATCTAGCAAAAGTGTCTCAGTGGGAAGGAAAAGAGGCTGGAGTGGCCTCAGGATAGCTGGTATCCTGGCCTCTGCAGTCTCCTCCCCTCCCCACCCACTAAAACATCCCCTTCCCTCATCCTCCGAGGTTGACTTTGGAGTGCAGTCAGTGCTGTTCTTTCCATGCTGTCTGTGAGGGTGATGGGGGTTGAAGCTCAGATTCCCAAATTTTGGCAGCAAGGAAAAATAGTTTGCTTTTAAAGTGGGTGAGGAGGGGGCTAATTTGCTTTAAAACAGGCCCTTTTGCTGCCATGCCTCTGAATTTCACTGGCAATCTACACTTTCTGCTTTTAAAAGCAGGCTACTCTTCCTTGCCACAGGATAATTTTATCATGGCTAGCCTTTAAATATTTGCCATTTGAACAGCATTAAATTTTGGGGTGCCCTGTTCTCTATTAATAATTTTAAAAAGCATATACAGCAACACAAGTGTCACTAATGCATCCTCTCTTAATAGATGAAATCCGGACTGGGATATACCATTCACTCTTCCACCCTGAGCAGCTGATCAGTGGCAAAGAAGATGCTGCTAACAACTATGCCCGGGGCCACTACACCATCGGCAGAGAATTCATTGACCCAGTTCTGGATAGGATTCGCAAAATGGTGAGTATGATGCAGCTCTTCTTGGTTGCAACCTCGAATGAGTTCTGCTGTGCCACTTGCTACTAACTGTTGAGCAGAATTAAATCTCTTGATGGTGCCTTTTCCTTTAAACTGTTCCATGTCTGAGATGTTGCAGACACCGGCCACACTCCTGTCAAGAACATGAAGTGGACATTGAAGCCAATCCTTTCTCTTTCAGGCTGACCAGTGCGATGGCCTCCAAGGTTTTTTGCTCTTCCACAGCTTTGGAGGAGGCACAGGGTCAGGGTTCACATCTCTCTTAATGGAACAGCTCTCTGTTGACTTCGGTAAGAAAGCCAAGCTGCAGTTCTCAGTATACCCGGCCCCACGGATCTCCACTGCAGTGGTGGAGCCCTACAACTCTGTCCTGAGCACACACACTACGCTGGAGCATGCAGACTGTTCATTCATAGTGGACAATGAGGCCATCTACGACATCTGTAACCGTAACCTTGATGTTGAACGTCCTACCTACAACAGTCTCAACAGGCTGATTGGGCAGGTTGTGTCATCCATCACAGCTTCCTTAAGATTTAAGGGTGCTTTGAATGTTGACCTGACTGAATTCCAGACCAACCTGGTGCCTTATCCCCGGATCCACTTCCCCTTGACCACCTATGCCCCCATCATCTCAGCAGAAAGGGCCTACCATGAACAGCTCTCCGTGCCAGAGATCACCAATGCCTGCTTTGAGGTCTCCAACCAGATGGTGAAATGCGACCCTCGTAGAGGCAAATATATGGCTTGCTGCCTGCTGTACCGGGGGGATGTCATGCCCAAGGATGTCAATGCAGCTATCGCAGCCATTAAAAACAGGAGGTCCATCCAGTTTGTGGACTGGTGCCCGACTGGCTTCAAGGTTGGTATCAACTCCCAGCCCCCCACAGCAGTGCCTGGGGGAGACTTGGCAAAGGTGCAGCGGGCCATCTGCATGCTGAGCAACACCACGGCGATTGCTGAGGCCTGGGCCCGGCTGAACCACAAGTTTGACCTAATGTATGCCAAGCGGGCATTTGTGCACTGGTATGTTGGGGAGGGCATGGAGGAGGGGGAGTTCTCTGAAGCTCGGGAGGATCTGGCTGCTCTTGAGAAGGATTACGAAGAAGTGGGACAAGAATCTGGCAATTCTGGGTCTGATGCAGAAGAGGACCAAGAATACTGAATATCTGGAATATAGCTGCCAATTTGGCTAAGAACACTTCCTCACCCCCACCCCCACCACAGCGCACCCCTTAGGAAGCATAACTAATAAAATGTGCAGCAAACAGATCCATGATGTGGTGGTTTTTCTTCCACTGATTGGTTTGGGGTTTATTTTCAACTAGGGGAGGGGAGAAGGGAAGTATTTGTTAGAAGGTAGTCATGGTGCAGCTACGGCTGGACTTTGGGGCAAAGTTCTGGGGCCCCAAATGGCAACCTAGGAAGCAGTAAGTGATAAGGCAGTGGCATACAGATCCAGCATCAACACTTGGGCTCAGTTCAGCACAGCATCCTTTCTTCCTCATCCTTCTTATTTTTAATTATAGTTGGGGTCCGTGTGTGTTACAGATCCTAAGAATAGAAGAAGAGCCATGCTGCATGGTCCATCTAGTCCAGCACTCTCTTAACACAATGGCCAACCGGCTGTTGACCAGGGACTCACAAGCAGGACACAGTGCAACAGCACCTTCCCGCCCATATTCCCCAACAACTGATGTACGTAGGCTTACTGCCTCTGGTGGTAGCACATAGTCATCAGGGCTAGTAGCCATTGATAGCCTTCTCCTCCAGAAACTTATCCGCTCCCCTTTGAAAGTCATTCAAATTCCTGCCCATCACCACAACTTGTGGTAGTGAATTCCATAGTTTAACTATGTGCTGTGTGCAACAGTACTTCCTTTTATCGGTCCTGAATCTCCCACCAATCAGCTTCATGGGATGACCCAGGTTCTTATATTACGGGAGAGGGAGAAAAATGTTTCCCTGTCCATATTCTCCATACCATGCATAATTTTATACCCATCTTTCATGTCTCCACTTAGCCTCCTTTCCCTCCAAGCTAAACAATCCCAGCTGCTGTAACCTTCCCTCATAGGGGAGATTCTTCAGCCCCTTAGTCATTTCAGTTGCCTTTTCTTTTCTTTTTTTTTTGCACTTTTTCCAGCTCTACAATACCATTTTTAGGTGTGGTGATCAGAACTGTACACAACATTCCAAGTGTGATTGCATTATAGATTTGTATAAAGACAGTATGATACTAGGACTTTTATTCTCAATTCCTTTTCTAATAATGCCTTCTTTACAGTGGCCACACCCTGGTTTGGCCTTTTCATCAAGTTGTTCACCACAGCCCCAAGATCTCTTTTTTGGTCGCTAACTGCCAGCTTAAATCCCATCAGGTTATACTGGAAAATGGGATTTTTTTTTGTCCCAACATGCATCACTTTGCACTTGCTTACATTGAACTGCATCTGCCATTTGGATGCCCACTCTCCCAGCTTGGAGAGATCCTTTTGGAGCTCCTCACAATCCCTGTTTGTTTTAACCACCTTAAATAATTTGGTGTCATCAGCAAACATAGCCACTTCACTGCTCACTCTTAATTCCAGATCATTTATGAACAAGTTGAAAAGAATTGGTCCCAATACCGATCCCTGTGGGACCCTGCTATTTATTTCCCCCCATTGGGATAATTTAGCATTTATTCTGGTTTTTAACCAGTTACTAATCCACAAGAGGACTGCTAAGTTTGCTCAAGAGTTTTTGGTGAGGGACTTTATCAAAAGCCTTTTGGAAGTCCAAGTAAGCAATGACCACCACACACCCCTGTCTACATGTTTATTGACATTCTTAAAGAACTCTAAAAGAGTAGTGAGACAGGATGTACCTTTGCGGAAGGAGTGTTGATTTCTTTTTCAGAAGGACTAGTTGTCCTTCTATATACTTACTAATTTTGTCTTTAATAATGCTTTCAACCAATTAACCTGGAACAGATGCTAAACTAATTGGCCTGTACTTTCCCGGATCTCCCCCGGATCTCCCCAGGATCCCTTTTTAAAAAATGGTGTTACGTTGGCTATCTTCCAGTCCTCTGGTACAGAGCTGAGCTTAGGGACATATTGCATATTTTGGTTAGAAGATCAGCAATTTCGTATTTGAGTTCTTTGAGAACTCTAGGATGGATACCATCCGGGCCTGGTGATGTATTTGCTTTAAATTTGTCAATAAGATTGAGAACTTCATCTTTTGTCATCACTAATTGCCTGTTTCTCAGACCCCCTTCCTGAACACATCTGTTCAGGCACAGGTATTTGTCCTATATCTTCCACAGTGAACACTGATGCGAAGAATTCATTCAGCTTCTTTGCAATCTCCCTGTCTTCCTTGAGTATTCCCTTAAGTCCATTGTCATCCAGCAGTCGAACTGCTTCCGTAGCTAGTTTCCTGCTTCTGATATATTTAAAGAATTCTTTATGGTTGACCTTGATATTGCCGGCGATATGCTTTTCAATATGTTTTTTTTTGCATCTCTTATTGTCTGTTTGCATCGCCTTTGTGCAAACTAGTGTTCCTTTTTATTTTCTTCACTTGGACAAGACATTTTCTGAAGGAAGCTCTCTTTTCTATAATAACTTCCTTGACACTACTAGCTAACATAGGTGTGCGCAAGGGGTGTGCCAGATGTGTCCAGGCACACCCTAATGTCTCAAAGAATAAACGCTGAATTGAGGGGGGGCATTTAGTAGAGATCCAGAGGGGGATCCCTCCAGCTGCTCCATTGCCATGCCAAAAAAACGCTGCCATTGCTCCGGGCAGCTGGAGCGAAAAGGAATCACTCTGTTGGGAGCCACACATCAAAGAGGCCAGGAGGAGGGCCCCGGAAAGCTAATATCACCTAGTAAGCCCCTCCTCCAACCAGTGTCATCACAAAGCTCCACCAATGCTGGGAGTTTGAGGAGCGTCTCCTCATTCCCCTCCCCTCCCCTGCAATGGCCCTCCCATGGTCAGGCAAGCCGAACCCGCTGTAGGGCATCAGAGTCAACAGTGTTTAAGAAATAACTGAATAAAAATAATGTCCTTTATGACTATTCAATAAAACATTCACCTTTAAAAAAAAGTTCCCTGGGTGCACACCCTAATGAAATGTGCTGCGCACACCTATGCTAGTTAACCATGCTGGTGACCTCTTGGGCTTGGTGGTGCCTTTTCTAACCTGTGGCATACATTTTAGCTGAGCTTCTGTTATTGTGGTTTTGAGTAACTTCCACACATTTTGAAGGAATTTAACCCCTTGACTCTCCCTTTCAACTTCCTTTTCACCAGTCCATCCTCATTTTATTATCTTTTATTTTTAATATATTGTACCTTTTCTGCAACAAAAAGGTGCTTGTCCCAAGTAAATGTATTTACCATGAGGGCAATTTAAACAGACTTGTTTAAAATGCAGAAGCGCACATCCCAAAGTCTTTCTTTTAAATCAGGGTTGGCAAACAGTTTGTATTTGTTTTGTTTTTGCTCTAACGTATTGGGAATATAGAAGCAGTTGTAAAGCATGGAATGGTAGCACTGGAGGAGGGAAGGAAATAAATGTTAGTTGTGTGCTTTACAACTGAAGTAACAGACATGGCTGTAACCCACCCTTCTCACCTTCCACAATAAGACCAATAACTCCAGGGTCTTAAATTACCTAGATGCACCACTGAATGTAGTAAAAGTATTTTTAAAGGAGTGAGCACTCATTGGTCCCTACAGGAAAATCATCTTTGCAGGCCTGGTACCTGTGTATGTACACAGTTCAATAGTTTCTGTCCCCTTTCCGACCAAGAATACATGTCACCGCATATCCCTAGGCTCTACTTGGCTTCCCTACTAGGGATGTAAAAATCAGTCTAATTTTGGCCTATGCCGGTTTTACATGTGTTCTTTCACAAGTGTTGTGTCCTGCTGCCATATAAATCTTTTCTTGGGGGGGGGGGGTGAGAAAAGATAGACTTGGTTTTTTAAAATGTACTCATATGCATTTTTGGCACGTTTAAAATTGAAAACGGCATCACAAAGTATCAGAGATATGCAAAGCAGGAAGGATAAATGTTTTCAAATCCACACGCTTAAGTCAAGAGGTGCAAATTGAGTCAGTTTGTTTCAAAAAGCAGCCTGAATAAAATTCTTCAGCATCCCTACCTGCTCTTAGGGGTTTTCTCTCTCTCTGCCAAGCCAAATGGCAAACCCATTTTTGTCACAGTTGCAACATTGAGTAGCAGCATTCCACTTCTGAGGCCTATTAACATGTTAAGAAAGAGGGTGCCTGGCCTGGCCTAGCTATTCTTGGCACAAGTTTCATATATGGATGGGATGGGTTTGCATTTGGTCCCATGAGTTTGGAAGAGAATGGGTTAAAAAAATCTTAGAAGAGGAAGGAAAAATGCTGTTCTTTTTGTCATTCCACCTTCCTAATGTGAACCCAGTAGGGCTTGGGATGCTGTGGAGGCTCTGATGTTGGTGCGCTTTGCATTGGGCAGTAGGGTTGTTTTGTAAACATTGCGGTCCTAAATACAGACAGAATATTGTTCCCTAATCCAGGATGGCCTACTTGTGGCCCTCCAGATATTTTGCTCTACAACTCCCATGATCCCTCACCACTGGCTATTCTGGATAGGACTGGTGATAGTTGTAGGCCAAAATATCTGGTGGGCCACAAGTTGCCCATTCCTGTATCCAGTTATTTCATGAATACATCTTAAAACTATCCTGGTACTTTCTGACACATGCAGCAGATCAGCAGTGCAGGTATAGTGTTAGCTTGAAAGTTTGGGACTCTTATACTTTAATTAAGGGTATAAGTATAACTTATAATGTAAGTAAGCAGATGTTACTTTAAAGTTCTAGCTTACAGCCACATTTTTTTCCTTTTTCACTCCAGAGCGAGTGCAAGGGGTCTTTATCTGGACTGGGCTCCTAGTGGGGTGTAGACATACACACAGGCAGACAAATTGTGACCAACTTGCTCGAATGGATCATTATTTGGCAAAATAAATTGCAGGCATGGGGTGAGGCTGATCTGAATTGGGACTGTAGTGGTGGTGACCTTCAAATTGATATTGGCAAAAGGGTTACATCACACTGGGTCCAGATCAGGGGCTGTGCACTTACTTCAGAATTCAGGACATGGTTGCTAGCTACATACTTAAAGTGTTTTTGATCTAACAAACCAGCAAGAACATTCATGTCTTGCAAGGACAGTAAAAGAGTGAAGTGTAGCTTACAAACCCCGGTCTACTCATCTATCATGCTCAGTAATGCACCAAATCATCATCATCATCATCATCATCATCATCATCATCATCATCATCATCATCTATTGCATTTGTGTACTGCCCCACAGCTGAAGCTCTCTGGGCGGTTTACATATGATTACAACATCTGCTATTGCGAATGGTCCCTGCTCTAATCTTGTATACATTTGAACATTACAAAGATATTTCACAGACCAACTTAACTCTTGCATTCTGTAGACTTTGGGCCTCTCTATTTCTTTTCTCTATATACAGAGAAAAAAAACCATATCTGCCAACTGAGAATAACACTTCCTATGTTTGAAGAAATGGGCTCTAGTTCTCAAAAGCATATAAACTCTGTTGTTTTTGCTGCAACCAATTAACACAGGTAAACTTCTGAAAACTGTTGGCATGATTTTTTTTATTAGTTCAGGTTGTGGCCTCTCCTCATCTCTGTCTTGCAATGCATGCATGTTAATTCAATAAACTGTATAACTTTTTATTATGCCGTATGTGGTTGATATTGGCAGTTAATACTGTATGCCACAACTATTGATACTGGCAGTTAGTGCTGAATCTTAGACAGTCACAGAGTCTGTAGATCTACAGTCGTCTAGGAGGGTGTTGACATCTCTGAAGTGTTTGCCAAAAACATTTCATCTGGGATTAAAGTAGGATCATGTCTCGTTTTCTTTCTTCTAGTCAATGATTAAAAAAGAAATGAGCTGGTGGATGACAAGAGATTAACAAGTGAACAATGCCCAAGGCTTATAACAGATATCACTGTCTTATCTAGGGTAATACAGTCTCATCTGCCAAGATGTGCAGAATTTTTAAGAGTACCTTTTTTAAAGACCCCTCTAACCCTAAACCATTTAGAAACAGCTATTGATTGAGAGGTGTGTAGACAGCTGATGTAGGCTTCAAATGCCATCAGTATTGGTTTATAAGTGGATGTGATGGGAAGTCAGTTTGTAATTGTTGGATTCTGTGACAAACTACAGGACACACTAGTAGCTTGCAAAAAGACACACACACACACACACACACACACACACACACACACACATCTGCCAGGCTTTTGGCAAATAGGGCCTTTACCCTTCTATTCATACTTGGTTTTGCCAGTCTTTTGGTGATCCATTAGGGCAGGAGTGGACAGATCTCAGGCTTGTGGGATCTACTTTGGTTTTCACTACAATTTGAAGATCCACCAACTAGAGTCTGGTACAAATGACATATACATGAACTGAGTTTGGATGACACGATAACCAATGGTGGGTTAAATAGTCAACGGTTGGTTATTGTGTTGTCTGTTGGGACTTTTTCACACCATGGTTGATTATTTGACCGAAATAACCAATGCAAAGAACCAGCACTGTGCAGAGTAGATTATTTGACCGTTGGTTATCATGTCGTGTGTCAGGCACTGTTGACTATTTCAGTGCAAGAAGTTGGTTATTTTCGGTGACCACAGAGTCCCCTGACAAGAGTGACCAAAGCAGTGGCTGCTGCTCTAGTCCAGCTGGCAGAACTCACAATGGCTGATGGGATATCAGCGGGAGGATGTGTCAATCAATCACACTATTGACTAATAGTCAACTCGACACTGGCCTTAACCCACATCATGGTTGATTACAATCATGTCATGTGGGGAGTACCTCCTCGATAATCAACCGTGGAGTTGACTATTAACCCACTGTCGACTATTGTGTTGTCCAAATGCAGCCTGGACTTAATGAGTTCTGAGCCCAGGAATTTGTTTTGAATACTGGAACTGAATGGAGCTCACTGTCCTACACCCCAAGGTTACCCCAAGCTTATTTCAGCGGTAAAATTTGGAGTGGAAAGAGAAGGTTGGTTTGTTGCTGTTGTTGGTAAATACATAGGAGTCAAAAATCCTTAAATGTTCCACTGCAAGTCATCCAGAGAACTGCCATTAAATCCAGGTCTGCCTTCTGTCACTTGAGGCTCAGGTGGCCTCGGTGGCATGGAGTGCCTTCTACCACCTCCGGTTGGTGGCCCAGCTATGCTCCTATCTGGACAGGGATAACCTAGCTTCAGTTGTCTATGCTCTGGTAATCTCTAAATTGGATTACTGCAATGCACTCTACGTGGGGCTGCCTTTGAAGATGGTTCAGAAGCTGCAGCTTGTGCAAAATGCAGCGGCCAGAGTGATAACAGGAACCAGAAGGTTCGAGCATATAAGACCTACTCTGGCCCGCTTGCATTGGCTGCCTATACGTTTCCGAGCCCAATTCAAGGTGCTGGTTTTAACCTATAAAGCCTTACACGGCTTGGGACCACAATACCTGATGGAACGCCTCTCCCGACACGAACCTACCCGTACACTACGATCCACATCGAAGGTCCTACTCCGGTTGCCTACTCCAAGGGAGGCACGGAGGGTGGCAACAAGGGAAAGGGCCTTTTCAGTGGTGGCCACCCAATTATGGAATGATCTCCCCAACGAGGCTCGCCTGGCGCCAACATTGTTATCTTTTCGATGCTAGGTCAAGACTTTCCTCTTCTCCCAAGCATTTAACAGCATATGATGAGGATTTTTGTGTTGTTGTGTTGTTGTTGTTGTGCTTTGACCCAGAAGGATATTGTAATTTTAACTTGTTTTTATGCTTTATGCTTTTAAATTTTGTATATCGGTGTTTTAATTGTTCAATGTTTTTAATTTTTGTAAACCGCCCAGAGAGCTTTGGCTATGGGGCGGTATATAAATGGAATAAAATAAATACATAAATAAATAAATTCTGCCCAGCCATACTTTAGGGTCACTTACTAAGGAGTAATACAGCTAAATTCCTATTTGCATGCATAAGAATTAATTAAAAGATATGCAGTCATGAAATCATAACTGTTCTAAAAAAATTTACAGGATCAGTAACTAAAGAACTTCTAAGAAGCCTTCAAAGAAACTGGGGAAGCCACTATCACTGTAGGCTTTTTTTTTTTAGTCAGTCATTAGTATCAATTACTGGATTCTTGCTGCCCTCCCATGGTGGTTTGGTGGAACTGCCCAAGCAATAAATCAATCACCCAGCCAAAAAACAAAAAAACACAAGACTCAACCGTTATTGACTATGATCGTCATCAGAATCGCTTCCCCCCTGCTTCTGTCCCACAATACTTCCTTTTTCTTCACACAGGAAAGAAAGAAGAAGGAAAAAATGACCACGCGACCCATTCAGTGGGTATTTTTATTGCGCTGCTTTTCCTGCACGCAGCAGGAAATGGCGGCACGTTTCGCTTCCAAAAAACCAAAACCAAAATCAGATTTACCAGGGTCTTAATTTGTCGTGGAAAGAAGACCAAAAGGAGCAGGAGATGGACGGCAGTGGCGTTGTCGTCAGAAGACCCATGAAAAACCATGAGTGCAGTAACGAGCACAAGATAAACGCTCGTCTGATGATGCTTTATGACCATTTCCAATCTTTGAATTTTTTTTTAATGTCATGAATGTAGCATCTATGTTTGTCAAGACATTGGCCTGAGCTGTCTGACTGTAGAAATTTCATGCATGATTTTTATGATATTAAAAATTTGTAAACATTGGAGATGGATATATTTGCCACAACTGGTGAGGGGTGTATGTCATTTTGCCCACCCCTTTGGCTGTCTCAGTCATGATTTATCCCTTGTGTTGAAAGTTTCCTCTTCTCAAAAATTCAGCCCTGTGAGCACCAGACTTGGGTCAAGAGATCCTTGGAAGAAATCACTTCAGCCTTCAGTCAACAGTGGGTTTAGTGAGTTGGATCCACACTTAGTTATACCTATTGAAACCAATGGGACAAAGTTAGTCTAACTTGGGTCCCATTGATTCCAGTGGGTCTATTCCAAGTATGCCAAAGTCTGGATCCAACCCAGCATGTATATGCCAGATAAACATCATTTCTCTGGAACGCCAAACAAATATTTAGGAAAAGAAGACGGTTGTCAAAACAGCAATAAAGTTTATATCAGATCACATTGACAGGATAGTAATAATAATGTATCTATATACCACTTTAGGATGGGCATAGCCTGCCCATTTATTTCCATGCAGTTTCTCATTTACCAGTCCCATTGTCTGGGAACTGTGTGTTTGAATGTGGAGGAGGTCCATGACTTTTCTTAGGTAGCTTTGCAGCCTAATCCAGCAGCTCAGCCTGACTGATTCTTCCTCATCAATCGTGCTATTGTGTAGGCATTCGAGCAGAGGCACTTGCATACGGGATCCCTTATTCCATAGGGGATTGCTTCTGAGCAGGACTGAGGAAAGCACAGTCCTGCTGGCCTTGATCCTGCTAGCCACCTCTGCCAGCCTCCATTTTTCTATGTCCCCAAACCCAGAAACTCACCTTGCGGCAGAAGAAGGTAGTAAAGGCAATGGCAGCAGATTCTCCCACTGGGAACCATCTCCAACGGGAAACTGCCTTTGTACACGTTAGAATGACTGAAAAACCCATTTCTGGGCAACCTTACTGAGAGCTCCTTCATACGGAGCTAATATAGTGTGATCAAGATCTGTCACTCATGAAAGTTTCCAAGTCCTTTTCGTGACATTGTCATCCTTGGGTGCCTCTCCCAGTGTTTTTGAAGTTTGTTCCTCTGAGATTTAACTCACTGAAAATCCCGTAGCAAATACACAGTGCTATGAAAGAGCTGGTGTATTTTCTGGATAGCAAAATGTTCCTGTAACATTGCAGCACCATCTGCTGGCTGTTTAAATGGAACATAGGGAACTTCCCCACCATGGGAATCACCAAAAAAAGGGGGTGGGATGAAAGAGGGAGGAACATTTATTGTGCCCATTGTAATCCCAGAATGGCTGCACAAGAAGAAAGCCCACTAAGGGAGTGGGGTTTTTGTTTGTTTCTTTAACGTAGAGATGCTCACAGAGGTTGCCTGGGCACCCTGACGCAGCGATGACAGTGCCCCACTTTGGTGATGGACCAAGTGTTGTCAGCCAAACATACAACATGCTAAGACTACTCTCTCTGCAACTCTTATCAGAGAACACTCTCTTTAATAGTGGAGGTTAGTGGCTAATCTGACTGAGGGTGGGATGGAGTGGAAAAGGGGTCATGGAGGCAGAGCAAAGAGGGCCATCAGAGCTGGAGCCATCATATGCAATTTGGTGCTAAGGCATCCTGGCACATCATGCCAGGATTCAAGAGTCAGCTGCTGCACTGGACTAATTTGCACAGTCGCCTTGCCTGTTAGCTGGCTAATCCCCATTCTAGATTTTTAGCTTGTTCATAGTGAATGGGGTCATGTGAGTCTTCATGTGAGTCTGCGTGTGATCCCCACAAGTGAGTTGACTGATGCTGTATCCAAACATGATCTTGGCCCATCCATTCTTCATGGATGGAATCACATAGCAAAGAAAAGCAGCTGGCCCTTCATTAAAGATAATATCAATCAATACTTGCTTCTTCACTAAAGACCGATGTGGAAACACAACATAACTCAACCAGGACCTTCACATGGCAGTTCATTCCTGAAAATCCAAATCTATTTTTCAAAATGTTCCCCATTGTGATGATAGGAATTGCCTAAAGCTAGCATCACTCGGGCCATGTCAGTCACAAGTTCAAAATAAACCCAACCTTTTATTAACAGTAAATTTCTTGCCAGTGATGTCCTGGCCATTTGTAGAAAAGCTTTGTAGATCACCAAGTCCACCAGCAGATGGTAGTGTTCGTACAGAATGCACAGTTGGGAGTTCCAGCAACAAGAGAGGGTAACATGAACCATATGCTTAGCTGTTCCCAAAGGATTAATCATTTGATGAAAGAGAAAATACTGATGCTATAGAATCTGGAAAAATGAAAGCATGGGTGCATTTTTTATTTTAAAATATACATTTAGCACAAACTTGGGAATACAGGGTAGGATGAGGTAGAAGTATGAAATAGGATTCCTATTTCTGACAGCTAAAAGATAAGGGCTCTGGAAAAGCTGTGGACTGAACCCCAGGTTCAATCCACTGCTTCATTAATTTGAAAATATCTTGGGTATCAGCTGCTGCCAGGCAGTATGCCACCAAATACTAGATGCTGGAGGTAGTCACCGTAGGTCACGCAGAAGGTCCCAGATTCAATCCCAGCATATCCACTTAAGGGCGCAAGCCTATGCATCTTTAGACAGAAAAAGTCCTACAATTCCTAGCCCTAATAGCTGGCTGCAGAATGCTGGGAATTGTAGGACTTTTTTCTGTCTAAACCTGCATAGGATTGCACCCCAAAATGATCATGTGCCAGGTGATGGAAAAACCTCTGCTTGAGATCCTAGAGCAGGGGAGGCCACCCTGTGGCTCTCCAGATGTTATAGACTCCAGCCCCCACCAGCATGGCCAATGGTCAAGGGTGTTGGAAGTTGTAATCCAACAACATCTGGAAGGACACAAGTCTCCCATTGTTCCCTAGGGAGATGCCATCAATCAGAGTAGTCAATACCGGAGTATATTGAGCCATGGTATTGTCTCAGTATAATAAGAACATGGATCAGACCAATGGTCTATCTAGTCTTAGGAGAAATCCAAGATGGACTAAAATGAGTTAGGATTTCTAAGAATCCAACCTGCAAAATCTACACTGGACTGGCCTCCTCGGACTGCGTGCCATCTGTGGACTTTTGGATCTTTTTTTTCACTTTCATGAAATATATGCAAATTTATTCATAGAAAAATACACATGTTTCTGCTAAGACATATGCCATCTTGGAAAATATATGCGGGGAGACGTTGAATGGAATGGGGGACAATATGCTAACTGTTACGTACATAATATAAATTATGTAAATTGTTGTGAACCCTGTTACGGAATTATTTGCATATTTTTCCACATACCGGGGGGGGGGGGGAATCAACTCTATCTGTGAATGGACATTGGAATGAATGACACTACACAATCTATGAAACACACACAGGATGGACGGATTTTACCAAATCTGGACATCTCTAATCTCTAGTCCAGTATTGTGTTCACACATTCACACATTGGCCCACAGGCAGGCTATGAGTGCAACAGCACCCTCCTGCGCCAGTTCCCCAACAACTGGTCTTCAGAAGCATACTAATTCTGATACACCCTGGAAGTAACACATAGCCATCATGTCCAGTAGCCGTTGATAGCCTCATCCTACATGAAAATGCAGTTTCGTACATTCAAAGAATATGTTACGTTTCGCTTTCATTATAACAAAGAGCAATCCAGGAATGTTTGGGGTGGCTATAAAAAGACATAACACTTGTGTCTCCTCGAGGTCACTGCTTTGTCTTGGCAAGGGTTTTATTAACAACTCAGAGCCTGGCAGCTTGTTTGTGACCTTTGTTAGTGGCTGATCTCACCCGCTACTGGACAGGTGTCCTCATAATGTAAACTAGCCTCGCAACTGGCACTTTTCTTGAATGTTTTGGCTGTGATGGCAAGATCAAAACTAACTTTTGGGGTTGCCCAATTTATTCTTCCAGGTCAAAGATAATGTGCTTCCAGGGATATCAGATAAGATGCATGTGTTTTGTTAGTAGAGTGCATTGTACCTGTCTCTTTAAAAAAAATGGCTCTGTCCACAGCAGAGACACCAGGAGACCCAGAGCTTTGAGTGCTAAAGCAGACAAGATATTGGAGATTGGATCCCCCATCTTGGATTCCCAAGATATTTAAAGAGATTGGTTTCCCCATCTCTTTAAAATAGCTTCCCCTCACCTGGTGCCCGCCTGAGGTTTTGGACTACAATTCCCATCAGCCCCTGAAGGCATGGCCAGTAGCCAATGCAGGATACAAAGTTGGAGAAGGCTGACTTAGAGCAAAGGCCTATCAGAATCTTTCAGAGCTGTTTGTCCCGATGCAGCCTGTGTGTCTGTGTGTGAGAATGTGATGGGAGAAAGAAAGTTCCTAGTAAAACCTGGGTTGGCATTGTTCAAAATTTGGGTATGGAATGGATTCCTAAACATGACAATGTCTAGACTGCTGAATGCTGATTATGCAAGCCCAAAATCTCAATTCGTAATACAGCCAAACCTTATGAGCTCACCAGATTCATGTTCTGAACCAGGTTGTTGCATCCTTTGATGCAGATGTAGAGTGCTTGTAATCCATCTCTGCTCCAGGCATTCTACAAACGGCAGTTCATTAACCCTCCCATGAACCACTCCCAGGGCTGGTCAAAAGCTTTGACCTAATCGGAGTGTGGCTGAAGGCTGGGAGGGCATTGGATCCTGCAGAACCAGAACTTCCCCTGCTCCGCCTGCACCATGTCATATCCTTCCCTCTTTCCGATATCACTGCTCCAATTTCAGAGAGCTGAGGGGCAAGGAGGGCAGGGATCTGAGCAGTGGAGGCTGGTGGCTCCTATTTTAGTTGGGTGGTGAATCCGTTCTGGGTTTTAGTCAGAGCCAGACAGAACTCTAAAGAGCTATCCAAGGTGCTGAATCCATTTTGGGGAGAGCATTCAGCATCTTAGAGAGCTCCTTTAGCATTCTGGATCATTCTGACTAAAACTTAGAATGGATTCACAGCTCCACCAAAATCAGAGCCACCAGCGTCCACTGGGCCTGTGATTGGGTCTTGTCCTCCGAGATCGGACCTCTGTCTCTGACCTAGAAGGGGGATTTCTGATCTATCCTATGTAGTCCCAGAGCCAGGCAGGATTTATTTACCCCAGTAAGTGCAAAAGCTTTGTGAATATTTTTTGTTTATATATGACAGAAATGTCTCAGAAAAGTGAGTCGTACAAAATTCCAGTGGTGGGAGGGGCGGTGTGATGATGTCATCAATATGGCTGCCGCGCTATTATGTAGTTGCCACATTTGAATATGCATAACTTCTCACCTGTTTATGCCACAGAGATGATTTTTTTCTGAAATGTTTCAAATTTAATGTCAAATACTTTTTGTAATTACACAGTTTTTGTTAACTGCATTAGTTTTTGAGATAATTTAATTTGAACGTATAAAATCTGTGTTCATATTGGTTATGTGTGACGTTTAACCATGATTTACTCAAAAACTATATGACTTTTGAAAGAATACGCAGGAACAAAAAAGTTGCATTTTTTAATGAGGATTAAGAAAATGTATAATCACATGGAGTTTACCCCAACGCTTAGGGAATTATGAGTGATATCTCGTTATACGTCCACTTCTCAGGATTGTATGATTTTACAGTTTATCATACAGGGCTTTCATTTCAAAAGTATCCACCCTAAATATCTTTCAATCTGATGCACAGATCATTTTGAACATGTTCAACTGTGATTTTTACAGTTGAACGTGTTCAAATGTTCTTTACAAAATTTCAAACAGGATGAGTATGATGATGATCATGATATATATATATATATATATATATATATATATTAGGTTGAATTATTTTTAACAAATGTTTTTAAAATCTTCAGCAAAAATTTACCATTTACAACATAAAAACTATGTTCTGTGAGAAGGGTTAACAAATAAATTTCATTGGATGTCTTCTTCACTTTCTTTGGAACTGCTATCATCCCTGTCAAAAAATCACTTTCCTCGTCTTCTTTTTCACTGTCCTCTTCTGTGGCAGTTTCAAGATATTCTGGGAGTGTTGGACCATCGTACCATTTTATGTGGTACCTGCCATTTTCCAAGTACCAGGGTAGCAAGCTGAGAGGAGGTACCAAACTGAGCTCGGTGGCTGTATTTTTTTTAATGTACTGTCTGCAGTGAGGTAGGGTGGCAAAAAGCAAGTGGCTGTAACTTTTCTTTCAAGGTTCTACGGGATGTTTGGGTGCTAAAAATAGACATGATCTTCCCTCAGTGACCTTTAAGGTATGTTTCTTTTTCAGCTCCCACTTTGATGTCATTTGCTCTAGGTAAACATCAGTGGAACACAGCTTTACTTTGAAGCAAAATTACTGATCGCTTAGCACATCGAATACTGTAAGCACTATATAAATAACAATAAAAGTGAGCTGTAAGAGGTCAGCTGGATAACTTTTCTCTATTGTTTTTAAAGAGAAGAATAATGGATATTCTAAAATAAAGAATGCTTGCCAAAGATAGGAACTGCTACAAAACAAAACAAAATATTATGAGTAAAACACTTGATCATTCTGCTGTGTTGCATCCTGCAGTGCCATGGCTCAGAATGTGGCTTTCCGAACTTTTGTGCAAACTGCAGCATAGTGGCTGAGAGATCAAGGCTTTGAGCATTGGCATTGTTGATGGACATCACATCTGCATAGGGCCCCCAAAATCTTCTGGGTGGCCCTGCAAAACCGACTATGAAGTGGGGAGACGGGACACCAAAGGCACGCCTCGCCCAGGAGGCTATTTATCCTAGGGCCAGCCCTGGCCACCCTAGAGTGACTAGTCCAGTTGGCACAATGTGGCTGGACAAATGTATGGCTCCTGCCACCTGCCTTGATGTAAAACAGCAGCAGGAGACTTGTTCCCAACTCCTTTAGCTTCAACACTTGAGGGCCAGAGGGGGTCTTCCAGGAACGAAATACTGCCCATCGCCCGTTAGTTGCCGGTCCCCAGACTACGGCCAGGGTTAAACCCCCATCAGAACATGACAATCCGGTGCAATCTGTTTTCTGAGAGCATAACAGTTTGTTCTTTCAAAGTATTTTTAATAGATTTAGCAATGCTAAGCATCCCAACCAATGATGATTTATTAACGTCCAGAAAGAGTAAAATCCATCAAAGGCAGGGAACTCAGCCCAACACAACACACCCTCCGATCTGGTGGTGGGATAATTGGACTCCCCGCTCCACAATAAATTTATTGGAGTAACTGCAGCAGACTATAAAGTGCAGTACTGAGCTCTGTCATACTTGCCAATTCTGGCCATTATAGGCCTTTGATTTTTAAAAGCCTGTTCTACTTCACATGGAAATATGGGATCCACCCACCCTTTGTTTAGAGCCAGTTTCACAAAAAGTGCTTCAAAATGTTTACTGCTTCAGTAAGATTTCTGTTCTCTGAACCATTAGGTTTGGAACTATGGTGAGCTGTAAGGCAGGGATGGGGAACATCTGGCCAGTGGGCTGGATATGGTCCACAGGGGTTCCTCATCTGGCCCTCCAGCTTCTTCCCTAGGCCCCGCCCCTTTTCTGTCAGGGAAACACCCTTATCTCTGATCAGTAGCTCCTGAGGCTTGCCCTGCTTACTTATGAGTAGGCATGCTGCTCGTGCTTGCTCCTGGGTTGACACACAAAGGCTTGGTACTTGGGATGCTATCTGAAAGTGCTGTTGAGTGATTCAGGCCTGCTTACTTCTGAGTAGATACGCAGAGGCTTATCTGGCTTACTTGTGAGTAGGCTTAGAAGTGGTAATAATCTCATTTGTGGCCCTGCCTGCTCTACCTTTGGCCACACCCACTTTGCCTTTGACCACAGATAGAATCCGCCCCCCTCCCTGGATTGAAATTTGCCCCTTGGGCTGAGGAAGGCTCCTCATCCCTACTCTAAGGCCTTTAGCAACCAGTTTTACTGGTGGGCCACTTTGAGGTGGGGACGTTGGGTGGAGGGCCAGCTTCTCACCAACTTTCCCAAAAGGGGGCTGATAGTCAATTCTATGGCTGCAGGCACTTCTCCCTTACAAATATGCCTTTTTACCTCTGGTTGGCAACTGTGGTTTGGATTTGGCCCTGGGACAGTCAGTTGCTGATTTCTACTCTCAGGCCTGACATGAAGAACCCATTTGCCAGATATTTACATCTTTTCCAGCAATGTAAGCACGAAATGCCTCTTTTCGAATTTCCAAGCAGAGCAGAACAATAAAGATGCCCATAGGGCCCTGTCTTATCCAGGGTCAAAGCCTTGTCCCATCTGTCTTAGTACTTCCAACGCTGACTGGCAGCAGCTCTCCAGGGTTTCAGACCAGGGCCTTTTCCCCACCCAGTGATTGAACCTGGGACCTAACCATTTAACCTGCGATGGAACTACAGTGCTTCCTCAAATGCGCTTCCAGTTTGGCCTTAAAGCAGGAAGATGTGAGGCGTTCGAATGTTTTTAAGGGGCCAGGTAAAAAAGAAGGAAGGTGACAGTCCATTAGTGGGAATCTATTGCTTTAAAACAAATCCCAGGAGTTAGATCAGTTGTGGCTTAAAATGTGTTCTGCCGAATGGAAAACTGGGGATGACCTTTTACGGACAGGGATTTGCTTTTGCTTATACTAAAACAGCTGTCACATTCCGCCTTAGGTGTAATTGCATATCAGCGATTCGCAGACAGCCCTCATATGGTTTTGCGGTTTGCTTTCCTGGAAATAAATGTTGAGATGTTGTTGATGATGATGATATTGAGATGTTGATGATGATGATATTGCAGAATTCCTTTACTACACCTAGTCCTTGGGCATCAGGTACTTGATGCATTTGGGGAGTAATGTCAAGAAGAAAAACTGCAAAACCGTGGAGACCTGCCCCACCATTTTCTTGTACTACTAGTCAACATAGTGAGGTGCTGGGGGGCATGTAGAGGCTATCTTCAGGGGGCTGATTATACATACCGAAAGTCCCGGGGTGGCTGTGTGGTGGCGCTGCATTGATTATACAATGCAACAGCAACCCCACAGCCATCGTGGGGTTTTCCTGCGAAGTAGGGGTGTGCACGGACCCCCCGGATCGGATCGGGACCCGGATCGGGACCTCCAATTTTGTCACGGACCGGTTCGGACAAAATCGGAGGCCCCCCGGACCGGATCGAGTCCGATCCCGACCCAAAAATCGTAAATTTTTGGATCGGCCGCCATTTTTTTCCCCATAGACTTGCATTGCAATGCAAGTCTATGAGGAAAAAATGGCGGCGGGTGGGTGAGGGGGGGCCTAACTCCCTCCCCCCCCGGGGCTGTCCGCTGTGGACGGCCCCGGCAGGTAAGCCCCCTCCCCCGCGCTCCCTACCCCCCCTGGGGCCGTCCGCTTCCATCCGCTGGCGCCCGCGAGCGCCAGCGGATAGAAGCGGACGGCTCCGGGGGGGGTAAGCCCCCTTCCCCGCCACTGCTTACCTTCTCGGCCCGTCCGCTCCCGTCCGGCGCCGGCGGCTACTACCAGCGGGCTCCGCGGCCTACTCTCGAGTAGCGCGCCGGGTGATGACATCACCCGGCGCGCCACCCTGGAGTAGGCCGCGGAGCCTGATGGTAGTAGTCGCCGGCGCCGGACGGGAGCGGCCGGGCCGGCAAGGTAAGGGCCCCCTCCCCCCCTCCGCGCGCCCCCTCCTCCCCTCCACGCACCCCCTGCTTACCTTCTCGGCCCGTCCGCTCCCATCCGGGGCCGGCGGCTACTACCAGCAGGCTCCGCGGCCTGCTCTAGAGTAGCGCGCCGGGTGATGACATCACCCGGCGCGCCACCCTAGAGCAGGCCGCGGAGCCTGCTGGTAGTTGTAGTCGCCGGCGCCGGACGGGAGCGGCCGGGCCGGGAAGGTAAGGGCCCCCCTCCTCCCCTCCATGCACCCCCTGCTTACCTTCTCGGCCCGTCCGCTCCCGTCCGGGGCCGGCGGCTACTACCAGCAGGCTCCGCGGCCTGCTCTAGAGTAGCACGCCGGGTGATGACATCACCCGGCGCGCCACCCTAGAGCAGGCCGCGGAGCCTGCTGGTAGTTGTAGTCGCCGGCGCCGGACGGGAGCGGCCGGGCCGGGAAGGTAAGGGCCCCCCTCCCCCCCTCCGCGCGCCCCCTCCTCCCCTCCGCGCACCCCCTGCTTACCTTCTCGGCCTGTCCGCTCCCGTCCGGGGCCGGCGGCTACTACCAGCAGGCTCCGCGGCCTGCTCTAGAGTAGCGCGCCGGGTGATGACATCACCCGGCGCGCCACCCTAGAGCAGGCCGCGGAGCCTGCTGGTAGTTGTAGTCGCCGGCGCCGGACGGGAGCGGCCGGGCCGGGAAGGTAAGGGCCCCCCTCCCCCCCTCCGCGCGCCCCCTCCTCCCCTCCACGCACCCCCTGCTTACCTTCTCGGCCCGTCCGCTCCCGTCCGGCGCCGGCGGCTACTACCAGCGGGCTCCGCGGCCTGCTCTAGAGTAGCGCGCCGGGTGATGACATCACCCGGCGCGCCACCCTGGAGCAGGCCGCGGAGCCCGCTGGTAGTAGCTGCTAGTGCCGGACGGGAGCGGACGGGCCGAGAAGGTAAGCGCCCCCCTCCTCCCCCCCCCGCTGTCCACTTTCATCGGCGGGCACCCGCTGGCGCCCGCCAATGGAAGCGGCGGTGGGCGCCAGTGGGCGCCCGCCGATCCGCCGATCCGCCGAACCGGTTCGGAGCCTTTTCGGACCGGTTCGGATTGGATCGGCCGATCCAGCTGCGGGATCGGAAATCGGATAATTTATCCGATTTCCCACTGGACCGGACTCGGATCGTGGATCGGGTCCGATCCAGTGCACATCCCTACTGCGAAGCTGTGAAGCAATAAAGTCAGGGACTTACCCCGATTTTTTTCTCCGGAGCAAGATGAGTATGACGCATCTGCCATCCATCCTTGCTCTGGAGTTGTGGCAGAGGCACGGAGGCAAGTACAGCAAATCTGCCATCTATCCTCACTCTGGAGTCATGGCGGAGGCATGGCTGGGCAAATGGCAACCACTGATTGGTTGCCATCCAGCCAGGCAGAGGGCAGGGGACGGACCCAGCCACCGGAAACCCTGCACTTTCACTGCTGCATCGGGATTAGCCGCTGCCATTCCGATGCCACAAAAGTGCGGGGGTTTGCTTATTGCGGCAGCCTCCAGGTCCATTCAACTTTGGCCTCTTCTTGCAACCGCCCGTGTATCAATGAGAAGCCTGGCACAAAAGGATGTCTTCTTTTAGCTTTCAGCTCCATGTTCATAGGAATGCATTTAGTTGTCTTTTTAGTCACCCTCCTGTGCCTTCATGAAAGGAATGTCCAAAACCAAACCCCTTATGGCAGGAGTACAGAACCTCTTTCAGTCCAAGGGCTGAATTCCATTTTGGAGAAGCTCTTGGGGGCTACATTCCAGTAGTCATTTTTAATTTCCTTATGGACAGTTAATGCCTACGATGTCAGCTTTACTGATTCAGAACCCAAAGTAGAACTTTTGCTTTTTTGTGTGAGATGAAATTCATAATATAAATGTAAGTTGGTTGGCAATGATTTGATTAGTTTTTAACTATGTTTTATAAATATAAATAGAGGTTTCAATATGCAAATAAAAAAATCATGATGAGTTTTTAGTTTCGTTTTATACAAATGGAAACATTTTGAACCCTCCTGAACAGAAAATCAGTAACTTAATTTTACATATGTATTCTGCATAATGAGTATATCAGATGTTAGTTATCTCAATTCACAGGACTATTCCTGGCGTGATAATAAAACACACTCTGTCACCAGGGCAGCAATTTCCTTCTCTAGCTATCTATCTTCCCATAAACTTCCACAGTTCAGAATCTAGTTCCAAGACCTGACTCTGCTTTTGCACTCCACTCCAGATCTGAAAGAGACCATTTATCTCTGTCTTCTAGTGCAGCAACATCTGCTTTCAGTTCACACAGTGAAATTGATCCTGGCCCAGTAAAAAAGCTAAGATAAAATGGGTGATCAGGTGAGTAAACAAGTATGATCCAAGTCATCCTTGATGTCTTCACACAACACATAGCTAGCTTTTAAAACTCACGGCACACAATGGCCCTGTTCATACATGAACGATCTTGGGTGTATAAACCATGGCTTGTTAGACTTCGCATCTGTAAGGTTGCACATTCAGTTCCCGCCATCTGCAGCTAGAACGATCTTAATTTAGAAGGCTGGAAAAGGCCTCTGCCTGTGATCACGGGGAGATATCGACAGTCAGAACAGGCCAGCCTTCTTCAACAGTTTGTGACCAAGTTACTTGAAGGACCACCTTCACCCATATCAACCTGCCCACATTTGAAGATCAGAAAGAGAGCCCCTTTTCATTTGCCCACCTGGGAGAGCAATTAGGTGGATGATCACATGGGAGAGGGCTTTCTCTGCAGTGGCCCCACACCTTTGGAACAAGGAGGTCCACCATGCACCATCTATGCAGGCTTTTAAGGAGGCTTGAAACATATTATTTTACCATGGCCTTCTCATGATATGATTACTGTTGTTGCTGCTATTGCCATTGTTGTTCCTGTTTTATTATTGGCTTTTTATTGTTTTAATTGCTATTTTATTGTTTTATGTTTCATTGCTTTTAATATTTAAGCTGTTTTTAAGTATCTTATTGTTGTAAGTCATCTTGTGAGGGCTCCTGCCTTGAAAGGCAGCCAGGACATGTTTTGAATAATAAATAAACTTGGTGCCCTCTGTATGTTTTGGACTTCATCTCCCACCAGCTCCAGCCAGCCTGGCCAGTGGTCAGGAATGCTGGGAATTGTAAGCCTAAAAACATCTGGAAGGTGCCAAGATGGAGAAGGCTGGCCTGTTCTGACCGTCGGTAGCTCCTCCTGATCACAGGGCTTTTCCAACCTTCTATGTTAAGATCTTTCTAGCTGCAGGTTAGGGAAGGCTGGAATAGGCCATAGTACTGGGCTAAACAGACAAATGATTTGCAGCATCATATGTTCATAGGAAGCCTATTGTTGCCTTCCCGGAATGCTGACTTAAATCGAATTTTGGTCTGATGGAACGTTGGGTGAGAATTTCAGTACAGTTGTGATCAGAATTTATCAAAATTTGCTCTGGTTTCCATATTCTGAACAAAAAGAACTTGAGATGAAAAGCAACGGATGAGGGAGAAACTGTTTCAGGGCTTTGAATGCTTAGGTCTCGGCTTGAATCCCTGTGTATTCACCCACGTTAGTGTTGAGTTAGGGTTGCCATGTTGTTGTTGTTTTTCTTGATGGGCTCTTCATCTTTAACTGCAGTTATATGGCAGGCACCTACATCATGGTTGTTTCCATGCTGGAAATAGTTGGATTGCTGGAATTCAGCTGGTGCAGATGAGCGAGAATTTTGTTTCTGTTCGCTTTTGATAAGTGTTTACCAAAATTTGCAAAGTTCTTCACATTTGGGAGAAAAGGAACTTGAGATTTTAACATTCTGAATGCTGGTGAAAGCCAACTGAACAGGTTTGCCCATCCCTAGACTCCATTACAGTGAAGGAGCGAGCTTTAAAAAAGATACAGTGTTAAAGGAGAACACGGAGTTTATTCGCTCGTGGCTGACATGGTAGCCTAACACCTTCTATTGTACCAGGCCAAGCAATTATTTTAGAAAGGCACTGAGGCATTGTGCTCCTCACTGTTTGCTTAAAAGGAATTTGAAAGGGATTTATCCTCTCTTGTTTCATGAGCCCCCATGTTTTTGATACTGACCTAAGTGGAAGCACACCAGCTGGTCCCGTCCATCACCACAGCCAAGTCAGAGAATTCCTGATTATACTTAGAACCCACAGAGCCAGGGGCTGAGAAGAATTTTGCAATGAACCATGCTGTGAAAATTCAGAAGCAAAGGAGGAATATGCCTGTCTTTGACTAAAGGAGTCCCTTTCTACCCTCCTACCCCACCCCACCCCACCCCACTCCGGACTGGATTAATCATGAAAGATCCGCTCAACATTCCACTTGTACAGATCTTCACTCTGGCTGCTTTCAGCTTGGCTGAGAAACTCCAAAAAGGTTGGTGCAAATAATGTACATCTTCTCTTTGCTTTGCCACTGGTGATATGTTTACTCTGCAGTCTGAGGGTGACCCAGGCAATGGCATAAATATAAAAGCTGCCGAGATCCATATGAATGAACTCCTTTCTCCTGCGACTGCATCGTGGATTGCCTAAACTGTGAAAGAGCCATGCCCTGTTTGTATTTACAAATCGCCGTAAGTTGTGTTCTGATGGGTAAAGGAATTCCTCTGCATCGCTTGCGTGGGAAGTCTGTTTAGCCTATATTCCATGTCAAGCAGCAGTGATATGACGGAAACTGTTTTTACTGCACTGTACTGTAGAATATCATTTAGTCAGCAGTCCTGAGAATGCTTGTTGGTCCAAATCAGAGGGACATTCAAGTAAATATACATATGAGTAGACTGCCTGTTTAGAGGTATTCTAGATCGATAGATAGGGTTGGATATAGACTTAATCATCCTTAGAGAAGATCCATTGAAATCAGTGGGACTTAAGTTAATCATGCTTGAGGAATTCAGTCTTTGGCAATTCCAGTACAAAGTGACATGATTCATATCTCCTGGAGTAATGGGCATATCAGAATTTTACAGCACAAACCTATGCATGTTTACTCTGAAGTAGGTCCCACTACGTTTAGTCTGATGTACTCCCAGGTAAAGCTGCATAGCACTGCAGCCTTATAATGAAATCCTCGTCATGTCTACTGAGAAATATGTCCCTTTGGCTTCAGTAGGACTTGCTTCTGGGTAAGTTGGTACAGGACTGCAGCCTTAGGGTGCCTCTACAAGAGGCATTTAAAGCTCTTTCAAGGTGCATTAAAATTTTTACCTCTACAAGAGCGGAGCGCAAATTGGGGGTTGAGGAGCATTTTCTCTCCGATTATGCGCATTATCGAATTATGTTAAATAGCGAGTTTTAATTTACCGCGGCCGTTAAAGCGCATTATGCCCATGTAAACAAGCGATTCTCCGCATTTCAACCACTTTAAAGCGCGTTTCATATTGCCGGTTATGCGCTTCACCGCATGTCGTTTACAGGAATTAGGCGTAAAAGCGATGGTGAGAAGATGCGCATAATTGGACAACCGGGTGCCAAACCGAATTCTTCTAGAGGGCTTTCGCACTTCCCAGATGCTCTGATGTAGTTTTTGGCTCTTAAAAACATCAAAATCCATTTAAAATTTTGAGAGGATTTTGAGAGGAAGTACATTTAGAAAGGCTTATTTTGAGAGGAAATACGTAAATGTGTATTGAAATGTAAATTTGTGTGTGGATTTTTAAAATCCACACACTTTCACCAGAACAGACATACTGGTGAAAGTGATAGGGACTGGAAATGGAATGACCCCCTTCTCCCTAGACAGACAGACAGACAGACAGACACACATTCTTATGTTTTATAAACACAGATAAAAATAATGATTATAATCCTGAGAATGATGAAAAGCATAGTCCAATTAATTTCAATGGGGCTTATACCTGCATTCTATGTTGTATATACCAACACATGAATTTAGATTCCAAGTATATTAATATAGGGCAAAATCCATACAGTTAAACACGTTTAACTATAACTGACTTCAAAGTGGTGTGTAACAGATCTGATTGTGGCCAGCTACACATTTAGAGATTTTAAAATAAAGGCAACATTGGGAGGACAAAATTGGAAGTGAAGGACAAGCGGTGGAGGAACTGCTTAACCCTTTGTCCACTCAATGTCTCCCCAAATTGCTTTATTACCCATGGGAGAGAAACACAAGGCCCCTATTTTCCTCTTGCCTCCACCCTTACCAGAGCTGCTTGAAGAGTGCAGTTTCGAATAGATGTAAGAGCAGAAAGGTGAAAGAGTTAGCCACCCCTCCTCCAGGCAACTTTTCTGCTCTCGATTGCAGGGTCACAGACTGCTTTTCAGTTAAAAATCCCAACCCACAGGGTAAAAGAGACATAGCATTGCATGTAACATGTACTTGTGCCACTAGGGTCATGGGTTATGCAAACAGCATTTTTAACAGTTCGGCATAAATACTTATAAATGGCGTTTCATGTGCAAAAATGCGGCAGAAGTACTAACAAAAATATTCCGACTGAGCGTTTGAATGAAGTGAATTAAAACACTGTCAATTAAAGGTTGTGTAAACAGTTCAATTGCGTAGTGCTGTCAACAGCTTGATAAACAGACTGAGTCACAAGTGCAAGATATTAGCTCCCAGTTAGTTTCCAGGCCCACAAAAGCTGATGCCACAAGCTCTTTGTTGCAAATAAAGAATAAAATGAATGCCATTCATTTCTTTTTTCTGCCTAAAGGAGGCATAAAGGAGTAAGTATCCCTCCAAGAAACACTCCCACTGAAAAAGCAAAATCATGTCAAGGCATATGTTGATCATCATGTGTCACATGAGGCTTTTAAGAAGTAAACAACCTGAGAAGAAGAATGCCTTGTACCACATTTACAGATAGTAGACTCAGCAGTAGTTACGAGCTTCGATGGGAGAACACTTGATCCCAAGGGTCTTCCTCCCACCACAAGATGTTTCACATGGCAGAAAACCCGATAGGCAACACATACACACCCTCCGCTATTCCGAATGAGGCTCAGCAAACTAAGCTAAGTCCCCCAAAGTAAGCAACTCAGAACATAGCCCCCTTAATCCCAAGTGCATTTCTAAAAGCAATGTGGACCACAGCACACATCTGAGTTTAGAGGCAGGGCCCAAATTCCTACCTCTAAACTCTTGGTAACTCCCCCAAACACTTTTCCTCTGGTTGCTGCTGCGGTATTGGCAGCTAATATTGATGCTTTGGTAGTGACAGGGGCAGTGAAAAAGCGCTCTCTCTCTCTCTCCCTCTCTTTTCTGACTCTCCTTTTTTTTGGCGGTGGCAGAGGGAGAAGAGCCCCCCCTCTTTTCCCGCCATTCCATAAGTGAGTGGGTGCAAGAGGAAGGGGGCAGTGGGAGGCAGGAGTTCTTCTCTGGCATAGATTACAATCCGAGATAGAGCAGAATTGTCAAGGATGGGAAATGCCCTGGTTCAGATTAGTATGATTGTTGTGTTATTTGAAAAAATGCCACTCAAGGTAGCTTACACAATTAAAATTGATTAAAACAATAAAAGAATACATAAAAATACAATAAAAACACAGCAGTTACTGGCAAAAATATATATTAAAAAACAAAGAATACTGATGCATTTTATAAATGGACAAAAAAATAATATTCTGAATTGGGTCATTATGAAGTTTGGCAATGTCACTGGTAATGATGAGAACCTGCAGCTAAACACCTGATGTATAAACATGCATGTTAAGTCTTTGCAGTCACATAATTTGCTGCATTCTTGCTTTGCATATTTGACTCGTATACGAAGGAGAATATGCTATTACATGGGCTATACAACTTCATATAGTAAGAATATGGAAAGCATCCCATTACGAGTGGGATCTCCAGCTCCAGCAATAAAAGTCAGATCCACATGGAGAATGTAAAGAAAAGCGGCAGAACTTATTTCAGCATGAGGACTGGATTCAATTTCAGAGCAGCTTTTAGCCACTGCCTTCCAATGGTGGGTGGGGCTAAAAGCAAAAGGGGTGGATCCAAGAATACCATCATATTGTAGCTTAAAGCTCTTACTGCCCATAACTAAGCCTTGGGAGAGGCATTTCTAGGGTGACCATATGGAAAGAAGGACCGGGCTCCTGTATCTTTAACAGTTCAGAGAAAAGGGAATTTCAGCAGGTTTCATTTGTATGCGTGCAGCACCTGGTGAAATTTCCTCTTTATCACACCAGTTAAAGCTGCAGGAGCCCTGCCCTCTTTTGTATCTGGTCTCTCTAGTAAAGCTAGTGTAGCTTTAACGGTTGTGACGAAGAGGGAATTTCACCAGGTGCTGCATGCAAACAAATGACACCAGCTGAAATTCCCTTTTCTATAAAACTGTTAAAGATACAGGAGCCCTGCCCTCCTTTTCATATGGTCACCCTAGGCATTTCAACCTTTTTGAGTGGGGAAAAATGGCACAAAAGCTGGGAAACCACCACACGTTTGGTATTTAAAGGAAAGGAGGTGGGGCCAGAGGAAGGTCTGGGGACATCTGGGTACCTCAGGAAGGCTGGATTTGGCTCCTAGGATTGAGGTTTTGCACCCCTGGTGTAAGGCATGCAGCTACTTTGAAGCCATGGAATTTAGGGGTCTGCCAGGAACTATCTAAAATTGAATCAGAAACTGGATCCAGCCTTGGGCTTCTGTCTGGCCATCCCTGACTTAGTTCTTTTCCATCACAAGGTCTCTTCGAGAGTCTTTTTTTTTTTACCCTTAGCATAAGCTCACCTCACTCCATCTTTGTAATGATGTCCGTGTTGTAACAGATCTTTGGGCAGGGCAACGTTTCAGCATTCTGTTAAGGGATTCTGCTTACCACTCGTAGCATTCCTAGTGGCACGGTGTAAAGAACATGCCAAACAGCTGTCAACAATATCTGGTACACCAAGCACTGGATGGATGTCTTTGGCAGACATACGTTGAAAGGATTGTTCATGGTATGCCTTTGTGTGCAGAGGGAAAAGGATTCATAGGAGGTGCCCCCTTGATCTCCATTAATCATAATTTTATGACAGGATACAAACGTACTCACAGTCATTCAAAGCCATGCTGTGCCACTGCTCTAAACCAGTGCTCGTCCCTATTTTTTTTTTTTAGTAGAAGCAAATTTGGTTGCAGGCACTGCTACTGAGGCAACTTGGGTGCCTTTCCTGGGCCATGGGTAGGGTGACCATATCAAAAGGAGGACACATCTTCAGTATCTTTAACAGTTTTATAGAAAAGGGAATTTCAGCAGGCGTCATTTGTATGCGTTCAGCACCTGGTGAAATTCCCTCTTCATCGCAACAGTTAAAGCTGCAGGAGCCCTGCCTTCTTTTGTATCTGGTCAAAAGGGCAGGGCTCCTGCAGCTTTAACTGTTGCAATGAAGAGGAAATTTCACCAGGTGCTGCATGTATACAAATGACACCTGCTGAAATTTTCTTCTCTGTAAAACTGTTAAAGATACAGGAGCCCTGTCCTCCTTTCCATATGGTCACTCTAGCCATGGGGGGCTTCTTGTATTCTGCTCCCCCAGTCAAGCAGCAATGCTGTGCACCAGACTCAGCTGGAGACCTTTTTAGGCTTCTCCTCCCAATCCCCGTCCATGTTATCTAAGCAAGGCCTCAGCCAGTACGTCACCAAGTCAACAGGCAGGTAAGTTTTGACAGACTCAATTAGTCCTTGGATAGGGATTTATCTTTTTTATCACTGAAGGAGTGCTCTTCTTGACTCACTACTACAGGATCCACCAGCACAGGTCCACATGTATGTTCCATTTCACATCAAACGCCTTGTGCGTGGTAGTGCACCACCACAGGTAACCCATCACGTTTGTCTTCGCCTCTTGGACTCCTTCCTCACTACAGCTAATTGGCTGACTGCTCCTGCATTCTTCTTTGCTCCCAAGCTGCCTTAGACCTGATGAATGGCAGGTCTCCTGAGTCCCCAGCCCCAAAACACCCTCTGTAGCCCAGATCACAACAGCCAGGCCACTGCAAAAGCAAACAACACAAGGCAAAGCTGGAGAGTCCCAGATGAGAGTGAGCAGCTGCTGCAAAAAAGAGGGAAGGAGTGATGCAATGAGAGAGAGAGAGGCACTTGAGGACAGGGAGCTTATTTTTAAAGTTCTAATTGTCTTGGGCTTAGACAACTTCAGGAAGTACCTTATTTCACATGAGATCCACCCTCCTGCACTTAAGCTCTGAACATTTCCAATATATAAGGTTGAATCACAAGATGTTTGCATAACACTCACTTTCTAATACTTTTACTTGATTATTTTCAATTGGCTGTAATTGGTTTTTTGCTTCTAAATTGCTATATGAATTGCTAAGTGCCTCAGGGGTCTGTTTTCTTGATAAAAGGCAGGCATTCGTTTAACTGAGCTCAAGATTCTGTCATGGAGATGACGAATTTTCTCAAGCTATCTTTGTTGTCTCTTGTTTTTTTTCTGTCTGTAGCACCCATGATCACCACTCCGCTCGAAACAGTGGATGCCCTAGTTGAGGAGGCAGCCACCTTCATGTGTGTAGTAGAATCTTTCCCCCAGGCAGAGGTTACCTGGACACGTAATAACATTCCGATCAGGTAAAGATTATTTGTGCAAAAGACGTACAGGGTATTGGTTTCTCCAGAAATGAGCTATCAATACCTGACTCTAATAATAATAATAATAATAATAATAATAATTTATTTCTTACCCGCCTCTATATTTGGATCAAGGCGGCGAACAACAGTAAATATAAAATATGATAAAATACATAAAACTGATTAAAACATGGCACACATTATTAAAACTGCATTAAAACATCATAAAAAAATCCTAAAAACATTCTAAAATTCCACTGGATATGCCTGTCAGAAGAGAACAGTCTTTACAGTTTTCTTAAATTCTAAAAGACTGTTAAGTTGATGAGTCTCCTCCGGCAGGTCATTCCACAGTCTAGAATACTGCCTAAGAGCTATTTCACCACTAGTTATTTTTACACCCCATCCTAAGTCTTAATTCGCTGGTGCAGTGTGCAGTATAGCAGGGGTGGGGAACCTCAGGCCCATGGACCAAATCTGGCCCTCCTGGAGTCACAAGATGACCTTCTGGGATTCTCCAGATGGACAGACCCCTTTTCCCAGCTACACCCTCTTAATCACCAATTGTTGGGTGGCTTTACAGCTTTTGCATCATTTCCCCCCATTCTAAATGGTTGAAATGCCTCTCTTAAGGCTTATTCACAAGCATTAATAGGATTAAGCTAAAGCATGCTGGTATTTTTGGTGTTTTAGCCTCATCCCCTTTCCCCTTACGCTAGTGGAATGCAGCCGTCTGGCTGAAAGAGCTTCTCCACACCTGCTATATGGCCTCTTCACACATTACTTTGACAGGTGTACACCCGAGACCCTTTTTGACATCTCCATCTGCCACCATTTTGTGACAGTTAGGCCTCAGTCATTTTCAACTCTCTAACGCAAGCCCTGGCGGTAGAAAGTTTGAGAACCCCTGCTCTAGTCAATAGCTCTCTTTTATTCTCACAACAACCTTTGAGGTTGGTTAAGCTGAGAGTCAGTGACTGGCCCAAAGTTTGAGAACCCCTGATCTAGTCAATAGCTTCAAAGGAGCTCAGGGTTGGAATATGCAGCCTTTTTAGCATCTCCTTTAAACGTGTTTGTTCCAATGTGTTTTCAGGCTCTTTGACACACGGTATAGCATACGGGAAAATGGACAGCTCCTAACCATTCTGAGTGTGGAGGATAACGATGATGGGGTGTACTGCTGCACTGCAAACAATGGAGTGGGAGTATCAGCAGAAAGCTGTGGGGCATTACAGGTGAAAATGAGTAAGTGTATGTACATTGTACTGGATCAAAGCTCAGTTCATGTGGGAAAAAAACTAGGCAGTATTTTCTTAGCCTTGAGTTTTGTAGTATTAAAAGTTTCAGTCTCCCTCCCTCTCTGGGTACATATATTTATTTATTATTATATTTATTTCCCAGTTTTTTCCCCTTTCATCTGGGAAGGAGCCGAAGATGGCTTACATGGTTCTCCTGACCTCTATTTTATCCTCACAACAACCTTGTGAGGTAGGTTAGGCTGAGAATCAGTAACTTGCCCAAACTTACTGCTTCTACCTGTAGATCCAGAGACAGCATTGGATTCAGGTGCTCTCCGAAGCTACAGACCTAATATTTCCTTGGGAGTGCGAAGGTTCTTTACTCAGATGAAACAAAGAATTTCCCATTTTGACTTCTTCAGCTAGATTTGATACAGGAAATGTAACTGACACCAACAGAAAGAAATCTATTCTGTGGACAACACTAAGTGGAGGAAGATCTTGATAGTAATGGTTGCCATAATTTGTCTTTCTCATGTTTGAAAATCTCCAAATAGGCAATAGGATCTGATAGCCTGCATCATACAAACGATATTGGAACTACCAAACAATGTACTGTGCAATAGTCCTGCTGATTTAACAGTCAAATAATAACATTGGCCCGTGAAACATCTGTACAAGTCATTAGATACAAACATCATTCTTGGAGGACAGAAAACTGCATTTCAGTCGGCAGTCTTGGGTATTCTGCTGTTAGAAATAAATTAGATATGACAATAAGGGCTCAATAGCACCATTAATGAAGCCCTTGAGAGATCACAGCACAATGACTCATGTCTGGTATAAGTGACCCAGGCAGGGTGCTTCAGAGCAAGATTGGAATCCCCTTTTTAAAATCCAGCTAGGGGAAATTACTTCCAAGTAATACTGCTATATCAATATTTGTGAAGTCTGTGTCAGTTGCCATTCTAGACAAAACAGACCATTTCCTTTAATGTCTATCAAGCAATTATGGTTCTTTTTAATTTTTACTTTAGAATCACACACCCACCCACCGATTTATATTGGCCCCTTAGTGTGTGTGTGTGTGTGGGGGGGGGTAGGTGGGCATTTAAGATTCAATTCAGACCCCCTGCACCTACTTTAGAGTAAAATAAAAATGAAAAGAAGACATAACTGCTGTCTATTTTGGTCCTCACTGGTTGCATTCAGACAACACAATAGTCAATGGTGGGGTAATAATCGACAGTTGTTTATCTAGGGGGTATTTCCCACACAACATGATAATAATCAACTGTGGTGTGGATTAGGATCAGCACTGAGACTATTAGTCCACACTGAGTTGACTCACTCATCCCTGCCCTCTCTGCCCCCTCAGCCCTCCCTCTAGTATCCCATCAGCCACTGCTGCTGAAAATCTTTCCTGCTGGCTGGACTAGAGCAGCAGCCACCACTTTGACCACTCTTGCCTTGCAACTCTGTGGCTGATGAAATAACCAATGGTGGCTCAGGAAATAACCAACAGTGCCCTCCACAAAACATAACCAATGGTGATTCAAATATTCGCATTGGTTATTTTGGCCAAATAACCAACCGTTGGTTAAAAAACTCCCTCCACACAACATGATAACCAATGGTGGGTTAAATATCCAACCATTGACTATTTAAACCACCATTGGTTATCACGTTGTCTGAACCCAGTCACTATGTTTATAGAGGCAAAGACATATCAAATTGAAGCAAAGAATACATAAATGTATAGGGAAAGGACCACATTACCTGTGACCAAGTTTTACCAAGTATTCAATGTCTCCGATTATTATGGTGTTTTGTCCCTCTCACCATCTGGTTCCTCTCTCCTGTCTGTGCTCAAAGAACTTTGGAACTGGTAGTTCTTGAGAGATCATGTCACATAGGGAAGCACAAATCTCTCTGTATCTCAAACTCCAAGCCTTAAACCCTGTTCAGGCATTTACCTGAAAACGTGAGGTCTTAAAGTGTGTACTGACATGGGTCCGAACATACTGCCCCTATGTCTTTGGGTGTGCCATCCCCACCCTCAGTTCAGACATCGCGTGAGAGGGCAGGGGTGGCGGACATAGGGGGTTGTGTCAGTATGTACAGCCCCATCCAAGTACCCACTTTAAGCCTTCATGTATTCAGACGACTACCAGAACATGGCTGTAGTTCTAGAGAAAGGCCTGAGCCAGCAACTCACTGTTCGTGATGTTACATGTTCTGCTCTAACAATGCTTCTAATTGGCTCTAGCAAATCTCACAAGAGCTGGTCAATAGGGATACAGATACAAGGAAATGCATTTCCCTAAAAATCCTCTAGTGTGACATAAAATTTAGGCTAATTTTTTCTTGTCTTGGTAATGTAATTGCAATTTGAGTCTCCCCCCCCTTGATTACCGGGGCCTGGTAAAATGTACCCTCCCCCCCTCAATGCTTGGGCCCGGGGGATGTGTGTGGGGCAAAGTTCAGGGTTCTCACCGGCCTCTTTACCAGTTGAAATTACTTCCCACCCTCTGTATTATGGGTGTTCGGGGGCAAGCTGTGATTGGAAATTGCTTCCGTTCTTCTCGTCGGAATTGTAAGCAAAGATGGGTATTGTTGGCACAAAGTGTCCTGTTGTCCCATTTTACAGGTGTGTGACTTTTTAACATGTGATTGCAAGCTCCATCTCATTTTGACCATTTAAAATTTCAGAACCCAAAATAACTCGTCCGCCTTCAAACGTGAAAATAATTGAAGGATTGAAGGCGGTTTTTCCATGCACTACAATGGGGAATCCCAAGCCTTCAGTATCATGGATCAAAGGAGAAAATGTTATAAAGGTTAGTGGGTGTTCGGATTTAAGTGTAAGCCCCATTCAGGCGTTCTAAATTAGGGGAGAGGAAACATGTGAAGAGAGGGTGCACACTCGCCACTTTCATCACCCTCTACATGTGGGAGGATAACTTTGTGAAGAGGATAGCCTCCTGTATCCATGGGGCTCTTCATGCACTCTGGATCTCCTCTTCACGTATAGAGGGCAATGAAAGCAATGATGGAGGGGGCGAAGCTAGTAAGTTTCCTCTTCCCTTGTGTTTACTCTCACCTAATTTAGAATACCTGAATAGGGCTATAGGCAGAGCCCCTTTTCAGGGGTTGGGATGTGGTGGGGAGGGGGTACTTGGCACAATAAGTCCATGTTGGCCCATAGTCTGAAAGCTCCTCACTCCTGATATAAAGCATATTCTCTCTCATCTCACTCTGAGCCCAATTTTTTTTTTGGGCAGGAAAATACTCGGATTGCCATCCTTGAATCAGGCAGCTTAAGGATTCATAATGTTCAAAGAGAAGACGGTGGCCATTATCGATGTGTGGCAAAGAATAGCCTTGGGACAGCCTACTCGAAGCCAGTTATTCTGGAAGTGGAAGGTGAGTGAGTGATCCACGTGTTTCAAACTAGAGCTGTGCACCGGTGGCCTCTCAAAGTCCTCCACCCTGTTTGTGGGTAGAGAAATTGGTGGGACGATTTCACTGAATTTCTCCAGGGGGTGGAGAAATTCTCCAACCATTTCTCACAGGACAGCATGACCATTGGCAAGGGTTATAGGGCAGCTTTTTTCCCTTTAGGCTGTTTGGTTTCTTCGCACTCCCACTGCAAGTGGCAACAGTATCAACTGTGTTGGCAGCCTGGCCCCCATTTTGCATCCTCCACAATGCTCCATATACCTAGCATCACTCCAGGGCATTGAGGGGAGGGAATGCAGCCACCACAAAAAATAATGGTTAAGGAAATGTGGAGAAAATTCTGAAAAGTGTCCTTTTATTTCTGGGGGGTAAGATGAGAAAATTTCCAGAAATTTCCTGAAACATTTCTCTCTCCAGGAAAGAGGCTTCTGTTTTTCTGCCTCATTCTCAGGGCATTTTATAATTTATTGTGAATGTGTTTTGGAGGTGTTTTTGACCTTACCTAATCACTGTGAGGTGGCTAAGGGTATTGTCTGTATTTTTCTTTCTATGGTCCCCTCTACAAGGATTCGCTTTTGCGCCTGGTTAGGCGATTATGCGCATAATCACTGAAGCGCATTTACGCCTAATCCCTCTGCACGAGAAGCGGCAAGAGGTGGCAAAGCGCATTAACGGATGTCCAAAATGCGCTTTACAAGTAGTTAATGCGCATAAGCGCTTATTCACACAGTCAAAATGCGCAAAATAAAACTCGCGATTTAATGCACATTCGATAATGCGCATAATCGGGGAGATAACGTGCCTCTACGCCCGATTTGTGCTCCATTCTTGTAGAGGTAATTTTTTTAATGTGCCTTGAAAGAGCTTTAAATACCTCTTGTAGAGGCACCCTATTACACACCTCACCATTGCTCTACAGTCTCCCAGGCTACCTGCACTTCCTGATCTTAAAAGGCCCTATGGGAGGAATAAATTTATGTTGTCTTCCCCTGGGTGAGAAGTGCAGGAAGCCAAGGAGGCTACAGGCTGTCAGAGAGATGATTGTACAATGAAAGACAGGACACTTACACAAACCCCTCAGCCATCTGATAAGAAAGCACAAGAACGCTGAACCAAACCTTTGAGAATTTCTCCAAAATTTATTCTCCTTTGAAATTCTTTTCGAAAGCAATTTCTTTTCTATCAAATTGAATGAGAATGGTTGAAATTTTCATTGGAGAAATGTTCAGCACAACACTACGCAAAACATCCAAATATAGACTCCATTTTTGTTCTGATAGTCATGATTGGAAACACATGTTACAGCAGGGGTGTGGAACCTCTTTCAGCCCGAGGGCCGAATTCAATTCCAGATAAGTTCTTGGGGCCACATTCCATGCTGAAGGCAAAAGTGAGTAGGCCAAAATACTAGTATATTTTTTCTTAACGCTCTTACTGTCAGTGACTAAGCTTTTCAACATGCGAAAGCCAAGAAATAACCAAATGATTGGCAGTTGAGTGAAAGAGATATGGCTGGGGAAGGGGATCACCCAAGGAACCCTGGAGGGCAGGATTTAGCCCCCAGGGAGGTTGGATTTGCCCCCCAGGCTTGTGGTCCTGAGGTTCAAGACCCCCTGTGTTAGAGGAAATGTGGAAAGTTCGAAAAGAATCTTTGATTCCATGAGTGAAACAAAAACTAATCAGCAAGTCTGTTTTGAGAAGGCCCTACCAGGTGTGTGTGTGTGTGTGTGTGTGTGTGTGTAATTCTGAATTAAAAAAACTTCTTCACTAATATACATTTGTGATTTCCTTTCATGCCATTGCTCCACATTGGATATAAGTTAGGGCTGTTCCAAGATATTTTTGGTAGGTGTATACTTGGTAACAACTGATGCACTCCTCCACAAAAGTGCAGGAGAATAAGGTCATATTTGTGTTCCCCAGAGTGTCATGGTTGCCACCAGCTCTGGAGCCATTCCAGAGGAAGCGTAGTCAAAGTTGTAGTCCAACAGAACTGTGAGGTATTAGGTTGGGGAAGGCTGATCATGTGGACAAGAACTACCACACTAGTGTTTCATCCCCTATTGAGCCAGGTGTCACTAGCATGGTACATTACTATGTGATCAATATTATATAACCTCATGGTTCGGAGATTCAGAAATAACTGGGAAGAGCACAAGAACAACCTCAGAGGTGGCATCTTTTCTCTTATTTATAAATGGGCCTTCATGCACTAAACCTCATGCACTAAAGTAAGGTATTAAGCAATGGAACTTTCTAATTGTTTGTGTCTTGGGGGGGATGGATATATGGGTCTATCTTGAGCACTGTGTAAATGGTCATGCCACCTCTTCCTCGTCTACTGCTCACATGTGAGGAAAGGAATACTGTTTTAGAGGCTATTTCTATCTCTTGGTCCAATGTTTTGAGTATGTACATTTTAAAAGTGTCAACTTTAAATGAAAATCCATCTTCAAGGGACATCTACTTAGCTTTATCTTGAATCTTAGACTCATAGACTGGGATTGCACAACACGTTAACCCACACTCAGTGGTTGAGTGTACGTTGTTGTTGAACTGTGGGTTGTTTGTTGAAATGTGAGTTAGTGTGTTGTCTGAACCTAGGACATTTTTCGCAGGGTGGCTTGTTAGCCATGCAGAGTGGCTTATGTTTCTTGAACAAGCCACCTTGAGAATCCATGGTTTGTTGCTGGATTGTTCAGGATGGTTTTAAAAGCCCAGGGTGTGTGTGTGCATGGGTTTAAAGAAAGAAACAATGTCCACATTGGATGTTAGCAAAATGTTTAGTTTAGCCCTGTGAGCAATTCCTGCTCAGCCCTGAAGCTCATTAAGCAGCCTCAGCAAAGCCTGTCTCTCAGACTCACCTACCATACATTATTGTGATGTGTATGCAATGGGATAACCCCCTGATCTTGGAGGAAGAGTGGGATACCACAGTGATGGATAAAAATAAAACAGCATAGTGCAAGGATGAGTTTTTGGTGAGTTCTTGGTATGCCTGACATCTGCTATCTACATAGGGTCTGTATTGATCAGGGATGGGGCTGTGGCTGTCTGGGCAAACTACGTGGGAATAGGGGTGTATGAGGATTTTGTTTGCACTCACAAAACAATCAAACATGCCCCATTCGCAATCTCATATTCAGTATTAGCTACTGTTGAGTTTAAGGTTTTTTTGCTGACTTATAAAGGCCTAAACAGCTTGGGACCAGGCTGTCTGAGAGAGCACCTCAGTGAATAGACCAGCTCATTCACTAAAGTCATAGGAGGAGGGTGTCTAGTATTGCTGCATTTAGTGGAGATACATGTTACAGCGTCTTGAAAGAATGCCTTCTTTGTGGTGGCCTCTGTATTGTTGAATAGTTATCCAATGGGCGCCTGTGATGCTAGTGTTCTACCAGTTAGTGAAAGCCTGTTTATTCATACAGACATTACTGGACATATTGACTAGGGCTGATGGGAGTTGTAGTCCAACACATCTGAAGGGCAACAGGGTAAGTCGAGAAAAGCAAATTTCTCCACTGTATATGGAGTATAACATTTGTCAGCATAGCAGCATAATCAGAGAACGAGAAACCATAAAGAGATAGAGAATTGATAAGGGAGTGCATTGGCCGGCCCAAGACATTTTGCTACTGTAGGCAGAACAGCAAAAGACTCTCCCCCTTCCCATTCAAGGTGCAGTAGCCAAAGCCGGTCAAAATATTTTGGCAACACAAAATCAACAAGTGCCTCTGCCCATTGGTATTGAAAATACAATATTAATAAGTGTACAGTGCAATCTTCTACATATCTCCTCAGAAGTAAGCCCCACTGAATTCAATGGGACTTACTCCCAAGTAAGTATGTATAGGATTGCAGGCTAAGTAATTAGCAATCTGTACCCTTTGAAAGGCATTAGGTTTAAATACAATGTGAAAAGAAGCATATGCCTTGAGCTCAGCAGCTGAGACGATCCTTTTGACAGACTTCATAACATTTTTTATGAAAGATCTGCTGCTCTTGATCTTCAGTATCAGATTAAAACATAAGCATCAAGGGGCAGTATCCAACGGTGTAATTCCACAAACTCAAATACCACTAGCAGAGTTCTGCTGAATCTTTCCGTTGCACGAGCAGTTGCCTCTTTACACTTGCACAGCCAGATGCAAGTGGAATGTGCAATGGGTTGCACATTGGGTTGCTCAACCCCTTGCGCAAACGTAACTTTAGTTGGGTTCTCCTCTTGCGCATAGCTCGGAACCTGTTTCCGCTAGCGCAACGTCATTTTTGCTAATGGCATGACATAGTTTGAAACTGCCCAAGGTTATTGAGGTCTCTTCATTACCTATGTTTTGCCTCCATAGAAATGCAAAACTCACTTTGTGTATCTTCCTGAATCTGATGTGTAAAATATTCGCTGATTTGATCAATGTTCACAATAGATGATAAGGTCTGAATCAACACTTCAGCTTTGCAAATACTCACAGCAACCATGCTTATGACTACAAAGCTCCTATTTTAACATAGACTTCTTTCAAAGTTAAACACTGAATTTAGGCTTGAACATGATGATAGTAAGAAATTTGTCTTTCTTTAAAATGGTGGAATACACACTTTTTCAAAAAGTTGGTATATTCATCAGTTGTTTCCATTTCTTTGTTGTGCAGCTCTTAATAAGTCAAATTCAACAGATGGAGGTATTTTCAGACTGTGTGTGCTGTGCTTTAGTGATTGTAATATTAATGATCTTTGCAGTGGCAATATTCCAACCCACCATCTCTGTTTGGTTGATGGCACTAACAAATCTTATTGGAATTGATGGAGGAGGGAAGCATATGTGAGAAAATTAACATTGGGGGAAACTAGAAGCCACTATATACTCAATAGAACCCCATTAGTCAAACCCCATTTATACTAAACACTGAGTTACACAAATTCATTCTGTGTGTTCAGCTGCATAGAGTAGTGTAAATGTAACCTTATTTGACTTGCATTCCCATTAATCCAAACTTCTAATTATCTGAATGATTTGGAAGTCCTCCAGGATAAATGGGTATATAATGTATTGGAAACAACAATTCTTTGGCCGTTGTGCATGCATTTTGCATGGTTTAACAAAGTGCATGTCCTAAACAATGGCCTTTACAAGAATTAGTTTTATGTAGAAAGGTGAGATCTAATAAGCACTTGCAATCTCAGAACTTCGTTCAGATCGGCAGGATTGTGATAGCATTGATATAGAATTTTCTAACAGCTGAAGGTGAAATGCCTGGTTCCAGTGAAATTAATGGTAAAATTCCCCACTGACTGTAACAGGCCTTGGACGTTGCTCAAAAAGAAATGCATTCCAGACATAGGCCAAGAGACATGAATGGAATTATGTCAAGGCTGAGATAATCTATGAACAGTATATGGAACTGGCCAGGAAAAAAATCACATTAGAAGTAAATCCCACCAAATCCCTAATTACGTGTACTTTTTGTGATCTAATTACACTTGAGCATGCCTAACATTTACTACTGATCTACAGGAAAGGAATGTCAACTACCGAACAGGTATCGCAATACTACGAACTCTTAGGGTTTTATATTAGTTTAAGTGTCGTGCTTTCCCCCAATGAATCCTGGAAATGGTAGTTTGGTGAGGGTGCTGCAAATTGACTTAGAGCGTCATCACATTGGCGAAAACAGTGTTTCCTTACTGTCGCTTCTCTGCCCCCTGCTTCTGCCCCTCATTATTTCCTCTCTCTTCCCGGCTGGGAAAGAGGAAGTAAACAAAGACCACATGGTAGGCTGACCATATTTTGGAAACCAAAAAGTAGGACAACCTGGCCGGCCCTCAAGGAGGCGTGCCCACCCCAACATACTCAACCCCCAAGGCAGACCCATCTTGACATGACTGCCCCCAAGGGGGTGTGGCCTTAGTCACATGTCTAATTCTACACCTCACAATTAAGACAAACCTGTTCTACAAAATATGTTGATGTTGAAATCACTGGAATAAAAAACAAATGAGACATTCAGTGTATCTGAAACTAAAATGTATTTTAGTTGCTGTACAAATTTATTTATGGTAGTTCTTTTTGCTGTCCTCATACAAGATCAATAGAAAAGAAAGTCTATTATTTTCCATTTTTCTAAAGAAAACAGATCCTGGATTAGAAAAAAAAATAGCTAAAGTACACTGTGGTTAGGAGGGGGTACACCAATGCTAGACTAATGCTAGACTAAACAGAAAATGGGATTAGAAAGGGAGGCAAAAAGTGCAATCCTCTAGCCAGAAAAAAGTCCTACAACTCCCAACATTCCACAGCCAGCATGCATAGGATTGTGCCCTAACCAGAAGCAAGCCTCACTGAGTTTAATGGGACATATTCTCAGGTAAGGGAATGATTGGGTCACTGTAGCAATCTTTTCTCTGACCTATTCAGTGTGATTTAATATTCAGCAAGAAAGAGCGGCTCTCTTTAGAACATTGAAATTCTTGAGATATAATATAAACTAGATTTTCACAAGTCAATTTCTGTTCAAGGTCTTGCTCCAGGCATAGCCTTTTGCAGATTTTTATGTGTACACTATTGGAAGAACTGGTGATAAGCACCCACAGTATGACCTCAGTGGTGAGTTTCTACCAAACCGTGTTACTATAACACTATTGACACATCTGACTACAAGTTACAAGATTACAGAGTTTACATTTTTTATTTATTCCGTTTATATCCTGCCATTTTTCCTAGAAGGAACTCAAACCAGTGTACATGATCCTAATCCTCCTCTCCATGTTATCCTCAAAACAACAACCCTGTGAGGTAGGCTGGGCTGAGAGCACTACACCACAATCCACAACTCAGGCATTTAATATACTAGCAATATTAAATGGATAGTCAATGTGAAGTTCAGATTAATTCAGGTTAACTTTGTAGTTATGACTAGACAGCGTAGCATAATCCTACTCAAAAGTAAACTCAGTTGAGTTTACTGTACTGAGTTTACTTCCAGGATCACAGCCTAAAAAATTTAAAGGATACACAAAGACAGCAAAGTGCACAGCATCGCTCTTTTTTTAAAAAACGTAGCGCCCTAGTTTTATACAAAACATTGACTTTATATTGGCATCTAGTAATCTTGAAGTAAATTTAAAAAATGCAAACTATATGGCAATAGTTAGCAGTCATATAGCATCTTCAGGCTACACCTTACAGCATTTCCCTCATTTTTAAAAAACAACAACATCACTTTTCAAGACTCCCCTAGAGGTTACAATTAAGAAACACATTCAGACAAAAATACAAGACCAGTTGGACTCGTAGCTGATCTACTTATGGTTACTGAGCATGCACTGGATTACAGTCTTAATCAGTAAATGAATCAACTAATATAGTTGATTAATCATGGTAACTAATTTTTATCAGTGTCTGTAATGAACAAGAAACGTTAAAAGATGGCCTTTCTGTGCAATAGATGGCTGCTTTTTAACATTTTCTCATGCTTCCTTCAATATCTCAAAAAAATCGCTTAGAGTGAGGTTTTGATAATATATAAATATTAGGGGTGTGCACGGACCCCCCGGATCGGATCAGGACCCGGATCGGGACCTCCAATTTTGTCCCGGACCGGTTCGGACAAAATCGGAGGCCCCCCGGACCGGATCGAGTCCGATCCCGACCCAAAAATCGTACATTTTTGGATCGGCCGCCATTTTTTTCCCCATAGACTTGCATTGCAATGCAAGTCTATGAGGAAAAAATGGCGGCGGGTGGGTAAGGGGGGGCCTAACTCCCTCCCCCCCCCGGGGCCGTCCGCTGTGGACGGCCCCGGCAGGTAAACCCCCTCCCCCGCGCTCCCTACCCCCCCTGGGGCCGCCCGCTTCCATCCGCTGGCGCCCGCGGGCGCCAGCGGATAGAAGCGGACGGCTCCGGGGGGGGGTAAGCCCCCTTCCCCGCCACTGCTTACCTTCTCGGCCCGTCCGGCGCCGGCGGCTACTACCAGCGGGCTCCGCGGCCTACTCTCGAGTAGCGCGCCGGGTGATGACATCACCCGGCGCGCCACCCTGGAGCAGGCCGCAGAGCCTGCTGGGAGTAGTAGGCGCCGGCGCCAAACGGGAGCCGCCGGGCCGGGCAGGTAAGGGCCCCCCTCCCCCCTCCCCCCTCCGCGCGCCCCCTCCTCCCCTCCACGCACCCCCTCCTTACCTTCCCGGCCCGGCGGCTCCCGTCCGGCGCCGGCGCCTACTACTTCCAGCAGGCTCCGCGGCCTGCTCTAGAGTAGCGCGCCGGGTGATGACATCACCCGGCGCGCCACCCTAGAGCAGGCCGCGGAGCCTGCTGGGAGTAGTAGGCGCCGGCGCCGGACGGGAGCCGCCGGGCCGGGCAGGTAAGGGCCCCCCTCCCCCCTCTCCCCTCCGCGCGCCCCCTCCTCCCCTCCACGCACCCCCTCCTTACCTTCCCGGCCCGGCGGCTCCCGTCCGGCGCCGGCGCCTACTACTTCCAGCAGGCTCCGCGGCCTGCTCTAGAGTAGCGCGCCGGGTGATGACATCACCCGGCGCGCCACCCTAGAGCAGGCCGCGGAGCCTGCTAGTAGTAGTAGGCGCCGGCGCCGGACGGGAGCCACCGGGCCGAGAAGGTAAGTGCCCCCCTCCTCCCCCCCCGCTGTCCACTTTAATCGGCGGGCGCCCGCTGGCGCCCGCCAATGGAAGCGGCGGTGGGCGCCAGTGGGCGCCCGCCGATCCGCCGATCCGCCGAACCGGTTCGGAGCTTTTTCGGACCGGTTCGGATTGGATCGGCCGATCCAGCTGCGGGATCGGAAATCGGATAATTTATCCGATTTCCCACTGGACCGGACTCGGATCGTGGATCGGGTCCGATCCAGTGCACATCCCTAATAAATATATATAACCAGCAAAAGGGCAGAATAATTTATTCAACTAAAAAAAGGTTTTAATTTATTACCAGGCATTTTTTTAAAAAGTGAACACATTTTTACCTGAGCCACCAGGCACAGCACAAATGTAAACACAGCCAATTAGTTTTGCCTAGAACAATTACAGTGCAGCCCTATATGTCTACTCAGAAGTAAGTCCTATTAAGGTCAATAGAACTTACACCCAGGGAGTTGGAGGCTTACATTCTTACCCCCATGCAAAGGCTAGGTAAAGAAAAGAAGAAAAATGACTTACCCTCTCTGAAGCTGAGCCATTGCTGCTGCCGGTGCGGCCACAGCTCCAAGGCCAGGCCGGGGACTCCAGGGCCAGGCCAGGCTGTAGCAACTCCAGGACCAGGCCAGGCGAAAATAAAGGCCCGGATTGCTCAGAGGAAGGGGGGGGGGACAAAAGAGCGCTTCTCACCCCTTCCTCTTGGAAATCCGGGCCTTTTTTTTGGAGGTCATGACTTTGATGACCCACGAGGAGGCCAGGTAAGTGCTGGGCGAGAGAGGCCGATTTGATCTCTTCTGTGTTTGGGCCTCTGCCATCTCTTCTGTGCTGGATTCGGGCTCCTCGTGAGTTGTCGCAATGGCAAAAAGCTCTGAGGAGCCCAGATCCATCGTGGAAGAGGCAGCAGTGGCCCGATATCAGCCTATCCTGCGCAGGAAAACTTCCGGACATAATGAAGATTAATGGGAAATCCCCCCTGACGTCGGTTTGCCCCCCAATTTCCAGACTTGTCCGGGGGGAACCGGACGTCTGGTCACCCTACCACATGGCCCATTCAGGGGCCGTTTTGATAGTGCCTCTTTTTCTGCACACAGCAGGAGATCACGGCACATTCCGTTTTTTTTTTTTAAAAGTCGAATTGGGAGGGGCCTATTTTATGATGGAAAAGTGAGCTGAAGGAGCGGGAGGTGTGTGGGAAGTGGACATCGTCATCTAAAGGATGTGCGCGCATCCGTAAGTGGGCAGTAGCGAGCGTGGGATAAAGCGCTCATCTGATGAACCTCTTAGACAGCCCAGCCCATAGAAGTTCAGTTGTGCATCTTCTCTGGGCAGAGGGGAATGACTGCTAAACCTATTAAAGTCTATAGTAGGGGTGTGCACGGACCCCCCGGATCGGATCGGGACCCGGATCGGGACCTCCAATTTTGTCCCGGACCGGTTCGGACAAAATCGGAGGCCCCCCGGACCGGATCGAGTCCGATCCCGACCCAAAAATCGTACATTTTTGGATCGGCCGCCATTTTTTTCCCCATAGACTTGCATTGCAATGCAAGTCTATGAGGAAAAAATGGCGGCGGGTGGGTAAGGGGGGGCCTAACTCCCTCCCCCCCCCCGGGGCCGTCCGCTGTGGACGGCCCCGGCAGGTAAACCCCCTCCCCCGCGCTCCCTACCCCCCCTGGGGCCGCCCGCTTCCATCCGCTGGCGCCCGCGGGCGCCAGCGGATAGAAGCGGACGGCTCCGGGGGGGGTAAGCCCCCTTCCCCGCCACTGCTTACCTTCTCGGCCCGTCCGGCGCCGGCGGCTACTACCAGCGGGCTCCGCGGCCTACTCTCGAGTAGCGCGCCGGGTGATGACATCACCCGGCGCGCCATCCTAGAGCAGGCCGCGGAGCCTGCTGGGAGTAGTAGGCGCCGGCGCCGGACGGGAGCCGCCGGGCCGGGCAGGTAAGGGCCCCCCTCCCCCCTCCGCGTGCCCCCTCCTCCCCTCCATGCACCCCCTCCTTACCTTTCCGGCCCGGCGGCTCCCATCCGGCGCCGGCGCCTACTACTTCCAGCAGGCTCCGCGGCCTGCTCTCGAGTAGCGCGCCGGGTGATGACATCACCCGGCGCGCCATCCTAGAGCAGGCCGCGGAGCCTGCTAGGAGTAGTAGGCGCCGGCGCCGGACGGGAGCCGCCGGGCCGGAAAGGTAAGGGCCCCCCTCCCCCCTCCGCGCGCCCCCTCCTCCCCTCCACGCACCCCCTCCTTACCTTTCCGGCCCGGCGGCTCCCGTCCGGCGCCGGCGCCTACTACTTCCAGCAGGCTCCGCGGCCTGCTCTAGAGTAGCGCGCCGGGTGATGACATCACCCGGCGCGCCACCCTAGAGCAGGCCGCGGAGCCTGCTAGTAGTAGTAGGCGCCGGCGCCGGACGGGAGCCACCGGGCCGAGAAGGTAAGTGCCCCCCTCCTCCCCCCCCCGCTGTCCACTTTCATCGGTGGGCGCCCGCTGGCGCCCGCCAATGGAAGCGGCGGTGGGCGCCAGTGGGCGCCCGCCGATCCGCCGATCCGCCGAACCGGTTCGGAGCTTTTTCGGACCGGTTCGGATTGGATCGGCCGATCCAGCTGCGGGATCGGAAATCGGATAATTTATCCGATTTCCCACTGGACCGGACTCGGATCGTGGATCGGGTCCGATCCAGTGCACATCCCTAGTCTATAGTGATATGCACCATACTTTTAAGATAGATACACATTTCGGACTTCAGTAGGGAAGGGGGAAAAGAGCTTTTGAGACATGGTGCAATATTCACAACAAGGTTTAAAGGTCCATTCATGGATATATTTAAGATAAAACTACAAAAACAACGACAAAGAACACAGTTTATTTTCAGAGCATTTGTTGTGGTTACTTGCATACCTCACTATAATTATTGAAAGGTCATCCACACTGGATAGCCATCCTACCTCTTCCTCTTCTTTTAGACCTTTATCACACGGGCTGTTTTAAGCACACCTGCCGTGACTTTGATCCAGTTCTTCAGCGTGGGACTCGCATGATGTCGTCCCCCACATGCTGTTCTCGCGCCCTGAGTACTCCGTTTTTCGTTTCTGTTTCGATTTAACCCTGAACGGCAAAGTCCGTTTCAGGCAAGTTCAAGAGGCTAAGTTGAGATATCGCAGCAATCCCGACCATGTGTGATTCAAAATGCTAGATTTCCATAGGAAACGGAGGGGGAACCCGCAGAAGCCCTAAACAAAGGGATTTGCACCTTTGCCATGCATATCTAGTACATAAGCCGATTCAAGTGTTCATAACAATAGCAATTCAATGTGTTTAACAAGAATGAGCTGACCAGAAATACAAAGGGAGGAGATGGCCCCCTGCCCTGCCTAAACGTTGCAGCTAATTGAAGGTTACATGCCATCTATCTACCTTTTTAGCTTATCCATTCCCAGGGTGTCTGGGAAGGTAATAATATGCTTAACAATTTCACTGGCAAACAGTTATTTCTTATACGTCTGATGTGCAATTAATCCTGTAGATTGCGCAACCAAACCATGAATTTGTGCTGCATGACAATGGTGGCATATATGTGGAGAATGGTGTTCAAATGTGGAATTTCAGGAGCAGTACCCTGAGGAGTAAAATGTGTCAATAGCAGTGTCCAAAACACTGAATTTCTCTCTGTATGAAGAGAATCTCTCTGGTAGATGGAGTGCTACAACGTTAAGCCAATGAACAGATGAAGCAATGTTTGCAATCTTATATTTGAACAGTGAGACATTGCATAAACAATGCTGAAAGAAACCATAACTAATTCTTTTAAAAGTCTACCTGTTAAAAACAGTAGGTTGGGTCCAGATTTAGTAATACCTAGAGTAGGCCCATTGAAATCAATGGGACTAAGTTAAGTCACATTGATTCCAATGGGTCTATTATAAATATGACTCATGTTTGGAATCAACACATAAACTGGAATGTCTTCTTGGAAAAGAAATCATGTGGTGACAAATAGTCATATGAAAGGGTCACCAATGAAAATACCAGGAGACTTAAGACAAATATTTGCCTGACATTATTATATTATTATTTCATCTCTTTCTCGCTCATGGCGGTTCTTCTAGATGGACATGACGGGCTTTGCCAAGTCATGCTGTCTTGTACAGATTCAGGAATTTCCTGACAATTGAGCATGTTTTAAGTATGACTGCTTTCTGGATGTTGGTGTGGATGTATTTTGGTAGGCCCAGTTTCTGAAGGTTTTCTGTATAGTTTTTTTATGTGATGCTGGTGACTGATGTGACTAATGGAATAATTGTAACCTTTTCCTGATGCCATAGTTCTTTGACTTCCATGGCCAGTGGTGTATATTTGTCTCTCTTTTCTTCTTCCTTTTCAACAACATTTTTGTCATTTGGTATTGCTATGTCGATGAGGTATGTGTGTTTTTCCTTTTTGTCTATGAACGTTATGTCTGGTCGGTTGCAGGGTATTGTCTTGTCAGTATGAATTGTTCTGTCTCAGTATTATTATTATTATTATTATTATTATTATTATTATTATTATTATTTTTAAAAAGCTGAACCATCCAGAGAACCAATGTCAAATGATCAAGGCATTCTTGGGGAATGTCAAAAACACTCGGGAGAGAGCATCTCTGCTAACTGAGTGGTCAGATCGAATGTGGAATATCAGTTTCTTACAAAAATCTGGAGAAACTTCAGGGCCAAATTTGAAGTGGCATTTGTCCTGTAATATGACACTGAGTACCTGATTTGTTAGAAAGGAAAAGAAAAGCCAGCATGGAGACCTGCTATTTGCAATGGGCGGAACACTCTCATCGGTGCCGATGAGAGCTTTCGTCCCATTATGAACAGCAGGTGCAACTGGGTGTGTGTGCGTGTGATTCTAATCAGGGCTATGGCAGGGGCGAAAGGTTAAAGTCCCCTTTCCTTCACACCACAGCCCTGATCCAGCTTCCCCCTGTCCCTTCCAGCTATTTTTAAAATGAAAATCAGAGACTCAGCGCCAAACTATGTGACAAATGTCACATCTAGTTTGGCCTTTATTGGACTCAGTCCAATGTAGAACAAAAAAGCAAAACATGTATGGAAAGGACTGTATGTGGGCATGATGAGCATTGGCATCTTCAGCATATTTTGAAAGCTGAATATTCTTCCTGTTTGCCTATTAGACGTGGAAGAGGGGACAGGCAAAAGTTATACTTCACCCACAATGAAGCTCAGAGGACTGGAAGCGCAAGCCACTGACATGTCCTCCTCTCCTCTGCATCATGTAATGTCTGACTGTCATGTGAATCCTTCATGCGCAATTCAGCAGCTAAGTCATCATACACCATCCATTGGATGAGGCAGAAGGAAGACAGACAATAGGCATGTTCTGCTTTGGCTAGCCTATGGCACTAAGCAAAGGCCTGAAGAGTTCTGACCTTGAATGAATGACCTCCAGTAGTAAGACCATGGTAGTAGGCATAGGTTTAGGGTTGCCATACATCCCGGAAAACCAGGAATGTCATGGATTCCAGACAATTTCAAAATGTCCCATCCGGTTGGTCAAGTATCCCAGATTCCAAGTTCAGCCGGCTGTAGAAATTCCAACCTCCAAAACGGTGTCTTGAGTCTATTTAGCGGAGCGGCAGCAGCAGAGAAAGAGATGCGTCAATTTGCTGTTGCTCCTCCACAGGCTCAGCTGAGTCACTCACTGTGACTCACCTTATTGTGCCTGCGGCTGCGTTGAAAAGAAAGAACAGCAGGGAAAGACGCACATGCTCTCCTCAGGCTGCCTGAGTTTGGTCAGTTTGCCTGGTTGAGGTCATTGCTTTAGAGTAAGCACCGGGCAGAGACACTGGGTTTGTGGGGGAAGAAAGAGAGGTTTTTTGGGGGGGGGGTGAGTGAGGCCGGAAGGAGAAGAAAGGAGGGAGGGGAGAAAGAAAAGAAAAGTCCCTCCCAAAAAAATTTCCCTTCAAAAATCCACCTCCATAGATTTGGGGTGCAAGCCTCAAATCTGTTACTTGGAAGTACTGTAAATTGCAATGAATGTAAGATGTCTGGTTTTACAATTGTTGATGTTTTAAATTAAAATTGCGCTTTGCAAAAACGTTAATTAGCTTTCCTGTTATGTGTTATGTGTGTAGGAAAATATTTCTCAATTAAAAAGAAAGAAAACAAAAACATTACTTTGCAACAAAGTACAAAAGCAAACTTTCATTTTAACTGAATAAAATACAGTAAAGGAGATTTTCATCTGGATTTTAAAAACAAAAAATATACACATAATGGTACAATCCAGCTACTATTAAACACTTTTAGCTACCTAAACTTATGCATGTTTAGTTAGAAGTAATTTCCACAGAACTCACTGGGACTTACTTCTGAGTAGACACACAGTAAGTCCCACTGTTTGCAGTGGGTTGCTTTCAGGACAAGTGAATGTGCTGGGTTGCTCAGACATAAGTCCCACTGTTGTTCAATGGGTCTTACTCTCAGGTAAGCATGCATGGAATTGCAGCCTTAAAAGTGCTTAACTTTAGTTGGATCATGCCTTAAGTTTAATTTGGTGTGTGTGTGGCCTTTTAAATATGTATAGGAAAATCAACATTATTGTTGTTATTTACAATTCATTTTGATCTCTACAGTTACTAGCACCGAACAGTACATATTCTGCTAGAGCCACCACTTGAACACAAAGTAGATGGCTACTTTGGGGTTAAAAATATCTTTTAATATTAATATCCTATGGTAACTACTTGGGCGACTGGGGTGGGAGTAAGTCTCCATATTGAATTCTCCTCTAGGTTTTGAGAACTAGTGGAGAAATGTAATTTAGTGTCATTTTTTGATTTGATTGCTTAAACTGTTCTTTTCCTATTATTTATTTGTAGATGCTTAAATGCTTTAGGCTGCAATCTTATACATACTTACGTGGGAATAAGTCCTATTTAACTCAATAGGATTTATTTCTGAGTAGGCACACATAGGATTGCCTCTGTTAGATAGCTTTCTTTCTTTCCGTAGACCTTTACATATTGCTCAGTTTTAAAAAAAATCCTAGCCAAAGGAAAAAAAATGTCCCAGTTTTGTGGATTCAGAATATGGCAATCCTATATAGGTTCCAAATGACAGGAGGAAGCGCTGCAAGATTTGTTTGGTTCATGCGATGTATGAGTTGCCCTACAGCCAAAGCTCTCAGGGTGAGATGCAGAATAAAAATAAACACAATAAAACCAATCGTCCAGTGTGCGGTGGAAGAGCTCACAGGGAAGATGGATGCCGCTTTAAAAGTGGTCTGAGCTCAACACACCGAAATAGCAAAGCAAGCCTCTGGAGAGCCTGAGGGCAGAGTCCATGCTTAGAGTAATGCATTCTGGCATTACTGAATGGCCCCTTGGTAAATTCTGGCATTGTTGGACAGCCTCTGTCTGTTATACTACCTCTGCCAAGGCTTTTAACAGACTGAAGAAGCTGGGACAGTTTGTGAGCTGTGGGCAGTAGTACCTCGCTTGAGGAATCTGAGGGCCAAACCAGACATTACTTTAAATGTGAATCTGGCACCTATGTATTCTTTTCATTTTATTCTAGAGTAGGCGGAAGCCCCTAAAACTCCCTATCCCCCCCCCCAATACTAGGATGCTGATTCCAAATCAGGGACCCTTTGCCAATTGTAACATAAAAATAAAATAATAATAAAAAAGATGTAGCTGGTAAATACACCTTTAAAGTAATGTCTTTTTTGGCCCTAAATATCTGGCCTCAGGGCAGGGTTAGGGTGACCAGACGTCCGGATCCCCCCGGACATGCCCGGAAAAGGGGGCCAAATTTGAGTCCGGGGGGGAAATTTCAAAATATCCCCCAAAGTCCGGAAAATTGGGCGATTGCGCTGGCCAAGAACAAGGCCCAGATCGGCCGGGGAAGAGGCTGGAACGATGCACACCCACACTTCCGGGTGCGCGTCGTTCCAGACTCCTCCCCTCCGACATCCGGGCCTTGTTCTTGGCTAGCGCGATTGCGCTGGCCAAGAACAAGGCCCAGATCGGCCAGGGAAGAGGCTGGAACGACGCACACCCACACTTCCGGGTGCGCGTCGTTCCAGCCTCCTCCCCTCCGACATCCGGGCCTTGTTCTTGGCTAGCGCGATTGCGCTGGCCAAGAACAAGGCCCAGATCGGCCGGGGAAGAGGCTGGAATGACGCACACCCACACTTCCGGGTGCGCGTCGTTCCAGCCTCCTCCCCTCCGACATCCGGGCCTTGTTCTTGGCTAGCGCGATTGCGCTGGCCAAGAACAAGGCCCAGATCGGCCGGGGAAGAGGCTGGAACGACGCACACCCACACTTCCGGGTGCACGTCGTTCCAGCCTCCTCCCCTCCGCCATCCGGGCCTTGTTCTTGGCTAGCGCGGAGGCAAGAGGCCGTGCGGAAGAAGGCCGATCTCTCCTGCCTCTTCTGCGCCACCTCCGGCCTCCTCGGGGCTTGTCACCAGGGCGACCAGCTCCGAGGAGGCCAGAGGCAGCGCGGGAGAGGGCCGATCTCTCTCGCCTCTTCTGCGCCGCCTCCGGCCTCTTTGGGGCTCGTCGCAGCAGCAAAGAAGAAAGACAAGGAAGATGTTTGGCGGGGAGGAGAGCAGTGGTAGAAAAAAGAAGAGCAGAAGAGTGACAAGAGAGAAGAGAAACCGAAGCAGCACCCACCACCAGCAGCGGAGTGGCAGGATCAGCACCAGAAGCCAATGGAAAAGCAGTGGCAGTAAATACGACCAGCAGCGTGGGCCAGCATCAGGGCAAAGAAGGTACATGGTGGTGGAAGGCCTTGTGGATTATTATTTTGTCTTTGGTGGGGGGTGGGGTGGATTTTTATTCCTCCCCCTTAAGTGTTTGTGGGGAGGTTTTTTTATTGTCCTGGAGAAGGTGTGGGTTTTTTCCCCTTTGGGTGAGTGTGCAGTGGTGTGTGGATTTAAATTTTTATTGCCTTTGGTAAGCATGTGTGAGGTGTGTGTGTATTATTATTATTTTACCTTGGGTGTGTGGGTGTGTGTGAATGATTTTTTATTTTTGCCTTAAGTAAGTGGATTCCCCATCATTAACACCACCATTGGTTTGTTCCTGTAATAAAAAGAAATGTGGCTCCAAAACTGCTTTTGTGTTGATGCTGATGCAAATGTTGTTGATTATTTTTATACTACATGCAAAGGGGTACACGCTCTTACAACTGTCAGCTCCGTTCCAAATATTGCTTTTCTGTATGGCTTTGAGATTCTGATTATTTTACAGTGTGGCTTTGTGTATTTACCATCCCCCCACCTGGTGAAAGGTTAGCAGTTAAAGTTGCAGGAGCCCTGCCCTCTTTTGTATCTGGTCATGCTGGGAATTGTCCTGTCCCAGCAAGATAATATGTGAGTGCATAGTGTGGCTTGTCTTTTCTGAGTGTCTGGATCTGCTAGGCTCTGAAAGCATCTTTCTGGAGAGCACCTGTTGGTTATATGATCCACGAGTCCAGGTTCTGTAAATGCATGGTTGTCATTGACAGGAGGGGCTTGCACTTGCTAGTGTAAGGTGAACAGATGTGAAGAGGCTGCAATCCTATATTCATTTATCTGGGAGTAAGCTTTATTGAAATCAATGGGACTTGTACCTGTCATTTCTTTGGGCAGTTTTCTTTGGGTCCCTGATTGGGATTTTTTTTCTCTGCACACTGAGGCAGTGTAAATTCAAGAAATATTTGGATAAAAGGAGGGAAAGATCCTTGTTTAGCTAGCATTGTGATAATGGGCAACTGTTCCAGCCTTTCTTTGTATAGCTACTAACCATGGTCTTGTTTACATGGCTAATGAACCAGAGATATAATGACACATTTTTAGAGTAGTTTCTCACTGATAAACCTGAACTTGAAACAAGGGCCAGATCTACACCAAGTAGGATATAGCGGTATATGGCATGTGTCAATGGGCCCTAGCAGTTGTCAGTGCACTTCAATACTGCTATAAAGCAATAGTGTGGCTCCTGCCTTTTATATACTGCTTTCACACTGCTATATCCTGCTTGGTGTGGATCTGGCTAAGCTAAGAAGTGCTAGGGAGAAGTGACTGCAAGCCTTTAGTCCATTTTGTTCCATGGCCAATGTTTACAGGGTAATTATATTTTATACTCTTTCTGAATGCTAGGTTGCTAGTTTGTTGTACTAGATTTTACTGCACCTGTTCAGTGGTAGCAGTATGCTGAATCTGTGAGTATGGGTGTGAGAAAGGTGATGGAGAAAGAGTGTTAAATGTTAGGAAAGGTGAGACTATGGTCATCCAGTGAAGGATTTGCAGTCAGAAAAGATATTTGAGGGAAGGGGAGACTGTATCACACAGAGTATAGCAAAAGCTTCAAAGTACAGCAAAAGCTAAAAAAAGTAGGAGTGAGTGAAGTTAATTTCAGGTACAATGAATGTCTAACTTGTTCTTTATATCAGTGATTTTAACATTAAGATGTTACGTAGAACAGTTTGTCTTAATTGTGTCTGTGAAACCAGAGATGTGATCAAGGCCATGTTCAGGTGGGCACGCCCCCTTGAGGGCTGGGCATGTTGGTGGGCACGCCCCCTTGGGGGCTGGGCATGTTGGTGGGCACGCCCCCTTGGGGCGGCCATGTTGTCCTCCTTTTTGGTTTCCAAAATATGGTCACCCTAGGCAGGGTGGGCAACATACAGCCCATGGGTTGCCTAGTGCTGCCTTTCCAAATTGTAATAATAATAATAATAACAATAAGTTGTTGTTTTTAACAAAATGGCATCCAGAGTGGCCATTTTGAGGCCTTTTTGACCATACCTACTACAGTGTCAAAAGTGTCAAAATTAGCTTGACAATAAGCTAATTTTGACCCTTCTGGCACCCCATAGCTTCTCAGGACACCATTTATTTATTTATTTATTTATTTATTCGGCAAATTGTGGGGGGGAGGTGTAGCCCATGGGGGATTTGGGGGCAAAAATGCCCCCTGGACCTCCTGAACCCATCCTTGCCTTAGGGTTTAGAATGAAGCCACATTTTCTCTTCTTCTGGATAGCCTGCCCACTGTTTTTCCTCAAACTAGGCCAGGGGCGGTGGATAGGGTGACCACAGGAAAAGGAAGACAGGTCTCATGTATCTTTAACAGTTGTTTGGAAAAGGGAACTTCAGCAGGTGTCATTTGTATGCATGCAGCACCTGGTGAAATTCTCTCTTCATCACAACAGTTAAAGCTGCAGAAGCCCTGCACTCTTTTTTATCTGGTCACTCTAGATACATATGAAACGGAGGGCAGAGCTCCTGCACCTTTAACTGTTGTGGTGAAGAGGGAATTTCACTAGGTGCTGTATGCATACAAATGACACCTACAGAAATTCCTTTCTCCAAACAACCGTTAAACATACAGGAGCCCTGTCCTCCTTTTCGTATGGTCACCGTAGTGAACATATTTGGAATTTTGAGAGTGCTGCAGGTGCTCTCACAAAATAGCTTCCATGTGACCGGTGGTAGTGGCTTGCCCATTCATAAAATGGCTCCCATGCTGGGAGTGGCTGGTCATGAAACACTGTTTTTCCAGAAGGGAATTGGTGAAACTAAAAGAAATTTGCCCAAGAACCGAATTACAAGGCAGAGTAAGGTCTGAGCGCACGAAGCCACTCTTTTGAACCTAAATATAGCTGGTGTTGGAGGGCAACACCTTGTTTTGCACCATGCCTGCCTCCCAGTAAGCCAGCCTTCCCCAAGTGGTGACCACTAGATGTGTTGGCTGGGAATGATGGGAGTTGCAGTCCAAGACATCTTGAGGGCACTAACTTGGAGAAGGCTGGTTTAAGCTTTTGTGGACTGGAGTCCACTTCATCAGATACATCAGGTTCATTGGATGCACTTGGCAGTAGAGTCAACACCAAGGCCTGCTTTTAATCTTATACATCTGAGCAAAGGCTCCTTAGTGCGTGCATAGAACAAGGTCCAGCACTGGCCGGGGAAGAACGTCCTTACTCATTTCCTACGGAAGGTAATTTAAACACATTTTATCCTTGCATGCACTTGTCTTTGGGGACTTGCCAAGTATATATAGAAATGAGTCATTGTATTAAGGGGGTTTTATATAGAAACACCGGATATAAATTGTTTACTATATATATATATATATATATATATATATATATACTCCAAGTTGCTATATCTAAATCTGACATCAGAGTTGCTTTTGATAATTCACTGGTGTACATGTAGCAAATTTTACTAATTATCAATGAATTTGCAAGTCCAGACAATTAAGAGGGGCTGGTCTGATTCTATAAGCAATCTAAGCATTTACTGAGGGTACGAATTTTAGGGGCATAAGTGAGGCCATAGTGCTTCACTCAGAATCCAGTCTGAGAATGGGTCACCGTAATATCCTTTGCACAACCTTTGTGGCCCTCAAGGCTGCGTTTGATGCTGGCTTGGTACATCTGCAGACATGTGCAAATACACACATATACACACACACATTCCAGCATTCCTGATACAGATCCTAAGAATCTCATAGAAGAGGAAGTATATAGAGCCGTTTCTCCATCCCCACCACCTGCCAGATCTCTGGTGCTACCAGCACAGAAAAAGCAATCTGAGGAAATGAATTTGGTGGTGGCAGTGAGGTTGGCCTGTGGTGGGCCACAATTAAGGCCGTCAGGGGGCTGCATGTGGTCCCTGGGCTGTGAGTTGGGCACCTCTGCTTTGCAAGGAGGTAGGAGTTAAATGTGATCTGAGAGCCACACTCCTGAATCGTTTGTGGAATTGCAAGAGATTCTGGGGTGCACCTTTGGGAGCACGAGATGCAGACCACAAAATGTCTGAGGCAGGAGGACCTGGCGGTCAAGAATAATTCCATTAATGTTTGGGGCTACCACAGAACAGGATGATCACAACAACAGTACAAGAATTGATGAGCCTGGGACCCTTGAATGGATCACAGAAACATTGCAAATCAGTAAAAACTCAGTTTGGTGTGGAATAGGGGAGGGCATTTGGACCATGGGCTGGCTTACACTTACTTACACACACACACACACACACACACACACACCTGATCAAGCTTGTCCTGTCCCCTCCCACCCCACTGACTTTTCCAATTTTTCTAAAAAATATTCTCCATGCAGAGAGAGGCATGGAGTTCCATGCCTCTCTCTGCTTAGAGAAAGGCAATTGGCCAGGGCTTGCGGGAGCTGGCTCCTGCTATCCCTGGCCACGTGGTGGAGGGGAATCCTCATGTTATCGCCAATCTCTGATCAGAGATAACAAAGGGATTCCCCTTTGTGCCACTCATCTTCTGATTGGGAGGGTGAGCGGTGCAAGAATCCCTTTGTTATCTCTGATCTGAGATAACATTTGTTTATTTGTTTTGTATAAAATCTTTCTTGGCCACCTTTCAGGATTCCTCTTCCCCAGGGAGTGGGATTTTAGGAGAGCAGGAGGTGTTCAACCCTCTTTGGGCCAGATTGGGGCCCTCCACAGGCAGGATTAGTGCCGAGGGCCAGAGGTAGAAGGAAGACACAAAGGCTTGGTCTATATGCAGCAGAATGACGTGTAGAGCTAAATGCACATAGGGAGCTTTCTCACTAAAACAGAACATGTAGCTGTTTGGGTATGTGGAAGTGGACATGATCGTGCTTCGCCCTCCCCCCTCCCTGTACATTTAGTGCATGCATGAAAAGCAGAAAACGCAGCCAATGGCGATATGAAGGCTCTTATTCATGTCATCTTGAACGCTGGGAATATCAGTCAGCAATCTGCTCCTGAACTGCCTCTATGCTGTGCACCACCTTCAACACAGTAGGCTATATCTTTCTCTCTAAAACATTCACATGGAGGCCTCATTTGCCTCTGTGTTTGGGTCTGCCGGTGATTGGGGTGCAGTTTCAATGAAGCCCATAGCAGGAAAATCATGAAGTGACCAATGATATGCAGATGTGTACAATTTTTTAAAAAATTATTCATGCTCCAGAAGCCAGCTTTTTGAGAAAAGAATTTGGGTTACCATGATGCAGAATTTTGATGATTGGAATATAGAACGCACATAATTTGATGTGCAGAACTGGTGGAAATTATGGTTATATTTTGATTTTTTAAACAGACCGAAACACAAAACTGAAGCTGTGCTCTTTGCATTTGGTAATAATTTGGGATCAATCTTTTGCATTTCAGCTATTCCAGGGGCTTTCTAGAGTGAGACAAATTCTTCATGTTTCACCAGTGGCTGATTTTTTTTACTATGAATCATTCTACGAATGTCTTTGTCTTCCTCCATACAGTTTTTGCGCGAATCCTGAAAGCTCCTGAATCCTACAATGTCAGCTTTGGCTCTGTGGTAACCCTACGATGTGCAGCGACAGGCATCCCAACTCCTACTCTAACATGGCTTGAGAATGGAAAAGCTGTAAGTGTCCTTGCCATTCCAGTGGTAGGAACTTGTGTGATTCTTTAACCAAGATGTACGGATCCTTTAACCAAGGTTTGCTATCAGTTGGGCCTTAAAATCAGGAAGAAAATAACAAGAAAAAGATAAAGGCTTCTGCAAAGCAAACAGTGATGCTGAATGTTGAATGGAAACACAACTCATTCTACTTTCTGATGCAGCTGTACCGTATGACTTGTCTGTCCTGAGTCAATCTTGACTTACAAACATCTCGTTGACATGAAGCCTGCACATACCTACTGACACCTTTATCTAGCAACACTCCCCCTTTTCATGGTGTATTCAGCATAGCTGGGAAGGGTGGTTGAGTTTTGTGGCAACTCTAGTAAAAGAAAATGTGGTGGTCCAGCAAGAACAAACAAACAAACAAACAAACAAACAAACAAATAAACAAAAAAACAGAATAGTACTAGTCTTCAAGACAACAGAGTTTAAGAATCATTAGCCTGAGGCACAAAACGAACACCTAGAATGAGAACAAGAAAGAGTCAATGCAAGCTTGGGGAAATGTGATCTTGGGGAAGTGCCATAGCTCTGTGGTAGAGTACACGCTTTGCAGACAAAAGGTACCACATTCATCGCCAGGTAGGGCTGAGAAAGACCCCAGTCTGGAATCTTGGAGAACCTCTGCCAGTCAGTGCAGACCAGGAGCAGGCAACTTCAGAGGGCCCAGGGGGCAATTTTCACCCCAGCAACCTACTGGTGGCCACTACCCCTGCAACTGCTACAGCCGAATTGCAGCTGAATTTTGACGGCCATTTGGCAGTGAGAAAAAAACCCACATTTTGCTTTAAAAGAAGGCATATGGAGAGCATCCCTCTTGTTTTCATGTGAAATCATGCTCCTGGAGAAGCAAAGTTTTCCATTAAACAAGCCTTTTTTTTCTCCTTACCACTGAATTTGGTGGCAGGGCAGTGGCAATTTGGGGAGGGCAGGGGGCTGCCAAAAAGGATGGGGAGCGCATGTAGCATACTCCTGGTGTAGACAGATGGACCAATGTTCTGACTCAGTATGAGACAGTGTTCTGTACCTCTGCTGGGTTCCTGACCATTTAATTTTCTCTTTCTCCCTTAGTCATCATGATGTTTTTAGTTGAATTTTTTCACACAAGCCCAGCAATTGACAACCTGTTCTTGCTTCTTCCCACTCTCTCTGGATCCTTTCATGCCCTCCCTATGTAGAGTGCAAGCCTGTGGGCAGAAGTCTCTTCTGTTTTATTTTGTATAGCATCTAGCATGTTCTAGAAATAAATAACAGCCAGAGTTCCAAAGGATCTTGTGGAGGAGAGCTTCCCAGTGGATTGCGTCCCAGAAAAATAAAGGGGAAGTGGGGAGCCAGATGGATTTTTCAGCCAAAATGTCATGGCCAAACCTGACTGTTGCCCTGTAATATCCATCAAGAATGGTACTTTAAATATTGATCTCCAGCAGCTGGCAGAGTGATGTAGGGCTAACCACAGGCACAGTGGATCCGAGGCTGAATTCCACCCCAGCGATGAATTTGACAGCATCTATAATGTGAAAGCATAAAACTTGGCAACTAAACATGAAGCGTCAATGGAGCTTATTTTTTTGAAATTATTTTTTGGAGCGGCTTTCGCCCTAGAGAAGTGTGTTACGTTTGGCCTGCTTCAGTTTGCAGAGTTCTTATAGCCACGGTGCATTCCTTTACCTTGGCCATGTTTGGGCTGGGTTGTCAGTGATTTGGCATTCATGCCTGCAAGGCAAAAATCAACTCCGCTCTCCAAGATGAAACCATTTAAAAATATGGTAAGCAGAACCTTTGTTGCATGAGTGTGGGGCGGAATCCTTCACCAGGAACAGATGGAACAAAGGGTACCTATTTGAAGACCTAAGTCTGGCCAATAGCTTATGAGATGAGTTTTATACACAGTTTCATGGAAGAGGTAGCTATTAGCTGTGATACCTAACAGTGCAATCCTATGTTACTTCGAAGTTAGCCCCATTGAGTTCAATGGGACTTACTCCCGAAAATGTGCATATACACTGCAGTCTAAATGTAATTTCGAATTAAGTATAAAGTGGGTTTTTAAAAAATATAACATAGGATTTTCAGTGCCTACAACAAAGTAAAGTTCCCAGCCGTGACAGCGAAGCTGGTATAAAATGGATATAAATATGTAGTCTAGGTAGATTCTTGGTCTCTTTTTGGTTAAATTATCTTAATGGGTTTTTAAAGGATAAAAAAAGCTCTCTTGACAGTGAGACATGCTATTTCTGTATTCAAGAAACTGTAATTTAACACAGTCTCACATTTCAAGTAGAAAAGCGAACTGTCCGCTTAGAAGGGCTAAAAAGGCAATTACTTGCAATGTTCACAGGGATTTCTGCAGCTATTTTCCATTAGTTTCCAGAATGCAATTTGCAGGCTGTAATGCTTAATTGCTTTTCAAGCTGCTTTGGAGCTAGCTGTGCCAAGGCAGTAACAGATTGTTTGACCTATGGAGGGAGGGCTTGGCGGGAGAAGGCCCATACGCTAAAGCTATTTTCAAGCCTTCCTAACTGATTTTCCCGTCCCTCTGAGTTCTATCAGTGAACGTGGCAAGGACAGCATTCTTCAATGTGTGGCCCAGGCTGAGAATGAACCATTCTGACTCACGCTTCAACCTCTCACATTTAGTTTCCAAAGTCTTTAGCAAGAGCAGAATGGCATGCACACAAAAAACAATCTGACTCGACCCTCTTTCAGATTTAGGAGCAGCCTATATATACAAAGAAGAGCAGAAAGGAACGTAAGCTTAGGGAGAGCCACAAGTAGGGTGACCATATGGAAAGGAGGACAGGGCCTGTATCTTTAACAGTTGCATAGAAAAGTGAATTTCAGCAGGTATCATTCGTATGCATGCAGCACCTGGTGAAATTCCGTCTTCATCACAATAGTTAGAGCCGCAGGAGCCCTGCCCTCTTGACCAGATACAAAAGAGGACAGGGCTCCTGCAGCTTTAACTGTTGTGAGGAAGAGGGAATTTCACCAGGTGCTGCATGCATACAAATGACACCTGCTGAAATTCACTTTTCTATACAACTGTTAAACATATAGGAGCCCTGTCCTCCTTTCCATATGGCCACCGACAAGAAACTTAAAACAGTGGAGCAGCAACTTTGCTAAAAGTCAGAGGAATCTGAAAAACTGAATGGCTGTGATAGTTATAGTATTATCTTCCAAAGAGTTTGGTGGCATATATAGGAACTGGAGAATCTTTGTTTCCCCTTTTTATTAAAAACAAAAAACAATGCCTCTCAAAGGTTCTAGTCCTTATGTGTTCAGGAAAACATGTGGCCAAAGCTCAGAAACCACAGCATAGCAGAATAGAGCTTTTTATGATCGGAAGTTGAAACTTTTGTACTCTGAATAGTTTTCGTTTACTCCCCGAGACCCTTCCCTTGTATCCCTATAAATGTTATCTCCCAATGCCACACACATGCCTTCACATTTATCATAGAGACATCTTCATAAATTCTTTGGGATCAGGACTCTGACTTTCCCCACTTTTTCTTTTTTAACTATGCATACTGTAAAGTGCCATGTATATATAAACATAAGTCTATTTATAACCACAATTCAGCAGGAATCAATTAGAAAACTTGGACCAACTGATCTAAAATGCCAAACTTGTTCACAGGAAACACTTTGGTCTCTGGTTTCAGAATTTGGAATCTCTCAGTGCAAAAATACACACTGTCCCGGCTGAAAGTACATAATTGACTTCTAGGACTGCAAAGAAATCAACAGATGTGCAATGGAAAATAAAGATATGGAGTTTAAACTTGGGATTTCATTAAATCTGGTGCATTAGCTCAGACATTAGAGCACCTGGATGAACTCAAGGAAAACCGAGTTCATGCCCTGAGGAAATTGCTTCTGCACACCAGCAAGAATAATTTCTACTCACTAAATCCAAGGAAGTGATTTCTGAAGAAAGAAAATATTTTATTAAAAATTTCACTTTGAACAAAGTGAAATGTTTAAACAGAAACAAGAAACCAGGGTTGGTCAGTCTGTGAATTCGCTGACACAGGCACTTTTTCATAGGACCAGCTTCTGGTTAGCTTTAAACATTGCCATGAACATTCGTATTAATTTGGAATTATGTTTCTTTAATTAAAGTGGAATAAGGGGCTCTAAGCCCTGTGTCAATCAGAGCAGGGTATTAAATTTCAGTGCTAAATCTTTGGCTCTTTAACACCTCCACCTTATTCACTGAAGTATTTTTGGAATCACATTTCCTGGGGGGCAAGAGTTCCATATTGGTGGACTTGTGAAGCATTCACACCAGGTAAATATCCTGAAGGGATGAGGTTAATGTATCGAGCCTAATCTAACCACCTATATTGCCTTTCATTGGTTTTTTTATTTTTATTTTTTATTACATTTATATCCCACCTTTTCTTCTTCCAAGGAACCCATAATCTTCCTCTTCTCCATTTTATTCTCACAACAGGAGGTTGGATAGGCTGAGAGACAGTGATTGGCCCAAAGTCACCCAGTGAACTTCATGACCAAGTGGGGACTAGAACCTGTCCCAGTCCAACAATCTAGCTACTACACCACACTGGCTGTAGAAACAGTTATAATTTTTGAACAGGCTGGGTATTTGTAATGAAAAATGCCAGGGATGTGCAATGCTACAAAGTTTAAGGGTGTATGTACACAACACACTTAAACTTGCTTGATAGTGATTCTCTCTCCCTGGGAACTGTCATTCTCTCAGGAGTAGGGACTAGAGAACTCACGGGGGGCTCACCCCGCAAGTTCACCGAGCCCTGTTCGTCCGGCCCTGTTCTGAGGAGCCAGGCCAAACGAGTGCTTGGGAGGCTGTGTGAGCCTCCTGAGCCTTCAGCAAAGCACACTTTCCAGGGCCTCCAAAAAGTGCACAATTCCCCTGATACGCCATTAGCGTACTTTGCCTTCCCCCCCTCACCAATTGGGGCCTTAAAGGCCCTCTTAACTTTGTATTAAGAGGGCCTTTTAGACCCTGATTGGCATGGGGGGAAAGCAAAGAGTAAAGAGGGTTTTCAAGGCCCCAACTAGGGGAATGCGATTTCCCCAAAGTTGGGGAAATCATGTATTTTTTTCCTCCACTCTAATGGCAGCCATTAGAGTGGAGGGGGAAAATACTTGATTTTCCCAGTCTTGGGGAAATCATTTCTCCTCCCTGCCCACCAATGGGTGCTTTAAAGGCCTGGTTAATGGGGGGGGGGGAGAGAAATGCAATTTCCCCAAGGCTTGAAGAAATTGCACAGTGGAGGAGGAAAACTACACAATTTCCCCAGCCTTGAGGGAATTGCACATTTCCCCCTTCTGCGTTAATGGCAGACCTGTCCTTGGCACTAGGCGTGTCTGCCTGGGCCCATGAAGGCCAGACGCAGGGATGTCAGCTGCCCTCACAGGCCCAAGTGGATTTTCATCCCAATGCTGGTCAGGAGGACTTGGTATCTCCAAAGAGGACTTTCTGCCAGTGTACTGTATTATCTTACCTCACAGGGTTTTCAAGGGGATTAAAGTGGGGAAATTCAAGCTTCTTGAAGAAAACATGGGATATAAATTTAATAAAATAAACAGATAAATAAATCTATGTCATAATGTAGATATACCCTAAGCATTGCTGATGTAGCTCTTTTAATGCACAAAAGTGCTTTTCAGGCTTTTCCAGCAATCCCTGAGATTGTTCCTTAATGTTCCCATTTTACAGATGGGAAAATGGTGGAGTCCAAGAGAACCAGTGATTTGTTCAAGGCCCCAAAATGAGCTAAGACTAGAGGCCAAAGCTGAACCCATGCCCCCATTCAACATTCTGCCCGCTGAGTCTCACCTTCCCTGCTTCTCTAGCGAGATAAGTCCTTTGTTTTATTTAGATGCGGCGCTTCAGGCTTGTTTTCTCTTTGCTTTATAGGTTTCAGCGGGATCCATTGTAGAAACGGTAAAAGAGAGAGTGATTGATTCTAGGCTGCAAGTTTACGTCACCCGGCCTGGTTTGTTCACCTGCATAGCCACCAACAAGCACAGTGAAACGTACGGCACCGCTAAAGCTGCAGCCACTATCAATGTATCAGGTATGTGTTAGGGAAAAAGCCAGCTTGTGGAGGATTAAATGACATTTAACTCCAGCATGGGATTTTACTTACAGACACACACACACACACACACACACACACACAGACCTCATAGAAAGGGAAGAGCTTGGCTTCCTTGTAATTTGCAGCAGGACAAATTTGATCTAGGAGTGCACCTCATTCCCAGCTATTTCTTCCTCTATTATTACACTTCAGAGGCTGCACAGCTATAATTTCCTACATATTTGCTGCCATCCTGATTACAGTGTCCTAAGAGCACTCTGTAAACTCATCCAGGAGAAGGAAGTAACTGCGATGGAGTACTATATTAATATCACCTAACGGCCATGTGAAAGTAGTTCAGTAAGCCAACATCTTGACTATTACTTACTAGGAGGGGTGCAGTGTTGGTCTCAAAAGAAAACATGAAGAATCTCCCAATGTTGAGAAAATACCTGTTCCTTACTCATGGTGTTGCACAAAGTTACTCTGATTTCGATTTTTGCGTGTGGCGATCTTGTGAAAGGTAATAGAACAGGGGTGGGGAACCTCTTTCAGCCAGAGGGCCAAATTCAATTTCAGAGAAGCTCTCGGGGGGCTACATTCTAGTGGTGGGCGGGGCAAAAGAACAGCATATTGTAGTTTACAGATCTTACTTCCAGTGAATAAGCCTTAGGGCAGGCATTTCAACTTTTTAGAATGGGAAAAAACTGCACAAACTGGAAAACCATCAAATGATCAGTGGTGCGAGGAAAGGTTTTTTGGCCAGGGGAAGGGGGTGTGGCCAGCTGGGGGATCATAGAGGATCAGATTTGGCCCCCAGGCTTGAGGTTCCCCACCACTGCGATAAAACTTGGTGGCTTGTGGTTTTACCATACTGCTGGCATTTTAATGAAAAGACTTCACCATGTGAAAACGTGGGAAACTCTGAGATCACATCACTATGCAAAAACCATGTATGTCATATTTTCAAAATCCTTTTTTAAAAAATCCTTAGCCTTTGCCATATTTTGGTCCGTTTAAACTATTCTTTACAGTCTTTAGTCACAAGTCTGGGAAACAGACAATCCAAACCCTTGTCGATTTTCTGGTTTTCCAATTAAATTCTTTACATAGGCACGCACACAGGGTGTGCTGGGTGTGCCCAGGCACACCCTAATTTCCCTGGACACCTCTGCTTTCCTGCTCCCCCCACGCTGGAATTGGGGCTTTTAAAAGGACGGGCAAGCCTCCAGAAAGCCGCCAGTAGCATCCCTGGGAGAACTAGGCACTTTCCAGAGGCCCTGGAAAGCGCACTTTCCCCTCCTTCGCTCCCATCAGGGCCTTTAAGGTGCACACCCTAATGAAATGAGCTGCGCACACCCATGGTTTTATAGGAACTAACTTCATCCAAAAAGAGGACAAAGGGGGACACAGATTGCAAATTGGCTGGCATAAAATTTGCAGCTGCTTATTTATAGCTGTAGCTGCACATTTAGAAATACTTACTATAATTTAAACAGAAATACAGAGCATTTCACGATGGTGGTAAAGATTGTGATTGGTGACCTGTGTGCCTGCTGAGATGGTCCAGATGCTTCCTGTGAATGGGCAACATCAAGGCCCTTTGATGCTCTCTCTCCCTTCTTTTGGGACTTCTTATCATCTTTAAGCCAATGTAACATCATTTCCCCATACCCCAGATTTCATAGAATCATAGAATAGTAGATTTGGAAGGGGCCTGTAAGGCCATCAAGTCCAACTCCCTGCTGAATGCAGGAATCCACCTTAAAGCACCCCTGACAGATGGCTGTCCAGCTGCCTCTTGAATGCCTCTAGTATGGGAGAGCCCACAATCTCCCTAGGTAATTGGTTCCATTGTCATACTGCTCTAACAGTCAGGCAGTTTTTCCTGATGTCCAGCCAGAATCTGGCTTCCTGTAACTTGAACCCATTATTCCGTGTCCATGTTCATTTACAGGAAAATTTTCAGATGATTGATGAATGTTTTATTTCTGTATGCTCTCACATGTCATAAGCTTTTCCCCCTTTTTCCTTTTAATAATGACCAGGTATTCGTTAGGCTGGAAACAGCAAAATAATTCTGGCAAAACAATTCTAATAGGGTAATATTCCTCTGATGGTCATGCTATTCAGTTCCTGTATCTGTCAGAATTCATTACCCCACACCCCACCCTGGCCCTTGACTGTATGTGGTCTGAGGACAGGCACACCTAACAGTTCCGATGGCATAAAGCAAGTTTATGTATTATTATTATTATTATTATCATTATTATTATTATCCTGCCTTTTCCCAATACTGGAACTAAAGGCGGCTTTACAAAATTAAAACATATACAATTAGAACATATAAACAAACATATACAAAAATTTAAAATATAATTAAATCATCTATAGTATTAAAACATTTAAAAGATTAAAAGACAAATGATAAAGAAATAAAAAATCCAAATGCATTCCCAAAGGCCTGCCATTTTGCCTGCCTCTAGAAACATAGCAAGGAGGGAACCAGTCTAGCCTCCCTGGGAAGGGAGTTCTAGAGCCATGGAGCAGCCACTGAGAAGGCCCTCTCCCGCATTCCCACCAGGCGTGCCTGTGATGGTGGTGGGACCGAGAGATGAGAAGATCTCAGGGCATGGGCAGGCTCATAAACGAAAATACAATCTTTCTGATAACCTGTACCTGAGCTATGTAGAGTTTTATAACCAACACTTGGGATTGTGCCCGGCAACAGACCAGAAGCTAGTGGAGCTGTTGTAACAGAGGTTTTTTTATGCTCCCTGTATGTACCAACCTCTACTATAGCAACTATCTCTATCTATCTATCATCTATCTATCTATCTATCTATCTATCTATCTATCTATCTATCTATCATCTATCTTTCACTCCAATTACAGCCTACGAAGCCTGAAACAAATGAACAAACAATAGTTAAGCCACTTCTTTACTCCCAAATCCAGGCACAGCAGTCTTGAAAAAGGAAGGGGAAAACGCTCTTTCCCCTCTCCACTAATGAGTTCAGTTGCAGTCCAATTTTATGCATGACATCATCACCAAGCCCCAGTTGCTGTTTTTGGAAAATATACCTTTTTCTTCTTTTTTTTATGGCATATGGGCTGGGTAACAGCACTGAATAGTATACAAAGGGAAGGACTGAGCATACACTACTTACCAGTTTGGCAGGTCTTTCACACCACTGCAGATGTCCCTTAATAACAGGGCCAGCCCAAGAGATTTTGCTGCCTGAGGCAGAGCAGCAAACGGCACCCCTCCAGCCAAGGTGCATAGGACCCAAGGCCAGTCAAGCACCTGGGCTAGAAACCCTAAACACATTTCTCCCACTCCCAGGCAACAGAAATACAAAACTAAAAATATTTGCTGCCCTACCGGGTCACTTAAAGCCAACTGCCTGAGGTGGCCCCCTTTCTCTGCCTTGTGGTAGATCTGCCCAGCTTCAGGAAGTCAGAAGCAGCCCAATAGCTTCACCTGTCCCTTGCCCACTCTTCCTCATTGCATGCCGAACAGTATTGAACTGGTCAGAGAAAATAATGACAACATTATTATAAAGAGGGTGGGAAGAAAAGATACAGCCCTGGGGAACATTAATCACTGTTGCTGCAGTCTTTAAAGGCAGACTGAAGCTGCCGTTCTAGGCACCCTTATTTTGGATTAAGCTTACATCTGAGTAAACATGCCTAGGATCAGGCTGCTTGTCAAACATCTTCAAAATAACTTTATTCCAGATGTCCATGCTAAGATTACTGGTGGAGAGTGGAGTTGCAGCTGCCCCTTTTGCATTGACTGAATTTTGTAAACTGATTGACTATTGTAAACTGCCTTGGGAGGATTATTTATCCTGAATCATCTTCCCATAATTATCCTCGGGAGAATGATTTCGCCTGAAAGGCACTTTAGAAATCCTGTTGTTGTTGTTGTTGTTGTTGTTGCTGCTGCCTGTCATGTAAAAACTACAGAGTCTCATCTGGCACCTTAAAAGCTCCACCTAGGGTTGTTGGGGAAATCTATGGTAGATTAAAATGAGTTCAGATTTCTATGAATCCGACTTGCGGATTCTGCAGCAGACTTGCCTTTTTCCAAGTCCCATGGATTCCACAGAACTGTGGAATGGTTTTGCACTTTGGGGTGGTGGTGAATTTGCACTAATTTGCATTTTCACTAATGTGAATTAGTACAAGTAGAACTAAATTCTGGTAAAAAAACAACAACCTGATTCGTCGATGAGTGAACAATGGAATGAAAGATGCCTGTCAATCCATGCAATTTCATGGAATAGATGCAAAAAAAGCCATACATCCCAACCTGTGCCCCCAATGATGCTTCTCAGTGCAACAAGATGCCAAACAAAATGGAGGAAAAATGATAGAGGGATAACCCCCTTCCATCATTACCTGGCAGTTGCTTTCTTTTAGGGGCAAAACAGCCAGTGGAAGAGGAGGCTTGGATCTTGTCTTGATGAGGGGTTTGCCCTGGGGTGGATCCGCAGTGGCGGCAGGTCATCTACATGACCCCCGAAGCTCCGGTTTAAAAATGTCAGGCACTTACCACGAGTTTTTTTTATCTTGGAGCGAGGCGACAACGGCATCTGCTGTCTGTCCCCTTGCTTCAGAGCTGCTTTGGAGGCATGCCCCAGCCGATTGGGGGGAGAAGGTGGGCCAGCTAGCCGAATGGCCAATGGCCTGCCTCCGTGCTTCTTTGGCATGGGGAGGAGCCAAAAGAAAGGTAAAACAAACAAACAAGGAAACTGGGATGCGAGGAGGCACGGGCACCCTGATGCACAGGTGCGGGGCCTCCTCCGAATAAAAGGTAAAAAAAACCCAAAACCTGGGCCTGGTGCACGGGCCAAAGCAAAGGTTTAAAAACAAACAAACTGGGACCTGAGGAGGAGTGGATGCCCGGTGCATGGGCGCTCCTCCTCGAAAGCAAATTGTGCTCGCTCCTTCGCATGGGGATAATGTGAAGGAGCGCAAATGCAGGGCTTTGGGGGCTTGTGGCGCCAAAGCACAGTCATCAAGATGAGGCCCTGGTAGCTGGCTGATGAGGCAGGTGGTGGGCGAAGAAAGCAGCTACAATGCAGCACCGCAAGCATGACATAAAACATGCGGCTGGAGTGGGGAGTAGCCCAATCAGTGGCAGCAGCTCAGCAACTTTCCCCCATCTGCCACTTTTGTTTTCCCACCCTGCTGCTTGAGACGGAGGCTTTACTCCACTTCATAAGAGGCCGGCTCTGCTTAATAATCACCATTGTACACTTTCCCTTTTTTTCCGGCTTATTTGGGTAATAAATAATACATGGAGAAGAATCTGATCTTCTTTCCCCAAAGTTAGATCGATCTTATCCATCGTTTGTATAGAATAATGAAATCTGATAGGAACTGTGGGAAGAAAAGGGGAACCAGGCTTCAATTTGAGATACTGAGCATGCTCTATTGTACCTGAGCATACCTTAATGAAAACTGAAGGGCTGAGGGAAAATGATGTTACATCAGACTGTCCTTCAAACAGAGGATGCTTCAAATGGAGGACGGTTGTCTGTAAAGTAGTACATTATGTTCAGTATCCAAAGGGGCACCTACAGCCCTGCCAAATCTGTTGCGGCCGCTCCAGTTCTGTTGCGCAAGCTGAGGGTCCCACTGATCCTGTTCCACAAGTGGAACCCACAGCTTGCACATCAGAGATTTAACACTTCCTAGAGGAAGCCTTGAAATGAACAGGAAGGTTCATTTCTGGAAGGGGCTATGTTGGCAGAGCTCCCTTGTGTGAGCTCTGGTGACCTAACCCAGAACTCACATAAGGGAGCATTGCCCCAGACATGCTAAATCTCCATTCTGCGAGCCGTGGACTCTGTTTGCAGAAGGGAATCAGTGGCGCACAAAAGAATCGGTGGGTGCGTAAGTTTCCCATTAAATACTGCCCATGGCCATCCCAGTTCTGCAAGCTGGACTGGAGGAGGAACGATACATAGAATCCTTTTTTGCTTGGATTCCTTATAGTTGAACCAGAGCAATTAACTATCCAAGAATAGTTTTGTCACTTCCATCTGCATAGAACTGCTTAGAAAAAGACTATGAGCCTATCTACACTACTGCTTTTAAACGGTTTATAACAGTTTTAAACCGGATAATAACGGTTATTAACCGGTTTAAAACTGTTATAAACTGTTTAAAAGCATTAGTGTAGATAGGCTCTATGTAATTCTTTCAAGCTTTATTTGTGCTCTAACGATATACATATGTTTAGCACTGACCATTTCTCTCTCTCTCTCTCTCCCCCTCCCAAACACAACTGTTTGTTTGGATGGATCTTTTGCCTGTACCTGTAGAATGGAGGTAAGAATAATCTTGGGTTGGATATTGCTGAGGAGAAATGTTTGTGTAATTGCTTGGTAAACTGGTCATTAGATTTAGATTTAATAATCTGTCTAATCTTCTGAAACCATGTAATTTGATTAAGTGAACTAGACTAGATCTATTCCATTAAACAGATGTTTTTGAGAGTTTGCTTTTTGACCCATCCAATAATTTAATCCAATAGAAAAGATAAAAAATGCATTCTAAATTCTGCTGGCAGTGTGCCTATTTCAGTCCTGCGTAAAACTCAAGGCAGGCTTCTAGAAGGACCTAGTATCTTTGTAAAGATCTTTTTCTGGAAGAATTCAGGTCTGGCAGATCCATTGTCTCCTCTGACCCCAACACCGCTGCCACAAGTTCAGATCTGTGAAAGACTCGAGGGTACGGTAGAATACTGTGACAATGACCGCAATCTGCTTAGCCATCTTTGAAAGCCTAATGCTGATTGCTCAGCTTCCTGCTTTTAAACAGGAAGGCCACTTCCAGTTCCCAGTGCAGGACAACAAAACAATTAAGAGTGCAATCCTAAGCATGTTTAGACAGAAAAAGTACTACAACTCCCAGCATGCTCTAGTCAGCATGGCTGGTTGAGGCACGCTGGGAGTTGTGGGACGTTTTTCTGTCTAATCATGCTTGGGATTGCATCCTAAATATATTTATTCAGGTAGTTTAGAGGTATGGTCGGACCCATGCTTTGCACGCAAAAATCCCTGGTTCAATCCTTGGCATTTTCAAGTAGGGCTGGGAAGGAAAGACAGGCCTGTCTGAAAGCTGGAGAGCCATTGCTGGCAGTGCTGCTAGATCGACCAATGATCTGTCTCAGGTTAAGGTAGCTTCCTATGATCCTAAGTTATGCAAAACTGGTTTACAGCTAAATTCTCTGTCTTTCCTCACAATTCATCTTCAATAAATGCTCTTTACCTCCTAAGAATCCAATAGATCCTGTGCAGCTCAATTTGGCTATGTGACAAAAGCACCATATAAAATGGATATCTTTCTTTCCCCTCCTATGGTAGGAAACATATTGCTTAAATAAAATGCTGTTTATGGAGGTGGGGGCGGGGGAAGAATGGAGTAAGGTTAGACCTTTGTCTCTGGAATGGTGTTACTTAAGGGGAGGATGAAGATGAAAGTTGGAAACAGGTACCAGAATACATAGCTTTGATGAACTGCATCAAGCTCAAAAGCTTCTCCCTCTTGATCATAGCTAAAGTGGCCTTCAGATCTACAAAGGCGGCGTACAAAAGGTCCTTCCAGCTCGTAATATATTTATGTACAGAAATTGCTAATGGAGAAACTTGATTAAAATGAGTGGTGGAAATGAGCCTTTTTGCATGGCTATTTAAATCATGGTTTTAATCATTCTCCTGTGGAAAAAAGACTCAAGAAAATGGTGATTACAAAGTTGCGATAGTGCAAAATAGTTAGATGTCGTCATGATCATTCTCTCTAATAGCAAACTTCATGCCCCCATGCAGATAGGATTGGAGCCAAAATAGAGCCAGGTATCAGCGTGCTTGGGTGACTCCCAAGGTATGCAAAGTACAAAAACAATCAAACAAACGCAACAACAAGGGAAAAACTCCCCACTCCCCCGACGCCAATAGCCCAATGAGGGCTGAGCTTGTTCTGGAGCCTCCAGGAGCCTGTTGGGAAAGAACATCAGGAAACCATGGAAGAAAGCTGGAATGACCCATTTGGACCCCTTACATCTTGTAACAGCTTTCCCCATGCTGCTGCTCCCCAGACGTTTTTGACTACGACTCCCAGCATTCCCTACCCATGCTAGCTGGGGCTGAGGAGAGCTGAATCCAAAATATCTGGAAGGCAACAGTTTGAGGAAAGCTGGCTTCTAGTATCCTTGGTGGCAAGCAAGCACCCTGAAGAGAAGCACCCTTGTCAAAAAGTGAGGATATCCTGCTATATCTTGATACAGGCCCCACCTGTAGCACTGATTAGGAAACCAACCATTGACACAGTGAGACCTAGTAGCAGAGAAAGCCGCAGGCAGTGTGTGTGTATCATTCATGAAATGAGATTGGAGTAGACTTTAGCACAAGTAGAAATATCGTTCTTGGCTCGTCTACTATAGCCATGGGGAATAATACACTGCTATCATGTTACCATCATGATTAATTGCTTCCTTTTACATGAGCAAAAAATATCTAGCCCTGATAGTATACCAAAAGAAGTGGAATTTAGGATGCAAGTTGCAGCCCTGGGATGGAATGCTGAAAGAGAGAGAGAGAGAGAGAGAGAGAGAGAGAGAGAGAGAGAGAGAGAGAAGATTATTGCTCCTATAGCAGGAATTCATATGTAAAAGTTTGAGTGTTGGGAAATGGTTGAGTCATCTTCTCAATAGCAGACAGCTCACCATCCTTCAGGCAGATAGATTGTTGATGAATGTCAGCTGAAGGAAGGACATTTTTACAAAGTAGTAGATAGCTCAGCTGGCATTTCTAAATATTTAGGACTGATATAAACTGAACCCTGTGACCTTCATGTAAACGGACATAGAATGATCAGCAGTGATGGATCCAGCTAAGAGTTGTCCTCCTGCATTTTCCTGATGTTGAGCTGAAGCTAGAGTTGTACGAGGATTTCATTTCTGCTCACAACACATGTGAGCATGCCTTGTTTGCAACCCCAAACGTGAAAGCGAGCAGGAGGACACATTTTCTGAAAATGTTCAAAAATTCACGAACATCTGCTTGTGTTTGAGAAATACGTAAATTTGATGAGAATAAAGTTCACAATTGCACAACTTTTTAAAATGTGCCATTTCAAACTTTAGTCTATGGGAAAAATTTGTGTCACATTGGAAATTTGTGCCAATTTGAGGGTTTTTTTGCACACCTTTCAGGTTCAAGCATGTTAATTTTTGTCCAATTTTCCTGTTTGCGCAAAACAAACAGAAAGCACATCTACAAGTGCAAATCAAGGAGAGATAAGCAGCGAACTGATATTCAGAGAATCTGGATGAACATGACCATTGCTCATTGACACATCCCTAGCTGAAGCTAATGCAGAGACCCACCCCTCCAAATTGTGCTTGTAGGTGTTTGCTAAGCCAGAGTTGGTGACAGAGTCCAAGAAGGCAGACTTGGGAATAGACCCTTGCACAGTTGTTTGTGATGAGCAAGAATGCCTTCATGAGACCAAGCAGGAAACTGTTTACAAACTGGGGAAGATATTATTCTTTTTAAATATCAGACTGTATGCCACAAATGGCTACCATTGCTATGTATAAGCAAGTGGACTACTAAAAACTAATGATTTGTGGTCTAGTAACTTTTCTGGACTTGCTTGCAAGTCCACTCTAGAGATGGAGAGAGATTAGAGATCAGAATCTCAAATATTAACAACCTCCAATACCAGTTACATCTGAACTTACTGTCATTCAGTTGTTACTCTTGTGATGTGCCAGACTTTGTCTAGTGAGCCAGACCTTGAGACTGTCTTAGCCAATGATGGAGATCTTTGGATTATTGACATTCAGATTTCATGCTTACCAGAGATCTCCTATGAGAGAGATTTCCCTCAGGACTCTGATCCTATAGCAACAATGAGGTGGTTCCAGATAGGAACATAGAAAGCTGCCTATGAGTCCATATTATACCTTAAATCTCCTGTCTTATATTTCCTTATAACTCCTGCCTTATATCATTGGTCCATCTAGCCCAACATTGTCAACACTTACTGGCAGAGGTTCTCCAGGGTTATAGGCAGGATCTTCCCCCTGCTGTACCTAGAGATGCAGAAGGCCTTTTCCTAGGACCTTCTGCATGAAAAACATGTGATCCCAGTCAAGAGTAGACAGGTGATCCCAGATGCAGCCAAATTACCATGTAACAAAAACCTCCTAGTTGCGGAAGGCCACAAATTCCTGCCAAGGTAAAAACAACAAACAAACTTATCCAAATCTCAGAATTAAGTTTACAGGTGATGACGGCAATCCTATCCTGGGAGTAAGTGCCATTGAATTCAGTGGTGCTTACTTCAGACTGCACAGATTCCCTTTGAAAAACACATGAAGCTTTAATAAAAGATCTTCATCCAGCTGAACTGCAACCTTTAGCTTTTAATTATAGATGCACACCATCTTGTAAAGAAGTGTTACCATTTCACCAGCTAGTGTGAAGTCCTTCCAAGGAAAGACGTATCCAGCCTCTGCTTGATTATTCTCCTCATTCTGGGATGTCCTCTTTGGCATGGACTCTTTTCAGCCAAGAGCGCCAAATTCCATTTTGGAGAAGCTCTTAGGGCAGCATTCCAGCGGTGGGCGGGACTGAAGGCAAAAGTGAGGGGCCGACTCCCCCAAAGCACCAACCATATTTTAGCTTAAATCTCTTTCTGCCAGTTCCTAAGCCTTAGAGAGACATTCCAAACTTTTCGAATGGGGAAAAACTGCACACATACACACAAAACGCCAAAGAATAAGTAGTTTGGCAAAAGGGCAATCCCTGCAGGACAGGGCTGGCCTTATCATTAGACAGAGTGAGGCAATTGCCTCAAGGTGGCAGATGCTGGCTGGTGTGGAGGGGGCAGCAACAGCAGCAGCCCTGTGACTGTTCCCTTCTCTTAGAGGGCAGAGTTATGTTTTCCAGACAGCCTGCTCTATTACACCCCTTAACCCAGCTTGCTGCCTTCAGGTGTGGTGAAGGATACTGTCCACCAAAGTAAGACTCACCTGCCCTTCCAGTTGGCTTTAATAGGTGGAATGGCACAGAGGGTGCCCTCTTGTTCTTCTCCTGATTTGGGAGGTCTTGTGGCAGCACCAGATTTGGCCCCTGGGCCTGTGGTTCTACACCCCTTGCGTAGAGTTTATGCTAATCTATCACAAACTGTAGTAACACCTGAAAGCCTTATTATCAGCTCATTCATTAGACAGAGCAAGTCTGTGTGTCTGTGTGTTTTTCCCACCAGCAGACTCTACAAGGGTGATGCAGGCTACTGCAGCACGTACCAAGGAGAGGTGTGTAGTGCTCTGTTGACAAAGGATGCATTTGTTTTCTTCAACGGCTCCTACGGAGACCCAGAGGAGACCCAAGAACTGCTTGTGCGCACAGCATGGACTGAGTTGAAAACAGTGAGTCCCCTTTGCCGTCCAGCTGCTGAATCACTACTGTGTCACTACATCTTCCAGGAGTGCAGTTCCTCCAGGATTGGACCTGCTCCAAAACCTGTTTGCAGGTAACAAAAGTGCAAATCAATCTGGTCCGTGTCCTGCCCCACACTATTTCCCTCCGTCCTGAAGAAAGGGTAGAATTTGTGCGGCACAGGAGGAATTTCCCCGGAAAATGTGATGTTTATGGGGAGATGGGAAGAGAATGCTGTCAAATTTTGGGAATGATTTCATTATGACAGTAATCAGTGGTGTGGTGGTAAACTTTGGAGTGCAGGTATTCATCATGACTGTGCCCATAAGCCAGGATCTCAAGGAGAGTCCCAAAATTCAGGCAGTTCCGTTGATCCAAGCCAGTTCTTGCAGTTTTCATCTCCACCAGTAGCAGCTCCTTTGTAAGGCTAATGGATCTTAATTGCTCATTCAAGACCATGCAACCCCCAAATACTTTGCATTACAAGGGGGAACAGTATATCAGTATATTGTTGCTGGGAAAATTTATTTCCTTCCGGCTACTGTGAGGACTGCAGCTAAGCTCAGAGGAAACAGAGAAGTCTGGGGAGGTGGGGGTAGCAAATGAGGTCAGTGTCCCCATGAATAAAAAAAGTGCTGGTGCTGCATTCCTGGGAACATTGCTTCCATGACACCACTGATTATAAGAAGACACAGTGGCCCTGAACAGGCTGGCCAAATACATGGCATTAGTAGTCATATTTGTTTTCTGTTGGAAGTGATTGCAACTTTTGTCCACATGAACTCTGTTAAGGGAAAAGGTTTGGCTTGGAATCCATTCCTGTCTCTCTCCCCCCATCCTTGAATAGCTTGCTTTTACATAAGATTATAAGGATTATTAAATTGATCAAAATCTTCGATCTGGTACATACAACTGGTGGAAGCTGTAAAGCAGGGATGGGGAACGTGTGGCCCTCCAGATGTCATTAGGATTCAACTCCCCTCACCATTGGCTATGCTGGCTAGGGTTGATGGGAGCTGCAGTCCAACAACATCTTGAGAGCCCCATGTTCCCCACCGCTGCTGTAAAGCAAGAGAATAAAGACGCACACTAAATATTGAATGGAAGAATCATATCTGTATAAATGAAGGCAGATGTGGAATTCTAGACTGGAATACTGCAAGGGTGCTAAACAAATTAGGTGATCAGGGCCAAGGAATTGCAAAAGACCACAAGAAAAGCCCTGCTCGATTGAACCAAAAGCCCATCTAGTCCAGCTTTCTGTCTGCTAAGTGGCCAACCATAGGCAGGACACAAACAGAATAGCACACTCATTGGCACACAGACACATGCCACTTATTTTCATTGGCTTTGGTTCCTTTATTCCATTACTCCACGTTAAATGCTCAATTTTGCCACTATATTTATTATGGCACTGATCCAAAGAGTTATTTTAGACCCAAAGGTTTGCATATCCTTAGTGGCTTTTTTGACACACACACACACACACACACACACACACACACACACACGCCAATATCACAAACTGCTTTGGGTATGCCCCTGATTTTCCAAAGCTGTTCAGCATGGTGTAGGGTGAGGGGCTTGCATTTTGTGGGCACGTGGAACCAGTTACACAGTTCCTTGGATCCTGGCCAACAAATATTTGCAGGTTTTGTCCCACGCATGTGCATTGATTCATAGGTTATTCTCAAAACATTAAGCCTTCCCAAATCCATTCTAAAATAGGTTTTCCCTCCCAGAGGCTTGCATGGAGCCAGCCAGTGACTGTTACCACCACCTGTTAGTGTAAGTAAGAAGTAAGAGTGACTTTGGATTTTGTGACTTTGGACTATGGCAGGTCATATCTTGTCGTTTGTGGATATGACCTGCCATTGCAAGAAATAGATAGGGCTCTACACTGCATTCTTTCCAACTTACTCTCCTAGAATAAGTCAGACCAACCGCAATTGCACATTTAGATAGGAAAGCAATGTGCTGGTAGCTTTAGTTATCGACGGAATACAGTATATATCTTTCTGTAGCTTTTAACAGTGTGGCCCCAGGACATATGAAGGATTTCCTCCTTCTGTATGAATTTGCCCATAATTTACAATCATCATTTGTAGGCCCTGTTATATGACCAACCACCTAGAGAGGTTATTCAGGACAGGGCCTTTTAAGTACTAGTACCCTTATTGTGGAACTGTTTCCCAAAGGAAATGAGCTCTTTCTTTATTTTGCTTTAGATGGGCAGTAAAGGGTGTTTTGTTCCTTTAAGGTTTTAATACTGTGGAATGTTCTATGCTGCTCTTCAATTTTTATTTTAATGCTGCTGTCAAATTTGATTGCACGGTCGGTATAATTTTTCCTCTCTTGTTTCTTGGTTTTGTGTTTTTGCTCCAGGTGCCTGGTAGGTCGAAGGTATGGTTTATAAATTTAGGGTACAATTCCTACGCATGTTTAGGCAGAAAAAATATCCTACAATTCTCAGCATTCCCCAGCCAGCATGGGTGGGGTGGAAGTCCTACAACTCCCAGCACTCCCCAGCCAGTACGGCTGGCTGGGGAATGCTGGGAGTTGTAGGACTTTTTTTCAGTCTAAAGACGCATAGGATTGTGCCCTTAATAAATAAATTTAGTTGGGTCTGTTCGCGTAAGTATCCGGCAATTTGTGATAAGAAGGGGCCACTTTGCTCACGTTTACTTTAGGCCTATATAAGTCATTTAAGATAGGGACCCCCCAAAAAAATTCAATTAGTATTCAATATGGCAGCCAGTCAGTGGCTAGTACATAGTTGTTGACTATTAGACAGCCAACAGCTAGCAGGTGCTGAAGAAGCAGAAGCAATTCCCTTTTATGCATCTCCTAACAGCCACAGGGCTTTTGATAACTGGCCTATTAAGCTGCCTTCAGTGACAAAGAGTATAGTTCTAGTTAGTATTACTTACTTTTTAAATTCATGCAATAGTATTTTTACCCCCCATCTGCTTCACAAGAGCACTTGGGCATGAATCATTCTTATTTGTTTATTCATGGCTTGGATTCATTCCCTTTCTACCAAAGCACTCAAGATGGTTTACATTTTATAAGAACGGCTTGCAGTCTAAGAAATGCGAGATAAAAGGGTGGGGGGAAAGGGTGGGAGGGAAGAGGAAGATGAGCAAATTGAGATACCAACCCTATCATCCTGTCACGCAAGGAAGTGATGTCATGACCAGATGGAATGACCATTCATGAATATCAATCTGGTAGAGAAAGAGCAAAAGGGCAATTGGTCCCAGCCAGTTTGATGGAGCAGGGCATGCTATCTCACCTCTTTCCCTCTCGCTTTCTACTTTAGTCAGACAAGTTCTTAGAGAGTGACTAAATGGAAGCTTTCAGGAGAAGGCCCTGCCATCAATAGAAGACACAGTGCAGTGTTGTCAACAAACTACTTCAGAGAGTGGAATCTACACTGGACTAGGCTGACCATATGAAAAGGAGGACAGGGATCCTGTAACTTTAACAGTTGTGATGAAGAGGGAATTTCACCAGGAACTAATTGCATACAAATGACACTGGCTGAAATTCCCTTTTCTCTACAACTGTTAAAGTTACAGGAGCCCTGTCCTCCTTTTCATATGGTCAGCCTACACTGGACCCATTGCTGGTGTGAGGATTGGGGGGGGGGGGTTCTCTGAAAAAGAAAACCTCATGTAGATGTATTTTTGAATCACAAGACAAAACATGTTAAACCTAACATGGAAAGTGTCTGTTTAAAGCATTGGTGAGCAACATATGGCCATGGCTCCATGCAGCCCCCGTGGTCTATTTTGCACTGAAATTTGGTGGGGTGGCAGCAGAAAAGAGGGACAAAATAGACCCCCTTTTAAAAGGATAAAGTAGTCCTTTGCCGCTAAGCTTTGGTGGCACATTAGCAAAAGGGGGGTATTTTTGTGCAAAATTGCCCCTTTTTGTCACTGCATCTGAGTAAATTCAGCAGGCATAGAGGCAGGGGTGGCCCTGGGGAGGTACAGGGACAAAGTAGCCCCTGAACTCCTAACATAGAAAACCAAGAAAGTATACCAAAAATACTGCTATTACCTGATCTACACAGATGGGATATTGGAAACGAAAATGAAGTTCAAAGCAGCATTTCAAAAATACATACATCATATGAATGCATAATGTCCTGCTGAAATCTAGGACAAAAGAGTAGGATAATATTGATGTATGGACCAGATCCTCATCTAGTATAAAAGAGCATCAGAATTAGTGTAAGAATGCCAATCATTTTATGACTTTCTTGAATACTATTTGCAATCCGCTGATACTGAAATATTTGCATCACACCATTGACTGTGGCATTCCACTGTTGTTTGTAAAACAATGTAGAGAGCATTGCCTTGCTGTAAAGGATCTCTACTGCTTTAAGGAATGGCTTTCGATGGAAGAAAATGCCCGCAAAGGGATCTACAAACCTGGATTGATGTTACTAACCCTACCAGAGTGCAACAGACTGCCCAGCATGCACCAGGATCCCAAGGCCTGCAAGAGGATTCCACATTTTGGTAAGTGGGCTCAATAACTGTGCCACAATCTCAAGTTATGGCTGTGTGACGTAATCCTCAAGAGGAGCTGTGCTGATGATGAAAACTATGAACCCTGCAAGGTGGCTAGCTGTCACCCTGGAGTTCTTTCTTGGTTTTCCTCCACTGCTTGCTCTGGACAACAGGACTCCAGGGGCCAAGCGACATGATGCCTTCTTTCTTACTTACTCTCTAGTAAGTGTAGAGCCCCCAATCTGAATTGGGACCCTAGTGTAGGAGGTAGGGGGACTTTAACCCTTTGCCGCCACTGTGGATCTAATCCACATCAGGCCCCCTATGTTTGTAATTTTCATTGGGAAAAAAGAGTGAAATGGATCCCTTTTTGACAATGAAAATTATAATCTGATCTGGACGTGGGTGCCCATCTGCCCGGATTTGTCTGGACATGCCCGGAAAAAGGCGGGCAAATCCAAATCCGGGGGAAAAACCCGTTTGGGGGGGCCAAATCCAGAAATTTAGCCCCCCCAAAAGCCTGTTTCGGGTACTTATGGTTTTGGTCTTCCGAGGCCTGCCGAAGCCATTTCTGGGTTCCTAGAGGGCCATCGCTATGGCGATGGCCCTCTAGGAATCCGGAGATGGCTTCAGCAGGCCTCTGCGGGCCCGTTTTTAGGACTTTTGGTTTCGGCCTTCTGAGGCCTTCCGAAGCCATTTACGGGTTCCTAGAGGGGCCGTCACCTCTAGCAATCTGGAAATGGCTTTGGCAGGCCTCGGCGGGCCCATTTGGGGCACCTCCGAGGCTTGTCCCTGGTGGGTCATCCACACTTACCAAAACCCAGTCTGCAAACCCCTTCCGGCTCCCGCTCGACGATTCTGGTCCTCTTCTTGGACGGTGCAGGCAGAGGACAAAAAGCAGGCAGAGCAGCAGGTAGGATAGTTTTATCCTGGGAGTTACAAGGTTCTGAGAATTTTTCTAAAACTGCCCTCCACCTGTTAGGATCTCTCCTCTCCCAGGTCTCATCCTGTACTTTTCTAATCCCCTTCTCTGCAACCCCTTGCTGCTGCTAAGAATATTTTCAAGGTGAATGTAAAAATCCCCATAATTTGCTCAGAGAAATGGGGGAGGGGGAGGGGGAAGGAAGCAAGCATAGGAGCAGCCTTGGGAGAGGTATGTTTGTTTGAGTGTATTTATGTGATGGGTGCATGGGGTACATGTTCATTTGTCTATGAATGAATGTGTGGTGTGTGTGTGTTTTGGGATGGGTGATCCTGAGAGAGTTTACTTGTTTGCAGTGTGTGAGTGTATTTATCTGATGGGTGCATGTTCATTTGTCTATGGATGTGTGCGTGTGTGTTTTGTGGTGGGTGATTCTGAGAGAGTTTGGTGTTTGTGTGCATGTTGAGAGTGTGTGGGGAGCTATAGTTTTGTATGTGAGAGTTGGGGGAATGATATGGAGTTGATATTCCTATTTACGCGAAATAAATTTGAATGAATTTTCTAAGAATTCATTTAGAGATGGTTTGAGCAAATTGGTTTAGCTGTCTGGAAAACAGATGTTGTGCTGGAACAGAAAACTGGCTTCAAAGCAATACCTTTATCTGGTTACCTCACCCGTTTGCTTTTCTTTGATTGTTTTGTTGGAGGAGAACATTGAAATATATTGATGTATGAATTCACTTATTAGCAATATTTATTTACTCTTCTTATTTGAATAAATCATGAAACAGTTTTTTAAAAATATAAAAATGTGCAATGGTATCATATTAGAAGTTCATTTGAACATACAGTAGCTCATGGCTGTGTGAAAGGCAAAGTAAATGGATGCAATTTCAATGGGCTTTTTAAACATCATGAATACATAATTTATTATCCATCACTATTGGAGGATGATTGTTACTGGCCATGGTGTTTTTACTTCATCTATGTGATATTTGCTGGTGCTAGCATTTGTTTTATCCTTTTAGTAACTGTACAAAAACAGACGATTCTTGTTAAATACAGTATCCTCCTCCAAGCTGGTTCTCTCCAGATGTATTGGATAAAACTCCCAACGCCCAGTCAGCATGACCAGATAGGAATCACAGTCAAAGACATTTGGAGAGGATCAGGTTGGGGAAGGCTGAAAGACATAGAGTTCTAAGTTTTTTTTTTTAAAAAAAGTCATATTCCTCCTCAGTTTATTAATCTTCACAAGATCATATCTAGCTGAGCTGGAGTCTAGATCCACATTGTATATTGTATCTTCTATATATTTTCTCAATTCATTCTCAAAACCCGTGTCAGACTGTTAATGAATTTTCCATTTAATTCACTAATCTTTTGGATCTAACTATTAGCTCTTGCACCAATGTGCATGGTGGGTGGGGTGGGTGGAGAAGGGTTTTTCACTTCTCCTGTAATTGCTAGTTATTTTGTATCGTCCACCTGAAGTTTCTGAAGTCTGAAAGCCCAAAGTAAAATTGTTAAATGTCCTAAAGACATTTCCATCAAAGTCCATTGGAGTTCTACTGATGAAAATTCTGACCAGCAAAATATCTCAACCTATGCCAATATGAGTAAGATTTCCTAAAACCTTTGCTGGGTCTCTCTTTTCCTCTTCCTTTTCTGCAACGTTTTTGTCATTAGGTATTGCTATGTCAATGAGGTAGTTGTGTTTTTCTTTTATATGTATTAGGGGTGTGCACGGACCCCCCGGATCGGATCGGGACCCGGATCGGGACCTCCAATTTTGTCATGGATCGGTTCGGACAAAATCGGAGGCCCCCCGGACTGGATCGAGTCCAATCCCGATCCAAAAATCGGAAATTTTTGGATCGGCCGCCATTTTTTCCCCCATAGACTTGCATTGCAATGCAAGTCTATGAGGAAAAAATGGCGGCGGGTGGGTGAGGGGGGGCCTAACTCCCTCCCCCCCGGGGCCGTCTGCTGTGGACGGCCCCGGCAGGTAAGCCCCCTCCCCCGCGCTCCCTCCCCCCCCTGGGGCCGTCCGCTTCCATTCACAGGCGCCCGCGGGCGCCCGCGGATAGAAGCGGACAGCTCTGGGGGGGGTAAGCCCCCTTCCCCGCCACTGCTTACCTTCCCGGCTCGTCCGCTCCCGTCCGGCGCCGGAGGCTACTACCAGCGGGCTCCGCGGTCTGCTCTAGAGTAGCGCGCCGGGTGATGACATCACCCGGCGCGCCACCCTGGAGCAGGCCGCGGAGCCCGCTGGTAGTAGCCGCCGGCGCCGGACGGGAGCGGACGGGCCGGGAAGGTAAGGGCCCTCCCCTCCCCTCCACGCGCCCCCTGCTTACCTTCCCGGCCCGTCCGCTCCCGTCCGGCACCGGCGGCTACTACCAGCGGGCTCTGCGGCCTGCTCTAGAGTAGCGCGCCGGGTGATGACATCACCCGGCGCGCCACCCTGGAGCAGGCCGCGGAGCCCGCTGGTAGTAGCCACCGGCGCCGGGCGGGAGCGGACGGGCCGGGAAGGTAAGGGCCCCCCTCCTCCCCTCCGTGCGCCCCCTCCTCCCCTCCGCGCACCCCCTGCTTACCTTCCCGGCCCGTCCGCTCCCGTCCGGCGCCGGCGGCTACTACCAGCGGGCTCTGCGGCCTGCTCTAGAGTAGCGCGCCGGGTGATAACATCACCCGGCGCGCCACCCTGGAGTAGGCCGCGGAGCCCGCTGGTAGTAACCGCCGGCGCCGGACGGGAGCGGACGGGCCGGAAAGGTAAGGGCCCCCCTCCTCCCGCCCCCCCCTCCCCCCCCGCTGTCCACTTTCATCGGCGGGCGCCCGCTGGCGCCCGCCAATGGAAGTGGCGGTGGGCGCCAGTGGGCGCCCGCCGATCCGCCGATCCGCCGAACCAGTTCGGAGCCTTTTCGGACCGGTTCGGATTGGATCGGCCGATCCAGCTGTCGGATCGGAAATCGGATAATTTATCCGATTTCCCACTGGACCGGACTCGGATCGTGGATCGGGTCTGATCCAGTGCACATCCCTAATATGTATGACTGTTGTGTCTGATCACTTGCAAAGTATTGTCTTGTCCCAGTATTGTTCTGTCCCAGCATAGCATGGCTTGGCTTGGCTTGTTTGAGTGTGTCTGGATCTCCTAGGCTCTGAAAGCATCTTTCTGGAAAGCACCTGCTGGTTGCATGATCGAGGAGGCCAGGTTCTGTGAGTGCTTGACAGGAGGGACTTGCACTTGCTAGAGTAAGGTGAACTGATGTGAAGAGGCTGCAGTCCTACATTCATTTTTCTGGTGGGAGTAAGCTTCATTGAAATCAACAAGAATTATTTCTAAAGTTTCTTTGGGCAGTTTTCTTTGGGTCCCTGACTGGGATTTCTATTCTCTACACACTGAGGCAGTGTAAATTCAGGATATACTTGGATAAAAGGAGGGAAAGGTCCTTGTCTAGCATTGTGATAATGGGCATCTGTTCTGGCCTTTCTTTGTATTGCTATTGACCATGGTTTTGTTTACATGGCTATATGAACCAGAGATATAATGACACATTTTTAGATTAGTTTCTCACTAATAAACCAGTAGTTGAAATAAGCTAAGAGGTGAGAAGTGACTACAACAAGCCTTTAGTCCATTTTGTTCCATGGCTGATATTTGCAGGGTAATCGTATTTTCTACTCTTCCTGCAATGCTAGGTTGCTAGTTTGTTGTACTAGATTTTTCTGCACTTGTCAACTGCTTCATTTGTTCAGTGGTAGCAATGCTGAATCTGTGAGTATGGATAAGAGAAATGTTATGGGGAAAGAGTGTTAAATGTTAGGAAAGTTGGGACTACGGTCATCCAGTGAAGGATTTGCAGTCAGAAAACATATTTGAGGGAAGGGGAAACCATCACACAGAACATAGCAAAAGTTTCAAAGTACAGCAAAAGCTACAAAAGTAGGAGTGAGTAAAGTTAATTTCAGATACATTGAATGTCTCACTTGTTCTTTATTTTAGTGATTTTAACATGAAGATATTGTGTTTGGGTGGGCACGCCCCCTTGGGAGCTGGACATGTTGGTGGGCATGCCCCCTTGGGGGATGGCCATGTTGGTGGGCATGCCCCCTTGGGGCGGCCATGTTGTCGTCCTTTTTGGTTTCCAAAATATGGTCACCCTAGGACTGGGACCACAACAAGAGCAAAGAGCAAAGGGTGAAAGACCCCCTATCCCCAATGTGAATTGGAGGCCTTGCACTTACTTGAAAATAATAAAGAAAGCTGTTAGTTATGTCTCCAAGGTAACATTTAGCTTGGGTCTAATATTGTCCCAGAGCAGGCAGAAGCAAAATGGGGCTTGAAGCACAGCAGTTTAAGGCTTACTCAGTGTCTTGAAGCCCTTAAAAGTATAAACACCTGCTCTGGATCTATACTAACTGCGCTCGTGTGAAAGTTCCTACCAGCATATAAGGGAATATGTTTGAATTAGAATAGTGGGTGTCCTTCTATGCCGAGTTCCCCCCACCCTTAATGGGGGAGCAGGCCGACAACGAAGTGGAAAAGTCTGGTAAAGAGCGGCTGCACAGCCGCCACACTAGGACAGCCCCAGCAGCATCCTCTTCTTCCCAGGAGGGGACTGCTGAGCCAATCAGTGCAATGATAGGGTGGGGCCAAAGAGGCAGACCCAGCAGAGTGAGATCTCCCCTTTATTCTGCCTCCAGTTCAACCTGAGGCTCCCAAATGCAGCCTTCCCATGTGGCTCCAGGATGGGGGCTGTGAGCTGGCCACATCCCTGGTGGTGGAAAGGGGGTCACATTAGCAGTCTGCGCCTTGGTGTGCCCCTGGCCCTTCCAACCACCACCAGTGCTCCTGGCATGCGGGCCAGAGGAATCTGTCAGTAGGCGGGCTGGCTGATTACAGGATCCACGCCCTATGCCGCCACCAAGCCTACACAAGTGAGTCAATAAAGTTGTGGCCAATTTATTATCCCAGTTATGCCTGTGTGTTTATTTGTTCTCGTCCCTTCGCCAACCGGACCCAATTAAGCGCCGCCCACACAACCAGCAGCTAAAACACAAAAATCAGCAAGTGAAACTTTTCACGGCATGGTGGTAAATATAATCACTTGCAATATCTGCAGATCAAGTTGGGTCTGAAGACAAGCCATAGCGGCTTGTTGAAAAGTGGACAACCTTATAATCGCATCATGTTAAAACCAACAACAAACAGCTGCCTTTCAGAATCATCCAAATATATGTTGATTAGTTCTTGCTTGTGTCTTTTTTTCCTTCTTCAGATCTGAAAACGGAAGATACAACAAGTAAGTCATTCTCTTCAGAATCTGTATTTTATTAGAATGTATTTTTCATGTAGGATATTCTCTAGGGTCAAGATGGAGACTGTGGCCCTTTCCACACCGGGGATTTTCCCTGGGGTTGTCCCTGGGTGCTCCCCGTGCATCCAAATGATGCACAGGGACTCCTGGGGGCAGGGGGGGATGGCACGGGTTTTCCCAGGGATGAAGAAACTCTGGGAAAACCCGATTCTTTGCTTGGTCTTGGGGCAGTCCCGAGACTGGGGGAGGTGTGGGCGTCTGTCTCACTTGGTGCCTGCTTACTCAGGAGTAAGCGTGGCACCTGAAACGAGCATGGAGCCGCGCGGTGAAGCTCTGTACCCGTGGGGGGGGGAAGCAAGTCCACCATCCCCAGGATGGTGGGAGGTGGGGGTGCGCACACGCAGGGTCCTTACCTTCTCCGCCATGCTCCTGGCTCCTTTAAGTTGAAAAAAAATGGCGACCGTGACAAGAACAATGTCCCGGGATATTGTATTTCCACTGTGGATGCCCAGGGACAATTCCAGAAGCAGGTATGTCCGGGATCATCCCCCCTCCTTCCCTGTACACCCGTAGGTGTAGAAAGGCCCTGTGTTTGCATGAAACACTAAACCATAGTTTAGTGTTATGTGCATGTGCCTCATGATCATGCTCTCCTCCCCTTCATTGTGGCTGCAAGGAAGAGATCAGAAGCATTTGGTTCTGTGTTCAGCTAACCACTGTTGTTATGTTTGGATAAACTGTGGCTTCAAAAGGTTAAGGATGTGTTTAAGTCTCTCTTGCTGATATCGATTGGACTTAAAAGTGTTTAGTTTGGCCCCAAGTATATTTACAAATGTTAATGTAATGTGACAAATAGAAAACCCAGAATATTTGCCTGAGTCAAGGGCAGTAACCCAGTGGTACGGCACATGCTTTGCATGGAAAAGTCCCAGGTTCAATCAATGGCGTTGCCAGAGAGGTCTGAAAAGATACCTGTCTGCAATATTGTAAAACCACTCCCAATCAATATAGAAATAATGATCCAAATGGACCAGTGTTCTGACTTAGTTAGGGTGACCAGATAAAATCCAGGTCAAGGCTCATGTAACTTTAACGGTTGTAGAGAAAAGGGAATTTCAGCCAATGTCATTTGTATGCAATTACTTCCTGGTGAAATTCCCTCTTCATCACAACTGTTAAAGTTGCAGGGGCCCTGCCTTCTTTTGTATATGGTCACTCTAGTATAGTGCCTGCAACTTTAACTGTTGTGATGAAGAGGGAATATCACCAGGAACTAATTGCATACAAATGACACTGGCTGAAATTCCCTTTTCTCTACAACTGTTAAAGTTACATGAGCCCTGACCTGGATTTTATCTGGTCAGCCTAGACTTAGTATAAGTTGACTTCCTAAAAATAGCTATACTTATTCCTTGCCTTTATTTTAAGCTGAATTTTTTTAACCTATAATTCTTCTGGTTCCTCTCATGAAAAAGATGTTGCATGGCTTTTTATATTATTATAAGGCCTCACTTAATATGATTTAAACAATGTTACATTGACAATAAATGATTGCTATTACATCTTGGGGTTTTATTATATCACTAAATGGTTTGAATTTTGCTTAAATGCATATTTTCATGCATACTTTTGTATGTGAATTAAAAATAAATTAATTGAAGCCTTGAAGAGAGAGAGAGAAAAAGGTTGCTGAAATTGCTCTCACAATATTTCTGGGGTTGCGGAATACTTCTAAGATCTCCAATTCAATTGTTGTCCATTGGGAAGGCATTGAGAATGGGAAGGGAGCATGGGCCTCTCTTAAACCAAGAGGTTTAAACCAAGAAGTTCAACAGAGCTGTGAAATACACCATCCAAGCAATCTTCTGAGGAATGGTATATGCTGTGCTCCTGACCTCCCAAAAGCTAGCTGATAACACCCAACAGTGGGGCAGGTCTCCCCATTTGATGCTTCAGGGCCGACCCAAGACATTTTACTGCCTGAGGTGAAGGACAAGATGGCGCCACCCATTCCATATACAGAAGCCAACCGGACTGGCAGTTCAACACTGGTGATGGGACAGCATCTTTCCCTGACCCTGACGGTTCAGGCGAGACTGCATGGCACACACGCCTCTATCCTCCAACAGAGGCGAATGGGTGGAATTAACTGTCTCTTCCCACACTCTCAGCATCCACTGCCTGAAGCAGATGCTTCATTCTGCTTAATGGTAGGGCCGGCTCTGTTTCTTGAAGGAAAGCTCTTTCACATTTCGCTATTGCTGGAGTAATTATGATTAGTTCAACCAAATGGAATGTCCCCCCCTTTTTTTTTAACCATTCTATTTTACTTTGTTTCTCTTCAGCAACTTGTTACAAGGGCAATGGGTTAACCTATGAAGGTTCTGTCAATGTCTCAGCCTCTGGCATTCCTTGTCAGAAGTGGAGTGAACAGGTGAGAAGGGTACTTTTCAGATTGGAAGGAGGATTTGGTGTAAAGTAGGTTTGAACATATGTCTTCATCCGGAAGCTAGTGGTAAGAATCCAATCAAGCAGGAAGGGGAGCTTTTCTAAATGGGGGGGGGGGGGAAGAGAGAGAGAGAGAACTGGGTTTTTGTTCCTCTCGTGTTTATTTACTTTTTAAGACTGCAAAAGCTTTACCTTTGAAGCTGCCTGATCTCAGATGAGCAGGGAAACTTGAACTGTGATGTTTAGTAAGGGATTAAAATGAGGGACCTATTACCAGATGGCAGGGATGTTTGTGGATTTCATTTTGTCCACTTTTTGAAGTGAACAGACCTGATCCACACCTGCTGGACTCATGTGCAGATCAGGACACAATTATCCTTTGGATTTCACACATCTCTGAATTTTGTGCTATAGTTCTCAGCTGAAAGAATGAACGAATTGAAGTACATATTAAAATGCTTATCGTAGGATAAAATATGTTTAGAAAGGTGTATTTTGTGAGGAAAATACATTCAAAAATATAGATTTAAATATGAATTGTTGTGAGTTGGGTTTTTTAAAAAAATTCATGAATTGTGGAAATGGGATGGAGTGGAACTATGAATAGACACATGCAAAGCTGACACAGACCATAAATACACTGATCCATCCATACCAGCGCACCAGTTTGAGAAGGAGCTGGCAGTTAGTGGGCCAGGGTTCCATCACCTGCTCTCTGCCGCCTTGAGCTCTTTGTAAGATGTTGACATAATGTATTTCTTTGAAAAATGGCTGTCCATAATTCCTCTGAAAGAGCTACAAAGCACACTCACTCTGAAATTTTTTTATATATTAGCAATTTTTATATAGTGCTTCTCGTTTGAAACCAATCCTAATTATATATTATTCCTTGTCGCCAGACACCTCATTCACACAGAAGAACCCCACAAGTATTCCCAGAGCTCTCCAATGCAGTAAACCATTGTCGCAATCCAGGGGGTGAAAATGTACGACCCTGGTGTTACACAAAAGACTCGTCTGTAAAGTGGGAATACTGCGATATACCTCGCTGTGGAGATGGTAAGGGACCATAAAGTAGAGTTTATAGCAGGATGCTGTTTGGGTGAAAACTTTATTACACTGTGGATCTAGTCGAATTAGCTCAGGAAGCTGTAGATTTGCCGCTTCAAAACTTTTAATACTGTATTGTTACAGTCTATTGTGCTTTAACTAGCTGGTAAAGAATCAATACATGATTCAAAGGTGTCACAGGCATATCACAGATCTGAATAGCATATGATATTGGTGTGATCCATTCTATTAAATACCAGGAATTCCTTTCTTTTTTTATTAACAGTTTATTAGATTTTTTAAAAACTGATACCATAGAAACCTTTGTCTCTCCAGCCCCCCGCTTCTCTTCAGGTCCCTCCCCTGCTTCATACTGTAATGGATTTAAAGTGTAAAGGTTTCATGTATCTAAGTAAAACCATTAAGGGCACCATCCTATAGGATGCACCGTGGGTACTCATAAGCCTCCAATAAAACATAGATACATAGAAAAAAAATAAAAGGGTTGTGTCATACACATCTCTTTGCTGGCCTGCACTGGTTTTGCAGTGGATCATATTTCTCTGCATATAATTTTTAAAAAATCCCCATATGAATGGGAAATTATTTTCTTTTAGTAATTTGATGTAACATACCATGTTATGGGCAGATAATGACATTAGATCTTAAACCCAATATCAGATACCAATATCTAGATATCGAGGATTCAATATCTGTTAATCAATAGTATTTTATTTTCAGGATGTAAGAAAAGCAATGCAATAAAGGGCAAACTGGTTTAGATTAAGCAAGTTGCTGGCCTAAAAATAATTAAATGTAAATGTGTATGTTAATCTTATTGGCCCTGTTCAGAAGACACCTTAAGCCGTGGTGGTTAAGGCTTTCTTATTAACAAAAAAGCCTTAACCACCGTGGTTTAAGGTGTCTTCTGAACAGGGTCATTTAGGTTATTTATTACATTTCTATCCCTTTATTTTTTCCAAAGAGTTCAGGGCAATATACATGCCCCCTCCTTTTATCTTCTTAACACCCCATTAAATAGGTTGTGGTGAGAAATAGTGACAGGCTAAAGATCACTCTATGAGCTTCATAGCCAAATGTAGAACTACTACACATCACCTTGGCAAACACATGTGCCCAAAGCCAAGAGATAACATGTCCGAAGGGGTGGAGAGGCATTTGTTGGGGAGAACTGCCAGCTGGCAGAAGAGATGGTTGCTTAGCACCTGCTGTGTCGGCTGATGCTCCCTCTTTGATAATTCCAAATACATCTACCAATCCAAAGGCAATGTGCAACTATTTCATCTTTCCACCCTTAATGGATTTTCTTTGGCAACAAAAAAGATGGAAGAAGCACCGGGAAGACACGGGAAGATTAAAAATGGTGGATCCATTGCTGGCGCCAAGTTTTGGAGGGCCTTTGGGCAAGGCGTTCTCAGCGAGTCTACCTACCCACTACCATTGCCACCAGCTGCAGAGGGCCAGTGAGCAAGTAGGCCGTGGCATCTGCTGCTGCTCCTTTTCACCAAAACCGTTACCTGGGCCAGAGTGAGAGGCAGGTGAACAAGCAGGTTGGTGAAGGGAAGGAGCAGGCCCAGGGGTGTGTGCTCCTGTTGGGGTATGGACCCTCGGCAGATGCCTGGCTATGCCTACACTCAATGCTGCCCTGTTTGGACCTCCTGTAAAATTCTGTGGTTGAGCCACAATAAAAGTCTCCTAGTTCCAGATCTTGTCTGCAGGGACAGTCCCCCAAAGAGTTACAAATGGACAGGAGGGCATTTGCGGGGCAGAACTGGTTGGCAGAGGAGAGTTCAGCAATCCACTCCCACTCACCAGTTATCTTCTGTAAGTCCCCTACCCACCTACCCATCTACGTTCACCATGGGGTTGAGAATGCTATATTTCCTCATAGTATATTGGGAGTGTTCGCATGACATGACTACCCATCATAGGTAGGAATGGCTGAACTCACCCCTGTCCATGCCGCTCGCTGGATCCTCGCCAACCGCCTGACAGACCCTGTTCATTGCATGTGGTGCTCAGCCAGTTGGTCTGCAGGCACCTGGCGAGTCACACATGGCTGCCCAATCTCTCACCAAGCTGCCATTTTGCATAAAATGGCAGCTCTGCCTTTCTTGTAAAGGGCCCATGTATGCCTGTAATCTTGTGTAAATGGCCCCTTTGCAGCCACTATTTGCATAAATGGACATTTACGCAAAAGGCAGAGTCACCATTTTTAATGCAAAATAGTGGCTTGGCAGACCAGTGGGGACTGCCGTGCTTGCCTGGCTTGCGTGCTCCAAGTTGGCCAAGCGCAGCAGTCTGTGAACTGGAGTCTGGGAGTCCAAATGGAGGGTATCTGCCCCCTTCCTGGACTCCCATGGCATCCCTAATCATGGGCGACAAGCTACGCACTGTGAGTTGTTTTGCGAACAGCCAACAGTGCATAGTTTGTGCATCCGACAGATGATCGGAGTCGTGGTGGATGGTTTCCCCCCTCCTTCCGCCTTGATCCTCTAGACAGCTCCATCCGGAATCCCAGGGGACTTGAGGGCAGAACTATTCCCAGAGCCCTGCACACTGTTCCACTATGAGCAGGGCTCTTGGATAAGAACATCCTGTCCTAATCAGACACACAAATTGCATCTCACAGGGCAGTAGTTGAAATTGCTTTCAATGTGATATCACATTAATTTCAAGTCAGTGTTGCAATGAGTGCATCTCAAATGCAAGGGATTATTCTTTGGCTGCATTCAGACAACACAATAATCAACTGTGGGAGGGAGGACAATCGTCAGTTGTATTGACTATCATGTCGTCCGAATGCTGCCATAGTCAACTCAGCGCTGATCCTAATCCACACCACGGTTGATTATTTATTACCATGTTGTGTGGGGAGTACCCTCTAGATGAACAACTGTAAAGTTGATTATTACCCCACCATTGACTACCGTGTTGTCTGAATGCAGCCTTTGTCTCCGTTGTAGAGTCTTTGTCACAAGGAACAACAAACCCAAGTGCGGCAGCTCCACATTTCCCTTCATCTTCCTCTTCCTCCCCAACGTACTCCATGACCGTCATCATCTCCATCATTTCCAGCTTTGCAATGCTCATCATCCTCATTACCACGGCTCTCGTTTGTTGTCGGAGACGCAGGCAATGGAAAAACAAAACCAGGTGAGATCTAAGCGTCATCATCTTTAGAGAGAATTTTAAATAACGTCATGTAGAATTTCTTAACAGTTCAAATTTGAAATTTCAGTGCTTATTAATTTTTATAGAAAGAATAAGATGGACTTTGCAATATTTTGTAGGGCCATTTTGATAAAACGACCAGTGGCAATATTCATCTTGGAGACATACATTTTCATAGATCTCTGTAGGCAATTTTTAAAAAAAATCTTAACTCCCGGAGAAGGACCAAAATATATGGTACAGGGCCAAAATACGTTGGGCTATTTCAAGGAATAAAATGACATATTCCCCCCCCCCCAACATCCTGAAACTTTGTCTGTTCTTTCCATTGAGTTATTTACAACATTCTTCAGTTTTGTCTGACCCTGTGAACTTAAAAGTGATGAAAGGTTTGGCTCACGAATTGCCTGGGCATTTGTTCAGCAATCCTCAGTATGTTTACACAGAAGTAAATCCCACAGAGGTCAGTGTATCTTACACTATGGTCTGCGTGCTTCTAGATTGCATTGAATAATGCCAGAGTTCCTAGAGCAAGCAAAGCACTAGCTATTTCAGTTTTGATTGCGATCTCAAAGTGTCATTATTGCAGCCTTCACTACGTTGATGATTGCATCTTCCAGTTGCTTTGGGGGCCTCTTGTCCATTTTGGGGTTGAGGCTGGCTCAGCACAATAGCTCCATATCAAAAACAGGCCCACGTCATAAGTTGAAATGATACATATTTTATTTATTTGTTTGTTTGTTTGTTTTATTGCATTTCTATACCGCCCAATAGCTGAAGCTGTCTGGGCGGTTCACAAAAATCAAAGCCATTAAGTACAATTTAAAGTATAAAACTTAAACCACAATATAAAAACACAGTATAAAAGTACAACCAGAATAAAACTGAGCAGCAATGCAGAGATTTAAAATACAGATTTAAAATACAAAGTTAAAACAGCAAAGTTAAAAGACTAAGATGGTAAAATGTTAAAATACTGGGAAAATAAAAAGGTCTTCACCTGACGTTGAAAATAATATAACATAGGTGCCAGGCGAACCTCTCTAGGGAGCTCATTCTACAGCAGGGGTGCCTCAGCAGAGAAGGCCCTCTTCTTGGTAACCACCTGCCTCACTTTCTTTGGTAGGGGCTCACAGAGAAGGACACCTGAAGATGATCTTAGAGTCTGGGCAGGTGCATATGGGAGGAGACGTTCCTTTAGATAACCTGGCCGCAAGCTGTTGAGGCCTTTGAATGTGAATACCAGTACTTTGAATTGGGCTTGGACTTGGACTGGAAGCCAGTGAAGCTGGAAAAGTACTGGCGTAACATGGTCTCAGTGGCAAGTTCCTGTTAACAATTTTGACCTTGAGACCATGTACAACTCCCTCACTCTCCATTTTGGGTTACCATCTGCCTTGCAGACATACATGTAGGCATCTCATCTTCCTATCCCAGCTTCTCCCATAACCACTTCCTGAATCTATTTTTGATTAGTTCCTCATAAACATGATAAAAATAGGATTTATTGGGACAAGAATTAGCGTGAGGAGTTAGCGATGCAACATAGTTAAGGAGTGCATTCATATTTGAGTTAGTAACATCAGAGTCCATAAATTACTTACTTTGACTAGTGCCACAGATGTCAAAGAGGCATTTATTTATTTATTTATTTATTTACTATGGCTGCAACCCTGTACATACTTACTTGGATGACAACATGATGAATGCAGACAAATGTAGAGACGTTGCCATTACAGTATATGTATTAATATCGGGAGATATTGGTCATTTTAAACACTAAGCCATAGTTTAGTGTGATATACATGAGCCTAGGCAAGCCTCGGCTTGTATGCTTGGCCTTCCTGTCCTCCCCTAGCATGGCTGCAAAGAGCTTTAGCTTCCATTTTGGATTAGCTACAGTTCATTGTGTCATCCAAACCAACAAAGTGTGGATAATGTTAACTCTGGTTTGTTTGAAACCCACCAACTTGAAAACAAGCAATTTGGATTCCTCACAGTCCGAGGCTTACATTAAACTATGATTTAACGTGATGTCTAAACATGGCCAATCCCTCCACACTCTTCTGACCTTACCTGTGGCAATGACCCTGTTTAGATGGAAGGGTTCTGTCTCTGGTGTGAGAGGGGAACAAGCCTTGGGCTCACATACATACATACCTGCCTCTCCTCTCCCTAACTTCTTCCTTTGTAAATGTAAATATATCAGCTAGTGCAAAGTTTGCATTTTGATTTAAAGAGTACTTTCGCTTTGCACTTAGATTCTTTGTGCATTCATGATTAAAATAGTGAAAATGAAGTGTGTTGGCAGTGGGAGGCAATGTACTGAAATAGTCAGTGTTGTCCGCTTAGATGAGCCAATTAACCCTAACCCTGACATCTATGGAAACAGCTGCTGCTTGCAACTACAAGCCAGTCGAACAGGCTGCTCCAACTGCACCCTCCTTGCCTCCTCCTCCCATTCCCATCCGCCCCCACCTCTTTAAATCTATCTGTGCTGAAAGGAGTTTATTTAGAAAACTTTCCCCCAACAAGGGTTGGGAACAATGCCTATCCTCCGCCTGGTCTTGTTGGTTCTTCCCCAAGCGTTCAAATGTAGAGCATTCTTCTTCGCCAAGGGTGTAAAGAGCTGAGCTGACAAAGCGGCCAGAAGCGCCCATGCCCACTCTCTGCTGAGCAAATCCATTGAATTTCTTGAGTATTCCTAGCACACCCAAAGTTTTGCCCAAGGGAAAGATGGGACACCACTCCATTTTTTTAAAACTTATTTTCTTGCAAGTTTCCCCTAATGGTATCCATTTTAACATGCAAAATTGGGCAAAGGACAAGTCTCTCAAACGTTAAACTGTCGGCTGGATCTTTCCAAACAAACGGAACCACCTTACTTTCTTTTGGGGCCCTCCATCCCCTTTACATTTGCTATTTGTTTTCCTCTCCCAAATCTGGAAGGAAGATAGATAGAAAGATAGATAGATAGATAGATAGTTGGATGGATGGATGATAGATAGATTTCATTTCTCTTGAAGTCATGCTTGATTTATATATAGGCTGGTTTAATTGTCACCCAGTGTGGAGAGTCAGGGATACCAGTGCTCCTGAGGAACAATCACAGGGAAAGGGGATATACCCCCTCTTCCTCCCTAAATGGTGCTCCTGTCAACTCCTGGGATATAAATAACATCATACGAGGTCTGGCTTCAAGGGGAGGCATGGTTGGGCACATGCCAAGGGCCCAGATGAGAAAGAGGTTGAGGAATGATAGCAGCTGGTGACAATAGTGGAGAGAAGGTAGATTCATTGAGGGAGGGGGCCATTGAGGTTGTTTTGTTCAAGTGACCTCCGAAACCTTGGGCTGGCACTGCTTCATACAGATACCCTGTGCTTTATAATATGGTTATTATGTGCTAGTATTTCTGAATATTCATCACCTCTCTCTCTACAGACTGGATCTTACAGTCTATGGGTATAAAAAAGTTATCCATAGATATAACGCATTGCTTGCTGTATTCAAACAAAGCTGTAATCAAATAAACAAAAAAAACACATTTCTCCATTGTTTCAGGGAGTCGGCACCACCAGCCCTGACAACACTTCCTTCCGAGCTTTTATTGGACAGATTGCACCCCAATCCCATGTACCAGCGCATGCCTCTGCTCTTGAACCCAAAGTTATTCAGCCTGGAGTATCCACGGAACAATATCGAATATGTGAGAGATATTGGAGAAGGCGCATTTGGGCGGGTCTTTCAAGCAAGGTAAATGAGCAGCTAACCAACCATGATGTAAAGCTGTCATCTAGTCATTTCAGTTCAAATAGAGCATAGTGGTGGAAAAATAAATATTAAAAATGTGCATGTATTTAAACAAATTTACCAAGCAAGTAATGGCTTGAACTCCATTGAGAAGTGATACTGCAACAAGACAACATTTGTGATAGATGGGGTTTTCACTTTGTTAATAGTATACTTAGTTTAGATTGTGATCTTTTGTGTGTCTGCTCATAAGTAAGTCCCATTGAGTCCAATAGGCCTTACTCTCAGGTAAGTGGGTATAGGATGATATTAAGGGATTCCAGACCTTAAAGGTAAATCTGTGGTTATTTGATCTGTCCATGAAACTTGTTTTTGTTTTAAGAAGCCCAAACAATCTACATCAGGATCAAGAACAAATAATAACAATATAAATCTTGAACCTCAACATCTGCTGGAGAACTGTATGATGTCAAAGCTTATCTCCTCATATGTAGGGCCTAACAAGAAGGGCAGAATAAATCTCCACCAATATTCATATTTTGTCTTCCCCCATTTATAGTTTTGTCATTATCAGATGGCTAAATCAAGAATTATTTGTAGCACATTGAATATGAAATATAAGCATTTTAAAAAAGGGAGAAGATAATTGTGTGATGCTTAATAATACTTTAAAAAAATAATGCATTTCTATAGGAAGACATTTCTGTCTGTTTTACAGTTCATTGGACTGTATCCGATCATGGAGTAGTAACTGACACATGCAGATTTATCACCTGATCATTGCAACATCAAGTGATGACTTGCAGATTTGAAACAACCATCCTTGGTCAACAGGGCTGGCCCTGCCATGCAGCAGGGTAAAGCAGGTGGCACCCTAATTGGGGGATAGATGGAGGTCTGAATCAACGTCAAGACCTTTAAAGACCTAGAGGTGAGGATGCCATTTTGGCTCCTTTGCAGAACCATCCTCTTGTATATTATTAGCCTGCTTTGGGGGCATAAAAGAGTGGCAGCAGAAGGATCTTCGCTCTCTGACCACACTAGGATCACATAGCTGGTGCAAAGTGCTTTAACAACAACAACAACAATAATAATGTTGGTCAAATGCTATTCGTAGATCTTTCCTATCAGCTGGTATCATCTCACATCCCATACTTTTCAATGGAGGCATTTCATGCATTCAGCTGAGAGTCACTGAGCAACTTATCATTGAGAGTAATGAGAGATCAAACGTGCAATAGGGATGTACCAGAATTTTGCCTCAGTTCGCAAATCATCTGAACTTTTCCCGTTCAAAACCCCAAATGTGAACATGAACAGAAGCACTTTTTTTGTCCCTCGGAAAAAGTTTGCACACTCCCGAATTTGCAATCTCATTTGAAAAAAAAAAAGCTTATTGTTAGGGAAAATGTGCATTTTTAGGCTTTAGTCAACGGGGGTTTGGGGAAAGGCGCACTTTTGAAAAATGCATACAGAAATGCACACTTTTCTCATTTGAAATTGGCACTTTTCCCATTTGAACAAAAAGAAGAACAGGTTACAAACGAAAGTTGGAACAAGGCAAACTGAGATTCAAAGTGGAGTTTGTAGAATCTCCATAAACTAAAGCATCCCTGGCTTTCCCATTCCTACATACAAATTAGTCTCAACTTTAAAGCCCAGAGCTCCTCTCCCAAATAAAGACGGTATAAGCAGCTACATTTAGTTGATAATATGAAAATAGCCTGCAATTTACTTGGCTCAATTGTGACAGATGACAATTGCTGGCAAATGAATTATACTGTGGGCTAAACTTGTTTAGGGTGGGATGACTATGTGATTTGGAGGAAGCAATGATATGTAGTTATTTACACAGAGTGTTAAAAATATGACAGAAGAGGGCAGACATGAGGGAACTGGAAGGCAATTATCTTAGGAATGAGACAAGTGCTGACTAAAATGCATTTTTTTTCTTATCTAGCGTTCAGTAGTGGTCTTGGGAAGATCTGATGATCCAGCATTGCTGGACCTAAGCAGATATGGGTCTGGTCAGGATCTTGAATGGGAGACAACTAAGCGTCCCTCTATATGCATGAGTTTATATGCATGAGTTTAAAGCACATGCTTTGCAGGCAGGAAGTCCGAGATTCAATCTCTAGTCTTAAAATAAAAAGATCAGGTAGCAGGTGATGGGGAAGATCTCTGCTTGAGGCTTTGGAGAGCTGCTGCCAAGCAGAGTAGAGAGTAATGGGTTAGGTGCTCCCTATGTTACTCAGGGCCAGCCCTACCGCTAAGCAGAGTGAGGCAGTTGCTTCAGGCAGCAGATGTTGGGAGGCAGTGGCAAGGTCTCGAAGGAGAGAACTGTGGGCCAGGCAGCCTGCTCTGTGCCCTCTGAGGTGTATGCCAGGCAGCCTGCTCTGCCTTCAGGTATGGTGGGGAGTGCTGCCTCATTTCCAGTTTTGAAGAAACAGTCCAGTTGGCTTTTGCACATAGAATGGGAGAGGGCGCCATCTTGTTCTTGCCTTAGGCCATCAGAATGTAAGTGTTTTCAAAATAAGTATGTAGATCTGTTTAATCTGGACAAAGCAGATGGGAAGTCTCCAAAAGGTACTGATGGGAAGGAATCTGTGTTACGTTGCTTACTTTGTCAGAAGGCATACTTTATATGCACAAGCGTCAAGTTTGATTCCTGGTATTTCCAGTTAAGGTTCAGTAGATTGACTGGGGAAAAGCCTTCTTCTTGCATTCCTGAAGAGCTGGATCCAAGAATTGTTCAAAGCTGGCAGTGCTGATCTGGTGCAATGTTAAATACGTTTCATTAACGTTTCTTTAAACTGAAAACCGAACTATATATAATGGCAACAATAAATAACAGGGTGAAATTCAACATTGCATGAGCAGAAGGCACACTCAAGTGGGAGGGGAGAACCTCCTAAAATCACACAGAGGGATCTTACATGACTTGCACAAGGTTCCTGGTTTTGGCAATTCCCCTGTCCCACTGCAACCCAGTAAGACACATTTCACAATATTCTGTGAGTCTCCCCTACTTCCGACCCTCTGGAGAGGCTTTTCGGGGGCGCAGAGGGAGGAAGGAAAGAGAAAGTTCTGTTGCATGAATTTGTCGTCTGCTGGATTTCACCCATAATATAGAATAATTTTATTCTTGTTTATTTTAAAGATACAAATAAGGTTGAAAATAAAAAAGACACAACTTTTCATGCCGTATAGATCCATTGAAGGAACCTATCAGCATTTTGTGTCAATTAAATAAATTGTTCCAATTGCAGAATATTAGGTTTGTGCCTGCAAAATGTGAGTGTTTAAGTGCAGAGTTCCAGATTCTTTATTCACAGTCCAGTGTAATCTTATTTTCTTATGCAAATGTCCTTTAACAGCAGCAAGCGAATCACAAGCCACTCACTTGTCCCTTTCCCAAAGGACAAAATATGTAGTAGGCATGTTAAAGGAGCTTTCTTCTGCCCATCACAAAAGCCCTAGCTTTCCCAGTAGGCAGAGGTCAAAAAGGCATTTAACTTTAGTGGAGACGTGTACAGAGAATTGTGTTACTCTTGATTGCAAAACTACATAGGGGCCTGAAGTGCAGTTGTGTTGCTCGGTGGGCAGTTTTGTTTTCAGATGGGCCTTTTGCCATTCTCCGGCATTTGACAATGATGTGACATTTACTGTATCCAGCTGCACCTGTCGTGCTGCCATATGTCTGAGCAGACATTGTGAAAACTGGAAGTTTGCTTTGGAGACTAGAACTTCCTACAGCTACTGAATAGTAGAACAGCCTGACATTTAAGCAACAGCTGAGCAAGTTGGCTGCGTGTGGCCTCTTCATTCCTAAGGCGGGTATCATCTTATATATACTGTCAGACACAGGGACAGCCTGGATAGGCTACAGCATACTCACCAGCAAAGCTACGGGCCAGTTCAGATGTAAAAACCTCTGCCTCATAAACTATAGTTCCCCCAGTTTGTAGAGATCTTCTTTGGCGTCCATGTTTTAACAGTCTTCATTAAGTTGGTGACATCAACAAACATGGCCACCTCACCTTTAACTCCAGGGCCTAATCTACACCAAGCAGGATATTGCAGTATGAAAGTGGTATATAAAAGGCAGGAGCCACACCAAGCAGGATATAGCAGTACGAAAGCAGTTTATGGTATGTGCCAATGGGCCCTAATAGTTGTCAGTGCACTTCAATACCTCTATAAAGCAGTTGTGTGGCTCCTGCCTTTTATATACCGCTTTCATACCGCTTTCATGTTGCACTATTCTACTTTGTGTAGATGAGGCCCAGTTCATTTATGAACAAGTTGGACCACGGCGAACAAGTTAAAAGTCCTTGGAGTACCCGTGAGTAGCAGCAGCATAAAAGAAAATGTTTGTCCATGAAAACCACAGGCAATTGACAGAAAAGGCCTCCTAAAATAGATGTCTTTACAACCTTCCTACAAGCCTGCAGACTGTGGTTCAGAGGGAGTCCTGTTGTGTGAACATGATGCTCACGTTATGTGCAGTGGTGGTGCTTGTAGAGGTTTTAACGTGCCATTTCTTTTGGTATTCCTCTTAGGGCACCAGGACTGCTTCCTTATGAGCCATTCACAATGGTGGCAGTGAAGATGCTCAAAGAAGAAGCTTCAGCAGACATGCAGGCTGACTTTCAGAGAGAGGCGGCCCTCATGGCTGAATTTGATAATCCAAACATTGTCAAACTTTTAGGTACCAAACCCACTTTTTTCCCAAATTGTTGCGTAAATGTTAAAACGTATTTTCACAACGATGACTCGATTGTGCAGACAGACTGGGCAGCCCTCTAGGGGTCATGTTTTGAGGGAGCAGCTGTAGTACCAGAGACAGAACACTGAGACTTGTTCTCTTACTGCTTTTGTCATGTCTGGCTACCCAGAATCCTCTGCAAAGTTATTTGGAATTCTTCAGAGCAGTACCTAGGCTAAAATACATAGTGCAGAAGACACAAAACTGCTGGTACTCCATGCCTCTTTCTTCTACAGCAGAGCTGAAATTTCTCAGAAGACATTTTTCTGGGAACATTTTTGGGATTTTTCTTTTTTTCAGTAGGAAAACAAGGTCACTTTGCAGAATTTTCTCTAAATATTTTGCACCAATGTTTGTGGTGGACACTTTCCCCACTCCCCCCACGACACCCTGGAACAATGGCAAGTCTGGGGCATTGTGGGCGATGAAAACTGGTGACCAGGCTGCCAACACAGTGGCTGCTCTTGTCAGTGAAGTAGCAGCAAAGACAAACAAACCTTCGGAAAAAAGAAAGCAGCAGTGCTACATAGTGGTGAAGTCCACCCTTGAGAAACTTTTGGGGAAATTTCTCCTCCGCCTGGAGAAATTCAGTGAAATGGCTCACCTAGTTTCTCAGTTCACAAATGGGGTGGGAAATTTCAAGAGGCCTTTTGCACACAGCCGTGCTTCCTTCTCTCTTCCTGGTAATGTCTCGCACAAGATAATGCATGCATTATTTGATGTTCTCACACTGTGCCTGTCTTCCTTGCCCTCCTCGTATCATGGGCTGTTGTAAATTTTCCTCCCTGAATAGGATTGGTGCTAGTAGTAAATCAAAAATCGAAGTTTATTTTAGTGGAAATATCAAGCAGGCATTTTTTGGGACAGAGAAGTTTGAAATTACAAGGGGAAATGACTGCATGTGTTTCAGCAGCAGAAAGAGGACACAGGAAGTGGACACTCAGTTGGAGTGATCTCTTTGTTTATTATCACCATGCTGGACACATTAGGAAAGGCCAAATAGATACATCGGTTTTGTGTTGCGGGGGTGTGGGACTGTTGAACATCACTTGACCTAAGAACCTTTTATGTGTACACTTTTCTTTTAGCCAGGTCCAGATGTTTCTGCAACGCGAAATGGTGTTTGCTTTTTCTCCAAAAGGCAAGAGTGAGGGCACCAGTCAAAATTCAGCCTAAGCTACTGAATGTGACATAAAATGTTTATTAGTACACCAAATACACAAAACATATAGGCACTGTTTACTCAAAGTTCATTCTCCAAGTTTCCTGGTTTAAGGCTGCATACTTCAGTAATACATATAGACCACATCATTACATTACTATTTAGTTCATTCAGTGGTTAATTTCCAACAAATAGAGTCACAGTTCCTTGAAACTGTGCCTTCCCCTTATTCACAGATGTGAGTGGATTTGAGTAGTCACGCTGAGAGAAAGGCACTCTGCACATGCTTAGATGTCCTCTCATTTTATTATTATTCCACATGTTCCTGGCACCCAAAGCTTGTTACATCACTCAACTATGTCTGATTCCAATTTAACTAAAAAGCTAAGAATAAAAAAAGTAGAGACAGTATTCTCATTTCTGCCTCCCAAGCACTGAACATCTGTGGAAATCATGCTAAATAATCATTGTCTGGGATCAAAATAAGGGACATGTACATGTTAGAGAAAAGCACAAAGTTAATCTGAGCATCATTTGTTATTTTTAGCAGTACGGCCTGCAGTGGCAAAGAGGTAAGCCACTTTGAAAACTGAACAGTGGCTTGTCTCTTCAGCCATGCAAACCATGAAGATGAAAACATTAAGGGTGCAATCATATGCACTTTTAGACAGGAAAAAGTCATAGAACTCTCAGCGTACTGGCTGGGGAATCCTGGGAGTTGCTGAACGTTTTCTGTCTTAACATGCATAGGCTAGTGCCCGAAGAAACGCTCCTGCTGGGTGCATTTTTTATATCCAGTGTGCAAAGTCCCTTTGGTTCTAGGCTATTAACTTTTCAGATGCAATGGATCCATGTTCTCTCTTTTTGTACTACTTGCTTTTTGCATTTTTCCTTCTCAAACGCTGTGTTTCTCTACTTCAATTAATGGGCCTTTCTCAACATGTGTTTTGCTTTGGGATAAAACCTGTCGCATTCAGCACTTTACTTGAGTTGGCAGGAGCAGCTTTGTTGCAGGAGATAGTTTTAGTTTTATTTATCTATTTATTTATCATACCATCTCTTTGCAATTTGAGAAGGCTGAAGAGCCTTCACACACAACCTCTAAAGGAAAAACAAAACCAGGGGGAAGTATTCTGACCGATGACGTTGGAAGGCAGGGACGCGTCCCAGCCATGTCACTCACACCATTCATAAACGCATTCATTCAATAGCTATCCACATGCAGCTGCATGGATATAGTGGAAGGTGAGAATCACATTTTCCAGCAAGAGGGTTTGAATTGTCATTGCTCATGATTTGTATGTCACTTGACTTAAGAAGCAATAAAGCTTTTAAATACAAGGGAGGGGGACTCATAGTCCGAATGCTTGGACAATGCAATTTCCATACACCAGCTGGGGTAGCATTGTATGGATTCTCCTCCCTAAATACCAAATATTTGGACATCCAACTGCAAATGAAAACACCTATATGATTTCCCCCCATTCCTGCGTACCATGGCATGATAGTTATCAGTTTGTTATCGCACACGTACTTTTCACTGGCAAATGAACTGGAATTGATTCAATGGTTTATTCTTGATTTCAGGGGTGTGTGCCGTTGGGAAGCCGATGTGTCTGCTTTTTGAATACATGGCCTTTGGGGATCTCAATGAATACCTGCGTAATCGCTCACCGCGCAACCTCTGTAGCCTGAGCAACAATAACCTTGACCTAAGGACCCAGCCGTCCAGCCCCAACTTGCTTGCTCTCTCTTGCATTGACCAGCTCTGTATTGCCAAGCAAGTGGCAGCCGGAATGGCCTACCTCTCAGAACGCAAGTTTGTGCACCGGGACTTGGCTACCAGGAACTGCTTGGTGGGAGAAAACATGGTGGTTAAAATTGCAGACTTTGGTCTCTCCAGAAACATGTATTCAGCAGACTATTACAAAGCCAATGAAAACGATGCCATTCCCATACGATGGATGCCCCCCGAGTCTATCTTCTACAATCGCTACACAACAGAGTCTGACGTTTGGGCTTACGGCGTGGTCCTGTGGGAGATCTTCGCCTTTGGCATGCAACCCTATTACGGGATGGCTCACGAGGAAGTTATCTATTACGTGAGGGATGGAAATGTACTCTCTTGCCCAGATAACTGCCCGCTGGAGCTGTACAACCTCATGCGCCTGTGTTGGAGCAAGCTGCCTTCTGACAGGCCAAGCTTTTCAAGTATCCATCGTATTCTGGAACGCATGTATGAGAGGGCAGCAGCGGCTGCTCATGTTTAGGTTTGGAAGAAAGAGAGCGCTTGGACCTGTTCACTGTGACTCAGGCAACGTTCCCAATAGAAGATTGAAGCAACTGAGCACTTTCGCTTGAGTGAAGACTGCAGGATCAGAAAGAGTCACCACTGCATTTTTAAACCAAACCAAACACCTCATTCTCAATATGTCACTTTTTAAAATTTACTTTTAAAACCTTTTTTTATGGCTTTCTGTTTTGCCAGAAACAAAAATAAAACTCCAACGTGCATAAATTCCAGTGCTAAAAACAATATCACAATAACACAGCAGCAGAATCTCAAATACAAAATCAACAGGAAGAGCAAGAATACTAAAAACAACAACCCACCTGCATCAAGGCTCAGGTCAATTCTAAAACCTCAGCTCCAAATGCCTTCCAGATCTTGAGGGTCTTCACAGTTGATTTTGAACACATCATCTGTACCCCTGTCTACATGCAATTGCCTTATCCTGTCAGAGCAGCGGCCCGTCTAGCACCATATTATCTACTCTTGACCAAAAACAGTTCTCCAAGGTCTTTGTCAGTGGAGGTCTTTCCAGCCCTTCCATCTGCTGGGGATTGACCTTGAGACTGCCTTAATGTGAAGCGTTTGCTGTGCTCCTGAGCTGTGATCCCACCATGGAAGTGGATGGGGCTGCTCTACTGCAGCCAAATGGAATGAAATGGAAGGGGTTATGCTCACGTCAGGCACAGCATTTGTGTTAGCAACACTGAAAGAAGCCAGTTTTGTTGGCAGGAAAAACCTCTTGCTATCAGCCTGCTGGATTGCATAGAAGTTCCTATTTTCAATTCGTCATTTGATGACCTAATAAAAGGATATCAAGTGCTGAATTTCCTTGTTTGTAGAGTTCAGCTTCTAGGCTTATTCACACAACCAGTCCCCCACCTCCACCCCATTGATCTTGACTTTTTCAGAGGTGGGGACCTGTCTTGTCCCAATGGTTGCATTAAACAGTAGTTGCATTAAACAGATTTTTTGAGGAATGGTGGTTTCAGAGCCAGATGATAATTGGATCCCTTCAAATAATCCTGCCTAGTTTATTTGATAGGATCCAGTTTGACAATGGCAAGAGTCAATGGTTATTAAATAACATTGAAAACAGTTAAAGCTGAACAAACACACCTCCAGCTAAGCAAAAGTTTATGTTGCCTAATGTTCTTGCCCTTCTGGTCCCTTCTCCTGCCTATGGCATCCCATCCCATCCCATCCCATCCCCATATTTTGAATCTTGCTTTTGAAAAGTTAGGTTAGAAGTATGGAAAGCAATACTTGGAAGGGAAAAGTACAATGTTGCACAAGGTTTATGCTATAGGTTCCAGGAGACCCCTGAGTTCTACTATACTCTACCTCTGCCTGGACTGCTCACGGCTTGGTCTACTGTTCAGTCTAGTGGGCTTCACCAGAGAGGGGGGTTCGGCATGCTGATTCAGCATGCCTGATATCCAAACTCTTCCATCTCGACATTTTGGGCCAATCTAATGATTCCAGCTGAGAAGGAGGAGGATCAGGTGGAAAGGGCTCATGGGCCTGGTTCAGCCTGTGGTTCTAGCCTCATGAAGCCAATGAAAGTGGGTTATGTACAATCACAATAACATATGAAGAGGGGCTATGCTGGACGTTTGTCAGGGCAAGAAATGGGCAAATGGATGTTTTGAATTCTAATCTTACTTCCATAAATTCTCCCCTTCTTAACAGGCATTTTGTTTGAGACTGGATTTACTAAGGAGTCATGCTAGCATAATAAAAGGAAAGCCTAGCAAGAACTGGTTGCATCTTCTGCTTTTGAGATGCCACTGAAAGCTACAGATTATCAGCAGTTTTCTCGCCAAGCCCCACATTTTGTAATTATTTTTAAGTCGAGAGCCCTATACGCTTAAAGGTGTGATTACAAATTATATGTCCATAAAACAAGTCAGGTGCTCATTCTTAACCAGCCTACATCTCTTGATGTTTGAGTTTCCTAACAGATATTACATGCAGTCTTCAATGCCCTATGTGAGGATGCTTCTTTAAGGAAATGGAGTTGTACAACATGGTAATAACTAAGTTAATAATAGTTTTCATTGCACTTTCCTTGTTAAAGCCTTCTCTCGTGTACGGTATGTCGCCCCAGTAAGTTTCGGTGAGGATGTATTCGTACAACTGAGATGAAAACGTGGCTTTTTGTTGTCCAGCATTCCAGCCTTTGTGATATTAGTGTGAACTAGGGAGTGAAATTGTATTGTGTTTCGTAGCAATTCTTTTCAGAGCAAAGAAGAATAGTGTAGCCAAGCGGCGGGGGGGAGGGGGAGCCTTGTTTGACATAATTCAATAGTGAACAGCACCACGTGGGCAACTTGTGATCTATAATTCTTCCTAAATAATGTCTCGTGTTCTGGTGTGCTTTTTAGGTTGCTGCACTGCAATTGTATCCTTCCACATTTTCTCCCTTTTTGGGGGTTGAAAATGTGAACGTATTCCATATTACATTCCCACCACTTTCATAAATTCATACCTTCAGTGACATATTTTTAGGCTTTCACTTCATACATTTCACAAGATTATTGCTGTGGTTTCCGAGTTAATGCAAAAAATGTCCTTGGATTTAAGTGGGTATTCTAAGTAAAGCACAGAAAGGGTGCAGGGAGAGAAGTCTTGCGGTGAAATAAGTAGCGACAATCACTATTGCTATTACAGAATGACGCGCCTTAATACAAATTAAACAGTGAGTGACAAAATGCATAATAACCATCCACCATCTGGAGGTGCTGTAATTTAACTTCATTTGATTTAAATGTGGATGCAAAGGACCTCACAAGTTTCAACAAGACAATCTTTCAGACTCTGCTGAGATTGAAACATTGGTACAATGAAATTCATGATTTTCAAAACACCAGATCCAAAGTCTGCTGAAGTTAGCAAGGGCCTTTCCTCTGATATTAACAGGCTTTGGGGAAAGGCCTTTACAAGAAGGATACAAGAATTCCCCTTTCAATAGTTTCTCTTGCCACTGAGGCAATGTCAAGCTGTAAGTTTGCTAATCGATGGACACAAATTCATCAGTTCATCTACTGTTTTATAAATTGTTCGGTTGTTTCACAAAGTTATATAAATAAACTTTATTTTACATTGTTTATTGGGTTCTTATTTTGAATGATGGTTGTTATGTTGATCTTGATCCCTCTTCAAATGTGATCTCTTAAGTACTAAAAGTATTTTATTTTAGCTTTCAATTTCCACCCAAGGGCTGGTGGATTAACAGTGCAATCCTATACATGCCTACACAGCACTATGTCTCCTTAATGGCCCCGATAGGAGGGGAAAGCATGTCATTTCCAGCCCCGATTGGTGCAGTGGGGGGGGGGGAAGTGACTTGCCACCAGAAAGCACATCATTGCGGCCTTAAAGGTGAAAGCATGTCATTCCAGGACTTTATAGAAAATTACAGAAAATTTCCCCTGACACCTAGGATAGAGCAAAACCCAGGACAAATCCAGGGAAATCCTGACAGTTGGTCACCCTAAGAGTGACGGCAAGAAGTATTGCCTTTATTCTGATTTAACTTTAGACATTGTGATGTAGTAGCATCCTGAAGCCAAATTAGAGTGAGGGCAATGCTTCCTGTTTTCAGATGGACGAGCATGAGGGCCAAGCAGTAGTGGGAATCATGGTTACTACTGCTGCTATTATTTATTTATTTATTTTATTCCATTTATATACCGCCCCATAGCCGAAGCTCTCTGGGCGGTTTACAAATTTAAAACATTGAACAATTAAAACACCAATATACAAAATTTAAAAGCATAAAGCATAAAAACAAGTTAAAATTACAATATCCTTCTGGGTCAAAGCACAACAACAACACAAAAACACAAAAACCCTCATCATATGCTGTTAAAAGTTAAATGCCTGTAAGTTGAGTGAACACTTTACTCCTCCTCAGAGGGCTCCCCCTTCCCAAAATTACTGAAAGTGGTTCCCTCTTCACCATCTGCAAGCAGGGCAGTGAAGTTGGGGAAGGGCATTTCAGCTCAGCCCTAGCCCATCCAACTCAATGCAAAAATAGATGTGCCGGTAGCAGACCCATTGTGTGTAAACTCAGGCTTGCTCCAGTCACAGACGAAGTGGGGAAGAGACAGGGTCTGATTTTTAGAGCAAAAACTGTGGGTGAGTAGAGCTGAACTCTTCCGATGCTTAGTGCTTATTTTCCCATAACTTCTCTCCCTCCCCCCCAAGCTTTTCTTCCATCAGAGCTTATTTCTGGTACTAGAGCTTGGCTGAGGAGAAAAGATCCTGGCTGCAAGTTGCAGGTAGGTAGGTACTCTGCTGGTACATACGCTGTGGGTATTACGGATGTCAGAGAAATTGGCCACAGATTCAAATGAGTTTGGATTTCTATGGCCAGATCGACACCTTGTGTCAAATCATTACAAATGTGGAATAAAAAGCAGGAAATAACACTATGAAAGTGAGATATAGAATGTGTAATGTGCCCCAACAGTTATCAGTGCACTTCAATACCACTATAAAGCAGTACTGTAGGAGCTCCATCGCACCAGTTTTATTGCACCTTCGTCCTGCCTTGTTCACCGTTTTGCCCCTTGAGCCTCACATGATGTCATCCCTGTCTTGCAGTCACCTCGCCTTTCCATTTTCCATGTTTTTCTAGGGCGGGGCAAGTGCGGCATATTTCTTCATGTGGGATAAAACCACTCTTCCATCCCCGTGTATTGTTGTCCTTGCCTATGTCGGAAGTCCCACTTTTGGGGGGGGGTCGTTGAAGGGCAGTCTTGCTGACAAAAGAGGAGGGCGGGACAGTTTTCTCTCATCTACTTGGTTCAACTTCACTCGCCACCCCCGCTGTATGAGGTGCTCCAGTGGACTTGCGCTGCTACAGCCTTACTCCTATCTGCCCTCACTTTCATCTACTCTCATCCATCCATTTCAGCCAACCGGGAAGGGGGAGGGAGAGCGCGCGCGCAAACACCCCACACAGAAGGGAGCATTATTACATCTCGACAGGCAAAAATGGCACCTCATATCAAATGCTAAATTGCTAAAACAGTAGTCAACAAAACCAGAACAAAGGGGGGAAAGCACTCACGTCCATCACAATCTCCATCAATCACAAGAACCTACATACTAAGCTTAGAGCCGAACAAACAGCGGGGGCCCTGCTTAGATTTTTTTTTGCCAAAGGGGGCAAACTTTTACCGGCTGCTATCGAAGTATACAGAGCAAAATTGGCAGCCCAGATGCTGTATGGGGGCCCCATTTGGTTCCCTCTGATTAAGGACTCCCTAGAAGCAGTCCTGTCCAAATTTCTAAGAGGGGTTTTTGGGGTCCCAAAGTGTGTGCCTGGAACTGCTCTTAACCTAGAGGCAGGGTCAGTCTCACTAAGATGCACCGCCTGGATGCTCACAGTAACATATTGGCTCCGCCTCTTCCAAATACCAATTTCTCATTCTTTATTATCATATATATCAGAGGACAGCTTTGTTTCCCCTTGGAACAAGGCTGTGACTCAGAAAATAAAGACTACAGGTTTGTCTTCTGCTCATCTACTAACCTTGGAGCCAAGAAGCACTAAAAAGGTAGTTAAGCAAAGGCTTTTAGATATAGAGTTACAAGAACTTCGCGGACGGTCCCAAGGCCCTTGCTGTCCTCAGTCTCGAACTCTCCCCGATTTTATGCCCAGAGGAATGATGCTCGATCTGGACTGGTTGGATATACCAAAATACAGAAGGGCCTTTTCATTGGCCCGTTTCAATGTTCTTCCTTCAAATATGTTAGAAGGAAGATATCAAAAGATCCCTGTCGAGAATAGACTATGTCCATGTGATGACTCTGTTATGGAGTCCTTAGACCATGTGCTGCTAGAATGTAGCTTTTACTGTAAGGCAAGGTGTGAACTGTTATTCCCCATAATTCATCTCGGGGTGGTCTCGGGATTCCTTGGTTGGACAGCTGCTTTGGGGCATAGACAAACCTTTCATGCTACAAGTAGCAAAGTATCTCTCCTATGTAATACAAATTAGATCTCAGCTCAGACAGGGTTAATTTTTAAAGACGTATTGGATAATAGTAAGACACACAACAATATGTACTTGGATACTATACTGTTTGTTTTTTTGCTTTTTTGGTCTATGAACCGTAAATAAAAGTTGTTGTTAAATCACAAGAACCAATGAACTGGAGGGAGAAGAAGGGGGCAAGCACAATAGCAGGAGAGTGAACAAGTGAAAAGAGATTTCGGCAGTACAGTGGCGATACCAGGAAGCATGAGCTGGTGCAGATGAAAAAGTAAACAAGGCGAAATAGCGCAACAAAGCATGCATGTGCAAATGACCAGCACTTCATGCGCTAATGAAACGGAGGTGGAAATCGCGGATGCATACCAGGAAAAAAAATAGGTGTGATGGAGCTCTACATCTAGCCTGAGAATCTGACCTGTGGATTCAGTGGGCTGACATTTTTGGAGTCACACAGATTCTGTGGACATGGAGACGGTCTTCTGTTATTATTGTTGTTGTTGTTGTTATGGGGAGTATGAATTTGCACTAATGCAAATTAGCAGAAGTAGAATTAAATTCTGGAGCGGATGATGGAATGAAAGACACCTCACCATCTGTGAAACATGAAAAGAACAGATTTAACAAAATCTATATATCCTTAGTGGGTACGTAGGGAAGGCTATAGCATCCATACCCTTTTGCTTTAAAAACTGGGCTGCACCTTCCACTTGTCATGTTATCACCAGGGTTTAAATCAATGGCTCTCATCTAGCATTATAGAAAGTATGAATGGGTGACAACCCTGGTATACAAACTGTTCCACCAAAGGATTGCAATGATGGATAGTTTTATATATGTGGATGAAAAACAGACAGGTACTGTTGAAATGCTGTAAATCAAATTCCCCTTAAAGCCTCATAAATTTATTTTGTCTGTAAGGGGAGTACGCTACACGTACTGGCTGCATGCAGATGGATGTGCATGGATATTTCTGAGCATCTGTCACAGGGGACATTGAATTTTCATGACTTTAGATGGGGAAGCCACGTCCTGTGTAAACAAACAACTCGGTGAAAGAGCAGAGCTATAACCGTATGAAGCCGATGGGGTTATGTGAATGAAAAAGAACGTCATTCAGTCTCCTTGGCAGTGATATCACTGACTTCTAAATTTACCAGCTTGTATTTGGAGTTGGATTTAGTTCATGATGTGGAATGCCAAGGAATAAGACAGGCAGGGTTGGGTTACAGCAAAGAGGACTTGGACGTCTTTGGTATCCTGCCGATAATTAGCAGGATGATACAGCATGTCTCCAAGAAAAGAATGCTGGGGGAACAGGAAGTTCTTAATGTCCAGCCATGTGATAGACTGTTGAGGGAAACGCCAAGAACACTTGACCCCAGGCTAAAATCTTGTGGAACTATGGAAAGGTTCGGAATTCTCTTAGCATCTACTTACAACCCCACAGTAATTAAACTGATTAATGGCCTGGAACCAGAGGCCTTTTTTTGCAAGGCACTGGCCTGTACAAATGCACACAGACGCAAACAAGGCTACCTTCACATATGACAAGGAAAATTCATAATCTTTCTGAACTGAAGCTTAGCGCTCTAGCCCAAATTAGGAACCTCCTGCTTCTGACCCAGTTAGTTCCTCCACAAATTTGGTTTACAAGGTCGTTTATGAGATGAACATAAGCAGAGCCGCACTAGATTAGACCAAGGGTCTATCTAGTCCAGCATTCTGTTCACACAGTGGCCAACCAGTTGCTCGTGGGAAACCCATAAGCAGGACATGAGTGCAATAGCACCCTCCCACCCATGTTCCCCAGCAACTGGTGTACATAGGCATACTGCCTCTGTTACGGGAGGTAGCATATAGCCATCAGGACAAGTAGCCATTGAAAGTTTTATCCTCCACGGAATCGCTCTATCCTTATCTATCTCACATTTCCTCCAAGTAGCGTTCACTGATGGGTGAGGAAACACACAGCGGGATGGCTTTGATTGAATTGCATGAAACAGAACAGCCGGGATGGGGTGGATGGTAACCCGCCACAAAAATGTCAAACCACCAGGGCAAGCATAACATGTAGACTGTCTCGTCACTGTATTCATGCAAGGAAGCGTAAGATCTCTGCTGGATCAGGTCAGGGGTCTGTACAACCCAGCATCCTGTTTCCAACAGTGGACAGCCAGGTCCTTTGGAGAAATTCACAAGCAGGGTAGGAAGGCAACAATTCTCCTATGTCGCTTGTTCAGACCCCTGTTGGATCTTAGCAATGGGGGGAGGTGGAGGTAAAGGATACACCTAAATATAAAAGGGGCACCAAAATCCCAGAACTGCTATACACGGAATTCTTAAAAAAGAAGAAGCAAGATTGGCATAAAGCTGTGACAAAGCCATTATCTGCATGTTTTCATAAACACAGTGCTATAAATGCTCTCTTGGAGCTTGCAGTAGGAAGACAGACTGCAGCATTTCAGTCACAATCATGTTTTCTTAGCGACTTCCATGACACAAACCATCACGCCAAGCAAATGAGCATGTTGTTTATCCTGAGCCATATGTTGACTCAGCACGATATAGCACAAATATTTTTCTTGGCTAGCTAAGTGTACAATTAAGCAGCCAATTTGAAACAATGTCCCCTTTTCTATGCCGGCCCAGAGTGAATGAGCCCAACAGTTTACTTAAAGCATGTTTGATAAAATATTAAGTATATTAAATTCTATAAGGGTTAGAAAGATAAGGATACGGATAATGAAAAGATTCTGAGTCAATGGAGAAGAATTTGCTTACATGAATACCTTGCACCTCCCAGGGGCAAACATGAATCAATACACTCTTAGCCTGGGGGCTGTCTTGACTGCACCAGGTTGCCGCCACTCTCTGGAAAACCCCATACTTTCACTGCTGCAGGTGGTGGCTAATCCCGACGCAGAGGGCTGCGCGGGCTTTCTGGCAGTCATTCAGTTCACTGGGCCCACCCTCTGCCCAGGTTTCCAGTGACCAATCAGGGGTCTCCACCCGCCGGGCAAAGCTTCCACCTTGACGTGGACCGAGGACAGATGGCAGAAGGGCCATAGTCAACTCACGGCAACGTGAAAAGTCAGGATAAATCCCCAACTTTTAAAATTCAAAGCTTCATGGGAAAGCCCCGCTGTGGTTTCGAGGTGGCTGCTGCATCGTATAACTGATGCAGCACAACCGCGCAGCCACTGCGGGGCGTTTAACACATATAGACACCTCCCTGGTATCCCATCATACCTGACTATATACTCTATATATCCATATTATATGCTTCGTGAATTGATGCATAGTCTGTAGATAAGGTGATGTGCTTGAGTTATGGATCCGGCACATATTTCTAGTCCTGTTTTGTGCTTCTGGCACATTGTACTGGTCTGGATTATTATGCTAGACTGATCATGGTGGCTCATAACATCTGTAAGGGCCTGCTTTCTTCTTGGGTTAGAATTTCCACCCCTGCACACACGCAACAACACCTGCACTGTAGAATTAAGAATGGAGAAGGGACAGTGAAACCGAGCCAGAGGCAAACAGAAAGAAGAGAATTACAACAGTCAAGCTCTCTGCTGTTAATATTCAGAAAATGTATAACCGCATGACAAAGTTAGTCTAGATTGTTGTGAAGGCAAACTTGCAAACACAAGTAAACTTTATTCATGCCTGCCTTCAGTTTCAGATGTTTGTACACATGGGGAAAAGTAGTTTTTGCTGGCAGCAAAGACCAATAGCAATTCTGCATTTAAAGAACTACTAGGGGGTTGTGCTTTCTAGAAACATCATGTAGATCTCTCTCTCTCTCTCTCTCTCTCTCTCTCTCCCTCTCCCTCTCCCTCTCCCTCTCCCTCTCCCTCTCCCTCCCACACACACACTTTTGTAATATACAAGCTCCCCACCCCTGACCTGACTACACTCACCATCCATCATAACGGCAGGCATTTTTGTCTAGTTTTGAAATAGCACCCATACAAATGCAAAAAGTTTACAATTAATAGCTCTGCACTACTTTTATCCTGCTCTTTCAAAGAACGTTCCATTCATGGCATGATCTCATTTTATCCTCTGTGAGATGAATAAACTGAGAGTGTCTTGCTCAAAGCCACCCAAAGAGCTTCCAGGCTGAGCAGGGATTTGGTCTGGGATTTCTAATCACCACAGTGACCAATCTGACTCTCAGGTCATAACATCCACTGCTTTTCCCAGTTTACAACTGTATATATTAGCGTTTAGTCTGGAGATAGTGACCAAAATCCACTGCTACAGTATACATGTTGGAGCCAGTAATCCACGCCAGTTTTTTTTAACCTCCAGCAGGAGCAAATGTTTTGCTCCATGATTCATCCACAGATGGCTGCTTGGATAGGAAGGTAGTCTGGCTTCCAACCAGAGTGTAGCTAATCCTAGTACACTCAACAGAACTAGGCCCAAGAATGAGCAAATGCACCAGACTCTAGGCTGTCGTTCACTCTCATGTTCTTGAGCATTCTCCAGCCAGTAAGATGTTTGAGAAAGATACCAACTTGATTTCTAATTTCTAACTTTCTAATTATTAGGTATGGTTTCCAGAAAGATGCAAAGCTTCTGTTGTTAACTCATCTCCCACTCAGAGCTAGATCCAAAGTTGTTATGAACCTTTCCAGTGACATCAATCAATTCCAGAAGAGATTTTGAATAAAACCTACTAAGGCTGGTCCATTTTAGATAACTCGTTTTCTTGGCAAGAAGCAAACAAAGCTTGTGTAGTGAAGGTTTTGAAGTTGCAACCAGGAGATCCACCAGGCTCCTTTACATACAGAGCTGAATCCAGCTACACTTCTTCATTCTCTGGCATTCCCCTAATACTGTCATTCACCTCTCTCTTGCACCTGCCAATGCGGATCTCTGGTCTGCCTGGCACCTTCTTAACTATCTTTATTACCGGACAATATCTATCCTGCCCACTTAACCTTTGCATTTTTGATGTCTCTGCCCCAGCAATTACTTGATCTTCTTTTTTAAATTTGACCTTGCTTGTTAGATGCATTCTCCTTGTGTGTGTTTTTATCAGCTTCCCCCACCCCCCGTCTTCTATTATAGGTGGTACTTTATGTTTTAGTATATTATAGTCATTTTATATTAAGCTGCTTTGATACTGTTGATTTTGAGGCAAAATAAAAATTCCTAAAATGAATGAACAAAAACATAGGGCATTTCTACATGAGGCTTTTATCACACACCTTTACTGAGGCTTCTGCTTATAGATCCTTTGCGGGATTAAGATCAGCTCCTTTACATGTGTCTTTTTCTGGGGGGTTTCTTTCTCTGCCTTTCTATATGATTCATTATAGAAACACTAGATAGCACTGCCATTTCCACATAATAACAGACCTTCATCGTTAGGGGAAAAACCCCACCTGTGATAATGGTTGCAAAACACAGGAGAGGGCCTGGAGGATGATAACGTTGTGTAAAGGCACTGCAAATTACCATAAGTGAGCAATCACAAGTGCACAATAAATCTGTCAGAAAACTGAGAAAAAGATGGGAAAGTGATATAATGGCGGCATTCGGACAACACATTAGTCAATGGTGGGTTGAATAGCCAACTCACAGTTGGTTATTTTGTGGGTACTCCCCACACAACATATTCCTACACAACTGTGGGTGGTTCGGGCTGGCATTGAGTGGACTAATTGTCAACCCAGCATTTGACTGACACAGACCCCGCCCCTCTCCCGCCCCTCCCTCCTCCCTCAGTCCTCCCAGTTCTATCCCAGCAGCCTCTACAAGTTGCGCCGGTTGTAGCAGAGTGGCAGCCACACTTTGGTCGCTCTTGCCGCCTGCCTCTATGGGCTTGTGTTTTAACCCACTTACCTCATGCCATTAACACACTCACACCTCCACACAACACTTTAAACAACTGGCTTCGAGCTAAACAACTTGCAAGCCAGTCGTTTCTCTCCGTTGCTTATTTGGGCGGAATAGCATACCGTCAGTAGTTTGTGAGCGGCGTGTTACCCTCCACACAACACAATAAGCAACACAACTGACTATTGTCCCCCCCCCAGTTGCTTAATGTGTTGTCCGAATGCAGGCAATGTGTGTGGGGATCCTGTTACCTTTGAGCTCGGAGAGAACTGATCAAATGCCAAAGCTCTCTCAATGCATTTAAGAATTATTGTGACATCATTAGTCAGTTGACCAGGGTGTTGAATGTCTTTCAGCCCGAGTTCCAAATTCCATTCCAGAGAAGCTCTTGGGGCCACACTGCAGTGGCAGAGGGGCTAAAGGCAAGAGAGGCAGAGCCAAAATTACCATCCTATTTAAGGCTAGCATACTGCTCATAACTAAGCTTTAGGAGAGGCATTTCAACCTTTTAGAATGGGACAAAATGGCACAAAATCTGGGAAGCTATCAAATGATTGGTGTTTGGTGGAAAGGGGTTGAGGCCAACAGAAGGGCATGGCCATCTAGGGAATCTCAGAGGGCCAGATTGGGACTCCAGGAGGGCCAGAGTTTGTCCTTGGGCCAGAGGTTCTGCACCCTTGAAGTAGAACTATCACCTCTGCTTTCTCCCTTATTCACATATTTGAACATTCCAAGCTCACAATGGCTGCAGATGGTATCTTGGCTTCTTTCGCCTGGGCACATAGTCCCTTTGCTCTTGCTTTGCAGCATGCAGCAATCAAACCAGGAATTCTCTAATTAAACTTAGTTTCCCATTTCATCCTTCCCAGGAAACTATGATTACCTGTTTTGGAACAAGCCAGGATATTTGAAGTAGGTATAATATCCTAGCTGTGGTTAACTAGGGTTAAATCCAATGTCACCACTTGTACAATGGGACTTCCCCTTATTCTCCTCCCTTCCCCAAATCTGCTCTAAAGGGTCCCCTGACCCTCTGTAATATATCTGTTTGTGGGGAGGGGCTGATATGGTGAAGAGGAAAGCCATTCTGCCAGCAGTTTCTGACTGTTTTGTGGATAGCCAGGATTGGATACCAAGCTTAGAGATTTCCTGGCTTAACTGCAGCCCATGTGAAAGGGTAGTGTTTCTGGTGTTTCAGACCTTATGACCATCCAAACTTGGCCAATGGCAAAGCTCTCATGCTATTTCAAAACATCCCCACCATTTACGTGGTGGGCATCTCACTAGTAGATCATGATGAACAACCCATATGTCAGAACAGCTCAGCTCCATTGGTCCAGAGCTTCTCTTTCATTTTGAAATGTTTGACCTACTATTCTTTGGCTTCCCTACTGTAACATCTGCTTTGTCCCCCATGTTGGAAATACTTAGGTGACACTCTGGGATTATGTATATGCCATAACAGCCGAGTTTTCAAAAACACCTAAAAGTTCTCCATTGTATTACTGGCTTCCAAAAGAAGGAGAAATAACATCGTATTGCTTGTTTTTTTACAAATCCCGCCTGGGATTCCACATTGTGGCTTTTATAGCATCAGCAGTTCTGCAAGATTAAGATTTATGGCTCCAAATGCAAGGTGAGGGAGATGCTTTCCCATGTGCTCATAGGCCATTTACTCAGATTTATGAATTGCGTTGCGCTCTTGTTAAAATGACATAAATGTGACCTGTGGCTGACCTTCCTTGGCAGCTTCCCCATTTTGAGACGTGGGATCTGTTCATTACAAAAGTGTGTTGGGATCCAAACTATTTGACTGATTCTAGACACTCGTTTTCATCAAGCTGGATATGCAAATACTCTGATGCTCTCCCCTTCAGAATGTCACTCTCTGAAAATGAACTTCTTCAGATGAGCATTTTATTGCACACTTGCGATTGGGCAGTCACGGTCATTTTGATGACACCGTGTTCCTCCTGCGTGTCTCCCGCTGGTCTCCTGCTCTTTCTGCCATTTTTCATTGAAAAATAATCCTAAAAAAAGCGACACTTCTGAGCTATAGTGACATTTGTCGCTATTTCCTGATGTGCAGAAGTTTTGCTATAAAATGTCCACTAGAGGGCATTATCCCACTACACTGAATGGGACACAGGGTCACTGTTTTCTTCCCCTTTCTCCCTGTGTCATTCTTCTTGTCCATGTCGCTGAAGAGAAACAGAAGCAAGAGCAACAGTAAGGAAATGCAATTTCCCCCCTTCTGAAAGAGCTCAATGTCATTTCAGTAGAGAATGCTTGGAAAAGAAGGGCCTTTAAAAACACACGCACCCTCAGGCACAAAATACATATGAACGATCTTTCCAAGGAGGCACTGACTCCTCCAAGCAGAACTCTGGGGCCCCGCGACCCAGAGGGCCCCCCAATGACCCCAGAGACAAGCTGTAGTAGCCCCCTAAGCCAGGGGTGGGGAACCAAATCCAGCCCTCCAGTTGGCCACGCCCCCTTCCCCATTTGGTGGTTTCCTGGCTTATTGAAAAATAAACAATACTTTTTTTTAGAGCTTTTTCTAGATCTAAAGTCACTTTGTTGCTTTACAACAGCCTGATGCCCTCCAGATATTTTAGATTTCAGCTCCCATCAGCCTCAGGCAGCACTGCCAATGGTCAGGAACGCTGGGCACTATAGTCCAAAACATCCGGAAGGCCCCAGATTGGGGACGGCTGCTTTAGGAACATACACCCTTTCTGTTCCTAAAGTTATTTTTACGTATAATAGCTTGCCCATAAAATTATCGTTATATTTTAAAACTTTTAAAAGTAAACTCAGTTAATAAATTTGTAATTATTGTTCTGAATAGATTAGAACTACATGAAATGACTGCTACAGCATCATAAATCCAGGACCCTATAGAACAAGAATGCACATTTCCTGTCAGGAATGAACAACGGTGACTCTACTCACATGCTGGGAAACTGAGCATAAATGTTTATCAGTAAAAGAAACTTTAGATCAATAATTGTAATAAGGAGTGAAAGAAATATGTTGGGAATCTTACAGAGAGATTTAACCCCCCCCCCCCAATAGCTTCATTATTTCCAGATATTTTACATCTCTACTTTTTCCTATAAAAGTGCTCTTATTACATGGTTTTTAAAAAATCATTTGGGGGAGGGGTGTGTAAAAGCTGGGGAATAATATACAAATACTTTACCTAAAATTCTATAGGAAAATATTTCATAGTCCAAAACTGTTCATTTCTGGGCACTTTTGGATTCAAATTGTTTTTTGGGGGGGAGGGAAATAGGTCCTTGGAAAAACCTGTTTTCCCCCTGGTTTTTTCCCCAGGTCTTCGCATCTCTAGGAGCCTCACTTCGCATCTCTAGAAGCCTTACTTCACTCACTTCAAAAAGTGGTAAACTAGCCCTGTGGTGTTTGGGGACCCTCCTGCTCATTCTGCTTTGGGGCCCTTGACTTCAGCCCCAAAGTCCCCCCTCTGATGGCACCATTGTCCATGCCCTATCAAGTGTGAAGGGATACTGGGTGATATCTGTAAATCATTTTAACAAAAGATGTAAAAAAAAAGAAAAGAAAAAAACCCAACCCCCCCTTGAATTCCAGTGATATCTTTTCACAGTCATTATTTTAATGGACCTTTTAAAGAGAGAGATGACACTGAATTTTGACCGACAACGTTCTACATGAGTACAAAAAGTAAAGTGAGGATCGGACCTTCCTTGCACAGAATGATGTTGTAGAATTCCATATCATTCAGGGCTGGATCATATGCATATGTTTCTCATTTGCAAATCAAATGATTGCTTGCATGTGTCTTGCATGTTGCACCACAAATAAAACTGTCATATCTTTTCACATCACCAGGCATGCAGTGCATTCCAGTGGAATCAGTTCATACATTTAGCTGCCAGTTTCCAAGGGCTGGCTCACAGATGTGGGTACATCACTTTCTGTACATTTTATAATCCCTGTGAGCTGACTCAGTTGAGCAGCAAGCAATTCAAGGTGATATATGAATGAAGTGATATGAACATTCAAATATGGTGTCATATTTGTGATGGCCCATTCACACATGCATGTCACAATTTGATGCTGCAGTCATCAAGTGATCAACATGCATGTGTGAACCAACTCATGTTCATCAAGTATAGAGGGACACAGACCCCCTCTAGAAGGATTCGCTTTGGCGCCTGGCTGCCCGATTATGCGCATATTCGCAGAAGCGCATTTACTCCTAATACCTCTGTACGAGAGGCAGCGAAGCGCATTACGGGACGACCAAAATGCGCTTTAAACTTGTTGACATGCGGAGAATCGCATGTTTACACGGCGGTAAGGCACTTTAACTGCCGCCGCAAATTAAAACTCGCGGTTTAACGCACATTCGATGATGCGCATAATCGGAAGTTTAAAGTGCCTCAGCCCCCAATTTGCGCTCCTCTCTTGTAGAGGTAAAAATTTTAAGCACCCTTGAAAGAGCTTTATACCTCTCTTGTAGAGGCACCCCAAGACTGGGTTCACTGGCTCACACTCAGTGGTTGAGTGTGGGTTGTCGTTGACCCGTGGGTTGTTTGCTGAACCATGAGGTAGCGTGCTGTCTCAATCCAGGACATTTTAGCAAGGTGGCTTGTTAACCATGCAGTGTGGCTAATTTTTCTCAAACAAGCTACCTTGAGAACCCATGGTTTGTTGTTGGATTGTTCAGGGTGGTTAACAAGCCATACTGCCAAAAATGTCCTGGGTTCAGAAAACATGCTGACCTGTGTTTCATTTCACAACCCATGGTTCAATACCACCCACACAAAGCCACAGAGTGTGTGTTAGTATGTTGTGTGAATAGCCCCCAAATGTATGTGTAAACCAGGTCTCAATTCCACCCTCTCCAGTATCTCCAGACCCAGCTATTTGTTGTTTTGAAAAATATGCTTTTATAAAAGTCCGTTGTACACTGATTTGCAAAATACTTTCAACATACTGAACTTCTGTACTCTTTTCAACGAGATCAGTCACAGTTGTATTTAAGAGAAAACAAATTAAGAGCTGCTCCCTAGTAGGAGATAGACAGCAGCACCTCAGGGTGGGGTGACCTCATCTTGAGACACAACGATTTCCAGGATCATTTTGTTCTATTTTAAAAGAAACATTCCACACAGCTTATCCATTATCATCATCATTATTGTTATTATTATTCTGTGTGTTCGTATTTCCCAAAGATTATATATGAGAATCACTGTTTTAAAGAAGACCAGAGTTCAAAAGACTGCTTCTGAAGAAGACGTTCGACACTCCTTGTGTGGCCTTTCCGACCACACATCATGGTGTGTGTGTTTTAACTGTATGCCATGTATAGGCTTCGCAAGGCAGCAGACGGCCAAACTGCAATCACAACATTAACTCTTTGTTTTTAGCACAGTTTCTTAAACATTTAACCTCCCCAGCCCACTACACCAATATGCAGCACCTTAAGGCTACAAGCTGGTATAGTCCCTCCTGGAGGCCGGCCATCCCTCCTCCAGTTTTGAGTGAGCAATGTTTCATTTAAGAGCTAGAAGCAAAAGACGTTTAGCTGCAGGCAGGTGGAAGAGGAGAAGGCCAAGCTGCAGCTTGTTGACCAATGCCATATTGCATCTCTTCGTCTCAATAGGGCAGGGATGCAGAACAGGCCCAGATTCTTCATGCTAACCTACCTGGAGTTGCAATTGAGCCCTCTGGTCTGGGGTTCCCCAGACGGCCACCTCTCCTCCTTTTCCCTGACCACCAAATATTTGCTGTTTTCCCAGCTTTTGTGCATCTTTCCCCCCCCATTCTGAAAGGTTGAAATCCCTCTCCGAAGACTTATTTACTGGCAGCAAAAGCTTCAGGCTGAACTAGGCTGGTACTTCGGCTCTGTCCCGTTTGCCTTTCACCCTGCCCCCCACTAGAATGCACTCCCCAAGAGCTTCTCCAGAATGGAATCTGGCCCCCAAGCTGAAAGAGGTTCAACACCCCTGTAACATAGACATGGGATATACAGCACAATCCTATGCATGTTTATGCACATGACCACTCACTGAACTGTGCACAGTGGGCACGACCCCTAAGTAAGTGCGCATAGGATTGCCACCTAAGTAATAATTCTCACATGAGATGTTACACTGATTGAGCATCAACTTGTGGGGCTGTTTTCCATTCCCCTTTTTACTTTGTGCTGCTTAAGCTATTTTATAGGGTTACTATTTAAAACTTTACATTTGTGTTTATTAATTGTATAACTTTGAATAAAAATCACAGCAGAGGAGTTCTGGCTGCCAGAAACCCCGCGCTTTTGCTGCTGCATTAGGATTAGCCGCCACCCTGAAGCAGCAAAAGTACGGGGTTTTGCTTATCACGGCGGCAACCCACTGATGTATAGGCTGCCCCTAGCTTAAATCCAGCAAGAATAGTTGAATTAATATAATGTGAATTTACAAAATACCTTTGGTTCAAGTATTCAATTTGAACTTCAAAGGAATTTTGTAAGAAATCATAATATCCATATTTTCAAAACTGAGCTTAAGTATAAAACGGAATGTGTAAAATAGGGAACTATCTGCCTTAAAACTGATGAAAGACAAAAACTGATAAAAGATGAAAATTGAAGAAACCCGCACAGTTAAAACCATTGTAACAGGTGTTTAAAACATGGCTCTCCAGAAAAGGAGAGCCATGTTTTAAACATATTAAAATATTTTGGTTTTGGTTGTGGCCCCTTGATTTTGGGATGCTCTTTCTAGCGGGCTCACCTGGTACCAACATTGGATGGTTTCGGACAACACATTAAGCAACGGGGGGGGGGGGGAACAATCGTCAGTTGTCTTGCGTATTGTGTTGTGTGGAGGGTAACACGCTGCTCACAAACTACTGATGGTATGCTATTCTGCCCAAATAAGCAACGGAGAGAAACAACTGGCTTGCAAGTTGTTTAGCTCGAAGCCAGTTGTTTAAAGTGTTGTGTGGAGGGATGAGTGTGTTAATGACGTGTGGTGAGTGGGTTAAAACACAAGCCCATAGAGGCAGGTGGCAAGAGCGACCAAAGCAGCGGCTGCCACTCTGCTATAACTGGTGCAACTTGCAGAGGCTGCTGGGATAGAACTGGGAGGACTGAGGGAGGAGGGAGGGAGGGGAGAGGGGCGGGGTCTGTGTCAGTCAAATGCTGGGTTGACTATTAGTCCACTCAATGCCAGCCCCAACCACCCACAGTTGTGTTGGAATATATTGTGTGGGGAGTACCCACAAAATAACCAACTGTGAGTTGGCTACTCAACCCACCATTGACTAATGTGTTGTCTGAAACCAGCCACTGTTACCTTTTTTGGTGCCAGGTGAAGACTTTCCTCCATTCTCAAATATTTTACAGCATATAAGCTCTCTCAGGCTGTACAGAACTGTCTCAGGCTGTGTCCTGTCCAATCTCTGTTCTTTTCCTATTATTTATTTGCAGATACTTAAATACTTTAGGCTGCAATCCTATACATACTTATCTGGGAATAAGTCCTATTTAACTCAATAGGATTTATTTCTGAGTTGACACACAGGATTGCCGCTGTTAATTAGCTTACTGTCTTTCCCTAGACCTTTACATATTGCTCAGTTTTTTAAAAAATTCTAGCCCCCCTCAAATTGTACAGCTGGTGGTCTTTTGCCCCCTTTCCAGGGTTTGCAAGTAAAGGCAGGGGGGGGGAATAAGGGAGGAGGATGGCGGAAAAGTGGCTTTGGAAGGGGCTCTGTCTGGGGCCTAAGTTGAAAGCCAGGCGCTCCCCTGGGCCCAGTTGCTGCGGGTTGCAAGCGTGGGAGAAAGAGGGAATGAATGGGCAAAGCAATCAGGGCAGGGATGGAGAAGGAATTTTCTGTCCGCCTTACTGAAAACAGGACACTGGGCTCAATGGATCTGGGGTTTTGTTTGTTTCGGGGAAGTTCCCAGGCCTTGTCCCGGCTGAAGGCTTCACAGAAAGGTTGTGCTGTTAATGGTAATGTGTGCGTGGAAATGGACAAGCGTGGCAGCTTCATAGGGGATGCTTAGTTTCTCTCTCTCTCTCTCTCTCTGCTTTTCAGTGGGTAATTTGAGAAGCAGGTCAGTTTCAAAATCATGCAAATATGTGATACTGAGAAAGGGCAAAGCAACTGGCCCGGAGCAGAGAAGGGATTTTCTATCCATCTTACTGGAAGCAGGAGACTGGGTTCAATGGGGCTGGCTTTTGTTTGCTTTGGTGGGGAGGATCCAAGGGCCTCATCCAGGCTAAAGGTTTACAGAAAGGTTGTGGCTATCGCATATGTGGAAGTGTCCTGATGTGTCAATTTCACACGGTGTGCCTGGGTCTCTCTCTGCTTTTCAATAGGTTGATTTGAAAACCAGGTTAATTTCAATGTTAGTCTTTGGGTTTCTCAAGACAATTATTGTTATGCACCCAGATGCGTACGTGTGTGTTTGTGTGTGTGTGTGTATGTGTGATCAAGAGAGATGGGCCAAGAAATAGGGTTCAGGGTAGAGAAGGAATTTTCTGTCCTTCTTGCTGGAAACAGGACACTGGGAGAAATGTAACTTTCTGCTTGCTTCCACAGGGAGATTCCTAGAGCCTTATCTTAGTCAATGGATTCACAGAAAGGTTTTGTGTGTGTGTGTGCGTGTGTGGAAACAGACAAATATGTCAGTTTCACATGATAAGTTTAGTAGGAGCTCTCCCCCCTCCTTTTCAAAGGACAGCTTTGAGAATCAAGTCAATTTCAATTATCAGCCCTTTTGGTTTCCCCAAAACATTTCTTGCTATGTGTGAAATCAGGAGAGAAAAAGCAAAGGATTTTTTTAATGCATCTTGATGGAAACAGGATACTAGGCTAAACAGATATTTCTTTCTGCCTCTTCGTTGCTGTCACAAATGAGAGTTAGGATCCGCTTAAAAGAAGTAGCTGTGGGCGTCAGGAGTGTGTAATATTCCAGGGAAAATCTGGCAATTTTTAGTGAACCATGGAGAAGTGCCATGAATGTGCAGAAACACAGAGATACGCCAGATGAATACTGACTACCAAAGAGAGAAAATATCTGGTGGTTTGGGGCATTCGGGCGGGGCGGGGGGGAATCATCTGGGATTGTCAGCCCTCATGTGTGATTTTCACTCTGTTTTGGATATTCACTGATCCTGCCAATGACTAGCAAAGGGCACCTCAGGAATTTGTGTAGAGCGTGCTGCAAAGTTGGCAATGAAACCTGTTTAGAAATTGCAAGGAGGTCTTTTGATTTTGGAGATTCCCTGCAGATTTGGTTGGGAGAAGACCCACCATCCATTTCAAAGCATGTAACACTCTTCCATAGAACAGCAACAATGAAGAGAGTCTTGAGGCACCTTAAAGATGAACCAATTTATTCAGGCATGGGGCATTACGGAGAGTTTCAGGCTTATATATATTATTCATTAAACAAAAAACCTACGGTTTACAAAACAACATTAAGGCCCTACAGCTTTCAACCAAGCACCAAAAAGCAGGGAAATTGGGAGTGAAGAAGGCTCACCTCTCCCCGAGGTGGCAGAAAGTGCAAGTGAAATTCTCATTCTCCCAAAGTAGATAAACCATGAGGATAGGATGGAGAATATGATATGCAGAGGTGACTGTGAGAGTTGTGGAAAACTGATAACTTATGGCCACCTGCTTCTTTTTAGTAGGCTGACCATGTGAAAAGGAGGACAGGGCTCCTGTATCTTTAACAATTGAATAGAAAAGGGAATTCCAGCAGGTCTCATTTGTATGCATGCAGCACCTGGTGAAATTCCCTCATCATCACAACAGTGAAAGCTACAGGAGTCCTGCCCTCTTTTGTGTCTGGTCATGCTAGGTAGGGTATTCCTGATCACTGCCCATGCTGGTAAGGGCTTTTATGAGTTGAACTCCAAACATCTGGTGATCTACATTCTGCCTGCCTAGAACAGCATTCCCCAACCTGGTGCCCATCAGATGTGTTGGGTTGCAACTCTCAACATGAGGAGAGGCTCTAAAAAAAGAGAAGCAGGTGGCCTTAAGGTGTTTGTCATTATTTTTCCACAACCCTACTGTCAACTGCATATCAGAGGTGCATGTAGGCCCAGCTGGTCACTCTAGTATAGACCAGATACAAAAGAGGGCAGCTTTAACTATTTTGATGAAGAGGGAATTTCACCAGGTGCTGTATGCATACAAATGACACTTGCTGAAATTCCCTTTTCCATACAACTGACAGGAGCCTTCTCCTCCTTTTCATATGGTCACCCTAGTTACGTGGTTGGGATCAGTCTAAATTATCTCCAGGCATCCCTTACTCAGTGCCTCTGACCACAAAGAGATTGAGGATTTCCCCCCAACTCTGTAACTCTTGAAGTTACTAGGCATGTGAAAAATAGATTTTAAAACATAAGTAGGAAAACAGTGATACCCCTTTTAACTTGTTAAACCAATGATAACACACCACACGAGAAGATATGAATGTTTCATAGGGAAAGTAAATGCAAAAGAACATCAGATGCAGAAATGAAATGTGAAACATGCAATGATTAGGAAGAAAATACATGAGTACACTATGCAAAATACACTACAGTTTAATTGTTGCTGAGGCATATTAGTAAAACAGTGCAAATAGGCTGAAAACAATGTTGTAGTCCCAGAAGCACTTTGAAACGCTTCAAAGTTGTACTTAAAAGTTAAAATTGGCCCAAACTAGGTTAAATGAAGTGTTTGAAGCTTTCAAATTTATAGCAGCATTGTCCAAACTCTTAGAAAAAAGGAAGGGAGCAGTGTGTGTGTGTGTGTGTGTATGGGAGAGGGCGGGCGGGCGGGCGGACGGGGAATTAAAAGGAATGTATAGTTATCTATTCCAAGGAGAGAAAAATATTTTAAAAATAAGTAAATTGAATAAAAAAAAGAAAAGAATTCCATTCCACCAGGTAGAGTAGAAAGGGAATAAGGAAATGACAATGGTTAACATGTGGCGGCCATCCTGGCCCTACCAGAGTTGGGCACAAACAGTTGCTAATACTTTTTCAGAAACACTTTTGCGTGACCTTTCTCCCTGTTGTGGATTTCCAAGGCACTGACAAAAGGACTTGTGAGACACTAACAACAGCTTTATTTTTAGCAGCGAAACAGAGTTAGCACATATATGTGGGCTGAACCCCAATAGGAGAGGGGAGGCCCAGAGAACAGTTACAGCAGGCTTTTTACACTGTGGAGTAAATAATTTCAGTGCACATGTCTCTTTTCCGTGAGAACTAGCTAAATACATTATGGACTCAGCTTTCAAGAGTAGAAGTCTGTGTTCCGTTATTTCCAGATAAAGTTTCTGAACATGCCTGTCAGTTCTTTTAGAATATACTGTTTCTACACAGAGCTCTATTATGATTTCACATAAATAGTTCAACAAAACACACTCAATTTTTACGTTCCTTCAGGTACAACACAACCTCCATTTTGAATTTCTCTCACATGCAATACAGACTCCATTTTGGATTTTCTTCTACAATCCCTCTTTTCAGACTTCAGAAGACTCACTTTTAGACTTCAAGTCCCATTCAAAGCCAAAATCTCCTTTTCTCTCTCTCATTCCTCTTTTAACATTCTCGTTACATGCATTTTAACATTCTTGTTACATGCAGCTTATCAGGCCTTTTGTTTAAAGCAACATTTAGTAAGGTACATCATTAGCTGAATGCATACAGATATACGAACGAACTAGCATTTCAGTCATTATCCATTTTGAGGATACTTCTTTGGGCATTAAGGTTAGGTAGCCAGGAGGTTAACTATGACCATGGGTCAAACCCAATTAGTGTTCTCAGAAGCCACTAAGATACTGTATGTAATGATTTGAGCTCTTTTTGTTTAAATTAGTTTCTTTTCCATGGTTCTTGTTTATATATGTATAGCAAGAAGTATTAATCATGGCACAATCTTTCTTGTGCTATAAACAAGGTATCAAAGGCCATGTGATTTTGGTGTATGATTTGTGAAATCTGTGATGTTTCTGCTTGAAGGGCAGAAATAGTGTCAATTGGGGCGGTTTTGGTTGGGCTTCTGCTGTGGCAGAGAGATTTACTGGAAGCAAGATTTCATGAATTGATGGAATCTAGTGTTTCTTTTGACCTTATGGTTGCAAATAAGGATTGCTGTTAGACTGGAGGGTGAACTGAGGATAGGCAATATTTTCATGGCAGGATCTTATATGCCCATGGTCCACATAGCCAATAGAGTCCTTGGACATGTAACCCTGGATAGATTAATGATTTCTCACCTTGGCATACTCTGCCCCTTCTGGAATACCATACAATAGAAGAGGGAGATCTTGCTATTATTTGGCTGGAATCTTGGCATTTTGCTACATTGGGTTTACTTATTATGCCATTGTCTGTCAGCATGTAACTGCTTTTTGAAAGAAGATAGTAAAGGAGAAAGAACCAACAGTGCTACTAATAAAGAGGTCTTTGTGTTTGTTAACTAGCTGTTGCTTAGAGCCTCTAGTTACAGGAAGCGTCTACCTGAGACTTGAATGAAGTTTAGAGTAGACAAAGATCTGGAAGCCCAGAATCTTGGGCAGTGTTCTAGCTCTTAAAACTTTCCCGTAATTAGTGCCAATCAAGTAATCCACAATAACTTTGCAGTTTGGGTAATCTCCTACTGGTTCTTGTCATTGAATATGTGTGCCATTTTGATACATGCCATTAAACTGCTAGCCTATACTGGGATGGATATATCTCTGTAAAGGGGCTAAAGTTTGCTCATTTTCTTTGGTGATGTTTTTTTCTAACTGGTGTACCTTATACTCTCCTTTTGCCATTTCCTGAGAGAGGCAGGCACTCCAATTACAGGTATGCCTGGGGCACGATGGACTGGCATATAAGCACATATCCAACCATTAGTAAGGTTACCTATTTATGCTACTGCTTCACTTAGTCATACTTAACCCTCCTTTAGTCACCATAAAGCATAGTCCAAAAGGAACAAGTCCACCATACCGGAACATGGTGACCACCATACTGGAACATGGTGACCATCTCGGTAATCGTTGGCTGACTGCCGAAGTCTGTCTTTGTGCAGCTGGCATTTGGCTCCTGTTGGGCGTTTGCCAACTCTAACCGGCAGGGTGAAACCTTTTTGGTTTCTGGAAAGTGGATGGGCATCATTATGGCCCTTGAATATTTGTAGACTAAAGTTAGGTTGTCTTTGGGCTTGCTCCATTGGTCTTGGGAAAAGTTGTCCACATCTGCAGTTGGTTGCTTCTGACACAGAATCAGGATGCTTCTGGGCATGGTACGCAGTCTGCTAGGTCTTGCGAGGAGTCTACATGTGCCGTCGGCTGCTTCTGGGCGAAATCTCCTGTGTCGTCCTTGAGAGCGCCGCCTCTGTCGTTGTCCTCTCTTGACTGGCGAAGTCTAGGTCAACGGCCCTCTTGCAGTGTGATGCAGGGATCCAGTAGCACTTGACAGCAGTGTTGGTAATCAGTGAGATCTGGTAGGGACCTTTCCACCTGGGCGCCAGGGCTCTCTTGTCCACAGAAGAACCTTGATGCAGACCCACTCTTTGGCTGGAGGTCCTGGCAGAGCTCAACTGGGTTTCTTTAACCTGTGAATGAGAACCTTGAACTATTTAATGCACTACCATAGTCTTAATACTTGATCAACTGTTAGCTGGAGGTTGGTGGCCTGGATTTTAGTAGGGGGTGAACTGAGAAAAGTCATCGGTTTGCCCATGAGGGCTCCACACTTTTTCTCAGAAAGAGGAAAGGGGTGTGTGTGTCTTTCTCCTTGGCAGCAAACAAGTTTCACAGTATAGAAGGATTTATTATCAGCTGGAAGGTACACAGTGTGAGAAGCACTTCTGTGCCTTGTTCTAGCTTCTGTTGGTAACAAAAAACACCAGCCTTCATTGTGTGAATTCAGTTATGAGAATTCACCTTACAAATCATAAAGATTGCCAACTTCTCTGCCAAACTAGTGAAGTTATGCTGTTAATCATGGCATTATCAACTGCATATAGCTCAGACTACACGGAAGGTATGGGCTTGCCCTTCCCTTGAAACATGGTGTGCCCCGATCTCCTTGATATTCCCTTTTCTTAATTGCAAAAAAGGGACTTCATAAAATTCCAAGACCCCCAGGTGATCAGGCTGGAAGTTTGGATTTCATGAGGAGAGATCAGGAAAACACACACACCAGGCTTTGCAGCAAGGTCACAACACATTTAGGGCATCAAGAAATGCTTCATGCGGTGAGTAATACATTTTACATCTTTATTTATAGAGAAAGTCAGTGTAGCTGTAGGAAAATCTTGAAACTTTAGTATAGATCAGCTAGCACCAGTAACTACTAGGTATTGGGCTTGAATGCCATTTCTTTCGCAAAGAACTAAAGGGCTTTTTGAAGCGCTGGTGCGGAAGGGTGTGGCATTGTGACGCTAACATCATGAGGTGTCTGCATAAGTTGGCCAGGCTGATTAGGACACTCATTTTCTAGTGACCAATTTGACCACAATAGTGCCATATTCAAGGCGATTTTGCTTTTTGCTCACATCATGTTCTCGTCCACTGCTTCTGCCCTTGAATCTACAACGGATTCTGCATTGTTGGTTGTTTTTTTAAAATGAGATTTCTTTCTTAATCGCTTGAACTCTAAATGCAATTTAACTTTTCAGAGCCTGAAATTTCTATTCTTTCTACAATTCAGTGCCAGTAATACATTAAAAACATGCAGGGAACTTAAATATACAACAGCCTAACTAAAAATCCTTTCTTTCTTTAGGAGGAGAAATCTCCTTCCCCTTTGTGCGGCCTAGAGACATGTACTAGTTTAACTCTTATTCTACCTGTCTCTTTGCAAACTAAGCCACAAATCAGTCAACTTCTTTCTAGCTGTCTTGAACAGAATTTGAACATTTTAAACCTTTAGTAGAAGGAGTTCTAACATTATAACATTATAAACATTGCGCATTTGGGATTCAGAATACAGGAGTTTTTCAGCAGGACTCTAAATGGGCAGGCATTTATATTCTCAATGATTAGTCTGCCCTTTCATCTTAGGACATACATATAAGACATAAAAGGAATTTGAACATTCATTTATGCTCTTAAGGGATTCTTAATCATTTTCCATGCACCATGCATTTTCTGTGTAGTGGGGGGCAACGAGATGCATGAACGGATTCATGTCTGCTCAATTTGGCCAGTAACATGTTTGAGCCACAATGAGTTCTTCCTCTGAACTTTTTGGAATCTTTTCAAATATTTAGGTCAAAGGCAGTTGCAAGATGGAATAGATAAAAACCTAACACTGTTTGTTTGGCTGCTTCACAGCAGAGTTCAGTGAGACTCCCTCCCGGGATTTTGTGTGCCTTTTTAGACATCTCCAAAATATATCTGCCCCTTGGGCTTCCAAGTGTACCCTCCAAATGGAGGATTTTATCTCAATCAAAGCTTCCAGACAGCGGAAACTGTTTAGAAACAGCTCTATTTTCCCAGCCATTTGCAGGTCCTGGCCCATAACTTCTGTACATATACACTGTGGGCATTGCTAGTGCCGCTAGCAGCTCTGCTCGCTTGCTTCCTCAGGTACCCATTTTACTGACCTGTCTTTTGTACCGGGACCAGCCCATTTCAAGTCTCGTCGGCTCCTCCAATAGACCAGCTCCACTTTTCTGTTTTGCTGGGTCTCACAGAGGTCTTGGGTTGGGAGTTCAGCATGATCCGGACCCATGGTTTCACCCGAAATGGCAGGCTAAGCCAACGGGGATTTCTAAAGGTCCTTTACCTTGTGTCCACACTGGAATGGTAGTCCCCAAAGAGCTTCTACCAGTGTCAAATCCCAGACGAGGCCCCCAGGTATTGTTGAGGATTTCCAAGGCACTGACAAAGAGACTAGTGAGACACTAGAAACAGTTTTATTTTTGGCAGCAAAAAAGAGTTAGCACAGCGATGGGCTGAATCCCAATAGGAGAGGGGAGGCCCAGAGATTAGTCAAACCAGGCTTTTTGTACCGCAGCATAAACATGTGCAAATGTCTCTTTTCCATGAGAACTATTTAAATACATTCTGAATCCAGACTTCAATATTAGGAGCCTGTGTTCTGTTAATTCCAAATAACAAGTTTTTGAACATGCCTGTCAGTTCTTATAGTCGACACCCGGCACAAGCCAATAAAACATGACTAGGTACTTAAACAATTAGAGTGACCTGTGCCAGGAGAGAGGCATGCAAGCCTACTTGTATCCCTGTACCTTTGCCGGGAGAAGGACCTGCAACCCTGTGGACTCTCTTGGACCTCTTATGCTATCCTTCTGGGAAGGCTGTCTTGGGTTGGGATGTGAAGTCACGTCTTGCAACGGTTCTGCTCCTGCCTAGAATGCCCCTTAGAGAAGGTGGAGGGAGGAGATGATGGATCTGTCCTATGGTGGTCTTGCCCCAGGGTGCCCCAGGGCTATATTTGAGTCCCATGCTTTTCAACGTCTACATGAAACCTCTGGAAGAGATTATCCAGGAGCGCGGGCTGAGGCATCACCAATGACACTTAGCTTCGCCTCTCCTTCTCAGCTAATAGAGGTGAGGCAGTTGAAGCTCTGAACCAGCACATGGGCAGGAGAGTGGGCTGCATGAGGGCCCAATAAACTAAAATTTAATCCAGAGAAGACAGAAATATTGTTTGTGGGTGGTTCATCTATCTGGTTAAGTGACAGTCACCCTGTTCTGGAAGGTGGAGTTACGTACTTCCTAAAGGGTGAGGTCTGCAGTTTAGGGATGAAGATGGATCCATCCTCATCTGTAGAGGTGTAGGCTTCCTCGGTGGCTCAGAGCACCACCTGTTTTTAGTTTTTTGTAGTTATTTTAATTATTATTAGACACTTAGTGATTTTAATGATTTTCACTCCTGCTGGTTTTAGTTTAGTATATTTATTTCTATTTGAATCTCGGCTGGTTTTATTCTGTATTAGTTTTATTCTGTTTAATTTTTCCTTATTATTTTAAATGTTTTGTACACTACCTGAAGAACTTTGGGATTGGGTGGATTAAAAGTGCAATAAATAAAAAGGAAAAATAGAACTAAAATAAAATAAACAACTAAAATACAAATAGAAATAAGAAAACAGTGACCTGAGTTGAAATGATAAGCCAATGAAAAGCCACTTTGAGCCATGGAGGGAGCCTGTGCCTCTACGGACAATGATGGATCCATGACCATCCCCAAACTACAGACATCACCGTTTGGGAAGTGTGTAACCCCCCCCCCCCCGCCAGAACAGGGTGAATGTCACTGAGCCGTAATGATGGACTACCTGCAAACAGTATGTCTGTCTTGTCTGGATTGAATCTCAGTTTATTGGCCATCATCCAGTCCATTCTCCTGCCCATGCGCTGGTTCAGAGCTTCAACTGCCCCACCTGTACTAGCTGAGAAGGAGAGGAAAAGCTAGTTGTCATTCATGATACCTCATCCCGCACCCCTGGTTAACGTCTCCCAGTGGTTTTATGTAGATGTTGAGAAGCATGGGGGTGAAAATACAGCCCTGAGGCACCCTGTAGCAAGACCACCGTAGGACAGAGCCACAATCCCCCACCATCTTCTCTAAGGGGCATTCTAGGCAGGAGCGGAACTGTCACAAGATGCGACTTCACATCCCGATTTAAGATGGCCTTTCCAGAAAGATGGCAAGAGAGTCCACAAGGTTGCATGCCCTCTGTCCTTCTCCTGGCACAGGTCTTCTCTCAAATAGGAATTTTCAAACATCCGGACTCAGCCATCCGGACTCTTGGCTAGGGATGTGTGTTGCCAGGAAATCCAGCCCTTTAAGGGCTCGCGGGACTTCCAATAGGAATCCAGTAGACGTACACTATGAATTTAGGAATAGGGCATCCCTGAGCACATCCTCAATACAGGAATCAAGCATGATCAAGATCACAACTGAGCTCACATGTAGTTTCAAACAAGAATACCACTCCTAGTATTCCCCACAGCGACCCATAAAACAGAATGCAATGCACAACAACTAAAACCCTCAAAATGAATGAAAGATGAGCCGGCTGTGCTTGCTAGGGGCACCTTCACTAACCTGAGTCACCCCCATTATGCAAATTATGCACTTACCTTGTCAGAAGTGATGGGAGCAGTCTGGTCCTCAAAGTCTTCAACTGATGTTAAGGATCCTGGTGGGATGCATCATTCCTATGCACGCTTACCTTGCAGAAAGCCTGATTGGGAGCTGAACACTGTTAAGTTTTATCACAAATCTGGCACAACCAAGCTCTTTGGGCAACCCAGAACAATTCTCCTCTCAAATGCAGTAGCAATAAATTGCAATACTCAACAATTAACACCCCCTCCCAAATGCAGTATCAATAAAATGCAATACTCAACAATTAACCCCCCAATGCAGTATAAAAATGCAATACTCAACAATTAACACCCCTACAATGCAGTATAAATAAAATGCAATAAACAATTTAAATCATAAAATGCATTACAAAATAAATTGCAGATATCCAAATGCAAATTGCCAAATGTTGGAAAGACGCAAAAGGTTTAAACGGTACAATATGGGAAATAGCACTCAGAGAAACGTACTCAACATTTTAGACTATAAAGAAGACAAAAGAAAAAAGACACTTTTGCAACAGAATGACAATGTTTTATTATATAAGCACAAACAAAATGGAAGCACACAGGTTTCAGATGCCTTTATTAGGTTATTGTTACAAAAGTTTCTCAGGACAGAAAAATTAAAATACAGAATACTAAAGAAAGCAGCCTTCCTTTTGATTTAGTATCTATTCTCCCATTAATTTATTATATTTTAACTCTGCCTAATAACGAACGTTGAATTTGTAGGGTGTATTTATAGTTTGGACTGCAATTTATTGCTTATTCTTCACAGGTATGGTTTCTGTATTATGCTGATATTTAAGTTTAATATTTGCAAATAAAAAATAAAAATAAAAATGCACTACACAACAATTAAAACCACAAAATTCATTAAACAATGAAAGCGTTCAATTAGGAAGCAAGGAAGCAACCTTGGTAAGGTGTATTTAACCCTATCACTGCCAACCATTCTTCCTCTAAAGCACCTTTTCCCAACCTGTTGCCCCTCCCATTTCACAGTTAAATGCACTGGGATTTACTTCTGACTAAACACACATAGGACTTCACGATAAACCATTAAAGATGGCACAAACCAACTCTTACAATAACGTTCTTTGGGCAAATCACAACAATTAAAACCCTCAAAATACACTGCAATATGAAATGCAATACACAAGAATTAAAACCACAAAATTCATTATCAAATGAAATGTAATATAAAATGTAAAAGCACAGTTAGGAAGCAAGGAAGCAATCTTGGTAAGGTGTATTTAACCTTAGCACTGCCATCCATTCTTCCTCTAAACCAACTTTCACCAACCTGGTACCTTCCCATTTCACAGTTAAACAGATTGGGATTTTCTTCTGAGTAAACACACACAGGATTGTGATAAACCCTAAAAAATGACACAAACTAACTCTTACAACTAAGCTCTTTGGGCAGTTCACGATTAAAACCACAAAACGCATTGTAAAAGCAAATCCAATACACAACAATTAAAACCACATAATACTTTGTAAAAGAAAATCGAACAAATAACTAAATTCACAAAATACGTAATGAAATAAAATGCAGATAGCCAAATGCACATAAACAAATGTTGGAAGGATGCAAAACATTTAAACACAAGATGGTACATTATGGCATGAGAAATGGCACTCTCAGAGAAACTTATTCAAGTTTTTAGAGTATTAAAGAGGACAAAAAAAAAGACACTTTTGCAACAGAACGCAGGGGAGGGAGGACCCCACATAACACAGCTTCCCCCTCTCACCCTAGGTCAGGGTCACAGGCCTGTCTCTCACACAGAAGCCTGGCAGCCTTCCAACATCCAAACCTACAAGGGGGATGTTTTGCCCCCAAGTGGTGGCAAGGCAAGCCAGGTAAGCCACCACTGGGGCACAAGGTGGACAAACCCCTCCCCCATTGGTTTGGATGTTGGAAGGTGGCTTGCCCCCAAGGCAGGGCTAAGTGTGGTTTTTGTTTTTGATGAGCCTCCTCCAGGTGAGGCTCTGGCCCAATCCAGCCACCACACAGACTCCAGTGGCAAACCCTTACCAGCAAAGCTGCAGATTGAAACAGTCCAGGTGAGCAGGCAAGTAGTTTGGCAAGCAGAGCTTGGAGAAGCAAGAAGGCTCTCTTGCTGGCAGTTGAGGCAGAAGGCCAGGTGTTTCTTGTGGCCCAGGCAGCCCCAAGGTGCCAGTTGGGCCTTAGTGGTGCTCCCAGGAAGGAAGGAAAGCAACAGCAGTGCCAGTTCTTTGTTGAGTTTCTCCCCCCTATGCAAACTCTCCACCTCACAGCTGAACTGAGTCTGGCAGATTTTCCCATTCAAAGCAGGTGCTTTACTCCTGAGCAATGCCCTCAGTCCTTGAACCCATTTAGCTCTGTGTATGGGAAGTGGGGAATGGACCCCTTCTGTAGCTGAAGGCTCTAGTCTGGGGGAAGCCAGAGGATAGGGCCATTGTATCTTTAACAGTTTTATAGAAAAGGGAATTTCAGCAGGTGTCATTTGTTTATAGGAAGAACCTGGTGAAATCCCAGATACAAAAGAGGGTAGGGCTCCTGCAGCTTTAACTGTTGTGAGGAAGAGGGAATTTCACCAGGTTCTTCCTATAAACAAATGACACCTGCTGAAATTCCCTTTTCTATGCAAATGTTAAGGATACAGGAGCCCTGTCCTCCTTTCCATAGGGTCACCCTAGGAACCCTTGACTTATGCTTCTTTTCTGTTACGTTTACACTGAATAGTGGTGCATTGACTGGGTGATTTGTGGAAGAGGCTTTTCTTGAAAGGGGGTATGGATGTTTTGGGGTGGGGTGGGTGCCTGAGAGTGAGGAGAGAGATTAAAAACTGAAGAGTTGACTGTGGGGGGATTCCAGATGTAAGGGAATACTAATATTTATTTTGGGGTTTTCAAGATTGCACACACCCCTTCCCCTGCCTACACTGGGCCCTGAGTGCTGATAATGAGGGCTGTCTATTAAAATATTGAAACCAATTTAATTATATTTTTAACTTTTGCATGTTTCTATTTATAGCTTTTAACTGTATACGTTTTAATTTTGTAAAGACACCTTGAGGCCCAGTATTGGGCAAAAGGCAGAATACAAATAAAGATAATAATTATAATAATAATAATAATAATAATAATAATAATATAAATGATTTTAGAGGATGAGCCAGTTACAAGCCAGATTGATCAGGTTGAAATGCAAAAAAACTCAGTCCCACATGCCATGGAGCTGCAAGGTAACTAACAGTTTAACAGCAAAGAGGTGCTGCCAGGCAGTATTAGCAGGGCTATAAAATGCTTTCTTCCCCCCCTTGCTACACTGAAAAGATAAGAAAACATACCTCTAAGGCTCAACTAAAGCTCTGAACTGTGTTTAAGCCAGGCTGCTGTGGCCCCTTGGAGCGCAGCAAGACTAGAACTCACAGTGTGGATTAGCTAGATTCCTTTTTTTCATTGTGATTTTTTCCCTTCTTCTGGTCCTGTCAATTTAGCTTTTAGATTCATGTTTGTTATGTATCAAGTCCAGATTATTTGATGGTGCCATCAATGGCCCATTTACGCTACATTAGCAGCCCCCCCAACACTTCCTTCTCCCCTCCTTGCAAGGAGGGGAGAAGGAGGCACAGGACTCCAGCCCCTGCCACCTGTCAAGCCTTCATGGGCTCCTTCCTTGCAAGGAAAAGGACTGTGAAGGCATGACAGGTAGTGGAGGCAGGAGGCGCTCCTTGCCTGTAATGTCTTGTAAAAGGCCCCTTTTACAGCCACCATTTATGCAACATTAAATGGTGATCTTAATTATTCTACACAAAGCTAGAGTATTAATTTCAAAGACTGGTGACTGTGACATGAATTCCTTCAAACTGCCAACCCCTATTTTGGGACTCTGTGTCAAATTTGACACCTGGTCAAATTTGGGGAGTGTTTTGTTTTGTTTTGTTTCTTCCATCATACCCTGATGACAAGTTCTGGAGAAACTGAAAGTTTGCAGTCTTGGTGGGTCCTAATAAAGATATTGACTAACTACAGATTTTAGTTTTTTTTATTTTATCATATACCTTGTCCTTGTCGCAATAGTGATTATTTCTCATTTCATTTTTCTCAACTATCAAAGCCATCCTGCTATCACTACAGCATTCAATAGGATGTGCTTAGAAGAATGTGTAGTTAATGCAAAAGTACCATGCAACCCAATCATGTTTTCATGTGGTTCTTATTTATCCTATGGAATCACGGTCTTGAAAGATTTCTAAAGTGCTGTTTACCAGCCCAGGAGAGAAATGAAGGAGCAACAATTGAAAGACAGTACCAGAGATGTTTGATCATCAAGAAGGAAATCTCCCAAGCATCTCTCAAAGGCTCCTGATATCACAGTCTTTATGAGACAAAACTGTCATTGATAGCAATGTTGCCTCAGGCAGTAGTCTGCCTTATTTATGATATGATTTGAACAAGCAAACAAGCAAGCAAACAAACAAACAAACAAACAAACAAACATGTTTCAGTTGCCACCTCCCTTCTAGCCATAGCAAAATGAATCCATGAATCTAGCCAACAAAAGCTGCTCAGTTCTGCTTAATAGCCAGAAATCAATAGTCATGGCACAACCAATGGTCCTTGCAGCTGATTTGCAATTTGAGGAGGAGTTACTATGGCTGTGAGCTGTAGCTATACTAAAGCACCATTACTTAAAGTTCTCAGCTGAATTTGGGATAGGGGACAATCCCCATTATTAGACCTGAGAGCTAGTCTCTAGTAGAGACACCCAAGAATTTTCGGGGTCTGCATTTTTTAAGTGAAATGAATGAATTCAGTTTTCCCAGACTATACATGGATCAGCACACTGCCATTCTTCAGATTTCACACTCTCTGGCTCAAAAAAAAAACCATATGCATAAAGAAATGTATGTTTCAGACTCATTCTGGCCGTGCCATCAACAGTTAGTATCTGGACAACATGAGCAGGCACACTGGTCACCTGGTCACAGTTTCCCCCCACTTTGTTGAGATGTATTCCATTTCTATTGAAATTATATTAACTATTTTAATTATTTCCAAATCTCCATCTATACATAAACATAAGCATCCTCTTTGGTCCTCCTTTTTGTGTGATGTGTAAGTGGCCATTCTGCGCAGAGGCATCTGTGTGCAGAAGAAATGCCTACTGAGAGATACACATGTTACAGGTCGCTAGGTGTACCAGCCAGCCTTCCCCAACCTGGCGCCCTCTAGATGTTTTGGCCTACAACTCCCGGCGTTCCTGACCATTGACCATGTTGGCTAGGGCTGATGGGAACTGAAATCCAAAACACCTTGGGGCAGCAGGTTCGGGTAGACTACATTAGATAGTAAATCTCCACGTAACTTAGGTTTCTAGAATGCTTGCTTATAAGGATTCTGGTGAAAGCACATTGAGGCACATGAAATGCATTTCTGTGTGCAATTCAGATGGCGTGCAAGTGTTATATTATAGTTAATCACGCAGGTGGCTTTACAAGGTATCTATTTTACAATATGGAGTGTTCAGAATTAGTTTTATAAGTTACAGAAGAAGCAGAGTATATTTGTTTTAAGAACATACACATATGCCTCTCCATATGTCTTCTGGGAAGTGTGTGGGTGGGTGGGTGGGTGGAGTAGGGGGGACTTTAACTCTATGCTCCACAGCTGTGGTCCCAATTCAGCTCAGACCTCCACACCTCGAATTTACCTTGCCCAAAAGACATCCAACTGTAATACTAGTTGCAGGTATAAGGCAAAGTCTTAAAAGCTCTTACCCCAGCTCCTGATCCATATTCAGTCCCATGCACCAATTCTGAGTAAAAAATAAAAAAAATGTGTCTGTGGGGTAGGTATCCACATCTTCAAAGTCACACATAGGGTAGATCTACACTACTGTTTTATAATGGTATTGAAGTGCATTGACAACTGTTGGGGCCCAGGACACATTCCATATACTGTTTCCAAACCACTTTCAGAGCGCTATATCCTGCTTCATGTAGATCAGAGTGACCAGATACAAAAGAGAGGAAGGCTTCTGCAGCTTTAACTGTTGATGAAGAGGGAATTTCACCAGGTGCTGCATGCATACAAATAACACCTGCGGAAATTCCCCTTTCTATACAACAGTTAAAGATACAGGAGCCCTGTCCTCCTTTTCAGATAGTCACCCTAGCAAGGTTATCTAATGAGAGTAGAGATATCTTTCTCTGGGAAAATGAAGCAGTGAAGAACAAAAGTTGCTCAGCACCCCATGAATTATTTCCCGAGTGGAAAGTAAACAGGAGAGCGAGAGAGAAATTAATCCTCTTTGCTGAACAGAATGTAAAAAAATCCCAGTAATTCCATAAATGGCATTTACTGCTTCGACTGAAAAGTTTTGATGTTTCTCAATAAAAACAGCAGCAAAAAGGGGATGAAATGCTTTGCATTTGTGCAACGGGTTTCACAGTTGCCACCTCAAAGCGTAGGGATGATCGGCTCTGTGTTTGCTTTGTGTTTAGGCTGTCTCCCAAAGAGCTTGAGCTTGGGTCTTCAGGGGAATTAATGTGTACTTGAAATGATGACTTCATGCAAAAGGTTGCAGCCAATATGCCAGTTCCCTTCAGGTCAAGTGAAAAGAGGTGAATGCTCTGTGGCTCTTTCCCTCTCTTCCCAGGAACATCTAGTTTTATACAACATGTGATGTGGCCTAAAAGTGTGGTGCGTTCCTCTCTATCCTGGCTGCTAATAGCCAATGACTTCAGGCCAAAGCAGAAACACACACAGACACGCACAGTGCCATGACAGCATGTTGAATTCGGGTAAACTGTGACATTATTGGGCGTGCGAAAAAGAATGTTGTGTGGGGAGCAGGGGAGGGTGATCCCGAAAAAGAGAGAGAAGTGAGTGACTGGGTGAGTTGACCTTGTGTGCTGGGGTTGTGGGATGATGAGAGAGGGAGAGAGAGAGGGAGATAGTTGGGGGTGATCCAGAGAGAGAGAGAGAACTAGTAGTTTTGTGTTTTGCTTTGTGTTCTGATCCTTGGGCAAGTTACTTGCCTTTGAATCTCACTTAGGGTGACCATATTTTGGAAACCAAAAAGGAGGACAACATGGCCACCCCAAGGGGGTGTGCCCACCAACATGTCCAGTTCCCAAGGGGGTGTGCCCACCCAAACATGGCCTTGGTCACATGTCTGATTTCACAGTGTACAATTAAGACAAACCTGTTCTACACAACATCTTCATGTTAAAATCACTAAAATAAAGAACAAGTGAAACATTCAATGTATCTGAAATTACTCACTCCTATTTTTGTAGCTTTTGCTGTACTTTGAAGCTTTTGCTATGCTCTGTGTGATACAGTTTTCCCTTCCCTCAAATATCTTTTCTGACTGCAAATCCTACACTGGATGACCGTAGCCCCAAATTTCCTAACATTTAAAACTTTCCCCATCACTTTTCTCATATCCATACTCACAGATGCAGCATACTGCTACCACTAAACAAACGAAGCAGCTGACAAGCACAGAGAAATCTAGTACAATAAACTAGCAACCTAGAATGCAGGAAGAGTACAAAATACGATTACCCCACAACATTAGCCATGAAACAAAATGGATTAAAGGCTATCTCACCTCACCTGTTTGGCTTTCTGTGAAATGGGTCTTTTGTAACTGGCTGTGCCCACCATGGAAGGCATTATGTGAATGGGCAATCCCCATGGCAGCCATTTTGTAACAGCACCCATGACAATTTCTCAAAATTCTGAATGTGCCTAATGGCCCAAATAGGTTGGAGACCGCTCATTATAGGACAAGAGAGAAAGGGTCATACAGTTGCAGATCTCTTGGCTGAATTCAAGGTCTGGATTCCGTTTTAGAGAAGGCCGTGAGGGTCTCATGCTAGTGGTGGGCAGGGCCAAAGGCAAAGTGGACATGGCCCAGAATACCAGCATATTGTAACTTAAAGCTCTTACTTGCAGTAGCTGAGCCTTAGGAGAGGCACTTCAACCTCTTGGCATGAGGAAAAATGGCACAAATCCCATTGTGTGGAAGGCAGTGGGACTAGGGAAAGGGGGTGTTACTATTTGGGTTACTCCAAAGATTCAGATTGGGACCCCATGAGGGATGGATTTGGTCCCAGGTCTGAGGATCCCCACCTCTGACTAAGACCTTAAGGGACAAATTAAATGTTTCTCTAATCGGACATAGTGGAGCTATGCATTATATTTTTTTATTTACTTTTGTGTAAGGAAACCTTGTCTCCACTTCAGCTTGGAACTGGGCAGAGTCTCTTCAAGTGCCAGGGCCCAGAAAGTATCTGTGTTGTTCTACTGCATTCTACTGTAACTGTTGTAAACTTTGCCATTAATGTTTATTAGTGTAAGTATGTTGCACATTATGGTTTTGATTTTGTGAACTGTCCAGAAAGCTTCGGCTATTGGATCTGGAGGGATGGATTCTTGTGTGTGATGAGTGCAGTCAACTGGTTTGACATTTGAGAAACCATTTGTGGAAGGTCCTGCTACACTTGGCCTTTCCATTTCGATCTCGACTGTCGGATTGTTTATTACTTCAGAGGTCATGCTAGGTGAAAGATCAAAGAGCAGCGTTGGAATCTGCACTTCTGCTACAGAGGGAGGAGGTACTCCATCAAATTAATAGCTGGGCTCTGGGTGGGCCCTCTCCCTTGATTGCCATCCTGCTCTTTCTCAGGTCAACACCATTACCTACATCCTGAAGTGTAGGACTGCATTTGAGAATAGAATTATGAAAATTCCCAAGTCATTCATGCTTGCCTAACAAAATACAAGCCTACACAAAAAAAGTTGTGTGTGTGTGTTTTACTAACACTACTAAACAAGGAACACATTCTTTATAGTTGCCCAAACTGTGCTTTGATGTTCTTTGTGTTTGCAAGAGAATCGGGATATTTTGTATGTGAGCTGTCAAGCAGATGAACACATGTGCCTGGAGACAGCTGACCAAATTGAAATGAAAATCCTGTGGCTCACAGGAGAGGGGAAGGGGAAAGCAGGTGCAGTGTGGCATCTGCGGTGTGACCAAAGATCCAGAACAGTTGCCTTGCCCTAGAGAAGATTTAATGCTAACACAATGACTTTGCAAGCTGTAAAAGACATGATGTTAAAAAGGAAGAGAGGTTGAGATCCCATTCTAGCACTCCCCTGGGTTTTAAGAAGCCAGGACTTTGAATTAAATAGATATTGGCTCAATTCGGACGACACAATAAACAACTGGGGTGGGGGAAACAGTTGTCAGTTGTTTTGACTATTGTGTCATCCGAACGCTGCCATAGTCAACTCAGCGCTGATCCTCATCCCCACCACAGTTGATTATTTATTACCATGTTGTGTGGGGAGTGCCCCCTAGGGTTAGGGTTAGGGTTAGTCAACCCACCATTGACTATCGTGTTGTCCGAATTGAGCCATTGAGATGAAACCCAGAGAGGCTGAGGTATGTATCCTTTAATAGCTCAAGGGGCTAAAGAACAAGTCAATTTGAGAGCCATTATGGTATGGAGGTTACAGTGCTGGACTGGGACTCGGGAGATCTGGGTTCTAATCTCTACTCGGCTATGAAACACACTGGATGACCTTGGGCCAGTCACTGACTCTCGGCCTAACCTACCTCACAGGGTTGTTGTGAGGATAATATGGAGAGAAGGAGGACTATGTGAGCTGTCCTGGGTTCCTTGTGAGAGGAGGAAAGGCAGGATAGAAATGTAATAACAACAACAACAACAACAACAACAACAACAATAATAATAATAATAATTTTATGGTTAGTATCTAAAGGGCTAGGTGTCAGATAGATCGCTTGCTAGTGGGATCACTGGGGCACATCTCAAAAGCATAGATGTTATCTGCATGCGATTGACTCTGTTCAGGCAACACGCTAAGCCATGGTGGTTAAGCATTTTGAGCTTAGCATATCATGCGACCCATGACTTAGTGTATCATGTGAACTATTCCTAACCATGGTGGCTCCATAACCTCTGTTTAAACATGCTCACTACCATTTGCTGCAAAAGGGTTAGCTGCCTAACCATGGCTTAGCGTGTTGTCTGAACAGGCCCATTGCCTGCTTTAGGGGGCTGGCAGGATGGGCCTGAAAAAAGCTGTTGTCTCTAAAGTTTGGGCGCAATTTCCCTAAACTACAGTGTGATTATTTAACTTCCTGAGTGATTAAGGGCAAAAACTGGCAGGTCTAAGTTGGGCTGATTTGCAATGGAGGATCAGTTGAGGGAGAAGTCCCAGTTAGCTCAGTGCTGCAAGTCTCAGGCCAGACATCCACGTCAGAGTTGAATTTTGTCACATGGCCAGCCCATATGAAAGCCTAACAGCTATATGTTGTATCAGCATAGGCGGAACTAAGAAAGAAGAAGAAAAGCAGATAGGAAGATGAACTCAGTAATGCAGAGGGAAGACAGATTGAGAGAACAGCAGCCAGGAAATGGCCCGCATCTAGGGTTGCCATATTCTGGATCCACAAAACAGGGACAATTTTTTTTGATTGGGGGGAGAAGGGGCTAGGATTTTTAAAAAACTGAGCAATATGTAAAGGTCTAGGGAAAGGAAGAAAGCTGTCTAAGCTTTAATTATCTAACAGCGCAATCCTATGCGTGTCTACTCAGAAATAAATCCTATTGAGTTAAATAGGATTTATTCCCATGTAAGTTTGTATAGGATCGCAGCCTAAAGTACTTAAGCACCTGCAAATAAATAATAGGCAAAGAACAATTTAAGCAATCAAACAGAAAAAAATGACACTAAATTACATTTCTCCACTAGTTCTCAAAAGCTAGAGGAGAACTCAATACCCCAATCGCCCAAGTAGTTACCACAGGATATTAATATTAAAAGATAACGTTTAACCCCAAAGTAGCCATCTACTTCGTGTTCAAGTGGAGGCTCTAGCAGAATATGTACTGTTCGGTGCCACTAGATGAAGAGATCATAATGAATTGTAAATAATTGTAACAATAATAATTTTGATTTTCTTAGACATATTTAAAAGGTAATACCCCCTCACCCCCCCCACGTACCCCAAATTAAACTTAAGGCATGATTCAACCAAAGTTAAGCACTTTTAAGGCTGCAATTCCATGCCTGCCTACCTGGGAGTAAGACTCATTGAACACAGTGGGGCTTATGTTTGAGAAAACATGCATAGGGTTCTGCGATTTAATTGGTTTCAATGGAATAATGTTAAATGCCTGCTTTTCCCTGCACATTTACTTGGAAGCAACCCCCACTGCAGACAATGAGAACTACTGCATGTGTACTCAGAAGTAAGTCCCAGTGAGTTCTGTGGAAATTACTTCTAATTAAACATGCATAAGTTTAGGTAGCTAAAAGTGTTTAATAGTAGCTGGATTGTGCCATTATGTGTATATTTTTTGTTTTTCTTTTTAAAATCCAGATGAAAATCTCCTTTACTGTATTTTATTCAGTTAAAATGAAAGTCTGCTTTTGTGCTTTGTTGCAAAGGCCCCCTCCACAAGGATGCGCTTTTGCGCCCGGTTCGGGGATTATGCGCATTATCGCGGAGGCGCATTTACACCTAATCCCTCTGCACGGGAGGCGGCGAGAGGCGGCAAAGCGCATTAATTGATGTCCAAAAAGCGCTTTAGAAGACGTTAATGCGCATAATCGCTTGTTCACACGGGGAAAATGCGCTTTAACGGCCGGAGAAAAATAAAAGTCGCTATTTAACGTGCATTCGAAAATGCGCATTATCGGGGAGATAACGCGCCTGTACGCCCGTTTTGCGCTCCGCTGGTGTGGAGGTAAAATTTATAATGAGCCTTCAAGGCTCATTAAACGTCTCGTGTGGAGGAGGCCAAAGTAAAGTTTTTGTAGTTTTCTTTTTAAATTGAGAAATATTTTTCTACACACATAAGTGTATACAAGGAAAGCTACTTCATGTTTTTGCAAAGCACAAATTAAAATTAAAATATCAAAACTGTAAAACCAGACTTCTTAAATTCACTGCAATTTACTTCCAAGTAACAGATTTGAGGCTTGCAACTCAAATCCAAAGAGGTGGATTTTTGAAGGCCAGTTTTTTTCAGAGGGACTTTTCTTTTCGTTCTCCCCTCCCTCCTTTCCTCTCCTTCCCCCCTCATCCCCCACTCCCTCCCTCACACACCCTACAAAACTCTCTTCCTTCCCCCATAAACAGCCATGGGGCTCTGCCCAGCACTTACCCCAAAGCTCTGGCAGCAGTGCATGGGACACATGCAGCCTGAGAAGAGCAGGTGTGGCTTTCCCTGCTGCTGCTGCTATTGTTCTTCTACACAGCTGCAGGCGTGTAGGAAATGTTGCTTTTCCATCAGGTAACATACAGGGCTAAGCAATTATATATATAATCCAGTTCACATATAAAGCCTAGGCACATATATTTAATCCAATAATAAATAAGCTAAAGCAATTTTAATTTAGGAGGCACATATAAGATACCAAATGCACAGTAGTGAGCAAGGAAGCAGAAGCACATATCTAAAGATATGTCTGTGACCTTTGAAGTGTAAAGAAAGGCACGAGACATCATGGGGAAATTGTTTCACTGGTTGTTTTGTCATGAGACTTCAGTTAGTAGATGGAACTTAGCTAATGCAAGTGGAACGCAGGTGGATTGTGGCCGGAAGTGACAGGAAACACAAGGAGACTAAGGCAACAGGTCAAGCTTTGCTAAGATTGTTTGCAATTATAGAGGAAACAGATGATTCTGGTAAATACATGTGTGGGTGTAAAAGTGTGGAGGAGAGGGGAGGATGAACAAAGGCGGGGATTTTAGTATTATAATCAGGTGTATCGGATAGGCTGTAACTTTTTATAGGAGGAACCTTTTCCGGCCGGGGACAGGGAATAAAATGCTGTGTGATTTATGATTTTCGGTGTGTGCCAAGCTTGTATAGCCACACCCCTTTTGCAAAAGGCTTTGCAATAAAGAAACTCCCTTTCAACTTTCCAGATTGTGTTGTCCTTTTCTAAAACAGAATGGGCATTTCTAACAGGCGCAATACCTGAGTCAAGGTGAGTGACTCATCTGAGCCTGTGGAGGAGCCCTGGCGCTCTGGAAAAGATGGCAGATTGACCCGCCTTTTTCTCTGCTGCTGCTGCTGCTGCTGAGCAGGCTCAAGGCACCATTTTGAAGGTTGGAATTTCTCTGGCCAGCTGGACCACGGAATCCGGGATTCTTGATCAACCAGCCAGGACATTCTGGAATTGCTTGGAAACCAGGACAATCCTGGTTTTCCTGGACTTATGGCAACCCTACCCGCATCATATGGAAGGGAAAAAAAGAGAGAGAAGTCTTTTTTTTTTTTTTAAAGAGAGCTTGTTTTATATTACTCCTGAGAAACTCACAGTTGGTAGGAAATAGTTTTTCCAACATATGCGGGATTGCCAACTTTCTTTTAGGCAGAGCTCCTCCATTTTCAAAATGCTGTACTGAAAAATTCCAGAAGGTGGTGCTTGCCCCACCGTTGCACTTTCATGCAAGGGATCTGCATGCCCTATCAAGGAGGAGGGAAAATGTGCAACTTAGATAAAGAGGCCATCTATCTTAGCACACTGCTGCTGGAAGTTTATTAGGCATCTATCTGCTGCTGGAATTTTTAGTCATATTTATCTGGGAATAAGTTCCATTGGACTCAGTTGCGCTTCTGAGTAGGTATGCATAGGATTGCACTGTAAAGTGAAGTATTTTAAAGCATTGTTCTTACACCGTTAAGAACTCTCTCTGTTTCATAGGCAAACACGCTGCCACTCACATGCTTCTCCTCACTCCCTTGCTAAAACATATGCTACCAATACATTCCAAGGGGATCGTCTTATCTGGAAAGATCACAAACAACAGTGAGTAACTGAATAGCCATTTTGCTGGAATTTAAAGCAGCCTCTGGTTGGTTAGATGATCTTTCCTGCCTCCAGCTGAGCCCTATCAACTCCCACCATCGCGCATAGGGCCAAAGCCAGACCTATGTTGATCTCTATCAGGTTGGGCGGGCTAGCCTTGAGCAGAGGAACTGAATCAATTAACCTTTGCAACATTAACAACTCAATCCAAACTCTGTTGTGGGGCACTAGGAAAGTTGGAAAGAAACCATCCGAAATGTTGAAGCAGGGGCCCAATTTAGGATACAATCTTTGCATAATGCCAATCTTGCAATTAGTTTTTGCTCAACAGGGCTGGCAGTAACCGTTAATTTTTTACCCCTATATTTATAATTGCCATGCTTTTACATTATATTCCCATCTAGGGAATCAGGACATACCCACTTAATTGGCTATAGCATTTGCTGCAACATTAACTGGGATCAAACAAAGCTGTGATCTAAGAGGTAAACCTAGGGTGGCCAGATGCAAAGACAATTGGGGATCCTTCCATGCAGGATTGAGGAAAGCTATATTTCTCTATTCTGTGCAACTCTGAAAGGGGAACCCTGCCGTACTGTGCCTCTAGACACAAACCAGAATCTCTTGCAAAGTCACCCAAGATCATCGGGAATACCTCTCAGATTGTGTTGTACAAACACATTTGTATATGCAGTAAAGTACCATATGCTAGTCTCATTGACCCAAATATGGATGAGCACCTCAGTTGTTTGGAAATTAGAGTCTGAAGCATTTAATCCAATTCACTACTTAAGGCTATAAGTAAGTCTCTCTGCATTCACTTCCTCCCCCAAAGAGAAAGACGAATACAAGCAAGAGTGGCATAGTAACAAGAATATTTGATTTGGACCAGGTAGACCTGAAGCTTGCTGGGTGGCCTTGGGCAGATGCCACTAGTTTCTATACTCCAGGCTCATCTTGAATGCAAAGGGCAAGTGTCGGTGTCACAAACATAATGGCTTCAGGTTCTTATATTGTATTTTTATACTGTTGATGTTTTATATTTTGAATGGTTTTTATGGTTTTAATTTTTGTAAACCGCCCAGACATCTTCGGCTATTGGGTGGTATAAAAATGCAATAAATAAATAAATAAATAAATTTTAGCTGAAGAACTACATCCTCCCTTCCTCTCCCACCATCCTTGCTGCTGCATTGGGTCTCAGCCCCTCCCCCCATCCCTGGCCCATTCTATCTTTCTGACTCCTCCCCAGAGAGGACACCTTCTTGTTCTTCACTTCAGGCAGCAAAATGTCTTGGGCTGACCCTGGCTCAGTTCGAACGACACAAAAATCAACGGAGGGGGGAAGAGGCAACTGTCAGTTGTGTTGCTTATTGTGTCATGTGGCAGGCAACACACAACACACACACAACTGATGGTACACTATTTCGGGCAATTAAACAACAGAGAAAAACAATGGGCTGTTCAGTTGTTTATCCCGAAATCCGTTGCTTAAAGTGTGTCGGGAACCTCCCTCTCTCCATGTACTATTCCACTCGGACATAGAGTTCACTGGCAGGAGCAGCTGAACCCCCCCCCCCCGGCTGTTCCTTTACAGCTGGCAGAACTTGTGGTGCATGATGGGATATGGCCGGTGGACTGGGGGTGGGGGTGGGGGTGGGGGAGGGGGGAGGGGGGAGATGCAGCAGCCCAGAAGAGTTCTGCCAGCCGGAGCAGCCGAAAAACTCCGGCTGCTCTGATACAGCCGGCAGAACTTGCGATGCATGCTGGGATACGGCTGGAGGACTGAGATGGAAGGAGACGCTGCAGTCAAGATGGACGCCAGGACCTTCAGCCGCTCAACGGATGGAGTAGCAACACGTCATGTGGGGACTACCCCCTGCTTAGTGTACTGTGAGTACTTTATCCACCCTCCCTTCCCTAAAGTGTTGCTTGAAACCAGCCAGAGAGATAGGCTGACCATCTGAAAAGGAGGACAGGGCTCATATAACTTTAACAGTTGTAGAGAAAAGGGAATTTCAACCAGTGTCACTTGGATGCAATGAGTTCCTGGTGAAATTCCCTCTTCATCACAACAGTTAAAGTTGCAGGGGCCCTGCCTTCTTTTGTATATGGTCACTCTAGTATAGTGCCTGCACCTTTAACAGTTGTGATGAAGAGGGGATTTCACCAGGAACTAATTGCATACAAATGACACCTGCTGAAATTCCCTTTCCTCTACAACTGTTAAAGTTATATGAGCCCTGTCCTCCTTTTCAGATGGTCAGCCTAAGAGAGATATCTAACGTGCCCCCTCCTCGCATGTTTATTATTGTCCATTATAGAACACTTGAACAGGGCTAAGGATGTCTGCTCCGTCACCACATCTTATCTAGTGATGTTTATTTCAACTGTTTGTGTGGATTTGTTTTAAAACCACACTTATCTGTCGCTGTATCTTCAATGTAGGGTGACCTGATGTGAATGCAGAGGGAATGGAGCTCCAGTGCCTTTAAATACTTGTGGTGAAACAGGAATTTTAGCAGGTGCAGCTTGTCCGCAGCAGAGGGAACCTTTGCACCTGCTGTTCAACTCAATGCCTTAAAGGCACAGGGGTCTATTGGCCTTTGCATTTGCCCCCTCCCTTTAAGAGTGTGCAGATTAACTTAATCCTGACAGAGATAAAGTAATGAGGGGAGGGGGGGAAACAGCTTTGCTGAATTTCTGCCTGGCAGGCTGCTGTTACAGGCCCTTGAGCAGGGATGGTCAAAACAAAACAAGGAGTCTGTCAACTCCAGTGTGTAACAATGTTAAGAAAAATATGAAACCATTTTAGATATAACATATACACATATTAAATTGTTGGGGGATTGCAGGGATCAGTAAGGGAAACTCCCATTGCATGAGCAAAAGCCCACAATGCACAATGTTGAATTTAACCCATAGTAATGAACAGTGCAGTCCTCTTTGTGTTCACTCAGAAGTAAATCCCACTGTGTTCAATGGAGTTACTCCCTTGAGACAGAGCTAGAAATCAGGAAGTCCATGGTTTGAATTTTACCTATGCCATAAACTCAGGCAAGCCATTCTCTCTGAGCCTCAGCAATATGGGGATAATATTACCAACCTATAGGATTGTTGAAAGCATAACAACATACTGTATGTCACATACCTTGAACATCTGTAAAAACCTAAGAATTGCTATGATGAGAAAGGTGCCATATAAATGTTAATCTTGTCAGACCTTAGTGATCCACTAGGTAAAGGGAAAGAACCCCAGTTTCTATGGGATGTTATGCTACTGCAGCGATGTTGTACAGCACATTTGCAAGTAACGTACAAACAAATATTTTTCTCTGAAGTCTTCTAACTTTGGTTGTTCTCCAGATGTTAGCATTATGGTATAGATTAGTTAGATGTCTGTACTATAGCTTAGGATCTAACCCTAACACGGACTGAAATCTGGAACTTACTTCAATGTACTCCCAGGTCCAGAGAACTGCTTTCGCCAAATCTATATTTGCTTTTGCAGTTGTGGTAATACTAGCACATGATCCGCATCACTGCACGTGTTGCTTGTTCAGTGTTAAATAGAATATAGTATAAATAACTAAACTTTGACAGCAAACGGTTGTTCAGCTTTTAAGGAAACCCCAGAAGTATCATGATACATTTTCATGAGGTGTGATTTATTCAGGAATTGTATATTTTGGCTTCCCGCTTTTTATATGAAGTTATATTAGCTTTATGGTGCTATTTTTATACTACATTTTTGGCCCATGAATAAAACTTTAATGTTGGTGTAGAAAGCTTATGCCCTTCATTTCTTTTTGTCTGCAAAATGATGGAAATAATCATAGTCTCTCCCCCCCCCCCCCTTTATTTCTCAGGAACATTTTGAACTTATTAAGAAAACGCTTTCTTAACTTAGTTTCGCCGGCTTTATACATTTTAGCAAGTTTCAGTTTTTCTCTTTTGAATTGTCTTTTTTGTTCATATTAAAGGGCACAACATGGTAAACAATTGGGATTAATCAGAACACGACTGGGATAGCTCTGAAATAAATGATAGTATGCATGTGTTTTATGTTGGGTATACCATGAATAAGCTTGCTCTGCTGGAGCCATCTCATGGCCACCTCACACATTAGGCTGACCAGATAAAATCTAGGTCAGGGCTCATGTAACTTTAACAGTTGTAGAGAAAAGGGAATTTCAGCCAGTGTTATTTGTATGCAATTAGTTCCTGGTAATATTCCCTCTTCATCACAACAGTTAAAGGTGCATGCACTATACTAGAGTGCATGCACTATACTAGAGTGACCATACACAAAAGAAGGCAGGGCCCCTAACTAAGGCCTAACCTAGACCCCCTCTAGATGGATTCTGTTTGACGCCTGGTTAGCCGATTATGCGCATAATCGCTGAAGCGCTTGTAAATGCTTGTACGAAGGAGGTAATTGAGCGCACAACTGGTGGCCTTACCGGTTGTTTGAAATGCGCTTTACAAGTAGTTAATGCGGAGAATCGCTTGTTCACATAGGCAAAATGCGCTTTAACAGCCGGAGGAAAATAAAACTCGCTATTTAATGCACATTCAATAGTGCGCATAATCAGAGAAATAAAGCGCCTCAACTCCCAATTTACACTCTGCTCTTGTAGAGGTAAAGTTTTTAATGAGACTTCAAAGAGCTTTAAACGTCTCGTGTAAAGGCAGCTCTAGTGAAACATATCCATCACATTTTAGACTTCTTTCTGTGGGACTTTGTAAAGATGTATAGCATCACTGCAAAATGCTATGGAATGCAAAAGCTAGTAACTATTTGCTTCATACATGGCAATAAATAAGGCTACTGCTATGCCATCCTAGGTAAAATGAAACTGAGCCAATGTCTCTAACAGCAGAGAAGTGAGATATTTTTATTAATTTAGCAAGCACTGGAAATTGCAGAATGTATGATGGTGGAATTTCAAGAAGCTCAAAAAGTAGGACATCAACTGCTGTAATAACATTTCCTTTAGAATATGACAGATCTGATGAATGCTGACAGGCACACATAAACCAAATATTACATATTCATTGAGAAAACTTTATTAGAGTTTTAGCAAGTAGGGTATCTTTTAAATTTCTAACAACCTGACTTCTGTTTCACTAGGCAAGTTACATAAGTAAAGAACAATGGATCCATTGCTTTTAGTTTCAGTAAGGAAGTCACATAATATTTGTTGTCATATGAACTTTTGGTTAACTGGCAGGTCGTCTCGGGATACCTTCTGTGAGGATCAGCCACGCTTCTTTCTTAATGTTCACTTAGCACTTTGCATATCACTAAACGTTCTATCTTTATACATACTCTTTACCTTTTTGACATTGCTATACATTTCTCTTAGAAATCTACATACTCTATCCAAACAAACATGGTACTATCTCAAATCTGCTATCCATCATTCCAGAGCATTAGAATGATGGATCAATTTCAAGCAAGGGTTCCAAACAAGATTTCTTTTCAATATAGGCAGATTCTCAGCACAGAGAAGGACGACTGCACATTTGATGCTGATAGGGCACACTACACAATTATTAGATTGGGCCAAAATTCTTACCAAAAACAAACAAACCATTATCGATCTTCAGTATAGAGGTCTTTATATTTAATCCATCAAGAGCTTACAGTTACAAAGACAAAGGCTTTATTTTAAAGCCATGTTTCTAAAGATCTGATTGTAGGAATAGAATACTGATATCTTTTAATGTGATGATTTATGTCGTTGCCTTTAAAAGAAGAAATCATTCTTTGAGTCAAGGAAACAGTTGGATGCTAATGTAAATTAGATGAAACGGCACTCCAATTTGCCACTGCATTTGTAGGGAGAGATGTATTTCAGGAAATATTAAAGCAATGGGAAAAATAGTCATCTTCTCTCCTACATCTCTGTTTTTGTGGGAGGGAAATAGAAATTTTGGGGGAAATGGAAAAATATACAATACTTTTTTATTTTGCACTTGGTTACTTTAGGAACATAAGACACATTATGTATAACTTGGTTTGCTCATAAAATTATCTTTAAATGTATTTTAAAATAAACTCAATTAGTAAATTTGTAATTATTGTCTGAATAATCTATACTTTCAAATTTAATACAGCAAATGTGACAACTTTAAGGGCAAATCAATACTTAATACATTTTAGGCTCATGATTTATGTCTGATCAGAGGGAAGAATCCAGAAAAAACAGGAAGAGCTGGAGGCAGAGGAAGGTTGGTGTACAGGATCTGTTCTTGTTTGTGAAGAATTGGTTGGGGGAGAATTTAGAGAAATCTGGTCTGAAAGAAAAACTACTGAGAGTTTACTCTTAACTATTTGGAATGGTAACCAAATATGTTTTATTTAAGAAACCTGAAGCAATCCCAAATTGTTTTTGAAGAGTAACATTTTATTCTTTTTTGTAAATTAACATCTAAAATTTTCTTAATATTTAAAGGTTGTCTGTAGTGCATTCATCATTCTAGAAGAAAACATTTCATTATCCAAAGTTATTCAATTTATTTCCATTTTTTTAAAAGAAAAAAACAAAAGTTCTTTGGGAAAAAAGTTTCTTTTTGAATTTTTCTAATTTTTTTTTTTGGGACCTTCACATTTCTTGGGTGGCAAATTTGGGGTGCTATTTTTCAGGGGCTTGGACTAGTTCATTTCATTTCAGGCTTCTTTTTTCTTTTTCTAATATTTTAAAAGTCGTTGTTTGTAAGGCTGACATAAGCGGCAGGCTTCCCCTTTCCATCCCCCAGCATTTCAAACTAAAGGCCTGGTGGAAAGAGTAAGCGCTTGGCTGCTCCGGCTTTAACACCAGGTGGGTGGGTGGGTGGGGAGTGAGATCCTGCTGTAATTTTAAAATGTTTTAAAAAGACAAAGAAAAAGAGAGCCCACCACTATGATAAAAGTACCCCCACCTGAAACTGGACATACCTGTTCCCCTCCCCCAAATCATGCCCCAGAATCGGGGAGAAATCTAACCCTTCCACAAAAGACGTGGGACAAACCCTGAAACTACGCAAACATATCCAACCCCGAATCAAAATGAAAAATGAAAAAGAAAAAACATCCTACTTGGTGCAGGATGGCAAAGACAAATCCTTCTTTAAAAAAGTTAAAAAGTCACACTTTCCCCCCAAAAGTAAAACCCCTTTAATAATAAGACTCATCACCACAAATACACTTAAAAAGCACATTATTGTGCTTCACCTTAGCCAATTGAAAGGGGCTCTTTTAGAGCTTTATAGCCCACATTAATGATCTGGCCATGAGAAACTTGGGACTTCCTGTTACATAGTTTGTTCTACTCTTTAATAAAGGAAGTTAAATATCTGGGGGGGGGGGGGAAATCCAGCCAGACAAACACTTTTAAGTCCCATTTATTTCAATGTGAGAATTAAGCACATCTGTATACATACAACATGCCCGCTTCCAAACACTATTTAACCAAGGTAGAGTCATTTCCCACCAATATCTTGACATCTGCACTACTAATGAAAAGATGGCATTCATTGTTATTGATAGTGAAAATAAAAATGGAGCTTACAACAGCTTCTCTCTTTGCCCAGAAAATGTCCATCGTATAGCATGCAGATAGGGATAATTATTAAATGAAACACATTTTTTTTTAAAAAAGGAAGAAGCCTAAGTGTTTAAATGAAAAGGCAGTGAAGCAGTTATTAAGCTTAATTAATTGGAGTTGATTTCAGTTAGGACCATCACAAAAATGTCATCTGATGAAGGCTAGTTAGAGTAGCTTAAAATGGCTTTTCTAAAGGTTTGTCAGCTTCCCCAGTGTGATCAGCTCATTTTCACAAAACAGATTTTTTAAAAAAGTGTGAGGTTTTTAGTCTGGACAGTTTTTGTGGACCGGGCGCTGGTGAGTAAACACTATAATCCATTAGTGATTTAAGAAGAGCTCATAAGTTTGTTATTTTCTCTGCTTCAAAGACTCCACAACGATGCAGTCAATAGTTTCATAGCTAGTTATCAACCCAGCACTAAATTCTCATGTGCTGAGATTTTTTTTTTTTTAAAAAAATATATCTTTCAGTTCTTCTTCAAACCACAGAATGGTCATTACTATGTACTCCAGCCAAGATGGTGTGATTCAGTGATGAAGCAGACCGGTCAGAGCCTTCTGTCGGGCCATTGGGACTCTCACTGCGTTGGCAACAAAGAATTTGCTTAAAGGTGGCACTCATTTCCTTGTCCCGATAGGAGTAGATGATGGGGTTCATGGCAGAGTTGAATTCAGCAAGCAACAAGAAGAACTTTTCATAGGCTAGGACATTGCATTGTGGGCAGCAAACATCAAGAAGCAGCAAGACTAATCCTGGAGTCCAGCAGATTATAAAAGCACCTAGAAAGGATAGAGAGAGAAATAATTATTTTTCTCCATATTATTACATTTGTATTCTGCACTTCCTCCAGGGAGCTCAGTGGCACACCTGAGTTTTGCTTTAATTTGATCCCCACAAGTACTCTGTGAGGTTGGCTAAGTTGAGAGACTAGTGATTAGTTTAAGGTTGCAAAGTGAGCTCAGGACTCAACAGGTATTGGAACCTCTGACCAGGGAGGTCAGAGTCTAAAACCTAACCTCTACACCACATTGTCTCTCAAAACATTTTTTTCAGATTAACAGTCTGCTATTCTGGCCCTAAGAAGTTCCTGAAACCAGCTTATGTTCACTGCTCCGGAATCTGTTTCGGATATGGCGCGGTATACAAATTTTGTAAATAAATAATCATAAATAATAATCCATAAAAGTAGAATTCACACACACAAACCTTCCTAATTTTCAGACAATAAAACATCAAAAGAACAGTTGTGTCCAAAACTGAATTTGGGCTAAATTTAGCAGACAGACCAGCAGGTTGCCTTCTAAAGCTCTCTAAGGGTGATGTAGATGTTGTCTAAGAGCCCTGATAAGTTTTCCTAGGTAATGAATTCCAGAGTGGGCACAACTACTAAAAAGGCCCTGTACCTTGCACCTGATGGCCTCACCTTTGTATGTGGTATCAATACACCAGGGGGGAAAAGCAATATTAATCTGGGTGGTTTAAGAGAAAATGAACAAAGAAGGAAAAAGCACCAATCACATGAAAAACTGAAAGAGACTTGCTCTGGTGCAAATTTAAAAAGGTTCTTTAATCCGTTATAAAAACACTTTTCCAATTCTTAGTGTTTTTATAACAGATTAAAGAACCTTTTTAAATTTGCACCAGAGCAAGTCTCTTTCAGTTTTTCATGGTTTAAGAGAAAGTCTTATAGCCAGAAGTGTAATTTACTCCCAGGCCACTCAAGTTAATATTGAATATTGCACAACTGTGATTTAGGTAATGAATATTCTACTGTATATAAAACCAAAAGCATATATCCTGGTCAGAAACAGCATGTTTTATTTTCACAGGTGAAAACAACAGATGTGACGAATAAATACTATTTAAAAAGGTGGCAGAAAAGCAACATTTACTGAAAAAGACTGTACATCGGAAAATATATTTTCACTGAAATGGCAATTCTGACTTGAGGGCATTTTCCAGCTTCCATTAGAAATGTGAAGTGCTCTGTTTATTGCACCAACAGAAGGAATGTCTTTCCCTCCCTCTCTGAGAGAGTTATACAATTAAGAGCAGGAAAGAAGAAACCTAAAGGAGAATAGTGTATGGGATTTCCTAATAAATTTCAGTCTCTTTGTTGAACTGAAAAGTACTGGACACATGTACTTAGCATCTTAAAATGCCATTTAAATAGCTGTATTTCTTTTCCCCGCAAATTCTATTGAACAGTAACAAGCTGTGAGGCTCTTTGTATGCTTAGCAATAATATAGCATACACAAGAGAGTACAGTTCTGCTAATTTAATAGCAGCACCTCCCCTTTCTCATTTGGAAGATAAAGATCATAATATAATTTGGTATTTCAAATGCTAATATGAAACTGTATTTATTCTATTAATAAAGGATAATGAGTTGGCACCAGCATTCCTCTACGCCAGAGGTAGGCAAACTTTTTGTGCGCATAGGCACATTTGGAATTTGAGATACTATTGTGGCCACCACAAAGTGGCTGCCATGGGAGGTGTTGCTAGTCACTAGTCTCTATGTAGCTCAGATTCATTCATGGGAAATGAAGGTGACAGCTGCTGAAGGCTCTCACAATTGCTTTAGAGCAATCCCAATAATAATAATAATAATAATAATAATAATAATAATAATAATAATGGGAGGGGTGAGGCACCATGGCAGACATCAATTTAAGTGTCTGGGGGGCACATTGGTGCACGCGGAGACCACATTGCCTGCCCCTGCTCTGCAATGGAGGAAATTAAGATACGGTCTGTGAGCTGGACCCAGGTCTTGCTTCCCTGCTGTAACTGTAGAACAGGCTTCAAACTGCATCTGGAGTTTTCTAATTAGCTGAACCAAGAGCTTGGAACTGAGCAAGGAAATTGGCCATTTAGGTCAGCCTTAGTATCTAGCCACAAGCTTCCCCAGCTCTAAAAGGACGGCAGTCCTAACTCGACATATTGAATGGTGTGCTTGGACTCTCTTTTCCTGGTGTGGTTCACAACCATAACCTTGTTGCACAAATGCCAAATACAGCAATACAAGTTACAACTCTGGACACATGCCGCAAACAATGTCCCAAACTAGGCTATGCTAGGGAAACGGAATTTAAGACAGAAAAAGAACAAACTGTTATCAGGTACCAATTATAATAACCTATATAGGCAACTCCTCAGGTTGCCAAATGTTGTGCTTCCGCCCACTATTAGTAAGCCTTGGCGTGGGAAGGAGCCTTTACATGCTCTGGAACTTCCTTCCCAGGGAAGCTAAACTGGCTCCCCACACAAAAACTTTCTTATTCCAGCAGGCCTTTGGAGAATAACGTGAACCCCATCTATGGTTTGAGACTTTTAATTTTTAATTTTAATATGTAGTTTAAATGTTGAAATGTTTTAATATTGAAACTTATTTAATTTATTTTTAACTTTTGTATATCTCTTATTTATAGCTTTTAACTGTATATGTTTTAATTTTGTAATGCCGCCTTGAGGCCCAGCATTGGGCAAAAGGAGGGATATAAAGATAATAATAATAATAATAATAATAATAATAATAATTCAATGAAACATTGGATGTACTATGTCATGTTTACAGACAATTATGAAAACAATAAATGGAGTCCTCTGGTTTGTAATCAGTATTAGTTCTATTTAGAGTAGACCCATTGAGATGAATGGGACATTAGGTAGACTAACATTGGATGCAACCCTCCTACTCTCTATCTTTAATCAGACTGTCCATACGAAATGAATAACTGAATCAAAGAGGACTAACCTTCCAAGATCTTGAGCAGATGGCCCACTCATTCTACGCAAGAAAGAAAGTAAGCAAGCAAAAATCATCCAGCTGATCTTCTTGGTTTTGGGAGTTCTCCCCGCCCCCCTCAAAAATAACTCTGTGGATTTCTACAACACAGCATCTCCTCATATTGCTTTTTTTTTCTTAATACCTCATTAAGAAAACCAGCATGAGGATGTGTAATAGTACTTAGACTTTTTTGCTGATGCTTTATAGCTATTAAGGACCCTGAAGAAATGGTTTTATCAAACTGTTAAAAGATACAAGAGGAGTATGGTTAGGTGTCATAATTCTAATCTTTGAACACACTGGCTGAAAAACAGAGGATGCAACTGTCTTGCAATAAGCTCCATATGTAAATGAGGCATGCTACAACAATACCAAAGGGATAAAAATAGTTGTTTCTAACCCCAGCAGTTCATCTATCATCATAGATATGCTGAAGAATAAGGCATTATAAAGTGGTTTGTGGACTTAATCATTACATCCTTAAACTAGTGGGTTCAAACTGTTCTTGGCAGATCCAGCATCACCTGTCATCCGTGGACAGTTGGTAGGACCCAGTCCGATGGCAGGGCTGATGGGATACTAGTGGGAGGACTGAGGAGGGAGAGAAAGCGGGGGGATGAGGGAGTCAACTCAGCGTGGACTAATAGTTAACTCAGTGCTGATCCTAATCCACATAATGGTTGATTATTATGTTATGTGGGGAGTACCCTTTAGATAACCAACTGTCGAGTTGGTTATTACCCCACTGCTGACTATGCGTTGTCTGAACGCTATGTCACCTTTTAAGCAGGATTGAGTGTGCATCCTTAGAATGCATCTCATATTTTTTTTTGCAGCAGATGAACAGAGGAGACAGACTGATGTGGAAAGGGTTTTCTGAGGATAAAAACTTTGAAATCCAAAGCTTGAAACCACTGTAAATAACTGTGCTGTTTTAACCGAATTACTAATGGCAGCAAGACATATTCTCATAATAATATGTGGAAGTATACTTGAAAAGTTCTCCAATAAACAGATGAAGCATCTCCTAAGCATTACCCCATTTGCAAAATGAAATGTGTAAGAGATTATCTGGTGACAGAGGAATGCGTCTGCCTCTTCCAAATCACACACCACTGGGAGTCTACTATGCTAAGCTACTCGACGTTCCAAAATATTTCCTCTCTTTCTCCTGAACATCAAGGGAGATCAGAACTTTTCATGAATTTAAAAAAGGGGAAATGTTTGTTTCATTTGGAGAGGGAATCAATGGGGCAAAGCTAGAAGGAATGAACAGAGGGTGCCAAAGTAATAAAAAGCTTAAAGGTGAACATGGCAGAAGGAAAAGGAAGTTGTTTCAAAAAGCAAAGTATTCAAAAGGACTTCAGTTACTCCTGCATATATTATACCTCCTGGCTTCCAGGCCTGTATTATCTTTATAATCCTAAGGAAACTATTTTGTTTTTCTCATCATTAATTCCAGATACCTAAATAGGGCCTGGTTATGTGAATGATTGCATATCCCAAGCTGTGATCTAAGTCGCTTCAGCATTGGATTAGCTACTTGCTGAAGCTGCGTAGTGTAGCACGTCAAGATTAAACTTGGATTGAGGAGATCCATATGTGAGCCTAAAAGCAGCCTTCCCCAACTGATGCTCTCCAGATGTTTTAGACCATAATTCCCATCCGTTCCAATCAGCATGGTCAATGGTCAAGGATTATGGAAGTTATAGAAAGCACCAGGTTGGGAAGGCTGCTTTAGAGGAAGGGTGGGATAAAACCTGGATTGGAAGTTGGCTTCAATTGACTTTTTTTTAACCTAATCCACCATCTAAAACGAATTTCTGACTCTGCTAATATGAAGTCACTTAATTTCTGCTCTCTGGACACTCAGGGACCAGGGCAAGAGACAGATCTGAGTTTCAGCCAGCTGTTCTTTTCAGAAATGGGGGTGTAATCTGATACCTGCAACACCTACCAGTAACTCATTCATTCAGTTTACAATCTCCATTTTGAGGTAGAGTTTCATTCTCCATCCCCCGTTTTTTGTACTGTTTAGCCTGATTTTGAGTTCTGGAGAGTTCTGGAACGCAAAAGCTTGTGCAATCTTTTGTAGCGTTTTGGTTGACCTTAATAAAGGTATTACCCAACTGTGGTGTTTTTTTCCCTCCTGGATGTTGGATTTCACCCTTCATGCACTAGCATGGCCATTGCTGGGTTGTTGTTGTTTTTAATAATTTAATCTGACACTTTCACCATATGCTCAGATTGCCTGTCAAGTGGCTCTGGTTTGTTTTGGGATAACAGGCTCTCTGAGCACATGTTGAAGTAATCAGAGACATGCTTCTTCATATACCAACTGCAATTTGGATTGAGCTTGGCCCTTAGGTCAATACAAAGCCATGTGAATTGACCCTGATGCTCAGCCACCTGGGGGGAAAATGTATCTGAAGTTTTTCCACAAATCCTACTTGGAGTTTCTCCATGTTACTTATTACTCTCATGTCTTTTGTGACTGGAGTGACCGAAGATACATCTTGGAATGCTTAGCATAAAAACAAATAAGGACGGGCCAGGAACACAGAAAGCTCTGGATGAAGAGGAAGGTCATAGCACAGAATACGCTTAATTCATGCTGCAATCCTATATCTAATATACCTGAGAGTAAGCTTAATTAAAATCAATTGAACTCACATATCTGAGGATATGTATAGGATTGCGCTGTTAGAGAAACCTTATTCGTATTGTGTTCTGTGCCACTAAGGTCCCTAAGGTCCGCACTGTGGCTTAGCCAACACAATGCACATTTGAGCTGTGTTAGGTAACAGGCTTCACATATACATTTAACAATCAAACATTATCAGCACCTGCCTTTTTTTATTCTGATGGATGAGGCAGCATTAGTGTCAAAACGAGAGAACAAAATAGCATAACTTTAGGATGCTGTGTAATGGCTATTTCTATTGCAGTCTCAGTTGGGGAAAACTGAATTCATGTCACATTTAAGGAGTAGGTTTCTTTATGACTCATGAAAACTGAGTTTACGTTCTTCAGTTTAACAAACTAAATTGCTTAGATAAACAGACAGCTTTAAAGATGTCAGGAAGACTTTAAATGAAGACAGTCAGGATTTTCAATGGTATCTAGAACCAGAAAGATAGTATGTGAAACTAATGTTATGAATGAGTCCCAGCTGTTGTCAAGACAATTTGGAATATTTATCCCCTACAAAAGAGAGAAAACAGTCCCTATGGAATCTCATCGCTGCTAAAGGCCTCACACAAACAGGAAGTGTTTATGTCTTTATCATCTTGCACCAATTATACAATAGCTTTGCTATGCTGGTCAGTGCAAAGATCATTTAATAAAGAAAGAAAGGAAAGGGCATTGAACTATAAGAGATATTTAGTCAATATTGGTACCTTAAAAATCGAACTGGAACAACCACACAGAACATTACACAGTAAGTTTTAATTTGATGCTTTAAGAGTAGTCTGCTACAGTCTGAAAAAAAGTCTACTCTGTAGTAGTTTTTCTCTTCCTTGAGGGATATGCCCCGCACTCTTTAAAACATTCCCAATAAGATATATATTTAAGATAGAGTAATCTAAGCTAAGGAAGAACATCAGTATCAGTGATGAGCTGAAGGTGGTAGTGGTGGGGAGTTTCACATAGTTTTGCCCCCACCACTTTCTGACTACTTCTGTGGAAGTGTTCATGTGGTGGGAACATATTGGTCTGCCAAAGCAACAGGGCTGACACTCTGTCTTCCTGTGTTGCGTTGGTAGTTTCCTTGATTTCATTAGCAATGAGCCAACACGTTCCCTCTCTTCTCACTTTTTAAATAAAGCCCTTCTACTGCCCTCACTCAAAACAGTGGGGAGGGAACGCATTGGCAATCAGGCTAATTATGTCCCCTCCATTCAGAATGTGGGCAATGTAATGGGCTTTGTTTGCACTTAATGATACGCTATGTAGCACTGTGGAGAGCCAGTATGGTATAGATGTGTAGAACTGGGAATCGAAAGATCCCACTCGGTCATGAAGCTCCCTGGGTGACTGTAGGCCTGCAACTGACTCTCAGTCTAACCTACCTCACAGGGTTGTTGTGAGGATAAAATGGAGAGAAGGATCGTGTGTACAAGGTTATGTTATTATCTTATAAAGCCCCAAGCAACCTGGAACCAGGATACCTAGCAGACCACCTTCCTTTATATACACCCAAACAATATTTACAATCTTTAGTGGAGGCTTTGCTGGTCATTCTGAAACAAACGGGAGAACCTTCTCTGTAGCAGCACTCACCATCTGGAAAACCCTCCCTCATGTGGTTTGGGAGGTGGAAAATGTAACATCTTTTAAACGTCTCCTGAAAATGTATCTTTTCACACAGGCTTTCCCTGGACTGTAACTTATCTTGGTTTTATATGACATTTTTAACTTTTAAAGTTTTAATTTATTCTGATTTGTTGTGGTTTATGGTTTTAATTGTGAACTGCCCAGAGAGCCTTGGCTATTGGGCAGTAATGTAGTGAATAAATAAAATAAATAATAAAATATTGTGCATCACTTTGGGTTCCTTGGAGGAAAGGCAGGATATAAATGTCACAAACAAATACTAACAAATAAATGAGTGTCACAATGTGATCCCTGATTGGCTGGAATGACATTGTGAAGAACGAAAAATGTCACCTATAGTGGCACATTGGAAGACCACATTGGCTGGGAACAGCCATGACACACACACACACCAGTATGTTTGACTTTCTTTTAAAGGGAAAATTAAGCTGTAGTCCTGAACACACTTACTGGCAAGTGCCCCACTGAATTTAGTGAGATTTACTTCCAAGTAGGCATGCATAGGATTGCATTGCACTTCTCACTAAACTCAGTGGGGTTTACCCATGAGCAAAGATGTTTAGGACTGCATTGCAATTGCTGAATGAACAGTTTTAATCCAGTGTTTCAGTTCAGGCCTTGTGGGAGAGCAGATGGCACAGGTCAGGATAAACAGGCAGTTCTTGAGTTTTTGGCCACACAACATAAGGGATGTCAGATGTTGCTTTTAACTATGTATTTTGTGTCACTACAGCTGCAATCCTATATATACTTACTTGAACGTAAACCCCACTGAACACAGTGGGGCTTACATCTGAGTAGATCTGCAGATGATTGCATTGTAAATGCAGGGCCATAGCTTGAGTGAGAGTTGCATAACTCTCAAGACAATAAATTGTGGCAACCTATAAATCTGGATAGTACCAGCTAATCTATTAAGAATGTTTAGCTATAAGAGATCTTGCTTGAGGGGTTGCACTGGACACTCTCTTTTTCTGCAAGGCTCTTTTTTGAAAAATGCAGTTGATGAAAGACTAACATAGGCAGATTTGTGTAGCAGGCTTTGCCAGTGGCATGAACCAAACAACATACTGTCACTCAGTAGGAAACAGGCAGGACAATTAAAGGATTCAGATTAAAGAACAGCTAGTAACAAGAGAAGAAGGCTTTCATTAGAGGGCATTCATCCGTTCCCAACTCAAGATTTTAATGTTGAATTGGGTTCACTAATTTACTGATAGCTGAATGAAGCAGATTGAATTTTGATGGCTCCCACATTCAGAGCATTGTTTGCGGGAGCACTGTGTCTATGTAAGATGGCGACATTTGAAAATGTGGCCATCTAAAGCTGTTTCTTAACGCACAGACAGAGATGAAGTTTCCCACAGCAGACAATGGGTAGCCTAAACATACGGGCATGCTATTTTGAGAAAATACCAAGCAACAATCCTTTGAAAACCTTTCCCCAGATGGGAATACACTATGTGAGCAAGTCGAATTGTTTAGTCACTTTTCAAGATCTTGCCCAAATACATTCAAAACCAAAAACAATTGCCAAATTTGCTTTAAGGGAAAAAAATAACTAAGCTTCTGTCAATACCTAGAAGTATTTTGAAAGCAAACCAGAATTCATTTGAAAGAAGGAATTCCAAAGAATTCCTTTGACAATATAGGCTTTGCAATTTGTTGATGTAACATATGAAGCTGCAATGCAACCATGTTATTGCAATCTCTTTGACTCACCACAAGAGGGAACTTGAGGCATGAAGTGGACTGCAGGAATGCATTGATTGAGATTTTGAAAGCTCATAATAGCTCATGAACAAACCGTGTTCATGGCTGGATTTCTCAGCAATGGCTTAAGGAATTTTAAGAGCTTTTAAGAGCTTTATAATTTTTCTACTTTGGCCATCAAAGGGGGAAAAAACTTTTTAAAATAGTGAATTAATATATTCACTACAAATATTTACATACAACATAAAGGTCAGTAATATTACTGCTATTTTTATTAATTACATATTTTTAACTTTGCATCGACTAGGAACCTGGTCCAAGGGTATGATCTATCAGTCACTTCTCCATAAAAATAAATGGGATGCTTCTGTAGAGCTCTCATTCATTTCAGTGGGGTTTCCATTTGCACCGTTGAACTTCCCAGTGGATTCTACCCAGGCTGACCATATGAAAAGGAGGACAGGGCTCATGTAACTTTAACAGTTGTAAAGAAAAGGGAATTTCAGCCAGTGTCATTTGTATGCAATTAGTTCCTGGTGATATTCCCTCTTCATCACAACTGTTAAAGTTGCAGGCACTATACTAGAATGACCATATACAAAAGATGGCAGTGCCCCTGCAACTTTAACTGTTGTGATGAAGAGGGAATTTCACCAGGGACTAATTGCATACAAATGACACTGGCTGAAATTCCCTTTTCTCTACAACTGTGTTAAAGTTACATGAGCCCTGTCCTCCTTTTCATATGGTCAGCCTAGAAATTCTACCCCAAGTGTCAAACCACAAACTGAAGCAGTTTATGCTCTGGAAAAAATGAAAACCATATTTCTTGCTTTATGCCTTTTAAAACATAGGCTTTTTACATTTTCCTTTGTTAAAGTATCATATTTTTCTAATACTTTCATGTTATATTTGATTGCAGTCCAAAAGCACATATTGACTTATACTGAGATTTACAGCCAACCCTATCCTAGCTGAAATATTAGGAGCCATTACGCCCCCAAAATGTAACAGCAGCACACAGAGAATGCTACACAAGGGCTAAGGCAGTGTAGTGGTAAATAGTGCAATCCTATGTATGTTTACTGCGAAGTAAGTTCCACTGTGTTTAATGAGGCCTACTCACAGGAATGTATGCATAGCTTTGGAGCCTAAAAGAAACAGCTGTGAGCTGTGAAGTCCCATTCAAGCCACACATAAGAAGCTGTCAATTCACTGGGTGGTTTTGGCAAGCCACTATCTTTAAGTTTCAAAGTCCCCTAGCTACACTATATATACAATATTAGTTGTTTGTTATGTGTTAAAATCCACCCAGTACGAATCTCTGGGCGGATTACAAAAAGCTAAAGGAATAAAATTAAATACAATACAAAACAGCACAGGAATAAATATAAAATATATAAAAGCAGCCATAAAGTATAAACTCTATAATGCCTGGGAGAAAAGAAAACCTTTTGTATGGTGCCTAAAAGTAAAAGTGTAGGCACCAGGAGACTGCCATTGAGGAGAAATTATAGGCTGACCATATGAAAAGGAGGACAGGGCTCATGTAACTTTAACAGTTGCAGAGAAAAGGGAATTTCAGCCAGCGTCATTTGTATGTAATTAGTTCCTGGTGAAATTCCCTCTTCATCACAACAGTTAAAGTTGCAGGGGCCCTGCCTTCTTTTGTATATGGTCAGTCTAGTATAATGCATTCACCTTTAACTGTTGTGATGAAGAGGGAATTTCAACAGGGACTAATTGCATACAAATGACACTGGCTGAAATTCCCTTTTCTTTACAACTGTTAAAGTTACATGAGCCCTGTCCTACTTTTCATATGGTCAGCCTAGGAGAAAACAGGGCTCTGCTATGCAAGAATATAGGAGACAAGGGAAGTGCCTTTACCAGGCTAGACTATGTGTGTACATAGCCCAGTATTGTTTGCTTTGACTGGCAGTTGCATTCTTGGGCATGTTTATGGTATGTGGGCCTTTTACCGGGAGATGCCAGGGGTTGAACCTGGGTTCTTCAGCATGCAATACATGTGCTCTGCCACTCAGCTTTGGTCCCTCCCGTTTGCCTCCAGCAAAGCATCTGGGTGGCAAACTGCACTTGCTTCACCTAGGACAGACACAACTGTGTTGTCATGCCTCTGCTTCTGTAGCAGGGGCCCTAGCTAAGTAGCAGAGTGTATGATTTGCATGCAGAAAGTTCCATGTTCGATCCTCGGCATGTCCAGGTACAAGCGAGGAAAGACTCCTGCCTGAAACCCAGGAGATCTGCTGGCAGTCAGTGTCGAGAATACTGGGCTAGATGAATCAATGGTCTGACTCAGTATAAGGCAGGTTCCTATGTCTTCCCCTTTCTAGTATTATGCAAGGTTCATGCACGGCTCAGATTCTCAGTCTAGCAGTTCTTTAAGACTAGGAGGGAGAATGAATGAGAGAGAAGATGTCTGTTCCAAACATATCTGCTCTAGGACTGCACCAAGGGGGCTGTAAGTGCAGTTCCGTGCAGAGCACAACCAAGCTAGAACAGCTGCTGTCGGCTTCTTTCTCAAGGCAAATCATTATAAATTACAGGACTGATTTGTAACATGCTTTGGAATGTGGGGTAATAGCAACAATCTGTTACCGACAAAGACAGTATAAAATTCACTGCATAGATGGAACAGGGAACCATTATAGCAGCTAGTCCTTTCACAGCATTACACAGATTAAACCAAAACTATAATTTAATTAAGCCAACTAAGATATGATACTTTCTCTCCCTGCCCTCATATAAATATGGAAATATGTGGACCTATTATGGCTAATTTTCAACGAAAGCATGGTCTAATAACATATCTACATTAACATATTTGCATTTAATTTGTTATGTCAAGAAGTCAGTATAATGATTTAAGACTAAATTTTCATGAAGTCAAGAACAAATTCCCTCTATGTGTTCTGTTCAAAGTGGAAGATACAACTATAAGATATGGACATAGTGTAACTGAAGGAAAACAAATGATTTTTAAACATACATGTATGCCTAAGTACTGGCATTCAGATGAGACTGAAATATTAAAAGAAAAATGATAGAGCAGATACCATTCATATGAGGGTTCTTTTGAATTATTTGATTTCAAATGTATGCTCTTTGATATCACCTAAAATTCTGGTACAGTTAATAATCCAGAGATTCCCTGCTCCTTTTTTTTTCAGGCCTATGCTCACTTACCTAGGAGAAAGTAAGTAGGGCACACTTTCAGAATAGTCAGAAACAAACAACCCCTCTACCACAGCTTCCCTCAAATAAATCAGCCTACGAAATAAGAGAAGTATCTATGATTAACGTATTTTTTTATATATATAGCCAAAAGATTTAAAAGGAGAGAAGGCGACTACCATGCAGGGGGAGCAATACCCAGATAAATTACAGCAAAGCTTGTTCTTTTGGAATGGGGTGGGAACGCTCATTGTGATAAGAGCACAGATGATGTGTCAACTGTGCCAGCTCCTTGCACTATTTTCAATGACAGATCACGTGAAAATGAGCTGGTGTAGACATCCAAGATTACTGGATTACTTTGTTGCCCCCTCTATGGTTTTATTTTGTTTCAGAGCTTGTCACCACATCCCATTGCTCTTTTTTTTTCTTATGAAAGTCAACCCTGCACAACCTTGACACTAGCTACCTTCTAGTGCTGAGATTAGCACTCAATATTATCACTGTTTTTAAAACTAACAAAGCATCATGCTGTCAGATAACCCACAACGTTTATGACCTGATTCCCTGCTGAGCATGCAATTTAACCATCTTTCTGGGACATGCCAGGTTTGTGTGTGTGTGTGTGTGTGTGTGTGTGTGTGTGTGTGTGTTTTAAAGCAAATAAACAGTTAAAGTGATCAGTATTACACTGATGAATGGAAGAAACTGTAAGCAAGAATTTAAACCAGTTCTAATCACTCCCAGGGTCTTCCTTTGTTGGTGGCCCTTTAAGAAGGTATCATTTTTCAAAAAATACCTGTATTTGGGATTACCGTAATTAATAAATGTTAATCAATACATTACAGCACAGGGAGGGAGGGAGAGAGAGAGAGAGAGTTAGGTTTGGGTAAAAGAGCATGCTCCTTCTTTGGTCAGTGATTATTTGAGGGCTTTTTTAATGTTAAATCTAATTGGTGGCAGGGCAAGAGAATGGGGACACTGAATGGGGTAACAGTCCAAGAAAATGTATATGATATTGAGAGGAGGGAACAGCTTGTAATTCTCTCTCTCCATATATTCTCTCTCTCTCTTTTATGTGTAAACACAAGCTTGGAGTGCCAACAATACCTCTAACTCCCAAGAAAAAGTAGAACTTCTGGGTATTTAATTGAAAACACAATGAGCAGTATCCAACTGGTACCCCTCCTCCACTGATGGAAGGCATCTGTCAGCAAAATGGAAGGAATTGATTGTTGGAGATTTTCCTTCCCCCTGCACCACCTCCCACAGGTCCCCCACCCTAATGGAGCAAATTGGGGAGGGGCAGGGGGACTGCAAGGGGAGGGGGGATAACTGATAAATCTCTCTCTCCCTGTTCTGCTCATGGGTGCTTTCCTTCAGCAGAGGGACACTATTGGATACCACTTATGGTGCTTATATTGCAATTAGGTTTGAATTAATAAATGTTTGGTGGTGATGGTGGTGGAGGTAAACCACATATTTGCTAAAAAAAAAATTTCTGGGATGAATAAGGGTTAGACAAGCTACGCAACATTTCCTGGTTATCCTATTATTTCCCCAGTCAGTATATTAAAGTGATGTATGCCTGGTCTAGATATAACCAAGTCCAGCATAGTTTACTAACTTGGCATCATATTAGGTATAGAGATTGCCAATTCACTATTGTACATGAAGGTCTTTTGAAATCAAGATCACATCTCAATTTCAAAACAGGTTATATTTTAGTAAGATATGATAAAGACAGAGGTAACTCTTCTAAGAGTACTGGCCACAAATTAAAACGAAAAAGGTCACATTTTCATGCAAGACATTCAATTCCCACACTGTCTTCAAAGGAGTCTGGAAGTATTCAGTATGTGTAGTTTGGGATTCTTTTTAGATGCTCTCTCCCCCCTCTTATACAATGCAGCAATTGAGGCTACAATTTGAAAGGGAATACTGGTACTCATATCTATTCCACAATGCAGATAAAAGCATCTTGAGAGAGGGTTTTTCAGGAGAAAAACTATATGCCTCCCCCTGCACCAGAGTTCTCTATCAAATTGCAGTCTTAGCAGCTTGCATTGGGTAAAATGCATGAGAAATTGCTAAAAATCATAGAACTTCATGTAAAATGAAATTCCACTGTAAAAAGCAGACACTGATAGAAATGGGACACTATGTAGTATGAATGGTCATATACCAATCTTTGGATTAGAAAGCATTTTTAATCGGGTTAAAATGTGTCATTCTTAAGGATTTTGTCAAGTCCACATTTTAAAATGAAACAAATTGATTTGCATCTCCCAGACTAATACACCGATTGGAAAGCAGTTGTTCTTTCACTTCATACTCTTCTGAAGTTGCAACACAGTTCTAGAGCCTATCTACACAGTCCCTTGGAACGTTTTAAATAGTATTTTAAAACGTTCCAAATAGGTGCGTTCTAAAACGTCTTAGGCCACATTACTGAGTACTCACGTTACAGGAGAAAGAAATTCTTCCGTCTTTAAAGCGGTGTGTGCAGTCACACACTCTTCTGCCCTGTCTCTTTCTGTTTCTTTTTTACAATGAGTTTAGGGCAAGGCATTGTGGATCTTGTAGTTCGGTCATCCACTTCCTCCTTTGTTCCTCTGTCATTCTCTAGCGAGTATAGGGCTAAGAATTGTGGGTGTTGTAGTTCACTCGCCCACTTCCTCCTTAGCCCCGCTTTCTTCCCCACCAATCAACTGCTAAGCATTTGGGCACCAGTAAACTAAGCACTGCCCCCATGAATCACAAACGGTAAGGAAGGACACATTATTTTACTTAAAACGATTTATTAAAAGTGAAATTGTTGTATATAACTGAAGTGAGTTTTAAAAAACCTCAGATATACAACGTTATAGGGAGTGTGTCATGTGGCCCAAAGAGTTTTCATAACCCTTATAAAACGTTAAAAACCTAGTGTGTAGATCGGCTCCTAGACTCAAAAAAAGTACCTCTCTGTAAGGCTTCCCTTTCTCCTTGATGCATCAGATGTTAATATGTGATGCCTCAATGCTGTAATGGCACCAGGGAGTATTAGATCCCAGGAAATCTAATTCTCCCTGGTGTCTGATGTATTTTGTTAGTATAGATGTCAGGAACCCTGGAAATGACATGTCTCAGGGCTCAAAGCACCTAGAATGCTGATATGAGCCTGTTTCACATGAACCCCGGAGAACTACATTTCCCAAGATCACTTATGACTGAGACAATGCTGTTTTAATGTTGAAGGAAGGAAGGAGGGAGGGAAGGAAGGAGGGAGTCCTTTCAGAGAAGACTCCCCAATATGAGAGCTACTGTCCTAGGGGGTACAAATAGAACCCAACAGCTCACAGGGAGCCTGTCTACACACGCAGGATAAAACACTTTGAAAATGTTTTGAAAACAGTATATGGAGTGTGTCCTGGACCCCAACAATTCTCGAAACTGTTATAAACTTTTTAAACCGTTTTAAAGCTGTAGTGTAGATAGGCTCAGGTTTGTTGGGCTTGTGTGTGTGTTTGGGGGGGACGACGACACTGCACTCCTGATGAAGTCATTGGGAGTGTGATAGGGCTGAACTCTGGAATGGACTCAGGAGAAAAGGAATTATTTTTAGATTGTTTGAGGCCATTAGTTGAGCCCATTCTGAACCAAGTTAAGGACAGTTTGCAGATTATTAGTTGATTATTAATCTACTGAACCAGTTTAGAGACAGAGGCATGCAGGACTATGCTATAAGGTAGGAATTCTCTTGCTCCTGCCCAGTAGAACCACATCCCTCATCTGCACGTTCCTCTGGTGGGCCAGCCATATATCAAGGTCAGCCAAGGTTTCCCAAATCACTCAAGAGTCTTCTTCTAAATAGTGTAGGTTAGGAGTCTGGTTAAAAAAGTACTAACATGACATTACCTCAGTACACATTTTGGTGATAAAGCTCTACGAGCAATAGCAAGCTTGCTTATACTTGCTATTTAGCCTTTTGAAAACAAACAAACAAAACAAAGGAAGTGTCCCACTGCTATTACTAAGAAAAATTTAGTATACAACACAGCTAAGAAACTCCTGGTGGAAATGAAATTCATTTAAAAAAGTTATTATTATGATTAGACCAACCATTTGGAAAAGAATACACTTAGAGAATTACTTTGGTTTATGTTGGTATGAATATCAAAAGTTAATTTCCCTTTACAAATCCCTCCAATCCTTTACATTTAACTTTTAACTCACAATGCCAATTTGAAGCAAAATGGTGTTGAAGCAAATTTATACTGGAATTTTTGAATGGAGGTATCTCATAGGAGCGTGGCTGCAATCTTATGTACATTTACTTTGAAGTAAACTATTAACGCAACCCCCAAGATATAAATAAAATCAGTCATTAAAATGTATGTCCTGAAATGACCATGAGAGTATATTAAGTCTCCCTACTGATCTTCAATTTTTTTTTTAACTAGCAGCACTGGATAAGCACTTCAGAACCAGAAATGCGTATCTAGGGAGAACACAGCCACCGGAATATAAAAATATCCTTAAATAATTAAAATTTCTCAAAGTGTCATAAGCATTATAGTTTAAAAATATCGAGTCACTTCCTACTAATTACATGCCTGACAATACGCAATATGGGTCCTGTGATACTTGCCCATGAAGCATTCAACATGGGGATAGCAGTAACTTAACGAGTTACTAATGGAAGGATCCTGTTTTTCCAGGTATAAAATAAAGTGTATTCAGAAGTGTAGAACTGCTGGACTATACATAATTATTGGTCAACAACTATGCATTTATCATCCTGAAAGCTGCGTAGTACCAGTTGAAGCGGAAAGGACGACGACTGGAGCGCCGATGGCGGAAAACTCGACTTCTATCCGACAAGACACGGCATAGAGAACATCTTCGTTCCTATGGGGTGGCAATACGTGCAGCGAAGAAAGCTTTCTTCTCTGCGCGCATTGCGTCTGCGAATTCGCGTCCAGCGGAACTGTTCAGGGTGGTGAGGGGTCTAACCCGGGCACCTTCCCCCCTGAATCCGACTTTAGAGCCTTCGGTGGTTCGCTGCGATGCCTTTAATGATCATTTCGCAGATAAAATCTCTCGGATAAGAGCCGACTTAGATGCCGTCGTTATAGCAGAGGCTGACGATGGAGTGTCCAGTGACTCCGCGAGTAGAATTATACTGGATCGGTTTCAGTTGGTGAGTACCGAGGACGTGGACAAGCTGCTTGGACGAGTGAGGGGGACGACTTGCCCTCTCGATCCCTGTCCTTCATGGCTGGTCGTCCAGGGAGGAGATGCGGTTAGATCGCAGTTACAATATATTATTAATGCATCTCTCAGGGAGGGGAGTTTTCCATCATGTTTAAAAGAAGCGGTGATACGGCCGCTTCTAAAGAAGCCCTCCCTGGATCCCCTGGACTTTAATAACTACAGACCGGTATCAAACCTTCCATTCTTGGGCAAGGTGATCGAGAGGGCGGTTGCCTTTCAACTCCAGGTAGTCTTGGATGACACTGATTTTCTAGACCCATTTCAAACTGGCTTCAGGGCGGGATACGGAGTTGAGACTGCTATGGTCGCCTTAGCGGATGATCTACGCCTGGGTATTGACAGGGGGAGTGTGTCCCTGTTGGTACTTTTGGACCTCTCAGCGGCATTCGATACCATCGACCATGGTATCCTTCTGGAACGCCTGAGGGGATTGGGAATCGGGGGCACTGTGCTTCAGTGGTTCCGGTCCTACCTCTCGGGCAGGTTCCAGATGGTGATGCTTGGGGATAGCTGCTCTGCAAAGAAGGAGCTGCTGTGTGGCGTACCGCAAGGTGCCATCCTTTCCCCAATGCTGTTTAACATTTATATGAAACCGTTGGGAGAGATCATCCGGAGGCATGGGGCGGGGTGCTATCAGTATGCTGATGACACCCAAATATATTTCTCTATGCCTTCGACAACATCGTCAGCTAAGGATAGTGTGTCTCCTCTGAATGAATGCTTGGAGGCGGTAATGGGCTGGATGAGGAAAAACAAACTGAAGCTGAATCCAGACAAGACGGAGGTGCTTGCTGTCAAAGGCCGCAACCTGGGTTTGGAGGTGTGTCAACCGGTTCTGGATGGGGTTACACTCCCCCTGAAAGGCTGTGTTCGCAGCTTGGGGGTGCTCCTGGATCCGTCGCTCCAAATGACAGCCCAGATAGATGCGACGGCCAGGAGTGCCTACTATCAGCTTCGGCTGATACGCCAGCTGCGCCCCTTCATAGAGTTGGAAGACCTAAAGATGGTGGTGCACGCGCTGGTAACTTCGAGGCTTGACTTCTGCAATGCGCTGTACATAGGGCTACCTTTGTGCCTAGTCCGGAAACTTCAACTAGTTCAAAATATGGCAGCCAGGTTGGTCACCGGTACATCTAGGAGTGACCATATTACGCCAGCTTTAAAATCGCTCCACTGGCTGCCAATTAGTTTCCGGGCGAAGTATAAAGTGTTGGTCATTACCTTTAAAGCCCTACATGGTTTGGGTCCAGGTTACCTGCGGGATCGCCTTCTCCCGTACAATCCGCCCCGCACGCTCAGGTCCTCTGGGAAGAACTTACTGCGGTCGGCCAAGACTAGGCTGACAACTGTTACCCAGAGGACCTTCTCTTCTGCCGCTCCCAGACTGTGGAATGACCTGCCGGAGGAGACTCGTCAACTTAACAGTCTTTTAGAATTTAAGAAAGCTATAAAGACTGTTCTCTTCCGGCAGGCATATCCAGTGTAATTTTTAGAATGTTTTTAGGATGTTTTAGGATGTTTTAATGATGTTTTAGGATGTTTTAATGCAGTTTTAATAATATTTGTCATGTTTTAATTAGTTTTATGTATTTTATCATGCTGTTGTTCCCCGCCTCGATCTAGATGGAGAGGCGGGTAAGAAATAAATCGTTATTATTATTATTATTATTATACCAGTGTGGGAGATCTATGCAGAAGAACCCTATAAAAATGGCTACTTTATGTTTAGGTGCCCATTAACATATATTTTCATAATGTATTCGTGGTGTCAATTTACTTGTAGTGTGCCACATAGGACTTTGGCAATATTATTAACCGTTAGCAACTCTTGAGTCAGCCTTGAATACTTCATTCAGGCTTCTAAGTGTTAATTGTTTCCGTGTGTCTTATCCCTTTTTGTCACCCTAATTTCAGATCCACCCATAAGGACTAATTTTTCTTTTCTTTAAATGACAGTTGGGGTTCTAATGATCAAAACATCTGTAAGCAGCACAAAGTTTCTTGGGAGGCTGTATTTTTGGTTAACATGCCATATGTTCTCTCCCTGCCACCCAGATTTAGGAGGATTATTTTTGCACCTATCTCTTTTTTTTTTTTTTTTTTTAAAGGTAACTGTCATCACTGAGGTATAACATCTTATTGAACTCAATGGTCTCCATCACACCTACTTCTTTTTCCCGGTATGCACCTGCGATTTTGACCTCCGTTTCATTAGTGTGGCAAGCACTGGTCCCTTTTACAATTGCCGCTGTTTGTTTGCTCTCCTGCTATTGTGCCCACCCCACCCTACCCCTTCTCTTTTCCCCTCCAGTTCATTGGTTCTTGTTGAGTGATAGGTGTGGTTGCTTTCCCTCCCCTCACTCTGGTTTTGTTGTCAAAGGTTTTATTGATTCAGCAGTTTAATCGGCTGGGCCCCATTTCTGCGGGCAATGAGGGTAGAGTTGGAGCAGCAAAAGTCTATTTGACCGGTTCAGCAGAAGTCCGTTCATCTAACCAACAGACTCAGCAAGCTGGAGGAGAACCGCCCCACCCTCCCCTTTCATCAGCAGGGCCACCCCCAACAAAAGCAACCTAGCGCGGGCACTGCAATACACGGGATGGAAAGGCACTTTTATTTCACGTGGAGAAAATAAATCACACTTTTCACACCCTAGAAAAAGATGGAAAATGGAGAAGAGGTGAGGTGACTGCAGGACAGGCACAAAGTCATATGAGTATCGCATTTCAAAACAGTAAACCAGGTGGAACAAGAGTGGGATAAAACACTGTGTGATGGAGCCCTTTGATGGAATAGGGAGAAGCTACCAAATAGTTTCCAATCAAAAGCTTGAAGCTGTGGAAAACACATTGTGGAGTGGATGGTGGCTGCTAAATGAGAAGAACGGTTTGCCCAGAATGATTTAATTTATTTTTAGCTGTATTTTTCATCACCAACGCTTGTTATTTCAGCTCAACCCAGCATTAAGGGCCTCTATAGCTTTTCCACATGCGCGGCTACTGGTACATTTAAATTCTTCTCTCCTTCAACGGACTATTTCCAGAATAGACATTAAATAAGGAGTCCAGCATAATGAAAATTAACCCAAGTTCACCATTCAACCTATATTTTCTCAAATGAGACGATACTCGGTTTCAGTATTTACCTCTTCCTTGCAGAGGTATTAATTTGAATTCAATTTAGGGTGTATACTGGTGTGCTAACCTACAGGGATCAGCGTGGCTGGTTTTGCACTTGGGTAAGACCCCCTCTAGATGGATTCCGTTTGACGCCTGTTCCTCCGATTATGCACATCTTCTCGGAAGCGCTTTATCGTAAATGCTTGTATGCAGGAGGTAATTGAGCACTCAACAGGTGACCTTACCGGTTGTTTCAAATGCGCTTTACAAGTAGTTAATGCGGAGAATCGCTTGTTCACATAGTCAAAATGCGCTTTAACGGCAGGAGCAAAATAAAACTCGCTATTTAACGCGCATTCGATAATGTGCATAATCGGAGAGAAAACGCGCCTCTACGCCCGATTTGCGCTCCGTTCTTGTAGAGGTAAATTTTTTAATGTGCCTTGAAAGAGCTTTAAATGCCTCTTGTAGAGGCAGCCTAAGTTTGGCTCCCACAGCCCCCTGCACTCCACAAATGACAAGTACTTACTCCACATCCAATGCTGTTTTCCCCCTGCTTTCTTCTCTGCCCCCCTTCAAATGGATTGTCCACTTTTTAAACTATGCAACTTGCAGGTTTATCAAATTAAACGTTTGTGTGGCTCCTTACTTATTTAATTTTGTAAAACTTTTTAGGGAAGGGCAGTGCATGATCATCACAAGGCTAACCAATCAGCACTTTCACTCAATTATTTTGGCTGCAAAGAGGAAGAACAGTTATATCCTGAACTGAATGCTTAAAATAAGTTTGTACATCTGACCACAATGGGCACATATGTATATGAAATGTAAGTGTGTGCACACATGTGTGATATTTGGGCTAAAATGAGATAAAAATGCTTTTCTGTAGTTAATGAAACAGTAAAAATGGCCTTAGAGCTATTTGTTGTGCACTCCTGCTCTATACTGAATGAAAAACACTATAGAAATTACCAATAACAATTATACAGGATGACACGTTGGCTCTAGATGTAATCGTACTTAAACTAGACCCACTGAAAACAATGAGACTTCAATTAGTCATGAGTAACTTAGGTCCCATTGGTTTCAATGGGTCTACTCTAAGTAAGATTAAATGTGAATCCAATCTGGCTAATTTAGAGAGATTAAGGTTAGTGACAGTAACTAATCTTTGCTTGAATATTGGTTAAAATACACAGCATTTTAAAAATATACTTATCTTCAAAAAAAACCCCATAAAGACTTAAATACTACGGCTCTTGTGTCAGAACAGAAAGTCATTGATGGATAGGCACCCACTGCCAATGCCAGTTCCTGAGTTTACAGCCTTGTTTTTCCCCCTGTTAGCACACTGAATCAATATACAAGCATCATTACTGTTAGTCAGGAGTCAAGTAGGGTTGGCAAAATAGGAAAAGGCTTCCGAACTTAAACGTTGCTCTAGTGCTTTCCATTCACTGAAGCATCACTTCTTGAACCTCTTCACACAACTTTTCAGAGCAATTTCTCTACCAGATTTCCATGACCTCATAATGGCACTTTCTCTACTGAACTTTTTAAGTACTAAATGCTAACTACCTTCCAGTTGCATCACCAATTGCCCTATGAAAGTTATGAAAATGTAACATTTTCATCAAACCCTATAGAAACCAAATAGTGAAATCTGTGTGGTCTTTATGTCAGCATCAGTTCAGCAGGGACAGGATGAAGAGCAGAAACCACTGGGGTGGAGGGAGGAGAAAGGTGGTCCAAATTGCAAAGTGTGTCTTCTCTGTTGAACGATCTCTTTAGTTGGCCTGTTGTATTGCTGAGAACCACTGAATCATCAAAAACAAAGCTTTCCGTTGGCAGAAGAAAGCCATGACCAAGCTATGCCTACATCATATGACAGTCACCTTAACATGTAGTTGTCGTCTATATAGGTCCTTGTGCTGTACCAGGCAAGACATTTTGAAAGCTTTGAGCTAAACTATTATTATTAGCAACGATAATAAACGAGGCAATAACAAAAACAAAAAAGAATATAAAATGCATGAGTGACGGGATACAGGTTTTGATAATAGGATGTATAAAATGAGGTCACTGTGCAGTAAAACTACCTCCTCCTCTTTCTCTCATGCGAACTCACACACACGTCAAAGTACTTGGACATACCCACTCCAGGAGGCATTTTAGCTGCAGCTGGGCAAATAATGATCTGCTCCATTGGTAATTTAAAAATCCTTAAAATCCAGTTATCTTCCAAAATCTCTAGGTGTACCAACACTGGTATGCCAGAATATCACTCAAGAACTGAATTCAACAGGGTGAATACAGCAGAAGTGGAAAAAAGGAGCTCTTCAATTAACTATAATTTCCCAGTGCATCTGAACAGTATACCATAGTTAATGCCTTCAGAACAAGCCAGGATATTAAGCCAATCTCAAACCAGGGCTTCATATCCTGGTTTGTTCTAAAGTCATTAACAGCAGAAGACTTCTTGGTTTGTTTGCTCGCTCGCTCATGCAAAGAGGCTGCATATACCTCACCTTATTAAGCTAAGTTATGATTGTCCTAATGCAGCTGTTATGTTTGCCACTGTAATGCCACAGACTAATCCCTCCCCCATGGTAATTGATATTTCACAATGCTGCAGTGTTGGGAAGTTCTTGCCGTGTGGGCTAGGGTCAATACATTGAGTGTTTCCAGGCCCCTGCTACATATTATTGATAAGTTTAGCAGTGAGGACATGGCTACTTCCCACACTATTGGAAGCACATGACACAGCCACGTGTAAGCAGATCCTGAGCTGCAAAGTTAATGTACAAATCACATTTTTATTTGTTTTGGAAATTTTGCAAAACTGGGGAAAAATGACTTTAACATCTCGATCCTGAACAAATTTTACTCTGTGGAATTTCAGAGGGACTTGGCTCCAAGGAAGTACGCTTAGGATTTCAGATTGTTTGAAGCACAATTATGTTGCACCAATGAAGTTTCCACAGTTTCTGTTCTAAAACACATTTCAAATAAAAAGCTTTCTTATTATAATTTGAATCGCTGCCTGACCAAGGTCCACTTTCATGCCTAAGTATGCTATATAAATCAATTGTATGTAGACCCCAGAGTATATGAGGCATGCTGTGGAGAAATATTTTTATGTTCTCTAGTACTTTAGATATTTGAAAAGCAGCCTTGTTAAAGAGAGAAAAGGGCTGAAACGATGAAATCATTTCCTTCTGTTTAACATATTTTGCTCATAGTGGGGAAAAGAGCAGAAAGGGGATGGGGGGGGGAATCTCTTCTGTTTTGACTCTGCTCTAAGATGCAACATTTCAGAAATTCTGTGGGATGATGCAGTGTGCCAGCTCCCGACTGCTCCAGCTAGAGGTTCAAGTCCTCTTAGTCATAAGTCAAAACAATGAACCCTCTTATGAAACTCTATTGGATCCCACATCACTCATGCCATCAGGACGAGATTTTTACCCCCTCTGGAGAAAGGGTAGCCGTCCCATTGGAGCAAAGCAAGGCTGTATGGAGATGGCAGGCACAATGTCAGGCATTTACTGAGCAGATGAACAAGCTTCTCTTGTTTGGCCCTTGAACAAGTGCAGGGGGATGGATGAAAATCCTTTTCTGTGTGTTGGAAATATCCTGCCGCTCCCCCACCCCATATACTAGAAAGGGAGTAAATTCAGGAAAAGAGAGAGAGAGCTTGAATTACGATGTGGGTTGAAATGGAGTCACAGGAACAATAAAAATGGTTAAATTAAACTTCTGATCTTAAACACATTGCTCAGCAGCACATCGTCATGACTGGAGTGCGGCTTATTTCCATTTATGTTTACAGTTGTTTTGGAAGGGTTGCACAGTGTCACCATATTCTATATTAGTAAATGCAGCTTGAATTCTGAAAGCACAGGGTTGTATCCAAGTGGTAGTCCTACTTAGAGTAGCTCTGTTGAAATGAATGGGACTGAAGTTGAACACATTGATATTTTCTTGTCTGCCACTGGGACTCCCCCTTACCCTCGCATCCTAGAATTTTTTTTTATATATCTGAAAGGAGAAGATGCATGGGTAGCTGGATAGCTTGTGGCATTTCTAGATTATGTTCCTAGCTGTTGTAAGGGAAATTTCTTCATTCTGTTGCATGTGCAGCAAGGCTTGCTTTCTCTTGACATGCTTTCTCCAAGGAATACTTTGTCATATGCTCATGCAGCAGACATGAAAACACCCTGCTTATCCAGTAATCAGATTTGGTACGTACCAATATAAGCTTTCTATGCATTGTGAAAGTGTCTTAATTTTTCCACCACCCATCAGTCAATGAGCCAGTCAAATGAGGCTTTTTAAATATATAATTTCGGTTCTCCTTGGTGCCACCATATGACCTATGCCACTGTAATCTAATTCTCCCAAGATAAAAAAAAAAAGAATTATCAAACATCATTACAGAGTTAGCTGTAGAGACTTTCCCTTTAAAAGAACTCAAATATTTTCTTTGCCCCTTCTCTCCTTCACAGTGAGAGACTTCGTTTCATGTCAGTTACAGATGCAACAACCTGGTGCTAGGCCACTGGAAAAGCCTGTGTGCCTTTTCTCCACACAGTATTGTATACAAGGTTTACTGATGCATAAAGCCCAAAGTTTATTTGGAAAAATCCATGCAACATGCGGACAAACATTCAGTAATCTTTTCCACACGCATGTCTGAGAGCTTATATTAGGCTCATTTAGCTTTTCCAAGATCAGGAAATGCAGTCTTGGCAGAGACAGATTGCTAACGTTGCTATTCATGCTGTATAGAAAGAAATGCCCAATGCAGAATGCTGAATTTTCCATTCATTTGCTCTTTTAATGATGACCCTCAAAATACGAAGGATAATTGGCAGCTTAACCTTCTATCTGTGGAACCGTATTAAACATTTCAATTTGGAAGAACCCAAGTATTTGATAAACTATAACAGCACTTTTGAAGGTCTAAATATTAAAGTTTAATGAGGAACTAGTATGACTCCAATTCTTTAAATCTACTAATCTGGTGCTGGATTCCGAATGATCATGCTTCTGGCAACTAAATAAATAATTTGCCTGGAATACTTGAGGCAAAAAAATAGGAAGCATGATTCAAATGTCCAAACAAATACTACAGATTTTGGTTGACAGTAAGATTGATATTTCTGTTTTCAGATATGCTGAGCCTTACTCACCTAAGTAAATATTTACAGGTACTCAAAGCACAATGAGCGATCAGCTATATAAACAAACAGATTTTTTAAAAAAGTAAAACATTTTGGCATAAAACTCCAACTTCAGTCACAACTGAGAGTACGCTGCATTGCCACTTATAAACCGAGCCAAAACCAGTCAGGAACAGACCAGAAACAAAACTTAAGAAACAAAGATGAACAATCAACACCTGCATTAACCAATCAAACTGTATTAATAATCATGGGTTTTTTTTTACCTCATCCATCATTTATTAGCTTTCAACTGATCAATAAAACATCACCTCCTTAATCTTTCTCCTTTGGAGGCTCCGTTCGATTTGTCAGAACAGAGAACTAAATTGAGACTTATCTACCAGCATGGTTACCCCTTATATGAAGGGCCCATGGTCTAGCACTGGATGCTGAATATCGTTTCAACAGAGATTTTCCAGCTTCACCAATGTAAAAAACATTACATTCTAAACACTCAATTTTGTAAATACCATCCTTAATTGCACAAACCCCTTTACCTTCAACACAAATTGGGCATTCCTGTATCCAGCATTTGTTATTGTACAACTGAGATTTGACAAGATTTTGTTTCAATGTTACTGGGACAGTGCAAACAATATTAGACTTGATATTAACGGCGATCAATGATCTTTGGGGATTGCCCATCAAACCTATCAGTCACAAATGGCATTTTCAAAACACACTCCTAACAGCTGGAATTGGCAACCTATAATAATTCACTTCTGCCAGTTTTACTGCCTTTCATTTTGATTCCTCAGAGTAATTAATTGTGAACACCCCAACAGCTTTCTGGATCATATTTTTTACTTGTCTTTTCACCAGCACAGACTGTGCAGAATTATCGTTCATTGATGTGTTTCTTTTCATAGGTTTCCTATACAACCTTGTTTCTAATGTCCAATTACAGGTCTTTAATTCTACTTCCAAAAAGGGAAGGCAACCATTTACATTTGGCTGCTTCCATGTTGACTTTATGGTGCCAGCCTCATCCATTTTACCAAAGTCTTTATCTGCTTCTATAGCTGTATGTGTTATTACACTATCATCTATATACAGATGATATTTCTCTGCACAATAGCTTAATTTTATACACAAATCGTGTGATCAAAACCTGGAACCTAGACAACTCATACATTTTATAGGCACATTTTTGTTACTTCCTTATTTATAATTGTTTAACAACAATAATAAAGCTGAAAGTTTTCAAAATGTCTTGCTTGGCCAATAGGAGCTGTACATAGCTACATGCTAAGAAGCCTGGCATATGGTGTAGGCACAGCTTGGTCATGGCATTCCTCTGCTAAAGGAAAGCTTTATTTTGATAATCCGGGGGCTCTTGGCAGGGAAACACATCAACTCAGCCTAGTGCGTTGTATAGATAAAAGGATTTGTTGGGGAAAACCAACAGTTCAACTGCTTCAGTGTATTTCTTAAGAACTAATTTAGAATTGGACTGGGTGCTGAGGACAAAGCGGACCAAACATGAAGTAGTCAACTTTAGGATCATGCACATGAAGACCTATCAGCCTCGAAAATTTCAAGCTTCTACCTCCTCGGGAAGTGGGTAAACATTTCCGGACATACAAATCCAAACACATACCTTCAGCTTTATAGGTAGAGATAAAGCAATAATGTAATAAAAGGGGGGGCACAAAACATTCTAATTTACTGAAATAGAAAAGAGTTCTCCATGTATATTTTTATGCATCAAGGGGAGAGCGTATAATGACAGATCTATATTGTGTGTTTAAATATTTAGAAAGCCACAGCACGTGCTGGCTGCAAGCCTAACAATTACTATCAAAACAATATAAGAGTTACTTCGTGAGGCTTACAGTGATGTTAGGTATGACTAACATGAACCAACACACCAGGCCTTTGTTCTATTTTCCGCAATGGTATGGAAAGGAGTCTTTCCTTAGCTGTCAGAATATACATCCACAATTCAGACTGTGCTTGTATTTTTATTGAATCAACAGAATAGAAGAGAAAGATGCTGAATAATAGCCAATGATTTTTCTGCTTCCAGGACATTCTTAGTTGTGCACACTAGGTATTATCTAATAAGTAAAATTGGTCCCTTGTCTCTTGTTTTACTGTTTTGATATGAGTTCCAATCAATATCCTTAAATACTGCATGTCATATAGACGTGGAACTGCCTCTCTTATGCCTAAAAAAGTTATGAGTCTCTTCCAATATGACCTCAGCAGAGAGGAAGCCATTACAATATGCCCCCTTTCCATGATGCTCCAGCAGCAACAGAATCTCAGCTCATACGGGAAGACTCCATGAACTGCAGTGATCCCACATCAGCATCACTGCAGAGGCTCCCACACTTGTGAGATATCATGCAAAGGGCAGCAAGAAGTTTCTCAAATTACTTCATCTCAGTGCTTAAAGAGAAATACATTAAGGGCTGGCCTAGATGGCTGGTAATACCACTAGGAAAATAAAAAAGGTAACTCTGGAATTTGCATAATTTAGAACAGAGTTGCTAAGTTTTGATTAAAGTAGTATCTAAAAACAGAAACACACAGGAAACAAGTTATTCATCACAGAGAACAGCCTTCTACTTGGAAGTCACTGAAGGCAGCACTATGGAAATGGGAAATATTTCTATGTACGTGTCAACATGCATGGCTCCAGAGGAAGATTTTACAATATAAAACACTTTTAATATGCAGTATTTCCATGAAATATAATACTGCAAAAGGGATGGGGTGGGATGGGGGAAACAAGTCTTTCCATCTTCCCAGCAAGGGCTGAATGGTTTGTCCATTGGGATGTCTGTGAAGGAAAAAACGTGATACAAATACTCACCAAGCACAATGACCACAGTCTTCAGAAGACTCATCATGGTGTCCCGATTTCTACGTGGTCCAGAACTGTGCCTAGACATTCTCATAGTCCTCTGGCGCACATACCCGAAGATATGAGCATACAAGACCACCATGACTACGAATGTGACCAGGTTGAAAATAGCCCAGAAGACCAAGTAGGAGTCACTATAGAGCGGTGCCATGTTGGAACAGTGAGCGAGGTCACAGATGCAATTCCAGCCCACACTTGGTATGGCACCCATGACAATGGCCATAGTCCAGATGACAACAATTACCACCACCACTCGTCGATTACTCATCCGTGTATGTAGCTGCATGCGGAACACTGTGATATGCCTCTCAATGGCAATGGCCAGCAAATTGGCAACAGAGGCTGTCAGGCTAGTGTCAATGAGACCCTGACGAAGGAGCCAGGTGCTTACAGTCAATCTTCTAGTGTTGGGTCCCGTGTTAAACATCAGGTAAAAATATGCCAGCCCTGCAAAGAAGTCAGCAGCGGCTAAATTAGCCATTAGGTAATAAATAGGAAAGTGAAAACGTCGGTTGACATAGATAGCCACCATAACGAGGAGGTTAGCAAGCATGATGAAGACACATACTGTAATCCCGAGGCCCATCACAAGCTTGCTCACAGTGTTCCACTCAGTGGCTAAATATTTCCCACTTCTGTTATAAAAGAAGGCTATGGTTTCGTTGTAGTAGCACTGAGGTTCGCTCATGGCTGTGGACTGGAAAAGAACACAAAGCAGAATTGGAAGTTAGAATGTGGAAGTACTGCAGTGTCAGAAAAACACACACACAACAACTCTAGAAGAGGCAACTGAAAGCGAAAAAACAAAGAGGAGGGGAGACATGGATCTCCCACACTGTAATTACATCATAAACCTGCATTAAAATTATGGTTATAAAAAACCCTGGAAAATGTCAATGCAGCTCTTCTATGATGAAGACATTGGTGGAAGCAGAGTTTGTCCAATTTAACAAGAGAGATAGCAGGTACATAGCATATGCCAGTTCTGTAGTTATTAGCACCCATTTCAAAATTACCATTTTCCCCTATGTAATATTAAGGTGCTCCCATAATAAGAATCTGTAGTGAATAGGGATCCTGGCTTGAGGCTTCACCTCAAATAAAGCACTGCTAAGCTCTCAAATGAAAATCTGAACTGAACAAGAATTGCCAGCTTCCCTCCCCACCAGTCTCCTGTCCAATTTCAATCCATTGTCCTCTTTCTCCTTTAAAGTTAATTTATAGACCTGACAGTGGTAGGAGTAGTGGTGGTGCAAGGAGAGAGGGGAGATCTGTGTAAACTGGAACAAAAGACCCAGTGGGCTTTGGGAAATACAGAGCTTTCCTACACGAGGCTGTTAATCCACTGTTACCTACTTTTATTTTGTCACAGAATTGAGATCTGACCACTACGCAAAGAGTGTTTCCTTTCCTGCTTTTCTGCTAAATAACCTCTAGGTGGCACTGTGGTATAGCAAAATAGTGCAAATAGTATTTTCTTTCACTTTCTTTAAATAATGCTACTCTAAAACAACAACAACAACAACAACAACACAGCTTGCTGAAAGTGCTGTTTAAAAAGAAGGGAAATGGAAGGGTCACAACAGTGTCTAAAGTACCTGTAAACAACTGTGAGTTGGGAATGATGGGTGCACAACAAATGCCTTGTGTAGAAAAGCTCAAAGTTCTTTGCATGGCAGAAACCCTTGGGAAAACATGTCCCAAGAGCTTTTCGTCCTGTCCTATGCAGGGTACTGGAGATAGTGGACGGACAGATCTGCCTCATTTTGTTTCCCCATGGGCCACAGTTGCTGCGACCATTGCAACTGATCTGGTTAGTTATCCTTAAATGGAAGGTAAGATGCTGAGCGACCAAAAGTCAGATTGTCTTGGAAAATATTTGTAAATAAATAAATAAATAAATAAAGCTCACCTCATTTTGGGGGGAGGATCATGCTTCTTTATAGTGAGGTATAGTATTAAAATAACAAATTAATTAACAGATAAAACATAATTAAGTACCTTGTTGCCTAACCTGTGTTCAAATAGATTTGGTATATATTACAAGGCACAAAACAAGTAATAAAAAATGGAGCTCTAGTCCAATATTGTGTTTGCTGTATCACTTGAGTAACCTTCGGATATAGCTGCACAGAAAACTTAGGGTGCTTCCAGACAAAGCTTTTATTATGCAATTGCCCTGCCTCATTCATGGAATTTTATGGGGGTCCAGACATCTTCCATTTGTAACCCCCTTCTGTGTTTTCCTATCACTCTCATCTTTTTTTCTTTCCACAAAAAATCCATTAAGGACGGAATAGCTGCACAATGTAATTTGTTTAGTGGTGTTAGGAGCCCTCTTTCTGAAAGCACTCCTAGGTTTTGCTTTTATTCCAGTTTATGCGTTGAGGCTCCTCCCAAAGAATCCTGAGAACTGTAGTTTGATGAAATTGCTGAGCGTTATCTGTTAGTGATCCCCAGCCTCCCTTACAGAATTACAGTTCCAAGGATTCTCTAGGGAGAGAGAACAACTGCTAAACTAGTTTATGTCTGTAATGTAGTTATGTCCACTGATGCTTAGGCATGTTGCCATATGTTCTTAATTATGTAGAGAAGCTAAAGTGTAAAGGATATCTCCTAATAAAGTTACGAATGCCTACGGGTTTCAATTTCCAATGTCTGAAAACTATTAAACAGAAAATGAAATCTTCGCAAAAATAGTATTTATAACTTTGCAACTCCTGTTGTTCATTCATTCTGTACCATTAGCTGCAATTTCCCTTTCAGAAAGTCAGTAGCTGAAAAGTCAACAGGTGGATTTAGGAATGTGCAATCCATCACTGCTCCTCTGTAGCAGACAATGGAAATAATCTGAAAGGCTCAAACTAAGTATATCACGAACACACAATGTTGCCTACTTGTTTACAACGTTAATTATAAGCAGCACATTTTATCCTGGAACATGGGCCAAGTTGTTAATTGAATTTGCTGTCTTCCGTGTTATCAATTTATGGCCAAGGCAGGCCCAACACATTTTATTCCTTGAGGCAAAGGAGAAGATATCCACCCTCTTTCCCCATGCCACCTAAAGCTGTTCAGACTGGCAGGTGAATCTTACTGTGACACCGGTGATGGGACAGCGCGCTCCACCCCACCTAAAGGCAAAAGGCTATCTTAGTGGCACACACAGCTCTGTTCACCAACAGAAGGAAATGTCAAAGGGCACCAGCTGTGCCCCCTACTCCATACCACCTAGCATCTGCCACCAGAGGTGAATGCCTCACTCTGCTTAATAATACGGCTGGCCCTGTTTATAGCTAATATTTATAGAAAATGAGGGGAACTATAACTTGGGTGCTAGAGATGTAAAATCCTCCTGGTTTTACCAGTAAACCTTTTGCTGTATAAATTGCGGTTTTGGGCAGTATGAAAATTTCAGTTTGTAGAACCCCCTCTGTCCCCTTCTTCTCACACACTATGTACCTTAATATCGATTGTCCACCTCTTGCACCATCTGCCTAAAGCTGCTGTCAAACTGGCATTAATGAACACAGTTATATGCTCCATACAGTGGATTATTTCAAGTGCTGTTAAACCAGATACTGTAACAAATAGGTGAATAGAATTTAAGAGCTGCAATGTGAGAATACTGGATTATAGTTCCCCAATGTTTTGATAATCTTAGACAACGGGCTACCTCTGAATTTTTGTTTAGCAGAACCGGTACACGAACTTGGATTTTGACAGAAATCCAATTTAAAGCCTGAAATAACTGGAGTGAGATAAGAACTTTTTTCCCTTCTGAATGAGATTTTTTTTTTTACAACAACAACTGGGAGGGAGAAGACAAAAATTAGTTTCTAGTCCTAAATTCTGGATGCTAGCTAATGGAATATATGTTTATAGCTTTTGGATAAGGCCAGGATGTTTGCCTACGACAGCTTCTTCCCACTTCACCCGAGAGCCTTATACTAACATTCCTCTACTTAAATTATGCTACAGAAATTTGGCACAAGACCCAAACAAAGGCTTAACCTGGCATAAGTTAGCAGACAGTTCTGCCTCCTGGTCATTTTCCCCTCATGATATACACAGAGGGTAGTGGTGGGGTGGTGGAATACGAAAATCCATTTTAATTTCTTGATTTTTCTGAGGGGGGTTGTAAATTCATTAAAACACAACTTTTGGGATTCTAAAGTGCTTAACCCCTTAATGATTTGTCCGCAGACATATTATACTAGTTTGTGTAGCACAGAATCTTGGTTCTGCTGCACAAGACGAAATATATACAGAAAAGCAAGACATACTCCAAAAATTAATCCTGACAGCATTTTTCATTGAAAATACTAAGCCACAGACCACCTAATAACTTTATTAAGGAGTTTTAAAACCAATTAACTATACCAGTATTATTGCAGTTGTAAGCAAGTGGTAGGTAGCTTGTCTGTATCACAACAACGGGTAGCCCAAATAATCAGACATTAAGATTTTATAAACATTACTAGTACAAGTAACTATTTATATTCTAGCAGAATAAAATTGTGACAAAACTGATGGGCCTTTTTTGTGTTTTAAAAACCACTTTGGAAAGGTGTGATTAATGGTGGAGAAATGGCACTTGACCCTTTTCGCATCCACCATTTTCTCCACTTCAAATCACTCCCCAAACCCAGAGGATTTCATCTCAAAGGGTTTCAAATGCATGCTTACCAATTGAAACCCACAAAGACAAAGCTGTGGGGGATGAAGAGGTTTTGGACTGGGGATATGACAAGCAGATTAAACTTTAAGGGCATCCACCACTTCTCTGCTCTGAAGCTCTAAAATGGCTTTTGAAAAAAGGTTATCACGCATTTGACTGTTGCTCAAGGTGCCAAAATATAAAGACTTTCACGATAGAGGAATCAATACAGACTGTTCAAGAAAATATAAGATATAAAATGTATTTTGTACTGGACAAACAAATGTATAGCTTTCTAACTTTCTTTAGTCATGTGATCTAGCCAAGCTGGTCAGGAATTGGAAGCAATTATTTCTGTTAAAATACAATTTAAAATATGGTAAAAGGGTAAAATTCTATGCAGAAGGTGTTTTTGGACACTTTCTTTTTAATGTTATGTTTACTTGCTTATAAAAAGCAAACCATAAACCTTTGAAGAAAATTCTGGCTTTAATATCTCCATGTTTGAACCTGTCTAGCAGCTCCTTGGAAGCATTTTCATTTCATCAAGTAGAATATTATTGTTTAAATCTTCAGTGACACAAGAAAATCCCACCATCCATTTTCTCCAGTTTGCACTTCCATTGGAAACCTGAGTATATAACATGCACCAACTGTCAATGAAAGTCATCTGAGCTGGGCAGTACGTATGGGAAGGGAGAGTCTTAAAAGTGTGTGCTACCAAAAAAGGATTTTTAGCAACTAGGAGGCTGTGGAAACAACTGTATATCAGGAAGGTCAGAGACCTCATTGGAAGCTATGATTACAGCCAGAGACCCTGTTGGAAGCTATGATTACAAACCTCCACAGACCGCCAGTAAAAACCCAAAGAGGGTGTTGACCTGCCTTACTATTTATTCATTGTGAAATTACAACAAAGGAAAAAAAACAAAATGAAAAATAGCTTTCAAGAAGTGGAGAAATAGAACGTACACAAGGAAGTCAAAATGTTCTTAATTTTCAAGTGGACTTATTTAAGAAAGGGCTAATGAATAGCCTAAATGCAAAGTGACACATTCCCAAGGGCTACTTCCCGGCTTTTATCATTGCAGTTTATATAAATTACATACCATGCTCTTTCACTGGGGTTGACATTGTGTCAAACTGAATTGACTGGCGACATACAAAAATAGTAGTGGCTAACATAGATCTAACCCATCCAACATGCTCTCCCAAAGAATTTACGTGGACCAAGAGCTCAATAGAATCCCTGCTGTGTTTATCTGAATTCCTCTTCCTCTTCCCCTCCCTCTTATTGTTTTCCACCCTTACTTTTCTGCTGTGGTGCTACCCCCAAGCCTGTGTCTCAGCCCCTAAAAGCTGGGGTAGCCTTTTCATGCTGCTTCAAAATAGGAAAAATGCAGTGTTGCACTATGTTCTAGCCTTCTATGAGTGATCAGATCTCAGTGTTCTAAAACTCACAACCTCCATGTATGTAACAAAACATGTTGACCTTCAGACCAGACCTTTTAACAACTCTGTATTGTGATGATTTTTTTTCTTCATTATTCTGAAAGCCTTTCAGAAGGCAGCAAAAGAGAAAACTTACAAACATAACAGTAAAATCTGTGTCCCAGGAGCAATAAAACAGAGACCAATTCAAATAGTTTTACATGCATAACGAGGTGTGTATATCTGGCAAGATAACCAAATTAATGTGGGCTGGTAAGAGCTGATAATGCTCTAAGGTGTTTTACCAATTATATGTTTATTGTATAAAAAATTATGCATAAGCAAAAGCAAAGTACTTTGCATGTATTTCTAGGTGGAAGTATAAACACAATTCTCTAATTTGCTGATAGTTTTAGTCTGCAGAATACAGTATTTATGCATATCAGCTTTAGATTTTTAGGACAGAACTAAAAAAACGAGAGCAATTCTTGCTCATGCCAACTACAGTTTTAAGGAGATGAGGTCACCTTATTTGTTTTAAAAAAAGAAAAAGAGTGGTCATTAGTTCTCAATGTGACACACATTTTTAAAAAAAGAAAATTTCCTGATTTCAGAATATGGGAATTGAGAAGTACTTACCACAGTTCTCAAATTCAGCTCTTTCTGTTTCATTAGGTAGTGTGAATGCATTTTTTAATGTTGACTAGTTTTAATAATAACAATAATAATAATAATAATAATATATTTATTTATTACCCGCCTCTCCCAACGGATCGAGGCGGGGAACAGCATTAAACATAAAATATAAAACTGATTAAAAGCACATAAAACCAATATATCATTAAAATACCAATAAAACACCAATAGAACACTTTAAAATTCATCTGGGTAGGCCCGCCAGAAGAGATCAGTCTTTATAGATCTTTTAAATTCCTGAAGACTGGTGAGTTGGCGAATCTCTCCCGGCAGGTCATTCCACAATCTGGGAGCGGCAGAAGAGAAGGTCCTCTGGGTAACGGTTGTCAGTCTAGTTCTTGTTGACTGTAGTAAATTCTTCCCAGAGGACCACATACATACCACACTTTGCAGAGGATGAAATACAGTACATCTTGGACAATATCGAGCAATCAACCAGTAAAACTTATGAAATATAAACCAGTAAGCAAAATATTGATTCAGAACCCCACTAAGTAATGTAGGGCATTTTCTTCTGGATAGGGATGGACATTTTTAATGGGAATGATCAGACCACTCAATATTTAGTTCAGGCCAAAAAAAAAAAGAGTACAATCCTGGCAGTACACTGGACTTCTGCAAACACAGACGACATTAATCTAAGGTTTTCCTTGCTTTGATAGACCTTTCCAGGACATAAAAAATGTAAACAGAATATCCGACTATGTAAACAGAATTCTGAGGCTTTGAAAACAATGGCCTCTCTATCACTGACCCATTGAGGGCAAGGGCACGCAAGGGCAGGAAAACCATTTCCACTCTATTCTACAGTATTGCACATAATATATATCTTGAACACTAAACATTCCATGGGTTATCATGAACAACAACAAATGCCTGGAACTCTACAAATTCTTGTTTTTTGGAGACTTGTGCTTATGTGTTTGCTTTTAAAGGATTTTTAATGTTATCCTAAGCCACAACAATTCACCTTTAGATAACCAAGAGCCTTTCTACACGAGGCATTTATTCTGCACTCGTGATTCCTCACTTACACAATTTTGTCATCCTCCAGGGTCTCCATGCTTTGCAACCATTTTAGCAGGGGGTGGTTTCTAATGAGGAAAGTCTGGCATTATTCATGAATAAATAGGCAGGATAAAGCCTAGCATAATTGCGTGGTTCTGCTATACTAGTGCTTATGAAACGGAACATAAGGAAAGGATGAGAAAGAAAAACCCTGGAAAACACCATGACTAAAGGAGCTGATCTTAAACAGAAACCTCAGTAAAGTGGCATCTTGAAAGCTTTATGTAGAAAAGCCCTATATAGGTTAATCACCTGGAAGTGGTGGAAACAAATATAACATGTATATTTATTCTGCCGACTTCTGTTAAGAGGAATACCAAAATAGAAAACAATGCAGTCAGAGGGCCACTTCTCAAGAAAGGCTACACCACAGAAACGGCTTGGAGCTGCCCACGCATTGCTGTTGTTCTACATGGTCTGCTATTCTGTGAGAACAGGCTTACTCTGTAGATTACCATACACTACGCCACTTATCTCCGTCAGCAATTTGTGGGACGACCTACTGCTCACTTTGATCGTATAGCACAGTACATGACCCTCTGACCTGAAGATCTTAGAAATGTATGCTTGACAGCCATGCAGGCTTATAAGGTTTTGTTAAGTTCTTCTGTTCAATTTAGAACTGTTTCCACGTACCTCAATTAGCTGTGGTTGTGTCATCATAGAAAAGGGTACTTCGGCTGAAGGATCTGCCATGGCTAAACAACAGGGTTAGTGGTCTGTTAAATCCTTACTAACTTCCACGTGTCAGATATATGGCTAAAGTCTTGAGTTTCTTGGTCAGTTCTCAGTCATGCTGACATGTGGGCCTAGAAGGGGAAAAAACATGCTTTAGAACCTTAGAAAAATCAAATGCAATTCTTAAATTGACTCTGAATTTCTAGTAAACATTACTTAACTGAAGTCATCTGTGCAGGCAATCTTTTAACAAAAACTAAAATGAAAGACGTTGGCTCAAATACAATTTTTTAAATACAAAATATGGAAGTCTGGCCTTTAAAAACAGCCATTTTCATCTTACCTAGTCATATACTCCTACACACACACAGAAAATATAACATCACACGTTGAACTTTGATATGCATTTCAGAAATACGAAAGTGTTTTAATAACTCAATATTATGAATCTATAGTTACACAGCATCTTGTGAAAATGGGAGGTGAGGAGGTACCAGCACCAGTGTTAGCACAGAATCCAATCGTGTGCTTATGCCTTCCCTGATTCTTTTCTACCCCACCAATTCCCTTCCGCATACAGTGGGTCCCACCAATTCTGTTACACAACCAGGACCCACCGCTTACGCAAGGGAGATTTAGTGCTTTCTAGGGGAAGCCGCAAAATGAGTGGAAGTGCTTGTTTCTAGTAGGAGGCAGGTTGGCAGAGGTCCCTTATGTGAGCTCCACTGACTTGCCTCCTTCCAGTAATGAGCGTTTCTGCTCATTTTGGGTTGCCCCAGATGTGCGAAATCACAGTTGTGGAAGCAGCAGGGATCACTTGTACAATGGCACTGATGAGGTGGAACAGAATTGGCAGGAATGGGAGCACCCCGTTGGATTCTGCCCTTAGTGCTGAAGCTACTTGTCCCATTGTTCCTCAGGTCCTATGTGGCATTGTTCTACTCCCTTCTACAGGATCCTGAAAATATTTAGAAACTTCTGAGCAGGTGAAGTCTATGGCTCAATTCGGACGTGGGGGAAACAATCGTCAGTTGTTTTGACTATTGCGTCATCCGAATGCTGCCATAGTCAACTCAGCACTGATCCTAATCCACACCACAGTTGATTATTTATTACCATGTTGTGTGGGGAGTAACCCCTAGTTGAACAACTGTAAAGTTGATTATTACCCCACCATTGACTATCGTGTCGTTCGAATTGAGCCTATATCTTAGTTTTTAGGCAACTGGGAGCTAGGGCTGTGCACGGAACCCCCTACCCACATCTCAAGCATTGCTTGCCTAACACTTCTTGTTTGCAAGTTGTGAAAACTGATCACATTCACAGCAAAAAGTTTTGAGCTTGTGCACTCCATCCTTCCCTTCCCGTAAGCCAGAACGAAAGAGCAAGAAGCGTCTGCTTCTCATTAGCAGCAAAACATAATTTGCTATTGTCTCAGAATGCAGCTAACTATTGTTTAAGCAAAGATATTGTGTTTCATTTGTACGCAATGAAAACCTACAGTTTGCCACTAACTAGAAGTTAAAGCTTAAAATCTTTTCTCAGGTGCAAATGAACAGAAGATGGACATCTGAGTTTTGCTGCTGAAGCTGTTTATTCCCAATTCTCCAAATAATGATTTAGAGGATTGAGATTAAGAAGCAGCAAAACTCAGATTCCCTTCTTTCCTTGCCCTAAACTTGAAGAGAAACATTTAGAAGCATCTGCTTCTAGTCAGTGGCAAAGTCAGTGTGGTGTAGTGGTTAGCGTGTTGGACTGGGAGTCGGGGGATCTGGGTTCCAGTCTCAAATTAGCCATGGAAGCTCACTGGGTGACTTTGGGTCAATCACAGACTCTCAGCCGAACCTGCCTCACAGGGTTGTTGTTGTGTGGATAAAATGGAGAGGAGGGGGATTATGTATGCCGCCTTGGATTCCATAACGAGGAAAAAGGTGGGATATAATAAATAAATAAAAAACCACACAAATTTTTGCTACATCATAATGAAGCAGACAATGGTTTACTCAATGATATGGAGGATCATCTGATTACACCCCGTATCTATATATCCCACACAAATTTATATTATATTATAGTAAGTCCTGCAGCCTCTTTGCAAGGTTTCAGTCAGTTCTTTTTCTGTTGAGATTCCATTTGTGTTATAGAGTCCACCCAATAAATGGCATAAAAGAAAATCAATCTAAGTCTAGTAAACCTTAGCTACACCATCACACATGAAGAGATTGCTTAAGAGTTTTATCGCCTGCAAAATCTGCAATTTCAATGCACAGAACATTGTTAAACGTAACAAGACTGCTCCAGCACCAAAACGTCGCAGTGCATCCTGAGCCCCATCAGTTCCTAGTATTAACCTACGCATGCTCAGATAATGCTGTTTCATTACCTTTCCATACAGCGTCGGTTATTTATTTTGTCACCAAGACATTACACCACTTACAAAATTCCAATTTTGGGTGATAACTAAGCAAGCCCTGCAGGCCCTGGGATTGAACGCTCAACAATTTGGCACTCATTCATTTAGGATAGGCGCTGCTTCTACCGCGGCATCACTAGGATTTCACGCAAACCAAATACAAATGATGGGAAGATGGCGTTCTAAAGCGTTTCAATTGTACATACGTCACCTTTCCCAATAGTTTTCCAGATTGCAGCAAATTCTTACAGCGCTTTGTTTGAGTGTAGATTTCTGGATAGGCTAATCCCCTGTGAGAGTGATAATCTGTGGGCACAGCATGATCTCCTGGGCCGGTTGGAGGGCTTCCAGATCCAGCTTTGGGACACAGCTGGGACTGAGCCGTTACGCCAACTTACAATGGTTGGGCCGACTTGACAGGCGTAGGGAACACCTCCTGCTCACATTATTCCATGATCAGCGTCCCCCCACAGGTCTTACTCATACACTTGGGAGGTAATGATTTGGGGCTTTGGAAGGGGAAGGCCCTAATTCTTTAAGCGTTGGCTGATTTCCAGATAATTCAGCAGCGTTGGCCAGGCGTTTTGATCATTTGGTCCTGTTTATTACCCAGATATAACTGGCGGGAGGGCAGCGATCACTGGGCCTTGGAGAGGCCCGGAAAAAAGTTAATATTGCAATTTATAAAGAGTTAAAGAAACAGGGTGATTATAGCATTCAGCACCCTGCAATAGGGCTATCACAGAGGGAGCTATATAGAGAAGATGGGGTTCACTTGTTGGACTTCGGCAATGATTTGTTTCTTTTTGATCTGCAGAAGGGATTGCGTGATGCAATTTTGGAACAGTGGGGAGGAGGCAACGAAGGAAGTGCCTTATAGCCCCCAGTGGCAGGTAGGAGTGAGCATATGAAGTGGGATTAGGGTTGGTGAGCATTCTGAGGCACTGTTTGGGTGGTAGGTAATGCCTGAGGCTCCCAGCTCTGAGCTTTGCGGCCACAGCTGGCAAGATAAGGGTTACCTTTGGGGCAGACCGTACTCATCCACTCGGAGCCATGCAGTACGAGGGAAGGTGACAATGGAAAGCCTCCCTATCCCCAAAGAGGGAAGACTGGGGAGTGGTGAAATAAACACCACGACTCAGACTGGCAATCCTCGCCCCATTCAACATCAGCCAACAATGGCAGAGGATAGGATGCCCGCTTAGGCCTTCACCCCTTCTGCAGATCAGTCAATAAAATGTGGTCCTCATTTAAACCCATACTGTTGTCTCATCTTGTTATTCTCCACCCTACACTCTCCCGCAAAGCTGTTTCATTACCTTTCCATACTGACCATTCATAGCCCTTTGAACAAATAGCTGGTGTTTGTCATAGTGTTGCAGATAGTCCAGATTTACAGTATCAAGAAAAAGTCCTCTTTTTTCCCTAATTTCTTTCTTTTACAGCTAGCATTACTCATGATGTCAAGTGAGAGCAGTGCTTTTCCGAGTCAGATTTTGTTTTTCAAGAAATCTCAATTTTTGCAACTCTTCCTCCCTCCCTTTAAGCTGTTGTTACAAAATGTTTTCTTCAGTATCTTACACATGTCTCAATACTCCTTCAATGGTTTATTACTTGTTATTTTCCAAGCACAACAGTCAGGGTGGGTTTTATTTCTCCTGTTAGGAAAGGAAGGTTAAAGATAGGGCTGTTCCATCAACCCTTCCAAATATTTTTGGAGGAAAAGAACCCAAAAGACACGACAGCATATTCTGAAGGTGATGACTTTCCATTCCAATTTAGTTATTACACCCACTTTCCTCCCTTTCTCTCCTTTTTATACCATTGCCTCTCCCTTATCCTACCAAAACATCGGGATTATATCAGGCCATTACCCAAGGGCTCTCACCCACCCACTTCATAGAATTGCTTGTGTTCATTTCTTAGTTTGTCTTCACAACAGGTTTCAAAACATGCTCATCTATGTTCATGCATCTCATGAAATTGCCCAGATTTGCTTGCAACCTACCAAACCAAATACAGTTCACCATCTTGTTCTGGCAGCCCACCAGGAGTTCCATAAACTTACTTCTGCTGCCTATTAAACTGCAAAACATGAGGGTATGTGAAGCACTTGGCAAGCTGTCAGTCCTGCCTGGGTGGGCTGCGTTCAAAACAGGTCTGTACTAATATGTGGCCCATAAAAATCGTGGAAAAATCATGTAAGTTTTCTTGCCTTTTCAATGCTATGACTCCTGCAAGGTGACATGATCCTACTTTAGAATTCAGAGATTTTACTTCACATTTGTCTTATGAAATTGTAAGTCACCATCTCTTGGGAATTTTACTCCTTTATGCCACTGTTCACCACAATATTCCTCATTTTGATTCCTTTGGAGAGGTGAGGAAAACTGAATTCATGTTTTCAGGAGAGTTCCAGAAAAATTTAGGTTACCAATGGTTCATAATGCTTTATTATTTACTGACAATAACAATTTGCAGTTACTGACAGAAACATTGAATTAAATGCACAACCCTAAGGAAGCTGTATGGGTAAACAAGTGAAAAGTCTATGGCTTGAATCCAGATTTGGGCATGTGCAAGAGGGCTGAAAGAAGCAAGCTTCAACTTCCAAAACTTGCCACATGAAAATTCAGGGGGACATTGGTGAAAGGGGTGGGTTGTGATGCAGGAGGCTGAGAGGAAGGGGGGATTTTCAAAAACTGAGCTGAGGCAACTTCCGTGTGCTCAGTTTTTGGGGATCCCCATTCCTCTCATGCCCTTGCACCACAGCCCACCCTATTCAGCAGGGTCCCCTGATTCTCCTTCTTACATCTGCAGGAAGCTGGAGGGACTGCCATAGGAAGAAGGGGCAGGGAAATCCACTTTGGCCAGTCCAATTGCACACACCTAAACCTGGATCTAATTCTATCTATATTACTTGGGTATGTTTAGATAGGAAACATGTAAGTGGTCACTATGACTTTAAAGAAAAGCTACGTCTCTGCTTTGAAGAATGTGGTGCAGAATTGTCACCAGCTCTGTGATCTACTGAACAGTTCGCATATAATGACCAGGGGTAGAATCCAATGGGGTGCTTATGCTCCTACCTATTCCTTCCCACCTGTCCTATTCCTTTTTGCCTGCCAATTCCCTTCCACAAGCTGTTGGTCCCACCAATTCTGTTGCACAAGCAGGAGACATCGCTTACACAAGGGGGATTTAGCACTTCCTAGGGGAAGCCTCAAAATGAATTGAAACACTTGTTTCTGGAAGGAGGCAGGTCAAAGGAGCTCCCTTATATTTGCTCTGCCAACCTGCCATCTTCCAGAAATGAGCGTTTCAGTTCCTTTCAGACTGCCCTTGGAAGTGCTGAATCGCTGTTGTGCAAGTGGTGGGGGCCACTTGTGCAACCCAGTTGGAGGGATGGAAGAGAACTGGTGTAAGTGCATCATTGGATTCTGCCCAAGATTCTGCAGTTGCAGATTATCAACAGCAATGGTGATTGATTGCTCAGTCCCAACATGATGAGAGAGTTATGTCTCCTATGTTCTCCAACACAAATTACAGAAAAGTTGGAGAGGGGGTGAGCCTCTTTTCCACATGGGAGTAATAGATCCCACCCCCCAAGTGGCATGCAGAAAAGATTCCATGGAGGGAAGACGTCAACTTCCTACTTTCCACCAAGTTTTGCAGACAGAATTTATCTTGCTGCTTCTGAGTGCCTTCAAACACAGTGCAAAGTAAGTAATGACTCACTCCAAAGTACTCAAAAACAACAAGAGGGGTTCTTACTGCCTCCAAGTGTCTGCAGAATGAGAGAATAACCCTGCTTCTCTCAAGCCGTCTCTGCATGCTAGAGGACTCCAAGGTTGAAAGAGTGGGGTGACTACAAATGAAGACTTCCTACCCGGGCCAGTAAAAATCTATGGAATGCTGATAATGGCTAATAGAATACGCATCTTTGTAGAATAGACCTTAGAAATATTACACATAAATTTCATAGAGGCAGTGTGTATACCTAGCGATATAATCTATCCTAGCCAGTAATCCCTTTCTATTTGTGTGCCAAAACAAATAATAACTTTTTGTACACTAAAGACTTCTTGATCCACATGTAATTTATTCACAAATGTGCAGATTCTTTGTCCAGGATCCAAAAAGTTGTTTTAGGTATGCTCAGAGTTTTTAACATACCTATTAGGAGTTTTGACTCTAGATACCGAGTTCTCTCTTTTGTTTCAGACAAGCATGAGAGCACACATGCAGCCCTTTAAATTTTTTTTTAAAAAAGAGAAAGTAGAAAATACCAGCAAAACTGCCTCCTCTTAATGCTACATCATTTAATTAATCATTTTATATATAAAATAATTTAATTTATTTCTTTGAAGGCTATGCATTTTTCTGCTCCAGAGCTAAAGCATCTATCATCCTTCTTTAAAACACAAAGCATCAAAAACAGCAATGCAGCCTTCTCCAACCTAATGCTCTCCAGATGTTTTGTTCTACAATTCTTAGCATTTCTGACCATTGGTCATGTTGGTTGGGGCTGATAGGAATTGAAGTCAAAACATTTGAAAGGCATCAGGTTGCAAAAAGCTGCAGTAATCCTCTCCCATCCTGCAGCAAGACTACCACTAACTGTTATGTGAAGATAGAATATTTTGCTACTGTCACCAGATCCAGGCTAAGGCAGATGTTCTTCTAGGGGGGAAATCTATTGATTTGTTCTGGGTGGAAAAGCTTTGAATTGATACAAAACTGCATTCATTGGGATTAATATTTTTTATTACTTGAATATGTAATATCAGATAATCTTAACATTCAAGAAAAACCCAGCAAGGGTTTTTTATTACTTGAATATGTAATATCAGATAATCTTAACATTCAAGAAAAACCCAAATGCTGATAAAGACATTTCACCACAGACTTCAAGGAAATCTAAGTTCATCTACACTGAGCATATGTACATAAAAAATTAAGAACTTTCAACAAGCTACAATTTCCTGCGAAACCTTTTCTGCAGTGCTTATAAGTTGATTATGCTACTCCACCATGGGCAATAATGGAGAAGTGGATAAAGAATTAAATTATATTGGAACTGAAGTACTAAAGAATGCAATCCACTGCATGTTTACTCAGAAGTAAGTCCCACTAATTTCAATGGGGCTGACTCCTAGGTAAATGCATAAGGCTGCAATTCTGTATCAACTTACTTGGGAGTAAGCTCCACTTAACTCAATTGGATTTATTTCTGAATAGATATATATAGGAACATTAAATAAAATTATATTTTTCAGGAACATTCCTTCACTGAAGATTACATGTACATACTTGGAATCAAGAAATGTATCAGCAGGTGTGGCTACAGGTTTTTGAAGGCCCTCAATGGGCTTCCTTTCTCACTGCTATTGTCACCAGCTGCTACTGTTTCTCATCCTCTTTCCAATCATTGCTTCGACCTGGTTGTGTGACATTAGGGATAGGAGAACTCACCTTTGCCTGCCTTACCCGCTACTCACTGGACCACCGCCAGCCTCCCGACCTGGTTTGCTGCGTGCAGCAAGTCTGGCGCAATTGCGATTTTACACAAAATGGTGACTAGGCCTTTTATGTAAATCAGCATTTAGTTCTGTGCTGCCATTTACATAAAATGTTTACCCACAAAATGGTGGGTGATCTGGGATCCCTGCACTTGCCTGACTCGGCACACGCAGACTCGGGCAAGTGTGGGGTCCCGCTGACTGGGATCCAGGAGGCTAATTGGGCAGAAACCTACGGAGCTCAAGCCCCCAAACAGACTCTCGTGTCATCCCTATTGACAGGCAGAGAGCCAGTGTGCAAGTAGGCAGTAGCATCTATTGCTCCTCATTCTCACCACCACTGGGCCAGAGCAAGAGGCAGGCTGCAACGATGAAGAGGAGCAACAACTCTGGGAGGCTCTTGTCAGTGGGTCTCTGCTGGGATGTGGGCCCTAGGCAAGTGCTTGCTCATGCCTTCATTTGATGCCAGCCCTCAGTATCAGTACACTATTTTTCTGCATTATTTTATAGCATGTATAAAAACATATTGGAATTGAGTTATTTAGTATTTACAGAAGCTATATATTTACCAATATATCAGGAGTGATTAGGTGTATACACCTAACCTGTGTACATGTATGTGTCAATCATATGCAGCATTATTCGGGAGGCAATGTGTCCTACTTTAGAAAGGATAGTCCTCTATTTGAAGGCATTTGCCACTCCAAATCCAATTTAAAGATAAAGAACCACAAGAAGGGAAAGCAGAGCCCTGAAGGTGCCCATTAACAGTTAGGACCTGGACAGCAGACTGAAAAGGTTACACAGGGCAGCTGTCATATTCTTCCCCACTTATGGCAAGATATATTGTTTTTCTATTTAAATTATAGTAACTATTTTTATATTTGCAACTATACATATAAATTAGCAAATGCAGATTATATGCAGATCAGTGCCCTCTTTTTTGATGAGGCATTTACTCTTTTTTGATAATACTAAGCATAAAATATGTGGTAATAGACAGTCTAGGACTTGCTCTTGCATTGTACCCGGATGAAGAATCCATATTCTACTCAATTCTGTAAGTTAACAAGATCTGTACCGTTTTCATGGTACTGCATTCCCCTACACAAGCACACTGCAAACAAACTTTATTAGCTTGGATTCTGCATTGTTAACATATTTAAAACTTTTCTTTAACTGGGCAGACATCATTTATTTGGCAGACATCATTTATTTGAATATCCAAAATAAATACTACATTTTCTTGTTCTCAGGAACTGGTAACAGGCAATTAAGATCGAGATGCAGTTTTCTAGCTTATAGTATGATTTTCTAGTTTTCTACAGCTTAATTTGGAATACATCTTTCATAGAGTAAAACCACAAATTCTGCATCTTGGTTGGAATTGAAGAATTTATATGAAGATAAACATTGTATTGGTAACCCCTTTATTTCCCTACAGACGGTATAAGCTCTTAGCAAAGGATTAGTTAAATAATATTTCTGAACAAGAATTCTCTTGAAGTTCTCACAATGTTGTTTCTCTTGTGAATCCATGAGCATTTTAACCTTCAACTTTGGTTAAAATCTCTTATACTGGGAAATGAGTGGGGGGATGAATGTGAATGAAACGGTTACAAAAAGACATTGTACCCACCCTTAGAAGTTGAAAGAAGCTCTTATGCAAAGTGGGAATTTAATAAGTAATATTATTTATTTATTTATTTATTTAATTGCATTTCTATACCGCCCAATAGCCGAAGCAGTGGTCCCTTTGCTAGCTGAATTTGCTAGCCCAGAGAGCATCGGCTATGGGGTGGTATAAAAATGCAATAAATAAATAAATAAATAAATATACATTGGCTACAAATGACCTTCAGAAAAACAATTAAGTGAATGGCAGCTACTGCTAGAGTGATTGCTGGGAGTACACAGAGCTTTTGACAGTCACTTTTTCAAAGCATCATCTAACCTACTTCCTTCCTTCCATTCTAAAAATCCAAGATGCCAGGCCAGCACCACTGCAGTCAGAAAGCTCATTGTTCAGTAACTTTTACAAAGGGCTGCAGTATATCAACAAAAAAGAAATTCTTTCTTAGCTGAACTTCTGAGAATTGTTTTATGAGGATGAAACATGTTTGGGGGCCTACTGGCTAAAAAGGGGGCATAAATATAATGAATAAATACTGCAACCCACATGAAGCCCTTGGGACAAGTAACCTCCCCACCTCCCCCGAAATAAATAGTTGCTTCTCATTTATTTGAGTATTAGTGGCAAAACCTACAGTAGCTTGTGAATTACGGTTGAACTGAACACACAAAAGCTGGGAGATAATTTTTTTCAACCATGATGCCAGCCCCCTTTTAAACCACAATCCGCTTTGGGTAAAGGCAGCAGCACATGTGTGGCAAGTGATGAAAGGCAGGCCCCATTGGGATGCACACATGACTGCTGAACCACAGGGCTCTGAGACCTATCAGTCAACAGGCTGAGTGCTTGGACCCGTGAAGTATTATTTATTTATTTATTTATTTATTACATTTGTATACCGCCTCATAGCCGAAGCTCTCTGGGCGGTTTACATAGGATTAAAAACAATTAAAAACAATATACAAAAATTAAAACAGCAAAACCATACAACATACACACAATCTGTACATTTAAAAACCACTTCAACACTTCAAAAAACTACAAAAACAAAACAAAACAAACCCAGGCTCATCAGAACCCCATGGAAACAAAAACTATGAATCAGCTACCCTTCTACAGGGGCAGGGCTCAGCCCCTTTGATTCCTTCTCCCTGCCTTAACCCTTGATTGACCTGGACCAAGCTGTTCTGCCGTGGGTTTCCAGAGGGGCCCTTTAAATTCTCCCCCTCTGGCTGCATTCCACAGCTCAGCACAAACATTCTGAAGCCTCCAACCAACTTCCCTCAATACAAACAAATGGTTTTTTTTGTTTTTTTAGAGTGGGGAGCTCATATCTTCCCCCAATCCTTGACCAATCTTGCTGTATTTTGACCTCGCTGCTAGTTAGCCCATTCTCTTTCGATCCATGTTTAGCGCAACAAAAGTTTGGTCATGCCTTTTCACACTTTTTTCTCAAATTTTTACACTAAAAATATTCTACCATAGCCCATGCACTAGAAGAACTCCCCATGGACCTATATCTCAAAAGGCAACACTAACATCCATCCATGAGGCCCCACATGGGTGGCTAATCCCTTTCTCCTATAACATAATAATAATAATAATAATAATAGTATTTATTACCCGCCTCTCCCAACGGATCGAGGTAGGTAACAGCATTAAACATAAAATACAAAACTGATTAAAACACTTAAAACCAATACATCATTAAAATACCAATAAAACACCAATAAAACACTTTAAAATTCATCTGGGTAGGCCTGCCGGAAGAGATCAGTCTTTATAGATCTTTTAAATTCCTGAAGACTGGTGAGTTGGTGAATCTCTCCCGGCAGGTCATTCCACAATCTGGGAGCGACAGAAGAGAAGGTCCTCTGGGTAACAGTTGTCAGTCTAGTTCTTGTTGACTGTAGTAAATTCTTCCCAGAGGACCTGAGCGTGCGGGGCGGATTGTATGGGAGAAGGCGATCCCGTAGGTAACCTGGACCCAAACCATGTAGGGCTTTAAAGGTAATAACCAACACTTTGTACTTCGCCCGGAACTGACTGGCAGCCAGTGAAGAGATTTTGAAACAGATGTAATGTGGTCACCCCTAAATGTACCAGTGACCAACCTGGCTGCCATATTTTGAACTAGCTGAAGTTTCTGGACTAGGCACAGAGGTAGCCCTATGTACAGCGCATAGCAGAAGTCAAGCCTCGAAGTTACCAGCGCGTGCACTACTGATTTTAGGTCTTCCAACTCTAGGAAGGGGCGCAGCTGGCGTATCAGCCGAAGCTGATAGTAGGCACTCCTGGCAGTCGCATCTATCTGAGCTGTCATTTGGAGCGACGGATCCAGGAGCACCCCCAAGCTGCGAACACAGCCTTTCAGGGGGAGTGTAATCCCATCCAGAACTGGCTGACACACCTCCAACCCCAGGTTGTGGCCCTTGACAGTAAGCACCTCTGTCTTGTCTGGATTCAGCTTGAGTTTGGTTTTCCTCATCCAGCCCATTACCGCCTCCAAGCATTCATTCAGAGGAGACACACTATCCTTAGCTGACGCTGTTGTCAAAGGCATAGAGAAATATATTTGGGTGTCATCAGCATACTGATAGCACCCTGCCCCATGCCTCCGGATGATCTCTCCCAGCGGTTTCATGTATATGTGAAACAGCATTGGGGATAGGATGGCACCTTGTGGTACACCACACAGCTGCTCCTTCTTTGAAGAGCAACTATCCCCAAGCATCACCATCTGGAACCTGCCTGAGAGGTAGGACCGGAACCACTGAAGCACAGTGCCCCCGAGTCCCAATCTCCTCAGGCGTTCCAGAAGGATACCATGGTCGATGGTATCAAAAGCCACTGAGAGGTCCAGAAGTATCAACGGGGACACACTCCCCCTGTCAATACTTAAGCGTAGATAATCCACTAAGGCAACCTTAGCAGTCTCAACTCCATATCCTGCCCTAAAGCCAGTTTGAAATGGGTCTAGAAAATCTGTATCATCCAAAACTGCTTGCAGTTGGAAGGCAACTGCCCTCTCGGTCACCTTGCCCAAAAATGGAAGATTTGATACTGGCCTGTAGTTATTAAAGTCCAGGGGATCCAAGGAGGGTTTTTTAGAAGCGGTCGTACTACCGCTAATACATCCCCTAATAAGTTTTGTTATGCACAAAACCTAGCTGCTGACTAGCAAATTATCTATGTGCAAAAATTGGGGCAGATCAGACAATGGGGAGCTTAGTTATGCCCCCAAAACTGACTTTTTGCCCCTATGGAAAAAACCCGCAAAATGGTGGTTCAACCTGGTCACCCACAATACTTATACATACTCATATAAGTTCTTAAGATCTTCCAAATTGTAGTCCTGTATTCACAAGTATATTAGAAGGAAATGTTTCCTAGGACTGCCTTTCCTAGGACTGCATTCCTATACATATTTACATAAAAGTAAATTCTGTTGAATGCTTATTTCTGAGTAGACATGTATAGGACTGCATGTTAAGGCTGCAATTCTATACACGCTTTGTTTCATTGAACACGGTGGAATTTACTTCTGAGTAAACCTACCTAGGATTCCACTGTTAGTATCCTAAACACCAGCCTAAACAGAAGCTTATGAGGGGATAGAAGCACATAAAAGCACTAAATTATTAAAATCATCACACTGAGAAAAAGAGGGACAAAAAGGAAGAACACAGAGGGCTCATCTACACCAAGCAGGATATTGCACTATGAAAGCAGTATGAAAACAGTATATAAAAGGCAGGAGTCACACCAAGCAGGATATAGCGGTATGAAAACGGTATATGGTATGTGTCAATGGGCCCCAACAGTTGTCAGTGCACTTCAATACCACTATAAAGCATTAGTATGGCTCCTGCCTTTTATATTCCACTTTCATAGTACAATATCCTGTTTGGTGTAGATTAAGCCAGAGCTTCTCCTCCCTTTATATTTCCCCCCTTCTGTACCATGTTTGGTACCACAATTAAGTGGCAGCAACTTAAAAGCATTAATGAGAGCTTATAAAACACAACCTTGTATACTATTTTATTCTGTGATATTATACTTCCATGAAAAAGGCAACCCTGACCTTGCTGGATAAGTTTTCCTCCTCCAAATTCACACTTCTTTGTTTATGTTGCTAAAAAAAAAAAACCAAATAAACTCAATTAATGTTAAGTGTATTTTCTGATGAGAACAATACACCAACAGGCAGTGGGTATTTCAGGTTTATATTTACACCACTTTGAAAGACTACAGACACACTCAGTAATACTGGCTAAGGCTGCAATCTTATACATACTTACCTGGAAATAAGGCCCATTGGAAAAAATGGACTTATTTCTGAGTAGAAATTTAAAGGATTATGCTGTTAATTAAATTGCAGGTTACTATGTCAAGTTCAAAGCAACCCCCCCTTTGTCTAAAAGCAATTTTAACTTTACTTAGTATTTAATAGTTAGAGCAATAGAAATTTACTCCTGGTAATTATCCTTAAAGTCGTTGTCTGACTACTCCAACTTCATTTAATTTAGATCCTAAACTCTGACAAAAAAATGTTCAGAAAGCACTTCAAATTCCTTTGTTTCCATTGAATAATCCATGCCAATCCCACCCAGTTCACTCTATCAACTTCAGCAATGATTATTGAAAAGAAACACTGTTAAAGCCAGCAAATTCCTGAAGATGTAGAGCTTATTTTTCTATTAACCCATTCTTTCATAAGTATTATACAGATGTTCAGAATGTTTAAATCACAATATATTTACATAAAATGAATATTAACATTATTCTGGTTGTAAATCAGACTTGATTTTATTTAATTAAACCAGCTAAACCTTGTTAGTACTTGCCAATTCCTTACAAAATAAATTGAATACAAAGGATTGAGAATGTTCCGTATGAGAATGCTTGAGTTTTGACAATCATAGCTTGCCATTACACCTATCCTAGTAAACTAATTGTTCTGTGACCCTTCAAAACCAGAGTTGCAAACTACGGTCAAACTGATCCTCCATACTAAAGCCCTATTCATTTCAATGGGCCTACTCTAGCTAGGACTAACTTTGGATACAATCCCATGGTAGCAGTATTTCTCTGAACCACCCCTGGAAGTTTGGCACATATTTTCTTTCTTACTGCATCCCAGGGCCACTGTGGCAACAAACCCTCATTTGTTATTGAGTATACACGCTTCAGAGAGACACAGCTAAACCCAGCTCCCTTGTGAATATACCTGAATGATATACACATTTGCCACATTCACACCTCAGAATGCAGCAAATGTCTATTCACACCATAGAGGAATGGAATTAACTACACCAACTTCAGAGCTGGTATAGTTTAGAGGTCTGTTTGGGGGGTGGGGTTTCAGGGGAATGAGAGAGGGCTTAGGATTCTGTGAATCCATGGTCTCCTCTGAGACCCTCTTTAGACTTCCAGAGCTGGAAGAAGTTATTTAACAAAAAAAGTACGAGAGAGAGAGAGAGAGAGAGAATCAAATGCTCCAGTGTTCAAGCCCTGACAGCAGTTCTTTAGGATTAAATTCACAAAGAACATTCATAGATATAGACAGCTGAGTGGACTGTTTTAAAATCATTACCAAACATCCCACCACAATTCTAGCTAAAGATACAGTTTTTAAAGTTGTGTGCAAAACAATTACTTCCTCTGCTTAGTCCATTGAACTGATTTCTATCTCTAAGAAATCCATTTCCTCAATAGTAAAGATTTAAACCTAAACAACACATTTCCTGAAGCTCCATGTTCTTATTAAAAATAAACAAATGATTAAACTAGTGTATTTTATTGGTGAAGGGAGAGAGCTGTAACGTAACTGTACCTTCCCCAATTAGTCTGAAGTCTGACATATTCTGATCTCAGTACACATACTGAATAATTGGTAGCAGTACAGTAGCAACTTCATTGCAGCTCCTTAGAGTTGAGGAAGTATTATTTATTTAACATATTTATTTATTTATTTATTTATTTCATTTCTAACCCACCTCTCCATCTAGATCAAGGCGGGGAACAACACTAAATATAAATATAAAAACAATAAAATAGATAAACCATTGAAACAGATAAAAACAAATACATTATTAAAAACATCTTAAAATTAAACTGGATAGGCCTGCCGGAAGAGAGCAGTCTTCACAGCTTTCTTAAATTCCAGAAGACTGCTAATTTGTCGAATCTCCTCCGACAAGCCATTCCACAGCCTGGGAGCAGCAGAAGAGAAGGTCCTCTGGGTAACACTCGTCAGCCTAGTTCTGGCTGACTGGAGTAAATTCTTCCCAGAGGACCTGAGTGTGCGGGGTGGATTATACGGGAGAAGGCGATCCCGCAGGTAACCTGGACCCAAACCATGTAGGGCTTTAAAGGTAATAACCTTTATACGTCGCCCGGAAACTAATGGGCAGCCAGTGGAGTGATTTTAAGATTGGTGTTATGTGGTCACCCTGGTGACCAACCTGGCTGCCATATTTTGAACTAATTGAAGTTTCCGGACTAGGCACAAAGGTAGCCCTATGAACAGCGCATTGCAGAAGTCGAGCCTTGAAGTTACCAGTGAGTGCACTACCATCATTAGGTCTTTTGCCACTTTTCAAGATGGTGTAAAAACAAGACAAGACATAACAGTCACAGTGGCAAGTGTACAGAATATTTTGCGAAGCTGCTTTGAACACACAAACCAATTATTAATTCAACTGAAGGCACCTTTAAACAAAAAGGATAGCATCCAATGGCGTCCCACCATTTGTGCTGATGCCATTGTACTAGCATAAAACAAGATAACTAGCATTTGCTAGCTCAATGGGAAAAAGCAGTGAATTGTTGCCAAAATTTGGTGGGAAATCATTGTCCCCCCAACCGAGCTAGAAAGCTGTAGTTACAATACACAAGTCTTGGTTTACATTAGAACAATGTAATTATTGTTAGCATTGAGACACCACTGGATACTACCCGTAGGTCTTTACTGCTCACCTAAATGCCTGCACAGAAGGGGCTAGGTGCACATCAATTTATGAATTTATTTATTACATTTCTATACCACCCAATAGCCGAAGCTCTCCATTCAGGGCTTTAAAACCGTAAATGGCTCAGGACCAGGGTGGTTGAAGACGGTCCTGGTCCTGAACCATTTAGAGCTTCAAAGCACTTTGAATTGGGACTGGAACTTACTGGCAACCAGCATCTGGGCCTCTGCATTTCACCAACTGGAGCTTCCAAACTATCATCTGAGACAGACTAAGATTGCGATCATATGGGAACTTTGGCAATCAGTGAAATATACTTTTGAGTAAACAGGTTCAGGATTGCAGTACACGGCTGCAATCCTACACACACCTTATCTTGTAGAAAGATTTATTATTAATGTTATTATAGTGGATGAAACTGAGGACTTACAATAACAGAGTAAGGCAGACTTCAGACTTGAGGAATCTACTCCGTTTTTTTACTAGAACCTTGAGATCCAACAACCAGAGCCTAGTACAAAACTTACAAAGTATCCAGGAATTTGTATGGAGTACCTGAGCTGAATGGAGCTCACAGTCCTTCTACATAAAAATCCACTCCTGGTTAAGTCAAGAGTCATTTTGTTGCTGCTGTTTTTAAATACTTGCAAGTCAGAAATCCTAACTGATCTACTGCAACTATACCAGTAGATCCACCTTCTGCCCACCCCCGCATTAGAATATTCTTAGTGCTGTTAACATTTTCTCTTACTAAATCTAAACCACAAAATGAAAGCAAAGAATCTCTAGATCTACCTGTGAACTGCTTTCCATTGCATACCATCAGGGTCCTAAACCATAGGCCAACCAGGCAGATGTGCCCTCCCCCCCTCCCCCACAGCAGAGAAACCTCCACCCTATTCTTGGATGGTTTAGGATTGTGTCAGAGGGCTGGCTAGGTTTACAATGTAACTTGTCCCATTGATTTAAATAGGAAATAAGTTCAGCTAACTTAGACTTGGTCCAACCCAATGAAACTTTGGGTACATTTACATCATAATTATCAGTTTGAAATCCAAACACCTATTTGACCTATTTGACCCCTTCACTGGGAGTGGAGTGAAAGAAGGTGCAAAATAGATTGCAATGAGATATCTGAAAAGAGGGCTCGGGAATAGCAGTAATCAATTGAACCATCCTAACTTGTTAAATTGTTTGGACTGTAACTGCTGGCTCTCAGTGAAACAGATTTAATGTTTTATTATTGAACCTAACATTATTTCCAACTGTAAATTATTATTCCAACCTGTCATCCAAAATCTTTTATAGCCTAGTAATTAGGTGCAATACTACCAAGTAAAGTTGGCATACACTAGTACAAAGGTTAAGGCAGTAAAAGATTACCTCAGGCTAAGAAGCCAAATTGGCATTTACATCCCGCATTAGTATTTCATTACCACATCAAAGCAACATTCTTCCATTCAAAGCCTTTTCTCTCAAAGCTACATACACAAGTGTAAAACAACCTTCCCAATTATTCAATCAATCACTAAAAATATACCTGCCTTGCTGCACATGCAGGGAACAGACTAACATGGGAATTGTTAGAGAATCTGGAATAATCATGTAATTTCAAAAACAGTGAACAGGCCTTTTGTATACTTATTTTCTTACTCACACCTTCCCTTTCTGTTATTATGGCTTAGAGAGCTTGACAGTAGTTGCCACTAGTTCCTCCTTACAGGTCACAGAGTCCCTCAGTCCTTGGCATCACTAACATCACGACATAGAATGATGCCGTCTTACAGAATTTGTGATTCTGAAAAGCACCACCACTCTTTTCTAATCAGCTAGCAGTAACAGGACAACAGACAAGGGAGGGTTGAAGCCAAATAAAACGTTCTTACAGAATACCCATGTGCACATACCAGGGAAGGGAAGTTGTTAGTGCAGAGGCTTTCTGGTTTACCATTCAACGGGAGTGTGGGCCCTGGACTAAACCAATTTCTGCAAAAGGAGATAGGAAGGCAATTGTCTCATGAGATAAAGGAAAGAGATCTGGTATGTTTCAACACATTCTTCATCTAGTTCAGGGGTGCAGAATGTCCAGCCCGTGATTTGGTCTGCAGCATTCTATGTTTTTAGAGGGTACTTTTTGCTTTGTAACATTTGTAAAGTAGATGTGAGGCTTAAGTCAGCTTTTCCTTATTGGAACATATAAAATCTCTATTGGCTGAAAAGTCAGTTTGCGTTTAAATTTTTCTTTCGTATTCTGTCCCACAAGGACAATCTCACATGGCCTGCACAACTAATGGGAAAGATGATTTTTTTTTTACCTTCTTGTGTGAAAATGCTCATCAGATCAATTTGAGTATGAAAGAATCAATGCAGTACAATTTTCTCTCATGACTGTCCCATCTCAGGTTATATGTGGGAAATTATTTGAAAATATGCTCCCATGTGAAAATTATGTCATTCTTAAAACGTATTGTTTTAAACCTCTTTTTTGTTTTGTTTTTTTCTCAGGAGTTGCAAGAGTTGGGAGAAGAATAGACAAATTGGACTATGATCACAATTTCTATACTCAAAAGAAAATGTAAGACAATCTGAGTCTTATAAGCTCAGCACAGACATACTGCTGCCCAATCAAAGTTACATGAATGGAAACAATCCATGAGCTTGCACATCTACTTTCTTGGGTGGGAATTTTCTCTTTCCTTCTCTTTTCAGAGCTAATCATGGACAGCATTACATGTACAATAATCTTAATAGTAATCATGGTTAACTATAAATTAGTTTTGGCTATTGGGTGGTATAGAAATATAATAAATAAATATTGTTCTAACCATTATTGCAAACTCTAGCTAAAACCAGTTCACACATTGATTAAGGATCGAAATGGATGTGGAAGAGAGTTCCAGTGCTACAGGGAACAGGGAGGAGTACCATGGTTAGGAGAATGGGAATTATTTATTTAATTTATATGCTGCACTTCGTAACAGATCACAAACCAGTTTGCAAATTTAAAAAAAACAATACAAAACACAAGCACTAATAAAATAAAATAAAACTCTAAAACTCTAAAAATTCATCAAAACCAACCATTTCAAAAGTTTTTCAGCACACAGAACATTCAAGGGTCTCATCAAAAAGACCCTAAGGCCTAGGTGAAGAGATGCATTTTAAGCAGCCAACTAAATAAAGCTACTGAACATGCCTGAAGCATCTCCAAAGGCAGGGAATTCCATAATGAGGGTGCCACAACCAAAAAGGCCCTCGATTGGGTCACAACTCCCCGGGCATTAGCCATAGGGCCTCCCTCTTAAGATCTCAAAGGCAGGGCAGACACATACCAGGAGGGGGACCAGAAAGTATGATGTCTGTATCAGGCCATATAAGATGGGTGCTTTACCAGTCCAGAACAGTAAACCCTGATAACTTTTGGAGTATCTCGCAAAAAAAAAAAAAATCACATTGATATATATGTTGCAGCCACATGAGGCTAACATACAAACACAAGCATAATAATAATAATAATAATAATAATGTATAATATATAGTATTTTTCCTAAAACCTCAAAGCACTTCACAAACCAGCAATTCTTATTGCAGGCATGTAACATGAGCCACTATTATCATGCATATTGCAGAGGGAGGTATAGGGTTAAGGGATAAATGAGTTGACTAAGAACAACTAATGAATTTATGGCTTTCTGGCTCATTTCCTAGGGCTGCACATACGGAAAAAACTCCACTGAACTCAGCTAAACTTACATCCAAGCAAACGTGCATAGGATTTAGATGTTAATCACTATGCTAACTCTATTTTCATGGTCATGCTCTGCTTCAAAGATAGAATAACCGTAGAATGAAATATATTGTATAAAATCTATTGCAGCCTCCACTAACCTGGTGTCCTCCAGATGTGTTGGGCTACAATTCAAAGCATTCCCCAGTCAGCCATGCTAGCTGGGAAATGCTGGGAATTGTAGTCGGACATATCTAGAGGGCACCAGGTTGGGGAAGGCTGATCTGTGGTAATTCAGCATATTACTTCAGTCAAACAAGGGTCAAGAACTTGTCCTCAAAAGCTACCCTTATTTAAACAATTTATCCCGTTTGAGATGTGGATAAGGAAGAAAGAGAAATGGCAAACATCACAACAGATGGTTTTCATACTTCACTGTATCTTCATTTTGTTGTTGTTAAAGGCTATGACCTATTTCCATGCTCACATGTGTTTGTTTTCACATAGTGCTGGAACTGTGCGAATGAACTGGCAACCCTTCCATTTCTTTTAACACAGCTATACCATAAAGATAAACCAAGAAAAAGAAAACCTACATCTTTAGAAATGTAAACAGAAAGAGCAGCAGTTCTTCTTAAAACAAAATACGATTTTCTTCACAGCCACTGTTATTACCTTGAATTCAATGAATCACAGAACTTGAAGAACAATCCTACAGTAAGAATGTTAGCATACAAGGTCCACACCATATAACCTAGAAGCAAAGCAAATAAACCAAAAAAAGCAGGGGTATCAAATTACACAAAGCTACGGGTGCCCATAGGCAAGGAATTTCCAGCTAGCTCAAGTCAGTTGGTCAAGCCACCATAGGTGTGTGCAGCACATTTCATTAGGGTGTGCACCCAGGGATTTTTTTTAAAAGGCAAACATTTACTGAATACTCAATCATAAAAGACAATATTTGTATTCATTTATTCATTAAACACTGTAGACACGGATGCCCTACTCCGTGTTTGGCTTGCCTGACTGTGGGAGGGGAGGAAATGAGGAGACACTCCTCAAGCCCCAGCATTAGTTGGGCTGTGTGGTGACACTGGCTGGAGGAGAGGGCTTACAAGGCCATATTAGCCTTCACAGCCCCTCCTCTTGGCCTCTTTGAAGTGTGGCTCCCAGCAGAGCGATTCCTTTTCGCTCCTGCTGCCAGGAGTAGTGGTGCTCTCACAGAGGCAGCAGTTCTTCAGTGCAGCCAGAGCATAGCTGGATCCTGCTGCATCTGGATCCCCCTCTGGATTTTTAATCAATTTCCCCCTTAATTCGGTTTATTGCTTGAGACATTAGGTTGTGCCTAGGCACACCTGGCACACACCTTGTGCACATCTATGCAAGCCATATGTTACAGTGCAAGGTAAACACAAAATACCACCTTCCTGTGTGTTTAGCCAGTCTAACCTTATAGAAAATTATTTTTCAGCCATAAAAGATGTATACAAATTAGAAACTAAACATAAAGCAATAAGCCAACCACCATGAAATTCTTCTGATATTACCTGTTCTTTAGATATAGCCATACACATACATTGTGTAACACAAATACAATCATATGAAATGTATGTTGAAAAGAAGCTCCAGCATTATGTGGAAAAATCGCACAACATTAAAATCTTCCAACTGAACAGGTATTGAGTTCATCCTGAAGTCTTGCTCAATTCCACTGACTTAAAATATTCTTCCAAATAGTCGTCCAAATGAAGTTGTGAGAATAGAGTAGCACCCCAAACTAAAATTGTATTTTTACACTTGTCACACATCAAGAGCACGCTAACATTACCTTGATATCACCACCCATTTCTGTGCTACCCTGAGGAAGCAATCTTATGCACACTCATGGGACTTAATTCTGAGTAAACATGCCTAGGAATGCATTCTAACTGTCTTATGCAATGCTGCACCTTACTTCTTTTAATGGTGGCTGTTCCTACCTGTCAAAGGTCAGATAGCAGGGAAATAATCAACAGTCTCAGTTGTTGAACAGAGCACTCAAGCAGGCTTATATAGACAGACAGAGGCAGTCTTTAAGATATCCTTAAGATAAATAGCCTCACGATGGCCAAATTCCTTACAATGGTGCATATTCCTAGCTTTCTACCATGCATGTGACATAACAAAACTGCCACGGCATCTTGGAAGCAGTAGGTAGACATCCCATGCTCTTTTTACACATTGCTGACAGTATGCCATAGAATAGATAATCACATTCATTTGACACAGTGGTTAGTGCACTCCATCTCCAATGTATCTTTGATGTTACTGAGTGGCTTTCCACAACCTGGTATTCTCTAGTTGTTTTGGTCTTCAACTCTCATCATCCCCAGCCAGCATAGCCAATGGTCAGCTGTAGTCCAAAACATCTGGTAGATACCAGACTGAACAAGGATGATATAGTGGGTCATGGGATCTAGTTATAAGTGATTTTTATACAATTGAGAGAAGTTTCTGCCTAAGCCCTGGTTATTATAAGCAATTTGTGTGTCTATATAAAACTAAATCCTCAGAAGAAGAATTGGCAACTGGTTGGCAATTAGTGTTGAAGGTAGTTAATTTTGAGTGAAGTCAAGTGTGTACCTTTACTCCTGTGAAAATAACGGCTACTGTGAAAGGAATTTGGGGGATTGGGATTAAAGAGATAACTATTACCATACCCTTTGACAGTGACATAGCTTCACTTTTTTTTGCAGAATATTTGTAATCAATCTCAAACAGATGTTGTGTTTTGTTCAATTTCAGCTATAAAGATAGTTGTTGCTATTTTAAAATATTACTATCTATTAATATATTGGGTTGTAGCAAATGCTAGTCCTACTTAGAGTAGACCCACTGAAATTAATGGGACTTAAATTAGACTACCATTGGATAAACCCATTGTTTTGCAATGTGTAGGAACTGTTTAGCAAAACACTAAAGTTAACGTAGAATAGTCACTTCAAGAAGGATCAAATATATTTTATAATTGAATTAAACAGGATCTTTTAAAATATGTATGTGGAAGCCAATAAACACATGACTGAAGAAAAACAAAATTACTGTTAATAGTATAGGCTACAACAGGGTTTGTTCCAATTGCTATGTAACTGGTTATCTTTTTTATCTTGAAAATTAACAAACTGCTATTGAGAAGCTCTGTGAAAGATGAGGTAGCAATTGAAGGGAAGTCAAATTCTGTATGAGGAATATCAGTACTGAGGCTACAGTGCTATTCACACTTACCTAGGAGTAAGCCCCACTGAACACACAGGGACTTACTTCTTAGTAAACATCCACAGGATTGCACTGTGAGGCCTTGCCTGTGCAAGCACAGTACTTTTTCAAATGACAAGCCTGCAGGAGTTTGTTTGTTTGTTTGTTTTAAAGGTTAAAATGAGCCAAAATTACACCTCTATAGTTGTATAAATAGCAGCCATGACATGGATTCCACAAGCCAAAGCTCCAAATGCTAAAAATGGTATATATATATCCTCTATGATAGCAATGTAAGGATGTGGGCCTACAACAACACCAGCAGACTAGAGAGCCAGCAATTTTCATTGCCAAACTGAAATTAGATTCCCTAACGTGAAAAAAATGAGTCATTTCACAGCAAAAGGCAAAGTGCAGAAAAATATTTGGAACCAATACATGATTGTTCCTAAAAATATGATTGCTTTAAGTTTTTCAGTATTTTTTAGGACCAGAACCCAAACTTGACTATATCAAAAATAGTGTTAAACTGCATTTTCTCCAAAGATTCCATTCCATTCCCATAATTTCCCAAGAATGTAGTGAGGGTAACAAAAATTTAAAAGGAAAAACAATCGTACACCAGCTTGCTTGGAAACTTCAATTGATCCGGATTCTGTGCCCAGACTGTTGACTGGGACTAGTTATTGGGAACATGCAACACCCTTGTTACACAACAGCTTGAACGGCTGCTTGATTATTTCCAACCATAAATCAAAATGATGGTCATGACTTTTAAAGCACTAAACAGCTTGGGATCAGGTTATCTAAAGTACCGTCTTCTCCAACATGAACCTGTCTATAGTTTTAAGATCTTCAGGAGAGACTCTTCTCTGCATCCTGCCAACACCTGAAATGCATTTGGCAGGGATTTGAGTAAGGACTTTTTCAGTGGCTGCATTTAGGCTCTGGAACTCCCTTCTTTTATTTATAAACAGGGTTTCATGGCACAACTGCCCTCCTGAGGTGGTGTACAACATTTCATAAGATCATCATCATCACCATCGTCATCAAAACATAATATACCACCAAATTAAAACCACATTACATCCCCGTAAAATTGAGCGGAAATAATTTATCACAGCAATTATTAAAACAAATAAACAGTGGTCTGAAATAAAAATGTTTTAAAGAGTTCTCTTAAAACTTTCCAAAGATGGGTTCACAGCATTTTCAGAGAGAGGAAATTCCACAGATATAGGGGCACACCTGCAAAGGCCCTATTGATATTACCCATCAACCTAATATCTTTTATTGACAAGCTAGTGAGCAGGGACTCAGTTGCTGATAATGAAGGCTGGGCAGTGGTCCTTTGGAAAGCCTGGCCCTAAATTGGTTCCAGCTTTAAAGGTCAATACTAGCACTTTAAATTAGCCTAGAAAACTTCATTCTGCACCAACTGAAGTTTCTGACCATTTTTAAATGCAGACCCACATAGATCACATTATGGTAAACCAGCCTGGACACAACCACTGCAAGCCAACCAGCGAAAGCTGACAAAAAGCACTCTTGGCTACTGATGTCACTTGTGCCTCCATCAACAGTACAGAATCCAGTGCAGACTGTGTATGTGACTCTTTAAGAGGAGTGCAACTCCATTGAAGAGAGAGGTTCTGCACCTTCATCTAGAGTTCCCAAATCACAGAAGCTTTTTCTTGTCAGGATTAAGCTTCAGCTTGTATACTCTCTTCCAACCCAAAACTGCCTCTATACATCTGTTCACATCTTCCACCACATTCCTGAGATTAGGTGATGAACACGAGAGGTAGAGCTGCATGTCATCTGCTTACTGGTGACAATGCACCCCAATCCTCCAGATAACTTTTCGCAGTGGTTTCATGTAAATGTTGTAATAATTCCTTCTATTTCTGAAGTTCAGAGGTGAGTATGAATTCCTATGTAGCCAAAACTGCACCATCCACACACAAGAGGAAGGCACTGGCAAGCTTAGGGTTTGTATATAAACTGTAGAGCACAGAGGCATCCACTCATAATCTGGCACCCTTGGCAAAAGGGCTGGCCACCACGGCGCTAAGGGAAGGGAATTCCACAATTGTGGGGAAGCCACACAGAATGCCTCTCTACATGCCCATGCTTGCATAAACTTGGTGCAGCAGTGATACAATCAGTTCTTGGTTGATTCTGAAAGTCATAATGAAGGAAAAAAAGATAGTCTCAGGGGTATGGTGACTCCAAGCTACTAAAGGCTTTATGGTTCAAAATCACTTCCTGGCATGTTCTACACAAATTGAAGCTCGCAAACAGTCATCAAGGGCAGCCCATATAAGAAGGTTATGGTAGTCTAGCCTTGAAGTTACAAAGCCATGAATTGTATTTACCATTTCCTAATCAGATAGGCATGTGAACATACTTCAGACAAATCCTGGTCCAACTTGCTTCCAAAATCATGGCCAAATTATAAGAAAAAGAGGTAGAATTAAGTATAATCAGAATACAGATTTCGGGGGTTCATGCAATTTCACCAAGAAGCCTCAAATGAGTGTGGTCAAGATGAAACTTTCCTGAGCTACATAGAGTAGATCAAGGATACAGAGATGTGCCATTTTCCGTCATTGCTTTTTGTCTCTTCTTAACCAAACTAGAGCAAAGGCACTATCTACAACAGCCTTTCCCAACCTGGTGCTCTCCAGATGTTTTGGACTATAACTCCCACCAGCCCCAGCCAGCATGCTCAATGGCCTGGGATAATGGGAGCTGTAGTCCAAAACATCTGGAGGGTACCAGGTTGGGAAAGGCTGAGCTAGAGCAATCAGGTCCTGCAAAGAACAGAAGGCTTCAGAAAAGGCCACTATGACCAATGCCAAGCAAAAGGCAGGCTTTGATTTGCATATATTAGCATTAAACAACAAATGCAAATTCAGAGACTTTTTTCCTACTGAGAGAAGCTAGAATTATAATTTGTAAGAGTGATGGATGTCCCTATGATCTTTAGTAACATCTTTAAAAACAAAAATGTCATTACTTAACATACAGAAATCAAAGGAAGATAGGATGGGAAGCACTTGTAGGGCAAGATGCTCATTTTAAAGAATCAAAGAATACAGCTCCATGTAGAAACTTCATCTGAAGTGAAATTCCCAATTTGACACAGGGGAGAGAAATACAAATGAAGATACCACCTGGTCCACTTTAATTCTAACATTAAGCCTCTTTCTTTTTAATCTTACCTAGACTATACTTGGCTATGCTTGCTTAGCCTCTCCAAGTTAACAGGTTTAAGCACATGAAACTCTAAACTCTTAATATTTGTGTTCTTTTGTGTTCACCTTCTTTCACTGAGCTTCTCTACCCTGACCACTGCATTTTAAAAATGTCACTAGTAATGTTGACAGAGTCTCTATTTTCTTTCTGTATTGAACAAGCTCATGTAATAGCGATAAAATGGGAGGGAGGAATGGGGAAAAGGAAAGAATGTATGAAAGACTTTGTTGGTGTAGAATTTGTGACGTTATTCGTATTAATTAAATAAATATGCACCGTTTAGTCTATGCAGACCTCATTGCTTTGACAATTATGCCAGCTAAAATGCTTTGTCCACTAAGTGACTAAAAAATACACTGAAGCTTGTGGATATGCAGCATTTCAAACACACTCCATCCTGTATCTTACCCACACATTCCACAGCACGTTGCCAATATGAAATAATTAATGTTGGAATTCTTTAAGATTCAGCTGTTTAATAAACTTAGGCTACACTCTTATACCCACTTACCTGGAAGTAAGTCTCATTGAACCCTACAGGACTTACTTCCAAGTAGACATACATAGAACGGCACTATAAATACATTTACTTCGGAGTATATTTCATTAAACTCAACAGGATTCACTTCTGAGTAAACGTGATTAGGACGGGGATGCAAGACTGATTAAGCCTAGAACAGAACTTTGTACCACCATACAGTTCTAACAAAAACCAGAATCAACCCACAGGCATGCAAAGGGGGTTGGGGGGAGAGATCAACCATTTTGGAACTTGTCAGCTGCCCCGACTGCAAGTATAAAGTGATTAAAACGTGTTAAGGGGGCTATAATCGCCCCTAAACAATATCACACATAAACTATCCAGGCAAGGTGATAGGTAAAGGGTTAATACTGGAGGACTGGAACTTTTCATGTATCCAACACCTCAGTCTAGGATGGAAGCACGAAGTCTAGGGTGTCTTCATTCTTTAAACATCAAAAAGCCATATGGTTTCAAGTGGGGGGGGGGGGAAATACACTTGAAGCCATTTGGAGGTTAAGAATCCAAACTACAAGTGATTTCATAGATGGCGGAGAAATCCTGTTTACTATACGCAGGAAAATTTTATCTTAAATTTAAGCAAGCCAACTCTAAAAGCAACTTTAGTTAAACCTGAACACAAAAATGCATCTAAAGCCAAAATACACCGCCAACGCGAAGCCTTCTGTGTTTAATTTCCATTAACATCAGTAGAAGTAGACGGCAAGCAAATTCAACAAATCCTACTAATTTCAAAGCCACAGACGTGTCTGCACCAAGGAAAGAAAAGCCGGGGGGGATTTACGGAGGGGGGGGGGAGCCTTTTCACTCTTTGAATCCAATGCACAAGCAGCAAGTTTTGAGAGAGAGAGAGAGACAGAGAGAGAGATCTTTAAGCATAAGGGAGAAACACCAGTAATCATAAGGAATAGAAAAATACATGCAGTGCAACCGATACCGTATGGAAAGACAGAGAGATCGACTTTAACTGTTTTAGAAACTTCTGAGGGGAAGGAAGAAAGTTGGAATTTTTGTTGGGGATTGATGCCTGGAAAAGCAATTTTGCTCGCTTGCTTACGGTGCAAATTGGCCGGGAGTCGCGTCTGAGAGAAACCGAATTCAAAAGAGGAAAGGAAGGAAGCCAGTTACCCTTCGGTAGAAATATCCCTTTCTCAGTCCCCCCCAACCCAGTTACCTGGGCCAGGCGAAGTCCCCCCAGGCTGCCGCTGCTACCCCCACGGAGCTCCTCGTCTCGCAGCCAGCCAGACTGACCCAGAGGGGTCTTCCCGCCCTCGCCGCCGCCTCTTCCAGCCAGCCGCCTGCTGGTGCCTCTTCCCAAGTTGGCGGACTCACTCCAGTCGCTCACTTGGCTGTGGGGCAGCCGCAGTGAGGCGGCGACGTACGCAACACCATCCTCTGTCCCGCGCTTCAGGGAGGGAGCAAAAAACAAAACAAAACAAAAAGGGGGGGGGAGAGTGCTGCTTTTACGAGAGACTGAGAAGGTGAGGTCGCTGCAGCCTCCTCAGTTGCAACGGTGCTCATTAGAAAGTGGGGGCTGGGAACAGCAACAAGGAAAGGTTGCGGGGCGCCGCTGCGCTGGCTGTTTGAGTGGGGTGCTTGCCTTGAACTCCCTCCTCCGCCCCACCGTGCCTCTGGCCACCTTCGACTTGTAACCCTTCTCGCCCACAGGCAGCTCCGCCGGCGAGGGCTTCTCCTTTCCCCGCTACTTTGGCGCCTTTTATCACCTGCCTGGCACATTCGCGCGCACGCAGTGCCACGGATAGGGCGCTCCTCCTCGGCCCCCCTTTGCTTTCATGTGCCTCTTCCCATTCCTCCTTCTCCTCCTCCCACAGTTTCCCCACCCCTTGTGCTCTCCCTGCAAAGGCCTCGTCCTTGCTCCTCTCTCTTTACCTTTTGGTCAGCCCGCTCAGCAGGAGCGAGAGAACTCGTCTGAAGGAACGGAAGGGTGGCAAAACCATTATTTAGGGAGCAAGGATTTAATCCATGCTACACAGGACCTTAATACTGTGACAGTGAGGGAGCGGGAAATATTTGGGGGAGCGCTTACTACCCATTAGGATTATCCCTCCCTGCACAGCAGGGAAACCACTTGCATACTTTTGACCCACTGTGAACATTCCTCAAGATAATCTATTTCTCTGCTCGTTATGACGTATTTAAAAAGCAACCACATTAAATTCCCTTAAAATACAGTATTTCCCCCTTTTGTTGACAACTTTATTGGCCCTGCCCCCTTTTCCTATTGGCCCCACCCACAACTGGAATGTCCCCGCAAGTGCTTCTCCAAAACTGACTGTGGTCATTGGGCTGGAAGAGATTTGGCACCCTTGTCTTAGATTGTCATCTGCATGGGCTTCTAGAGCAGCCCTTGGAAGCTTGAGGCGAAATTTGCCTCGTTCTACTGAGGGCTCCATCACACTTCTCCCCCCGTTTGCCTTTGCATTTTTTACCTCCATTTCAGAAGCGCTGCAAACGCTCCTGGATTGTAGCTATACTGGTGAACTCTCTTTTTGCTGTCCCGCTGCTTTTGCCCCTGCCACACCCACCCCTTCTCCTTCCCCCTCCAATTCATTGGTTCTTGTTGTTGATGGATATCCTGATGGACATGGCAGCCTTCCCCACTTGCTCATTGGAGCTCCCATTAGAATGTACAAAAATGCTTACATCTGTGTAATTTTTAAAGTTAAAGAGATGAAACTTGGGGTCTTGAGAACTCTTAAGTAGAGCTTTAGGCACGCCAAGTTTGAATCAGATAGGTCCATGCCTTGATTTTTAGGAATTTTTAAAATGCAAATTAACCAAAATCTTACATCTGTGTAACTTTTACAGATAAAGAGATGGAAATTGGCATGGTGATAGGTCTCTAGAAGAACTTTCAGCATGCCAAGTATGAATCAGATTGGTTCATCCCTTGATTTTTAAATAATTATTTAATTCCCCCCTTTAAAACCTTTTCTTGATAGTTCACCAGTGTGATCTTCCACCTCTTTGCATTTGTGAAGGACCACTTTTCCTTTCCTTTGATCATGCAAAGCTGTGCATCTCCAATTCATAAAGTAGAGATCTGCTGGTTCTCTTACTCCAATGTAAATCCCATTGATTTAAACTGCATTTACATCCAAGTCATACTAAAATCTGATGCAGGCTTACCTTTGAGTACACCCCATTGAACAGGCCTCAGAAGTAAGCATAGGGTTATAGAGCACTTCTTTCCAGTTTGCTGTTTTAGACTTGTTTTTTTTTTAAAGCTTCTGAGTGACCACACTATTAAAAATCAATTCTATACGTGTTTACTCTCAAGACCCCAAGTTTCATCTCTTTATCTTTAAAAATGTGTGAGCTGTGGGCAAGGAGAGTGGGGTTGGAACAGTAAAAAGTCAATTCATTCGAACATTCGACACCAAGGAGTGCTGGTGGAGAAAAAGCCCCCCTCCCTTTTCATCATCATCATCATCAGCAGCAATAATAATAATAATAATAATAATAATACATTTATTTATTACCCGCCTCTCCCAACGGATTGAGACTCCATTCAAAGCACACGTCCCCAAAAAAGGAAAAAACAAGGGAACAGCACTAGACGGAAACTTTAGGGCACATTGAAGTTGCTTTGGGAAAATAATGCAGACTTTCCCCGCACCAAAATAATATGCAAAACAGAGGAAAAGAGGCTAAATGGGTGCGCAGGACAGGGTCGACGTCATGTGAGCCCCACACTGCAAAACCAGATACCAGGCATGGCGAGAATGCTTTAAACTGCTGGTGTGATGGAGCTCTTTGTGCACCTCAAAGAATTTTTTTATGGAAGATATGAGTTCGGTGTCCCCATCAGTACCACTATGTTTCAGACAACCCTCAGGAGCACTTTGTCTTTTCGGTTTTGCATGCCAAATATGATTTGCCTGCTAGGGCTGAATGGCAATACTTGCATTTGCAACATCTGTTAGAATATAGATTTGGTCCTGCTGCTTTTGGAGCGTCAGAGTTTCCTTTTCTATTGGAAACACTTCTGGAGGCTGAACAACTATATTGACCCATAATCCATATTTATAAATACTTATTGTCAGTAAATAAATATTATACACAGGATCTTAAGCAGGAATGGAATAGGGAATTGGATCATCCAATTTTGCCTAATTAATGGATTTCCTCTTTAACATCTGTATCTTATGATCTATGGATCTCAGGTTATGTTTTATTCAGAAAAAAAATCCTGTTCCATGTCTATTGGACAACACAACATCTCTTCCATAAGGGTTTGTCTAAATTGGCTAGTTGCTGGAGGTGTAATACCACTAATATTTCTCTTAATCATACGTTTCAGTAAAGTTGCCTCTTTTTGGGAGAAGGTAATTATATGGATAAACATTGTATTGGATCACTAATATTTACTGATGTACATGTTCTTTTAAATTATCTACCTGCTTCCTGGAAGTTAATGCACAATCAGCATAAATGGATTCTCTGCCCCAGTTTGACAGCTAAAAGACTGATACCACAACATTGGACGGATAAATCTTCATCTCCTATAATGCAAAAGATTGAGGACTTAACACTTTCAGCATCTGAACAGGTGGTATATAGGCACCTCTCATGAATGAATATATATATTGATATTTGGTCTGCCTTGTTGATATTTATGTATAATTTCTTTTTTATATATATATATATTATATGTATAAACACATATACACATTTCATATGCATTAACTGAAATTGATAGCTCCAGTCATGTTGATTTACTTTTCTGGTTTTGTTTTGCTTTTCTCTGTTGGAATTTACAATTTAAAAAAAAATAGGGAAAAACCGACTCACAGGAACACTTGCATCTCTGGCCAGTTCGCTGTCATAAACTATCAGAAGGAGGAGGAGGAGGAGGAGGAGGAGGAGGAGGAGGAGGAGGAGGAGAGTACATATGAAGAGCCCTGCTAGATCAGTCAGGTGTATGTAGTCAGCAACCTGTTTCCCACAATGGCAACCAGGTGCCTATAGAAAGCCCACAAGCAGAACATCAGAACAACTCTTACACTGATTTTTTCCACACCAATTGGTATACTGAGGCATGCTACCTTTAATCCTGGAGATAGAATATTGCCATCATGACTGGTAGCTATTGATAGCCTTATCTTCCATGAATTTGTCTAATCCCCTTTTAAAGCCATCTAAATTGCTAGCCATCACCACATCTTGAGGAAGCAAATTTGATTGTTTAACTTTGTACTGTATGAAGAAGGATATCCTTTTGTCCGTTCTGAATCTCCCAATATTCACCTTCACTAGATGACCCTGGGTTCTAGTATCATGAAAGAGGGAGAAAAACTTCTCTCTATCCAGTTTCTCTACACCTTAAATAATTGTATACACCTCTATCATGTCCCCCCTGCTATTCACTTCCCCCCCCTAAACAAACTAGTCCCAAATGTAACCTTTTCTTAGGAGAGTTGCTTCAGCCGCCTGATCATTTTGTGTATGTAGCCCTATACAGACATTCTACATCCGAGTAGACTAAATGTGTGAGGAGGAGGGGCACACTTAGGGTGACCATATTTTGGAAACCAAAAAGAGGACAACATGGTCGACCCCCACGGGAGCGTGTCCAACAACATGGTCACCCGAGGGGGCGTGTTCAGCACCAAGGGGGTGTGCCCACCTGAACATAGCCTTGCTCACATGTCTGATTTTACAGCACACAGTTAAGATAAATCTTTTCTACATAACATCTTAAAGTTAAATTCACTGAAATAACAAGTGAGACATCCAAATGTATCTGAAATTAACTTCACTCACTCCTACTTTTGTAGCTTTTGCTGTACTTTGTTGCTATACTCTGTGTGATACATTCTCCCCTTCCCTCAAATATATTTTCTGATTGTATCCTCACTCCGCGGCAAGCTGCTGCTTCACACGGCTTGCTGCCGGCTGGCTGGCTGGCTTTTTTATTTTTAAAGTTCACTCTTTTTTAAAAAACTTGTGTATGATTGTCACAAGTTTCTCTAACATTAGGATGGGTGTTGTGGGCGGCAGACACTACTTCACCCATTCACACTTCTCACTTATATACATTAGCTTCTCAAGGCTTGTGCATTGGCACTACTTTTCGCATCCAGACTTTGAACTCCTGTCTACTTCCTGCACAAACACGTGACTCTGAGACCCTCTTTCTAATGCCCTGCATTGCATGCCAGCACTGTAGGCCTGGGTTATAGCAGGTGTCACTGTGTGGATTGTGCAGCCTCTGTTGTCTCTCTATGTCATTGCAGTCAAACCAAAGCCTCCAGCCTCAAACAATCAATTTCCCTTCCTCTTCCAAAGTCTCCCAACGGTCCAGCCGGGCTGCACACTTGTACCCTGTGGCCAGGGGGAAGGGTGCCAGCTTATTGCTTGGTCACGTCTGGTGACTTTTAAGCCTTTATCACACCTACCCATTTTGCTTATGCAGGTTCCCCCTCTGTTTCCAATGTGAGTGTAGCTCTTTGATCACATGTGGTTGGTTTTGCTGCGATACCTCAGCTTAGCCTGCGGAGGAGGGGAGAAAACGGACAATCCCCGTTCAGGGATATTTTGAAAGAGGAAGGAAAAAAGGAGCACTCAGAGTGCGAGAGCAGCGCGAGGGGGACGATGTCATGTGAAAGAATTGGATCAAAGTCACGGCGGGTGTGGATCAAACCGCCTGTGTGATAACGGTCTTACTTTAAAAACCACCTCTGCCTCCAACCGCCTCTGCCTGCACCAAGACTGAGGCGCTCTTAAAAGGCTCTGTGTTGCACGCCAGCCTCTCAGGGCTGAGCTACAGCCATCTCTGAGTTGTGTCTTTAGTCTGAGTCTGTCTCTAAGAGGTATACCAGCCAGCCAAAGCCGCAAATCTATCTGTTTTTCTCTGACATGCACAAGTAGACGATGATGAAAACACACGAGAAGGGGGGGGGTGTAGTGTGCTTCTCTGCCTTACATGTTTAGTCTACCCAGCTGTAGAACACCTGTGAGAAATGAAAAATGTTACTTTTTCAGTTCTAACACACAGGGAAGATTAAAATGCAGAAGCTCATAATAAAATTAGGTGAATAGGCAGGCTTGGACTAATGCTATGCTTGTAATGGAATATGTGTACATGTAATGGAAACCTCGCTGATAAGAAGAAAACAGGAAAGTGTAGGTGGGCTGTTTGCGGTTAAACCTATGTAAGTGAGACTATACTCTGTTCACTTGACATTTAAGCATTAGTAGAAAATAGCATTTGTGGTACGATCATATCTGTTGTGGGAAAGCTTCAAAAGGCAAAACTTGACATACATGCAGAAATGACCTTTTAAAATGGGAACTGGAACCTTTTCGTGGTTAAGCGTAGCTGAAGATGCTTGCAGAAACAGAGGAAGAGACACTATATTAGGTAATAAATAAATAGGTGGTTTAGGGTCGCAAATATAGAGTAAGGGGATATGTAAACAGGGGCGGGGATTTTAGTAGTTTAATTAGGCGCTCGGGATAGGCTGTGAATTCTGGACTACCCCACCCTGAGAAAACAGAAGAGGGATCCTCACTGGCCGTGGCAGGGAATAAATATGTGTGATTTTTGATGTTCGGTGTGCCTGCTCTGCTTCTGTAGCTCAGCACCCAATCTTGCAAGATTGTATTTCAATAAAGAAATTTACTTTCACCGTCCAGATTGTTTGTACTTTTGCAGACTGAAAAGTCATTTCTAGCACACCTGAATAGGCCTTAAGAGGAGATTCCCATGTTGCCATGCTCTTATTCACAGCCATGAGAATTTATAATAATTGTATTGCCAGGCATATCTTAGATGGATTCACCATATGTTGGATGGTCTTATCACATCGTTAATGTCTCTTGCTTGCCAGAACACAACTAACAGTACATTTTGTTCCATGCATTCACCAGGGATTTTGATTTCTGATTCTCAAACAGCAATCTCACCCCTCACCTCCTGCCCCTCGCTATGTTGTACAGCAAACAAATTGTGATATGCCTTAGGTTCAAAAAAGAAAACAAGCAAAAATCATACCAGGCACCTGCAAGCTCTTGGTTACACCTAAAGCAGCTTTTTAGATGCCAATTTCCTTTATAGAACAAACAACAAGGAGCCAATAGGTTTATAAATGATATTAATTTGCAAGTAAAACATTTTTTTAAAAAATCACTCCTCCTCTGTTGCCATCTACTTGGAAGTATATACACATGGACAATGTTATTCCTTCTGAAATAAACATCACCCAAGGGAGGGTAACACAGATATCAAAAAGGAGGAGTCATATAATTTGCCCTGTTGAAAGGATACCTCTAGCAGCTACTATTTATCTTCACATCTTTCTTGGAACTAGGACTAGGGTGGTAGAGCTGGCATTTCTCAGCGTGACAAACTTGGCCCTGGGCCAAGCAACTGGATCACTGGATCACAAAGTGGATTCCCACCTCTTGCTGTAATGTATGAATTGAGCTTTAAGCTCACTGATTTCTACTTCCCCGCCCGTTTGTCAGATATACATCCAAAGTCCTCTGACTATGCTTGCCCTATTAACTTCCTTGTGCTTTCAATGAATGTTCTATGCATTATTGTTGTCTTAAAATAACGACAGTCTCTTATTACCACTTGGTTGATTGTTTCATTACATTCCACCTCATTGTTAGTGTTGTTCTATATCTTTCTCACTGTTCTCTTTTTAAAAAATAAATAAAAAGGAACTGGGATTTATCATATTATGAACACAAACTTCAATTCATATTGTTTGTGAATAGTTTGCAGAGGAAATCTTTGATTAAAGAGGAGAGCAAGTGGAACAGGTGCTTTTAATAGTTTGTAATATCCTTTATTTTGAATAACTGATTATATGTAATGTGTAAATATATTAATGAACTATTTGCTTGAACAAAAGTGTATTATAGCTCTAATACATTATTTCCCTGTATTGACAAAATGCTCCATATTAAGATCTCTGCACTTCCTAATTTGCAGATAAGTGTGATAAATGGCTTTAATTAAATGCCTGCTTTCCCACAGAAGCCTTCTAAGTCTTCTGTCCACAAGCCACTTTCTGTGAGCAGCCTCACTGACATCTCAGCTTGATTTGAAATCTCAGTCTCAATTTGAGATTTATATCCTTTAGAAAAAGGTATTGTTGTAGTACCACTTGGCATTGATAATGGTAAGACAACTAGAGAGAATTTGCATAAGAACAAACTCCAGTGAGCTTTGGAGTGGAAAATGTAACATCTTTTAAACGCCTTCTGAAGACATACCTTTTTACGCAGGATTTCCCTGGTTTCTAATGTAGCTGGTTTTATATTGCCTTTTTAATATTTTGAATTTATACTTGTTATATTATATGAGTTTTAATTGTGCACTGCCTAGAGAGCTTTGGCTGATAGGCAGTATAAAAATGTAATAACTAAATGAATAAATAATACTGATACTCGTAGGGTTGCTGACCTCACTTCCTACTTCCTTCTTCTTCATGCTCTTGCCTCTCAGAGAAGAGATATCTTTTGGGTCTCCCTCCATCCTGGGTTGGGAACTCTCCTACCCAACATGAATTTCCTGCAATAAAATGCAAGCTTTCTTATTACTTTTCACCCAGAGTCTCTAGTGTGATTCATCAGGGGTAAAGCATGCTCCTTCAGCCAGGATTTCACACAGCTCAGCCTCATCAGGATCTTTCTGTTTTGCTTACAAAACCTACACTGTGGTTAATCTTAACTATGGTTTGTTAAAACAAGCCAACTTCTTAGACTAAAGTTTGAAGTTGGCTTGTTTCAATAAGCCATAGTTAAGATGTATCAGAATTTGTCAGGTTCATACAGCACAGCAAGCTGCGGTTAATCAAAAATGGAAGTGAACGCTTCTGAACTCCTCATGGCCGCATTGGAGGAGGGAATACACAAATCCAAGGCTCTCTTAGGCTTATTCTCATAATAATCTCAGTATTTCTTGAAAAATGATTTGCACCGTGATCCTAAGTGTATTAATTTAGAAACATCCCACTGATTTCAATGGGATTGATTCACTCCATAGTGTTCATAGATTTGCAGCTTTGAATTTAAATGCATGAAGTTATTCTTGCCTATTATTTGAGCATGACTGAGGGTGCCTCTACATGAGAGGTTTAAAGCTCTTTCAAGTCTCATTAAATTTTTTACCTCTACATGAGCGGAACGTAAATTGGGAATTGAGGCGTGTTATCTATCCGATTATGCGCATTATCGAATGTGCATTAAGTAGCGAGTTTTCCTTCTCCACGGCCGTTAAAGCGTATTTTGACCATGTAAACAAGCGATTCTCCGCATTTTAGCCAATTTGAAGCGCCGGTTATATTGCCGTTTATATGCTTCACTATATGTTGTATATTAAATTAGGCGTAAACGCGATTGTGAGAAAATGCGCAGAATCGGAGAACCAGGCGTCAAACTGAATTCTTGTAGAGCGGGTCTGAATATTGCCATGTATTCCATGAAGCCAAGCATGCTGTCATGTAGGCTTGCCTTTTTTATTACATCATCATGTCACCTGATTGCAAAGACAGCAGTAGTAGTTACTTGACAAACATTTGATGACTCTATTTACCAATTATTTGAGACTGGTCAAATGGCCAAACCAGTGTGGCCTAGTAGCCTGGAAGGAGCAATGTTGGCATGGGAATTAATCATCTGATTAGCTACCCTATACCTTGTGTTCAAACATTACCAGAACAGTGTGGGAAGGAAGCTCAAGGATCTGCAGCAAGCAAGGGGACTTGATGAAGATCAGTTCTCAGAGACTGGTACTCTATACTCAAGGGCTGAAGAATACTGAATTGTTTTGTTTTGTCTTACCATCCCTGTTCTAACACCTCTAAAGCAGGTTTATATGCCTTCCACCCTCTCCTTGATTTTTGCATGGACATGTTGCCAGAAGTATCCATTAAATTAATCATAAATCTATACATCAGTTCCTATACTAATACCTATGCCTACCTTAGGCAGTTACCAGTAACTTGGATGATGAGTAAGAGCTTGAAAAGCAAAGGATTTAATTACTCTATCACCAGCCCTGTTCTTCTTTCTCTGTATAGACTGCTCTTTTTTCAGCAAAGTGGCCCTTGACCATTCTGACACTCTCTTACAAAAATCCAATATAACCTATCAAACCCAGAATTGAATAAAACCCACCGAGTCCCCATCCATCTGTATTAATAGGTCACAGACAATCATGTCCATAGTATCTCACTCTGAGAAATAGAAGAAAACACATGATCCAGTACCTTTTGAGCCTTCTTTGGTCTGGCATGCTCTTCCATTTCCTTTGGCCTATTCATTGCGGAAGTGGAAGCCGGAGAAAAGAAGAGACCACACATAGTAATTGGGTTTAAACAGGGCCACTTTTATTTAAAGGTCTGCAGATTGGGTAAACCTAAGCGGGCATCTATCATTCTGGGCGAGACATGCACTCCCCCGGGAAGTGGCACCAAATCTTTGCCACTACCCGGGCTGCCCCTTATGGGGTGGGAGACTTTCCATTCTCATCTCTCTCCGCACTGTATGCCTCCGAGTGGATGAATAAGGTTGGCCTCAAAGTTAACCCCTATCCCACCAGCTGAGGCCGTGAAACTCACAGCTGGGGGCCGTCAGGCATTACCAATCACCTAACAGTGCCTGTGCATGCTCTCCTACTGTATCCCCTCCAGATGCCCGCGCCTACCTGCCACAGGGAGTGACAAAGCACTTGTTTAGTCACTCCCCCCACCTATCCTTAAGACCTCCTTCAACCCTCTCTGCAGATCTTGCAAAAGAATGTCGTTACCTCTATCAGACAGATGTACCCCATCTGATCTGTAAAGCTCCCTCCGTGACACCACAATCATTGGATGTTGAATACTGTAATCACCGTGTTTAACTAGATCCTTGTAAATTTGGGTATTAACTTTTTTACCCACCTTTTCCATAGCCTGCTGATTGTTGCCGGCTCTCCAATTGAGTCGCGGTATCATACAAGACCACATTATCACGATCCCTGGCCAACGCTGCCGAATTGCCTGAAAATCGGCTATCGCCTGCAATATTAGTGCCCTGCCTTTCAGCAGGCCCAAATCATTGCTGCCAAGATGTATGATTACAACCTGAGGAGGGACACTGGCCATGTCGTGATGAAATAAAGTGGGGAGCAGACGTTCCCAATGCATTCCACGCTTTCCAAGCCACTTGATATTTGCATGTTGGCTCTTCCCCAGCTGTGTCCCAAAGCTGGATGTGGATGCCCTCCTTCCGGCCCAGAAGACCATGCTGTGGCCACAGATGATTACACATACCTGGACGGTGCCTGCCAAGGAATCTAGAAGTAAACACGCCAATAAGAGAACACAACATAATTACTTTTTTGGCAGCTGTCGAAGGTAAGAACGGTATGCTCTGGACCTCCACCGACCAACTGCTTGGATCTGTTCCGAGGAAAAACCAATCGATGCTGCCATGGAGGCCACCCCGATGCAGAAGGAATGGGTGCCAAATTGAACACCGCCCAAACCAAACAACTGCAATGCTCGCTTTGTGACTGACCAGAACTGAAATTTTGTTAATGCCATGTAGTCTTGGTGGCAAAATAATGGGACTTCAGTATTGTCCCTTAACTCTAAGAAAACACTTAATGCTTTGACAGGGCATAGATCTTCTGAGGAGGAGGGAAACAGAGTAATTATTTTGCCCTTTCCGACTTGATCAGTTTTAGACTGCCTAAGAAACAATGTCACCTGTTGAGGGGAAAACTGAATATCACTAAATTGAAAGGCTCGGCCTGATTTGTCATCTCTTGAACCCACTACCAATTCAGATATTCTAAAGGCCCCGAAAAAGGCTGTGAACGCCGCTGCATGAAACAAGACTGCCTCATACGGCGAATGGCAGATGGAAGGCCAAAGCGTCCTCAAGCCCCTTAGAATATCAGGCGACAATGGTTTTCTAGCATCCGGTGCAGGAGGGGACAGTCTGGTCCATCCACGCAACATCTGGAGTATCCACCACACCCTTTAACTTTGCATGAAATGAAAGAGAAGCTAATTTACAAGCTATTATGCGAGCCGATAGACCTCATCTATGACATGCCACACCAAATTGCAGAAGGTGTTCTACAGGAATGGGCCAAAGTGGCTGAAGTTGATTGATAGATCTAAAAGTGGAGAACTCCTTACCTGACCTTAAATAAGCAGTTCTCGTGCTATCAGCTAATGATAACCAAATCACTTGTTCAGCTTCATGCCGCCAATTTCCCAAAGGGCCGTCAGCATAACCTCTGGTAACAGCTTCGCCCAAGGCGCCAGTTCTCGGAACTTCTGAAACTGATGACGCGATAAAGCGTCTGCAATATTATTTTGTAAACTGGGTACATAGCGAGCCATAAATAAAATATTATGCCGTAAAAAGTGCAGTGTAAATGCATGCACTAAGGCCATGACCCTGGAGTTGCGTGATGTTAAGGAATTGACAACTTGAACTGTTGCCATGTTATCACACCAAAAAATGGACTCTAGAGTTAGTTAACTTGTTAACCCAAATATGCGCCGCAACATAAATCGGGAAAAATTCAAGGAAAGCGAGGTCTTTGCAAATTCTGGAGGATTCCCACTCAATCGGCCACTGCTCTGCACACCATCTGTCTTGCCAAATTACACCAAATCCCAATGCTCCAGAAGCGTCGGAATGAATTTGCATTTCAGCCTCCAGTAAAAGGTCCCGTCTCCAGAAAGACACACCATTGTAGTCCTCCAGGAAATGTAACCAAGTTAATAAATCCTCCCTAATAGCATGGGTAACTCGTAAACGATGATGAGGGCGGCTCAACCCCTTCATTGCATTACATAAGTTTCGAAGAAAAGCTCTTCCCGGAGCAATAACTCTGCATGCAAAATTTAAATATCCCACTATGGATTGTAGCTCTAATAACGTTATCTTTTTGGCGGAAACTAGTTTCCCCTTTAATGTCTCCAATTTGTCCAAAGGCAGTCTAGAACATTGCTGTTGTGAGTCAAGTTCAATACCCAGAAACTTAATGGTAGAGAGGGGCCCCTCTGTCTTTTCATGTGCTAATGGCACGCCGAGTTCATCTGTTAAAGCTTGAAACTCGGCCATTAAAAATGCACACTGCCCACTATTTTCTGGCCCAACCACCCAAAAAATCATCCAAGTAGTGAACGGAATCTTGCAGGCATGTCCTATCCCGCAATTCCCATTCAAGAAATGTGCTGAACTTTTCAAACATTGCACATGATATGGCACATCCCATGGGAAGTGCCCTTTCAATGTAAAATTGCCCTCTGAATGAAAATCTGAGCAAATCAAAGTCAGCAGGGTTGATGGGCAAGATGCGAAACGCTGATTTGATGTCGCACTTGCCCATCAAGGCCCCCCTCCCACATCTACGGACCACTGCCACAGCTACATCGAAAGAAGCATATCTCACGGAACATAAGTGATCCAGAATGGAGTCATTAACTGAACCCCCTTTCGGAAAAGATAAATTATGAATAAGCCTAAATTCACCTGGCAACTTCTTGGGCACAATGCCCAAAGGGGACACTCTAAGGTTGGGAATGGGGGGAGCTGGGAATGGTCCAATCACCCTTCCAGCTGCTACCTCCTTTTCAATTTTTTCCTTAACTAAATGTTCTATGTCCTGTATGGCTCTCTGATTTTTGGAGCGTGAAGCTCGACGAGGCCCAATAAAGGGGATGCGAAATTCCTCTGAAAACCCCATTTCCAAGTATTGTGCATCGTTGCGCTTTGGGTAATGTGCTAAGAGATGCCTCAATGGGCCTAATCTAATTGGACTGGGGCCCTTTTGGTGGAGGTTGTTGACCACCTGGTTTTCTAGGCCCTTGACCTTCTCGGCCTGCCCCTCTTCCCCCTCTTGTCCTGGGACAATTGGAAGCTGGGTGTTGGTTACCACATATGGGGCAGTCATGCCGGAAGCAGCACTGGAAGCGTGCACAGCTGCCCCTGGAGCTGTACTCCCAGCAAGGCAGGCGGTGTTGAACCCCCTGGCCCGCATTCCCCCTAGATGTGGGTGCGGGCTGATGCTTGGCCAGCATATGACCACTGTCAGCTCTCTCACCAAAACCAGTTCTGGCTGGAGTCATAAACTGCAGCCAGAGATCATGGTCTTTAGAATCCCAATTAGCCCACGTTCTGTCAACTTTTTTCCTTCTTAATTTATCAAATTCCTTTTCACTTGCCTTGTCTTTATCTTTGTCTTCCGGTTCTCGGAAAAGCAAAGAAAAAACATCTATATATTCCCCTTTTAATATCTTTTCTCTAGTCACAGGCAGTAAGTGATATCCTACTGGAGCGGACGTACTAGCTGTCGGAATAGCCTCTCGTGCCGCCCCAGCGTACGGATCCTTGTCATGCTGAACTGATTCATTCGTGCCTGATGCCGGTGTGCCGGCAGGGCCCTGCCAAACATTGGCGCATGCAGAAGCTGTAGACTGAGCCACAGAAACTTGTGACTGTGGCTGAGCCAAAGCTCCAGCAGCACCCTGTTGCATAGTTATATTCTGTGTCTCGGCTACATCTGAATTAACCCTTAACTGACTGGGACCGCTCATTGTCGTGCTGTGTGGTTGCAATCCCAACATATTACCCCAGTATGGCCAACCCATTCCAGGAAACCATGGGTAGCCCCCCCCCCCCCCATGGAGGCACTTGACCCATTGAGAGTGTATGTGCTTGCAGAGCTGCACTGCAACCCTCACCTGCATTCAAAGCCCGAACAGGTCCGGCTGTTGGTGGAAGTGAGGGTCTGGATGAATCTCCCTGCGGCTCACGTTGTCTCTCCGCTGCTGAGGGTGCTGCACTGCTCACAGTTGACTCCTTGGCAGACTCCTCCATATGCTCCCTATCAGGTCTGGTGCTGGACATTGCTTCAATTGCATCCAACCTGGCAGTAACAGATGACCAGAGATTATCCTGCACTTGTTTCCTGGTACGAGAGCGCCCCCTCCCCATTCCACCTGGTTGTGTGGGTAGTGCTGAGGGTGAAGCTATTCCTTTACCCAATTCCACAGCCTGTAAGCGCTCTAAAATGGCGGCAATATTGGGGTCCATTTCATCCTCTGATGAAGAATCCCGCCGCTGTCTGGACCATTTATATGGCTGGGCTGGGGCCTTCCCTTTCCCCTTTTTTCCGCCCATTCCTTTTTTGGGAGGCATTGTAAGTTGTAATAAGAAGAAACTTAAACTCAGGTACAGATAACAATTATTATGCTGAACTAGTACGCTGTTTGTAATCTAAACTGACCCAAGCCCCGGATAATTATTCCTATTAGGGATATTATGTTAGCTGAAATAACCCACTGCCCTGCAACTACAAATTACCTGGGCCCAGGGTAAACTCCTATACCGCCACAGATCCCACTAAAAAGCTGCCCAATTAGCCAAACGCACCTCTTGCTCCTCTCCTAAATTGCCAGGCCCCTAAAGAAATCAAGCCTCCGCCAAACCAATAGAGAAATGGCGAGCTCCGCAGCCCCCACACCCCTCCTTGAGGCTTTAATAAGCCCTGGAGGGCAAGTCAGCCTGAGCAGAAAACAAGGTCCTATGTCTTGGGAGCAGAGAAAGAGGCGCCCCCTCCAATCCTGCGACCTAAAAAGGCCAAATTGCTGGCAGAAAAAAGCTCCCTCCGATGCAGCCGGGGGGGGGGGGGGGGAAGGATCAGCTGATCTGTTCCCTAACTCGTCCCTCGCCAGGAACGAGCTGTGCGGGAGGCCTGCTGGAGCCACTGCTGCAGGCTCAACCATCTCCCCACAGTGCTGCTATGATGCAGCTCTCGCCCTGGAGGGCTGTCGCCGCCGCCGCTGCTGTTTTCTCCCTCGCTTCGGAGTTCCGTCGCCTGCCTCCTTCTTCACTGAGCGTCGCCACCGGTCTTCTTCCGCACCCGCTGGAGCCGCAACGAAGAAGATGCCACAGGGAGGGGTGAGTCTGAATTTATATGCTCGCCTCCCCTCCCTGCTGCGGTGACGCTGTTTTTGAAGCTGCCAATGGCTAGCTTCCACGCTGGCTCTTCTTCCTGGCTCCACCCGCAATGGCCTCCACCCGCGGGAACAAGCCCTGGCGCATTGAGAAGGCACTTCCTGCAAGCTGCTCCACAAACCCTGACATCTCTGTTGATCCACTGCTCTTTGTATCAGTGGGTGGCCTTCTTTTATTTCACCGTTGGGCCAGCAGATATATTGTGAGTCTCTGGTTCCCATTGGCTTAAGAAGAGCCATGCTGGATCAGACCAAGGGTCCATCTAGTCCAGCACTCTGTTCCCAAAGTGGCGAACCAGCTGCCGACTAGGGACCAACAAGCAGGGCATGGTGCAACAGCACCCTCCCACCCGTGTTCCCCAGAAACGGGTGTATATAGGCTTACTGCCTCTGATACTGCAGGCAGCACATAACCATCAGGACTAGTAGGTATTGATAGCCTTCTCCTCCAGGAATTTATCCAACTCCCTTTAAAGTAGGGATGTGCACGGACCCCCCGGATCGGATAGGGCCCCGGATCGGGACCTCCAATATTGTTCCGGATCAGATCGGAACAAAATCGGAGGTCCCCTGGATCGGATCAAACTTGATCACGATCCGAAAATCGGATGTCCGATTTTTGGATCGGCTGCCATTTTTCCCCATAGACATGCATGCAAGTCTATGGGGAAAAATGGTGGCAGAGGGGTGAGTGGGGGCCTAACTCCCCCCTCCTGGGGCCATCTGCTGCCGTCTGCTGGCGCCCGTGGGCGCCAGTGGACAGCCCCGGCAGGTAAGCCTCCCCCTCGCGGTTCTTACCTCCTGGGGCCATCCGCTGTTGTCCGCTGGCACCCGTGGGCACCAGCGGACGGCAGTGGACGGCCCTGGGAGGTAAGTGGGGGGGGGCTCCCTCCTCCCCCTCACATTCCTCCTTACCTGCCTGGCCCGTCCGCTGCCATCCGCTGCCTCCTGGGCGGCAGCCATAGGCAGCGGACAGGCCTGGCAGGTAAGCCCCCCACTGCGCTCCTCCTTACCTGCCAGGACGTCCGCTGCCTTCACCTGCTCAAATCTACTGAGAACGAGGCTTCGCAGCCTCGTCCTCAGTAGAGCACCAGTCATCACCTGGCGCTCTACTGAGGACTAGGCCATGAAGCCTAGTTCTCAGTAGATTCGAACAGGTGAAGGCAGCGGATGCCCTGGCAGGTAAGTGGGGGGCCCTCCCCCTCCCCCCTCCCCCCTCCCCTTTGTGCTCCTCCTTACCTGCCCGGCCCATCTGCTGCCATCCGCTGCCTCCCGGGCAGCAGCGGATGGCAGCAGATGGGCCCGGCAGGTAAGCCCCCCACTGCACTCCTCCTTACCTGCCGGGGCTGTCTGCGGATGGCCCCAGCAGGTGAGGAGTGCGAGTGGGGGGAGGGGGTCCGATCCTCCGATCCAATATGATCCGGATCAGGTCCTTTTTGGATTGGATCATATTGGATCGGCCGATCCAGGTGCTGGGGATCAGATCGGATAATTTTATCCTATTTCCCCCGGATCGGGTCCAGATCGTGGATTGAACCCGATCCGTTGCACACCCCTACTTTAAAGCCATCCAAATTGGTGGTCATTACCGCATATTGTGGTAGTGAATTCCATAGTTTAAGTATGCTCTGTGTGAAGGAGTACTTCCTTTTATCTGTCCTGAATCTCCTACCAATCATCTTCATGGAATGACTCCGGGTTCTAGTCTCCCTATCCACATTCTCCACACCATGCATAATTTTGTACACCTCTATCAGGTCTCCCCTTAACCTCTCCCCTCCCCCCCCAAGCTAAACAATCCCAGCTGTTGTAACATTCCCTCATAGGGGAGGCTTATGTTCTCTGATGCCATAGAAGGTCTGGACAGTTTACAGATAGGCAGCTGAAAGCTAGGAAAACCTGGGAGACCTCAGAATTGGAATTCCAAGATCCATGAGCAATATGTGTTTCACTGAACCAAATAACAATTGTCAACATGTCATAAGAGGCTATTACACAACACTTCCTTGGCACAGATTAGCTGAGTTATGTTGCAGCCTTCAGATGAAGGTAGAAAGCCAACAGTTTCTTTTATGCATGAGATATCAATCAGCCTCTCACAAATAGGAAAAAAGAAAAGCCATATGGTTTAAAAAGACTTAATAAATGTAACTTCTATTATATCAGGTATATACAGTTCTAAGAAATTAAACATAAATGTGTAATTGTGCGCAGATGCACACAATGTGATGAATTATGGAAGCTACTTCTAGCATCTCAACATCTTAATAACTGCAGAAAGTGAATATTCCAAATGAGTGTTTTTGCAGTGATTTAGATTAAAAAATCATTTACTACAAATATGTGTACTTAAAATAAAATACAATATTTCTAACAAATCCAGAAACTTGTTAAAGTTATACCTCTCATACAGAATTTTGTTACTTAATTCTGTTCTACGTTAAGTTTTTTTAAAAAAATAATAATAAAGTACCCTGTTTGAGTGTGTCTGATTCATGCTCACAAAAGACAGGAAGTTCAAAATTAAGATGAAAAGTCTGTTTTCTACCCACTCAGTCGACGTCTGTATAATATTACAAGTTTCTTTTAACTGTGATTTTTAGTTATGATTTGAGGCTAATACCTTTAGGCACAAGAAATTTAATTAAGGGAAACGTTTCAGCTTTAAATGAGATGTAATCTGTTTTTATGTATGGTCAGGAAACCAAAATCCATATCCCTAAAATATATCTGACTTAAGTATAGTTGCCTTCTGATACCTTAGAAACGTATTATAAGAAAATGTTGTTTACCAGTAACATATAAATGCTTATGAAAAGGAAACTGCAGTCTGAGCATACTTTAATGGATTCTGTTTACCACTATTGCCACTGTGTTACAGAAAATGTCAAGGTTCAGCAGCTATGATTCATGTAGCATTTCTGTAATTTTTTTTTTCACTGGAGTTAATCTATTATGTTTTTTGTCAGAAATTACAAAAAAAGCACTTCCCCCTTCTTCTTTTAGGTAGATGTGAATAAATAATTATTACCAAGGGTGCAAAACGGTTTGCAAAATTTAAGCATGAGCTAAGAAGTAGGGAGAGACAGAGATGGAAGTGTTTCAGTGAGAACAGTAATCCTGTTCTAAGGTCCAGACTGGGCATTAGGCGCAGGTTTGTTTTTAGACTTCTGATTTTAGACTTTAAAAAGTAAATTGGATCAGGGCCGTGGTCCTGGATAGGGGTGTTAAATCCTTTCCTCCATGCCATTTCACCAACTTAAGTCGTCCCCTCAAAAACTATTAGTCATGGCTGTGAGGAGAGAGATAAGTACCCGTCTTTTTTCTCCTCAGCATCTTTGGGAGAGGGGGCAATTAGAGAAATGACATGGGTTGGAGAGGATATGTTAACCCTGCACCCGCAGCACCACAGCTTCAATCCAATTTGGACCACCCGCTAGGACTGCTTTTAAATCTATATTGTGGTATCCCCTCTGCAAAATAGAATTTGACCCTTAGCTGGCATGTTCTGGTCTCCTACCCCACCTTATTTTCCTTCCAGGCAGTGTTTAATTGAAACATGCCATGGCTGAAGTCTGCCTGGAAATGATAGCCTCTGACTTGGAAGCCCTTCCTTCAGAGAGTGGCTGCTGGTTGGAATTAGGGAGTACACTACAGTGGTAATCCTATACACACTTACTCCTGTTGAACGAATCAGTCTCCTGAATGGCTAGGCATGTGATTGCACTCTAATGAAGTAAGAAGGAAGAGAAAGTAACCAGGTCCTATACACAGCAGCATACATAGGAGAGAAGAAACCTGCTTCCTGTTCTCTTCAGCAACCCAGGTGTCAGTTACTAAGTCCACCTTTTTAGGTGCTCCTGGATGCTGGACACCTGGATTTTTGCACCCCTTATTATCTAGGGGCTGTTTATATGTGGGGAAAGCCTCATGGTGGCTGCAGATCTGTGCTGCATCAGTCATGTGATGCAGCTGCAGCTTCACAGCCACCATGGAACTTTCCTGCGAAACTGCATATTGAAAAGGTCAGGGACTTACCCCAACTTTTTCAATGGGAGCGAGGTCAGTACAACTCTTCCACCGTTTGATGTTGCTCTGGGGCCAATCCACGGGCAGTCCCTGCTGGAAGTCAACCAGCGGTTGGTTGCCTTCCACAGGAAGAGGGTGGGGGTGGCAACTCCAGTACCTGGATGGCCTCTGGAAACACTGTGCTCCTTCCTTGGCATCGAGAATATCACCATGAAGTCAGCCTCCTGGTCTTTCCAGGAGATACCTGATTACTTGTATGCCCCTGAAACAATACACTTCCTTTACATATCATCCCAGAAATTCAGAGACTCTGTTTTCAACCTTGAAATGTTTGCTGGTATTTTCCCCCAGACTAACAATAATTGGAATTGCATGATCCTCCTGCAGTGAGCAGAAAGGGGTGTATGTAAGGCACCCAGTTGAAGCATATTAGAACCCTTCCTTGCTAGAACACCTATTTATCAGAAGGCGCTTGCTTTGGAAGGGGAAGATTCCAGTATACTTCATTGGGGGAGTACCATAGGAGGAAGGGGTGGGTTGTATTTTTAGTATTTATATCAGTCGTTCTTACAATGTTCCAATATTTCTTATTTAATTGATTATTTACCATTCTTAGTCTCTGCCCTTCCTCCAAAGGAGACCAGAGTGGCTTACAATATGAATAAAACAAGTACCTGTAAATCAACAATGAAGTCATACTGTCACAATAAAGCAATGTGAAATACACCAGCTATAATCTAACCTAAAAACATTTAACCAACTGGTCAGGCGCCAAATGTAGGCTGACCATATGAAAAGGAGGACAGGGCTCATGTAACTTTAACAGTTGTAGAGAAAAGGGAATTTCAGCCGGTGTCATTTGTATGCAATTAGTTCCTGGTGAAATTCCTTCTTCATCACAACAGTTAAAGGTGCATGCACTATACTAGAGTGACCATATACAAAAGAAGGCAGGGCCCCTGCAACTTTAACTGTTGTGACGAAGAGGGAATTTCACCAGGAACTAATTGCATACAAATGACACTGGCTGAAATTCCCTTTTCTCTACAACTGTTAAAGTTACATGAGCCCTGTCCTCCTTTTCATATGGTCAGCCTAGCCAAATGGTTTTGTAAAAATAACAAAAAAAGGTATTTAACTTACATTTTCAAAGTATTCATAGGGTGGGGGGGTTAATTGAACCTCTCCTGTTCCACAAATGGGGGGGGGGGAACCACTGAGAGTGCCATATCTTGCATCTACGCCCTCATCGCCTCATTGATCGAGGGGACAGGGAGCAGGGCATCTGCTTGCATGATGCTTTGAACAATAGTGGCTGGGAATAATGTAGGGTGGCCCACTTGGCTAAAGAGGTGCTTATTCATCATGAGCTTTTGGTAGGCTGATCATATGAAAAGGAGGGCAGGGCTCATGTAACTTTAACAGTTGTAAAGAAAAGGGAATTTCAGCCAGTGTCATTTGTATGCAATTAGTTCCTGGTGAAATTCCCTCTTCATCACATCAGTTAAAGTTGCAGGCACTATACTAGAGTGACCATATACAAAAGACGGCAGGGCCCCTGCAACTTTAACTGTTGTGATGAAGAGGGAATTTCACCAGGAACTAATTGCATACAAATGTCACTGGCTGAAATTCCCTTTGCTCTACAACTGTTAAAGTTACATGAGCCCTGACCTCCTTTTCATATGGTCAGCCTACTTTTGGCATCCTCCATTGGCAGGGAAGCTCAACAGGAAATTTAAAGAGGTTTTTTTCCCCAGTAAAGATTTTAGCAGGCAAAGGGAGGAGCTATTTGACATTTCCTGTGTTATGTCCGATTGGTCTGTCTCCTCTGTACGGAATATACCTTTAAAAAACGTTTATACAATATTATTAGCTTCTATTTTACAAAGTTGTAACAGTTTCTCCAGTTATTCATATTGAAACCCATTAGCTTCAGTATGAGTAAGGCTTTGTCTGCATATTGCCAATTGGGCAAGAATGAAATCAGAGGTTACAAAGTATTGGTTCTTGTCCAGTGCATCTTAGGTTGACCTAAGGTTGACGGGCATCTCCTTTATCGGTATACAGGCTTGGGAAATCTGATCACACCAAGCTTCCAGCCCCAACTTCCAGATCAGACCTGGAATGTGGTGCACTTCTTCTAAACTAGTCCCAGTGGTACTAGGCCTGGACCTTGAGGCTAAAGCCGAGGGCCCCAGAGCCCCACCACCACCACCACCACCAATGTCTAACCAGAGTGTGACTGGTGATGAGGGCAGCAGAAGCAAACTTTATTATGTAGTCACCCTAAAAATTAAGATCCTCTGATTTCTGCCAGGAAACATTTGCTGGTTACTATTTCCCAAATTAACAATAACTGGGAGGAGGAGGAGGAGGAGGAGGAGGAGGAACTCTTCCAAAGTATACTTTGGACTGAGTACCTTTTGTTGTACCAGAACAACAATGCAATTTTATACACATCTACTCTGAAGTAAGTCCCACTGAGTTCAATGTGGATTATTCCTGGTAAGTGGGTACAGGATTGTACTGTTAGACCTGCCATGGGCCCTTTGTGTCTGAAGAAGATCTAACAACATGCGGCTGACATTCTTCCTTAAAATAAATTACTAGTTTCTAGCACCAGCTTGATGTCTACTTGTTCCTTTGGTCTTCTGTTTTTCTTTTTGGTGTTGCATTCCCCCGCTCCCATGCTCCTAGTCAGGACAGCTTTCTGGTTAATTAACTTAAAGAAGGATTTCCAATGTAATGGTTAAAATCTGTGATTTGTTGTATTTACTGGGCAGATAGAGTAGGCTGACCAGTTAAAATCCAGGTCAGGGCTCATGTAACTTTAACAGTTGTAGAGAAAAGGGAATTTCAGTCAGAGTCATTTGTATGCAATTAGTTCCTGCTGATATTCCCTCTTCATCACAACAGTTAAAGGTGCATGCACTATACTAGCGTGACCATATACAAAAGAAGGCAGGGCCCCTGCAACTTTAACTGTTGTGATGAAGAGGGAATTTCACCAGGAACTAATTGTATACAAATGACTCTGGCTGAAATTCCCTTTTCTCTACAACTGTTAAAGTTACATGAGCCCTGACCTGGATTTTATCTGGTCATCCTAAGATAGAGCCAGGAAGGAGTTTCAAAAGTATGTGAAAAATTGTTTAAAATGTATTATGCTGTGGAGTTATTATTTTAATTTTGCATAGGTGGATTTTATTGAAGTTTTGGATAAAGAAAAAAAATCTACTTGATGCCTCCTTCAGCTCAAAATGAACTACAAACATACATATGTAAATCTTGGGGCAAATTGTATGAAATCATTACGGTCTAACTCCGCTAGTTAAGAGTCACAAGAGAATCACCAAATGAGTAATTTATTTTACTAGGCTAGTAGTTCACCTGTGTGGTAGTATTTCTTCCCATCCATCCATTTGCACGATTGTTATTTTTGACAAAATAGGATTTGCTATCTTAGGGTGCTTCCAGATGGAGAGCTGCTAGAGCTACCAGTCAAAAGGCATTGTGCAGCTGTTCTGTGTTTCCCTCCTTCACAGATTTTCTGACGTAAGAAAAAAGGTGGAAGAAATTGTGGGAAAATACGGGAGGGTTACAAATAGAACATGATGTTGTCTGAAACCCTGTAAAATTCTGAGAGTGCATCAGGGCATTCCATGATAAAAGTCTCATCTTGCAGCACTCTAAGAAAACAGGATCTTTTATGGCCCAGAGTGAATAAATTGTCATCTGTTCTTTTTTCTGTTTTCTTAGAACTTGATCTTGAAACTGAAGAATACCTTTTGTTGAGGTATTTAATGTCCTCCGCTGATTATAGTGGCACTGAAAATGTGTAAACTTTGATGGACTGGAAAGCCTCAACTCTTTAATAGATAAAAAATAGTGAAAGGAGTTAGGGTGTGTGTACCTGTAATATTAGCCAGTCAAAGTGTTTTGATATATTTCGCTAATGAAAACCCTTGCTTGGAGGTATGGGTGGGTCATTTATGTCTGCACAATAACAACCCTGACAAGAAATATATGAATGCCAGATGGCTGGAACTGTTCCATTAACAAACTGATAGTTTGGTTGTTTTAAATTTGATTTTGTAGCTCTTCTCCCACCTCACTACAATTCTTCAGTTGCAGATTTTAAAACCTTTAATAATTTCCCTATAAATCAGAATACATGCCATATCCTACACTTCTATTTTCAATTACCCATACTGATGGGTGTAGGATTTATGACTGTTAAACACTTTTAAATGTTGTGGCAATGCCTACATGCAATTCAGTGATCCTAGTACTTTAGACTGGTTGTTAGAATTCTATGAAGGCATTGCTTTAACTTTTAAAAGTGTTGATCGTTCACAAGTCTCATATGCGTCAGTCAGAACAATGGAGAATTTATCCCTAGAATTATTCAGTTGCAATATAAAGATATCAAATCTAAAGAGATCTGCTCAAAAATATGCAATAGGTCAGTGGCAAAATCATGTCTGTAAAAAGTATTGCCAAAATCATGACTGTATGATCATAGACAATTCACTTTAGATTTGATATCTTTATTTTCTCCTTTGCACTATAGTTGTATGATGATGGATGATGGATGATGGATGATGATAATATCATTGTTATTAATAATATCCTGCTATTCTGCTAAGAGTACTCAGAGTGGCAAACAGCATCTTAATAAAAACATGTAATATAATCAATAAGAAGTACAAATACAACAACCCATTTCTAGAACCAGTAACAAAGAACATAAAATACAGCCAACAAAACAAAAAGCCAAAAGCAACAAAGTAAAGTTAAATATTGTTACATATCAAAAGAGACAGCAATAAAACTAGCTGTTACACACTAAAAAGCCCATTGAAATATAAGTGTCTTCAATTTCTGGAGAGATATACAGAGGGAGTCTGATCAATTTCAGTTGGGAAGGCATTCCAGAGTTATGGCACCACTGCTGAAAAGGCCCTGTCTGCTGTGATCAATCATGTTTGCTTATCGTCGCATTTCCGTCCATGCACTTGTCCCTCATTACTTCCTCTTTTGAAAGAGGAAGCAAACAACATGCATGTGGCCCATTCAGTGGGCCATTTTAATCATGCTGCTTCTCCTGCACACAGCAGAAGATAGCGGCAACTTCCATCTCTAAAAATAAGTTGGACTTACTGGGGTGTTATTTTTATCACGGAAGAAGGCTAGAAGGGGCGGGAGGCGCGCAGGATGCAGACGAGGTTGTGAGAGGGACCCGCAAAAATCCGTGCATGCCCAGTAAAGAGTGTGCAATAAAACACTCATCTGATGGAGATCTGAATCTCCAGAAATGGCGCCGAGAGAGAGCAATGCTTCTGACATTGATCTTAATTCTCAGACAGACCTATATGGGAACAAGCAGATGAAAATCTTGAGAGGTATAAAGTTCTGGGATCAAATACTGGCTATTACACCGGGGCAAGTGGAAGACATCCAAACATGACAACTCAAAAAAAGCCTGTGAGTCTTTGCTGAAAAGATTTCTAAAGTGGTGATCAGAGCTGTTGCTAGGCACGTAAATGATCCAAGGCCAGGCCCATAGGACACGAATCTGCATAAAATGTGTGCAAATGTAGAAATAATTTCTAAGTTTTATTTAAATCTCACAGGAGGCCAAGCTGGCCAATTAATTTCTCATCCAAATAAACTCAAATATATAAAATACATTCTTGAATTAATTTTTACCCTGCTGCAGAGCATCCCAAACCAATGGAGATTTCCCCCCCCCCCTTAGCTGAATTGCCATGCAGGGTCAGGTTGGTGGGGTAGAGGGGTGGGCAACTTGTAGGGAAGGAAGAATTGACCCTTTTCTTTCCAGCTGCATTTCCCCTTGAAAAGCATGCTCTGCATGGCAATGTTTAAGTAAAAACAACAACCTTCCATTGGCACAAATAGACACCCTGGAATAGGGCTAAAATGGGCTCAGAATCATTTTGATGTTGAGGTTCTCATGGCAATCCTGAAAGCCATGGTTCACTAGTGTGCAATACTGAACTATTTTTACATGAGGCATTTGTTGTGCACTTGTCATTTCCTACTCGTGGTTGTCTAGAGGTTCTTTGGGTGATATCGTGACCCTCTAGTTTCACTTCAGTTTGTAAACAGCACTTTCCATGAGTTTTTTTTTTTTTTTTTTAGATCAGGGAAAATGGAGTATTATTTTTGATGATGAAAGGAAGGGCAATTTCCTCTTACATATTTGTGCTGTACCACTGTGCCACCTAGAGGATATTTAACGGAAAAGCGGGAAAGGAAACTCTCTTCATGTAATACTCAGGTCTCAATTCTGCAATGAAACTGAAAGTAGATGCAGCAGATTAACAGCCTCATGTAGAAAAACTCTCTCCTCACTCATTCCTATTCTCTCTCTCTCTCTCCCTCTCTCTCCTTCAAATTCTGCTGCATACTAGTAAAGCAAAATTAAGAGTGAAAACATTTTATACAATGAAGATACTGAACCCCTCCCTGACGCCCAACTGATAAATTTTAGAAATCTTGCCAAAGCATTTTTGACTTCCTTTGAAATTACTCAGAGAATTTGCTTTGAATTTCACTTTAGCTCTCATGGTGGTGGCAGTTCTTTGCACAAAGTTCTAGGACAATGATTCTTAAAACTGATTCCATCAGTGGTCCCTGATTTCCAAGGCATCTCAAAAAGGCATGATGAAAATAATGGAGGGGAATATATGGAATAAATAAAAATTTCTTTGTTGTCTCTACTAATTTCCAGTTTAATATTGCTCATGTAACCTGAAAAGCGGGTTGAATTTTCAGCAGGACAATTGCACCATGAGAGGGATGTGAAAAGGTTTTTTTTTTCTGTTGGGGGCTGCATTCCCTCAGGGGTAATCTGTCAGGGGCTGCATGGCGGCAGTGGGTGGGGCCAAAGCTAGTGGTGGGTGTGGCCAGAGCTAAAGGTGAGCAACCCCCCTCTCTCTTTCTTTCTCCCCAGAAGGTGCCCAGGAGAGGGACACAGTACTCTTGCCATAGGGCTGAACTGGTTGCTTGCACAGGGCTTTTGAAATTACAGCAAGAGCTGCATGAAATTGGTTGCCCAGTCCTGAATTATGGAATGGAGACTACAGAGAGCCCCATTTCTTAATCACCATCAGAAGAAATTAAATAATTAAATCCCCGGACTACATTGGCTTGAGGTTTTCTCCTCCCTCATAAAGGGCATACAGTTTTATTTGCCATATTGTCTTATAGAAAGGTGCAGATTTTATTTGAGAACCACGTGAAAAGCTAATACATTGACACTTCGCATTCAGAAGAGTACTGAAGATGTTGGTACAAGGGATATGAAAACCACTCTTTTCCAGTTTCATGCTTGATATGTTTGCAATTAATGGGAAATGAATCGAATGCATATGGTTGAGTGAAAAAAGAAAGAAAGAGGAATGTGTTACTCAGATATGTCACATTAGGCAGGATTGGAGTAAATGCTTATATGGCAGAAAAACAGAAAATAATGAATGACAATACATGAAAACCGAATGTTGCGCATGCACTTTGTTACACGTATTATTACAGACTGTTCTCATGTTTTTATAATTAGGAGAAATAGTAGCTTCTAGGAAGGGGGGATTTTCAGAGAGGGGAATGGTACAGGGGGAATGGGTTAGTCCCCCCCACCCCAACTATTTTACAGTCCACATTTGGATTGGGCTTCCCACAGCTACTATTTGTTAATGAACTTGACAACATGTTGGCTCTAAAAAAACTAGTGTCAGACATTGGTCTTTAAGCAACACTCAGTTGGATGGGAAATTTTAGAATGAGCATCATGGCAGGGAGCAGTGATAGGCTCTCACCACCACCACCATCACTTCTTCTTCTTCTTCTTCTTCTTCTTCTTCTTCTTCTTCTTCTTCTTCTTCTCCCACCTTTTTACCAATACTGGGACTCAAGGCGGCTTTACAAATTAAAACATATACAGTTAAAACATAGAAATAGAAATATACAGATGTTAAAATATAATTAAACAAGCTGCAATATTGAAACATTTAAAAACATTTGAAATACAAATAATAATTAAAAATCCAATGCATAAACAATGCATAAGCAGAGGTCCAGCCTAGTCCCCAAAGGCTTGCCAGAATAAATAAGTTTTTGCCTGCCTCCGGAAGCATAGCAAGGAGGGAGCCAATCTAGCTTCCCTGGGAAGGGAGTTCCATAGCCCTGGGGCAGCCACTGAGAAGGCCTTCTCCTGTATTCCCACCAGGCATGCCTGTGATGGTGGTGGGACTGAGAGAAGGGCCTCCCTGGAAGATCTCAGAGGATGGGCAGGCTCATAAGGGAGAATATGGTCTTTCAGATAACCTGGCCCCAAGTGGTATAGGGCTTTATAGGTCATAACCAACACTTTGAATTGTGCCCGGAAACAGACCGGAAGCCAGTGGAGCTGTTGTAAGTGGGGAGTTGTGTGCTCCTTGTAACCAGCCCCAGTCAACAATATGGCTGCAGCTCTTTGAGCCAGTTGAAGTTTCCGAACACTCTTCAAAGGCATCCCCACTTAGAGTGCATTACAGTAATCCAAATGGGTCGTAAGTACGGTATGTGTCATCGTGGCCAGGTGATACATCTTTTGAAATGCACACAGCTGGCGCACAAGTTTTAACTATGCAAATGCCACCACTTGAAACCTCGGCAACCAGGCTCAGGGCAACCAGACTCAGGGCTAAATCCAGGAGAGCACCCAAGCTGTGAACCTGTGTCTTCAGAAGGAGTGTAACCCCATCCAGCACAAGCTGATTCCCCATTCCCTGATCTGCCTTTCAACTGACAAGGAGCACCTCTGACATGTCAATTTGTTAAGCTTCACTTAAGTTATCCAGTTATGTATAATTGTGACATCAAACCAATTAGCAAAGGTTTGATGGCTAGCATGACTTGGCTTTCCCTTGATCCATACTCATGTGCAGTTCTAACGTTATGGGAGAATCTAAGTTTCCCTATCACTCAGAAGCTAACCTGGTGGGGAAAGTGTGCAGAGTGTACATTTTCAACTTTGTTAGTTAGCCCTAATCACAAGCTTTCATTCTTAGCTGATTTCCAAAGGTTACCTGAATTAGTAACATTGCGATATGACTACATACAGTTATGATTTTTCCCAGAAGTCTGGCCCTGAAATACCTACAGCCTCAGAATATTTTAGAGCAGGAATGGGATATGACCGGGCCTCCAGCTGTTGTTGGACTGCAACACTAGGCTGACCATATGAAAAGGAGGACAGGGCTCATGTAACTTTAACAGTTGTAGAGAAAAGAGAATTTCAGCCAGTGTCATTTGTATGCAATTAGTTCCTGGTGAAATTCCCTCTTCATCACAACTGTTAAAGTTGCAGGGGCCCTGCCTTCTTTTGTATGTGGTCACTCTAGAATAGTGCCTGCAACTTTAACTGTTGTTAAAGAGGGAATTTCACCAGGAACTAATTGCATACAAATGACTCCGGCTGAAATTGCCTTTTCTCTACAACTGTTAAAGTTACATGAGCCCTGTCCTCCTTTTCATATGGTCAGCCTATGCAACACCTATTAGCCATAGTCATCATAATCAATAGTGAGGCATGATGGGAGTTGCAGTCCACCAACATTTGGAGGGCTACACATTCCCCATCCCTGTTTTAGACGTTTGCCCATTCTTCTAAGACCAGGAGTAATATTGTGTAAGCTCACTTTAGATGGCCTTACAGTTGACTTGGACTATTTACGTGTAGATTGGGTTAAAGGGGCTAATATTACTCAACCATAAGGAAAGGCTGCACTTAAATCACTAACTTCATCTGTGTTGACCTATGACTAACAGCACACTCTTATGCTTGTTTATTCAGAAGGAAGCCTCACTGAATTCAAGTGGGGCTTATTTCCAAAGAAGTGTTTATAGGATTGTAGTTTATGGCTTCTTCTGCAAAAATTATATTTTCTTCTCGTTCATCTCCCCAAAAAGCATGTTGATGTGGGCACTGTAAAACACGTAACTACTAGAAAGATGACAGATCAACAAGTGACTTTGGTGTATTTGTTTTGTGAATCCCTTACTATTGAATCCTTTTGGAAAGATCTCTTTGTCAGGATGAACGGTCTTGTCTTCAAATCTAGAACTCTGATTCAATCACTAGAAGCTCCTTCCAGTTGCCAAACTCTGGATTGCCAGATCTCCACATATTATTTTGCAATTTGTTTTAGATATGACCATTAAAGACTACCCTATATCTTATGAGTAAGCATGGTAGCCTGATAATTCTCTTTATAAAGTTGGATGTTCCTTAGTAAGTAAGAGATTAAACAGCAATTGGGCATTAGCACAATAGGACCTCTCCTGAATCTGTCTATTCTGTGTGCGTTTTCCCTGTCAGCCATTAACTGATGCATTTATGCTAACTTAATTAGAAAAAGAGCTTTAGTAAGGGAGCAGGGGAAAGTTTCATTCTTGTTTCCATCTCAAACAAAGCCACCAGTCTTGTTTATCTAGAAAGTGGCCTTCATGTATTCTGTGGTGTTATCTGTTTTACAGCCTAGGCCTGGGAAAGTGTGTTATTGTGCTGATGGCTGGTGACCTATTTAAATAAGCCTTCCATCAGCCATTTCCCCATGAAATCCATTCCCCTTGCATTAAAGACCCTGGATGTCCAGATGAACACCAACGTTGAAACAACTTTTAGATACTAGCCAGTAGATGTAGGCTTCATCTATTAAAGTTAGAGTGACCAGATAAAATCCAGGTCAAGGCTCATGTAACTTTAACAGTTGTAGAGAAAAGGGAATTTCAGCCAGTGTCATTTGTATGCAATTAGGTCCTGGTGAAATTCCCTCTTCATCACAATAGTTAAAGTTGCAGGGGCCCTGCCTTCTTTTGTATGTGGTCACTCTAGTATAGTGCCTGCACCTTTAACTGTTGTGATGAAGGGGGAATTTCACCAGGAACTAATTACATACAAATGGCACTGGCTGAAATTCCCTTTTCTCTACAACTGTTAAAGTTACATGAGCCCTGACCTGGATTTTATCTGGTCACCCTAATTAAAGTTGATGACCGTCAATAGATCAGCCTTTCCTATTGGCCATGTTGGCAAGGAATGATGGGAGCTAAAGGGCAACAGGTTGGGGAAAGCTGCAGTACATGCTTGCTTAATTTAACAAAGTAGTATAAAAGCTGTACTTAGAGATAGAAAGTCATTGATAGTCCGCATTTTGAAGTTCTCTATGTACTTTCATCTGGGGTAGCAGGATAAGGGACTATGGCCATGTCTACACCAGGGATTTATCCTGGGGTTGTCCCTAGGCTGTCCCTGTGCATCTAAATGATGACCTAGGGACAACCCCGGGATAACCCCGGGGTAGTGGAAACCGGGGATATCCGTTTTCCCACCAGCCCAGGTCCTAAAATGGACACAGAGCTGCATGGGATGGCTCCATGCCCATGGGAGTGGGGGGGGAATCAATTTTGCCACTCCAGGATGGCAGGATGGGTGGGTGGGCATGGAGTTTGGTGAGGAGGTTCCCTTACCTTTGCCAGCTCCTCTCTAAAAAAGAAAATGGGTGGGCGCAATGTCCCTTTCCTCCTGGGACGTCGCGCTTCCGTTTAGACCCTGGGGGAGGATCGTGGAAGCAGGTAAGTCCACAATCCTCCACCCTCCCTCCCTCTACACCTGCAGGTATAGAAAGGGCCTATGTATTCTAAAAAGAGAACATCAAACCCAAGCCCATCCCAAGAAATATCTGGTAATACATAAGCCCTGTTCAGACACTTGCCTGAATGTGCAAAGTCTTAAACGGGGTAGAGAGATGGACCCATGTATATTGATCACACAACCCTACATCCCTGTGCACACCAGAGCCCACCCCTTCTGTCCCAAACCTTGTTGTGTTGAGTGGCATGGTATGAATTTGAACAGACCCCTGTGCAATTGGGGACCCTGCTTTATCAGGCCCAGAACAGAATTACTTTATATCTAACAGCCATGTCTTTTTTATTTTTATTATTTTTCACTCTCTATAGAAGGTACAGGGCTCCCGGCACTGGTTATTGATTAATTAATCACATTTATGTTCCACCTAATAGCCAAAGCTCTCTGGGCAGTTCACAACATATTTGGGCCCATAGTGGGAAGGAAAGGGTTAAAGCCCACCCCATCCCTCCAAAATGTGGTCACAATCCAGAGTAGGGCGCCTAGACCTACTCTAGAGAAAAATGGAAATAAATAAATACATAAATAGATGTAGCTGCTCAATACAGATTTAAAATAATGTATATTTTGGCCCTCTGGTCCCCAATTGTGTTCAAGCAAAGGTGAGTGGAATGCCCATTCAGACCTCCCAGTCTATGTGGTTGAAGACTGAGGGGGTGAGGGCTGGTGCACACAGGGTAGGGATGTGTATCGTATCGTTAAAATGTACAATAATGATACAATAAAGTTGTTATCGTGCATGTGTTTAACGATGACGATACGACAGAAAAACCTACGATAATCATCGGAGATGATAATGTTCGGGCGGTTTTATCATTTTATCGGACTGCCATATAAATATACCTATAACTTCTGTATTTTAAAAGTTAGAGGCTTGATACTTGGTCACAGTGCTTATGGGGATGCCTAAGTATGTATATGAAATTTGAGATCGATCAGGTCTGAATGAACGCACGTGGCCAGCTGCCATTCTGATCTGTCAGAACTGAAACGATCTTTAATAAATTAATATAAAATTGAGGGTTGGAGGGATCGATCTCAAATTTGGCACATATGTGTAGCAACATGTGCCTCTAACTTTTAAAATACAGAAGTTATAGGCATTTTTTCTTTAAAAATAGGGCTGCAAATAATATCGTTTTTTTCACGATAATTATCGTGAAGATGATACGGTTCACCTACAATATGAATGAAGACAATAATTTTTTCGGTCCGAAATGACGATAACGATAAACGATGATATTTTTTGCCATGCACACCCCTAACACAGGGACATACAGGGTGGGGCTAGCATGTGAGGCCCTCTCTCCCTCACATGTTCAGTCAAAGGCTGAACTGGGCTTTCATTTGCTTTACAACAGGGTACAAAGGTTTTCTTTGGCTGTTAATCAAACGCCATGTTTCAGCTGACATTTTAAATAAGAATGAATGCCCACAACAAGATGAAAGGATTTCCCTCATCCCATATTCCTTTATCCTTTTGCGAGTTGGCTGTGCTCACCATGCTACTCCACCTGAGCTCTTGTTTAATGCCTAAACTTAATCCTGAAATTAAGGCATGCATAATTTGCCACAGCCTTCGGTTAATTTCCTTCCTTTTCTACCTCTATGAAGAGGCATGTTTGTGCACATCGATGATTGTATCTCTCTCTCTCTCTCTCTCTCTCTCTCTCATAATAAGATTTTATCTGTGTTTTAAGAAGCTATTTGTTTTATTACATCTTAATAACAGTGAGTCTAACATACCGCAGGAAACAATGCTGAAAAACTGAGCTGAGCGTAGACATAAACGAGAAAGCATTTCCCATACAATGCCGCCCATTAACTTTGCCCCTCATGTTGTTGTTTAAAGGAAACAAGGAGCATGCTATTTGGGTGAGCAGTCCCATTACCAAGGGAATATGTAAAAAATCCCCATTCCTACAAACACTTCCCGTCCTTCAGGAAGGATGAGTGCTTTTTACAGGAACTCAGGGGAAGAGTGGCACAGCCAGAGATAACATGAAGGAAATATAAAGTTCAATCAGTTCGTCTCAGCCACCCATCCTCATTATCCAGATACAGTTGTTCAACAAAAGGACATAACCCTGTCCAGATGAGACTTTGTCCATGGGGGATCCACAGTTGGCACTAGACATGTGTTCCCTCCCCCACCTTCCTCACCATGGGGGATGTGCAAACGAATGAATCAGAGAGATCTGCCCTCAGATAAACTGGGATCTTTATAAATGTGTTCATTTCTCCCTCTGGACGAAACTCATAAAGCCCAATATCTGCTCCCAAAGTGTCCCAAATCATAATAGTGGCACCAAAACATCACCCGAATGGCCCAACTGTATTGGCATCACTGGAATTTAATTTTTCATCTTGAAAGAAAGAAAAAACAAGATGTATTTGGCATTAGCAAACAATTTCCCTTACTGAAATAAGTTCCGGTATCATTTCTGTAATATGAACTTTCATTTTCTTTCACTAAGGGATGTAGGGTATAACAAAATTAGGCTTATTCCAAAGTTTGCCCTCATCTGATTTCAGAAAAGGTTTTGTAGCAGGAATTTGTTCAGATCACAATGCTTGGATGTTGTTAAGAAGTGCTATCTCCAAAAGCAACCCCCCTCACCATCTGCCATGAATGTAAAAACAATATTTTGCACATCTCTGGTGACCGTTCAGGCTGACCTGCTTTTTAGACACATGTGCGAAAGTTCTTTAATGTTAACCCCTTACTCTGGTTGCAAGTCTTACTGATTGCTGTGAAACTATGTGAACTATCTGCATTCAGATATACTGGCTCAGAATGTAAAAATGAGTTTCTGGGTATCTGCTGCCTGGCTGCTTTGTAGGCACACGTGCAGAAGTTCTTTAATGTTTACCCCTTTATTCCTGATGGAACTTCTATTGATTATTATGAATTAGATGACCAGTTGACCCAACCAAACACCTGTTTGGTTGGAGAGAATCATCTCCATTTGAGTCAAAAAAATCCTCTTGTTTGTTTTTTTGTAAACATTTTATGTGCCCCACTGGATAATATTTGAGGTTCATCAGATGAGCATTATATCACACGCTTCCTCCTGTCCACTTACATAGAATCATTGAATTATAGAATAGTAGAGTTGGAAGGGACCTATAAGACCATCAAGTCCAACCCCCTGCTCAATGCGGATGTGTGTGCATCCTTTAGACGTTGTCGTCGTCCACCTCCCGCTGCTTCTGCTCATTTTTCCGTAGTAAAATAGATCCCTTTTAATCCAACTTGTTTTTAAAATGAAATGTGCCGGGATCTCCTGCTGTGTTCAGGAAAAGCCTCTGTATGGGCCATGTGGTCTTTGTTTACATCTTCTTTTCCCTCTGGGAACAATGAGGAAGTGTGGAAAAGAGACGGTAAGAAAATGCGATTTCCTCCCATGTGATGACACTCTTTGTCTAGGGGGCCGATCTATACAGTCCTTTGGAACGTTTTAAAAAGTATTTTAAAACGTTCCAAATAGGTGCATTCTAAAACGTCTTAGGCCACATTACTCAGTATTCACGTTACAGGAGAACAGTCTTCAGTCTTTAAATCGGTGTGTGTAGTCACACACTGTTCTGCCCTGTCTCTTTCTCTTTCGTTTTTACAATGAGTTTAGGACAAGGCATTGTGGGAGTTGTAGTTCAGTTACCCACTTCCTTCTTAGTTCCTCTGTCATTCCCTAGCGAGTATAGGGCTAAGAATTGTGGGTGTTGTAGTTCACTGGCCCACTTCCTCTTTCTTCCCCACCAATCAACTGCTAAGCATTTGGGCACCAGTAAAGGAAGCACTGCCCCCATGAATCACAAACGGTAAGGAAGGATACATTATTTTACTTAAAATGATTTATTAAAAGTGAAACCGTTGTATATAACTGAAGTGAGTTTTAAAAAACCTCAGATATGCAACGTTATAGGAAGTGCGTCATGTGGCCCAAAGAGTTTTCATAACCCTTATAAAACATCAAAAACCTCATATGTAGATCGGCCCTAAATCTACACTAAGCAGGATAAAACACTGTGAAAACGTTTTGAAAACTGTATATGGAGTGTGTCATGGGCTAAACAGTTGTTAAAACTGTAATAAACCATTTTAAAGCAGTAGTGTAGATCCTGCCTTTGTTAATTAGGTGACCATGGCCCAAATCCAAATAAATTTAGTCGTGCTTAAGACCCCTTGAAATTAATGGGACATAAGTGAGTTACATTAGACCTATTCACTTCAATAGGTGACATCCCATATTATCTGGCATTTAACACAAATTATTCTTATTTTGGTACAGCTGTATGACATTTAGACCATTGCCCTGTTTATGGATATTCTCTGCTGGAACCATGTCACTAACAGCAAAACATATTTATGAATGTTTTGTATAGATTTCTACAGGGCCAGCCTTCAGTGTATGATAAGGTGACCATATTTTGGAAACTAAAAAGGACAACATGGTCAGCCTCCAAGGGGGCATCCCCACCAACATGTCTGCCCCCAGGGGGGGTGTCCAGCATCAAGAGGGTGTGCCCACCAGAACATAGCCTTGGTCACATGTTTGATTTTACAGCAATTGATTAAGTCAAATCTGTTCTACATAACATCTTAAAGTTAAAATCACTGAAATAACAAGTGAGACATCCAATGTATCTGGAATTAACTTCACTCACTCCTACTTTTGTAGCTTTTGCTGTACTTTGTTGCTATACTCTGTGTGATACATTCTCCCCTTCCCTGAAATATATTTTCTGATTGTATCCTCACTCTGCTGCAAGCTGCTGCTTAACAGAGCTTGCTGCCGGCTGGCTGGCTAACTTTTTTATTTTTAAAGTTCACTCTTTTTTTGAAACTTGTGTATGATTGTCACAAGTTTCTCTACTCTAACATTAGGGTGGGTGTTGTGGGCGGCAGACACTACTTTGCCCATTCACACTTCTCACTTATTAATGGAGGCACAGCCGTGCCTCCATTGTTAAGGGCCGTCAGTAAAAAACACATTCCGCCATGTTAAAGTGATAATTGGGGGGGGGGGGTCATTCTAACAGCCATAAAATCGAAAATGTTTCATCAACCTTTCTGAAATTTACAGGTGCCAGAAAGAAATGTTTGTTTTAACTGAACATTTCAAGAAGATTGGTGAAAGATTGAGGGAAGGAGAGCAGTTTAAGGTTGAAAAGGAATACAAACCTGTCTCCCTGCTTTTGTAAAATTTACTTCCGGGTTGCTACTTTTTGTGCTCACAATTTGCATAATTTCTAGAGCCTTACTAAGTAATCCAGTGGTGGGGTCTTCTTCCTCCTTGACTGTAGTTGATGGAAAGCTTTTCGTTTTTTAAAAATTCCCTTCGGTTGACTTTTAAGGACTATTTTAACCTCTCATTCAAGTCAATGAGGCAGCCATCTTCCCTCATAACGCGACACATTCTCCCCCCTCCCTCCTGCCTTAGAATGTGGGGTGGGTGAGTGAAATGGCCACTGCCTCTAGCACAAACGTTTTGAGTGAAGAAGAAGAAGAGTTTCTCTTTTCCCTTCTGGAACATGCATTCCTTTGGCTCTGAGAGTATTTTGGGCTATCTTCATAAGGCCAGTTTGCTCTTTTGCTCCCTGGTGAAGCAGGGTGTGGTTCCTCTGGATCCATGGTAACTTGATCTTCAGATCTCTCCTGGGAATAGGTAGCTATACCTTTCTTTTAATTTCCCCCACCCCACTCACACACAGTGCTCCTTCTCTCTTTTCTAAGAGTTTGGTCCATACTGCTATAAGTTGAAAGCTTCAAACACTTCATTCAGTTAGTTTGGGCCGGTGTTAAGTTTTAAGTACAATGTTGAAACCTTTCAAAGTGCTTCTGGGCCTACAACGCTGGTTTCGGCCTAGTCACCCTGTTTTTCTAATAAGGTTTAGAAACAGTTGAGCTGTCGTTTATTTTGCATAGTGTACACACATGGATTTTCTTTCTAATCCTTGCAGTCTACACTGGCTCCCTCCTTGATGTGTTTTTGGATGCAGACAAACCCTTTTTTGTTCCAGCAGGCCTTTGGCAAATAATCTGGACCTCTGTCTATACCTTTGACTTTTAAATTGTTATGTATTTAAAATGTTTAAAATGCTTTAATATTGAAAAGTATTTAATTATATTTTTAACTTTTGTATATTTAGGCTGACCATATGAAAAGGAGGACAGGGCTCATGTAACTTTAACAGTTGTAGAGAATAGGGAATTTCAGCCAGTGTCATTTGTATGCAATTAGTCCCTGGTGAAATTCCCTCTTCATCACAACAGTTAAAGTTGCAGGCACTATACTAGAGTGACCATATACAAAAGAAGGCAGGGTCCCTGCAACTTTAACTGGTGTGATGAAGAGGGAATTTCACCAGGAACTAATTGCATACAAATGACACTGGCTGAAATCTCCTTTTCTCTACAATTGTTAAAGTTACATGAGCCCTGTCCTCCTTTTCATATGGTCAGCCTAGTATATTCCTATTTATAGGTTTTAGCTGTATATGTTTTAGTTTTGTAAGGCTGCCCTGAGGCCCAGCATTGGGCAAAAGGCAGGATACTACTACTAGTAGTAGTAGTAATGTTTCAGATTTCACTTCTGCATCTGATGTTCTTTTGCATTTACTTTTCTTTATAAACCATTCATATCTGAAGACTACTTGTGTGGCATGGTTTCATTGGTTTAACAAGTTAAAAGGGGTATTCACTGTTTTCATGCTTATGTTATAAAATCTATTTTCAACAGGCCTAGTAACTTCAAGAGTAACAGAATTGGGGGAAATCCTCAATCTCTTTGCTATCAGAGGCACTGAGTAAGGGACCCTTGGAGATAATTTAGACTTGACCCCAACCACATAACACTATTCCCCCTTCTGAAGAGATCTGGACCACAGACTACTAAAGACAAACAAAGTAGCAGGCCATAATAACAGTTCTCATGTGGCCATTTGCCTTATGAGGCAGGTGCTCTGCAGGCTACCAAATGGAGGGACTAACAGGCCATAAAGTTGCCTGGCTGGGTCTACCAGAAATCCAGCCTCAACACTCCTGGAAGGTCCATGTTCTATAGCACCTGCTGTCAGATGAACCTGAGGGAATCCCACCCTCCACCCCTGGGTTTAATTTACTGGCTTCCCCTGGCTGGACCTTGCAGGAAACTATAGGGACAGACAGAGCAGAGCACACATACAATGCTGAGACTGGCAAATCTAAAAGCAAGTGTGTTGCTTTTCAAGAACCAAGGAAATTCAATGGGTCTTACTTTTGAGTCAATATCTAGGGATGGAAATGCAGCCTGTGCAAGAACTGAGTAGGGTGACCATATTTGGGAAACCAAAAAAGAGGACACCTAGTGGGGGGGGGCAGGAAAATGGCTTTCTGGGGCCACCTTAAAGTCCCCAATTGGAGCGGAGGAGGGGAAAGCATGTCATTCACACCCCACCCCACCGCTCCAATCAGGCCCTTTTCGATAATGCCTGGGAATGACACGTTTTTCCCTTTTAAGGCCTTGATTGGAGCAGTGGGAGAGAATGACACACCTCCAGAAAGCATGTCATTCCCCCTGCCACGCTAATGGTGGCCTTAAAAGGGAAAGTGTGTAATTCCAGGTCATTAAAGACTATTGCATAAAATCCCCCCTGACACTGAGGATAGAACAAAAACCAGGAGAAATCTGGGGAAATCCTGACAGTTTTTTATTATTTATTATTGCATTTATATCCCACCTTTTTTCCTCCAAGAAACCCAAGGCGGCATACATAATCCTCCTCCTCTCCATTTTATCCTCACAATAGCAACCCTGTGAGATGGGTTGGGCTGAGAGTCTGCAACTGGCCCAAAGTCACCCAATGGGTTTTCATGGCTAAGTGGGGAGTAGAACCCAGATCTCCCAGCTCCCAGTCCAACACTTTAGCCACTAGGCCACACTCTAGTGGTCACCCTAGAATTGAGCCATGCCAAGTTGGAAGCAGATCGGTTCGTGCCTTGATTTTTAGGATATTTTTTTTAAAAGTTTGACTTCAATTTTTTTTCTAAAATTCAAGGCATGAACCAATCTGCTTTCAACTTGGCATGGCTAAAGCCTTACTTAAGAGGTACCATGGTGCCAAGTTTCATCTCTTCATCTTTACTTTCTTTCTTTTTTTTAATGTACTGCTCAAGGCCCTAGACCCCAAAGAGGAGTATTGGGTTTGAAGTTTTAAAAATTCCTAAAACTCAAGGCATAAACAGATCTGCTTCCAACTTGGCATGGCTCAATCCCTACTTAAGAGCTACCATGCTGTCAAGTTTCATCCCTTTATCTTTAAAAATGATGGAATTGTAAGCATTTTAGTTAATTAAAAAAATTAAATTGAAGTTTTAAACATTTCTAAAAATCAAGGGATGAACGGATCTGCTTCCAACTTGGCATGGCTAAATCCCTACTTCAGAGCTACCATGGTGCCAAGTTTCATCTCTTTATCTTTAATTTCATTTTTTAAACTTGTACTGCTCAAGGTCCTGGACCCCAAAGAGATTTCTGTTTGAACTTTAAAAAAATCCTAAAAATCAAGGCATGAACGGATCTGCTTCATACTTGGCATAGCTATATCCCTACTTAAGAGCTACCATGATGCCAGGTTTCATCTCTTTATCTTTAAAAATGAGGGAGATGCAAGCATTTTGGTTGATTTATTAATGTTAAAAGTGAGTTCAACACATAATACTAGCTTTGATTTTATATTGGATGTCAAGATGGTATAACATTCTGGCTGATGCCGGCTTGGTTGTCAACTGTATAATATCCAGTCATCAGTTAAACAAAACAAAAAACCTACGGTTTACAAAAGCAATGTTAAGGCTCTACAGATTCCAACCAAGCACCAAAAAGCAGGGAAATTGGGAGTTAAGGCTCACAAGCCTTAACGCCACATCCTCCCTAAGGAGGCAGAAAGTGCAAGTGAAATTCTCATTCTCCCAAAGCAGATAAACCATGAGGACAGGATGGAGTATATGATATGCAGAGGTGACTGTGGGGTTGTGGAAAACTGATCACGAACAACTTAGGGCCACCTACTTCTCTTTTGTTGTTTAGAGCAGCCCTTCCCCAACCTGGTGTCCTCCAAAGGTGTTGCACTACAACTCCCATCATTGCAAGTCAGTATGTCCCATGGTCAGGAATGCTGGGACTTGTCATCTCAAACACCTGGAGGGCAGCAGGATGGGGAATGCTGGTACATACCCTTACCAAATACAGGGTCTGCCCAATACTTTTCTCTCACACACATCTCGCATATAGCAGCACTCTTGATAACAAAAGGGGCACTATTCATTACAGATCTAGAACCAGAGCATGTGCCAGGCACTTCCAACTTTTGGTCAATATCCTGCCTTTTTTTTCTTTAAATGTATTTATAAATACATGTTTTTTTTCTTTAAATGTATTTATAAAAAATATACTGTTCACTCCCCACAATCCCTGCACAATACATCATCTCATCAAAGCAACAGTGGAGCAGAAGAGGTTTAGTTTGGCTGTCTTGAACACCTTTCAGATGAGATTAGTTTGCAATCCTATACCTCTTGGGAGAAAGCTCTAGTGAATTCAGTGGCACTGGCTTCTGAGAAGACACGTATAGGAGTCAACCTTCTCCAGCCTGGTGGTCTCCAGATGCGTTGCACTGTAACTCCCATGTTATGTGTTATGAGGAAGACAAAAATCAATTCATACTTAATTTTAAAATAATACTTACGCATGAAAGTATTAGGTGGTAGCTCTGTCTTTGATCTCACACTGCTGAACAAGTAAGAGAAATCCTTTATCTGATATTCAAGAAACAGACATCCTATGCCATGTGTTGAAAACTAATGTTGATGTCTGAAGGGCTATCTGGATTAGGTATTCAAGATTCCTTCATTGTTGTTTCATTTGGTTTTGACAGTTTATTTAAAGTCATGCAGCTCTTTTGTAGTTCCTTGATTGATCACATATCTTAATGCTGGAAAACATCATACTTTAGTACAGATGTGGGCAGAAAATAGATCTATCCTGATGATTTGGACATCAACTCGCGGCATTCCTGATAACTGCCCATGCTGATAGGGGCTTTTACAAGTTGAATTCCAAAACATCTGGAGATCTACATTCTGCCTTCCCTTGTTCTTGAACAACATTCCCCAACCTGGTGCCTGTCAGATGTGTTGGGTTGCAACTCTCAACATAAGGAGATGCTCTAAGAAATGAGAAGTAGCTGGTTCTAAGTTGTTCATCATCATTTCCCACAACCCCACAGTCACCTCTGCAGATCAAATTGCATATCTAGATTTTTGAGATGACAAATCCCAGCATTCCTGGGACATACTGACTTGCAATGATGGGAGTTGTAGTGCAACACCTTTGGAGGACACCAGGTTGGGGAAGGGCTGCTCTAAACAACAAAAGAGAAGTAGGTGGCCCTAAGTTGTTCGTGATCAGTTTTCCACAACCCCACAGTCACCTCTGCATATCATATTCTCCATCCTGTCCTCATGGTTTATCTGCTTTGGGAGAATGAGAATTTCACTTGCACTTTCTGCCTCCTTAGGGAGGATGTGGCGTTAAGGCTTGTGAGCCTTAACTCCCAATTTCCCTGCTTTTTGGTGCTTGGTTGGAATCTGTAGAGCCTTAACATTGCTTTTGTAAACCGTAGGTTTTTTGTTTAATGAATATACATTAGCTTCTCAAGGCTTGTGCATTGGCACCACTTTTCACACCCAGATTTTGAACTCCTGTCTACTTCCTGCACAAACACATGACTGATTTGACTGACCTCTCCTTTCCCACATTTTGATCTGTGGACTCCTCGCCTCTGCTGAGCTCCAGGTGCCTGACTGCCCACCAAATCTGCAACAGGAAAGGTGCTGTGCTCGCCCAGCACTTCTTAGATAAAAACTCAAGATCCTCTTCATGCCAAGGGCTGAAACTCCTCAAGGTGCAAGACCCCAAAGAGGAGATTTGTCAACCTGAGTTTGAAGGGTATGGCTCCAGTGTTTTTTTTAAAAAATAATAATTTTAAAACCTCGAACTTTAAAAAATTGCTAAAAATCAACAGATGAACAGATCTCCTTGACACTTGCCATGGCTAAAGCCCTATTTAAGAGCTATCATGATGCCAAGTTTTATCTCCTTATCTTTAAAAATGATGGTTTAAAAAAAATTAAATCCTCATTTCTTTTAAAAAAACCCAAAATCAACGGATGAACGGATCTGCTTCAAATTTGGCATGGCTAAAGTGCTACCTAAGGGCTATCAGGGTGCCATGTTTCATCTCTTTAGCTTTAAAAATGACAGACCTGTAAGCATTTTGTTAATTTCCATTGACTATAAAGTAGAGCTGCCCTTTGGGTGGGAGGAGGATGGGAAAATCCTGATATTTCATAATCCCCCCCCCCCTTTCCAGATTTGTTGCCAGAAATCCTGACATGTCCTGGTTTTTCTTGACATATGAGTATCAGGGAGGTCCAGCTCTGCCCCACATATTTAGTTGCATTTCCTGCTGGCCTCCATTTCTTCTGAATCTGACTCTGGATCCAAGCCCATCCCTCTGTTCCTGGGCTGAGCATGGGAGTGGAGCATAACTTGGTGTTATGGTACTGGTGTTATGGTACTGTTATGGTACTGGTGTTATGGTACTGGTGTTATGGTACTTACAGGACTGGTACTCTTTGCAAATTGCCCCGCCATTTCCCCAGTATAGGAATCGGTCCTGTATACAGTATACAGCAAAGCAGGAAAGTTTGGAGCACAAATGTATACGATGGGATCTGAATCCATTTCTAACAAGGAGCCTGCTGAGCTTTGAAACCTTCGTGTCTCAGCTTGGAAATATTTGACTGAAACTCCACCCCACTGCTGTACAAAGGCAGAGTGGAGTTTCAGAAACTGCACACTGTAAAAATGTAAAAGGCCAGGAAACCATAAAGTAAGCACAGCTGTAATCCATAAAGTATCCCTTCAGTGCTGGAGCTGCTGTGAAAGCAGTCTGCAATTGAATGCTTTAGAATTTCTTTCAAGGTGACACATAATTTTCAAGGGGAAGAATTTCTAAAGAAAGAAAAATTGAAAAATCAACTTTCTCTTTTACCAAATTTCTCTAATATATAACTTTAAGTACATTTTGCCAGCCTTTTACTGGAACACTCACTAAAGCTAACGGGGCTATGTGCTTAATATTCACCCTAGGAAATGTGAGTGTGATTGCTTAACATTCACCCTAGGAATGTTACTGAACTAAGGAATATATTGTCAAATTAATATATAAAAAATGAATTACTATCTTCTAGCACCAGATAGAGATCCACTTCTTCCTTTGCACTATAGAGCAAGTAGGCACAAATAACTCAAGCAAGCGAGCCAAACCATATACTACAGAGGATGGCTAAAAACAACTATCTATATCTATGTTGGGAAAGAATTTTGTTCATGACTCAAAATTCCTGATCCCAAGTATGATGACCCAGCAAAGGTTTTAGAAAATCTCGCTCATATTGGCATAGGTTGAGTTATTTTGCTGGTCAGAATTTTCATCAGTAGAACTCAAATGGAATACCTTAATGGAAATATCTTTATGATTTTGACGATTTTACTTTGGGCTTTTTGCAGACTTCAGGAACTGCAGGTGTACAATTTGAAATAAGTAGCAATTACAGGAGAAGTGAAAACCCCTCCGACCCACCCCTAGTGCCCATCGTTATAAGAGCCAATAGTTAGATCCAAAAAAATCATTGAATTCATTAGAAAAGTTTAGGAAAATTCAAAACGGTTCTGTTATTTGGATCGCAGCTTCAGTATGCTGAACTATCCTTGCCATTTTATGAGAGGGATATAAATTAATGCTGCAGATCCTTCAAGATGCCATGAGGTGTGCCATTCTATGCTTCATAGCAGCTTAAACTAACTAAAATCACAATACCATCATGAGTACAAGAATAAGATGGACTAAACACATTTACATGGGACTAAGCATACTTTTGTTGTAGAAAAGGGTTCTGTATCAATTTACCATGCAAAGTAACAATGAAAAAGGGGCTAAAACAGGAGATTGATCCCTCACCCCCCCCCATTTCACATTAAACTCTTTTGATCACCAGGCAGCTGGCGACCTTCCCATGTCCCATGCCCAGCACATAACTACAGGTGGCAAAGGCTGTGAGCTTCTCCAAGCAGTCCCTGCCAATTATGTGGACTGGTAAGCAGAACTGTAGCTTCAAGGCCCCAAGGCACTATGGTGAACTCAACGGGTGCACTTTCAGACCCCAAAAAGTGGATTCTGGAGTTACTGGCATCCTTCTGTAGGTTTTCCATCCCTGACAAGTTAATTAAGTGCTATGCTCTCCCATATCCACCTGGCCTTCCTCTCCTTTTAAAAAATTATTTTAGACTGCCTTTAAGGATAGAACCCTTTGGAATTGTTGAGCAATTAATTTCATGTGTGCATAGGATAGGGTGGGGAGAAATAAGAACATAGAAGTGCCATGCTGGATCAGACCGAGGGTCCCTCTAGTCCAGCACTCTGTTCACACAGTGGCCAGCCAGCTGTTAATCTCAGACCCACAAGCAGGACACGGTGCAACAGCACCCTCCCACCCATGTTCCCCAGCAATTAGTGTATAAAGAGTTAATGCTCCTGATACTGGATCTTGCACTTAGCCATCAGGACTAGTAGCCATTGATAGTTCTCTCCTCCAGGAATTTATCCATAAGAATATGAAGAGAAAGTGAAAAAGTGGAATAAAAACTTACGTCACAAGGGTTTACTGTTAGGAGAGTGAAGTTTCAACTCCCTCTTGAGAATAGGAGCAGAGTACAATGTTCTTTGACAGTGCAGAATCTCCCCTAAATATTAAAAAAGAGGTGATTGTTCTAGCGTTAGAACTCCCTTAAGAACTCCCTTAATCATGATTGTGCATCCTGTTCCTGATTTTGATGGACCACGTCCTTGTAAAGATAGCTGGATGCTTTACGTATATACTGAAACCAGCCATGCTTGGAACTACCAAAATGGAAATCAGAGTTGCTTGCCTGACCTGATGCTTGATTAAATCTCATCTTTTAAAAATGCACTTCTGGATCTCTAAAACTGCAGTAACTAAGATTTTAATATGAAATGCATTGTTGTTTCTCTAAATAACTGAAACCACATGTTCTGTGTATTTTAAGTAAAAGCTTCTTAACGTTTACCTTTTCCTGCTTCTGCTCTTACAGTAGATAAGCTTGAATTGCCTCTCCAAATCATTAATCTTCACAAGATCATATCTAGCAGAGCTGGAAGCTATGTCCACATTGTATATTCTATATATTTCCTCAATTGTTTCTCAAAAACAGTGTCAAAGGTGCCAAAAGTGGTAAAAGACCAGTATCTGTTTGAAGTAGCAGTTCAGGAAGTCAAAGTATGGAAGTGATTTTGGTATCCAGCTCATTAACAGTCTGACATGTTTTTTGAGAACTGAGGAAATATATAGAATATACAATGTGGATCTCTAGACTCAGCTCACCTAGATATGATCTTGTGAAGATTAATAAACTGAGGAGTATGACATCTGGAGAGAACCAGCTTGGGAGAGGATACTATATTTAACAAGAATCGACTGTTTCTGTACAGTTACTAAAAGGATAAAACAAATGCCAGCACTAGTAAAAATCACATAAATGAGGTAAAACCACCATGGCCAGTAACAATCATCCATCAATAGAGACAGATAATAAATGTTATCATGATGTTTAAAAGGCCCACAGAAATTGCATCCATTAACTTCGCCTTTCACACAACCATGAGCTATCTTCAAATGAGCCTCTAATATGACACTATTACATTTTTATATTCTTTTTCTAAACCACTTTAGGATTTGTTCAAATCAGAAGAGGTAAATAAATATTGATAATAAGTCCATTCATGCATAAACATATTTCAATGTTCTCCTCCAACAAAACAATAAAAAAGCAAACAGGTGAGGCAACACGACAAAGGTACTGCTCTGAAGCCAGTTTTCTATTCCAGCAAAGCCCGTTTTCCAGAAAGCTAAGCCAATTTCCTCAAATCATCTCTAAATAAATTCTTAGAAAATGAATTCACTCAAATTTATTTTCCATAAATAGGAATATCACCTCCAAATCATTCCCCCATGACTCTCACACACAAAACTACAGCCTTCCCCCACACACATACCCCAAAATACACGCACACACATCCATTCATAGAAAAACATCCATGCACCCCACTCACCCATCATATAAATACACTCACACATACACATCCTACCCAAGTCTACTCCTATGCTTGCTTCTATTGTCTCCCCACCCCCAATTTCTCTGGGCATATGATGGGGATTTTTACATTCACCTTTGAAATATTCTTAGCAGCAGCAAGGGGTTGCAGAGAGAGGGAGGATTAGAAAAGTAATGGTACAGGATAAGGCCTGGGGGAAGAGAGGTGGATGGCAGTTTTATGTGATTACCCCTGGAAAAATTCACAGCTCCTTGTAACTCCCAGGAAAAAACCTGTCTCACTTGCTGTGTCCCAGGTGCAGTTTTGACACCAGTTTATTTCTACAATTTTCCAGATGGCTATTCGATTTTTGGTAGAAAAGGAACCATTATCAATGTGCTGATAGCAGGTTAATAATAGGATTTTCAATGAAGTTTCGTACACCAGGACTCACCTTTGTTTATCTGTCAGTTCTGTATTCTGTAGCAGCTTGTAAAACATTCTTCTTTTCCTCTTATTGGGACCTGGCTTGTGCTTATGTAGGACCCTGATAAGTACAGCAATGACAAGGTGATGGGAGGCGATGGGAGGGGGCAGAGGATACTTTTCCAGAAGCATGGGAAACGCTTCCTCCAAGCCCCTTTCCCATGCCGATCCAGGTATTTTCTTGGCCTGCGCGATCACGCTGGCCAAGCCCCAGATGGGGCTGGGAGGGGCTGAAGGTTGCATTTCTGAAAGTGCAGAAACGCATCCTGCAAGTCCCTCCCCTGCACCGATCTGGGCATTTTCTTGGCCTGCATGATTGTACCGGCCAAGAAAAGGGCCGGATTGGCACTGGGAGGGGGTGGAGGACGCGTTTCAGGAAGTGCACAAACATGTCCTTCAAGCCCTTCCACTGCACCGATCCAGGCTTTTTTGTGGCCGGCACAATGGCATTGGCCAATAAAAGGGCTGGATGGCTGCAGAGAGGAGCGCAACAACTTTCCAGGACATTCTAATAAATTCTCCGGTTTGGCCCCCCCATTTTCGGACTTTTCCAGGGGGAAATGCACATTTGGTCACCCTAGAAAGGACACTTGTTACTGGCCATTTTTGGATGTTTGCGGCTCCTTTTGACAACGACGTCTGCCTCCCATGCATCTCCCGCTCCTTCTGGTCCTTTTCCTGTGAAAAAATAATTCCCAGAAAATTCGCTTTTTTTGGTTTGAAGGGAAATGTGCTGCCATTTCCTGCTGTGAAAAAAAAAAAGCGCACTGAATAGGCCATGTGGTCTTTGTTTACTTCCTCTTTCTTCAGCATTTGAGGAAAGAATATGCTGCTTGTCCCGATTGTGGGACAGAAGCACGATTCAAAGCGATGGGAGGGAAATGCAATGTCCACACCACCCCATCTGAAGAAGCTCAAAATGTTTTATATAGCTGTGCCACAATATAGTCCCCATTAAGAAGAGCATATTAGATATGTTCTGTCAACATTGAACTTATAATTATGTTAACAACTTCAAAACTTCATCTTGGAAATGCAGGTGAATATTCTGTGGAGAATAGCAGAGGAGCTCCTAGGGAGTGTCTTTGGCAGGATGAAAAGAAATAGCTATGCTTGAACAGGATCTGGAACTGAACATTTTGTGGCCCCAGCAGATAGCAATTGGAAAGAAGCAGGATCATTTTTTTGAGGCGTGGCTTACTTTTAGTTTTAGAGTACATGAGTTGACCAAGGCCGTGTGTGTGTTTTCTCCTTTTGGCATGATATAAAAAGCCTTGCAACAGTAAAGGTCTCCACAGCTTCCAGCCTTGTTTCCAGGATCTGAATGCCATGGGAATAACAGGAAACACAGCTGGAAGTTGAAGAAAGCCTTATGTTTGCTATAAACAGCTGTTAGACTTTTTTTTTTTTTAAAAAAGGGCAAAAGTCCCTTTACTCAGAGACTAAGTTATTGCCCCCAAAAAAACTTTGGAAGACCTCCCCGGATGAATGGTTGAAATAAGGTGGGTTGAAACGTTTGGCCACCTCTAGGTTCAATCCCACCCGTGTTCCACTTTTTTAAAAAAAGATCAGGTAGTAAGTGCTGGCAAATCCTCTGCCTGAGACTGTGGAGAGCCAATCAGGCCAGACAATACTGAGCTTGATGGACAAATAATCTCATCAGGTATTTTATTTATTTAGGGTGCAATCCTATGCATATTAGGCAGAAAAAAAGCCCTACAACTCCCAGTATGCTCCAGCTAGGCTGGCTGGGGCATGCTGGGAGTGGTAGGGTTTTTGTGTGTTTAAGTATGGATGGGATTGTGCCTTTATTTATTTATCATATTTCTATTCTACCTAACAGCCAAAATTCCCTGAGAGGTTCACAACAACTAAAACTATAAAATTCAATATGATATATTTTAAACGACAGTATAAAATAAGAAATACAAATGCAAACTTCCTGTGTTCCTAAAACACAGAGATGCAGCAGAGATAGTTCATTCTGTGGGTGGGTGCTTATATTCACAGGAAATTAATCTCTCACAGCACACAAACAGTTGTCTCATGTCACACGGCTTAAGAATTACTGTGTTAAGGGTGACTGCCTTAGAAGCAGACATGGGCAAACATTACACCTCCCCACACAGCTCATTATTTCAACTGTCCTGCTTCCCACACAAACATAATAACTACCGGTCTCCTTATAATTGACCCCACCTCCACCTCCGTTTGTCTAGGCCTAAACCTTCAGAGGATGCATAAGCAGGGAGAATGTATATGCCAGGCCCAACAGACATCTCCTTCACATTAAACTTTGGCTGGAAGAGGGTTTTTCCTTTGATTCCTTCTAAAAAGACTCTCCACCCCTCCACCCCCATCCTCCCAGCTTTGAAAGGTGAGCAGAAGATCAAAGCAGCCAGTCTTGGAATTGCCAGACAACAACGTCACTAAATGCAGATGGAAAATCCATTATTCCTCCAAAAACAAATAAACAAAAATGAACAGGCCAAAGCCTTGCTTAATGGGCTTTTGGGCTGGATTGGACTGAACATCAGGAGCTATTTACCCATCTCACCATGTTGTTTGTTCTACGGAATATTGTACTTGCATCCTGCCAGCTCCAGGCAGTGAGCTAGCTTAGTGCTCATGTGGCTAACAGCTGCTTTGACACAGCTGTACTAATAGTGAACGTTGCACGCTGATGTTTCACTGCCTGCCTCCACCCTCTTTTTCAAGCAGAGGGAGATGGAGATTCTTTTTTTTTTACAGCTTATGCTAAAAGAGCACAGATAATACATTAACATCATGGACACAACTTCCTGATAATTAGGCAGTCTGTATTGAACTGATTGACCAAGGAAATAAGAACCAGTCCATTCATGGGGCAAGTGGAACACTTGTCTCAAGAAGTATAACCATCACTCCTTTATTTCAGATTGGCAAAATTGCTGGACTTGAGCAGGTGCTGTCAGGCATAAGAAGATCCTTGCAGGACTGGACTCAAGGTCCATCTAGTCCATATGAAACTGCTGATCGTCTAAGGCTGCCTCTACACGAGACGTTTAAAGCTCTTTGAAGTCTCATTAAAATTTTGACCTCTACAAGAGCGGAGCGTAAATCGGGAGTTGAGGCGCTTTTTCTCTCCGATTATGCACATTATCAAATGCGCGTTAAATAGCGAGTTTTATTTTGCTCCGGCCGTTAAAGCGCATTTAGACTATGTGAACAAGCGATTCTCCGCATTAACTACTTGTAAAGCGCATTTCAAACAACTGATAAGGCCACCAGTTGTGCGCTCTATTACCTCCTGCATACAGTCATTTACCATAAAGCGCTTCCAAGAAGATGCGCATAATCAGAGAACCAGGCATCAAACCGAATTCTTGTAGAGGGGGTCTAACAAAAATATGCAACATGTTTCTAAGATCAGCTTCTGTACCAGAGGACTGCAGAATGGCCAATATGCCAATAAGTTTTTAAAAGGAATCAAGGGGGGATCTGAGAAATCACAATCTAGTTAGCTTAATGTCTGTTCTGGGTAAAATGATTGAAAGTAGTATTAAAGATAAAATTAGTAAGCATATAGAAGAATAAGCCTGCTGAAAAAGAATCAACATAGCTTCTGCAAAGGTAAGTCCTGTCTCACTAACATTTTAGAGTTCTTTGAGAGTGTCAATAAACCTGTAGATAGTGGTGATCGGTAGACATTGTTTACTTGGACTTCCAAAATGCTTTTGACAAAGTCCCTCACCAAAGATTCCTTGTCAAACTTAGCAGTCATGGAATAAGAGGAGAGGGCCTTTTATGGATCAGTAACTGGTTAAAGAATAGACAGCAGAGAGTAAATAGTAAATTCTCCCAATGGAGGGATGTAAATATTGGGACCAATGCTTTCTCACTTGTTCATAAATGATCAGTAATTAGGAGTGAGCAGTGAAGAGACCAATTTTGCTGATGACAGAAAAATATTTTCAGTAATTAAAATAAAATCGGATTGTGAAGAGCTCCGAAAGGATCTTTCAAAACTGGAAGAAAGGGCATAAAAAAGACAAATGCAGTACAATGTGAGCAAGTGTGAAGTGATGCACGTTGGGACAAAAAGTATAATGATGGGATCTGAGATAGCAGTGACTGATCAAGAAAGAGATCTTGGGGTTGGGGTGGACAGCTCGATGAAAATGTCAACCCAGTGTGTGGCCAATGTAAAAAAGGCAAACTCCATGTTAGGCAAAACTAGGAAAGGAACTGAGACTAAAACTGGCAATATCATACTGCCCTTATACAAATCTATGGTGTAACCACACTTAGAATACTGTGCACAGTTTTTGTCACTGCACCAAAAAACAATATTACAAAATTGGAAAGATGCAGAAAAGAGCAACCAAAATGATCAAGTGGCTGAAGTAACTCCCATATAAAGGAAGGTTACAACAGTTGGGGTGGTTTAGATTGGAAAAAAGAGAGTAAGGGGAGACATGATAGAAGTGTATAAAATTATGCATGGTGTAGAGAAAGCAGATAGGGGGACCATTTTCTCCCTCTCATATAATACTAGAACTCGGGGTCATCCCATGAAGCTAAGTGGTGGGAGATTCAAAGCAGATAAAAGGAAGGAATTCATCACATAGCACATAGTTAAACTATGGAATTTGCTACCCCAAAATGCAATGATGGCCACCAATTTGGATAGCTTTGAAAAGGAATTAGACAAATTCCTGGCAGAGAAGGCTACTAGTCCTGAGAGCTACAGTATATGCTACCTCCAGTAACAGAGGCAGTATTCGTATGTATACTAGTTGCTGGGGAATATGGGCAGGAGGGTGCCATTGCGATCATGTCTTGCTTGTGGGCTACTTCCCATGGGCAGCTGTTGGTCACTGTGTGAACGGAATGCTGGACTAGATAGACCCTTGTCTGACAAAGCATGACTTTTCTTATGTTCTTATCTTGTGTTCCACAGAGACAGGCTGGATGCTTCTGGGAAGTCCACAAGCAAGGCACGAAGACAATAATTGTTCCCTGTAGTTGTCCTTTCATTCCCTAGCTTTCAATGAATATAGGGCTAAGCATTGTGGGTTCTGTAGTTCACTTGCCCACTTCCTCCTTAGGCCCTCTTTCTTCCCCACCAATCAGCTGCTAAGCATTTGGGCGCTGGTCAATGAAGCACTGCCCCCATGAATCACAAACGGTAAGGAAGGACACATTATTTTACTTAAAACAATTTATTAAAAGTAAAAAACTGTTGTATATAGCTGAAGTGAGTTTTAAAAAACCTTGGGTATACATCGTTCAAGGGAGTGCGTCATGTGGCCCAAAGAGTTTTCGTAACCCTTATGAAACGTTACAAAGCTAGAGTGTAGATCGGCTCAAAGTCTACTTTGCCCATGGAGCAAACTTTGAATGCCAACTACTGTTTCAATCCTCACCGCAACCTAAATTCTGCTGAAAGGTCCACTGATCCAGAAGCAGACCCAGATTCATTCCTGAATTTTCAAAATTCCATAAATCCATTATCGTACATGCATGGACGCTATCCAATGGAGAGCTACGTTCCTGCTGATTCTGTTACACCCCCACAGATTCGGTCAGGGCCAGATTAAGGCCAGTTGATGCCCTAAGCACAGCCCAATAATGGTGCCCCCTTGACCCCTCCATTGCTTAGCCGGCAAGATGTTAAGACTCAATTAGTGCTGAAGGTGAAATAAGACATTAAAAACTCCCTCACGCCAGAACACACAACTATATTAAATATAAACTGTTTTTTATTATATTTATATATTCCTTAAAATTAGATGGCTACAGCTATGGTACCGGTACTCTGTGGTGCCCCCTTCCCTTGGTGCCCCAAGCACGTGCTTATATTACTTAAAGGTTAATCCAGGGCAGGATTCGGTTCTACAAGAGGCCCCTTCCACTGTTTGCACAATGGGGATTTAACACTTTCTAGAGGAAGCCTCGAAACAAGTGAAATACTCATTTCTGCATCAGGACAAATCAGCAGAGCTCACTTATGTGAACTCTGCTGACCTGCCCAATTCCAGTAACAAGCATTTCCGGTTGTTTCCGGTTGCTCCCGGAATCACTGTGAGCATCATCAGACGAGCATGTTATTGCATGCTCATTACTGGGCACTGGAGGATTTTCACAGGTCCTATTCACGATGTTGTCCACCTGCCATGCGTCTCCTGCCCCTTCTAGCCTTCTTCCCGTGACAAAAAAAAAAGACCCCAGTGAGTCTGATTTATTTTTAGAGACGGAGCTTGCCGCTATCTCTTGCTGTGTGTGATAAAAATAGCCCACTGAATGGGCCACGTGGATGTTGTTTACTTCCTCTTTCTTCTCCGTGAGAAAGAAGAAGTATAATAATTATAATAATTTATTTATTTATTTCTTACCTACCTCTCCCTCCGGATCGAGGAGGGGAACAACATCAATACAAACAATATGAAATACATAAAACTGATTAAAAGCATATAAAATTAATTATTAAAATATCAATAAAGTCTTAAAATTCGACAGGGTAGGCCTGCTGGAGGAGATCAGTCTTTATAGCTCTCTTAAATTAGAAGACTGGTAAGTTGGCAGATCTCTCCCGGCTGATTGTTCCACAGTCTGGGAGAGGCAGAAGAGAAGGTCCTCTGGGTAACGGTTGTCAGCCTAGTCTTGGCCAGCTGTAATAAATTCTTCCCAGAGGACCTGAGCGTGCGGGGCACATTGTATGGGAGAAGGCGATCTCACAGGTAACCTGGACCCAAACCATGTAGAGCTTTAAAGGTAATGACCAACACTTTGTACTTCGCCCGGAAACTAATTGGCAGCCAGTGGAGTGATTTTAAGTCTGGTGTTGTGAAACAGAAGCAGGGGCAGAGAAGTGATGGCAGGAAACCATGATTTACCCCTGACTGATGGAGCTCTAAATCTCTATAGTGCAAGCGGTGGGCACTGCTTGAGAAATGGGATTGGCAGAGCACAATGGAATGGGTGGGTGCCCTGTCAGATACTGCCCATAGTTTGCACATCTGTAGTTTGCATATAGAAGTCATACTGCAGCATGGGATTTATAGTGCTTAGCAACCTTAGTTGTTATTATGCATGCATCTTTATTGAACCTCCATTATGTTTTGCAAAAATGCAGATACAACGCACTTCTTCCTGGATGCACATGTGGTAAATTCAGGGAAAAGGATAGTGGATTTTTGTAAGGCTGAAGTTGTGGAACTCACAATTTGATCCAGCTTCCACATCTGATGGATTTCAAGGACACCTTTTCACTCATGGAAGAGTTTTCTTTCCCAAATATTTCCATTTTATTAGGAAAGAAAATATGCAGCCTGCTTGAAATCCATGGGAATTACTCCTGAGAAAACATGGAAAGGACTGAGCTGAACAGATTGTGCAGTGAGCAGGGGCCTGTAGCAGCCTGAGCACTCACAAATTCAGTAACAGTATATGGCTACAGCACTGATGGTTTTTGTTTAGTTTTTACGATATCAGCTCGATTTCATAACACACACCAGACGGCCCTTTCCAATGCTTCAACACTTGTATTATAAATACAACAAAATATATGTTAGGGCAGGCGTGGGAACTCCAGATGTTTTGACCCACAACTCCTAGCAGCCCTAGCATGGGCTGATGGAAGCTCTGGGCAAAACATCTGGAGTGCCACAAGTTGCCCATCCCCTGTGTCAGGGAGTGCAATCCTGCACATAATTAGGCTGAGACTATTAAATTCCACTGACGCCTAATGGTGTGGAAGACTGAAGCCATAGAAAATACAATTCTTTAAATGGCAGGTCGAATCTGAAACTTCCAGATTAAGTCATCAGAACTGTCTATGCCCCAATAAAGCATGTCATTACATGTCTGATACTATGGAGACCATGCAGTGTCAATATTTGCATGCTTAGCTGATAGAAGCCATATTTATCACCAAGCCAGCATCCATCCTTGAAAATGACTGCAGGCACAAAGGAGATTCCCAACAACGTCACCCCTTTCATATCAGGCAAAATACCATGGCCCCGGCTTTTAATATTTCAGCGCTTCATCTTCCCAACAACAAAGACAGCAACCATCACTGGAAACCAACCCATGTTTACTTAAAAGCTCTTGCTCTTCAGTGCTTGAACTACTGGAGGATTAGAGTCGGTCCAACTGGGAGTTGTGGATTTCATACTCACATCATTCACGTGCTGTTTGTTTCAGTTCAGGTTAACATTATGGTCAATAGACCAAAATCCAAACAGTACAGACTCAGTTACAGTTGCTACGTAAAAGAAAAAAAATGCAGATACAGTACAAAAAAGGAAGTGACATCAACATGCCATAATAAACCCTGCAAGGGCAGTTTCCAGGAAGATAAAATTTGACCAGCTGCTTCCTGGTCTTTCCTTCCACTTAAAGGAATTTTATCTCTGCCAGGAAAATTCCAGGATTTTAATTGCTAGAAGGTACCATATTGTTTGTTTATTTGTTTATGGAATTTGTTTCCTGCCCTTCAGAATTTCCCCCTGGGTAGCTTACAAAATACAATATTTTTACCTTTTTGGAGGGTAGCTCTGGCATTCATACCTTTGGCTAAAGAGTTTCCTTTATTTGGATGGATTTAATATATAGTAATAAGGCATAATGTTCAACTTGTTGACTTTCCAGTCACCCAGAACTCTTTGCTATTTTCTTTTGTGGATATTAGACTATATTGCTTTTTATACTAAATATTGCTGCTTCCTTTTGGCTGAGCGTCTTCCTTTCCTCATCCTTTACCTAGTCTGCACTCTTCCTCAGCTACTTTTCCTTTTGGCTCCTTTCCCCCTTTGTTTCCCTAACTTCCTGGACCTGTTTGTACTTTTCATGTTGCCCCACAAAAATATTTGTAGGTGCTGTATGAGAATTAAATCCCAGCCAAACTAACAACTTTCTCTGCCCTCACAGAAGCTGGACTGCAAACATTTTGACTGCTTTCTGCCTTTACAGTTAGAGGAATTATGAATATTCCATGCTATAATACCAGCTCAGCCAATTGGCATTGGAGGTTTCACTGCCAGAAGCACAATACAGATTATACAATTGGAGCACTATAATAAATGTGATTGAAATCTAAATCACATAAAGGAAGCCCTGCTTCAATTAAGATCTGGCTGGATTCTGAATTCTATTTTTCCAGACCTGGTTGTAAAACTACAAAGACAAGACCTGTGCAAGCACATGAGTAAGGATTCAGTAGTAGGAGAGAAAGCAAGCGCAGGTATAAAAAAACCTAATTCTCAAGAAACCTTCTAAAGCACAATAACTTCAAAACACCAAAGAAGAAACCTTTTCTTTTTCATTCATTTGGAATGTATGATGTCCCTACCTCCCCCTTGCCCCTGCAAACACACATTTATTTTTGTCTAGTAATCTTGTGTTTGCTTTTACTTCTTATACCATTTTGGTTTAATAAGGACAGTTGTCATTCTCCTCCTCCTCCTCCTCCTCCTCCTCCTCCTCCTCCTCCTCCTAATGAACTTGGAATAATGCATCTAAAAACAGCAGTGCCTTATGGCACTTCTAAAACTTGCTTCCAGCTCTCCTGCTATATATATATCCTGTCATAAGATGATGACTCAGCAACACTGGAGATGATTTTCATTCAAAATTTGCAGCTGTTTGATTTTTAGCCAAAACGAGATTTCCAAAACTCCTTGGATTATGAAGCGTCTACTACCGGTTTCTAGTAGAAGTCTCTAAAGGGCAGGGTAGTAGGAAAGCATGTGGGTGGATGTACAGATTCTTGCTTGTTATTGCTGGCATGGCAATGGGTGTGTTGGAGGCTTCAAGAGTTCATTTGTGAATTGGGCTGACATTTCACCTCAAGGCACTAAGCCTGCAGGGCGCCTGATGTTAACCCAAATGCTTAACGGGAGTAGCTAATAACCTCCACGAGTCTAGAGAAAATACTAGAATCAAGCCACCTTTTTGCTGTGCTTCAGGGTGAAGAACCAAGTTCAGGAATACAATTTTGAGAACTGATGTAACATATTGGCTAAGATTGTGATCCTGGACATAACAAGCTGGTCTTTATAGAATCTGGTGGCCTTCTTAATCCTCTCAGACATATTAATCAAACTGAGAGTCTACACTGTAGACTCTTTGGTTTCAGAAGCAATGCCGGGCCAAACATAATTGCTTCTGAGAGCATACGTCAATGAATATTGGGCTACATCTTTTGTGTTTATAACATCTTTCTGTGCCACACATACTGTACTGGGAGAAATGGGCTCCCCCTGCCCCCAGACCACGTGAGCAGAGTTTTATCAGTTTGTAACAAGGTTTTGTTTCAAATGCTGCTGTATAATGCTTTCACGGCATAAAAAGCAGGAGATAGTTTTGAGATAGCCCTGTTGCTTCAGGGCAATTGCATTGCGGTGCAGGATCTTATCTAACAAGAGAACTTTGGGCTTTTTAATGCCATCACTGCAATCTCTTCTAGAGCCCTGCCCTCTTTTGTATCTGGTTACTCTAGTAGGGCTCCTACAGCTTTAATTGTTGTGATGAAAAGGGAATTATACCAGGTGCTGCATGCCTACAAATGACCCCTGCTGAAATTCCCTTTTCTGTTCAACTGTTAAAGATACAGGAGCCCTGTCCTCCTTTCCATATGGTCACCCTATGTCTGTGTGGCTCTGCACTGCTTTTCACCTTTAAGATAGGCTTGCTCCACAGACTGCTGCAGAACTGAGCCTGAATCACCCACAGCAGGGCACTGCTCTGGGGAGTTGATGTGGTTTGCTGTGGCTTCTGTCTTCAATCTATCAGATTCCCCCTGCTCCCCTCTCATTTAGAGATTCAGAGCTGATTTGGCTTTCTAGGTTCTTTGCTTGTCTTTGCTGCAGTTTGGGAGCAGCAGGAACTATTACTATTGAGAGGTTCCCCATCCCGACCACTGGTCTCCATTATCCCAAAGTCTGTCTTATGCTCTCCTTTCCCCTCCCATCGAGTCCAAGCTCCAAACCATCATGAAGGTTGATGCCTGTCCTCGTCTGATGTTATCCCATCAGTCATGTCCCCCAAACACACCTGTCTTCTTTCTTTGCTTGGCACCTCTGTACCCACTTACCTGAGTTAGTACCATTGATGTCAGTGTGACTTGCTTCTGAGTAGATCTGTATATGACTGCATTGTCAACTTCTTAGTAACATCTGTCATTTCCCTCCCTAAAAACCCTAAAAAAGAAAGAAAGAGGAAAAAAGGAGGCAATTAGGAAGTTTTGAAAAGACAACTTTATTTCCTTCAAAGGAAGAACAGAAGTGGGATGGGGGAAGAAATAAAGATTTTACTCTGTTTGATTAAGCAAGTCGCTGGCTGGTTTCGCACGACACATTAGGCAACGGGGGGGGGGGGGGGGAAGCAACCGTCAGTTGTGTTGCTTAACGTGTCATGTGGAGGGTTACACACCATGCACACACAACTGACAGTACGCTATTCTGCCCAATTAAACAATGGAGAGAAACAACGAGCTTGCAAGTTGTTTAGCCCGAAGCCCGTTGTTTAAAGTGTCGTCCGAAACCAACCCCCCTCTTTCCGTGCACTATTCCGTTTGGGCATAGAGTTCTGCCAGCCGGAGCAGGCGAAAACCCCTGCTGCTCTGATACAGCCGGCAGAACTTGCGGTGCATGCTGGGATACGGCTGGAGGACTGAGGGAGGGGGGAGGGAGGAGACGCTGCAGCCAAGATGGACGTTGGAACTTTCAGCCGCTCAACGGACGGATGTGGGGAGCACCGCCTACCTAATGCACGGCCAGTAGGCTATTTCCCCTCCGTTGCCTAATATATTGTGCGAAACCAGCCACAGTGTGTGTGTGTGTATGTGTGTGTACATGCATGATGTGTGAGAAGGAGGAGGAGTGGGAAAACTGACAAGGAAGTCTGATCAATCACTGCCCTTTACGCCTCAACCATGTCTTGGAGGCTTCCTGAGAAGATGAGTTCCTGCTGCTGACAGTCCCTCTTCTCAAAGCTACTACTATTTTTTCCCTCCTACTTGTAGGCCCATTGTGCACAGCTGCGCAGCTTCAGAGGATCATTCTTTGCCGCTGATTTAATGGAAAAAAATGTTTAGTTCTTTGCAGCTGCAGTTCAATGCAGGAGCGCATTGAAAAGTACCATTAAAAATAACAATTCAACGGTTGACTATCCAGCCTGGTCGACAATGGTCAACAAATAGAGCACACAAGCCTCTTTTTCTCTCACAGAGCCACGCCTTTCACCTGCACGAGGTGGAGGTGGGGAAGGAAGGTGGTCAAACCAGTTCTGCAAACTGAAGCCACTCCCAATGATACAAGTAATAATCGTGTTTGGCTTCTGCACACTGAAATCTCTCACGACGCAGTAAAGAAGAATAACAGCCTTCATGAATGGATCTGCAAATAGTGGAATATAAAGGCAGAGACTGCGGGAGTCCTATGTGCTGGCAAGTGTGTCACGTACTTGTGGCAAGTGTGAGCGAGGCATTGCAGTAATGGGGTAAAGGCCTAGTGTAGTTGATCTTCCTGTGTTCAAAGTACATTTTGCAAGCCAATAGTAGTGTGCAGTTGGTATATTGGGATCACTGGATGAGACGGATTATCTAGATCCATTTCAATCTGACTTCAGACCTGGTTATGGGAAACAGCTTTGGTCGCCTTGATGGATGACCTATGCTGGGAACTGGACAGGGGGAGTGTGTCCCTGTTGGTTCTGCTGGACCTCTCAGCGGCGTTCGATACCATCGACCATGGTATCTTTCTTGGCCGCCTTGCTGGGATGAGACTTAGAGGCACTGTTTTACAGTGGCTCCATTCCTTGCTGGAGGGGCAGATCCAGAAGGTGGTGCTGAGGGATTCCTGTTCGACTCCTTGGCTGTTGGCCTGTGGTATCCTTCAGGGTTCTGTTTTGTCTTCCATGCTTTTTAACATATACATGAAACTGTTGGAAGAGGTTATCCGGAGTTTTGGGGTGTGGTGCCATCAGTACGCTGATGACACCCAAAACTACTACTCCTTTCCACCCAAATCCAATGCCTTAAAGAGTGCTTGGAAACTTCAGCTGGTTGAAAGAGCTGCAGCCTGATTGTTGACCAGGGCTGGTTACAGGGAGCACACAACTCCTCTGTTAAAACAGCGCCACAGGCTTCCAGTCTGTTTCCGGGCAGAATTCAAAGTGCTGGTTATGACCTATGAAACCCTATATGGCTCGGGTCTGGGTTATCTGAAAGACCGTATTCTCCCTTATAAGCCTGCCTGTGCTTTGAGATCTTCAGGGGAAGCCCTTCTCTCAGTCCCACCACCATCACAGGCAGAGGGCCTTCTCAGTGGCTGCTCCAATGCTCTGGAACTCCCTTCCCAGGAAAGTTAGACTGGTTTCCTTCTTGGCGTGTTTCCGGAGGCATACAAAAAAGCCTACCCAGATGAATTTTAAGTGTTTTATTGGTATTTTATTGGTATTTTAATGATGTATTGGTTTTATGTGCTTTTAATCAGTTTTGTGTATTTTGTATTTGACGTTGTTCCCCACCTCGATCTGGAGGGAGAGGCGGGTACTAAATATATTATTATTATTATTATTATTATTATTATTATTCCAGCAGGCCTTTGGAGAATAGCGTGTACCCCAGTTATGTTTTAAGACTTTTAATTTTAAATTTTAATATGTATTTTAAACGTTGAAATAGTTTAATATTGAAACCTATTTAATTTATTTTTAACTTTTGTAGATCTCTTATTTATAGCTTTTAACTGTATATGTTTTAATGTTGTAATGCTGCCTTGAGACCCAGCATTGGGCAAAAGGCGGGATATAAATAAACATAATAATAAACATCATCATCATCATCATCATCATCTAAAAACAAATGATTTGACTCTCCCTTTAAAGCAAGGGCAGATAAACTGCAGCTGTCATCCTGAATTTCAATAGTCCTGTGCAACTGATCAGTTTAGACCTCTGACAAGAGCAATCTGTCCTTCCCCAGCAGCCCACTGGACTGTGGAGGTTGGAGGAAAGAGACCTTGGCCACGTTCAGACGACACTTTAGGCAACGGAGGAGGGAATAGGCAACACACAGTACATTATTTCAGAGGTACTCCCCAGACAACATGTTGCCCCTCCCCCCGTCATGTGGCTGAAAGTCCTGGCATCCTTCTGGGCAGCTGGTGCTCCTCCCTCCCTCCTCCCTCAGTCCTCCTGGCCCTATCGCATCATGCATTGCAAGTTCTGATAGCTATACAGGAGCAGCTTTCGGCTGCTCCTGCCGGAAAACTCTATGACCTTCCGGAATAGTGCACTCGACGAGGGAGATTACGCAACGGAGCCCGCCACACGACATGTTAATTAACTGGTCTCCGGATAAGCAACAGAGCAGCCCGTTGTTTTTCCTCGTTGTTGAATTCCAGAAAATAAAATACTGTGAGTTGTGTGCCCATTGTGTGTTGCTCCCCAGACAACACAATAATCAACACAATGGATGATTGCCTCTTTATAGCTGCCCGTTGATTATTGTGTCGTCCAAACCCAGCCAGTGTAAGAAAGAAAAGTGTGTTTGTGTGCGCGCGTGTGTGAGAGAGGTGGTCCCTGTCTTCTTCAACCCCACCCCACTGGTCTGCAACTCCAGACAAGCCAGAGGAAATGCAGCCCTTGACAGAAGGAAGATTCACCACACTTGCTTTAAAGGGTGAAATCTGAAATTATTCTGCTGTTTTGAGACATCTGGTATCTCTTCTTAAATTTGGTGGTTGTGGTGGTGGTTATATTTAGGGGAGTTATAGCCCACCTTAGAGTTTGTCAAAATCTCCCAAGGAGTGCACAATATTGCAACTTCAAAATGTTAACACCCCCCCTCCAAATACAACAGCATAAAAAGCAGAAAGACAACATAAGACTGATTAAATCTAAAAGCATTGCAGAGTCAAAGACAAGCATTAAGAAACAAAATTAAAGTTGAGTTAAAAGCACTGAACAATAAAAATTTGTAATGATTTCCATGTACCAGGCACGTCCAGTCACTCCTATCACTGCAGAGAAAGGATGAGGGGAGTTGCAGAGGAGTTTTTTTTTTATCAGACTTTATTAAGGATAAGCCCAAGGTTTGGGAAAAAGGAATAAGAAAGGTCAAGCTAAACAAACTTTTAAGCTTGTTGCTTCACAGGACCTAGGACGGAACTAACAGAAAGGCACTTAAGAATGCAATCCTATGCATGTTTAGACACAAAAAATGTCCTCCTCTCCCAGCATGCCCCAGTTCTTAAAGAGCTTACAATACCATTCTGGCCCTGGCCACTAGAAAAGCTGTTCTGGAGAGGTTGGGTTAGGTAGGGTGACCATATTTGGGAAACCAAAAAAGAGGACAACCTGTGGGCAGGGCAGGAAAGTGACTTTTCAGGGCCTCTGGAAAAAGCGTCATCCCCCACCCCACCACCTTAAAGGCCCCAATTGGAGTGGAGGAGGGGAAAGTGTGTCATTTCTGCCCCCCCCCCACTTTTCCAATCAGGGCCTTTTCTATAATCTTCGGGAATGACACACTTTCCCATTTAAGGTCCTGATTGGAGCAGTGGGAGGGAAATGATGCGCCTCCAGAAAGCACATCATTCCCTCCCAAAATGCTAATAGCGGCCTTAAAGGGGAAAGTGTGTCTTTCCAGGACAATATAGAAAATCACAGAAAATCCCCCCTGACATCCAGAATAGAACAAAAACCAGGACAAATCCGGGGAAATCCTGACAGTTGGTCACCCTAGGTTAGGGTCACCTGGCCCGCTCTTTGCAGCCTTCAATTCGCCCCTCACACCTCAGTACCTTCACCAACCTCATGCAAGAGGAGGCAGGTGGGATTGGCAGGTTTGCTTTCCTCAGTCCACCACAGAGGTAAGCTTAGCCCAGGTGGGGTGACAGATGTCTTCCTGGGATGGCTTGATGCTGATACAACTTCTTGGGTCTGCTTGACCTGAAGGCCCTGCTTGTACTTTACCCTGAGAATGCTGACCATTTTTCATCTTCCCTGCAATCAGTGAGAAGGATGGAGCTTTAAACTGGACATGATGAATGTTTTCAGTCATGACCCCATCCCCTAGCTCCTCCTAATCGCTGCTGCCTGCCACTGAAAGAAATAAGAATTAAGGCAGGATTTCCCCCCGTCTGCTGGAATTTGACATGGCCCAGGTGATATGATTGTCTTTACACACTAAAGTGCTGAGTCCATATACAAATATATTCTTTAACAATACAACCAGTTACAATGAAATAAAGTACTTTATTATAAAGATTCATTCACAGTTTCACACACACCTTTCATACTACGGAAACAGAAAAAGAGTTAGACTTAACAACAATTCTGTCGATAGAGGCTCTGTCCCTCTCCCACCAAAAAGTTCTTGTTGAGTAATGGCAGAAGGCAAGAATCTCGCCCATTGGATAAAACTTTTTTACCCATATGTCCCTTTGCCAAACTTTTATCTAATACCATACTTGGTATCCATTATGCTATAAGTTTACTGATTGGTTATTATACGGTGGTCTAACTTCATTTAAATCTCTTCCTCTAAATCTAAACACCTCCCTTCTGATAACGTTATTACTGATTTTATCAAAACTCCCTAACTTCTCCTTAAGAATCCTGTCCCTTTATCTTGTGTTTGGCAACATATCTAAAAAGTTACATTAAGTGCAACCTGTTTCCAAAATTCAAATGACACTACTATTCCAGACAAATACTTTCTGAAACTTTACTCAGACACAAACTATGCCTACTGAACCCATATTTTACCAAGCCTAGTAATCTTTGGTTCTCTTAGCTATCCCATCCTATGCCTATCTTATACTATCTATGATGATCTTATATGCAAGCAAAAACATGATGGTGCATTCATAGAGCTGTTTACCTTAAAATAATAAGCTCAGTTGCGATGTCTTATGAGCTCCCAGCACCCCCACACCCCCACACTGTATGCTTGACAAAAGGCAGCAATTCAGCAGCTGGAGGAAGAGCTGGTAGTTGGAGGAGCTTCTCTTCAGGAGGCAAGTAACACACCTGAGGCTTGTGGGCAGCACAGACCTGTGGGTGGCCCCCATTGCAAAACTGTTTTTGCCCAATGACTAAAGTGTAAAAGCGTTGTCCCCAGGTCAACGTTTTGGGGAGGGAATGCAATCAGTGGTGCAGATAGGGATGGACTTCAGGGCTGCATCCAGGGCCCCACAGGTTGTTGAGTGGGAGGAATTAACCACCTAGAGAACAGCAGGTAATGGGGGAAGCAGCAAACAGGGCTAACATCAGAAGGCATGAGTATTGTAGGCATGAATATTGGGGAGACACAGGCTGATGCTGCTCACTACAGCATCCTTCTTCTTCTTCTTCTTCTTCTTCTTCTTCTTCTTCTTCTTCCTCCTCCTCCTCCTCCTCCTCCTTAAAACATTTTATAATGAAGATTATTTACATGGTTACAGATGTTCATTTTATTATTTTTAGAGAGGCATTATCCTTTGGTCATCACCTGCCTACCTTCCAATCACAGTGGGGAGAATGGCTTGCCTTAAAATGTGTCTTGTGACCAAGTAGGCCATTTGGTTTATGGTTTAAACAAATAAGTTGATATGAACCTAAATATAGTTCATATTATATATTTATAAACATGTATGGCTTTATAGATCAATGTAAGTGAAACAAAAACAAATTGTTCCCTGCCTCTGGGAGCTTGCATTTTAATTGTTAACAGTTGGAGAGATAGCAGCAAGAATGCAGTTGTATGGATTAAGACTTGGGGTACATCTTGATGAGGGGAAAGCTCCAGGGTGGATCCGCAGTGGCGGCAGGTCATTTATATGACTCAGCTGCCATTGCGGAGCCATCCCAGGGCATTTCCCCTAAGCTCCGCTTTAAAAAAAATTCAGGCACTTACCCCAACTTTTTCCACCAAGCAAGGTGCAGACCTGCATTTGCCATCTGTCGCCTTGCTCTGGTGTTAAAGCGGAGGCATGGCCGGGGCAATGGCACACCCTCATTGGGTGCCATCCGCCGAGGGGGATGGTCCAGCAAACGGAATGGCCTGCGGACCACCTCCGTGTCTCCAGGGACCTTGGAGAGCTTCCCTTCAATAAATAAATAAATAAATAAATAATACAAAAAATGAAATACAAATGGACCACGGGTGCATCGGGAAAGCGGGGAGGTGGCGGTTCATCTCTGCACCTCTCTAGAATTGTGCAATTGTGCAATTGCAAACATTTTTATTTTTTAAAAAAAACACTGATAAGAAAAAAAAAAACCAGGGCGAGGAGAGGACTTCCCCTTCCACGACTCCTTTGTTCTTGGATGCTGGGAGCAGCAGGAGGGAAACCACGTGTGTGTGTGCAGGAATGGGAGGGGGCGCTAGGGGTGACAGGAGCCCCAGGAGCCTCCAAACCCGCATTTGTGCTCTTTTCTGTGGGTTTTACCCTGGAGGAGTGCAAATGCGGGATGTCGGATAACAAGGTGCCAATGCATATATACACAGCCTTGGTATTTTGGGAGGGTGTGAAGAGCAGTGGTTAAGTCAAAGGCTTTGTGGAAGAGATGTCTTTTGAGCAGGGTTTTCAAGGAAGCGCTGTCACCATTCCTTTATTCCATTCGAACTTGTTATATTGAGGCATGAGAGAGGCTACTTCTGTTGAAGACATTAAAAACAAAAAACTTGCGGAAAAGTTGGCATTCAATTTCTACCCTCATTTGGTAGACTTGGGAGGTTAGTTTGAATGAATACCCCCAGTCATTTGGCAGGTTGCTCATATCCAAATGGAACCTTTGGTGAGTTAGGCAGTATTCATTCCTCCCAGCTGTGGGTAAGATCCTGTTTCTGTCATGCAAAACCTTTTGCATTCACCTGTAGACAGTTACTGTGTTCCCCACACTGAAATGTGCATCAGGGCTCCATTAAGTAGCATAAAAAGAGCTTGCTGGGCTGTAATTTGCTACAGTTGTTACCTTTTGACCTCCTCAAAAATTTGTGTTTGAGAAATAAAACGCACCATACCTAAGTCGTGTGTGTGTGTGTGTTTAATTCCTTGACATGAATCTTGGATATTGCAGCTTTCCATTTGAAAAAAAATGTATTATGAAAACCTTAAATAAAATGATGTCATCGTTTCTTTGTGGGTCGATCAATGGCTCTTAGATGTGTCTCCATAGTCAGGGAAGCTTATCGCTGAATATAACAACAGGAAAATGTGAGGTTCTTCATGCCCTGCTTGGGAGTTCCCAGAGACATTCGGCTGGCCACAGCTGGAAACAGAATGCTTGGCTTGGGGGCATTGGGTGATCTTGCATGTCCTTATTCCTTTATGTGATTTTGGATGGCCATGTTTAGTATTGGGAAATGCGTGTGTGTCTTCTTGATTCTGCCCATGTTAAAAGTAAGGTTTACTTGGGGATTTCAGGTTATGTTTGTTTTTCTCTCTCCCGTGACGTTGATTATTTATCCTGCATAAGCCAGAAGGTTCATGATAAATGGATTCTCTAGACTTGAACAGGGGGAAGGAAACTTCCACTTCTTAACTGTTTCCAAATTTCACAGAAGCTGAAATTCCTTTAAAGAGTTCTGCCCACCCCCCACATCAATTTAGTCTTATTGCTGTGGAGTCATTTCTGCTTGGTCTGAAGTATCTACCTTTTGACCTCTGCTGTGACTTTCATGAAAAAGTCCCTTTTAGCCTATCATTCAAATCTCTGCATTTTCATCATGGACATAAGCCAGTAGTTTCCTCTTGTGCCTGATACAGAGACAGGATAATAGAATACAGCCTTTCCTTAAGACTTTCTCTTCTTCCCCCCTCCCTTCCTTTGTGTGTCTCTTTGTGTCAAAGCCTTTGAAAACTTGTCATGTAGGATGGAAATATATTGCCTGTGGTCTGGAACTGAAAACAGATATTCATGATTCTTCCTGCAGATCTTTCTGAACATACTCTGGCAATGAAAGCTCAAGGGGCAAGCCAATGCGAATTTCGAAAGAAGAAAAACACACACCATTAACTCGGTTCATCTTAAAACTGCTGGGTTTTAAGTTACATTGTTTTATGAGAAATTGAGAGCATCAGACCATGCCATGTTTATACTGATAAATGATCATTTTAGGAACATAGGAAGGTTCCTTATATTGCATTAAGAGCATTGGTCCATCCAGTTCAGTATCATCTATGCCGGTTAGGGACGAGTGAGAAATTTGTTTGGTTTGCATTTCAGTGTGAACATATGCAATTCACACTTCCCAACCTGAAAACGAGTCAGGACACAATGGGTGCATTCGGATGACACTTTAGTCTTGCCTTGCCTTGTCTTACCAGTTGACACACAGGATGCTTTGCATCAGAATTGTAGAATTCATAACCCACCAGGCTGGATGTTGTCCACCTCTAACAATGGCAGCCCATCTCTGAGTAGGGATGTATGAGACATTTATTTCAGTTTGTTTTGGACCAGAATTTACCCAGTTTGCACTTGCTGGGCCCAAACGCAGGCCCAAATGCAATCTGTAGTCGCAGTCCATACCTTTCCTAGCTTGTGATAACTAATGAGTTCTGAAAATGTGTACATTTGCAAAATCTGCACAAACAGCTTTTACTCAATGGGAGGAAAATGTGTACATTGTGAGGGAAAGGGCACAATTGGTTTGTACATTTGGTGAAAATGCAGTTAAATTTTTGCATAAAATGGAGAAGAAAAAACCAAGAATCACAATCTGATCTGGACACGCATTGAATTTTGCTAATTCACACATTCCTGTCCCTGCACTCAAGTTCATGTTCAGTGCCAGTCCAAAGCATTTTTCTGCCTGAAGTGAAGCCCAAATGTCACCCTCCCATAAGAAGTCTTGTTGCACTATTCAGATACCAAAGTCAACCCAGGCGAATTTTAAGAATTTTATCTGTATTTTAATAATGTATTAATTTTATATGTTTTTAATCAGTTTTATGTATTTATGTCATTTGTATCAATGTTGTTCCCTGCCTCGATCCTGAGGGAGAGGCAGGTAATAAATAAATAAATAAATATATTATTATTATTATTATTATTATTATTATTACTAGCCCGGACCCTAAGATCATCTTCAGGTGTCCTTCTCCATGAGCCCCTGCCAAAGGAAGTAAGGCAGATGGCTACCAGGAGACAGGTGGCTACCAGGAGGTAGCTGCCATTGCACCCCTGGCTATGGAATGAGCTCCCTAGAGAGGTTCACTTGGCACCTACATTATACTCTTTTTGATGCCAGGTGAAGATCTTTTTATTTTCCCATTATTTTAACATCCTAGTTTTTTAACTTTGCTGTTTTAAATCTGTATTTTAAATCTTTATGGTGCTTAACGGTTTTAATTTTTGTGAACCACCCAGAGAGCTTCAGCTATTGGGCAGTATAGAAATGCAATAAATAAAATAAATTAGTAATGCCTTCATCTGTCCCATCTGTTGCACCTTAAGCAGGTTGCTTCATCCTGCTGCATGTCACTGGTAGGACTAGTCTTGTCCCTGGTTTTGTGCCTAAGGAAGGGGCCCTACAATACACGATCTGACATTTGGCTTCATAGGTCAGCTTGATATTACTTTCTGTGATACAATAAAATCATGAAATATTTCAATGGATCTTCATAGCAGGAAGTACACAAAAAACACCTGGAGGATACAAAGATCTTCAGAGGCCATTAAAGATGAGGAGAGAGGACGTATCTGGAGAAAGTTAAGCTCGACAAAAGCTTGGTGGCCCACCAGTTTGTGGTGATGGTGGGATCCTTTACCAGTGAATGGTATCTCAGCAGCACACATATGCAGTATGGGGGAAATTCTGGAGTTCTCTGATGGAGCCTTTATGATGGAGGGGACATTCAAGGTAAGCAGATGCTTAAGGCGGACTTACGTTTATAGAGGACAATCCTCTCTCTGAAGGGCTGTTTATTCCAAGTCTGCTTTAAAGGTAAAGAGCCATAAGAAGGGAGACCAGCAGAAGCCCATCAACAGTATCTGGACAGCAGACTGTAAAAGCTGCTGTTTACAGCCTTTCCCATTATAGTGAGAGTACTGTATTTATGTTTAAATTATAATCGTTATTTCTTCATTTGCATTTCTACAAGAAAACTAGCAGATGCAAATTTTATGCAAACCTGTATCCTGTTTTGTCCTCTTTTTGTTGGTGAGGTATTTCCTCTTTCTTGACAACGCATAAGTGCCTCCCCCACACTCGTGGACTTCATGTGGTATTCCTCTCATAGAAATTTGAATGCAGGCCATGATGAAAATGGGGTTTTCATCTTATTGGAAGAGCTGCTGACTGGGCATGATGGGAGTTGTAGTCTGACACATCTGGAGGGCACAAGGTTGGAGAAGGCTGTGCTAGGATGACCAGATGCAATGGAAGACAGGATTCCTGTAGCTTTAGCCTATGCATGTTTTCTTAGGGTCAATGAGACTTGCTCCCAGGTAAGTGCATATTGGATTGCACGGGGGAATTTCAGAAGTGATGCCTTTTTCACTCCCGCATGCATGAGAATTTCATTTCAGTTTGGTTTAGATAAGAATTCATGGAAAATTTTCAAAAGTTCTTCCATATTCTGAACAAAAAGCACTTGAGATTTTTTTAATGCATGTGGGAGAAACCTAAATTGACAGATGCATTCATTCAGGCCCAGGGCTTTGAGTGTTTTGCTCTGAAAAGTCTGGCTTTGAATCACTGTGTATACAGCCGTGTCCGTGCTTAATTAGCCTTGCCTCTTCTTTTTCCTGAGAGGCTCCTCACCTTTAGCAGCAGCTACATAGCAGGCAGGTACATCCATGCTGGGAATAGCTGGACTTGTTGAATATGGCTGCAATGATTTCACGTGTTCATTTTTTAAAATAAGAATTTACAAAATCTACACTATCTGGGAGAGAAAGAACGTGAGGATTTCACAATTTTGAATGCAGGAGAAAGCAAAACGACCAGTTTTATCCATTGCTATTCCTGCCAGGCTGCATCTGATAAGAACGTCTTTTACACAACTATAAAAGGTACAAAGGGCCTCTGCCTTTCTTTGCATCTGATTACTGGAGCTCATGTTCAGCTGCATCAGGGCAGGAAAAACACCTTGCACTCAAGTGACAGGTGTCTGGCTCTGTAAAATGAACACCGCAAGTCACGCCAAGACGAAACCAGGCCTAAGCTTTCCATTTCAGCCAGTGTTCAAATAACACAGTAAGCATGACGAACCTGCCTACATGACTGGCAAGATAATCGGAGGGTAGCATTGTAAAGCACGTACCCTGATTGCATGCAGTTTGATTCCCTTCTCTTTTATTCAGTGGAGGCTGGTGGCTCCAATGCCATTGGGGCTGTGAATCTGCTCTGGGTTTCAGTCAGAACTCTAAAGGAGCTATCCAAGGTCCTTCAGCGCTTTGGATAACTCCTGTAGAAGTCTGGCTGGTTCTGACTGAAACTCAAAGCTAGTTCATCACCCCACTGACATCGGAGCCATCAGCTTCCACTGCTTTTATTCAGTCCTTTGTGACGCTTATTAGTGCGAGATTTAAGAAGGGGCTGGAAGAGGCCGGCATTTTTGTTAATGGAAGTCGGAATTGTTCTTAAAGGACAACGCTAGAGACAATTATTAAATAGTAGAGAACAAAAAAATGACGTTCATTCTCAGAACGAAAAATGAAACATTAATAGATAGAATAGGAGTGGAGAGATAAAGTAATCTTATAAAGTCTTTTCGAAGACTTCTTACTAATTACCATTAGAAAACGCAACTGTCATAGAGAGAGCAGTTAGAACCAGGAAGCAAACACTTAGAATCTTCAGGTTAAAGAGATACTAACCAGTCAAAACAAAGAACATAGAACAAACATGTCTCTAACTGATTAATTATCTGATTCTCTGCTGCACTCCTCGCTTATAACAGGCTGGGTTTCTTGCACACTTGATGCTGATCACATCTAACACATTTTATCTAATCAAATACCATGGCACTGGAAGAATATAAACTAACTTGGCACTTGATCTCTCCATAGATCTTTCCAGTAGCTTTATTGAAAGATAAATTTTCTCGAGAGACACCGCTCGGTACCGACAGGAGGCAAAGCCACAGAGATCACAGACCTGTCGGGGTACAGAAAATAGGGTTGCAGGACCTTTGTAGTTTAAACTAGTCCCGTGTCAAAAAGTATCTTTCACATTTTTAAGCTATTCTCATTCATTTTGACAGAAAATAAATTGTTTGCGGAAAGAAATGGAAAGGAGAAGAAAATTTCGAAACAATTCTCATGGGTTGGGTTCAGGATACTTGTGCTTACCTTACTCGTGAGGTAGCCAAGGGGGATGCAAGAGTGTCCTGTCATTTATTGCACAATCATCTCTCCGGCAGACTGTAGCCTCCCTGTCTTCCTGTACTTCAATAACATCATGAGGTAATTCTTCCCACAGGGCTTTTTCAAACCAGGAAGGGCAGGCAGCCTGAGAGGTTGCAGAGCAACAGAAAGCTGTGTATTAGAAAGAAAATACATGTGCGGCATCCTTGGCCACTTCACATTGACTAGGTAAGCTCAAAAATGCCACCAAAAGAAATGAAAAGCAAATTATGAAATGTCTTGAGAATGGAAGCCTCTATCATGGAGGAAGAAAACTTTCAGGAAATTGGAGGACAAATTTTGGCACAGTGCTAGCTTACAACTACTTTGTGGGGAATGCAAAATGGGGACCAGGCTGCCCAGTTGGCATTTACAAAGGCAGAGCAGAGAAAGAGAGAGAGAGCAAAAACCTTAGGAAAAGAAGAGGTTGTTGTACAGGTGCTGTCAGTCAGGATCCGTACCTATGGGAAACTCTTTGAGGATTTCTCCTCCCTAGGAGAAATTTGATGAAACTGTCCTCCCAATTTTCAGCTCACAAACAGGGTTAGAATTTTGAAAGTCCATTTGCAAACTGGTCTAATTTATACTTGGATCCTGTGACATGTGTCTTTTTGAATTCTATATAAGAACCCTGATCAATGGATGGTCGGGGCTTTTTGTCTGCTTTTGGGTCAGATAAAAGTCCTATTGTTGGACGCATACAACACCTCCCTCTTGACTCTAGTGAGTGAGATTTTAAGGCAGACAAATGCCCGAAAGCTTTGCACAGTGTACAAGGTAATGCTCAGTAAGCTTTGGAACCTAAGATGGAGTGAAATCTTAGGTTCCAAAGCTTCTAGGGTGGCCATGTGTCCTCTCTTACAGAGAACAGTATTCTAAAGGTATCATTTGTTTAAAGGACTGTCCAATTCAAGTCTGGTTTAAAGATAAAGAACCATAAGAAGAGAGAGCAGCAGGGGCCTTGAAGTTGCCCATCCACAGTGAGCACCCGGGCAGCAGACTGAAGTGGCAGGCACACAGGTCACCTGGTCACAGCCTTCCACACTATGGTGAGATGAATTGTCTTTCTATTTAAATTATAACAATTCTAGATACAGGAGGCACTCTTCTTCAGACCATGGGCCTACACAAGTAGAGGGTGATGGATACAACAACAGAGGGGTGGGGCTACAGCACTCCCTCTCCTCATGTGTTAATTGTACCCAAAGTCTGAACACCACAACAGGGCTTTTGTGACATTGGTGTGTTATTTTCCTTGTGCCACCCTTTCCTTGGAATGAAACATTGTGCAAAACGCTCCAGAGAAAATTGGCTAGGTTTCTTGAAATCACGTTCAGCTTCCTTCAGCATTTCTCAGCATGTTGTCATTTGTATGCAATTCATCCCTGGTGAAATTCCCTTTTCATCACAACAGTTAAAGCTGCAGGGGCCCTGCCTTCTTTTGTATATGATCACTCTAGTATAGTGTCTGCAACTTTAACAGTTGTGATGAAGAGGGAATTTCACCAGGGATGAATTGCATACAAATGACACAGGCTGAAATCCCCTTTTCTCTGCAACTGTTAAAGTTACATGAGCCCTGTCCTCCTTTCCATATGGTCACCCTAGATTCCATGCCTACTTCCCACCATGCTGCCATCTCCTGTGATCTCCTGCTACCCTTCACAACTGTTTGAGGGGGATTGTGGAGCGATGGATGTAGGCTCTGAACTCCAACCCTAGTGCTCCCTGGCAATGCTAGGCCCTGATCCTGCAATGTTTGGTCCAGGCTATGGTAGGGTGACCATATGAAAAGGAGGACAGGGCTCCTGTGTCTTTAACACTTGTATGCATGCAGCACCTGGTGAAATCCCCTCTTCATCACAACAGTGAAAGCTGCAGGAGCTATACTAGAGTGACCAGATACGAAAGAGGGCAGGGGTCCTTTTCGTATGGTCACCCTAGCCCATGGTCCAATCCTATGACAGCAGAATAGGAAAGGCAAGTGAAGCATTTCCCAGCACAGAGATCAACCTCACCTACACATTGAGCTGTTGTTAAAGGCATAGCTACAGTGGTTAGTTATAGTTGGCAATTCCCTTTATAATAGGTTGCACCTATGAATCTGACTACTTACAAACTGTCCTCGAAAAGAGAAGGTGCAGGGCTTCCTTGGGCTGTCTGCATGCGTAGCATCATCCCTTTAGTACATTTTCTCTCCTCCCCTTTGCTGGGCAGTGCTTGGCCCTTCCGACAATTTCTCACTGCCACGGAGGTCTTGTTGAAGTAACGTTGACATAAGAGCAGATAATCGCGGTGACACCAGCCTTCGAGGTCGCCAAAGGACAAAGCTGCCGTTTGTTTGCCTTCACACATTGCGGCTCTTTATTCCAGAGCTCCGTGGTGGCCCATAAAACCCCCGAGTAATTGCACAGCCGGAGTTTCAATTGGGCGGCGAATGAAAGCAATTTTTGTTTTCTTGTGTTGGTAAACTGATGATATGGATGTGGCGATTTGTTGGCTGAGGAGACCAAAATGATCTCAATTAGCTTAGAAAACCAGTGCAGCTTTGTTGGCTCTCAGGCAAAGGAAAACAAGAATGTTGGATAACAAGCCAGGCAGTCGACATCTCTATCAGCTGACAGCAGAATTGCAACTGCGGGTATATGGTGTGCGCTTCCCCCCTGGAAAACATCGAATCCCCTGATGAGATGAAATTTGCATTGTGTTATGTTATGTCAGGAGCAGGCAAATGTTTTTGAGCCCATGAGCCCATTTGACATTTTGAAAAATGTCCCAGGCACCACCACAAATTGCCACCTGACTGATCTCAGAGGTGGGCAAGTGAGAAGGCTCTCTGTGGCTGATTTGGAAGCATGGGCAGGCTGGTATGGGTGAAGGTGGTCCTTTAGGTGTTGCCTGGCCCACCACTGTCCATCCACTTTGAATGTGGCCCTGGTTAGGCTGACCATCTGAAAAGGAGGACAGGGCTCATGTAACTTTAACAGTTGTAGAGAAAAGGGAATTTCAGCCTGTGTCATTTGTATGTAATTAGTCCCTGGTGATATTCTCTCTTCATCACAACTGTTAAAGTTGCAAGGGCCCTGCCTTCTTTTGTATATGGTCACTCTAGTATAGTGCCTGCACCTTTAACTGTTGTGATGAAGAGGGAATTTCACCAGGAACTAATTGCATACAAATGACACTGGCTGAAATTCCCTTTTCTCTACAACTGTTAAAGTTACATGAGCCCTGTCCTCCTTTTCAGATGGTCAGCCTAGCCCTGGTCATTGACCAAAGCAGCAGTACCACCATCTTCAGAATGTTGTGAGGGGTGAGGAGCAGGAAAGCAGCACCGTGTCCCAACAAACATGCAAAAGGCACAGCCCAGAAGGTGAGTATTCTGCCACTGTGTTTCTAACCTTCTTGTGCAAAGTGGAAATGGTGGTCTTGTTAGGGCCATGGACCCTTTGCCACTTATAGGGCCCAGGCAAATAACCCAACTTGCCAGCCAGCCTCTGGAGCTAGTGATGGTAAAGAGACATTGGCTCAATTCGGACGACACAATAAACAACTGGTGTGGGGAAAACAATTGTCAGTTGTTTTGACTATTGTGTCATTCCAATGCTGCCATAGTCAACTCAGTGCTGATCCTAATCCACACCACAGTTGATTATTTATTACCATGTTGTGTGGGGAGTACCCCCTAGGGTTAGGGTTAGGGTTAGTCAACCCACCATTGACTATCGTGTCGTCCGAATTGAGCCACTGTATCCATTTTCGCTGACACTGGAAAATAAAGAATGCCTTACTGCTGTCTTATTGTAGAGCTCAGGGAGTAAGAACACAAGAGCCCTGCTGGATCAGACTGAAATCCTATCTCATCCAGCATCCTGTTTCCCCAGTAGCTAACCAGATGCCTCTGAGAAGCCCATGAGGGGACATGAGGGTAATAGCCCTCTCCTACTTTATTGGTATTCCAAAGCAGAGTTCAAAGTGGAAGTATCTGTCCAAAGAGAGAGTAGGATGTTGGCAGGTAGAGATGGGTGAGACTATTGTTTTGGTTCATTTTTGATAAGAATTAACCCAAATCTGCAAATCTCTTCTTATTTGAGACGGAAAGAACTTGGGATTTTAAAAATAATAATAATAATAACCACCAAACAACCCTGAATGTAGTAGAAAGTGAAATTGGCATATTGGCCCATCCAGTCACAAGGCTGAGTTCTTCAGCCTTTTCCTGCGATCTTCTGCTTTCGGGGGGGGGGGGCGTACTTTGGTTCTCTCCTTCTTACTGAGCAAACAGGCTTTATGTTAGCTCTCCTTTCACACCTAGCAGAAGCTACTGGCCTCCAACCTCAGACTCACCAGAAACTTCTGGGGCTCTACTCCAGACCCAGAGACCCCAAAAATCAGTCCCAAGTCTTGCCCCCAAACTATCAGGCTCCACCCCCAGCTCCATCACTCCATCTTCAGACTCCACAGAAGGTTTTATTTCTAGAGTTGGGAGTGCCATTCCCAGACAAGGACACAAGTCTGACAGGATTCAGTGGTGTAGCAGAGCCATGGTTTGCAGGGATGCAACACCAGCACATTATTGTTGTTGTTATTATTATTATTATTATTATTATTATTATTATTATTTCTTTTTCTAGAAGGATCTGACGGGCTTTGCCAAGTCATGCTGTCTTTTACTAATTCAGGAATTTCCTGACAATTGCATGGCTGCTTTCTGGATGTTGGTATGGATGTATTTTGGTAGGCCAGTTTCTGAAGTTTTTCTGTATAGTTTTTTGATGTGATGCCAGTGACTGATGTGACTAACGGAATAATTGTAACTTTTTCTTGTTGCCATAGTTCTTTAACTTCCCTAGTCAGTGGTGTATATTTTTCTCTCTTTTTCTCTTCCTTTTCAACAACATTTTTGTCATTAGGTATTGCGATGTCAATGAGGTACGTGTGCTTTTCTTTTTTGTCTATAACTGTTATGTCTGGTCGATTGCCAAGTATCGTCTGATGAATTGTTCTGTCCCAGTATATTTTATGATCTGCATTTTCCAAGATTATTTCAGGTGAGTATATATAGTATGGTGTAGGTTGTTTGATGAGGTCGAATTTGATGGCCAGTTGTTGGTGAATGATAATTTCCCACAATACGCCAATAGAGTGTCACTGCATGGCATTTTGAGAAATTAAAGTGGTCACTCACTCACAGATCCAGCAGCTGAGCCTGGGGAGCCCAGGCAGGTGTCAGCTCTGGTATTGCTTGCTGGGGTTTTGGTGCCCCAACAGTTGCCTGAGGGTGCTGGGTGCTGATGCTTGAGGGTGGCGGAGTGTGTGTGAGATTTCTGGTCTGAAGTCTGGCTAATTCTGCTGTAGGCCACCATCACATGCAATTATCATCATATGCAATTTCATACCCCATGCATTTTATGACGTGTTCATGCAGTATACACATACCAAGAAGTGCACACACATAGAGTGAGATTCACATGCTTATTATAATCACACACGATATTCTACACAAAATGGTAATGTAGCTTTCTACATACTGTCTATATAGGAACTTCAGAATGTCGACTTTTGGAAGGTTTGGTGAGCATCTTCCTCCATTTTCTTCCAATAGGTCTTAGATATTTTAGCTCATTTGCATCAAATAGGGAAGCATTTAGATATACCAGGGACTGATGGCTGAATCGCACCTGTCCCAATCGACTGAACCGCTTCATTAATTCATTTCTGTACAAACACCATTGAGATGGCCTGGCTTATCTGATCCCGTAAGATAAAACCTTCCACAAACACAAATGGCAAAACAAACACAGCAGCTTATCTTTTTCGCTGAAGGTTGAAAATACTAGTTCACAGAACTTTGCCTTTTGACTAAAGATCTACAGGTGGGGTCATCCAGAGGGGACAAAATCTCTCTCAGTGCCAACAAAACACGTACCAAATCATTCTAGAAGGGAGACATACAAATTAAACATATGAAATGATATCATAATAAACAAAGAATATAATCAACGAATTAGAACAGGAGAAAAAAAACTTTAAAATTACATTTGAAATCACTCTTTTTTTCTTTTAGCAGTCCACCTAAAACAAAAGCAAGGAAGGAGCCAGTCTTACCTCTCTAGGGAAAGAGTTCTACAACCAGGAAACATTCTAGAAATATTTTATACAAATACCCAGAAATCCTTGCCCCCCCCCCCCCCTACAATTTCACTGTTATTTGTGGTACAAAAAAACCTTGGAATCCTGATAGGTTTGAACATTGCATAATGTGGGGATATTAATGTGTACTCTGTTCACATCTAACAATGGAGGAAAGACCTGATCGTTTTACATCAGACATTACAAAAAAGTGTAGAGTACAGGAAATGTGAATCATTTGTGCTTCCTGTTCATGCTGCATTGTGTAATGTGTGAAATTACTTAGGGCTGGTGAGGCCTTAACACTGGGATCAGGATCAGGCAGCTATATTGCATGGTCCTGCCTCTGACTTTCTCCTCTTTTTATGTATGTAGATATGGGCCAAAACAGATATTATTTTGGATCTGTCTAGCAGGTGTGCCTCCCCACCCCATTTTTACTCTAGATTAGGCACAGGGGCCCTTATCTAAATCTTTTGCCCCAATGTGCATCACTTTCCACTTGCTTACATCGACAGTTAGGTGCCCATATTCCCAGTTTAGAGAGACCCTTTTGAAGCTCTTCCCAGACCCTTTTCATTTAACCACCCTAAATAATTTGTTGTCATTGGCCAACTTGGCCACTTCACTGCTCACTCCTAATTCCAGATCATTTAAGAACAAGTTGAAAAGAATTGGTCCTAATACAGATCCCTGTCAGACCCCACTATTTACTTCAGTCCATTTATTCCTACTCTCTCCTGTCTGTCCTTTAACTGATCCATAAAAGGCCTTCAGATTGTCCTGAGCAGCGGCAGCAGCAAATTAGGCAGTCATATCAGCTGTAACCATGTGTGGGTCATGGCGTGAGTATGTCAAATAACACCTTGGGTGGCCAGAGGTAACCCTTGGACTGCGGGTTGTGCAAGCTGCTTTTGACAATAGTGAGCCTCTGATCCTATATTTCTTATTTATCCAACAGTCCATGTTCCAATACTCACCCTGCCAACCTAGAGCTGTGGATGCTGATGATGCCAGATCATGACGATCTCAAATTATTTGTCCATTTTTTAATCTTCCATCCCTGCAAATTCGGGGGTGGGGGGGAACCTTCCCAGCAATTGCAGCTACAATTAAATTGCAGGATAATTTCACGAGAGGCCACGTGAGCACCGGCTATCTTGTCGCTGTTTATGTTACACTCTTTGGTGTGGCAAGCAAGCTCAGCAGCAAGATGACACATGACGTCCTAGAATCAAAGGAAACCACAGTGTAATGAAGACCACACTTTCCAACAGAGGTGGCCAATTTTGCATTCACATCAATCACTCTCTCCTCCAGGCAGTGGTTCAGGGCCCAGAAGGACGAAGTCAGACGCCGTAATGATGTTGGCGCTACCTCGCATTGCGGGGGGGGGGGGGGTCACTGTTGTGGAGGGAGGGGAATTGCCAACTTTTTTCAGGCTGAACTTCTGTGCCTCTTATCTACATGTGGCAAGCAGAAATTCGAAAGCAGAAGCTTTCCCCTTCAGACACAGCTGGGGCGGGGGGGGGGGTACGTATGAATCCTAAGGAAAACTGTAACCATTCTGGAAGGGGTAAATTGGTAAATTGGGGGGGGATGGGAACATTAGTACTGGGACAAAACTGAAAAAGGTTGTGACGAGAGTGCTGGTGGGAGTAGAGCCTGTAGAGTTCATGGCAGAGCAGTCACTTTCCAGAATTTTCCATTAGGCTTATAACTAATCACCTTCTACTGCAATAAATTAACAACTAAACTAGCTTGGACCTGTTCTTTTCTTCCACGCCTCGGTGCTCTCTGTGTGCCCATTAAAACCACACTTTTTTTTTCATCGCCTCCACCCCTTTTCTGTATAAATATTTATAAAAAGGGAAAACGTCTGCTATGGCAATGAGGAAGGGATAGCGTGAAAAGGGTAAAGATAACTAGGAGGTACCTTTGCTGTTAGGAGGTTCTGGAATGTTCTTTCCTTAATGGCGAGGTTGCATAACGTTAAGCAAACAAGACTCTTATAATGAGATAGGGAATGGAAAACTGGATCTGCTGGCAGGGAGCAGGGAGGGGAGTTGCCAACTTTTTTTCAGTCTGAACTTCTGTGCCTCTTATCTGCATGTGGCAAGCAGAAATTCGAAAGCAGAAGCTTTCCCCTTCGCTACATTTGAACTCTGGGAAACGTCTCATCTGCTGAATTTTTGCTTGGAACACAGCTATGACACACGGGAGCCTCCTGGGAAAAGAGTTGGCAACCTTAGAATGGAGTGTAAGCTACCAAGGCTGTTGAAACAGAGCCGTTGCTAGCAGAAATGTTACTTCAGTGCCCTGCAATGGAAGCTCTGGTCAGGGGAACTGCTGGTCCGAGCTCTCACAGTGCACCGCAGTGCAAGAATATGGTATTGTAGCATGGATCAGGTGGCACAAAATGTCAATAGGGTCCTGTCTGATCCTGCAAAACATCTGATTGTGGCCTGGCACAAGACAGTGGTCTGGATCAGCAACTGGTTGCCCCCCTGCTCTCCAGGGGTAGCTTTGTTTCAAATCTGGAATCTGCTAGCACAGACTTCCAAGCCAAATGAATTTGTTCATTCACTATAGAACAAATGCGACCTGCAACAAAAAAAAGTTGCATTTCAGGGTGACATCCAGCCAGCTATGCCCTCTTCCAGGATACTCTGTTCCCCCTCCCCACACACACACCATTCCAGGGGGGTGTCTTCACAGTGCCAATTTGGTGCCGGATTCCTCCCCAAACCCCGCACTTTGCTCTTGCAGGGTTGCACCAGCTAATCCCCCACGCCACAGACCAAGCGCAGGGTTTATGGCTGTCATCTGCCGCCTCCCCCTCCCTCCTTGAGATAGAGCGAGGAGGAGGAGGAGGAGCAGCTGGGGGGATATTGCAGGAGGTGGCGGCAGTGGGCTGAGCGGGGGAGAGAAAATATTGTAGGAGGTGGTGGCAAAAGCAACAGCTGGTGGGGGAAATGGGTGTGGTGGCAGATCTGGGGAAGAAAACAAACTTTTCTCCCCATGGGGTGTTCTGGCATCCATTCTGCTCACTGGCCAACTCCCCTCCCTCTGACCGGGTGGATTGTGACCAATCAGGGGTCGCCATCCACTAGGGATGCCCCCTGAGCGACTCCAGAGCAGCTTCTGAGGGAGAACAGACGGGTGGAAGAGCCAGGCTGCCCTTGCTCTGGCTGGAAAACTTGGGGTAAATTTTCAGCTCTTTACCCCAGGGCTGCTTCGAATCTGTGGCTGCATCATCTAACCGACACCATGCAGATCCGGCACCACCCCGGGGCAAAGCAGATGTCAAGACAGCCCCCAGTTTACTATTCTCTTCCTCCGCCCCCTTGTCCTCAGAGCAGAGTCAATATGCTCTGTCCGCATTTATTTGTTTTGGAGGTGTTTTCCCACCACAGAGGTTTCTTTTCCCTAAAGATTTTTTTACTTCTGCAAAACTCCAGGTTCTTCTAAGCTTGGTATCAACTCCTTCTTGTGAAAGGGTGGGGCTGATATGGCTACATAAAGTTCCACACCTGGAGAAGGAGTTTGCTATTAGTATGGTCTAGTGCCAGGCCAAAGTTTTCAGCCCATTCCTTATTTCTTTTCTTTTTTCTTCTTTCTTCTTTTTTTTGGCATTTGGGGCATGGGGCAAAAATGCCTCCCTCCCCCCATGAATGGATTAATCTTCAGAGAGCAGGATCTTAATCTTCAAGGTAGGAGCGAGTGATAGGCTTATTTTTAAAGATGTGGTAGCTGAGGTTGTTCTTTTTTATTTTGCAGGGGAAAATGGCATTCTCTTCTAATACCTCATGCGATCGATGCTACATCATGTTTTATTTTCCAACAGCAGTTGAGGCTCCCAGGTTCCATACGCAGGATATCCAGGGGAGAATGAGGAAAGAAGAACAGACTACATATCACCATCTTCACTGAACTTCGGAACATAAGAAGAATACTGTTCTATCCATTCTAGCATCCAGTTTTCAATACTGGTCAGATACATTTTTAAAAATGTCCTTTTTCATAGCATTCATGGAACAGTAGGCCATATAGCACTCAACAACAGCAGCAACAATAACTCTGAACAACATTCAGTGAAAACAGAATTTGAACCAATTTCTAGAAAGACTTGCAGATCCAGTTTCTAAGATTTCTTATGCTTTTATCTGCGTGTCCTGACTCTCCAACCCATTCTCTTAACATCACAAACATTTATATAAAACATCCCAGCTGTTGAGATGCTTTTCAGTCTTTTTGTTTTGGAAATTATCTTCCACACCAAAGCAGATGAGACTTTGTACACTCTAGCAATGTCCTAGATTAAAACTGGGACTTGAACTGTCTGCTACACTTTTTAAACGTACACACTGTAATTCTTGTCCAAGAGATGCCTTGGCTCAAGAACCCTTATCTCCTGCCCAGTAAGGAGAAAAGGAAGATGAAGCATGACACTGGATGAGAGTTACATTTAGGCAAGCTTTGATGTATATAGTTTGCAGAAAGACCATCAGGAAATGAGGACAATGGCCTCTTTAATATTAATGACCATATTCCTAATTTGTTTACAGTGTTTTGCTACGTCACAGGGCCTGGGTCACCATAATCGTGGGGTGTCAGCCAGCCATGGAAGAAAACACGGCATTCACAGTGACATGGACACCTCCCCATTATGTCTCCCTACCCCACCCACAACATATAACCTGTCAGGCATGCTGCAACCACAGTGCCCTCCATAATTGCAGGTAAGTGGCACAGGGAGGAAGTACCCAACAACTGGGAGTCTCCAGGAATGCCTATACCATGGGCGCAGGACCTCAGGCCCTGGGGTGCCTCTTCACGAGAGGTTTAATGCTCTTTGAAGTCTCATTAAAAAATTTACCTCCACACCAGCAGAGCGCAAATGGGGCGTAGAGGCGCGTTAACTCTCCAATTATGCGCATTATCAAATGCGCGTTAAATCGCGAGTTTTATTTTGCTCCGTCCATTAAAGCGCATTTTGACTGTGTGAATATGCGCTTATGCGCATTAACTACTTGTAAACCGCATTTTGGACATCCTTTAATGCGCTTCGCCGCCTCTCGCCGCCTCTCGTGCAGAGGGATTAGGCGTAAATGCGCTTCTGCGATTATGCGCATAATCGGCTAACCAGGCGCAAAAGCGAATCCTTGTAGAGGGGACCCTGGAGTCAAATCTAGCCCATCTGGTGTCCCGGTCCAGCCCATGGGGATTCCCCAGAGGGTCACATGCTCTTCCCTTGGCCCTGGCCCTTACCCCTGACCATTTGTTGGTTTCCCAGCTTTTGTGCAGTTTTCTCCCCATTCTAAAAGGTTGGAATACTTCTCTAAATACTTTGTTACTGGCTATAAGATCTTTAAGCTAAATCAGGCTGGGTTTTTTGGCCCTACCCCTTTTGCCTTTGGCCCCACCTACCACTGGAACGTGGGAGCCCAAATTGAATTTGGCTGAACGAGTTTCCACACATCCTGATCTGAAGGTTTCTCTTCACCCTGTCTGATTGTCTAAAGTCCTTTATTTTAAGGGAATGTCCCCTGTAACACGAAAGCCCATTAGTCATAAAACAAGCAATTTCATTTTAGATTAGGAGTTAATCTTAGATTAACCTCCAGAGTTTGATGTTACTTCTTTTATGGAGCATTTAGCTTAAGGTCTTAGTTCAAATCCCCATGCATGAAGATACATTTGCTAACATTCATCCCTTTTGTATCCCGATCTGTCCTGCTCTCTCTTCTCTATACTGCCTCTTCAGCCCACCCTGCCCTGCTCAAACTTAAACTAAAGTCTCCTTGAGATATGAACCTATCTTTGCCTTATGAGACTCAAAGAGCTCCTTCAGATGGGGGGGGGGGATTGCGTTCCCTTACCGTGGCTCTGCTTCCTGCTTCTCTTCCGCTTCTGCAATGAGCTGTAATCACGTGAGGAAGAGAGCAGCGACCATGTGGCTTGTACTGCCTCAATGCAGTTGAATGGGACAGGACCCATTAGAGGGCATTTTATAGTGCAATTTTACCTGCATATGGCAGGAAAACCCGACAAATATCAATATATCCCAGAAGAGTCGGGTTTTCTGAGGTTTTATTTTTAGCGCTAAAACTGCAAAACGGAGCGGGAGACACACAGGAGACTGACGGCATCGTCAGAATGACCCATGAACACCTGTGAGTGGCCAGTAATGAGCGTGCTGCAAAACATCATGTACATTGATAATACCATATAAAAATTGCCGTCTTAACCATCCCTGACATGGGTGAGGACAGACATAAAGGAATGGTGTGAAAAGTCTGTCGGTGCTGACATGAAGAATTTCCTACTGACACCAGTTGAGCTGCCCTTTTCAAAGTTACTGGAGTGGGAGATGCTGAGGGAGAATTCAGTGAGAGGGTATGTGAAACAGCAAAGACCATTAAAAAAACTCAGTAAGAAAGAGCTGGTCAGGTGGCTGAACAAAAAACAAATAATTAGCACAGATCTGAGTTTTCTAACGAAACACTGCTGATTTAAACCAATGGAAAGTTCTGGAGGAAACTGGAGGGCTAGTCTCATCTGTTCCCAGATACAGCTTATAGGGACATGAAAATCAGCAAACCTGATTTAATCAAAGATCATGATGTGACGAGGGGAGGGGAAGACCCTGTGTACTGCAGGTAGGGGTGACTGAGAAATTCATAATGGAATCTAATGAGTTTGTAATTCTTTGACTTCTGGGCTGGTTTTTTGCTTTTGGGGAGGATTTGCAATAATGTGCATTAGCGGAAGTGCGCATTAGTGCAAGTAGAACAATATTCTGGTAAAAATAATTGGATTCCATCAATAAGTAGATGATAGAACTAAAGACGCCTAACAAACCACAAAACACAGATGGAACAGATTTAACAAAATCCATACGTCCCTAAACATAGGCAATGACAACTCTTCAGCACCGCCTCCAATTCTCTGAAAAATTATCAGCTACAATCTCGCCCAGTGCTGAATGTGCTGAAACCCATTGAAATCAGTGGGATTAACCACATGCCTCTCTCGATTGGTGCATGGTCATGGGGCTGTACATAGTTAAATGTGGCTTCTGAGGCAGTTCCAACATTGGAGCTGTTTAGAGACAGCATGATGGCTGCTGAGTAATAGACCATTATAGTGCATCTTCTCTAAGCTACATCAACATGTACAGCTGGGGAATCTGCGGCAAATGGAACTTGCTTGTAGGCTTATTTACAAATGTTTACCCAATACTTTTAGGGCCAAATTAGACATTATAAAGATGACATCATAACATTTGTTGTCTTAGACATTTTAAGAAAGGAAGGAAAAAGAGCCACGAAATGGCAGCAGTCTCTTATGCTCCATGCCTCTAGGTTGTTCCTAATTCTTGTGTTTACATCTCTAATTTGCGTAGCCCCAAGCATGCTCTAATCACCAATAAGCAGCAGAAATGAGTCATTTGCATTTGTAGATGAGCACAGGCGTCTAAACATCACTAAAATCCCCAACGTGAATGGAACTAGAATCACTGGTCTCCAGTTTGGATTAAGTGCTAGAGAACTATGATCACGTTAACAGGCTTGTTTTATTGACATCAAGAAGCTGCAGTAGTCATTTCTGTACTGCAGAAACTTCCATCCAAGCAAAGAAGAGCCAAGAATATTTAAACCCCAAAGACATAAATAATATCATCAACTTTATACTATTGAGAGCAGTATTTGTACAGAAAGACAACGTTTTTTTTAAAAAAAAAAATCATGACCCTTGGATTGTAGTTATTGTAGTTTGGAGATGAGTCCATAATTACAGAGTACATTCAGAGCTTCCCAAAGTCAGTAGGTGGTTTCCTTTAAATTTGTTGTCAGTTTTCTTTTTCATTTGCAGAGTCGCCATTTCCTTTTCTGTTTACATATTTATTGCCTTTCAGTTTGGTACTTCTCTTATCCGCTCAGAAATGGGGACTTTATAAAGCACCTTATGCCTGGCTTCATGCCACTCATTAACTGGGGTGAAAATGGGACATTTTCCTTATTTGTCTGACCACAAGATAGGTGTCTTCCTCTTGGCTCTGTAAAGCTATATCCAGAAATGCCTCCCATTTGCTTTACTCCTTTTGTTCTCTGTTCTTCTCCCTTTTGCACCCTTCTCTATTCCCCCCTTTTAATGAAAGGATTCTCTCTCTTGCTCTGACTCCTAGGCTTGCACTGCTTTGAAGTGAATGAATGAACCACAGAGACAAATGGCTTAAGCCTCTAATGTCTTGGCATGGCAGTGAATTGCAGCAGCTGCTGCGGGATTCCGTTGCCACAGCCTCTTATAAGGTACTGCAGTCAGTGATAACTGTAGCGAGCGTCCTCAAAAGACGCACAGTTTGTTCTTTCAAGTCCATATATCGGCAGCAGAGGTGACACCTCCAGGTTTTGGGGTGCCCTGGAGCAAGATGCCGCCAGTGTGCACTTCCCTGAGTGAGCTCACTGCCCTCTCAGTTCTTTCTCTATTGCGTAATTACAGCTGGGGCCTCAATCTGTGCCACTGCCCTGAGGGAAGGAGGCTGCTCCGTTCACTCACTCTTGTTACTACTTGCAGGCTCAGAGAGGGCCAGAAGTGATAGCAAGGCAGAGCAGCACCAGTGCCAGGAGGCTCCAAGTACTGACAGTAGGGACCCTGCAGGGGTGTGAGCCTCATCAAGTGCCCAGTGATGCCTACCCCTGGTGCTGGCCTTGAGACCACCCACAAGCCAGAAATGATAGCAACGCAAGCAGCATGAGCTCTTGGAGAGATGAAGGAGTGTCAAAGGCCAAGCCCTTTAAGCTTTCCACTTTCTGGGAAAGGGTGGAGCCTGAGAAAGGGCTTCTGGGTTGAAGCGTAAAAGACTTTAGTCTGACCGCGGACCTTGCCAGAGCAAGTGGCTCACTAGGAGCTCTCCTAGGTGCTGCAACAACTAGCCCTCCTTGCTGCAACGAGCCCCAGAGGCTTAAGCTTCAGACCAGAAAGTGGCATGTCATGCTGAGCCCCTTTTTGTGGTGGACAGAAAACATGTGCATAGCAGTATATACACATGTATGCCCAACAACACAGCATACTCTGTGTGTGTAGGGGTGGTGGTAGATGTGACCTTGAGAACTGCTACCATGAGTGTTTTGCTCAGCACCTGTGAACCACCCTTCACTTGTGTACACATTAAATATAATCCCAAAAAAGTATAATCACAACAGGACAGAACTGCTGCCTCTTGAACTCCCTCCTAGCTAACCTAATCCACAATTTCTCCCTACAGACTGCTTCCAGGTCTTGCTTTTTTGTAGCAAAACTATGGCGCTCCTTCCAACTAGCCCACTGAAACAGAGCTTGCTGGGGAAAAGGGAAATGCATATGCTGTAATCAGCCAACAGGGTTCTGCTGTGCTCCAGGCCCTGAGATTACATTGCTGTAATCTTGTCTATGTGAGTGGTTCTTCCCATTTGCCTGGAACGAGCAGGAGGGCATGTGTGCCCTGACAGAGGGTCACAGCAGGGCATGTTATCAGTACTCCAGCATCTGCATAGGCCAGGGCTGTGGAATCACAGGCCTGGGGGCCATATCTGGATAGCTCTCCAAAATTCCCCAGATGGCCCACCACCCCTTCCTCTGACCCCACTCCATTTCCCACAACCACCAGCCATTTGGTGGTCTCCTGGCTTTTGTTCAGTCCCCACAACCCCCGCATTCCAAACGAGTGAAATGCCTCTCCTAAGGTTTCGTTAGTGGCAGTAAGTACTTTAAGCTAACATGTGCTAGTATTTTGGCCCCACCCTTTTTGCCTTTGGCCCCGCCCACCACTAGAATCTGGCCCTGAGAACTTTTCTGAAGTTGAATTTAGCCCATGGGCAGAAACAAGTTCCCCATCCCTGTCATAGATTTCTTATAGTCTTCTGGGTAGAATTCAAGTTCCTGGATTTAACTGACCCTTGCTGATATTGCTGCTCCTTGTTGCCTTGCTGGACATGCAGTGGCCATGGGGGGGAGGGGGAAACCCTCTGCCTGGAAGTATGTTGCTGAGCACCAGGCCAGCTAGCACAAAGTGGCCAGGGATTCACCTCACCCGGGAAGACAGTATAAATGGTTTTCAGCTCTCTCTTTGTATTTCATTTCCATAAAGGATGAAAAAGATGAAGAATTGCCTAGAGTAATCCCGTGATTCTTCAGACTAAACACAGCAGTCTGTCTCTCTTAATGGAATTGCCTGCTTTGTTTAACCAAATGTGAAATTTCCTTTGTTGTTGCAGTCTAAGCCCTCTTCTTTTAATTTCCCCTTCTAAAGTTCCGTGGAGTGCCCTGAGTCCTACAGAGCCTCAAGACGTGGAGCTCCACAGAGCAGCTGCAATCTGAGGAATGAACTCAGGGTAAATTACCTGTGCTTGTGTCTCTCCATCGAATGGTATTGTAAGGATACAATAAAGCTAACGTGCCTGGTTGATGTTTTAAAGATGGTACGGGCTACAAATCGAAAGGAATATTTGAGGGGTGGCCTCAGAGGCAAAGACCAAGGTAGACCAGGGGTTCCCAGCCTTTTTGGGTCAGTGGGCACATTTGGAATTTGGAGAAAATGTTGCGGTCGCTCTCATCGAACGGCTGCCAAGCTGGGCACGGCTGCTCACAAAACATTCATTTCCCAGAGAGCAAACTGGTGAGACTGAAAGAAAGTTCCTTGCCCAAGAACCTAATTACAAAGGGAGATGTGGGTGCCTGAGCTCCAAAACACAAAACTATTCTTTTGAACCCAAATAAACTCTTTGCCTTGTAGCATGACAGCCTCCCAGTTTAAAAATGTTTTTAAAAAAACTTAATCAAATTAAAACCAGGAGAGGCAGGAGGGAGGCATGTGCAGGCACATTAGTGCTTGTGTGCACCACCTTGAAGGCCCCAGAGGTAGATTGTCAACACCCTAGACCTCGGTGAGATGCCCCAGGCATCTGGGGATCCTCCCTCTTCATAAGTCAGAAAATAATGTCTGCCTTTTTAATGCAGAAACAGTGCTTGATGAGGTTCCTCTCATTTTTCCTTTTCCAGGGTCATCTCTGAGCCAGGCTTTCATTATGCTCTGCCTCCAAGACTGGGTGCAGTTGGAGATCTGGCGCTGGTGCAAGTATACGAAGATCAAAAGGGTAAAAGGCAAGCGATGAGGTCGAAGTCTGAAAGTGAACAGACGTCACAGCTAAAACCAATACAAACCAGAAAATTACAGAGCATCTCCCAATCGATAAACAACCAGCAGCCCACATGGCACCCCAAAGCTTTGCCACATTAGTGAGCCCTGTGCTGCTTTTTCTAATAGGCCTGAAGCAAAGCAAGTAACAAATTCACCAGTGAGATGATGATGGTGGTGGTGGCGATGATGATTTCTGGCTCCAGGCTTTTGAGGTCTCTGATTGAGTCTACCTGATCACTGCCACCTTATTACTGCCATTGCCACCAGCTATCATCCTCTATCTTAGGGTGACCAGATAAAATCCAGGTCAGGGCTCATGTAACTTTAACAGTTGTAGAGAAAAGGGAATTTCAGCCAGTGTCATTTGTATGCAATTAGTTCCCGGTGAAATTCCCTCTTCATCACAACAGTTAAAGTTGCAGGGGGCCTGCCTTCTTTTGTATATGGTCACTCTAGTATAGTGCCTGCAACTTTTAACTGTTGTGATGAAGAGGGAATTTCACCAGGAATAACTGCATACAAATGACACTGGCTGAAATTCCCTTTTCTCTACAACTGTTAAAGTTACATGAGCCCTGACCTGGATTTTATCTGGTCACCCTACTCTATCTCATCATTTCTACCACTTGCAAACGTCCGGGCAGAGAACCAGTGAGGAAAAAGGCAGTGGCACCTGTTGCTCCTCTTCTCAACACCACCTCTGTCTGGGTCAGAGCGAGAGGCAGGTGAACGAGCAGGTTGCAATGGTGAACAAGAGGAGTCAGTGGGCCCCTCCTGGGGTGTGGGCCCTTGGCAGGTGTCCAACAATTAGGGTGACCAGATAAAATCCAGGTCAGGGCTCATATAACTTTAACAGTTGTAGAGAAAAGGGAATTTCAGCCAGTGTTATTTGTATGCAATGAGTTCCTGCTGAAATTCCCTCTTCATCACCACAGTTAAAGTTGCAGGCACTATACTAGAGTGACTATATACAAAAGAAGGCAGGGCCCCTGCAACTTTAACTGTTGTGATGAAGAGGGAATTTCACCAGGAACTAATAGCATACAAATGACACTGGCTGAAATTCCCTTTTCTCTACAACTGTTAAAGTTACATGAGCCCTGACCTGGATTTCATCTGGTCACCCTACAACAATGCCTGCTTTTGACACCAACTCTGAGGCTGCTGAAATTTCACAAAATGCGTCTTCACAACTCAAGTAGAGTGGTGTGAGCAGATCTGGGACTAGCAGCACGATAGTAGAATATAGAAACCAGAGCTAGGAGAATAAGGAAAATACGCTGAGCCTGCAATCCCAGATGCACTTACCTGGAAGTAAGTCCCATTGAGTTCAGTGAGACTTACTTCTGAGTAAATCTGTGTAGGGTTGCATTGTTAGCATGTCAGGAAGTAGAATTCAAAGGCTGGGACAGCCTGCCATATAGAATCTGGATCCTCTAGGATCAAAGGTAGGCTGTCCAGATGGCTCGGGATTTCCCGGTCCTAACCGGGAATCCAGGGGCGAATCGGCCCAACTGGGGGGGCGGGGGGGCAAACCGGGGTGGCGGGGGGTCACGCGGCGGTGGCAGCAAGCAAGGAGCGGCGGTAGACCCGGCGGCGGTGGCGGCGGAGGAGCCCGGGAAGGGCCGCCCCAGCAGGTAAGTCCCTTCCCTCGCGCCTCACGCTCCTTACCCGCAGGGGCGTCCGCTTCCCTCCGGTGCTCGAATCTACTAAGAAACAGGCTTCACGGCCTGTCTCTCAGTATCGCGCCAGGTGATGACATCATCACCTGCCGCGATACTGAGAGACAGGCCGTGAAGCCTGTTTCTCAGTAGATTCGAGCACTGGAGGGAAGTGGGTAAGGAGCGCGAGGCGCGGGGCACTTACCTGCTGGGGCAGCCAGGTCCGCTGCCGCCGCCGCTGGGGCCGGCGCTGCCACGCCGCTGCCGGGTCCCCCGCCGGCTCGTAAGGCCAGCGGCCGCGCGGAAGAGGCAAGGGAGGGCCGATTACGTCACTTCCAGATCCGGCCCTCCCCTGCCTCTTCCGCGCAGCCGCTGGCCTTACGAGCCGGCGGGGGACCCGCCAGCAGTAGCGGCAGCGCGGCGGCGGCCCCGGCGGCACGGCGGTGGCGCGGCGGCGGCCCCGGCGGCGTCAGCACAGCGGCGGCCCCGGCAGCGGACCCGTGCCGGCGGACCCGGCGGCGGCGGCAGCGGCGGCGCGGCAGCGGCGGCGCGGCAGCAGCAGAAGAGAACCCGCCCCGGTAGGTCCGGGCTGATGTTTTTTGGGGTTGGATGGCTTGGTGGGGGGGTTGTTTTGGGTGGGGGGGTGACTTGGGGGGGTTGTTTTGGGGGGTGTCTTGGTGGGGGGGTTGTTGGCGGGGGGGGGACCGGGATTTTGGGTTCCAAAATCTGGTCACCCTAATCAAAGGATAAAGCATTCTGTGTGATTCACTGGTTCTTATGCTCTTGCTAACATTCCTTTAAAAAAAATAAAAAAAATAACATGCCCTTTAAAGTCAGTTCTTACCACTTCTAGAGCAACAAGCTGTTACCTGCTGCTATTCTCTTTCTCATCATTGCTACCATTTGCTTACTTGCCAGGTAGGAAGTCCATGAGGAAGTAGGTAGTGGCATCAGCTCCTCCTCCTTCTCACCACCACTGTTTTCTGGGCAGGAGGTGAGCAAGCTGGTTCCAATGGCAAAGGGCAAGAACAAGTCTAAGGTCCCCTCTACAAGAATTTGGTTTGACGCCCGGTTGTCTGCTTATGCGCATCTTCTCGCAATCGCTTTTGTGCCTAATCCCTATACACGGGAGGCGGTGAAGCGCATTAACGGTTGCATGAAACGCGGTTTAAAGGTGTTTAATGCAGAGAATCGCTTGTTTACATGGTCAAAAGGCGCTTTAACTCCCACTGTAAATTAAAACTTGCTATTTAACGCGCATGCGAAGATGCGCATAATTGGAGGTAAAACACGCCTCAACCCCCGATTTGCACTCCGTTCATGTGGAGGTAAAATTGGTAATGCGCTTTGAAAGAGCTTTAAATTGCTCTTGTAGAGGCACCCTAAGAGACTCCTGCCAGGGGTCCCCCCACCATCCCTTCCTTTGATACTGGCCATGATTAGTATTATTTACGTGTCTATACTGCCCAATAGCTTTGGGTGGTTCACAAAAATTTAAACTCTAAAATACAACATGATAAAACATAATACAAAACATAATATAAAACATAATAAAACTAGAGTAAAAACCAGCAACGCAGAATACACAAACACACACATTTAAAAACAAACTTAAGAATTAAAAAGGACCACACAATGGAGGTGCCTGGCAAGCTTCTCTGGGGAAGGCATTCCACTACTTGGGTGCCACCACCAAAAGACCCTCTCCTTAATAGTCACCCGCTTTACCTCATTTGGCAGGGGCACCCCAGAGGAGATCATTCCACAACCTTGGTGACCCAAGTTCATAACATGCCTCTGCATCTTGTACATGAAGTCATTGTCCTCAATGATTATTGTAACAGATGGTGGTTCATATGGGGAGAATAATACTAGATCACTGAATTACAGGTTTCCTTGTTGAGTTTCAGCACTGGCAGAAGAGATGTGGCAGATGTGTCCTTGTTTCTGCATGCAGCGTAAAATAATATTTGAATAGGCTTAAAGCATCAGACTGTTTGCCTTTCTTCATTCAGGCTTGCTATTTGCCAGTTTCATGTGTCTGCAGGTATTCTAATACTGCTTACTCTTTTAAAAGGACTTTCCTTTACATTGTCTTGGAGTCCCCACCCCCCCGCCCCAATTCCTTTCTCCATTAATATTGTTTTCCTTGTGAGAACAGATGAAATATCTGTTTTGCATCTTACTTTCCTGCTGCTCAGGTGGATTTGTTCCAGACACCTTGAGATGGAGCTAACCAATAATCCCACTTCTTTAGAACCATAAGAAATTGGTTGGTTCAAAAGTGTCGTTATCTCTCTTTTGGCTTCTGTTTCAGCTGTATGACCTGATGCACTGCAGGTTACCTGCTTCCGAAAAGCTCAGACTGTAAATAATATTTTGGCGAGCACCCTTGGGCTGCTCAACTTTCATAGAACACAGGCCCCTTTCTAGACATCTGCCCTTCAAGTGACTGCCATTTGGCATCATTTGGTTATGGGGTAAAAAAAAAGAGAAAAGGAACACATATTCACTTCCCTTGAGTGGTAGGGTGTTACAGAGGTAGCAGTTACAGGTTTAGTTTCTTTGGGAATGAAACAACAGTGCTAGAGATTTATAGCCTTTTTCTAAAAGCAGTATAGCTATAATTGTAAATCTAGAAATGAGGCAAGCGCTAGCACTAATAATTAAATTAGCACTAGTTCCTCCAAAAGCAAACAGTATATGATTGCAGCCCCCTCAAGCTAGCTGCAAAAACCAAACACCAGCCTCCTGTCCCCTTTGCCAAATTTACCAAACTCTTTGACACTTCAAAACAGGTGGCTGGTAGTCCATCCATCATGAGGCAGAGGCATTGGGTCTTACATTGTTGCCTCCCCAACCCATTGTAATCCCTGGTCACCCCATGCATGTTTACAAGCAATCTTGTGAAGTCCACTGAACATCTGAACAAGGCATAAATTCTCTTTTTAAAATAAAATAAAATAAAAAGCAATTCCTAGTTTTTCTTATAGCTTTTGTTGTCCCCATCTTAAAACTCTGAGCAGCCCTCTACATGATTTCAAGATTTTATTTTATTCTACTAATGGTAGCCATTAGATTAGGGGTGGGCAACTTCTGGCCCTACAGCTGTTTTGGCCTACAATTCTCATCAGCCCTAGCCAGCATATCCAGTGCTGAGGAATGATGGGAGTTGTAGGCCAAAACATCTAGAGGGCCACAAGTTGCCCACTCCTTCATAAGAACTTCAAAAATTGGTCCACACACACACAACATGCATACACAGAGGAAAAGAGAGGTTGGTAGTGGTTCACATTCATGATAAGCCAGAATTGGGGTGAATCCTGGCTTCTTAGTGACCAGCCAGGGCCGGATTAAGGTCAGCTGATGCCCTAAGCACAGCCCAGTAAGAGTGCCCCCTTGGCCCTTCTATTGCTTAGCCGGCAAGACATTAACACTCAATAAGTGCTGAAGGTGAAATAAGACATTAAAAACTCAGTTTTCTTCAAGGCCATCCCCCATGCCAGAACACACAACTGTGTTAAAAAGAAGCTGTTTTTTTTATTATATTTATATATTCCTTAAAATTAGATGGCTACAGCTATGGTGCCGGTACTCTGTGGTGTCCCCTTCCCTTGGTGCCTCAAGCATGTGCTTATATTGCTTAAAGGTTAATCCAGGGCTGTGACCAGCATAGTGCTAGTATGTGCTGTCTGATCACTCCTTCTTGGCTCCTCCTACTGGTTTGAGTACTGATTTGTTTAGCATGATGTCCAAATCAGGATTCTTGGCCTGTTGATCTCCTAACAATCCAGAATCTGAAACCAGAATTTGTTCTTGGTGTCTGATTCCTTGGTTGTTTGGGAGCAACAAACTGGAAATCTCAGTTTGGACATAAAGCTAAACAAATCAGCACTGGAAGTTTCCTAGTTTCTTTAACAGCAGGAGTCAAGCAGTAGTGACTGAGAGACACACACACGGGGACACACAGAGTGGCTGAATTCAGACGACACAATAAGCAACTGGGAGAGGGGAAACAATCATCTATTGTATTGACTATTGTGTCATCCGAACGCTGCTATAGTCAACTCAGCGCTGATCCTAATCCACACCACAGTTGATTATTTATTACCATGTTGTGTGGGGAGTACCCCCTAGATGAACAACTGTAAAGTTGATTATTATCCCACCATTGACTATCGTGTTGTCCGAATTCAATGTGTACAGTGTACAATGGAGTGTGGTGAAGGAAGAAATTAGGAGGGAAAACACAAAAAAATGAAAAAGGGAAGCAGAATAAATACATTTAGACATCCGTGGCCGAAGGAGTGAAATGTTTCCATACACATTTTCAGTAAGTAATGTAGGAACTGGCTTTGTAGGCATACAGCTGGCCTGTATTTAAATGATTAAGGAAAAGCTGCTGATTAACCTCTCTTGGCTCAGAAGCTGACACACAAGCATATTTGTTACTTGCTTGAAAATGATCTAAAGTACTGGCTTCATGCAGAAGACATAGCACAGGCCATAAGGCTAAGTCAGGGTCAGCTCAGCTGGAGTTACTGTTCCTCTTAGGAACAGCAAACTTGGGCTGGGTGTACGTCAGTAGAGAACTCTACTTATTTCAGGAGAGTAGTGCAAATTAATACCCACTGATCTCTAAATGGCAGGGAAAGAAGTGAGATATACTCTGTTATTTATTTAGTTATTACAGTTTTGTACTGCCCCATAGCTGAAGCACTCCTGGTGGTTCATTAAAACCATAAAATGCAAGACTATGAAATGCATACATTAAAATACAATGTAAAATGTAAAAGTTTAAAACTACAATATAGAAGTAAAAAGTAATAACTAAACAGAAGCTAGCAGCAATGCAAACATTTACAATACGATACGAAATATAAAACAAATTGGAAAACTAAAATGCCTGGGAGAATAAAAAGGTCTTCACAGGGCGCCAAAATGAACACAATGTAAGCCAGGCAAACCTCCCTGGAAAGCTCATTCCACAGCTGGGGTGCCACAGCAGAAAAGGCTCTCTTCTTAGTAGCCACCCACCACACTTCTTTTGGTGGCAACTCCTAGAGAAGAGAGCAGCGACCATGTGGCCTGTAATTTAAAACCTCCCAGCTCATATAGCTCAACGGGACAGCGTCCTCTAGTGGGCATTTTATCACACAACTTCGACTGTACACAGCAGGAAGAATCGAGATATTTGAGAAGAATCAATTTTCCAAGGTTTATTTTTAAACGGAATAACCGAGGGAAGGAGTAGGAGACAAGCAGGAGGCTCACAATGTTGTCAAAACGACCCGCTAACTTCCGTGAGTGGCCAGTCACGAGCATGCTATAAATCACTCATTTAAAAAAGCCGTACATCTCTAATGTAGCATAGCCCAACCTGGTACCCTCCAGATGTTTTGGACTACAATTTCTATCATTCCTGGCCAGCCACCTCCTTCCAAGGAGGACAGAGCACTGCACTTGGGGCTTTCTCCCATTTTTCTTCATTAGAACTCTGGGAGGGGTCCACCCAGTAAGCATCATGATTCATCCAAAATCTTCCCATTCCAATCAGTGGTGCAGCTAGATAATTTTAGATCTGGATCTATTTTTTATTTATTTATTGCATTTATATCTTGCTTTTTTTCCTCCAAGGAACCCAATGTGGTATACGTAATCCTCCTCCTCTCCATTTCATCCTCACAACAACTCTGTGAGGTAGGTTGGGCTGAGAGTCTGTCACTGGCCCAAAGTCACCCAGTGGGCTTTAATGGCTGACTGGGGAGTAGAACCCAGATCTCCCGACTCCCAGCCCAACACTTTAGCCACTACACTACACTGGCTCTCATCACGACACTGTCTTGACCTAATGGGCTTGTTGAGGGGAGGTGGGAGGAGTTAGATGGCAATGTGTATTACTGCAGTTCTGAAGCACACACTTAACGTTTCTCTTATCCACTCCCCACACACATGCCACCGCCACTCCATTCTTTACAATTGGGATGTGTATCGTATTGTTAAAATGTACGATAATGATACGGTAAGGTCGTTATCGTGCATGTGTTTAACGATGACGATACGATAGAAAAACCTACGATAATCATCGGAGACGATAATTTTCAGGCGATTTTATCGTTTTATTGGACTACTGTATAAATATACCTATAACTTCTGTATTTTAAAAGTTAGAGGCTTGAAACTTGGGCTGCAAAAAATATTTTTTTTTCCACGATAATTACTGTGAGGACGATACGGTTCACCTACGATATGAATGAAGACAATAATTTTTTTGGTCCGAAATGATGATAATGATAAACGACGATATTTTTTGGTGTGCACACCCCTATTTTACAATAGCTTCTACATTTTCATTTCATGTATTATATTTCTAAACCACTCCATAGCTGAAGCTCTCTGGGTGGATCACATATTCCCAATATAATAGATGAAAAACACACGCAATAAGAACAACCTAAAGCAAATGAACAAAAATGTTTACCTATATATATATATATATATATATATATAAAAAAATCTCTGAGCATGTGCAATTTTGCATTTTCAGCTCACTTAAATCATCACCATTGTATCTACATGAATAAAATGGAATTTGCTTCTGTTGCCATGATTTTCTTGTAGAAAAGAATAATACGTATTTAACGTAAAGATAATAAAATGTGCATCTACAACTGTGTACATGCCTAGGGTGACCAGATTTTGGAACCCAAAATCCCGTTCCCCCCTGCCACCCAAAACAACCCCCCCACCAAGCCACCCCCCCAAAACAACCCCCCCCAAGCCACCTCCCCACCCAAAACAACCCCCCACCAAGTCACCCACACCCAAAAAACATCAGCCCAGACCTACCAGGTTCTCTTCCGCTGCCGCCCCGCTGGGTCTGCCGCCACCGCCGCCACCGCCGGGTCTTCCTCCACTGCCGCCGGGTTCCCCGCCGCTGGGCTCGTAAGGCCAGCGCCCGCGCGGAAGAGGCAGGGGAGGGCCGGATCCGGAAGTGACGTAATTTGCCCTCCCCCGCCTCTTCCGCACGGCCTCTGGCCTCGTCGGGGCTAGTCGCGATGGCGACGACCCCCAAGGAGCTCGGATGCCTGTGCGGAAGAGGCGGGGGAGGGCAGATTACGTCACTTCCGGATCCGGCCCTCTCCCGTCCCTTCCACGTGGCCTCTGGCCTCATGAGCCCGGCAGCGGCGGTGGAGGACCCGGCGGCGGCGGACCCAGCCGCCCCAGCAGGTAAGTGCCCCGCGCCCCGCGCCCCATGCCCCGCGCCTCGTGCTCCTTACCCGCAGGGGCGACCGCTTCCCTCCGGTGCTCGAATCTACTGAGAAACAGGCTTCGCGGCCTGTCTCTCAGTATCGCGCCAGGTGATGACGTCATCACCCGGCGCGCTACTGAGGGACAGGCCGCGAAGCCTGTTTCTCAGTAGATTCGAGCACCGGAGGGAAGCGGATGCCCCTCTGGGTAAGGAACGCGAGGCGTGAGGGAGGGCACTTACCTGCTGGGGCGGCCGCTTCCCGGGCTCCTCCGCCGCCACTGCCGCCGGGTCTACCGCCGCTCCTCGCTTGCTGCCACCGCGCGTGATCCCCCGCCACCCCGGTTTGCCCCCACCGCCCCCGGTTGGCCCGGTTGGCCCCAGGTTTCCCGGTTAGGACCGGGAAACCCCAAGCCATCTGGTCACCCTACATGCCTGGCTGGCCAACTGCTGACTATAAAATGCTTTTAAAAAGAAGAAAGGAAGGGCGTTGTAGTGGGGCCCAGTATGTTCTTGCTGGTTCCTATTTACTGATGGGCCTGTTTGCTGCAGGCCCCAGCATCTGCTGCTCTCTAGATATTCAGTTGTGGGCCCTGAGCTTTAGCCCTGAGGTCCAGTCCTAGTGGCACCCCTGATTCCAATTATGAGACTTTAATCACCCCAGCACAAACTTCCCTTCCCTCCATATAAGCTATGAAGTACTGAAGTATACATTTCAAAATGTTTTCCGACAGTGCACCCACATGGGGAAACTTTACAAGCTAGTACGAAAAGTCATCTGCCCCAGTTGTTAGCCCTGCCGAGGAAGGCTGGTTTAGCTCCCTTCTATTGCCCTTCTGCCAGCAGGCCAAGACGTTCCTGTTCAAGAAGGGTCTCCAGCATGCCAGCTGGTCTGTTGGGTTGGGGTGGTGGTTTTGTTCTGTAATTTTTGTGTTTTCTCTGTGTTTTTAATGCATTTGTTTTACTATAATTTTTAGACAAGTTTTTAATATGTGTGTTTTTTCATTCCTATGTTGTTAGCCGCCTTGAGTGCCATCGTTTTGGTGGAAAGGCAGGATACAGGTTGAATTCTTATTATTTTTATAATTCAGGGGTGTTCCTTTTTTCTAGGAACACCTGTCCCATTTTGTCTTCTGGGGAGATTTTGGTGATGCCTTTAAAAAACTTTTAAAAAGCTGCTGGATTTGCTACTTTCTAGGTTTCAGCTCCTCCCTCAGTTCTCTAGACATTAAACACCTGAGTAGGGAATAGGTTAGTCTCATCTTAAGTGCACTTACATGTGAAAGTATAGTATGAAAATTAAAGCACTATGTGACACACAGCCTGTCATTCTACATCTCACAGCGGTAATGTCTGGTTAGATATTATAGCACCACCATGTTTTTTCCCCTTAAAAAGAACCAAACAAAGCTAGCTGTTGCATTAATACCGACACTGGAACTACATTTTTCTATACGTAGTTCATCCAAAAAACATTTCATTTGTGTTTGAATCAAGGTAGAATGAGCCCGTGACATCAGAGTATATCAAAACAGCAGACAGAGACAAACCTTCAGCAATGTCTAATAGGTGATGCATTCTTTTGTTGGTTTTAACGTGTTCAGATTGTTAGGTGCCTTGAGCATTTCCTCTAATGGAAAGGCCTAAAAACACTTTAAAACAAACACATAAATAAAAAGTCATTGTCGCCAGGGTGTTGAACTTTAGGCCCAGGGGCCAAATCTGGCCCATGTGAGGTCCCAATCAGCTGCCCTCCATGATTCCCCAAAGGGCTCCACCCGTTTCCCCAACTGCCAATAGTTTGTGAAGTTTTTTCCCCTGTTCCAAAAGGTTCAAATGCCTCTCCTAATGCCTTAGAGCTTCAAGCTAAAAATATACTGGGATTTTGGATTTTTTAAAAATATATATTTTTATTTAGGTTTTCCTCCTTTTGCCTTTGGCCCCACCTACCACTGGTATGGAACAGTGGTGGGTGCCTTATTTCCTGATTTACCTATAATGGGATTGCTGTTTTCACAGCAACCCCACATTATTGCTCATATTTAGGGGCCAAAGCAGAGATGCCTGGAGCCTGCTGAACGGTTTTTCTCTCTCCTGAAATGCTACTATGAGAGCCTGCAAACCTGATTAATGTTAGGGTGTATGCTTAATCCTTTCTCTTTAGTCCGCTCTCCACTATTTTTCCACCTGTTGGGCAGGGGTGGGAAAATAGGAGAGAGGCAAGTCCTCATATCTTTTCCCTTGTGGGTGTGTAAGCAGCTGGGAGGGATTCTACTTTTTAATGGATAAGCAGCCCAAAAGGAGAAAGCACCTTCTCCCCATGGATGCTGCTTCAGTCAGTTTGGCACCCCTATAAATTTAATATTAAAAAGTAAAACTGTGGGGACACTGATTGTGTATCTCTTTGAATCTCATCTAATCTGGCCCTAGATCCATCATCATCATCATCATCATCATCATCATCATCATCATCCAAGATATTAAATAGAACCTCCAGCCTAAAATGGCAGTGGTACACATTGAACCAAATGATTTGTTGGCTGCCTAAGATGAGCAGCTGAACTGTCTGTAGCAAGATTATCATCTTGGCCTTCTCCAGCAGGTGCTGTTGCAGCTGGTAGAGGTCACAAGATATTCTTGGGTAAAGAAGCTCAGACAGACTGGGATAAGCTGTTCTTTGGTTTCTCCTTTTCTTCTTTCCCACTGGGGAATCCAGAGATCTGACCTTAGGGATTCATGCTGTTGCTAATGACAATCCTATATAAAACTCTGTAGCAACAGGGAGAATTTAAAAGCACCACCACCTTGAATGGAAATTACTTTAAAATACAACAAGAGGAGATAACAGCTGTTTGTCTTTCTGACAGCCCAGTGCTACGATATGCATTGTTTGGAGGTAAGTCCCATTTAGTTCAATGGGACATATAATCGAGTAAGTATGCAGAGAACTTACGGGGGCAGGGGGGAGAGAATCAACAGCATTTTTGGAAGCTGACAATTTTCCTGCTATCGACCACACACTATGTTAAATGCATTGCATGTAGATGAATCTAACCCCCCTTTTTTTTACAGTAGTGTCCCTGACCATGATTGGGACAAATATGAGGGGGGGTTAAACCTACCCACCCAACTGCTTCCCCATCCCCGTGGGGGCTAAAGAAAGAAGAAAACTCAATGGAGGGCAAATTTGGGGAGAGGGAAGGGGCTAGGTGGAAAGGTTTAACCTCATTATCCATGCACAGTGGTCCTGATCCAAATCATGCCCCTGTGCACATATACTAAAATATTTTTTTTTTTTAGGATCAGCTAAAATTTATTCATTTAACATAGCATGTAGTTGAGTCTCTGCGTTTTTCAGAAGATTGTAGTGATCCTGAATAGTTGTAGTGGTGAATGCATTGTTTCTCAACTTTTTGAATTCAACCCCCAGTCTTTCCCCCACTCAGCATCTTTTGAGTCTTACCTTCTCCACACTGGGCTTATATCTGCAATCAAGATTGGTTACTCACTGAAGTTTGTGGGTCCTTTTCATGACATCGTCATCCTTGGTGCCTCTTGTCATTTTTTTAGCTTTATTCTGCCATGATTTAAAATGGCAAAAATGCAGTAAATATGCACCACCATTAAAGAGGAGGTATATTTCTGGGATTGTACAATATCACTGCAATGTCACAGCACCATCTTCTGGCTGTATAAATGGAACATGTGGAACTCCTCCACAAAAGAAACAGCCAAAAAAAAAAAAAAAAGTGGGGGGAGGCACATGCATTGTGCCGATCGTAGTCCCAGAAAGACTCCGGAAGAAGAATGCCTGGTAAGGGTGTGGGATTTTTGCTTCAATGCAGAGAAGCCCTTAGTCAGACCTCTGACCTCACAGGGATTCCAATATCGAAGGGCCACTCTTGGCTCCTCCCAGCCACCATGGAGATTTCTGTACAACTTTGTAGAGGGGGTAAATGGGTTTGTTGGGGAAAGTTAGATCAATTTCGAGGTTCATCTATCTGATTTTGTTCATCTATCTGATTTTGGGGGTGGGGGAAAGAGGGAGGAGAAATCCTCCACCAACCCTTCTACCCTGCCATCAAGAGCCTGGCAGGGCTTTGGCAGAATGAAGCCTCCAATATCAGAATGCTCCGTCATTTGGGCTCCTCTCCCATAGGATTACACTGTTTGGCTGCAATCCTATACACACCCAGCATCTTTCTGGGGAAGTGTGTCACATTGAACTAAGCAGATTTACTTCTCAGTAGACATGGACAGGTTTGCACTGTTAATGTATTTTTCTTAAATGTTATGCCACCATGCAAACTGCAGAGCGGCATGCAAATGAAAAACAATATTTTCAATAAAACAGCCAAACGAAGGGCAGGAGCCACCAAAAAAAAAAAAAAAAAGATAAACAGCAAAATAGCTGCAATATCTCAAACCAGGAAACATCAGAGAACACAAGAATAGGAAGTTGTTCAAGGACAGCAGTTTTTCTAGGTAGAGAGTTCCAACTCCCAATACTTCAGGGACTGAAATTGAAAAGGTCCAATTCTTTGTGGAGGCTAATTTCATCATAGGATGGAATTTGGAGGGGGACCTCCTCTGAAGATTCTCAGAATCTTGGGCTTGGGGGTGCTTGCCACTGAGAGTACACTAAACAGAGCAGCCGATCCTGGCTCAGTGGCAAGTGTTCCTAAATGTTATATACATTTCCAAATGTCTGGATTGCCACATTCACACTTTTAGGTATGTTTGCTCAGGTATGTTTGCTCAGAAAGGATTATTCATCCACTCTCCCATACCTAGTTCAGTCTTCTGCAACTTGGTGCCTGACCATTTTGGACCGATGGGAGCAACAGTCCCAAACATCTGGAAGACACCAGGGCTGGGGAAGGCTGGTCTTTCTTCTTAGCCAGGGTCTGATCTTTCCACAAAGAAATCTATCTGGTTTTTATTATTTATGTAATAGAACTAAACTTAAATAGATATAAAGGCATATAAATACCATGACCCCAGAAGACAGAAGCAACAGTGTGGCTTCTAGAATGTTAGGCCTAGACAAATTGGCAGATGTTGCTCTATAGCCAAGGTCGTCTTGAACATTGTCTCCAGATTTCATCCGTTCTGGGGTGGATTTAAATGCAGTCTCATCCTGCACTGATTCTAGGGTGACTTTGCTTGGAATTGACTTCTTCCCTAAGACAGACAAATGGCGGCATTCATGATGGGCCTGACGTTTTGTAAATCCACTATGGAGTGGTCTGTCTTTTGAGGCCGACTTAAAAGAGGAAGGTTTATGAGGTCTCTTCAAATTAGGTCTGGAAAGGGGGTGATCTTTGCTGGGCAGAGTGACGGCATCTGCAGAGTGACTTTTGGCAGGTGGATGCTTCTCCGTGCGCTTTTTGGCAGGCAAGGAAGTGTGTTCTTCGGGGTGCTTTTTGGTGGGTGAAGAAGAGGAGGACTCTTCTTTGGACTGCCTTGGGGATGGGAGCTCTTCAGGACCCCCTTTGATCTTGACAGGGTGAAAGATAGAACTGAATGGCTGGTTACAGCAAGGACATTCCGCCTTGGTTTCCAGCAAGCCATGCGAGCAGGAAAAGCAGAAACTATGTAAACAGGGGTTTGCATACAGCATATTGCCGAAGGTTCCCAGACAGAGAGGACACACAGAATGTCGAGAGGCACCAGGTTGCCATGTTGTCTGGTGCAAATCCTTCATGCCAGGGTTGGGTGAAGGCTTTTTGGTCTCTGTGATCTCCTCACTGAGTGACAATGGATCTGTAAGTGAGAAGAGGAATGGTTTAGCATCTACCATAAATAATACTGTATAGAGAGAGCACTTAAGCATACGGTGGCCATGTATCCTGCTTTACAGACGACAGCCCTCTGTTTGAAGGTGTCCGCTATTTTTTAAAATTTATTATTACAATTATATATGCTGCCCTTTTTTCTGTTGAAAGGAACCCAAGACAGTTTACAAGCTCCACCTCCTCTCCATTTTATCCTGATTACAATACAACCCTGTGAGACAGGTTAGACTGAGAGTCACTGACTGGCCCAAAGTCACCCAGTGAGCTTCATGGCTGAGTAGGGACTAGAACCTGAATCTCCTGAGTCCCAGTCCAACAGTATACAATGGATCTCCAGTGTAAAGGGCTGTCCAGTCCAAGTCTGGTTTAAAGATAAAGAACCATAATAAGAGAGAGTAGCAGGGGCCTTGAAGTTGTCCATCCATAGTCTGAACATTGACAGCAGGCTTAGTAGGCAGGCATACAAGTCACCTGGTCACAGTCTTCCCCTTTATGCTAAGATATATTGTATTTCTATGTAAACTATAGCAATTATTTCTAAATATATCTATATCTAAATTAGCATAGGCACATTGTATCTGTCTCTTGTCTTTCTTTTTGGTGATTTTTTTTTTGTCTTTCAGAAGTGGATACCCTATTTCAGAGTATTCAAAGTGCTTATTTCAGTAATCTGTGCAGCAGCCTTCTAAGATACATCAGTATAATTAATAGCATCCTCCTCCTCCCCCCCCCCCCCCATATTAGAGATTGAGGGACTAAGGCTTAAATAGCGGCTTGCCATTTAGTGATTTGGAGGCATTCAGGTTCACAGCTCAGCCTATTAGATATTGTGCTACATCATGGTTACCAAACAGCAACCCCACAGAAATTCAGAGAAAATTTGGACATTTATTTGGGGTAAAGCCTCTGAAGACATGTTTCACTTTATATTTTATTAATTTTTAGTACCTGCTTGTTAACTAACACAATTACTTTAAAACAGTGTTTTAGTTTTAAACAACTTATCAATCATCCCCACTTAAGTCCACAATAACTCCCCTCTCCTTCCTTTCAACACAGTCTTGAGATTTTAAATCCACTATAAAAAAAAAATTCTATTAAAAACTACAGATTTGCAAGTGAGCCTGTTAGACTCCATATACATGGCACATAGATATTTAAATAAGCAGGAATGTTGGAATGAGAAAAAAGGCGAACCAGAGGGAGGGGGGAAGAAAAGTGACTTTCAATAAAACCTTATTTTCAATAATGATTTTCAATAACACCTATTCATTCTGCATATATTTGTACAGAAATTTCCCATAATCCTTCTCTATACTTGTCTTCCATACTCTGATTTTTATATCGCTGAAGGCTTTTGAGGGAAGCCAAACTGTTTTCAGTAAGAGCAATTAAATTTCTTGAGGGCTGGAGCAGTAAAAGAGTGGGGAAGTCACAAACCCTTCCCACCAAATTATTCCTAAAATGAAATTTGAGGCAAATGTGGAGGTTTCTACTTGGAATTTACAAAATGTTGAGGAAATCCACTTTTTTTTTTAATGTGGAGAAGATGACTGATATTTCCCCAGGGAATAATTATGGAATGGAGTGTTCACTCCTCCCTAACACAAGCAAAGATTGTTTGAAGTGCTAAATTACAAATCCGGGTGGTTTGACGCCAATTAGGCCATAAATGAGATAATATCCTGTTCAACATTATAGTATATTTTTCAAAAGCAATAAAACAATTTCTGCTACAGCTAGGAACACCTGGCTGGGAAGAATCAAAAGGCATTTTAATGGAGAAGCGAGTCAGTCAGGAAAGAACTTAGAGGGAAATGGATGAAGAACTCCAAGGTTCCAAGGCAGTTGGAATTTGTGGGCGTTCAACTGTCACTCCAACAAAACATAGCCACGTTTTTATGAACTGAGGCTCAGTGCTACTTTCAGCAAACACATGGCAAACCAAGCAGAAATTGAAGAGATACAGTACCCCCCATCACACTGCATCTATCTGTACCAGAAGATTCTCTTTCTGTATTCCTGCCTAGTTCAGGCACCTGTTAAAGGCACAGAGTCTCTACTCTCTATAAATACACCATTAACTATGTTCATACAAGGGTGTTCTTATCACCTTATCTGAGCTGTTATTCAATAGCAGCCTGATAGAGGTGCTATGCTTTTTTGTTGTTGCTGTTAGAAAGCTGATAAAATACTATCTCAGGTTTCTTTTTCTGTATTCTGTGTCATGCTTAAAGAGTAGAACTGACTGTAAGACACCAACAGGCTCCAACCAAGGAATTTACATATCTGGCAGAAGGCCCCTGGTACCCTGCTCTGTACCACCAGAGACTACCCTGATAATGGCTGGGAGGTGTACTGGAGCTGGTCAGCCCAAGTGAATCAAGTGATCTGGGGTTAGACAGTGGCAGACTCAGAGGTGCCACCCTTCATAGCAGACAGTTGTCAATAAGCCAAGACAATTCATGGAAAGTCCTCTTGGTGTGTGTGTGTGTGTGTGTGTGTGTGTGTGTGTGTGTGTGTGTGTGTATTTCCCCACTCTTAGGTCTAACTGATCACCACTTTTGGGAACGGGACGGAATTTTCTCACACTCTTGCTTTTAGAAATAGGACAGTTGTTTATTTCACACAAATATTTAATAGGTTGCAACTGTTTATCAGTTTCGCTGATAGATTAGCCAACCAAGGCCAGATCTACACCAAGCAGGATATAACACTTTGAAAACGTTTTGAAACTGGTATATGTAATGTGTCCTGAGCCTGAACAGTGGCCTATCTCCACTACTGCTTTACAACGGTTTATAACAGTTTTAAACCGGTTTATTAACTGTTAAAGCAGTAGTATAGATAGGCTCAAAGCTATTCTAAACCGTTATAAAGCAGTAGTGTAGATCCTGCCCAATATTTTTTTATTATGGATAGGGCTCATAGCTGAGGGCACATTTGTTATGGGATTGTTGTTTTATGGGGGGTTGTTTTGATTTTGGAGTATCTTTTGTTTTTGGATGCAATACAGAATGAAAATAAAATATAATATAAAGGCAGTCTTTCCTTTGAATAATGACTTGGATCCAAACCTTTGCTTCCATAAGTAGAACCTCATCTGAATATAGCTTTGAAGCATATCCTTTCATTTGGAACAATCCTAGTAAAAACTGAAAACATCTGCAAAGACCTGATTTCAATATTTAAGAATACAAGATGTACCTTAAAAAAAAGTAATATATTTGTAGTCCCTCTCCTTATATGGTCTAGAATAAAACATTTAGGATGGGGCTATAGGTTTCCTAGGGACTGTCTAAACGCTCAGAAAGCCCCAGGGTGTGTGTGTGGTGGTGTGGAATCGAGTATATGATGGAGCTGCAGTCACGCACACACTCCAGGGCTTTCTGCCAAAGCTGCGGAGAAAAAAAGTCGGGGACTCACCCTGACTTTTTTCTCTCAAGCAAGGTGAGGATGTGCAAGTTGACATCAAGACAGCCCCAAAGCCTCGCTCTGGAGTCGTAGCAGAGGCATGGCCAGGCAGTGCCTGCTGGAAGGCGACCTGCAATTGGTCACCTTCCACCAGGAAGAGGGCGAGGGCGGCTCCAATCCCTGGATTGCCGCCCCCAAACCCCGCATTCCCTCCTCGGCACTGGGATTACCCGACACCACCCCGGGGGAGGGAAAGTGCAGGGTTCCCAAGGGACACCCCCCTCCTTGATGTCATTTTATATTAATTCACATTTCTTGTATGTCTTGTCCCACAACCAAAGGTGCAGAACAGGACACCTAGAAGAAAGAACTAGCTTTTACTATACCAATGTTTATTCTTCTTTACTGAATGTGTTGAATTAAATTTAGTTGATATGATACTCCTAGTTTGTGAATGTTGTGGAAGGTCACCCAGCCAAAATTAGTTCCTAGGTTTCCTGGGTGGGGGGCTCCAGCAACTTTATGAACCCAGCCTTTGGATCGGCAACCTGCAGCCCTAGTGCCACAAGCTTAATTTCAAAAGACAAAGGAAGGGCTGGATTCACCCACTTTAGGTTCTGCCCTCCCCAAACTGCAATTGGCATGGGCCCCACCCACCACTGACAGGTGACCCTTGACAGATTACCCCCCCAAAGAAATGTGGCCTTCAACAGCAAAAACGGTCATCCACCCCTGCATTAGAATATTGTCTCAGATACTTGAATAAAATGTAGATCGACTGCTGAGAATCTGTTGAAAAAGCTACTCATTTTTTATTAAGTGGCAGCTGTATTCTGACACGATCAAATCAGTTACAAGTATTTCAGATTTAGGCTGCCAAATTCATGGGCTTGCTCAGCTTATTCTCGCCATCCATAAAACAGTAACAATAGCGGCATGTTGAAAGACTACGTCAGATTAGGAAATTATCTTCTCTATCCTTTGATTCAGGTAAGCGATATGATATAACATCAAAAGAGACATATCTCTTAATTTATTAGAATCTGTTAACATTTCTGTAGATGTGAGGAATTTACTCCTTTGGTTAAAAAAAAGTATATTGAATTAATTACCGTCATATCTCTGGTAATAGGCAAGAAATTCTACTCTGGAAAATAGCAATCATGGTGTTTCATTGGAAACATATTGTTCACTGGGGGAACTTAAAACCAAAGTCAATAGATCATTAAAAAAAAAGAAAGAAAGAAAAGCTCAGCCAAGGGAACAAATGCATATTAAAAGCTGACTTCCCCAGAATGGATATGCTGATCAGAAGCATACTCTCACCCAACATGTTCATTTAATAAAAATGTACAGAAATAGGACTCTGTTCTGATTTGTAGCTATGGGAGGTGACTGGACAGATGTGCAAAAGAGAAGAAGTTAACACGTGAGGCAAATGGGAAGAACCAAGCCTTAAGTTGAATCTGCTGTAGCAAAATAATTATCCAGCGCTGGCTTAAGTGCTACAGGAGGAGTTTAATTGACGTGAGTGGATAGCAACCCAGCTGACTTTATTCTTTTCTCTAGTGTATGTGTATGCAGTCTTGATTTGGACCACCACGCGCAAGAAGGGGAAGATTAAACTTTTCTCCCCACTATTGTCCCCCACCTGAACTGATGCCAAAGGAGTCTATGAAATGTTTGTAATTCAAGGGAAAAAATGGTTTTGTGAAATGGCCCTGAGCCTACCCTAACCCAATTCGTATCTCCATTTCATTTTGTTTCTCCATTTCTGCCGCACTTTTACTTGGGGGTAAGTCCTATGGAACTACTTCTGATTAGACAGATATAGGATTGCATGGTTCATCACTGATTCCCCCATTTACCTCCCAAACCACTAGCATGGGACACCTTTTACCCATTTGGATCCACTTTTGAATAAAGGATCGTTAGGTTTTTGGAAGATGGTGTCATATAAAAAGAAAGAAATTCAAATGTAAAAACTGCCTCCCCCCTAGTAGCTCAGGTTTAAAAATAGAGATGTATGCAATGGTGGACTGTGGCTGCATGTTTTTAATAAACCTGCTTCAGTTATTGGCTTTGTAGAGAGGCATTTTAGCACTACACTTCTTGAATGAAATGAGCTCCTGGGAGATCAATCTGACCATTCTGTTAAAGTGTGCTTTTCTTTACATAGTCAACTGCTAGGAATATAATGGCAGTCTCCAGTAAGTGGCAAAGGTGGCGACTATTTTGAGTTTCAAAAAATTCAAAAAGCATCTTAGAACAGGTCTTTCTAGGAACATGAAAACATGGCTGCTCTGATTCTGTTCCCCCCAAAGGAATTTTGTCTGTTCTCTGAAATATAGCTAAAACAAGACAGCCAATTGTACGTTGAGTGAATGGATAAGAAAAGGGACAGATCTACACATGCCCCCTTTTTCTGGCCCCATCATTTTTCTCCCAGCAATGAATCATTTGGTGGTTTCCTGGCTTTTGTACAGTTTTTTTTCCTATTCCAAAAGTAAGGTGACCATATGAAAAGGAGGACAGGTCTCCTGTATCTTTCACAGTTGTATGGACAATGGAACTTCAGCAAGTGTCATTTCTATGCATGCAGCACCTTGTGAAATTCCCTCTTCATCACAACAATTAAACGTTTTGCATTTGAGCCTGCCCACCGCAGACTGCTTTTCTGAAATGGAATTCAGCCCTCAGGTTGAAAGAGGTTCTGCACCCCTGTTTTAGAGCACAAGCCTTTGTATGTCTACTCAGAAGTAAGCCCTACTGAGTTCGCAGGACTGCAGTCCCTGTGCACAGGATTGCAGCCACAATCAATGATTGTGAAAAGGAAAGTCTGTCTTTTATTCTTGTATTGTTGCCGTTTGCTGTTATACTAAAATACTGGAGCCACAAAGTCACTGAAAGCACAGGGAAGGTGCCCTTCTGTCTCAGACACACCAATTATAATTTGCTTCTGTGAATTAAAAGTTGCCTTCAATGATTTATTAACTGACGTTTTCATTGATTTATCTACTGATTGAAAGTAGCAGCCCGGAATCAAATCAGTGATGAGGAGTCAACACTCACAAATCAACTCAGACTGCAACATTTGAACCTCAAACTTCCAGGGATTGGGTGAGCCAACCCGAGACAAGGCAAAGAATATTCTGTAGGCACTGAAAGCAGTATGGAGATCTTAGCTCACCAAACTCCTGTGGGACCAAGACAGCCATTAATGACGGGGAAAAAAGCATTTGCTTGCTTGCTTTTTTAACAGACTGAGTAGTAATGAACAAAGAATTGGCTTGTTCCCAATTGTGTTAGAAGCCAGCCTTGGAAGTGTGAACCTTTCCAGAACTACTGCAGAAATAAGAACCCCAGCCGCTCATTTTGTAGTTCCCTAGACAAACATTTTGTCCAATGCTACCAATTATGCACCCCAGAAATGCCTCTTTCAAAGAAATACCCATTGTTTGGTGAGTTGTTGCTTTCCTCTCCAGATCCCTCCATTGCTCCTTATCCCTTCTTCCTTGTTATTTTCCCCCATTCTGCTTCCCACCCCCCATGTGAAGGCTTTAGAAAAGCTTTGAAACATGTTGTTTCCAGATGTAGGCCCCAAGTGCCCTGTCAATAGCTTCCTGTCCTGTTGAGTTCAGAGCAGATGGAATTACACAAGACTTGGCTGAAAGAATCCAATCCTCCATCTCCTTAATTAAACCCTGGGATTGTACAGATCCTGCCCTGTTCCTGGCAAAGACCCTTGTACAATCCCACCCCCAGTGTTGCAAATGAGCAACTCATTAAAAGCCCAACATTCCCACTGATGAGGTGTTTTAAAACCAGCATTTTCCCTTCGACAATTATGTCACTGACCTCCCTAATTAACTCTGCAGCTTTTCAGAGCTGCCACGGAGGGTGGTGGTATGTTTACACCCTCTGTGAATAAACGGTGGTTTGTTGTCACAAAGTGCCATAAGTTAGAGGCCCTGTAGAAAAAAAATAGCAAGTTCGCTTTGTACTATGCCTTTCCGCAATTTTGATATGAGATGACTGTGGCATTTCCCCAGACGGCGAAAGTAATATTTGGAAAGAATTTCACCTTTGGGTGAGAATTTAGCTGCTGTTTTTAGAAAACAGTGGCTGAATTCGGACAACACAATAGTCAATGGTGGGGTAATAAACAACTTTACAGTTGTTCATCTAGGGGTTACTCCCCACACAACATGGTAATAAATAATCAACTGTGGTGTGGATTAGGATCAGCGTTGAGTTGACTATGGCAGCATTCGGACGACATGATAGTCAATACAACTGGCAACTGTTTCCTCCCCCCCCCCCCAAGTTGCTTATTGTGTCGTCCGAATTCAGCCAGTAAGTTGGCAAAATTTGCTATCCCCCCCCCCCCCCCAATCAATGGAATGGAATAACTTGAGATTTTGGAAAAATGAATGTGAGAGAAAGTGAACCTGACAGGTATTTCCATTCCTATTCTCATGTCTCCTCTGCTTCCACACTACTTACTCTTAGCAGAAAACTCTTTCTGGCATTCAGTTATTCTGGAATTCAGTTATTCTGGAATAGCTTGCCCTGCTTTGGCTTCTGAAGCAAGATGAATGAGTAAGGGCGCAATCCTATACATACTGTATTTAGACAGAAAAGAGTCCTACAACTTCCAGCTTCCCTCCAGCCAGCCATGCTGTGTGGGGCATGCTGAGAGTTGTAGGACTTTCTTCTGTCTATACATGCATAGGATTGTGTTCTAAATTGACTAGGGCTGAGCATTCATTTTGGAACAAATGAATCAAATAGTGTCCATTTGGTTCATCTTTCATTCATGCTGAAACAAACAATCAGAGCCTCCAATAAATAAAGAATTGGTTTGTCATTCATAGTCCATTCAATTTCATTAAGGGCATGTTTGGGTTGAGATGGGGATCTAAACAATCTGCTGGGGTTTTAAATTTCCCGTAGACTTCCTGGAGTGAAACCATTCTATTAGAGTCTATTGGCAATTTACACCTTTTCTAAAGTTAGTCATGGTAGACCCATTGAAATCAATGGGATCCAAGTCAGACTCATTCAAGTGCCATTGATTTCAGGTTGTGTCGATTTAAACACTTGCAACTGGGCTGGATGTTCCTACCTCCTTCTCCCCATGGAATCCCCTCCAGCCCAAAATGCTATGCAGAGGGCCAGCGGACATTGCTGAATGGGGTAGTCTGTGGTGTGGGAAGAAGGGGGGGATCCCTAAAAATTGTGCAGAGGCTCCTTGCATGAGGTATAAGTATGACTAAGTCTGGATCCAATCCTCTGTATTCTGGGACCCTTTTGCCCTGGCAGTGTGATTCCCCACTGAAACCAATGAGTGATGGAAAAAATAGGAGTTATGAAAACAAACTGAACAGTAACTAATGACTAACACATCAAATGTGTTTTCAACAAATGACACCAATGAGCTTTTTCATAGCAAAAAATAAATGGAATAGCAACCCCCTTTTTTTCTTACACACCCATTAAAACAGACTCCAACATTACAAAAAATACCCCAACCACCTTAAGAACTGTAATATAATATTTGGTCTCACAATGAATCTTGTGCTTGTTATGGGACAGCTGCGAACCAAACATATTCAGTGACATTTACTATCTAGTAGACAATTATGTCCATATGCATCCATTTATATACAAGTGCAAAACAGTCAAGACACATCTGCCCCTTACTCAGAGATTTAACTTCTAGAGATTCAGGGAGGAGGAGGGTGAAACCTGAAAAATGGCAACACTAGCAATATTCACACAAATATGATTTATAAACATTTCTTCCGAAAACACAATACAGGCAGAAAGGAATGTATGAGGTAAATAGGAGTAGTGGACATGTATGTGGTCATAATTTTATGCTTTGAAAATTCCTATTCCATTCCCTCAGGCTCAAGGTGGGTAGCAACCATGTTTATTAAAGCATATTCACAGTACATAATTATACAGCTAAAATTATAGTTTTGTTTCTTAAATTTTTGTTCTATTTTCATTCAATTTTATCATTTTATTAGCTGGTCTTAAATGCATTTTCACATTTTTAAATAATAATAATAATAATAATAATATCGAAAATACAAACGATAATAAGAGAAGGATTGCCAAAATAATACAATTCTAAGAAATAAAAATGTAAATATTGGGGAGATTGACAGGGTTGAAAAATAGCTATACACATTAATGCTAATGCTGTATTTAATCCCATATATTTGTGCTGATAAGACTGGCTCGTGAACCCCACCACGCCTGCTGGGGACATGCTGCCCAGATTTCCCTAATTACCATTGTTGGCGGGACTTCCCATTTTATTTGAATCCAGGCAGCATGGATTGTTTGAGGGGGGGGCAGAAACCCTCAAATAACACAAGGGCTGATGTTGGGTTACTTGATGATGGCTGACACCCTCCCCCACAAACAAGCCATGCTGCCTTTGTTCAGACAATAAGGCAAGGAGCAACAGTGAGGGTAATTCAGGAAATCCGGCCGGAAATGACAAGCACATGCATGCGGAGTTAACAAGCCACCATGTCTTATTTCATTTGCCGCGATCTTGCAAACAGGCACATTGTCTTTTTACAAAAGACAAAAGAAAGCTAAAATAACTTTGTAATAGATCACAATAGTTATGATGGGGATTTTATAGGAAAATAAGTGATCCCTAAAGCATATAGGTCTCAGTTCATTTAGGATGTTTTGCTGTTGTAATCTGTTTTTTAGATAGCTAGCATACCAAAACTTGCCTTGTATGAGTTAGCCCTTTAATTGTGTTGGCACAGACACTTAATTTTCATACAAGAAGTAACTGTACTGGATGTTCCTTAGTGATTAATATTTCACTATGGAATAGTTCACACTGATACTGTGGCAGAAAAATGATGACCACTTCACAAAATCTGATGAAGACGCTCCAGTTTTGAATTTCCCCTTAATCCCGTACTCCCTTTTTGTAGTGAGGACAATAGTGCATTCTCAGCTTTTGAAAAACATGAGGAAGAACACCCTTTTGACCAGGCTGGATGGTAGCTTACAGTTCATCATAGGAAATTTCATGATGATGAAATCATGTAGTAAGAAAGCTTATGGTACTCAATCCTCAAGATTCTGAGCTCACCACCAAAGCCCTGGAAAGTGGACATGAAAAGCCTCATTGTCTACTTGCAGAGCATGAACCATCCACAGGGGTGGGAGGAATTTAAAGCTATGTATAAATTGACTCTTGCATTTCTACATCCTTTTCATAGAGATTTGACAGTGGGGTAGATTTCACTGCATTTCTCCAGGAGGAAGAGATACTCTCCAATAATTTCTCAGGGTGTGGAGCTCACCATTTGGAATGGGTGAGAATTTTGTTTGATTCATTTAAAAAAAAAAAAGAACTTAGAAAAACTCACAAATTTATTTATAAATGAGATGGGAAAAAATTAAAAACTCATGTGGAAGAAAGTGAAACTGACAGATTTTTTTCATTCATGTAGACTAATTTGCTTAATTAGTTCTTAGAAGTCTATGTTTAAATCACTACCTTTTCATAGTGCTAAATTACGCCCCCCCTATTTTTCTGATAGTTTCCTCATCTAACAATGACATAGTAAGCAAATACAACATGGTTCTTTCCACATTAGGAATAGCTGTACCTATTTAATTTGACTGGTACAGTTGGGTGAGAATTGTGTGTGTAAGAATTGGTATAAGAACTACCAAAATGCACACATTTCTTCATTAAATGGGACAGAATAAACCCCAAAATTAAAAAAAAATCAACACGAGAGAAAATACAGTCAGTTTTTTGAGGGGTTGTGTTGAGAAAAAGAAAAATCCTTAGAGGTTGTCTCAGAAAAATGTTTTCTGAGAAATTTCAGCTCAGCTCTAAACTAAACGGATCTATCTGATTTCTGTCAATGATAATTTGAAGACTGAACAGTTCATCCCACCATGAGAAAAAGTTATTAGTCTTTTAGTAAGCTTCAATACTACTTTGGCTTGGATGTTTATTTTTTTCTTCTTTCTACAGTCTTGTTAATATTATTTCTTACTTTTAAAGGTGGGTTATCTGGAAGAAAACTGGAATACAGGGTTGTTTAATGGGATAAACTTATGTTTTCCTGAACCCATTTGTTTTGATTTTAAATGAAAAGTTAAAATCTGATTGTTCCGAAGGGAACAAGATCTAACTACCAAAAGGCTCAGAGCTTCCTTCTTTTATGTTGGTCTGAGCTTTCCCACAGGTAGGTATTACAGCGATACAGTAGACGGAGGCCTCTGGTCTGAAATCTTTGTGACTCAAGCAGTTTGAACAAAATCATTAGTCCTTGTAATATTCCTTTAAAAAAACTCTTTTGAAGAACCCTGCTTTGCTTTTGGAGTCATGCAGATAAGTGAGTCTACTTGGATCTACAGCCCATTACTGTGATAGAGGAATTCTTTAGGGCTGCTTTTTTTCCATCACAGGGGCTTGTAATGGATAGCAATAATTTATGCTTTGAACATAATCAATTTCCATAATATTCTATATGGAAGGATGGGGAAGAAATATGCTTCAATTTGCTTTTGACCAGAATTTAACCAGTTAGAATTGAATGCGAACTCGAAGACAATTTGCAGGTGGAAGTCACTACGTTTCCAAGCTTGCAATGAAAGTCAGGAAACCAAAAATTGTGTTCCAACAATGTGTACATTTTGAAAATGTGCAGGAAACTTGCGTACATTTCGAAAATGCATGCACACACACTTTAGTCGAGGGGAGAAAATGCATACAATTGAAAAATCTGCATAAAATGTATGTACGTTTGTAAAAGGCACATTGGGAGCACACAACCCAATATAGACTGGACTCAGATCAGGGTTTAAGGTGGAAATTGGAGAACTTTAACCAATTTGAGTTTTGCTGATTCACACACCCCTAACTATATCTCTTTTTCAATGGCATTTCTGGTTTAAAAGTAGAGCAGTGAACCCAGAGTTTCCTGTGCTGATATGTCCTCAGACAAGATTTACAGGGAGTGATTTTCCTGCTTTCAATCATTCATTTCCTTTTTTTTAAAAGGCATTAATTCCCCTTCCCAGTCAATTGCTTAAATTTCAGTACCTAAAGTCTAGCTTGTGCCCTCATATACCACTATATTCTCTGCTGCCTGTGACCTGAGTATTCCAGTGCTGTTTTCTTTCCTGAGTCAGGAAGACAGGGGCAGCTGGTTAGTGCCTTCCACTCATCCCTGTTATTTAGCCTACAGTATGTTTGCTTTCCTTCCACAGCTGCAGTTCAGCTCTATCTACTGTACCCTCCTCCATTCGGTCTCTGGCACCAATGTTGAGAGCCCAATTATACTCATTTGTATGGGTGTAGTTCCATCAAGCTTTGCGTTCTTGAGAATCAGGAGAATTCTTCAGTGCCTCTCCAGCATTTCTTTTGCTGCACATACAGAGTTATCAGCATCCAATCAAATGGATTAAAAACAAACACTTTTCATGTATAAAGATTAGCCATTATATTTTAGGACTATGCTTTTGCTTGAGATGTAAGTCTCTGACCGAGATATAAAGGCAATATATTAGGACTTCCCTGCTGTGCTATTTCATGCTAACTGTGTAATGATGTGTTTGTGCTGTTTGTTCACAGTGGACATGGAGGCTCTAGATATGATGCTGTATGGGTGGAATGAGCCTGGGGCTCATGCTCCCAAGACTGGCCCTAGAACAAATGGTGCACCAAGCAATGTGTAGCTATGCTGCTCCTCCTTCCATCTCTTCAGCTTTTGAGTTCCTTATTTTATTATTGCATTTATAACTTCTTTCACAACTTTGATGCACAATGTGTGTGCATAACTTGACATACAAGACATACAAGACTACATAATGTAAGTGATCTGATAACGATCATTCACATTATGGGCACTGAAGATGTACATTTTCTTATGGATAAAAACAAACAAACATTAACACAAAGCTGGCCACATTTGCCAATGTTACAAGTGAAGATGAACTGTTCGTAGTGTAGTTTTGATTGGAAAGTTGATGAGACAGTAGGGATGTTGGAGATATCTGCAACAGATTCAAATGAGTTCAGATTTCTTTGAAACTGACCTGCGGATTCTGCAGCAGACCACCTTCTTCTGAGTTGTCTGGATTTTGCATTTTTTTCACTTTTTGAGGGGAGTTGTGCACATTTGCATTCTGGTAAAAAAGAAGAAGTCTGATTCTGTCCATGGGTGGATGATGGAACAAAAAAAAAGGATGTATAAGAATTTTGTTTTTAGCCTCAAAAAATGCAAGCATGCCCTGTTCGCAGCTCTGAACGCAAGCGTGAGCAGATATCTGCTGAAAATGTTCATAAATTGCTGAACATATACTCACATTCAATTTGCACAATTTTCCTAACTTGTGCAAATTCCTCCCATAATCTGAATCACCCCTCCTTTACTCTTTCAAGGAAATTTGCACAAATTTCACACTTGATTCCATCTTGATTTGTGCAGTTTATCCATTTGTGCAGAGCAAGCAGTGATCGCAAACACAAACAGGAATTGGACATGAGTCAAATGGCAGCTGACATTTGGAGAATGCTGGTAACCTTGTTCACCCATCCCTATAAAAGATAACTGACAATCTGCGAAACACAGCTGGAACAAATTTAACAAAATCCATTCATCCCTACTGGAGAGCCCATGCAAGCCTACATTCTCAGACAGTCATCTGAGTCTTCTATCCCTAAATAGAGCCCTGCATATTCCCTTGAACAGGGATGCAATGTTCTATTGTGTGGTTCCACTCTGCCCGACCCGACAACTAAAACAGGAGCGGTACTGTAGTTGTGTCCGATCCTGACTGTGCACCAGTAGAACATAATACTGTGGTGGAATGTTTTCCTTCTCCCCTTGCAGCTTCCTGTGGACCTCCCAAATCTGATGTGGAGGTGTGGAGGATCCTCCAGGGCAGATTAGGGGGGGGGTGTAAGGGGAGATCTTGGGGGGAGGAGAGCAAAGGGAAGCCCCATCATGATGGCCAAAGTAAAACCATTTTTTAAACAGGGATCCAGAGGGGATCCAAGAAATTACAGGACAGTTTAACGTCTGTTCCAGGTAAATCAGTTGAGAGCGTTATTAAAGACAAAATTAGTAAGCATATAGAAGGAAAAGCCCTTCTGAGAAGGAATCAACACAGCTTCCGCAAAGGTAAGTCTTGCTTCACTAATATTTTTAGAGTTCTTTGAGAATGTCAATAAACATGTTGATGTGGTGGACACGGTTTACTTTGACTTCCAAAAGGCTTTTGATAAAGTCCCTTACCAAAGATTCTTGAGCAAACGTAGCAGTCATGGAATAAGGGGAGAGGTTCTTTTATGGATCAGTAACTGGTTAAAGAATAGAAAGCAGAGAGTAGGAATAAATGGTAAATTCTTCCAATGGAGGGAAGTAAATAGTGGGGTCCCACAGGGATCTGTATTGGACCATTTCTTTTCAACTTTCATAAATAATCTGGAATAAGATCATTTGTGGGAGTTTCAGAATAGATAAAAGGAAGTACTTCTTCACACAGCGCATGGTTAAACTGTGAAATTCACTAGCACAGATGTGGTGATGGCCACCAATTTGGATGGCTTGAAAAGGGGGTTGGATAAATTCCTGGAGGAGAAGGCTATCAATGGCTACCAGTCCTGATGGATATGTGCTACTTCCACTATCAGAGGCAGTAAACCTATATACACCAATTGCTGGGGAACATGGGTGGGAGGGACCAACAAGCATTGTGTTCTGCTTGTTGGTCCCTTGTCGATAGCTGGTGGGCCACTGTGGGAACAGAGTTTAGATTAGATGGAACCTTGGCTCTTCTTATGTTCTTATGAGCAGAAATCCTTATGTATGTCATTGGATTTGAGCCTTTTTATGCAGCAAAGCTTCTTTAGAAAATTGGAGATGTATGCACAAGTCATCAGCAAATGAAATGCTGTTGCCCGATTAACAGGCCTGAGGAAAGAATGCAGGAAACGCCCTATCCTCCCTTTTTTTTTTGTCATCCCCATTCAAATTCTGGAGGAAAGGTAGAAACCTAAGAGCCAATGACCAATTTGAAAAAAAATGTAATTCTTTCCTTCGGCTATGCACATACCGTACGTCCCTAGTCATATAACTTTATTCCCTCATGTTGTCACAAAGGGATAACCAAACTATATATATATATATATATATATATATATATATATATATAATCTCCCACTTGCCAACAGAATTACAAATGGCAATGAAGCAAAACATACTCTGTCATGAAAAGCTGACAGTCTTGTCTTGCAATATATATGTGTGTGTGTGTGTGTGTGTGTGTGTGTGTGTGTGTATTTTTAAAAAGTGTATTGGAATTGGGACAAGGAAAATGTCTGTTCTGGCAAAATTACAACACAACAATAACAAGTTCTGACCTGTTCTGCTCTCAATTAGATGCGCAAGCTTTGCATTCAGTCTTCTCACAAGGGGATGAGGTAACATCACACTCTGCTGGTTCATGGCCTTCTGTAACTCATCATGTTATGAAATGCAAATTGGCAGAGAGGGTGAAAAAAGGATCGACACATTGGCAAAGCTCTTTTGGTTCATACCATTTCTTCTCCCTCCACCTTCTTTTCCCCGTTCCCTCTCCAGTAATGATTATTTTTTACAGCCACACATCTGAAGGTACCTTTTCTCTTTTGTTTGGGCAAATGGCATTATTCATATCCCAGAAAGGAGAGGGGGAGGTTGGAACATCTGGATTCCAGGGTGTCTTTCTTGCAGCAATGGTCTTTGAAGAAAGAAACATTCTGTTTTCATTTCCCCCTGTGGTGTCATGTGACATGCTGATCTTTGTTAAACCTTCTAGCTTTTAGATTGGCTGCAATTATTGGGACCTTTGTTTTGTTTGGAGGAGAGGGACAAAACACAACTGTCAGTAGTAAGATAAAGCAAGATATTTTATTAATGGTTTTCTAGGTCAAAATCCGGATGTGATACAGTTGCCGGAACATAGCAAATGGGGGGGGGGGAGGGGGAACCACCTCCAAGCCAAAACAAAAAACAGATGCAACGAACATGATTGCGTTTACATACAGAACTACAAAGTCAAATACAAATTCCAAATGGCTGAAACTATGAAGCATGTGTGATGCATGATAGCTACACTTCAGCTCATCAGAAAATAAATCAAGTGAAAGAAGAGAGGAATGAAAAATACATTTTCAAGGACACTGAGCAAAATGTTGAACTGCTCCAGGTATAAGAATATGAACGTAAACCAGACATTCACCATAAAATGGTTAGAAATTATCAGAATCAATCCAAGTGGAAATATAGGACACAATCCAACCAAAGTTAAGCTCTCTGAGGATTCATTGATTTCAAGGGAATAAATTTAATCACTTGTTTAACTTCCTCCATTTAAGTCAGGGGTAGGTAACATGAGAACACAAGAAGAGCCATGCTAGAGCAGACTAAGGGTCCATCTAGTCCAGCACTCTGTTCATACAGTGGCCAACCAGCTGTTGACTAGGAACCCACAAGCAGGACATGAGTACAACAGCACCCTTCTGCTTGTGGGTAACCTGAGGCTCTAGTGCTGTGTCCAACCTCTGGTGGCCCACAGCTTCATTTTAAAAGTCCTTTGTATACAATCAGATCTCTGGAAAGAGCAATATATGCATTCCTGCTGCATGGGAAGAAAGAAGGAGAAATGGGGTGGCAGAAAAAGAACAGGGCTGTCCCATCCACTTTGGGCTCTGGCTCTACCCATGGTTGGCTTCAGCTCTGCCAACTGCCAACATGCAGCCCCTGACAGATTATCCATGACGGAACATGAACATAGGAAGTTGCCTTATATTGAGTCAGACCATTGGTCCATCGAGCCCAGTATTGTCAACATCAGGTTTCAGACAGGATTCTTTCCTCACCCTACGTGGAAAAGCTGAGGAGCGAACCTGGGACCTTCTGCAAGTAAAGCATGTGCTCTACCAGTGAGCCATGCCCTTGGACAGAATAAGTGTGGCCCTTGTCCACCATGATTTAAATCACTGGACTTTATGTGCTTAACTTTAATTGGAGAGTACTGATACGTAAGAAATAGTTTGGTTTCATTATGGGGGACTTATACTGTAGGTCTTTACAAATCGAAAGACATATTCCATGAGTCACTCTGTTAAGACCTTTGGATTAGTAATGGACAAAGGCAATAGTCAGGACAAGTATAGTTTTGAATTTCTGCTCATTCCAATGTGTTATATTGGTTAAATGTGTACATGATAAAGCAGTCATCTGAATAGTTCGCCATGATGCATGGTGCTGGTGTGTTATTGTTTTGTGCTCAGTGTGGTACACTTGTGGTAAAGTGCTCCGAAGACCAGTTTATGTATTAATTTAATGCTATCAGCAGAGGAACGTTATCAGCAGAGAATTTTTAGAAGCCTGATTTTCACTGTGTGAATTGGTCCTTGGTCTCATTGGTAAACAGTGAATTCACACACTTGTTTTTAGAGAAGTATAAATCATTACTCAGACATTTACATCTACATTTTATATAATCATTTAAAAAATAGCCCATGTGCAAGGGTGTGAGAGATATGAGCTATGCTTTCATCCAAAGTTCTCTCATCTGTACATTGGGAACATGGGAAAGTTGCCCTTTGAACATTCCCCTTTACACTAGTGTTGTGCCAAACTTTCATAGGAATACAATTTTGTAGTGAAAGTCGCCATTTTGGGGGACAAAAAAGTTTGACGAACCTCTTCTGCTTTCCACTCTTGCACTCCTATTTTTGCACCTGCTCGCAAACATTGGTCCTCCAATCTGCTACTACAGTCTTCTCCAATCTGATATCCCCAGATGTTTTGGAATTCCCATCAGTCCCAGCCAGTATGGCCAATGATCAGGCATGCTGGGAGTAATAGTACAAACCATTTGGAGGGCACCAGGTTGTTACTGCATCAGGGAATGACGAAAAGCACCCCTATTGGTGAGGCACATCCCTATATGCATTTGATTGAAAGCAATGCTTTGCAGATGAACAACATTGATACTTTCTCATCCAAAAGTTCATTTGAATATAAAAATTGTTCCTATATGCAGAATTTATTTTAATGGGATGATCATTTGGATGGATATCCCAATAACAGAGCCTGGGATGGTTTTGCTTTTTTTTAAAAAAAATAATCTTAAGTTCTTTCCATCACGAATATGAAAACATTTGTGAACTTTGGTAAATTGTTATCAAAAATGAACTGAAACAAAATTTCCCCCATCTGCACTTGACAAATTCAATAGGTACATGGAGAGAACCACTGATGTACTGGCTTGCCATATAAAAGATAATGAGCCTGTCAGAAAAAAAGACATGGCAACTCTAATTCAATATCATAAGCATGGTTGAACACGGGTTGAATGTGTGCGCTTCCGTTTCCCCCATGCTTTTTTTAAAAAAATAAATCTCTAGTTCTTTCCATCCCAAATATGAAGACTTTTGCAAATGTTGGTAAATTCTTATCAAAAATGAAGTGAAACAATTTTTTTCACCAGTCCCTGTGTCGTGAGTTGCCTTGACAATAAAAATGCTGTTCCTCTCCCTACCTCTGGTACCTCAACTCCCTTGTGAATAGTTCTGCAATCTTCCACAAAGGGGAGCCAAAACATGTCAGAGGGTGGGATTTGTTTAACATGGAGAAAAAAATGTATATGAAATTGAATTCCTCCTTTTGGCTCAGCATTACCTTGGACTACTCTTTGTCGCTGGACATTACCCAGAAGCAAACAAATCCCAGAATGACACCTACGAATCATTCCTGTGTAGTCATCGGAATCAATGCACTGGTTGGCAAAAATGTCATTCATCAAACAGCCAAAGGGGAGATATATGACATGGAGAATAACTATAATTAGGAGGAAGAATCTATCAATTCTGAGAAGCAGGCATATTTAATATTTCACAAATTTTAGTGTAGGAGTATGATGTTACATCAAGGTGGATATCTTTGGAGTTGCATTTATTAGCAAGGTATTTCAAAGTAATTTACACCTCACAAATTCCTTCCTGGTGGATATTGTTTGTACCTATCAATCTCCTATAAGTGATCAGCAGCTCTCTGAGTTCTAGTTACCATTTTTGTCTTGTCTTTACACTTCTTGTCACCAGTCTGCATAGAAACCTCCAACTTACTTTGGGTTGCTCCAAACGTTTCAACTGTTCTATCTGGTTCAAGAATGCTGTTTTATACACCTGGGGATTTGGCTTAATGGCCTCCGAATTGGTGCCTGGCTTTCTCCTGCAGCTCTTACAGGTTAATTCCATGTGAACAACAATTGCCATCTCCAGGGGTTTCCCCTCACGTGCTGACTCCGTGATAGAGAGCTACACAGGCACAAGTAAATTTAATTCTTCACCTTTTCTTTGTTTTAGCAGATCAGTGGTCCAGAAGAGGGAACATGATCAGGGAACTTTTCTGCCTTTGTTATAACTTATGATGAATCTTATCTTTTAGTTTTACCTAACAGAACCTTATTGTTCTGACATTTAAGAACCTTTGTTTTGAGATAGTAGTATAGCTTCCTTTGTAACTCTTTAATGCAGGGATGGTCAACTTCTGTATTATTTGGGAGGATTCTATTCTCCACACAAAAGGGATCTGGACTAGTGATGGGGTGAATACCCTCTTCCGATTAATAGGGTAAGAAAACCAAAGTATTCCCCCCCCCCAATGTGGCAAGACTAATTGTAAGCCAGATTGGACCCTTCTGTGTACCCAAATAGTATCATAAGAAGTGCAAAGGAATCTAACACCTTTGCATGTGCCAAATTTGTAATTTCCTCAGCCAAGAAATACAAATTTTGAGAAAATAACTAGTTTAAAATATTTTGCTGCACAGACTGACTACATCACAAACAATAAATTTCCATAATAAAGTTGGCTCCATTTAGCAGTAAAGCCTTCAGAGTTATGAAGCTCAGACACAGTATTACATACAAATATGTGCTTTTATATCAGGGGTGGACAATTTGTAGCCCTCCATATGTTTTGGAGTACAACTCCCATCATCCACCAGCAGTGGCTATGCTGGCTAGAGCTGATGGGAGTTGTAGGACAAAACAGGTGGGTAACTCATGGAAGGCCACAAGTTACCCACCTGTGTTTACATGTTGTAAAATCTGAACGCTATAGTAGGGAAAAGCTCAATTTCTTACAACCTGAAAGCATTTTTCTTTTCCCTGTCAATTAAAATAGCAAACTATGTAATGGTGCCGGATAGGTTTGCTTTGGGGAGGGGGGTATGTTTGGCCAATGACCCACCAGTTGGCCTTTCTGCTTTAATAAATTGTTTGAGTAGTTCCTTGGGATTCGACCCTTGGAAAAAGGATGGTATTGAAAGGTACTGGTATTTAATTTCTATGCATGTCTTTCCTATGTTTGCATGGATTTCAATTTCCTTTAAGATGTTTCTCACAGCTGGTTAAACATTAATAAGGAGGTGGAAGTGCGGCTGTAGCCATTAGGATTTCTACAGTATGCCTTGGTGAGTTGAAATATGGTGTTAGATGAATCAATCAAGGTCCTGAGCAATTTCCATCACGTTTCATTTTGGGGCTGGGTTGGCCGTGATTAAATGTGACTCTTCAGCATCATAGCATGTGAGTTAAGTGAAAATGTTGTGTTTTTCTTTAACAGGTGAGCTTAATTTCCTGTAACCTGCTAAAAGATGCCCACAGCTCCTCAGCTGTGAATTTAAAGGTTTCCAACAGTCTTGAGTCTTTTAGACACCCCTTATAAATATACTAGCATTTAATGAACATATAGGAATGGTGCTAAAAATGTGCTCAATGGTTTCTTTCCTTCCCCTCTGTGGGCCATGGCTGGGAGGCACCAGGAACAGAACTCTTTAATGAGAAGAATGTGGTAACATTAAAAGAGAGAGAGAGAGAGAGAGAGAGAACGGTCAACCTTCCCATTGTTGAGATAGAAGCCAGGCTGGCCATGTCTGCTTTGCATCTGAGCTTGACAAGGGTGGTTCTCATTTCCTCTCTCTCCTTTCTTGACTAATCCTTCCTACAAAGATTTTTCCTGTTGAATAAATTGGGCCCAGTGTTTATAATTAGTATCTTCCTGCTTTCCCCTCCTCATATATATGCATTAAAAAAATAAAAAACCCTACAGAACCAAATGGGTAGCTTTCATATTTATAGTCATACAGAGTAAAGCATATTCATACAGACTAAAATGCAAAGCACTAAAAACTCATCATTAGAGGTTTTAGCAATCAAACTCTCTGTACTAGCTGCCCTCTCACTAACAGAAATGAATACGTTGTACCATGATAAGGGTGGGAAAAGAAAGAAACAATGGTCACCTTCTATTTTTCCCTTTGTATCAGCGAAGAAAAACAGTGAAGATAGTGTTGTGAACCGCCCAGAAAGCCTCGGCTATTGGGAGGTATGGAAATAAAATAAATACTAGTAAAATACAATAATATGGACTATATGGACAGACACAATACATCTGCAAAAATTATTTACCAACAACTGGCCATGAACCTCATCAAACAATCTATGCCATACTATACATATTCATCCAAAACAATCTTGAAAAATGCAGATCATAAAATATACTAGGACAGAACAATTCATATGGACAAGACAACTGACCAGATATAACTGCTATAGACAAAAAGAAAAATGCACGTACCTCATTGACATAGGGGTTGGTTTACTGTGGGAAGGATCCCTCAAATAATTTAGGTTGCCTGAGTGTAAGCCCCATTGAACATTAAGACTTCTGAGTAACCATTATGGTGTTGAATTTTGATTTGGGATTGGTAAGTGGTAAGACAACAACACCCACCCACAAGTAATTTGAAGCTCTCATCCTTATATCCCAAGGGTCCAGAACCTCAGGTCCAGGGGGATAATCTGGCCCTCCAGGGATCCCAATCTGGCCATCTGGGGTTCTCCAAAAGGCCACATCCTCTTCCCATATCCCCACCACCATCGTTTGGTGGTTTCCCAGCTTTTCTGCAGCGAAGTAAAATATTCTGGGTACATTTTGTTTGGATATTTTTGGCCCCACCCCTTTGCCTTTGGCCCTGCCCTCTCTTGCCTTTGACCTCATGGCTGTCGAGAGCTTTTCTGTAATATAATTCAGCCCTTTAGCTGAAAGAGGTGCTGCACACCTGCTCTAGCCAGTTGCCTGGGAGTGGGACTAAACCCGACTGAAGTCATGCATAGGATTGCATTGCAAGTAAGCAACGTTATAGAAATCCACCATGGATTCAAATGAATTCTGATTTATCTGCAAATTCTGCAAGCTGCAAATTCTGCAACAGACCAGCTTTTTCCAGAGCATGCAGGCTCACATACCAGTTTTTCACTTTGGGAAGATGTGCACATTAGCTAGGGTGAAGACTGGGCTCTTGTATCTTTAACAGTTGTAGTGAAAAGGGAATTTCAGCAGGTGTCGTTTGTATGCATGCAGCACTTGGTGAAATTCTCTCTTCATCACAACAGTTAAAGCTGCAGGAGCTGTACTAGAGTGACCAGATACAAAAGAGGGCAGGGCTCCTGCAGCTTTAACTGTTGTGAGGAAGAGAAAAATTCACGAGGTGCTGCATGCATACAAATGACATCTGCTGAGATTCCCTTTTCAATACAACTGTTAAAGATACAGAAGTCCTGTCCTCCTTTTCATATGGTCACCTTACGTTAGTACAAGGGCATGAGTGTGAATGTGCAGTTGTGCAAATGCACAATACTAATGCGTATTAGTACAAGTATCACCAAATTCTGGTTTAAAAAATCACTTGTGTCAATGAGCAGATGACGGAACAAAAGACACCTGACAATCCACAAAACACAGACAAAACAGATATAGCAAAATCTATACATCCCTAATTGTAAAGTAGCATATGATGTGTGCTTCTTTGGCCTCCTCCACACGGGGCGTTTAATGAGCCTTGAAGGCTCATTATAAATTTTACCTACACACGAGCGGAGCGCAAAACGGGCGTACAGGCGCGTTATCTCCCCGATAATGCGCATTTTCGAACGCGCGTTAAATAGCGACTTTTATTTTGCTCCGGCCGTTAAAGCGCATTTTCGCTGTGTGAACAAGCGATTATGCGCATTAACTACCTGGAAAGCGCTTTTTGGGCATCTTTTAATGCGCTTCGCCGCTTCTCGCCGCCTCCCGTGCAGAGGGATTGTGAGTAAATGCGCCTCCGCGATAATGCGCATAATCGCGGAACCAGGCGCAAAGGCGCATTCTTGTGGAGGGGGCCTTCGTCTCTGCAAAATGATGATGATGATGACATTAACTACTACTACTAGTAGCAGCAGAAGTGGTATTTCCATAGCATTTCTCGTTATCGCAGCAAAAAGCCCTGTAAGGTGGGTTTGTATTATTGCCCCAGATTCCTCAATCCAATCTAGTGTGGTGGTGCGTGGGTTCTTGTGTGATCTTTTTCTTTGCCAATCATATCAGGAGTACTAGTCCTCTAATGGTGCACCCAATCCTCAGATCTGGGTCATGTGGACAAAGGCTGAGAGAAAATGGCATATCTAGGGGCAATTGGTGAGTTTATTGCCTAGGTGAGCAATCTGAACTAGGTGCAATTTGAAGTGAGGGGGTCAGCATGATATATACAAGATCTTCTTGAAAAAGACTCCGGTCCAATCCCTGCACCCTGTCATGAATCTAGGCAGCCTTTGGCAAGTCAGCATCCTTCAGCATAACCTGCTTTGCACAACTATCACTATCAATTTGGTATTTGTAAAGCAATTTATAATTAAAAACGGTGTTATAAATGATACATAATAAACCTGTGTAACAAGAGTTGAGTACCAGTAGCAACTCACCTTGTGGAAAGCAGTGGTGTGTGAAACAACTGTGGCTAATATTGATTCTTGAGAAAACAACTTTCTTCCATAGAACTGGCCACCCATTTTTCTGCCCCTTCTATTGTGCCTTTAAGAGGACTGAGTCAGTGAGAAATTACCCAGATGCAGCTTTTCCTGTCATGGAGATAAAGCGAGGCATTATTTATGAAGATCACCTCTCCGTGTGTTTCTGATGATATGTGATTTTCAAAAGCACCTTTATTTCTGGGTGTTTATGAGGTATAAAAGTACCACAACAAATTGACTTCTAATACAGTGCTTTTTGTGTGGATTAATCTTGAATCTATCCAAGAGCACACCGTGAAATGTGTTGTGAATTCTCCCACCAAAACCTGACACGGCATCTAGAGATAAAACAATGAGAAAAGCTTCACTTGCTTCATTTCTATTTGACACAGAGGTTTCTCTCAGGAGCTGAAGTAGGACCTAAAAAAAATTCACAACTGTTTTCTTTATCTTATTTTTCCTTTCCAATTCTCGTTTCAACTTTTAAAATTATTTTCATGACATCAACAAGCTAAAAAACACATTCTACATAACCAAACAATGATAGTAACCAACACATAACCAATACACATATAAAAAACAATCCACCGAGTTACAATAAATTTCTGTTTTTCCCCCCAGCAAAGGTATTTGACCCTATTTTCTCTTGCATATAAACAGTAAACTAGTTTCCCCACTTCCTGTTATTTTAAACATTTCTGTCTTATTCCACAGACAAACAGATAATTACATAAAAAATCACAACCATTTTCGATGTGCTTCTTGAGGGAAAAGCAAGGGCTCTATTGCAGCCTGGTTTATTTGGTAGACTTCATTGCTTCATTTTTGGTTTATTTGGAACACTGTATTCCTCTTGTCTAAAATAAACAATTCAGAGTGCTTGAGATATGTTTTATTCTTGCATAATACAATTTGAAAGTAATTCAGTGTCCAAGATGGAAGCACTCCCCCCGCTCAGCTACCCTGAGCTAACAAGGGAAATTATTCTCTTGAATGAAGTGAAAACAAGTTATGCATTTCTGAAATCGCAGTTGTGAGGTTCATTTCCATAGGATCATTAAATTGCCCTCTTCCTGAGACCCTCTTTCAACAAAATGTCATTCAGCAGCACTTGTAGCTAAATGTCACATTAGCATTCCCTGACCTTCTTGTGTGGATGGGAGGCTTCTGTGTCCCTGCTGTCAATGAGCAGCTGGCCATGAGTTCCAGAAGGTCCTATAAGTAGGCCTCTATTTATTTCAATTGCTTACTCTGTGGTAGTTTCTTACTCTGTGGTAAATATTAGCACATTTATAATGTACATATATTTAAAAAATGGATACTTCATTGTTTGCACTCAATATATTATGAATGCAGGACAGCCTTTTGTGAACCATTCTCCCTTTCCAACATTTCACAATGACTGTGGCATAACGGTTAAATGAGGATAAATGGCATGGTTCAAATCTTGCCTCAGTCATTAACTCTGTGGGAAGCCGTTGGCAAATTACTGAGCTTCAGCCCTGCCCCCTACTTCGTAATCTGGATCTAATAATACTGGTAGGGCCGTGCATTCCTGTTGAAACAAACAGGGCTCATTTATTTTATTTGTTACTAATAAAGGGATGAACGTCAGAGTCAAGAATGAGTTCCAAATGTCATTTGTGTTTTATTTGTTTATTCATTATTTATTCGTTTTCATTTCATCCTAACAGGTGAAGATTACTGGGACGTGATGAAAGGAAGAGGTTGATATTGTTAAATGTTCAGTCTGAAGAACATTTTAGCCAAAGTATCCAACTTTCTTATAGGCCTGCTTTCCACACAGAATCATCCAATCACAGTGGCAAGGGGAGGGACTTGGAAGTTTATAAAAGAAGGAAGACAAAAGCCCTATTCACGCATTCTGAATAATGTGTGAGAAGAGGGAGTGCTCTAGCCCCTTCTCTTCCTTCCTTGTGTTCATTCCCTTCTACTTGTTAAAGGCATCTTGCTGAAGAGGAAGAGCCTCATGTATCCATGGAGGCTCTCAATGCAATTGAGAATGCTGGAAAATGCAATTTTATTGGACTGTGATGAGTATAGTTGTATTTTAGTTGTATCATTTAAAAAAAATGTAAGCATATTGGCCCAGAAAGGTGGAATAAAAGCTCTGTAATAAAAAAGTAAACAACGGTATTTTGCGACTTTTGGGGCCATCTTTGCAAAACCTTACCTCACTCTAGATTGAACAAGAGTCAAGTCTGACAGTCACCTAATGAGCTTTACGATTAAGCAGAGATTTGAATCTGGATCATCCTTGTCTAACCCCAAAACTATCCACTAGTCTGAATCTCTCTCTCTCTCTCTCTCTCTCTCTCTCTCTCTCTCTCATCTGTCACCTATCTATCTATCTATCTATCTATCTATCTATCCTATCTAATCTATCTATCATTTTAGGGAATTGTTGTTCATAGCCATGACACTGTCCTAATGAACCCATGACACTTCTCTGCAAAATCTGTGTGAGGGGATGCCAGCATTTCTAAATTGTTTTGCGCACACCAATTCCAAACATATTTTTGAAAGTCTTCTTGATTTCCTAGTTATAATCCAGTTGGGAAATGCTGAAGCAGGGAATCCCAGTGCTGGCATAGTACCCTTCCATTCATAGAAGAGAATAAGAAACACCTCTGTATGCCTGGCTTTGGGTCACATCCAAGATGTTTAGGACCAAATTCTCAATCTCACTGACTGCAGGGATACAAAACCAAGTTCTCAAGGAAGTAGATCAGGTCAAGGGGTTTTATTGTAAAGCTTTCAAATTCTGATGACCTTTGGGAAAATGTAACCTGGCATATTTTAATCCTGTTAATATACATAAACATGTTTATTATGTATAATTATTATACCACACACCAAACTCTGTTTCCGCTGCAAAAATGGAAAGGAAATGGAGGCCTTCCATTGCTATTAAGGCCTTTTAAAACTATTTTGTTGGCATACGCCCCATTCATTTATGAAGGCTTTGTACCCATTTTTTTTTCCAGTTCATAGCCTTCGCATATCATACCTGGAAGATCTCAAACCAGGAGATGAAAGCCAACTTTTTCTTTTTGAAATGTCTATGCAGTTATGGATGGAGTATTGATGATCACGTTTTATGGCTGGATTTGTTTTTACTGCCACCTTGATCCTTGCCTTTTAGGGTCAATGATAAAAGAGCAAGTCTTTAAACAGAAGTGGAGTGAGGGGAAGAAAAAGATAAGTCCTCTGAGGTCTTGAAGAAATGTAAACTCCTTCAAACTCCTCACCATTGGAATAGAGATCATGCTGGAAGATGACACATTCCAAAAGTGAGATCATGAATCGCCTCATCTAAAAGGGAGGGAAAAAGAGGGAAACTAATACACGAGGTGAGCCAGAGGGCAGACAGATGTGAGTCAGTGAGAGGAAAAACAGAATGATGGAAGGAAGCCTGAGACAGGCATTGATCACTAAAAAGCTGGGAAACTATGCTTTTCAGAGCAATCTCAGACGGGGGTGATTGTCATTTTACATTAATTTTGTACTCTTGGTATGAATATCTCTGTGCAAACTAATCTCACCTAGTGTGAGGGAAGGATGGCGATCAATTTTACCTCACATCCTTTAAAATACTTGGAAGCCCTGAGAAGGAAAAGATAGGGAGGGAGGTCCCTTCTGTGTGTGTTAAAGGAGATATGTGCTAAAGGAGATAATGAGTGTGTTAACAGAGATACAAGGACGTATTTTTGCCTCACTGGGATCTAACCCAACATACAGAATTTAAAGTCAGAATTAGCAATGCTTGCAAAATTATCCTCATCCACATTTCCCTCCAGATTTACGGGGTTCCAAATGATCATATCTTGTTTTTTGGAGTGGTGCCAGTGTGTTAGTGGTCTACCCTTCTTCTGTTTTTTTGTTTCCCAAACTTGTGCATGCAGTTTGCCAGGTTTTTTTTTCTTTTTCCCTTTTTGCATTTCCCCCTGAAGTGAATGCATGTGCACACTGATTAAATCAATGCATATCAAGGAGTTTGGATGCAATCACATAAAAACTTATTATTGCATTGATTTAATCAATATGCATATGCGTGGGAAACCTGTAAGAACTGGGGTGGGATGGGATGAACTGAAAACTGGCAAACTGTGCATGAAGCAGTTCTGAAATTAATTTTAATAATTCTCCATAAAATTAAAATGTGAAGTGAAATGAAGCCACAAAATAATAATGGATTGTGTTGGAACGTGGAAATTTAAAATTGGCTCTAGGAAAAGTTACATGGTAGGCACACCTACAGATGATGGGGGGTGGGGGAGAGACCAGTGTCCCTAAATGTGGATTGCTGCCAATCACTTGTAGAGTTGGGGTAAGCAGATGCGCTTTTGAACTGAAAAGTGGGAGGTGAGAAGAGATTATGAAACCTTCTGCTGGCAATTACATTTCCTCTGCAGCCCTCCCCTCAAGGGCTTTCCTCCCTGGTTGAGTTCCAGTACTGGAAATAAACCTGATTAGCAGAATAACGGCTTGCAGGAAAAAGGGACCAAACCATAAAGGAAATATATCCCAGCTAATGAAGAAAAATCCAACTGATCAATTGGAATATATAAACTGATAAAGATAAACAAAATTGACAAACCTAATGCACAACAAATAGAAGTGAAGCTTGCATAGGTGTGTGTGTGTATTAACACCACTGAAGAAGACCTATGATCAAAATGCATTTGGTTATGTTTTATTTGGTGTTTTTTTTAATTGAACACTATGATAGTTGTATGTTTTAATGGGAAGACATAAAGTTTGTTTTCTATTCATAAAATTGTTATTTTACATTGAATTTTTTGTATATAATTAATTTGAATGGTATAACATATGAATCTGCAGGGAGAGGAGTTCAACAAGCCCTGCTTTATGGCTGATTGACATCAACTTGCCTTTGAAGAAATAGGGCTGCCACCACCTTGTGCCAATTCATGTATTCGTTTCTGACCTAGTTACTGTGATTGTGCCAACTGAAGTCCACATGGTTGCAGAATAATGGGCTCAAGTTACAGGAAGCCAGATTCCGGCTGGACATCAGGAAAAACTTCCAGACTGTTAGAGCAGTATGACAATGGAACCAATTACCTAGGGAGGTCGTGGACACTCCCACACTAGAGGCATTCAAGAGGCAGCTGGACAGCCACCTGTTAGGTATGCTTTAGGGTGGATTCCTGCATTGAGCAGGGGGTTGGACTCAATGTCCTTATAGGCCCCTTCCAACTCTACCATTCTATGATTCTATGGATAACTGCTTGTCTAAAATTACCTCTACATGAAAATGGCTAACATTGCCTTTGCACAGGAAAATCCTTCAATATGATTGCAATTATTTGTTTGGAAGTGTATCTCCAACGTTCTGTTGTAACCACAGTATTCTGGGCTGCCTACAACTATTTAAAAACATACACAAACATCTTTTTACAATAATAATACACCATACAAAAATTAATAATACTACAAAATCTTTGAAAACAGAGATAGGAGCAGGAGATTAAAAAAACCTTAAAAAAAACCTACAGCAGGTTAATCTTTTAAAATATTGACTTTGATGTGGTAACTTAGGGCCTTTATCACCTCAGACATGGACATAGGAAATGTTCCTATGACAAGTTGAAATATTCCCCCAACTGAAAGGCCAGGCAACTTCTATTTCTTGATCAGCAGCAAAGTATACAAAACGGGGAAAATAGTAGGGGTGTGCAATGGATCGAGTCCGATCCACGATCCAGACCCGATCCAGGGGAAATCAGATAAAATTATCTGATCTGATCCCCAGCATCTGGATTGGCTGATCCAATCCGATCCGAAAAGGACTCGATCCGTATCTTGTTGGATCAAAGGATAGGACCCCCTCCCCCAACTCATGCCCCTCACCTGCCGGGGCCGTCCACAGACGGCCCCGGCAAGTAAGGAGCATGAATGCGGGGAGGGGGCTTACCTGCCAGGGCTGTCCGCAGCGGACGGCCCTAGCATGTAAGGAGCGTGAGGGAGAAGAGGGGGCTTACCTGCCGGGGTGTCAGCTGCCATCCGCGGGCACCAGTGGGCGCCGGTAGACGGCAGCGGACAGCCCGTCAAGTAAGAAGGAGGGAGGGGGCCACCACTTTCCTGCCGGGGCATCCACCGCCTTCACCTGCCATAGATCTACTGATCACTAGACTTCATGCTCTACTGAGGACTAGGCCGTGAAGCCTCGTTCTCAGTAGATCTACGGCAGGTGAAGGCGGCGGATGCCCCGCCAGGTAAGGAGGATCGCCGGGGTGGGGGCTTACCTGCCGGGGCCTGTCCGTTGCCATCCGTTGCCGCCCAGGCAGTAACAGATGGCAGCGGACGGGCCCGCAGGTAAGGAGGATCGTGAGGGGGGAGGAGGAGGGGGCTCCCACTTATCTGCCGGAGCCATCCGCTGCCATCCGCTGGCACCCCCGGGTGCCAGCGGATGGCAGTGGATGGCCCCGGCAACTAAGGAGCGCGAAGGGGAGGAGGGGGCTTATCTGCCAGGATCATCTGCTGCTGTCCTGTCCGCGGGCACCAGCGGACAGGAGCAGAAGCCCCCTGCAGGTAAGAAGCGCGAGGGGGGAGGGACAGGGAGGGGGGAGTTAGCTTTCTTTCCCCCAATGCAAGTCTATGGTGAAAAATGGTGGCCGATCTGAAAATCCGATCCGGGGGACCTCCGATTTTGTTCCGATCTATCTGGAACAAAATTGGAGATCCCGATCCAGTCCCGATTTGATCCGGGGGGTTCGTGCACACTCCTAGAAAATAGTACCTCAGAAAACATTCGTTGGTGAAGGAGGCTTAGCACAAGAGAACAGTAAAGTAATGGTGTATGGGAGGGGTATGTACCAGTGGGCAGAGCAGGGTGGTGGGAGAGGAGGTCATAGATCCACGGATCAACAGGCCTGTCATCTCCCATTCCCATCCCTGACAAGGTAAGAGGGTTAGATGGGCTTAGCGGCTTATCATGTTAAATGCAGTTTGGGAGGAACAGGAGGTGAGAAAGCCTCTATCATTCCTCCTGCGCTGTCTGGCTCCTTTTAGCAGGGCTTAGCCTGGACTGAGAGGTCCCAGATCTGAGCCTTCCATCTAAAAGGTGTCAACGTTGCACCCTTAAGCTGCAATCCTATAACACCTTCCTGGGAGTAAGGCCCATTAAACTCAATAGTGCTTATTTCTGAGTAGATACATATAGGCTTGCACAATTTCCTCACGGAGGAAAGTTTAAAATGGAGGAATGAGGACTCTAGCACATCACACGGCATCCCCAAAAGGTGAAAATAGGGACCAAATTTGGGCATGGATATACAAGGGACAAATAACTAGAAAAATGGGATGGTTGGAGTGTATAAATTCAGTACAACTTTGCATCACTATGATACTACATTTTAGTATAGTGTTCTGGGCTGGAGTCTCGAAAGAGACCATCCAGGGAAGCACCTGATGCACTCAACCTTGCTTTTTTTGCAACCAGTCTGTTTTCCTAACTTCTTCCTCACTCACACACACTCGCTTTCTTTCTTTCTTTAGGCAAAAGGGGCATTGAAAGTTATGAAAATACTGAAATAAGCACTTTTTATTTTAAAAGAGAGTTGTTGTTTTTCTGGCACTCAGCGAAGCATGGGCTCAGTTTTCTACTGGGTAAGGTTCATCCAGTGTGGAAGGACAATAGGGCCCTTGTTCTCAAGTCCACTGCTCCACTGCCATACAGGAAGGGTATTTGAAGGTCATGCAGAGCACACAACTGCCCAGCAGTATTTTTACTAAAGGAGACATAAACCTGATGGATGGCAGGGGCTTTCTGTTGAGCCTTGCTAAGGAGCCCAGGTCCTATGGAATAGCAAAAGTTTTGGCTTGAGCCAGCAGAGAGATTTTTTTTATGGGCTTTTCACTATTTTAATGTCTTTTATTTTTCTTGGTTTGGTTTGAAACAACTCCAATACTTTGATTACAGGCTAAATCCTGTTTCTCTGCTAGTGTAGTGAACGGTTGTTTTGTTGGGCAATGCTGAAGTTGAATTTAGTGTTGGATAACATGAGGAAGGTTTGATGGTTTAGCTTGGTACCATAAGCTCATACAAATTCACAGTACAGTTGACTGGGGGTGAGATGTGCTGGAGATGTAGGCTGACCAGATAAAATCTGCTAATGTAACTTTAACAGTTGTAGAGAAAAAGGAATTTCAGCCAGTGTCATTTGTATGCAATTAGTTCCTGGTGATATTCCTTCCTCATCACAACAGTTAAAGTTGCAGGCACTATACTAGAGTGACCATATACAAAAGAAGGCAGGCTCCCTGCAACTTTAACTGTTGTGATGAAGAGGGAATTTCACCAGGAAGTAATTGCATACAAATGACACTGGCTGAAATTCCCTTTTCTCTACAACTGTTAAAGTTACAGGAGCCCTGACCTGGATTTTATGTGGTCATCCTATGGAGATGTGATAATGCGTATTATCAGATGAGAGTTTTATCACATGCTAGTTACTGGCACTCATGGTTTTTTGTGGGTCCTTTTGATGCTGTTGTCTGCCTTCCACATATCTTCCACTTCTTCCTGTCTTTTTTCCGCAACAAAATAAGACTCACTAAATCTGTGTTTTTTAAAAACGAAAACAAAACTTGCCGCCATTTTCTGCTGTGTGCAGGAAAAGCAGCACAATAAAAACGCCTCTGAATGGGCCACATGATTGCTGCAGCTTCCTCGTTCTTCCCTGTGTGAAGGAAGAGGAAGCTGTTCGTCCCTATTGTGGGACAGCAGCAGGAGGCCAAAGCAGCAATAGGGAAACATGATTTTCCCTCCATCTGCTGATGCTCAAAGAGAAGGAGAATTTTCTTTACCATTTGTGGTGGTAATATAGACATGCTAAGAGATATTGCCAACAACTCTCAGTATCTCTACCTATAAAGGGGAAAGTATGTGTGTGTCACGTATGTCTGGAAATGTTTACCCACTTGCAGATGAGTTAGAAACTTGACACGGTGACACAGTGATAGGTCTGGCTGTACAATTTACTAGAAAAATCTAAAAACACGAATTTTGGGGGTTTAAGTATTTTTAAAGAACTTAATAAAAACCTAGGTTTATGCCTACAACTCCCAGCATGCCTTGGGTGGAACTCCCAGCATGCCTTGGGCAGGAGGCCAGACTTACTGGCCTTTGGCAGCCATTGTGAGTGGCTGCTGCATGTCTTTTACAACCCCATCTCCTAAGGTTGGTCACGAGCAGTCAACTCAATTCCACATAAAAGGAAACAACCCACATAAATGGGCCACATCCATTTGCGGTGCCTCCTCCCACCCTCTGCATGGTTTTAAAATGTAACTAGATACAACAGCATGACTCTAAGGGGCCAAAAATGCTCAAAGGCACTCCGTCCTGATATCACTGTTTTCTCAGAATCTGTGTAGCCTTTGCCCTTAAGAGGGAGGGAGAAAAGGGAGGCACTCTGCGCATGGCCAGAAATAGACCTGACAAAGGGGTGGGGGAGTGCCTGACCCAGCCCTGGCCCTTCAGTACAGGCTCCTGATGTAGCACTTGGTGGGTAAGAAGCACAGGCCAAGGCAGTCCCAGCAGGATTGGCTAGAGCTGTCCACTGATAGCCGCTATTGAGGAGCAGCAGCATTGGCAACAAGAGGATGTCTCAGAGGATGCGGGTACCTGTGGGCTGCAAAAGGCATGCTGGGAGGTGTAGTACTGCCATGTAGAGTGGCTGATTTATAATAAAGTATTATAAATCAGCCACTCAACAATGATTTATAAAGTATTATAAATCAGCCACTCTACTTTATAATGAAGTATTATAAAACAAACCCTGACCTCTCACTAACTGTCTTTGTTCTCCTACCTGACTTTCTCCAACTGCCACTAACCCTGCCCACCATTCCATTCTAGCTTCAGCTATATCAGTCTTCTGTCTCAGTGGTACAGTCAGGCTGTTACATACAAATCATAAACTTTATTCAGAAATCCACAAGCAGGGTACCACAACTAAGATGGCCTGCTCTCCAGTTGTCTTCCACCACATGTCAGATGGTATTCAAAGATTAACACGTTATTCAGGGACCCAGTATGCCTTGTACAGGAGGGAAGACTTATCAGGCTTTGGCAGCCATTATCTGGTAGTGGCTCACCCTCCTGGGACCTGAAGGGAGAGCACCTGGGGGCAGCTGCCTCAGTTGCTAGGCCCCATAGGGAGCAGGAGGGGAGGAGGCTGTAGCACTGGGCCCGTTGCCAATGGCTACCAAGCAAACTGTCAGTCAGCAAGTCAGCTCCCTCACGGCCTACCTATGGGCACTGATTGCACAGTGTAGTGTGGACTGGCTCAGCCAGACTTCACTTCCCATGAGCTTCAGCAGCAGGACTCCCATTGGGCAAGTTGGGCATCACAGCAAAAGGCATGCCGGGAGTTATAGTTTTTGTTTTCTGTGGGGACAATGAAAATTATGGCGACAGCTTGAAGGCAGCCTGGCCATGCATTGAAGGTGTGATAGAGGAAGGGGGGAGAGAAACTAAATTAATTTGTTTTAAAGTTACCTCACAGGCCTAGGACTGGCCTACCTTGAAGGGTTGTCATGAGGGTGAGAGAGAAAAAAATAGATGAATTTAATTTGTTTAAAGATTAATTCACAGGCCTAGCTGGCCTGCAAAGTTAAGATGATTACCTTGCAGACATATTTTAGGGGGCCCGAGCAACGCCGGGTAGAAACTTGAAATCTGGCACGCTGGTGTTCTGGCTGCTTTCCTTTTTTTCATAATAATAACTTCAGAGCGCATGCATACAACAGTTCCTCACGTCCACTGAGATCCGCTTCCCTACTATATGTTATTCAGATATCTGGACAGTGCCGGGTATAGTTTGAAAACATATTTTTAGGTTTGCATCTTTTTTAGCTGGTAGAAAGGGTGTTGTGTGTCCTGATTGTTTTTGAAGTTTATATGGCTGCTCTGGCCATAATTATTAATTATTAATTGTGTGTGTGTTGCCTTTTTCTGTCCCCATCCTGGCAGAACCCCCATAAGCAATTTGTCTTTGAAAATGGCTGCTTCCATGCAGGACAGACCAGAAAGGCTTCCTGCCAAATCATTGGCCATTTGTAGTACTGGTGGAATTTGTTAAATGCGTAGGCTGACCATATGAAAAGGAGGACAGGGCTCATGTAACTTTAAGAGTTGTAGAGAAAAGGGAATTTCAGCAGGTGTCATTTGTATGCAATTAGTTCCTGGTGAAATTCCCTCTTTGTCACAACAGTTAAAGTTGCAGGGGCCCTGTCTTCTTTTGCATTTGGTCACTCTAGTATAGTGCCTGCAACTATACTAGAGTGACCTATATCACTAGGAACTAATTGCATACAAATGACACTGGCTGAAATTCCCTTTTCTCTACAACTCTTAAAGTTACATGAGCCCTGTCCTCCTTTTCATATGGTCAGCCTATAAATGCACAGCATATCTAGCTCAATAGGACTTACTTGTGTGTGTGTGTGTGTGTGTGTATAGGATTTATTTATCCAAAGTGTTTTTACCTGCTTTTTTGCCACAAAAGGCGCCCAAGGTGATTTATAAAGGTCAGTCATGAGACGTTCCCTGCCCTCCGGCTTACAGTGTAAATTCTTCAGGTTACTTTCCCTGCCCTCCCAATACCTTTTCTTTTATTGCCATGTCTTTAAGTAAGGAAATAGTTCTTCATTGCAAAGGGTTGTAGCTAATGTTAGTCTTACTTAGAGTTCACCCCTTAAAATAAGAGGGACTTAAATAAAACTAACATTGGATACAACCCATAAATTCCTATAATTTATGTATGTATATATGTATTGATTGATTGATTGTATTTATATACTGTCCAATAGCTGAAGCTCTCTGAGGGGTGTGGGTGTGACAAAAATAATGATCTCAAGGAAAGAAGGAACCAGACATTGCTGGTCTTTCAGTAGAGATGTTGAACAGGTCCTCCTTCCCTTCTCTTCCTCTGCTGTAGCCTAATAGAATGGCTGCTGTCAGGTGACAGTTGATGGAGGCAGGAACCTGATGGAGGTGGCTTCTCAGCAGAACATGATGGCCCTGCTACCCTTCTGCCCCTCTGCTGCATCATGACAGCCATATTCATTAAAATTCCAACATAGTCTCTAAGAAGACACATTGGCTGAATTTGGACAACACGATAGTCAATGGTGGGGTAATAAACAACTTTACAGTTGTTCATCTAGGGTGTACTCCCCACACAACATGGTAATAAATAATCAACCGTGGTGTGGATTAGGATCAGCGCTGAGTTGACTATGGCAGCATTCGGACTACATGATAGTCAATACAACTGACGATTGTTTTTCCCTCCCAGTTGCTTAATGTGTCATCCGAATTCAGCCATTTTGTTTTGTTTAGACTTGTTTATTTAAATAGCACATATTGTTTTATTCAGCCAATTGTTGGTTCCCCAGGAACACAGTTTGCGTTGAAAAATTAAATCGAACAAAAGGTTTAACAACTAAAGGTGTAGATAGACTTTTAAAAGCTATTTTGTTAAACTTAAGGGCTGGAGACGTCTTTTCTGAGCAATAGCTAAACTTTGACAGGGTTACTTTTAACTGTAGGTGTTTCTTAATCCCTTCATGTTTTGTTTACAGCCCATATGTTACTGGCATATCATTGTACTTTGGCCTGCATCTGTGTTTGTAAATGTGAACAGAGACTTTTTGTATGTTCATATTTCAATTTGCTCCAATTTGCAATTAATTTTGTTTGTTTACTTATGCTTGACATTTTTATATATTAAAAGTATTTTTATAGTACATTCTTATAGGAGATAGCCCAATTCTTAAATAAAAAGGGTTTATGGACATAAATAAACTCCTGACTTTGAATTATAGTGGAATAATTATAGTCAAATAATTTGTTATCCAAGGAATCTGAGTGTCAAGAGCTTTCCAATAAAGTATGTTTCATGAGAATTGGACAATGGGAAGGCAGTCAAAAATGGATGACCAACTGACTTTTAATTTTATTGATATAGATATAGATATATTACCTTTACCAGAAGTTGAAACGTTCAGAATCCTCATATACCTTCATATCCCACAATGCAGCAGGAGATAAGATGGACATGGCTTCTTCTGCCTCAGTGGCCCCTCTCCAACATGTCATCCACTCACCTGCTGTGGCAAATTGGACTTCAAGCGTGCTGCACAGTGGGTGGGAGAGATGTGAGTCTGGAAGAAGAACCAAAGAGGGAAGGTTGGAGAAGCTGTGGCTGCTTTCTCTCGCACTGTATAGGGGATTTAACCGAAATATTCTTTGGGTTGCAACCCAGCTACTGTGATCACATGAAAAACGGTTTCCCATGTTGTTTTCCCCAGTTATTCCTCTTCCAACATCTATAACACTGATGATAAATAATAACAGAACTGAAGAATTATAACTGAAATTAGAACAAAAACCATGTTTTGAAAAGCAGACATATTGTTCCCCTTGGGAATGATAAAAGAAACAACAAATTGGAAGGAGGGGATATGGGTACGTTTTTATGTGTCAGCTGTGCAAGGAGTCAGATTACTAGCTCAACCCATTGTGTGAGGGCAATATTGCTGTACTCAAAGAACTCCAGAAAGGCATCCCATATGCCATTAAATTTGTCCCATTAAATTTGTCCATACAAAAAAAGAGAAAAAAACAATAACAAAATCCTTAGCAAAAACACACACAAAAAGAACTTTTAAGTTCTATTTATCTTTTTATTTTGCACATTTATATTTCCATCCTTCTTCCAAAGAACTTAGGGTGGCATACATGGGCAACTGGGTTGGGGTTCCCTGGTTTGCTGTGCTGAACTAAAGTTTCATTGGCTATCAGTAGTGCATGCCAAGACTTTTGTCTCGCTTCAGCTTCAGTCATGCATAGTTATGCCAGCCAAACTAGTTGGGGCAGAATGTGAATGTACATGCTGTTGTGTCTACTCATCCTCACTCTGCCCCAGCTCTTCAGCTACTTGAAACAAAGTTGGGGTAATGAAGTGTCACTCTTGTTAGCTCTGCAATGTTTCTGTTTCCCTAGATGCCTGCCCTTCATATTCTTTTCCAAAGGGGTGTACAAATTAGGGGTGTGCATCGTATCGGATCCAATACCCAATTCTGATTAAAATCTGAGAAAATTGGACCTCCGATCCCAATTTTGATACAAAAATTTTGGTTTCTGATTTTTCCCAATAAGATTTTTTTCTCCGATTCGTATCGGGAAAAATCGGAAAATCGGACACCATTTTGAATGCTTTTCCCCATAGCCTAGTATTGTGTTACAAAAACGCCTCTAACTTTTTCATTTTTAAAGATACAATGATGAAACTTGAGCACTTTGTAGATGGGTTGGGGGTAGTTATCTGTGAGAATTTTTAGAAAGATTGGTGCAGGCATTTTGTGGCAATGATTTTTTAAAATAACGAACCAGGAATGCCTATAACTTTTTCATTTTTAAAGTTCCACACATGAAACTTTGCTACATTGCAGGTGGTATGTTGGGGGGGGGGGGGTTGTGAAATTTCAGAAACGTAGGTGCTTGGCTTGTGTGGCAATTAATTTTAGAAAAATGGGTAGCAGTAGGGTAAATACAGTTATGCCTTCAACTTTTTTATTTTTAAAGATACAAACAGGAAACTTGGGCACATTACAGGTACCACTTTGGTTGATATGTGTGACCAATTTCAGAAAGATAGGTCCAGGCATGTAATGGCAAGGTATTTTTGAAACAATGAGGAAAGAAACACCTATACCTTTTTTATTTTAAAAGTTAGAAGTCTGAAAGTTGCTCACTTTGTAGATGGGTTAGGGGTACTTATCTGTGAGAAATTTCAAAAAGATAGGTCCAGTCATTTGGTTGCTATGAATTTTTTAGATTAAAAGTTACAAAAGTTTTTCCACAGAAACTTGAGCTGTCGATCGCCCTCCCTCCCCTGCCTCCCCCTCCCTCTGTTATCTGTCAAAACTCTGTGTTGTTGTAACTTTTAATCTAAAAAAACCATAGCCACCAAATGCGTCCAATTTTAATCGGATATCGGATATCTGATCCGATACCGAGGGGCTCCGATTTTCCGATCCGATTTTTTTGGTTGTTTTTTTTAACTAAAGTTCCAATTCCAATCCAATGTTTTGGGTCCATGCACATCCCTAGTACAAATCAGCAAAAAGGTCTGGGCATATTTTGTGGAGGCTGAAATTGTGAAGTGCAGCCTCCCCCATACACACATTTTAGCTTTGCACTGTATATAATCAGGGAGAAGGGAAGACATTTTCCTGCCTGAGGTGGTTCAGCAAATGACCCACCCACACCAATGTGCATAATATCCAAAGCCAACCAATTTATTTTGGCACATGAGAGAAAAAATATCCCACAAGCACCTCTCCCCATCCCTAGCAGTAAAAATACAATAACAACAAATTAAATAACTAAGAATTTCTGTTTTTCCCTGACATCCAAAACTTATTGCCTGAGGCCACCGCCTCATTCTGCCTTATAGTAGGGCTGGTCCTCACACAAAACAGAATTGGCAGGAACAATCCAAAGCAATTTTCTATAATGTGAACGTGTTTGTTAAAACAGCGGTTAATGGCAACATTAGGGACAGAATGTCCTGCTAGCTGGACCACTCTTTAATCTGATTTGTCAATTCCAGTAAATTACAAGTAGTAAGGTCAAGAGAGAGAAAGAGAGACTAATTTGCTTATGATGAAAAGCGCAGCTTCAAAGCACTACACAGGCCCATGTTACCAAGAAGCAGAGTATAATATCTGAATGTTCTGATTGCCATGGGGAGGGTTGCTTTGAAGTTTACTCTAGCATGAAAGTCACAATCAGTGTTGCATTTCTGGGCAATTACTACATGTTTTGCTTGGGTGATGATTTGATGCACAAAGACAGTAACGGGAGAAATGTTGTCAGTGTAGCAAGGCAGTACTTCTCTCACAATGCCAAAATGGAAAACCAAGGAGAGACAGGGCATATTCCAAGATGCATTATGAGAGTTCCTGTCAGAACTTCAGCATACATGATTCCCCTCAGAATCTCTCTTTTTCCATTGTCACTACAGCTCCTTTACAAAGTCAGCTTCCTGTAACTCCGCAAGGTTTCCCTTTTTGCTAGCTAGTAGCAAAATCCAAATCCCATCCTTTGCTGGCTACATTCGGCATACCAAACTATTTTCTTTGGCCCCAACCCAAGTAGGCATGACGTGGAGTGTGGTAGTCAGTAGCCACCAGCCATTAAAATCTCTCAGTGCTCCTTTAAGCAAACATCCTCTAGCCAGCAACATCCATTGACGAAAGTAGATATACAAAAGCTTAGAGAGAGAGAGAGAGAGAGAGAGAGACAGAGAGAGAAAGCTATCCCCACACTTTGCCCAGTCATTGGCCATATAGGGAAAGTAAAATATTCCTGATAAGAATGGGTGTGATCTATCAAAGGGCATAGGAGTGGTATGATTTACTTATGATATATGGGTTGGCATCCACCCTCTTGCTCAGAGCTATGCCTCAAATGTCCAACCATGGCTTCTGTGAAGGAATTATTTCCCATAATTAACAGTTAGGGTGACCAGATAAAATCCAGGTCAAGGCTCATGTAACTTTAACAGTTGTAGAGAAAAGGGAATTTCAGCCAGTGACATTTGTATGCAATTAGTCCCTGGTGAAATTCCCTCTTCATCACAAGAGTTAAAGTTACAGGGGCCCTGCCTCCTTTTGTATATGGTCACTCTAGTATAGTGCCTGCACCTTTAACTGTTGTGATGAAGAGGAAATATCACCAGGAACTAATTGCATACAAATGACTCTGGCTGAAATTCCCTTTTCTCTACAACTATTAAAGTTACATGAGCCCTGACCTGGATTTAATCTGGTCACCCTATTAACAGTGCATTTTATAATTTAAAAAACCCATGCTCATTTTTACTGAACTGGGGGAGATGGGGCTATTTGTTTTCCAAAATGAAGAGAGCATGTGGGCCAGTTGCCACTATTACCTAGGCTAACCATATGAAAAGGAGGACAGGGCTCCTGTAACTTTAACAGTTGTAGAGAAAAGGGAATTTCAGCCAGTGTCATTTGTATGCAATTAGTTCCTGGTGAAATTCCCTCTTCATCACAACAGTTAAAGGTGCAGGGGCCCTACCTTCTTTTGTATATGGTCATTCTAGTACAGTGCCTGCAACTTTAACTGTTGTGATGAAGAGGGAATTTCACCAGGAACTAATTGCATACAAACGACACTGGCTGAAATTCCCTTTTCTCTACAACTGTTAAAGTTACAGGAGCCCTGTCCTCCTTTTCATATGGTCAGCCTACTATTACCCACCCCTACTTTCTGTTCCCCACATGTCATGGGGAGCTCATAATACCCACCATGCCTGTGGCAGCCTGGGACTGTAAATGCCAGCTTGATGCCACCAAGAGAGACGGAGGGAACAGCGATGTATTCAGAACCTGTTTCCAGCTTTCCTGGAAGAGGAAACACTGGTAGCTTTGTGTGTTCCTTGCTGGATTCCAGCCAACTTTGCATTGAGCACACTCAGCTTTCCAAGAAGTTGCATTTCAGTATAAAGTTGCCTGCATGCCTTCTGGGTTTTTAACCTCTAGTAAATTATTTGGGTGAAGGAATTGGAGGAAGGTAGATGGAAGAATGCCAGCAAGGAGCAGACATCTTTTCTTTGCTTTTTTGTCCTACTGCCAGGCATGCTGGAGTTGGCAAAGCCAGCCAGGGCTTCAGGTTGCAAACATTTCTAATTTGTGAAATAGGTTAACTTTCAATGATGTGCAGGTTTGCAGATCAAAGAGCAGATTTGTATTCATTTTTTTTTTACCTAGGGTACAAATAGCAACTGAGCACATAATTACCACAGGTAAAGTGCTGGAAATCCTTACTGTGTGGAGCCAATGGGGAGAGCTGCCAAGTCTTTAAGAAGGAGCACATGAATGCTACACTGCTTTCAATAGATAGTGGAACAGACTGAAAAGAAATCTTATGCTCTGCCACTTGAATTTTTTCAGGACTACAGTTGATGTCCTTTAAAGACTTTCTGAATTATTCCATCAGGAGATACATGTACAGAAAGCCAGATCAAGATTCCGATACATCTTTGTAGTATGGAAGTAGGCAGTGAAATACACAGGGTGTATTCGCTGGGCCTTTTGTATTGAATTGTAAAAGGTAGAAGCCAAAGAATGGAAGGATTAACCCTGCCCTGCCTGCATGCTGTGGTTCTAATCACTTCCTTTTCCCTAACCCCATCCCTTTTTCTTTGTGTGTTGTGTGTTTTTAGATTGTAAGATGACAGGCAGGGGCCATATTGTTTTACCAATTGTATGTAAGCCACTACAGAATTCTTTTTGACTGAGGAGCGGGATGAAAATACTTAAAACCGATAAATTGTGGTTATTGCTGTTTGAAACTACATTAAATGCTAGAAAACATTTAACATAATGGCATAGTTTGGCCCTTGGTGGAGTCTATTTGTGGTGCTCCCCTTCTAACAGGAGAAAGGACTATTCTTCTGTTTTGTATTTCACCTCAGAGCTAGGTGTTTTGGTGATCTTACCCAATCAGGGATCAAGTAATGAATGGAAGATGTCTCTTATTGAGAATACATTCACCCCGTAGTTTCCTCAGTGTCTCCCTTCGGGTATTCACATGTTGGATGTTAATGTTACCATTAAGGCTGTAGTCACCTATCCACTATAGGGAATTGTTTTTGACTCTGTGCTGAGCCCAAACCTCTCAAGTGAGAAATTTTGTCTCAAAATTCGAGAGGAAGAGAGATTGGGAAGGCAAAATGGGGGCATTTGGGGTTTATGGGGGTGGGTCATCTCAAAATTCAGGGTTGATTGCCTGTGGCAGCAGCAGTGGCTGTTTTTTTTCTTGATTGTGTAAATTTTAAAAACAACATAATTTACACAGTGCTAACGGTTTATACATATCGTAGGGTGACCAGACGTCTGGATCCCCTCGGACAGGTCTGGGAATTGGGGGCAAACTGGCATCCGGGGGGATTTTTCATAAATTTCCATTATGTCCGGGCATGAGAGGCCAATTTTGGGCCTCTGCCGCCTCTTCCGTGCTGGGTCTGGGCTCCTCGGGGCTTGTCGCCATTGCGACGACTCACAAGGAGCCGGATCCAGCGCGGAAGAGGAGGCAGAGGCCTGAACCCGGAAGTGCCCAAATCTGCCTCTCCTGCCCTGCCCAGCACTTACCCGGCCTCCTTGTGGGCCGTCACAATGGCAACATGCCCCGAGGAGCCCGGATGTCCAGGCGGAAGAGGCGGATTTGTGCACTTCTGGTTTCGGGCCTCTGCCGCCTCTTCCGTGCTGGGTCTGGGCTCCCCGGGGCTTGTCGCTATTGCGACGACTCACGAGGAGCCCGGATAGGTGTTGGGCTGCGCGAGAGAGGCTGATTTGGGCATTTCCAGGTTAGGGCCTCTGCCCCCTCCCCCTCCCCCCCCCCAGCGCTTATGCACAAGGAGCCAGATGTCTGCATGGGAGTGGCGGTGGGACAAGCGAGGTGGCGGGACAAGCTTGTCTGCGGCAGGGGCACCATGTGTTCCCTTCCCATCTGACCGGGCAGCACATTCCTCAGCCCTGGCGCGCATGCTGTTTGGCTGCCCCTCAGCCTCCTCCCTCTCGCCTGGGCTCTAGCTGTCGCGCCCACGCTTTTGACTCGGTCTTTCTCCTGCCGGGGACTGCACACTGCTTGGCCGCCCCTACCCTGTCCTCCTCTCTTGCACCCAGGCCTTATTCAGGGTGTGGCATTTCCTTGTCTGTGTAGGTAGGATGCATTTTTAATCTATTTTAAAAAATCAGTGTTCTTAGTACTGTGAGACTAAGAGGACAAAAAAATGGGGGTAAATTTAAAAAAGGAAGGAATGAGAGAGAGAGAGAGAGAGAGAGAGAGAGAGAGAGAGAGAAAGATAGAGAATTGGTTGATTTGGGGGGCATGCCCAGACATGCTCTGCTCCAGCCAGCATTTCTTCACCGGCCTCATGCACGCATGAGGCTTGTCTTTTGGGGGGCCATGTCTGGGCTTCCTTGCTCCAGCCAGCGCAGCCCACCTTGTTGTTGTCCAGCAACCATCAGCCACAGAGCGCCCAGGTCTCAACAGAGGACACCCCTTCAGGTACTGGCTTTAAAAGATGTTCAACTATATAAGCTTTGTGTGTGTGTATGTATTTTGAATTTACAGAGAAAAAACTAGATCCCTTAAAAACATTTCTCTGGTGTGAAGCTAGGCTGACCATATGAAAAGGAGGACAGGGCTCCTGTAACTTTAACAGTTGTAGAGAAAAGGGAATTTCAGCCAGTGTCATTTGTATGCAATTAGTTCCTGATGAAATACCCTCTTCATCACAACAGGTAAAGGTGCAGGCACTACTAGAGTGACCATATACAAAAGAAGGCAGGGCCCCTGCAACTTTAACTGTTGTGATGAAGAGGGAATTTCACCAGGAACTAATTGCATACAAATGACACCGGCTGAAATTTCCTTTTCTCTACAACTGTTAAAGTTACAGGAGCCCTGTCCTCCTTTTCATATGGTTAGCCTAGGTAATAGTGGCAACTGGCCCACATGCTCTCTTCATTTTGGAAAACAAATAGCCCCATCTCCCCCAGTTCAGTAAAAATGAGCATGGGTTTTTTTAATTATAAAATGCACTGTTAATAGGGTGACCAGATTAAATCCAGGTCAGGGCTCATGTAACTTTAATAGTTGTAGATTAAATCCAGGTCAGGGCTCATGTAACTTTAATAGTCATTTGTATGCAATTAGTTCCTGGTGATATTTCCTCTTCATCACAACAGTTAAAGGTGCAGGCACTATACTAGAGTGACCATATACAAAAGGAGGCAGGGCCCCTGTAACTTTAACTCTTGTGATGAAGAGGGAATTTCACCAGGGACTAATTGCATACAAATGTCACTGGCTGAAATTCCCTTTTCTCTACAACTGTTAAAGTTACATGAGCCCTGACCTGGATTTTATCTGGTCACCCTATACATAGGCCTGACATTGGATACTACCTAACCACACTTCTTGGGGAGGGAGCCACATTGTGCTTTGTCTCCACGAGGCTTACTTTTGAGTAACCCTGCATGGGATCGCTAAAAAGCGGAAGAGAGAGGAATGCTTGCTGAAACAAATCCTATCTGCCCTTGCTTATTCTAGGGCGTCCAACCCCCCTTTTTCAAGCAGATATGATGTAGTAACCAGCAAGCCATTCTTTTGGTAAACATGATATGTGTGTATCTTGTGTCACCTTAAAAACAGAGCTACAGCACAATCCTAAGGCTGTCTACTTTGAAGTAAGTCCCACTGAGATCAGTAGATTTACTCTGAGTTAAATGTGCATAGGATTCATCCTGAAAAAGAAGGGAGGGCGAAGAAAAGACAGGACAATGGTGCTTACTCCTAAGTAAGTGTGTTCCACAGCAGAAGGAAATCCTATTTGATTCATGCATTCATGAGTTAAAGGCACAATCCTATGCATGTTTAGACAGAAAAAACTCCTAGAATCCCCTAGCCAGTATGTCTGGCTGGAGTATGCTGAGAACTGCAGGACTTTTTTCTTTCTGAACATGCATAGGGTTGCACCTTAAGTGAGTTTAAAATGTGAAACTCTGCACATATATGGAAACATTAATTTTTTAAACAGGGTTGCCATTATTATTATTATTATTATTATTCTAATATAAGAAATGTAGAAGCTGTGGAATGTGGAAGTGAAGTGATGCATTTTAAGATATAAAGGGGGCCATAAGACCATTATGTCCAGCATCCATAATTTCTTAACAATACCATTGTAAGCTGGTGCCTGACTGGGCAGAAGGAGGTGCTCAGCAGCCAAACACTGCATTTTGCCATCATAGTCAGTGAGGCTGCTTACAAGGGGTGAGCAGGTACACTGGCTGCTGACACGTTCAATGGAGTGCCAGAGGCCTTCCTCATTTGTTGCTCCTTCTAAATCAGCCCAGGTTTTGCTGCGCAAAAGGGATATGAGCAGCAATGTCTGGACTAGGGGGCAAGGTAATTTGTGTGCAAAAGCTACAAACTGTCTTGTGGCACCTTGAACGCTCACCACCTATGTTCAACTTGTTTGTGACTGACAACTTGCTCCACAACTGCAGAACCCTCCCCCTCCTAACAACTTCCCTCCCTCCTCTGTCAATGATCCTGTTTGTGTTTGTAATTATGTTTATGTTAACACTTTGGGATTGCAGGGCCTATTGCAGTCAATGGGACGTCTGAGTAGACATGTATTCCATCACAGTGAAGATTTATTATGAACAGCAATAAAATACTAATGGCCCTGTAAGCACCTTCATTTAAGGCTGCAATCCTATATTCATTTATCTGGGAGTAAGCTTTATTGAAATCAATGGGACTTGTTTCTGAGGTTTCTTTGGGCAGTTTCCTTTGAGTCCCTGATTGGGATTTCTGTTCTCTGCACACTGAGGCATTCTAAATTCAGGAGATATTTGGAAAAAAAGGAGGGAAAGATCCTTGTCTAGCATTGTGATAGTTTCTCATTGATAAACCAGAAGTTGAAACAAGCTAAGAGATGCTATTTGGAAGTGGCTGCAATGAGCCTTTAGTCCATTTTGTTCCACGGCTAACCTTCGCAGGGTAATAGTATTTTATACCTTTTCTGAATGCTAGGTTGTACTAGATTTTTCTGCACTTGTCAACTGCTTCATTTGTTCAGTGATAGTGTGCTGAATCTGTGAGTATGGATCCTGACTTAAAATGGCTATGAGAAAGGTGATGGGGAAAGAGTGTTAAATGTTAGGAAATGTGACACTATAATCATCCAGTGAAGGACATGCATTAAGAAAAGATATTTGAAGGAGGGGGAGACAGTACCACACATAGGCTCAATTCGGACGACACAATAAACAACTGGTGTGGGGGAAACAATCGTCAGTTGTTTTGACTGTTGTGTCATCCGAATGCTGCCATAGTCAACTCAGCGCTGATCCTCATCCACACCACAGTTGATTATTTATTACCATGTTGTGTGGGGAGTGCCCGTTAGGGTTAGGGTTAGTCAACCCACCATTGACTATCGTGTCGTCCGAATTGAGCCATAGTGTAGCAAAAGCTTCAAAGTACAGCAAAAGCTACAAAAGTAGAAGTTAATTTCAGCTACATTGAATGTCTCGTTCTTAATTTTAGTGATTTTAACATTAAGATATTATGTAGAACAGGTTTGTCTGAATTGTGAGCTGTAGAACATGTAACCAAGGCCATGCCCCCTTGGGGGCGGTCATGTCAGGATGGGCATGCCCCTTGGAGGTTGGGCATGTGGGCACACCTTCTTGAGTGTTGCCATGCTGTCCTCCTTTTTGGTTCCCAAAATATGGTCGCCCTACATATATGGGCCTTTACAGAATAATCAAAGTGAAAAGAAAAAGGGTAGGTCCCAGTCCCAAAGAGCTTACAGTCTAAAGCTGGTCAGTAAAAGGCAAATGACATAAAGTAGGCTAGGTGCTTAATGTGTTGCTGATCCAATTTGTGAGAAAAGAGAATTATCTCAGCTGGAAGAAAGCCCTCTACTTTAAACTAGTTGCTAAAAGGTTTGACGTGTAAGCAGCCAAATTGTCAACCAGCAAAAAGCAGCCTAATATGGCAGCAAACAATGCATACCAGGTGAATCACATTATGAAAAGCTCAGAGGCCCCAAATGAATATCCGGAATTTAAGGGTAGGATGAACCAGTTAGCTCATTGGCTAACCTAGGCCAATGCTGGAATTGTTTCTCTACAACAGAATGCTTCTTAATGGCAGGTTTATTTTTCTATTTTAAATGACTCAGGCAGTGGGAATCCTACCTCTTCCTTTTATCACTCTGGAATACCAAGAGAGAAATAACTGCGAGTACATAATCCTTCCAAAAACAAACTGTCATTGTAGGAGACCAGATGGAGAGATGCCAGTGTCTGATTAATAGCATTCAGGCTAATGAGATCCTCTATGCCTTTGGTGGGAGATTAGTGCGTGTTAATTGTTTACATAATGCTTTTTATGCTCAGTCCTTTACAGTTCTCATCCTGACTTGTTCATTCTTCCAACACACAGCCAGCATGGCAGGCCTTTCCTGCTCCCATGTTACAACTGAGGAACAGCTATAGTGTACTGCAGGGGTGGGCAACGTGTGGCCCTCCAGTTGTTTTGGAGGCCCAAACATCTGGAGTTGTAGGCCAGAAACATTTGGAGGGCCACCACTTGCCCACCACTGGTGTAGTGGCTAAGCATGTGTGCGATGAATCTTGAAGTTCGTGGTTCAAGTCCCACCCCAGCTACAAACTCATGTGGCCTTAGGCAACGGCAACTATTATTTCATTGCAGTTTACCCTTGCAATATGGCAGTGATAAAGCTAGCCTACATTGTTGGATTGTTTTGAGGATTACTGAACTAACGGACATGGAAATGCTTAGAACTCTCAGAATGTTAACTGAATGCAAAGTAGCACTATTGTTACCAACAACAGTATTTACAAAAATTGTGCTCGTCTTTACAATTTTTTCCCCTTTCCTTTAAATTCTACATATACTTTGTAAATTTTGCTTCAGATGAAGTTCGGTGTCTATTCTGATCTAAAATTTCACTTTTCAAAAGTTCTCTAAGGAGGAGATGTGTCACTAGGTTTGTGTGAACATCCCATCTTCCCCCTATCCCTGAGAGATGTTACTAGCCCGATCAAATCTCTTTTGCTTTTTCTCAAAGTTCCGTTAACGTTTTTCCCACTCAGTTTTTTCATTAGGACTAATTTTAGTGGAGAATCTGCTTGGAAATGGCTACCTGATGCTGCTCTCTGTGTCTTGCTGCTGCCATGTTTGGCTATATAAACTTTCTGTGGTCAACAGACGAGGGCATACCTGAAGCCAAGAGATTGTCACTTTATTTTGAGGCCAATTTTTTTTTTTTTTTAGGGCCAGACTTGTCCTCATTTCATGGCAATTTTTTTTTATTAGCATGAATACTTTGAACTGTTGGAGAAGGAGGTGAGTCGAGCCCTTTCCTCGATTTAATTAGGGAGATTCAGGGGTTCCAAGGCACCCCTCCTCTGATTTACAGCCACATGGCTTTCATTACATGCTGAGTACAGAATCGGAACTTCTCATGTCATTTCCAAATGGAAACCAGGTGGCCTTCTGCAGCTCCAGGATGCCATGCAAACAGCTCTCGTCATATTTTGTCTGGAGATGATGTTAAGACAAAAAAAAAAAAGATGGAGGAATTGTGCGGGGGTGAGGAACTTAGTTTCTTTACTTGGCTTTGAAAACAAAGAAAAGAATCTCCTCCCTTGGCATGCAAGATTTTTATCTGGAGCTGGTCGTTTCTTCATCTTTTGTAAGGGAAAACAGAAAAGCAAGTGATACAAGGTAGAAGAAACTTGTAAACAATTATAAGTAGTCAGGGAGACTGCCATAGAACAGAATATTGCCTCTCCATATCACCTTTTCATCCAAGAATGGGGAGATAAATCCTGAGTTGCAATCCTATACTACAATCAAAGGGAGTAAACTTGTATAGGATTGCACTCTCAGGTATTATTCAGAGATACGGAAACTTCAGAATGCAGTCACTGGGGTCAATTTCCATCTTGCGAAACCAATGTAGAGGGCGATTAAAGGTAAATATGTTGTCTTTTAATTTTATGGGATTGTCCCTTACTCTAGACCATTTTCAGTATCGGACACTTCTACACAAGCGGGCTTGCAAATAATTGGTGCTCCAAAACTGAGCATTGATGACCTGCAATCCAGACATATACATGGTGGGTGGGTGGGTGGGTGGGTGTGCATGCGCGCACTCCCCATTTTGATGGCACTTACTTTGAATGGACTAAATGATTAGCAAAGGAGATCAAGCTGTAGTTCTACCCAAACAGGGATGATCGTCTAAACCTATAGTGGCTAGTATAGCCTGTACGTACCTTCAGTGACATCACTCTTTTTTGATTCACTGTTTGCACTGATGGTAGGACTGCGTAGAAACACCTCCATCGAATATAATGGATATCTATCCTTGCCAAATTCCAATATACTTGCCAAATTCCAGTGTATTGGAATTCTTTGATGCCAGAGTTGCCATATATGTTTCTACTTAAAAGGAGGTGATTTGCTGTGCATTGTAGAGTGAGATCCTTCCTCTCTCGTGGCAACTTGCCAAGAGAGAGAGGATGGCACTATGCAGATTGCCTCCTGTGAAGTGGCTTCAGGCAGCATTTAAGAAGAGTTAATCTATGGCACTTTGCCCAGCAACAGAGGGGAAAGTCAAGTCAAGCAGCAGCGCCTTTACCTCCTTAAAAGAGGGGGGTGATGAGCTTAGCTTTCTTCATGTGCCCTCTGGAAGATAATCAAAATGAAGGGACAGTACTGTTCCATCCTGTTTCTTCATCAATTAGAAAAACTGCACAAAAATGGTGTTACCCTATTTCTTCGATTCTAAAACACACTTTCCCCCCATATAAACATCTCTAAAAATGGGGTGTGTCTTAGAATCGATGACGATTTCCCCACACTTAGAATCAAAGCTTTTTTTCTGTTGGTGGTACTGAAATGAAGGTGCGTCTTACAATCGATGGCGTCTTAGAATCAAAGAAATACGGTAATTGTTGTCCCCCATAATATACACATCCTTGTATTCTTTTCCCCCCTAAAATTTGGATTTTGTACACATTTATCCTGAAAATAAAGGGGGGGGGTTGTATGTATATTTTAATCTAAAATATGCGACTTTATATGCGTTTTGTTTTTGTTTTTTGGCTGAGAACTATACTGCAAAATTCAATGAAGTGTGTTAACCGAAGATAACTGCATTCTGATTGGCATATTGGTGCAGGAATTGTGAATAAGGTCAGTTTGCTTTAAAATGTTGACCAAACGAAATACTCAGGCATCCCTGAGAGCAAGTAGTATTTAACATTCCTATATAACCTGGCTTCCCAAAGGACCTATTGGCACACCACTGTCCCAGAGAAAGCTTAGCTGTGCAGTGCTCTCATTCAGGAGACTGTAGAAAGATTCTCAGTGGGTTGTTGTTGTTTTTTAAAAAAATCACTGGAGCAATATGTAGGCCTTCTGCTATGCCTGTTGGGGGCTATACTACTTATCCATGCACAAAACACATCTATAGTTTTATTCTTCTCCATGCAGAAAACTCATCTATAGTTTTATTCACAGTGAGTGAATAGAAAAGGAAACAACAGGAATCAATAAATGCAGGGGGCAGGCATTTGCATGTCACTGGGTTGGATTTCATTTATCTTGAAGTACTCAAGGGAGCATGGCAGCCAGCCAAAATCCCATAATCGGTAGAAGTCAATGTTTGCTATTGGATTCCTTTGACAAGAGGAAGGCAGAGTACTCACAGACTTAGCATTGTTTCTGTCCCAATGCATCATGGGCTCTGCAGATTGGGGAAAGCACACACACATACACACACACACACACGTGGGTTTCTTTTAGAAATTAAGTTCTAGCTTTTGTATTATTATTATTTTAGAAAAGTGGATATTTCGCTTAATAAATATTCCTTCATTTAAATAAGTTTTTACTTTTAACAGCTGTGGAAACAATCCAGTTTCCTTTAATTATGGAAGTCCTCATTGCTTACTTGCTCATACAAGCCTGTGACAATCCAGGTAAATTGAATCCCTCTCTATCCATTGCTGTGTCCAGAGGTGTCGCAAGACATTTTGAAGCAGAAGTTTCAAATGTTACTCCCATGCTAGCAAAATAAATTATAACTCCCCCACCACCTCTCTCTCCCTCTCCCTCTCCCTCTCCCTCTCTATAGGCGGTCTATTTGGGGCTGCCCTTAATCCTGCTCCAGAAACTGGAGCTAGTGCAGAACACAACAGCTTGGGTGTTGTCAGGAGTTGCCCCTTTTCAGCAAGTAACTCCATTGCTGAGGGAACTGAACAGGCTGCCTCTTGGTTACCAGGCCAGGCTTAAGGTTTTGTTACTAGTATACAAAGCCCTAAACAATTTGAGACCAGGATACCTGAGAGAGCACTTCCTTCCTTACCAACTTGCCGGTCGCTGAAGCCATTAGAGGGCATGCCCCTGGTGGTTCCACATGGACCTATATGGCCTGATTGGAGTCCACCAGGAACTGGTCACATCTTTCAGATATTTGGGTATTATAATTCACCCTTCTGGTTCATGGTGCACACAAATTGAAAATGTAATTGAAAATTGAAAGGAGTATTGAGGCACTCCTGCATTTCTTCTAGACAAAAGGAGGACTATATCTAACCACAGCCATTCAAGTATTCCAGGCTTAGGTTATCTTCCAAATGCTACATGGATCTCAACTTTGTGTATATAAAAGCTTTGCCCAATTTAAAATCATACTCACTCTTTGATAGAAGCCTCCTAACTCTGATACACAGTCTATACCTTAATACTGGCTTGAGGGTTAGATGTAACAGAATGGGATACCTAACATGTCACATTCCTACCTTCAATGGAGTAAAATAAGGCTGCGTACTGGCACCCTCATTATTCAACTTCTACATCAACTCGCTAGTGAATAATTTGGTGGAGGTACGTTCCCACCCACCCCCAAAATTAGCAAATAAACCCCCATCTATACACCATTATGCAGATGAGTATAGGTTTAAAACATCTTTTAAGAGCTTTAGTTATTGTAAAAATGAACTATTGACAATCAACTATGCTAAGTCCAAGGTTACATTCTTCTCGAGAAGGAGAATAAAGCATAATTGGAAGATCAACAATCGCCCTATTGAACAGGTCAATAACTGGTGTGGAATGTGCACTGACTTTCAGATCAGCCTTCCCTAACCTGGTAGTCTCCAGATGTGTTGGACTACAATAATCCCAATTATGAGAGTTGTAGTCCAACCCATCTCAAGGGCACTAGGTTGGGGAAGATTGTACATTCTCACTGGGACTGAGAAAAATCAAAACCAACCTTTTTCTCAGGCAGTCAAATTACATGTGATGTATGCGTACATCAGCTAGAAGAACAGTTCTTTGCACCCCAACAGCAAATATTGCTTATTTAGGTAGAGATCAAAAGACTGACAAGCTGCATATTGTAAAATGAACATGGGTGTATCTGTCAGACATATACTATGACATGTACAATTATGTTTCAGTTCTCTTCAGCAATTTGGAACGTTGCTGGCTTTTAAGAACTCTAACTGTTGCAGTGAATATTGGTAAGTTACATATGACATTTCTACCAAAGCAGATGTCGGCTGAACAGAGCCATTATACACACACACACACACACACACTGTGTGTGTGTGTGTGTGTCCACCATCATCTCTTGTTTTCTACCCTTATGTAGTTCTTTCCTTTCATAAGTCTTATGGGGGTTTGGACAGCAACGTATGTACAGAAATAATCCTTACTTTCAGTGCCTTTGAATTGCATTGGAAATTAGTTTCAGTTCTTTTTTAAAATCAGATTGTACCAAGTTCATACATCTTGGACCCAAACACGGACCTGAACATCAACTGAACTTACGATGCAATTCACAGAACCACAACAAAATGAATTTGAAAAATGTATACATTTAAAAACTATGCGTGAAAAAATTGATACTTTTGAAACATGTGCACAAACATGTTTTTATGGTTTACAAATGCATACATTTCAAAAATGCAGACAATTCATGCATATATTTGGGAAAATACAAATGAAATGTCAGACAAATTTTTGTTCGATAAGAACAAAAATCTGAGTTTGCAATCTGATATGGTTGTGGGAACCTTGACAAGCCTGGGATTTTGCTGATTCCCACATCCTTAAATTACAGTTGATTAGATACATTTTGCACAATAAGGCAGGGGAGGGGGGTGAACACAACGTGCAAGTTGTAAAATACCTGATACGATTAGACCCAGAACTGACAAAATACAGAGGAATGTTAATAATCATGCTTCATCTTTCAGGTAAATCTATTTTAAATTCTAGTTAAATAGGGAGTGAAGGCGGAGACGAAATAAGTAGCCTGTACCAACTCATGGAATCTCTGCTGAATCTCAACATCCATGAACTCAAATGATGTTTTCATGGATTGTGGAACTGCATTGCACAATCTTCCTAACCATATCTCATACACGTGAATCATGTTAGAAGCTAGATTTTAAGGGAAGTGAGGGGAGAAACAGGATTACCCAATTATTACCTCACATAATAAATTGACAGTGTTGACAAGCAAACATCAACACCACTGGCCTTCCAAATAACGACAAAGACTCAAACTCAGTGATCGCAGAATTAAAATACATATACCATTGGTATCAGAATCTTAGTGTTCATACTCATCATCCATCAAGCTATCTATGTCCACATTTCCTTCAGTATAAGAGGTATCAGGCAAAAGCTGGTCTAGATCCTCAAAACTGGAGCCCGCAAAACATATAATCATTGTGTCACCAGTTTCAGGATTAACAGCTAGATCCAGAATAACAGCTGCTGATGGATCACTTTCAAGAGGCTGAGAAATCAACTTATTATCTATGCCATGGCTGAGGAATATGTGTGTCCCCCAGATGTTGGTGTATTGTAACTCCCATCAGCTCTAGCCAGTATAGCCAATAGTGAGGTATGGTGGGAGTTGACGTCCAACAATAGCTGGAAGGCCACACATTCCCCGCCCCTGGTCTATGCAAAGGAAATGATTTCACAAGTCAACAAAGGGAACAGAAATTCTTGCTTGTTCAGATTAACTGTTCTCCACTTCTATGACCTCTTTATAAACATGTTATAGCTCTTTGCTTAGCTCAGCATTGTTCCATGTCCCAGTGGTAGCAACAAAACTGCATTTTCTCAGAAATTCATTTGTACTGTCCTTTATTCCTATATGAGCCTGCAAAGACTGCTCTGAATGTATCAGTGAATGGCTGAATTCGGACGACACAATAAGCAACTGGGGGGGGGGGGGAAACAATCGTCAGTTGTACTGACTATCGTGTTGTCCGATGCTACCATAGTCAACTCAGTGCTGATCCTAATCCACACCACAGTTCATTATTTATTACCATGTTGTGTGGGGAGTACCCCCTAGATGAACAACTGTAACGTTGATTATTACCCCACCACTGACTATCATGTCCGAATTCAGTCAGAGTCTTGGTTTCTCCATCAGAACAGGATGGGTTGTGAGGTTGTTGTGCAGTATAATAATAAAACACATCAAGAATAAAATATTACAATTTCAAAGACTTTAGAAATACTCTGCATCCTCCTTTAGCTCCTTTCCCCAGAGCTCACTGTCCACTACCTCCCAGGAATTCTTCACAGCCATCCCCTGTGTGAGATTTTAATAAAACCCCAGACAAGCTGACTGCTGACCCTTGCCTCAAAGAAGTTGGACTGTTCCTGATTCTTTGAGCAATTGAACATTCAGAGCCATCAAGCTAGCTAAGCCACAATACAATACAGATGAAATGAAATGAGCAAATAACACCACCTCAAATATCAATGGTTATAAATTCTTTATGAGCAACTCTGGAAGGAGTCATACCACACTAGAGTTGGCAATGTTAACAAAATGACTTCCTCTGATTTGTTGTTAAAAGGCTCAGACACATGCATGGGGGCTGGGGAAGGAACAGGCATGACTCTTTTGAACATTCACTCAGAATTTGTTCGTTCTTTCCAATTCTCTTGGATTATATCTGTTTTAAGGTCTGTCTTGAAACCCCCTGAAGCCAACACAAATAATATCCCAGATTTTGGTAGTGACCATTGGACTGTCTTAATGCCCTGTAAAAAACGTAATTCTGAAATGAGCAGGACTTTCTCATTTGGAGTCTCTACTACTCTTTTTCAGAAATGCCTTGAATCTGTCTCCCTTGCTTCAACTGATCCGCGACACACCCGCTGGTGTGCTAACAGCACTACAACCGCATGGGCTGAATCACATGGTAAGTACATTTATTTGTGGCAGGATGTGCATGGAACACTTAGGTACCATGTCTGTTTTGTCTATTATCTTAAGGTTACTGGAGCAAATTCTATAGATGCAAAAAAATACCAGTGTGATCTTCACCCGTGGTCAATGGTTAACTACACCTGATCACCATTACAGCAGAAGTGTGGTTCTCTCTGAGGTGAATGACATCTGAACATGGCACGTGTGTGTGTTAGCAAAGCGAAGCATAATTTGTTGTGATTGGAAGGTAGCCAGTATTCAGAATACAGTTTTGCTGCCTCTACAGAGATACAGGAAAAGGAAGTGCAGATATTTTTAAACCGGGCAAAACTGGGCTTGTTGTTTCCAAAGAAATGCATTGATTTATTTCACAGTGTCATGCCATCTTGATGGGTGCAACCCTTAAAAAAGAAATGTGCCCTATAAAAAGAAAATCCCTTCTTCCAGTAATTCTGCCAATTCGATGGCAAGGGGAATTTCCCTCAATACTACCCTGCATCTTCGGAGATGACATTGAACAGTCTTCGCCCACTGGCCTGTCCTTGAGCTCAGCAGCAGCAACATTTAGCTTTTCAAAAGCTGTGGTAGCTCACCGACTCTTGGCTGCTGCCAAACTTGCTTAATAGTAAGAGCAGAACAGCTGCTACCAGGGTTAAAACCTAAGTGGGACGTGCTGTTGCTGCCCAGGATGGAGATACATCAGTGGCCCTTTCTACACCAGACGGGTGTAGAGGATCGTTGCGTCAGTCCACATCACCAGTGCAACAACCTGGGCTCCTCCTGGTCTGTCGCTGTAGTTGTGGCCGTCATTTTGGTTTGTGTTGTTTTTTTAATGGAGAAGAGCGCACTTGCGCTTGAACATAAGGTAAGTGGGGAAAAAAGTGTGCGAAAACGGAGGGGCCTCCCCCTGCCATCCTGGGGATGGTGGGCTTCCTTTCTCCCCTCCCCTGATGGGCACAGAGCTGCGTGGTGCGGCTCCGTGCTTATTTTGCAGATGTGCTTACTCACGAGTAAGCACAGCTGCACCCAGGACGGGCAGGCACATTTTCCACGGTCCCGGGAAGTTCCCGGTACCTTGGAAGAATCGGAATTTTTCAGGTATCTGGTATCCCGGAAAAATCCCGTGCCTGCCCCCTGCCCCCGGGAGTCCCTGTGCATCATTTGGACTCACAGGGAACAGCCAGGGGCCATCCCAGGTGACACGCCTGATGTAGAAAGGGCCAGTATGTGGTAGCTCCTTCTCCTCTCTAGAAGCATTCTGAAAACTGAAAACGATGTCAAATCAAAAGCTAAAACTACATCACATTCCTAAGGAGGGACCATAGCTCAGGGGAGGAGGCACATGCTTTGCATTCAGAAGGCCCCAGGTTCAATCCCCAGCATCTCCAGTGAGGGCTAGGAGAGTCGCTGCCAGTCAGTGTCAACAATACTGGGCTAGATGGACTATTGGTTTGATTCAGTGTAAAGCAGCTTCCTACGTTCCTAATAAAAATGGCATTTGCCAAGCCACAGAGAGTGGGCATAAAGCACACATTCTCTGAAGTCTTTAGGGTTGGATCTAGAATCTACTTTCTGTGGACCGAAGGGTTTCACGTGTGGGAAGTGTCTCCGACTGATTTTCGGGGATTACCCTTTGCCCTCTCACCACTGCTGACCATATTCAGGGTGGTTGATGTTTTATTTAGCATCTCAGGGGGCTGGGGAGGCCAGCATGGGGAGTAAGGGCAGGAAAGTCTGTTTCCACCAGCTCAATTGCACAGAGAAAGAGATTCGGATTGGAACCACAACGCAACACTTAAGGCAGATTGATAAAACCTCCCCCGCTTCAAACACCCACACGACATTTCAGCAATGGAAATCACCCCTCTCTAAGGTGCTAATGTCCCATAAGAGGAAACCTATGGCTTCATGTAAATTTCCCATTACTGAGTAAATAGGATGGCATTCCCATTGGGAAAATGGTGCAGGGGAAAAGGTTAGTCCCCCTTCTCTGGTGTCATGGTGCAGAATCAGGGCTCCTCCTTCCTGGGCTGAGATCTTGTTGTTTGTTTTGTTTTTTACAAAATGGTAAAAAGATGGGCGATTCAATTACAGAACTTCATCGTCTGGTCTGGTTTGGCCCTGAGGATTTATGAAAGGCACAACGCAGCTTCTCTTCTCTTGATCTGTTGCTTTATCTCCCTCTATCTTAGGGTGATACGTTCCATTCCTCATTTGTTTATGACCATAACATCTGCATCTTAATCTCTTGTATGTATTTTTAAAAGGCACGTTTGAGGTTGAGGCGGGAGGGATAAAGACAGGAAACCAACACTGTACAGAATGTAACAAGCAGACAAGCTGAAGAGGATTCAGCACATGAATTAGTTGTATTGCAGTCTCAAGAAATCTCCACCAATTGGAGGTTGCTAGCAGAATGTACTTGGAGCTGCCTTCATTTAGTTTGGGAAGTTGTACAGTGTGGTGTCTGGGAGCCTGTGTGGGGTTCTGGCGGGCGTCTGGGCTCCTCGGGGCTCGTCGCCATCGCGACGAGCCCCAAGGAGGCCAGAGGCCGTGCAGAAGAGACGGGAGAGGGCCGGATCCGGAAGTGATGTAATCGGCCCTCTCCCGCCTCTTCCGCGTGGCCTCTGGCCTTACGAGCCCAGCAGCGGCAGCGGCGGCGAAGGACCTGGCGGTGGTGGAGGAAGACCCAGCGGCGGCGGGGGACCTGGGGGCGGCGGCTGACCCGGCAGGGGCGGCAGCGGAGGACCCGGCGCGGGCGGCAAAGGAAGAGAACCCGGTAGGTCCAGGCTGGTGTTTTTTTTTTGGGGGGGGTGGCTTGGTGGGGGGGGGTTGTTTTGGGTGGGGGGGTGGCGGGGACCGGGATTTTGGTTTCCAAAATCTGGTCACCCTAAATAAATAAATAAATAAAGTGGAATTGTTCCCTTGAGGCCTCTCTCCACTGAAACTCTCTTAGTGAATATACCCTGGCACATAAAGATCATTGCAGTGCCTAAGACATATATACACAACAATTCTAAAAGGAGCTATAGCCTTGCTTTCCTTTCCTTGCTTAACAACATTGGGCCTATTCAGAAGACACCTTAAACCCTGCTGGTTAAGGCTTTTGGTTAAGCAGCAGGGTTTAAGGTGTCTTGAACAATGCGTTTTGCTAAACCCTGCACACTCACTAACCACAGTAGGACCTTCTGCAGTAGGGTAGCGGCTGTAACCGTGGCTTAAAGTGTTGTACTAACCCCAGAGAATCACAGTTTCGCTAACCACAGTCCCTGAAGTGTTGTCTGAACAAGCCCAATGTTACACACTGGCTAGATTGACCAGATAAAATCCAGGTCAGGGCTCATATAACTTTAACAGTTGTAGAGAAAAGGGAATTTCAGCCAGTGTCATTTGTATGCAATTAGTTCCTGGTGAAATTCCCTCTTCATCACAACAGTTAAAGGTGCATGCACTATACTAGAGTAACCATATACAAACAAAGGCAGGGCCCCTGCACCTTTAACTGTTGTGATGAAGAGGGAATTTCACCAGGAACTAATTGCATACAAATAACACTGGCTGAAATTCCCTTTTCTCTACAACTGTTAAAGTTACATGAGCCCTGACCTGGATTTTATCTGGTCACCCTAACACTGGCCCTGTTCAGAAAACACTTTAAACCACAGTGGTTAAGGCTTTTTTGTTAACAAAAAAAGCCTTAACCACTGTGGTTTAAGGTGTCTTCTGAACAGGGCCATTGTCAAGGACAGCCACACTCTTCTTAGGGCGGATCTACACACGAGTTTTTTGACGTTTTATAAGGGTTATGAAAACTCTTTGGGCCACATGACGCACTCCCTATAACGTTGTATATCTGAGGTTTTTTAAAACTCCCTTCAGTTATATACAACGGCTTCACTTTTAATACATCGTTTTAAGTAAAAGAATGTGTCCTTCCTTACCGTTTCTGATTCATGGGGGCAGTGCTTCCTTTACTGGTGCCCAAATGCTGAGCAGTTGATTGGTGGGGAAGAAATAGGAAGTGGACCAGTGAACTACAACAACCACAATTCTTAGCCCTATACTCGCTAGGGAATGACAGAGGAACTAAGAAGGAAGTGTGTAACTGAACTACAACCCCCACAATGCCTTGCCCTAAATTCACTGAAAAACGAAAGAAGAAAAGACAGGGCAGAACAGTGTGTGATCGCACACATCGCTTTAAAGACAGAAGACTGTTTCTCCTGTAACGTGAGTACTCAGTAATGTGGCCTAAGACGTTTTAGAACGCACCTATTTGGAACGTTTTAAAATACAATTTAAAACGTTCCAAAGGACTGTGTGGATTCCCCCTTAGATACCTTGCCTGGACCAGTTTATTTACATACCTGCCAGTGCTGGGCTTGTTAATAGCCTGTGCAGAAGAAGGAAAACATAATCACATTTCAGATGCATGCATTGCTTTCCCAAAATATATGTATCAAAGTCCTTGTTATTCTTATCATCAGTTACTCCATATGTTCACATTCTAACAGGAATGTTCAAGCATGGCAGAGTTCACAACTAGCCGAGATACTGCAAATATTCCATGACTGAACAGTTCCCCCTGGTGTACTTGGCCATAACAAGGTGCATTTACTATACTTTGAAGTTTATAGCAATTTCTAGTTCATGAAGCTTTGTTAGCACTAAACTGTCTACACTTACTACAGGCTGCATTAACCCTGTTGCATTATATTTCACTGCTGCCTCACAAGCATACTCAAAAGTACGTCCTTTTGTCAGCAGAGAAAGACGAATCTGACAAGGTATAAAGTGAAGCAGTTAACTCTCCATTGTGTTTGTCTGCTTCTGATTAGCTGAGACAAGAAATCTGTATAATTTGTAACTGTGGAAAGATGACTGATGTTTATGGTGAAACCTCCACATACACAGAGACAGGAACAATTAGGATAAATTTGATGACCAACCAGTGTGCTCCAAAAATAATTTGTCGTGGGCACAGTGATTCATGTAGCAGCATTACACACTTGCCTAGAGAGTATGGCACACACACACACACACAGGATATGGTGAAATAAAAGGGGCTGTCAAATGAGTAGAAGGCAATTAAGCTAGCTGTTACTTTTCAATATTAATTCTGTACATGCTCAGAGTCACCCACTTCATTATTATGAGTCCAGTTGCTCCTGGGCTGAGTCTTGGCATTGAAAACCAATCCTGGGACTGACTTCTCCACTCATATAGCATTGTGGCTAAGGCTCCAGCTGTGCCCACACACGCTTGGCCTGTGGGGCCTGAATTCTGGTCAAGATGATAACAGCATCCTTCTGTGGTGCAATTACCTCTGTGATCTCTGTTTTCTTGTTTGTCTTATTGTTTGTCTAAGATAACTGTCAAGGGAGAGAGGAGTCCTGGAGTTTTATATATATTAACTTGAAACATCCTAGTCAACATAGTAGATCTTGGGATAGCCATTCAATTTGAGCATTGCATGGGAGAAACATGGGGATTGTCCTCTACAGTTGTGTAGATTCCACAAGGAATGTCCCGCTTTCTTCAGAACTTGAGTACTCCATCCCAACTGTAGCATTCAAGCATGGAGGTTCTCGTATATCCCCTTTTTAAAAATGTGGGTCGCCTTCGGGAATAGCCCAACATTTTACTTTCCATTTCAATTATTTTATGGATGTGTGCTCCCTCCCCCCTGTGCTGTTGAAGTGCATATTCCCCTGACTAGAGGTAAAACTAGTGATTTCTTTTTATGTATAGTGCCATTCTATGTATACAGTGCTTTAGAAAGAATTGGTATGGCAGGCCCCTACCCCAAGGACCTGACAATCTCAAATAGACACAGGGAAACAACAGAGGAATGGGGAAATGGAAGTATAGATAAGCAGGGAAGGATAAGCGCTTGCTTCATGTACGTCATCCATATTTACTGATTAAGGGTGCAATGTTTAGACAGAAAAAGTCCTATAACTCCCAGCATTCCCCAGCCAGCCTGCTAGGAGTTGTAGGTCTTTTTTCTGTCTAAATGTGCATAGGATTGTGACTATTGCAGGGCTACGCACACTATTTATCATGTGCTCGTCACTTCTGACTCATGGTTGTTTATGGGTTCTTTAGATGATATTGTGACCCTCCAGTTTCACTTCTGTGTCTAACCAGCACTTTTGAAGAGAGGTGTTTTTTTTTTAGAGCAGGGAAATGCAGCATTTAATTGTGAAAGCAAAAGAAAGCGTGATTTCCTCTTGTGTATTTGCACTGTTCTGCTATGCTATAGTGCTACCTACAGGTTATGTAGTGGAAAAGAAGGAAAGGAAACACTCTTTATGTAGTGATCGGATCTCAATTCCGCAACAAAACCAAAAGTAGATACAGCGGTTTAACAGCCAATTGACAGTATCATGTACAAAAGCTCACAGTTTAATGAATATGGGCCCCCAATGGATGAAGGTGAGAATTGCTGCATAGAAAACATGTGATCATATTTTCAATTTTTTCTAGGCAATTTTGAAGAATTGAAAGTTACTTTTTCTTTAAAATTTAAGGAGATAAAAGGACCCAGAAATTTGTAGGGGGGGGGTCATTAATCACACTTTCAAATTTCTTTAAAGTTTCAAGTTTTTGAATTGTATATGATTGCAGCCTTGGGAGTAAATTTATTTATTTATTTGCAGCATTTAAAAATGCTCCCAGTGCGGCTCACAAAGATTAATAATAAGGCAGTCCCTGTCCTCAGGCCCACAATATAGAAGACATAACACAAAAGGAAAAGAGATTGGGAGGGAGGAGGAAAGAAAGCAAAAACCCGGGCACCGGTTTCAAAGTTTAAAATACTAAGGGTGATACAAGGTCCATGCAGCTGTTCCTTCTCTGGTTGATGTATGGGGCAAGGTTGGTCTCCTCCTTGCCATGATATTCTTCCTTGGATGCAGAAGATGAGCCTCCTAGTGGTCCTTGGTTCTTGGGCCGATGGATGAGGACCAGAGTCCTCAGTCCCAAGGAGCTGTTAGTTGGAGCTGTTTTCTGCTTCTGTTTTGAAGTCAATGGAAAGCAGCTTCTGAGTGAATAGTCATTGGACTGTGCTGTTAATTAGGCAAAACACACAGAAGAGCATCGATCTGATCTAGCTGTACTTTTACATCAAACCTCCCAAATTCAGTGGTGTAGGGTCAAGTCATCAAAACTTCATGGGCAGAATATCCTTGATAAGAACAAAGCTTTTCCACCCCTTTGGGTCCATGTAGTTCTGTGTCTCATTACTACCAAACCTGGCTTTACTTTATGCTGTCTAGACCCTTATTTAAACCCAAAATCAGATTTTAAAAGCCCCTTATTAAAATTAACTACTATGATGTATCTTTTTGTAACAGGCCTCCAGAGACATTCTGACAAGCTTATTTGGCCTTAAGGAAAAGTTGACTAATGTTTTAGACTAATGTTCTTAAGAAAATGTACTTTTGGAAACCTTGATCTGCCTCAGCATTATGAACATTTTTTGTCTACATGTGATTTTGGAGACAGGTTTGCAGAATCTGTCTTCAGTTGTTTCCGGAGGTGTAGATGTCTCAGCAACTTTATTATGCTATTTCAAATGTTTAACTTCATTAAAAATGCACAGAAAGGGGTATATGTACTAATTCCCTCCAATGGTCATATTCTCCCAACTGCAGAAATGATGCGTGCTAACAAAATGAGCATGCATTTGCTTTTCAAAATATTTTTTGTCTTTTGCAGACATTAAACAGTCCTTGGAGATTTACAATGGACTGCAGCCTTGTGTGTGATGTTTCTACCATCCCTGTGCAAAGCTCTGAAGCTCTACTCCAAATTCTAGAAATACTGCCCCATCCAATTCCTCCCTGCATCCCCTCTAGAGATGTGAAGGCCCGGAAAAAAACCAGAAAAATTAGGGGGGAAAAGTTTTTTTCCCCTTTTTTTCTGAAAATTTCATTTTCCCCCCCGAAAAAACAGGAAAAACCAGAAATTTTCAGAAAAAAAGGAAAAACCCCAGGTTTTTTTCCCAAATTTTTCCAGTTTTTTTCCGGGCCTTCACATCTCTAACCCCCTCCATCATGCATGGAGAATATGGGGGTCTTTATGAAGTGGCAAGGTATTTCCCATATGACTGGATTGCTGTACATATTAGTAAAGAAGTATACAAAAAGGACGTTTTATGCAGCAAAAGGAAAGGCTTTGTGTGTCCTTTCTGGAGTTCCCATTTTTTTGTTGGCTTTGTATTTATGAGTAACCTGAATGTCAGCCAATGGGGGGGGGGGGCTCCTGAGCCACTAGTATTGGCCTTTTGTGGGAAGCCATGGGAAAGGCCTGAGGCGCAACATTTTGCACATCTGCTTCTTTTACATTATCCAAGGAAGCCCCTCCCATCCCAAGCCTGGTCCCATTGGTCAGCTTCAGGGGTTCCCAACGTGGCACCTCTAGGTGCCATGGCACCCACGGGCACCTGCAAAAGGGGTTCTCAATGTGGTGCCCTTGAGCACCCGAAAATTTTTATTTCTTATTTTTCTATTTTCATTTCTTTTAATATACAGACATAGATTTGTATGAAATGCATACAGTGTTCTCGTACTTATACATCGAGTGCCACAAAAGAGGACCAAATATTCAAATAAGCACCTATTTGAAGGTGACATCTGCATACCACCCTTTCAAATACTGAAAGGTTGAATTAAGACGACACAATAAGCAAATGGCGGGGGGAAAACATTCGTCAGTTGTATTGACTATCGTGTCGTCCGAATGCTGCCATAGTCAACTCAGCGCTGATCCTAATCCACACCATGGTTGATTATTTATTACCATGTTGTGTGGGGAGTACACCCTAGATGAACAACTGTAAAGTTGATTATTACCCCACCATTGACTTTTGTGTCGTCTGAATTCAGCCAAAGTGTTATGAGGTCCTCAATCCATTGCATTATAGGATGTGTGTGTTTATCCTTCCAATGTGGTAATATCAGCCTTTGAGCTGTCAAAAGGATGCAAAGAATCCATTTAATGCTGTCCATTTGTTAATTTCCATGAAGCACATAAATAATTTAAAAGAATATGATTATTAAAGTGAATATCAAAGGCGGTTCCAGTTCAATTTTTTCCTGTGTAATAACCTCCCCTGCAAAAAGAAGCACTTATTGGACATTGACAAATCATATGTTTAAAAGAAGCATTACCTGTATTGCACTGCCAGCAATTAGATGAATTAGACAATCCCTTATTAAAAAAGATGCTGAGGTATTTGATAAAGATGAAGCAAACGTTTTTACTGAATAAGACGCAGCCTAAGACCCACAGATGCAAAAGGCAGTCTACAATATGGCATTTTGTAGTGGTGCCCACAGCTTTATCTCAAATTCCCAATAAAGGTTGGGGACCCCTGGTATAAGAAAGCTGGGAACATTGTTGGGTTAATGACAGTTCACCTTTGTTGTTTCTGGCATGCAGATGGGTTCCCTTTCTATCTGGCCCTTGCTTATTCTTTGACTACATGCATGTTTGTGCATCAGATTGCCTCTGTCCTTATGGCTTGGTCACAGTGGCCTACACTTGGCTATTCTACTAGTTCCAACTTGGGATCTTTTAGCTTGACCCTTGGACTGATTCTGACCTAGACTTCCACTTGGTCATTCTGCTCAGTCCTGGCTTCAGATCGCCTAGCTAGACCTTGGACTGTTTTGAAATGTTCTGTCTCACGTTTCCACCTGCTCTTTAATTCTATCCATAGCCCAGCAAGATTCAGTGTCCGCTCACATTAGGTGGAGGAGATACTCTGCTAAATGATATAGTTGCATAGTTAGAGCTAAGGAATGGCTTGCCTTCTGTGATTTTTCCGCCATGATTTTCAGATCTCACAGTTCCAGGTACTTGCAGTTTTCGTGAGGTTTTTTTTTTCTTTTTGGTTTGTGAGTGACATATATTTACCAAGGAACTGCTTTGTAATATCTCCAATGGTATATTTTTATTTGTGTTATGGGATGAGGTTTTGGGTATGCATGTATGTGCTATCAATTTTGTTTACAATTTGTATGGTTAGCATTTAGCAAATACTTATTGATTTTTTAATTAGCATGTGTGTTCACTAACAACATTTATTTTAAGAAATTGAAAATTAAGGCAAAATCCTCTCTGTCTATGTTTGTAGGGAACCGATGTCGATAATTCTAGTTATGTGTCATAGGGACTTGTGTTAATCTTCCTCCACATGTACTGAGACAACATTGTTTATTGCATAACACGTTTTTAAGCCGGAGGGTTTTTTTTCCAATTGTATGTTTCCTTCACTCCCCTCACAAAAGACAGAAAAATACGTTATTGAACACTTTACTTATATATCTAAAAGCCAGTGCAAACAATAGTATTATCAGTATGATTGCAATTCCACATTGTAATATTCAGAGAAGTACAACTTTTGAAAGATAACTGGGTTTCAGTTCACATATTGTTTCAAAAGTTAAAATGCAAACTGGACAAATTTCTCCCCCATCCCTAGAAATGAGCAAACTTGTCCACAGTTGTCTGTATTCACCCCATGAGAGTGAATTTGAAAGATTCTACTTTGAAAGATACCAGCATTATGAACTGCCCTTCTATCATTAAATGGGAAAGAGGCCTTTGAGAGAAAGATTTATAAGTTTGTTTTTATACTGTAATAGCTTTGGGTTTTATGAGTCTTATCTGTTTGGGAAGATACGGCCAGCTATTGCAAGATAGTCAATCAATGGCGCCACAGCGAGTAGTAGTAGAGTGTGTGTATGTGAGAGTGGAGACAATTTAAATACCATTATAGAGTTTGATAGGCCTAGCAGACATTTTATCATGTTATATTTCTCATTGTTACCATCTGGGATTGCTTATCTTGAATTTGGTACTAAAGAAATATGTGTGACGTATTCCATAAAACCCCTATCTTATTCCGCTCTGCTTATTGTCTTTTGACTTGCTTTGTTCTCCCGAAATGGCAGAATTTAAGAAATCTCCAGGGATTGTTATGTTAATCACCAGACCGTTTTTCAGAGCAAACTATTTCATGACAGATTAGAGTATGCAACTTTGTGTGTTTTTTCTTTGCTAACCTTGGCATGAAACATTAGACAGTGGTAGTTTGTTTTGGTTGAAAGGGCAGATTTCCACCACAACTGCCAACTCTACTTCTTTTTATATTTGTGTTTATTCTATTACTTGGGCTGGAGTTTGTCATTTATTTATTTATTTATTTATTAAAGCATTTGTATCTTACCCTATATCACTATATTAAAACAAACGAACCATAAGTCTATCATTTATCCATTTTTTTTAGAAATCATTAACCCAAATATTGAAGGGCAGTTTCTACCTATATTTGACTTGCACTGTGCATGTAAATGTACATTAAATTTATATATATATATATATATATATATATATATGCAAGTAATTTGGGTTTTACTATGACTGTATCAAAGTGGCTGTACTAATCTCTCCTAGGCTATAATGAGCATAACCAGCCAAAGTTAAGCACTTTTAAATTAAGCATGTATTTAACTCTCACATCAAAAGCACTGGAATTTTCAAATGCTTAACCTGAGCTGTATTGCATCCAATATTTTATAGATACAATGAGGTTCTAATATTTGAAAACCACTCCCTGAAGAATCTGTGCATTGGTGTTTCGTTTGTTACATTATTTATTTGAGTGAATTGATATCCTTCCTTTCTATTTGGGAGGCCGCCTTGAGGTTGCCCCCACTTTTGGGAAAACCTTTCGCTGCTGCAGGGTGGCAGTGGGTAATCCCGATGCAGGAGGCAGAGCGGGTTTTCTGGTGGCCATTTGTCTCACCGGATCCACCCCTTCCCCTCTAGCTGGGCTTCCACTGACCAATCAGGGGTCGCCATCTACCCGGGAATGCCTCCACCTCAACGCCAGAGCAAGGTCAGATGTCGGACGTTGCTCCAACATAAAAATTCAGGGTAAGTGCCCAGCTTTTTTAATATGCAGCTTCATGGAAAACCCCTGTGATGGCTGTGAGGTGGCATCTGCATCAATGCCCTTGACATAGCCTTGGGACCAAATAAGTTCAAGGAAGAGGTGAGAGAGTTCTCCACAGAGACCAAAATGGTGGTGAAGCTAATTTTAATTTCTTGCTGCCATGAACATCACTAGTTCACACTGTTTACCATGTATATTCTCCCATTTATCTCTGCCAGAAAGATTGTGATAGGGATGTGGACATGCCTCCAACCCATCACACAGACAGGGGGTCACTTGTATGTGGAACAGGAGTAGGGTCTATCCTCACCAGCTGTGACCCTGATCATGCCCCATTTAGGGATCCCAGATCATTCCCCCTGTGGGTGGGCAAAGAGTTTGGGAAGCCATAATTTTGGTTGAAAGGGCCTCTGTTTGTGATCTTAAAGGGCAGGCAGGTTGATAAGGGTGAAAGGGGTCCTTCAAGTAATTTGGTCTCATCTCAAACTGTCTAAAGCTTTAAAGGTCAAACCCAGCACTTTAAATTCAAACATCACATATAATTTGGCTGTAACATTCTCCCATAAATATCAATCAGAGTAAATCTAATCTTCAAATATAGATAAAGAGACTCAGAAAATGAAGATGCAGAAATAGAGGTGGGTACACCTTGTATGCCACCAAGGGATCGCCAAATCTGTCAATTTTGGTTTCTTGCAGTTTCTCATTTTTCCAGCCTTAACTTACTTCCATCCCTTTTTCACATTAGTTTTGCATTGTTTTTAAAATCCAAATTCATATGGGTTTCCTTATGCATTTCTCCTGATATATACACTTTGGCCATATATACATTTTTGCAAGGGGTTTCCCCTCATATAATGCTTTTTTTTAGTACACTTTTTCATGAATATATGCATTTTTGTGTTCGTTTTCCCCTAAGGCACACATTTTTGGTACACTGTTTTTGTTCAGAGAACTGCATTTTGAAATCCAAAGAAGTGTGAGTACCAAAGGACAACTATGTTCCAGTTCAGATATTGATTCAAGAAGTGTGAATCTGCTAAGTTTGTATCAATATCTAAACTGAACAAAATTCTTCCCCATTTCTGATGTCACCTTGACCTCCTTGGCAGAAAGGCAAGATATAAATGTCGTAAAGAAACAAATGTCCAAATATTTTTTGTTGTGTGCAATTTTCAGAGAATACACCCGTGACAAAACTGCCATTTCATGGTGTTCTTCTGCCATCTGCTGGTAAATAACAGATAAACTCTAAAACGATATGGATGTGGGATGAACGAATCCATAGTAGGGTGACCATATTTGGAAACCAAAACAGAGGACACACACTGGGGGGGAGGTGGCTTTTTGGGGTCTCTGGAAAATGCATCATTCCTTCCCCGCCATGCTAATGGCCCCGAGTGGAAGGGAAAGCATGTCATCCCGCCCTCCCCTGCTCCAATCAGAACCTTTTCTATAATGTCCAGGAATTTCACACTTCCCCTCTAAGGCTCTCATTGGAGCAGTGTAGGGAGAAAGCACGTCCCCCCCCCCCCGCCACGCTAATGGTGGCCTTAAATTTCTAGAAAATTACAGAAAATCCTCCCTGACACCCAGGATAGAACAAAAACCAGGACAAATCCAGGAAAATCCTGACAGTTGGTCACCCTAAATAGCAATTCTCAAAGACCCACCCTTGGATATATTTGATTTGAAATTACAATAAAAAAGAAAGAAAGAAAAACCTGTGCATTTTAAGAGTGTTCATTGTGAAGAGCCATAGCTCAGTGATACAGCAAATGCAAAACGCTCAATCCCTGGCATCTACAGGTACAGCTAGTAAAGAATCCTACCTGAAACCCTGGAGAGCCACAGCCAATCAGCATAGACCACACTGAGGTAAATGAAGTATTGGTCTGATTCAGTATAGGGCAGATTCCTAGGTTCTATGTTCCTATGAATAGTGATTTGTCTGTTTTTTATTAATTTCCAGAAATACAGGTGCTTCTGAGAAAGAATTACTTGTAGTCTGAAATACCTCTTCAATGGGACCATATTATATCAGTTTAGTAGAAACCTTTCTAGCTCAGGCAATGTAACTTGTGCCCAAGGGTACGTGGGGCAAATACACTGTATTAACATGTCAGTTTAGGCATTTTAGACTTATATTAGGAAGTGAGAAATGCTCAGGCAGTTCTAGAGCAGACTTATGGTCATTGTGAGGACATCCCAAGGACCACAAGATAATGTAGATCCCCCCCATGAGGCCATAGAAACATCTATGATCTTGAAAGGGGGAATCCAAGTGGGGATTCCCCCCCCCAGCAGAAAACTCTGCAATGGCAATTCCTCTTCTGAGGTTGCAATAGCAACCTTAGAGGAGGGGCAGGAAGGGAGAAAAGGGGATAGGATGGTAGGCAGGGGAAGGAGAGGTGTGGATTTCCTAGTTGCCTGTCCCATCCACCAAGAGGTAAGAAAGCTGGCTGAAAATGGTTTTTAATGAGGTGAAATGGAAGATGGTTTGGGTTCTGTCGTTGTACCTGCCCTGCCTGCAGGACTTTGGATGGGCGTGTTACATTATACAATGGCCACCTTTTGGGTTGAAAGGGTTCCTGAAGTTTGAATCAAGGAAAGTTACTGGAAGAAACATTCAAAGTTACCAGAAGGAAAAGTCTGAAGAATTGGAGAAACAGGTGTGTGTACATGCAAAGCTGACGGGGGAATGTAAACAACAAGATCAATGGAGTTTGGATGAGGAAAAGAATGGATAAAGAAACTTCCAAGATAAGTCTGGAGCCTGAGGCAAAGGTCATATAATTGCAAGCAGGTAAAATGGTAATCAAAGTTCTGAAGGAGAGGCGATATGTCCTTTAGTATCAAGAAGAGGAATTTCCACAAAGATAAGATGAGCCCAGTTAATGTACACCCGGAACACATAGTCAAAAGACGCGTTTTTTCACATCATGCAAAGACTTGAGAGAAAGAGCATTTAAGATACTCCAAATTCAGCTGAAACCTGAGGAAAACTTGAACACCAAAAAAGCAGCTCCGCTTAGGGGAATGATGAGTGCATAATAAATGTCTCGTGCAGAAAAACCGTTAATGTATGTAGTCAATGTGGAGGTCAGAGATACTTGGTGTGAAATATGGGTGGACACTTCACTCCTCTACTCCAATTTACATGGCACTCCTGAGATTTGGGTGCCTGTCTCTCACACAAATTCTCTTATTCACACTGGAAACAGTTAAAACAAGGATTTGTTTAAAAATGCATTTCATGAAATGAGACTAAAAACCAAGGTTATGTTAAAAATGCATGAATGTCCTGCATAGAAAAGGCATTAAAAATTACAAACAACTACTTCGTCAATGAATAATTTATTCAACCAATTATCCTACCCCCTACCCCAATCCTATGCTGTCTAAGAGGAAAGGAACAGCCATACTGCAATAAACCTTGAGGTAAATTCAGCAACAGAAGTATGTTTCTTCTGCACTCCATAATTTAGCACAACTTTTTGGAGTCTTCAATTTAAATAATAATGAAAATCTAAGATAAACTTCAGACATTTTTTTTTTCAGTGCAGAGTTTTGAAGGTACAAAATGGAAGCTGGTGCTGAACTAAAAAGTACCTCATGATTTCCAGGAAAAGGAAAGCCTTCTTTGACAAGGAACTATTTATGTTATAGCACTCGGTACTTTCACGATGGTGTGGAAACAGTTAGCACAAAAGCATGTCCAGGGACACCATTCCGTGTTTCAATACCTCTTGCTCAAATAGTGCTTCATGGGGTGGTGGGAAAGAGACTCAACATGACCCAGTGAGCTTCATGGCTGAGTGGGGACTTGAACCAGGGTCTCCCCATCATAGTCCAGCACTCTAACCATTACATCACCAAAACAACAACAACACAGTGTAGTTTGATAGCATTTAGATGAAGTTGGACTGTAGCTAAAGATGGGGAGAATGCATATTTGAATATTCCCCTCTTAAAATACAAAACCCTCTAGAGTCCCTATATGTAGAAAAATGTCATGTTAGGGAAAAGTTTAGAGTAAATGTTCCCTGGTACATTTTTGTCTACACATTCAAGTAGAAGTTTTACACCCACCAAGGAGCCAACCCCCCCTCCACATCTATGTCAGCTTGTCAATGAACCTGGGAAAGGAGTAGTAATGCTAGGCTCCAAGCCAGAAGACTGCCTCCTTCCACTCCCCCAAGGAAGAGGTAGAGCCTGGGAAGGCTGATCTGGCCTTGGGAGCATAAAGGGCTTCACTCCATTTCAAGACTCTTTTGGAGCATGTTGCTCAGTAGGAACTCTCCTGGGAGCTGTCTTGACCCCATTCTAGCCGCGATTGAGGCCAGGGCATTGGTTGGCCAGTGTCTGCTGGAAAGAGGATTCTGGAGTAGATAGGCCTTTCGTTTCATGATTTGACAGAGTTCTTCTTTTCTTCTTAACTAGGCTGACCAGATAAAATACAGATCAGGGCTCATGCCAACTTTAACAGTTGTAGAGAATAGGGAATTTCAGCCAGAGTCATTTGTATGCAATTAGTTCCTGGTGATATTCCCTCTTCATCACAACAGTTAAAGGTGCAGGGGCCCTGCCTTCTTTTGTATATGGTCACTCTAGTATAGTGCATGCACCTTTAACTGTTGTGATGAAGAGGGAATTTCACCAGGAACTAATTGCATACAAATGACACTGGCTGAAATTCCCTTTTCTCTACAACTGTTAAAGTTACATGAGTCCTGACCTGGATTTTATCTGGTCACCCTATTCTTAACTGACTTTTGTGAAAAGCATTGTGCTAAAGGTGACATGAAAGTTCTACCGGATCTGTTTATTTTGCAATTGCTCATTTAAAGAATGTTATCTCTGATAATGTAGAACTTCATGGACGATTATTGCTCTTCATGGCCAAGGTCTAAGAGGACCTTCAGATATGACACCAAAATGGGGAAAGCATGAGTAATTTTTCCATGTGCTTTTCATGCTTTTAATAGAACATAAGAATTCCTTTGTTGGATCAGGCCAAGTATCCAACTAGTCTAAAATTGTGTTATCAAATTGACCAGCTAAATGCTTCTGGGAAGCTAAAAATCTAGGCATAGCAGTGATAGTGGCCTCTCATTGCTAATCCCTGGCATTTGGTACTTAGAAGCACCCCTACCTCTGAACATAGTGGTTCCATATAAAGTAGGGTGACCAGATTTTGAGAACCAAAATCCCGGTCCCCCCCGCCACCCCCCCAAAACAACCCCCCCACCGCACGCGCGCGCGCCCCGCACAGCCCGCCCACCCCCCCGCCCTGTGCCGCTCCACCGCCCCGCCAGCCCGCCCCGCGCCGCTCCACCGCACCGCCCCACACACCGCCAGCCCGCCTCGCCCCGTCCGCGCCGCCCGCCCACCCCGCGCTGCTCGCCCCGCGCCGCTCCACCGCACCGCCCCACACACCGCCAGCCCGCCTCGCCCCGTCCGCGCCGCCCGCCCGCCTCGCCCCGTCCGCGCCGCCCGCCCGCCCCGCGCTGCTCGCCCCGCGCTGCTCGCGCCGCCTGCCCGCCTCACACTCCTTACCTGCTGGGGCATCCGCTTCCCTCCGGTGCTCGGAATCTACTGAGAAACAGGCTTCCTGGCCTGTCTCTCAGTAGCGTGCCGGGTGATGTCATCATCCGGCGCGCTACTGAGGGACAGGCCGCGAAGCCTGTTTCTCAGTAGATTCAGAGCACCGGAGGGAAGCGGCCGCCCCAGCAGGTAAGTGCCTCATGCCGCCCGCCTCGCACCGCCCGCCCACCTCCCGCCACCGCCATGTGACCCCCCCGCTGCCCTGGTTTGCCCCCGCCACCCCCGGTTGGCCCGGATCGCCCCAGGTTTCCTGGTTAGGACCGGGAAACCCCGGGCCATCTGGTCACCCTAATATAAAGCCTAAATTGGGCCTGTTCAGACAACACTTCAGGCTCAGTGGTTAGCAAAACTATGGTTCTCTGGGGTAGCACTAACCACAAGCGGTGCTGTCGCACGCAATACTTTAAGCCATGGTTAGAGTCACTAACTCTGCTGCAGATGGTCTGACTGTGGTTAGTGAGTGAGCAGGGTTTAGCAAAACACATCGCACAAGACACCTTAAACCCTGCTGTTTAACCAAAAGCCTTAACCAGCAGGGTTTAATGTATCTTCTGAACAGGCCCATTAATTTGTCTATTTTTTAAAAGACATTTGTGCTGGTGGCCATCAGAGAATATCTGAATAGAGAATGTGTGCATTGCTTCCATGTGGAAATGTGTAAACTGTACCCTTCCCCTTTTGCTTCCCTAATGGCCAAACTGGATGATGGGTTTTGCCTACTTCTATCTTCCAAAAATAACAGCTATCTTTTTAGTGCCCTCCCCTGTATTGTAATGGCTGTTAGACCTTACGCATGGTTTGACATCAAAACACCTCCCAGCTAATGATGTGGAGCAGGATATGAGAAAGTTGTACTCTAGAGGAGCTAGATGAGTGGCAAACATTTGAGGCATCAGCCACACATTCAGAGTTACATTGACTTTGGCCCTAAGTGATTGACATATCCGGAGAAAGGAAAGAGTTCCACCATGTCACTTTATTCATCCCAAAAAAATTGGGGTGGGGCAATAGCATCTCTAATTTGTCTGCTCTTCATCTCTGTACCAGCCCTCCTTCCATGCAATCAGCTCACTATGGCCTCAGAGCACCACCGGTACTTTTCAGCAATTTTGCTTTAGTGTGGCAATTAGGAAGTGAAACAACAGAAAGTAATAGTCTCAGGAAATAGATGGCAAACCGGAAAACTGAACTTCACAAGCAGTATTTGACCCTCAGGCAGAATGTTGATCATCCTCATTTTGGATGGAAGGTCATAATTGGAGGAACTATGGTTTTGTATGCGGGATATATACATAATGATCTCTGGACTCTTTAAATGCGGTTTTAACAACCTAGCATCAACTACCACTGTAACAATTCAATAATCTAATACTATACATCTCTTGAGCCATCAAGTCATGTTATTGTTTAATCAATCTGGTTTAACCTACTTAATATATTAGCTGATTAGATGTATATTAATGGTTCTGTAGTCTAAAAAAGTTCCATACATACTTATATCTTCTGAATTCCCAATACAGCATTCTAGTGACAATCCTATACGTAAGGTTGTGCCATTAGTCTCCTTCTACACACACACACACACACACACACACACACAGACAGAGATCAGATCCTATGCATGTTAACTTATTCCCAGGTTAATGGGTATAGGATTGCAGCCTAAATTATCATATCGCAAGATCTGTTCCCCCCCCCCCCCCCTTTCCATTTTTTTGCTGGCTAAATGCCTGTCAGCTCTGTTCCTTTCTGTAAAGCACGTACTATTTGCAAGCTTGAATAAATGCTCAGTTCCTTCTGCTATGGTTGACTCAAACTGTCATCAAACATTAATCAACTAAACCAAGATGTCAGATCTTGTGGAGAAAATACGGATCCTCAGAAACTGTGCTTATGCTTTTTGATTTGCGTTCTACAGCCAAAGCTGCCTATTCAAGATCTTTTTGTAGTCTGAGTAGTGTGAATTCCTGGTGTGTCACAAGTGGGCTGTAACTGGAAGTGTAGTGTACAAACATGCCCACCATAGGGTGGACACTTGCGCATTGCCAAAGGAAAGGACATGTATCACCTCTGAAAAAGATTGAGATCTGCATAAAATATGCATAAAATTGCATATTATGTCTAGATGCAAATTTAGAAATAATAGCTATAATTGAAATAGAAATACAATATATCTCACCATAGTGGCAAACAGGGCCGTGCAGAGCTGGTAATATGCCCAGGCCAGATGGGAAGTGTGTGCCCTCCCCATTTCAAAAAAGGAGGACAACATGGCCACCCCAAGGGGGTATGCCCACCAACATGTCCGTTCTACATAACACCATATTAAACCTGTTCTACAAGACTTCAAGGCACATATATCTGTGCCCCGCATGTGGCATGGCCCTCTGGAGCTTGTAGTAGCGTAAGCTAGGGGGGACCTCCTCGGCGGAATGCCCCCTCAAAATCGTGGGCCCTGGGCCAATTGGTCCCACTGCCCCCCCCCCCTCTGCACAGCCCTGGTGGCGAAGTCTGTGATCGGGTAACTAGCTCTCTCTGCTCTCCAGGTGCTAACTGTGGGTGGGCAACTTCAGGGCTCCATGCGATTCTTTATCTTTCAATTGGACTTGGACCAGACAGCTCTTCAAATAGAGGACACCTTAAGTAGAGAGTTGTCCTCTGTTAAGTAGCACCATGGTCACCTTCTTTCAGAACACTGATCTAGATGCCTTACTTACATGCAGGCCTAAATAAACACAGATCTTGATTTTAGGAGGAGCGAGAGACAGCAATGGTTGATCTCCATTTCAAAAAGCACAAAGTCCACCTTGCCCAAGGACAACAAGCAGATCGGAGTTGTAGCCGAACGTTGTGTTTTTATGAGTGGAAACCAGCCGCTGCTTTCTCCCTCCTCAAAATGCTGTGCTAGGTGAAACAACTACCAGTAACTAATTCATTCAGTCTGCGTCTCAAATGCAGACCTGATGGCCCTAAAATCTGGACTGATTTTTGGAATTTTCTCCCACCCTCCTGCTTTTTGTACCATCTAGTCTGATGAAGAGTTCTGGAGAAGTCGAAAGCTGGCACGCTTTTGTACATCTTGGTTGGTCCTAATAAAGGTATTGCCCAACTGAAGTTTGATTTCCCATCCCCTCATGGACCAGCATAGCTACCTTTGCTTCTTCTTTATTTTCTTTTTGAAGGTAGAGATTCCCTTAGAACAATTATGCCCCACTTCCAAGTACTCTATTCGCTTTTGGGCTATTGCTCATTGCTAGGGTGACCAGATAAAATCCAGGTCAGGGCTCATGTAACTGTAACAGTTGTAGAGAAAAGGGAATTTCAGCCAGTGTCATTTGTATGCAATTAGTTCCTGGTGAAATTCCCTCTTCATCACAACAGTTAAAGGTGCAGGCACTATACTAGAGTGACGATATACAAAAGAAGGCAGGGCCCCTGCAACTTTAACAGTTGTGATGAAGAGGGAATTTCACCAGGGACTAATTGCATACAAATGACACTGGCTGAAATGCCCTGACCTGGATTTTATCTGGTCACCCTACTCATTGCCAGAACATATAGCTTCTTTTGCAGCAAGGCCTTTGATTCTATGCTTAAAGTAAACTTGTATTGTGCTATTTCGGTCTAAAACCACTAGATGGGAGCAAAAGAACAGTGCATTTTGTAAGACACTCTCCTTTTCCTGAGCTATGCTGTAAGTTAATTAGTAACAAAGATCCCCATATCTGAATGTATACCATAGACTAGGTGTTACTCTTAAAGTGCAGTTGCTAAAATAAATACTTTATAGAAACACAGGGTGTGATGTAATTGCCAACAATCCTTGAAAACTCAATTCTATTAAACATCTCTTCTTCCTCTCAGCTTTGTATACCCTGAGTAGCTAGTTTCAAGATAGATGATCACAGGTTTTATGTTGGATTAAAAAAAGACTGGGGTGGATAGTGGATGGTTGAAAAAATTAATTGTAGGCTGTGTGCTTCGTGGTGAGGTAATAAGCATTCTAGTCTGTTTAGCCCTTTACAGTTCAAGTTTCAGGAACCAAAATTGGGGGGGGGGGGCGGAATCTCCTACTGTGTTTCAAAACAAAAACAAGCAAACAAAACAGCAGTAGGGAGGTTCCAGTTTTGACTGGATCATGGCACTGGGAGAGGGGTAAAGTGGTCACTTATAAATTGCCAAAAAAGAGGAAATGCAGCATCAAAAAAGAGAACAAAAGAGTGTAGCGATTTGCGCAATATTTGCATATGCTAATTCATATGCAGAGATGCAAATTTAGAACTGCTCATTATGAGAAAAATAAGAATACAGTACATCTCATCATAGTGCAGAAGACAGTGATCCAGGGAGCTGTCTTCATGGTGTTGAGTTGGCATTGTTCCGCTGCCAAACCCCACAGTATCTCTGGTGTGGGATGGTGGCAAGTAATCTACATGATGGGAGGCAGTGCGGGCTTTCCGGTGGCCATTATGCTAACCAGCCCTGCCTTCTGCCTGGGCAGAAGGCCACCGATCAGGAGTCACCATTCACCTGGCCATGCCTCTGCCACAACTCCGGAGCGAGGACAGATGGTGGATGTGCTGCACTTGGCTTGCTCAGGAGAAAAAAGTCAGGGTACGTTCCAGACTTTTTTTCTCAGCAGTTTGCCGGAAAGCCCCAGGGTGGGTGCGCAGTGGCTGCTGCGTCATATAATTGATGCAGTACCACTGCCTATCCATCCCAGGGTTTTTGTGCATTTAAACAGCTCCCATGTGACCTGTGTGCCTGCTTGGCTGCTGTCCAGGACCTAATGGTTGATGGGCTGCAGTTCTTACTGTTCATTCTCTTTAAACTGGAATTGGACAGAACAGCCCTTCAAATAGAGGACTGTCCTCTGTAAAAGAGGGCACATGGCCATGCTAGGAGGGGCTGTCCCATTCTACATGTGCTGCTTTCCCAATCTGCCTCCCCGTTCCCTATCCCAAGCTGCTATTAAATCAGGTCCTGTGACTAAACCAGGGTTTCTCAGTTCAGATGTAACAAGAACCTGTGATTCAGACAAGTCATAATCTCAGTGCTGAAGCTGGCACATGAGAGGAAGAGGGAAGGGCCAAAGAATGTGTGCTCAGGCTCAATGCAAGTGTGATGTGGTGGTTAGAGTGTTAGGCTGGGACTCAAATCCCCACTTGGCCATGAAAATCACAGGGTGACTTTGGGACAGTGATTTTACTCTTTCAATTTTTGTTGTTTTCGAATGTGTTATTGTAGTATTATCATCACCATCACCACCACCATCACCACGATCATCATCATTGCCACTGGTTTATTACTTTGGTTTATGTTGTAGTTTCAAACTTTTGAAAGTTTTAAATGGTATTTTGTCATTTGTCATACTTTATGGTTTTACATTTTTATGAACTGCTCAGAGAGCTTTGGCTGTTGGGTGGTATAGACATGTAATAAATAAACGATAAATAAAGAATATCTGGCCTAGAACCTGAAAATTGCTATTCCGGGAACATTATTTGCATGGAGAAAATGTAGCTGACTCTCTGCTCATTCAGAATTTTATTTTGTGCAGGGGCCTTAATTTTCTCCCTAATACCCACCCAACTTTGATTTATCAACAAGAAACACTAACTATTTCAAACAAATTGAAAAGGGAAGTCCTGAGGAACATGAGCAATGAGAGGTATATCTCTCTCTGTGTGTGCTAATCACCTACTTATTATTAAGCTTACCTCAGAAAGTAGGCGTGTTTGTGTTCACAGGGGGAGACTTTGAGGCAAAGCTCTGCTCCTCCTCACAGGAGTCTAGAACTGGGGGTGCTTTCGATAATATTTCCAGTGTATTCAAGGAAAGATACTGAGGAGAAGGGGAGATACAGATGGAGTAGTGTTTAGAAAATCTAAGGAAGAAATTCAGTTCATTCAGCAACAGCCATCTGCTTGTCTTGATACCTGTTGAGGGACGATGAGAGCTACCATGTCACTCAGCCCTAGTCTCCAAATCTTCCTCAGCTTACTGGTAGGTAATTTTCATTCCACATCTTATTATACACCACTATAATTGCAGTTCATACTTATTAATGATAATTCTGAAAGCAAAAGAAAAATGTCTGCGAAAATAAATATTAATAGCAGTGTACAATGACAAGCATCCATAATACAAACAATCTAATAGTTATAAACTTTATCAAAAATCTTAAACCTCTTGCACATACAAGGTAAAAGATGGATAACAATATTTTTTTGAAATGATCCAGACAAAGTCAAGCACTTTTATGTGCCACTGATTCAAATGAATGTTGAAGCCATTGATGAAATCTCTCCCTCTGAAGTAAATGGGACTTAAAAATACTTAACTTTTGTTGATTGTGCCTTATATGGCATAGGGAGGTAGTAAAGAGCACTTTTATTAGACTAAATTAAGGCTTAATAAAAAATTAATAGTAATTAAATTTAAAACAATACACAGACAGCAACACAGTTAATAATGCTTAACAAAAAGTTATTAAATATAATCTGGGTCTGTGTGCATGGTGGTGGTAATAGCAGAAGTAAATTTTGTGTACTTCAGTAGTAGTGAAGATATTATCAGGGGAATGGCTCCATCTTACTGTTTTCCTATTTTTATGTGCATTTTAACAACCTTATTTCCTCCCATTACATTAAACTGAAAAAAATCCCTTCTTAGGTTCACTTCTATTTTTGACACTTTCCTATTGCTTGCAGTGTTCACAGACCACAGGATTCTACTGTTCTTAACATGCAGTCAGTGCTTCTATCAAATATAATTTATATGATTTTGAATGATTTTACACTGTATAAAATGGAGGTAATAAAAAATTCTGTCCTGTGGGGCGCCCCTAAGCTAGCCTGATGCCCTCAGGCACAGTAGAGGATGCTGTGTTAAAGTATTAAAGTAAGGTTCAGGCAGCTGCCAGTCTAGTCAGGTTTTGCATATGGAACGGGCAGGGGAGGCGCCATCTTGTCCTTTGCTTCAGGCAACAAAATGTCTTCAGCAGGCCCTGATCTTTGCACAGGGGTTCATGACCTGGCACAGGGGCCTATAACACTCTGGGTGTAGATCTGATCATCCACCCCGCTTGTGTTGGCTGTTCAGATCCCACATTCATCTCAGGGCTGCCAGAAGGGGAGGGGAGGAAGCAAACTGAGAATCAGGACAAGGACAGCAGAGAGATATTTCACTTTGGCACAGCATCAACACAATTAGATGGAGCCAATTAGAGCAGGGGTGGGGAATGAGTGGACACAGAGATGTTATTGGACTGCAACTCCCATCAGGCCTAGCCACCATAGCCAAGGGTGAGGGAATGGGAGTTGCCATTCAACAACATCAACCACATCATCCCCCATCCCTGAATTAGAGGGTGCTAGGCACGTCAGAGAGTGGATTGCTACAGCTCTGACACACATATCTGCAGAGGGACATCCAGCACATGTTTAAATGCTCACTAATAGATCACCATCTTCTAGGGTGACCAGATAAAATCCAGGTCAGGGCTCATGTAACTTTAACAGTTGTAAAGCAAAGGGAATTTCAACCAGAGTCATTTGTATGCAATTAGTTCCTCGTGAAATTCCCTCTTCATCACAATGATTAAAGTTGCAGGGGCCCTGCCTTCTTTTGTATATGGTCACTCTAATATAGTGCATGCACCTTTAACTGTTGTGATGAAGAAGCAATATTACCAGGAACTGATTGCATACAAATGACACTGGCTGAAATTCCCTTTTCTCTACAACTGTTAAAGTTACATGAGCCCTGACCTGGATTTTATCTGGTCAGCCTACCATCTTCTCCAGTCCTTGAAAAACTGATTTCTCGCTTATTCCTTTTCCCTCCACTCCCCTTTCCTTGTGTGTCTTTTATCATTTTAGTTTGTAAGGCTGTCTCTCTTTTTTATTGATGTGAGCCTCTTTGGGAGACTATTCTTGTCTGAAAAGCAAGATTAAAATGCAGTAAATAAATAAACAAGCATCCAGACTTGTGCTTTCATGAAAAAAATATGGAAAATAGTATCAAAATAACAGCAGGAGCAGAAACTTTTTTTAAAAATAACACATATTACGTTGTTTTTGTGTCCTTCCCTTATATAAAGACTCACCTCTGTTCATATCACAATTCCTTCCCCATTTGCGATGTCAACACTAAGAAATGGCCATGGCTTGTGCCTAAACACCATGTGGCTTTTGGAAATAAGACAAGCTGAATCAGCATATCAAAAACTCCCCTCTATAATGATGCTTTATTTTCCTGTGCCTTAATGCTATTCCGGAATCTGGTCCATTTTCTATAACGGGAAATATAAAAGTGCAAAAATATGCCATGTTTTTTTTTCTTTTAAACTATAAGAGCAGAACCTATTGTTTTATTGAACTATGTATATGTATATGTAAGAGCCTTTCGATGTGTCTCTGTGGCAGGCTGCTTTAGTGGCGGCATGGCATGATTTGGATAACACCGATTATGACTGCTGGCCCCTGGAGAAACCAGATGAGTATAACATGCTGGACTGTGGAGGTGAGTTCATCCCGTATTTTATTTTATTTTATTTATTATTTATTATATCTTTATACTGCCCATCAGCAGAAGCTCTCAGGGCAGTGCACAATTAAAAAACATAAAAATAACAATATAAATTTAAGCATGAAAAAATTAAAAAGGCAGTGTAAAACGAGCTACATTAAAAACCAAGGAAAGTCTGTGTAAAAAGGTATGTTTACTTGTGCAGTTTGGGAGGCAGGAAATGTTACATCTTTTAGATGTAACATTTCCTGCCTCCCAAACTGCACGAGGGAGGGTTTTCCAGAGGGTGGGTGCCATTGCAGAGAAGGCCCGCCTCCGAGGTTCTTCATGGCAGCATTCTGTTCATCTTAGAATGGCCAGTAGGGCCTCCTCTGAGGATCGTCATTGTCGTCCAGGTATATTTGCACAAGACGCAGAAGCATCTGCCAGTGCAGTGGACTGGAAAGAAATGTAAGTAACCAAGAAGATTCCTAATGCATCTCTCATCTTCTACCTGTTTGCAAATACATGAGTCAGCAGTAACATCTATTTCAAGGCAAATTAAACTGAGGGAAGTAACCAGCCTGCATGTGCAAGAATTTCAGAGTAAATGTTTGCCTGGGGTTCAAGTATTCCAAGGAAAAATTCGGCTAGGCAAAAAAATATTTACAAATATGGGTATGATAGCCCAGAAATTTATTCTGTGGAACATTAAAATGAATAGGATCCTTATGGATTTATGGAGCTCCTATTCATTTCAATGGATGCTTATTGGCATAAGTGAAATGCCTATTGTCAAAATCAGAGCAGCTTCATACTGCAGTCATATTTGCTATAGGTCCACCTGTCTGGAGACCAAAAAAAAAAGAGAGAGAAGTAATTTGCCCAAGAACCTAAAGACAAGACAGAGATGGAGGTTAAGCTCCAAAACAGAAAACCACTCTTTTAAACACAAATAAAGAAGGCACTGGAGGGTAGCCCTTTGCAGTATGTCAGCTTCCCTTGTTTTTTAAAAAATAATAATTACAAAAACATTAAGAAAGAAAATGAGGATCAGTAGGGGCAGGGAACCTGGTGGGCATCAAGAGAGGTGGGCAGCACATTAGAGATCTGAGGTTTACATCTGTACAGCAAGAAATATCTACATACAGTTTGGAGTTTTTCTTAGGTTGATGTGATTGTTTGAAATGGAAAGCAACCTAGTCAGCTGGAATTATGATATCCCCCCCCCCCCCCCCAAGCCTAAGATGAATGTTTTATGAAGAAATGTATGGATTCCAATGACATTTCTGAAGCGTGTAGGACCGGCCTGCTAAATTTTCCATTGTTAAATTATGCTGTTGTAGTCCGACTAGGTACTGAATGAACTAGATGTTCAAGCTAATCTACAGAGCTTCTCTACTTGTCTTTTCATGCTTTGATCTTTCTGGCCATATAGTGATTTTAACGGTTTAATGCACATGCACACATACAAACAGAACCCTTCAACTCTAAAATAGCTCTGACTGATGCCATCAAAATTGAATTACTTTTTGCAAACACTATGTATAAAACTCATTTCTTTCATCTCTCTAAGCCACATTTCAGTTTTGGGAAAAAATCTTCCAATTTTTTTTAAAAAATCAAAATTTAGAGAGGGGAAATAAATAATGTCAAGCTATAGATTTTCTTGCTTTATTAGAAAAGAATGAAATGAATAGCTTTTAGTCTACTGATGGAAAAAGTAAATAGACTTGAATGCTCCCATTATGGGCCAAATCATACATGTATTTTGAGGGTGGCATTGCAATGGGATTTGCAATGCAAGTTGTGATTGGTAGGCTTCTCAGCACCATGGGATGACCAGCATCCTGAGAGTGGTGTTAAATCTGCCTACATCTAGTCTATGAGTTGCTCCACACATGCTTGTTTATTACTTGATATCTTCAGCATGAAATAATGCAATGTAGGAGTGAATAAACCATGATAGGTCTAATTTTCGTTTTTGCCTTTATAAGTGAAAACGGAATAAATTTCTCATGTGATCTCAAGAGGGGGAAAATATGCATCATTCTTGCTGAACTTTTCTTCCAGAGGAAAAAAGTGGTTTGCAGATAAACACTTCATTGTTGCAAAGTATATGAGGTCCACCAAATTGTCTCAAGATGACAATTATGTCCAGTGGTATCTACAAGATTTTGTGGGGTGCATGGGTATGGTTCTCTCAGTTGGCACCGTTGGCCTGGGTCGCTTTGGCATTAATTACTTAGTCAGAGCTGAACCTTTCCTTCGCTCAGTTTTATGGAAAATCTTGAGTGTGTAATTCCCAATCCACTGCATTCCAGTGTTTGCTGTGCTCCCACCCATCTTTTCCCCTCCCCCATACCTGATATGTGGCAGTGTGTGTGTGTGTGTGTGTGTGTGTATGAGAGAGAGAGAGAGAGAGAGAGAGAGAGAGAGAGAGAGAGAAAGAGAACATGAGTGCAGTACCAGTCTGTCCAGTGTATGCACTGGCAAAATGTTGAATCTTTTCAGGTGTACTGTCCCTTTAATTAGCAGCTTCCTTCTGCCCCCACTTTTAAATGGCTAATTAATTTATTTCTCTTCAATCTCTGAATTTCCCTTAAGTAGTCAAATCCTGTTTCTTGTGAGGGTTGAGCTTTAGCTACTGTCTTCATCTCCAGCCAGAACAAGTGATTTATTAAATTCTATATTTTATGAGCGCAATGTCATCGTTTCAAAATTGTGAGCATAAACATAAACAAAAATAAATAATGATCACTTGTTCCCTGAGAGAACAGGACCTAACTATTTCAGTAATACCACAGCCATGGCAATTCAATAGGAACCAATTAATCAGTCATCTTAGATGCAAGGAGGAAGCTACTAATTAAGGGACAGTTGCAAGAAGCAGGATCTTTGGGACTTATTTTTGAGTAAGCAGATTGTGTGATCTTGCCCATGGGGGACAAGCATTGCCAAATTTTAATTGGGAAAATAGCAGTGCATTATGTGTTATGTGGAACCACTATTTTAATTCTACTTCCAGCTGTTCATAGAACAACAATTCCTCTGGTTCACTTAAAGGGCCCTGGCAGGATATCAGTGCTTGTAGAGCTGGGATATGCAAACTGTACTCTATCACACTGCCCGTGATCCAGTGACCTATGCAAAATGAAAACAGTAGCTCTACTGAGGTGGTGGACCATTCTCTGATCTTGGGGCCGTGGCAAACGCCCAGTCTCAGAATTCTCCTGATCCAGCCCTGTAACAACCTATTCAGGGTTGACAAGGTAGCTGTGCTTTTCTGTCAGAGTCATCATGACCATCAGTTTTTCTTGGATAGAAGATGACTTACCTTCTTGCAGAGTCTGAATTGTTTAGAAAGTGCAGAATGCACAAAGTCCAATCTATAAATCAGAAAGTCATGTTGTGTAGAGCAGAGCTCTTTTCTTGCTCGGTTTCCTTGTAGTCAGTCATTTTTATTGCCGAAGCTAATAGCCACAACAATCTCAACAAAACAAGGCTTGCAAGAGCATCCAATCATTGTACTTAGAATACATATTCGAAAAGAGTTTTCATATGCAAAGGCAAGAGATTGAGAATCCGATATCAAACATCATCCTTCCGAAAGCAGACCATATCAGCATGTATAAAATCTTTCCTATCCAATAGTTCAAATGTAGGAATCCATAAGCAAAAGTGCAAATCGTCTTTTGGATAACTAAACAGACATTGCTTCCTCAATTACACTCACCTACTAGGGCCAGCCCAAAACACTAACTATGGGACAGCATCTTCTACTACACCTGAGTCTAAGGGCCACGTAACATGCATAGCCCTGCCTTCCAATAGCTTGCCACAGCTCACTCGAAGCTCTATCTGGCTGTCATTTTCCACCACCCTCAGCATCTACTGCCTGAGTCATTCATCTCACCTAGCCTCAATTGTAAAGCCAGGCCTGTCACCCACACATCACTCAAAAGGATCCTTTTAGGGCAATATCACTCACAGGCCATATTGCTTATTTTTTTAGACTTTGGGTTAAAGGCTGTGAAATGTTGAGCCATTTTTTAATCTGTGCATATTTTTTACCTTGCCTCTGCTTTATTTCTAGGCCTAGAGATGGCTTGGGTCCAGAGGCCTCCAGAAAAGATCATAAGTGGGGAGTCCTTTGATGTAATCTATGCACTCTTTGCATCCGATTACTTTTACCACTATGCCGTGGAAAATGGAATCCTTTCCCACAGGTGAAAACTGGCATACAAGGTTATGATATTTGTGCTCCTGCTTCAGGAGATTTTTTTTCAAGTGATGTAACAGCAGAGGTCATAGGAGATTTAACCACCCCACCACGCAAATAATAGACTGGGTAGTATCACAATGATGTTTGTGAATTAGAATATTTTTTTCCAAAAATATAATACTTAGCCCAGTTTTGGATTAAAACTGGTGAAATACTTCACTCTCTTGGTCATATATTTTCTCAGTTGACTTGCACAACGTTGGGCAGGATAGTGCAGTGAATATTGCCTCCTAGCAAGCTACCTCCCCTTGTGGCTGCTAAGTCAGGGTTCTTTGCTTTCCAGGCAACAGAGATGCTTCTGGAGTTCCCCTATGCCTATCAGCTGTGATGTGGGAAGCTTCTTCCCTTGGAATGATGTCACTATGTACATATTGGCAAGAGAAAATGTTGCATAGGGTGTTCTGACTCCCAAGATATAGAATGGGAGATGCAAGTAAACCGGTGGCTGAATTTGTCAAGGCTCTTTTTAGCCTCTTTCATAGGCTACATCTACACCAAGCAGGACATAACACTATGAAAGTGGTTTTGAAAATGGTATATGGAATGTGTCATGAGCCCCAACAGTTGCCAATATCATTATAAAACATTATAAAGCAGTAGTGTACATCCTGCCATAGCAACCTCTGGCACATTTGAAGGGGGGGGGAATTGCTGCATTAAGCAATTCACACACAAGTGTGCCACTGCTCGGTCATTTATTTTATTTTCTTTATCTGTGGAACAATCTGGTGAGCAGCAGTACCTTCACCTAAGCAGTACCTTCACCTTTACAAGTGTTGGTAATGACATGTCAGCAACATAATGCTCTAACCCCCTGGTAACTACTATAGAACAGGTGACATGAGAAGTCCCTTTCAACAATTGTATTAATCACAACAAAAGGTAAGACAAAGTCCATTCATGAAGTAGAGGGCACCGAAGACAAAATCATATGTGTTGATATCTGAAAAATCAATCAGTTTGCAAATGTTTGTCGCTCTGTCCAAAAGACATTCAATAGCAGTTCATAAAGGAAATTGTTCCTCTAAGTAAAAACTGTGAGGACAAAGAGCAGATCTTTTTTGTTTTCCACACCCACACTGCAGAGTATCCTGAAAGATAACAACCGGCCTATTCCCCTGATGTCATTCCATCAGGCAACAAGTAAAAACGTTTTATTATTAATTTAAAAAACTTTTGCTGGCATCTGGGCAGACGGTCTATTAGATGGCTGGCTTCTGCTGTTGGGGTCTGGAAATGAGGTTGTTGGCTGATGCTGCTATTACATGTGATCTTTAATTGATTTTATTTGATAGTATCGAATTTGTCTTTGTTTCTTAGTCTTAAGATCTGCATTGTAAATTTTTTGAACATTACCTTGGGTGCCTCCAGGCAGAGACTGCAATTTACAGATGGATTAATTAATTCATTTGCAGGCTATGCCTATTAACTTGGCATGGTATGAAATCTCTTGGTTATGCAGTTCTTTGTGTGAATATGGAAAACTGTTCAAATTCTCCACTCAGCTCTGATTAATTACAACATATTCTCTGGCGTCATTATAGTGTAACCCTACCTCCCAGCCTGATAATCAAGATAGGGCGGAGGGCCATGCTGAAGACTGAGCACCTGCCGGCAAAGCATTTTCATATCTTAGAAATAGATGACACCCCAGACGACAAGCAGTTTACATTGTGCTGGAACAACCTGCTAAATGAACCGGGAGGGAAGCTTGAAGAATTCAATATTTGAAAAGTCTGGTACCAATTGACCTGATCTGAACCTCCCAGGCAAATATGTGGCTCAGAACATAGCTATACATGGGATTTCACCCTTCCTAAATGTTCCAATGCAGCTCTCAGTGCAAAACCCCGCAACATATTAAAATACGTACAGAAATGCATATTTTGAGAGAAAAATACATTTAGAAGTCCAGGTTGTGAGAGAAAATGAAATGACAGAGATGTATATTTTGAGAGAAAATACATTTTAAATATGTCTTTAAATACATATTTAAATGTGGATTTTCTTGCAGATTGCTTTTTAAAAACTACAGATTGATGTGGAAACAGGATGGAATAGATCTATGAGTAAACACATATAAAAGTGATATGGTCTGGAAAGAGACCAGGGAAGGGGGGAACTACATAAAAATGGAATCAGAAGCATATTCAGGAAAGTTGTAATTTTCAGGAAATTGGCTTTGCTCCATCAGGGGCACACAAAGCAAGAACAGCAGAATATACCATACCTGAAACCCCACTTTTCACAGGTCACACAACATACTTCCGGATTGGGTGGGTGGAATAAATTGAAATCCACGTACGTCTGGATTGGGTGGGTGGAGTAAAACTGAACGTCATCAACCCCCCCGTGCTCAGGGAAGTTTGGAAGTGCAGAATGAAGCTCCCTAAGTAGATTCCACACCGCTCCCTTCTCATCCACGATTTGGAATTGTCAAAAGATTAACATACTATTCTGTTACGAATGGGAAGACAGCACAAATTGAAGAAATTGTTTAGGGGGGGTTGTACTCTCGATTCTTTCTTGCTGTGCCAAGATATCTGCATGGCTGCTTATTAAAACAAGAGGTTCAAATGGATTTCAAGGTAACCTTTGTCTATGAAATAACCTTTTTCAAAGTGATGCTGCTGCTGCTAAGAAGTTCTGTGAGGAACAGGAATGCCCTCCCAATTGGAAGGATGCTAATGGAGAGAACTGCTGCGTCCATCATGCAAACATCCATTCCTGTCCATTGGCCTTCATGGTTAGTATGAATGGCAAGATGTTGTTTTGACATAGTGGTATTGTGTAGCGGGGAAAACTAATAGGCTTTACGACCTGGGAAACACTTTGTGCTGATTGCAACTGGGGGTGGGGAGGGGAGATGATGAGAGCAAGGGCCAGGGATGGCCCAAAACATTTTGCTGCCTGAGGTGAAGGACAAGATGGTACCCACGCACACTCTCACACATTCTACATACAAGGGGCCAACCAGACTGCCAGTTGAATTTTACTTCAACTGGTGACAGAACAGTGTCTTCCACTGCATCCCAGGGCAGCAGGCCAGCTTAGGGACTGCAGATTAAATCAGTAAATCACCACTGTTTCCCTTCTCCCGGTATCTGCCACCTGAGGCAGCTGTCCCACCACGCCTAATGGTAGGGGCAGCCATGGCAAGGATGAGGTGGATCTGTGTTTTGCCTCAGCTGAGTGTAGCAGATCTCAAAAGGGAGTTGGTGGGTGCTGTTGACTAGGCCTGTGCAAGGCTCAGGCCTCGGAATCCTGAAACCGAAGCTTAGCGGCCATTTTAAGACAGATCCATCCTAAAATGGCCTCCAAGCTTCGGCACTCTGAGGTCCGAGGCTTGCACAAGCCTACTGTTGACCCACCTTCTTTTGGAAGTCTCTATTCCCTTCTCCCCGTTCCCTTCCTCACTGACACTTGTTCCTGCCCCTTTCATCCAATGGGGATAAAGGAGGTATGATAATTGTTGCAGATTACTAAACAGCCACAGACAATGGTAAATTAACCTGAATTCAGAAAAACACACAATTCCACTAATTTTAGTAGTCTCCAACTCTGGCCACATGCACATAAATGTTTTATTGATTGTGTAAGTAAGGAAGCAATTAATTTGCAATTAGCAAAACATCTATCTTTATGGGGAAAGATATATTGCATGGATCTCTGTGAAGTTCATTGGGAATCACTTTGTTTCCCTTTGTGGGAATGTCATTAGAAAGGTCAGGCTCCCAGGCTCCCAGTGCCAGGAGTGGAGGACAGGTTTTGCCCCACCACAGCAGTGTTCTCTATCCCACCCACCCCCATAGGAGTGACTAGCTACCATTCATTTATATAAGAAAATTCTATCTAGTTGGGGGTAAAACCCTGATTCCTGCCTGGTGACCACAGCCCATGGGAATTTAGGCTTCTCTTTATCTGCTTTGTCCCATTCAGTATTTTGATCATACTTTTTCTTCCACAGGGCAAATGAAACAAAACCCAGTTTAAAACCCAAATGGGGTCTTATTTTGGTTTCAGACCCAAGCCACCTTTCACATAACATACTTAGGGCAAAACTACACATTACTCTGATTGTGTAGTGTATAGTTGAGGCTTGTGCTTTGTTTCATTTTAGTGTAACTGTGTTTGGTTCTGATTTGGATTGGGACCAGTGTGTTCTGGGAAAGGTAGGCAATCTTTTTGGACCCATCTGCATCTGGAAATTTAAGGAAATGTCCTGGGCAGGACCACAAAATGGCTGCCATGGGAGGTATGACTAGCCTAAAAGATGGAGTACAAGACAGAGGTGAAGTCTGAGCCGCAACACACTAAACAACTCCTTTGAAACCACAGCTGGTCATCTTTTTAAAAAAAATACTGGGTTGGATAGGGCACCTTGGGGGCACCAGGAAAGGCATTGGGGGGAATTGCTAACCTTTCGATTAAACCTCCCCTACTCATTGTCCCTCAAAATTTCACCACCACCACCCTGACAGGTGGAAACAAGCTTCAGCTGCACGCTGCATGATTAGCATATTGTATAGTTTGGCTCTTATTCATTTGTCAGGCCTTTTTCTCCATAAACTCCACTCAGACAGGCCTTTTTACTACCAGGATACTCCCTTCAGGGCTCACCTTTCCACAGATACCTCTCCCACCAGGTGCTGCCTTTAAGGATTAAAAGTTACACAGTGGCTGAATTTGGACAACACGATAGTCAATGGTGGGGTAATAATCAACTTTACAGTTGTTCATCTAGGGGGTACTCCCCACACTACATGGTAATAAATAATCAACTGTGGTGTGGATTAGGATCAGCACTGAGTTGACTATGGCAGCATTTGGACGACATGATAGTCAATACAACTGACGATTATTCCCCCCCTCCCCCAGTTGACTATTGTGTTGTCCGAATTCAGCCACTGACTTTTTATTACAATAATACCAGATTACGTTGTATGTTTGTGATTTCTGGGTTCTTTGAACACTTGAAATATGCTATATAAATGCTAAGTTGTCTTCTTTAGAAATAAGGGGAAAGTCATTTATGGTGCCCAGGTTTCTGATTCTCTGCTTTCGCTGTGCTGGTGAAGATTTGTGAGCTGACCAAAAGAACCCAGTTTTAGCTATCAGTTATTAAAGTTTAATTTTGGTTCAGATATTCTATGCTTCCCTGCTTAGATGGAATGTGGCTTTGTACTTTCCATGTCTTTTCCACTTTTTTTTTTACCTTCGCTTGCAGGAGTGATCCACATTTTTTGCATATCGTGAATGGAAATGTCCATAGGAATGCCTGAAATTAGCCACCAGAAATAAGCTTTTTTTATTAGAGATGTGCATCGTATCGGGTCAAATGTCCGATTCCGATTAAAATCAGAGGAAATCAGGCATCCGATACCGATTCTGATGCAATTCCATTCCAATTATCTGATCCGATTTTTTGGTGTCCAGTTTTAATTGAAAATTCGAAAAATCGGACCTCCATTTTGCCATAGGCTTGCTTTGGGGGAAAGAAAGCTTTCCCCCAATGCAAGTCTATAAGGAAAACACTGGGCTGGCCCTCTCTCCCCCCCCACTTGCGGTCCTTACCTGCCAGCATCCCGCGCTGCTGTCCGCTGCTAAGCAGCAGACGGCAGCACAGGACGGCAGCAGGTAAGGACCGCAAGTGGGGGGAGGGAGGGAGAGGGAGGCTCCCTTATCTGCCGCCTTCGTCCGCTGCTGTCTGCTGCTCCATACTACTGAGAAACAGGCTTTGCGGACGGTTTCTCAGTAGTATGGAGCAGCGGGTAGCAACGGGCGGCGGCAGCAGGTAAGGACCATAAGGAGGGGGGAGGGAGGGAGAGGGAGGTCCCCCCTTACCTGCCGGGGCCGTCCACTGCCACTCACTGGTTCCTTGCTACTGAGAAACAGTCTTTGTGGCCTGCTTCTCAGTAGAGCGCCAGTGCACCGGGTGATGATGTCACCCGGCGCGCCAGTGCTCTACTGTGGAACAGGCCGCAAAGCCTGTTTCTCAGTAGTAAGGAACCAGCGGGCGGAGCAGGCAGTAGTGGACAGCCCCGGCAGGTAAGGAGCACGAAGGAGGGAGGAAGGGAGGGAGAGTTAGGTCCCCACTCACCCGCTTCCATGTTTTCCCCATAGATTTGCATTGGGGGAAAGCTTTCTTTCCCCCAATGCAAGCCTATGGCGAAAATACCAAAGATGGCGTCCGATTCAAAAATCGGACGTCCGATTTTCGTATTGGAATCGGATCCGATACGATACGCAGGACCTCCATTTTGTCTGATACGATTCAGGGCAAAATCTGAGGTCCCGATTCCAATACAATTTTTTCTCCCGTGCACACCTCTATTTTTTATTATTTTAAGTTAAAACCTTAAGAACTTCATATTGCATACTTTAATCACAATATAATGAGTATAATCCTTCCTGGTTACGGCTTGCTAGGAAATGAGAGTCTTTGAAAAATACTTACTCAAAATAGACTTTCTCAAGTTAAAAAAGGGGTTATGGAGGTAGCTATTAGAATAAGTTGAACAACAAAGGTAATGCTGCAGGGAATCCTCTCTTTAGAAATTCTATAGGCAAACGTCCCTTCTTAGGTTACAATTCTATGTCCACTTGCCTGGGATTCAGCCCCATTGAAAAAAAATGGGACTTACATTTGAATACATATGTTTGTTGTTTGTTTGTTACATTTATATCCCTCTTTTTTCTCCAAGAAAGCCAAGGCAGTGTATGTGACCCTCTTCTACATTTTATCCTCACAACAACCCTGTGAGGTAGGTTAGGCTGAGAGTTAGTGTCTGGCCCAAAGTCATCCAATGAGCTTTTCCCGGGTCCCAGTCTAGCACTGTAACCACTACACCACATTGACTCTCTGAATAGAATTGCATTGTCAAGCACCTTTTTTTTAAGGGGCTCCAGAGGACCCACAACGATTCATTATAGGAGGGGGGGATACTGTTGAGCCAATGGAACATTTCAACAGCTGAGCAACCCTTTGTAGTGTGGTTCATCCTCTATCACCCCATTAATTTTATAAGGGTTATTTGCAGCAACATGTCTGACAGCAGAGTTGAGCTTCAAGTGGACACTTACTTCACAAAATGAATACAATCTGTTTTGTTTCTCCTTGGGGCTGATGTTGCTGTTGGTTTTATGATCTAGCTATAAAGTGATGCACGTTGGAACAACAACAAAAAATCCCAACTTCGAGTATAACCTGATGAGAACTGAGCTGGTGGTTACCAACCAAGAAAGAGATCTTGGGGTTGTGACGGACAGCTAGATGAAAATGTGAACCCAGTGTGCGGCTGTTGTAAAGAAGGCAATTTCCATGTTAGGCATTATTAGAAAAGGAATTGAGAATAAAACTTCCAGTATCATACTGCCTTTATACAAATCTATGGCGCGACCACACTTGGAATACTGCGTACGGTTTTGGTCACCACACTTAAGAAAAGATATTGTAGAGTTGGGAAAAGGGCAGAAAAGGGCAACTAATATGATGAAGGGACAGGAACATCTCCCATATGAGGGAAGTTTACAACAGCTGGGATTGTTTAGCTTGGAAAAAAGGAGGCAAAAGGGAGACCTGATAGAGGTGTACAAAATTATGCATGGTGTGGAGAATGTAGATAGGGTGACATTTTTTTCCTCTCCCATAATACTAGGCTGACCAGATAAAATCCAGGTCAGGGCTCATGTAACTTTAACAGTTGTAGAGAAAAGGGAATTTCAGCCAGGGTCATTTGTATGCAATTAGTTCCTGGTGAAATTCCCTCTTCATCACAACAGTTAAAGGTGCAGGCACTATACTAGAGTGACCATATACAAAAGAAGGCAGGGCCCCTGCAACTTTAACTGTTGTGATGAAGAGGGAATTTCACCAGGAACTAATTGCATACAAATGACACTGGCTGAAATTCCCTTTTCTCTAAAGTTACATGACCCCTGACCTGGATTTTATCTGGTCATCCTAGAATGGGAGATTCAGGACAGATAAAAGGAAGCACTTCATCACACAGCACAGGATTAAACTATGCAATTCTCTACCATAAGATGTGGCGATGGCCACCAATTTGTATGGCTTTAAAAGGGAGTTGGATAAATTCCTGGAGGAGAAGGTGATCAATGGCTACTAGTCCTGATGGCTGTGTGCTTTCTCCAGTATCAGAGGCAGTGAGCCTGTATACCCTAGTTGCTGGGAAACATGGGTGGGAGGGTGCTGTTGCACCGTGTCTTGCTTGTGGATCACTGGTCAACAGCTGGTTGGCCACTGTGTGAACAGAGTGCTGAAGTAGATGGACCCTTGGTCTGTTCCAGCATGGCTCTTCTAATGTTCTTATGTTCTTAGTAAAGGGGCGCCAGTGTAGTGATAAGAAACCAAGCCAACAGGGTGTAGTTGGCAGAAGGTTGGAGTGGAATGCAAGAGATGTAGGTTCAAGTCTGTGCTCAGCCAGGAGGTTTAGTGATGGCCTTGGACAAGGCACCATAGGGAGGTTCACCCCTCCAACGCACACACTGAAAGAATATGTGAGGGGGGTTGTGGGACCATCCAAGATAACCCTGCTCTGCACCACTGACACATGTCATGGCCTCACCCAGCACCGCCATGGCAATACTTCTCCACAGTTGGCACTTTGGCCAGCATGGGAATGTGCTCTATGCACTGATGTACACTTGTAGAGCTCCTCCACATGAGGTGAGAGGCTGATTGGACCAGAAGGTGCTCTATGAACATACAACAGTTCTTTCAAGGCAGAGAGTGGTGGAAAGGTTGTGTGCATGTCCCTCAGCCTAAGCTTTGATAGGAATGTAAGATGCCCCTTTAAGAGAGTTAGATTATGTTACCACACAGGATTCGTTTCTACTCATCCTAGTCTGCAGAGCTAAGAGAGAGAAGATCAGAGTGGTTTAGGACAGAGAGAGAGCTTGTGCTTTGCGTAAACTCAGTTTAATTTGAAGACTGCTTTCAGTTTAATCAACAAGAGCCAAAACAGCCCTTACTTTAAATGTGAGCTTTTCTATACCAGGTTGTTAATCTGCCATATTTACTTTTGGTTTCCTCACAGAGTTGAGAACGGAGCTCTATACAAAGAGCTTTTCTTTCTTGCTTTGCTATTACATAACCTCTAGATGCTGCTGCGGTATAGCAGAATAACACAATTAAATAAGTGGAGAAATAGGTTTTGCTTCACTTTCACAGTAATACTGCATTTTCCCCACTCTTAACACCCACCCACCCCTGCACAAGTGTTCTTAAAAAACAGAAGTGAAACTGGAGGGTCACAATGTTATCTAAAGAGCCTCTAAAGAATCATGAATGAGGAATGTATAGAAAAATTCTGTGTGTCTAGCATCAATGTCATTTTTCATTTTTACTCTAGAGTAGATGCGGGGCCCTGATGCAGATCAGGACAATAGCATGTGGGATGGAGGCAGTATTGACTGAATTAAGGCCCTGTGCCTACTATAGGATAAAAATAAAAGATGTAGCTGCTAGACACAGATTTAAAGTAATGTCTATTTTGACCCTCAGAGTAGGGAATATGACATACCTGATAAGGTTTTTGAGACAACTTCATGCATACCACCCATACGCTCTTTATTACCATTCCTTATGATAAAAGGATAAATAATGCTTTGTGCCACTATGGAATTTTGACTATGGGCATTTCTACATGAGGTTTTTACTGGGGCTTCTGCGTCTGGACTCTTTGCGGGATTAAGATTGGCTCTTTTACATGTGCTTTTTTCTGGGGGGTTTCTTTCTTTGCCTTTCTATATATTTCATTATACAGCCACTAGATGGCACTGTGCTATAGCAGAATTGCTTATCATAAAACACTTCCCATATCTGTGATGTTTGAAATCTGGCATCTCTACTTCCTTGTTGTGTGTCTGACAATGGTATGGCCTCTAACTCTCAGAGCTGCTGTTCTTCTTGAATGTTGAGTCAGCCTCTGTAATCCCAAAGAAGAGTACATTTGCCAACTTTTCAACAGTAGCCTTGAATTCCATAGAGGCCAGAACAATGATAGTTCTGGGGTGATTCCAGATGGAGGGCTCCTACTGCTAAGAGTAAAAAGGAACTGTGCAGCTATTCTGTCTTTTCTTCCTTAACAGATTTCTTCTGTTGGAAAAAAGATGGAAGAAGCAGTGGAAAACAAGGGTTGCATATTGAAAACAATGTTATCTGGCTCCTCCCCAGTAAAATTCCATGAATGAGGCAGCATGGTTGCACAATAGAACCTTCATCTCGAAGCAGCCCAAAAATGAACTGTTGTGAAATATTGAGGATTTGTCATACGTCCTTCAAATCAAAAGGTCCAATCTGAATTCTCATGATGAATTCTGGAAATCAGATTTCCAAACCTAAATTTGATTTCCAGGTTTTGTCATGTGGACATTATGTGAAAAAGCATACATTTACTTAGCAAAGCTTACATTTCGGCTTTGAAATTTTAACCTCACCATTGAGCAAATGCATTCAGCATAGTTTCAGAGTGAAATTCAAACTCAAGCCTTTGAATTTTGCATAGGAAATTCTAAACTTTTATTTGGAATTTGGAACCGTATAGCTTAGTTTAAATTAAATAACCTTTAAATAGCTAAATGGCCTTTGTTCAGGATACCGTATCTAAAAACAATTAATTGATAAGCATGTTCCTAGTTCAGTGTTCTTCTACCTGGTGTCCACCAGATGTTTTGGACTTCAACTCACATCAGCATAGCCAATAGTCAGGAATCATAGGAGTTCAATACAAAATATCTGGGGAGTTCCAGGTTGAGAAGATTGGCTTAGGTCGTTTTGGGAGACTCTACTATGGCTATCTGAAAAACTGGCATGCATGAGGAAATGGATTTTCTGTGTATAGTAACAGCATTCTGTGGAACTTCTCCTAAGGGAGCATTGCCATAGCTGTTCTCTTCTGTCATTGAACTACTTCAAGCCTTTTTATTCCAGAAGACTGTGGGATTAACTGATGTTATAATATTTTTAGTCTAGGTTTTAGACTATTGTTAGGTGTTAGAGTTTTAAAGCTATTTTTTATGGTTTGATGTTTTCATGTTTTGTAAGTAACTTGGATATCCTGTTAAAGATGGAAAGGCTTTAATTAGTAACAATAAAACTAAAATAATTTAGGGTGGAATCCTATGCATGCTTAGACAGAAAAAGGTCCTATAACTCCCAGCATTCACCAGCTAGAAAGAAGTCCTACAACTCCCAATATTCCCCAGTCAGCATGGCTGGTTAGAGAATGCTGGGAGTTGTAGTTGTTTTCTGTCGAAACATGCATAGGATTGCACCCTTAATTTTCTGGAGCACAGAAGTTCAGAGTCCTGGAGATTAAGACAGGGAGACACATCACTGGAAGGGAATTACAACAGAAAGAGAGTGATGCTGAAATTTTTCATCTGACATGCAAAAATAACCAAATATACCAAAAAGAGGACGAATGGCTACCACCATGATATAATCCATTTTAGTTGTCTGGATGTCATCTAGAATTGCATGAAAAGAGTTGGATTATACACCCTTTTATTTTTCTTTTAATCATAGCTCATTTGCAGTTGGGGTGTTCTGTTGTTAAGACTCTGTAAAAGGCTCCTTATGGGAGACTAAACGTACATTGTTTAATTCCAATCTGTTTGGTAAAGGGGAAAGGTGGTATTTGTGGACCATGGATTCCAGATGATGGCCAAATATTCACTCACACCATGTCAACTGCAGGCAAAATGACACAGACAAACTGGACTGCCAAGGTAGAGAAAAATTAATCCTCATCACACACTTGATTTCACTGTCTTTCAGATTGCTGGGCTAAAGCTTGCATGATCTATCATTCATACACATGACCCCCTTTCCTTAATTTCATTCATATAAATGTCTTGCTTCTTTTTGGAGATGACTGGCTTTGACTTTTCTTTACTTCTTGACTTTAGTGGGAATTCAGGAGGCTTAGCAGCTGCATGGATCATTCTATTCTATTCATAGGTTTTCTGCATCAAGAAGAAATGCTTGTATTTATGTCTGGTAGCCAACCGTTAAGCCATTGGTCATTTGTGGCCCTCCAAATGTTGTTGGACTGCAGCTCCCTCACCACTGGCTTTGATGGATAGGGCTAATAGGAACTGCAGTCCAACAACATCTGGAAAGCCAGAGTTTGCCTGCCCCTGCTTTAAGCAATGGCAAGTGATTATTTAGTGGTATCATCAGCCCAGTACAGGGATGGGCAACTTGTTGCCTTCCAGATGTTTTGGCCTGCAACTCACATCAGCCTCAGCTAACATAACCAATGGTGAAAAAACATGGGAGTTGTAGGCCAGAATATCGGAAAGACCACAAATTGGTTATCCCTGGCTTACTGTTAACATTATGGAGGGACATGGGATAAAAACAACAACCAATGCCTACATCTTACATTGATCTGGGTTAGGTACAAAAATGTAAGGCATACATCATGCTGCCATAGGGCAGCTAAACAAGAATATGGGCAGTGCTTCCGGAATGAATGCATTCTTTGAGTCCTTTCACAATAATTGGAAAGAATGGGAGGGAAGTATTTTTTTGATGCTGTTGAAAATGTTGCTGAAAAGTGCTACTTTCCTCACAAATTAGATCCAGGTCCAGTCAATCATCACAAATATTTCTTCACACTGGGTTGGATCCAGATTTAGTCCTACTTAGAATAGAACCATTGGAATCAATGGGACAATTAGCCATCATGGTTAATGTAAGCCCCACGTATTTCAATGAGTCTACTCTAATTAGGACCAAAACTGGATCCAACAGACAATGTTCACTTAACTTACTGAATTCACATCCACAAAGATGTGATGATGCCCCCTAGCCTATATGACTTTAAAAGGAGATTAGACAAAATCTACCCAGGGTTATTAGCCCATATGGAATCTCTATGTACAGATTGAGGACCACTATACCTCTGTAACAGATGTGGGCAGCAAACAACAGGTGGGAAGGCTACTATTTTTATGGCCTGCTTGTGAAACTCTAGGATGGCCACTTGTGAATTGCCAAAAAATGGCAAGGTTTGCATGTGGAAATTTATATGTATAGGTGCAAATTTAGAAATAATGATTATAATTGAAATAGAAATACAGTACATCTTAGTGTAGTGTGGAAGACCATGACCCAGTGACCTGTGTAGCTGCTCAGTCTGCTGTCCAGGGGCTGTTAATAGGCAACTTCAAGGCCCATCTCTTCCTTCTGATGGTTCTTTATCTTTAAACCTGATTTGGCCAGTCTTCTGGCAGCCCTTCAAATAGAGGACTGTAAAAGAGGACACATGCCTACCTTAGAAACTTCTGAAGCATCTGAATGGCCAGTGGAACTTCTAGATTAGGTGGATCTTGCTGATCCAACAGGGTGGCAATTCTTACGTTTTTTTCGCTTTTTGCCTTGTAGGTAGTCCTGGTGCACGTGGGTATGACTTCTCTCATCGCACACATCAGGGTTGGGAGAATGCAGGCAGCTTTGGAAGCCCAAACCATGGTGCTCCCTGCAGTAGGTATGCTACAAGACTCGGCTTGAGCTTGAGAGTGGAAGAAGCACATGTGGTTCCATTGCCAGGAAGGAGGGCCAGAGGTTTCTGAATATTCCTTAGAAGGGAATGTCTAATTTTCCCCATGCCTTTAAATGCTTACTTGTCCTTGCTTGTGTGAGGAATGACAATTGAAGAGTGTGTCACACGGTTGATCTTTAATGCCAGAACCATCGGCTTCAGGCAGTACAAGTCATGTTGGATGCTGGGAGATATGAAACGGATGTACTACAAAATCTCTTTCTCTCTCTGAAGGATATGGACATATCCTTTATCTGAGAGGAAATGGCCTCACCTGAAGCACTACAGTTAAGGTGTTCAGATGATTGAACTTGATACCACTAACTTTTAGTTTAGATTAATCCCTTCTAAAAAAAAACCCCAATCATCTTATTTTCCCTTTCATGTATTTGTAAATGAGTGAAAAGCACAGAGCAAGAGCAATTGATGTCCTTGATTGTACTAACTAGTCTTTTCAATGTTGGAAGAAATCTTTCAGTCATCACGCACGGGTTTTGTCCCATTATGCGTGGAGAGGATCAGCCACACATACGTGCATGCACACGTTCGTTTGGAGCATAATGGCTGAGTGTGAACCTTCATCTAGAACAACCTTCTCTAACCTGGTGCCCTCCAGACGTTTTGAACTACAACTCCCATCATTCCTGACCATTGGCCATGTTGGCTGGGGCTGATGGGAGTTGAAGTCCAAAACATCTGGGGAGTAGTAAGTTGGGGAAGGCTGAGCTGGAGATCCTCAATTCAAATCTTGCTTCATCCACAAACTACTTACTACATGGCCTTAGGAAAGCGTCTGTCTGTCTCAAGCTTAGCCATTCGGTGCCTTCATAGGGCGTTTCTGGTCAGTCAGCAGTCATACACTTGCATGGTGCTGACCCACCCTCTTCTTGCCTTGGATGGATGCTGCCTCTTCAATGCCCATAAAAATGTGGAGCTCCTTTCCTTTTAATCACTGCTCAGTCATGAAGGAATGCATCTTATTATTCCCTCTCTTCGTTATTTATTTATGCAATTATTTATTGTTCTATCTTTCTATACTGTCCCATAGCTGAAGCTCTTTGGGCAGTTCACAACAGGGAGTAAGAGACAATACATAAATTACAACAGGGTAAGGTTTAAAACAAGGGTATAAAATAAAAACAAAAACCAGATTAAGCTTAGTAGCAGGGCAAAGATTTTAAATACAGTAACAGTTTTAAAACAACAGAAACTGAAAGACTAAAATGCCTGGAAAAATAAGGTCTTTACCTGGCGCCAAAAAGACTACAATGTAGATGCCAAGTGAGCTTCTCTGGAGAGATCATTCCACAACTGGGGTGCCACAACAGAAAAGGCCCTTTTCTTAGTAGCCACCCACTTCAATTCATTTGGCAGGGACTCCTAGAGAAGGACTACTTAAGATAACCTTAGGATCTGGGCAGGTATATATGAAACGAGATGATCCTTCAGGTAACCTGGCCCCAAGCTGTTTAGAGCTTTGAATGTTAATAGTAGCACTTTGAATCTGGCCCAGAAATGGACTCTGTAGCAGATGGAAAAATATTGGCATAATATGATCATGTTGGCCAGTCCTTGCTATCAGTCTTGCTGCTCTATTTTGGACCAGCTGAAGTTTTCAGATTGTTTAAGGCAGCCCCATGTATAACACATTGCAGTAATCCAGGTGTTATGAATGTTGATAGTTCTTTTCCTTTGTGCTCAGTCTGTGGGGATGACATTTGTGAAGATGATGAGGGCTGCTCTACATGTCCAGCTGATTGTGGTGAATGTCCATTGGCAACAGATGTCAGGATAGCAATTGCTTTACCAATATGTTTAGTCTGCACTGGTTTCATTCTGACAGTCATGGTAAGTGTCAAGTAGAGGTTTTGCCACCCTTCCACACTGTTCCCCTTCCCTTCCCTTCCTTTGCTCCTCTCCTTTTTCTCCCCTCCCTTCCCTTCCCTTCCTTCTCTCCAATTCCTATTATTTAAACTTGGTTTTATAATACAACACAGTACAAATAGTTCTAGCTCTTTGCTGGTCCCTTGGGTGTACCTGGATGTGAAGCAGCCACAACTGGTTCTGTTCTCACAGTCAGAGATGCATTTTCAGAATAGCCAGTTACCTCTAGAGTATGCCTCCCAAGAGATTATCTGATAGCCAAGGATCATTCCTTCTCCACTGTGTTTGCAACACAACTCTTGCTGCACTGTGGAGTGGTACAGGGGGATCCGGCAACTATTACATTTTTTTCTAACATAGGCTTTTCACCCAGCTGGTAGACAATAACTGAGGAGATTTGAATATCAGTCTCCTAAGACTTCCAAAGAAATACAACAGGATGGAAGAAAATGCGACTCAGAGAGTTAAGACTCAATTCACACAACCACTTCTTCCCACCCACAACACAGTGATGCTTCTGTAAAGCACCTCAAGTTGTTTTCTGTGGTGTGATGACCTGTCTTGTGAACATAACCAACATGTGTCAGGACTATAATAACTATCAGTTAAAATGTCCCATGGGATTTCATGGGCCAGGTCGAATGTGTTTTGGCGTGTGTGTGTGTGTGTGTGTGTGTGTTGAGGCTTTAACACTTCCCCAATTCATTACCATTTTCTTTCTCCTACCTTTTCCTTCTTTTTTTAGCCCCTACTCCCTCCCACACTTTGCACCTCCACTCTTCAACTTCTCTTTCTCTCTTCTTCCAACTCACCCAATCTCTGACACAGTGCTACCACATGTTCACACCACATGCTACTCACACTCAGTGGTTGAGTGTGGGTTGTTGTTGAACTGTGGGTTGTTTGTTGAACAGTGGGTCAGTGTGTTGTCTGAACCCAGGACATTTTCCACAGGATAGCTTGTTAACCACCCTGAACAACCCAACAACAAATCATGGGTTCTCAAGGTGGCTTGTTCAAGCAAAATAAGCCACATTGCATGGCTAAAAAGCACACTGCATGCGTTTACCTGGGTGCCATCCAGATTCTTCCATGTTGTAATATTGCTGAAGTCAGTGAAGTAGTCCCTAGGAATTTAGCCAATTATGAATTTGGCCTGTTGTTTCCTTTAGTGGTTCCAGTACCAAAAGCAAAAAATGTTCTGGGATGAAAGCTGGATTATAGACTTCAGTTGCATTGTACAAGGTGTGTAAGTATGAACCTGCTATCATTATTAGGCCAGTTAGGGACAAGCAACTGTGCCAGGGGCTTTCTCATCTAGTTTCCAGCATTGTGCCTCATAGCAAAGGATCTCCTCCTAATTGTCACGCTTGGTTTCTCCCAAATTGAGACATAGGCCACAGCAAAAGAATTCGTAACCCACCCGCCCTCCCCAATACTGATTGTGAATAGCAAGATAAGTTTTGGCAGAGACTTCTTCCTTTCTGGTGCACACTCCCATTTATGAACAAAGGAATAGGCAAATGGGAGTGTGGAGGTAAGGCGCACCATTACATAAAGGTTCTACCAAATCCCCTGTTGTCATTCATACTAGTGAGGGAGGAGTGAGCTGAGTGGGCAGAAGTGGTACTGCTGGCCCTTTGCTGAAAATATAGGGTAGTAGCCAGCAGTGTCCCAACACTAACGATGTTGTGCCAGCATAAACCAATGCTTGTGCAACACAACTAGCGCTTGCTACTGCAATGGGGAAAAGTGGCACAGCTGCAACCTCCCCTTCCTTTTAGCCACCCTGCTGCCAAATTTCAGTGGCAAATCACCGCTCCCCCCCCCCCGCGCTAACAAGCACTAGTTATTTTGTGCGAAGGGTTGGTTTACACAAGATCAGACAAAAATATATAAGTGCTGCAGTCAGCCTGGATGTAGTAAAAGAGAACACCCCAAATGGATAGACATAAATTAAGCATTCAAAGGAGAAGCCAGCCAAAGAGATTATAGCTTCATTAATTAAAATGTATGGAAAGCTAAAAATAAATATGCAAATCTGATAGGGGGGAAACTTCGAAAGACCAGAGCTGCACAGTAAGGGGGAAAAGAGACGAAACAGAAAGGAAATTAGGAAGATAAATTTTGTTTTGTTCTTAAAAATAAGTGCAAAGCTAATGGGTTCATAAATGGGAATAAATTATACAAGTGTTTCATCTTCATGTATATAAGATGCTGCCTTTTATTGAATCAGGAAAGAAAAGGTGTGTGTGGGAGGATAAGCCAGATGCATGTGATAAAATAAACACTGTTTTAGCATATAACTTTATAACTGTCTGCTGCAAGGAGAGAACATGGTACAATGCAGAAAGGTACCAGCAGAGCAAACTTACAATGATATGGACTTGGGAGGGGAGGGGGTTATAAGAATTTGTGAGTACTCTTGCCCATGCGTTTGCAAGCAGTCTTCATCTAATTGCCTATTTTAATCCTAAAAAATTAAATAAACCAGAGTGCATGACAAGAACAGCAAGGGGGAGCGCCTTGAGTGTACCACACGCTCCCAGCATTTCCAACACCAGCTGCCTCACCGCACTGAGCTCCTGTACAGCAACTGCTAATGCTTCCAAGCCAAACTACTTCACACAGATTGGGATCTAGTAGGTGTATTTTGCCATCATTTCTCACTATTCTCTTACAGCAGCCAGCGGTCCAAATTCTCTATTACATACAGGGCAGATTAGTTCTATATGTTAACAGCTGGACTAGGGACGCCCAAGTTCAAATCCCCAATGAGGGCCAGATTAGACATGACATTAAGCTTGTCTCTGCATTTTAAGGCTTCTTTAGATTAAGGGGAAATTGTGTTTCCTTACCAGGGCTTTGCTTCTTGCTTTTCTGGAGCAATTGTAATTGGGTTACATTACACAGGCGGAGATGTTTAAGGTCATGTGGCTCTCAATCATGAAACCCACTGGGGGACCTTTGCCTAGTTACTGTCTCTTAGCCTAAGATATCTCACAGGCCTGTTGAGCTTCCTGGAAGAAATATGGGATAGAATTTTTTTAAAAATCAAACACGAATGTACTGAGGTTATTGGTTTGCTGATACACAAGCATCTTTGTCTTCTTCCAGTGATGGTAGAACAGTTGCCATCAAGAAAATAATGAACAAGACATTTGCCCTCACCAAGACCATACGCAGAGAGGTCAAGCAAGTAAGGTAAATTAAAAAGAATAGATTCTGGAAGCATTTTCAGACACATGCCTGCAAGTGAAACTGGAATGCGTGCCATTTGAATTTAAGTTAACTGTCCTCTTGTTTCAAAAATGGAACTGAACAACATGTTTCATTTATTGAATGATTGTTCATAGCGTTGGTATGTTTGCCTATCTGTATACACTAACATAGCTCTTCCTAGATGTCCTCCTCATGCTAAATGCATCCCCTGTTGTCTCAAAGCCCCTCTTGTCTCAAAAACTAGCAGACACTGAAGTGACACATACAAACTTGCATGCCCAAAAATGAGGACTAGAAATTTGACCTTAAAATGAAGAAGCAAATACTTGGATTCTTAAAAATTGACAGGAGTTTAATCCATGTGACAGGAACCAAAATTCCACAATTCCATGTCATAACTGGAACCATGCAGTAAAATAGGAGTTCCTTGTAATAAATCAGGAAAAAGTAAGACTTCATTGGTAATAGAACCTTCCCCATTTGATGGGTTTGCATGCCACTTTAAGCCATGGTGGTTTAATAACTATGCACAGTACCATGATGCTGATGATGATGATGATGATGATGATTTGTATTTCTATACAGCCAAAGTTCCCTGGGCATTTACAAATGATTTAAACATTTAAAATGTATATTTTGGAAATGGCCCACTGTGCCCTGATACACAATCAGGCAAATAAGCTACTGTGTGTAGTTTATTTCTTCCCACCTCATTCTTCCTCCTCTGTAGTCCCCCCCTACCTGGATGGGCAGGTATCCCAGCTTACTTTGCTGTCGGAACCATAACCCACTGTCCCTCATGCCGCCTTTACATCAACTGCCTGTATCCAATTGGCTCACTTTGTACTGGGGACATCTTCTGTGGTCCCCTGTCTCTGATGGTTCTCTGCCATTCTCTATGTGGCATCAGTCTTTAGCCACTTCCCTACACCCCATCATTTCCCCCTACCCCATCCACTCTGTGTTGCTCTGATTCTCAAAGCCTTCCTTCCTATTCCAGCCCCCCTCCCACCGCCATCCCATTTGCCAAGCCGGTTTTCCAAGCCCTTCCCTTATCTCCCGTCATGTGCACCAAAAAGAGGGTGGGGGCTCTAAACCCTTGAAAGTTTGTAGGAATGGGAGGAAATTTCATACACAGGTTCCCCTCATGAGGACACACCCAATAAAGAGCAAAAATCCTGCACAGCTATGCAGCACAACGTGTTGCTAGGCAGATGATTATTATTATTATTATTATTATTATTATTATTATTATTATTATTATTTATTCCATTTATATACTGCCCCATAGCCGAAGCTCTCTGGGCGATTTACAAAAATTAAAAACATTGAACATTAAAAAACACAGATATACAAAATTTAAAAGCATAAAAAGCATAAAAACAAGTTATAATTACAATATCCTTTAAAAACAACAATTCTGGGTGTCAGAAACAGAGGTCACCCACTTTTGACTGCTCTTGCCAAGCGACTCTGTAGTGAGCAACTTAACACACTTTGTACAACAGACAAAGTGCTTACCCATGATGGATTAAATAACCCTTACTGCAGACTGTGGGTTATCAGAGGATATTTGGGGGAAATAAACCACCATGGGTGTGAAAAGAGCTACAGACAACATGCTAAACCATCATAGATTAAATAAACCATCATGGCTTATTTAGCCTATCATGGATAACATGTTGTCCAAGCCCAGTCGTTCTGTCTTGTTCCAACTCACTTTGTCTCTTCCATGTCCTTTTCTCCTCACTTGATGACATTACTCTGTTATTCACAACTGATCTGTTGACTCTTCTAATGATGAAAGACCTCAGCCTTCCCCAGTCTGTTGCCTCTCAGATGCATTGGACTACACCTGCCATTATCTCCAGCTCGCATGGCCATGTAGTCCAACACTTCTGAAAGGCACCAGGAGAGGGAAGGCTGCATTAGAGCTATGCCAAATTACAGCAGTTTTGTGGAGCTTAGATCCTTCCACCTTGCCCCAAAGAATAACTTTTAGATCCCCCCCCACCCCCAGCAATGAATGCACAGTGGCTGGTGAATTGTTCTGGGATCCCAATGTCCACCCTCAGGGAAATGTTGCGGAGAAAACATATTTCTAGAAAAATCTGATACAGTTTGAGCACAATCTGTTACATGTTTTGATAAAGATGTCAGGATCTTGTTTCTTTCCTTCCCCCACCCCCAGAGGACTAGATCACCCCAACCTCTGCAAATTCATTGGAGGCTGTACTGAAGTACCAAATATTGCCATAATAACTGAATACTGCCCAAAGGGAAGTTTGAATGATGTGCTGCTCAATGAAGACATCCCTTTAAACTGGGGCTTCAGGTAAGAGAAAAGTAAAAGGGATGGAAGTTAATATGAACTTTTTCCTCATGGCTACTACAAGCTAAGTGGGTCATCTGAAGATGCCAGGTGTAGGACCTAACTAGATGTTCCAATAAGTTTGCATTTGCCATTGCAAATGGTAAATACATTTCTACTCCCATTTGCTGTCAAAGTTCAGCTAGAGAAATATCACATTTTCCCCCACTACAGCTTTGTATTAGTTGCTCTTGCTAGGTATGTGTGATGGTGGCAAAAATGCACGTGATGGTACCATCGTATCATGCATTTCTGTTATAGGAAAAGGAAAGAGAACTTGACATGTAGTTGCCATTTTCAGTGGCAAATGTGTAGTTATCATAATCTCAGTGTCTAGTTTAAAGTCCAGAACAGCTTGACAAGGTATTTTAAGAACTGCCTGTTCCCATTCGAATCTCTGATAAGTTGTCAAAAGCAGAATAGTAGGCACCAGAGACAGGGCCTTTTCAATGATGGCCCCACATTTTGGGAACATCTTCCTGCAGGAAACATGTATGACCTACTCATTAACCAGTTCTATAAACATTTTTTGTTTGCCTAGCCTTTTATTGAATCCTGTCAGCTGTTCTTCATTGTTTTCAGGTTTATTGTTTCATTTGAATTTTATTGTGTTTTTAATGTAATAATGGTTCTTTATAAGCCCACTGAAAGGCAGGACACAAATTTATTAAATAAATAAATAAATATTTTGAGCCTTAGTCAGTTTACAAATATTTAGCCTTCAAAAATTCAAATACAAGCCTGGGTAATGAATATGGCTAGCTCAGGAAAGATTTGCATTTAACAGGTGAGAAAACTGGCTATTTTTTTTTAATTATTGTATGCATTTCTAAATTGGATTGAAATCAGTAGTTTATATTTATAACAAAAAGAGTGTTAATAGTGTTAATAAAAGAAAACAAATAGTTAGGTGGGTCTTACTGGTAGGATTTAGGTTACATCATTCTAATCGTATAATATAAAAATACAAAGGAAAATGTACGGCAAACAGCAGTCATTATATTAGTTGAAAACAAAACAAAACCCTCATTGACTTTGAAACAGATGAGAAGTTATATATCATCATTTCACCAGATGGTATTCTGAATGTGGAATTTTAATTACAGTGAAACATCATTAGGTAGATAGGCTGTTAGTGTGATGCAAGCCCTGAAATTTCTTTTTAGGAATGAGTGAAAAGATCAGTCTACTTTGTGATCAAATACTGATAAGATTTTTTTGATAGTAAGTTCATGGGGAAGGCCTTGGAGTGTATTTTCTTTTAATAACTGTTGTACATCACTTAGTAATGTAGGGATCCAACTAGCCATTACAGGACACATGCCTTTTTCTCCTTGTATATCAGCAGTAATGTCTAGTGGAAGAAAATGCATGATATGTTTTTTCTAGTCTTTATCATAGTCTAAACTGGAGCAGTTCTAAATCAATCCAGGTCTCTCTCTCCCTCTCTCTTTCCCCAAGCTGGTTAGGCACCCATAAAGATTCTTTCAAGGCTCTCACTCTGTTTCTACCCAAATAATTTTAATAACACCATGTTTCATCCTGAACACTTTATCTAGCTTTTCCGAGGTCCCTAAAAAGCCTTATAATGCTGAGCATAGTGACATCATGCCATGCATCTCTTTTCACTAGAGTTGCAACCCTATCGTACCTGCGAGTAAATTTCATTGAACTCAATGGGGCTTACCTCTGAGTAGACATGTACAGGTGCATGTTGTGGCAAGCACATATCCACTGTAGCAGTTAGTTTGGGCCTTAGGTAGTTTCTTACGAAGGCATGATAGCAATTAGTCTCCATTCAAGAACCAGCAATACATTGCAATACATTGCATTCTTAAAGCAATTCAAACTATGTTGGCTTCGCTGTGATGTCTAAATACGTTCATAACCGTATTCGTCTGCACAAGTGCTGGATCTAGGTTTTTGAGGGGCCTTGGGCAAGATATCATCAATGCCCCCCCTCTCAATGTGTCTGTCTTCTCACCCCCATTGTCACAAACTGCTATTGCTCCTCATCCTCCTTCTCTTCATTACTGCAACTTGTTTGTTTGACAGGCAGAGAGGAAGGCCAGATCTACACTGAGCAGGATATTGCACTATGAAAGCGGTATGAAAGCGGTATATAAAAAGCAGGAGCCACACGACTGCTTTATAGCACTCTTGAAGTGCACTGACAACTGTTGGGACCCATAGACACACAGGGCCTTGCAGAGCTGGTCATATGCCCAGGCCAGATGGGAAATGTGTGCCCCCTCCCCCCCATTTCAAACCGCTCATTAAGTATTTTTTAATCAGCGGCACCGATTCAGTGCTAAATACATAGATGAACTAGAACGATTTATAAAAAAGGGGAAGCACTTTTATTCAAGATGTAAGACATCACGTCTTCATATTCAGAGATGCTTTACATGCTTTTCTTTGAGCAAATTTATCAATAACAACAGAAAAATCAAGCAACTTTGTCTTGTCACTGTTAATGTTCAAAACTGCTAGTCCATTCAAATGTTCTTGCACCATTGTGGACCGAAAGTATGACTTGATACGTTTTAGGACACTGAAGCTCTTCTCATTAGAGGCCACTGTTGCTGGCAATGTTAGAAAAACGGAAGCAGTAGCGTGAGCTGGGGGGGACCTCCTCATCGGAGTGCCCCCTCAAAATCGTGGGCCCTGGGCCAACTGGCCCCACTGCCCCCCCCCCCCCGTCTGCCCTGCCCTGTAGACACGTGCCATATACCACATTCATACCACTTTCATAGTGTTATATCTTGCTTGGTGTAGATGTATCATGGGCCCCAACAGTTATCAGTGCACCTCAATATCACTATAAAGCAGGAGCAAGGAGGGCCGTGGCATCTACTGCTCCTCCTACAGAGCAAGAAGCATGTAAACAAGCAGGTTGCCGTGGTGAAGAGGAGCAACTCTAAGGCGCTGCTGCTAGGGTGTGAGCTTAGCACCATGCTTAACCTTGGCGCTGATTTAGACCCACTGTCTGGGAAAGAATCCAGAGACCTGAAGAACAGCAGGATTTGAATCCATCTCATCAAGACCTACTTCGGCAATGGAGTCACAGGCTCATCATCCTCTTGCTTGTAAATGATTTTGCTCTCTGGTACAATGGGGTGCAAAATACCACCGAAAGGGGAGGACCCAATTTCTGAACGAATGCCTGCATTTTGGCACAGCATTATCAGTTGAGAAAGGGATACTATAAAGTGTGAATGAAAGAATTGCCAGTTTCTTCCATCCAACTTTTTTAAAGCTTTGTTCTAGGCCTGGGGGGCCATCACAATATATTAACATTTACCTTTCATCCCCCCACCCCCAAATAGGCTTTCTTTTGCTACTGACATTGCCCAGGGAATGGCGTATCTTCACCAGCATAGGATTTATCATGGGCGGTTGAAGTCCAGCAACAGTGTCATTGATGACCGCTGGGTTTGTAAGATTTCAGGTAAGGTGAAAAGAAAGTGAAGCAGCTTGTTCTAATGCCACGGAAGTAACCAGATATTGTCTTATGTGATTACGTTGCCATCGTCCTGATTGTGATCATCGCTATCATCAACATGTCTCCGACAAACTACAAAGCTATGCAGCATTACATTGCAAATAACTGATGACTCAACTAAGATCCATTAGCAACAAAGAGCAATTGGCAATACTTCTTTGGGGTGTTAACAGAGAGGAGTTTTTTAAATGCACTTAATGTTTACTGTCTAATATTAGAAGTTCTTTTTGTTATTACTCACAGCTGTTTTGTGAACACTGACAGAAAAACAATTAACGAAATGTGTGCCAGATCAAAGTCGAGGTAAATTGAGGGAAGAAACTAGTAGATTCTCTGTTTGTAGATCATATCTAACGTTTGTATAGCTCTTCAGTAATCTTTACAACACCACTATGGGATAGATAAGCATTATTATTCCTGTATTGCACACATGGGAATTGAGTCTGAGAGACTGTGTTGTCTGAACTCAGGCAGTAGCTTAGTTGGCTACCTCATAATATGTTGGAGTCACCAGTAGGCTGACCAGATAAAATCCAAGTCAGGGCTCATGTAACTTTAACAGTTGTAGAGAAAAGGGAATTTCAGCCAGGGTCATTTGTATGCAATTAGTTCCTGGTGAAATTCCTTCTTCATCACAACAGTTAAAGTTGCAGGGGCCCTGCCTTCTTTTGTATATGGTCACTCTAGTATAGTGCCTGCACCTTTAACTGTTGTGATGAAGAGGGAATTTCACCAGGAACTAATTGCATATAAATGACAGTGGCTGAAATTCCCTTTTCTCTACAACTGTTAAAGTTACATGAGCCCTGACCTGGATTTTATCTGGTCAGCCTAGTCACCAGAAACCAAGATAAAAGGCACATAAAATGTTCATATTTTTTCCTATGGAGGTCCCATTTTTCTTTTAAAAACAGCCTTCCTTTTTCCTAGTCACTTCGACATCATCGTATACCCAATCAGATTTGGCTGAGAGCAAACAATGCTAGTTCAGAGTGATCATGTTGATTCTTGGATATTAGAAACAATCAAATTCTGGCCCCTACTGAACAGCAGCTGTCAGATACTGTTTGATGTTGGCTGCTAGTGCGATGCTGAATATTTTTAAAAAAGTGATGAGTATTCTCACGTCCAGGGAATTTGCTCACATTTTCACATCCAAAATTTGCTGAGGAGAATTTTGTGGAGAATTCATTTCAGTTCTAAACTGAAACAACCCGTTTCCCAACTGAGATTGTATTGATTTATGTCTTTAATGGCTCTAGGTTCAAAATAATGCTAAACATTAGGCTGACCGTATGAAAAGGAGGACAGGGCTCCTGTAACTTTAACAGTTGTAGAGAAAAGGCAATTTCAGCCAGTGTCATTTGTATGCAATTAGTCCCTGGTGAAATTCCCTCTTCATCACAACCGTTAAAGTTGCAGGCACTATACTAGAATGACCATATACAAAAGAAGGCAGGGTCCCTGCAACTTTAACGGTTGTGATGAAGAGGGAATTTCACCAGGAACTAATTGCATACAAATGACACTTGGCTGAAATTCCCTTTTCTCTACAACTGTTAAAGTTACATGAGCCCTGTCCTTCTTTTCATATGGTCTGCCTACTAAACATCCAGGGAAAATTTATAATCCTTTTGTTCCTTTACTTCATTTTGTGGTAGACTATGGCTTACAGTCCTACAGAAAAGAAGATTCTTTGATGGATTCCAACAATCCTCATCAGCACTTTGCACAAATATATCTGGCTCCTGAGGCTCACTCCATACTAAACTTTGAGCCAACTCCAGCTGCAGATGTGTACAGGTGATGATAATAAATTGATCTCCCTCCCCACTGGTTGCTTTTACATTATTGGAATTACTGCTTGTTCTGCAAATAAGCAGTAGCTACAGTATATCTTTACAGAATGCCCTTTTGAGTAGACACTGCTATACACCTGTGACATCCTATGTATATGAAACTAAGAGGTTCTCAAGATAAATACATCATGGCGGAAACCAATTCCTTGACTGTCAATTCAGCTTGCGGGTGGGGAATGGAATGACTGAATGCTGTATGTATGTAAATAGAATACCCCTGCATATAATCCAGCCCTCCTTCCTGACATGCTAGTTTTCTACATGTAGGATTTTTGTGTGTGGAGGAAGAATCATCCAATTCCTCCACACCCATACAGGAACTTTTTTTGTTTGCTTGTTTTGCCACCATTGCATTTGTACAAGGCAAAGCTTTTCCAAGTGGTTTGAGGCCTTCCCCATCTCAGCCCACCAGGTGAAAGTAGCCTACTGCATTTGTTAAGCATGTTGAGGATAAAAAGACTTTTATCTAATTTAACTTGGAGGGCCCTGTTTGCACATTTCAGCTTATTGTGTGTCCAAAGCTCTGACTGGTCTTATTTTATGGGATGAATTTCATCTGTTGCAGACTTAGGATATGAACAAGGTACATGGAGAAAGATTTCCTCAACCTTTGCCTGTCTTGGCTTATAAAATCTAGCATATGGATGGAGAATCTTGGCCTACAGAGGTCCTGAATTTGGCCTACAGAGCTTCCTCAGATTCCTCCAGGGGACAGGGCTTGGCCTTCAAACCTCTTCCCCTGAAGAAATCCATTTTGGAGGAATCCCCGGCCAAGTGGCTTTGCTTGGTACACAACAACCCAATGAGGATGATATGCACAACATCTGGCTGAGTAGCTTTGCACTGTTTGTGCTGCCCCTCAGGCAAACTCTCAGTGACTTATCCAGCACTGGGAGGACCAGCTACTCCTCCCAGTGCCACTCCCTTTCTCTGTCCAGTACTCTGTGCTTTTCTCAGCACAGAGAAGGGCAAAACGGGGGACAGGCAATGATAACAGTGGCCACATCCACTGACATCATCAGCCCATGAAAGACCTGGTGGGGGCAATTTGGCTCCACCTTAATCTGTTTCTACACCTCTGATCTAGCAGAAGATGAATGAGCAGCTAAATCAAGTAAGTAATGAACATCTCCTTGCAAGAAGGGGTGATCCTGGCTGTCTTGAAGGAGGTGTTTGTGGGACAACTCCCGAAGAAACCCTCTGTAGAACACATGAATCATAACAGCTGAATATATCCCTTTCATGGGCAAAGTGTTCAAATGCCTCTTGGCTGTCAAATGCCAGATGCTCTTGGATGAGACTGATTATCTGGATATATTTCAGGCCTGGATTTGGCACCAAAACAGCCTTGGTCAACTTGATGGATGACATATGTTGGAAAACGGATTGAGGGAGTGCAACTCTGCTAATTCTCTTTGACTCCATAGCGGCTTTGGTACTATAGACTATGATATAATTCTGAATAGGTTGCCTGGCTTGAGGACACTGTGCGATCTCTCTTTCTCTCTCTCCGTCTCTCTTTCTCTCTGAAATTATTTATAGGTCACCTTTAAGGGTGAAACCCTCTCAAGGTGACATATAAGATTAAAGAAAACTACACAAAGTGGATATAATAACAATCAATATTCAATAAAATTCCATTAAAACAAAGGCTACGAATTAAAATCAATAAAATCAGAATTTACTGAGATGAGGTAACATAAATAATTTCTTCTTATTAACAAATCATTAACAAGCCAAGGCAACATTAGGGAGGATCATCCTAGAATGTACTTAAACATTCTACTCAGTGTTCTGTGTTTACCATTCTGTACTAACAGCTTAATATGTGCTACTTCAGTGCATCTGAAATGAGTCTTGGGGTATGTGAAGATAAGCAGTAGAGGCCAACTCCTGTGATGTTTGGACCTCTTTGACCACTGCAAATACTTAATTCACACTTACAAAGTTGCACTTCCCACGCATGATGGTGGCAATAGCCATTCTCCCAATTGCAAGCTGGCTCTTGTACGTGTTGCTGCATATATATCTTATACATGCAGCCTTCATTGTGGATGCATGTATAAGAGATTGTTGTAACTGGATTGCTCCAGCCATATGCCATAACAAACACTGTGTTTATAATGAGCGGGTCCTGTAATGAATGGGTTGACATGATGGCGAGAGGAAGGTTGCCAGAATATTTGAAGTAACAAAACTGCAGTTCAGTATGAGAAATAATTGATTTTCCTTTGTGACATTAACGATACTGGCCCCCATCCATCTAAACGTTAGTTATGACTAAGTCCCATTAGAAGCAAGGAAACTTAAGTGGAACTCCTATTGCTTTCAGTGGGGGGTTAGTCATAACTAAATTTGGCTGGATTAGAGCCCCTATTTGTGGAGGTCTCTTTCAAAGTTGCTACCTCTTCCGTTAACCAATTTATGCTGTTTCACTGACAATGGCTTGTCTCCAATTTACAGCTATGCTATCATTTTGTTAGAAATAGCAACAAGAAGTGACCCAACAATGGTAAGACGGATGATCATTGTTCCTTAACTAATGTTGAGTTTGCTTCCATTGAAGCCCATGGCAAAATCCTGCTGTGCCTTTGGATAGATTTACATAACCACTGGACTTCTGGCAGTGGCTTTCTTTTTAATCTGTGGAGGTTCTCTGTGAAGGGGGTAAGCAGGCTGTGTGATTAATTCAATATCAGTAGAAGCCACCATTTGTAGTAGAGAAAAACAGGCTGAAGGGAAAGTTGGCTTTCAGAAAGGAAACTGATCCTCTTTGCTCACATATTCAGCATGAGCTGAGGAATCGCCAAAAAAGTGAACACATGTTTCCACACAATCTGCACATGCTAATTCATATGTATGGATGCAAATTTAGAAATAATTATTATAATTTAAATAAAAATGCAGTACTTCTCACCATAGTGTGAAGGACTCTGACCAGATGACCTGCGTGTCTGCCTAATCAGCCTGCTGTCCAGGTGCTACCTGCTGATGGACAACAATTCCGATGGCTCTGTATCTTGAAAACTGGAATTGGAGGCAGGACAGCCGTTCAAACAGGGGACCCGATCCCGGGACCATACACTGTGGGCGGTGTGGCCACCGCTCCCAGGTCATCCCTTCCTCCCTGCAAGTAGTGGGGCTCTTAAAATGAGCACAGAGCTGCGCGGGGGCAGTCTGTGCCCATTGGGGGTGGGTGGGTGGAACAGTTCAAAGGGTGTTGGTTTTTTTTACTTACAGGCGCTGGCGCGCAATTGCATGACCAGCTCTGTTCTTGGAAGGGAATGGCGCCCGTGACATCCCTTTTTCTTCCCAGGATGTTGCGCGGGCGTATAGATGCTGGGGGAGGATTGCGGAAGCAGGTAAGTCCGCAATCCTCCCCCCTCCCTCCCTCTACACCCTTAGGTGTAGACATGCCCCAAGTCTCAGCTAACTCAGAGCTGGCCAATGTCCTGAAAGACCCTGCCTGTCAACACACCAAACCTAACTTGACCTGATGCCATGGGACACTATTGATGATAAAACTGGTGCACTGTGAATATCCCAAAGTGTTCAATATCTGCTTGAAATATGGTTTCCAGAGCATGATTAATGTTCCATGATTCCCCCAATTATATATAATGCCATTGTCTTGTTTCCAGAAGGATAATACAAATTCAGAGGAATATTCTTTGTGCCCTCCTTTGGCAGAATTAATATCAGAAAAATCTGAGAATGCCTGTCCGTGTCCTACAGAATATATAGAGGTAAATCCAACATTAGCATACTCACTGTCTTCTTTATGAGTGAATTACCTTTGGAAAATAAAGGCTTTAGGTACATCATCAGTATTGGGTTTGCCAGCTGATCAGAAAAACCAAAAAAGCCCAAAACCTGTTTTGGCCTGCTCTTTGTCCTTAATCAGCAGATGAAGCATTCCATGATCACATTGCCATGCTAATATCTGCAGGTCAGGCTGCTGTTAAAGACACAACAAGGCACATGGACCAGTTTTTAAAAAAGTTTTTAAAAGCCAGCAACCCTAAATTAGTGCTGATGCATGTTGCCTTTGAAGAAGTTGAAAGCTTTCTTTTCTGTTAAAAACACAAGCAAAATGAACGTATGTTTGCAATTCCTCATCCCAGACACTACAGAACAGCATGTGGCTTTAATATACTTTAAAAATAGTATTCCTCTGACAAAAGGAAATTTCCGTTTGTCGCACAAAAACAGAAGGCAGTAAATGATGCTTTTAATATTCAGCCACTGGAGGTTTCTGACTTCCTGTGGTTATAGACTGTCAGATCCATAATCATATTTAATAGTTGTGATGCTTTTGCATTTGAAAGGTAGTTGTCAGTAAGCCAAAAGATATATCTGGTGTGACATTCTGTCTTTTCAGAAGAAGAACTCAAACATTAGCTTGTCATCCAGGATTGATCCTAATTAATTTGTGAGCCCGGGGAAAATAATTTCCTCTTTTTTGTTTAGACTTCTGTAGAAGTAACTACTTTGAAATTTCAACTGTATTGTATCTGCATCTTTTCCCTGTGGAGCTAAAAGCAGCTTCCGGGAATGCAGGGTGTAATTCAGATCAGGAAAATTGAGTGAGTGCATAGGTTGAAACATTATCTCCCCCATTTTGACTTTCTCATTCATCAAAGCACGCACGTAGGCCTGCTAATTAGTAAAGAAAAAACCCTGTAGGAGATCTTTATCACAGGTCACCTATTTGAGCATGAATAAGTGTCAGAAATGCTTGTTAAAATTCTGCTTTGCCTCATATTAAGAAATCGTCTTTTGTGACACCAAATGAATTTAACTATGGACGTTTGTAGGTTGGCATTTCTTGCTCAAGAATAGTAGTATGTCAATTTAACCACAGATTCATTGGTTGCCAGTCTCTGCTAAAGTAAAGCTGAATAAGATTGATAGATGTGACAGGGTAGAGCAGGTGTGAAGAACTGAGGTCCTGAGGGCCAAATCTGGCCCGCTCGTGCTCTCAATCTGCCCCTATGGAATTACCCAGAAGGCCATGGTTACTTCTATTGCCACAGATTGTTTGGTGCCATTTTTGCCCCATTCCATAAAGTTGAAATGCCTCTCCAAAGCCTTAGTTACTAGCATGAAGAGCTTTAAACTAAAATGTGCTTTTATTGTAGTATATTTGACCTCACACCTTTTGGCCTTTGGCTCCACCTACCACTGGAATGCAGCCACCATGAGCTCTCTAAAGTGGAATTCAGACCCCAGGCTGAATGAGATTTAACACCCCTGGGTTAAGCTTGCAGACAGAGCAGTTGTCTTTTTCCTATTGTACCTTGGCTCATTTAGACAATAGCAATAATATGCAAGATAATATGCATTATCTTGGGCAATTTGTATTGTTTTCAAAACTGAATTCAGGGAAATTCTCCAAGTTATGGAGAAAAACAGGAAAAGGTGACCTGGGCAGGATCTACACTGCTGTTTTAAAGCTCTTTAAAGCGCTTTATAACAGTAGTAACAACTGTTTTGGAGTGTATCCTGGGCCCCAACAGTTGTCAGTACTGTTATAAACCACTTTAAAGCGCTTTATAACAGTAGTGACAACTGTTGGGGCCCAGGACACTCTCCAAAACAGTTGTCACTACTGTTATAAAGCGCTTTAAAGCGCTTTAAAACAGCAGTGTAGATCGCCCAATGCCAGAGAACTATAGGCAGACAGAAGAAAGAACAAATGTCTATACAAGGCATTGGCAGCTTGATCCTGTGTATGTATATATCAGAAACAAGTCCCATTGCATTCAGTGGGACTTGCTCCTGTGCAAGTATGCAAAGGTTTCCATCATGAAATTTTATGTCAATTTTGGGGTGCTGGGTGAATCTCCCATTACCCAGCACCCCAATGCTCCACCCCACATGATTCAGGAGGGCTCTCTAAAGGCTTCTGGGGGGGGGGGGTGCAAGCGGCTGCAGGGGTAATCACAAAATGATTTTGAACTGCATAGATCAGATCCTTGAGCTGGTCAAATCTGTGTTGGTCAAGTGGATCCAGGTAAAAACCACACCCTACTCTGGCAATTGTTGATGATGCAGCCCAATGTTTCCTTGAACTGGAATAGGCAAATTTTCTGTCCTGTGTTCTTTTCCCTTTTGCAGCTGATCAGGAGGTGTAGAAAAAGCAATCCAGTGCAAAGGCTTACCTTTGAGCAAGTCAAGAAGTTGTTGCATAAGATGAACCCAAACAAAGTTAGCCCAGTTGACATGATGATGACTTTGGTAAGGATTAGAATTGTTTAGTTATACCAGAGAGAGTAGGGGCAGCTCCAGGTTGGGCAGGGGACACTCGGCATATTGCCTGTGATGCCACCTCCATGAACATCGGCCCTGCCTGCTTTATTTGTTTATGATGTTTGTATGCTGCCCTATAACAAAAGGTTATGAGGGCAGCTCATGCCACAGAACAGGTTAAACAACAGGTTAAAAACAACAACAATAAATGGCACGATCAAGATTGAAAAGACCTCACAACAGTAAATATCTAAAATGCCTGAAAGAAGAGAAATATCTTCACCTGGCACCAAAAAGATAACGGTTGGCACCAGGTGTGTCTTCCTGGGGAGGGCCTTCCATAAGCCGGGTGCCACTACTGGGTGGGGCTTTCTCTGGGAGACACCAACCTAATTTCATTCAGTGAAGGCAGGGCCTCCAAAGATGACCAAAGGATACTAGCAGCAATGGAGAGTGGAAAACAGCAATAGCAGGAACTGAACAACAGTTGAACAGAGCAAGCCATCTTTTTATTTCTCTTCCCTCAGGACCACCCCCCAACTCTCAATGCCTCCAACATTTCAATGTTACATCAGAGGCATAAGGAAGCAAATAAAAAACAGTTTAATCACTCAGTTGTTCAATGCAGCCACCCAGAGTCTCTCAGCTGAGATGGGGTTGGGGCTACGCTGAACAACTGAACTGTCCGTTGAGGAACTATCCTCTCATGTCCCCAACATAGCAACATTTCCTTGGAAAGGAAATAAAATAACATCTCTCTCTCTCTCTCTCTCTCTCTCTCTCTCTCTTTCTCTCTGCCTGCCATGCCTTTCAGTGCCAAGTGAGCAGCCAGACTAAAACGTTCTTACAGACACCCATCAGCCCAGTGCATTCTATGGCAACGGAAACATTTCTAAAGAGGCCCACCTGGCCTAGTTCTTTGGCAAGTGTCAGTGCTGGCGGGCTCTGTGCGCCCCAGGTCCCAGATTTTGCCCGAGGATGCCACATGCTGACGCTGGGCCTGCAGCCCATTTCTGCCATTGTTATTCCAAAATTTCCTCCAGTAAGTGCATAAAGGATGAAGAAAAGATGTCCACTCTAAAATGGGAAGTAGACATGCACCAGATAGCTGTGGCCAATCACAGCTCCCCAGTGAGCGTCTACCACATGTGTGCTGGTGGGAAAAACACACACACACACAAACCAGTGGCAATTTTCCTTTAAGGCATGCATGTAGGAAGCAGAATTTTGTTCTCGGAAGGTTCCCGGGAACGCAGGTTGCTTCCCAACGAGGCACATGCTCCCTGCTGTCTACTGCCACGCCGCCACATTTCTGTGGCAGAATTGGCAGTGCGGCAGGAGTGTGGAGATTGTCCTCCATACCTGTGGACCTTGCCCACTTCTGCACTAGAGAAATGTTTTTAGAAGTCTTTTGAAGTCTGGTGTTGTGTTATCTCAGAGGGCCTCTGTTTTATTGCAGATGGCTTGTGGGCATTGCTATTCAAAATCTTTTCACAGGCCCTTATGCAGATGCCTGATGGTAATGTGAGTCTGAGTCTGGTGAGCGCTCAGGTGATGATATCTCCCACAGAACATCCTCAGAGGTTGCTCATATTGAATCCATCTTTGTTTGCCTAGATGGAGAAATACAGCAAACACTTGGAAGTCCTGGTAGCAGAAAGGACGCAGGACTTAACACATGAAAAGCAGAAGACAGACCGCTTGTTGTACAGTAAGTGGTGATATCAATGGGAATACAGCCGATTTTAAGCAATTGCTACATGCTAAAGGCAGATTACGGTATACACTGGTGGTTCTTGAATGTTTTTGTATCGAGGACCTCCAGTTGTTCCATTTTGTTTGTTTTTCAAAGATCACCATATTTTTTCACCATAAATTACTATTTGTGGGATGATACTCGAAGGGTTTCCAAATCCAAGTTCAACTGTTACACTAATTGAAGAGCACAAGAAGATCTGTGCTGCATCTTAAATTTTGTATATCGGTGTTTTTAATGTTCAATGTTTTTAATTTTTGTAAACCGCCCAGAGAGCTTCAGCTATGGGGCGGTATATAAATGAAATGAAATTAATTAAATAAATAAATAAATAAATAAATGGCCTATCTAGTCCAGTATTCTGTTCTCAGAGTGGCCAACCAGATGCCCATGGGAAGCCCATGACTGGACTTGAATGCAATAACACCCTCCTGCTCATGCTCCCTAGCAACTGGCATAAAGAGAAAAAAAATTACCTCTGATAGTTGAGACAATACATATCCATCCTGATTAATAACCACAGATATCCTTATCATCCATTTTCTAAAAACATATGTATGTAGAAAGAAGAGCACCGTTCTTTGAAGTTTCCACATCAGCTACTTGCTTTTCATTGCTACTTGCATTGCATTGCCCAGCCAAGTTTAAAATGTTACACTGAAAAATGAATAGGTTCTTCCGCATGTGATGGAAGCATTAAAGAAAATTCTGGAGATCCAGCATGCTTTCTCCATTATTTTTAGAACAGTCCCGGGGACCACAGTTTAGGAACCAGTAGTTATTTTCAATGAATCCCAGCAGATGAGAAGGAAGGAAGGACAAAAATGGATGAAGTATACTATAAAAGTACTAAAAGGTTCTAAATAAAATAAAATAGTTCAAAAATATTCTGAATAATAGAAAAGAACAGAGGAAAGAATGAAGAATGGATGTGAATGTCTGACTAGGGATCTCACAATCTGGGATCTTAAAATTTATGGCCTCTGGCAGAGCTATGGATCAGCTGGGATTGAGAGCTTGGGTAGATATTTGCTTAATATTGCAGATTTCATACCAGTAAAATAATACTAACACAGAAGAATTAGTTCAAAGACGCTGATGTAAATCTCCATTTAGCTGTTTTGATGTCAGTGGAGATGTTTTATCTTGTAGTTAAGACATGGATTGGGCAGGTATCATTTTCCCACTGTGAGAGCACTTTAGGTTGATTGGCATTTTATCATAGGTTTTACTTGGAATTTTATCATAGTCATAGTAACTTTTCTTATTATACCGAACAGGCATGTTGCCAAAACAGGTGGCAGATGATTTAAGGCAAGGGAAGCCATCACAGGCCCAGAGTTACATAAACTCCACCATCTTTTTCAGGTATGTGTCAATCAGTTTAAGAATGCAAACTTGGGATGTGTGAACAGCTTTCCAGAGGTGGAGAGCTGGTTCTGCAGAGGTGCAGTTTACCATGATGAGAATCACAATTATTTTTCTTGTCCTTCCTCAACTGGCTTTGCAGTTATACTATAACAATTCCAGCAGAAATATAAAAAAGCTGCAAGAAGGAGTATGACATGCAGCAGTTCTGCAAGCCACATGTAGTCTGTCATTAGTGCCTATCATGAGTAACATACTCCTCCATATCCCGTGTCCAGAACACTTAATGGAATTGTATCAAAAGAGAGGAGGAGGAGGAGGAGGAGGAGGAGGAGGAGGAGAATTTATCTACATGAATGTGTCCATTTCTACATATGCACTCCATGTAGAACTTTGTGGGGGAGGGGTGCAATTCCCTTAGGAGTAAAATTAACTAGACCCAAAGTTTAATGTGATATGATCTAATCAATTTCAACATAGGTTAGCTCAGTTCCTTCTAAGGTCTTCAAACAGCATTTGTTTCAATTGATCACTTTTTGGCAACCTAAATTGCAGGCATGGAGGACAATGGGACTATAGTATAACTAAAAGGCTAAAAAGAATTCCTATGCCCCTGTTCTTGGGTCTCCTGTGCTTAGTTATTAGGGGAAAAAAGGCCAAAAGGACATAAGTGCTAGCTATGTCTTTAAAACAGAATGTAGTTTAACCTAGGAGAAGTGGCTAGGGTGACCAGATAAAATCCAGGTCAGGGCTCATGTAACTTTAACAGTTATAGAGCAAAGGGAATTTCAGCCAGTGTCATTTGTATGCAATTAGTTCATGGTGAAATTCCCTCGTCATCACAACAGTTAAAGTTGCAGGGGCTCTGCCTTCTTTTGTATATGGTCACTCTAGTATAGTGCCTGCACCTTTAACTATTGTGATGAAGAGGGAACAGCTGCTTGCCCTCCACAGAACAGTACAGAACTTGCTAGATCAAGAGTAGAGACAGGGCAAAATCTGGTGGGCCCAGGGCAGAATCCATTTACTGGATTTCAGAACCCAGATCTGGTTATCTAACATAAATCAATTTAATTGATCAAGCCAGTACAATACTTAGCAGCTGTCTATATGTGGGGAAAGCCCCAGGGTGGCTCCGCAATGGCACTAGGTCATTTATATGATGCAGCAGCCATTGCAGAGCCATCCCAGGGCTTTCCCCTGAAGCTCTGAATTAAAAAAAAGTCGGGGACTTACCCTAACTTTTTTCTGTGGAGCAAAGTAATGACGCGATCTGCCGTCTGCTACTTTGCTCCGGAGTCACAGTGGAGGCATGTCCTGGCCAATGGCAACCCCGATTGGTCACCATCAGCCAGACAGGGAGGACGTGGCGGGCCAGCAAGCCAAATGGCCTCTGGAATGCCTCCACGCATCCTCTGCTGTGGGGAGAAGGAGGAAAGCCACACGAGGTAAAGGGAGGGAACTGGGGAGGACCATGCCGAGGTGCAGCGGGGCTCCTGCGGTGGCACGGCAGAGCGGCTCCTCCTTCCCCTCCCATGGTTACAAATCCCGCACTCACTCCTTCAAATAGGGACAAGCACAGGAAGCGCAAGCGCTGGGTTTGTGGACTCACAGTGCCAATTCACCGTTGTCAAGACAGTCCCTTACACATCCTTGGTAGCTCCCCACAAGCACATTTGAACAATGTATTCTAGAATTCTATACTTAATCACATATTCTGCAACTGGGATAAAATGTGCAGAGTATACATTTGAATGCGTGCCCTGCACACAATTTGCACCATTGAAAATGGAACACATGGGAGTGACAAGCAATTATGATGGCAGAAGTATTGAAAGCCTCAATCAAGTATGCTGTTTTCTCCTAGGCTTGCCAACCAATTAAATAATTTCAGTAAATTAATTACATGCCTTTCATCAGCTAATTAAGTGCTGAAAAGCAAATACATTTGCATTTTAACTAAATCTCAATGTCAATGTCATTTTCACAGACTAAGCGAAGTTACAATAACTTACAAATTAATAAACAAAAATGCTCATTCGTAGTTAAGAAGGAAAAGCGATCATTAATAGTTTCTTTTTCATTTTATGCTACAGGGATACACAGGAACCAAAACAGACTCCAAAAATACACAAGTGCAGAGGAGCTCCATACTACCTGGCACATTCTCAGCCATGCAGATAGATGCCCTGGCATTAATAGTTTACCTAAACACACATTGAATATACTGATATGTAGGTGATGCAAAATTTGGAACGCGTCATTAAAATGTTGGGTCAATTTCAAAGCATTTCCTGAACTCCTTACTTAACAACACATCATGCACCATGACTAGGTTTCTTCTTTCTTGCCAGTGACATTGTTGGCTTCACCCAGCTCTCCAGCACCAGTACACCTTATCAAGTGGTGGACTTCCTAAACAAACTCTACACGACGTTCGATGAAATTATTGATAATTACGATGTCTACAAGGTGGAAACTATAGGAGATGCCTGTAAGTGCTTAAAAACCACATCAGTAGTCCTTCACGGTTCCTTTAACAGACTGAGATGAAAGTACAAAAGGTCACCATCCATATCAATGAAAAAGGAAACAACGTGTATAGTTGCAACACTTTGTACACTAGAATAATAAAACCATGAAAAAGGAAAGCCCTGTTTTTGCATCCTGCAACGTTTCCAGTGTAATATAGCATCTAAGAACATGTGCAAAGAGAAAAAACATTCTCAGTTCTTACCTCAGCCTAAACATACCAGGAAAAACACAACAGGGTTGATAATAGGATCTACCTTGCAAGGGTGTTGTAAGGCTTACTGAGATAATGTATGTAAAGTGCTTTGAACATTTGAAATGCTCTGTATAAATGCTATCATTATTTTTCCTGCATTCCAATATCCCTTCATGAATACATTACCCATACATCATTTCCAGTGCAGATATTATTACTGAACTGTAAAATGGAGAGGGAAGACTTCCAAAACCAAGAAGAACAAAGAGGCAGAACTCTGTTGATTTTCTGCAGTTGTCTCTCTCTCTCTCTCTTAAGGACGCAACGCAACAAAAAGACCTGTGGCACCTCAAAGCAAGGGTGAGGGACCTTTGGCCCTCTAGATGTTGAACTCTAACTCCCATCAGACCCAGCCAGTATGACCAATGGGCAAGGATGATGTGAGTTGTAGAACAACAACTGAAGGCCCACAAGTTCCATACCCTTGCCATAAAAACTAACAAATTTATCACGGCATAGGTTTTTGTGGGTGGGTGGGTAATGTGTGCCCCCCCTGAAGTTGTGGGCTGAAATTCCCATCAGGCCAAGCCAGCATTGCCAATGGTGAGAGATGCTGGGAGTTGCAGTCCAACAACGTCTGGAGGGTTTCCCATCCCAGCATTGGATGCATTAAATGGTCACCTAATTGGGAGGGTATATGTACCCTGAGATTAGAGAGAAAGGGGTAGTTTGTTTGTTTGTTTGTTTGTTTGTACAAAGTGAGGCCAAAAGGTCAAGCAATGCAAGAGTCGACAGTAGGTATATCACAGTACTATGTATGCAGAACACAAACACTTACAAAATCCAGGCAGGCAAAGGTCCAGAGGCATAAAGAATTAGGGTGTGGGGATGGGTTGTTTGGTGTAGGTTTTTGTTTGTTTGTTTTAGAACATTGTTCATTCTTCCTCTCCAGGACTGGCATTCTGCATCCTCAGACAGCTGCTGGGGGTCCCAGCATTCTGGCAGGGCCCACAAACTGCTAATACGTGCCCTGGGCCTCTTGTGCTGGGTGATTTGGATCTCTGTCTGGGGAGCTGGGGGCTGCCATTTTAATTTCTCACAATGCCCCAGAGTGAACCATGCTGAGTGCTTTGGGCATTGTGGGAAATTTAAAATTGGACTTTCCGAGTCACCTGCCACTTCAACCATGGGTAGTTGTGACTGCATGGGAACTGCATAGTCACATCTATCATCTATCTATCTATCTATCTATCTATCTATCTATCTATCTATCTATCATCTATCAATCATCTCTATTTGTCATTTTTAGGCTGAACAAATGTAGTAGGGGTGCAATATCTCCTGCGCAGGCAATGTACACCCCTTGGTTGTCCAGGAGTGGAATAAATATGAGGAGCATATGGCCTCTTCATTTGGTCAATCCATTAGTAAGTTCTGCAGGCTCATTTTTAGACTCTGGCCTTCAGCTCCACATTCAGGGTGAATTGCCTGTCCTCACTCTTCCTGACCCTGAGACAACAGAATTAACATAAAAATGGTGTTTGCTCTCTGCATAACTAGCTCATTTGAAGCTCTCTCTCTCTCTCCTATTTGTCAGAGATTTCAGAGTTAATAATCACAGGATGGTCTCTGGCTTGTTACATGCCTTTTGTAGGTGTTGTGGGATGGAGAAAAACAATCTCCCCACTGCTTCTGTCAGATTCCAGTTGTGACTGGAGTACGTGCAATGAAGGTCAAGATGGATATATATATATATATATATATATATATATATATATATAGTCTAATATTTATATATATATATATATATATATATATATATATATATATATAGTCTAGTATAGCTAGCCAATGTTTGGTTAAAGACTCCTCAAGTTAAAGCAAGTTTATAGAAGGTTAATAGTATACACAGCTTATCACATATGACCACTCCATAAATTCACTTTTACAGTTTCCTTTCCTGTCGCAATGGTGGTGGTGGTGGTGGTGTGTGTGTGTGTGTGTGTGTGTGTGTGTGTGAAGTTGTGATCTGAGTGATTGTAATGGTGAAGTAGGCAATTCTTTTCATATTTGTTTTTTAGACATGGTCGTGTCAGGAGTGCCCAAAGAGAATGGCATTCGCCATGCCAGTGAAATTGCAAGTATGGCTCTGGACCTTATCTCGGTGTGCAAAACATTTAGGATTCCGCACAAGCCTGACACCCAGCTAAAGATTCGAGCAGGAATCCACTCAGGTATGAGCGGGGAGCAGTGCCATGGACAATACCTGTGATAACTTTTTGACTTTGTATTGATTAAATATGAGTATTAGCAATATTAACCCTGGCATTGGATTAGGCGTTTTGGCAGATATAGTGGTTTATGCATGTTCATAATAAATAATGAATAATCACATATTTGTTAGAGGCATTAGGCAGGTTGGCCTCATTCAGTATGAAGGAAGAAGTGAAACCTGACTTCTTAAGACATTTCCGAACATTGTTCTTATTGGCAGTGGCAGGGGGGAAACAAGACGTAGAACTTCCCGTTGTGGGGGTTGGTGTTAAAGCTGCTTTTGATTAGCTTTGCCTCATATCTTGATTACCAATGACTATACTAGCTAGGGCTGATGGAACTGCTGTCCAACGATTTCTGGAAGGCCACATATTCCCCACTGTTGCTCTAGAGCCATTGAAATAGTAATTGCAACCCATGAATGAATGGTTTGCATGTGCCTGGGGCTCTAATTTAGAGGACTCATCACCAACAAGTTCAGTTTCATGGAAGCAGCCTCTCATGATAGTCTCCAAATCACTGCACCAGTTACATTCATCTCCTCTCTTCTTCCCTTCCCCAACTGCAGCTCCATCAGCTAAGTATCCATAGCTTCACACCACATGTTTTATCCTGCCACTCTCCTCCCCATGCTTATTCTTTTTCCCCTTGGATTGTAAATGGCATTCCCCGAACCTGCCATTTTGTAATAAGGTGAACCTTCACAGGTTGGGCAACCTGCATGCCCTGACCGTGATGAACTCAGATGAATACTAAAGAGTTAAAAGGATCCTTGAACTTTTTGTCTTCTCTAGGACCAGTTGTGGCAGGAGTTGTTGGAACAAAAATGCCCCGGTACTGCTTATTTGGGGACGCTGTCAACACAGCCTCCAGGATGGAGTCCACCAGTGAAGGTAAGGTAACTAAAACAACAGGGATCAGCAGATCCTAGTGAGAAAGAAACATCTCAGAGGGTTTCTCAGAAAAACATATTCTGAGAAAAAAAATGGTCTCAGCTCTAAAAGCAGCATGCAAAGTACTGCTCCTTATCTATCAGTCAGGCACTGCTCCAAACAGAAAAGTATAAATCATTCTCATTTCTTCCTCAGAGGCATGTTTGCGAGTGCGAAGCAACCTTTTTAAAGTCAAACTTGGTTATTGGGGAAATACTAGTGAGGTCCAGAAAGCCATCCTTGCCTTAGAGCAGGGTTTTTTGGGGGAGACATTGCTCCCCCTTGGAACCCACTGGGAGCCACAACCCTGAACCCCACTGGAAGTTCCCAGGAGCCTGATTCTGCTTCTAAACAGGCACATACTTTCCACATGCCTTAGTTTCAAACAAAATAGCATGCCTTTTTTGCTACTGTTGCAAATTCAACGGTAGCAGTGGGGACCACAAAAAAAAAAGACCCAGGCCCACTCCTGTCTTAGAGCAACCAATTCCTGTATCCACCCAGGAAGAATAAGAATGGGGAAAAGGCATTCATTGGACATGCTCTACTAGGGAGTTCTCCTAAGCAAGCCCCATTAAAATGGAAGTTCTTGTGTAGCTTCCATTCCTTGCAATGTCTAGGAGAGAACTTGCTAGGAGATTGTGCCCATCAAAATAAGGATGGTCACCATTTTTACTAGTCCCCTTCCTATGCTTATCTAGCTACCACAAACCCAGAAATTAAGGATGTGAAGCTTTTCCCATCACTCTATCATCTCTAAGCCAGGAGGAAAATCTTCTTCCTGCTACAATTCTCTCCATTGAGCTGCTGTTAAAGGCACTGGAGGGAAAGGGGTAAAAAAGCCGGCAAGCCTAAATGAAACTACCTATGGTTGGGAGTTTCCTTTGGGAAGGGGAAGGGTCAACTTGTCAACAGACATAAGGAGTTGGGAAATGCTATCAGGTGCAGCAGGGCTGTAGTGACAGTCGTAGATGAATCCCAAGATGCCTCAGAAACAAGACAGAGACCTCACGGTACCTATGTGAATATATCAGTTGGCAGGACAGTAGCAGTAAACAAATGAAGCAAGGTAGGGGGGTATTCAGTACCTTAGCCCTGTCTAAGGCTGCCTCTACAAGAGAGGTTTAATGCTCTTTCAAGGCGCTTAAAAAAATTTACCTCTACAAGAACGGAGAGCAAATTGGGCATAGAGGCGCATTATCTCTCCGATTATGCGCATTATCGAATGCGCGTTAAACAGCGAGTTTTATTTTGCTCCGGCCGTTAAAGTGCATTTTGCCTATGTGAACAAGCGCTTATGCGCATTAACTACTTGTAAAGCGCATTTTGGTCATCCCTTAATGCGCTTCGCCGCCTCTCGTGCAGAGGTAATAGGTGTAAATGCGCTTCAGCGATTATGCGCATAATCGCCTAACCAGGAGCAAAAGCGAATCCTTGTAGAGGGGACCTAAGAGGTGAGCGGTCCATGCATCTATAGTAAGTTGCCTTTGAAAATGGATGCAGACACTATTACAGTGGTATAGCTGCTTGTCTCTTTCCCTTCAGCTCTCAAAATACAGTGCAGTTCAAACACATACCAGCTGTTGGAACAGATTGGAGAGTACATATTGCTGTGCCGGGGGAATTTGCAAGTCAAGGTAAATACGAAGCGTTTTGTGTTCATCAGGCTTTCCCGAAGGGGAAGCGAGTAGCAGTCCCTCTGGAAGGCTTTTGTTTTAACTCTTGCATTGGCTGGCCTTTTAATCTACTCTGCAGCATGAAGAACGTTCACTGCTGGACTGCTCTTTAGGGCACATTTACAACTTCATTCCTCTTGCAAGGAATTGTGGGGAGCTGCAATTTGATCAAGATATTGAGAGTTATCAGCACCCGAGGGCTTAATTTGTGTCTAGTTCCTGGAGGACCTATTTTTAACACAAAACCTTAGCCCTGGAAAGTGAAGTTGTGATGTGGAGGGGAACAAATAGTTCCGAACAGAGTTTTCTCTTGCCATTAGGTAACTGCAACCAACCAGCTTCCAGCATAGATGGTGTAAATGAAACTGAGATAGGCCTTCAGCCCCAACCTCTCTCCTTTTAGAAATTAAGAACTGCCCATCCCCCTGTACAAGAAGACAGTTCACCAGATTCCTTCAGAGGAATGCTACCAGGGCCCCAATTTGCCTTGGAATGCAAGTGCACCTGAGGCCATTTCTGCCTCCAGGTGTTTTTTGCCTCCAGCTATAAAAGGAAGCAAGAAGAGATGGTTGGCAGGCAGGTCAGTAGCATGTGTGTGAAGATTCTTGGAAGGAATGTTGCTGCTTGTGCCTGCATCTCAGAATTGGTCTTTTTGTATGTGCCCACTCATCTTTATGTTTCTCTGCCTCATCCATCTACTTAGCTCTTTTCCCAAGCCTGTTCTTTGCCTTGGATCCTGCTTATTCCTCTCTGTGAGTTTCCTACTTATTTGACTAGAGTTTTACTGGATATAATCCTGCTCAAAGTACCTAATTTCCCTGCTCTAGCTCATTCCTGGTAAAGGCATAGTATATTCTTTTGTAGGGAGTGGGCAGTTTATTAAGGATGATAGATCTTCATCACAGATAGATCTCGGAGATGTTAAACTCACTAACTGGATCCAACCAAGCACTTAAGCATGTACTTAATGAGAAACCTGAAACTGGTGTCTGGCTGTTATTGTTGTTGTTCTTGTATGCCTATAAAGTTAGGAATAGACTTGAGTGACTGGGTTTCCAGTGGAGGATTGTGGTACCAACCCAACAAAATGTGTATGTGCCCATCTTACAGCTTTGCTCTTTATGTAATTTGATTTTGAAACAAAAAAATGGAGGAGCTAAACTGAGGCCAACTACAGCCTACTGTTGGGATAACCATTGACATTCATAATGGCCCATAGAGAAAAGTCAAGAGCTTTAGTATAATCTCAGTTCAAGGCTTTTGCTCCACTGAGATGGTAAAAATATAGGCAGTTCCTAAACCCACATGCTAAAGTGCAAATGTGTTCCAGTCTGGGCTATATATTAATTAAAGAAATTTAGATGGTTAGCCATCGGCCTTTTAGCTGATTAATCAATGAAATGTGTATGTTACGAAAAGCTCAGTATAGGTGTGTTTGACATACTTACTGCCCAAGTGTAAGATAATTTACCATTTAATAACTAAAAGCTACCACTCACTGATACATGGAAGCACCACATTTAATGACCATATTCAGACTATCTCATCTTGGTTTAATAAGCTGGGACATGAATGAGCCTTTTGCCTTTGCATGTAGCTCACTTCATCTCCCCATTCAAATGAGCTGGAAAATCAGCCAGGAAGTTGTCAATGAACTATAGCTTTCCAACTTTGTCAAAATCAGGAAATTATGGCTTATACCTCCAGAACAAGCCAAGGAATATTAAGCCATGGCTTGAAATTGATTTCATATCCTGGCTTGCTCCAAAGCTATTAACCATAGTTTCCCAGTCGGGACAAAAAAGAAAACTTGGTTAACTGAAGACTTCCTGCTTTGTCTGTTGGCTTGTACAAACTGAAGAACAAAGGGTGGATGGAGGGACTGTGTCCTTTTCCAATTTATTACAGAAATGCACCCAAGGATCCTCATCACATGAAAAAGGGGATATTTTCATTTCAAATTAGGCAAGACTCCGTTATGTTTATTGCAAAGAAATTGGATGAGTTTAGATCTGGAAAAAACCTTGAATCCCTGCTTCTGCACCTATAGCTTGCAACCTGCTGATCAAAATTGGTATTTTAGGATGCAGTCCTATTTGTGTTTAGACAGCAAAACATCCTACAACTCCCAGCATTCCTCAGCCAGCCAGTTGTAAGACCTTTTTCTGTCTAAACATGCACAGGATTATGCATGTTGATTAACCTGAAGAATAAAGCTTGTAGCATCCAGCCCTAATTCCACTGCAATTAAAACAAAGCCTGGTCCCCCCTTTGTGGTACCTACAGGGGAAATGTTCTCAGAGGTAAAGTATTGTTGTAAACTTTACTGCTGAGATGTGTTATTGTGTTTCTCTTTCTAGGGGAAAGGTGATATGATAACTTACTGGCTGGAAGGAAAGAAGGCTGGTACAATTCAAAAGAAGTCTCTAAGCCCTTCTGCAACCTCTCAAATTCCTAACCACAATACTTTCAATATCATCCCTGGTGTTGTGTAGAGTGACCCACTTTCATACCCGCCATGAAAGAATGCGGGGAGGTGGCTAGTGTAGTTTATCAGAAGCTTCAGTCTTTGTAGAACCAAAAGGAAACTCTAAAGAAGAGGGATCTGAGTTATCTCAAAGCTTCCAATGCCAAAGTTCTCCTTAGAGAAGAAGAAAATAGACAGAGTGCTAGGTTTGCAAACTACCCTATCAACAGTCTCTGCTGGGATGCAGATATAACGTGAAACTATGGTTGATTTAGCTCAGCTTTTTCTGACCTGGTACCCTCCAGCTATGCTGGGACTAACTCCCACCACCCTTGGCCAACATGGCCAATGGCTGGGGATGGTGGGTGTTGCTGTGCAACACATTTGGAGAATGCCAAGTTGGGGAAAGCTGGTTTAACTGAATGATGGCTTATTTTATTGGCCCAGCTCACACATAGTGCTAAGCCATTGTCTAGCATTATGTGTGCAAGTTAGAATGAAGCCAATCATAGCTTCAGGCTTGTACATTTCCCTTTCCTCCTCTCGTGTGGTCATGAGAAGGACTTTACAAGTGTTTAGTTTCACTTTCCCTTAATCCTGGCTTGTCCTGTACACTACCCACAGTAAATTTCACCATTTTTTTTCTTTTATGAATATATATATATATATATATATATATATTAGAAAGCCTTTCTTCCCTATCAAATAGAATGAGAATGGTAAAAAAAATTGTAGAAGAAAATTTAAGCCCAGTACTACTTGCTTTTTGTAGTTACAAGGTAGCCAAGAGGTGTGTTAAAGCTTTTCCTGGACCATACCACTTAGGCTGCATGTAACAGGGCAGGGTAGGTTCGTATGTTTGAATGCTTTTCCCAAATAATATTTATTTGCCGTATGTTTAAGCTGGAACCTTCTCTCTGACAGCTTTTTCTATGGCCAGAAAGATTTTTCAAGGGATAGTATACATTTCATTTTTCATTTCATTTATTACATTTCCATAGCGCCCCATAGCCAAAGTTATGGACAGTTTAAAAAAAAAATTGTATTGAAACATATAACCTCCACCCTACAACCTAAAGTGGTATAGTCCAGGACAAGCTTTACTTCTCCATTCTTCGGATTGATTGCACTGATACTTGAAGCTGTCAGAAAAAAAGGCTAGTGGTGGGGAACTTGTGACCCTCCAGATGCAGATGGATTTCAACTTCCCCAGCCAGCATGGCCAACAGTCAGGGATGATGGGAGTTGTAGCCCAACAATATCTAAGAGGCTCCGCCAATTTCTACCCTTCAACACTGAAGAGCTATGTGGTGGTTCGCCCCTCACATGATTACCTGACGGGGCGCCTCTCCCAACCTGAATCTACCCAGACACAACGATCAACATCAGAGGCCTTTCTCTGAGTGCCTCCTCCGAGGGAGGCTTGGAAGGTGGCAACAAGGGAGAGGGCCTCCTTGGTGGTGGCCCCCCAATTATGGAGCAATCTCCCCACTCATGCCTGCCTGGTGCCAACACTCATCTTTTCAATACCAGGTTAAGACTGTCCGCTACTCCCAGGCATTTAATGTCATATGATGGGGCATTTATGTCAGGTGTCTTTATAAGGTCTTGTAATTCATCGAAATTGTTTAGCAGATTAAGTTATTTTAAATTGTGTATGCTAAAAAAAGTTATACTATGTTTTATTATCTTGTATTTTATTATTTGTAATTTTTGTGTGCATTGGATATTGGTCAGTATAGAAAATTATTAATAATAATAATAACAACAACAAACAGAAACTCCCCACAAACAACAGCACACACAGAAGATTAGAGACCAAACCAAAATGGCAAATCAGAATTGAAAACAAAATTGAAAAACTATGAAAGGATATAGGAAGAATGACACAGTATATGAATGGAAATCACTCAAAAATATCATCAATACACATCATAGCAAACAATAAGAAACGCCAATGGTAGCCCTCAACACACTGAAACAAAAACTTGCAGTCCAGACTAAAGGCTAAGAAGATACAAAGAATCAAATGAAAGAAAAGCCCCAAACATTCTCTTTAAAAGAAACAAGAAATTATTATACCAAAGAATGAGCAAGAAAAAAGAAAGTAACATTACACCCCAACTAAAGAAGGAATAACCATATTCTGGAAAAATATCTGGTCAGTACTGGTACAACACAAAGAAAGCACAAACTGGATAAGACAACAAGAAGAAAGACAGAGACAACTACCACAGCAAACAGAGTCTACAATAACCCTGGAGGAATTGAAGGAAACAATACAAAGGACACACAACTGGAAAGCACCTGGTCTGGACCAAATTCAGAATTTTTGGTACAGTTTACATCAACCCATGAATACCTTGTTCAACAGATCAACACAGTCAGAGAACATCCACACCTATTCCCTTTATTTCTTACCGGAGGCAAAACGTACATTAAACCAAAAACTCCTGACACCCCAAACCCAGCTAACCACAGACCCATAACATGCCTTCCAACACTACAACATTATAACTGCCACACTCACACAGAAAATTGAAGCACATCTCACCCAACATAATATACTCACAGAAGAACAAAAAGGATGTAAAAAGAACAGCAGAGGATGCAAAGAACCGTTAATAGTAGGCAGTATCATCATGAAGCGAACAGAAAAGAAACCTCCACACCTGCTACATAGACTATAAAAAGGCTTTTGACTCCATCCCACACAGTTGGCTAAAAAGTACTTGAAATATACAAAATACATCCCTCAATCCAAAACTTTCTGACAACAATCATGGAGACATGGAGAATGACAATACACCTAACAACAGATAAGGATCATATACAGACAGAACAAATAAATATCAAACATGGCAAATTTAAAGGTGATGAATTCAGCGCTCTATGGTTTTGCCTGTGTCTCAATCCACCATCCAACACCTTTAACAACAACACCTATGGCGTCAACATAAAACACCCAAAACAAGCAAAGTACAGAATCAATCACCTCCAGTACATGGATGACATCAGAATCTATGCTTCAATTTTGGCACAGATAAAAGCCCTCCTGTGAATCACTAAAGAACTCATGACAGACATGAAAATGGAATTCGGGATAGGAAAATGCAAAATGCTACACATAGAAAGAGGAAAATGGAAAGAAGGAGAAACAGCAGAAACACTAAATAATGAAATATTAGATAACATGGAAGAAAATGAAACATACAAATGCCTAGGATACCAACAAAACATGAAAATCAATCACTCCACAGTAAAAACTCAACTAAGAGTGCAATATAAAACCCGCCTATCACAAATCCTAAAATCCAAACTCATCTCTAAAAACATTTCCAAAGCTATCGACACCTATGCAATACCCATACTCACATACTCATTCGGGATCATACACTGGCCATACACTGAACTCGAAGAAACAAACAGACTCAATTGCATAGAACTCACGAAAAATGTCATGCTCCATCCCAACTCATGCATTGAAAGGATAACAATCAGCAGGAAAGAAGGAGGAAAGAAGGAGGAGAGGTCTGCTGGACATTGGCACAATGCATGCTAAACAGATAAAACCACTCAGAGAATTCATCCACACTAAAACACCCCCATTCATAAAACATAGTAAATGCAGACAAAAAACACACCCCACTCAACCTAGCACTACAAAAAGAAGACCAAACACGATCACTCACACTCGCAGAGAAAAAAGAAAAATGGCAACAAAAAACACTCCATGTGAAGCAACACAACATGATACAGAACCCACAAATAAACAAAGAACAATCGTACGAATGGCTCAGGGAGGGTGAGCTATTTCCAGAAACAGACAGATTCCTAATAGCCATTCAGAATCAAGTTACAGCAACCAAGAACTACTACAAATACATCATAAAAGACAACAGTGTAACAACAGACTCATGTAGGAAATGCCATCAATTCCAAGAAACAATAGACCATATAACAGGAGGATGTAAAATTCTTGCAGGAATGGACTATACAGACAGACTCAATACAGCTGCAAAAATAATTCACCAACAACTGGCATCAAATTCAACCTCATCAAATTACCTACACTATACTATACATACCCAGCCTGAAACAATCTTGGAAAATGCACATAAACAATATACTGGGACAGAATGATTCATAGGAATAAGACAATACCTTGCAACCAACCAGACAGAATGGCCATAGACAAAAAAAGAAAGAAAAACACACGTCCCTCATTGACATAGCAATACCTAGTAACAAAAATGTTGTAGAAAAGGAAGAGGAAAAGAGAGAAAAATATACACCACTGGCCATGGAAGTTAAAGAACTAAGGCAACAGGAAAAGATCACAATTATTCCATTAGTCACATCAGCCACCGCATCACATCAAAAAAACTATGTGGAAAACCTTCAGAAACTGGGCCTACCAAAATACATCCACACCAACATCCAGAAAGCAATAAAACATGCTCAATCGTCAGGAAATTCCTGAATCTGTAAAAGACAGCATGACTTGGCAAAGCCCGTCATATCCGTCTAGAAAAACCACCATGAGCGAGAAAGAGATGATGATTGATGATGATGATAATGATATAGCTATAGCTATATAGATTTAGAAGATAACATGTGGCAGGAGGATCAGGACCAGCAACTGAAGCTCCCCATGTGCTGTAATCATGTGTGTGGGGTGGACAGAGGAGTTTCAATTGCTTGTCCTGCTCTCCCTGTCAAGTCTCTGCTGCCATCCACATCTTGCAGAGGACGGTATGAAAAGGGGATCTTTCTCTAAATATATCAGCTCCCTGACGGATTAAAGAAGCATGCACGGCCAGGGGTCTAAATTGTGTGGAGGGCCTAGGTGTGCAGATCAGGCTTTCCTTTTTCAAAACTCATGCTCCACAAGATAGCAACTGCATGTTTTGAATGCCTGAATACTGCTCTAGTGAAGAAGAAAACCCTTTTCGAATGTAGAAACAAGACACTTGGTCTAGAACGGCCCCTCAAAGCTGTTTCCTTGAGGTTCCTTCCTGGCACTGCTTAAGAAACAGCTCATGGTGGAATCAAATGTGGTGTAATTCTTCATGGCACATGATAAGGACCTTTCTGGTGCTGAAAGTCTTCGAAGTTTGAAATTAGCTTCCAATACAGATTCCCAGAGGTGTAGCCATGTTGGTCTGTTGCAGAAAAAACAACACAGGGCCTTGTGGCATTTTAAAGACTTAACAAATTTATTATGGCATAAGGCTGTAGTTCACAAAGCTTTTTTTTTTAAAAAAAATGCTGATCTTTAAGATGCCCCAAGACTCTTAATCGTTTATCCAATGTAGAGACTCACCGTGGTCCCCTCTACAAGAATTCAGTTTGACGCCTGGTTGTCTGATTATGTGCATCTTCTCGCAATCGCTTTTACGGTAAATCACTGTATGGGGGAGGCGGTTAAGCGCATAACTGGTGGCCTTATCGGTTGTATGAAACATGCTTTAGAAGTGTTTAATGAGGAGAATCGCTTGTTTACATGGTCATAAGGCGCTTTAACGGCTGCGTAAATTAAAACTCGCTATTTAAAGTGCGTTCGAAAATGCGCATAATCGGAGAGAAAAAGTGCCTCAACCCCCGATTTGCGCTCCGCTCTTGTAGAGGTAAAAATTTTAATGCACCTTGAAAGAGCTTTAAATCGCTCTTGTAGAGGCACCCTGTTACAGCTATAAATGTAAACTTTGGAAGCCCGGTGCATACGGAGGAAAACCCGGGAAGAAAGTATTGGGAAACTGTCCCTTGAATGCCCATAAGCATTCTTTGCAGTGCCTGCTCAGTGCACCTCAGGGAGGCTGTGTCCCTTTTGCCACACAACAGAGCACCACACAGTTTGCACTGATAACCTCGAAGACACTCTGACTCATCCCAGAATTTAGGACATGGGCTGTGCAGTCTCATTTCTGAAATAAAATGTGGTAGCTTCTCTCAAGCACTCTTTTGTCAGCAAATAGTTGCTGCCTTTCTGTTCATAAGTGTTTGTTGTGATGGATAATCTCTCATGGTGTAACAACTGTGTGCTCCTATTTGCATTTACATTCAGGGTTGTGAACAGGGCAAGTTCAGACAATTTGCGAACTGAAACAAAATCCTTGGGCATCCCTATAATAAGGCATGCTCTGTCAAGGGGCACACAGAAAGCATCAATGCAATCACCTTTCTTGCAGGGGAACCTTGTACTGTCAATATGGGCTGAAGAGAGAAAAGGTGATCCATGCCAGACTTAATGGTGTCTGTCTTTTTCACTCATGCTTCCTCTCACGCATTCTCCTCAGCCTCAGGCTCAGATGGAGCTCCATCTGGCCCTCTTGTGTCCAGGAGCACAGTTGCTGCTTACTTCGTAGTCGGCATTCCTACTGTATCTAGCAAAAATGACATTTTTATTGCTTTGATACATTCTCTGGTATCTCTTACAACCACCCTTGTCTGGAGCATCTGTTGGGTTCCCACAAAACTCAGCCTTCAGTCTCACAGCTATCAACTAATGATGGTCCCAAACATGTTAACCTGAGGGACCCTGACCACTCCTTTTGACACACCGTCTTGCACGTTATGACTTGAAAGACCCCCTCTAGCCTTTTAATAAGCTATTCCACTGCCAACAGACCCCCAATTGGCTATTTCTCCTCATTGGCAGGATTGCTTTAGGAGGGTGCACCTTCAACAGAGGTCTCTGTCCAGTGTTTTCTGGGAATTGAGTCTATCCAGCCTCACTGTCTTCAGACATTACTCAAGTTTTACTCTTTGGAGTGATCCTGCACAGGATATGCCATTCCTTCTCTCTAGTTTTTCATTCCTCTCCCAACTAGAGATGTGAAGGCCCAGAAAAACTCAGAAAAAAATTTCCCCCTGAAGCCTTTGTTGTTGTTTTTTAGTGAAAAAAAATGAAAAAATGAAAAAAAATGAAGACAAGGTGTTCATATATTTACCTTTCCAAATGATTTCTAAAAACTGTTTATAGAAATGGGTGCATCATTATTATTATTATTATTATTATTATTATTATTAACCGCCCCATAGCCGAAGCTCTCTGAACGGTTTACAAAAATTAAAAGATTGAACACTAAAAAGACAATATACATAATTTAAAACCATAAACATAAAACAACTGACATTTTAAACATTTTAAACTGTTAAGCCTGGCCACACTGTCAATCAAATCCTCAACGTGAGCTGTTAAAATGCCTGGGAGAAAAGAGAAGTTTTGACCTGGCACCGAAAAGCTAACAGTGTCTGCTTGACACTGTGGAGAACTAGTGGAGACAAATAATTTTCTTTGTTACTAATGTTGATGGTTTCTTCTGTGAGTTTATTTTAGAAAAGTGTTCTTGCCTGTTCCTCACAAACTGGCAAAACCAAAGAGGTTCCTTACAGTTCAGGTGTTCCTTACAGTTCATGAACTTGTAGCTCCATTTGTTACCAAAAAAAAAAAAAAAAAGTAAATTCAGTTTGTACTAATTGTTTGAATATACTGTACTTTTAGTATACCGAATGTGATAATTTTATGCCAAATCAACTTGTATATAATTACATGTCATGTTCCTAAAGTAACCCAGTGACTTTCAATCTGTTATAAGTACTAACAATGCATTTTTTTTCAATTTTTCCAAAAATGTCCATTTTTTTTCCAGATTTGGGGGGGGGGGGAGGAAAAACCAGTTTTTTTCCATGGCTTCAAAATTTCCAGAATTTTTACATCTCTACTCCCAACAGTCTGCACTCCCTGCCTGCTTAGTGTGATCAATCTTCATTGGGCTATTTTGGGGGTTTCTTTCCCTTTGGTTTTTCCCCCCCTCAAACATTTTTGAGGTACCCTGGCCAATCTTTGGGTTCCCCTGAGTCTGCTGATACCTCTTCCCTGTGTGTGTTTGGTGCCATTTCAGCTAAATAAGGCTCAACACTCAGAGAATTGGGGTTGTTGTTGCATTGGTAAACACGGAGGAATGATATCTTCACTAACTACAGACAATTTTTAAAATTTATATATATATATATATATATATATATATATATATATATAAACTTCTTTCTGGCTCTGCAGTGTTGGAAGTTTGCTGAGTCAGCTCTAAGAGCAAGGGAAAAAAAGAGTACGAAAAAAGCTGGAAAGTCAGCACATTCACATTGTGATATGACATTCATAGACAGTATTACTCCAGGAGGAGTGGGCTTCCCCCTCATTTTATTTTACTCTTTTTTTCTGCAAAAGAGCACATTGGGAGGCAGAACTTTGTTTGGGGATTCTTGGCCAATCACCAGCCAGAGCTGAGTTGCAGGTTTGCGGCTACCCAGCATAGAAGTTGGTTATATAGCTCATCCTTCTAGGTCTTTTGTTAATTGCAAATGTTACATGGTGCAGGAAAGAAGATTACTAACAACCAGGAAGGTGACATTCCTTAATGACTCTCAGGGCTTTATCACACCTACTATTTTTCCCCCGGTTGCTTCTGCGGCTTCCCCCCCACCTCCCCTGCTTCGTATTCGAGTCTAGCATTTTGAATCACACGTGGTCGGTATAGCTGCGATACCTCAGCTTGGTCTATTGAACTTTGCCTGTTTCGGACTTTGCCGGTTGAGGGATAAATCGAAACAGAAACTAAAACCTGTGACCTCAGGGTGAGAGATCAGCAGGAGGAGGAGGATGTCATGCGAACCCAGCACTGAAGAAGTGAAGCAAAGCTGAGGTGGGTGTGCTTAAAACTGCCCATGTGATAACGACCTCACGTAGCTAGACACCTAGCAGTCTGTGACCTCACCAGGCATTTTTAGGACATATATTGCACTTGAAGACACAATGGATGTGAGAAGACCTCTGTGGCACATTAGCTGACTGTGCTCTCATAGCAAACTTGGGGGGTGGGTGTCAGTTTATATCACTCTGAGATATCAAAATGGATTCCATAAATGATTTTTTTTATCACAGGTCTGCCCTCTATGAGTTCTTGTAATCCTTCTCTTAAAGTCATCTCCAGTTAGTGGTTGTCACCACATCTTGTGGCACTGAATTTTGTACATTTAACTGTGTGTTGTGTGAATCAATCCTTCATGCTAATAAGAGAATGCAATCATAACCACCACCTTGCACACTTTTAGAGAAGTCCCACATCTACATTAGAAGAAATTATTGAAGCTTAACTACCCATATGGTTGCAAGATACACTGTTCTAAGTATCCTAATCAATTGTTTTGCTTGCCTGATTATTATTATTATTATTATTATTATTATTATTATTGATATTCATACTGTCAAAATTTCATATTCCTGTTTCAGGGTATCTCTTTTCAAAGTATGGCTCAATATTACTATAAAACTTGGTCATACTCAATTCATACTCCCTTTTTATACTCCATAATCCTTTTTTAATCTTATTGATTTCAATCAGACAGTTTAGACATGCTTAAATCTCTCCCACTGAAAGCAACGGGACTAGCAGTGCAATCCAATACATGTCTACTCAGAAGTAAGTCTACCTGAGTCCAGTGGGATGTATTTCCAAGTTAGTGGTTATAGGTTAGTGGGTTGCAGTCTAAAGCTGCAACACAGTGAAATTTACTGTGAATTAAAAATTGATTCATTGCTGGTTTTTATCATCTTGTCCAATTCTGTATTTCATGCCGTTCAGACATTTTGTAATAAATTCCTTTGTCCCACGCCTTCAGATACATTTCCTTCTATTGCATTAACAATCTTTTTTCCAATGTGTTTAAAAAATTTAGAATGAATGGAAATGCATGAAGACATTTGGGAATGATGAATTGTATACCTAGAAAAATCTAAGTTCTTGCCTTATTCATATATATATATATATATATATATTCTTTATATATATATATAAAGATCTCTTCCCCTTCCCTCAGTGTTTAATTGTATTACTATATCTCAATGTTGAAAGAATCCACCTCCACCCCCATTCCTAGATCATGTTGGTCAGTAACCTTTCAGCTGTATTTTACCATCCTTATTTTTGATGCCTTCTTTAAAGAGCCATAATCAAAGATCGAAAGCTCACACTTAAATGAATGGATGCCTTGTGATTTCACTGACCTTCAGAACAGGTCCTGAATTTCCTGTTTGTAATGCAAACCAGAATCCTTCCTAGAAATGTTTTGAATCAGGCCAATTAAGGCACTTCTAGAAATAATTGTGGGGAACATTATAGTCTTACGACAATTAAAAACTCTACTAGCTTAGCAGCTGACTCATAATAATACCTAGCAGTTATAGATCTATTTTGAATATCCAAACTGTTTCATATAAATAATATTGCTGTAATCTTTAAAACCACCCAATAAGGTAGTTTAGTATTATTCTCCCCATATTGCAGATGGAGGCTTGAGGCTACAAGCAGCATTTTTAAGCGTTCATCATTCCTCACCTATGGTTGTTTAAGTGTTTTTTAGATGACAATGCGACCCTCCAGTTTTGCTTCTATTTCTTAAGAGCACTTTTACAGGGGGCAGGTGTGTGTATTATAGCAGTATTATTTGTTAAAGTGAAACAAAATGCATTTCACCACTTTTCCAATTGTTTTTCTGCTGTACTATAGCACCACCTAGAGGTTAGCAGAAAAAGCCATTTTCTGCTACCCTCTAGGTAGCAGAAAAGTAGGAAAAGAAAAGCTCTGTGTAGAGCTCCAATCTTACTTCTGCAAGGAAATTGAAAGTAGATACATGAATTAACACCCTTGTGTTGAAAAGCTCGGAAAGCCAAATTATTCTATCTATCTATCTATCTATCTATCTATCTATCTATCTTTAAAAAATGTGGGTAGGGCCCCTGACCTGGGTAACAGCTATGGGGTGGGAATGGAGATATTTAAACTTTTCTCCCTACATGGTTTTCCTGATACCCCCCCCCCCACACACACACACATACACAAACCTGGAAGCTCTTGCGGGCACAAATAAGCAGCTTCCCTTCTGGGCAGCTTTGGAAGGCAATTTTCAGTGGGAAAATGGCATGGGGAAAAGAGTAACACCTCCCTCCACCTGTTGTGCTGCAGTCCCAATGAGGAAATGTGGTCACACATTCATTGTCTAGTTCGACCCACCTGGAGAGGGTGGCTTGCCTATGGCTAAGTAGTGAGTTGATAGCACAAACAATATTTGACTCGGGGGCTTCCTAATTTGAAGCCCCCGTCTCTTAGTCACGTTTTAAAAATGCAGCTTGTGGTAGTGCAGAGCCTAAGCAGCTGAGCTGCTGGGAGGCATCTTTAGAACCCCTCCCTTGCGCATTGTTTTCTTGACCTAAATCAATCCCCATCAAAAACTGCTGTTGCACCTGCAGCAGGAAAAGACCAGGCACTTTTCACATCTGCTGTGTCAGGGTGCCTCCACACGAGATGTTTAAAGCTCTTTGAAGGCTCATTAAAAATTTTACCTCCACACCAGCGGAGCACAAAACGGGCGTACAGGCGCGTTATCTCCCCGATAATGCGCATTTTCGAATGCGTGTTAAATCGCGACTTTTATTTTGCTCCGGCCGTTAAAGCGCATTTTCGCAGTGTGAACAAGCGATTATGCGCATTAACTTCTTGTAAAGCGCTTTTTTGACATATATTAATGCGCTTCGCCGCCTCTCGCCGCCTCCCGTGCAGAGGGATTAGGAGTAAATGCGCGTCAGCGATAATGCGCATAATCGCCGAACCGGGCGCAAAAGCGCATCCTTGTGGAGGGGGCCTCTCATCTGTTTTGGCCCTCACTCTTGCTTAGCCACGTGGTAAAGTACCCCAGGAGATGATCATGGTTGTATTTTGGTAACAATGAATTTTGAGCTTTTGAGAGGACCTTGAGCCTCACGTGAAATGCTTTGAACACACTAAAGCACACAAAATGGCAACAAAATGGTTTGGTCTGCAGTGCTTCTATTTAGGACACTAGCCACTCCATTCCATTTTAATCAGTCAGCATTCCACCGCTCTCTTAGGTTCCCCCCAAAACATTTTTTTAACTTCTGCAAACCTTCGGGTTCCCCTGAGCCTGCTGATACCTCCCTCTTGCGCTTGGATGGTGTCATTTTGGTTACCAAAGGAAAGGCACTCAAGAGAATTGAGATCACTTTAGCATATACCAGTGGATGATGATGATGATGAATAATATATCTCGCCTTTTCCCCAATACTGGGACTCAAGGCAGCTTTACAAATTAAAACATGTACAGTTAAAACAGATATATACAAAAATTAAAAATAATAATAATTAAACATGCTATGTTCCAGGGGTCTGGAAACAAAGCCCTATGTGGAGAGACTGAAAGAACTGGGCATGTTTAGCCTGGAGAAGAGAAGACTGAGGGGAGACATGATAGCACTCTTCAAATACTTGAAATGTTGTCACACTGAAGAGGGCCAGGATCTCTTCTCCATCAACCCAGAGTGCAGGACACGGAATAATTGGCTCAAGTTACAGGAAGCCAGATTTCGTCTGGACATCAGGAAAAGCTTCCTGACTGTTAGAGCAATACGACAATGGAACCAATTACCTAGGGAGATGGTGGGCTCTCCCACATTAGAGGCATTCAAGAGGCAGCTGGACAGCCATCTGTCAGGGATGCTTTAAGGTAGATTCCTGCACTGAGCAGGGGGTTGGACTCGATGGCCTTATAGGTCCCTTCCAACTCTACTATTCTATGATTCTATGATCAAAACATTTAAAACATTTAAAAATATTTAAAATTCAAATATTTTTTTTAAAAAAAATCCAATATATAAATAACGCATAAACAGAGGTCCAGACTACTCTCCAAAGGCCTGCTGGAACAAAAAAGTTTTAGCCTGCCTCTGGAAACACACCAGAGAGGGATCAGCAACATAATGTTGCACTGTGGAGTGCTCCTTTTTCCAGGATACTCCATTCCAATCCTCAACATTCCATTGCCACTGCACAGGCTCGATCCTCATTGACCTATATTTTTGGTTCCCTCCCAGCTTAAGTTCCTTCCTACCCTATTGTTATCGTTGTTGTTATTCTGCAAACTTTGGGGATCCCTCAGAGCCTGCTAACACCTCCCTGCAATGTGTGGATCAAGCCATTTTGGCTTCATAAGCAATAGTATTCTGAAAACTGAGATCACTGTTAGTATGATGATGCTAAGCAGTATTTGTTAGTAGTAGCTGTATTGCCTGGATGTGTGTGTCAGCCCTAAGATGGCGGGAAGTCTATAAATGGACCTCCCACATTTTTTTTAAAAAGGGCACATGCTGGAGGGAGGGGTGATTTGGATCTGGGCCCTCTCCATTTTAACCCTTTCCAACATACCATTTCTCAATGTGAATTCCCCACCACCACCTCCACCGGCTAGTCAAGTACCATATATGTTTCTGCAAATCTATGCCTTGATTGAACCTCTTGCCAAGTTCCATCTCTGCTTTGGGCACATTGCAATCTTAATGGTATCTGTTTAACTTTTATTACTGGGGGCAGTGATATATGGCGAATCCGTTCGCTTTAGGGCAAGTCTTGTGCTAGATGACTGTAAGGTTCTTCCCAGCCTTGTGCTTTGATGCTTATTTGAGATGCTGCTTGCTAGATTTTGTCGGGTGTATGCAGCTGTCCCACTGTAAGCATTCAAGTGACAAGTAGGATGCATCCGTCTCCCCCCCCCCCACACACACATACTATAAATGGCAAGACCATTATATGGTCAACATGTAGGAAAGATCATACCCACAATGAAAAACATCATCTGTCCCTTTTATAATCCCCTTTGAAAGAACTGTCTGCAACTATGTTTCCCAAAATGAGACAGCCCTGGAAGAGCCTGAGGACACTCTCTGTCTGTCCCTGCTAAATAGTGTCACATGCATAAGGGCTGCTTGGCCAATCAAGCTCGCCCAGAGGAAACCTGGACATTGCTTTCTGCAGGATTATCCCATGCCTTCAGATGGGGGTGGATAATGGACAGTTTAATGAACCTGTCTGTAGTAAATTTTGCATGATTAAAACATGAGCTAATATTAACATTTCTGAAAGGAAGCTTTTTGGAGCTTTGTGATCAATGATGGAAACCAATTTCAGACAGAAAGTGTACAGTAAACCTGAGAAATACAAATTACTCTGAATTTATTGAATATATTGTTCCTCACATTTAACCTTTGGAAGGCTTCCTGCATAGATTAAATATCTAACATATATAAAATCTCAAATAGGATATTACATGTATATTGCACATATATGATACAGAAACATAATGTACATGGGATTTGCCGATTTATTCCCTGCAATGTCTAAGTAATATATTTTGTGCTGAGTCATCAGAAAGTTCTTGCTTCCATTATTGCAACTAAGAATGATCACTGAATCGATGCACAGCCCACGTTGTGCCAAAAAGCAAACCAATTATTTCTTTATCATTTATTTTAGGAAAAAAACACCACATGTATGACCCAGCCAAAGTTAGTCATTTTGAGCCTCCTTCATTTCAACTGGAGCAATTTAAGAACATGTTCAATACGCCCAATAAAATCAAGGCTGCCTAAAATAGCTTCACCTTGGGAGGATTGTGCCACTGGTTTCAAAACATCTCATATTATCAACACTTCAGACCCAGGTTATTTTTCCAGTCATGCCAAAAGATGTACAGTTTTGAAAACGCACACACCAGCATTTCTTACAAAGACCCGACTCCTCTCCAGTGGAAATTAATCTTGATTTATCCCTTGATTTGGATGAGAACTGTTTTTTATATTCATCTGCTCTGTCATTGCATAAGTATAGTTGCATTTTCTTCAAAAGAATGTAAGAATTGCTTTGCAGGATCCATTTCACCCAGCATTCTGTTCACAGTTCCAATCAACCAGAAGGTATCTTTGGAGCTTCACGAGACATGATGCAGGTGGTGGCTTTCCTCCGTTCCCTGCCCCCAACTTTCCCTCCCCCCAGCCTTCAGATATATAATGGCCAGTGTTTCCAGAGATCCCATAGCTAATAGCCTCTGATAGACCTTGACTTGTCTAATACTTTCAAAAAGTCATCTCTGGCTGCAACCCTATACACACTTACCTGGGAGTAAGTCCCATTGAGCCCAACGGGAATGATTTCTGAGGAGACATTTATAGGATTGCACTGTAAGCTATTGGCCATCACCCCATTTGTGGCAGTGAATTCCACAGACCATATCCAATCATTCCAGAGGTATGTATATATATAGATGTACATAATCTGAGTGGTGAGCCTACTGTGGAAGAACAGGGGCACTTGCTATGTTTTGTTTAAACATACAATTCTGTCACCTGGACTGAGCTAGGGGGAAGTGGTTCTGTGTGTTTACACAGCATACTGTACGCACAGCCTGATGGACTAGAAACCAATGATATTACTAACCTACCTCCCTTCTCCTACCTGAGGAGAAGGGAGGTGAATGTAAATTTGATTATGCATACGGTGCATTAAAATAAAAAAGATGGATAGCACATCTGAAGTATGTGGAGGATGGGACAGACAGAATACTGAATTGTTGTTTGATTTGCTGACTAGCATGTCTGTCGAAGTACTAAGAAAGTAAGGGGAAGCCAGGCTTGAACTGCAGGAGAAAAAAACAGAACACAGCAAGTCCTGATTGACATGTATGCATTACGTTAGACACCAAAATGTAAGGCATTATGCTTTACACTCAATCAGCGTTCAGAGCAGAAGGGGGGGGGGGGGAGATCAAGTAGCCACAGTGAATGCTAAAGTCAGAATCAGATTTTGTTAATGTTGTTGGTGGTATGTGACCATGACTTTTATTCTTACGGTTCTTCACCTCCCTATGGTTTTGCTGTTAAAAAAAAAAAAAAAAAAGACAATTTGTCCAGATTTCCAAAAAAATGTTGCACCCACTCCCATATTTCTTTCTAAAGCCAAAATCGGATGTTAGTGCAACACCTTGAAACATTATCCTGTTGCAGATCTGTTAACACTGTATTTCAAATGAATTTCACTAGAGATTTTACACAAAGGTGAAAAGGCTACTGTTTTCTTTCTGATTGTATTTTCGGCCTGACAGAATGATGATGTAACATATAATAAACTATACTGAATATGGTATGGAGCAGGGGGGAAGATGGGTGTGAGCCAGTTGTAAATGTGTGTTATGTTAATGTTTAAAAAATAAATAAATAAAATAATACAAGTAAGAATAGAAAAAAGGAATATTTGCACTTTTAGCAACTCTGCTGTCGGTGTGAACTTTATCGTTTCTATTTCTAACTCACATTGTCCTTCTTCACTCTTATAACTGTTTTCAGTCTTTAACTGCTGTGCAGCCATGCACCCAGGACTGCCTGATCCTTAATATTATGGTAATGAAAAGCTCCCACTCCCTCCAACCTTAAGCATCTTAAAAGAACACTGTCCACCTCCAATGAGTGCTTGCAGAAGTCAAGGGGAGGCAAAACTCCAAAGATCTTTAGAGTTTAAAAAAAACCAAAACAACTGGAGCTTCAGATATTTGACTTCTGCCTTACTATTAACTTGCAAGTCCATTGGAATTCTCACTCTGCTCCACCTTGCAATATCTGTAATATGTTGTCACAAAAGAGTAAAGATCATTGCGTACAAGTCATCATAGAAAAGACTGCTGTAAACATGCGTATTATTACTTTTAACGGGAAAAAAAAGATAAAATCAAGTATTTCAGGCACAAAAGGTTTGAGTATCAGTCACATACCAGTTTTTTAAAGTTAACAGCTATGAGGATTGTCCCATGCAGTGCAAAACCACCAGCCAGTATTATTTTTATTATCTTAAACGAGCCCGAAGTTGGGAGTGTTCATTGTTCTTTTTTGTTGTTGGAAAGACATAGCCAAATCATTTCAAAGAAAAGAGCTGGAGGGGACAGAAAGCGCCTCGTCCACCAGGGCTGGTTCAAACGATCGCCTCGTGATCCGAGCTGATTTCTTCGCTGGGGTTTATGTAACAACAGTACCTGTCGTACGGGCTGTTCTCCTTGTAGGAGCAGACGATGATGCTGTCTCGCGGCGCCACGAAAATGTTGTCCTCGGTGTCCGCGGCGGTAGCCCCTTCCAAAACCAGAGATTCCTGCTGCCGCTCCTCTAAGGCACTGTAAGGGGTGGCCTCGGCCACGAATACATTCCCAGGCATCTCCGGGTAACAGTTCTCCAAGTATCTCAGCATCTCCTCCTGATTCACTTTGGGGACCAAGCTCTTGCATTCCCCCGTGGCCGTGGTGATGGTGGTGCAGGTGGAGACGGAGACGTCCCTTCCTCCACCTCCCGCCTTGCAGCTCGTCTCCCCGTCCTTGGCGGCGTAGGCTTCCTTGGCCAGCTCGTCGCAGCTGCCCCTGCCCGATTCCAGGTCCGAAGGGGTCCTGAGCAGCTCCAGGACTTCTTTGTCTCTGGGTTTCTTGCGGCAGCAGCAGCTGCACGGCGGGGGGCCGCGGTTGTCAGGCCACTTGGTGCAGCCGTCGGTTTTCCTGGTCAGGGCGATGGCGGCGATGCCGGGCAAGCAGATGGCCGGCCCGATGGCCAGGAGAGGGATGTCGCCCAAAGTCTCGCCCTTGATCCCAGAAACCGTGAACATAAAGCCAAACACCAGGAACACGCTGACCAAAGCCACCACGAGTCCAGTCCGAGGGTTGATGTCGTCGGGTCGCATGGCTTAACCAAACTCTCCTAGGTCATCGGAGCCGCTCAGCAAAAAGCAAGGAGGTGGGGGCGGGCGGGGATGAGTTTTCCGGGAGTATCCTTTGAAAGGGAGGGGGGACACACGCACACGCACGAGCAGCGGGAAACTCCAAAGCCAACGCAATGTTTGCAGGCGGTGTCTCAGTTCTTCCTCTCCCCGCCCTCGAGGCGCTTTCGCAGGCTCAGCCTTCGCTTGGCCTCCAGCATGGCTCCAGCAAACGGTTTCTGCCAGGCAGGCAGGCAGGCTCCCCTTTCCCCACTGCTCTGCTGCTCTTCTGCCGCTGCTCTTAGCGCTGCTGCCGCTACGGAAGCCAACCTTGCAAAAGAGCTGCCTCTGCCTTGCGATCTTACACGCGAAGTCCCGTGGGCCTCTGGGTTGCTCTCGTTTGGATCCCAGGGCCGGAGATCGACGAAGCTGGGAGACGCATTAAGAGCAATTGCAAAAACAAAACAAAACACCACAACCCAAGACAGAACCCAGCAACAGTAACAATAACAATAACGTCGGGCGAAGGAAAGAATCAGTCACGCAGCTTAAGTGTAAACAAAAAAAGAGTATTGTGGCACCGGAAAGGCCAACAAGTTTATTCTGGCATAAGCTTTCCTGCACCCTGAATCTGACGGAAGTGGGCACGTTCCGCCGCGAAAGTTTATGCCAGAATAAACGTGTTGGCCTTTCAGGTGCCACAAGACTCTTCGTTATTTTTGCAGCGCCCAACTGATTTAACACGGCGAGCCCTCTTTAAACAGTTAAGCGTATGCAACACAAAGGGGGGGGATGTACTTAAATCTAAAGGGGAGGGGACCTTAGTGTGTGTGTGTGTGTGTGTGTGTGAGAGAGAGAGAGAGAGAGAGAGAGAGAAGATTGAGGCTACCTCTACAAGAGAGGTTTAAAGCTCTTTCAAGGCGCTTAAATTTTTTTACCTCTACAAGAACAGAGCACAAATCGGGCGTAGAGGCGCGTTATCTCTCCGATTATGCACATTATCGAATGCGCATTAAACAGCGAGTTTTATTTTGCTCCGGCGCATTTTGACTATGTGAACAAGCGTTTATGCGCATTAACTACTTGTAAAGCGCATTTTGGTCATCCGTTAATGCGCTTCGCCGCCTCTTGCCGCCTCTTGTGCAGAGGTATTAGGCGTAAATGCGCTTCAGCGATGAAGCGCATAATCGCCTAACCGGGCGCAAAAGCGACTCCTTGTAGAGACAAAACCCGAAGTTAAGACAGTATATCCCATTGAACCTAATGGGCTTTACTTCGGAGTAAATGTGCATAGGCTTCAGCCGCACTGCTGCGATCCTATACACACAACTCAGGAATAAGTAATCTTTCTTGCGAACAAACATTAATATAGGAACGGGCTGCGCTAGGAGACGAACACTGCCGCCTTGCAGTTGGCATATCAAAGAAACAAGACACTGCCAGGGGATTCGCAAGGCAACGTGATCGGCTGTGTGCTTCAGATTGAAGGGCGGCGTCAGGATGGAAACCCTTTTTGCCAGGGGGCAGGTGCGCCCCTTCCCCTGCCCGTCGCTTCCGTTTGCAGATGCTTAGCAGCCCTCCCAGTGTCGGGGGAAGGAGGAGGCGCGCATTTAACCTCTTTGCCCCCCGTGCAATAGGGCTACCCGTCGCTCGGTTTGCTCAACACCCACTGAGGAAGAAGATGAACAGCCCGGCTTGTCCTTCGCTCCTTGGCGCCAAATGCCCAGGCAGCAATTTGCACAAAAGGGCCGCGTTCGTCACGGGGTGGGCCTCGGCGTCGTCCACGCATCCTGGGGACGCTAACCAGAGCCTCGCTGGGGTGGGCGCCTCCGCTGTGACCAAGTGGGCGGTGCAATCCTATATGTATCTACTCCGAAGTAAGTCCCGCTGAGTGGAACGGGGTTTGGGGGTTGGAGCCGAAGTAAGGCGCGTAAACGCAGGGCAGAAGGAGGACAGGCGCGCAAGGCTCTGAAGCTATAGTGCATCAGACCCCAGGAGAGGCATCCGGTTTGCCTCTGCGGTTTCCCTCCGTTTCCTTGTGACAGGGGTGAAGCCTTGTGAATATCGAGGGCTGGGCCAGTGGGTGCAATTCCACGGCTTCCACACATATGCGTATGGAAGAGGCTCTTGTGAGCAATCTTTGGGAAATGAGAGCTACAGTCCTATGCTGTCGTTTGCTCCAAGCGTCTGGTATCCTGACGAATACTGCCTTTCTCATGGCTAATTGGTGTTGACAGGGCTGTCCATGCATTTCTTTAATTGCTTATTAAAGCCCTCCAAGCAAGTGGACATCAATACTTCTTTTAGCAACAAATTCCATATTGGAGCCCAGTGAGAGAGTGGCCCAGTTTAAAAGTAATGCTGGGTCACACATTAAATATTGGTCACACAGCTTACATGTGCAGTTTTAACAAACTAGTATTGACCCATGCCCTGGGTATATGCCACATGGCCATTCATTTAATGCAGTATGTTAGCTCACCTGTTAAAGCATGATTAAACATGTGTGAAACTCATGGTTGACGTTTGTTAACATGCCCTCGTACCACACATAAGGCCTGTGTGCCCACCGGCATCCATGTTAATTGAGTGGGATAGGACATGAGTAGGGTTATGTGAGATGAAGTATTGTGTTTATGAAAGGCTATTATGGTGTGTGTCCCTTTTTGTGATACAAAGTATATTTGTGTATTGTATAGGACATGTGAGAATATTTGTGTACTTGTAAGGTACTGTTTGACAAAAGCATATCCTCTGTGTGTGTGTGTGAGAGAGGGGGGGAAGGGAGAGGGGGAGAGAGAGAGCATGAAAGAGACCTTTCTGAGAGTATTCATGTTTTTCTGTTTGGGATGGAGTATGTGAATCTTAAATGTTTTGTGTAAAAAAGCAGGTGCATTTGGGAGGGTATCGTGTGTAGGAGAGAGGGAGAGGGAGGGAGAGAGAGACAGAAAGAGCATGTTTGCAGAATCCTGCTTCTTTCCCACTGCTCTGCAGAATGGGTGACAACACTGCATGTTTCTTGGAGGAAGATTAACAGGGGCATGGTGTGGCTTAGTTGTGTCAGGTGGATGAGAATTCATTTCAGCCGGCTTCACTCGCCTCCCTAACCTCTTTTTACTGAGCTTGGCACCTGCCTGCGCTTGGCATTGCGTTGTGAGACTACTCAGTTGCCTGTTGGGCTTAAATAGGAATCCCCCTCTCCAATTGGCTATGGTGTCTGTTTCTGCCCCTGCCCCCCATTCGATAGTACAGGCAGGAATGGGGCTTAGTTTGCTTAGAGCAAGGTTGGTTATTGATAGGAAGTTGCCTTATATGGAGCCTGACTATTTGTCTATCTAGCCCAGCGATGTCTGTTCTGAGAGCAGCCTTCCCCGACCTGATCTCCTGTAATTCCCAGCCAGCATGTGGCATGCTTTCTCAGCAGAACTCATCCCAGCAATGGAGTATGCTCTTGTTTTTGCTGTCACATCCCTTACTTCTGGCTTAGCAGTATACCATGGAATTGGGCTGGGGAGAAAACTGCTCTCTGGAGAAACCTTTATTGGCCATGACCCATCATACAATAGCTGGAGCATGGTACTGGACCCTATATATGAGCAAAGGGGAGCAAAAAGTAAAAGAACAATTTGGCTGCATTGGACACATGAGAATACACACATGTCTGCCTTTTCACCGCCACCCCATGCTCTGAGACTTGCTGGCTTAACCCCCAGACCCCAATCTGGAGATTGTAGCTCATTACCTTGGTCCACACAAGAGCCCTAATTAGAGCTTCCACATGCACAGACGCTGTCCATTCTGACTGATGCTACAGCCGCTGTGGGAGCCTCTGTCCAGCCCTCTATCCGTGCTCACTGGTCTGCCTGCTTGCTTGCTACTGGGATGGCCTTGGTAAGTAATACATTGAAGTCTGGGAATCTTAGCTATCATACCAATAGCCTGGATTCAAGTTTATAGGAGAACTCTTTGCTTCTTTTTCCACCGACTCTAAATAACCTTGAATTCATCAACACAGCGTATCAGGAGCAAAAGCCATGAACAACAGAACAGCAGGTATCCTAGTGGAGCTTCTCGTTGCTTTTTTATCACATTTCTCTTGTGTTGGAACAAAATCACGTGTGGCTTGCTTCCCTTCCCCAGTGGTGTGCAAGCTAATTTTAAACCCTGGACTTAATTGTTTTATGGTGTGTGTGCGTGTGTGTTTGCACTTTAGATGGTCATTTGCATTACAACTAAATTTTTAACAACCAGGTATACATTCCTGACGTGGTAGAGCAACCCACCTGCCCATCCTGCCCAAAAAGACTGTTGGCCAACCCCGATTTTAAAACGGCAACTCTGGGCCTGTGCAGTCCCACATTTTAAACTCACTTAAATCAGAGCACCCTCATGACTACGAGAATAAAATGGAATTTGTTACAGAAAAGGGGACCTAAATAATAATAAAAAAGTAAAAATAAAAATAAAATGAGCTTTTGTAACCATCTACATGCCCAGCCAGCCCTTGACTATAACATGTTTTTTTAAAAAAATAAGAAATAGAGAGGATGCTGCAGTGACCAGCCTCAGCCCTGGTGTCCTCCAGCATGCCCAGCCTTGCGCAGGTGCTGACAGTGAGCCTGTTTGCCACAGCCCCTGTCTGTCACACTCTTGATAGTCATTTAGTGGTCATCCCCCTGGACCTCAGCCCTGAGGTCCTGCTCTAGCTGCACCCCTGGCCTTCCTCTTCCCAATCTTCTCCTCCAATCCCCTGCCCCTCATACTCATATTATTTCCCTGCCTTCAAATGTGAAGGAAAATAGTAATGTGAGCTTCAAGATGTGTGTGTGTATTTCACAAAATTTTATTTTTTTGCCCACCTTTGCTTTTGCTCAAAAATGATGTATTACAGGCTATTATCGTGAGACTTGATACCCTTTCAGCAAGACTTGTAAAATAAATAATAACTGGAGGGACTATTCTCAAAATGCATACTTTTATTTGCATTTTGCTTAGACAACAAATGGCTTTTATAACCACATTGTTGTGGGTGGACTTCCATGGGCTGACAGCTCCTTTTTCTGTCCTCCGTATCCCACCCCCAACTACCATCTGAGGATTTTGTCCACTGGCTGATAGGAGTTCAGGGTGCAGAGATACTGTCCTCACAGCACATATGACTTAATTGTGTGCAAAAGCTGTTCTGAACTCTTTGAACAACACAATCATGTTCTCCAATGAAGAATTCAGGGGGTAGTTTAAGGGTAATGACAGACATGCATTCTACGTTTGGTGGGAGTAGCCTTGAAATTCAGCAAAAGTGTGTTCAAATCATTTCCACCACACCTCAGAATGTCTGTCAGTCTTCACACTTATTTTATTTATCACAGAGTTGTTGTGCTGAATGATGGGAAACATATTGTTGTCAGAAAGTAATCTCAATGCATGTAATTGGAATTAACATGAAAACTTATTTCTAATGAGCGCTCCTTATTCCTTTTTTAGAAATGAGAGATAAACTGGAATACACCCCCAGTGGTGTGAAATCGGCTGTGTGTAACGCTGACATTGCACTATGAACTTGCCGAGGAAGGACTTTCCCTGCTACAAAGGGAGGCAGATCTGGCTGAGTCCCAAGTAAGGGAGACCCTTCACTATGTTGGATTAGAGTTATGGTTGTGATTCTTTTTAATTTTTCTTCTTTCTTTTAGTTTGTGCCAGTAGTTCCCCATGTGTTTACTCAGAAGTAAGTCCCATTGTGTTCAGTGAGGCTTACTTCCAAGTAAGTGTTCTGAGGGTTGCAGACTTACAGCACACAATTCCCCCCTCCTTTGCACACATGCCAGAGAGGAAGGGAGACATTCCCTCAAAACATGTCTGCTGTTTAAAGGAGCCCTGGGAAACAGCAGGATCTTCCCCCTTGTTTAGGCTGACCAGATAAAATCCAGGTCAGGGCTCATGTAACTTTAACAGTTGTAGAGAAAAGGGAATTTCAGCCAGTGTCATTTGTATGCAATTAGTTCCTGGTGAAATTCCCTCTTCATCACAACAGTTAAAGTTGCAGGCACTATACTAGAGTGACCATATACAAAAGAAGGCAGGGCCCCTGCAACTTTAACAGTTGTGATGAAGAGGGAATATCACCAGGAACTAATTGCATACAAATGACACTGGCTGAAATTCCCTTTTCTCTACAACTGTTAAAGTTACATGAGCCCTGACCTGGATTTTATCTGGTCACCCTACCCTTTTTGCCCCTCTCATCCTGCTTAATGCAGCCCATGCAGCACATATCAATGGTGCCAAGGAACCAGGAAGCACAACATCCCCGGGTAAGCAACTTGATTTCCCTTAAAGTAGAGATGCTCTTCGATTGCTCCTCAATGTATGATGGTAGTAGGAATGTATCATCCATCCCCACCCATCCAGCACAACTGTCCCACTTCCGACACCAACAGTGTATGGTGTTCTAATTGGGTGTACCTGCAGAAAATCCAACACGAGTGAGCTAGATTATGCAGTCAATTCCAAGAATTTAGCAATCTGCACCTATGCACATTAGGTTGATTTTTACCGTAATGTTGTTAATCAAGGACTGGGTTCAGATGACACGATAACCAACATTGGGTTAAATAGTCAACAGTTGGTTATTGGGTCATTTGTTGGGATTTTTTCACACCATGGTTGGTCATTTGTTCAAATTAACCAAGGCAAAATAACCAACGCTGTGCAGAGTTGATTATTTGAACAATTGTTGGTTATCGTGTCATGTGTTGGGTACCATTGATTATTTTGTTGCACACAGTTGGTTATTTTTGGTGACTACAAAGTCACCTTACCTTGAAAAGCAGTCTTTCATGCATCTTCCTTGACTCTAAAGCTACAATCTCAAGCCTTGTAAAACCTGTTCAGTGAACTCAAGGGGCTTTGGATATGTTTTTTTTTTCTTGAAAAACATAGGAAACTCTTTTGGGTGGCTGGGTGGTGGAACTTGCAAAAGCTGTCCGTGATACGGCATGGGGGTCAGCTTTTCAAAGAAATGAAGTAAAACAACAACAACAACAACAACAACAACAACAAAAATCAGCTGGACTAGCCTAAATCCTTTGTGTGGATCTAGGCAGCTTCTACCATTATCCTTTAGGCAATAATTCTGAAAGTACATTTCGCTGAGTACAGAGAGAGGGCACCTATTGTAATGTATGTTTAATATGGTAAGGAACAGCCACAAAATAATCAAGGTAATTTATCTTGGAAAGATCAACTGTTCTGGGCCCTTCAATTTTCCAATTTATTTTGTAGCATGAACCAGGAACGGGAATTTATTTGCTACCATAAATTGACCTAATTCCTGGTTACCCCCATCTCAGGTTTAATTTTTACATTTTAATAGAGTTGCCATCTTGGTGTCAGCCTGGGGGGAAACTTCACACATTATAATTTTCCTACCTTGTTAAGAAATTTGTGTTGTAAAATATCTATGAATGTGGCCTGTTCTGTGACACTGATCTGGAAGATTCAAATTTCAAATTTTGATTGCTCGAACAGCAGCACAGACATTTTAGTAAGCTACGTCAACATTTAAGTTCTCTGACTGAGGGCTCTTTCCCCTGTGTTATTCCTATGATGACAATTATAATGCTAAAAAGATTTACAATAACCCACACACTTGCAGATCAGATACGTCTAAGTTGTGCAGCATGGAGCAGCACTCCCACAAATAAAATCCAAATTTGAGAAGAACATGCTGAAGGCCCTGTTTCCTTTGCATCCAGAGTTTTGAACAGGTTTGTGAGCTAACTCAAATTTCCCTTTACTCTTGGAATATTTCATTACTATTATTTTTTTAGCACTTTGTGATACAGAAAGCGCTTGAGAAATTTCTTGGTGCGTTCATCCTTATGATAAACCAATGGTTTGCAAGATAGATTGGAATGTGAGGCATTCAATAGCAAATATGGGACTCCCCAGACCTGGTCTTTGCCTCTGCCATGCAGAGCAAGAGCAGGGCTGCATTTAAAGGGGAGATACGCTGAGCGGGAAGCCGTGTGCTTTACCACACCTGCCCCATTTCCTGTATAATGCTCTGTCCTGCTGCTTTCCCCATTGACTGGGAAACCAGTCTCAAAACCAAGCTGAGCAGGACAGAAATAGCTAGGGAGGATGGGGCATTTGCAAATGAGAAGTGGCCATTAAGAGGATGCTTGAAATCTTGCCCTTTTTTTTCCATCACTGCTTCTGCTGTTTAGGATTATGACTGTCAGCATAACTCAGCCCTCAGTCTTCCCTCACTGCTGCTGAAACTGAAAGACCTTTAACTCACAGTAGGCAAATGCAAATTTCCATCAAGAAATGTCTTCCGTCTGATGCTATGATCCTTATTTATTTAAAATACATTTAGAGACCAATCCTATGTCCCCTAGACAGCATCTGGGAGGACATAGGATTGTGCGGTTTCCTGGCTCTGAGCTCTTAGGTAGGGTTCTGAGATGGGAGCTAGGAAACGGTGCTCTCTGCCCCCTCCCCCGTGTAGCCAGCACAGAGAGAACTGCTCTGGCTACCTCTTCACACTTGTAAAACGGAGTGCAGAGGTGGGGAGAGGAGAAGACTAGAAATGTGGGAATATCCCTTGCTGTCTCCAGCATCCTTCCCTCCCCCTTCCCGAAGACTTTGCTAGATGGGTGGAATTGCCCATCTAGCTATAAAGCAGAGGAGGAGGCCCAAGGCGCTTCTGGCTCTGCATTGGGCACTCATAAGCCTCCGGGTTCAAAGGTTTACGAGTAGGGGTAGCCAAGGCGCATCTCATAGGATTGCACCTTTTGGAGTAGCCAGGATGCATCCCATAGGATTGCAGCTTTCGCAGTTCTTCTTCCATAACAATTCAGGACAACAACATAAGAATTGCAAAATCATGTATTGCTTTTATCTTGTGAGCCACCTTAAGAAGTTTCGGTACCCTAAAAAGCAGCCTAAGGGCACAATCCTATGGGATGCATCCTGGCTACTCCAAAAGGTGCAGTCCTATGGGATATTCCCACATTTCCAGTCTTCTCCTCTCCTTTCCCCACAACAGATACTATAATGTCTTCCAAGAACTCATCTTTTTCTGTGACATGTCTTGTCTTAATCCCATTTCTCCTACTATAATCTTAATTATTCCAATTGGTCTTCTAAAGATCCAATTTGTTTTTCATTTATTCAGCTTTGGTTTCTGCAGTAGCTACATTAGTCTTTATTTGTTACACTTCATTTTATATCCTATTTTGTTCTTCAACTAATAACTATAACTTCTGTATTGGTTAATTGTCCTGTGGCGTTTCCTAGTTCCTCAAATTTCTTTTCTAATTTGCCAAGCCTACTATCGATGTCACTGTTTACCCAATCAATCTTATTGATAATCTTATCTTGAAGGCTTTAAAGCTTTCATACCACAATTTAAAATTATCAAATCATTTCATCAATGCATCTTTCAAATCATCTAATACAGGTTGAATCATCTATCTTAGATAACATCCAATCTATTTTCAAGTGTTTTTAAATTAAAGTGCTTTAAGTGCTATTCAACAGTCAAAATGCTATCTTAGATAAAAACGAATCGATGATCAGGAATTTTCAAGTTAAAATACCTTGTTGCTATTTAACATTAAAGATACTAAAGTAATATCAACAACAATTATAGTACTATCTTAGATATAGCAGATCAATGTTCAATTTTTTACAGATCAACGTTACTCAGTTCTATTTATCAAACAGAGTACAATCCTAAATGACAGCAGATTAATATAACTGAGAGTACCGTATTTCCTCGAATCTAAGTCGCCATCGATTGTAAGGTGCACCTAAATTTCAGGGCCACCAACAGGGAAAAAGATTTGCGTCGATTCTAAGACGCACCTTAATTTCAGCATCCTTTTGCCCCTCCCCACTCACCTCTATCGCCGTTGCCTGTCCTCGCCGCTGCCGCTCGCGAGATCTCAACCTCTTTCCCAGTACTGAAGCCTTCCCAGGCCCAGGCAGCAGCGATCAAGGTAAGGGGGGGACTTCTGACCGGCCTTGTGAGGTTCCTTGGGACCCGCTAGGGTAAGTCGCAGGGGGGCATGCAGAGCCCTCGTGCCTCCTGCAAAACGCCGGAGAAATCCCACGATTCCAAGGCGCCATCTAAGACGCACCCCATTTGTACAGATGTAAACATGGGAGAAAAAGTGCGTCTTAGAATCGATGAAATACGGTAGTATTGTGATTTTGATGGTAGTGTGGTGTTATTCTTTTAAAAAAGCCTCCATTAAAGTAATTAAATCCATTTTGTTTATTCACTCATTCCTCCTTCAAATGAAATTAGGTTACTGCTGCTTCCACTCTGATTTAGCTCTGAGGGGATGGAAAGCTACCAGTTTGTACTCCAGAACACTGGAGTCCCAATACAGCTGTTCCTCAGCGGGAGTCAAATGATAGTCCTGACCACACCTTGCCACATGTCTGGTCTTCCTTCCTTCCTTCCTTTCCAAAACTAAAGAGCCCTCATAATTGGAATGTGTGTTTCTTGACTTCTGCTTCACAGCCACTGACAGGAGTGCAGAAATAGCATGAGGATATCAGGACATGGGGTAAAGACAGACCAGCTCCAAGTTTGACAATGCCCTCAGCAGAGTGCTCTCTAATCAGCTCTTCCTACCTCATTGGTCCCCAGCTATGAGGTTACCTGGCGGCAGTGGCTGGCCTCTAGGAGCCACCATTTTAAAATTTCCATAATGTCTCCAATCTATCTCTTTGTGGGATTTCAGGAAATTTAAAATGGTGCCTTGGAGAACTAGCCACCCAGGAAGGGGAGGTCAGGCCTGCATCAGTGAGCCCTTGGGGGGGCATGCTGGTGCCTTGGCAGATTCCTAAAGATGTTGAGTGCTGACTCTGAACCCTGTGCTTTTTTGTAAAGTGTAGTTTTTGGGAGAGTCTTTTGAATGATCACAAATGATAGGTCAAGTGAAATATGTCTAAGGACTGGAAACTTTAGTGGGACCCAGCAGTTTGGTAGGCGGAGCTGAAGAAACTGGTAGGTTTGACCAAAACCTAGGGCCACAAGGCACCACTTATTTTGTGGGTCAATACTTCTAACTTTTTTTATATTGCAGGTTGACAACAATAGCAGGCTAAGGAAAAGCTGCTTGAACTCAGGGAGGGTCACAGAAAGGATATTTGCTTTCCTAAACAAGCCTCCCATGGGAAGATAGTGAAGAAAGCTCTGGAAAAGAATGACTAACTTGAAGCAACCACAATATGTTTCTCTGGCATAAACATGGAAATGATTATAGTCCCAAGGGTGGAGTTTATATTAAAAGTTCTCTTATGCAGAATCATACCCTGTGGGGAGCTTTTAATGAATTCCAGTCTGAGTGGCTGAGGCAACTCTATGACAATTATGTCAGTTTCAAAACGAACTCCATTTTTGTTTGTGGCTTTGCATGTGGCTTCTACACTTCCCTGAGCAAAAGGAAGATAGGATATTGGCCGATAAGAAGTTGCCAGTGTGAGGCACTACCAAGTGGGTATTCGATCCTTATGTGTACCGGGGGAAAGCATTTGCAAAAGTATTTGTACCCCTTTCGAAGCACTCACGAGATCACATTTGGAATGCCATCTGATAGGTAAAAGTTGTCATTCATGCATGTAGGCTGAACGGATGTTCTTTCATGGTTTCAATTATTTAGTTTATAGATATCATACTTTTTAAAAAGAAAATCTCAAGGAAGCTTGGGTGAAAGAAGGCTAATGGAAAGAGCCTCGTTCTCTCTTTTGTAGAGTATTTGGCTGCTGATGGACTCCCAAGAATGAAAGAGGACAGGTGGCAGTTGAGTCAGGCAAGCTAACGGTCCCCTTTCTCCAGAGGCTGAAGTGATTAGTTCAGAAATATTCCTCTTGGAGGAGTTTTCAGGTACAGAAAGTGGTTCCAAGTTAGGATTGGATACATCTGTAAGGCGCTGTAAGCAGACAACACATTAATGTGAGTAAAGGTCTATACTAGGGGAGGATCTGAGAAGGTAGCATTTTCAGAGTGGTGTGGCAGTTGAAATGACAGTTGAATGGACTCCATTATCATGGACTAGCACCTTGAACCGTCATACTCAGAAGATTCCAACTCATCCTCAGAAGAGGCTCCAGATTCAGTCACAGAAAAGCATTTTGAGACTCCTGTCTCCTCAGGACCCACTTCTCTAGAGGAACCCCTTTATCCAGAGGAAACTCCATTCTCATCCTCAGACTCAAGAGTGCCATGAAGACACTAGCATGGCATAACTGCTCCCCATAGGCTGAGGCTGCCAAAGCCTCAGTAAAGATAGAGGCAGAGCTAACCAACCTAAAGGTCAGTAACCTATTTAAGCCTTAGTCTTGCTTTGATCTTTGTTGGAGCAACATACAGACAATCCTGTCTGGTTTCCAGCCTGAGCTTTCTCTGGCACTGATCTCTTTCTGCTTTGCTTCCTGAGAAACCTGACCCACCCTGATCCCTGCTCAAGAACTGAACCCTAGCAGAACCCTGCAACCCAAGCTACATTTCAGAGCATCATCAGAACTCAGCCTGAAGTGGTACATCCAGGATGTGTGCCAAACAGTTTTTGCCGAAGTATCTCTGAAAGCTGAATGGGGTCTTCTCAGTCTGAATGGGGAGATTTTCTGTGTGAGCAAGAACTGGAGAGTGGGTGCAGTCTCTAGATAATGGAGGCCATCTAACATATCCCATAATTAATAAAGGAATACTGAAGACTAACTAGGAAGTTTCTTGCTGTTTGAAGGTAGTTTACAGTTGCCTGAATCCCTCAATTAGCAGTTCTCAACTCAAGCCAAGATCTGCAACAGTAGTTTCCCTTCTTCCCCTGCAGTGCTGGTGGTGATTGTTGAAGTATATTTTGTAGCTCTTTTTTACATGGATGTCCTTCATGTGCATTGTGGATTTCTTGGATACCTTCTTGGATTGCCCTTTCCTCTTGATTTAAGATCTAGTTGAGTGTTTCTTCCATGTGATTATTATCACATGGAGGTAGGGTGACCAGATAAAATCCAGGTCAGGGCTCCTGTAACTTTAACAGTTGTAGAGAAAAGGGAATTTCAGCCAGGGTCATTTGTATGCAATTAGTTCCTGGTGAAATTCCCTCTTCATCACAACAGTTAAAATTGCAGCGGCCCTGACTTCTTTTGTATATGGTCACTCTAGTATAGTGCCTGCAACTTTAACAGTTGTGATGAAGAGGGAATTTCACCAGGAACTAATTGCATACAAATGACACTGGCTGAAATTCCCTTTTCTTTACAACTGTTAAAGTTACATGAGCCCTGACCTGGATTTTACCTGGTCAGCCTACACTAGCAGTCCTGCTCATTTCCCCTTTTTTGCGTCTTCCTACACCTCTGCAAGTGGGAAAACTGCATGTTCAGGCTTCCTGTTCACAGGAGACATTTCACCCAACATATGGATGGCAGGGCTGCAGAACTGTTGGGGCTATGATGGTGGGCAAGTTAAAGTTGCAGGCACTATACTAGAGTGACCATATACAAAAGAAGGCAGGGCCCCTGCAACTTTAACTGTTGTGATGAAGAGGGGATTTCACCAGGATCTAATTGCATACAAATGACACTGGCTGAAATTCCCTTTTCTCTACAACTGTTAAAGTTACATGAGCCCTGACCTGGATTTTATCTGGTCACCCTATACTAGTGCCCTTGGCAAGATGGCCAGTTACACTAGTATGCTTATATAACTTTAAGAGAGCCAGCCTCTCTCTCTCTCTCTCTCCCTCCCTCCCTCTCTCCCTCCCTCCCTCCCTCCCTCCCTCTGTGTTTGCTGACAGGACAAAGACCTTCTGGGTGATGTTTTCCTGAAGGCTGTTTTCAGAGTCCAGCTGAGAGAGTGGGGGATAAGTTCTTACAAGCTGTGTTTAGGGAGAGTTTCCAAAAGGTTCTGATTTACCTTGGGGGAAGTTCCCAGGTCAGTTGATTTTGGAGAGTTCATTTCAGTTTAATCTGAATTCCCCCCCCCCCCCCAATGTTTTATGAATTTTACTATTATAGACTGAACTTGGTAAAGTGGATTTTATTGAGCTGGGCCATATTTTCGTATCCTCATGGTAAGCCATCTATTGACCTACTGAACAAAATCATAATTCATCAAGGACAGAATTCTGATAATGAGTTATACCCAGTCTTTTAGTGTGCACATCAGTGACTATGCACTTAAAAAACTGCCTTTTAGGTCCCCTCTACAAGTTTTCGGTTTGACGCCCGGTTGCCCGATTATGCACATATATGGAGAAGCGCATTTACTCCTAATACCTATTCACGAGAGGCGGTGAAGCGCATTATGGGCTATATGAAACACGCTTTAAAGTTGTTTACATGCGGAGAATCGCATGTTTACATGGCGTAAGGCGCTTTAACTCCCACGGCAAATTAAAACTCGCTATTTAACGCGCATTCGAAAATGCAAATAATCGGAGATAAAAAGCGCCTCAACCCCCCCCCCCCCCGATTTGCGTTCCGCTCTTGTAGAGGTAAAATTTGTAATGCGCCTTGAAAGAGCTTTAAATCGCTCTTGTAGAGGCACCCTCAGACAAGGCAGAAGGAGTTCAGCGTAGAATGAGGGCATTGCATTACAGGGCTGATTTTGTCATCAATTTAAGCGGAGGTAACCAGATGTAAAGGAAGGCAGGAAGACTCTTGTATATTTAATACAACCTTCCCCAAACTATGCCCTCCAGATGTGTTTGGCCATACTGGCAGGGGATGACGGAAGTTGTGATTCAACACATCTGGAGGGCACCAGGTTGGGGAAGGCTACAGTTGTTCAGGTAAAGGGGTTCCGAAAGATGCAGCTTTTCATGCAAGCTTGGGAGAAACATGCTTCCAAAATTTCCTCCTCTGCATGACGACAAAGGGACAGGAGCCCCATTACCCTTTGTCTCACATCACACTAGGTTCAGCATAGTTTTAAAAGATTTTGGTTGGAATGTGCAGGTCCCTATGAATTTTGTTGCTGTTTATTATTTATTTAGTACATTTATATCCTGCCTTTCCTCAAAGGAGCTCAAAGCAGTATACATCGTTCTCCCGCTCCTCATAACAACCCTGTGAAGTTGGTTAGGCTGAGAGATAAGGTCACACGATGACTTTCATGGCTGGGTGGAAAGTAGATCTTGGGTTTCTCAAATTGTAATCCAAATCCAACACTTTAACCGCAACGTTGTGCTCGTTTTCTTCTCGGAGGGAAATTGTTTTAGCTTCGTTTTAACATTGCTCTGACATTCTTCCCAAGTAAAAATCTCCAAATTCACATTGAATTCTGCTTGGTGCAAAACTGGGTGGCCATTCAAACGTTCATTTATTTATTTTATTTATTTTATTGTTGCATTTATATCCCACCTTTTTTCCTCCAAGGAACCCAGGGCGGCATACATAATCCTCCTTCTCTTCATTTTATCCTCACAACAACAACCCTGTGAGGTAGGTTAGGCTGAGAGTCTGTGACTGGCCCAAAGTCACCGAGTGGGTTTCCATGGTCGAGTGAGGACTAGAACCCAGATCTCCCGACTCCCAGTCCAACACTTTTGCCACTAGACCACACTGGCTCTCTAAATGTTGATTTAGACCTGGTAGGGAACAATCCCTAACAGCCCTATCCTATACAACATGGAAACGGGAACTCTCGCCCACCAGCCAAACAAAGCATGTAAAGGTTCTCCATCCAGTCTGTGGCCCCCAGCTAAAACTGGCTCCCCGCCCTTATTGCAAGTTTACTCAGAAGCAATTCGCACTGGGTTCAATGGGATTTACTCAGTGCCTACAGTGCATTGTTCATCTCCTTTGAGCCTTATGATGCTGCAAGTCTTGTAAGTATTATCTGATTGAAACAGTACAGTAGTCAGGCCATTATGCAAGGTGATGTACAAAATTTCAAAATCAAATTGCTGTAATCAGGGCCAGGGAAGGGGGAGTATTTGCATGTGCAGAAAAAGGTAGATACCATTTTATACAACACACAGGGCCCCACGTGAAAGACATCTGGCAGACAGCTCAGCAGCAACTTAATTGCTGATGGTAATTTTTTTTTTTTTTGCTATACTATGATGAAGAGTGAGAGGCAATAAAAAGCAGAGGCTTTCAGTATATCTTCCTATTAAGGTAAACAACCAAGACCTCTTTTAATTGTACCCTATATCGTTCCTTCCCGCTTCATAGCCTTCTGGCATTCGAGCAATGCTATCACTTTTTCTGCCATTGATCCAAAACTACAGACTGCAGGGCTGCATGTCCACTCTCCATCCATTCTGATGGTTTTGCAAAACATTTCAAAGAAACACATTTCCTTTCTATTACTATGACCATCCGTCACTGAAAGTATGGCAGGCTGAAGATGAGGCTTCAGAACAGTTGCTAGCATTTTCCTTTTCCTCCTTTGTGAGTCAGAAACCTCAGCTGAGTGGCTACAGGCAAGCCAATTACAAGAGGTAAATATGAAGATTTGGACACTAAATGAGAACCATAGAGCAATAAGGCTGGTGTGGATGAGAAGACCCAGTGGCCTCTAGTGCTGGGGAGGGTTGGATTTGGATTGGGGAGATCCTACGAAGTCATGAACACAACACAAGGTTGCTGTAAACATAAAATAGTGGGGGGAACTTATACGCCATCCTGAAAAGCTTGGATGAGGAGGTGTTACAAATGGAATAAAAACCAAGTCGATGGTAAGCAGAAGACCCTAACTTAGATAACTTTAAAAGGATTGTGATAATGGCGCAAAATAGATGTATCAATGGCTTTCAGCCATGAGCTTTCATAAACACGCAGTTGGCTGCTTTTATTTAATGTGAATGTGCCTTATTGCTATTACTTAAGTAATTCCATGTGTGCCTGGGGACGTTTTAAAGAAGGGCTTTAATATTCTGTAATCAGCTTGAATTCGCTCTTGCATATCATCATAATGTGACAGTACCAGAATAGGGGAACGGAGAGAGAGACAGCTAGAAGTGACAGCAGTTTTGAATATGGACAGAGATCGAGAGAGCAAAGTATTTTGAGCTGGAGTGGAGTCAAACCAAGGCATCTTTGGGGTGCTGTTTCTCTCCTGGGACCCTGGAACAGGGGGAGTGGTTATGCTGCCTGCTGTGGAGGAGTCTCTTTGCTTCCATTGTGTTCTGCTTCCAGAGGGGTAACTATGCCATTCTGCTGCAGCAAAACTAACAAAGAGTCTTGTAGCACCTTAAAGACTAACATTTATTACGGCGTACACTTTTGTAACTAGAGTCCACTTTTTCAGATGTATGTGGCAACTGTGGATAACGCTTCATGAACCTGGTGATGTGGACTCCAGACCACCATAGCCTATGCCATAATAAATTTGTTAGTTTTTCATAACTGCGTGCTTTGGGTTAAGCTGAATCCAGAACTGAATTGGACTGAATCAGAAAGATTTGGAAGATGTACGAATCGAAACAGGGCTCCTCCAAAGCAGACCGAATCTGAATCTGAACCCTCCCTAGCTTAGGCTGCCTCTACAAGAGAGGTTTAAAGCTCTTTCAAGGTGCTTTAAAAAATTTACCTCTACAAGGAGGGAGCGCAAATCGGGCGTAGAGGCGCGCTATCCCTCCGATTGTGCGCATTATTGAATGCGCATTAAATAGCGAGTTTTATTTTGCGGCGGGATGTGAAGCCGGCGCCCTGCCTCCCGAGTAGTGCTGCTGCTGCTGCTGCTGGCTCCCCCGCTCGGCTCCTGGCTCCGCTCCTACCAGGCTCCCGCTGACCTCTCGCTCCGTCTTCCAGCTCCCTTTTCCCTTTTTCTTGCCCTGTCCCCCCCCCCCCCCCCGTGCGCCCTGCCTCCCAAGTGCTGCTGCTGCTGCTGCTGGCTCCCCCGCTCGGCTCCTGGCTCCGCTCCTACCGGGCTCCGTCTTCCAGCTCCCTTTTCCCTTTTTCTTGCCCTGTTCCCCCCCCCCTTGCTCCGTTTCATTCAATCGCCCCGTCAGTTCCTTCGCTCTCCAGCATAAGAACTCCCAGGGACCTGCCTTAAAGAGACAGGCGCCTGCCCGCCCGCCCTACCTCCCCCCTCCCCTCTCCCTGCCTGCCTCTCGTGCAGAGGTATTAGGCGTAAATGCGCTTCAGCAATGAAGCGCATAATCACTTAACCAGGTGCAAAAGCGAATCCTTGTGGAGGGGACCTTAGTTGGTGATTTGAAGAGGCACCGAGTCCCAGACAGTGTGTCTGCAAACATTCAGATGCTTTGGGGCAGGGCTGTTGATGGATTACTGCACTGTTTTTTTGGTGTTCAGTACTCTCTGTGATTTTGGTAACAGTTGAGCAGAAAAAAAGCTCTAAACTGGTGTTCATCCATCATAATGCCCTAGCCCTTTCACTTATTCTCCTGAGATTTTGCAGGTTTTCTACAAATTGCCCCTCGAAAATGGAGGGGGGGGGGAAAATGAATCACTACCCAATTTGTGGACTTCAGCTGTTTCTACACCAACCTTTTCCCTGGGTGCTCCCTGGGTGTCCAAATGATGCACCAGGACACCCGGGGACAGGGGGGACGGGCACAGGTCTTCCCAAGGATGAAGAAACCGTGGAAAAAAACCTATTCTTCAAGCGGTCTCGGGACTGTCCCAAGACCATGGGAGGTGTGGGTGCCTGTCCCGCCTGGTGCCCGCTTACTCGGGAGTAAGTGTGGCACCTGAAATGGGCACAATCACGCAGCGCAGCTCTGTGCCCATGTGGGGGAAGCAAATCCGCCATCCCCAAGATGTGGCATGGGGATCGCATGGGGGAGTTCTTTACCTTCTCCGCTGTGCTCTGCTCCTTTAAAGTAAAAAAAAATGGCGCCCGTGACAAGCGCGGTGTCTCGGGAGTCGCACTTCCACTTTGGATGCCCAGGGACGATCCCAGAAGCAATTACGTTCGGGATCATCCGCCCTTCCTCCCTCTACACCTGTAGGTGTAGAAAGGCCTTTCCACACAAACTGCTCCACCTATTCATAAGAAATTTTGCAGATTTCTTGGCTATATTTCTCTGTTCTGTAGCCCATTTTCATGAATACTGCCCACAAAGAGCGTACAGGGATGAGTACATCCTTTCTTTGGAAGCCCCCGAACTATGAAGTCTGCTCTTGCACAAAAATCCATGAACCTATAAATTTGAAACTTGGCAGGCTTGATCTCCTAAGAAGGGGCATCTATTCTGCAATTTTCATCCAATTCTGCCAAAAACTAATAATGTTATTGCCAGCTTGCTTTGAAAAATAATTAAAAAATGTAAATGCGCCTAGTGCAAATAAAGACTGCATCTTTTTGTCTGAAATGTAGCAGGTTTCATCCTTTCACAAGGAGCTACTGTGTCTGCAAATGTCATCTAGTTTTGTCAAACAGCAAAAAAGTTGTAGTCACATGTTTTTTCAATTGTAGGCCCGAAGTTTCATTTTTTCTGAATTGGGATTTGGATTCAGCCCTGAGTTGAATCAGGCAGGCTCCAAATGTGTCAAACATGAATCAAGAAGATTTCTGAATCACTGAATCAGGATCTGAACCAAATCTTGTAGTTAGTGCATACCCCTAGCTTATAGGGTGCTACAGAACTTTTTGTTGCTTATGTTCTCTTTGAAAATAAAGCGGACAGTAAATACACCACAAATTTCCAGGTTTCTAATGGCCAATGGAAACTAAATCCAACAGTAGTATCCTTTGGCAGAATTCTCACTGCCTGAGGAACTGGAGAACCCTTAACATTTAATATCAAAGCTGTAGTTATGGAAGGTGTTTGTGGAGATATCCCTGTTTCAAGGAGATTCCCTTTCCTGATTTATTTATTTTTAATAACTAGCCTTTTACTGGTGGAGGTACATTCATTACATCTCAATACCACCCAATGGTACAAAGCTCTTGGGGGTAGTTCACAAACGTGAAAACTGTAAAATGCAGTGTAATAAAAGTAATATAAAATCTTTAGCATACAATTTTTTAAAACAATTTGAAACAGCTGAAAACAGTTAATAATAAACTACCAGGACCTGATAAAACAATTAACATTAAGAAGCCCCGTCATATGCCATCAAATGCCTGGGATTAGAGAAAAGTCTTTACCTGGTGTTGAGAAGATGACAATGTTCATACAGTATGCAGACATTTTCCTACCCAATGAATGCAAAAGACACTGGAATGACTGACTCAATCACTAAATGCTTGCTTTTCCATTTTACAAAATTAGCATCTACGTTATTAATATTAATGCAATTAAATAATTATACATATTAGACTATTTGTATATAGGTTCTGCTCATTCTGCTTTGAGCCTGTCTGCCCTGTCACTTATCCTTGTGTATTCTTAGCCAGGGCTGGGCGAACCAGGGATGTTTGAGCTCGCCAAAATTCTTTGAATTTCACTTTGATGCTCAGTTTGGCTCGCTGTCAATTTCATTTGAGATCTGGTGTTGGGTGTTTTTTTTTTTTGGTTCCTTCAAATAGGAAAAGTGCACATTTCTATGTGCATTTTTCAAAAGTGCACACTTCCTCCTTATTGGCTAAAGCATGAAAATGCGTTTTTTAAAGTACTAATTTCAAAGTGCACATTTCCCTCCAAATACACATTTTTCAAACACAGTCGCAAGTTTGGGAATGTGCAAACATTTCCCCCCAAAATGCACTCCCATTTGTGATCAGGGTTGTTTGGGTTTAGGTTTGCAAGTTCGAGTGTTTTGCCAAGTGAATTGAAATCTTCATAGATCCCTATTTGTAGCCTCCTTCACGACAGCATCTCTGTCGATGGGTTTGACATTATGTTCCAGCAGTAGATTAGCAGTCACTTGCCAGTGCAAATGCAGCCTGAGATCCTCTCATTCCAAGGTTGCATAGTGATAGAAAGTCTGGTCTTCTGAGAATCCATGAGCCAAACCAGTTATTTTTCAATACTCTTAAAGCCCTCGTACAGGGGGGCTAGACAACGAAGCGTTTGCAGCTAGACAAAAAATCTGCGATGTGGCAGCAGAAGTAATTAATTAGCCTCCTGCTGCCAGGGGCACTTAGAGTCCCAGCTGATGACAGTCTAATTAAGAACTTCCCTACCATGTAAATTTTAGATAATCATTTGCTTTGGAACAAATTAACAATGGCTTTTCTAATAGTTTGTTTCATGGGGGACTAATTAGAGTAATTAGAGGCACAAACTGAAAGGAGCCTGAATAGGCATTTCAGACTTGGAGTTCATTAATGTGGAAAGACTATTGTTTGAGAGCATTCTGCAGCTTTTTCTTTTCTTGGTTTATCAAGGGAGAACACTCACTCCCATCCAAAACTGATGCCATGGCATTGGCTGTTCATAGACTTGCATAGCCTAATCCTAGGATTTGGACTTTTGATGAAGGTGACCTTGATGGATGAAGGCTTGTTGGTGGGTTTCTTTGAACAAATGGGCAATAATGCCTAGGAGCAATTCCAGTGTCCGAGCACACCTGCAGAAGTTTTGAATGAAATTGTATCCTAGATGACTGAATCCAAATTGCTAGGGAGCAACAGCGGGAGACAGCTATTGCCTTTGAACTCTGCACGTGGGCATCCTGAAGGCACCTGGTTGGCTTGTGGGAAGCGGTATGCTGCTGAATTAGCAGGACTTCTGGTCTGATCTCGCATTTTTCTGTTCTTACAACATGCCCTGTAACAAAAGTGGATCCTCAATTGGAAATATTGTGGCTCACAGGTTCGTCCATGGCTTACTTGCATGTTTCAGTGCATGATTACACATGGAATGGTAACTGTAAGCTATGCATGTAAACCGTGTTTGTGCCTATATTTCCCACTTAAATTACTAGACTGCAAAGTGATGAACTTTGGCTGGATCCTGAACACTGTTTAAAATGTTTTAGCTCTTGCTGGGTTTGGGAGGGTTCATTTGCTTTTAACTTTTAATTCTGTTTAGGGTCAGTAAGGCTGCAGTCCTATACTCACTCACCTGGGAATAAGTGCTATTGAATTTCAATCGGGTTTGTGTTTGAATAGACTTACATAGGATTGCACTATGAGATGCTTTCCTTCTAACTCAGAGAAATGTAGGATAAAAATTCAAACATAGCAATATTGGCATATGAATTCCCAACACTTTAATGAGCTGCATAGAGCAGACAACTTTAAAAGTGGTTCTTTCTGCATTGTATTGTTAACATTCAAGAGGCTAAAATACATTCTTATCATTGCTTCTCCTGCTCCAAACTCTTTTGCCATGACAGACGTGGTAAACTGCAGAGAAGGTCCTCATAGGAAAGTACACTCTGATCTTTTCTATCTGCTGGATGTTGGCTAGGCTGTGTCTTTGCTTGCCTGGGTAACTTTCAGACATTGCCGGCTTCTGCCAACATCAAATAACCTTTCAATATATTAACACACAGCTTAGCTTTTTTTGCTCTCTAAAGGTAGGTGTTTCCATTGTGGCTGGACGTTGGGATGCTGGTGACTCACAACCTCTGCATAAAAGCCAACAGAGTGTATTTAAGACTTTGGAGAATTTGTCACTCTTTTAAAAGGTCAAGTATGTGTAATTATTAGGCAAGAAACATTGAATACAATTGCTCCTGAAATGCATATTGTTGATGCTTTTGTGAGAGATATTTAATTTGCCATTTGTGTTGTTAAATAGTGACTCAGAATAGAATGGAATGGGGAGTTCGCAGGATAATTAGCATGATTCCATTGGCTTCCATGAAGTTATATCTGCTGATGATTAGGGACGAACGAATCCGTCTATTTCTGGTCCATGTCAGTTTTGCATATATTCAGTTCTAATTCCTTCTGTCCTATTTCTGCAGACGTTTGCAAATTGGTTTTATAAAAAGGGCATGAAAATTCACATTTATTTTCACACACAATTTCTCCTAACATATATATTTTGTATGTAACTTTCCCTAATATATAGCATTTTGTACACATATTTTTGGGATGAGAACTACATCGCAATATCTAGAGAAGGGCACAATCTAAAGGCCATTTTCCAATCCAAGTAATAGTGAAGGAAGTGTAAATTGCGTTGGTTCATTTAAAAATGTGGACTAAATGAAATTGTACTCCATCCCTACTGATAGTGTGGCCCTATCACAGGTTTCAGTGATATTGGGGGGGTTGTCCTAAGTGAAAATCCTACCTGTTTCCGAAGATTCCAATAATTCAGAGTTGTCTGGGGCATTGGAAACTGCCAAAGGGGCACAAAAGCAGGATATTGGGCATTCTGAGCTTGATCTCTAATAAAATTCAATTTGACATGATTCAGTAGAAAGTTTCTTCTAATGCCTGGGATCTGTCTCATTGCCATCTTTGGAAACAGGAAGGTCAATCTGCCTGATGACAGTAGACTTATTCAGTCATTCCCCCCTGCCATTGCAATTGCTACTACACAAGGGAGAGAGCAGGAATGAGCCTGTTGGACCTGCCTATCCTGCCCATCACTGCCGCCTACTCAGTTAGGCTCTCACATGGGGAGCCTACCTGAACAAAATAAGCTGCCCACAGCAGAAATGTAATTCCCAACCCATGGGGGGAGGTACAGCCATGACAGCAGGTGTGTGCAGGAGGTGGTAGGGCCAACGAGCTTGTTCTTGCTCTCTTCCTTTTGTGATGATAAGACAGGAAGGCAGATCAAGGCAGGAAGAAAATAGGACCTTGGGTAGCTCCAAGTGGATCTTGCTGGCTGAAACTCTCTCCTACTAGGACAATAGGAGGATGTTGTCTTAGCAGGTAGCTAGAGCCAACTGAAACCTTATGCAGTCTGACAAGACGTGTAGTGTGGTCAGTTCCTCTGCCCCTCCTGGAGGAGGAATGGATTATTAAAGGGCCTTTGTCTGGTTTTGTAACCTGCAAGGTTGGGGAACAGTAGGTTCTGCTGAGGACTCATCCCCTCTGCAAGAGGATGATGGCACGGCTGTGTCCTCTGGCTGGGAGGACTCCAAATAAGGCACTCATTGTCCTACCCCCAAGGATGTAGCCTGTGCTTTGTCCTCATCAGAATCCTGATTTATCTGGAGATAACTGCTCTTCAAGTGATTTCTTGCATCAGGCACACTGGGATCTGAATGGAATTCATGACCTGAGGTGCCGGTAACTCTGCATTGCACCAAGGGGAGAGAGTTTCAGGCTGGATAGTTGTTTTGTATCTGCCAGCCCTATAATACAATATTATGAAATCTATTTAACTGTCAATTCAGTCATTTTCTTTCTTTCATTCAAGAGATCCTTATGTATGAATCCAAAATATATGAATCAGTTGATCAAATATTAATTTCACTTTACTCTGACTATGATGTTCGGTTCGGATACAGTGAATTCTTGTTTCCAAATGAAGCACTCTCCCCTCCCCCATTTCTTGTCATCTTTGGAAGCTCTGATCCAAGTTTCATCCTCATCAGCAGCCAGGTTGATGATAACAAGGAATGGGACCTTTTCTGTTGTGGCACTTACCCTGTGAAATGCTCTCCTGAGTAATGCTCACTTTTAAGAAAAGTGGTGTTTTAGGTTTGTTTGGTTTTTTTGTAAGAATTTTTGGGCTTCTGGATTCTGGTTTTTCATTATTGAATGACTGCTCTGATTTGAGTGGTTTTTGTATTAGTAATCGTTACATTACATTATTTTCTTGTTCTGTATATTGATAACATTTTTTTGCTGCTCTCATTTTGATATGTAAATTCTGTTGTTTCATGTTGTTGAATGCCACCTTGAAGGCCTGGATAGGTCAAGATAGCAGGTTATAAATTATGTAAGTAAGTAAATAAATAACTAAGTAAGTAAGTAAATGAATGAATTTACTATGCAGCCAAATGCATTTTGTTGTGTAAAGAAGGAGGCCAGTAATGAACAAATGTTTTGCTGAGGCAGCCTGGAGTTTGATCCCAGCAGGCCTACAAGAGGAATTGAATTACTCTGGATGCCTGGTGTGAGTCTAACTCTAAGCCTGTGGTAGACAAATCTCTTTTTATGAACATAAGGCCACTGCATTATTCCAAGTCAGACCATATAGCTCAGTATTGCCTGTTCTGATGGTCATTGTATCTCCAGGGTCTTTCCCGGTCCTATCAAGATGCTGGGAATTGAAACTGGGACCTTCTGCAACCAAGGCCTGTGCTCTACCACTAAGCAACAGCCTCAGCCCCTTGCTCAATCAGTATGAAAATACATCCGTTGAACCCTGTTAGCCCACATGTCAAGAGATCAGCGCTCTTCTGATTTACTGTGACACATCAGAGACATTACTCGCAGCCTTTATTGCAGCAAACAGAAGCTTTCTGGAATGTTGAATGGTGTCCAGGGAGCGTTTCAGGCTTCCAAAACTTCCTTACAGCCTGTCCCTCTCCTGAATTTGACTACGGGGATCTGAAACCAGAGCACACAGCATGCTTGAACGGTCTGATGTTTGTCATTGCTATTGCCTAAGAAGGCCAGCATTGATGACTGGAGCACAGAGCCGAACAGAGCTTTCTCTGGGGTTCCTGAACTGCCTATTTGAAAACAGCAGTGGTTATGGGCTCTTGTCATTTTTCATCTCCTCAGGCACCTGCCAGCTTATCTGGCAGTTGCAGTTTGCTTGGAGAGACCCCATTTTCCAGCCGTCAAATGTTCATCTTCACTTTTGACTAAGCATCATAGGGTTGCCTCTGCTGGAACGAGAGGACGTTATCACCGCATGAGCAGTTCGCTAGTACCCAACTGAGCAAATGCACAGTGCTCTGATTAGGTCTCAGAAGCATAGGTTCAGAAGGGATTCTGAGTGTCTAACCCAAATCTTTATGCTGGCGGGGTTCCCTAGCTTGAAATGATAGTGCACAGTTTTCCAGTCTCCTCTTAAAAACTACCTTAGAATTCCATAAAGTCCTTTAGCAACACACTGGGAAAAAATGGCAATGAAGAAAATTAGGAAAAAAACTCTGCCTTTTATTTCTAGGGGATAGAAAAAGAAACATCTCAGAACCTTTCTGAGAGAAATGTCTTCTGGGGAATTCCGAACTCATCTCTGGTTGTCATTCTTCTGGGTTCAGCACCTTCCCCAGGGTCTTCCAAATATTAAATTTCAGACGGGTGATTGTGGATACATCTTGTCTCCAATACAGAGGCTTATAAGACTGCTACTTACCTGAAAGCCTGGTAGCAGGGATCAGGGGGTAGTATTGTGTCCAGCTCCAGGCAAGAGATGGAGTCAGTGCTGGGCCAAAATCTGGTTTCCAATTTCGTGAAAGTTTTCCTCCCTTGAGAAAATGGTTTCCTTTTGTTTTGCCTCATTCTCAGAGCATTTTATTATTTATTTCGAATTGCTTTTGGTGATGTTTTAGAGATTACCTCATCAGTATGAGGTAAACCAAGGGTGCTGTATGTTTTTTTTTAAAAAAATATTTCCGTTACGCATGTCTCCATTGCTTTGCAGCCTCATAGGCTGCTTACTGGTCTGAAAAGACTCATATGGGAGGAATTGCCTCCTGATGTCTTCCCCTGGGCTAGTGTGTGTAGCCAAGGAGATGATTGTACAGTGAAAGACAGGACACTCATGCATACTCAGCTGCCTCAGAAGAAAGATAAGCACAAGAACCCTGAAACACAGCCCATGAAAATCCCTTTAAAGTTTTCTTCTACCTACAAATATCTGGAATTCTGTCTCCCAGGCTGGCCTTGCTGCCCACGCGGCCCGCATAGATGCTTGGAATGCCAGCACATTTAGGGGAGCCGTTGGGCAGCGAACCTCATGCCCTTTCAGGACCACTTGGAGCGGATGTTGCCGCCTCTGTGTTCTAGCATCCTCTGTGATGAGGTAAGTGATTTTGTGGTGAGGGCGCCTGTCCCCAAGCACGCTGCTCATTGGCATGCCTTACGAAATCAGCCTATACCGAAATGCCGCTTGGTTTGCTTGAGCAGTTTGGTCCGCGCTGAGGAAGAGAGTTGAGCAGCGCAAGCACTTGCGGTGGCCAAATTTCTTGGGCCAAACATCTGCCTCTGGCTTGGAGTGTTTGCCCAATTCCCCCAGTGATGTCTAAAAGCACTCTTGCTGTGCTTGCACAGAGAGAGCAGTAAGACACATGCTTTAGCTTCCTTCCATATCACCCTCTAAAATCTAAATGGGCCTGGATCTCATTGCCAATCTGCATTTAATTCCTTTGGCCCGTGTCCAGAGCAATCTTCACTGGAACGTGCTGGGGGGGAGGGATGGCAGGGATGGGTCCAGCTGCTGAGTCCTGATGAAGCAAGATCAGCGGTCTGTGTTGAGTCTATGGAACAGCTGCTCTACGCCTTCCTGCTCCAATCTTGCCTCCCCCAAGTTCCCAAGCGGGTGCCTAAAGGATGGCCTCGACTTCATTTACATCTATCCCAGGTAAATGTTTCTAGGATCAAAGCTTAAATGCCTGTTAACTGAATCAAAAGCTCTTTAGGTGCACACCTGAGAGTTAAAGTAATGAATGGGACATCCATTTGTGTTAAAAACAAAATCTGGCATAAACCATTAATGTCCTTGGTAACTCTGTTAAGTCAGTATTCAGTCCCTCTCTAATGGGGAGCGCACCGCATTCATTCTACGCTGTCTGTACGGCTGACATTGCTCAGCCGCAGTGGAATTTTTTATACATACAGAGCTATCATATTGTTCCATATTTCTCTCTCTTGCGTTTGGTACCACGGCATCATTTCCTTGATTTGATCTGTCTGCCAGAAAGGTCATGGGACCATAGATACAAGGAAGGCTTGACTAGTCTGGCCTCTAAATGAGGTCGTACAGATAGGGCTGGACCAAAGTCCCAGGACCCTGCAACCCACCCAGCCCTAAATGACCACCCAGAAAGTGCCAGGAGATGGAGGCTGCAGCAAATAGACCGACCGCATCAGCACCTGGTCTGGCATGAGGGTGCTGAGACCCACTGGTCAATGTAGCATCCTTTCTTCTTTTTAATTTATAACATGGTTACAGAGACTCTGAGTCCTCCACAACAAAATGGTGCTTATTCCCCAGTAAATGTATTCAGCATCAGGGCAGCAGAAGCACACTCTGTTTTACTTCCCTGTAGTCGTGATGGTGCTATGATTGAAACAAGTTTAAAATGTGAAACCACACCTGCTCTCATTTTAACCAGGGTTGGCAACGTGTTTGTTTTGTTGTTTGTTCTGATGCATCAGGGATTGAGAAGCAGTTTGAAAGCATAGAACGGCAGGGGCGGGAGGAGAGAAGGTAACGTTGTGTACTTCACAACTGAAGCAATACACTTGGCTGTCTGCAGCTGCCCACCCCCCTCCCCACATAAGACTAATATGTCCAGGGTCAGAAATATGAATGGCAGGGCCTGTCAGCCCCTTACCCATCAGCCAATGCAATACAGACCCTGGTGAACTTCAAGCAGGACACTGGTGCGCCAAAGAGATCTGCCTACCTTGCAAATAGCACACAAGGTGACTCAGGCAGGGAAGCCAAGCAAGACACACACTGCAGTGGAGGGCAAACACTCACATGCTAGGAGCCCTTTAGGAGAATAGTGGTTTTCAGAATGTGTCTTGGGGAACCCTGGGCTTCAGCAGCTTCTCATGCATATTGTCCAAATGAGAATGTCATGAATGGCAGGCAAACTGCCTTCTCTGAAAGAGTTTGCCCATCACTACTGATTTTTTTTTGTAAGGGGGAGTAGCACTCTCATTTTAAGTGGGGCAAGATGTAGGGCTGCACCCAAATGTGCCTTCCAATTTCGTGGTTCCATTCTCAGGCTGTGAAACTGGGGAGTGGGGGTGGAAAGAGACTTCTCCTATGCTGTATTGTAGGGGCACATGCCATTGAGAGAGGAAATTACTGGAGCCACATTGTAGCTCCAAACAGTTCATGGCCACGATCTCCTCCTTCCCGCAATATCTTCTTCAAAGGAGCATTCTGGAGGGAAAATAGATGCCATCTTCAAAAATGGAGGTTGAGGGGACTATTTTTGTGATGGCTGCCATTCCTTGGAATGGAACATGTGAGAGTGGTGGTGGAGATGGAGGTCATCAGCCAATCAGGGCTGTGAGGGAGTTCCAGTGGGGTCCCTACCCCCAAAATGATCCCCCTCCACTTGGACATGCAACAGATTGGAATCAGTTTCACCCCTCTCTTTCACCCCTGCCTTCCCAATTCAGTCTGAACCTCTTGAAAGCTCACCCCAGCCTGAGCAAGAAGCCCAACGTACATGGACTGAGTGTACCCCCTAAAAATACTCCAGACATTAACTGCAGCATTAAATTCCTTTTTTTTTATAATATTAATTATATTTAGAACTCTTCCAATCAAATTAGGCATTTGCCTACCCGGAATAAATCCACACTGGTCTTTTTTAATATATTTAGAAATAAATGTACCCATTCTTTTTGCCATTACTGCTGTAAAAAATTTGGAATCTTGATTTATTAAAGAAATTGGTCTATATGATGCGGGGTCCGTCAAATCCTTACCTGGTTTCGGAATTAATATAATCAGGGAGTGATCCCATGACGGCGGGGTCTTTCCCCCTTCTGTTATGTTATTAAATAAATTCTTTAATCTTGGTACTAATAATTCTTTAAAAATGATTTTGTTGATTCTTATCAAAAACAAATCACAACAAAATCCTCACTCATCAGCACCTCCAAATTCAGGTGCAGGACCATGATGTACCTGCCTGCCACATAGCTGTTAAAAATGAGAAGCTCATGAAAAAAGAGATGGTGACCCTAATTCAGCACTAGCAGGGTTTAGTGCACAGGGATTCAAACCAAGACATGTAAGAGCAAAGTTTCCAAAGCCCTGGACCTGGATGGAGAAATCTGTCAGTTTTATTTTCTTCCACATTCAACTTCTTTAAAATCTCAAGTCCAATTTGTCCCAAACCTAACAAACTTTGTGAATTTTCATAAATTCTTTTCATAACAACTAGCACGTCACAGTGAGGTCTGGACGAAGATTCTTCTGGCTGTTTCTATAATCAGGGAGATGCTTTTCTACACACTGGCAGAGTATTAAAACATGTAGCCCCACACCTGCAGGCTCAAGTGGTCCAGTCCAGGTAGAGCTATTTCAGCACGTGGCTGAAATCAATGGGAACGAAAAGGGCATAACTTTGGCTGAATCATGTCCACAGCCCTAATTACCTTCCCCCCCACCTGCCGACACACAGGTGCTGAAGGTACATTTGCTGCAGATTACCAAGAGTGCAATCAATCATTCTTTTGGCCATCGATGATGGCATGACAGTTTATGAAGGAATACGATTACAAAGATATAAATCCCAGTGCTTGTAATTCCATTATGTCTCCTGGAATCCCCCCCCCCCCCAGCTACAAAGAAGGTTCAATCAAGCCAAGGTATTTCAGTCGTGACCGCAAGTTGTTTTGTGGTGCCGCTGAGCATTGTTTAATAGCTGCTGACATGGAAGGATCCCAAAATGCTCTCACAGCCCAAAGCCCAGCTGAGAAGGGTTGTGAGTAGGGATGTCCGCTGGGAAATCCAGTTCTTTTTGGGCTTGATGGAGTTCCGTGGCATTTACGACTTGATTTTATGTCTGCAAACTAAACTGCCGGCTTTGCCCCTAACTCTGGGAACTTTTTTGTGCATTTCTTTGGAGAGAGGGAGGTCCCACAATTTATGCAAATTGTGGATGAATTTGCACAAGTTATGCTAATTTGGTTGTATTTTGTACAAATTCATCATTTGTGAAAATTTGGCTGTAATTTGCACAGATTGTCGAAAGAAAGAAAAAATCCCCGAAAAGGTGCAAAATGCCCAGAAAATCCATAAACTGGCCAACTTGCCACAAACCAAGTAGGGCACTGCAGCAGGAACCAGAATTAAATCTAGGGGGCTGAGCCTAGGAAAACCCAGTGAGCTCCATCCCCCAAATGGATTCCTCCAACATCCCTAGTTGTGAGGAAAAGCTGGTAATTCCCAGATATCAGTCACTGCAGTAGAGAAAAAGAAGGCTCCTGATTGCATGGCTCTGCCTGTTGCCGCTCATCAGTCATATTCGTCTTAATAGCAAATTCAAAGGACGTAATACTACCAGAACAGGGTCCACTTAGTGATACTGTTAACTGTCAAAGGGTGAGCTGGCTTATTGCTAAATGTGAGACAATGGTGTGTCCTACAAGGCAACAGCAACCCGTGTCATTGGTTATGTCCCATCTCCCTTGAAAACAGACAAGGTGCTTGGGTTGTACTGATGAGGTTTACGATATGTCTCTCTAAACCAGATGGACTGTGGGTTTTTTGTGTGTGGTGATGAATAAGATAATGAATGTAAAGCAATTTGAAACCTTTGAGGGGCTGAGATGGGGGCTTCTTTACCTATTCTCTGTTATGGTTCAGGACCTGAACTTGGAAATTTCGGCATCAGAGGAGGACTCCTAGGACAGTAAGAGAGAGGCCATGGTCCAGTGGTTCAGCATGTGTTTTGCATGCAGAAGGCCCCAGCTTCTCCAGGAAGGGCTGGAAAATTATCCAAGCAAACGAAAAGGTTGAACGCACTTGTCAAACCTGGGAGATTCCACACTAGGAATGAATTTTGGTTGGAGATGCAGCTTGCCTGCTCTGCTGGATTTGTTTCAGTCTAGAGACATTCAGGAGATTGTGTAGCTCCTTTCAGGCATTATACAATGGCATGGGATGAAGGCCAATGGGATTGTGCTCGCCCAATTTCCAAGTGTTCATTATGAGGTCTGGAGGAGGCTTCCCCAATTTAATGCCCTCCAGATGTGTTGGACTACAACCCCAGCCCAGCCAGCCATGCTGGGAGTTGTAGTCCAACACACCTGCAAGGCACCAGCTTGGGGAAAGATGCTTTCATGTAATCCAGCTTCCAATAACACAATCTGTATACTTAAGTGCTTCACACCAAACCTGGTTTTATTCTTTCTTTTTGGCTCAGTGGAGTTCCACGGCATTTACGATTTGATTTGTGTCTGTGAGCTGAGCTGTCGGCTTTGCCCCCAACCCTGGGAAAATATTGATTATAGGGTTGTTGTTGTTTTACCAATATTGGATTTTAGAATGATCAATGTGATCGGCAATATTTGAGCTTGCCTTATGTGAGTCATATCAATAATCCAGTCCATCATTGTCTAGTTCATTCCTCAACCTGGAGCTCCATCATACCAGCGGTCTAACGCACTCTCGCCACGCCTGGTATCTGGTTTTGTAACGCTGGACTCACATGACATCGTCCCTATCCTGCACCTGTCTTGTCTCTTTTCCTCCATTTTTCGTATTATTTTGTCACGGGGAAAGTCTGGATTATTTTTCCCAAGCAGATTTAATGCGCTCTTAAGCCTCCGTGTATTGCTGTCCTCTCGCTTTTTCCTTTGTTGGGGACATGTGCTTTGAGAGAAGGGGCGGGGTGGCGTGGCATGGAAGCAAACAAGTGAAAGGGAGGTTTCACGGTGCAGTGCAATACCACAAACCCATGTGAAAGGGACCATTAGCTTGACACACTTATGAAAAGGAAGTAAAAAATGCGGAGGCAAACCTGGGGGGGGGGGAATAGGTATGATGGAGCCCATGGTGTCATCCAGATTTTTTTACCAGAATGACCATCATTCTTGACAATTATCCATGAAGTTTGGGGCTGATGGGAGCTGTAGTACAAAACATCTGAAGGACTCCAGGATGGAGAATGCTGGTATAGTCTGATGAGCACCAACTCTCTAGCCTAGAGCCAGAGAGTCTTTCTCACTACCTGAGTTGTTGCTCATTCCACAACTCTGAGTGATCATTTCAACCAACTTCGAGCCCTTTCAAATGTTCAGTCTTGGGATGCTTTGATGTGTCTGAATTTGAGATGGTCAGAGTGCCACCAGAATGGTCTTATTGCAAAGTCAATAAGAAAACGGACAGAAAGGTATATCGGTGGGAATGATATGCCAGTTGGCACCAGCACTGATCCATTATTTCTCCAGGATGCCCAGTACTAAGCAGGCTTAATCAGTATCCTGAGATACATTTATAGACACCACCGCTATTGGGAATATTGTCTACACATTGAGATTCAGTCATTAACCAGAGAATTCCCGAAGGTTGCAGCATTGTTTTACACGCATGAGGTCTCTTCTCTGAGCAACCGCATGTCACATGAATCTTGTCATCTTGTTTATTAACTTGCCTGAGAATTCACAATTCACTCTGTGGGAAACAATATATGCCCCGAAGGAAGGTGCTGGAATATGCAAATCTTTGCTTAGGGAATCACTTTTATTCTGGTCAAAGCACCAATCATTTAAAGGATCTGAGCAATTTTGTTGCAGATGAGTTGCAAAGAAATAGATGTAATTAATAATCTTCCTTCCACTGTTAAAATAGAGGGAGGGAGGGAGGGAGAGAGAGAGAGAGAGAGAGAGAGAGAGAGAGAGAGAGAGAGAGAATGTTTGCACACCGGGTGACTCAAAATGTGTTCGTAATGGATTCTAAAGCCTTATAAGCCATTGTCGTACAACAAATGCAGGAACAGTGAATGCATATCTAGTGCTGGGAGAGTGGAATTGTGCGGCAGCAAGCCCTGTTCCTGATTTATGCATATTTGTTGTAGACTCTGTGTGTGTGACCAGGAACTCTGAGAAAGGGTACCCAATGGCATGGACAAGCCTAAACATGTACAGTTTAAATGTGTTTAGGCCATGTTCAGAAAATCCAAATGTCTCTCTCTGCTTGTGTAGGGGGTGGGGGAACGGGATCCTGATCATGTGGAGACAGTCCATTAGGCTTATATGCGTAGAGGCTCCATTGAATACTGCCTGATATTGAGTTAGACCATTGGTCTGTCTAGCCCAGGATTGTTAACATTGACTAGCAGCAGCTGTCTAGGGTTTAGGCAGGGTTTTTTCCTGCCCTACCTGGAGGTGCTGGGCACTGAGCCATGGGTTTTTCCTTCAAGGCTCATAATAAACACTTGGGGGTTGGGCGTGCTCAATTCCACTTGCCCTCATCCCATGCAGTGGTATAATACCTGAAAGGAGCTGTAGATTGGTGGTGGTGGTGGTGGTGGTGGTGATGATGATGATGATGATGATGATGGAGCAGCTCTGATCCTGCTCCCCTCCATGACCGTTCAGTCTACCTGCATTTGTTGCGTGAAACAAATCCAGCAGAGCAAAGCTGGATTAAGTATCAGGCTGAAGAGACTCTAGAATAGAGATCCAGGCAAGCTGTATCTCCAACCAAAATTCATTCCTATAGTATAGGATCTCCCAGGTTTGTCAATTGCGCTCACCTATTTTGTGTGCTTGGGTACTTTAAAATTCCCTGCTGCTTTGACATCTGTGGCCACTAACCTAACCAAAGGTTTTGGCTTGTTCGTTGTTTAAGCACCATTTGTTTGTTAAATTTATTATTCATATTGCTCCATCTATGTGTCACTTTATACAAATCTTAAGGGTGGGGGGAAGATAAGCTCCAGCTTTAAAGAGCCCTGCTAGTAGTACCATGTGAGATGGGGGGGATGTAAAGCAAAGGAATTGGGGGGGATGGGGGAACAAGCCCAGCTGTGCAGCCTTTTTCATGCCGGAAATTTAGACAGTGGGAAGGGAGCTAGAGAGATTGAGGCAAAGATAAATGAGACAAGTACAGGTGAATGCAGTTACGAAGATGGCACATTTCGGTCCACATGAGGACTCTGGAGTTATGCTAAAGGCTTCTTGGAAAAGGTAGGCTCTGAGCTTGAAGGAAGAGACAGATGGTATAACACAGGTATTATGGGTGGGTGAGGGGCAGAAATAAGAGCAGGCAGAACTTTTTATAAGACCAGGAAGCAGTTGAGTGGCTCAGGGTGGAAGAGTGTGAGGAACATAAACTATGGACAGGGAAATATCATGAGGTGAGTTGTGATTATGGAAGGAAGGTGTCCCACCAGGTGGGTACATCACAGTATTTCCTCCAGGTGTTAGCCCAGCCTTCTTCCATCTGGCACCTTCCAGATGGTTTGGACTACACCTTCCATCATTCCTAACCATTGGCCATGCTGGCTGGGGTTGATGGAAGTTGACGTCCAAAGTATCTGGAGGGCCCTTTTCGGGAAAGGCTGTGTTTGCCTCTTGATGCCTTTGTCCACGGACTGGATATCAGGCCAAGTAAGAAATCCAACCATGGTATCCCACACCAGATACCTTGCTTGAGTTGCCAAGTTACAGCCCAGAGGTCCCACTTGGCTCATTTTTTAAAAATAGCTCAATGGCTGAGAAAGAGAATACAACAACAATGTCTACTGCCTTTGTCCTTCCATTACGCCATTGCTCTCCCGTGGGACAAGGCAAGAGTCTTGCTCCTTCTTGCATATGAAATGAGATGACAGGTAACACGAGGAGACTGGGGAAAGAAACAGCACACTTCTACACAAGACTGCATCCTCCCTGGCTTTTCCTTTTGCATTTTGCTGCTTTTGGGAATGCTCAACTGCACAACCTTAACATTCTTTTAACCTACTTTCTTTGTAGCAAAGAGCAGTGGAAGCGAAGCCTCTTTTCACATGGGAAACTGAATGCTCCTTCTAAGGCCATGCTTTTCTGCATTCCCCGTATGTCATGTAACAACCAAACGAAGGCGATGCGCTAGCAACAACCAATTCTATCTGTGCACCTTGAACCTGTCATTTCTTAACACAAACCTGGGAGTGTTAAGGCTCAGATGCTCCATTCTACTCTACCTCCTCATCTAACCCCATCCTCACCCCCATTCTTTTTATAGACTCAGCAACAAGGGAATATAGTTATATAAGCACAGACAGTATAAAGGAAGAAAATATCTTTTTCAGTTCCAAACCAAAGGTCCTTTACATGAACCTGGAATAACAGGATTGCTACCTTCGCTCTGCTCCCACGTCATTCCAGATTTTACATTTTTTTTACTCATGGGCTTTTTCTTTAGAGCGTCTTTACAAACCATGCAAGCAATGTTCTCCTCTTTGCTGCATAATAAACATACTGTAAAACAAACCATGTGGGTGGACACTTTTAAGCTTACTGGTGCAAATAGGGAGCAACTACACAGGTGGGTTGATCATACCACTCCAGGTATGTATAAAGGTGGCCTTAGGGTGACTACCATCAATTCTTGCAGTCACCTAATGACTCGTGGAATTGTTATGGAACAGGAAGATAACCTTCAGCAACATATTTTCCTGAAGGTAGCAGATCTGAGAGCTTTAGCTCACCTGGCAGCACCCGGTTGGCCCTCTGGTGTCACCTGACTCTTTGGCCCAGAAGAATTCTGGGCTGTTGTTCTACAAATGTCCCAGCTAGAATTGCCCATAAATTCCACTTCTGGCCAGCAGCCCTTGTGGTGCAGGAAGCTGGTGGGGAAGACTCCCTTTTGAAGGGGAGGGAGGCCGGAGGCTTAAGAGGGGCTTGGGATTGGCCAAAGCGGGTCATGGTACCAGCTGGCCCAAAAGGGATAAATGAGTTAGCAGCTGGGGGGTAGCCATCTTCCCTGGAACTGAATGCAAGTGAGTTGAGGAAGATCCCTTCGCAAGTGAGGTAACAACTTGGATTTAGTTAGGATTTTTGTTTTAGTGTTAAAGTGCCTGGTTGCTCCAGGGAATGGCTTTTCGCCTTTGGGCATGATTTATGGTAGGTAAATGTTTTAGTGCTGCTATAAACCCCATGCTGCTTTCCCCCCACCTACCTGTGTCTGTGTTTTTAAGTTGTGCATTTGACTGAGGCCTTACATGATTAATTTTAGAGTTTTAATACACTTCTTTAGTCCTTAGTCTTCTGTGTGGTTATTCTCTGGAGGGCTGGCTTCTGTGATCTTGGCACAGGGCTAGGGAGGTGGGAACTGGGGTGACCGGATGGTTGGTCCAGAGCCTACCTTGTAGGGAGGGCAGGTGGACCCTGGCCTTCCTTCATAACTCTGTGGCTGAAAGAATTTGTAGAGAAAACATAATCTTGTACTGTGAAGTGGCTCTTTGACCCTCCAGCCAAATGGCATCCAACTGTTACTGTGTCCCCCTGCTTCCTTGGATGACTGGTTCTGCATGACACTAGCCACCAAGACATATTCCATTGGCCATGCTGCCTGGAAATCAGGACCGGCATCAAGGGTAGACATAGTCGGGCACCTGCCAAGGGCCCACATCCAAGCAGGGGCCTATTGACAAGAGCCCCCTAGAGTTGTTTCTCCTCTTCACCATGCAACCTGTATGTTGACCTGCCTCTTGCTCTGGCCCAGACAACGGTGATGGTGAGAAGGTGCAGTATCAGAGATGCCACTTCCTACTTGCTCGCTGGCTCTCTGCCTATCAAGAACGCAAATGGAAATGGATGAGAAAGCGGATGAGGAGCAAGAGCTACTGGTGACAATGGCGATTCATTGAGGGAAGGGGGCCCATTGAGGGTGTGCTGCCCAAGAGCCCTCCAACACCTAGAGCCAGCACTGCTGGGAATTAAGGGAGTTGCAGTCCAAAATATCTGGAAGGCGGCAGGTTGGGGAAGGCTGTAATAAAATAATAAATTATGTAAAGCAGGTTGCCTGTAGTCCAGCTGCAGGTTCGATCTCGTTCCCTCAGTGGCCAGTCTGTAAATGCCCCTGTGCTAAATTAAGGAGCAAGGGAGGATTCTAAGGCCCCTTTCTCCTCCTGCCGGAGACATCTGCTCTTTTCTCAGCTTCTACATTTCTGCCTAATGGTTGCTCCGTTTGCCAACATATTTCTCATTATTTTTGACTAATGCCGTAAGCATGAGTGCTTTGCCTGAGGAAACGCATTGCAAACTGTTCACCCATGGTCCAACTTCGCCGAAACCTTCTGATGACTATTTATATTACCTAGCACAGCAACCCTGGGTGCAGAGCTAGCAGAGCCAGCAGAGCTGAGACCTCCTTGCACAGGGGCACTTTCTGAATTCAGCCAGGTGTGAACAAACAGGTTTCAAGGAGTGGTAAGAGCCTGCCAAAGAAAGCTGCTACCTGAATGGCTTCTCCAAGCTGGGCCGAAGCTGCAAGCTTGCATATGAAGCAGGCACACATTGGAATCAGCCAGGGCAGTGTAACTTCTGTGCTTTTCCAGTTTTATTTTACCGCATTTTATTTCCATGAAATGTTTTGACTCCAGTGCTCCACAAGCTCAAGGTGGGTTGTGACAATAGTTCAAGGAATCTAAATTCACATGATTGCTCATTAAAAAAGGCAATGCAATCCATACAACCCATGAAGTAGCAAGTTCAAACATCTGAATAAGTCACTTGCACTTCTGTTGGCCAGATGCCCTCCAATATCAGGGTTTTCAACTCCACCTAAAGGCTAGGTGGGATGTACTCCAATACATGGCTTTTGAGAAGTTCTTCCAGTGTTTGGGGGCTACAACAGTAAAGGTCCTGCTATTTATTGTTTATGTATTTACTTCGTCTAACAAAACATCCATAATATAGCACAATAATAGCCCTATTTAGGTGTTCTGCTTCTGTAATTCTGCAGCCATGTACTGGAGCAGTCACTTCTCTATTCCTGGAAAATCACACCAGGAGCCTACATGCGCATAGAATGGGGTGGGGAAAGAGCTAGCATGCTCATCCTCCTTTCTCACTTGTTGATCTACACGTGTATAATCGCTGAATATGACTCATATTTTAGCACAGCGTTTGCAGAAGTAGATCTGGATGTGCTGGTACAACTCGGGATTTTCAGTCAACCAGCAAGGATTTTTGATCCTAATAGCAGCAACAAAATGAATTCTCCTTGCCCCCACCCTAAATTATGGTGCTGAAATAAGGAAAGCCCTCCAGATGTTTTGGACTATTATTCCCATGAACTCCAGCCATCAGGGCCAATGGTCAGGGATTATGGAAGTTGTAGTCCAAACATCAGGAAGACACTGGATTGCCTACCCCTGACTTGGGATAAGCAGGAGTAGAGTTTTGAGTGGAAGGACTGTGAGCTTTGTTCACTTTGGGTACTTAAAACAAATTCCTGGGCTTAGAATTCTTTAATTCTAAGGGTATTTGTTTGCACCAGGCTACGGTTGGTGGATCTTGGAGTTCTAGTAAAAAACAAAGTAGATTCTGCAAGAGTGAAATCTGCCCAACTCTGTCTTAACGTATATAAGTCTTAGCATATAATAACACATTGGGCACTAAGACCAGTCTATGCACCCCTTTATTTATTTTAGGTGTTGCTTACTTCTTACAGTTTGGGGCCCTTTGTTGCTGTGTCTCCAGAGCACAACCACCGATGAAGATCTCAACAGGTGAAGGGATTCGTAGGAAAGGAGACAACCCCCTCCCCAATTCCAAACGCATCACCGAGATAACTCAGATTCTGTACCAAGAAAAGCCACATGGTGCAACCAAATAAATAATGTGAATTAAATGACATTTGCTTATTAGGAGCAATTTATTTTGCTCCTAGCATCCAGTAAGAACAGTAAGCAAAGAGAGCTGCAGAGACCTGAAGTGCCCTGGAATCTCGCTCAGCCTTCCTCTGCCTTCAGAGAGTTTAGTGGGCATTGTCAGCATTCATAAGGATTAGATACTTGCCCTTTTTGAACATGAAAAGTAAATTCTGCAGGGTGCTCAGTTCTGCAGGTGCCACTGATTTTTGCTATTGCAAAGTGGAACATACCGACAAAGAGGGGAGTTTTGACATGTTTGCTCTAATTTCAGGCACCAGGCAAGAGCTACTTACTGGACCAACACCAAGGACATCTGATCTCGGGCAGGTCACCAACTTCCACCTTCAATCCCCCCATCTGTGAAATGGGTGTAAAGTTGTTGTATCATGTAGATTTATTGTGAGCGAATGAGTCAAGAAAATCTTTTGCCTGTCCTTTGCCATATGTATAGAGTTACCTAGGTAAATCTGTCAATAGAACAAATGTGGGATCACTTAGAGTAGCCAACCATTTTTAATGCCCTATTGCCCTTTGAGAAATGTATGCTGTCTCTCTCTCTCTCTGTAGAATGACAGGCAGCTGGTGTTTGGGCCCCTGAAAGTTCTGTATTGCAAGAGACATCAGTGAGAGGGGATGGTGAATATAGATCGTATATGCAAATGATTTTATTATCCTCATAGAAGGTCACAAGAAAAATGGAGCCATGTATTTTAGGAAGCTTGGCTTGGCATTCATCGTTAACCCTCTGGGGAATATGACTTTGCCTTCCTTTCATCAACAATAAATGGTTCTTCAGTACACTGTTTCCCAAACCAATGCAGATCTTTCTTTCTTTCTTTCTTTCTTTCTTTCTTTCTTTCTTTCTTTCTGTCCTTCTTCTTCTTCTTCTTCTTCTTCTTCTTCTTCTTCTTCTTCTTCTTCTTCTTTTTTGGAAGGACTTAATTTCTGTATGATTTTTCAATGACTGTCAATTTGGTAAAGATCTGTGTCAACTGATGACATTCTGCAGTGTTTGTTTTGATATAAGTACTGTGCTTTGTGATCTTCTACATGAGGCAACCCACTCAGGGTTGTTTACAGGTTCTGTAGACGACGTCATAACCCCCCAGTCCAATGAGCATAGCAATTTTGGAGGAGGGGAGCAGGAAAAATGTGGCATTTAATTGTGAAAGTGAAAAAGCACTTTTTGTGTGTGTGTTTGCACTATTCCACTATCTAGGTATCATAACTACCTAGAAGTTATGTAGCAGAAAAGCAGGAAAAGAAACTCTTATGTAGTGCTTGGATCTCAATTTTACCACTAAATCAAAAGTAGATACTGCCTATTAACAGCCTCATGTAGAAGCTCCTTGTTTTCATTTTGTTTTGATTGTGTGTGTGTGTGTATTAATTTCCATTGCAAAATAATAAAAAAGTAAAATATTTTCAAAGTTGATTCTTATCAAAGTGGAAAATCAAATCAGCAGGTTGCAGTAATAATCACACCTGTCTATCATCTATCTATCTATCTATCTATCTATCTATCTATCTATCTATCTATCTATCTATCTAATGGTCAGCATTTTAACCCATTTTTAAATGCGTTACTTGCCCTATGTCTTTGGGACAGAGTAGAACCCAAATGTAAATAAAAGAGGCAGTTTGCTATAATTCTTTGGCTGTTATAATTCACTGGCTGAGACAAAGCAACAAATCAGGACGTCCCTGACTAGGGGCTCATCTTCACCTACCAGCTTTCCGGGATGTGGGGGAGGATCCCGGGCTTTCCCAGTTCCGGGATTGTCCCCCAGTATGCACATGCCAGCGCAACGTCCCAGAAGGAAAGAGGGACATTCCAGCGTGGCGTGTTTTTTTTAAATTTTAAGAGAAGATGTTGTGCAATTGCAATCCAGCGGCAAGGTAATTTTATTAAAAAAATAAAAAACCAGGAAACTCGGCACCCCAAGACCCCGAGAGCCATCCAAAGGATGGAAAAAATGCTGTCTCCACCTCCAATGGGCACAGAGCCCCCCTTGACAGCTCCATGCTCATTTCCTGAGGCCCCCACTACTAGTGGGGAGGAGGTAGGAGCTGGGAGGCATCACCACACCGCCCATGGCCCTCAGGACTGTCCTGGGACCGCAGGGAAAACCCGGGAAAACTAAGGTTGCAGTTATCCCGGGGAAAGTGAGAGGTTGCCCACGGGATACCCTGTACATCATTTGGATGCACAGGGATGACCTCAAGCTGACACTGGGATAAATGGCCTAGGTTGCCTTAAGCAAGGTTTTGGCATCCCATCCTCCGCTCTACCATCTGCAATATGGGGCAATGATACTGATGTACTTCATAGTATTTTTGTACATATTACAAGAATGTAATGTATCTAAAGTACTTTCGACACTTTCAAGTGTCATCTAAATGCTATTTTATAAATTTTATAAATGCTATGTTATAAATGTGATTATTATTTGTATTATTATTATTATTAGGGAGATGCAGCCAGATGTTGGGTGTACCCTCACCTTCTGTTTAAGGTTTCAGCCAGCTGTGATCTCCTGTACAACCCCCCACCCCAGTTTTACAGTTTTCTTTATAAATGACATTCAGTATTCCAAAGTGACTGAGCATGATAAGGCTTGAGGGGGGAGGGTTAATTTAAAAAGATTTGTTGTACTTCTGCCAACCTCCCTGAGCATGTTGATACCTCTCAGTTATTTCTCAGCGTCCCTATTTTGGCTCTAGTCTTGTCAGCTCTCACCACTTGAGTTTACTGTTACAGGGAGTGATCCTAGAAAGTCCCATGGAATGGAACGAGTGTTCTGGATTCTAGAACTTCAGAATGTACTCCTTTAGGAATGGCTGCTTGGTAAAGCTGAGAGGCAGCCCTTGTGCTAGAATATCACAGCGCCACAGAACATAATAGCCTACTCTATTCCTAAAATGGTCACAGCTCTAAATAGCAACATTGTTGTCCTAGATTGGTATTGGAACTTGAGAAGAAACGAAAAACAAAGCTCTGGAATGCCCCTGATGGGTAATCTGGCAACAACTACATACTCACGCACCCACTTGCTGAATTGGTTAGGAGCCAAAAATACTGCGACATCAGGTAGTCTAGTTCATTGGTCTTTAGCCTGTAGGCTGCGACTTACAAATGGATCGCAATACTACCTGACCAGGAGTAGGTTACTCCAGTGGTGTTATATGACTATCTTCAGAAGAGGGAAAGAGAAAGAAAGGCTGATAGAGAGAAGGAGAGAGAAAGAGAAAGAGAAAGAGAGAGAGAGAGAGAGAGAGAGAGAGAGAGAGAGAGAGAGAAAGAAAGAAAGAAAGAAAGAAAGAAAGAAAGAAAGAAAGAGGAGGCTGTATCTTAAAATAATACGCAAGATAAAATATTAAAAGTCCATTCTTCATTCCAGGCTGGTATTCAGTTAGTTGATCTTGGTTCCAGCAATGTTGAAGGCCGCTGAGTTGGTCTTTCTAAGTGTGGGCTTTCTAAGTGTGGGCTTTCTAAGTGTGGGCTGAGAACATGGAAAGTGGGAAAAGACAAGAAAAAAAAGAGCACAGGTAGAAAGTGAATCCAGGTCACTCAAACATCAACAAAACCTTGGTTCAGGATCTAAGTTTGCATAAAGGTCTAGTTGTGTCCTGAATTGGATGAAGCCCTTTCATTCATGTCAGTACAGGAGGAAAGCAGGGCGTGACAATGAATAACCAGTCCCTGGGGTGTCCCTGGTTGTATTGTAGCTGGCCTACTAAAATCCAGTTATGTTTGTGTTGTAATTTATCTGGGTGTGCACATTACATGCCCTTTCACTGAAGCAGATAATCAGTCCCTATACAGCAACTTGGAAATTAAGTAGCGAGGATATTATTCACTGCAGAGTCTTAAATTTTCCGTTAATTCCTCCATAAACAATTGGAGAGAAAAATGACTCCATTGCAGAGAGGATTATCAAGCTGATATTGTATTTGTTCTCCATGTGACTGAATATATTCTTGCACTTCGTATAATATTGTTTTAGTGGCAAAACCCACACCAGAGAAGTAGGGTGATATTTGAAATTAACCTTCCTATAAGCAGAATGAAAAGTTAATAGAGACCGATATCACAGTTACAGTGGAGTGTCAGTCCTGGTATCCTAGCAGCCCTTTGAAAGACGATTGATTGAGTTTGCAGGATTCTGAGAATTAAAGAAAGTTGGGATGGCGTGTAGGCCAACATTTTGCCCCAAAGCAACAACAGTCTAATATCAGGTGCCTAACATACTAGCACAGACTTCCCCAACTTGGTGCCCTCCAGATGTGCTGGACTACAGTTCCTGTAATTGTTGACCATTGGCCATGCTGTCTCAGGTTGATAGGATTTGTAGTCCAAAGCATTTAGAGGTCACTGGATTGCCTATCCCTGCTTTCATATATCAAACTAAGATGGCTGGAATATGGGCAGCACTGTACATTGCGCAAAGCATAAGACATAAAAATAGCAGATAGGGAATGTAAGGATTTTATGAAATCTGTTCCGTCTGTGTTTTCCTGATTGTCAGATGTCTTTCATTTTATTGTTCGCTCATTGCCAGAATCGGTTTTTTTTCCAATTTCCCAAATTTATGCAAATACGCACTTGCGAATATGTGCAAATTGTACCCCCTCTCAATTCACAACCCCCCTGAAATGTGCATTTTCATGCTTTGGCCATTATTTACAGCCAGTATTTTTCCATGACTACATTTACGTAAAATTCCGGAAAGTAAAAAAAAACAAAAAAAAAACCTGGTCCACAAATTTGCAGAATCCATGTGTTTCAGGAAAAGCTGGCCTGCCGCAGAATCGCTGGATTGGATTCATAGAAATCTGAACTCACCTGGTTCCATTGCAGATTTCTCCAACATCCCTAATGGCAACCCTGTGTTGAATTTTCCTCTGTAATATGGGATAATAATAATAATAATAATAATACTGAAATAGTAGGATCATTTTTTTAAAAGTTTGGATTCACTGTTGTTAGGGTCTATCTAGTTGTTATGAGGGAAACATGGAAAGAGGAGACCCATATTTCCTTCTCAAAGTTTATGCAGGAAAGTTGGCTGGCTGGCAGGCAGGGGGTACTTAACCCTATCCCAACCATAGGTGTCCATAGCACATTTCATTAGGGTGTGCATCCAGGGATTTTTTTAAAAAAACACAAACATGTCTGATTCATTTATTCATTAAACACTGTAGACACGGATGCCGTACTCCACGTTAAGTTTGCCTGACTGCAGGAGGGCAATTGCAGCTGACCGGGGGGGGGGGGAATTGAGGACACTGGCCAGAGGAGGAGCTTTCAAAACAATATTACCCATCAGGGGTCCTCCTCCTGGCCTCTTTGAAGCATGGCTCCCAGCAGAGTGACGTTTTCGCTCCTGCTGCCAGGGGCGGTGACAGTGGAGATGCCAGAGGGCAGCCAGAGGACCATTCCCACCGTGTCTGGATCCCCCTCTGGATCCCCATTCAGTGTCCCCCTCAATTCGGCACTTATTGCTTGAGACATTAGAGTGTGCCTGGGCACACCCGGCACACCGCTTGCGCACACATATGATCCCACCCACAGATTTTCCCTTAAGTCCCCATGCAGATCATTTTTAAAAGGCTCCCCCCTATCACCACCACCAAGCTTGGAAACCAGAGGTAAGGGCAGGGGAGAGGGAGGTCATCTCAAGGACATTTGTAGAAGACAAGGGGTGGGAGGGGTTAAGCATCCCTCCATCCTGCTCATCAACCCTCCCTTGAAATTTCCCTACCTCATTCTTCCACCCTACATCCAGCCCTTGGATTATCCTGCTGTATTCATGTTGCATCCTGTCACATTTGTGCTGCGGAGAGATTTTGTTTGTCTTACACTATTATTACTGTCTAGTGTGCAAGAAGAATCAACAAACTGGCATTTGCAAAGCTCCGTAATTCCACACACACACACTAGCTCCCCCTCTTTCAAGGTCACTAACAGAACACAATGTCTTACTGCTATGCACAGCTCCTGGTCTGAGTCCCTTGAAAGGAGTCAACATAGAGAACGGGGCATCTAAATTATTGATCATCCCTAATATGCATGATACACAACCTCAACTGTTCTCCCTTCACTGATGGAAGAGGAAAGCAGTCGACATACGTGGCCATGCTGAAGCCTGCGGTACTGTTTTTGTTTTAAGGGCTAGCTAAGGGTCCTGCTTGGGTCCTGGTGAATCAATATAAGATGGCAGGAGAGAAAGGCAGACCACTGCAACATGTAGCAGGGAGGAGCTGAACTCCTCATCTGTGCTTTTCAGCCAGAAATCTCTGTGCTCCTGGCAGGGGAAGGAGGATGGGTCGTGGCTCAGTGGTAGAGCACGTCCTGCGTATGCAGAAGGTCCCTGGTCTAGTCTCTGGCCATCTCCATGTTTGACTGGGAAAGAATCCTGCCTGAAGTCCTGGAGAGTTACTGGTTGTTGACAATACTAGGCGAGATGGATCAATAGTCTGATTCAGTGCAAGCTTCTGATGTTCCTCTGTTGTTCCTCTGTAACCTCTGGTTTTGGAATCTCTCTGGGGCTTGTCTATACGCTCTTTATACTCTGCCGTGGCTGTGCAGTTGCGCCCCGTTTATATGCGCAGCCTCCAACTCACAGCAACATGGTGCTATTCCCCATGATGCTGCCCCTTTTCACTGTTGCGTTTTATCACAACTTTTTACATCACTCCAATATCACCATGGTTGTTTGAGCGTCTGTCACAGTGATGGCTTCAGTTCAGATTAGGGGTGCCTCTACAAGAGCGATTAAAAGCTCTTTCAAGCCGCATTAAATTTTTCACCTCTACGAGAGCGGAGCACGAATCAGGAGTTGAGGCGCTTTTTCTGTCCGATTATGCGCATTATCGAATGCGCGTTGAATAGCGAGTTTTAATTTACCACAGGAGTTAAAGCGCCTTATGACCATGTAAACATGCGATGCTCCACATGTCAACAACTTTAAAGCACGTTTCATGTAGGCGGTAATGCGGTTCACCACCCGTCGTGTGTAGTTATTAGATGTAAATGCGCTTCCACGAAGATGTGCATAATCGGGCAACCAGGTGCCAAACCGAATTCTTCTAGAGGAGACCTAGGAGAGTGGGCATAGTTAGGGGGCAGATCCCAGTGCAGGGTAGGTGTAGGAGGGCAGGGCAGGGGACGAGCTCGACAAACCCCAAGTGTTTAGTAATGGCTGGCATGGCAATATTAAAGTCTGGGGAATGAAAGTAAGGGTCATCATGATGTATAATGCATGAATTTGATGAACTATAGCAGCGCAGATGTGCAGCTACAGGCTTTCAAAGTTGTGCAGAGTTGCCAGAAAACAAATGAACAAAAAAAAGGGGGGGGGTTCTATCCCTTGATCTTTGCTCCCCATTACTTCCTCTGACGACAGTGCTGTGAATTTTCCTGACTGGATATACTCCTGCCATGTGACCCTCTCAATGCCAGTTTGCAGCAGCGATGCTGTAGGGTTTGGGGGGAATGAATAGGCAAAGCACCCACTGAGAAACACTCTACAGTTTCTTCTGAGGTGCAGTGATGATGAGATGGAAAGCCGTGATGGGGAGGGGGGCAATGCCCCCAATGCTTGCCCACGCGGTGCTTTGAATTCTCCTCCCCCGTCTTATATTATCTGGGCAGCAGATTCCATTCTAAAAGACGTTGGCCACCATCACATCCAGTTTGAAATGATTACTAGAATGCCGTTACTCATGGCAGCTTTGTGCTTGGAAATGGCAATGGCCGAATCCTCTTTACACTACGTGCCACCTAATGCCATGTAGGTGACGGACAGCCGCATATCCACCTAGTGACGGAGGCGGGAGCAGCAGGCCTGACATTGGGTTGATATACACAGTTGAGTGGCATTTCAGCCTGAAAACGTTTCCTTTCAGAGCATGGAAGAGTAAGAGCTGCCTCACATGCCATGGAGCCCACCCTTCTGTGTATCTGTGGGTGCGTTTACAAGAGCGATGTAAAGCTCTTTCGAAGCGCATTACCAATTTTACCTCCACATGAACGGAGCGCAAATCAGGGATTGAGGCGCTTTTTCTGTCCGGTTATGCGCATTATCGAATGCGTGTTAAATAGCGAGTTTTAATTTACCGCAGGAGTTAAAGCACCTCATGACCATGTAAACAAGCGATGCTGTGCATGTAAACAACTTTAAAGCGTATTTCATACAGCCGGTAATGCACTTCACCGCCTCTCGTGATTAGGTATTAGGCGTAAAAGCGATTGTGAGAAGATGCGCATAATCGGGCAACCGGGCGTCAAGCCGAATTCTTGTAGAGGGGGCCTCTGTGTGAGTCAGTGTTCTCGTCATGCCTGATTGGGAGGAGCCATGAAGCATGCAGGGGCACGATGTGCAGCCTCCTCGTTCTTCTGTGGGCCACATAAGACATATTGTGCAGTGTGCAGCTGAGCCTGATGTTTTTAGTTACTTAAGTGTAGCTATATGGCCCTGATATGGTCTCCACTGGAGTCAATGGAAGCTCCCCCATCCCCTTTTTAACCTTCCAGTGTGTGTGTGTGTGTGTGTGTGGATTTTCAGAAAGAAATTGGTTGGGGGAGAGGTTTAATCCTGCTCCTGATCTGAATAATTAACTAAAGTGCAAATAAATAAATAAAGTAAATAAAACTATTAGGCTCAGCCCATCCCGGACCGCCACAAGGATTTTGCTGCCTGAAGCAAGGTGCTGCTGCTGCCCACCCACTCATGCTCACTTGCACAGACAGTCAGTCAGCCAGCTTGCTCCTTTCCTCCTCTGTGCCGACACCATTGCCCCCCGCGCTTCCCTTGCCCTGCCCATGTGTGCCCTGCTTTGGTAGTTGGTGCAAAAAAGCACCGGCGAGCCACCCTCTTGGTTGTCCGGTGGGAGCGAGGCTGGCCTGGAGCCAGGGCTGCCCTCCCAGGGACTTGTGTGATGCCTCCATTTCTGTGGCAGGTGGGGAGGGCGACCTCTTCCAGGAGCCCTGCGGTTGGGGTACAATGCAAGAGCAGCCGGAGAGGCAGGAGCAAGTGAGGGAGATCGAGCCAGTGACCGGGGAGGGGGGGGGAGGGCGAATGAAGGTGATGACAGCAGCAACTCCTACTTCCCTCCCCACCTGCTCACTGGCCACGACGGGGGGCGCCTGCGAGAATCGACCCAAAATATTGCAGGAGCGAGCAGGACCTCTTGCAATATTTCGGCTGACCCTGCCAGGAGTCTTCAGTGGCTGGGGAAGAAGGTGGAAGAGACAGGCCAGGAGGTCAGCTAGCAAGAAGGGAGGTGGGCAGGTGGGTGCCCGAGAAGGAGGTGGCATCAGTGGTGGTGGCATAAAGCAGTGGGAGGGAGGGAGGGAGAGTGGATGGCTGGCTAGGCAGGCAGGCGGTGGCAGTGGGCCTTTCCTAGCAGAGGAATTGTGTCATGCTGACATGTCTGAGCACACCGTTGGGGCACTGCTGTGCTAGGGATGGAATGAAAGAGGCTGAGGTTGTAATAGCCTGCCGATTTCAGCCTGCCCAGTTACATGATTTGATCCTACCTAAAGTCAAAGAGCAGTTACGATTAATTAGGTGGTGGTGGTGGTGGTGGTGATGATGATGATGATGATGATACTTTAATTATCCTCTATTCCAACACAGCAATCTATTGCTGGAAATCTAGCACAGAGAAGTTCACATAGGATTTCACGATTCTACCTCTCTTCAAATCCCACCTCCAAAGCTACTGTTTTCACCAAAGCCTTCTGGACAACATACTAACCCCAGCATTCTATTGCAATTAAGTCTGAGCACATGAAATTGAAATGATTGCACATTCTGCCTCCTTTTCCTTCCCCTTCCTCTGTAGTCTCTCTTGTGTCTCTTTCTAGGTTGTAGGCTCACTGTGGTAGGGGCCATGTCCTCTCATTCTTTGTAAAGCACCATTTACATGGATGGCACTACACACACACACATCAGAGAGAGAGAGAGAGAGAGAGAGAGAGAGAGAGAGAGAGAGAGAGAGATGCTTGCCACATGTTCAGAAGAGAAGCACAACATAATATTTCATATGCTGTTTTGGATGTGTGTGATTGGCATCTTGCACATTGCAATAATGATGCTGCAATTTTGCTATGGCGATTCATGACTGACATATCATGTGCTACTTTAATGGCCAGTAATGACAAAGCTCGGGAGGTGATGTTCATTGATTTTATAATCCCTCAGTTGATCACAGTAATTGATGGTATAATCATGACTAGCGTCCTAGTTGTTTCACTGATTTTTGCATGATCCGTTGCATCACTAAGATGGCTCACATGAACTTTCATAGATTCAATAGCAAGGAATTCCTGCTGCTAGGGTAAGTGGTTAGATGTATTCCCCCTCTCGCAAAGGCTGCACCTTTTCCCCCTTATTCAGTTCCTTCACCACTCCAAGGACGTGGATGGTCATGAACTACTCTGGATGGGGAGTTACCTTCCCTCCCCACTCCCAGCTGTGAAATGTTTTTAATGCAGAAGACTGTTAGGTAGGTGAGGCAGACTGAGAAAGATGCAGGCAGAGGGTTTTTCTACATGAGGCATTTATTGTGTATTTATCATTCCTTACTCACGATTGTTTACAGCTTCTTTAGATAACATTGTTAGCCTCCAGTTTTGCTTCTGGTTTTAAACAGCAGTTTGGGCAAGTTTTTTAGAGCAGGGAAAATGTGGTATTATTTAAAGAAAACAAAAGAAAACTCTATTTACACTTGTGTGTTTGTGCTATTTCACTATACCACAGCAACACCTAGAGGTATAGTAGTGGAAAAGCAGGAAAGGAAACTTTTTTTGTATCTCAATTCTTGGATCTCAATTCTGCAACGAAACTGAAAGTAGATCACAGTGGATTAACAGCCTCATATAGAAAAGCTCAGAGAAACAGAGATGAGTTGGAGCTCTAGAAACATTTTATGGTGCTGGGTGCCCCCTAAAAATCCAATGGGGAGCAGTGAACTTTAAGCAATTTGTTGGGGGTATTAATGCTGTCAGCATCCACCTATCCTCAACCTGTATATTTGTAAATAAAAGAAAATGTTTCAAATGCCTAGAAATCTCCAGTGACCTTATTCAAAGGAAACCAAAGACTGGATTAAGTGCTGGAATATCTGAAACGACACTGTGGAGAGAACGGAGGTGTACATAAAACTCCCTCCCTCCCTCCCTCCCTCCCTCCCTCCCTCTCTCTCTCTCTCTCTCTCTCACACACACACACACACACACACACATGGGGTTCAGATTCGTTCAAATTAGGCTGATTCAGATAGATTTAGGAGATGTCCAAACTGAACTAAGGCTCCTCCAAAGTGGATAAATCTGTATCTGAACTCTCCTTAAGCTTCAAGATTCAGAGGAACATAGGGACACAGATAGTGTTTCTCAAAATTGATACATTTCCCCCCAAGGTTTCCATATATGAAAAACCCAGGGTGGAGGAGAGGAGGGGATGTAGCTTTTGTGAGTGGCAGCTCTAGCTTCTAATCAAAGTGAATGGTTTTACCAGAGCTCTCCAATCCCAGTGCTTCAGGGGATGGGATGTTGAAGTAATATATCGTAGCTCTTCACTAGTTCCCTCTCCCAGAAGAAGAAAAGTTAAAAGAGGTTTAATGGGGCCTGTGGGCCCAGGGAGACTGCTTTCTTGAAAAAATGATGGATGTTCTAGCCGTTCTGTCTCTGCCACTGTATGCTCCACATCCATCATCCACCCCTGTCCTATTGCACTTTTTTGGTGAACTTTGGTGCCAACTGAGCAGAAACCAAAAAGCCTGGAACTGTTTTTTGTTCATCATAACTCTCTAGCATCTCCACCTATCCTTCTGACATTTTGCAGGATCCTTGCTTAGGGACACCTCTATGGCATGTTTTAGGCTGACCAGATAAAATCCAGGTCAGGGCTCATGTAACTTTAACAGTTGTAGAGAAAAGGGAATTTCAGCCAGTGTCATTTGTATGCAATTAGTACCTGGTGAAATTCCCTCTTCATCACAACAGTTAAAGGTGTATGTACTGTACTAGAGTGACCATATACAAAAGAAGGCAGGGCCCATGCAACTTTAACATTTGTGATGAAGAGGGAATTTCATCAGGAACTAACTGCATACAAATGACACTGGCTGAAACTCCCTTTTCTCTACAACTGTTAAAGTTACATGAGCCCTGACCTGGATTTTATCTGGTCACCCTACATGTTTTATTTTTTATTCAAATTGTCCAAAAATAATAGATCACTTACTACCACCACCCCAAACACTACACACACACACATATCCTTCTTAAATTTTGCAGATTCCTTAAGTAGGGCCACCTCTAATCTGTAGGTCATTTTCATAATAATTGCCCCCCCCAAAAAATGTAGCGGGGTAAGTACATCCTTTTTTGGAAACCCCGAAATTGTAAAGGCTGCTCTTGCACAAAGCTCCCAGAACTTATTTATCTGAAACTTGGCATGTTTCCCTCAGAAGAGGCAACTATCCCTGCAAATCTCATCCAATTCTGCCAAGAAATGAAACAGTTATTGGTGGTTCCCTTTAAAGAAAAAAACAACATCTAAAGGCATGCAGCACATAACCTTCTGCACATAAGGGACTACCATGGCTGCACATTTCACTCAATTCTGACAAACAGAAAAAGATTTTAGCCATTTATTGATTTCCAAGACATGATCTCCAAATAAAGAGCTGGATTCAGATCCAAGTGGGTGGCCTCGAAATTTATCCAAGCTGAATCACACTCAACCGAATCTTGTGGTCAGTGCTCACCCCTGAAGTATATTTGTAAGTTTTGCATACTGAGTGACTATTTTTTTTAAAAAAAACACATTAAATGAGTTTATGCATGAGATAAACCTGCCAAAAGCACAAAGCCCTTCAATCAAATAACAGGATTGGCTGTCCTGTGCTAATATGATTGCTATAGTTATAGTGATTATATAAAAAGTTATCATAAAAAAAGTTCTTTGAATACACTGGGATTTGTTTTGTTTGCAAATTAAACTTCACTTTGAAACTTCTCCCACCTTAATGAAGTGTCTTTTCCCATACTAAAACCTGAATTATTGATCCAACATTAAATTTAGACTGTATACGAAGCTCTATTATGCACTACGCACACTGAGTGCATGCTATAACTCATAAAACGTAATAATGATGACAGTGAGAAAAGTATACAAATAACTTCCAAAGTCAGGTTTAGATTTAAATTACCCATTTTGTTTCAGCTTCACGCTTGGAGTGAATTCCATTCCAACAGATGGCCCAATTTCAATGGCCCAATTTCCGTCCATCCTCTTTTTAAGCTGGATTCCTGGTGAATTACACAACTCAAGTCAACCCACATGGCAATTTGGCGGTGCACCCAAGCTGAATCATTTTGTATTTTTGCAATTGTTCAGTCAATATGATAAAAATGTTCCAAATGAATGCTTTTTATTGTCCGTCGTATATTGTGACGGAACGTTCCAAGTGATGCGTGTACATCCCCTGCCCTGTATGTCTCCCTCCCTCGGTAATCTGCTTGTTTAGATAATTTAATCCTACAGTGAATTTACAACAGGAGTCACAAGCAATATAGGTTAGAGTAAGACACTCTTCTTCACTCCAATTTGGCTCCCTGTGATGGGGGGCTGTTATTAATATGCTGGAATTTTTCTGACTACCCCAGTTTTGTAAAGCAGAAAGTTAGGTCAAGCATTTCGAAGTTGTTAACTCCTAACTGCCACTGAACATGAAACAGCCTTTGCATCCTAGAGGGTGACTCCATGATTTTTCTTTTGCCTTCTTTTTGGGGTGGGTGGGGAGATCATTGCTTGATTTCTGAATACTTGATGATTCTCAGATGAATGTATGTATGAACTGTCATGTTGGATCCAGACATAGTCATACTTAGACTAGATCCATTGAAATCAATGGGACTTAAGTTAATCATGACTAGCATAAATCCAATCGATTTCAATAGATCTATTCTAACTATGCTTACACTAACTATGTCTATGCCTGGATCCAAACCATTGTGTTTAAGTAAGGGATTTTCAACTTTTGGTGACCCCTCATGGGGAAAGGCAGTGTAGGACAACTGGAGGGTTTAAGAGAAGGATAAAATCCTAAGTTAGGTGGAGCTTTTCACCCTATCAGCCAAGAGCTGGGTGGATTTAATGACCCCCTGAGAAAGGGCCATTATAATTCATATTGGATTTGTAGATGGTGTCCCATCATGATTTTGGAATACGGCAGCTCAGGACGAGCCACTGCTTTGTTCGAATGATATTTTTCTGTAGGAGGGGACCGCCAGTATCCTACTTATGTACTTATATGGGCCTCAGTTCTCTGAGCGCTGGTCCTTACATACCCAAATAGTAATCTACACACAAAAGGCAGGCATCAGCAGGCTTGGGAAAACCATGAGGCTTGATGAAGTACCAAAGATTTTTAGGGGAGCAGGAACCCCCCAAACTGTCCAAAGAGGGCAGAGTGATGACTATCCCCAAAAAACAAAACAATGACAAACTGTTTGGGAGAAGAAATGAAATGGAGCCTCCTGAACAGGAGCACTCCATGGTACAACATTTTGTTACAGGTCCAATGTGTACCTTTTCTAATGCCAGTGTATTTCCCCCCAATCCAAATATTGTGTGGGCATGACTGAAGGTCTGCAGGCTCACCTGTGGAACAAATAATTGGTGCTGGGTTGGAGGCTCCTCAAAGAAGAACTGGTTTAGAAGCAGATGAAGTTCAAAAGGTTGGACAACCTGTCTGACATTGTAAAACTATCATCAGTTTCCAGTCAATCTCATGCAGAAGGAAACTGAACCTGCACAGTTGCCGCTGGAACTACTCATCACTTGGGGAAGATGCTCCAAGCGCATAATAATAGCTGATTTTATTTAAATATTTCTTTAATAGAAGTGATTCATCACTATGGTTAAGTGAATAAATAAACATTTAGAGTAAGACCAGGTGATACGAATGTTCTATCTGTGATAACTCATCCACACACGCAGATCATCCCTTGATGTTGCAATGTCCAAAGTCCATGATGGCTAGGAATATGTCAACATTTGTGAGTGTTTGTGTGTTGGGCAATGTGTGTATGTATATGTGTGCATGTGGGTTATGGTAGATTGTGTGGGATAGGTGATGTTCCTTACTCTGCCCCTCCCCCTCTCCATGAATGTCCGCCCCCCACTTCTTTTACTAATTATTATCTCACACTGAGGTTACAAACTCTGAGATGCATCTTTTAAACTATTATGCAGATGCATGCCTCTCCACTACTTTTAACAAACCCACTCCCAACTGAGCATGCGCATGATGGGAGAATCAGTTCCTGGATTCCTTTAGATATTGAAGATTTCCTGCAAGAGCCTTTACCATACCACGAGTGGTTTAATTGGAGCTCTCCTCACATCTGTCATCACAGAGCAGTCGCAGGAAATAATAGAATCCTGCTCAGAACCCTGTACCTCTTGTGCTGTGTTTTGTTCTAAGTGTGTTCTGTATTATTGCTCGGACAATTTCTTCAAGGTCTTTGATAGCAATAAACAAATTGCAGAGCCATTAAGACAATGGCTGACTTTGATGGCTAGTACATTCTAATCAGATCCCGCCATTCAAATATCTTATTACTGTGATTTTCCTAGAACACATCTTAAAGGGATGCTTCTCTTTACATTAAAGTCATTTCTCTTTGCTACAAGTAAAAGCCTGAAATTAAAGATGAGCAGGAAAAGAAATACTTCCCTCCCCATACTCCCTATTTGCTTATGTTGAGATTAACTTGATTTGGGAGATGAACCGGCCCCAGATGTCTCTCCTGGCATGGCTGGCTCCAGAGGGTGGCGGCATGAAGGGGCAGTTGCTGCCTGCCCCCCCCCAATAGAACAGAGAGCCCACTGAGGTGGTCTGCAGAAGCTAGACATAAGCTTCAAATAAAGGCATCAAGTGGTGTTGTTTTCTTTTCATTTAGACGTGACTAGCGCTGCACAATTAACAGGCAGCTCTAACATGGAAGATGGTAGCTCACTGCTTTAAATGTACCACAAAAGCTGGTGAAGTTTAGTTGCACCATACAGGTCATTGTGGTTTTCCCCAAAAGAATTTGGCATGAGGCCTGTTTTGCTCTAGAAATCTAACAGAGTGTCTTCGGTTACACTTTCTGTGTGCCGTATCCCCTGTTTTTTGCAGATTTAGAGAGGAATCCTATGGCCACTAGACAGTATTTGAGGGGCATTAGATGCTGAAGATTTCACCCTCTGAGGCTGTAGGCCAGAGGTGGGCAACTGTGTGTGTGGGGGGGGGGGGCAGGGGGCATTTTCATGCCCTGCACCCCCGGGCAAGATGCATTCCACAGGGTACCACACTTTCTGCTGGGGGTGGGGGAATTGCTCAGCTAAAATGGTCAAATTGCACCAGCCCTGAGGCCTGTCTGGGGAAAATAGCTAAATTGGTTGACAGAGAGGCTAAGAAAGCCTCTACAGCTCCTCCCACCCTGCCAGGCTCTTGCCGGCAGGGCTTAGGGTGGGTGGAGGGCTCCAAGAGTAGAGCCATCTATCCCCCAAACATCTAGCTGATCTGGTTGTGCTGTAAGGGTCTGCTGTTCAAGCCCCTCACCACCTGCACCAAATATTCTGAAGCCGGCCCCATGCTCTCAAGATAAGTACTCAGGAACACCTCAGAAAGGAGCAGAAAATGAGTTGTCATGTTACTCTATCACATCATACCAATTGTTGCCATCACAATTGCTGCTAGGATTGTATATGTGACTTCAAATCAATCCTGAGCTGGCCAAAATAGGTGATTTAAACAATCGCTTTTTAATTCATCCTTCGTTAAAGTTTTCAGACATAAACACTGGGTAAGTTTCCTGTTGTGCCTATGCACTCAGAGGAGTGACTGTTTGTGCAAAAGGGCTTTTATGCTTCTAAAGATAACCTGGAATGAGTAGGGATGTAGGGGTTTTGTAAAAACCCGTTTCTGCCTGCATTTTGCAGATTGATGGGGCCGTTCGTTCCATCATCCACTTGTCAAGGGCACGAGTTTTCTACAATTTCCCAAATGTGTGCAAATTTTCACTTGCGAAAATGTGCAAATCCCCCATATGCGCACAACCCCCCCAAATGTGCAAATATCCACCCAAATGTGCATTAACCTATGGGGAAATTGTGCATTTTTGGCTGGTGTTTTTCAACTTTATGTATTTTTCTACTAATATATTTCTGTAAAATTCTGGAAAGTAAAAAAAAACAAAAAAACCCTGGTCTGTGGAATCCATGGGAGTCAGGAAAAGTAGGTCAGCTGCAGAATCCTGAGGTCAGATTCATAGAAATCCAAACTCATTTGATTCCATTGCGGATTTCTCCAACATCCCTAGAAATGAGGAAGAACTTTCATTTTTAGAATGGGACAGGTGAGTGGAACTCCCAGAAGGCAGTTCTGCTGACTTGGCCTGATCTGGAAACAAGCATTTCCACTACTTTCTAGGGTTATTGTTAGAATCCTGAAAGCCTTGTAAACTGCCCAGAGAGCTTCGGCTATGGGCCAGTATATAAATGTAATTATCATCATCATCATCATCCCTGTTGTGCGAGTGATTGCTCCTACGAGTACATGATGTTGTTGTTGTATGCTGCTCTGAGGTCCCTTTTGGCTGGCAATATGCCTTGTAAATTCTAATAATAAACATGAATATAAACTTGTATGACTTTTGATATAAAAATCAAGAATGAGGGAAGGGAAAAAGGAGAGCGGTGGTGGAAGAAAACACTGCTGGGGAAGAAGAATGAGGAGGAGGAGGGAAGGGGAAGAAACAAGATGGTGGGTTGTAGGTCATTCCTTATGCTCTCCCGTTACAGGTTGTGGAGCTGCCAAAGATCGTGAGGTTTGGAATGGGGCCACAGGGTCATAGGCTATGTAGATGCTGCCATGGCAAGTACCTTCTTGGTGTTGCCTTCCCTGTGGAATGAGGTGATGGAGGGAACGTTCTTTTAGATCTTCCTCCCTAGCTGGAGAGCAATCTCATCTCACGTGTCGCCAGCTGTTGACTCTAAACGGTCCAGCTTCTGTATTGGTGATGGGGTGCGTGTGTTGCTCAACCTGAATCCTGCATCTCTTGCACAACCCTCATTGGCAGCCAGCTTCCTCCCCCCCAAAATGCATTCCAATTAAATTACACCCAAGGCAGCTACAAAATAGCCTCTAGCAGTTCTCTGCCTGGAGAATGTCTGGGTGGGGGCGGGGGGGGGGGGAGAGAGAGACAGGGAATGCTTAATAAGCATTCCGCAATGAAACCCCATAATGCTATTTTAACAGTCACTTTGAACATTAGAACCACACTTTAGTGATGGGGTGGGGTGGGGTGGGGAATGGGCAGGGAGGAATTTATTATTAATTGTCTGCTTTGCTAATGAATCCAGTTTGAAGACAAAGATGGGCTGCCGAACCACAAATTGGCTGGGGTCCACCCGCGGTTTTGAGTTTCCTCCCTTGTGAATAGGCCTGAATATTGAGTTTTAGGAATACGTTGATAGGGAGGCGGCCAATTTGCATCTGCTCACGCGAACATTTTAGGAGGCGAGTGTTATGGATTACCAATCCCTGCGGAGAACTCTTGCTTTTCAGGTGTGCTGGAATGATCCTTTAGGGAATGTGAGGCTGGAAAGGAAAACGCTTTACCGATGCAGCCTGCTGACTGGTATTCTTTTATCATCTTCATTCTAAAAAATGAACACCGCATATTGGAAAAGCTTGAAAATCAGAGTGGAATGAATATACGTAGATCAAATTCTTCCTCTTTTCATGAAACAAGCAAAACATGCAGCTGTTACTCACCGTGCCAGAAGACTCCCTTTCTCCATGCTGAGGGAGGCACAGAATGTCATATCTCTCACAGCAAGAAGAAAGGCGAATGAGTGATTGCGGGGGCCATGACATCCGTGGGTGTGGCCACGCCCACTGAAATCTTTCAGGCCACAGAGGGCCTGGTGGAGTGGGGGGCAATGTGGTTCCCTAGCCATTTCTGCACCCTGGCTGTGCAGGGTTAAAATCAAAGTGAAGATGTTTACTCAGTTCCACTAATTTCAGTAGCATCTGCTGAAAGGGGTACTCAAAAGGTTCTGATTCAAAGCAGACAGCTGTAGGGTGACCATATTTTGGAAACCAAAAAGGAGGACAATATGGTTGGCCCCCAAAAGGGTGTCCCTACCAACATGTCTGCCCCAGGGGGCGTGCCCACCTGAACATAGCCTTGGTCACATGTCCGATTTTACAGCATACAACTAAGACAAATCTGTTCTATATAACATCTTAATGTTAAAATCACTGAAAGAACAAGTGAGACATCCAGTGTATCTGAAATTAACTTCACTCACTCCTACTTTTGTAGCTTTTGCTGTACTTTGAAGTTTTTGTTATGCTCTGTGTTAGGCTGACCAGATAAAATCCAGGTCAGGGCTCATGTAGCTTTAACAGTTGTAGAGAAAAGGGAAGTTCAGCCAGTGCCATTTGTACGCAATTAGTTCCTGCTGAGATTCCCTCTTCATCACAACAGTTAAAGGTGCAGGCACTATACTAGAGTGACCATATACAAAAGAAGGCAGGGCCCCTGCAACTTTAGCTGTTGTGATGAAGAGGGAATTTCACCAGGAACTAATTGCATACAAATGACAGTGGCTGAAATTCCCTTTTCTCTACAACAGTTAAAGTTACATGAGCCCTGACCTGGATTTTATCTGGTCACCCTACACTGTGTGATACATTCTCCCCTTCCCTCAAATATCTTTTCTGATTGTATCTTCACTCTGCTGCAAGCTGCTGCTTAACACGGCTTGCTGCGGGCTGGCTGACTTTTTTATTTTTAAGGTTCAATTTCTTTTAAAAAAACTTGTGTATGATGTCAGAAGTTTCTCTACTCTAACATTAGGGTGGGTGTTGTGGGCGGCAGACACTACTTCACCCATTCACACTTCTCACTTATATACATTAGCTTCTCAAGGCTTTTGCATTGGCACCACTTTTCACATCCAGACTTTGAACTCCTGTCTACTTCCTGCACATACACGCGACTCTTGTCCCCTCTACAAGGATTCGCTTTTGCGCCCGGTTAGGCGATTATGCGCATAATCACAGAAGCGCATTTACACCTAATCCCTCTGCACAAGAGGCGGCGAGAGGCGATGAAGCGCATTAACGGATGACCAAAATGCGCTTTTCAAGTAGTTAATGCGCATAAGCGCTTGTTCACATGGTCAAAATGCGCTTTAACGGCCGGAGCAAAATAAAACTTGCTATTTAACGCGCATTTGATAATGCGCATAATCGGAGAGATAACGCGCCTCTACGCCCGATTTGCGCTCCGTTCTTGTAGAGGTAATTTTTTTTAAGCGCCTTGAAAGAGCTTTAAACCTCTCTTGTAGAGGCAGCCTCTGAGACCCTCTTTCTAATGCCCTGCATTGCATGCCAGCATGATGGGGCTAAGTTACAACAGGTGTCTCTGTGTTGTCTCTACGGCCTCTCTTGTCTCTCTCTCTAAGTCATTGCAGCCAAACCAAAGCCTACAGTCTCAAACAATCAATCTCCCTCCCTCTTCCAAACTCTCTCAAAGGTCCAGCTGAGCTGCACCCTTGTACCCTGTGGCCAGGGGGAAGGGTGCCAGCTCATTGCTTAGTCACGTCTGGTGACTCTTACTTTAAAAATCACCTCCGCTGCCAGCTGCCTCTGCCTGCACCAACACTGGATTCTGAGATGCTCTTAAAAGGCTCGGTGTGGCACGCCAGCCTCTCAGGGCTCAGCTACAGCCATCTCTGAGTTGTGTCTTCAGTCTAACTCTGTCTCTAAAAGATATGCCAGCCAGCCAAAGCTGCAAATCTATCTATTTTTCCTCTGACACACACTTCAAACATTCTGCAGTACAGACAGAGCCTAGTTCACAAGTGAACAAAGTGAAGTGGAAGGGAAGGGGTAGCAAAGCAAAGCAGCGACATGCCAGGTTCCAACATCTGCAACAACAGGACATCTGCAAAGATGAGAGCCTCTCTCTCAACTGGCACCTCACTGTTGGTCATGAGAGTTTTTCTGTAAGAATGACACTTCATCACCCATGATGCAGAACACTGAGAAAAAGACCTCTGGCCCATTCTGTTTTGCCCTGTGGGCTGCTTTGACTGGCCTCTCCTTTCCCACATTTTGATCTGCTGAGCTCCAGGTGCCAGACTGCCCACCAAGCCTGCAATAGGAAAGGTGCTGTGCTCACCTAGCACTTCTTAGCTAAAAACTCGAGATCCCCTTGATGCCAAGGGCTGAAGCTGCTTAAGGTGCGAGACAACAAAGAGGAGGTTTGACAACCTGAGTTTGAAGGGTATGGCTCCAGTATTTTTTAAAAATAATAATTTTAAAACCTCAAACTTTAAAAAAAAATATACCAGTAGCAAGTCACCAGTTCAAAATAAGCTAGCCACAATACAATACACTTCAAAATGTAATGTAGCCTAGAAGTAGCAACAGCCACAAAACCTTTTCAATTTAAAGCTAGAGAACCAAATATGTTTTAAAGCCCTCTTCAAAGCCATGATGAATGGGGCCAGTTGTATAGCTCCCAGGCAGAGGATTCCATAGGCAGGGGCCATCACTCAGAAGGCTACATCTCTGGGCCAATATGTAGGGGCGCCATAGTTTATTTTAAATTGCCTGGATCCAAACGATTTAAGACTTTGAAAGTAAGAAGTCAGGACTTTGAATCAGACCCAGAAATGCATTGGCAGTTAGAATAGGGGGGAACAGAATTGTTGTAATATGACCCAACGATCTAGCTTCAACAGGGACTAGAGCAGTCGTATTCTGTACCAGCTGAAGCTTCCGAATCCTCTTCAAATGCAGCCCCATGTGGAGTGCAGCACAATAGTTTAGTAGGGATGCAACATGCATGCATAACTAGTTGTCTGTTTCCAGAATCTGAAGGCCCCATTTAGCTCATAGTTGTTCTATAACTCAATTTACATAATTCAAACTCAAGGTTGCTAACATACTACATCACTTCAAATATAGCAACCTGTTCTATACACCACCGGTATAAAAGGAAGCATGATCTCAATTGCTTAGTTTTTTTTAAAAGATCCATCAAGAAAGATTTTGAAAAGTAATTCTTGATGGGCAGAGTTTAAACAAAATAAGATTGCTAGAGAGAGAGAAGGAATTTTCCTTGGCTTAATGGTTATTTACTGTCTTATGTAACATGGAGGAGGCCAAATCAGGGAAAGTACAAGAAAGAGTCCCACCATCATGTTAGCCACAAAGAGATCCTGGCAGGCAAAAGTGACTTCCATCTGTATTCCACATCATTGGACAGGAGGAACTGCATTATTGATAATAACACTTTGCTGTTCCATTACTTACATTTTAATAGAAGATATTTTGTTTTCGGCCCACCCACCCTCCAAAAATTGCCATTAGCTTTAGAAGCAACTTCTCTGAAGAATAGAACACTGGGTACAGAAAACAAAATGTCAAGGACAAATTGGTTTGGACCACAGACTTGAGGAAGGTTGCATAAATCTTTTAACAGTTTTTCACAGCAGGTTAAAAATAGAAATGTGTATTAGTTTGAGTTGTTTAGGTTTTGGTCTTGTTTGGAGTTGGTATCCAAATTTTGTGCTCAACAAAAGATAAGGTTAGGGCAGCAATCACCCTCCAGATGTGTTGGTTCACCATCTGGAGGGCACTGGGTTGGGGAAGGGTGTGGCTAGTGCTTCTCTCAGATGAAATCTATGCTTGGAAATTAGGAAGAACTGAAGGGCCAATTTTAAGTCGATTTTTTCCTGAGCTGAAGGCAAGGTGAGCTGTCTCTTGTTTTTATTAATAGTAGCAATTACATTTGTTGGTTGCCCTTCTATACGCAGAACTAAACCCACAAACTCATAATGAGATATAGAAACTACAGTTATTCTGATCCAAGAGTTCATTGTCCCTGACCTATATAGGGTGATGAAATGTCAGCCCTTTAGGCATCTTTCCCCAGTCCTTCCACCAAGGAACAGCTTTAAGAACAAGAGCAGAAACCATCCTCAGAAGGAGCATGCCTGGCCCTTTGGGAGCTTCCTTTGCTGCAGTCAGTCAGTAGTAAGAGAATCAGAGCTATCCTATGTCAAAGCGAGGGAGGGCCATTTACTAGATCTGACCCGAAATTTCTCAGAAGACATTTTTTTTTCTGAGAACATTTCTGAAACGTTTCTTTCTCTCACCTCCATTAGGAAAAAACAGCCATTTTGCAGAATTTTCTCCACTTGTTCTCCATTATCACAGCCGGCCCTAGCAATATTTATTTATTTATTATTGTTTTATTTATTGCATTTGTATACTGCCCCATAGCCGAATGGGAGGGGGCTCTATCACCTCCTTCGCTTCAGGTAGCAAAATGGCTCGGGCAAGTCCTGTCCACCATTTTTAAAAAAAAAATGGTGGCCACCACCACCCACCCCATAATGTGATGAAACAATGCTAGGTCTGGGCAAAATGGTAGCCAGGCTGCCAACACACTTACTGCTGTCACCCTTTGCAGTGGCCACTGCCACCTTACAGCAAAAGAAAGAAGCTGTGCTGCTGTCTGCCCCTGCTAATGGTGAGCCCCAGAGAAACTGTTGCAGAACTTCTCCTCCCGTTTGGAGAAATCCCGTACCCCACTCCATTGCAGAGCCTAATGCAACAGTCTTGCTGGCCCAGCTTCTTTTCGCTCTAGCCCATGCCGTAGACACTTCAACGGTATTGTCCATCTCCACCCCTGTTTTTTGGTTCCTAGCTATGTTAAATCACTGTTCCCCTTTTACCTTCTTTTTGACTTTTGTGGGATGCCAGGTTTACAGCTTGTTGGTGTGATGACTTGCTACAGTTGTCATCCTTTAGTATTTTGCTCTTTCGAGGCGATGCCAGCAAATCTATCCTGAGCCAAGCTCAGAAAAACCCATCTGAAAGGAGAGACAAGCTTTGGGAGCCCCTCTGCCCTTCTTCTCCTGCACAGATTAAAATCCAAATAGAAAGGGGGCTGCCATCTCCCCTGACTGGTCAATATTTCACATGACTTGAACAAAGCCTTTGTCAGCCAGGGATCCCAGGGGCCTTGGCATCCAAATCTGACATCACTTCAGCTGCCAAAGACCCCCACAATCCTCTTGAAATTCACCCTGTGCAATGTCATCATGTAGGGTGACCATATGAAAAGGAGGACCGGGCTCCTGTATCTTTAACAGTTGTATTGAAAAGGGAATTTCAGCAGGTGTCATTTGTATGCATGCAGCACCTGGTGAAATTCCCTCTTCATCGCAACATTTAAAGCTGCAGGAGCAGCCCCTGCCTGGCAAACCAACTCTGCAGCTGTACATTCAAAAGGGAAGCTTCCCTTTCATTTTCTTGGCATAAACATTTTTATTATGATCTGGAATTCCTAGTTCTGGTCACATGCATAATTTGAACTGAGCATGGGGTCAAATTCTAGCTGAGCCATCAATGTGGTGCCTTTAAGCAAATCATTTGGTACAACCTTCCCTTAGGTATGTCCAGTCGGTCAGGTTTTGGTGAAATTTGCATGGGCAAAATTAGTGGAGGCTGCTTGCCCTGATTTCGGTGGGGCTGTGAATCCATTCTGTGTTTTAGTCGGAACCAGCCAGAACTCTGAAGGAGTTATCTAATGTACTGCACCCATGTTGGGGGTATAGTTCAGCACCTTGGATATTACCTTTAGAGTTCTGGTTGTGGCTCAGCACCTTGCATATCTCCTTTAGAGTTCTGGCTGGTTCTGACTAGAACCCAGAATGGAATCACAGTCCCACCGAAATCAGAGCCACCAGCTGGATAAGGTGTTGCAGACAACATCACATTTAAGATGATGGTATGAAACTTTGTGTCTTTTAAGATAGGTGGAAACTATCCATTCTCCACAATTAGACGTGGGGAGTAGCTTTTGCCCCAGGCCATGGAACAAACTAAACCAGCATAGGCGAAGCTATTAACAATAGGAACTACCCATATATATCATTGCGTTGATAAGTGCCATTTTATCGAAGGCTAAAAATACCATTCACGTAAATGAAAGGGCCTGTTTCTGCTTGTTTGTCTCATGGGAAGAGTCTTGCTGAAATCAAGTTCATTTGGCATCTGTGTCAAACCCCAGAATCAGCTTCTCCAGCTACTTTTATATAGGACTGCTGTGTTCACATTCTTTCAATAACTGGTTTCTCTACCTTCTCTCCTTTCTTTCTGCAAGCATTGAAACCAGTGTGGTTTAGTGGTTAAAGCAGGGGTGGGCAACTTGTGGCCCTCCAGATGTTGTTGGACCGCAACTCACATCAGCCCTAGCCAGCACAGCCATGAGTTAGAGCAGAGGTAGGCAGACTTCAGATGTGCAGGGTCTATTTTGCTTTTCATCAGAGGTCTACACAGTGACAAAACCGTAGCTCAGCATGTGGAGTAAATTACCCAATGCACCCCATGAATAACAAACCACATATATCCATGTAAGTTATCAGAAATCAAGGATTCTAACACAATGCTCTGGACTAGAGCTGAACCAAGACCCAGTCAAATCAAACAACTAATACTCCTATTTTACAGATGAGGAACACCAAAGCAGGGAAATAATCATTTAGCCCAAAGCCAGCCATGCCAGAATTTTATTTCTTCCCATTTTGCTTGCTCTCCTTAAAGCATTTGGAGTAAGAAACCAATGGACATCTATTGCAAATCACCCAGAAAACTCTACCTATTGATACTAATCTACCTTTTGCCCACTCCAAGGTTAAAGCAGAGGCGGAAACTTGTGGGCCCTCCAGATGTTTTAGCCTACAACTCCCATGATCCTTTCCCATTGGCTATGCTGGCTCAGGCTGAAGGGAGCTGTAGACTAAAACATCTAGAAGGCCATGAGTTGTCCTCCCTTGGATTAGTGTCCAATTCAGATCAGAGAGATGTGGGTTCTAATCCCCACTCCACCATGAAGTTCACTGGATTACTTTGGGCCAGTCACATCTCTCACCTAACCTGAGCTAATCCTCAAAGAATTGTTGTGAGAATGAACTGGGCTTGGGGTAACTGTACACATCACCTTGTGCTCCTTGGAGGAAAGATGGGATATAAATTAATAAATGCTAATAAGGTTCTCCCTAGCACACATCTAAGTAAGCCGTTTGTTGTCCATTGTTTCATTAATGAGCACCAACAAGCAAAGTCAAATGGAATGTTGTTTTTTAATCCAACATCTGCCAGAGACTTACATTATCACAAACAAGGCAGGCTAGCATCTTGTCTGAAAGACTAGCTATGGAAAAGACTTTTATTATTTATTTAAGTAAAAGAGGCCCAAAATGGGACAGGCGCGCCTGTTCAGCTCCAAGCATTTGACAGCTCTTAATCACTTAATGAACAAGCAAACAAACAAGAAAAAACAGGAAAACATTAATACAGAGAGCTGTAAAATGTGCCAAATTATTTGGTAGGGAAACCACAGAATATGCAAAATAAGAGATAAAAAATTGGACATTATGCTGCAGATGTGCTTTAAAAGTGGAATGGTAGGTACTCTAATGTGATTTCTTGAAATTGCTTTCTCTGCTTTTCTGTTATGTCCAGTGACCATATGGAAAAGAGTTGCATAGAAAAGGGAATTTCAGCAGGTGTCATTTGCATGCATGAGCACCTGGTGAATTTCCCTCTTCATCACAACAGTTGAAGCTGCTGGAGCCCTTCCCTCTTGATCAGATACAAAGGTAAAGAGCCCTGTCCTCCTTTCCATATGGTCACCCTACTGTTATGCTTACATGCTGTTTCAACTACTGTGGCTAGCTTAGCTTGTGATTGGCTGCATCCTATGCATCCTAGTTTTACTTGCTTGGAAGTAAAATCCCATGGAAGCCAACAGAGTAAACATGGTCAGGGTAGGGCTCAAGTCTGGGCATGTTAAATGTAAAATGCAAGTGATGAACATCCCCCTCTTCACGGGATTAACTCTTCACACTGGACTTGAGTAAACATGAGTTCAAAGAAGAAACTCAGTTTGCTAACTTTCTACTGTCTCCTGTTCCTGTGCTCTTTAAAGCTGCTTACTCTGTGCTCTCGAACAGGTGACTATGTTTACCTACATGTTGCGAAAAGTTTCAGCTGCTCATTTTTGCAATTAAGCTGGTGTCAAACCACAGGAGCCAACCTGGTCAGTTGGCAACCCTTGCTTCAAATTCTCTACAGTGTTAAAGGACTGTGCCTCGGCTTCTTTTTCCTGAAGGTGCATGCCTTTTGTGACACAATTTGACTCAAAGAAGAGCTCTGTAAACATTTTTGGCCCAGGTGAAATGTGCCTGGAAAGTCTGGAAATGCTTTTAGTCATTATGGAGTAAGTAGGCAATTGCCTGCTAATAGCCTCAGAATAAACCTGATAGTATTTCAGATCCCAGGCAGTGGCAAATTCTGAAGTTTCCACAGCCACAACAGTCAAGGAGAGTCCAAAACTGCAAACAGCATTGTCAGTTCATATCAACAAACGATTCTAGAAGTTTGCATTCTCTACCCCGAGCAGATATTTTGTAAAGCCAAGGAGTTTTGAGTTATCTATTCAAAATCAAGCCCTCCCAAATACTTTACATTACAAGAAGGAACAATATATTGTTGCAGGGGAGATTCCAACCCCCCCCCCCCCCCCCCGCTACTGTGAGGATTCCTGCTAAGCTCAGAGGGAACTGGGAATTCTGAGGAGGGTGGCAGAAGTCCCTGCTAATCAAAAAGTGCTGGTGCTGCATCTCCATCAGTCTTGGCTCCCCTTCACCACTGTTCCCAAGGTTTCAAATGAACGAAATTCTTTGCCCAGAAGAGATAAGCTGTAATTACTGTTAATGGTGCCATATCTGCTGTTTGTAATACTGGCGTAGCACTACAATTCAGCCAGTGGATGGCGCTGTTTCATTGAACATATAAAGCATTGCTGAGAAGGGAACTTTTCAATTCCAAATCTTGTGTTCACTGTCCAAAGCTGCCCATCGTAAACCCAGAAAGACTCCAGAAGAAGAAAGCCCGGTGAGGGTGTGGGATTTTTTTGCTTAGTGTAGAGAAGTTCTATCATTTAAGTAGAAATACAATGTACCGCACCATAGTGGAGGAGACTGGGACCAGGTGACCCGTGTGCCTGCTCAGACTGCTGAACAACTGTTTGATGGGAACAACCCTTGATGGGAAACTTCAAAGTCCCTCCCTGCTCTTCCTTCTTATTGTTCTCTATCTTGTAACTGTAGTTGCATGAACGCAGTGTTATCCTTCAAACAGAGGACACTGTAAAGTAGGAGACATGACTTGGAGGGTGGTGAAGAAGAGTACAATTTTTTAAAAAATTACTTTACAATTTTACTCTCTTTTTGTATCTTTTTACTGTGGAGAGGGCAGGGCACAATTTGGACTTTCCATCTCAAGTGCCAAAGTGTTTTGGGCTGTGCCCGTTCAGCCCTCTGTTTTTCAGAAGGATTCCCCATTCCCCTTTCCAGCTTTTGCTCTCCATGTGGGCACAAGGTATCAAACGAAAAGGCTTCTCAGTAGGCAACACTTTTTTTTATGCCAGGCAGGCTCTCCTAATTTTCCTCCTTGGCTGTGATGAGTGAGTGCTGTGTCGAGGGACTGCATTTGCATGGAACGGCGGGGAAGAGCGAAACAGGAGTGACAAAATTATTCATTTGTGTTTCCATTTCTCCACACCGGCTTGGCAAGCAAGTATTGTCTCCTGTGCCATGGAGAGATATGTTAATCTTTCGGTCTTGGCTCCTGTATTCTACCACCGAACATTCACTTCCTTCGTCTGTCTCCTTTAAATGTAACAATCTCTTTTTATGCAACATGTTACAAAAGAGTCTTTTCCAACAGTATGAAGGTAAATAATACTGAAAAGACCCAGTGAAATACCGATAAACAAAATACGCATGCATCCTGTACTGATATTCCTAACACATATCCCTTGTAACAACAAAAGAGTAACTATAATCTCATGGTCTCAAGGGACTGTAAACCTCTGAAGAATCAGATTGCCAACAACAGATGTGCATTGTTTTAATATTTAATAGCCAGCCTTTATAGATTTTAGGTACCTCTTCCCCTCTTATGATAGGTATATATTTTACTCTTTTATAAATTTTAATGAGTGTAAATGAACATTGTATCAATGTCTAAATGCTATTTCCTGATGTTTGGCCTATTGGCTGTGAATAAAGTTGTCGTTGTTGTTGTTGTTGTTGTTGATGATGATGTGCATTGTGTTTGTAAGTATTAATGTCTGAACATGAAATGTAGAGATATGCTTCCATCTGACATTTCATGTATTATTATACTTCCCACCGTTTTTTCCCTGTTTCAAGGAACCCAAGGCAGCTTACATGGTCCTCCTCCTCTCCCTTTTTATCCTCACAACAATGACTGCCCCCAAGTGACCCAGTGAGCTTCATGATGAATTGGAGGCTGGAATCTCGATCTCCTGAGTCCCAGTCCAACACTCGAACCATTACACCACACTGGCTGTCACATTCAGCATGTGTCTTGGAAATCTTCCAGATGTTGTTGTTGTACTACAACTCTCATCAGCCCCCGCCAGCATGTCCTATGCTCGGGGTGATGGGAACTGTAGTACAACATCTGGACAGCCACAGATTTTCCGCTCCTTGCCTAAGCATTAGATTATTTGGTCTTCTTTAACCCCAGCAGAATCTCCCCTTCTGCCTATTTGGAAAATAATAAATTGCAATCAGTATATGGACTTTGGCTAGCAGGGCTGTGTAGCCCACCTTCCTCAGTAGGTGAAATTGCCGTATTTTCAGGTGGGTTTTCACAGAAATGAATTAAAAATCAGCGATTTCTTCATGACTGACACAAACTTCCAGAACCTTGAGGCCATTCTTATATGTATTTTAATATCTATGAATTGTAAGCCTCTGAAATAAAGACAGTCATTTCTATGCTCAGAAACTTTTATCCTCTTATAATGAACACCTTTTAAAAGTAAATAAGTTATTCCTTACCTATCTTATGTATACTGCTATGTCACAGTCTCAGGAGCATCTCCTACACTCCCAATGATTTCCGTTTAACTTCCCAGACATGGTTATGCAAAACACACACCAGAGGAACCTTGGTCAGGTGAAAGAGGTGTCGTTCAGAATGCTACCACTTTGAGGGGGTCTTGCTGTCCCTCTCTTTTAAACCAGGAATTTTCCACATTGAAAAGAAACTTTCATTCTTTCTATAGAAATGGCCCAAATTAAAAGATCTTTTTCAGGGCTGTCTTTGTTTCGCTGCTTCGTTTGAGTTGATTCGCTCCAGCTTCTGTTGTATGCCCGCCACAAAGGAAGCTAGCCTAGGCCACACAGGAAGAGCTTTGAGTTTTCTCAGCACCACATTTGCTGATTGCAAATCCGTGATCAGTGAGGGAGAGATTGTATGCGGTAGCAGTCTTTTGCAGGAGCAGCTTCGGGGGATGGGGGTGGCATGGCCAGGCACCTGCCAAATGCCCTCAGCCCAGCAGGGGCCCACTGACAAGAACCCTTTGGAGTTGGTCATCCAGTGCATTCAAGTTGGGTCCTGCGTGATGTGCCGGCCACGTGGTGCACTGGGCAGGGCCATGCCCCCTAATGTCATTAGGCCCACAGAGGGATGGGCGGGTCACCCAGTCCCCCCACCCCAACTTACTTGCCCATCCCTGTTCTATTTCTTATGCATCCTGACTTGAACAAAAAGCAAGATAGCAGAACCCAGCATGCTATGTTTGGGGAAATGTTCCACAGTGACTTACTCTTTCTTCTAGTGAGCATTTTTTACCCAGCTGTCACAATGATCTCCCAAAGGTAGGCAATGCAGCCTACCATCTGTGCTACAGATTAGGCCTGATTAAGCAAAGGTGGGTTTTCAGTAGAGTGCGTTAGGATTTGCTTATACAAGCCTCGTTGACATTTGTGGGTGTTCTGCGGCCACGTTCCTGTGTGTAGCAGCATCTCCCTTGACAGTTCCTTACAATTGTTGCCATTAGGGCACAATAGCAAAATTGCAAGGCTGGTTGGACTCAGCAAGAAGGAACCAGTCACCCGAAATAATACATGGATTAAGATAAATGAGCTGGATTAAGCAAATCTCAAGAAACACAGCTCAGCTAGACAAGAAGGGTGATCCCTGCCATTAAAAAAATGCACACAAAACTATTTTTAGTATTAATTAAAATGAGAATATTGCTATTCCTGTCCTGTCTTCTAACAAATGCTTTTCATTTGTTAGACACATTCACTTGCTGATTAACTCTTTTGAAGAGTTTGGAGGTCATTCATCTACAGGAATGTCTGCAATATAAAGGGGCCATTCACAAAACTGGAATGTGTTATATCAAGCTCATTCATGTGGAATTTTATCTACCTATCTAGCCTTATTCATGTGTTCAATATTAGGGGAGAGTAAACATACAAGAAGAGCGGGCATGCTAGCTGCATCCCCTCTGTTGTCGTTTTCATCATCCTTTACATGTGGAGGGTGACTTTGTAAAGAGGAGAGCCCTCTGTGGCCTCTATCACACCTAATTCCTCCTCCCTTGGTTTGCCTCTGTGTGTTTTTAATCTCTGACGCAGAAGCGCGACAAGCTTATGATCCCTTTCACCTGAATAGCTGCTCTTTCGCTCCTTCGCTCTTCCACTCCACTCCACCCCTTCTCTTCCTCCTGTCAGTCAGGTCCTGTCAGATGAGCACTTCACCCAGACCACCTTTCTGCTAGGCAAAAATGGAATGACCCCTTTAGTCTGTCTTTTTGAGAGCATCGAGGGAATACAATCCTGTCTCTGCAGCGATTCAGGCATTGTATGATTTTTAAAAATGCTATCGAGCCTGGGATGCAAGATTTGGGTTTTCTATTGAGGCTTGGAGCTGGCTGCTGGGAGAGATTGCTTTTCCCTGCCAGGACCTGATGCAATCCATTCAAGCCCCCAGTTCCTTTACAACTACACAGAGTCTTAGGGCGCATTAAATGTGCTTAAGGAAAATAATCCAGACTTTTAGCATTTTAGGAAAGGCTGGGGAAGAGGCAGGGTGTCAGCAGGGCAGGCACGGCGTCATGTGAATACTAGGCTGCAAATCTGCACACCAGGCATGGCGAGAGTGCACTAAATTGCTGGTGTGATGGAGCTCTGTATCTGTGGAAGCTCTTCATGAAATCCAGAACACTGGAAAATTGCTGAAAATGAGGATCCACAAAAGATTGTGCAAGCTTTCCAGAAATCTTCCATCGGGTTAGGTAGTATAAGAAGCAGGGGAGTAACAGGAAAGTTAAAAAACTGGGTCAGATCGTATGACCATGAGGCCAGCAGGATAGGTTCAGTTACCAAAAATGGTGATGAAATGGTGATTGTAGACTAAGTCTGGTAGGTGTTGCGGATACCAGTTAAGACCTAGCATTCTGGGACAAAGAAACAGTGGCTACCCCCCATTCCCGAAGGAATAAAAACCAGCTGTAACACAGATCTGTCTCTTGCCCTGGCCAAGACACACAGATTCCTGAGCCAACAGAGAGCAGAAATAAAGAGAAGCATGATAGCCTTTATATTTAAATACTTACAACAAAATAGTAGAAGGGCAAACAATGGGTGTGTCCTGCCATCTTGTGGATGTTTATGGAGAAAACCATTTTGAGCACCATCAAGAATGCCCAATATTCAAAGAATTATCATTAGCCAAATAGTAATTTTCAAAAGTAAAATGCATTAAATTTTGATGCTTCCTTTTAGTATCAGAAAACATGTGCAGGTTTTCAACAAGAATTAATTTCTTTTCTTTACCTACATGTGGTTAAAATACAATAAATACCAAACAATGCCAATTCATTCTATTTTACAACATGCAGACAAAACATATCTTATTCCAGTAATCCTGAGAATAATTTCCAAATAAGAATAAACTTCTGTGGAATATGAAGAATAAGGGAGGGAGATAGTAAATTTCTGTTAGTGTCCAGTGTACTTTCATGGAGGGGATTGACGATACTGGATCTGTACTGCTGCTTAATTCATCTTGCAAGTTCGTGTTGTTTATTTTACAAATTTGTGATAAAATGCCACTTAAATATTTTAAAAACTATCAGGCAGATCAAATATTGCAACATGAATCAAGGAAAAGTACAGTTCCAGCTTCTCTGTGTTCCCCCTCAGAGAGAAGCTCACTAGGCGTCAATTTGAGATTAGGCCTTTTCTGTGGTAGCCCCATGTTTATGGAACACTCAACCAAAGAAAGCCCACCTGGTGCTGGCACTGACATCTTTTCAGTGAGATATTTGGACGTTACTTTTGGCCCAGTTGTTGTGGACTGCTTTTGTATGTTCATTCTAGGCTGTGAGCAGGAGACGATTTGGGGTATTTGTGCATGAACACTTTTCATATTGTATTGCTTTTCGATTATGTTTTTATGGTATTTCTTTCTGTTTCTATTATTCTATTGATTATGGTTTATATTGATTTTGCTTTGTTCTTCCTGTTACATTAATCATGGGTTTCACTCAGTCACCCCGTAACAAGCATTTAGGCTCTCTCGGCTGCTTATTTATTTAATATTTAACTTTCAATAGAATTTGTCTCCAACTTGGTGTCTATGAGCACCAATGGGCCCGCAGACTCCTCTCTTGGTATCTGCAAGGCTCTCTGGCCCTTTTAATTTCCATTTTATTCAGGTCTTTATTTTATTTTTTAAAAACTGGGATATTGGTATGCTGCAAAACTAAGTGCTGTCTTCTAGTGCCATCTCTATTTCGGTTCACAAGAGCAGTGTTTTGGAGCTCAGACCCCCACCTCTGCCGTGGAATTAGGTTCTTGCACAAATTACTTTTCTTTTAGTCTCATGCCTTCTAGGAAATGAGTATTTTGTGACCAACCGTGCCCACCCTGGCAGCCATTTTATGAATGAACAAGCCCCTGATAGCCGGTCATTTTGTGAGAGTGCCCAAGGCACTCAACATTCCAGATATGCCCACTGACCCCCCAAAGATTGGGGGCCCTTATTTCAGGCTGTTATTCTGCAGTACAATTTGCAAGATATTAATATTACAGTGCAGACACACATAAACACACATTTCATAATGAAACGTGACTCGTTATATGGTAGCAACTGTGTATTTGCTGCCATATGTACTTACAGTAGGGATGCAACACCTGATTTTGAGTGATTTCCGTGGCCAAAAGCACATTTCCTGCACACACTCATGTGTGCCTATACAAAAGTCGTGCTATATGTAGTGACTATAACACTATATAACCTAGGTTGATTAAAAGATGAATAAAAAATATATCTATCTCTTCATCTGTGTCTCTATGTGTATCAGGTTGGATCAGACTGAGGCCAGCGGTATGGAAGTGGTATATAACAGGCAGGAGCCACACCAAGCAGGATATGGTATGTGTCTATCGCCCCCAACAGTTGTCAGCGCACTTCAATACCGCTTTAAAGCGGTAGTGTGGCTCCAGCCTTTTATATACCGCTTTCATACTGCTGTCCTAGTGCTATATCCTGCTTGGTGTAGATTGGGCCTAAGTCATCCTTTAGCCCCAGAGCAATCAAAGGAACATGTTAATAATGAGTAACATATGTCCCCACTTGTTTCAATGGGGCCGAAATATGAGTAGCTTAGTCTGGATTGAGTTCACATTCCCAGATACTGCTGGCTTTTAAACTACTGTGTTTCTTTATGTCTTGATCTGACACTTGCTCTATTTTCCCCTTTTTGCTGTCAGACATTTTGTCAGTCTCTTTGACTCCAGAGTGGTTCTTCTTTGGCCTTTTCCTTTTTCCTTTTCAACTTAACTCTTGGTCTGTTGATGTTCATTGGCTTTCAGCTGGCCTTTCCTCATTTCCTTCTTTGAACTATCTTTCGTTCATCCTTCCGTTGAGACGTGAAGGTTGTTAGGATCAATCTACAGAGAGAGAGAGAGAGCAGGAGAGTACATTGAACTATTTTGCCTCTGCATTCCCTTAAGATGGTTTCCTTGCCTGGAAAGTGCATGATCTTTACAGATTTAGATTCGTTAAATAACGTCACTTAAGAGTTTGTTAAAGACAATCTTTATATAAGGTATATATCCAAAGGAAGTAGTAATAAATTTTACCTTTCTCTGTTTTATCTATCTGTGTAGCTTGTTCTTCTTACCCTTGAAGTCTTTCTTGGTCATTCACATATATTGACATACATACATGAAACCCATTCTTACACCAAAAAATAATTCGCATGTCTGTATTATTATAGAAAATTGAAACTTGGTACACTTGTAGTCCAATTGACTCTGAGTACTAGAACGGTCTGAAAATGGGAATCAGAATTTTCCCTCATGGTTTGGATGAATGCTTCAGGGGGGGTGGGGGGAAGGCTGAATGACTAGAGGGAGGATGCATGCCCAAATGGGGTTCCTGATCATGTGGTAGCCTCTGCCTGTACAGCTGATGTGCCATGGCTGTCTTCCCGGGGCAATCTATATGCACAGAAAGCCCTGGGGTGATGCATGGTGGCACTGTGTCAGTTATACGACACAGCAGCCACCTCGCAACCATTGCAGGGCTTCCTGGCAAAGCTGTGAAGAAAAAAAGTCAGGGACTTAACCCGACTTTTTTCTCCAGAGCGAGGTGATTGTGGTGCATCTGCCATCTATCCTCGCTTCGGAGTCATGGCAGAAACGTAGCTGGGAGGATGGTGACCCTTGATTGGTTGCCATCCACCCAGGCAGGGGATGGGTCCAAACACTGGAAACCCTGTGCTTTTGCTGCTGTGCTGGGATTAACCGCCACCACCGTGAAGCAGCAAAAGTGTGGGGGTTTGCTTATCACGGCAGCAACCTGTTGCCATATAGGCAGTCGCCCTGCAGTTGTTTGTGCTTCAGGTACAGACTTTTGTGGGTGGGACTGATCTGTGCAGCCTCACTCCATCCCCATGCATTCATTCAACCTGCGAGGTAAATTTCTGAATAGTTTACCTCAGAACAGAACAAGCATTTCAACAAATCACAAGCCCAGCTGCGCAGAGGACAGAATGCTAGGTGGCTATGAGGATTTCAAGGCGTCAGGCTTGGATCGATAATTTCCTGATAGGCCCTTTTCAGAAGATACCTTAAACCACGGTGGTTAAGGCTTTTTTGTCTAAGAACAGACATCATAATAGCCCACAATATTATTGGAAGGACCCAGATCACTATAAAGTGCAAGAAACCCAAAGACTTGCTCTTTAAAAAGTAGTTACTACCAAATTTCATGGGCATCCCCATTTTGAATGCAGACACAACTTCAATGCTGAGGTACATGGCTCCATGGTTAACCCATGTGCAGATTTTTTCACAAGGATGTGCTTTTTTTTAAAAAAAAAAGATGGAATAGGACACACCTGCAACCTCTTTTGGTGACATCTGCAGGCATTTTAAGATATGCATTTTGAGATGTATACGTGAAAAACATCATTACAGAAGTATCTTCCATGAGGAGGAAGGGCAACTCTGAGTTCCTCACAGTGATGTCTGTCCTTGCATGGCCCCTGCGTTTCTTTTTTTGCAGTTCGACCTCTTTATCTTGCGATATGAATTCTGCTGCTTCCCAAATCCCTGCCTTGCTCCAAAATCTGAACTGGCAACATCGAAAGTACTTAAAAAGGACAGAAGCGGGGGTGGGGAAATACAAACCTTTACATGTCGGCTGCATGACTCTTATCACTTGGTTCATTCATGCAGATGAAATTCATAATCATTGGAATAACACAAAGGGTTTTTTTTAAAAACACTTCCATCCTTCACCCATCTCATTATTTTTTTTAATTAAATGGAAACCCATGCAACCTTCAAAGCAACTTTACAGAGAACAAAGAATAAAAGGAATAAGCATCAGGAAAACAAAATTGCATTTGAACTATTAACAAACACGTACTTGTTGCATTCATAGCCTTTGCTAAAAGCAGGACAGATGCCAGAACAGCCACTCAGGGTGCCTCTCCAAGAGCAATTTAAAGCTCTTTCAAGCCGCATTAAAATTTTTACCTCTACGAGAGCGGAGCGCAAATCGGGAGTCGAGGCGCAATTTCTGTTCGATTATGCACATTATTGAATGCGCGTTAAATAGCGAGTTTTAATTTACCGCAGGAGTTAAAGTGCCTTATGACCATGAAAACATGCGATTCTCCGCATGTCAACAACTTTAAAGTGCGTTTCATGCAGGCGGTAATGCGCTTCACCACCTGTCGTGTGTAGTTAGTTATTAGATGTAAATGCGCTTCTGTGAAGATGCGCATGATCGGGCAACCAGGCGCCAAACCGAATTCTTCTAGAGGGAACCTCAGGTGTTTTCATAGTTTCCTGAGCTGTTTTTGGCTGATTGGTCTATCATTGGACTTAAATGTCTAACCATGAAGTTTTCTTCTGAAAACTTTATGGTTAATTATTGTCTATAGTGTAAAAGATAAATTATGAAGAGAAAATTAGTATCAGACAGATGAATCTTGCAACGTAGAAATATATTTAATTCTTCTGAAAGAGTTTTTAAATATACCTCTCGCCACCACCACGTCACAAATTAGATATAGGATTTTGAGGATGAATGCAATATATTTATACGGCGCTTAATATACAGTGTTGAGAAAGGAGATCCTGCTAATCAGCTATGTCCATTTTCTCCATTAATTACACTGCATGGTTTAGTATCATACTGTCGTGATTCCAAGCCCTCCCGCTGAGATGCGAGACAATAGAGAGGTCTGCCATGTAATCCACAAAGCTTTATTCAGCAAATAAACATCCCTTCACACCTTGAAGGAAGTGGGAATGCTGGGAGCTTTCTTCTAAGCTTTGTTAGAGGAAAGTGAGCTAGGCAGTTGACCTTTCAACTGAAAGGGAGAGTCTTCCGTACAGTCCAGAGCCACTTTAACTCAGGGAGGGTCTTTCTCGAGAAGTCTTTGGCGAGTGGCTAGCCTAGTAGACCGCCTTTCACCTGCTCGCAACTCCGCACACTTGACTCTGCAGCAGACTCTGGAATCTGTCACCTCCGAAGTCCCTTCCCCCTCTGACAAAAACTGAGTTCCCAGGGACCATGGGAGGATGGGCTCTGAATTGTTGGCATTCTCTCTGACAAAGTCCTGGGAAAATTTCCCCTTTACTCCTGAAGAGTCTTGGAGGATCTCCTTCCCCACTTCCTGTATTGGCTGATAAATTTCTAGTCTTCCTTCTTCTGATTCTGAATCTGATTGACCTCCTAAAACCCCTTCCCCCACACTAGGGAGAACAGGCCTGATCACACATATGCTAAAGTTTTATGCAATGTGATCTTAATCCTACTGTCCAAACTGCCCCTAGGAATGAGCAAACAAGTGATGTTTGCATTTGCCCAGATTCTCTGGACATCAACTTGATGTTCATCTGCCCTTAGTTACTGTGTTCATTCACAGACTGTGCTGGTTTTGTATAAATGGGAGAATTGCACAAAACAAATTGAAAAAAATTACAAACTTTTTGTACGTTTTCCATAAGTTCCCGACATGAGCCAACCTATGCACTATGATCAACATCTAAGGTCCTCCTCTGGGTGCCTACTCCGAGGAAAGCTCGGAGGATGGCAACAAGGGAGAGGGCCTTCTCTGTGGTGGTCCCCCAATTATGGAATGATCTCCCTGATGAGGCCCGCCTGTCACCAACACTGTTATCTTTTTGGCACCAGGTCAAAACTTTTCTTTTCTCCCAGGCATTTTAACAGCTTAAGTTGAGGTTTTTAACTGAATTTTTGGCCAGGCTTAAAAGTTTAAAATGTTTTAAGTATCAGCTGTTTTATGTTTTATGGTTTTAAATTTTGTATATTGACTTTTTAATGTTCAGCCTTTTAATTTTTGTAAACTGCCAAGAGAGCTTTGGCTATGGGGCGGTATATAAATGTAATAAATAAATAAATGCTCACTTTCCCCCGTAGTCTTTAAAATTTGGGGGTTATTTAATGTGCATTTTGCAAACACCTGTTCAGGAATTTGCGAACAGTTTTGGAAAATATGTTCTCACGTCTTGCTTAGGGTTGCAAATGTGGCATGATGTACTAACATAAACAAAATTATTGTACATCCCTAATTGCCACCAAGGACACATGTCTAAAAAGAAATACCAATTGCGCCAAAGAACCAGGAAGCACAATGGTGCCAAGTAAACAATATCTTTTAATATTAATATCCTAAACTACTTGGGTGATTGGGATGGGGGTAAATCTCTGTATTGAATTCTCCTCTAGCTTTTGAGAACTAGTGGAGAAATGTAATTTAGTGTCATTTTTTCTGTTTGATTGCTTAAATTGTTCTTTGCCTATTATTTATTTGCAGGTTCTTAAGTACTCTAGGCTGCAATCCTATACAAACTTACGTGGGAATAAATCCTATTTAACTCAATAGGATTTATTTCTGAGTAGACACTCATAGGATTGCGCTATGAGATTACTAAAGCTTAGACAGCTTTCTTCCTTTCCCTCGACCTTTACATATTGCTCAGTTTTTAAAAAATCCTAGCCCCTTCCTCCCCTCCAAAAAAATTGTCCTGGTTTTGTGGATCCAGAATATGGCAACCCTACCTGTGTGTTAACTTTAAGGATTATTTGGCAAATGGGCCGCTCATTGCTGCATGGAGAAAGCAATTCTCTAATTTCGTTGTGGGGAAGTGGTCAAGACATAAACTATTACTGACCCCTGGTGGAAGTAGCCAGCATTTCACCTGATTGTTCTCATTATTAGCCTAAGAAAAGCTTTTGTAGAATGAATGCTTTTTCACTTTACTTTTGTAACCCTGCATTGTCCTGCTATGGATGCCCTGGTACAGGTCCTCTATTCCTCTGCTTAAAAGAATATATTCATGTGGCATGTTCGTGAGCTACAGCCCACTTCATCCGATGCATGAAGCGTTATCCTTAGTTGGCAGATATATTTTACCGAGAAAAAGCAAACTAATCAAGGAGCCAAAATACACCCAAATGGAAGAGATATTCATTTCCGCACAAGACAAAAAGGTATGCAAGGTTAGATGAGGGACCATTCACAATGACAGTAATGGTGATAAAAATTGCTATGCTAATTTAACACTTGTAGTGGGGGGTGGAGGAATGCTTGGTCCCTAATAAGTCCAATTATTTAACTGAAATTAACACTTCATGCATCTGATGAAGTGAGCTCTAGACCAAGGAAGTTTATGTTACAAATACTTTTTAAAGAGCCACAAGCTTCTTTGTTGTTTCTGCTAATATATCTACTCATCTGTAATATATGTTTTTACAACAAGGGTGAGCAGACTTCAGGCTTGTGGTAGGGTGACCAGATAAAATCCAGGTCAGGGCTCATGTAACTTTAACAGTTGTAGAGAAAAGGGAAGTGCAGCCAGTGTCATTTGTATGCAATTAGTTCCTGGTGAAATTCCCTCTTCATCACAACAGTTAAAGGTGCAGGCACTATACTAGAGTGACCATATACAAAAGAAGGCAGGGCCCCTTACCAGAACTGAATGGAACTCACAGTCCTTCCACACACAAATGTAAGCTTTCTTAATTCCAGTAGTATAATTTAGGGCTTGTGGTGGAGTTATTTTGTTTGTGCTATTTTACTAGGAGTCGGAAATCCTTGCCAATCTACTGCAAATCACCTAGAGTTCTACCATTAGATTCAGGTTTACCTTCTGCCCACTTCAGTTTTAAAGTCTCTCTCTTAACGTCCTTGGGTAGTGCTACCACCAGCTATAAACAGACGAGGATCTATGTTTTCAGGAGGATTACAGTGGATTTGCATATTACCTTCACTGTGTTGTGATATGCAAGTACTCTATGGTGAGAGCCATGTGGCTTCAGGCTAGACCATGTTTTTTAAAAGAGCTAAAGATGGAATGATAGTAATGTCATTTCCTGTGGTGTAGTTCCAGCATGACTGTCTCCCACCAATAGCAGGAAGAGTTTTTTGTTTGTTTGTTTTGTTTTGCTTGTTTTTAAGCCTGGACTGTTATTCGCTGGTGAGTTAAGAAACCCAATGTCTATTGAACCCCTTCACAAGAGCAAACTTCCTCAGAATTCTGGCCAAGAGTGGTTCTAACACCCCCCCCCCCCGGTGGTGGAAAGAAACTGGTTAGGAACGTAGAAGGCTGTCACATATACTGATACATCTAGGCTTGGTATTATCTATATTTCAGTTGGCTATAGCTCTCCAGGGTTCAGCCAGGAACCCTACCTGAGGATGCCAGAAATTTAACCTGATGCTTTCTATATGCAGAGTACGTGCTCGACCATATTCACCTTATATAATGTGTTGGAAAGGAGATGGATTGTAGTGATGAGCAAAATGTTGAACCACAGCTACACTTTAGTCAACACAACTATGCTTTCATGACTATGAAGCAGAAATGCATGATTGTATATATCAGCCTTACCCAAACATGTCTCCTCCAGAGGTGTTGGATTGCAGTGACTATCATGCCCAACTTGAGTGCCCAATAGCACAATGTCCTTCATGCTGGCTAGGCAAGATGGGCATTGCAGTCCAACACAATTGGAGGGCAACAGGTTGGGGACGGTTGGTGTATATACTGTAAACAAGAATACGATTACCTGTATTACATACCTCCAGTTACTAAGGGGCTCTTCACATGAGCGAAATAAGGCACGCTCATGACTGGTCACTCATGGAAGTTTGAGGGTCCTTTTGATGATGTCATCAACCTCCTGCACATCTCCCGTGCCTTCCCCCAGTTATTCCATTCTTTTTTAAAAAAAAAACCCATTAATATCCCAATTCTTCTGAAATATCACAGGATTTCTTGCTGTGCGCAACCAAAGTTGCACTACAAAGCACCCACTAGAGGGCGCTGTCCCATTCAAACTATGAGCACTGAGAGGTGGGGAAGTTTTCAATTATAGACCACATTGTTGCCTCTCTCCGCCTGTGTAATGTAGCCCCATTACAATTGTGCAAGATAAGATGGAAGCCCCGTTAAGGCAATGTGATTTCCCCTTAATCTAAAGAAGCCCTGAGTCCTACGGGGCAGTTATTTATGGATGACACTCAGCCAATCTAATTCTAGATACTCTGCTATTGTGATGTCATGAAGCCAGCATGTTTATCTCACTCTAGAGTTCCCATTATGACATCACTTATTGGACGTCAGGCAGATAATCTCCACATACCACAGAAGTGCATTGGAAAAGACAGAATGGATACCACTCTCATGCTGCCCTATTGAAAGCAGGGCTTTTCATGTGTGTGCAAAAAAATAATAATTGGGATTGGTTTTTGGTGTCCATGATACAGTTAGAAGAAGAAACCAAGATATTTATCTCAGAACACATCCAGTTGTCACTTCAACGTCTCAATAATGAATGGAAGGCGCTCTTTGCGAAGAAGTCCAGACCAAGACGTCCAAGATAACCCGAATGCTTGTGACAATACTTCCAGCGGGTCAACAGGACCAGGCGGGGGGCAGCCAAAGAGGTATAAAGACTGACCCTGTGTATATTCTGGTAAAGTGACAGAATAATAAAAATGTCCCTAAAAAGAATTTAAAAGATAATGCTAACATTTCTAACAGTGCATTAATATAGACCATCACTGAAGGAGTAACAGGGAAGTTAGCCATCTGTAATATTCTGTCAAAGGCTGAGGGGAATTTTACCAATCCTTTGCTTCTCCAAATTTCTTAACCGTTGTGGTTGTATACAGTAGAGTCCCTCACAAATTGGGAGAATACTATCAATTATCAGTTTCTCGTATGGTAATGCATATGCCATAGTGAGTTGCCACTTCATAAATGACCATTCATGTGAAATCAGTGTTTTGAAAACTGTATTCATTGAACTCTGGAGTACCTCAGAACCTAGCCAGGAATCCCTTGTTGAGAAGATCCGTAATGGCAGACAAACTGCCCCAATTTTCTTTGCCATGTACAGGTGCAGGGGAATGTTGGTTGAATTTATGAAGCACTTTCAGTTTGCACAGGTTGATGCCTGGGACCAGCTTTCCAGTCCAGGTCTCCCAGTGCAAAGTATAAGCCTAGGTACCCGCAGAATCCTCTGCCACAAGCAAGGATCTTGCAGACATTGCATAAAGGCTGCTTGGGAGTTAAATTGATGTGGAGAGGGTTCCCTGGAAGTAGGGAATTAAAGAACCCATTGGCTTAGGCATAGCAGATTCTTGGAACAATATTTTACAAGCATTGACCTGTGGGGGTGCTTCGCCAAGTGATGATATGCTGAAATAAGGATATAGTAAAACTGGAAATTCAAAAGGGGAATATTGGTGGTTTGGTGGGAAATCACAATGACAAAACCAGGATTGTGCATATTTAACATAAAGCACATGGAATGTGGCATCTCTCTTAGAAATCATATGTACTACATTTGTATCCCATGCTTCCCCCAAGGAGTCCCTTGCCCCTCTGTAAGTAAATAGGTGTAGAGTGACCATATGAAAAGGAGGACAGGGCTCCTGTATCTTTAACAGTTGCAGAGAAAAGGGAATTTCAGGTGTCATTTGTATGTATGCAGCACCTGGTAAAATTCCCTCTCCATCACAACAGTTTGAGCTGCAGGAGCCCTGCCCGTTTTTGTAACTGGTCACTCTAGCTAAAGAAGGCACGGCTCCTGAAGCCCTGGCCTATTAATATGGATTAACACAGCTTCTTGGGGATGTGGCTAGGGGTACTGTCATGATGAGCATCTGCACTTCAAAGTCTTGAAGGACCTTTCCATAAAACAACAACAACAACAACAACAACTCCTCTGGAAGAACACTGAGATAATGTAGTTTTTCTTCTTTCAGCTGGTACTTGCACAATTCCAAGGGAAATTGCCCCCCAAACTCTACTAGCTCCTCTAGCCAAGTGACTTCAAATGAAGAAGAGGAGCAAGAATGTGGGGGTGAGCTCAAGAAACTTTTATCACTTGTTTAACCCCTTGCAGGTGGAAGCTTGAGATAAAATGCAGCATGAAATGCTCTACATGGCCGGTTAAACCCACTTTCGAAAGATATATAGGAGATGTTGAATAGAGATTGTGCATTGAACCAATTACGAATCCGGTTCAACGTGTACAGATGCACTGAAAGAGTTACCTTGCGTTCACTTCAGCACATGCGGAATCGCTTAGCCCCTGTGCTACACCGGCTCTCATTCTACAAATGAACGGCATTACTGTGCAATTCCACCCCCCCCCCCGGTCTCCTACTCAACAGTTGAACAAATCAAGAGGTCCTTTGGTCACAGATGTCCAGCTGTAACAACAATGAAAGAAAAGAGCAAGACACAGATGGAAGCAGAAGAAGCCGCCAGTCAATTTTTTAGACTAGACACACTTAAAACTCCAGACAGAAACACATGATACTGGGTGTTGGTGATGTCCAGCTAATGAGATGACATTTCTTTGGCAGGAGAGTCATCAGACAAAGGACAAGTGATGTTTACCCGAGAAGTCGTTGGAAGGGAGGACAGCTCTAGTATCTTGTCATCTAACTTATCCGCTGCTTCTCAAACGAGAGTGCTAAGTATGCCGCTCACAGCTTTGCTTCCTTAAGCATTCTGACACTATGACAAGTATCTTATTTATGTATTTATTTATTTATTTTTATGTGAAAGATTTGTTTCCCACCCTTCATTACAAAATCACAGGATAGTGAACAGAGCCAGAATAAAAACTGAAACTCTACAAAGTGAAGTATTAAAAATTGGCAAAGGCCTAGTTAAACGGGTACATTTTAAGAGGCGCTGAAACTCCATCAGAATTGGTGCCTGTTACACTGGGGGGAGGAATTCCAGAGGTTGGAGGCATGCAACTTAGAAGTCCAACCACCTGGTTGCCATCAGATGTACCTGTGCAGTCAATGGAACAACCCATTGAGGACCTGATCTGTTGATCTCAATGCAACTGCAGGCTTTTATCCTAAAATCACCCTGCAACACATTCACGGAATTTTATGGGGGTTGCAGAGGATTCATCTTCTACTTGTGACCCTCCCAGGTTTTCCCACTGCTCCTTCCATCTTTTTTTTTTTCTTTTTACAAGGAATTCATTAGGGAGGAAAAGTTGGAATTGCTGCATCATGTCTTTTGATTGGTAGCACTGGCAACCATCCATATGGTGGAAACTTCCTAATAGTAAGAGATGTTCCACAGTGGAAAAGGCTACCCTGGGAGGGGTGGGATTTCCTTTATTTTGTTTAAGCAGAGGCTGCAGGAAGGCCGCCTCTCAGGGATGTTGTACTTGCACTGAGCAAAGCACTGGGATAGGTGACCTCCAAGATACATTCCAACTCTTAGGGTATGTCTACATTAAGGAATTGTTTACCCAGTGCTGCTGTGCTTCCTGGTTCTTTGACGAGATTTATATGAGTTGGATTACACGGGAGGAGAGGGGCGACAAGGCAGAAGATCTTGCTGCTTCCTTGGTCTCCTTTAAATGACATACATGGTTGGTTGAATCGAGGGAGCACCTCCCTCCCTCCCTGGCATGTATGCAAATGAGTGGGGGTGTCTTGTTTCACCTGTTTCCTCGCAGCCCCTAGGAAAGCCAGGATTTACTTCTGAGTAAGATTGTGCTGTAAGTTTACCGCCTTTGTCATACTTACTTGAGAGTAAGCTCCATTGAACACAATAGAACTTTCTTCTGAGTAGACACATGGGGATCAGATCTGCCTCCCTTTGTTGCAGGGAGGCATTTTACCCTTTTCTCTCTCCATTTAAAGTCCTTCCTCCCTCCCTTGGCAACTTCATAGCGCAATGCCAGCTTTACACGCTGCCGATTTTGCGCCATTAAGGGTTCATTCCAGCTTTTCTCTGATCTATGGAATGGTGGGGTGCGGAGCCATGGGAGATGTCCTGCTTGTTTACAGCATAATTTAATTGACCTGGAAACTTCCATGAGTGGCTAGAACTGAGAATGCTATAAATAGCTGGTTTAGAGAAGCCCTTAAATTTCTATGATTTTATGATGACTAATTGCTGCTTTACTTTACTTCAGTAAACAGGGACAGAAAGACCAAGGTCCCCTCTACAAGAATGTGGTTTGACGCCTGGTTGTCCGATTATGCGCATCTTCTCGCAATCGCTTTTACTCCTAATCCCTATACACGGGAGGCGGTGAAGCGCATTAACGGTTGTATGAAACGCGCTTTAAAGTGTTTAAATGCGGAGAATCGCTTGTTTACATGGTCATCAGGCGCTTCAACTCCCACGGTAAATTAAAACTCGCTATTTAACGCGCATTCGATAATGCGCATAATCGAACAGAAAAAGCGCCTTGACCCCCGATTTGCGCTCCGCTCTTGTAGAGGTAAAATTTTTATTGCACCTTGAAAGAGATCTAAATCGCTCTTGTAGAGGCACCCCAAGACATAGCCTTGGTCTTTGGATCCCTGTTTACTGAAGTAAAATAAACAGCAAGGTGCGGGAGAGCTTCATAGTAGTGCCTTCCTCATGGATTCTCCTAGCAAAGGAAATCTGTCAATCCTTGATTTCTGTTCTGTGCGAAATAAAAACACATTGAGAAGTGTTCTTCCTTATTGCCTGATATGCTTGTCACTATATAGTGCAACACTAGATGATATTGTTTTAATCCGGTTTAATTATTTTACTCTTTTAATAATGTTGTTAACTAACTTGGGAGCCAAAACATTACTTTGAGTCTGTGTCTAGCAGTGATGTCATTTTTTTAAAAAATCATGTTTACTCTAGAGTAGGGACAGGGCCCCTGATTCAGACCAAGGGGCTTTTAAGATCTGGATCAGTCCCATGGTGCCTACTCTATAATAAAGGCTTTTCCGGAAGAGGATTTATTGAGGAATCACCACAGCTCATTCACTCATATTACACAGGGGTGATCGAGATTATGATGTCGTCCTTTTGTAATCCACCCATGTTGTCCCAACAATTCTCCCAACTTTTTGCGTAATGCAGAAAATCCTTTAAGGAGGGAAAGAGTAGAACAGCTGCTTCACTCCTGGAACACAGTACTGAGATGGCTATACTAGAGTGACCAGATACAAAAAAGGGCAGGGCTCTTGCAGCTTTAACTATTGTGATGAAGAGGGAATTTCACAGGTGCTGTATGCATACAAATGACAGCTGCTGAAATTCCCTTTCCTATACGACTGTTAAAAATACAGGAGCCCAGTCCTCATTTCCATATGGTCACCCTACCAGTGGGCGTGGCTTGGGTAAGCGTGGGAAGGCAGGGCAGGCTTGACAACGGAATGGCTGCCGGCACTGCGTTTTTTCTAGCCAGATAGCCCGTGCTCCCTCTTGCCTCATCTAGCTTTATCGATTTAGCCTCACAGCAGTGATGCTGTGGGCGTTTGATCTGATCCTCTTCCAACATATACACACACCCCTGGACACATTCTGTCACAGACTGCCCCCCTCATAAGGGGGTTGGTGTGGATCGTGGGCTGCAAAACCGCAGGTAACAAAACCCTAACCACAAAAATAGGGCTCTGTGTGGAAAAAAACCTAAAAACAAAAGATGTAGCAGCTAGACTCAGATGTAAAGTCTGGTTTGGCCACTACTTGCCTGGCAGGAAGGAAGGAGTCTTGTGCACCCAGCTTCATTGAGCTCCACCACACCAGCGATTTAGTGCATTCTCACCATGCCTGGTGTGTGGATTTGCAGCATGGTACTCACATGATGCTGTGCCTGTCCTGCTGACACCCCGCCTCTTCCCCAGCCTTTCCTAGAATGCTAAAAATCTGGATTATTTTCCTTAAGCGCAATTAATGCGCCCTAAGCCTCCGTGTAGTTTTAAAGGAATGGGGCTGGAAAGGATTGCATCAGATCCTGGCAGGGAAAAGCAATCTCTCCCAGCAGCCGGCTCCAAGCCTCAATATAAAACCCAAACCTTGCATCCCAGGCTCGAAAGTGTGGGTTTTTAAAAAATCATACAATGCCTGAATCTCTGCAGAGACAGGATTATACTCCCTCGATGCCCCCAAAGAGCCAGACTAAAGGGTCGTTCCATTTTTGCTCAGCAGAAAAGTGGTCTGGTTGAAGTGCTCATCTGACAGGACCTGACTGGAGGGAGAAAGAGACGGGGTGGAGTGGAGTGGAGTGGAGTGGAGAGCAAATGAGGGAAGGAGCAGCTATTCAGGTGAAAGGGATCATAAGTTTGACGTGCTTCTGCATCAGAGGTAAAAAAACGCAGAGGCAAACCAGGGGGGAAATTTAGGTGTGATGTCATTCTCAGAGGAGGTCTGCATCCTTTGAGGCACTGGGAGCAGAAGATAACTAGAATGGGGGTGGGGGTCACATATGTGATTCATTATGGGTGAATTTTTGGAGCTGTAGAACTTTCTGCCGTCTAAACACATGCATAGGATTGCACCCTAAAAACACCTCTCATTTGCTTAAACCTACCTGCTAAATGCTTCCACTCCTGACTATATAAGTTTATGCTGAAGGGTCTTTAGAACAGCCTTCCCCAAACAGATTTGCCGACAACCCCATAAAGATTCAGGATCCTGAGACAATGCATGTCAGGTTCTTTGAACACTTGAACACGCTATATAAATGTTGGACCATATTAGTATTGTTATAGTAAGCAGCCAAAGAATTGCACTTTCAAATGCGGGAATGAGTCCCATATCCATCCCGCATTCCGCAGGAGCCTTCAGAAGCAAATCCTTTGTGCTTTGTTTTCCCCTTCTAGGAAGCGTATGCAACGTTCCTTGCCTCGTGATGCTGCCTGTTATCTGCCTCCTAGAAACCCTCTTGGAGGCCTGCATCTGTGTAAGGTAGATATGAGTGTGAAGGTTTTCAAGGCTGCTTTTGGAAAGAAATCAAACTTGGCAAGGAAAGCCAGTGCTGGTATTCCCCATTCCAGCCTATCTGCTTTGCATGGTGGTACCTTGACTTTAAAAAGACATAAATTTAAATAGAAAGCTTTCACCCTCCCTGACACCTCATTCATGCTAGCTGACAGGATTTTACCAGTTTAGATAACATCAAGCTTGCTGGTATTAATTCTATTAATCCTTTCTTATTTAACCTGGGAGCTTCCCACCTTCAATGTCTATCCATCCAACAAGTAGCATAGAAACATGGAGCTGATCTGAGCCAGAGGATCTGAACAACCCAGGGCAAAACTCATTAATTTTTTTTTTAAAAGAGAAAAGTTGTATTTAGGAAGAACTGGGCATGAACTATAAGGCATATTATCCATATAAATAATACGTTGTAAACCGCCCAGAGAGCTTCGTAGTATAGAAATGGGGCAGTATGGGATAGTATAGAAATCAAATTATTATTGTTTAATAATAATAATAATAATAATAATAATAATAATAATCAGTTGCGGAGTTCTGTCTCTTGTTCACATTCCAAATCACACTCCATCACTAGTCATGTAGGCTAGGCTCAGTTCTCAGTTGTTCACATTAAGGTCCATGGGACACATTTAATAGGTTGCAACTGGCCCATTAATCCCAAATCTCCATATGAGAATAGTTTTAGCTCTGCTATGTCACCGTATTGGATGACTGAGGGTGCTCCCAGAGGTGGCTTTTCCGGCACCATCACTCTGCCGTGTTCGTGGAATTTTATGTGGGGTTTGACACCGACATTGTCCACTCATAAATCTGCTGTGTTTTTCCACTGCTTCCTCTTTTTGCCTTACCACAGATAATGAGTTAAGAAAGAAAAGAGGGAATAGCTGCACAATGCCTCCTCATTTGTAGTGCTAGGATAGAGTGACCAGATAAAATCCAGGTCAGGGCTCATGTAACTTTAACAGTTGTAGAGAAAAGGGAATTTCAGCCAGTGTCATTTGTATGCAATTAGTTCCTGGTGAAATTCCCTGTTCATCACAACAGTTAAAGGTGCATGCACTATACTAGAGTGACCATATACAAAATAAGGCAGGGCCCCTGCAACTTTAACTGTTGTGATGAACAGGGAATATCACCAGGAACTAATTGCATACAAATGACATTGGCTGAAATGCCCTTTTCTCTACAACTGTTAAAGTTACATGAGCCCTGATCTGGATTTTATCTGGTCACCCAAAGCTAGGAGCCTTCCGTCTGGAAGCACCATTAGTATGGACTAGCCCCTTGGTGCAAAGCTAGATGTTAAGAGATAAGGAACCTTTGCGGAAGGGCTGTAGCTCAGAAGCAAATTAGATGTAATATTATTCATGTCAATTTATTTATTTATTTATTTATTACATTTTTATACTGCCCAATTGCCAAGGCTCTCTGGGCAGTTCACAATCAAAACCATAAAATACAACATGCTTTAAAAACAAAACAAAAATGAAATCTGGCAAGAGAGGGCCCAAGCCAGATCAGGAGTATGGGGAATGTATGGGTAGAGGACTTTAACCCTTTGCCAGCACCATGGACTCAATCTGAATAGGTCTCTCCTCTGCCTGCTATTTGCAACACAAGGAAAGAACCTACTGGTGTCAATGTGAGCTTTCATCCAATTGTGACTAGCAGATGGAGGGTCCCATATTTGGATCAGAAACATAGGGGGGGGGGGACTGTTAACCTCCCCTTGTTCCATGCCTCAGTCCCAATCTGGCTCACCCACCCCATGCTAGCTATTTGTTCAAAATCAAAGTCAATCACACAAGCTCAAACAATGTGAATAATAACACCAAATCTGGAGTTTGGCCCTCAGTAGTAAAGCACCCTGATTCGGTCCCTGGCATCTCCCGGTAGATCCCTTCGTGAAACCCTGGAGAGGTGCTTCCAGTCAAAGTAGACGAGACTGAGCAAGCTGGATCAATCATCTGAAACATGAAGTAGCTTCCTAACTGCTTCAGCTTCATGGCCCTTTGTCCCTTCTTCTGTGTAACACCTAGTGACATCACCAACGTGACATCACTGCGCTGTGCATTTTCCTGCTCTCACCTTTACATAATTAGCAGTGGGGATGGGGCAACCCACAGAGTGATGATGTCACATCATGCATTGTCTGACACTAGGCATTGCAAGGAAGAGAGGAGAGAGAGAAACATGAAGTAGCGAAAGCTCTTGTAACACCTAGTGAATGATCAGGGATGCTGTATGTTTCTCTTTCTGGTCAGCAGTCATTCCTTTAGGGAAGGAGTTAGCAATGCCACCGAGTGCCCTATGCTACCGTCGGGATTTCTTCTGTAGCTAATGCGGGTTCCCAGTCATTGTTCCATGAGTGTCAATGTTTTGACAATGCTGCCGCCTTGTTTCCTCTTCAGAAACCAACTCACTGTGGCAAACTGTGTGAAGTCTTTCAAGTTCTTATTAATAGCAGTCCCAATCATCTATGGTGAGCATTCCTTCTTTCCTGTTCTTAATTTCAGAGATGACTGAAGTCTTTGGTTCATTCACTGATGTACTTGATGTACTATATGCACAAATGATACAAAATTATGAACCTCCCTCCATCACTTGTGTGATCTGAAGTGGTGGAGACCCAACTTCTATCACCTCAATTGACTGCAAGAGGACTGTGGAAATGAGGGGTGTATTGCAGGGTGTAATGAGTACTATAGCACTGGTCACCATTTTTGAATCAGCAATATGGGTCCCCTCTACAAGAATTCGGTTTGACGCCTGGTTGTTCGATTATGCGCATCTCCTCAGAATCGCTTTTACAGCAAATCACTATACGCAGGAGGCGGTTAAGCACATAACTGGTTGCCTTACCGGTTGTATGAAATGTGCTTTAGAGGTGTTTAATGCAGAGAATTGCTTGTTTACATGGACATAAGGCTCTTTAACTGCCGCGGTAAATTAAAACTCACTATTTAACGTGCATTCGATAATGCGCATAATCGGACAGAGTTGTAGAGGTCAAATTTTTAATGTGCCTTGAAAGAGCTTTAAATCGCTCTTGTAGAAGCACCCATAGTAAATTAGTGCATCAAGGAGATGGCTACACACAATGACCTGTGCAATAGTAGCCATTACACCTTGTTATCCACTCTCGTTTCCACAATCCTTCTGGCACAAGTAACCCTTTTGTGTCCAAACACAGATTCCTGCATATCAGTCAGAGAGTAACTAATCAGTATAGCAGCAGATTTGAGTGGAAGAATGAGGTGGTAGAAGTTGGGAATTCAGATTGCAAATGGTGACAGGAGTTCATAATTTTGAATGCTCTTCAGAGTAAAAAGCTCCCTGTGTATACTAAAGAAGTGCATGAGGGAGATAGCTATGTATAGTGACAAAAATTCTCTCTGATGTTTTAGTTTAGTACATATAGAGAGTTTTTAATCAAGAAAGAGAGAGAGAGAGAGAGAGAGAGAGAGAGAGAGAGAGAGAGAGAGATGCTTCTAAGCTGGTCCTAACAATCCAATGAGGAAGTGGAAATGTTTGGAAGGGCTGCCAGGTCTTGACTTGGGCACAACATTGGTTCTTTTAAGAGCTTTGGGAGAAGAACACGCAGGAGACCTCCTGTCTCAGCACTTCCCAAGCTCTTTGCCTCCTCGGAAACAGCACTGAAGCCCTGCATGCTGAAGCAGGTATGGAAAGAGGGCAGGAGAATGGACTGCTGCAATACGAGGATAGAAATGAGTATTTTCCATTTGTGACATCTCTGGAGTTGGTGAAAGCGACAGGCAGTGTGTCTGAGTCTGTAGCTAGTGACCCTAGTGAATTTGGGATGGAATGACTTGGGAGTCAGGATTTGTATTTTGCAGGGATGTGGGGGAGTTCAGGGAGTCGAGGTCAGGTGGCACCTTGGGAATGGATGGGAACTTTATTTTAATATAAGAGGTATCAAAAGCAGAGGAGAATGGCACTCATGTTTAGATAGATAGGATTGGTGATATTTGTTCCATACTGTAGTCCTTTGAGTCTCGCAGGAGAAGCTGGGAGCATCCAATGGCAGTCAAAACAAGGCAAGAAGAAAATAGGTAGTTTCAAGTGGATCTTTCTGACAATAGGAGGGTGTTGTTTCAGCAGGGAGCTAAAGCTAACTGAAGCCTTAAATAGGCTGATAAAACCTAATGTGTGGTCAGTTCCTCTGCCCCTCCTGGAGGAAATGACTGGAGCCTCACCTGATTTCATAGCCCGAAACTTCTGTGAAGCTGGGGAGAAGGAGGTTCAGCCAGGGAGTCATCCCCTGAGCCAGAGGATGATAGCAGGGCTGTGTCTTCTAGCCCAGAAGGTCCTAAATAAGGTACTGACTGACCTACCCCTGAGGGAGTAGCCTGTGCCTTGTCCTCAGAAGAATCCCATGCTGCACACTGGGAGGCCTGAGGGCTGGGAGTCATGGCAATATTGTTAGAGGAGAGGGAGCTCAGTTGTGGTAGAATGAATTGAATGGTTGAGACGTTGCACCACTGAGATTTGAGATTTTGATAGCAAGAGAAGTATATTCATCAATTGTGGCTTGAATCCCTGGGGGTAAGATGAGCTATAAATCTAAACCAATTACTCTCCAGTAAATTGGGTCTGAAAAAAGGAATGGCCTTCAACTGAACTTTCTGTTCAGTAGGGAACTAATTCAGAAAACAGAACTTGGAGAACAATGTTTGATTAGTCATATATGTAGTTTCAAATCCATGCTATTGTGTCTTGCACTAGTGTTACTGAGTGTGAAATCTGAAGGTGATGCTAAGCATTGTCATTTAATTTCCTATATTTGCAAAGTGAGTGAAAGACTATGCTGAGTTCAAATTACATCTGATTTTTAAATGACTATCAGATCGGGATCCTTCAAAAGCTGAAGTCGTTGGGCGGGAACCCCTCCCCCACCATCCCTCGCGCCTACTCAGCAGGGGTTCCCGCCTCCTCCCTTCAGTTCCTTTCAAGAGCCTCTCATGGTGGCTCAACGGAATCTTCCTCTTTTAGAGAGTTAATTTCGATTTAGTTTATTTAAGCTGGAGTTGTTTCTTTACTTATTATTCCATAGTTTGTAGTTTCCTGTTATTAGTTTTTTTTAAAAAAACTTTTCTTTTCACCAATCTTTTTATTAAAAGGTTGTGTATGGCATTGAAAGCACCTTTTCAAAAGTACGTAAAATGTGGAAATAAACTTCCTCCTACGGATGGACATTCTTTTTGTCTGATCTGTTTAGGAGAAACACACATAGTTGAATCCTGCCACCATTTTGTTCTTTGTATAGACATACTCGTGAAGAGTTAATTACCCCCTTACTACTGCCATACCCAGGGCGTTCAACTGATTATTATGTGAACTTCCTCCTTGAGGATTCTAATAGATTGGTCACAGCACAAACTGCAAAATTTTTAGCAACTGCTATCAAAACGAGGGAAGCAATCACATCTGGAGCTCCAAATTGAATAAACCCAGTTCCAACTGCATTTAATGCTTTTATTTACTTGGTGCCACTGAGTATATTTATGTTGAGGATTCCCACCCCTGAATATGGGACATTTTACTGTATGCTTTTTGTATCATGTTTATTTTACTGTTATAAATTGCAATGGCTATTCGCTCGATGCAAATAAAATTTAATTTATTATATTATTATAATCCTGCCACCATTGCCAGGGTTTTTCAAGACAAACATGGAGAAACCGCTCAGATAGACTTAAAGCAGTTCTCTGGAAAAGAGCACTAGAGGGTGGATTCTGCCTCAACTCTACCTCATAGGCTTAATGAGAAACTGATTTACTCCATGTCTCAAGCCTCTGCCTCTCTCAGCGCTAAACTCTCCGCTAGTAGACCCCCCAACTCCGGGTCAGTCTATAGCACTGTATGTAGCAAAGAAGTTGTCCAAAAATGCTAACGGCACAAAATCTCATTCTAAGAAATGACGAGAGAGAGAGAGAGAGAGAGAGAGAGAGAGAGAGAGAGAATGAAAGGTTGTGCCTGGCTCAGATTTGAATGCACCATCGCCGATGTCGGAGGGCAAGGTCTGTGATACCCCCTCTGTAGAAAGGAGACCTCCACAATGCTCGCCAGCGACACAGGGCGGCGTTGGTATAATCTCATCTTCACCGCGGGGCAGATCCAGAGAGCAAACTCCCCGTCAACTTTCCACTCTACATTTATGTCGCAGTAGAACAAGGGAACGATCTCCTGTGAGGGAGTCCTCTCATAGAAGGGAATTGACTCCTCAGCATCAATCGAGTGAACACACTCCATGCCGAGATTGTCGCTCCATTGATGGGAAGGACAGGGACTCTCCATGCCGAGAGCCCAGTCAACATCGAGATCGTCGCTGCATCGATGAGCAGGAGAGAGATGCTAGATACGGCGATCACAGTCCACGGCGCCGTTACATAGATGAGAGGGAGAGACTCTTGCTGCCGAGAATACAGTCAGACTCAGTACCGATCTCCTCAATCAATGGCTTCAATCCAGCATTATGATCGGTACAGAGACTACAGGAGCCGTTCGCCCAGAAGGGAAGACTTGTATGAGAGATTGCCTTCTTCTCATTTTCCCAGTTGCTTCCGCGTCATGCAGGAGGGAATGTCAGGCTCACGCTTGCATAATTGGCCCCCCTCTGTTAGGTCAGCTCAACTGCATGAGCCGCTGCTGAGACCAGCAACTGGCTTGCAAGTGTCAAAGGCTGTGTTGCCTACTAGGCACAGCTCGCAACAATATAAACCTACTTCAGTACAGCAACCTGAGCGTACAAATAAGCGTACTGTAAGGGAATCCTCTCCACAGTCAGCAGATGAGTATGGGTCGAATTCATGTTCTTCGATTCCACCATCTGTGTCTTCTCATGAGGAAGGTGTTTCGGTGCCTGAATATACATCTCAGTCAGAGACAGCCAGGTTTACTGATCAAATTCTACGGATGGCACAGTCCTTAGGGATAGATACACAGCAACCAATCGAACAGGTTTCTGATCCAGTATATGATGCTGTGTTTACTGAGACAACAGCCCCTGTTTCAATACCTTTTCTTCCAACATTACTAGGTACTGTACAACAGAACTGGAAAACGCTATATTTGGTGCTGCCAACTTCTAAAAGGCTTGAGTCACTTTATCGTATCCAACAAAAGGATGCTGAGTTTCTTTTTAGTCATCCTAAACCCAATTTGATTATTGTTGAGTCATCTCAAGGGAAAACTCAAAAATTGCATACAGCACCAGTTGACAAAGAAGGCAGGCGTTTGGATCTTTTGGGCTTCTGCTCTAAGTTTGAAGGTAGCGAATTATGAGGCCACTATGGCATGCTACCAACTCTTTTTATGGGAGAAAATGTCATCTCTTTACGATTACCTTCCAGGAGACCAACGTAAATTGGCTAAGCTTTTCCAGGATGAGGCGTTTAACATTTCAAAGCAACCAATTAATACTGCTAGGCATCCGGCGGATTGTGGAACAAAGGCCATGGTGCGTGCGATTGCTCTGCGTCGCCATGCTTGGCTCAGGTCCGTGGGATTGACACCAGAGACACGAACCAGGATTGAGAATTTACCATTTGATGGGTCTGGCCTCTTCCATGCAAATACAGATGAAGCCATGGATACCATACAAAAGGCTAAGAACACAGCCAAAAAGATGGGTATGAATCAGCAACCGCAGCAACAATACCAACAAAAACCGCGTAAATTGTTCCGAATGTCAGCACCATTTTTCCCTCGACATAAATATCGAGACCTCTATTCTAACTATCAACCAGGCCAGTCTAGAAAGAGGTCATCTCAGACACAGTTCAACCAGAATAAGTCGAACCAGGCGCCCCCTGCTAAGCGCCGTTTTTGACTCTGTCCCAACTACAAGGACGACAAGTACCCCATTGTTTGGAAGCATGCATTGACAGTACTTTCTAGCGTGGACAGCCATCACGAAAGACAATTGGGTAGTCAATATCATGATGTCAGGTTACAGGATAGATTTTGATGTACTCCCTCCCCTAGGTACCATAAGAAACACGCCACCTTCAAAAATTTTGCAGCTGGAAACCATTACTCTGCTCCAGAAAGGAGCTATCCAGACTGTTCCTCGAAGTCAGTTGACACGAGGGTTCTTTTCCCGCTATTTTACAGTACCCAAAAGGGACGGTGTACGTCGACCTATATTGGATCTCAGATTCCTCAATTATTACATTACACCCAAGAAGTTCCGTATGAACACACTAGCAGGGATCTTACCCCTTCTAAGATGGGACTCGTGGTTCATGGCAGTAGACCTGAAAGATGTTTATTTTCATGTTACTGTTCATCCAAAATACCGCAAGTTTCTCAGATTCATGATCGGACACAAGGCATTTGAGTTTTGTGTCCTTCCTTTCGGTCTGGCCACAGCTCCGAGGGTGTTCACAAAATGTATGGCAGTAGTTTGTGCTCACCTTCGGATGCTCGGAGTCGAGATATACCCGTATCTGGACGACTGGCTTATAGTGTCCCACTCTTTCACCAGAGCAGAAGAATATAGTATGTGCTCTTCTGACAGATCTGGGTCTTCTGGTCAATGTAGAAAAATCCAGACTTCAACCTACGCAAAAAAAAATCCTTTTATTGGAGCAGTAATAGACTCCAGGGTGGCCAAGGTTTTCCTTCCCTCAGACCGTGTAGAGACTATTCCGAACATTGCATACAGGATACTTCATTCCCAAAAATGTACAGCCTTCCTTGTACAGAGAATGCTAGGTTTGATGGCATCAACGGTGTCTCTCATCCAGTGGGCCAGGCTCAGGATGAGACCTCTCCAAAATTGGTTCATAAGGCATTTCTCAAATCATCTCGATGCTCAAAGAGTGCACCTATACATACCGAAGCAAATAAGAGACACATTACATTGGTGGACAATCTCAAACAATTTGGTCCAAGGAATGCCCTTTTGCCAGAGGGCACCTACATGTGTCCTCATGACAGATGCCTCTCTCATGGGATGGGGTGCACACCTCATGAGTTTTCAAATACAAGGCAAGTGGTCCCCAGCAGAGGAGACACTTCATATAAATGTTCTAGAATTGTTAGTAGTCCAACGAGCGTTGCATGCTTTCGAGAAGGAACTCATAGGGAGGCACATTCAATTACTCACAGACAACACATCTGTAGTCTGGTACATAAACAAACAGGGAGGCACGCACTCACTAGATCTGGCAGAACTAACTCTGCAAATATTACATTGGACTGTTCCTCGAAATATGTCAATTGTGGCAACACATATTGCAGGAAAGGACAATGTTCTGGCAGATCGCCTCAGCAGATCATGTGTGGATACACACAATTGGGAGACGTCAACAGTTGTACTATGGAGTCTCTTCCAGTGCTGGGGAATTCCATCTCTGGATTTGTTTGCAAACACCAGCAACGCAGTTTGTCACCGTTTCTGTTCAAAAGGAGGCATAGGCATGAACTCACAAGGAGATGCTTTTCTCCAACAATGGAACGGAGAGCTCCTATATCTCTTCCCACCGCTTCCGCTACTGTCACGCGTAGTAGTGAAAATAGAAACAGATCACTCAGATTGCATTCTAATAGCACCGTGGTGGCCATGACAGCCCTGGTTCACAGCACTCCTCAGGCTATCCAGGGGCAATTTTTACCGGCTACCACTATTTCCGGACCTAAGATCCAGGAACTGCGGCAAGACTCACCACCCCAATGTCAAGTCCCTAGCACTGACAGCGTGGAGAATCGTTCATACACACGGCCAATAACTTTACCTCTAGAGCTGGAGTCATTGCTACAAGCAGCACGTAAACCAGCTACAAGGAAAGCATATGAAAACAAAATGAAATCATTCACCAATTTTGCGAATGAACAAGGCTTTGACCCGATATCTGGTTCTATAGAAGGAATTTTATCTTTTTGGCATTTACTGTTCAAGAGGGGACTTAAACTGTCATCGATACATGTATACCTAGCTGCGATTTCAGCTAGTCACGATTTCATACAGGGTAGAACAGTGTTTACCCATCCTCTTGTGCATCAATTTCTCAAAGGCTTGCACAACTTAATTCCATTGGGACGCTCGCCAGTACCTACTTGGAGCCTGTTTGTGGTCCTCAGTGCTCTTACTAAAAAGCCATTTGAACCATTAGTGTCGGTGGATCTGCGTCTCATGACATGGAAAGTAGCATTTTTAGTAGCCATTACATCGGCTCATAGAGCCTCTGAACTATGTGTCCTTCGTATAGATGCTCCATACTTGATTTTTCACAAAGACAGAGTAGTCCTTACGCCGGACATTGCATTTCTGCCTAAGGTGGTGTCCTCCTTCCACATTAATCAGAGTATCATTCTTCTGGCATTTTTCCAACATCCATCAACGCAATTGGAGTCTACTTTACATACATTAGATGTGCGAAGAGCGTTAGCTTTTTATAAAAATCGCACAGAAACGTTCCACAAGTCCAACAGGTTGTTCCTGGCGTATCGGGGCACAGCTGTGGGTTGCCCCATAACAACGCAACGTTTCTCATCATGGATTGTGGAGACTATCAAACTGGCATATCAGTTATCAAGTCTTGAGCTACCATGATCAGTTAAAGCTCACTCAACTCGAGGAGTGGCTACATCATCTGCTTTTGATAGAGGCATTCCACTACCTGACCTTTGTAGAGCAGCGACGTGGGCGAGAGAATCAACATTTGTCTCTCACTATAAGCTGGATATCAGAGCAAGAGAGGACTGTCGTTTCAGGCGAGCTGTTCTTTCAGCGATCCTACAATGAGTTATAACACCTACCCTCCACCGGTAAATGAGCTTTTTATTCGCCCGTATGTGTGATGCACAGAGACCACGAAGAAGAAGGACAGGTTGCTTACCTGTAACTGTGGTTCTTTGAGTGGTCATCTGTGCATTCACACAACCCACCCCTTCCCCTCTGTGGTGTTAATACTTTATTGATACCAACTGAGGATTACCTTCGGTATAGGGACCATAGGCGGTCTCTAGGAACTGAAGGGAGGAGGCGGGAACCCCTGCTGAGTAGGCGCGAGGGATGGTGGGGGAGGGGTTCCCGCCCAACGACTTCAGCTTTTAAAGGATTCCGATCTGAGCGTGCAGGCGCAGAGCCCATATGTGTGAATGCACAGATGACCACTCGAAGAACCACAGTTACAGGTAAGCAACCTGTCCTTTTTAATTTACTATCCCACACTTTCTGTAACACACTAGCAATTTACTGGACTTGATGCAATGGAAGTTAAAAGGCATTTTAGTGTTACTTGTGAAAACACCAGGTTTAATCAGATGTAAGAATATATCACTGGATATTCCAAAATTCTTGTTCTTCACTAAACACTTTGGTGCTACTGAGATGAAGGTTGCCTATTATTAATAAAAGTTATTTGCTTATTTCTCATAGGTGCCATTTACTGCTTCTGTCGATACATGAAATTGTCAGATGGTTTGTCATCCAAGGTAAGCACCTTTCTGGACATGGAAACTAAATTGAAGTCGGTCAAAGTAAGAAGTAGCTATTGTAGGTGATTGGTGGATTGTGCATTATGTCTTGTCCAAGCAGTTAAGAAGAGAATCTACCACTGGGATTTAGCTTAGAGATGCAAAAACAAACAAACAAACAAACAAACAAAAAACACCCATCGACCGGGGGTGGAAGGGGGGGGGGGAGGTCATTTTGCCCAACTTCAAAACAGTCAAACCATGGCAGAGAAGTACAGTTTATTTATTTAATTTTTTTTATTATTAGCACTGTATCTTATGTATTAGCAATGTTTATTCCCAGTGTATCTAGCACCCATAGCAAAAGGAAAGCCAGGTGGGTGGTACGCTGCCTAAACTAGTTTATGTTTACTCTATAGACATGACTTAAAGGTAGAATTTTGCCACTTTGGCTTCATAAAAATTATGGCATCTATTCCAGAGTATCTCTGAGCATGTGCAGAGCTTTTCTTCCCCCATACAGAAAAATATCTGAACAATATACCGGAGAGCAAAGATTCCCTAAGCTTGCAGGGCATGTCTTTTTTGCTCTGTGCTATTTTGTTAAGGGAATGTTTCCTAAGCTGTCGGTGTGCCGTAAAATCTGGTCTCCTGGGCCCCTTCTTCACCCTTCCAGCCTGCTGGCCTGCCTAGGATTATACTGACACTACAGATACCGTGTTGATGCTGAGAGGTGGCATGGGGCATAGTGGTAGGCAGCCACCCAACTGAGGGATTGAGGCTGGGACTGTACTTTGAGCTTGCTGATTCATCTGCACTGTGATCAACACACACACACACAGGCAGCTCCACCAAACATTCCTGGTAATATGGGACCTGCCTTTTCTGTGATCCCTTCAGTAAAGGGCAAAATTTCATAGGGCAGCATAGTGTGCAATACACTTAGAGCCAGCCCATGACATTTTGCTGCTTGAGGTGAAGGAGGAGAAGGCGCATCCCCTCCCATTTCCACATGTAGAGCCTGGCAGTTGGATCTTATCTCAACACTGGTAATGGGACAGCTTCTTCCTCTGCACATGAAGGCAGCAGGCAGGCCACATAGGACACACACCCCTGATCTCCAACACGTGGTTGCCAATGCCTTCTCCCTGTCATCTGCCACCTGAGGAGGCCACCTCACTCTACCTTATGATAGGGCCGGCCATGAATGCACTACAGATGCATCCACAGCACCCCCAATTACATAGTAATGTGCACCGTGACAGAGTAAACACATGCACACTAACAGCAAGAATGGCTCTTCCAGTTCTAGCCAGACAGTACAATTCTGGCTGGGTGACAACCTTGTGTAAGAATATCTTGCTTGGAACGGCCTGTAAATATTATAATCTTGAGGAATACCTGTTTGTTTTTCCTCTTACAGGAGCTCACACAGATGTATGAAACTGAGCTAAAATCACTGTGGTAAGAGATTTTACCCTGCTTAAATGCTAGTGTCACTGGGCTGAGCATTAGTATGTACTGTAACTTCTGGGTGGATCATTAGGCTGCCAGAAAATGAGCACTGGGACCTACCCAGCAGTGGAAGCTGATGGCTCCAATTTCGGTTGGGGTGTGATTCCATTCTGGGTTTCAGTCAGAACCAGCCAGAACTCTAAAGGAACTATCCAAGATGCTTAACTATATCCCCAAAGTAAGTGCAGCATCTTGAATAACTTCTTTAAAGTTCTGCCTGGTTCTGTCTGAAACCTGGAATGGATCCACAATGTCATCGAAATCGGAACCACCAGCCTCACCTGCTATCCAGCATAAAAATCTAACGAAGATTAACATATGGCCAGAGACAACTGGATAAAAATCTCTCTGTGAGCCCCCTGGATAAAACATTTAAGGGTATAAACCTATACACAGCCTTCCCCCAACCTGGTTCCGTCCAGATGTATTGGGCTGAAGCTCCCATAATTCCCAGCATGGCCAGTGGAGGTTGCCAGGTTGGGAAAGGGTGTTATACACGCTTACCTAGGAGTAAGCACCATTGTTATCAATGGGACTTGCTTCTGACTACACATATACATGATTTAGGGATGTGAGAAATGCGTTCGACTCACATTTCTAAACAAATTTACCAAATGTGCATTTCCCAATCAAAAACACGAACCGAAACACTGTACTTTCCTGAAGTTTGTGATGCAGTTCATTAAAAAGAAATGCACAAGAATGTGTACATTTGAAAAAAATGCATACAAAATATGCATATATTCAGGAAAATGCACCCAAACATATTTTAGTAAATGGGGAAATTGCTTGCAAAAATGTATGAAAACATTTGAAAAAATGCATACAAATGCATATATTTTTTCAAAATGCGTACAATACATATTCATTTTCATGCAAGTTTTAAAAAGTCACAGTCCATTTTTTCCATCAGTGGAAAATAAGAACCTGAGCAAAATTGAGCTTGACAGGCTCATTCATCCTTAATACTACTGCGCTCCAAGATATGCTTATTACTATACTTCCAGGAACCCTGTACCATGTGATCTATCTGCATATATAAATCAGCTCTTTGGTCATCTGGGCTTCATCTTGATGAAAGTGCATTGCTCTTATTCTCTGCAGTATGATGAAATTGGCTCTGCTCCATCAGTGTTATATGGCAGAACTGGCTGTCTCTAAAACCCGGAAAAACATAATTCCGGGGGGGGGGGGGGAGGTAGGGCAGAGCGGAAGTTATAGCTCCCATCTCCTGCCTGCATTATGCCCACTGTTCTGAGAAGAAGTAAAAATTCCAAGTTATCCAGGGCAGGATCTGAAGGGAGAATCTATGCATTTGAGGAGGGAGCTCTTATCCTTTACTTTGCTGTAGTGAAATGGGGGGGGGGTGTTCCCCCTATGAGAGCACCCTCGCCCCAATTTTGCCCCATTACAGCTAATGGTCAGGAAATGCAGTAGATCTCTATTTTTATAAACTGGAGATGCACAGCTCTGCATCAGCAAAGTAAAAGATAAAAGCTCCACAAATGTGCAGTTTCAGATATAAATTGGGGTGAATTAGCGCAGAATCAGAGAAGTTAATTAACACAACCCTGCCCTCTGCCTGGCTTCCAGCAACCAATCAGGGGGTGTCACCCACGCCTGGCTCAACCATGGAGCACAGCCACACAGCGGAAATGCTGTGGTGACCTCACTTTGAAGAAAAAGTGATAATTGTTTGATTTTTAGGATTTTTTAAAAAGTTTGACTACTGTCAAAAAATTTTTTTTAATCCTAAAAATCTAGGGATGAATGGATCTGCTTCAAACTTGGTATGGCTAAATCCCCGTTTAACAGCTATCATGCTGCCAAGTTTCATCTCTTTATCTTTAAAAATGATGGAGCTATAAGCATTTTTGTTAATTTCCATAGGCTATAATGAAGCACCTGACAGTGTCAAACTTTGACAGCTGTCGAACTTTAAAAAAACGGAACGAAGCTCTGACTGGGCGCCTCTCTGCTCTGTGGGTATTCGACGATTTTTAAACAGTCCTCCCTCTGCTCTGAAAACTCTAAGTTTCGTAGAAGCTCTGTGGAAGCTTCGAGTTTTCAGAGCAGAATTCACCCCCCTAAAAGACAGCGTCCTAGATAGGTTGTAGTCTTCTAAGATGTGCTGAGTTTCTCTTTTATAACTGCTGCATAGCTGCAGGTTGGGGACCTGGGACTGGGCAGACAAACAAACCATTTCTAATATTCATGTTTTCACTTTTCTCATTCTAAGGAAGTCTCAAAATCTGCTTGAAGAACAAATCCATGTAATCCAAGGCCTTAATAAGGAGATGGATCGCCTGCGTGCCGAGATCAGTGGCATCAACAAAGGCATCCTGCTTTCTGTAAAGCAAATCCTCGAGGATGGCGACATCCCAGGAGAGAACAAAGATGTAGGGAGCTGGGAACTGATGATGATGATGTTGATTATATTTATTTATATCCCATCTTTATCCTAGGGCTGGGACACAAAGCAGTTTACAAGATTAAAACATGTACAATTAAAACATATAAATATAAATGTACAAAAGGTAAAATATAATTAGACCTTCAGTAAAACTAAAAACATTTTATTTTTTTTCTAAACAGTAACAGATTCAAAATAAATAAACATCCAATACACTAACACAGGTCCAGAGCAATTCCAAAAGCCTGCCAGAATATAAACGTTTTTACCTGCCTCCAAAAATGTAGCACAGAGGGAGCCAGCCTAGCCTCCCTAGGAAGGGAGTTCCAAAGCCTTGGAGCATCCACCGAGAAGACCCTCTCCCATCAGGCGTGCCTGGGATGTTGGTGGGATTGAGAGAAAGGCCTCCCCAGAAGCCCTCAGAGCACGGGCAGGCTCATATGGGAGAATATGGTCTTTCACATAACCTGGACCTGAGCCCTCTGCACCTCATTAATTCCTGCTTTCCATACCGTACCCCCTTACAAGCTTGTGTTGCTCTCATAACCTGCTAATTTTTAAAACAGCAAAGAGGTAGATTTAGGCTAGATTCCATGACCTTTCATTCCCTGCCAGTATTTATGTAAGAGTACCAAAGAGAGAGAGAGAGAGAGAGAGAGAGAGAGAGAGGAAGAAGAAGAAGAAGAAGAAGAAGAAGAAGAAGAAGAAGAAGAAGAAGAAGAAAGAAAGAAAAAGCCTTTAAACTCAGTCTCCTAGGTCAGTGGTTTTCATACTTTTTAACTTCAGGGAATTCCTCCCACATTGAGGAAACCCTGCCTGCTGCAGAGGATTCTGGGAAGTATTCTAGGCTACATACTAATTTCAAGCAGGGTAGTGGTCAGCCTGCTGGGCATCACTGATCACTCCAGGTGAACTGAGAATGCACCCTTAGAACAGAGGTAGGTTGACTTTAGGTTTTCATGGTATATGGTTGTCATGTTCCCCCACCCCCCTTTAAATGTGTCTTATATTGATAAAGCAAGAGCATATACTCTGGATGTTTTAACAATTAAGGTTTAACTTCTAAACTGTGTTGTGTGATCCTGAGTATGCACTCTTGCTTAAGAACGTAAGACAATCAGATCAAAGTTCAGTAAACTTTGCAAGAATCAGAGCAGTCAGCAGACACCAGCAGCATACTGGAAATTGCCTAGTTGTTCACCAGTGGATCACAATCCATCTTTTGTCCATCCCATCCCTAAAAGACACCCAGAACTCCCTTGCAGACATGCAGGGGGACATAGTGGCAGGCAGTCTTGTCTGCCATCTTCTCATTGAGGAACCCCTAATAAACTTCTGCAGCCTGCAGAGTTCTCTGGAATGCGGTTTGAAAACCACTCTCCTAGGCGTATAGCACTACTGGTGCAATGCCACATAGGCTCTTGTACTTGATCCTACCAGGTTTCGTCCTTACACAACTGGCTAAAGGATGCTTTATATTTCTAAATGTTACAGCTAAAAGGTAGATTGGTATTTTTTTTTTTAACCTGCACTTTGGCCCTTTATCTCAGGGCCAACCCATACACCGGAGCCCCTTGAACATCACAGGGTATGGAAACATTGTGCAAGGCAAGGGCATTCAGAGATATGGAGCCTTTTTTGGACCAAACTAGTCATTATGCAATGCAGCAAACGTGGGATTCCTGACTCCATGGGTACCTCTTCACGGGCACTTTGCCTCGCGGTGGCTTCGAAACAGCGGCAGTTGGGTTACATGACATTGCCACCAATTCGAAGCAATCTAGGGCCACACCCTTCCTGCCAATCCAGCCTGGGAAATCCCATTCCTAAACACACACACACACCCCACGTTATATTTTGTTTGGCCCTAAGCACCTAAGACCAAGTTTTCCATATTCCTGAAACTGTTATGGGTAAATCCTTACACTCTGCTTCTTAATGGCCTTGGACCATTCAAAATCTTCATTGCAGAATGTATGTCATGACCCTTGCATTAATCATTCCTTAAGATTCGCCTGATGGATTTTCCCCCTCCTTCACAGCAAGTGCTTGCAATGATCAACCTGGCTTTTAAGAAGATATATGAGGATCACGTACAAATGGCTGATTGGGCTCAAAAAACAATAGGTAACGATGAGCTATCATCCATTCATATGCTCTACCAGAATAAATAAGATTACATCTATCCTTTCTTCCCATCTTCCTTCCTTCCTGATAGCCTATGGAACCCATTAACATAGCTATCCTAACCACTTTCTTAGAAGGGGAACTTACGCCTGAGTAAACAGAACTTACCTTTGAGTAAACATGTAGGATTGTGGTTTAAGTTGTTTTAGCAGGCTACAGCTATACTCACAATCCAATGTATTTGACTAAACATGGAGAAATTAGTAAGTGCTAACTAGTGAGAGGCAGGTACTTAGAGCTTCCCCTACTACTTGAATTCTGCCATTTTTGCCTCTTCCCCAAATTCCAGAGAGCCCTTGAGAGCAGAAGTGAGCACGAGAAGTATTAAGCACTCCCTCCTCTCACCTAGCAGTTCTTCCCTATAAATGCCTGCCCCCATTTCATTAACATTACCTCAGTCAATGTAGGCTTCGGAGTGTGCATTTGTTGAAATAGCATGCAAGGTGGTCTTCAGATGTTCCTGTCAACAGCACATTACGTTTCCTGTAATAGGCAGAGGCCACTGGGTAACATTAAACCGCTCTATGGGAGGCATCGTAAGTTCAGAAGCCCTTCTCAGCTTCTACCGTCTCTTTCCCACTGGAGGCCAAACAAGCCATGTGTCTTGAAATCACTTCAGGCGTTTGGTTATGTCCATTCTTGTCACACCTGTGCTGAGGATCCCACTGCTACCACCACATACAGTCCTTCGGAAGACCCTTTTCTTCCCTTCCCTTCCCACTCTCAATAGCTTGTTCACTCTGGAAGCATCTGCTTTCCCCTGACAGGATGACTGGGGGTGGAGGGGTTGGTGGGGCATAAAAGAGGAGGAAATGGAACCAGAGGCTTCTGCTGCAGTCCTCCTCTGAAGCACTGATGGATCCATAAAGCACAGGCATGGCAAAGAGATAAGTGAGCGTTGGCTGTGCTCTTGAGCGCCAATGGCTGCCTGAGCCTTCAGGAGAACGGAACTGCCTTCTTTCCCGACTTTACTTCCAGCAATGAGCTCTCCCAGGAGCTGATTTGACACTGAGGAACTGCAGCATGGACAGTGGTGCACGATCCGCTGGGAGGCTTTCTTTTGCCTTGCTGGTTAATAGAGCGTGCTCTTTTTGGGCATCATCAGACAGGGGGGGGATTTTTGCATTTCCCTACCATTGCTGTGGCCTCCTGCTGCGGTCTCTTTACATGGGGGGGGGGAGAAAGAGGAAGCAGCAACGACCACGTGGCCCATTCAGTGGGTGTTTTTATTGCGCTGCTTTTCCTGCACACAGCAGGGAATGGCAGCAAGTTTCGTTTTTTTTTAAAAAAAATACGTTGGATTTTCCAAGTCTTTTTTTGCGATGGAAAAATGAGCAGAAGGAGTGGGAGGTACACGGGAGGCAGACAGCGTTGTGTAAAGGACGCACGAAAAACTGTGAGTGGGCAATAACGAGCGTGCACTAAAATGCTCATCTGACGACGCTCTTTGTTAACTCTAGGAGCCACCATTGATAAAGACAGGACATCTAAGAGTTACGAGCCTGAGAACCTGCAGAACTGCTGGTTTAGATCATTGTTCATGACTTCAGCAAAGCCCCCTGATACTATTCTACAGGTACTGTACAATGCCTTCATTTGTATCACTGGTACTAAAGAAATAAGTGTAGCCCATTAGTATATTGCTCAACTCTCTATACTCCAAACACTCTTGTATGGCTTTGAAAAGTCCTCCTGTAATTGTTTCCTCCAATGCCACCATCATCACCACCCTTTTATATTGTATCACGTTAAGAATTATTGTTAATTTTAACCCAAACTGTGCCTCAGATTACCATAGATTACTTGGGGAGTTAAAGATATAATCAGATGGATTTTTATAGGTGGCATTGCAGGATGATAAGGCTGGGCGAGAGTTCCTGCCCACTCATTTGCTCTCCCTTGATCCCTTCCTTTCGGTTGATCTTAGAAATCTTGTTTGACAATGCAATGCACAAAGGTAGATGATTGTAAGGGAGAGAGGAGCACAGCACTTGCATACTCAAGATGCAGATGGAAAGTGGGAGGGAGATTAGTCTCAGCAATAGTGGGTGGATCAGGTTCACCAGACTTCCTGACCTGAGCTTCTGTTGAGGGAAATAAGCAGGTGGCCCAAATATGTGACCCCTTTTGTCTTCAGCCAGGAAAATGGATATTCCAAAAGCCAAGCCCTCCCTTGTAATGTCTCTCAGTGGTGGGAAGACAGGAACTGGGGGGTTATCTCAGATCCCATTGGCAATCCAGAAAGATGGAAGCCAAAGCCTGGTGTCCCTTCTGTTGTCATCATCATCACCACCACCAGCATTATTACTACCAACGTATATACAAACACACGTACACAAAACAAAAATAGGATGTTTCCAAATGTGCTATTCAGGCATTCTTTATCTGTGTACAGTAAACACTTGAGGAGGGGGAGCACTTTAGCTCCACCCACCCCTCCTTGTGCATTTCCGCCACCTGTTCTCATGGAGGGGTTTATGGAAGAAAGTCAAGGTTCTCCACAGATACAGAAGCTGTCCTGTTCACCCTCCATGAGGACAGGAGAAACATGCAAAGCAGGTGGGTGGGGCTAGAGTGCTCCACCTCTTCATATATTTACTATACACAGATACAGGATGCCTGAATAGGGCCATTGTGTCTTTCCATTTAATTCCAAAGGTGAGTTTGGGGCAGAGGATAATGGAAGGGCAGCATATACTCATTCACAAAGATTTGTAGATGTACTCTTATTTGAAAATAACTCTGGGTAAATACAGACAAGCATTTGTTAAGCAGTTGTTTACCTTGGTGTGTATCTGATCTCTTGGTAAGCCAGTCATTCATCCTGCCAAGTGGTGAGGAGTGTTTGCTGCACTTCCACAATACACCTGATCAGAAATTTGGTGAAGCACCAGTGTGGTCAGCTGTATTCAACCCAAAGAAGGCACTTTACTTGCATTCAATGTGAATTGCAGCTGTTTCTGGGTTGTGGGGCCACATTTGATTCACTTGAGTTGCTTCCTGTTTCTAGCCAGATGTTTATCCTGGAAACTGCTGGGCTTTCCAAGGATCTGAGGGCCAAGTAGTAGTTAAATTGCCTGAAAAAATCCAACCAACAGCCGTTACAGTTCAGCACATCTCTAAAGCAATCTCTCCTTCGGGAGGAGTCACCAGTGCCTTGAAGGACTTCGTGATTTATGTGAGTATTGACTTCTAAGTCAAAATTGAACTTGTATACCTGATCCTCAAATGTTTGCTCAGAGAATTTGGGGGACCATGAATTTGGGGAAGTAGGAGGACCATTCAGCAGTTCTCATCCAGATGTGCAGGATGCTCGTTAACGCCTGACAGTCCATTGGCTAAAGAGGACTAGCACAGGTCACATGGTCTGGCTCAGCCAGGGCTTGGATTGGGAGCCTCCTTGTCTATGATTTACCCCCTTTGTGATGAGCTACTCCAGCATGCCATGTGGGGGAAGAAGGGCAGCATTGTCCTCCCAGACGCAGCAGCAGCCACTCCCCCACCATTCAGGGTAGTCCATGGGTTCCTCTTAACCTAACTGTAACTACTTCTAACCAGCCTGGGGTCTTAGTCCGGGCAACTCACAGACTCTGGCCTATTCTGCGTAGTTCTCTAGGCTCTGACTAGGTCTCTCTGCCTGTCCATCCTGTAGACTGCCTGCTTGTCTGGCCACCAGCCTCCTTATCTATCTGCACTCCTGTATTGCTACATCCTTATTCCAGCTGTTTTGATTGGACTCTTGAAGGCTAGGCCCATGGCTGCAGTCAACTCTGCCCCTGAAACGGACCTCTTGAGCTCCTTAAAGAATTGTTTCCTAGGTTGTCCTCAGGCCCTTTTAGGCACTGTCCCATCCTTTGGTTGCAATCTCTATGCACTGTCACCAGTTCCTGCTATCTCCCACTTCCCTTCAATTCTAGGGGCTAAATGATGAAACAGAAGAAGAGACTCCACTGGGGACATTCATGTATGACATCGGGAAGGAAGCCATTCAGACATTCCAGCTGAAGGTACCCTGAGAATGAGAGCAGTGGGGTAGCAAGGCCAGAGACAGACATTTTTGATGGGCTGCTTTGAAAGGGCGATTAAATGTGGTTCTTGAAGTAAAGGGGCAGATTGCTCCTCTGTACTCCGAGGGGTTAGATTTGTTTTAATTCATTATTGTGGTTCAGTGGATTAGGGCTTGGATGGGGAACCTTTGGCCAGGGGAGGCTGGTGGCTCCAGTTTCATTGGAGCGTTGATGGCATTCTGGGTTTTAGTTAGCACGGGGCAGAAGTCTAAAGGAGCTGTCCAAGATGCTGAACCCATCCCCAAAATGGGTCCAGCACCTTGGATAGCTCCTTTAGACTTCTGGCTGGGTCTGACTAAAAATCAGAATGGAATCACCGCCCCACCGAAATTAGAGCCTCCAGACTCCCCTGCCTGTGGCCCTCCGGATGTTGTTGGACTACAGCACCCATCATTCCTTACCATTTGCCATTCTGGTTGGGGTTGATGGGAGTTGGAATCTAATGTCTGAAAGGTCACAGGTTTCCCATCCCTGAATTAGAGTGACAGCCAACAGCTCAGAGTCCTTCGGCCTGTACTTGATCTTTACAAGGATCCCTCAAGTCACTTGTTAAAGGCCACATATTACAATTAGGTTCCTAGTGACCTAATCGGAAAGAGCTCTGGCCTGAGAAAATTTCCCCAGCTCCAGCCTTACAAAAAAAGGCCAACCAGGAGTGTGTGGTGTCTGAGTGTTCTCCCTGTCCTGCTCCTCTCCCGGAAGGCCCCTTCTAGGCACTGCAGGAGATGGGCAATGTTATCTATCCACCTACGATATTGCCAGTGTGCTTATGTTGTCATATTGTCAAGGAGATATAAGGACAGTGTGAGGAGCACCAGGTAATGTGCCATTTCCATGACTGTAGTGGATTAACAAGGCAAGAGGGTGTTCGGCGACAATCTCAATGGAGCGGCCTGCGTGGGCACCACAATGACACCAGCTTTTCTGCATCTACAAGTTCTGCCCCCACTATCATGGATTGCTCCCAGATGTCTCTAGGATTGGTGACATTCGCGGGCAAACAAGAAGCACAACAGGAAGTACCCGCCTGAAGAGATGCTTCCTGTTATGGAGTTATTACTACCATCACTGATCTGGGACAATGATAGCCTGACCACCTGCATGGATCATGCAGGTCCATCTGGACTAGCAATGATCAGAATGGAGACTCTCCACCCAAAAACATGTTGTGTGGATGATTGATACTTTGATTAGATGTGCTAGACATCTGTAAACTTGCTTGTGTTAATGTACTACCGGAGATCCTAGAATTACAGATGCCACAAATATCCATGATTTTTTTTTTAAAAAAATCCATGATTTGGAGGATCTCCAAAATTTAGGCAGAGGTACTTTACACAAGTGGGAACTCCAACCATGAAAGGTGCCTCTGACCTATTTTGAGTACCTCCTCTTTCCCTGCACGCCACACCCATTGCATTGTGGAGTGTCCCATGACCCTGCGAGTAGCATTTGGGGGCAGGAGGCTGTAAGGGCTACTGGGGGAAGGTGGAGCAGAGAAGTTCAGTTCCTGAAATTCCCTTTTACCAGTGCAATGCTGGTTGTCACCCAGTGGTCGCAAACAGGCAAAACAAAAATAGCAGCAACTTCTTTGTGCACAATGATGCATAATGACCCAACCTGTGCATGTGATGCGCATCCGTAATTCCATCTATTTGATCTTGCTCAGGGAGATTGTGATTTTGAGCTGGGAACATGATATGCAGTTGTGAATAATAATCCTTGTGACCATCAGCAATGATTTGGATCAGAATTGTGAAAATAGTATTGCCTTAGCTTTGCTGTAGATACGAGTCCCACACATGCAATGCTTAGGGAAAAGCTGGAAATACTTGGAGAAAATAAGGGGAGAGGCATTGCACATTCCTGTCGAACAGTGGCATTTAATCTGCTAAAACGATTGGGGATTATGACCCCAGGACCAGTGAAGCACAGAGGTGTGACGCAGGCTTTGATTTGGTTTGTTCTTCTTCCTGCTCTACATTTCAGAATGAACATGCAAACCAGTATCTGTATATAAAGTTCAAGGTGCAGAGCAATTGGGGCCATCCGGAATTCACCTGCATTTATCGAGTCAGGGTGCACGGGAAGATGGTCAACTACTTGGGCCCTTTGGACGAAGGCAGGGGGTGAAAATCTTGCAAGATGAATAAAAGAAAACAGGAATACGAATCCCCATCATATCCTGAGCAAACTGTAAAGAGCGCATGACGCTCGATCTGATTGGTCCCCGGGGAGGGTGGGGAGGGAAGTTTGGAGGGAGAGGAATCGTAAGTATGCCAAGATATGTAGAGTCTGGCAGATCTTGATCCAGTGGAGACTTCCTCTGTGGTCTGTCAAAGAAATAGACAAAGGCAAGAATGGCAGGTGAAATTTCAATTAGGTCAATGCAAAGTCATGATATTGGCACATGGATCTTCGGCACATAGATATTTTTTGATCCTGCCCAGTCTTCTGTGAAAAAAAAATGAGAGTAGGTGATCTGCCAATAAAGATTTCTGTCCAGACTCATGTGTGTAGAGGCAAGTGCACTATACATGAATAAGGTGCCACTGACTTAGGTCCCTTCTACAAGATTTCGCTTTGACGCCCGGTTACCTGATTATGTGCATATACGGATAAGCGCATTTACTCCTAATACCTATTCACGAGAGGCAGTGAAGCACATTATGGGCTGTATGAAACACGCTTTAAAGTTGTTTACATGTGGACAATTGCATGTTTACATGGCCATAAGGCGCTTTAACTCCCGCGGTAAATTAAAAGTCGCTATTTAACGCGCATTCGAAAATGCGAATAATCGGAGATAAAACGTGCTTGGACCCGATTTGCGCTCCGCTCTTGTAAATTTGGTAATCCGCCTTGAAAGAGCTTTAAATCGCTGTTGTAGAGGCACCCTTATTCAACATAGCCTTGCGTGAAGTCATTATTCTAACAGCTGCCTTTCACAGCTACATGCATAGGTGGTGCTGTGTTCTAGAGTGTTCCTCTTTCTGCTTGGTGGGAGCTAAGTAATTTCTTTCATGCCAAATGCATGCCCAATCCGTTGAGCCCCCAAAATGCACATCACTGCCAGCACAATTTTATGAAGGCGTGCTCAGAAATGTCCCATTGGATTGTGTATAAGATCGCAGCTTCAGTATGCCATTTATGTTCGGCACACACACCCAGTTTGTGTAAGGTGTATCTCTGCCTCTGTAACATCCCATATAAACCTTGGCGGCCCCAAAGCTCTTTTCCCACAACAATAGGTACACCAGTACCCCCTGTGTGTAGCTCTGTTTATAGACTACGTAGATGAGGGGTAGGCAAGCTACTGCCTTCCAGATGTTTCAGTTTACCAATTATCATCAGCTCCAGCCAGCATGGAGAACAGTCAGGGATGATGGATGTTGTAGTCCAAAATATCTGGAGGGCATCAGGTTGTCTACTGTTGATGTAGGTTTTGGGGGGGATGGTGTCAAAAATCTAGACAACTACAAAATAGCTGGAGAAGTTGATCTAATGCTGTATTAGGCGGGGAAGAAAAATGCTAGAACGGAGGTGTCACAGATAGGTGGGCTATACAGAAACCTTCTGTTGTCCCAACCAATTTCTCTGCACAAGCTAAGAGGTGCACGCATGCATTGTTCCAGGCAGTGACAAAGGCAACTCTCAGATCATGCATATTATGGTAATATGTAATAGAGTTGCACACTTGCCAGCAATATATTACAGATCCTGTAATATATTGCTATGTTTAATCCACTTTGGTGAGAAACTCCAGGGGTGAAGCACTTACCCAGATTTGGTTTCCTATGGAAGGAGATCACTGGACGCTTATGGTGTTTTTCTACTACTTGAGTTTATTTACATTTATACCGGTTGAGCATAAGTGGAGACACAGTTTAAAGTTTTAAACACTCCAGTAGATGTCCAAAACGCCCTGCTCTCTATTGCCACATATCCTTATTCAGAGGTACATAACTCACACATATGCAAATGTAATTACCAACACAGATGTAAGGGTGCATTTACCCAGAAGTGTATTGCCCAAACAGTGGGTTTATATACTCTACTCTTACCAAAGTGGGGAATAGCTACTTCTAAAATGGGGAAACTAGAGGGCTGACTATATGCGGGAAAGCCCCGCAGTCGTGTGGATCTGTGCTGTGTTGGTTAAACGACGCAAGTGCAGCTTTGCAGCCACCTTCCCCGCAATGCTACGACATGAAAAAGTCAGACATTTACCATGGGAGCGACGTCAACATGGCACTTCACTGCCAATCCCGGGTCAACCCAGGGGCAGAGCCTGGTGGCCACCAGGAAGAGGGCGGGCATGGCTCTGGGACCCAGATGGCTGCCCAGAAACCACATGCTCTCTCCTTGGCACCGGGATTACCAGACACTGCCCCAGGAGAGGGAAAGCACAGGGTTGAAGAGGGAGGCAGTGCCAACCTGGCACTTTGAAGACAAGCCCTAGTTCAACCGCTGGGTCAGCATCCAAAAGCATAGACTTTATGTTTTTTACAGACTTTTGTTCTCAAACACATACAAACAAATGCACATTAATTACAGAAGAGACAAATGGTATGGTTAGTATACCCACTCCAGAGCGCATGGGCTAGTATATTCATTCCAATATGCTTTTCTATAACTGAAAAAGATACAGAAAGTCAAAGACTGGGGAAATATTGTTTGCCAAATACTGAGGGGAAGGTAGCACTATGGAAACTCTATTTTAAGTGCTGGTTAATAAACTATCAATCGGTTTTTAATAACCTTTTCCTTGTGTTTATTTCTGCTCTCCTTTGGTCTGTTCCTCTTTCCACAGCCCCTCCCTCAATTAGCTGTTTAAAAAGACATATCTGATCAAAATGTTCTGAATATTCTGAAGAGGAGCTTATCAAGAGAGTGCTAACCAGGTCCCTCATTATCATCTTCCTAGCAAGCCTGCAAACCACTTGGAAAGGAGACAGGCTGACTGTTAAAGCACAACAGTTTCTATGACTTAGATCTGATGTTAAGCCCATATTATTTAAAAATGATTTATGACTGGTTGGGGCAGGCTGTGAGTTGTAGGGCTTTTTCCTGTCTAAACACGCATAGGTTTGTGCTCTTAATGGTATTTTAATAATGAAATCTTTCTTATTTTTTTTTAAATAAATAACTCTCATTTTTATTTATTTTAGACATTTTATGCCACGTTTCAGGCAAACCTCACAAAGCAGTTTATATAAAATCATCCAAACATCAGTAAATTATGATGCATGTTCCATTTCACTGAAGGCTCTTCCAAACATGACTTCTAGTTTCCATATAGAATCCTGCCACATGCCTGATAGTCACTTAGCCCAATGGAAATAGCTGCCAGGTTTGTCCACATTAGCTCCAAAAGGCTTGGAGCACAAGATAGTTCTGACCTCAGCCCAGGTGTTCCAGAGTTTGCTGCTGATTAGGACAGACCCGATATAAGCAGAGGCAAACCACTATGGAAGCCTAAATGGCCAAATTTCACTTCAGATCAAGCAAGATTTAGCAAAATTCCCAATAGCAAAATTGGTTGCAAGCTGGCAATGCTTTTTCTGCCACTGCCATGAATTTTTATAGCTCAGCTGTGAACAGGGTTTGGTGGGAACTACAGTAGGGGATAGCAAGCGTCACATTTGTCCCAGACCTGCCCTGGAGTTAAACAAACACACAATGGTGGGAAACAGTGAAATGGTTTTTTAGAGTGACACACATTTCAGTCTATGAAGTATAGAGAATCCTGGTTCCTCGCTGGTAGCTAAGCTAAAATAGGCCATTGTATTCCCTCCAAACTCCATTAAGGCTGTAACCTTATGCATTATTATTATTATTATTAGTAGTATTACTACTACTACTACAGTATTTTTATCCTGCTTTTCAGGCAATTATCTCCCAAAGTGGCTCACTGCGATGAAAGAGAAAAGTCTAGCCACCAGACTTAAAAAGTACAAAGACCAGACACACAACGGAAGGGGAAGGGTACTAGAATGCAAAATAGGGTTTAAAAAATTATTGCTGCCCAGGCTTCTCCACTGATTAACAACTATGCTCACTGACTCACCCTAGTAGTAGAACAGTGGCTTTCAAACTTTCCGCCTTCATGGAACACTTCCATGTATATTTGTCTTCCTGAGGAACTCCTGTGGATCACAGAACTCTGTGGCGTGTCCCAGGGTATGTTCTCCATTCACACCATACACCAGTTTGGCCCCAGGAGCCTTACGTTTGCTCAGCTTAGCTAAAACACACCTAATGTACTCACCTGTGTGGCCATATACTGCTGCGGGAAAGCTTATGTTTCAGAGAACATTGCACACTGTTACTGATTTTCTAACCAAGGAACCATTGATAAGCTTCTGAGGAACCGCAGAACACAATCTGAAAATCATAGTGTGGCATGAAGGGTTAAATTTTGAATTAATGTTAGCTGCTGCAAGGCTTGTTTTTTTTAATCTTAGGAATGTTTACTGTAGCCTTGAAGCCCTGTAGAAGTGCTGTTATCTATGCCTATAGCAGACTCCCTCCTTAGCAAAAGCTGTGTGAAGTCAGACAGCCTTGTTATCTCTGTTTCACTTTTAATGAATGTAGAATTGTTCTGAATGCTTGCTTGTGCTTCTGTAACTACGCTTGCAACAGAGGCGTTATTTTCCTTCCCCTATTCCTTAGTTGTAAGAAGCTTCTAAACACGTACGTCACTAGAGAGGGGTGGATCCTTTTCATACCAAAGAAATAAAAACCTTTGCTTAATTTTGTTAGGGGCGGTTCCTCTGAATTTTAGCCATGAGGCATCAGGGAGCCGACTCAGCGCTGATTTTTCTCAATTAATAAAATTGAGTTGGACCCTCCTCCTTGCTATCTGAGTGTGATTTTTAAGTAATTCCAGGTAACATATCCTGGTGCCGTGAAAAACTTGGATGGTTTTCTGGTGAATTACCTGCCCAAGTTGGCTTAGCTGTGACAAGCAAGGCTTCCTGCTGCTGATGCTCACACCTCAGGCGCCACCTCCACCTTTGCGGAGAGAGAGGGCTGGACACCGGCTGCTGGAGGCCAGCTGAGCAGCAGCCATAAAAAGGGTGGAAAAAGGACGAGGTTTTCTTTCTTAACCAGGACAAAGACGCCGGCCGGCAGGTAACGTATGAAAAAAGGGAGGCCTCCATAGAGAAACAGGAATTAAGCCATCCTGTTGGACCGGGGGGAGGTTTTGGCTTAAACCTCATTACCCCGACGTGGTCCTGGAGAAAGGGTTTGGAAGTGTGATTGGTGAATGCGTGGATTGGTGGCTGAGACGGTTATCTGATTAGCAGAGACCCGAAAAACGAGTGTGACTCTCCCTGGAGAGTGGGACCCTTGACTAACGCGTTTCCTTGTCCTGGAGACAGGCAAGGCCGTGAAAAAGGGGCACGTCTGGATTGTCTGTCCATACCTTTTTGTGTCAGCTGAAGTGGACCCCTTACCACTCAGCCCGTTCCTTTCCCTCTGTGCCTGCTGTTTGTATGGAAAGCGTGACGTCTCTGTGAAACTCATAATGGGTGGGAGAAACTCAAAGAAAACCCCAAACCATATTGCATTGTATGGTAGAAAATCTAGAAATAGATTCAAGAGAGGGGTAGTTAATCTTGAAAGTGGATTCAAGAGAATGTAGAAGAAGAGTTAGACCCACATGCATTGAGACGTTGTTTGTCAAATAGATCTGCCAAGTCAGAGTGATTTTTAGAAGGCAGAGGAGAGGTGTAACTTAGATAGAAGAAAAATTTTAAGGAAGCCTACCAATCATTGTGAGTGTTCCACATCCTGATCAGTTCCTGTATCAATAGCCCACTAATTATCAAGAAATGCCAGCGTGTCTAAGAAATCCTTGTAAACAGGCATGCACCACAGCCAATTTGGTGATGCCAGAACAGTGAACGCCTAAAAGAGGAAAAAAGCCTTAAAGGCAGAGGGTACCCAGATGAAGAGGTCCCTAGAGGCAGAGAGAAGAAAAGTGAGGGCACGCAAGTCAAGAAAAGAGTTAAAACTCCCCAGAGCCTTTGCCTAGGATGGGGAAGATGAATTGTCACCGCCACAGCCACCATATAGCCAGCTTTGCAAGCACCCCAACCAAGTCCATCAGCTTGTATCCAGTTGAAAAGAAAGACTCAGGCCAGTACAGACCAGTACATGATCTACGCGCTGTGAACTCTAGAGTAGAACCATTGACTCCACTGGTTGAGGACCCTCCTCAACAGACTGCCATCTGACATGCAATGGCACAATGTCCTAGCAGATTTGTGTGCAAAGAGAGCAGCACGAGAGATGGTCCCAGGCTTTTATCCCAAAGCCTGTATGTATACAAGCTTCACCAGTGCAGACACGCCAGTCTACAAAAAGGCTTAACCAGCCGAGTCTCCAAGCCCCACGGGCTGAAGAGAAAAGTAAAACAGCGAGCCAGGGAAACGTCTCCAGAGTAAGGAGACGGACCTGCAGAGAGAGCAGGCCCAGTAAATGTATGCAGTTTATGTATACAAAAGATGAAGAGGCATTGCAGCGGGCAATGACCTCTCCCCTGGTTCGAGAAGGCGTGCAAAGAAGCAGGGACAGGGACCCAGAGAGAGATGATGTCAGAACCCCAGTACGGCAGTGGAAGCAGCGCAGATGGCAGACCGATTGAGTGCTTTGGCAAAGAGGAAGCAGATTGGGAGCCGAGGAGAGAGGTGAAGAGTCAATGCCCCCATTGAGCTGAATCCAGCGAAGTAGGCAGCGCGACCAATGCTCAGAAACTAAGCTGCAAAGTGAGAGGTGTTTTTATGGCAAAGTAATAAAAAAAACCCTCTCAAACGAGATTGTTCAAAGTTAGCAGCTAAGAATCCCCCCCTGACGAGAGCATTGATGCAAGCGGCAGCAGCTGCCCTTCCTCCAACTGGAGCGATGTCAGCGGAGGAGAAGTAAAAGTATACAGACGCGAGAGCAGGGGCTGGAAGACAAGAGTTTTCCCGATGACTGCGTCCTTTTGAAGCCCTGCATGGCGTGTATAACTATGTAGTTTGGAAAGTGGCAAGAAGATGCTGAGATCCAATTTTGCCATCCCCTCAAACAATGCCCCATTCTGCCCCGACGCCCCACTGGTTGCTGAGTCACCAGAAGCTACTCAAACTAGCGCCCCAGCGTTTTCACGGCCAACGCACTCAGCAACAGGGAGGAAAGTTGAAACTTGTGCTTCAAGTAACATTGAAGGTACAAGAGTGGCGGGACCCAGTTCCCATAGATCTCAATGTGATGATCCCCAGATGGAATGTCACAGAAATCACTGACTGAAGTCCCCATACAAATGGCTGATTTGTGAGAAAATGTCATAAACACGTATAGTCCCACATGACAGGACCTAAGAACCTCAGAAAGCCCTCTGTTTAGTACAGAAGAGAGAGGGCGCCTACATCAGGCCATGGGGCAAGAACTGAGAGATCTAGCAGCTGCAGATGAGACGTAGGATCCCCAATGAGACCCTCATAATGTGAACCATGAGTAGAGGCGTCAAGAGTTGTGCCAATTGACCACAAGAGAGATTCGGAGAGCAGCCAGGAAAGCTATGAATGTAGCTGAAGTGATGCAAAGTCCAAAAGAATCCCCAAGGGCTTTTATGGAAGGACTAAAAGAAGCCTATCGACAATACTCCCCAGTGGACCCAGATGAGGCTGCCAACAGACGTACAGTGAACATGTCCCTTGTGAGTCAAGCTACAGAGACATACAGGAAGAAGATGGAAGCCCAGACGTGCAGTTTAAAAGTCAGAAAATGAAAAGGCAGAGAAAGTAGCAAGCAAAAGAAAATATAGACGAAGGAAAAGTCGATGTAAAAGACTGTGAAAATTAAGTCGTGCACAGAGTAGAGAGAGGCAAGACTGCGCAACCGGCAAATGGAGAGACCGGAGCGACAGGTGCCAGAAATTGGTTGTGAAGACAGTGGCAACTCCCTAAGACCACAGCGACTCCTTGAGAGACAAGAGATGAATGCAGACCAGGAGAAAGAAGATTTTGGCTATGGGAGAAAAGGCGAAAAGTTTAGCAAACTTCAGTGTGGAAAGAGATGAAAGTGAAAAGAAAGAAAAAGACACAGCCCAAGACTTCAAAAGCACAGGGGCCAGATGCTACAAAAATTGTTCCCCATCAGACTCGAAGGTCTGAAGAGGCTCTAGGTGCCAAAAAGAGGGGAAAATTAGACAAGTGAAAGGTCTAATCAACAAGTTGAGCAACTGAAGCCCAGAAAGGAGCAAACGCAGTAAGGAAGCAATCTATGCTGGCAACAAAAATCATGACGTGAGGAAGATCCCTGGTTGTGATCCTGAACCTGTCGAGAAATTACAACCCCAAGCCAAGAATGCTGAAGCATTAGAAAAGCCAGTTTTGCTAAAAGAATCAAGATTAAAGCTATAGAGTCAAGTTGCAAACCCCACTTGTGTAGAAAAAGCAACTTGAGAGGAAAATGCAGACTGTTTGCTTGAATTCCTTTAAGGTGGACCAGGAGTAATGGGATTACTCAAAGGTTTTCCAGATCTGTTTTCTCCTTGGCAAAATGAAGCAACAGAAAGCAGGAATGCAAGGGAGGGGAGCAGAAAGAGTTAAAGCCTTGAACTGGAGCAGAGTCTGCCAGAGAAGAGCGTTTAACCTTACCCCCCATTGAAAGCAATAAGAAGAAACGATACAGAGAAATTTAAAGAGGACTGACAGAATTAGCAAAAACATACTGCCTGCAAGGCATAGTTTTAGAAGTCATGGTGCCAGGGCTCATGAGATAAACTATGAAGCCTCATAGTTCTAAGAAAGTCCAAAAGGACAAGCCCTGTCAGAAGCTGTGACCCAAAGCGCGAAAAGTAGCAGTAATGTATTGTCAAAGACCTCAGAAAGGAGAGTCTGACACTGCTAAATAAATACTAGAAGGCTGAGCCCAAGAGAAAGAGCTAATTCTGTACACACCAGTCCTGCAAACTCATGAACTTTAGCCATGGGCTCACATTCCCCAAGACACAGAATCTGCCCAGCTACACATACACAACCACTCTATGAGGCAACAGAAGAAAGAGAAAGGCGCAGAGCAGCAAAGAGGTTTTGGAGAAATCAAAGCAAATCTTCACAAGAGACAGGAGGAATTAAGAAGCCATGTGCATACCTCTCTAAGAAACTGGATTTTGTGGCATCTGGATGGCCGAGATGCCTTAGAACTGTGGCATCAGCAGCCATATTGCTAAGTGAAGCAAAGAAACTGACTTTCGGGGGGGGGCAACAACAGTCTACACAGAGCATGCAATCAGCAGTTTGCTGCGTGAGAGAAACATGTCATGGATGACAAACGCTCGAACGATGAAGTACCAATTAATGCTGTTAGAAGACCCAGACATCACACTAGCAACCTGCGGGACTCTAAACCCAGCTACCTATCTCCCACTAATAGACACAGCTAGCACACCAACACACGATTGTGTGACTGTGATTGGCCAAACATGGGCAGCACGGCCAGATCTGAAAGATCAGCCCCTGAAGAATCCAGATTGTATCTGGTACACTGATGGCAGCTCATTTGTTGAAGAAAGAAAAAGGAAGGCAAGATATGCGGTTGTGTCACTGGAAGAAGAGATAGAAGCAGGTGCCTTACCATTTGGAACTTCAGCGCAGTTAGCTGAAGTCATAGCCTTGGCCAGGGCTCTAGAATTAGCAAAAGGGCAGACTGTCAACATCTACGTAGACTCTAAATATGCCTTTGCAATGATACAGTCGCATGCAGCATTGTATCGAGAAAAAGGGATGGTGGATTCAAAAGGCAAGCCCATAAAATAACAGCAACTGAAATCAAGGCTAGAAAAAGGACTATGGGTAGTAGCAGACGGAAGGCCCTTTGTACCTCGATTAGAAGTAAAGGGACTAGTAGAAACGCTTCACGAGAATACCCACATGGGAGCAGAAGCTATGTACAATTCAATACACCCATACTTCTACGCCCCTAGACTGTCCAGCATTACCAGAGAAGTGGGCAGGAGATGTGTAACCTGTGCAAAGACGAATGCCAGAACAGGTCCAGTAGGGCCAGCAGGCCAGTTAGCTGTTGGAGCTGGACCCATGGAAGTGCTGCAAGTAGACTTCACAGAAATGCCTAAGAGTGGCATGTACAGATATCTATTATTAATAATCTGCACACTGACTGGCTGGATTGAGGCCAAGCCCACCAAGACAGAGAAAGCACGCAAGGTAGTGAAATACCTGATTGAACATCACCTGCCAGTCCACGGGCTGCCCCTGCAGCTGTACTCAGACAAAAGAAGCGCACTCGTTGAGAGTGTAAGAGACAACGAGGTCTCTGAGCACAGAGTGGAGATTGCACGCAGCATTACATGCACAGAAAAAGCTCTGAGCAAGTTGGGAAAAATAAACTGAACTACTGGAGACCTACTGACTAGAGTTTGCTGTTGCCATAGATATTGTTCAGGATGCCAAACACTCCCAAGGGAAAAAAGTAAATTGACCTCCTTTTGAGGCCATGTAGGTAGGCCCTCCCCGTTGTGGAAAAAATGTGGCAGTAGTTAAGATGCCCCAAGAGAGGTAGTCCCATGGGTAAAATGTATTGTAGAGGTAAGGAAGAACTTAAACTAGAAGGTGCCTTACCTCTTACAGATAAAGTACATAATATAGAGCCAGGAGACTGGGTTTATGTAAAAAGAGTAGAAAGCTGATCCCTAAAGCCTAAATGGTCAGGCCCACATCAAGTTATGCTAGTCATTTCAGCTGCAATTAAATGTTTTGGTTTTAAATCCTGGACGCATTATAGCAGAGCCAAACGTGCTGAAGCACCGGGACTGTAGAAGGCCAGCCCAGTGAAGAGAACTCTAAGGGTTAAACTGAAAAAAATCTTAAAGCGTCCGCCTGACCCAAGCAACCCCCCTTGCCGAGAGCTGACACTCTGTGGAGAGAGAGAGAGAGAGAGAGAAAGGAGCTACAGCTCAAAGGAGCTGTCACACCCGGAAGCTGACAGTCTCCTCTGACGAAGAATCCAACAAAAAGATTTCTATCCCATTGGACTATCTAAATAAACTTATAACACTGTCATAGGGGATTGAGAGACCCAGGACCACAGAAGCAGTGTATATTTATAAGCAAAGACCAGAACAGCAGAAAGATTTTTGTTTTTGTGTACAACTTGTAGGTCCATAAGCAGTGTTACAAAGAAGTAAGAATACATGAGAGGAGGAAACAAACCAAAAATCCAAACAGAACCCGTAGTATCCAGTAGTCACAGTTCACAGATTCAAGTGTGTGTGCAGTGTCATCATGTCGCACATAAGAGTGCAGCTACATTGCACTCCATTCCGCGCCAAACACTGAGATACCTTAACTTACCAGGATTTCCTGGAATAGTGCTTGCTCCATAGAACCCCCGGTAAAAATGCTAATATGGCTGGCAGCTTACTGGGGGTTGATAAAAACAATAGACACAAGAACTCAAGAAGGAACGCACAAGAGGGACAATGGAGACTAGGAGAAGTCCAGTAAATATTGCACAGCACACTGTCCAAAGATGAAAGCCATAAGTGCCAACACCACCCCAGATTCACATTCCTGATGCAAAACCTAACCAGTAGAAAGAACGGTTAGGGACAATTGTAACCCAGGACACGAGCTATATTTAGCTGCAGTGGATAAAGAACACTGCAAAGTCTTCAGACAAAACTGAATGTTTTGTCTGTACAAGAGGCTACTATGTGACTATTTAGAAAAGTCCCAAGTGTCAAGAATTAAATAACGTGTACCCAAAAATTACAGAGCAATTTTTGAGGCACAAAGAACTATGAATGACTATAGACAAGATGAATGTAACTAACAGCGATTTCCTTTTTTTTTGTAACCTTATGCTTTTTAAATATAGAAAAGAACCATAAAAATAAATAAAATAGAAATTATTGATTATATATGATTCTTAAAGAGGGGAATGTGGCATGAAGGGTTAAATTTTGAATTAATGTTAGCTGCTGCAAGGCTTGTTTTTTTTAATCTTAGGAATGTTTACTGTAGCCTTGAAGCCCTGTAGAAGTGCTGTTATCTATGCCTATAGCAGACTCCCTCCTTAGCAAAAGCTGTGTGAAGTCAGACAGCCTTGTTATCTCTGTTTCACTTTTAATGAATGTAGAATTGTTCTGAATGCTTGCTTGTGCTTCTGTAACTACGCTTGCAACAGAGGCGTTATTTTCCTTCCCCTATTCCTTAGTTGTAAGAAGCTTCTAAACACGTACGTCACTAGAGAGGGGTGGATCCTTTTCATACCAAAGAAATAAAAACTTTGCTTAATTTTGTTAGGGGCGGTTCCTCTGAATTTTAGCCATGAGGCATCAGGGAGCCGACTCAGCGCTGATTTTTCTCAATTAATAAAATTGAGTTGGACCCTCCTCCTTGCTATCTGAGTGTGATTTTTAAGTAATTCCAGGTAACAATAGTAGAAATTCTTATCAATGAATAATGTGATGTGGGTTTTTTATGTATCTGTGGAAGCTTCCTTTCCCTGACAAATAACAGTTTTGGTGAGGGTGATTTTTATCGGGACTGGGAGGGGGGAAATTAAACCCTTTCTCTCCATGTGCCATGGTCACAATCCTGACTGGGACCACCATGGCTGTTATTTAGATGAGGGGGGAAACCTACACTGGTATTTAACATCACATCTAGTTTGGCCTGCAGAGGGACACCGAGGAAGTATAATGCATTGTGACTGGAAAGCAGCCAGAAAATATTTTCGCTCTTGTATCCCACCCTTTTCCCAAGAACTACAGGGTGATGCACTTTGGGTTATCCATATTTTGTTTTATGTTATATTCAATGTTCTGCATACATATTCACTGAATGATTATATATTATATATCCATTCAATTCAGCCAAAAAATGGCTCCCAAAGTGTCTTGCAGCAGTTAAAAGCTATCACAAAATGCTGATTAAAATGCAAATAACAAGATAAATGTACAAATAACCAAGACAGAAAGGAATTAAACATATGGCAGATTCCAGCTAAACAAGTAAGAAGCGGAAGCTCTCTCTTCAAACTGGCTGAATTAGGGGTGCTGCTTCCCTATTTTCGGCAAGGAAAACTGCTATCATTAAAAAAAAACAACACCCCTCTTTCCTGATTTTTTAAACATTTTCCTTATAGAGGAAAATATTCTTCCACCTGTACTGTATGGTAACTACAGGTTAGCCAATATTTGGTTCTTAAACACTTAAGACTTTCTACCAGCAGGTGGTGATATTTCGACAAATAACTAAAGGAGCAATCCTATGCATGTTCAGGAAGGAAAAAAAGACATATAATCCAGCATTCCGCAACCAGCCTACATACAATTCTGGGAATTGTAGGACCTTTTTCTTCCTAAACATGCATAAAAGTGTGCTCTAAACCAGCCTTCCCCTACGGATATAATGGTCTACAATTCCCAGGTTTCCCCAGCTAGCCATGCATGACGGGGGATGATGGGGAGTATAGTCTAACACATCCGGTTGGGAGAGGCTGAACTACACGGACACTTTGACTTCCCGATGCTGGAAGCGAGTCTATTTCTCTTATCTATGGTGGATTTAGGATGTCAGAAAAAGTGCACACTGGCTAAAAGTGAACCGGACTCTTTCCACAAGGATCGGAGCCCTGGCTGTCATGGTGTATTTTTGAAACCCCTTCCCAAGTTTGGCATTCACAGGTAGGTACCAAAAGGCTGAACAGGGCTTAGCTATCTGCATAATCCGGTGAGCTTTCTGTTTTCCATTCTCAGCCTCCTATGCAAAGTAATATACGAGGTTACAAAATGCTCTGCGTCCTCCAAAAACAAACAAGACGTTTAAAATTAAATCCAATATTTATTTATGACATCCCTGTACCGCCCAATAGCCGAAGCTGTTTAAAAAGTAAAGAGGGAGGAAGGAAGTATCTCTATGCTGCCACCTATAACGGGGGGGGGGGGAGAGAACCCCAAATAAAACCAATAGCGGCTTCCGCTTTTAACGCATATTAGCACTGCGTGCGTCTCTCCCTTATCCTATCTCTATGGGCTTTGGCCGTGGCGCGGAAGTGACGTCATCCCCCTGTCTCCCTACCGGTTGGCGTCCTGCCGCCACGGCAAGGTCGTGCGCCCGCTGGAGGGAGGCGGGGCCAGCAGAAGCGAGCGGAAGGGCCCGAAGATGCCGCAGGGTTCGGAGGTGGCGAGCCGAGGGGCGCCCCGCGCTGTGTTGGGCTATTCGCCGGACGAGAAGCTCCGGCTCCAGCAGCTGCGCGAGCTCCGGCGCCGCTGGCTCAAGGACCAGGAGCTGAGCCCGCGCGAGCCGGTCCTCCCCCCGCGCAAGCTTGGGCTGGTGGAAGGCTTCTGGGAGCGCTTCCTGCAGCCTGGCGGGTTCTGGAGGAAACAGGTGAGGTGGGAGAAGAAGCCCCGACAAACCAGCCTCCCTCCCTGCAGGAGACGCTACTTTTGCGTCCCCCAGGTTGCCTCTAAAGCAACCTTACGCAATCTGGTGCTTTTCAGACGTGTTGGACTACGGTTCCCGTCATGCCCCAGCAGTCATGGCCGTAGGGCATGCTTAGGGTGACCATATGAAAAGGAGGACCGGGCTCCTGTATCCTTAACAGCTGAATTGAAAAGAGCGTTTCAGCAGGTGTCATTTGTAGGCATGCAGCACCTGGTGAAATTCCCTCTTGGTCAGAACAGTTAAAGCTTCAGGAGCCCTGGCCTCTTTCGTATCTGGGCACTCTAGTATAGCTCTTGCAGCTGTAACTGCTGGTCTGGGATAGTGAGAGATATCCAACACTTCTGGAGAGCCCCAGATTGGGGAAGGCTGCTCTAGTTCAGAGGCATAAGAGTGGTTGGAAGGCACCACCACCTGGACTTTATGCATTTCTTTAATTGTGCAGTTACTGATCAATCTATTGAATGTTCAAGGAAGGTAGCAATCCCATCCACGGTTACTTGGGTTTAAAGCTACAATCCGATGCCAGTTTACTTGGAGATATGCCCCATTGTACTGACTGGTGCTTACTTCTTTGTAGGTAACTGTTGGAGTATGCTGCAATTCCTGTTGAATTCTTCAGAGTAAATGCCTGGGATCAAGCTGTAACACTGCCTTGCAGCTTGATAAGAGTCATCCATTCCTTTATTTATTACATTTATATCATGTGTTTTTTCCTCCTGCACTCCATTTTATCCTCACAACAACCCCATGAGGTAGGTTAGGCTTAAGAGATCGTGACTGGCCCAAAGGCACCCAATTGAACTTCATGGCCAAGTACAGACTAGAACCTGACCCTCCCAAGTCCCTATCCATGTTCAGCCTTGATAAGAGAAGACTGGGGAATGGGGGAAGACATTACAGCAGTCTTTAGATACTTGAAAGGCTGTCACAGAGAGGAGAGCCAGGATCTCTTCTCTATCATCCCAAAGTGCAGGACATGGAATAATGGGCTCGAGTTACAGGAAGCCAGATTCCAGATGACCATCAGGAAAAACGTCTTGACTTTTAGAGCAGTACGACAATGGAACCAATGACCTAGGGAGGTCGTGGGTTCTCCCACACTAGAGGCATTCAAGATGCAGCTGGACAGCCATCTGTCAAGTATGCTTTAAGGTGATTCCTGCAATGAGCAGGGGAATGGACTCAATGGCCTTATAGGCTCCTTCCATCTCTACTATTCTATGTCCAACACTAACCACTACACCACACTATGCATAAATCCACAAGTTGTAAATGACATCATTCCTTTATATTTTTAATTCAGAGTGTTCAAACAAAACAGTTAAATTGATACTTAAATTCCACCTTTGAAATTCATAAAGCTTTTGTGAATCACCCAGAGAACTTCAGCTATTGGGTGGTATAGAAATGCAATCAATCAATCAGGTCACAGATACATAGTATTAGGCTGACCAGATAAAATCCAGGTCAGGGCTCATGTAACTTTAACAGTTGTAGAGAAAAGGGGATTTCAGCCAGTATTATTTGTATGCAATTAGTTCCTGGTGAAATTCCCTCTTCATCACAACAGTTAAAGTTGCAGGGGCCCTGCCTTCTTTTGTATATGGTCACCCTAGTATAGTGCCTGCAACTTTAACTGTTGTGATGAAGAGGGAATTTCACCAGGAACTAATTGCATACAAATGACACTGGCTGAAATTCCCTTTTCTCTAAAACTGTTAAAGTTACATGACCCCTGTCCTCCTTTTCATATGGTCAGCCTACATAGTATGGAACCAAACTTTGGACATCTTGCTGCATGTTATTGCCTTCTTAATGATTGTTATTGCTTTTATATTTTTTAATGGAATTATGGAACATCCTGCATTGTTTGGGACTAGTTAATGTGTACACTTCATCCTGGGAAAAAAAGCAGCTCTTCAAACTTCTACAGTTTCAATGCTGCTCTCTGCAAAGAACTGGAAAAAAGATACTCAAGCAGTTTCCTGCCTTCAAAGAAATGATTCCATTTTTATTTGTTTGCTGAGAAACCCATTCACATCTGTCAAAGAATCCGTGAACATTGGTGAGGATCATGGGATGCATTCTATGGCATGCACTCTGTTCACAAGGGGCAGCAGAACCATAGTGAAATATTAGTATGAGCACAACCGGTGTTTCTCACATTTGAAGAGTGAATCAGACTGTTATTTTTTCATCTTTTCTACAATATTGTTTACATGTTCAAACTACTTTACATTTTTTTTACTTATGTATTTCATGGTGCTCTTGCAGAGCCAAAGAGGGAAATGATCTACTCCTGGGCTTGATTTATCTGGGGGAAAGTGGTCCTAATGCTGAATTCACAGAGCAACTTTGAGCTGCTTCAAATTTCATCTGAATCTGACATACTGATTAACTTTAACTGTGGTTTCTTTAACTGTGGTTCGAAACCACAGTTATGAAGTTGGCTAGTTTCAACAAACTATAGTTAAAATTAGCCACAGTTTTGCGTTTTGGCATAATGCTAAACACCAGTTAATCAAAAACAGAAGCAAAAGCTTCCAGTCTCCGTGCAGCTGTTCCAGAAAAATAGAGGGAAGGGGAGTAAATGCGAGCCAAAGCTTGCTGTGGCTTGTTTCCATCACTATAAACCAGGATTTCATTATGTTCAAACAGGCCCAACATCTACAACCTAAATTCAACATAAAATAATTATTTTAATTAAAAATGCAAGGAAGTGGCATATATAAAAGATATTAAGATTTAGAGAACTAATAAGAAAAATCTTTTACTTTTAGGTATTCAAAACCTACAATGCTGGAAAATTTTTTGCAGTTCGGTTACTTATTCCTTTTTGGATTACCCACTACTTCGTTAAATATCATGTAACGGTATGTATGTACACAAAGTATGCAACAACTTGGGTAATAAAACTCGGGGACCTAGTTGTATATGTATACAGAAACATACAACATATTCACCTTTGATCTATTAGTATTCTCCACATCACCCATCTGCCCTTTGTTGAAGATTTTAATTTGCGATATAGAAACGGAAGCCAGAGAGGCTGAGCTCCCTGCCCATGACACTCTTGGCCGTTTTCTTCTTCCAGCAGCTTCGTGGAAAAGTATTACTCCCCTTGCTCATGGTCAAGGAGTTGAAACGTGCCCGCTTCTTTTGTAAATGAGAGATTACTCCAGAGGCCTTTCTGATGAAGAGAGACCTTTGGGGTGATGTCATTTTCTGATCAGAGGCGTGCCCACAAGGGGAGTAGCATCACCACACTTGCATTCATAACTGGGTGTGGGGCAGAGAAGTCTGGGAGACAAACATGCACTGTTTTCAACCCAACAGCAAGTGTGCCTCTGTTTAGGTAATGAGAAATCATCCAGGAGATCTTTGTGTCATTGCAGAGGCATCTTGGGTGAGCTCTTCTCCTGTAGGGGGCATACCTACATATAAAAAGGAGCATTTTCCTCTTACTCAGAGCCCATCCTGCTTTCTTGCACTAGATTATTATTACAAAACATTGGCACCTCTTCCCCTGGAATATTGAAAGAGTACCTGCCGGGTAGCAGCTAGTGGTGCATCTCATGTTTCAAACCTGTCCAAATCACTTTGGGGTCTTTATGCAAGTGACCAGTTGCCCATCTTTGATGTAAAAGATCTGTATTTTCATAGTCAAACTACTAGTTGTTCTCATTTACAAATCTAGTATTTCTAAGGTAATGAAATATATGTATATACCTTTAGAACAGGGCAGGAAAAAATATTAGGCCTTCCCAGGCACATATCAGACATTGTTTTACAGTGCAATCCTATGCAAGTTTAGACAAAATAAAGTTCTACAACTCCCAGCATATTCCAGCCAGCATGAATTTTTTTCAGTCTAAACTTGCTTAGAATTAAACCCATAGCTATTTAAAGTAGCATATATTCAAGGCGAGGAGGGAAAACATTGTTTAGTCTAATGGCATTCGTGAGTGTTCAAATACATCTTGTGGATCTCCTAGTAAATACTTATGGAATGTGCTTCCATAAAGGGAGTCTATTTATCTGTTTCAGTAGCCATGCCTGAAAAGTTATTTGTAATCTGTTGTTGAATCCTCCCTCCACCTGTGCCATAATCATGCAACTCTGGGGGGCCCTACAGCTCTCAGGGGCAGTTTTCATAGTGCGCTGGGGTTATATTGAGAGGAGGAAGACCAGAGATGTGAATGCCTGGGGGCGGGGGGGACAGAAAAAAATCAGGACCCCTACCCCCTCAGGCTTTTTTCCAAGGGGGATTTTGTTTTTGGAAACATTGGAAAAATTTAATAGATTTGGATTATGAAATATTTAAGACAAAGTTTTTATATATTGTTGCCAAGCCCTTACTCCCCTCTCCGAATGATTTCTAAAACCCATGTAATATGAAGACTTTTATTGAAGACTGACAGCTCTCTCCGCCCCCCTGACAGGGGACGGTATCCCTCCGCAGTGCCTCCTTTCCCATTTGTTACAAGGCTGAGGGCAGAGAAATGCTCTCAGGAGAGTCTCTCCTGACAACATCCCCCCATCCTCGGCATAGCAACAAATTGTGAACGGCAGGCAGGACGCAGGAGGATGCACTCACTCCTCCTGCACCCTGTCCTCTGTTCACCGCAAAGTGCTGGCGACGTGGGACGCTAGGAGCTCCTACCGCTCTCAAGCTGCGGCAGGGGTTCCTAGTGTCCCCCATCGCCAGCACTTTCCCTCCGTGGCAGGGGCAAGGGATGTGCACGTCCCTGGAACACATGGGTCACCACAATTGGTGGCACCCCACCAAGGGATCGCATGATTGGCAGCTCAAGCACTTCCCAGGATGGGATTATTTCCCATGCCTATAGAGCCCCGCTGGGCAAGAGCAGCATGGGAAATAATACACAGAGCCTGCCACACAACACAATATTCAGTGGTTGTGCAGATAATCAGCTCTGCACACCGTTAATTATTTGTGTGGTAATTTCGGGGAAATAACCAACCGTGGCATAGATTTCCCTGACAGACAACACACTAATCAACTGTGGACTATTTAACAACCATTGACTATTGTGTCATCCGAACCCACAGTCACTGTAGTGTTTTTAGTTACTTCTGGATTGGGTCCCAGGTCTGCAAAAGGAGGTTAAACAAAGAAAAAAAACACAAGAAAATACTTTGGCAGATTTCACTGGGTGCAAATAAAATTTCAGCATGATGAGCTTTAACAGTAGTAGTCACCAGTTTGACAGGCAAGGCACCAGATGCCTCCCTTTCTCTCCAACCTCCCATCCCCCTCAGTTTGTAGAATTGTCAGATCTGATCTCACTAGTAAAAATGAGTAGGTCCTTATGCACACAGCTCAGTGCTGCACATGGAGACTTGTATATTGAGGACAAATTACATTAAAAGGTTTTTGTTCTTTTACACATGTGAGTGATTACTCTTGAACTAGAAACTGACAGAGATACTTTCTAGACAGAGATACTTTCTAGAAACCATGCTACCAGTAATGCTGTCAAAATATCAAGTAATTGCTTCAAGCTGTGGAGGACTTTGAAGATTACAAGTGAATGGGAAAAAAATATTGAGATGGGAAAATGTAGGATATAATGAATATTGAAGAAGCTTCCAAGATTATTACCTCCCTCACAATCCTTATGTTTTACTATTTTCATTCACAGTCTCAGCCATACGGAATTGTTGAGTCAAAGCGCAAGTTATTCCCAGTGAGTCAATTTTATTTTTATTCCTTGTGATAGTTAATTTAACAAAGAAAACTACTTTGAAAATTGTATATAAACAAGTAGAAAACCAGTAGCACCTACTCAATCCAGATTCGCTTATCCAGATGGCTGTGTAGGTTTCCTGAAAACAGTGGATATGTTGTTTCATTGTTCCAGTGGGACCAAAATGCATATCAGTAAACATATTTTGACAGCCATTTTCTGTTCTAAAATGAGTACTGAATTTTCATTACGAATGTCAGGTTTGAAGTAGACACTTATTACTCTGACTTTTTTTTTTAATACCACTGTGTGTGAAGAGTGGAGTTAATGAACCTGCTACATAGTTGGCATTTCCTAACAGATAGCAAAATATCTCCAAAGTGTACTGTACATTAATAGTAGCATAATTAATACTGAATCTTGCCTTGTAAGAAGGCTGAGTGTGCTTAATTTGATGTCTTAAAATAGTTGCATTGTGACTACACTTACGATTTCTTTAATTTCTTAGGGTGACACTATCCTGGAGACGGGTGAAGTAGTTCCCCCATTGGAAATACCAAGCAGTCATCATTAAGAGGATCGAGAACTCAGAAAAGCTGCAGACATCTGGCATCTGCAGACATTTCCTATAAAATGTATTACTTAATTCAAAATAATCTAATTTAACAATAAAAGATTTCAGGATTACTATTAAGTCTTTTTTTTATTGAATTAAACATATGTTGTAGTCTTGCCAAATTTTCTGTTAGAACAGAAATGAAACACAGATTCCACACAACAGCAGACAATTGCCAAGCAAATATTTGCTGATAGCATAATATTGAAATGAAAGTTAATCAGACTTAATAGCTTAACTACCTGCTGCAATCAAAGAAAATGGATGGCAGGCATACTGTCCCAATAAAGTTCTAAAGCATAAATAATTATTGAATCCAATATTTAACATTTCTGATTTCGTCAGGAGAGATTGTGGCTGGCTTGTATTTTATAAAAACAGCAGGCTAATAATTCTCAGTAAAAATTAGTCAAGTCCGCAAATATAAATGATTATCAATGACGTAAATTGAATGTTATGTTGTAAGCAGCTGAAGTGTGCCAAGGAGGAAGAGAAACTAAAGTTATGCCTCAATTTACATAAAAACTGCAATGTCATAAAATTCAATAATGACCCTATAAAGCTTACAATTAGGCAAACTCAAGCTCTAGTTACTCATTTAATCACTTCTCAACTTCAGTCTCTCAGAGAGCAATCCTATGCCCCTTGAAAGCATCTGGCGGATGTAAGGTATTTTAGATTCCTGCATCTGAGGCTGGAAACAGCACTCCAAACTTGGAACATGGGAGGAGACTCGGGACATAGGGATTCAAGGTATCCTCAGCCATTCCAGGCTCCTTCCCTCTCCTCCTCAAAGCCTCTGCTAAAATGCAGACCAGGAGGCATGACACATCTGCTGCTCTCCACTGGATACTCAACGTCAGAGTTTGGAGGTTTACGAAAACCCAGGGCGGATCCAATAGGATTGCACCCAAAATCATTATACTTCCAGGTATCCAAACACTCTTGCTTCTGTATCATTAAACACATAATGCATGAGTGCAACTTTCTTGAAATAAATTCAAATGAAAAGCTACAGTTGCATTGTTCACTTAATAGTTTTATTTCTTTAACAGAAAAATTACAAAATTGCACAATCCTTTTAAAACATGGAAATAATGAATGGCCTCTCCACCTCAAGGGTATAACAGTTTTGTCACTTGTCCCACAGAGATGCACAAGATTGGTGGAGTTTTCTTAGTAGTGGCTTCTTTACGATGCCAACCTCAGACCTCATTCCTCTGAATGTGTATCAGCATAATCAGTGAAGTGAAAGGAATTCAAACTTTTGAAGTTTTCTTCATAGCCGATGATTGCAAAGCTTAGTACTCTTAACGTTATCTTGACAGGGCTGAGACTTCTCACATTCTTGCAGGTGTTGTTTTCTTACTCGTCTAATCCGTATTTTTGACATTTCAGTATTTGCTATCCCAGCTTTGCAAATCCTGAATCTCTGAATTTTTTACATTCTTATTACTGTGAATGGAATGAATGTGAAAGCCCATACACTTCTGCTTAGCTGTGGAATGTCTTTCTGCTTTGGCACGCCTCAAAGATTCTGTGTTTCTGTGGGGTAGTCCTCCTTCAGTTGCCATTTGGCTGCTATTCGTGTTGCGTAAATGACATATCCCCACGAAAGTAATACAATGGTGAGAAGAATCTGTTAAAGGAAGGCAGCACAAAATGACAATTCATATAAAATTACATTGGGCATGTAAGGTCTGTCACCAAGCAGGATACAATGGCTTCTCTCAAAGAGTTCTGGGAATTGCAGTGTTTGGGATCGGAGAGTGCTGAAAACTGGTACAAAATAGGGTTTATTCTGGAAATAATGACAGAACAATCCTAATCTCCATCCCTACCCCCATCTGCCAGTTGGAACTAGGGCAGGATGGGATAGAGGTGCCCTTCAGCAAGCAGAAAAGAGCTTCAGTGGCTCAGAAACACTGTCTGACCCAGTGGCTTAGTTCAACCTCGTGCATAGCTAATTTCCCCCATTGCTTTCAATGGGAGGGGGAAAAAATTAAAATCATCTATCAGGCTGGAAAGCCTAGCCAAACCTGGGCTGTCCAGCATGAGTTGGCAGGACTTGGGATAAAGCTGCAGATCCGCTGCTTTGTTCCTCCCCGGGCTGTTAGGATTGCACTGTAAGGTAGTTTAGGCGTGCAGCAGAGATGTCCTAGTATTCTTGCTGCACCAGCCAACCTTACACAACTCCCCTTGTTAACAAAAGCTATGCAGAAAGACTGGCAGTCCAGTCCTAAGCATGCTCACTTGGAAGTCATTCTCATTTATTTCACTGCGCCATTTATGCCTTGACATTGCTTCTATGTATAGTAAAAACATGCTAGTTTCATACTATGGTAGTACTGGGAATAAATCAAGGTCACAGGGAACAATTTTAAAAAAGTGTCACTCAGTCATCAAGCAGAAGAAAGTGCCTCTCCTACTAAATTTCCACTCTCTGCTGCCTCCTATATCTTCCTTCCCCATGTTTCCCCAATTCTGTCAACCCAGGATTCTATCAAATGCAATTATTTTCTACACAAATTCCGCTATAGGCTAATGTGTGACCTAGTATGGGGTAAAGGAAGCAGGGAGAAAAGCAAGAGATGATGTCCTAAAATGGGCTACTTTGTGCTGTCTCCAAGCACTCTGATTTCCATCTTGACAAATTTGTACATTTTAATTTCTTTGAATCTGAAACCAGTTTTGGTACATCTCTTCTAGCATTAAGATACTCAACCGATGGAACAGGACCCTTGGGGAGACGACCGCGGACAGTGCCAATACTGTTGGTGGCATACTGTGGTTAGTAACTGGGTGAGATAGTAAAAGCAAATGAGGACAGGATAATGATATGGTTTTTGAGCAAAGAAATTTCATGGTTGGGGCCCCTTACTAAAAGTCTGGTTCTAGTCCAAATGGGCATCTAGGCAAGGAGAAAAGGTGGTTGGAAACGCCATTAGTCAGATTATTCAAATGCACCCTTGATTTTAACCATAAGCAGATTCCTAAAAATGGAACCCCCATCTTTAGATGCAGTAACCTCCCAAATAATGGCTATTTCCTTCACGCCCTCTCTCTGGACTTTCAAGGTTCCCCACTAAGAGGTGCTTAGGGTTGCCTGCATAAGCCTCACTGAATATAACGGGACTTACTTTCCAGTAAAACATGCATAGAACTGCACTGGATAACATACACAGGGCTGCATCCCCATTTACTTGGGAGTAAGCCCCAATGAAGTCAATAGGACTTTTGAGCACACATGTATAGGACCGCTGTGTGAACTGGCGTCTACCAAGGCTGTTGCTATGATTCCAGCCACGTATGTGTTCTTGACCTATAATGGAAGAGAGGTGCAAGGAAGCAAGAGGCACCTTACCAGTGAGTATATCCACTCTAGTGTCCGCCGGCTCACGTGCGCCATTCCTCTGGTGTATCTCTTAGTTACAACGCCACGGAGTTTCCGGAAGTGACGTAAAGGCTAGCCAGGAAGCGCTGTAGAAGAATGTAGACGCAGGAGCCATCTTTGTTAAGGGAAAACAGCAAAAAAAAAAAAAAACCAAACAAAAACAAAAACAAAAAAAACCCACCACCATTGTTCGAGGATGGTTTTTCACTAACTTTTCGAGCTCAGGCATGCTTTCTTTGGAAGTAGATTCTATGGGGCTTACATTCTATACAAACTTATTTAAGATTCATTCAGCTCAATTGAACTTACTTCACAGGAAAGAGGCATAGGATTCGGCAGCCAGTTTAAGATATCTCTGCCTTCCAGATGTGTTTGGGGACACATCTGTAAGGCACCAGGCTGGGGAAGGCGGAGATATTCCTTCCCTAAATTCCGAGTATAGCCTTAGGAGTTCGCTGCCAGAAATATGGGAGCTGTTTACACCAATGAGAACTTTGCATGACTGCTCTAGACATCCAGTCGGCGCTGGCAGGTTACATTGTAGTGTTTTCATTTTATTCTGAAATATTAAACTTCAAATGTGAAAAACTTGGGTTAGGCTATCAAAAGTACTGAAAATAGACAGCCAAGTTATTTTGGCACCTGTGGCACCTCTCCATCCCAGGCAGTAGAATAACAGTTATTGATAATTATCTGACAGCGTTAGCGTTAGTACTTAAATTCTCTGTGTTCTGTACAATACTCCTTGTAAATGTGCTTCCTACATGCATTAGTGACAGGACTGGGTGGGAAGAGAGAACTCCGCATTTATGTCTGATCTATGTGGTTCTTTCCATTTCACAATGTCAGAATTGTAAAATGATGTATTATATGCAAGAGTGCTTAAGAATGTTAGCCAGATTTTTCATTAGAAACAGGCTATGTAGTTGCTGACCAGTGGAGGCCAGTGGCTCCGATTTGGTGGGACTGTGAATCTATTCTGGGTTTCAGTCAGAACCAGCCAGAACTCTAAAGACACTATCCAAGGTGCTGAAACATTCTGGCTGGTTCTGACCAAAGCCCAGAATGGATTCACCAAAATCCAAGCCCCCAGCCTCCACTGCCGCTGACAGTGCTGTTGTGTTTCTGTGGGTGAGACTTTGCAACAGCTGTAAAACTCACAAAACCTCTTGGACAAGAGTAGGGCCGCAACACCAGCATACGAGTAAACAGCTTCTTTCAATTTTCCTTGGGCTAAGCCTAGGAGTTCGTTGCCAGTCCCAATGGTCCACAGGGCTTATTCCTAGCTAAGATTACAGCCCAGTGTTGTATCCAGTGCAACTAACTTAAGTCCCATTCATTTCATTTGGTCTACTCAGAAGCAGGACTAACACTGCCTACTACCCAATGGCTCTAGCGTTGGCATTGGGTGGTATAGAAATGCAATAATGCAATCTTCAGAGTAAATCCTTCTGAACTCTGTGGCTTCCTTCTGGGTAAAAAGACACTGAAGATCATGCTGGTCAGATGTCTTGCGTTCTCCTTGTTTTGGGGCCATGTTCCCAGTTCCAAGAGGACCACCATCTTGGGCACTGTTTCTGAGGGAGCCTTTGCTTTCCTCCCCCTTTGGGTACGAGACAGGGGTGGAAACTATGGGGGGGCCCCTCAAGCCCCCACAGGGATTTCCCAGGGGGGAGGCAATGCCCAACCAGGTAACAACAGTAAGCTCACAGCCTAGCTGGCAGATTCCTCAGTTGCTCTCCAGTTGTCTGTATTGTTATGTGTTTGAGGGTCAGTCTAAATTACCTCCAAACAAACCCTGCTTTCTCCTCCGCTGCCAAGCAGATCTCTTTGCAAGACAAAAGCCACTCTCCTTTTGTGTCAGGTTCAGCCTTCCCCAGATTCATTTCCTCCTACCCCCTCAGACCTTGTGGGACAAAAGGTTGCCCATTTAGGAATTACAGTGTGTGTGGGGTGTGTGTGTGTTTGTTGCCTTTTAAATAAGTCTGAACTATATATACACACACATAATGGCATGATCCAGCTATTATTAAACACTTTTATCTACCTAAACTTATTATTATTATATTTATTTATATCCCATCTTTCCGCCCAATACTGGGACTCAAGGTGGCTTACAAATTAAAACGTACAGTTAAAACAAATAGAGATATACAAAAATAAAAAATATAATTAAACATAGTACAATTTTAAAATACTTAAAACATTTTAAAACATTTTAAATACAAATAATTAAAAAAACTATAAGCAGCACATCTACAAAGGTCTGAACTACTCCCCAAAAGCCTGCTGAAAGAGAAAAGATTTAGCCTGCCTCTGAAAGCACACCAAGAAGGGAGCCAGTCTAGCTTCCCTGGGAAGGAAGTTCCAGAGTCCGGGGGCAGCCACCGAGAAGGCCCTCTCCCGTGTTCCCACCAGGCATGTCTGTGATGGTGGTGGGACAGAGACAAGGGCCTCCCCTGAAGACCTCAGGGGATGGGCAGGCAGGCTCATAAGGGAGAATGCAGTCTTTCAGAAAATGGTGGAAGGAGTACCCCGACAATTAAAATAACATATTGTTTTAACTCCTTGACCCTGAAAACCTATAATTTGATACCAGACACAAGATAGTAACTCCTGTTGACGAAAACTAGCAACCTAAAGAAAGCTGCCCGCCATTTTGAAAATAGCGCCTAAAAAAGTTTCGCACAAGAATCAGACTGTCTATCCAAATTATTATGTCAATCCAATACTTCAAGATCACATATCAGCAGAGAAAATCTCTGGACCTCAAAATTTTTACTGGGGGTCTATTGTGGGGACTGGATCCACATGTCCCAAGCAGGGGAAAGATAGATGCTGACGACCTTAACGCCGAAGGGGGCGGGGAAACGACCATGTATTAATATGCACCTTTCCCAGCTACCCCGCATGCTGGCAGAGCTATGCTGGGACTTGTAGTCCAAGGCGCCCGGAGGACACCATGCCTGCGAAGGTTCGATGATAAGTGTCTGTGTTTTGGGGGGGGGGGGGTCGTTTTACTGACGTCAAAGGGGAGGGGCTATAACGTCACCAAGCGGGAGGAACCTGGCAAGGAACCAAAAACAGCTTGCCCTTTTTTATTGTTTGTTTCGACGACGCCTCCCGTTTTCCTGTTAACCCGGAAACTGATTAGTTTCGTGAGGGGGGGAGCGCTATAGATTGTACATCCTGCTCGGCCGGAGTGGGGCAAGAAGCCCGAGAAACCGTCGTCGCCACCGGTATTGCGGGTCTGGACTGCCGCCAATGTGTGACCCACGGGAGCTGCGGAGCCGAGCCGGCGCCGCCAACGGTCGCCGGCGCCAACGGTCGAAACCGGTAAGGGTTTTGGCTTTGTAAGGCGAGGAGCGCGCGTGAGAACGCTGGGTCATCCGGGCACCTTCCTCCCACCCTCCGGCGGTCATAGATGCGAGTCTCCCCCCCTCCCTCCCTCCCTGTTTTCGTTCGTCGAGCCCCTCGCTGCTCTCTGCGGGGTGGGTCGGCCGCGAGACGGGCTTGCCGTGCGTGCGTGGCTCTGCGGGCTTCCGTAGCCGCGTTTGCCCAGAAGCGCCTGCCTGGGTGCTGCTTCCTCCCCAGACCCCATTCCGCCGCCTGGAATTGGTAGGTGAGGTGAGGTGGGGTGGGGTGGGGTGGGGTGGTGGTGGCGGGAGCAGCTTCCCTTTTTGGAGAAAGACAACACGGGGATCGATCGTTAACTATTTTTCGAATATTTATAAACCGCTTACAGCTTCAGACTTCAAACGGGGCGGGGGCACACAAACCATGCAAACATAAACATGGCTTAAGGATTGCCTTTGGACCGAGCATGAAATGCACGGAAGGGGGACTGCAAACTCTCCTCTCTTTTTTCGGGGGGTAGGGGACCAATTCAGGGCTCCAGTCTCCCTAAAAAAATACATGCTCCTCCAACCAGCAGAAAGAGGCTAGCGCTCCTGAGACATTAACGCTTTATGTAGGCTCAGAGGCATGTTTGCAAGGAGTGCAATGGACCCCAAGGTCCACCTATATTAGTCATAATGTGAGCGATGATTGTTGTTACTTAATGCACTTAATGCTTCCTCTTTTTTACATATTCTTTCCTGTTCCTTCTCACAAGCAATTAGTGGTCATTTGACACTGAGCAGCCCCCAAGCTGAATATTAGAATGGAGTGGGATGCACTGGGTTGAAAAGGGACAATTGGACATTTTCTGCTCCCCTCTCGCATTTATTGCCTCTTTCTTTCATGATTGTCAGGTTGGTGTTACTAAACAAACTATTGTCTATTAATAAAGCTATGTTGTACAATTCTGATGCAATGAACTTCAAAAATACAGATCGTCCCTTATGTAAACCCAACAGCATAAGTTTGAGCCCTCACATCCCCTAGCTATTTTTTACTCCGCTACATATGATGGGAAATCAATAGTCCTTTCAGAACTTAATTTATGGTGAACATTGTTTTAATGTTTTTGTCTTTTATTTATCTTACGTAAAAATGGAAGGCAATCATGAAGACATGAGAGAGCAGAATAAGCAGCTATATATTTAGAAAGGGGATTTCCCATCCACCTAAACTAGGCCCTCTAAAAGTCTGCATACTTTTGTACGCAGACGACGCAGTGTTATTATCCCAAACGCGATTGGGCCTAAAGAGAGCTTCGGCTATGGGGCGGTATACAAATGTAATAAATAAATAAATAAATGGCTTCGCAGATTACAGTCTTAAAAATAAAATAACTATTAATCACCAGAAAACCAAAGTAATGGTCTTTGCCAAGAGAAAAGTGAGGTTTGTATGGAGGATGGGCGGTATTAGAATTGGCCAAGTTGATACCTATAAGTATCTTGGCATTTGGCTGCAAGAAAATCTGAAATGGGATGTTCATGTTAAATATATTAAGAATAAGGCAGCTCAAACAGCAGGTGCCATTTTGAGATTTTATTTTTCAAAAGGGGGAAAATTTCTCCCTGCAGCGATGCAGGTGTATAAAGCGAAGTTGATACCTCAGATACTATTTGGGGCCCCGATCTGGTTCCCTATGATTAAAGACACATTGGAAGGAGTCCAATCATCGTTCCTGAGGCAAATTCTTGGGGTGCCTAGGTGTGTGGCTGGAGTTGCTTTAAATCTTGAAGTTGGTAGTAGTACATTAAAATGCCAGGCCTGGATCCAAACATTACAGTACTGGTTCTGTAAATATCATAATCTTACTATCAACTCCCTGGTAGCCCAGGTCTTTACAGACTCATATGTATCCCCATGGACTGAAGCATTAGCGCTCAAAGTTAACACAATAGGGCTTTCTCCTGGCCTACTGCTAACACAGACTTTTGAATGTGTTAAATGGACAATCAAGCGAAGACTACAGGATATTGATTTCCAAGATAGCTGTGGGGCTACTCCTGGCGCATGCTCTCCCCGGTCGTTGGGGATATCAAATTTTGTACCTAATGAAGGGATGGTATACCTAAAAAGGCTAACTGTTCCTAAATATAGAAAGGCCTTTACTATGGCACGATTTAATGTACTGCCATCAAAATTGTTGGAAGGCAGGTATAAAAAAATCCCTGTGGCCAATAGATGCTGTCCGTGTAATGGCTCTGAAGTTGAGAGCATTGAACATGTATTGTTCTCTTGTACTTATTACAACCAAGTTAGGGAAGAATTATTGAGACCACTTTTCCAAGATTGCCAAGGGTACTCTAAAGAATCCCTGTTAGTTTGTCTCCTCGAAGGTACAAATGATTATATTACTAGGCAAGTAGCTAAATTCATTAACAGAACAATTGGTTGTAGATCACAGATGGGGGTAGAGAAATACTATTAGCTGTCATTGACTGAGTACATTTTTAATGTTATATTGTAACTTGTTTTCTAATGGTCTATTGACTGTCATTAAAGATTGATTGATTGATAGAAAGGGGATATGTCTGTTCCAATGGTGGATAAGATAGGAGTACCACAAAAATGGTAGAAAGTCTTCCTTGTCACATAGTTGTTCATTAACATTATAAGCTGTACTTCCTTCATCCATTCATTAATTGCTGGCCATTTTCTGTCTTCCTGACTGCCACCCCACTTGAACCCCTGTTCAGGATCTGATTAATGGCCTGGTTCTAAAGAACCACACAATGAGTTAAGCATATCTACAGGAGATTTGGAATTGTCTTTGTCAAGCAACTGTATGCACCATGGCAAACCTCTTTTGAATCTGAAAGGATGTGATGTAACATTGTGCTCTTAAAGCAGCTCTTTGGATCCCAGCAGCTGTGCCCCAACATTACCTAGCTTGAACTCTGTGGCAAGGCTAAAAATCTTGATAAATAGCCCTCAACCTAGTAGTATTATTCACAGCTGTTTCTTTCAATCCCAGTCTTAAAGTGGCAAATATACGAATTTGTCAGGGCATGATCCTGCCAGTGTTAAGTACTGTTAAGTCTCATTCATTTCAATGGGATCCTTATTGAAATGAATGAGATTTAACTTCATCTAAACTCTCGCAATTGAGATGTAAGTTGTTAAGAGCACAATATAGCAATGGTTAAATACTTCAGGCTGCAATTCTATGCCTGTTTAGACAGAAAAAGAACAAAACCTTCCTTCAATTTCCAGGATGCTGGCTGGGGCATGCTAAGAGTTCTAGGATATTTTTCTGTCTAAACAGGCATAGTATTTCACCCTAAAGTATTTAACTATTGCTATATTGTGCTCTAAACAACTTACATCTCAATTGCGAGAGTTTAGATGAAGTTAAATCTGATTTTTATATATACACACCCAGGTACTGGGCCTTTAAAATGTTTCCATTGTGTATGTATTCAGAGTCTAGTAACTGAAATGATTATTAGCTGTTGTAGTCTGGGGCAGTGATTGAAAAGTGGAAGTGAAAAATGGTATTTGTGTTTTGGTTTATTGAGGCTTAGTAGATGGTATCTATTCTGTGGAGAGGGTAAGCGGATATTTTTTGCTTCTGTTCCACTCCACTTGGAGGTAAGATTTAAAATGAAAATGTGACCGTGTGCATTTGTTGCAGACTTCCAAACTGCCAATTAGCTATTAATCTGGGGCAAATAATAATCAGTAATATTTTATTTATTTATTTATTTAAAACTTTTCTTGACCGCCTTTCAGGGCGGGTGCCCTCACACGGCGACTTAAAACAATAAAATAAATAAAACAGTTAAAATATTAAAAACAATAAAACATAATAATAAAATAGCAATTAAAACAATAAAATTGACAATAAAACCAGCAAGAACAATGGCAGCAATAACAGTACTCATCATGGGATGGCCACTGTAAAATGAAATGTTTTTAAGGCCTTGTTAAAAGCCTGCAAGGATGGTGCAAGTCAGACCTCCGATGTTCCAGAAGTTTGGGGCCACTGCAGAGAAGGCCCTCTCCCGTGTAGACACCCACCTAATTGTTCTCACAGGTGGGCAATGAGAAGGGCCTCTCTTTCTGATCTTAAAGTGCGGGCATGCTGATACGAATGAAGGAGGTCCTTCAACTTACTAGGTCCCAAACCGTTTAGAGCTTTAAAGGTCAAAACCAGCATTTTGAATTGGGCTTGGAAACACACCAGTAACCAGTACAGCTGACACAGTATAGACATTATATGATCAAGCTGCCTCTCCCTTACCAGTGTTCGGGAAGCCACATTCTGTACCAATTGAAGTTTCCGAACCGTCTTCAAAGGCATCCCCACATACAGTGCATTACAGGAGTCTAGCCTGAATGTGATAGTGCGTGGATAACTGAGGCAAAGTCCGTCCTCTCCTGATAGAACATTTTGGGAAATTGAAAAATGAGCAATGCTTACTTTTTTTTAGTGCTCTTTACAGATCTGAAGTCACTTTGTTGCTTTAAGAAAGCCTTTCCCAACTTGGTGCCTCCAGTTATTTCCATTTTTTTCCATGTCCAGTCATAGCCAAGTACCTGAGTGGAAAATGACCAACACTGCTGCCATTTGCACTTTCAAATCAAGGTGGGGAAATGGAGCAAGAGGTGAGATCACTCCTGGTCAACACTGACCTAAGGAGGGCTCCTTTGATATGGAATGGAAGATCAGCATCGTGGATCGCGTGGAGACCCTCCATGGATACAGGAGCCTCTCTTCTTCAGACCACTGCTGTGCCATAAGTACTGGGAAAAAGAAATGTGTAAAGAAGGGACAGGCCTAGAGCACTCCCTGTCCTCACATGTTTACTCTACTGACTTTAATAATGCCCAAATAGAGCTTGAGTAACTGGCCCAAGGTTTATGGTGGAGGAGGAAATTGATCCAAGGATATCACTCTTAATTCCCATGCCACATTGACTCTCCCCTCTGTTAGAACAACTGTGCAAAGCATCTGAGGAAGAAAAGATGCTTGAATTCTGTACACTCCTTAAACCTCCTTTCTGGCTTAGAGATGTGAAGGACCATGGGTAAAATTCATGTGTGTGTGTGTGTGTGTGTGTGGGGGGGGGGGAAATCCCAGTTTCCCTCCCTAAAAAAGTTTTTGTTTTTTTCTGAAAAAATTGGAAAAAAATGAACTGCTTTGGATTATGAAATATTTTCTTTTAGAATTTAGGACAAAACATTTATATATTGTTACTCAGCTTTTACTCCACCAAAACTGTTTTCTAAAACCTATGTAATAAGACATGTAGAAAGACTAGAGATGTAAAATGTCTGGGAATAATGAAGCCATGGGGGAAATGTTTTTTAACTCAGCATAGTTATTTCTTTCATTCTTTATTAAAATTATTGATCTAAAGTATATTGTACTGATAGACATTTCTGCTCAGTTTCCCAGCATCTGAGTAGAGCCACCATTGTGCATTCCTGACAGTAGATGTGCATTCTTGATAGTTCTATAGAGCCCTGTGTATTTGATGCTGTAGCAGCCCTTTAATGTAGCTCTAATCTATTCAGACAATAATTACAAATTTACTGAGTTTACGTTTTAAAGCTGTAAAATATATTTTGAGCAACTAAGTTATACATAAATTAACTTTAAGAACAGAAAGGCTGCTTTATGTTCCTAAAGCAACCTTGCTCAACCTAATGCCCTCCAGGTGTTTTGGACTATAGTGCCCAGCATTCCTGGGCCTAAGCAGGACCATGCTGCCTAAGGCTGATGATAGCTGAAATCCAAAATATCTGGAAGCACCAAATTGGGAAAGGCTGTCTTAAAGCAACAAAGTGACTTTAGTAAAGAGTGCTAAAAAATAAGTATTGCTTATTTTTCTATTTTCCCAGAATTTCCATTTCCAAGTCCACAAAATTTCCAAAAGTGTTACATTTCTACTGGGGTTTAGAAGCTCCCTGTTATTCATGAGCTGGGAAGTGGCTTTTAGACCTGACTTGCATCTGATTCAGATATACAAGAAATGCTGACTGGGTTTGGATGACACAATAACCAGTGGTGAGTTAAATAAGCAATGGTGGGTTAAATAGTCAGCAGTGAGTTATTGTGTCACCACAGTTGGGTATTTGGCCGAAATAACTAACACAAATCACCAATGCTGTGCAGAGTTGACTATTTGAACCTCCGTTGGTTATCGTGTCATGTGGCGAGCACTGTTGACTATTTTGTCACACACCGTTGGTTATTTTCAGTGACTACAGCGTCCCCTGGCAAGAGTGCCCAAAGCTGTGGCTGCTACTCTAGTCCAGCTGGCAGGATAATTTTTGGCAGCAATGGCTGATGGGATACTAGGGGGAGGACCGAGGGGGTAGAGAGGGCGAGGGATGTGTAAATCAAACTAATAGTCAACTCGATGCTGGCCTTAATCCACGACTTAATCATGTTGTGTGGAGAGTACCCCCTAGATAATCATCCGTAGAGTTGACTGTTAACCCACCATTGACTATTGTGTTGTCCGAACTCTCCCACGTTCTCTGTAACATTTGATTCTGAATCAAGCCAGCAGTCTTAAGTGAAGTCTCCCTTATCCATTCGACGCAAGGTGATCATGAGTTTCAGAAAGAAGGGGTCCTGGGTTCAGGGAGAGTATAACATAAAAATATTTATTATAATCAAAGTATGCTTGGAGTGGAAAAGCAGGGAAACAGAGGCATGTGATTTCTAAAGAAGCTAAAATAACGCTGACATGGTGGGCAGGCACAGGGGTGGGAAGACTGGAATCCTTCCTCACTGCTGAAGTCTCAGGCAGAGCCATAAGATGCTGCCCGTGCAACTTGCACAACCATGTTCCCTGCAGCAATTAGGTCATAATTGATATGCTAGGTCAGGGAAGATCCCAATTTTCCAGCAGTGCTAACAGAAGTGCTGTCTTGAGGAGGAAACCTATATGCATCCCTCAACAAGTGAGTAATGTCTATGCATTGCCTGAAAAATAGACAGCATATGAAAAGAGTCTACATCTGTCATGCCAATGGACACAGCAGACAAGGCAAGTGTACTCTTTGTTTGATTTGCTACAATTCCAGTGGGCACTTTCAATTCAGTCCTATTTGTATTTACTCAGAAGTGAATTCCACTGAGTTTATGAAAATGTAGGTCCAGTAAGTGTGTTTAGGATTGCATTCCTCGTGTTAAATCACTTGCACCTCAGTCCTACACATATTTATTCAATGTTTTCATTTGTTTCAGTACAACTGACTGCCAAGTGGATATGTTTGGGCTTGCAGCCTTAACAGTTTGGTCCTGCATATCTTTCTCAGTCTTGAAAGTATATCATTTGTCATTACTTGAATTTTCAGTAGTGGGGAGGATGTCACTGCGAGAGGAAATGTGTAGGAGGTACATGTATTCAAGTTGAAAAATTGGTTGATATTTGTATAGATTCATTTCCAGTTCTGTGGAAAAGCTAATTTAGTGTTGGGTTTGTTCAGCAGGAATTGTCAAGCATACATTTATGATGTCTCTCTCTTTCGTTTTCAGAACATAGCATCAGTGATGGACAACTTCACAGGTGATAGCTTTTCACCCAAGCCTGGCACGAACAAGCCGCATCAGACAATGTCAGCAGATGCATCTCCTGATTCCAAATGTCCAATCTGCCTGGACAAGTTTGATAATGTGGCCTACTTGGACCGTTGTTGGCATAGATTCTGTTTCCGATGTGTGCAGGAGTGGTCCAAAAACAAAGCAGAGTGCCCACTCTGTAAACAGCCTTTTCACTCCATCCTGCACAGTATGAGGTCTGAAGATGACTTTAAAGTCTATAGAGTAAAGCCTTTAGAAACAGAATCTTTTGCTAATCCTGATGGGAGGCGATTCCGTTACCGGACTACGTTGACAAGAGAACGTCATACGTCTGTTTATCCCCGAAGGAGTTCCTCTGCTCGAAGGACTACCTCCCCTCCCGATAATGGAATCCTGTTTGAAGGGCTGTCGGGCCAGGTAACAAGACAAAGAGATGCAGAAATGCATCAAATGATCAGACGACTTGCATCAAGGCGGCAAGCTAGTTTAGAGGGCAGATCTATGCGACAGATTCAAGAGCAAGATATAATCAACTTCCGAAGAGCTCTGTATCGTTCTGGGACCCGTGTTAGAAGCATTGAAGATGGAGGACGCTATAGAGACATATCGGCTGATTTTTTCCGTAGGAATCCTGCCTGTCTTCATAGGCTAGTTCCATGGCTGAAGCGTGAGCTCACAATTCTGTTCGGTGCTCATGGGTCTCTAGTCAATATTGTACAACATATTATCATGAGTAACGTGACTAGATATGATCTGGAGGGCCAGGCGTTTGCTGATGACTTAAAGCCTTTCTTACTCCATCGCACAGAACACTTTTTACATGAGTTTATCAACTTTGCCAGATGCCCTTTTAACATAGAGGCATATGATCAGCATGCAAATTATGATTGTCCTGCTCCATCATATGAAGAAGGAAGCCGGTCTGAATCCTCCATTATTACAATCTCTCCAGATGAGGCAGATGCACAAGAACCTGAATGTAATGCCTTCACAAGTGGTACCAATCAGGCACCGTGGGATGACGAAACACCTGGCCCATCTTACTCCAGCTCAGAGCAGGTGCATGCTGCCGTAACCACTGCTTTAGATACTTCAGAAAGTTCTGATGAGGAGTCATCCACAAACGCCACTGAGTTACAGACACAATTACCAGCTAGCGTAGACATGAATGGGGACAGTTGCGATTCTTCTGACAACTGTGTTATCGTTGGCTACGTGAAACCGCTAGCGGAGCGAACTCCTGAACTTGTTGAGCTATCTTCAGACTCCGAGGAATCAGCTGATGGTGGGAAAATTGAAGACGTGAAGAAAGTGCAGCCCATCCAGTATCACAGTTTTAGTGATACGGATGCTAGTGGATATGCATCACCGTTCTCCATTGGCTCCAGAGACGGTAGTGCCAGTTATAAGACCAATGTATTCCTATCAAATAAAAAAAGAAAACCCAAAAGGAGCGAAAAAGACAAAAGTAAAACAAGAGAACCTGCCTGGTTACAAAGCTCACCTGCAAGAAGAGATGATTATGACTACAGTTTATCCAAAAGAAAGAAAGCTGAATCTTCTGCACAGCATCCTCACAGAGAGCGCCACAGCCTGAAAAGTAAGAGGAAGCATCGTAGCCTGGAAAAAAGGAAAAGGAAAAGAGATTGCAGCCGCCATAAGCACCGGAAAGACAAAAAGAGGTCAAGGACCCGAGACAAGAGTCTGTCTCGAAAAAGCCAGACTCTCTCTCTCAGTAGCGAGAGCATTGAATCTAGAGATCTGAGCAGGTCGAGATCTCGCAGCAATGAGTATAGCAGGACATCAAAGAGCAAAGATGATGATTTCTACTTAAGAGACAGTTACCAAAACAAGTACAGCTGGGAATACACTTTTTACAGTCGCAATACCACCCGAGATGGTTATGAATCATCATACAGGAGGCGGACTCAGGCTAGAGCTCAGTACTCAAGGCAATCTGCTAGCCCAGATTATGGAGTGCAGTCCTTTTCCGAACGGACACGTAGTCGAAATCCGAGAGGTCATAGTGAGAGTAGGTGGTATTACTACGAAAGACGTCGATCGAGAAGTCGATCCAGCAGCAGATCTCAGACTCCTTCCAGGGGGCCTGATAGAATGCGATCTGAAAAGCCCAGCGGGAAAAGGAAATATAAAACTCGTCACTTGGAAAGCGCGCACAGAGGGAGTGAAGAAGCCGCCTCCACAAAGGAAGGAAGTGCCATTGAAAAAGCTTTGACCAAATGCCAGGGCTTTTACAAAAAGGCAGCAAGCTTCCCGGACAGGCAACCAGAGGCAGAGAATCAGCACAAAAAGCAGAAAAAAATGTCGAGAAGCCCCAGCGTTGAGATTATTTATGAAGGGAAAGCCACTGACATGACAAGGCATCACAAAAAGAAACGGAGAAGGGAGAAGAAACCCCACAAAAGCCATGCGGGCTTTTCCCCCTTTTCTTCTCCGGTTGTAATTACAATTGATAGTGACAGTGATAAAGACACTGAGATCCAGGATAATACTGACTGCGACAGTAGCATTTCCTGGAGTCCTACACTTCAGCCTAATGAGAGAGAGACAGCATCTCTTTCGCCACTCTTGGAAGCCAGAGACTGTAGTTATGACGGCTCTGGTGAAGGAGAAAATGTGGACAAGGACAACAATGTTACCAATGCTAGGAAAGATGTCGGGGGTGAGGCTTCAAACGCAGTTCCACAGCTGCAGGGAACAGCCGGTGGACACACACCAGCTGTGACAGACAGTGGCACGTCATTTAACACAGCAAATCAGCCTAGCACTGTAGAAACTGACTCTTTCAGTGAGTTGCCAACAGTCAGATCTTCTTTGCTGCTAAGACTGTCAAAGAAGCTTAGAGAAATTATACATCCACAGGACTCACCGGAGCAGAACGTGTAACTTTTAAAACAAAATTGTTTTGAAATGAATTGTTTTTTCGCCATTCAGCTTTTCCTGAAAGCAAAATGCCTTGTGGTTTCTGTGCTGAGAGAAGTAGATCCCATCCCCAATTTTTTATGCTAGTCTGCATATTACATGCTATATGTTTATGTCACGGAAACACATTGTAGTTTAGCTCTGTAGTATATATGTCTCCTGATACTTCTTTGTTTTTTTAAAATGTAAAATTAGAAAATTTTGATGGATTGCTGTTAATTTGTGAAAAGGACCCCCCCCCCCCCAGTTTTAATGTTGCCATATCCTTGATTTCTGTAGTTCACTTTGCTCTATGCCCGAGTGGGGAAACTTCTTTACCATCAGGAACCACTGATTATTTTTTGGGGTGGGTCAATTGGGAGCTGATCCCTCTCCTCCCTACTCCGTTCTTTCTTTTGCAAGACTCTTGCTTGCACACTCTGTAGTCCCTGCCTCTTATATAATGTTGATCCAGGCCGCCATTTAAGCAAAACTTTCACCAGAGTTTCAAAATAAATACTTTCTTGGGTTTTGTTTGAAATTCATTCTCTAATAAGATTAATTTGTTTTCATTGTTCAATACTTTGTGAAAGGTGAATGTAGGAGGAAGTAGATGGGAGCAGGCAAATAGAACATCAGGGACTTCTCCTCCCCTTCCCCAGATCAACTGCCGTTAACTGCCATGCAGCAAGGAAGATCAGATTCTGGCTCCTGTTTCAGTGGGCCGAGTTGGGTTGATTAGGCTTTTGGGGGGGGAGGGCATGTGATTATCGCGGTATATATTGTAAACCACTTTGTAGAGTCTGATAGGAATTTACTAAAATAAACAAAACGTTTGGAGGCTTAAGATCACAAAGAAAGTTTTCCAGCTCTATCCTATACATCTTCATTAAGAAGTAAGCTTCCCTGAATTGAGCAAGAGTTGGTTCTAGGCAAGTAGGCTTGGAGTTATAGTAGTGGGTAGAAGGTAGATCTGTTTTGGACTTCCAACTCCCAGCACTCCTGATCATTGGCTGTGTTAGTAAGCTTTAATTACATTTATGTTTAGCACTCTGTCAATATGAAATGGATCTAGATTTGGTCATATTTAGTATAGACTTGTTGAAATCAGTGGGACTTAAGTTTGTCATGAGTAATTTAAGTCCCATTTATGTCAATGGGTCTATGCTTTTTAAGTAAATCTGAATCCAGCCCATTGTGTTTTGCATTCCTGGTGTCTTTAGTTCTCCCCTTGATTACTAGTTTCTCTTCAAAATGCAGTTGGACAGCCATCTGTCAGGTATGCTTTTATGTGGATAGTGTATACCCAGCGCCGCCCGAGTACCTGAATAACGTTAGAAACTTGAAATTTGGAACCTAACACCAATCTTTGTAGTTCACTCTGCTCCCCAACTGTCCCAAGAGCATGTTGAAACGAAAAGGAGCAACTGACGTTTCAGCTGGAATTCAGAGCGTTGTTATGTAGGCATTATTGTGACTTCAGAGATTCATATATGTCTTTATTTTAAAGGGATATACCATTTTCTGCTGCGACAGCCTACACTCCAATTTATCAACCTGAAGTGAAAATTACAGCAGGAGATGATACCTAATTTTGGTTAGTTTGTTGCTAAGCTCTTGGTTGCCTCCATTGCCAAAGCAATGTTTTCTATCTTACAGTGGTCGCCAAAGGCTGACCTCCCACCCAAGGCATGCTGGGAGTTATAGGTGTAAGCCTATGTTTTTTTATTAAATTCTTTAAAAAATACTTGTACAGCCAGACCTATCAGCGTGCCAAATTTCACATTTCTAACTCATCTGGAAGTGGGTAAACATTTCCAGACATACAAACCTGCATACATACTTTCAGCTCTATAGGTAGAGATTCCTGCACTGAGCTGGGGGTTGGACTCGATGGCCTTATAGGCTCCTTCCAACTCTACTATTCTATGATTTTGTACCTTGACCCTTATTGGGAAATAAACTACTGTATGCACACCAACTTTTTTTTTTTTAAAGAAAGCAGATTAAGTCATGATTGCCTTGAGTTCCATTGCTTTCAATGGGAGTCGTCACTAAATTTTAGTTGGATTGGTACCATGCTAAGGGAACTGTTTCCACCAATGAAAACTTGCATGATTGCTCTGTGTAACAAATCACCACTGGCAGCTTATTATGGAATATTTAACTTCAGATGTGAAATACTTGAGGCAGAAAATCCCACAAATAACCTCTACCCCTCTCAGGCAGTAAAAGAATAAGAGCTACCTCACGTTGAATAATGGTAGGGCCAACCTTGGCTTTAGTACTTAAAATCTGTGTGTTCCAGCCAATACTCTTGTGAAGGTCCTTACTACATACCTTTGTGATGAGACTGGGTGGGACGAAAGAACTGCATTTATCTCTGGTATTTATGCTACTTGAATCCTTTCTTGACATTCTTAAATATCAGCATTGTAAGAGATATGCAAGAGTGCTTGACTGCACTGATGTGACTGTCTTATTGATCCAGTCCCCACAATATACCCCCATAAAAATTTTGAGGTCCAGACATTTTCTCTGCTGGTATGTGATCTTGAAGTATTGGATTAACATAATAATAAATAATAATAATAATAATAATAATAATAATAATCCTTACCCGCCTCTCTGTTTGGATTGAGGCGGGGAACAACAGTAAATATAAAATATAAAATACATAAAACTGATTAAAGACATGGCACACATTATTAAAACAGCAATAAAACATCCTAAAAACATCCTAAAAACATTCTAAAATTCCACTGGATATGCCTGCTGGAAGAGACCAGTCTTTATAGCTTTCTTAAATTCTAAAAGACTGTTAAGTTGACGAGTCTCCTCCAGCAGGTCATTCCACAGTCTGGGAGCGGCAGAAGAAAAGGTCCTCTGGGTAACGGTTGGGTAGACATTCTGATTGTTGTGCGAAACTTTTTAGGCGCTATTTTCAAAATGGCGGACAGTTTTCTTTACGTCGCTAGTTTTCGTCAACCACAGAATTTACTTTCTTGTGTTTGGTATCAAATTATAGGTTTTCAGGGTCAAGCATTTCAAAGAATATGTTATCTCTGGACCTCAACATTCTTACGGGGGTATAGAGGGGACAGGATTATATGTGTTAGCCAGATATTTCATCATCAGCAGGCTCTAACTGTTGACAGTGCTGCAGTGTTCCTGGTGGCAATGCTTTTTACACGGTTGTGAAACTCACAGAACTGCCTGGACAAGAGTGAGGCAACACCAGCATACTTGTAGCAAGCTCCTTTCAGTTTTCCTTGGGCTAAGCTGCCTATGCAGCTGTATGATTTTGTTCCCGCAGAGGAACATGCAAAAATCAAGTGTTCAAATCAACTAGTTTTTCTATGTGGATAAGTCAAAGTTGATAAGTGTTACGTCTGTGTGTGTCTCTACTCAATAGTGTACTATCATTCCCTCTATTTCCTATGTTCAGGCTGTGCATGCTGTTCCTTATATAGTCAAAATGGTATGAAGGGGAGATATCAGCAGGCTTGGGGGAATACAGATTTGCAGGAGTTAAAAAAATAGTTAAAGAAACCCTAAGGGGGGGTGCTTAGTGGACACAGAAAGCTGACTTAGGGGGTTGTGGGGCACAGAAAACTGGGAGGGGTGAGGGGAAAGGGAATGGAGTGGCTGAATCCTGGGCAGGGAACACTCCGTGCTGCAACATCATCCTGAAGGTCCCACTTGGTTTTGTATCTAGTCATGTAACTGCACTCAGCTTGGATAACTGAAAGTATGTTTAGTTTCCATTTCTCAAGCAAAGAGAGGAAGGGGAATGCCCAGCATCCAGAATAAATGTTCCATAAAAAGGGGAAACACCCTGTTTCTGTTTAGCTAGGAAAGCCCATTTTGCTGTGTGGGCAGAGCTCACATCAATCATTTACTCACTGTAGCTGTAATCCAACACATGTAGACTTTGGAGTGATTACAAATTTCTGAGTAAATATGTAGGGATTGTGCTGTAAGTGGCCTTAGGCAAATCCCCCACCCCAATCCCCTAATATGGGGGCAGTTACTGACTGATTTACAGGGCCTCGAACTACTGAGAATGTGTGGGGGAAGCGCTTTAAAGAATTTAAAATGTTACTCAAATGCTATATCTTACCATATAATTATTAAATCCTTGTGCTATGAACACCACATATTCTGCCACCAATAAACCAGTGATTGAGTTACAGGAAGCCATAGAAGGCCTGCCCCCACCCCTAATCTTTTGTGGCATACCACTGTGGGCAGCTGCTGAGGAGACAAAAGCCCTTTGGACATAGTAATAGATTTGTTTGGTCCCCTCTACAAGGATTCGCTTTTGCGCCGGGTTAGGCGATTATGCGCATAATCGCTGAAGCGCATTTGTACCTAATACCTCTGCACGAGAGGCGGCGAGAGGCGGCGAAGCGCATTAACGGATGACCAAAATGCGCTTTACAAGTAGTTAATGTGCATAAGCGCTTGTTCACATAGTCAAAATGCGCTTTAACGGCCGGAGCAAAATAAAACTCGCGATTTAACGTGCATTCGATAATGCGCATAATAGGAAAGATAACGCGCCTCTACGCCTGATTTGCGTTCCGTTCTTGTAGAGGTAAATTTTTTTAAGCGCCTTGAAAGAGCTTTAAACCTCTCTTGTAGAGGCAGCCTTTGTCTTTTGATCCTGGCCATATATTTTGAACATGTTAGGATATCATTGTGAGTTGTGGAGTGCTACCAGACAGAGGAATCCTACAGCTACTAATCATAAGGCATTATGCAACTATTCCATCTTTCCCTCATTTTTTTTCCCTGTTAACGCACAAGAGGTGGTGGCTACAAATTGAAAACAACTATGTGCAGACTGCATACAGTTCGATGAATGAGGCAGTGCAATTTCACAATAAAAGCTTCATCTGGAAGCCCTTGTGGTACCTGTTGCTTTTTATTAAAGTAGCCATTGAGAGAAAGAGTAAGTATCTTTTTACCGCATAAGGTGAACTGCTTTACACACTTACTACAACATTTCAGTTCAAGTTGGGCTTGTTCAGTGCTTCAATGGTGAAGGACAAGGTAGATCCCATCAACGAAATCCACCAAGCCCACTCTACAACCCCAAATCCCATCTTTCTGTAGTCTTCTAACAACAAAAACTAAGAAGAGAGGGACATCATGAAAAGTATGAGGGAAGCCCCTCCCTCCAGCTTCCCTGTAATGCAAGTACTTCAGGCACTGTGCAGGAACCCACAGGAATATTGGGTGTATTCAGTGCCATATCCAGATTTTTGAGGTTCCTTGGGCAAGAAATCCTCCATGAGCCCTCTCCCTCAGTGAATCTACCTTCTCACAACCATTGTCACCAGCTGCTCTTCCTCATCCTCCTTCCCATCATTACCACCAGCTCATCCCAAGATAAGACTCTGAGAAAAGGGTGACATAACTACCTGAGGCCCATCCAGGGAATGAGGCTTGCTCTTGTTGGCTAAAGCCTGCTAAAATCTACTCACTTTGTTAGGCTATACGGGACTCTTAGCATTTTGGAACTCTGTGAAGTCCATATTTCTGCTCATTAAAGTCACTACAGAACCTAAATATTGAACGTCTGCTGCAACCTCCTACCACATTCCACCTTCCGATTGTGACCTGAGGGGGCTGTGGCCCTGCAGTGATTGCACGGTGGCCCTGTGTTGGTTATACAATGCAGCAGCCAGCTTGAGGGCACCGCGGGGCTTTCCTGCAAAGCTTCGCATTTAAAAAGTCGGGAACTTACCCCGAATTATAAGGCTGGAGTGAGGCGAACACAGGTGTTCTGCCATCTAACCTCGCTCCAGTGTGATGAGGAGGCATTCCCGGGCGGAAGATGACCCCTGATTGGTTGCTGGAAACCCAGGCAGGGGGTGGGCCAGCAACCTGCATGGCTGCTGGAGAGCCCACACCCTCCCACTACCTGGGGATTAGCAGCTGCCACCCCACAGCAGAGAAAGTGTGGGGTTTGTTTAATGCGGCAGCAACCTGGCACCATATAGGCAGCCCCCAAATGCAGATGCCATGCCTTCCACATTAGCCACTACTCCACTCCTTTTGCTGTGTTTACCACCTGACCTAAAAAATAATTCTGGAGATCTCAAATGCTTGTATGCTCTTTTGTCACCTTTAAGTTGGTTTAGAAAAGGTACTATCCTATTGCGAATCTTGGAATTTTCCATACGGCCAAACCAGCCACCTTTGACGTTTGTGGTCTTACAGTGGGACAGGTAGAGGGGGCTGGTTCCAACATTTGAAGGGCGAATCTTGTCTGATCCAGGGTTGGGAATGGTGGGGCAGAGATATAGCTGAGATGTAGAAAGCCCCATGGTTGTTTCTCTCCCAGGCATACGTTACTCCCCCGCCTTAATTTTTCCTTAGAGCGGCCGTCAGCCTCCCAACTTTCGATTTCCAATTCGGTTTCGTTTCCTCCCCTCTGCTCTTTCTCGCTAGGACGCTTTTTTGCTCCTCTCGCCGTCAGCTGATCTTGAGGAAACAGAAGCACTCCGACGCTCATCCTATAGCTAAGGTGTGTGGGCGCGGGGGAGGGGGCTCATCGGAGGACTGCCTATGGGGCGGCCGGTCGGGAAGTCATATAACTCTGCCCGAGAGGATTTGCTGCAAAGGAGGATTGCTGCAGAGCTAAGCTAGCGGGGAGAGACCCTTGCAAGTCGAGATGACCGCGGAGGAGAAGGAGAGCCTGCGCCTCTACGGGTTTTATATTGCGAAGACCCTGAACCCCACTTATATACTGAGCTATATGAAGGACTGGCTCACCGATGGTGAGTGGGACCATGGGAGGGTTTTCTGGCAAGGCCGCCCAGTTTGCTTTCGATTGATCTGCCTTTCGTGATGGAATTACTAGATTGCAGCCTCGTGGGAAATAGCGATTAGATTTTGCAAGGGAGGGTTGGTTTTATCTGACAGCAGCCCTACATGGCTTCTAGCCCAGGATGCTTGCAGCCAGTTGAGGCTGGTGCTCCGATTTCGGTGGTCCTATGAATCCGTTCTTGATTCCAGTCAGAACTCTAAAGGAGCTACCTATTTTGCGGTTCAGCGTCTTGAATACTTGCTTTACAGTTCTGGCTGAAACCCAGACTGGATTCACAGCCACCAGAGCCATCAATCTCTACTGCTTGCAGCCATTGTGCGTAGACAGACGTGAATATAATAATTTAATTCCTGGTTTATATCACCCCAAAAGGGGGGCATTTATTAAAACAACAACAATGTATTTTCTGCATGAGCATACATACATACTCATTGGTTCCTGTAAGAATTAAAACATTACAGAATTTTATCATGCTCCTGGGTAATTTAAATGGAGAAAAAGTCCCATTGTGTTCATTGGAGCTCTTTCTCAGGTAGATGCAGCCCAAGGAGCAAGGGCTTGGGGTTACTGGGTAGAACAGTGTTTCTTCTTGATGGCTCATGCTGTTCTGTTGGTGGCCTTACTATTCACATTTTTCATAACAAATATGACAAATGATTACAGGGAGACTTGGCAAGATAGACTTGTTGGGAAGAATTTAGTAAGGGATTGGTTACCTCTCCATATTTGTGTGGTCTGAGATGTCCCTTCAGCAAGAAAGAAAGAAAGAAAGAAAGAAAGAAAGAGGGGGGGATTTCACAAGATTCCTCTTGTGAGAAAGAGCTCAAAGAGATCCTAACCATTGGGCTATCCAGCAGCTGGTTATATGCCTCAAAATTGAGTTGAATAATTAAACTTCGAACAGTGGCCAGAATGGCTTATTGAAACCATGTTGTGGTTATTTGGGATTCAAACTGACAATCTTTCCTTCCTCTGAGCTCATACAAACAGGTAAACACTAACACCTAATGTGAGAATTTTCCTGGTGACTCTCTTAGGCTGACATTTTGGAGCCTTAATGTAAATTGAAAATAGGATTAAAGGAGGGGAAGAGGTCATGGGATCAAATCTGAAGAATCATGGTCATGCCAGGGGGCATTGATGGCTTTGTATCGCATACACTGTTCTGCTTTGCGTGTCAGGTCTGGCCCATGTTTTCTCAAGCTGGAATAAAACCTTCCTTTCTAGGTCAAAATCAGCAGAATACTGGTTTGTCTGGCAACACTGCTCTTGCGCGACCTTTTTGTTTCCCTGCAAAAGAAACAGTCAGTTTTCTGCTTCTTTCACAGGAGTGTTTTGGAGAACTTTCCCTGGGTGCAGAGCTTCAATACTTTCCTTACTGTAAGGAGGTGGCTGAGGGGTGTGTACACTCTTTCTTTTAACATCCCCCCAACGCCCACCGGTTCTGTCCTTGCAGCTGCTCTGTTTGCTTGAGCTTTCTGAAAATCCCCTCGAAGACTTAAGCAGGAATTCCTCCCTTGGGGGCTTCCCTGTGCTGCTGCCTGCCGAAGGCCTGAAAGCTAAGCGAGACATTTACTGTTCTGCTTTGTTGTTATTAATTCTTTTTAACAAGGAGAAGGAGAACTCTTCCCTCAGGTTTTCAGGCCCTCAGCAGGCAAGCATCCCCGGAAAGCCCCAAGGGAGGAAGTGCTGGCTAAATCCTCTAGGCGGCTTTTCGGAAAGTTCAAACAGCTGAGAGAGGTTGCAAAGATAGAAGGGGTTAAAAATTGTTGAAGAAAGAATCCGCAAGCCCCCACCATTCCTTGGCCACCTCTTCACAGTAAGGCAAACGTTGAAGCCCTGCACCCTGAGGAACTTCTCCAAAATTCTCAACCTTTCCCACAATTTTTGGGTGCAGTTTATTTTCCTTCTTCTCCCTCACCATGAATGGTTGAAAATAAAGAGATTGAAAAATTCATCACAGTGCTAACGTGTGCGTGTGTTACTCTGGATTCTCATTCTCTCTCTCCCTCTGTAGTTTCTTTTTCTTTCCTTCTGGCTTCTATCTCTCTCTCTCTGGCTTCTGTTCTCCTCCCCCTTCTCAGGCACCTCTTTCCTTCTGGGTGCCTCTACAAGAGCGATTTAAAGCTCTTTCAAGGTGCATTAAAATTTTGACCTCTACAAGAGCGGAGCGCAAATCGGGGGTTTAGGCGCTTTTTCTGTCCGATTATGTGCATTATCGAATGCACGTTAAATAGCGAGTTTTAATTTACCGCTGCAGTTAAAGCGCCTTATGACCATGTAAACAAGCGATTCTCCACATTAAACACCTCTAAAGCATGTTTCATACAACCGGTAAGACAACCAGTTATGCGCTTAACCACCTTCCGCATATAGTGATTTGCCGTAAAAGCGATTGCGAGAAGATGCACATAATCGGACAAACAGGCGTCAAACTGAATTCTTGTAGAGGGGACCTTCTCTCTCTCTCTCTCTCTCTCTCTCCCCCACCTTAGTGCAAGTGAGTGGAGCATTTTCTCTCTTCATTTGCATTGGGCAAGAAAAAGCCCACCTGCCAAAAAAATCGGCTAAAGGGGTATGTGTGAAGGTCAACCCCCCCCTACCCCAGGCCCGGGCCCTGTTGAGCCAAGAGGTTCGTGAGTGGACTTTGTCGTCTCATCCACCCATTTTTCATAAGAGAGCATTTTCCATCACTCTTAAAGCCAATGGATGAATTGCTTCATTGGCTTTAACGGGGAGAGGAGAAGCCCCCTGCCCAAAATTAGCTGGAGGGAGACTGAAGGCCACTCCCGCCAACCACCCTGTTGCCACAAGGGTCATTGGTGGGAGCTCCTGTGGGTTTCCGGTTGCTTCTCCACCCCTGACTTTGTCCCTGTGGAAAGGTGAGATGATGATGCTCCCAAGTTGCATGCGGTGCCTGATTTTGGGCTTCTTTTCTATTCTTTGGCTGGCATTGAAGCGCTTGCTTGCCTGTCTGGGGTGGAGTGGCAAAGCCCATTGATCCGAGTTGTAATCTCTGTACGGTTTTTAGGTCTTGCCAGTTGAAGCAGAGCTCTGAGCTGGGGATTTTCCAGAGCCCAGAAAAGCGGGGGAATCTCTCTGGCTCCTTTGGAGCTGTGGAGAAGTGAGAGGGCTCTGCAAGCTTTTCAACTGAGCACCCCCCAACGCCCCAGTAGGTGGCTGAGGGGAGAAGCAGCTGGAAAAGAAAGGGGGAAGAAAGGGGTATGTGTTAAAATCCCATTTCTTCCCAGTGAAGACAGATTTTTTCCCCAAGCACTATGTTTTCTAAAACGATTCTTTTAGAACCCCTTTCCCTGCTTGCTAGACCTTTACTTGCTCTTTCCCCACCTTTTTCATGAGACAAAACTCAAAATTCACCTGCAGTCCGAAGTGGTACAGTCCATTCTACCATTCCATTCTGCTGCATGTGTCTATCGATCTCTCCCTCCCATTATGTCTAATTAAACAGCTCAAGCCTACGTGTAAGATAAGATGGACTAAAACAAAGGACGAGGATGGAGTACCTCTCCCAGCACAAACTGACCTATATAATATGTTCAGCATCTAAGGCTGTCCTCCAAAGGAGGCTCAGAAGGTGGCAACAAGGAGAGGGCCTTCTCGATGGTGGGCCCTCAATTATGGAATGATCTCCCTGACGAAGCTCATCTGGTGCCAATGGTGTTATCTTTTCGGCACTAGGTTAAAACTGCCCTCTTCTCTCTGCCGTTTGCTGTCATATAATGGATGCCTATTGGAAACTATGGGAGCTGTCCAAAGGTCCTTAGGAAACAGTGGGTGTTGCGAATGACAGTTGACATGATTGGGCTCCATTGAAATCAGTGCAAGCTAGGAATAAGCTACAAATAAAGAAACAGGGCGGTGGAGGTACCTTGTTGGTTGCAGTAGAGATCCAGAGAAACTATATACAGGCTTGCATCATCCCTTCCAGCCCACTACCAGATGTTTTATTCTGGGTGATGAGGAGTGCCTGTGAATCAGTTTTGACGATGCCCAAATAATGGGTCATGAGAACAATTTGCTTGCCCGAGTAGTGTAACGTCAAGAGAGTTGTGGCGTTTCATGTTTGTGGAACAGGAGCTTTGATGCAAAAAAATAGCTTGCTTTAGGGAGCCTTTTCTTTGGGGGGGGGGTATCTCCGTAGCAACTGTAATGCATGCTCTGGCACCTTGCTTAGTGAAATATATGGAAGCTGTGAACAGGAAAAGAAGGACTATGCACCCTTCTCCACTGACACCGTTTGCACTTTCATATTTTGTGTCCAAGTACAAATGTCTAGTAAGAAGTGGCTTTCATTGTTCACTGTGGCAATTGACCCGTGGAGCTTTGCATTGTACGTTGCTTATATTTCAGGATTCCACCATCAGGAGGAGTTATTTTACTGTCAGGAAAAAAATAAAATGCCAGAAGAGAAAACGTTAGATGTAGTTTTTCCTATAGCTCCCTATCAGTCTTCGGTGAAGACAGGTGTTTGCTAGGTGAACTAGTGTATCAAGAAGTCACGTGAGAGCTCTTGGACTCTAGAAGCTGCGTAGCCTTCAAAGCTCCCTCTTTACAAGCCCTAGTGACCAGATTCTGGCAGATTCTAAGGTATTTTTTTCAAGTTAGTGTTTTTTCTTATCTATAAAATAATATCATACATTATCAGTAATGGATTCCACCCTGATATCATAAGTACAAATAAAGTTCAGCCACAGTTAATGAAACATACGTAGGTTTCTTGTTGGTTGCTCTGTTTTTTTTGTGTAGCTTGGGGGGGGGGGCGGGGGGGGGCAACTTGTGACTTTCCAAATGTTGTCAGATTGCTGCTCCCATCATCCCTCACCACGGACAACGATGGCTAGGACTTATGGGAATTGTGGTCCAACAAATCTTTGGAGGGACACAAGTTGCCTACCGCTGAGTTAGCTGCTCAAACAACTGCCCTAGGTATGTGTAGGCTAGCCAGGGCAGAAAGGGGAGATTCCCCACCCGTTTCCCTCCACCTCCCAGCAGAGTGGGGTTTTGAATTCTGTTGGTCACAATGGAAAGGGATGTTCCTACACCAGCTCCGGACAGGTGTAGGTGAGGGGCCCAAAGCAGGCCCCAATCAGCAGAGCAGACTTGTTTTGCATCCAGCAGATTCAAAGCCAACTTTTCCCTCTTCCAGAACAGTTTATTTGGGGGCTTTCTGCCTCCTACAGCTGGTGAAGGTGCTAGCTGTGTGCCTCCATGTGTGCCTCTGCCATAGCAGAATCCCCAATGGTAGTGCTTCTCCACTAGCAGAGGCCAGGTAAGGGCAACCTCCCCAACATCCTATCCCCCTCAATATGTGTGCATGTGTGTGTGAGAGTGACTAGGATTTCACTCTTAGCCTTCCCAACCCCAAGTATTTAACTATTTTAGTTAAACAACTATTTTAGTTGTTCTTTTTTTTTTTGCTTAAGTTTTTATTTACTGCCTTGAAAAGTGTCAACAATAAATAATTGTGTTGCATCATTCCAAAATGAAAACACACACACTTTTCAGTGCTACAGTATGCTAAAATCTACCCCAGTGTGCCTGCAACCTGTTTGTGATTTCCCACGAATTGCTACTCAATCAGGATTCACATTTGAGAAACTTGTCATTGTTCTCATTCTTTCCTTTGCCTTTGGAAATGACGGTAAATTTGAATGGGCCTGTAGATCATTGAGAGGCTTCCAAACTGAAAGGACACTGCAAACTCTGCTTTTTCTAGTTGAGATAAGAAATTTACTGCAATAGAAACATAACTTTTATTTGACTTTATTTTAGAAACCGTGGAGAAAATCCAAGCGTTTAAGGAGACACCTACCAATGCTGCAGAGCTATTTCTACATTCCATTCTAGAACTTACGACGAAGGGATGGTTCCGTGGATTTTTGGATGCGTTGAATGCAGCAGGTTTGAGTGTGCTCCACAATTTAATAGCTTTATTGTGTAGGATGCATTTGTTTAAGCATTTAGCCCTTCATTGTCTGACATTAAAAACAGACAAACAGCCACCATTTTGCTAGAACTTTGTATGAGGGCAGCGCCCAGCAGATGAAATTAAAGGTGCTTCTAAATGGAGGGTTTCTAGTGCTACCAACAAGAAGGCATTTTGCAGCTATTCTGTTTTATTGTGGTTTAACGAATTATATGTGGTAAGAGAAAAGACAGAAGAAGTGGTAGGAAACACAGGAGGGATGCAGGTAGAAGACATCATCATCTGGACCTCCCATAAAATTTTATGCCAAAGGCATCGTAAAAGCCTCATCTGGAAGCACACTACAAGAAAGTGAGAAATGGTAACAAAGCAGAATCCATCAACAAAGCAAGAAACATTTCAAACAGCAATAAGCTCTTCATGCTCATAATTTTATTTGATATTATACATGGAAGTTTTATATGATATTATACATTTTTTCCATCTTGTTTCTCAAGGTTACACTGGCCTTCATCAAGCAATTAAAAACTGGGATTTCCAGATGATAGAAAATTTGGAGCTCCACAGAGAGTTGCTGAAACGGATTGAGCCGTCTTTGTGGGACATTGATCCTGACCAGGTACTTCCCTACATGAAGGACTGTTTCATAGAACAGGAGTGGCAAGAAATCCAGCAGGTATGACCATTTCAGAATTCAAAGCACTTGATGGCAAGATGTATGAGCCAAGCTACTAATATACGGACTGAACAATGGGTTCAGTCTGCAGAGTGGATCTCCTGCACGCAGTGACTCTGTTTATTTCAGTTAAAGTCAGTTAATTGAAGCCAGATCTACACAAAGCAGGATATAACACTTTGAAAGCCTTTTGAAAACTGTGCGTGGAATGTGCCATGGACCCCAACAGTTGTCAGCGCACTTCAAAACTGTTATAAAGCAGTAGTGTAGATCCTGCCTGTTACAGTTGTGGAGGTTTTTGATCTGAAAATAGTCTCAAAGTATTGGTGTTTCACTGTGAAGAATGTATCTCTCACATGCTCATAATTTTCACTTGTGGTTTGATTTGCAGGCTAAAGCAAACAGGGGCAAAAGAGGAGGTGCGGTGAAACTGTTAGAATGCCTGTGTAGGTCAGATAAGGAAAACTGGCCTAAAACCTTCCAGCTGGCCCTGGAACAGGCTGAATATTACAATGAAAGCAAACTGTGGGACATGAAAGGAGGTACTGTCGCACTTTTGTTTCCCTTTCTGCACCATTACTTTGGGAATTTAAAGAAGACACACAGGAGCTTTCCCTGGAGTTGCCCTCCAGAGGTCTTGGGCTACAACTCCCATCATCCCCAGCCATGAACTTTGCAGGGGCTCCAGTATAGGCTCAGACGTCTTGTACCTTGTACCCTTGAGAGTTGTGGAATGCATGAAAGGGGTCCTCCGCATGCTCAGGGCTTAAAAAAAAAACCCTGTCATACGCCACTGATATCTCTCTGCCCAATCCACTCTATCCAGACTAGGACTTCTGCTTCAGAAGTTGGCAGACGTTTTGGCACCTGAGGTGGAAAATCCAAATAATACCGTCCACAGTTATAGAGTCCAACGGCAGGGCGGTGCACCCTACAATTCTGGCGTGACATCTACACCCTCCAGTAATTTTCTTCCTTTTCAGTCACCCCATGTGTGTGAATCACAGAGATCATAAAGAAGAAAGACAGGTTGCTTACCTGTAACGGTAGTTCTTCGAGTGGCCTTCTGTGAACTTGTAAAACCCTCCCTCCTCCCCTCTTCCGTGGCTCATCCTTAATTTGTTCCTCTGCTGTGGCGGACTGGGAACTGAGCAGAAAATGGGAGCCACCCCCTAGGGAATGCACATAGTGGGAGAGATGCTAAAGCTTTGCTCAGCTTTAGAATGCCCTGCCCAGGTACATAACCCATTTGTTGAATTCACAGATGACTAGTAGAAGAATTACAGTTCCAGGTAATCAACTTATCCTTACTGATGTGAGTGGGATACCCCAATTCTTGTACTACTGTTTTATCCGAAATTGATAATGGCCCGACAGGAATCCTATTTGAGGGTGCTTACAAAGTAGACTTGCTATTTGAAACAAATATTTTTGCCTCACTATGCCACCCCCCAAATATGAAAAGCATAATGCAAATGTTAAATATGCTTCTTTATATTGTATTCAGATAATGACAATGACACAAATGTTGAAAGGTTAGATGAAGATGAGGACAACAGTGTCGTTGACATACAGTTACAATACTCTGAAGAAGCAGAGTCTGATGATCTCAGTGAAAGCCCATGTTCACCTTCAAGTAAGGCCATCTGAAAACAGTGTTATTATTAGCATTCTGTATTCTAATAAACTTTAAATGGCTTTCTATACAAAATGTCATCTCCAAATCATGGGTTGGAGGCATCAAGGATATTCTAGTATGCTAAGGACCAATTGCCTCAACGTTTTCCAGTGTTTCCGCCTGAGTTTATAGTTGCCGGGGGAATGGGAGTGACATGGTTGAAAACTGGCTCAGGAGACAGAACTGCAGCTGCCCGACCTTCATGCAAAACTACAAACCTCCCTGAAAGTTCATAGACGGGACAAATCGGCAGACGTGGGGAGAGTTCCAGGCTTTGTCATGCTTTAGAATCAATGAGATTTTAGTTAGACAGTTTAGTTAGCTCCAACCCAATGGCGCTAAATAGATCCTGAGTGAACTGCTGGACAGTTCTATGCATATTTACACAGAAGTAGTTCCCACGCTGAAATTCAGCAGTGCTTACTTTGTGCTAGGATTGCAACCTTAGGGTGTGACTGACATGCGATTTCCAAACGAAGTGCAAATCTCATGGGCTATATCTACATTATGACTGGTTTTAACAGGCATTCCCTTACCCTAGGGCAGCCTCCCCTCAACATGCTTTCAAGGTTTTGTTTTGTTTTGAGTTTATTTATTTAGCAATTTTTACCTTGGTTTTTAAAATCGTTCAATGCAACATACAATAAAAAACTCTTCAAGTAATAAATAATGCTGCAACATCCCAGGGGACATAGGATATTGTGGATATTTCTCTCCGCCAGTGGAGAGTGAAGTGCAGTGGTCCTCCCTGGGTGGTGGCAGAGCTTTCCACTGGAGTAGCTCCCAGTGGTGGCCAAAAATGGGGTGCACTGATGGTGAATGAAGATCTGCAGAATCCAAGGCCCCCTCGTTCCCTTGAGCCTTCCACCCAAAACAGAGCCAGAAACTAAACCAGCCCAAGAAATGACATAAATTTCCTCCCATTGGAGACAATTGGAAATGGGAAAAGGGGGGAGAAAACATCCTCCTTCCCCTCCCCCCACTTTAGGAATGCTTTGTCAAAGGCCTATCAAACCCACATAGTAAACCTGCACCTGCCAGAGCTGAGTTCCATGTAAAATGCATTTCAGCAAGTACATTGTGCCAATTTCCTTCTCCAAATGCCAGTCCCTTGGGATCCAATTGGGATCCAATTCTTTTTTTATTGGAGGCTTCCTCAAACCAAATAAACAAACACCCTACAATGATACCAAAGACTCTTCCCGTTTGAGATTCTTAACACCTTCAATCCTGTGCTGCTAAGGCTCTTTCTAATCATTATTATGATTATTTTGCTGTGTGTGTAAATGTGTTGCTCTTAAAAGGCCAAAAAGCAAATACAAGATGACAAAGAAATTCTAATTTCTGGGGAATGAGGCATTTGTAGCAATGATTGACAATGAATCTCTGTTTAAGTCATGGATTCCTTGGAGTAGGATGCCTAGACATAAAAGATAATTGGGCTGCAATCCTATATGCACATACCTGGAGAGTAAGTCCTGTTGTACTCTGAGGGATTTGCATAGAACACAGAAGTTTAGAAAGTGCAGCTTGTCATAGAAGGATGAAAGAGAACAGAGATCTCCGTTACATTTCTATATTAATGTCTGTGCAAAGGATCTTTGTGTGTATGGCTAATGTCCTCTAGTTGAAATAAGTGATGCAGCTCTTGCAGCAGGGGAATACATTGCATGCATCAGAATTCCCAAACCCACAAACAGTCACTGTTTGATCTTACATATCATTGAAGGGCCCATAGCTCACTAGCAAAGCACATGTTTTGCAAGGAAAAGGCTCCCAGGTTTAATCCCTGTGATTTTCAGATAGAGCTGGGAAAAATCCATGCCTGAGACCCTGGAGGGCCACTGCCAATAAATCTAGACAGTACTGAGCGAGATGGAGCAGAGGTCTGACTTGGATAAGGCAGCATCCTATGTCACTATTTGCTGTAGTTGGTAATCCATTTAAAACATTTAGGCAAGAGACTTCTCAAAATGCCTTTTACTTGTTTGTATTTCTAGGTGCCTCTCAGCAATATATTTTTGTTCCAAAGGAGGCTAGAAGCTACCAGACTGAACTTGCCCAGCCTGCTCTCAATGGCAAACATACTGTAATTTGTGCCCCTACTGGTAAGATCATATTACTTCTGAATTACAATGACACTTGGAAGTGGGCTTTTTAAAATGTGATGTGTAACGTTACGATTTATTTTGGGTTCTGATGAGAAGGGGCCTAGGGAAGATTTCTGGGGAAAGCCATCGGATAGCCTGTTGTTGTTCTTCTTTCTACGGCAGAGATCTGAATGGTTTGTCTCACAATCATGCCTCTAGTGTCCCTTTCTGGGGAGGATCAATGGGCTGGAGAGTAGAACACATGTTTTACATGCATGATGCCTCAGTTTTAATTCCTGGCATCTCTAGTTAAAAAAAGATCTTAGATAGCAGACTTGGACACCTCTGCCTTAGACCTCAGATAGCTGCTGCCAGTTGGTCAGAACAGACAGCCCTAGATTAGGAGGATCAGGGTGTGATACCCTATAAGGCAGCTTCGTGTGTGCTCATATCCTTCATTTTCTCCTCTTTGTAGAGTCTCACCTGCGCTTTGTATGCTGATGGACATGACAGAGACAAGGCAAAAGTATTTGGCAGGGGCACTGTGAACATCGAAGATATCCAAATACATGCTTAGAACCAAAACTATGTGCTACGCCCAGCCCCTGATTTTTAGATTACTATTTTCATACTTGAGGGCAAGGGTGGGCAGAAGGTAGATCTCCAGAGGTTTTGCAGAAATACGCCAAAGCACTTTGTTTCACTCTAGGAGAAGTATGTTTGCTTTACAAAGATGCCCAACCAGCCCTTTCTTCTGTCTTCACCTTCACAGGATCGGGGAAGACTTTTGTGTCTGTTATGATATGTGACCATCACCTCCGTAACATGCCTGCCGGGCAGAGAGGGAAAGTGGTGTTCCTCGCTACCAAAGTCCCAGTCTATGAGCAACAGAAGGAAGTCTTCCAGGAGCATTTCAAAAAAAGCGAGTACGGTCCGAGTCCTCCCACGTAGCTGTCAATTTGCTTGCTTGGTCTCAAATAATAGCAAGAATGGGCTTTTTAGTATTTGCTTTAAGCAGATCCTATACAGAAAGATGCACTGTACTGTATTAAGGTACATCCCAATCCAAGCAGTTTGCTCCTTGGAACTCAGTTGGATTTATAAGAGGCGTAGTACTGGGTGCTGAATGAGGCGTAGTACTGAATGATGATGCCTTAAAATTACCCTATCCAAAATTAGTAATTTGTTTCCCAGATATAATCAAAAACTGCTTTTGAGCAGCAGAGTCCATTTTTGTACTCATCAGTTAAAATCGTCTCAGTGCAATCCTTTATTTATTACCATGGGCTGGTTGACACATGCATTCACGTGGTGGAGGGCAGCCAGGCCCCTCCCCTGGAGCTTGGAAGGCAGTTTCCTGATCTTATTTCTGAAACAGGAGGGGGCTTCTCTTGAGTCCCAAGACGATTTCCTCCCTTTGGTATGGGCCGTAGACTCCAGAAGACTCACATTTGTGAGAGTCAAGAAAAAAACCCTGACAGAATAATGTCCTGCAAGGAGAGTGGAGTAGAGAGAAATTCCCTACTCAGTTACTTCTCCTTGGCATACAGGATGGCCATCTGGAAAGGAAGGGCGTCATCAGATGGTGGGGATTTTCTCATTGGCCTCCTGCTATGGCATGCTGCTGCTGTCCCACAGTAGCGACAATCTCTTTACATGGGGAGAGAAGCAGAAAGCAGCAATGACCACGTGGCCCATTCAGTGAGTGTTTTTATTGCGCTGCTTTTCCTGCAAGAAATGGCGGCAACTTTCATTTTAAAAAAATAAGTCAGATTTTCCGGGACTTTTTTTGCGATGGAAAAACGAGCGGAAGGAGTGGAAGGCACACTGAAGCAGACATTGCTGTCTAAAGGATGCACGAAAAGCTATGAGGGGGCAGTAACGAGCGTGCGATAGAACACTCTTCTGATGATGCTCGAAGAGGGAATACGTTCCTCACAGTACCATTTTCCATAGCTGAGCTGTGGTAGGCAGTTTAGCACATTCTGGGCCCCCGCTGCATAGGTGCCACCCATGAGCACACTAGCCAGCAGAATGCTTTGTCTTTCCTCTGCATCCTTTCGCTAGGCGAGTCACACAGGCTGGATCACAGAGAGCATGGCCGCCCATCCATGCCAGAGACAAAATGCTAAAAAGGATGTAGCAAGTACTCTCCCTCCTGGGCTAATAAAAAGTATCACCAAAACAGAAATGCAGCACCTACAACTCTCTGTTCTGCAGTATTTACAGATAAGAAACATTGTTAACCAACTCATACATGAATATGGCTCCCAAAGTGAATGTATGATTTTGAAATATTGATCGTTTCTATAAAGTCAGAAGGGTTTTTGCTAAGCTAGAACCAACAGCTAGCGTCTATCAAGCTAAGTGGGAAAAAGATATGGCCAAAGAAATAATGTCAGAAACATGGAAATGGTTATGGATCGACATACGTTAAGCAACATGAAGTATGCATCCCAAATGCAACTTTTACAGGTTGTCTTGTAGATGGTACTTCACCTCTCCCAGACTGCGAAAATGCATGATGGATCTACTGATAAGGGATAGCACTGTGGAGCGGCAAAGGCATTTCCCATGTCTTTTGGTCCTGTTTAAACATCAGAAGCTCTTGGACTTTAATTTTAAATGAGATTTAAGAAATGACAAGAGTATGACATTCCATTAGGTCCTCTAATGGTTTTGTTAGTGTCTTAGTCCATAATGGAGATGCTGAAATGGTTATACATCTGCTAATGGCAATCCATAAACTATCTCCCATAACTGGAAGAAAGGTGAATCACTGCTGCTTAGAGAATCGCTGTACAGACTATGGGATGTAGTCTATATGATTTAGCAGACAATCCAGGGAAAATTTAGAGAAGGAAGAATAGCTTATATAAAAGAAATTTATATAAAAAAAGTGTTTGCTTGGAATAATAAAGTTCAAGATCCATAGATGTTAGGGATGACCTAATGTTACAGGTTGAGATGTATTGGTTACATAGTGGAATATGTAAATTATTTATATGTTTCGAGATTTGTTTTGTTGATACATGTAATTATTACGACACAATAGTCAACGATCGATTAAATAGACTAAATAGTTCACTGCTGACTATTGTGTCATCTGTTGCGGAAAAAACATGCCACGGTTGGGTTAATTATTTCTCATGCCTATAGAGTCACAAGGCAAGAGCGGCAGAAATCTCTATTGCTCTTGCCCAGCGGGGCTCTATAGGCATGGGAAATAATCCCATCCCAGGAAGCGTGTGGAGAGCCGCTGATCGTGCCATCCCTTGGTGAGACGCCACAATCAGCGGTTCCCCATGAACTTCTCGGCATGGGCACATGCCATCTCTGGGTGGGGTGCCACGATTGGCCCTTGCCTTTGCCACCACCCCCTTGCCATGTGCCTTGCCACCGCCACGGAGGGAAAGTGCAGGGGGCAGGGTTTGCTAGGAATTCTTGCCACCGCTTGAGAGTGGCAGGAGCTCCTAGCATTCCCCGGCAACAGCACTTTGCAGTGAACGGGGGGTTGGGGGTGGCGCAGGAGGAGTGAATGCATCCTCCTGTGTCCCACCTTCTGTTATAGCGAGGGTGGGGGAAGCTGTCAGGAGAGACTCCTGACAGCATCTCTCTCCACCATCGGCATAGGAACAAATGGGGAAGGAGGCGTTGCGGAGGGATACCATCCCGACGGGGGATGGTATTCCTCCGCAACGCCTCCTTCCTCATGTGTTGCTATAGCTGCCCCGCTCCTTGTTGCTATGGCTATACCAAAAGGAGATGGTGGGGTGGAGCGATCTCTCCTGTCACGAGAGGAGATCGCTCCGCCACTTGGTACGGCAATGGCTGTGGTGCATCTTTTGTAGGGCTATCACCGTAGCAAAAAAGAGGCACACTTTGTCTTTTTCCCGTGCCCCTCCCCATGGAATGACGGTGTCCCGATATGGAAAGGGGGAGCCAGTGTTGCCATTCAGTGGGGACATGGGGAAGGGGAGATCAATAGTCAACCATGTGGGCATAGTATCGTCTGGTATCGTCGACGATCCTGTAGAAGCCCTGGTTGATAGATGGAATCAAGACCTAACTAGGGCTATCGACACGATCGCCCCCAAACGTCCTCTCCGACCCGCTTCTAACAGGGCACCCTGGTATACGGAAGTCCTCAGGGAGTTGAAGCGGAAAGGACGACGACTGGAGCACCGATGGCGGAAAACTCGACTTCTATCCGACAAGACACGGCATAGAGAACATCTTCGTTCCTATGGGGTGGCAATACGTGCAGCGAAGAAAGCTTTCTTCTCTGCGCGCATTGCGTCTGCGAATTCGCGTCCAGCAGAACTGTTCAGGGTGGTGAGGGGTCTAACCCGGGCACCTTCCCCCCTGAATCCGATTTTAGAGCCTTCGGCGGTTCGCTGCAATGCCTTTAACGATCATTTCGCAGATAAAATCTCTCGGATAAGAGCCGACTTAGATGCTGTTGTTATAGCAGAGGCTGACGATGGAGTGTCCAGTGACTCCGCGAGTAGAATTATACTGGATCAGTTTCAGTTGGTGAGTACCGAGGACGTGGACAAGCTGCTTGGACGAGTGAGGGGGACGACTTGCCCTCTCGATCCCTGTCCTTCATGGCTGGTCGTCCAGGGAGGAGATGTGGTTAGATCGCAATTACAATATATTATTAATGCATCTCTCAGGGAGGGGAGTTTTCCATCATGTTTAAAAGAAGCGGTGGTACGTCCGCTTCTAAAGAAGCCCTCCCTGGATCCCCTGGACTTTAATAACTACAGACCGGTATCAAACCTTCCATTCTTGGGCAAGGTGATTGAGAGGGCGGTTGCCTTTCAACTCCAAGTAGTCTTGGATGACACTGATTTTCTAGACCCATTTCAAACTGGCTTCAGGGCAGGATACGGAGTTGAGACTGCTATGGTCGCCTTAGCGGATGATCTAAGCCTGGGTATTGACAGGGGGAGTGTGTCCCTGTTGGTACTTTTGGACCTCTCAGCGGCATTCGATACCATCGACCATGGTATCCTTTTGGAACGCCTGAGGGGATTGGGAATCGGGGGCACTGTGCTTCAGTGGTTCCGGTCCTACCTCTCGGGCAGGTTCCAGATGGTGATGCTTGGGGGATAGCTGCTCTGCAAAGAAGGAGCTGCTGTGTGGCATACCGCAAGGTGCCATCCTTTCCCCGATGCTGTTTAACATTTATATGAAACCGTTGGGAGAGATCATCCGGAGGCATGGGGCGGGGTGCTATCAGTATGCTGATGACACCCAAATATATTTCTCTATGCCTTCGACAACATCGTCAGCTAAGGATAGTGTGTCTCCTCTGAATGAATGCTTGGAGGCGGTAATGGGCTGGATGAGGAAAAACAAACTGAAGCTGAATCCAGACAAGACGGAGGTGCTTGCTGTCAAAGGCCGCAACCTGGGTTTGGAGGTGTGTCAACCGGTTCTGGATGGGGTTACACTCCCCCTGAAAGACTGTGTTCGCAGCTTGGGGGTGCTCCTGGATCCGTCGCTCCAAATGACAGCCCAGATAGATGCGACGGCCAGGAGTGCCTACTATCAGCTTCGGCTGATACGCCAGCTGCGCCCCTTCCTAGAGTTGGAAGACCTAAAGATGGTAGTGCACGCGCTGGTAACTTCGAGGCTTGACTTCTGCAATGCGCTGTACATAGGGCTACCTTTGTGCCTAGTCCGGAAACTTCAACTAGTTCAAAATATGGCAGCCAGGTTGGTCACCGGTACATCTAGGAGTGACCATATTACGCCAGCTTTAAAATCGCTCCACTGGCTGCCAATTAGTTTCCGGGCGAAGTATAAAGTGTTGGTCATTACCTTTAAAGCCCTACATGGTTTGGGTCCAGGTTACCTGCGGGATCGCCTTCTCCCGTACAATCCGCCCTGCACGCTCAGGTCCTCTGGGAAGAACTTACTGCGGTCGGCCAAGACTAGGCTGACAACTGTTACCCAGAGGACCTTCTCTTCTGCCTCTCCCAAACTGTGGAATGACCTGCCGGAGGAGACTCGTCAACTTAACAGTCTTTTAGAATTTAAGAAAGCTATAAAGACTGTTCTCTTCCGGCAGGCATATCCAGTGTAATTTTTAGAATGTTTTTAGGATGTTTTAGGATGTTTTAATGCAGTTTTAATAATATTTGTCATGTTTTAATTAGTTTTATGTATTTTATCATGTTGTTGTTCCCCGCCTCGATCTAGACGGAGAGGCGGGTAAGAAATAAATCGTTATTATTATTATTATTATTATTATTATGCTAATACTCAAACGTAGAGCGGACTATGTCCACAGGGTTGGTATTGTGTCGTCTAAACGTGCCCATTAAGTCTCCATGTTCCATACATTCCATTATTCCTTCCTCACAAATGATTTTTTACACTCTTGGAGAGAAAAGGTGCACAAGAGAGAAAGAAAAGGACGCAGTGAGAACAAGCTACGTTGCAGAGTTTTTAATTTCTTCCCTCGGTTTTAGACCAATGGAATGTTCAAAGTGAGCTGTTACTGTTACGAACAATGTCTCTCATTTCCTTCCAGCTATACTGTTGCAGGCATATGTGGGGAAATAGCTGCCAACTGCCCTGCAGCTATGATTATTGAGGATAATGATATCACCGTCATGACGCCTCAGATTCTTTTGAATTGTCTCGAGGATGGAACACTCTCTTCCCTTTCATTGTTAACACTGATGATTTTTGACGAGTGCCACAACACTATTGGGAATCACCCCTACAGTGTATTAATGTCCAGGTACTTGGACATTAAATTTGAACAACCTGGCACCCCACTACCTCAGGTAAGCCCCGGCTCTGTCATGGACAGGTTTCAGAATAGATGAAGCCCACTGGAAGCTTTTTCATGTCTTTTAAAAAACTCAGAAAAGTGTGAGTGAGCTGTGCCATTTCCCTTTAATGTGTGAAAGAGGCTGGGAGCTCTTTGTGTACCTCCCATGGTGTAAGCGTGTGTGCATATGAACTTCAGATGCCGGCAGTCCCAGGAATGTACCCAGAAATCTGGATAAGGGGATTTTAAACCAGGAGCGAGAAACTTGTGACCCTTCAGATGTTGGACTTCAACCCCCTTCAGCTCCAGCCAGCTTGGCCAAAATTTGTGTGACAGTGGCTTTTATTTCACAGGAAAATACATAGATGATGCTTTATAGGTGATACGCTCCCTTTCTGTCCTCCTTCCACTTGGTTCTTATGTTCTGTGTATTTTCTTAATTCCTGGGCAGCACTTAAGCAGTAAGCAAATAAATGCATTTGATGTGTGTTCAGATTGTCGGATTGACGGCTTCTCTTGGAGTTGGCAGTGCCAAGAACTTGAGGGAAACCGTGGAGTACATTTGCAAAATTTGTGCCTCGCTCAATGCTGAAGCCATATCAACAGTCCGAGAGAACACAAAGGACCTGGAGGAAATTGTCTACAAGCCCCAAAAATGTAAGTAGGCATTGCAGCTGTTATCTTTCTGAAGGAGGGAGCTTGCCATCACTTTGGCTCATCTGTACTGGAATGTACAGTGCTCCCCCCCCCATGCCTGACCCACATCTGTCCGCAGTATAAATAGAAGTGGCCCACTGTGGAATGAGATACATTGTTGGCATGGGATCATCTCCTGCTATGCACTTGTGTTTCAAGTTGGGTTCTCCAGGCATGTCAATTTAATGGTACTACTGGGACTCTATGTTGCCCTAGATGCCACACATTTACCTTAACCTGCAGTGTAATTCGTGGCAGCCCACATGTGCCATTGCACAGTGTCATTATAGGTGGCATTTCTGTCTTCATAACTTCAGTGAACTCTTCTGTGTTGGGGCCTGTTCCACTTCCTGCCCCTTGTGGACCCACTTGATAAGATTTAGAAGTCCTGATGGTTGGACCAAAGCTCCAACTAATCCCGCATCCTGTTTTCAGCTATGACTTGCCAGGTGCTTCCAGGAAGCCCACAATGATCCTAGCAACTGAGGCAGCAGTACAGACCAGCCCCATGGCTGTGATGACAACGTAGCTGTACTAACAGGTTCATGAACCAAGCTACCGTGCCATCGTTACAAGTGTAATTTGAGAAAGACACCGTCCTTCAAGCTGGGTAGTCCATTCAGCATGGGAGAGTGTCACTTGGTTGTAGCTGCAATGTCAGTGTAAGAGCAGCGTCTCCCACTTTATAAGGGCTGCATCTTATTTTGGCTTGAGGACCTCTAATAGCGACAGATGATCAGGTTCCAGGTTATAACATATTTGCGGATGATTGTTTCTTTTTCTCTCTGCAGCGATTAGGCTTGTTGGGAAACGTCCCCCAAATCGCTTTGTGGAGATTATTTTGCACATGATGTCTGAAACTGAAGGCCTGGCAAGAAAACTTTATGCCATAGGTAAGACCATGGATCAGGCTTAGTAATGCCATTCTTATGTTACATCTCTATAATGTCTTTGTTGAGGTCAAATGGAGCAGTAAGAGGAAATCAGGGTATAAGGCAAGGCTGAGTCTAAAACCATGTCAAATTTTGCTAGTATCTTGGACAAGTATCTGGATTAAATCTAGGTTGTGGGTGGCTAACCTGGAATACAGATGCTCAAAGTGGCACAAGCAGTGTGTGTGTGTGTGTGTGTGTGTGTGTGTTTGGAACTCCTGGATGGGAGCTATTTTGCCCCTGACTTGGCCATGCAATTCATTTCTTTAATTAATTAATAAAATGTATATCCCAGCTTTCTAGCAGATGTGGTGCGCAAGGCACTTGGTGACATTCCTGGACTAGGCTGCAGCTGCATGAATGTGCATAGATACATGTGTGCTTGCACGCACTGAAAGAGCAATAAGACCTATGTATGAAATTCAGTTTCTAAATGAACTATATGTATATAGTTTCTGTTTACAAATGGAATCTCATGCATAGATTCCATTGCTGTATGTGCCTCTTGCAGATTTTGCTGACTGTAAATCTTTTTTTTTCTCTGCCGTTAGATACTTTGTCCCACATCAGCAGTAGGAGTTTTGGAACCCAGAAATATGAACAGTGGATAGTTGAAGTACAGAGGAAATGCCGAGTATTACAACTGATGAATAAGGAGGAAGAAAGCAGCGTTTGCAGGGGTCTTTTTATTTACACAGAGCACCTCCGGGTGAGAAGCTTCCCTCTTCTTAGGAATCAGCACTTTTTCCTACACTTTCCTTCGTTGAGTGAATGGAGAAGGACGTGTTTTGCTTGCCTCATTACTTTGACTTGGAATTCCATACTTCTTACGTCTGGGACAAGACCACATCTTCATCTGTGTGGGATGGCAAAGCTAAGGATCAGCACACAGAATACACCCAGATATTAGAAAGCATTTTGTTGCTCTCTGCGGCAGATATTTCTGTGAACCAGCTTAACATGTGATCAGGCAGTTTTCTCCATGCCATCTCTGACCATTTTTTTTAAAGTGTATTGGAGGTATATGGGAAAACATTGTCTAAATCATGTGGTCAGCTGATGTGTACAACTCCTTTCCATGAAAATGATTTAAAGAGGGTCTTGTTTGGCAGCCATTTTGTGTTTATTAACCCTCAAAAACTTCTCTAGGTGCTTTTCACTTGGTACTTGGAGAACACCACTAAAATGATTCTCTTAGATCGCCTTCTCCCGTATAATCCACCCCACACACTCAGGTCCTCTGGGAAGAATTTGCTCCAGTTAGCCAGAAATAGGCTGACGAGTGTTACCCAGAGGACCTTCTCTTCTGCTGCTCCCAGACTGTGGAATGGCCTGCCAGAGGAGATTCGACAAATTAGCAGTCTTCTGGAATTCAAGAGAGCCGTGAAGACTGATCAATTCCAGTTGAATTTTAAGGTGTTTTTAATAATGTATTTGTTTTTAATCTGTTTTAATGGTTTATCTATTTTATGATTTTTATATTTATATTTATTGTTGTTCCCCGCCTTGATCTGGATGGAGAGGCGGGTTAGAAATAAAATAAATTATTATTATTATTATTATTATTATTATTAATTTGGAGGTTTCGTTCCTTTTGCCTCATATACACCTATTACTGCCTTATTTCAGAATGAAATGTATACTGTCGTTGAACCCATAAGCTGGGTGTGTACTATAAAAGGCATTTGAAATTTTTCTTTATACCCAGAAATACAACGATGCCCTCATTATTAATGAAGATGCACGTACCAAAGATGCACTGGCTTATCTGAAGGAATTCTTTGAGAATATGCAAAGTCAGGGACTTGATGAAGTTGAAGAGAAGTTGGCATCAAACTTCAAAGGTATTTCGTAGAAAGATATCCTTGTTCAACATTGAAAAAAATCCCATCTTCAAGTATAACCTGATAGGATCTGTGCTGGTGGTTACCGACCAAGAAAGAGCTCTTGGGGTTGTGGCGGACACAGCTCAACGAAAATGTCAACCTAATGTGCAGCCACTGTAAAGAAGGCAAACTCCATGTTCGGCATTATTAGAAAAGGAATTGAGAATAAAACTTCCAGTATCATACTGCCTTTATGCAAATCTATGATGCAACCACACTTAGAATACTGTGTACAATTCTGGTCACCACACCTAAAGAAAGATATTGTAGAGCTGGGGTAAGTGAAGAAAAGGGCAACTAAAATGATCAAGGGGCTGGAGCATCACCTCTATGAGGGAAGGTTACAACAGATGGGATTGTTTAGTTTGGAAAAAAGGAGGCTAAGGGAGACCTGATGGAGGTGCACGGAATTATGCCTGGTGTGGCGAATGTGGATAGAGAGACATTTTTCTCCTCCCATAATACTAGAACCCAGAGTCATTCCATGAAGATGATTGGTGGGAAATTCAGGACAGATAAAAGAAAGGACTTCTTCACACAGCGCATAGTTAAACTATGGAATTCACTACCCCAAGATGTGGTGATGGCCACCAATTTGGATGGCTTTAAAAGGGGGTTGGATAAATTCCTGCAGGAGAAGGCTATCAATGGCTACTAGTCCTGATGGCTATGTGCTACCTCCAGAATCAGAGGCAGTATTTCTTTACCTAATTATGCCTTACAAGGAGTTTTCCTTTTTTACAGCAGTTGCACACTGGGGTGACATTTTCATCGAGTTGTCCACCACAACTCCCAAGTTCTCTTTTTTGAGTTTGTCACCACTAGCTCAGATCCCCCCACGTGCCATCCCTTTACACTTGCTTACATTGAACCACATTTGCCATTTGGATACCCATTCTCCCAGTTTGGAGAGATCCTTTCGGAGCTTTTCACAATCCCTTTTTGTTTTAACCACTCTAAATAATTTTGTGTCATTAGAAAACTTGGCCGTTTCACTGCTCACTTCTAATTCCAGATAATTCCATATCATTTATGAATAAGTTGAAAAGTATTGGTTCCAGGACAGTTCCCTGACAGACTTCACTATTTAAATTCCTCCATTGGAAGAATTTACCATTTATTCCTACTCTCTGCTTTCTCTTCTTTAACCAATTATTGATCCATAAGAGAACCTCTCCTCTTATTCCATGACTGCTTAGGTTTGCTCAGGAGTCTTTGGTAAGGGACTTTGTCAAATGCCTTTTAGAAGTTCAATTAAACAATGTCTGATGGATCACCCCTGTCTATTGTGTTTATAGTTTATTGACACTGTCAAAGAACTGTAAAAGGTTACTGAAACAGGACTTATTCTTGCAGAAGCCTTGTTGATTCTTTTTTAGCAGGACTTGTCCTTCTATATGCTTATTAATTTTATATTTAGTAATGCTTTCAACTAGGGCTGTGCATAGATCAGGAGGGAGATAAAAGAAGAGCAAAGCTCTGGTGCTATGTAAAAATATATTTCTCTTTATTTCTTATGTATTCTCTGTATGCTCGACGCGTTTCGGTGGTGAAACCTTCGTCAGGAGCTAAACAGAAATTAAAATACAAAAATAAAAATCATTACAGATTTGTCTTAAGCTGGCATGAAAACAACACCCCTACATCAACTGAAGCCTATCTTAGTATACATTCTTTTGCTATCCAAGAAGAACACCAGAAATATTCAACATTTACACATTCATGTAAGAGGTTTTTAGAAAAAACTGACCTGGAGCACTTCTTTACAAATTGTTGTTATTATCCTAACGGAGAACGGTTTAAAGTTTTTACTCATATGCCGTCCCGATGGGCTCATTCGTCTCGAGATTCTGAGCTGAGGGTCAGTTGGAAGCAATTTTAAATCATTTAGTTCTGCAGCTGGCAGTCCTAATTGCCTTGTGACTCAGTGATCCTGTCAACACTCTGTTAGCAGTTTGAGAAGGGTTTTTTTATCAACCTGCTACTTTTTTTATTCAGGCTTTACTATAACGCCTTGCTATTGTTTGTAAGAAGATAAATCTAACGAGTCATTTAACCCACTGGGTTCCAGGCTTTTTAAGGATAGAATCCAGAAAAGTTCTCTTTTACTGAGTGCTGTCTCACCCCCTCTTACCTTTTCTATCCCCCCAAAAAACAAAGAATCTGGCCCATGTTTTTTATCTATAAAATGCTTGACCAGAGGTGCCCCTGGCCTTTGATGTCTTAAACTAGACAAATGCTCACCTATCCTGATCTTCAATGGTCTTGTCGTCTTTCCTACATACACCTTATTGCATGGACAGATAATCATATAAACCACCCCTGCAGTGTTGCAGTTCAAAAAGTCTGCAATCTGTATTGCTTTGCCACTGATGGGGTTGCTAAAGGAGTGCATTTTTTTGGTCATTCTGCAATACACACAATGTCCACATGGGTGGTGTCCTTGAGGTCTGGGTAGGTTTAATACAGTCTGCTGGACCATGGTTTTTTTATGATCATACTTGGTATGATCAGTGTGGATTAGCCAATCCTTCAAATTTCTTGTTCTTTTAAATGTCACCATTGGTTTCATAGACAGACCTGGCAGATCCTGAAGCAGATGCCAATTTGAGCAAATATGCTTTTTTAGATCTTTTGTGACAGGATCAAAAGGTAAAATGCATGAGATCTTATTATTGGCCATTCTTTCTTTTGGTTGTAGTAGATGTTCTCGGTTAGATTGACTCGCCTTGAGTCTGGCTGCTTCAATTATTTTCTTTAGGTATCCTCTACTCTGGAAGCGCTGCATCATAATCTGAGACTCATGACAAAAGTCCTGATGTTCCGAGCAGTTGCGTTTTATTCTCAAGAATTGACTGTATGGTAAATTGTTTTTGAGGGTCACTGGATGGTGGCTGTCATACTTCAGCAATGTGTTTCTGTCTGTCGGTTTTTTGAACATTGTTGTAACTAAAGCATGATCTTGTTTTTTAACAGTAATATCAAGAAAATTTACCTGTTGTGTATCACATATGCTCTCAAAACCTAAATTAGGATCCCTGATGTTGACCCATTCAATGAACTCATTCAACCTTTCCTTCATCCCTCTCCACACGAAAAATATGTCGTCTATGAATCTCAACCATATGATCATATGGTGGTTGTAGTCATTTTTGGAAAATATATATTTTTGTTCAAAGTTCTGCATATACAAATTGGCAATTTCTGGTGCCATGGGGCATCCCATGGCTACCCCTTTGGTTTGCCAAAAGAATTTTTTGTTGAACATGAAATAATTTTTCTGCAGTACTATTTCTGCTAACGCAACTAAAAAGTGTGAAGGTGGATGCCTTATTTCACGTTTTTGTAAATTATCAAATATAATATCCAATGCCTCGTCCTGTGGTATGCTGGTATAGAGTGATTTGACATCCATGGTGACTAACAAATCCTCTGGTTGCATCTTGATCTTACTTATCCTCTGCATGAAGTGTGAGGAGTCACGAATGTATGATTGCATCGATGGAATAAAAGGTTTTAAATGATGGTCCACGAACTGTGATATTGGTTCCAGGATGGAATCATTACCTGACACGATGGGTCTGCCTGGAGGTGGAGTTATTCCCTTATGTATTTTAGGTAAGATGTAAAAGAGGGGGGCTCTTGGGTTTTTTTTAAGCAAGAAGTTGTGCTCCGTTGGACTAATCCACCCCATGGTGAGGCCCTCTTCTAAAGTCACCTTGATGTGAGTTGCTATATCAGATACAGGGTCAAAAGTGATTGGTTTATATGAAATAATGTCTTGTAATTGGCGATGGACCTCTGCCTCATAGTCTCGACGATTTTGAATGACTATTGCCCCTCCCTTGTCTGCCTCTTTTATGATAATATTGGTGTTACTTGACAGACGATTCAATGCGTCCATTTCCAATCTGGTCATATTTTTCCAGGGTTTGCGTGTGATGGTTTCCAAATGTTCAAGCTGCTGTAACACTCTTTGTTCATACAGTTGAATGGCTGGATCCACTGGTCCTGGTGGCATAAAGTTGGATGGAGATCTGAAATGAGATGGTGCTCTAGTTAAAGCCACACCTTGACTCTGAAAATAATGTCGTAATTTGATATTGCGAAAATATCTAAAGAGATCCAGCCGTGTCTGTACGATGTCGTGTTTAGGGGTACCTGCTTCGGATGCAAATTTGGAGCTTCTGAATCAGACGTGATCTGCCTCGGCTCAGATCCGACCCACTCTGGATCTGGAGCCAGTGTGGTGGAATGGTTAGAGTGCTGGATTGGGAGTCAGGAGATCCAGGTTCTAGCCCCCACTTGGTCATGGAAGCTCACTGGGTGACTTTGAGCCAGTCATAGACTTTTAGCCCCAACCTACCTCACAGTGTTGTTGTTCTGGGGATAAAATGGAAAGGAGGATAAAATGGAGGGGAGTTCCTTGGAGGAAAAAAGGTGGGATATAAATGCAATAAATAAAGTAATAAATAATCCAACAGGTTGGGTGGCTGTCTAGCACCCACCAACCCCCCCCCCCCCGCACAAGCCCCCTCCCCCTGCCATTTTTAAAATTATGACTCCCTTGAAGATGCCTGTACAATTCTACCACCCACGGTGGGGGCAGGTAAGGGGAAGGAGCTCACACGCAGAGAGGAGGAGGTGTGAGCTGGGGCAGCTGCTTGGTGGGGGCCAAGCTGCGCGATCCCCCTGCCTCTTACCTGGACACTCTGCGAGCACCTGCAGCCATCTGGGCCTCTTCAAGGGAGTTGTGCAGTGGGTGGGTTTCAAGCACTCCAAAGTGCTTTGGCTCAAATTGGCCTCTTTTGGCCCAGAATTTGGATCCAGAGCTGAAGTGGTGCACAGCCCTACTTTCAGCCAATTTACATGAAACCAATGTTAAGCGAAGCAGCCTGTAATGTCCCACATCTCCCCTGGATTCCTTTTTTAAAAGGTGATGTTACCCTGGCCTCTGGTACAGAGGCTGATCTAAGGGACTTATTGCATATTTTGGTTAGAAGATCAGCATTTTTATATTTGAGTTCTCCATCTGGGCGCCATGATTTATTTGCTTTGAATGTATCAATAAGATTGAGAATTTCATCTTTTGTCATCACTGTTTGTGTCAGTTCTTCAGACGTCCCTCCTGAAAACATCAGTTTAGCCATAGGTATTTGTCCTATATCTTCTGCAGTGAACACCGATGAGAAAAAACCATTCTGCTTCTCTGCAATCTCCTTATCCTCCTTCAGTATTCCCTTAACCCCATTGTCATCCAACGGTCAAGCTCCCTCCCTAACTGGATTTCTGCTTCTAATGTATTTAAAGAATTCTTTATTGTTGGTCTTGATATTGTTAGCGATATGCTCCTCAAAATGCTTTTTTGCATCTCTTATTGTCTGCTTGCATTGCCTTTGTGCAAGCTTGTGATCTCTTTTGTTTTCCTCGCTTGGAAAAGACTTCCATTTTCTGAAGGAAGCCCTCTTCTCTCTGGTAGCTCCCTTGACACTTCTCGTTGACAATGCTAGTGACCTTTTGGACTTGGCGCTCCCTTATCTAACTTGTGATATACATTTTAGCTGAGCTTCTATTATTACGGTTTTGAGTAACTTCCACACAGTTTGAAGGGATTTAACCCTCTTGACTCCCCTTTCAACTTCCTTTTCACCAGTGCCCTCATTTTAGAGAAGTTTCTTATTTTGAAGTCAAATGTGACTGTGTTGAACTTCCTGCCAAATTTTCCACTTAAATATATATAGAATCTGGTAATGCTGTGGTAGGGTGACCAGATAAAATCCAGGTCAGGGCTCATGTAACTTTAACAGTTGTAGAGAAAAGGGAATTTCAGCCAGGGTAATTTGTATGCAGTTAGTTCCTGGTGATATTCTCTCTTCATCACAACTGTTAAAGTTGCAGGGGCCTTGCCTTCTTTTGTATATGGTGACTCAAGTATAGTGCCTGCACCTTTAACTGTTGTGATGAAGAGGGAATTTCACCAGGAACTAATTGCATACAAATGACACTGGCTGGAATTCCCTTTTCTCTACAACTGTTAAAGTTACAGGAGCCTTGACCTGGATTTTATCTGGTCAGCCTACTGTTACCTGTATAGTTTTATAAAATGAGTGCTGTTCCTTATGCTTTTGTCAGAAGGGATATATATCAGGACGAATTGGAGCAGTGCCTTTTAGAGATAGAGGGCTTCATCACATGAGCGAAATAAGGCACGGTCATGACTGGCTGGTCCTTTTGATGACATTGGCAACAGCCAGAACGTCTCCCGATGTTCCCCACCCATTATTCCATTTAAAAACAAACAAACAGAGATAAACTGGAATAAACCTTTAATGGTGCGAAATAGGCAATGTGTAAAGTTGGCATTACACTATGAACTTGCCGAGGAAGGACTTTGATAGGGGGGAGAAGAGGGTAAAATGCCTCCCTGCAACAAAGGGAGGCAGTTGTGATCCCCCACCACACCAAGAGCACCCCTTTAAGTTCAGTGGTGTTTACTTCCAAGTAAGCATGCCACGTGGGATGTAGAGGGTTCTGTAAGACCACAAGAACAAGACCATTATGCTAGGTTATAGGTAGGCTAGGTTTAAATCCAATGTGAGTCTTTTTAATTATTTTTACTTTCTGTCAGTTTGTGTTGGTACTTCCCATGGGTCTACTCAGAAGTAAGTCCCATTGTGTTCAATGGAGCTTACTCCCAAGTAAGCGTGCTGAGGGTTGCAGACTTGTAGCACAATCTTGCATCTACTCAGAAGTAAGTCCTGGCTTTCCTGAGGGCTGCAAGGACACAGATGAACACAAGACCCACCCACCCCTTTGCACACATGCCAGGGAGGGAGGCACTCTCTCGATTCAAACATTTCTGTCATTTAAAGGCCCTGGTAGATAGCAGGATCTTTCACCTTGTCACCTCTCTACTCCCGTGTAATCCAGCCCATATCGCGCTAAAGAACCAGGAAGCACAACAACCTCAGGTAAACAATGTGATTTCCCTTAATGTAGAGATGCGGAGAAAGTGAATTTGGAATATAAGTTGGAAACAAAGGACTAGTTCTCATTGAGGTGGTAGACTGTGTCTGACTTGTACCATTTCAGACTGCAGGAGTAGACCCACATGACTGACTGCTCCTCTATACCAAGAAAATTCCCTGCACATAGGAGAATCGCATGTTGGGGCGAAGGCTAGCTTCTTGTAACTTCTAGTTTTCAGTAAGGAAGCTTTTTCTTTTCGGTATGGTGGAGCATTGTTATTCAAGTCCCTACCTACAGCCTGAAGTAGTGCAACCCAGACACAATGAGAATTAGGTTAGGTTTTTGTAGCTTTATGAGAGACTCTAGTTTTGCTCCATGCAAGGGAGAAAAACAACAGCAAGAGAAGCAGGGAGATGCGAAGCTGGCTTGGCCTTTAGCTGCTGAAACTCTCTCACATGTGGTTGCTGTGAGAATGAAACAAGATCACCCAAACTGTTCAGTCTCCATGAGGTTAAGGGTGAAATACAAATGTTCTTTTGCAAGTCACTTCAGGTATTGCTAAAATAAAATGTAATAATATGCATGTTTAGTGCTAGATTTCATCTCTTTGGGGGAGGAATGTTTCTCTCACATGGATATACAATTAGATGTAATATATATATATATATATATATATATATTTTCAGCTAAATTTGCAGAACTGGATGCAGCTTCTCAAGATGAATCCAATCAGAATCCCAAATTGGAAGATATTACATTTATCCTGGAAGAGGAATACCGTCTTAAACCCCAGACTCGCACTATTCTCTTTGTTAAGACAAGAGCACTAGTAGCTGTAAGATAACTTCTCCTAATAGCCCTGATGGGGCAATGTTTTTTGTTTTTTAATCCAGTGTGTTTTCTGTTCTGTTTGAGTTAAAATGTAAATAAATAATACTGACTTTCAAGCCAATAAGGCTTATACAATTTTCAAAAATAATTTAGAACATTTGTTTGATAAAATAACATACAATGTCATCGTAATACAATCAAAAACAAGACCATTCTGTTTCTTAGTTTAAACCAAAAGTGAAAGAGTTGGGGTCAAAATATTTCCATACTTCATTCAGAAAGATGACTAGTTGCACCAATTTGGGATAAAGTTTGGCTGAAAGAAATCTCAGGGCACCTCTGAAATGAAGCATGTGAACCACCACAGATCCAAAAGGGCTAGGGCACATGGGGTGGGTGGGGAGGAAGGATCTTGGGTGCTTTATTATCACACAATTCTGAGACTAAATAAATTGTATAGGCATTGAAGAACTGGATAGAAGAAACCCCCCAACTCCAACACCTAAAGCCAGATGCATTGATGGGACGTGGGAAGAGAAATCAGAAAACGGGTAAGGGAATTTTGCATTGCACTGTAGATGGTAGGGTGTTGATTTTGAACAGAGGTGTGGAACTTCCAGCCCGTGGGCCTAATCTAGCCCGTGGAGGTTCCACATCTGGCACATGGAGCCTCCTTCAGTTCCTCCAGAGGATCTAGGACTTGGTCTTGGGGAATTCCATTGTGATCTCCAATCTATCTTGGAGACTCGGCCAGTACTGGAGAAGTGGCTGCTCCTCCCAGTGCTAGCTGAGCCTTCCTTTGCATGTCATTTTCTCCTGATGATGGGGACGGCAAGAAGTGCATGAAGAGTTGCTCTTCCTACTGCCAGTCAAGTAAGCCCCTCTCTCAATGCTGGGAGAGGCATGGAACTCTGTACCTTTGTCATCATGGAGACAAGACAGGTGGAACGGGTGTTGATATCAGTGGGCATAGCCATGCCCACTGATGTCATCTGATCTACCCAGGGCCTGGCATGGGGCCAAATTGCCTCTCACCAGGCCCTCCACTGTTTACGTGTTTCTATGGCATACTTGGAGCTGTGATGAAAGGTAATACCTGTGTTAATTAAGGCCTTTTATTCTGTTGATAACCTAGATTCTCCTCTGTCAACCCTATTTTAGGCATGACCCTCCCAAATCAAAAGGGCATCTTAGATTCCTTCAAAACTGACGGGGACAGCAAGATGCTCATAGCTACTTCTGTTGCTGATGAAGGGATTGACATTGCTCAGTGCAACCTTGTCCTGCTGTATGAATATACAGGCAACGTCACCAAAATGATACAAGTCAGAGGTAGGTTGGCAAAAATCTTCCATGAGAACAAGGTATTTAATTCTAGGGGCCACAGGCGATGCTGTTGCAGACGAGGCTGAGTGTACACTATCAAATGTGTGGCTACCCAGTTTGTGTTACGTTATGTGGATTTGGAAATAGGCATTTCAGGATTGGATTTGTAGACATGCTTCCCTCTGAATGAAAGTGGGTTTATGGGCCAATAATGGGCCAGAGGAGGTGGGATAGCTTGCTTATTTTATTAAGCGCTTAAAGTTCTACATAATGCTATAGAAACCAACAAATTAGATAAGTCCGAATGTGTATTTACTAGGGGTGTGCACGCCAAAAAATATCGTCGTTTATCGTTACCGTCATTTCGGACCAAAAAAAAGTATCATCTTCATTCATATCGTAGGTGAACCATATCGTCTTCACAATAATTATCGTGAAAAAATGATATTTTTGCAGCCCTATTTTTAAAGAAAAAAATGCCTATAACTTCTGTATTTTAAAAGTTAGAGGCTTGAAACTTGGTCACAGTGCTTATGGGGTATGCCTAAGTATGTGTATGAAATTTGAGATCGATCCCTCCAACCCTCGATTTTATATGAATTTTTTAAATATTGTTTCCGTTCTGACAGGTCTGAATGGTGAGCTGTCATTCTGATCTGTCAGAACTGAAACGCCTTAATAAATTCATATAAAATCGAGGGTTGGAGGGATCGATCTCAAATTTCATACACATACTTAGGCATACCCCATAAGCACTGTGACCAAGTTTCAAGCCTCTAACTTTTACAATACAGAAGTTATAGGTATATTTATATGGCATTCCGATAAAACGATAAAATCGCCCAAAAATTATCATCTCCAATGATTATCGTAGGATTTTCTATCGTATCGTCATTGTTAAACACATGCATGATAACAACCTTATTGTATCGTTATCGTACATTTTAACAATATGATACACATCCCTAGTATTTACTAATGTGTGTTATAGATATACATTGGTAAATAACTGTGAATATAACAATATATTTACTATTATTATCTTTTAATATTTCTGCAATAGATTTTAATTTACTTGACCTATTCTAGTAGAATAATTGTTAACTTGTAGAAAATGATTAATGTGTATGTAGAAAATAATATGCATTCAGAAATTGGAATGGAGAGGGGTGCAGAAATGTAGGCTTCAACAAGAGTCACATAATTGAACTGATTTGCTTAAATTTGCTGGGCTCAAATATCATGCTCACTTTTGTGCTTTACTCTACATTGTGCCCCTGTTTCGCATGTGGTGGCTTTTATCCTCATACAAATGAGAGCCAGAAATGAGTGCTGGTTGTTACCTGTCTTAGCTGTATCGCTTAAACCTGTTCTTATGTGCCACCTCCAGGTCGCGGAAGGGCAAAAGACAGCAAGTGCATCCTTGTGACTAGCAAAAAAGAACAGGAGGAGAATGAGAAAAGTAACATTCTTAAGGAGAAGATGATGAATAAAGCCATTGAAAATGTGCAGGATTGGACAGAGGAAACATTTGCACAGGAGGTGAGTCCCATTTTTTGTCATAAGAGCATAAGAAGAGCCATGTTGGATCAGACCATGGGTCCATCTACTCCAGCCTTCTGTTCACACAATGACCAACCAGCTGCCCACAGGAAACCCACAAGCAGCCCCCCCCCCATGTTCTCCAGCAAGGGGTGTAGATAGGCATACTGCCTCTGATACTGGAGGTAGCATATAGCCATCAGATTACTAGCCACTGATAACCTTATCCTCCATTAATTTGTACAATGCCCTTTTAAAGCCATCCAAGATTACGGTTATCACTACATTTGTGGAAGGGAATTCCATAGTTTATCTATGTGCTGTGTGAAGAAATAGTTCCTCTTATCTGTCCTGAATCTCCCAGCAATCAGCTAGGAACTGGAGCTCTTTTGAGAAAGAGGTCAGCAGCAGGAGCAGGAGCACATTCAAGGGAAGGTTGGAGGACTCTGCTTGCTCTTGATTTTCTGTTTACTCATTCCTGTCTAAGTTTGCATGACGTTGGATCATTCCTTATGATGATCTGGGTGCAGGCCATTAAAAACCAACACCCAGAAATATCGTGATTCCTGCGAAGTTAGCTTAGGGTGCGAATTCGGAGGCTGCCAATTATCCTACGCAGGGCAGCTGGAACACGGAGGGGATCCTCTCTTCCATGCTCCTCCTGCCTTGCATTTTTCCCTAGCCATGGATTTGGGGAGGGAAGGGCCCTGGAGACCCAATAGGAAGCTGCGTAAAGGAGCTTTTGCAGTCTCCTCCCCTTCACGACACCCAGGATAATCCCCTTTTTGCCCTTGTAGTGAGTTTGTTAGTGAATGAACTGTCATCTTTTTGCACAAGTGACTTGTTTCATCTTGATAAACAAAAGAACCTGATTGATGACTTGGACCTGGCAGAACCAGAACCCAACTCAATACAGCCCTCTCTGTGCTCTGTTTCTGAGCACGGAGATGTAGTTGGTGCAGGGACAATCATGCTGGCTACGAGGAGGCAGGGAGAGTGGTTCCTGGACCATGAGGTCAGAGCCCTGGTTCCAGCTTCTGTTCCCAGAAACCAAACAATCCTATGGCCCTCAAGACAGGGTCTAGTGCTCTTAAAATTGCTCCCTTAGTTTTTTTTTTAATTAAAAAAAAGCATTTTAGTCCTAACCTGGGCCCCCAAAGCAGCATAGAAGTACAAAATATATTGTATAAACATCTTAAAATGAATTGGAGCAGAACTAAAAGCTTTAATTATATATTTAAAAAACCATTAAAAGCCAAGCGAAATAAGATTGTTTTCACTACTTGTCTAGGTGCCATCAGAGATTATGCTGGTTTCCCCTCCTTTGTTCAGGAATTCCATAATATGGGTGCTTTCATAGAAAAGGGCCTCTTTCGTGACCTCACCAACTGTGAACCTCTTTTGTTGGTGGAAAATAAAACAGGGCCTCCACATATAAACCAGCCTGCAGGTTGAGATCATATCAGAGGAGGCTGCCTTTCGTATATTGTTTTTGATATCTTTTGCCTCTTATTACTTTCTCCCCTTAGATAAGTGAGTTGCAAAAGAAGCAAAAGAAGATGCAAGATTCCAAGAAAAAAGAACCCCAGCCTAAGCCACTGACGGGCAATCGGAGATTGTTGTGTGGGAAATGCAAAACATATGTCTGCGACACAGAGCACATCAGAGTGATCGAGGTAAACTTACAGTGGAGCATTCTGACAGTTACACTGTGCATAATGTTTTGTTGTGAGGCACATTCTTCCTTGAGTGTTATCATTTATAGTTGAGGGTCAGTGGTAGGGATTAGTAATATTATTGTGTATTTTCTGCTCCAAAACTGATAGCAATTTTGTGCTCCAAATATAATACGCAAGCTCTAGCCTGAGGACAATTTGTCAGGCAAAACAACTTCGCATTTACCCAACCAAGAGAAAAGCTCAAGAAACAATTTGCCTTTGTAAATGCCACCATTCACCATATAAAGAAAGATTCTATGTGTGCAAATGTGTTGTAGGTATCAAATCCAAACAAAACCCAAAACTATCTTACCCCTAGGTAAACACAGGTGCCCTATTTATGAAGTGATAAAGTTATCACAAGGGATATGTGACTCATTCGTTTTCCTCCATCATGTAATGAGGGGAATATTACTACTTTGCTACTTCTGTGAATTTATGGGGTACAGTTCACCAGCAGGACAAATTTATTGACCTGCTTACCAATTGGTTATATGGACATGTGGTGCGTTCCCACTTCATATTTACCCAACCAAGAGGAAAGCTCAAGAAATAACTTGCTGTGCTAAATGCCACCATTCACCTTATAAAGGCACATGCTTACATTGCTTATGAGAGAAGTGAACATGGGAACTGTGCACATGGGAAGATTGGCGTTGGTTTCCACATACATAGATGTCATTTGACTGCTGTATATATGTTAAGTGGAAATTGAATATGAACTAACTTTGGGAGGCTATGCATTTGACCTGATATGAAAATCTGGTATAGTTTTATACCTCTGACCTGTTCCCACATACAATGGCATTTTTTTTTCTTGGCAAACATGTATGGCCCTATTCAGAAGACACCTTAAACCATGGCTTGAACTACGGTGAATAAGGCTTTTTGCCTTGGTTAAAGACATGGTTTAAGGTGTCTTCTGAGCAGGGCCTATGTGTGAACCACACATGAATATGTGAAGAACGTTGGTGTAACTTCACTGCGTTTGTTCTAGAAGTCCCATCACACAGTCTTCGATGAGAATTTCCGGCAACGATATAGAACAGAACCTCACAAGAAACCAATCCGCTATGGCAATTTTGAGAAAAGATGCAAGGTGTACTGCAATGCTGACAAATGCCATCATGACTGGGGAATCACAGTGAAGTACAGGGCATTTGAGGACTTGCCCATCATCAAAATCGAGAGCTTTTCAGTGGAGGACATTGCCACGGGGGAACAACATCATTTCCGGAAATGGAAAGATGTTAATTTTGCAATGAAAGAATTTGATATTAAAGAAATGTCTGATTAAAATGCAGAACTGTCCAATGTGCTATTTAACTTAGTCCTGAATGAACAAATACATCCTGCTATTTTAAAAGTCAAATGCTGGTTTATATAAGAGAAGACTAAAACAAAGCACTTTTCCAGTTAAGAGTATTAATCTTTGAAGTTCAGTGATTGCAAATCCAAGGTAAACACATCCATTTGAGTTTTAGTACTATTAGCTGTCCATTAGTCAGCATTTCTTGATCAGATTCCTTTCTGCGAAGGCTTTACAAACACACAGAAAACCCAACAATGGGCTAGCTTGACTGAATCTTACAGTATTTGACATCAATACAATTGTTACATTATTAAATTGACGCAATAAATGTTTTACCTAAAACCTGAAGCTTCATCAGGGACCGGAAGGAAGTTTTGTTGTTCTCCAGATTGGAGTGAGGAAGGCATCCCACAATGAGTTATCTCCCCTATCACCCAGGAAAAAGCAGGGACCATCTGACTAAAACATTTGAGTATTCTATTGGTCCCAGGCTCCTCCTTGCCATTTCGTCCCTGCTTTTCGCCCAGGACAGAACTATCTCTCGTCTCCTCCTACTCAAAACTTCTAATCTCTTAAAACTCTTAAAGTTTTCATCTTTCTTATCTCTTTAAATCTCCATCTCCTCAGTAATTCCTTCTCCTTTAAAAACAAAAAACTTCCTCTATTTTTCTGCTCTGTTGTCCTCATGGCCCCTCTGGCTGTGAAAAAGGCCTCTTATCCTTGCAAGAAAGAACAATCACAGATTGTTAGGAGACCATTGAAAGACAAAAGCCCTAGCAGTGTCCTCTCTCCCTCAAACAGGAGAGCGATTTCGCAGGCTGGGCTGGAGAGAAGGGGAAGCAAGATCACCCCTTGCCAAGTCTTGCCAAAGATCACAGGAGCCTCATTAGAGGCCGAGCTCAAGGGAATCTCGGGGCGCTGTGTCTTCGGACCATGCCACCCTCTTCCCAGATGAGGCGGAGCTGGCCATCAGAGGAGGAGGAATCACCTGAAGGGTGAGATTGAAGGCATATTCCCCTCCCACTGGGAAGCTTCCTGCCAAATTGAGCAGGCAGCCATTTTGCATAGCAGTTGCAATCCACACTGCCAAAGTGAAACCTTCCCTCCTCCAACCCCTTCTACCTCCAGGCAAGGGAATAAGGAACTCCACCCCTCCACTATTAAGGACATTTCTCAGTTACATGACTCTGTACTCTCCCAGCTAACAAAAGCTGTTCTGGATTATTTAACAGTTCTACCTCTTGGACAAAGGTCCCCTCTACAAGGATTCGCTTTTGCGCCTGGTTAGCCGATTATGCGCATAATCGCAGAAGCGCATTTATGCCTAATCCCTCTGCACGAGAGGCGGCGAGAGGCGGCGAAGCGCATTAACGGATGTCCAAAATGCGGTTTACAAGTAGTTAATGTGCATAAGCGCATATTCACACAGTCAAAATGAGCTTTAACGGATGGAGCAAAATAAAACTCGCAATTTAACGCGCATTCGATAATGCGCATAATCGGAGAGATAACGTGCCTCTACGCCCCATTTGTGCTCCGCTGGTGTGGAGGTAAATTTTTCAATGAGACTTCAAAGAGCATTAAACCTCTCGTGAAGAGGCACCCAAACAAACTCTTAAGAACAGGAGGGGTGGTAAAGTGTAACAGCAATTCACACACCTCTGAATTTTCTTTCTCCCCTCCTCTAAACACTAGAAGTAATTAAAAATAATAAATAAATAAAGGATAAAACCAAAATTAAAAATTCACAGCCAAGGCAAACCAGTACTATTACCAGACCACATTCCTCTGCTGACTGAAGGGAAGATTCACCAGACCCATGCTCCATAGTCACAGGCAACAAACTATTTTTTAGGGATGTGCACGGCCAGGAAAATCATATTGGAATCGGAATTGGGACTTCCAATTGTGACCTGAATCATCTTGGATAAAATCGGATGTCCCTCGAATTGCTTCAGATCCGGACCTCCGATTTTAGGATCAGATGCCATTTTGAATGAGTTTCCCCATGTGTTTAAAAATGCCTATAACTTTTTTATTTTTAAAGATAGAAGCATGAAAGTTGGCCACATTGCAGATGGGTTTGAGTTACTTATGTGAATTTCAGAAACATAGGTTGCAGGCATTTTGTGGCTTTTACGTTTTGGAAAATGAACCAAGAATGCCTATAATTTCTTTATTTTTAAAGATCCACACATGAAACATGGCCACATTGCAGATGGTATGTTGGTACTCGTGTGTGAAATTTCAGAAACATAGGTGCTTGCTTTTGATGGCAATTAATTTTTGAAAAATGGGTTGCAGTGGGGGGAAATACAGTTATGCCTTCGACTTGTTCATTTTTAAAGCTAGAACAATGAAACTTGGCCACATTGGAGATACCACTTAGGTTGACATGTGTGAGAAATTTCAGAAACATTGGTGCTTGCCTTGGGTGGCAATGACTTTTTAAAGTGCAAGTTTTCAGGCTGCTATAACTTTCTAATTTCTCAAGTTACGTACATGGTAGTTGGGGATCTTACAGATCGCCTGTTGGTAGTCATCTGTGGCCAATTGCAGAGGCAGAGGTGCCGGTGTTTACTCGCAAGGTCATTCTAAAACATTTATTTATTTTTTATTGTATTTTATTTATTGCATTTTTATACCGCCCTATAGCCGAAGCTCTCTGGGCGGTTCACAAAAATTAAAACCATAAAATCATTTAAAAAATATAAAACTAGCCACAATCCAAAAACAACAAATAACATACAATCTAAAAACACAACCAGAATAAAACCAGAATAAAACCAGCAGCAGGAATTAATACAGATTAAAATACAAATTTAAAACATCAAGGATTAAAATTGAGTTAATTTAACTGTTTAAATACTGGGAGAATAGTCTTCACCTGGTGATGAAAAGAGTACAAAGTAGGCGCCAGGTGAACCCCTCTGGGGAGCTCATTCCACAGCTGGGGTGCCACAGCGGAGAAAGCTTTCCTCCTAGTGGCCACCTGCCTCACTTCCTTTGGCAGGGGCTCACAAAGAAGGACCCCTGTAGATGATCTTAGGGTCTGGGCAGGTACATATGGGAGGAGGCGTTCCTTTAGATAACCTGGCCCCAAGCCGTTTAGGGCTTTAAATGTTAGTACCAGCACTTTGAATTGGGCCCGGACCTGGATCGGCAGCCAGTGAAGTTGGAAAAGGACTGGCGTAATATGGTCTCGTTGGCCAGTCCCCGTTAACAATCTGGCTGCCCTGTTTTGTACCAGCTGAAGTTTCCGGACCGTTTTCAAAGGCAGCCCCACGTATAACGCATTGCAGTAATCCAAACGAGAGGTTATGAGAGCATGGATAACTGTAGCTAGGTTATCTCTGTCCAGATAAGGGCGCAGTTGGTATATCAGCCTAAGCTGGTAAAAGGTGCTCTTTGCCACCGAGTTCACCTGTGCCTCAAGCGACAGTTCTGGATCCAAGAGCACCCCCAAACTACAGACCCGATCCTTTAGGGGGAGTGCAACCCCCTCCAGAACAGGGTGAACATCACCTCGCCGGACAAATGAACCACCCGCTAACAGTACCTCCGTCTTGTCTGGATTGAGTCTCAGTTTGTTAGCCCTCATCCAGTCCATTACCGTGCCCAGGCACTGATTCAGAACAGCCACTGCCTCACCTGGGTTTGTTGAAAAGGAGAGGTAGAGCTGGGTGTCATCCGCATATTGGTGACATCTCAGCCCACATCTCCGGATAACCTCTCCCAGCGGCTTCATGTATATGTTAAATAGCATAGGGGATAAAATAGAGCCCTGTGGAACCCCATGGCTTAAATGCCACGGCACAGAGCAATAATCCCCCAGCACTACCTTCTGAAAACGGCCATCCAAGTAGGAGCGGAACCACTGCAGCGCGGTGCCTCCAACTCCCAGCCCAGACAACCTATCCAGAAGGATACCATGGTCGACATCAGATTTTCCAGGAAATCCAGTCAATGCAAAGAACTATTAATTTATCATTTTTAAACATTCACACATTAAAGTTGGGGACCTTACAGATGGGCTATAGGTAGTCATGGCAGCAGTCCGCGATGAGTACACACGTCTGTGAGACAAAGACAGTCTCGATTTTCAGTGTTGAAGCCAAAAACGCACATTGGCCCTGCTTGGTGTGCACATTGGTTCGAAAACCATTGGCAGTGTGAGATGCGTGAGCATACCCTCAATATTAAGCTGTCAATTCAATTCTACACCTTCTTCTGTTCTACCCTCACCAGGCAGGAGTTTCATGTTTAACAAACAACAACAACAACAACAAACCAAACGCAACCCATTTTCAAAAATTCATTGCCACCCAAGGCAAGCACCAATGTTTCTGAAATTTCTCACACATGTCAACCTAAGTGGTATCTCCAATGTGGCTAAGTTTCATGGTTCTATCTTTAAAAATGAAAAAAAATTGAAGGCTTTAACTGTCTTTCCCCCAATACAACCCATTTTTCAAAAATTCATTGCCACAAAACGCCTCCACCAATGCTTCTGAAATTTCTCACACATAAGTACCTAAAACCCTTCTGCAATGTGGCCAAGTTTCATGTTTCTATCTTTTAAAATAAAACAGTTATAGCCCTTTAATTCTCCAAGGCAAACCCTTAGGGAAAAACACCCAAAATGGAGGTCCGATTATCTGATTTAATCCGATTCGAATTGGATTTAAAAAATCGGATCGGATAAAATTGGAGCTCCTGGAACAAAAATCGCTATCGGATGTCCGATTTCGCATGTAGCGTATTGAAATCGGATATCGGATCCGATGCAATGCACATCCCTATTATTTTTTTTACAGAGTGTCACATGTACAGTGATTCATCCATGCATTCCCATCAGGATCTCGATTCAGATTGGGAGAAGGGGTGGTGGTCAGACATAAAAAGGCCAGAGGAAAATTCATCTGCTAGCTTCTTTAACAATGATGGGTTGTTTTGGGCCTTGATTGCTCAAAGCAATTGCTTCCCTAGCCATTAACTCTGCAGGAACAGAAAAAACAATGGTTGTCCAGAGGAGCGGGGATGTTCCTAGAACTCAAGCCTGTGACAAGAGAGATACTTTTTCCTAGTGCTTTCAAAAAGATAATAAAGGAAAAGTGGAAATCATCCGTTTAAGGTAGGAAGAGTGCTAATACTGCTCAAAAACTTTACACACTTCCACACAACGTTATGGAAGAACTTAAAGCACCCCTGATAAATGCTCTAGTAGCAGCACTACTTTCAGGGGTAATAATGCCCAAAGATAGAGATCCCCCCCCAACATCAGGGGGAGAGAAAATCTGATGCTGCATTAAAGAAAACCTGTGATCTACAGAAGAAGTCCTGGCAAAATAGGAGATAGCTGAGGCTCTTAGTACTAATGCTGCTGCTTCACAGGCTAGTTGCTTGGCTACTGAAAGGACAATCGCACCATCAGAGCCTACCCAGATTCTGTCATAAACTCCCTACTACCATCGCGTAGGCATTCCACAACATGGATATATGAGACAATATGGAAAGTGTTTTACAGATGGAGCAGGGGGAAAGCAACAGCAACAAAAGTCAACATACACACAGTAGACAAATAGGAGGAGCTTCTAGCCTTTCTACAAGAAGGACTCGACATGGATCTTAAGCCAGGCACATTACACAGACAAATTTCAGCCATATGATTGGTCCTCTCCAAAGCAGGACAACCACCACTAAGCTTGCATGCTCATTTCAAAACAGATTTCTCCACGGCGCATCACTTACAAGCCCTCCTTCAGGCCATAGATTTCCCTCACGGAACATACAGGTTGTCCTCTCAGCACTGCTCAAAACCCCATTTGAGCTGCTTAAAGCAGTACCACTAAGGAACCTGTCACAAAAGGTCCTCTTTTTGGTCGCCGTCACATCTGCATGAAGAATATCTGAACTCTCAGCCCTCTCAATTAGAAAAGGGCTCATCATCTTTCAGAGGGATGCAGTCATTCTCAGGACCGACCCAACATTCGTACCTAATGTCAACTTCCTGTTTCACAAACCACAGGGGATGGTTCTACCTTTTTTTGCCCTAATCCTTTTCAGCCCTGGGACAAAGACTGGCACAAGCTTCATGTACGTGGAGCAGTCAAAATTTATATAGAACACACACAGGCTGAATTCGGACGACACAATAAGCAACTGGTGTGTGGGGGGAGGAACAATCTTCAGTTGTATTGACTATCGTGTCATCCGAATGCTGCCATAGTCAGCTCAGCGCTGATCCTAATCCACACCACAGTTGATTATTTATTACCATGTTGTGTGGGGAGTACCCCCTAGATGAACAACTGTAAAGTTGATTATTACCCCACAGTTGATTATTACCCCACCATTGACTATCATGTTGTCCGAATTCAGCCACAGACTTTCAGAAAATCAGATTCACTGTTTATATATTTCCATTCCACAGCCATGGGTAAGAAAGTATCTAGGCCCACCTTGGCTAGATGGTTAAAAGCACACGTTTCCTCAATGCATAAGGCTTCATACATCCCCAAACCTTTAGGTGACAACACACTCAACCAGGTCAGCAGCCACTTCAGTGACCTTAAGCACCAGTGCACCTTTAGCAGAAATCTGCAAGGCTGTAACATGGACAAATCCAAATTATTTCACCAGACATTATAAAATAACCCATTGTGGGATTCCTTCTGCACACCAACCCAGAAGGAACCTTCTTGGTAAGTACCAATGTTCTGTACTCTCTCAGTGACCCTGTTCAAACGACACGCTAAGCCATGGTGGTTAAGCATTTTGAGCTAAACTGTATGGCTTAGCATGTCATGTGAACCATGGCTTAGAGTGTCATGTAAACCATTCCTAACCATGGTGGCTACATAACCATTTTTTAAACATGCTCACTAAACCATTTGCTGCAAAATGGGTTAGCGGCCTAACAGTGGCTTAGTGTGTTGTCTGAACAGGCCTTTTGTTGTTCATTCCATCCCCTTTCCCCGCCCCTCATGGTTGTTAGATAGCCTCTTCTGAAATTTTTGAAGCAGTTACACCCCATTATAAACATGTTTATAATGGGGTGTAACTCCCATCAATTAGAAGTTTGAACGCCCTCCTCCCCACTCCAATATAGCAAGCTGCCCTCCAGGAACAAATATTTGAATCCAGGTTCTTGGATTAGGAATGACCCTTGTGTGTTTATCTTCAGGAAATCTTTCCTGATTTCTTAGACCATAGTTTCCCTGTGACATCTGAACTGAGAAACTGTAGCTTTTAAGGGCTCCCTCCATACCATATTCCTCATTTTTACTTAGGCTCAGCCCATTGCCAACTCCATGCCCCCACCACCGCTGGAATGGGACCCTTGACATAAAGAAGACTCCCCACCCTACCTTATTGCATCACTGTAACACCACTGGTGGAACATCTAATTTTGATCTGAACGTTCATTCTGGGCACAAGCTGCTCAGGAATGATGATTGAATAACGTTCCTGCCCTGTCAGCCTTAGACTCCCAGACATCCTTGCTAGGCAAATACTGCAGGGGAATCACTCCCATTCTCACCAGATTACTGCAGTATATCCATTTGTAGCTCTCTGTGAGGACAGTTTTGATACCCTCTGAAGCCCCACCACTCAGATTGGAAGCAATAGTGGCCCTACCCCATCCCTAATCTTTTCTGGCCTGCCATTGTGGGCTGATTTTAGAGGAACACAAACCCTTTAGGAATGTAAAACTAGTCATGGGATTGTTTTTGGATCCCTATCATATATTTTGAAAATGTTTAGATAATGTCATAGGTGTGAGGAGCTTCCAGACAGAGGGTCTCCTAGAGCTACTAATTGAAAGGCATAATGAAGCTATTCCATCTTTCCCTCAACATTTTTTTCTCATAAGGAAATGACACAAGAAGCCATTGGGAAACTGGGCAGGCTACAAATTGCAGACAATGATGTGTGGAACTACTACAGGTTGCCCTCCTCTGTGGTAGAGCCTAAAATGTGAATGTCTGCAACCACGTCCTATAATCCCTTTTAAGACTTTGGGCTCCATCACACCTACTTTTTTTTCCTAGGTTGCCTCCGCAATTTCCACCTCTGTTTCATTAGCACGTCAAGCTAATGGTCCCTTTTACATGGGTTTGTGGTATTTGTGAAACCTCCTTTCGCTTGTTTGCTCTCCCATTCCACTCCGCCCCTTCTCCTTCCCATTCCAGTTCATTGGTTCTTGTCATGTGCATCTTCCCCCCATCGCTCTGGCTTTGTTGTCTAGCGTTTACCGATTTAACATTATGGCTGGGTGCCGTTTCTGTGGACAATGAGGGTAGGGATGGAGCAGCAAAAGTCTGTTCATTCAACACAATGTGCTGGAGGAGGAGAACTGCCCCTCTCTCCTCTTTCATCAGCAAGACCTCCCTTAAAAGCACACATTCCCAACAAAGGAAATAGCGCAAGAATGGCAATACACAGGGTGGAAGGGCGCTTTAATCCTGCATGGAGGAGATAAACCAGACTTTCCTCACTCAAGGAAAAGATGGAAAATTAAGGGGGAGAGGCAGGATGAGTGCAGGGCAGGCACGTAATGTGAGTACCGCACTGCAAAACGGCAAACCAGGCATGATGAGATTGCGATAAAACACTGGTGTGATGGAGCCCTTTGACGAAATGCAGACTCCATGGCTTCAACATCAGCCCTTTTCTTCTTCCCCAACCCCATCTCCTTTTGCTTTATCACCTAGCCCAGGCTTCCCCAGGCTTGTGCCCTCCAGATGTTTTGGACTTCAACTCTCATCAGCTCCACACAGCATGGCCAGGGGTTAGGAATGCTGGGAGTTGTAGTGCCAGCTTTACCCAACCTGCAGGGCACCAGGTTGGGCAAAGCTGTAATCTGGAGAACTCAGCTGCTATTTTCTGACCTTTGGGTTGGCCTAGAAAACGTAGAGCATCAGCTCCAGGTTTTTGAAGCCCCTTGGGAAAGGCATTTTCAGTGGGCCCCCTCCCTCAGTGAGTCTACATTCTGTCATTGACATTGTCACCAGTTGGTCTTGATCCTCATCCTCTTTCTCAACTTTGCTACCACTTGCTTGCTTGTCTGGCAGAGAGCCAGTGAGCAAGTAGGCAGTGGCATCAATTGCTCCTCCTTTTCATCACCTCTGTTGTCTGGACCAGAGTGAGAGGCAGGTGAACAAGCAGGTTGCAGTGGTGAAGAGAGGAAGTCAGTTGGCTCCTGCTGGGGTGTGGGCCCTTCGCAGGTGCCCAGCCATACCTATCGTTTGACCCCGAAAAGGTACTTCCTTAATGTGGATCTTGGATGGTCAACAAAATTTCCTATATGGCCAACCTTTACGCTCTAAGATGCACCCGCAGCTTGTTGAGGGGAGGGACCAGATGCTGCTAGGAAATGGCTCTGTGGGCTCCCTTCTCTAGCAGAATCTGCTCCCACCAGTCCTGCGGGACAGCTGTTGGGTGAGTTGGTGGAAGGGAACAGATCCTAATCCCTGGGAGAAGGGGGAGGCTAAAGCCCCTTCCTTCTTGTGATCGTGACCCAACTTGCTGGGATGGGGGGTGAGATTAAAGCCCCCCCTCAATCCCAGCACCTTAGAATATGATCATTGGGAGGAGGAAGAGTTCTAACTTTACCCTACTAGTCTCTCTGACACCATGTAAGAGGGGTCAAATGAGAAATTTTGAAAAGCGCAAACCCTCATTGCTGTTTCTCTCCCAGACGCGCATTACTCTTCTTCCTCCCCGCCTCCGGCCCGCTCCGGTTTCCTGAGATCGGCCGCCAGCCTGGCAGCTTTCGGTTTCTAATCCGTCAGTTTCGTTTCCTGAGTTCTGCGCCTTTCTCCTTCGGATGCTTTTTGGGCTTCTCACACCCCGTCAGCTGATTTTGAAGAATTCGAGGCACTCCGCCGCTCCCCCGGTCACTAGTGGGCGCGGTGGAAGCTCACTGAGGGAGTCAGCCAACCTATGGGGTAGTCGGGACGTGATATTCCTCTGCCCCGCAGGCGAGTTTGCTGCAAGAGGGTTTCTACAGAAGATCCAGAGCGGCCAGCTAAGCTAGCGGAGAAAGACCCTTGCAAAGGGAGGGCTCGGCAGAAGAAGTCGAGATGACCGCGGAGGAGAAGGAGAGCCTGCGTCGCTTCGGACGTTATATCGTGAAGATGCTGAACCCCACTTATATACTACCCTATATGAAGGCCTGGTTGACCAATGGTGAGTGGGACCATGGGAGGGTTTTCTGGCAAGGCGGCCCAGTTTGCTCTCGATTGATCTGCCTTTCGTGATGGAATTGCTAGATAGCAGCCTCGTGGGAAATAGCGAATAGATTTTGCAAGGGGGAGGTGTTGTTTTTAATCTGACAGCAGCCAACCACCCCTGTCTGCTAGCGCAGGATACCTTTATATCACTAAAGAGAGAGAGGGTCGATTTTTATTTTAAAAATAACAATGTATTTCCCGAACGAGCATGAATAGTCATCGGCTGCTGTAAGAATGGCAACATCACAGCATCCGATTACGCGCCTGGTTCGTGTAAATGGAGCTTTTACAATAACCAGGAGCATAATAGAAAACTCGTGGTCCTGTTTCCCCGCCGCCTTTTGCACTACAGGACCATATGCTTATTTCGGGGAGCGATTGTGCAATTAAGGCTGCACTCTTACTAGGGGGCATAAGCCCCATTGAGGTACTGGTGGTTAAGTGTAAAGATACTCCTAATAAAATCCACTCGGTTCAAGACGGAGTACAATAATGCGCAGGTTTATTCAGAAAAAGTTTCATTGGTTTTACTGGGGACTCTATCCCAGGTAGATGCAGGGAGCGAGGGCAGGTGGTTGCTGGATCAAACAGGCTTCCTCCCTGACGTAGAAATGCTCTCTCTGGTGGCCTTAATATTCAGTTTTCATAGACAAATGATTCCTACGGGCATCCACAACAACTGTTCAGTCCGGAATGGCTCTCCTTTCTTGTGGAGCGGTGATATGCTCCTGCTGCTGCTGCTCCCAGTCCGTTGCATGGTGATAGCCACACGGCTGCCTTTTAATGTTTACACGGTTGCCTTTGCTTTCTTCTCTATTATTTGAGTGGCAGCGAGGCGCGCGCTCACCTGCCCGGGGTGGAGTGGCAAACCCCCCTGGATCCGGCTCGCGCTCTCCGCGCGGCTTTTAAGTCCCGCCAATGGGAACAGAGCTCTGGCCTGGGGGAGGCTCGGCAGATGCAAGAGGTTTCCCGGAGCCTGCAGAAGGGGGATGTGGCTCTCTCGGAGCTGAGGAGAAACGAGAGGGCTGAGGGGAGGAGCAGCTGGAAAAGAAAGCGGGAGGAGACGGTGTGTGTGTGTGCGCGCGCACACACACACACACATGAGCATACGCCCTCACTTGGGTGGTCTCTCCGTGGTTCTTTTAGCCTCCCCCCCCATTTATTTACTGCTCTTCTCTCCTCTTCTTCACGGGAGTGCACCCACAATTCACCCGCCGTCTCTGAAGTGGTACAGTCCCAATTTCCAAATGGGTTCAGCACCTTGGATAGCTCCGTTAGAGGTCTGACTGGTTCTGACTGCAACCAAGAGCAGATTCACAGCCCCACTGAAATCGCAGCCATCAGCCTCCAGGGATAATCCCATTTCATTCTGCTGCTTGTGTTGATCTCCCGTTAGATCAGATTACCAGCTCGGTCCTATGTATCAAATGGCCACAGTTGCTTTGCTTTTAAAATGCATAGGTTAATTTTAATTAATTAAGGGTACTATCCTATGCATGTTTAAACAGGAAAAAAGTCCTACATTTCCCAGCATCCCTCCAGCCAGGCATGCTGGGAATTGTAGGACTTTTTCATGTCTGGATATGCATAGGATTACGCCCTTAAATGTGGCAATGTGGTTGGAGCCTGCAAAAAACATGGTCAGCCACTAGGGGCAGACTTCCTACGCAGCACATAGCTTTGCAGTCCATACAATTGGAAGCCAACTGTTCGAAGCGGGCCAAGAGACACTGTTCAATGCTTGCTCCCTGCTGTGGGATAGCTCTCCTCAGGGGAATGGAGTGGCATCTGTGGGCAGATCCCTCCCTTAAGGGATGGACCAGGCAAGTGCCATGCCTAGGGATGCCAATGGTGATAGTTTCACCCCATTGTGGTGGGCACAGTATCTCTCACAGCTCTCTGACATCTGGATAGGTCTGCCTCAAGGGTGTGTTGCATCAAATGAAGGGCTATTCAGTTCGCTGAAAGACAGAATTATATTCCTGCTCCCTCCCTCTTGGTGTAGGGCAATAAGTTGCGATTTTTCTTAGCGTGGTTGTGGAACAGGGGCAAAAATTGCTTGCTTCAGGGAGCCTGGGGTTTGTTTTGTTTTTGGTAGCATCCCCATAAAACTTTAATGTGTGCTCTGGCACCTTCCTTTAATGAAATACATTGAACTGGTGGCCAGGAAAGGAAGGATTATGCACCCTTCTCCACTGAAACCTTTTTCACTTTCATATTTGTGTTCAAGTACAGATGTATAGTAAGAAGTAGGGATGTGCAGGGACCCCCCGGATCGGATCGGGACCCGGATTGGGACCTCCAATTTTGTCCTGGATCAGATCGGACAAAATTGGAGCTCCCCCCAGACCGGATTGGGCCCGATCCCGATCCGAAAATCAGACGTCCGATTTTCAGATCGGCCACCATTTTTGTTTTTCCCATAGACTTGCATTGGGGGAAAGAAAGCTTCCCCCAATGCAAGTCTATGGGGAAAACATGGTGGCGGGTGAGTGGGGGCCTCCCTCCCCCCTCCCCCCTCGCGCTTCTTACCTGGCAGGGCAGTCCTTTGCTGATGGCCCCGCCAGGTAAGCCCCCCCACTGTCTGCTTCCATCGTCAGGCGCCTGCTGGTGCCCGTCAATGGAAGCGGACAGCCCCGCCAGGTGAGCCCCCCCAGGTAAGCCCCCCGTGACCCTCACCTGGCGGGGCTGTGTGCCTCCATCGGCGGGTGCCCGCTGGCGCCCGCCGATGCAAGCGGACAGCCCCGCCAGGTAAGCCCCCCCGCTCCTTACCTGGCAGGGCATCTTCCTCCGTCCGTTGCCGGCTATAAACTACTGTGAACTAGGCCTTGCGGCCTAGTTTACAGGAGAGCACCAGGTAGTTTACAGCCGGCAATGGAAGGAGGAGGACGCCCCGCCAGGTAAGCCCCCCCCCACGATCCTCACTTGGCCTGGCTGTCCGCTTCCATTGGTGGGCGCCCACTGGCGCCTGCCAATGGAAGCGGACAGCCCCGCCAGGTAAGCCCCCCCTGCTCCTTACCTGGCGGGGTGTCCTCCTCCGTCCATTGCCGGCTGTAAATTACTGCGAACTAGGCCTCACGGCTTAGTTTGCAGTAGTTTACAGCCGGCAATGGACGGAGGAGGACGTCCCGCCAGGTAAGCCCCCCCTCCCGATCCTCACCTGGCCGGGCTGTCTACTTCCATCGGTGGGTTCCCACTGGTACCCGCCGATGGAAGCGGACAGCCCCGTCAGGTAAGCCCCCCCCGCTGTCCGCTTCCATCGGCGAGCGCTCGCTGGCGCCCGCCAATGGACACGGTTGCACGCCCGCCGATCCTCCAATTTTTCCCGAACCGGATCGGGTCCTTCGGGACCGGTTCGGGAAAGATTGGACGATCCAGAGGGGTGATCAGAAATTGGATAATTGTATCCGATTTCCCCTGGAATGGCTCCAGATCGTGGATCGGACCTGATCCAGTGCACACTCCTAGTAAGAAGCGACATGACTTGTGGAGCTTTGCGTTGTACATTGCTTGCACTTCAGTATTCCACAGCATGTGGAGTCTACTGGCCAAAAAAAAATGCCAGAAGGTAAAACTTAAAATATAATAATTCCCCCCCACCCCCATAGTTCCTTCTCAGTCTTCGGTGAAGAGAGGCATTGCTAGATGAACTAGTGTACCAAGGAAGGTCACGTCGGAGCCCTTTCACACTAGAAGCTGGGTAGCCTTCAAAGCTTCCTCTTTACGATCCCCAGGTGCTTTCAGATTCTGGCATAGCTGGCCACAGAAGAGGGGCTGAGGTCCTGCCTCAGAAAACCAAGGGTTTTTCCGTGAATAAAGAGGAAGCAGGACTGGCTCCAAATGTGAGTCAAAGTATCCTCTGGTGGCCCACTTTTTAACTCAATGGGCCATGGCTCTGAATCAGTGGAGCTCCTGCACTGGCAGAGGCCAGCTGTGGGAACCTACACAGCATCCTAAGTCCCTAAAAACAACAGAGGTTAGTCTTGCTCTTTTCGTTTTAAATATTTGAGATGTTCTAGTTGTGCTTAATGTTTATTTACTATAAGCCATCTTTTTTAAAAAACTGACTCAATCCTCTTGAGAAACATGACACTGTTTTGAGGTTCTCATTATTTGCCTTTGGAGATGATGGTAAATTTGAATTAACCTGTGTGTCCTTGAGAGGCTTTTGAACTGAAGGACCCTGCAAATTCCACTTTTTTGGTATTTAAGAAAATAAATTTACTGCAGTAGTGACTTAACTTTAATCTGACTTCATTCTAGAGATGGTGGAGAATATCCAAGAGCTTAAGGAGAAGCCTACTGCTGCCGCAGAGCTATTTCTTCAATCCATTTTAGAGCTGACGTCGGAGAGATGGTTTCGTGGATTTTTGGATGCCTTGCATGCAGCAGGTTTGCGTGTGCTGCTAAATGTTATGGCTTTATTGTGCAGGATGTATTTGTTAAAGTCTTTTTAGCCCTTCTGTGTCTGAGATTAAAAACAGACACCACTTTGCTAAAAAATAAATGGTGGGGGTCTGTATGAAGGTAGCACCCAGTCAGCTGAGATTAAGGGAAAATGAGACATGATTAAAAATGGAATTCATCAACAAAGTAGGAAACATTTGGAACATTATATTCTATCAGAGGTGTCTTAGATCAGATACCTTAATCAAAAAGGTTCTCCCAAAATCCTTTGGGAGTAGGAAAATAGCTCAGATAGGCTGGACAGAATCAGCTGATTTAAGAAAGGATGATATGAATCTGGTGGTGAATCCTGATAGCCCTGACACCACCCTATCCAACTCCCACTGGTCTTACCAAATATTCAAAAAAAGGTGATTTAAAAAATGGCTCACACTATGATTGCCAAGGTGTATTTCGTATAAACTGTATTAGTGAAATAAATAAATAATATGTCACATCTGTTTATTTATTTATTTACAATATTTATACACCACTCCATATTTAAAACAGGTTCCAAAGCGGTGAAAAAAAAGAATAAAACAGTAAAAACAAAGATTAAAAACAGCAAATTAAAATTGTTCAATTTAAACCAAAGTACCAAATAAGTACAGTGGCTGGTCAGTTGAGGAATGCTTTGTGGAAAAGAATTGTTTTCAGAAGCAGCATGGTATTGGCATCTGCCTGACCTCCAGGGGCGGGGAATTCCAAAGAGAAGGGGCCACCACACTAAAGGCTCTTCTTTGGGTGGTCTCCAATTGGGCCAAAGGTCTATGTAGAACCACCAGGAACATGCTCTCCAATGACCTCAGAGACGGGGCAGTTTGGTAAGGGAGAAGGTGCTCTTTCAGGTATCCTGGTCCCAAGTTGTTTAGGGCTTTGTACACTAGTTCCAAAACCTTAAACCTGGCTCAGTAGCCGATAGGCAGCCTGTGCAGTTCCCTAGGCAGGTTCCGGAGCAGCCTTAAGGGCAGCCCCACATACAGCACATTGCAGTAATCAAGTCTTGAGGTTACTAGTGCCTGTCCCACTGTGGTCAAGCTATTTTGTGGTCCTTGTGTTTATATTTATTGTTGTTCCCTGCCTCGATCCGGAAGGAGAGGCAGGCTATAAATAATTTATTATTATTATTATTATTATTATTATTATTATTATTATTATTATATCTCTGCCCAGAAGAGGCCGTAGCTGGCAAGCTACTTAGGCCTACAACAACAATGATGGACCTAGAAATATTCCCCAAACTACGAATCTGATCTTTCAGAGGGAATGCAATCCATCCAAGACAGACAATGAGCCTAACTCTCGGACTTGGGAACCACTCAACCACAAGGTTTCCATCTTGCCAGGATTCAGCTTCAGTTTATTGGCTCTCATCCAGAATATTACTGAGTGTAGGCACTGATCCAGGACTTGCACAGCTTCCCCTGATTCAAATGTCACAGAGAGATAGAGCTATGTGTCATCAGCATACTGATGGCATTTTGCTGCAGGCCCCTAATGAATGCTCCTAACGGCTTCATGTACATGTTAAACAACACTGGTGACAAGATGGTGTCCTGTGGTACCCTGCGGCTTAATTACAAAGGGGCCAAGGAACGGTTTACTAAGTGATCGAGCAGAATTAACATGGTTGCACTCCTCCGTCCCTCTTTCGATAAAGGTCACCCATCAGGGTGTCCAAGGCTGATTCAGTCCCATAATCAGGTCGAAAACCAGATTGAAATGAGTCTAGATAATCAGTGCCCGCCAGGAGTGCCTACAGTTGTTCCGCCACCACCCTCTCCAATACCTTCCCTAAGAAAAGGGTATTTGCAACTGGGCAATAGTTGTCTAATGCCATTGGGTCCAGAGTGGGCTTCTTCAGGAGTGGTTGCACTACTGCCTTTTTATGGATGGCAGGGACCACCCCTTCCCATAGAGAAGTATTCACCACACCCTGGACCCACCCAGTCAAACCCCCTCGGCTAGCTTTTATTAGCCAGGAGGAACAAGGATCAAAAGGGCACGTGGTCAGTTGCACTGCTGCAAATACCTTGTCCACATCATCAGGCTGCAGCAGCTGAAACTTGATTCCACAAAATCGGACAGATGGTGGTATCAGATACCTCGACTGGACCTGCGCTTAACAAGCGTCAAGTTTGCTGTGGAGAAAAGTGGTTTTGTCCTCAAAGTGAGATGCAAAAAGGTCACAACAGTTCCTTGAGGGAACCAGGGCCCCATTCACTGTGGAAAGTGATAACAACCCCTGGACTGCTCAAAAGAGTTCTGCTGGATGGCTACTTGAGGACACAATGGAGGCAGCAAAGTAAGCCTTCTTTGCGGCTTGCACCGCCACATAATAGGCACGATTATGTGCTCTAGAGCGTGTTCGGTCATCTTTGATTCGAGTCTTGTGCCATTTGCCCTCTAACTGATGTCCAGCCTGTTTCATTGACTGCAGAGTCCCAGTATACCAGGGAGCAGAGTGTTCTCCACAGTGCTGGAGAAGGCACTCAAGTTCAATCAAGTTGATGGCCCTCTGCAACTCACTATTCCATAGTGATGCTAGGGCCTCAACTGGATCACCAGTGCTCTCTCCATGTGTCGGGCTGATAACAAATTGAGACAGCTCCATGGTTGTCATGGAGGCCATGAAGTTCTGAGCCGGAGCTCCAGAGACAGCCTCAGCATGAAAGTTGAAGTCACCCAGAACCACCGTTCTGGGTTCCTCCAACACCACACTTGAGACCACCTCCACTAGCTCGGTCAGGGATGCTGCTGGGCAGCATCTCCAATCTGTCTCTCGCACAACATCAGGTGCAATCCCTTGAGGCCTACTCCAAGGTGGAGTGGCTTCCTGGTGATAGAGAAAGGCAAAGCACCACTGCCCTTCTGCCCCTTAAGGGCATCTCTCAGGAAGCACTTTCATTCTTCAGTCTCCTCTCCAGCCGGTGATCTTTTCCCATCCTAGTGCGTGTGCTCTACCTATGAACTTGGGGTGACAATTAGGGTTGTTCCTATACCTTAAACAGCCATTCGCTCTTCAGATATTAGCAGTTGATAAACATTTTATGGTGATATTGTGAAAAGTTTCACTTGCTCATTTCTGCCCAAAAGCAGGCCAGGCTATTTTTCTGGTCAAGTGACATCTCTGATGAAGCCCTTCCTGCTCGGTGATGCTAACTTCATTGTAAAACATGGTCACTATGGCCAGATCTACATCAAGCAAGATATAGCACTATGAAAGTGGTATGAAAGCATTATATAGAGGCAGGAGCCACACTACTGCTTTATAGCAGTATTGAAGGGCAGTGACAACTGTTGAGGCCCATAGACACATGCCATATACCGCTTTCATACCACTATATCCAGCCTACTAGGGGGTTAGAGGGCCGACAAACATTTTTTAAAGACTTAACTAGCAGTTACATCTTTTTTCCCCTTCATTTTTTACTCTAGTGATTTGGATTTGGGCCCTTGGTTGGCAGGGAGGGGGGTTGACCCTTCCCCCTGCTATGGTCTTGATTCAGTTCCCCTCCCCCCACATTTCCTGCTATATAAATTGCAGATGCAGCCCCCTCCCCTGATCTGGAGAGTGTGGGCAGGGTGTGTGTGTGTGTTAAAGTCCCTATCCCAAAGCTGTATTGCCCCCTTTCCCGCACTTACTCTAAAGCGAAAATGACGTTTAAAATAATGCCTGCTTCAGCCCAGAGTGACCTCCAGATGTTGGCTATCCCTGCTATAAGTAGACTGCATTTTGTAAGCACACAGGGATCAATTAATCTTTTCTTTTCCACATTCTGAGCTCCATCACACCTAATCCCCACCCCCCGGTTTGCCTCTGCATTTTTTTTTTACCTCTGATGCATAAGCGTGTCAAGCTTATGATCCCTTTCACTCCTTCACTCTTCCACTCCACTCCACTCCACCCCTCCCCTTCTCTTCCACCCTCCAATCAGGTCCTGTCAGATGAGCACTTCAACCAGGCTGCCTTTCTGCCAGGCAAAAATGGAACAACCCTTTAGTCTGGCTCTTTGGAGGCATCGAGGGAGTACAATCCTATCTCTGCAGAGATTCGGGCGTTGTATGATTTAAAAAAAACACTTTCGAGCCTGGGATGCAAGGTTTGGGTTTTATATTGAGGCTTGGAGCCAGCTGCTGGGATCTCTTTTCCCTGCCGGGACCTGATGCAATCCTTTTCAGCCAACAGCAAGAGTCCTGTCACAGCACACGCTCCCAATTCCTTTAAAACTACATGGAGGCTTAAAGGCACATTAAATGCGCTTAGGGAAAATAAGCCAGACTTTTAGCATTCTAGGAAAAAATAGAAAAGGTTTGGGAAGAGGCGGGGTGTCAGCAGGACAGGCACAACGTCATGTGAGTACCGTGCTGAAACCCGCACACCAGGCATGGCGAGAGTGCACTAAATCGCTGGTGTGATGGAGCTCTCTGTCTTGTGCAGTAAGAAAATCTGATCCCTCATAATTTGGTCATTGGCCAGTTGTAGATGGCCAACCTGGAACAAAGTGTCCAATCTGGCTTGCTGCTGACTAAGAAAAAAAAAGTTTGCTTGGTCAATCCACATTTTTAATGGAAGTTTTATTTGATCTTATATATGTTTTTGCCATTTTGTTTCTCAAGGTTACACTGGCCTTTATCGAGCAATTGAAAATTGGGATTTCCAGATGATTGAAAACCTGGAGCCTCACAGAATGTTTCTGAAACGAATTGAGCCGTCTTTGTGGGACATTGATACTGACCAAGTACTTCCCTTCATGAAGGAATGTTTCATAGAACAGGAGTGTCAAGAAATTCGCCAGGTATGACTGTTTCAGAACTCAAAGTGCTCAGTGGGAAGGACGTATGGTTTTACCAATCTATTTTTATGTCTATCTCAGTTGTATCTCTTGCTTAAATAATCATGTTAGCTTTGCATGTTTTTATATCTATATTAAAATATAACCATAATGAAATTGGGGTCAGGCCTCTGAGGATAGAGCAACTGGGTTTGAGCCGCAGAACCTCCCATTTTGGACATCAAGGCTGCAGTCCCAGGGACACTTTCCTGGGAGTCAGCCTCATTGAACATGGTGAGACTTACCTTTTGCGTATGATTATGCTATAAATGCTGGGTCCTTTTTTAACAGTTGGTGTTGGTGGAAAGGCAAAGCACGGCTCAACAATGTGTAGCTGCTAGAGTTCTCTTTTTGAAGGCAACTCAAAGAGTCCAAAATGGCACTGATTGTATGGTCTCTTGCCCCTCCAACCCCAGATTCTCGGCAACTCTGAAAGATACATGTTTCCGTTCCCTGGATTCAGCTAGTTTCAAAACTATTCTCTCCTCTCTTTTTAAACTGAACACTTCAAGTTGCTATCTCTTAGTAAGTAGACTTCCCCTTTTTGCTCCCTATCTTATGCCTTCACCCCAGATATTCCTATATTATCCCTTCACCCAGATAATTTTTCGGCTCCCAACAGGAGGCTGTAGGAATTGCCAGTTAACCTCCTCACATGAAACTGTAAAACCTCCCTTGTCCTTGGTTACTCTCAAGGGATAACTTTCCCACTTCATTATGAACCAAAAGTTCCAACTCTGGGGAGTCTCTTTGGATTAACACAATTAACATTCATGAAGGTTTTCCTTCCTCCCCACTTTTAGTAGTGTGGTAACTAGGTGTTCCACCACACCACCTATATATTAGGCCCGGTCGTGAGCACCCCTTCTCAAGCCAAGCGCCACCACTTGAATAAGTCTGAGGGAAGGGCAAAATAACACTATCTTTCCCCTCTCTGTGAGGGAACAAGGCAAAGACTTGGGGAATAGGTTCTGCTGTGAATATACTGGGCTAAAAGTTTAATATAATTCATGTATTTAGGAACCAATAGAGCAGGTGACAAAGCCAAGCTGACGCGTGGTTTATGGTAGCAAAATAAAGATAATGTTTATTGTCGTTTACAGTTCTTAGTTTCTTTAAATTCAATTTAAATCCTGCCTATTCTTAATACTACTAGTAATAACAATCTTAATACTAATAATCCTAAATATCTACAATCTTATATCTATTCCTTACACAGTCTTCTCACACTTAGCCACTTGCAAACCCCAACTAACAACCACTCACTGACAGACTCCCAACCCACTGACTAACAGCTAACAGACTAACTGACAAACTCCGCCCCACTCCCTTATCTAGGATCACTAGCCACACCCACTCAGTCTAACATTCCGAGCTCTGTAAACATACTCACCAAGACATGCCTAAGGGAACAGAAATGTGAGGTATTGCCACACATTCCCCCCCCCCCTTCTTTTGAAACCCGAGTACGGCACTGATATGCTAGACACAGGGTTTAGGGCAAACCAAACATTTATACAAACCTGTGAACTACCTAGTACATAAATACATCTACTTTACTTTCTTATAAGGAAACTCACACAACTCTCTCTCTATATACATAAACACAACACATTCCTGCAAGGAAAAGAAAACACGGTTAGAGACATTGTCACTCCCAGAGTTAGTGGCTCTAGTGAAAGTCCATGAGCTCATTATTAATATCTCAGGCAAAGTCTCATGTTCCAACAGCACTGGAGGCCTCTTGACGGGACAGTCCATCCACGTCTACGTTCTCTCATCCGGGCACATGCTGGATGGCCGCATGATATTCTTGCAGACTCCACAACCAACGTTGCAATAGTTGGTTATGGTTCTTCATGGACTGGAGCCACATCAAGGCATGATGATCAGTCAGCAAGATGAACTGCTGACCCCACACGTAGAGTCTGACCTTGTCCAAGGCCCACATGATGGCCAGGCATTCTTTTTGCAGTGATGAACAGTTGCGCTCTCAATTGGTCAACTTCCTGCTGTAGTATGCCACTGGATGCTTGATGCCATTTCTCACTTGCGACAGGATCGCTCCAACTCCCACTTCTGATGCATCCGTTGCTAAGAGGAATTCTTGGTCGAAATCAGGTGCAATTAACACCGGGGCTGTGCACAGCGCATGTTTTAGCAGCTCAAACACCCTCTAGCACCCTTCTGACCACAGAATCTTCTCAGGTCTTTGCTTTTTCATAAGCTCGTGCAGGGGTGCAGCTCTCTCTCCAAATTTGGGTATAAAGTGGCGATAGTAACTGGCTGTCCCCAAAAAGGCACGCACCTGCTTCTTACTAGTGGGTATGGGCCAGCTACTTATAGCTTCCACTTTGCTGGTGACTGCAGCAATGATCCCACTTCCCACTACATGACTCAGGTAAACTACTTTTGACTTCTCAAACTGACATTTAGGAGCCTTAATGGTTAACCCTGCATTGCTAATTGCTTTCAATACTTGGTTGAGGTGAGTCAAATTCTCTGAAAGAGATCCACTGCAAATTGCAATGTCATTTTGCAGGTTCAGCAGATAATTGATCACTGCCTCTTCTTCTCCTCCTCCCCCCCTCCTCCTCCTCCTCCTCCCCAGCTCTTCCATAGTATGCTCAGGGGACCTCTCACATTTCTCCCCAGCATCAACTCAAAAGGTAAAAACCCTGTAGTCACCCCCTGGAGCACCTCCCTGAAGGCAATTAGGAAGTAGGGCAACTTTGTATCCCAGTCCATGGGATGATCAGCGACATATGTCTTAGTCATTTGTTTGATGGTCCTGTTGAACCTTTCCACCAGCCCATTTGTTTGGGGGTGAAAAGCGGTAGAAGTTATATGCTTCACACTGCAACACCTCCACAAACATCTCATCACATCAGATAGGAAGGCAGTACTCCTGTCACTAATGATCTCCTGGGGAAAATCCAGCCTACAAAAAATCCTCAATAAGGCTTCTGCAACAGATAGGGCATCTACATTCCTCAGGGCCTCTGCATCTGGTAATTGGGTGGTAAAATCAATAATGGTTACTAGGCAACGCTTTCCTGATTGCGTGGGTCTAGGAAAGGCCCCCACCAAGTCCAATCCGATTCGATAAAAGGGCTTATTGATTACTTATAGTGGATTCAGGGGTGCTTTTACTTTGTCCCCACTTTTCCCCACCCTTTGACAACTCATGCATGATTTGCAAAAGGCAGTAACTTCTCGGGCTATGTTTGGCCAGTAATACTGGACCATTAAACGTTTCTGGGTTTTGCCTATTCCTAAGTGGCCTGCCAAACAAGACTCGGGCTAATTTCAGCAGCTGGTCCCGGTAAGGCTTGGGAACCACTAACCACCCTCCAACTCCCTGGTGTTTTCAATGGCAGTCACTTTCTATACAAGAGACCCTTTTCTCATAAGAACTGCTCTTTCCACTTGTCACAAGTAACCAATTCTTCTGCCTCTGCCAGTGATTTTATAGCTGACAGGCTAGAATCTGCTATTGTAGCCAGTTTGAATGAGGCATCAACCAGAGGAAACCCTGGAGTAGCTAGGTTTTTTTCACTTGGGTCGCTAGGTAACTCAGCAGGCGAGCTCCCAGCACCATCTACTTCGCTACAAGTCTTCGCATCTGTCATAGATCGCGTGACTACATAAACTTTCTTGCAATTTGCCCCCATAAGATCCTTTCCTAGTATCAAAGGCTCTTCTTGACAGGCATTTACTCCCAACATAACTCTTCTTTTAAAATCTCTCTCACTTCTACCTCCGCAAGAGGAATTTCAAATGAGACCCTGCTCACAGGTTTAATAGAAACCGTTTTATGAGGAATTATCTCTTCAGGACCAACTAAATCTCCTCGGATTAAAGAAATAATCGATCCAGTATCTAGGACAACTAAATGTTTCCTTCCGTTAATAGTAACTTCTTCCCACAAGGACTGATCTATCTCTTGCATGTCCTTCCACTGCAATCGGTAACATTGTGGACTCATGTCACTCTCAGTATTTTTATTCACGTACACTCTCCTGACTGAGGTACCCTTCTCTTTTTCCTCCTGGAGTTTAGGACATTGAGTCCTTATATGCCCTACAAGCCCACAATGATGGCAAGTAAGATCTGTTTTGCCAAACAAAGGCCTTGTGGTGTTTCCCGCCTTTTCTACCGTCTTCTGGCTCCCTCAGCTTCTCTTTTGAACTCTCCCGGTTTATTTATAGGCTTCATGTCAGACTCTTTCTTAGTCTTGCCTGCCATATTATAACCTCTGTTCAAGGAGAACTGGTCCGCCAACAAAGCTGCATCTTGATACGTTTTTGGGCTATGATCTCTAATAAACAAATGTCGAAGTATCTGGAAGACCAGTTTATCTTTGATCATAAGATCAACGAACTCAGCTTGGGTTTTTACCTCAGCACATGTAATCCACTTGCTAAAATGATCAGCTAACTTGTGGCCTAATTCCACAAATGATTTTGAGGAAGCAGCATTAGCACTCCTGAATTTTTTCCTGAAATATTCAGGGCCATACCTAAATCTTTTGTACACTGCTGCTTTAAATGTCTCAAACACAATATTTCCCCCACAGGAAAACTATTATAGATTTCAGCCAAATCTCTTTTTATTAGGTTTGGGATAAACTTCCTATAATCCTGCGGGTTTACCTCCCACATCTTGGCTGCTTTTTCAAAGGTGTTAAAGAATATCTGGGGATCTTGTCCCTCCACATAGGTGGTAAAATCTTTGGGAGATAATTTAGGAGGTTTGGCTCCTTCCTCAGTTCTCCATTTATCTTCCCACTCAATTTAATTTTTTTCGAAAGCAAGCCATTCTAATTCCACCTCATGATCTTTTTCCCTCAGTCTCCCTGGTGTAATTTTGCTAATTCCACCTCATGATCTTTTTCTCTCAACTGCAATTCGGCTCTCCTCAACTCTCCTTCAGCCTCCTGTTGTGTTAATTCAATATCTTTTTGTCTTATCTTTTCCAACTCAGTTTTTAATTTCTCCCTTTCTAGTTCCACATACTGAGGAGACATTTCTATAGGTAAGGACCTTACAGGATTTACCTCAGCTTCTCCAGCCTCATTAACTCTGGAATATTCAATGAGCACCCACTTTAGCTCATCTACAGATTTACCCTCAACTGGCAAACTCAACCTCTTACATTTTTCTGTCAGAGCCTCTCTCTTCATTCCAAGAAACTCCATTTTTTCTCAGACAGATATATATTTAAGAAATATAATGGAACTAGGATGGGCTACAATAAAGTCAGGCGTTTCAAGCTTGATACTGTAACCGATTTTATACCACCACAGACAAAAATATCCTGTCAGACAGTTGTAGCAAATTAACGTCTGACCTAGATATTATGTAGCTTCAACAGCCAGGAACTCAGCAGCTCTCCACAGTACCTGTGATAAGCTGTATCACACTGAGCCCTTTTGAAAATAGAGATCCTTTTTAACTTCTGTCACAACAAATGACCAGAAATCTACTACAGATCCCACCAACGCTGCCTCCACATGTGGCACCACACCACCTATTTATTAGGCCCGGTCATGAGCACCACTTCTCAGGACAAGCGCCACCACTTGAATAAGCCTGAGGGAAGGGCAAAATAACACTATCTTTCCCCTCTCTGTGAGGGAACAAGGCAAAGACTTGGGGAATAGGTTTTGCTGTGAATATACTGGGCTAAAGGTTTAATATAATTTGTGTAATTAGGAACCAATAGAGCAGGTGACAAAGCCAAGCTGACGCGTGGTTTATGGTAGCAAAATAAAGATAATGTTTATTGTCATTTACAGTTCTTAGTTTCTTCAAATTCAATTTAAATCCTGCCTATTCTTAATAATACTAGAAATAACAATCTTAATAATAATAATCCTAAATATCTACAATCTTACATCTGTTCCTTTCTCACCAGTCTTCTCACACTCAGCCACCAAAAACCCCAACTAACCACCCAAAGACAGACTCCCAACCAACTGACAGACTAACTGCCCACAGACTAACTGACAAACTCTGCCCCACTCCCTTATCTAGGATCACTAGCCACACCCACTCAGTCTAACATTCCAAGCTCTCTAAACATACTCACCAAGACATACCTAAGGGAACAGAAATGTGGGGTATCGCCACACTAGGCATGGTCAGGAAGCAGAAATTAAATATAAAACCATGGAAGCTTGATTTTCCCCACCTCAGTTGTTCTGTGGACACGCTGATACTACAACCATTGAATAAGTAAGCAAAAGAATTACATTCATGAAGTTGTAAAGAAAGGGAGTTATATAAGATGGATTTAAAATTATTACTTTTGCCTTGCTGCTTATATTCTCTTAGACCTTACAAGAGTAGGCTTTTGACTTTAACTTAGATTACTGATGATAGGATTTTTAACATCATTCCCTTGGTTTTAAACATGCTCTGGTAGCAATCAGCTTCCTTGAGTTCATGACTACATCAGCATGATCAGACAAATCTTTGAAATGTCTGTGTATGGAGTCCCCTGTTCTTCACGGTATCTCCCACTACTCCGATCCCACCCTTCTCTCAGGGTGCGTCTCTCTGTTATAACCATTTTTCTACATTATGCTACGTACTTAACATTTTGTGAGGTTTGAGCGCTTCATATCCCTACAGCAGCTCCTTGGGTAGGGTGACCAGATAAAATCCAGGTCAGGGCTCCTGTAACTTTAACAGTTGTAGAGAAAAGGGAATTTCAGCCAGAGTTATTTGTATGCAATTTGTATGCAGTTAGTCCCTGGTGAAATTCCCTCTTCATCACAACAGTTAAAGGTGCGTGAACTATACTAGAGTGACCATATACAAAAGAAAGCAGAGCCCCTGCAACTTTAACTGTTGTGATGAAGAGGGAATTTCACCAGGAACTAATTGCATACAAATGACACTGACTGAAATTCCCTTTTCTCTACAACTGTTAAAGTTACAGGAGCCCTGACCTGGATTTTATCTGGTCACCCTATCCTTGGGGCCAAAAAGAGTTATGCTCTAGATATGCCACAGTAGGCTAAAATTCACAGGATTGCACATATAATGCTAAAGTGGCATTTCTAAACTTGTAGCTTTAAAAAACAACAACAAAATATATAATAATTATTATTTATTTATTTATTTATTTACTGAATTTCTATACTGCCCAATAGCTGGAGCTCTCTGGGCGGTTTACAATAGTAACTTATTATGCAGAGTTTATTTATCTGAAACATCATCCAAACTTGCAGTGCCTTTCCTCTTGTGGCTGCACAGAAGCAATGAAAAACTATGGGCCTGTTCCGGCAACACACTAAGCCATGGTTAGGCTGTTAATCCTTTTTCAGCAAATGGTTAGTGAGTGTGTTGAAACCGTGGTTATGTAGTCACCATGGTTTAGAATGGTTCATATGACACACTAAGTCATGGTTCATATGACACACTAAGCTATAATGTTTAGCTAGGGTGACGAGATAAAATCCAGGTCAGGGCTCATGTAACTTTAACAGTTGTAGAGCAAAGGGAATTTCAGCCAGGGTCATTTGTATGCAGTTAGTTCCTGGTGATATTCTCTCTTCATCACAACTGTTAAAGTTGCAGGGGCCCTGCCTTCTTTTGTATATGGTGACTCAAGTATAGTGCATGCACCTTTAACTGTTGTGATGAAGAGGGAATTTCACCAGGAATTAATTGCATACAAATGACACTGGCTGAAATTCCCTTTTCTCTACAACTGTTAAAGTTACATGAGCCCTGACCTGGATTTTATCTGGTCAGCCTACTTTAGCTCTACATGCTTAACTACCGTGGCTTAGCATGTTGTCTGAACAAGGCTTTTAGTAGATTCAAGCTACTAGTATACAGGATAAGCAAACCTTGAACAAAACCAAAGGAATGCAGATTGTTGTTTTTAGATTACTAAAAGGGAATTATAACATTTAAACCAGACAAAACAATGGCTTCAGTCTGCAAAGTAGATCTCTTGCACACAGTGACTGTGTTCATTTCAGTTAAATTCAATCAATTTAGTTATAGTTGTAGTTTTGAGCCAAAACTGGCATTAATGTTTCACTGTGATGGATCTATATTTCTCTCCCTTTAGTTTTACTAATTTGGAGTTGTGGTCTTACTTGCAGGCTTATACAAACAATGGCAGAAGAGGAGGTGCGGTTAAACTTTTAGAATGCCTGGGTAGGTCAGATAAGGAAAACTGGCCTAAAACCTTCCAGCTGGCCCTGGAGCAGGCTGAATGTAACACTGAAAGCAAACTGTGGGACTCGAAAGGAGGTACTGCTGGGCCTTTGTTTCACTTTCTGCACCATTACTTTGGGAGTTTAAAGGAGGAGTCTTCCCTCATGCAGGAGCCTTCCCTCATGGTGTCCTCCAGATGCCTTGGGCTACAACTTCCATCATCCTCGGAATCCTCAGGATGATGGGAGTTGTAGTCAAGCACATCTGGAGGGCACCAGGTTGGTGAAGGCTGACATACGAAGTATGGAACATAGAGGGAAATGGCAAGACAAGACAAGGAGTTCAGAAGTCTGGAACTCCTTAAAACAGAAAAAAGATTTAAAGTCCTGATTGAACGGGTCTCATACACTTTGCAGCTTTGGTCATCCACATGTCAGGGAGTACCTTGTTCCCTTGACAGTTGACGAATGCTCAGTATGCATGAAAAAGAGTCATCGAGAGAGGCTCAGGCCTTTGAAATCCCCTGACATACACCACTGATCCAGACTAAGACTTCTGCTTAACAAGTTGGCAGATGTTCTGGCACCTAAGGTGGAAAACCAAATTCACATCTTCCAAAGCTATTGTGCCTGGTTATGTGCAGGAATTTATATATTGATCATGGTCGCTTTTTAAAATGTTTAGACTGCATTCCCAAGAGTATGCAGAATGTGTAGTTTTTATTGGGATTGATAGCTTTTACAGTGCGTTCTTATTATAAGTCACCTTAAAAATGTTTTGGGCGAGACAGGATAATTTTTTAAAAAAACAAACAGTTCACTAGCATAGTTGTATAGCTATGTTTGTTTGTGTGGGATATTCGTAATACACATAAAGCAGTCATATGCTACCACCCTGAGCCTTCAGCAAATGCTGCGCTATTTCATTATAATTATGAGAACTAGAAACTTCGTGATGTTACTGGGAAACCCAAATTCCACACCAAATTACTGTTTTTATACTACTCATGTTTTGTCCTAAATTGATGATGCGATGACAGGAATCCTATTTGAGAGTTGCTTACATAGTAGACTTACTGAGAGAAATGATTTCGTTTGCCCTGCTACGCCCCAAAAATAATGAAAATTATACTGCAAATATTAAATATTAGGCTGACCATATGAAAAGGAGGCCAGGGCTCATGTAACTTTAACAGTTGTAGAGAAAAGGGAATTTCAGCCAGTGTCATTTGTATGCAATTAGTTCCTGGTGAAATTCCCTCTTCATCACAACAGTTAAAGTTGCAGGGGCCCTGCCTTCTTTTGTATCTGGTCACTCTAGTATAGTGCCTGTAACTTTAACTGTTGTGATGAAGAGGGAATTTCACCAGGGACTAATTGCATACAAATGACACTGGCTGAAATTCCCTTTTCTCTACAACTATTAAAGTTACATGAGCCCTGGCCTCCTTTTCATATGGTCACTCTATTAAATATGCTTCTTTATATTGTATTCAGGTAATGGCAATGACACAGATGTTGAAATGTTAGATGAAGATGAGGACAACAGTGTCCTCATTCAGTTACAATACTCTGAAGAAGCGGAGTCTGACGATCTCAGCGAAAGCCCATGTTCACCTTCAGGTAAGGCCATCTGAAAACGGTGTTAGCATTAGCATTCTGTATTCTAATAAATTTTACAAAAACGTGTTTTGTACGGTATGTGCACAACCAAATGTCCAAATCATGGGTTGGGAGCATCAAGGATATTCTAGTATCATAAGGATAGGGCACTAGGCTCAGGATTTTCCAGTGTAGGTGCCTGAGTTTGGCAGGAGGCATGGAAGGGACATGGTTGAAAGTGGCTTGGGATGGGGCGGGAGAACCCCAGCTGCCTGGCCTTTGTGCAAAACTACAAACCTGACTGAAAGTCCATAGATGGGACAAATCAGCAGGCATGGGGTTAGATCTAATCTTCGTCATACTTAGAGTAGACCTGTTGAAATCAATGGGACTTTAGTTAGACATGACTAAGTTAAATCTTACTGGTTTTATCAGATCTACTCTAAGTATGACTAAGTCTAGGCTGACCAGATAAAATCCAGGTCAGGGCTCATGTAACTTTAATAGTTGTAGAGAAAAGGGAATTTCAGCCAGTGTCATTTGTATGCAATTAGTTCCTGGTGAAATTCCCTCTTCATCACAACAGTTAAAGTTGCAGGCACTATACTAGAGTGACCATATACACAAGACAGCAACCCAATGATGCTAAACGGATCCTGAGTGAACTGCTGGAGTGTAAGGTGGCTGTGTGTGTGAGAGTGTGGTGGTGGTGTAGGTGTGTGTGGGGGGGGAGCACCTTCTAAAAGTGTTTTATTAACTTGTCCAGAGTTCAAGGCAGTAGGCTCATGTGTGGGTAGTCAAAGCAATATATTAGTCTTATTCTGATGCTATGCATGCTTACATGGAAGTAAGTCTCATTAAAATTCAGCAGTGCTTACTTTGCAGCCTTAGGGTGTGAATGACATGTGATTCCCAAACTACATGAAATTCTCATGGGATATGTATCTCCTTTTCTTCTTTCCCTTACCCTAAGGCAGCCTTCTCCAAACCTGTTGCCCTCCAGATGTGTTGGACTGCAATTCCCAGCATTCCCAGCCAACATGACTAGAGAGCACAAGGTTGGGGGGGGGAAGCTGCCTTAGAGATCCTTAGCTTTATTAGCAAGGCCCAGTGCATTATATTCAGCACCTTCTCCAAACTGCAGCCTCCAGAATTCTTTCAGAGAAGCATCTATCATATAGTATTTTAGAAAAATGCTTGCAAGCTACTGTCTTACCTTGAAAAGTCTGAGCTTCTTGACTTCTGAATGAGGTGAAAGGGGATGCATCCTTTGGCTTAGACTTGTGTAAGCAATCTTATTAACCAGCCACCATGCTTGAATACTTGATTGCAACACCCAGATAAACCAGACCATAGACTCAGTTTGGGGAAACCTTTTCATTTATCAGTGTACAAATACGTCATATGTCCCACAGTTTCTTTGCACACTGGTCATTTTATATTTAGTATTTCTGATTAATTGATGTTAGTCCATGTTTTGTGCTAATAAGATCCTCTCACTTCTGTGCCAATCTGAGGTGTTAAGTTTTCCAACCCAGGATTTGAAATCATCTTTATTTCTGGAACAGAACTCAGGAAGGGAAGGCGAATTGCCAATTTACCACTGAACCTAAGGCTGTCTACATTAGTCTTTGTTTGCATATCCCTTTTGCTTGTTGCTGTTCAGATGCACACCCTGTCATCCTGCTTTTAGCGCAAAAGGCCCCAAACCTTTCCTTTAATACCCATCAGAAGTAACAGGTTACAACTACAAGAGAAAACCCTTGAAACAGAACTCAAATCTATTCTATTTCTGCATTGGATGAATTTTAATTTATTTAGCAATTTATGCCCTGCTTTTTCATGCATGTATTGGAATTCCCGTACCCACAGTCACTGTGGATTGGGACTAATATATTTGTTTACCTTGCACATCATTGGAGGGGCCCATAGCTCAATGGTAAACCACCACATGTTTTGCAAGAAAATGCCCCAGGTTCAATCCACGGTATCTCTATGTGGGGTTGGGAAACACCCATGCCTGAAGCCCAGGTGAGCTGCTGCCAATCAGGGTTGACAATTCTGAACTAGATGAACCGATAGTATGACCAGGGTAAGGCAGCCTCCTATTTTTCCTAGGTCACTATTTATGTTAGTTGGTAATCCATTTAAAATGTAACATTTAATCAGTGGCCGCTCAAAATGCCTTGTGATGTTTGTATTTCTAGGTGCCTCTCAGCAATCCATCTTTGTTCCAAAGGAGGCTAGAAGCTACCAGACTGAACTTGCCCAGCCTGCTCTCAGTGGCAAACACACCGTAATTTGTGCCCCTACTGGTAAGACCATATTGTTTCTGAATCACGATGATACTTGGAAGTGGGCTTTTAAAAATGTTGTATGTGGTTTTATAGTTTATTTTAGGTTTTGTTTTAGAAGGGGGATAAGGAAAATTGCCGGGAATCGCCAAAGGACTTCCTTTTTTTTGTATTTTCCAGGGTGGAGATCTGAATGGTTTGTTTATCTCATAATCATGCCTCTGGTGCCCTGCAGAATACTTTACATGCACAGGGTCCCAGTTTCAATTCCTGACATCTCCAGTTAAAAAGGATCTTAAATAGCAGATTGGACATCTCTGCCTGAGGCCCTGGATAGCCGTTGTCAGTCGGTCAGAGCAGACAGTCCTGGACCAGAGGGAACAATAGTGTGATACCATATAAGGCAGCTTCATGTCTGTTCATGTCCTTCATTATCTCCTCTGATGGACTCGACAGAGACAAAGCAAGAGTATTTGGCAGTGCCACAGTGAATGCTGTAAATAGCACATTATTTTATCAAAACATCTGCTTAAAGCCAAAGATTTTTTGCTATCTGGTTACTCCCAGCCCCTCAATTTTAAATTTCTATTTTCATACTTCAGGATGTTTCACCTCTTGTTCCAAATTTTGACTTGGAAAAAATTCTGGAAAATGTTCCTGTGCAAATTAGTCTAATTTGCATCAGGAAAAAAATCATTTTTTCCAGTCATTTTACTTGTATTTTGTAAACAACAAAGCTAAAAAAAAAGTACCCCGTGTTATTTTTTTGTCCCAATACACCACAAGTAGTTGACTTGAAATATTTAAGGAAAATGATAGCATACCTACAGAGCAATCTTGTATTTGTCTACTCAGACATAAGCCCGCTTTTCCCCATTTCCATGCTTCATTTCCCGACCACGGAGAGGTAGCCAGTGCTGTTCTATCCACCCACCTATGAGAGGTGGGGTGAAGGGCAGGAATCATGGTTGCCTGGCATAAGAACATGGTCTTGAATGTTATACTGTGTAGAATGTTGTACTGGCATACTTGTAAAAGTTTAAAAACTTACATTGTTTAATTTCAAGAAAAAAAAATAAAAGAAAAAATTAAGAAAAAACAAAGGTACTGAAAACTGTTGACACCAATAATTTTTAGCAAGCTAAAGCACTGTGAACGATACGCTGACAACTACTCATGTATTTCAACAAAACTCAGCTCTCTTCCACTGAAGTTGTTGGGGTACTTTCACTTCCACTAATTAGGTCCATTTCACACTCCTATGTATTTCAGTGACAAATGCATGTTCTTTCATCTTCTTGTAGGGATAATGATCTAGAAACATTCATTACAACTTTGAAACTGGCAAACTTGCCTAAGATAGTGTTGGCAATTGGCATGCGTCCATGTCAGTTGAACTTATGAAATGGAAACTTTTCTAAATGAACTTACGAAGTGACAATTTTTCCATGGAAAAATAAGCACTGGTCATTTTTCTGGGAAATTTCTGTTGAAAAATGTCCACCCCACACCTCTGGTTCAAAGTGCTGGTTCCACAAACATCTCGGGAACTAAGGAGCCTATCTACACATGCAGGATAAAACACTTTGAAAATTTTTGGAAACTGTATATGGAGTGTGTCCTGGGCCCCAACAGTTCTCAAAACTGTTATAAACCGTTTTAAACCGTTTTAAAGCAGTAGTGTAGATAGGCTCAAGGTTGGTATTACTCTCACGTTGCAGCTGGGATAACTGAAGCTGAGCTGCTGAAGGGTTTGCCTACGGCCATCTTGTAAGTTCATAACTTGAATCTGGCGTTTGCCCCACTCATGATTTAGATTCTTAGCCATGAGACTACTACAAGATCAGGTCCTCAACTGGTATATGGAAAAAATACCCATCTTATCGATAGGTAGTATGTAAGATGCAGAAATATGCAAAAGTACTTTGTTTCACTATGTTTGCTTTACAAAGAAGTATGTTTGCTTTACAAAGATGCCCAATCAGCCCTTTCTGCTATCTTCATCTTCACAGGATCGGGGAAAACTTTTGTGTCTGTTATGATATGTGACCATCACCTCCGTAACATGCCTGCCGGGCAGAGAGGCAAAGTGGTCTTCCTCGCTACCAAAGTCCCAGTCTATGAGCAACAGAAGGAAGTCTTCCAGGAGCATTTCAAAAGAAGCCAGTACGGTCTGAGTCCTCCCACGTAGCTGTCAATTTGCTTGCTTGGTCTCAAATAATAGCAAGAATGGGCTTTTTAGTATTTGCTTTAAGCAGATCCTATACAGAAAGATGCACTGTACTGTATTAAGGTACATCCCAATCCAAGCAGTTACTTTGAAGTAAGCCCTTGGAAACTCAGTTGGACTTTTAACAGGCATGGCACTGCGTTATAAGCATCTAAATGATGATGCCTTAAAATTACCCTATCAAAAAGTAGCAATTTGTTTTCCAGATATAATCAAAGAATGCTTTTGAGCAGCAGAGTCCATTTTTGCGAGTTAAAATAATCTCAGGGCAATCCTTTATTCATGACTATGGGCTAGTTGGCACATGCATTCACATGGAGGAGGGGAGGTAGCATGGGGATAGGTCTCTCTTCTAGGGCTGGAAAGGCTGATCTTATCCTGATGTTATTTCTGAAGGAGGAGGGGCCTTTTTCTCTTGAACCCCAGATGATTTCCTGCCTTTGTTGTGGGCTGGCAGACTCCAGAAGACGCACATTTGTGAGTGCCCAAAGGTTCCCCAACCTGACATGGTAATGATCTGCAGAGAGACTGGAGTAGAGGGAGATTCCCTCCTCAGTTACTTCTCCCTGGCACACAGGTTGGCCATCTGGAAAGAAAGAGGGAACAGTCTCTCAAATCTAGGGATGCTGTAGAAATTCAAGATGGGCTAAAATGAGTTCAGATTGCTAAGAAACTGACCTGCGGAATCTGCTGCAGACCAGCCTCCCCAGGGCGCGCGGAACTTGCAGACTTCTGGATTTAAAATTCCCCCCTTAATTTATGCAAATTTATTCACAGGAAAATGTGCAACTTTCTGCTGAGAATATGCCATGCTGCAAAATATATATGTGTGTGTGGGGGGGAAACGAATGGAATGGGGGGCAATACGCGAAATGTTATGTTCCATCAAAAACTATACGTAAATTCTTGCAAACTTTCTTACAGAATGATTTTTGTATTTTTCCACGTGATGGAAAAAAAATGGAAACTGGCTGTGAATGGACGCTTAGAATGAACAGCACTGTACAATCCACGAAACGCATTTGGGGCAGATTTCACAAAATCCAAACATCCCTACTCATAGTACCATTTCCTCCTGCCCAACAGTGGCAGGCAGTTTAGCACATCCTGGACCACTGCCACATAGGTGCCAGCCCTTGAACACACTCCCTAGCAGACTGCCTCCTGCTCCCTCTGCTAGGCATGTCGCACTGGGTGTGTCCCAGAGAACATGGTCACCCAGCCATTCCAGAGACCTCATGCTAAAAAAGAGGATGCAGCCAGTACACTCTCTCTTGGACAGGAAGGAAGAGCCACAGATGGCAGGATGAATTTAAATTCTCCCCCAACTTCTGTATTTGATCAGGCAGATTGAAGCTCTTTGACCATAGACTGATTCAGTCTTGCCCTATTTATTTTCTTGAGAAGAAATAGGGTTCCTAGAAAGATGTCCCCTCATAAGGGTAGAAACAGTTTTTTCCTCCTGTGGCTGTTCTAGGGAAAGGCCTAGCTGTAGGAGCCACTCCAGTTCCGTCCGCATGCACAGGGGGCACTGCAGTCCAGGAACGTTCATAGCTCCTGTTCAACAACAACAACAACAACAACCTTTATTTACAGTCAATAGACCATAGCATATTGAACAAACATGTTCAAGCTGTCACCTGGCATGCATTTGTTCTCCTAGCCATTATCACAGGTCTATTCACAAGAGACAGAACTTGAAGGTACTGGTGAGACACGCGAGATACCGCTGTGAGTCAGTTACTAAGTTAGGGAGATTCAGAGAACGCTAACTCCCTTCTTGTTGTTAGAATTAATGCTTTCAGAAAATACTTGACTAGTATTTCACAATATTAAACTAGCTAATAGACCAAATCTCTTTTGACTAATCAAATGTTCAGCTCTAAAAAAATCACCTTTGTTCTAATATCATTTGCTGACTTAACGAGCTATGGCTCAATTAAAATGTTCACTCTTCCACTGAAAGTTTTTCTGTAACGTAGTAGCAGGTGCACCCACCACGATGTAGATAACAATGCATATGACACTTTAATTGCAAAATCTCTTCCCTTCAAAATACTTGTTACCTCTCAATAATTCTTACATCCCATTATTCCTTCCTCGCCAATTATTTTTTACACTCCTGGAGACACAAATGCTAGGAGAGATAGAAAAGAATTTAGATAGAACTAGGTATTGATACTTTTCATGTTTCATGATTACTTTTGCAGAATTTTGATTTTTTTTTCTTCTCATGGTTTTAGACTAATGGAATGTTCAAAGTGAGCTGTTACTGTTACGAACAATGTCTCTCATTTCCTTTCCAGCTATACTGTTGCAGGCATATGTGGGGAAATAGCTGCCAACTGCCCTGCAGCTATGATTATTGAGGATAATGATATCACCGTCATGACGCCTCAGATTCTTTTGAATTGTCTCGAGGATGGAACACTCTCTTCCCTTTCATTGTTAACACTGATGATTTTTGACGAGTGCCACAACACTATTGGGAATCACCCCTACAGTGTATTAATGTCCAGGTACTTGGACATTAAATTTGAACAACCTGGCACCCCACTACCTCAGGTAAGCCCCGGCTCTGTCATGGACAGGGTTCGGAATAGATGAAGCCCACTGGAAGCTTTTTCATGTCTTTTAAAAAACTCAGAAAAGTGTGAATGAGCTGTGCCATTTCCCTTTAATGTGTGAAAGAGGCTGGTAGCCCTTTGTGTACCTCCCATGGTGTAAGCGTGTGTGCATATGAACTTCAGATGCCGGCAGTCCCAGGAATGTACCCAGAAATCTGGATAAGGGGATTTTAAACCAGGAGCGAGAAACCTGTGACCCTTCAGATGTTGGACTTCAACCCCCTTCAGCTCCAGCCAGTTTGGCCAAAATCTGGAAGGCCACAGGTTCCTCTACCCTGCACTAAGGTTACACCGTGAGTGATTTTAAGGCAGTGCAAAATACCAAAAGGCTAAATGGAAATCATATATGCATTAAAATATGTAACTTACTAAATAACTTTAATGAAAAGCAATGATAACATTCAAAATGTTGCCAAATGCCAGAGGTCTTGCCTGTCCTTGGGCCTTTTCATGCATTTACTTCTGGAAAGTAGGTGTACCTCTTACGGAGGATAGGTGTACTTCTTACTGATTAACCAGGTAGATTATTGCCTGCATGTTTTACTTGTATCCAGATTGTTCATATTCTGTGCTTCAAAACTTTAAATCTCTCTCTCTCTCTCTCTCTCTCTCTCTCTCTCTCTCTCTCTCTCTCTCTCTCTGTGTGTGTGTGTGTGTCCATGTGTTCATATTGGTGGTAATTCTGTACCAAGACAATCCATACTTGGCCTCCAGAAAGAGCATCATTCTAGTGTAAATAGGGCAGATTAAGCACATTTGTAGACTTACTCCTGCTTTGCATATATGTACCATGTCATAGTCATTGGGAATGGCAAGGAGCTATACAAATGAAATCTTGCAGGGAATCCCTCTGGCTTCTGAGATTTCAGCTGGCTTTGGCCACACATTTTAATATACACACACACATTCTATTTTTGGGGGTAAGAAAAGAATGAATATCAAATTAATAAAGACAATTAGGGCTAGAAACTCTCTTTTTGAAAAGTGATAGCTCAGATTCTCAGGAACCTGACTTTTCTGTACCCCAAGCCCATTCCTGTGGCTTTTCTAATCTTCCTTGGGATCATGGTTTACACACCTTTAATTATTTCTTTGTAAGTAAAAGGTCTAAAGTGAAAATGTTAGGAGATGCCTGGTATTACTTTGTGGGTGTGTGGCAAACTCTCATGTGCTCCCTCGTGTGGCAGAGTCACAGGACTCTGCCTGGAGGAGGCATAATTGATATTTTATAGATGATACGCCCCCTTTCTGTCCTCTTCACTCTTGCTTCTTATTTTGTGTCTGAACACTTAGGGGGTGCCTATAAGATGGCGCTTTGCTCACTGATTCCCTGTCGCATCACTGCTTTGAGACAGAATCGATAGAATTACATGGCGGGAGGGAGTGCGGGCTATCTAGCCATGAAAAACCGCAGCGCTGTTGTCAGATGGCAGGAATTGGGAGCAAAGCAAGGGACTGCAAAACTCCCAAACCTTTTTTTTTGCTTGCAACTCTGCAGAGCTTTGAAAGTTATTTAATGGGACAGGACCTTCATTTAATATGAGCTGCCCATTCGGCTTGTCAAGCCCTTCCCCTGCCCTGCGTTCCCGCGCTTACCCTGCACTGGGATCTGCCTAGAGCTACGCCCACGTTATTAAGCCAGACTGAAGCCACGACTGACAGATGAAGAAGCAATGTGGTGACATTGGAGCAATTGAAAAAGTCGCAGTAAAATGATACTTCGAAAAGCGCAGTTTCGCGGGGGAAACCCCAATGTGGCTACGAGTTGGTCACTGCATCATTTAAACAGCGGTGTGCAACTGCACGGCCACAATGGGTTATATAGAGTGTATAGACAAGCCCTTAGACTGAGTCTTCTCAAGCAAAGGTTTCTCTTAATTCATGTGCAGCATTTAGCTTTAGTTTAAGCAGTAAGCAAATAAATGCATTCAATGTGTGCTCAGATTGTAGGATTGACAGCTTCTCTTGGAGTCGGCAATGCCAAGAACTTGGGGGAAACCATGGAGTACATTTGCAACATTTGTGCCTCGCTCAATGCTGAAGCCATATCAACAGTCCGAGAGAACACAAAGGACCTGGAGGAAATTGTCTACAAGCCCCAAAAATGTAAGTGGCCGTTGCAGCTGTTATCTTTCTGAAGGAGGGAGCTTGCCATCAGTTTGGCTCATCTGTACTGGAATGTACAGTGCCCCCCCATGCCTGACCCACATCTGTCTGCACTATAAATCGGAGTGGACCCTTTTGGAGTAAGTGATAATGGCATGGGGTCGACCCCTGCTATGCACTTATGTTTCAAGTTGGCTTGTTCTTCTTGCATGCTCTAGTGATTCTATTGGGACTCCACGTTGGGAATGAACTGCCCTAACTGCCATTGTTTTTGAAGTCAACCTGCAGTCTTATTCATGGCAGCCCACATGTTGCTATTGCACAGTGTCATTATAGGCGGCATTTCTGTCTTCATAACTTCAGTGAACTCTTCTATGTTGGGGCCTGTTCCACTTCCTGCCCCTTGTGGACCCACTTGATAAGATTTAAAAGTCCTGATGATTGGACCAAAGCTCCAACTAATCCCGCATCCTGTTTTCAGCTATGACTTGCCAGATGCCTCCAGTAGGCCCACAATGATCCTAGCAACTGAGGCAGCAGTACAGACCAGCCCCATGGCTGTGATAAGACAACATAGCTGTGCTAACAGGTTCATGAACCAAGCTACTGTGCCATCGTTACAAGTGTGATTTGAGAAAGACACTGTCCTTCAAGCCGGGTAGCCCATTCAGCATGGGAGAGTGTCACTTGGTTGTAGCTGCAATGTCAGTGTAAGAGCAGCGTCTCCCACTTTATAAGGGCTGCATCTTATTTTGGCTTGAGGACCTCTAATAGCGACAGATGATCAGGTTCCAGGTAATAACATATTTGCTAATGATTGTTTATTTTTCTTACTGCAGCGATTAGGCTTGTTAGGAAATGTCCCCCAAATCGCTTTGTGGAGATTATTTTACGCATGATGTCTGAAACTGAAGGATTGGCAAGAAAACTGTATGCTATAGGTAAGAGAAGCCTTGGTGATGCCATTCTTATGTTACATCTCTATAATGTCTTTGTTGAGGTAGCCATTATTCTTCCAATGTCCTGAGTAAGAGCAACCTTTCTATCCCTTCAATCTTAGTACCACCATCACCATCACCACCAGCATTTTAACTACCTTTTTCTTTGTTTGTCTTTTCTACTCACTTTTTTTCTGTTTAGCTTCTATTTACCAATTGTAATTCATTGATCTCAGGGTTGTATGTAGCTCTTGTAGCTGTAATGACAGTAGACCTGTTTTTCTTCTTTCCCTATTAGATACTTTGTCTCACATCAAGAGCAGGAGTTTTGGAACCCAAAAATATGAACAGTGGATAGTTGAAGTACAGAAGAAATGCAGTGTGTTAGAGCTGTCAAATAAAGAGGAAGAAAGCAGGATTTGCAGGGCTCTTTTTATTTACACAGCGCACCTCCGGGTGAGTGACTACCCTGTCCTCAGAAACCAACACTCTTTCCTCCACTGTGCTTCGTGGAGTGAATGGAGAAGAACGTGTTTTGCTTGCCTCGCTACTTTGGCTTGACATTACTATGGTCACTGATGAAATTCCATACTTCCCAGTGTCTGGAACAAGACCACATCCTCATCTGTGTGGGGTGGAAGGGCTAAGGATCAGTACACAGAGTACAACCAGGCCTTAGAAAGAATTTTTCTGCTCTCGGTGGCAGATGTTTCTGTGAACCAGCGTAACATGTGATCAGGCAGATTTCGCCATGCCATCTCCAACTTCTTCTTTAAATGAGAAGGGTGGGAGACCTCTTGAGAAAATTGCCTAAATTATATGGTGAGCTGATACGCACAAACTACTTTCTGTAAGAGGGGTTTAAAGAGGGACTTGTTTGGCAGTTGGCAGCCATTTTGGATGTATCAACTCTCAGGAACCTCTCTAGGTTCTTTTATTTTGGTACTTGGGGGACACCAATGTAATGTTGATTATTTCAGAGGCCCGTAATTATACATTTGAAGGTTTCTTTCCTTTTTCCTTATGAGCACCTATCGCGGTCTGTTTTCAGAATGAAATATATGTTGTTGCTGAACCCATAAGCTGGGTGTGTGCTATAAAAAGCATTTGAAATTTTCTTTAAACCCAGAAATATAACGATGCCCTCATTATTAATGAAGATGCACGTACCAAAGATGCACTGGCTTATCTGAAGGAATTCTTTGAGAATATGCGAAGTTGGGGACTTGATGAAATTGAAAAGCAGTTGGCATCAAACTTCGAAGGTATTTTGTAGAAAAAGATAGCCTTGTTCAACATGTTATGCCAAAAATGTGTATAATAATAATTCTAACAATAAGCAGCATGATAACATTTGTATTCCCACAATGCAGTATAGACTTCATTTTTGGGGGCAGCTGACATTTTAAAATTTATTTTAAAATATTTATATATTATCTTTCCCTGGCTCAAAGTGGTTTACAAAAAGTGCAGTACCACTCCATAAAACTATAGTTGAACAAGAAAATTTAAAACGTGGCAACAAAACAGATGCAAACAGCTCAGGTGTAAATATAAATGCTTTTAATATAAAGATTAATTTTAAAGTCTAGTCTAAAATCTATTTTTATTTAAACCAATGTGAATGTGGAATCAATGCTTTTTTCTTTTCATTGTAGGCTTTTTTGTTATATAAAACTCCATGAAATCTAACGTTAAGGATACAATCAAAATTAATAAATGTAAATTTTAACTTTATAGATTTCTGTCAGAAGTGATATACTGTATTTCACCGAATGTAAGACACCATTGAATGTAAGATGCACCTTAATTTCAGGGCCACCAGCAGGGAAAAAGCTTTGCATTGATTCTAAGATGCACCTTAATTTCAGCACCCCTTCCCCCCTCCCCACTCACCTCCATCACTGTCGCCCGTCCTTGCTGCTGTCGCCACTGCTGCTCCGCGCCTCTACCAGCGCTCACTTCCGCCTGGCAAGGCGTCATTCCCAGTAATGAGGTGAGCGTTGCCAGCGGCATGGAGCAGTAGTGGTGGCGGCAGCGAGGATGGGTGATGGCGATGGAGGGGAGGGGAGGGGGAGGGTTAGGGCCCCACAACTTCCCCCTCCCCCTTACATTGATTACTGCTGCCTTGGTCTGGGAAGGCTTCAGTACTGGGAAGGAGGCTGAGATCTCCCGAGATCTCCCGAGATCGCGGCCTCCTTCCCAGTACTGAAGCCTTCCCAGTCTGAGGCAGCAGCGATCAAGGTAAGTGGGGAGGGGAGACTTCTGACTGGCTTTGTGGGGTCCCTTGGGACCCGCTAGGGTGAGTCACAGGTAGGGGGGGGCATGCAGAGCCCTAGTACCTTCTGCAAAATGCAGGAGAAATCCTGCGATTCTAAGTTGCTATCGATTCTAAGACTCACCCCATTTTTACAGATGTAAACATGGGAGAAAAAGTGTGTCTTAGAATCGATGAAATACGCTATGGCAGTGCATTTTAGAGACAGAGATGTGGGAAAAGTGAATTTGGAGTATAAGTTGGAAACAAAGGGCTAGTTCTCGTGAGATAGTAAACTTGTATCTGGCCTGTACCATTTCAGACTGCAGATATTGACCTATATGATTGACTGCTCCTCTATACCAGGAAATGTCCCTGCATATAGGAAAATCGCATGCTGGGGAGAAGGCTTAGCTTCCTGTAACTTCTTTCAAGAAGGAAACGTTTTTTTATTTTGTTTCTTTGGTATGGTGGAGCATTGTTATGCAAGTCCTTACCTACAGCCTGAAGTGGTGCAACCCGGTCCAGATGTTTCTCAGTGGCCCTGTTCAGACAACATGCTAACCCAGCTAGCCCTTTTGCACCAAATGCTTAGTGAACATGTTTAAACTGGTTATGTAACCACCACACTAAACCATAATGTTTAGCTCAAGGTACTTAGCCGCTGTGGCTTAGTGTGTCATCTGAACAGGATCACTGAGAATGAGGTGATAAACGTCTGGAACACCTGATGGAATTTTGGCATTTGCAGCCTTCTGAGTGGCTGTGGTATGGGGTATATGCAGAGGAGAAAAATAACAGCAAGAGAACCAAGGAGATGCAAAGCTGGCTTGGCCCTTAGCTGGTGAAACTCACTCACATGGTTGTTGTGAGAATGAAACAAGATCACCCAAATTGTTCAGCATCCATGAGGTTAAGGGTGAGATGCAAATATTGCATTGACCTGATTCACATGTAACAGCAATTGTAGATTAATTAACCCAAGAATTGCCAAAATCTAGTAGGGGCAAGCAAGTGCATTGTATCCGATACACTTGTCTCTTCCATGTTTAAGTAACAACACATGATTGCTGTGATGTCTGTGATGCTTGCATAATGTTGAAACCTGAATACTCTTGATTGGTTAGGGGTTAAACAGCCCAGAGTTAACCCATGGTTTATTGTTGGGTTATTCTTCAAATGCACTTTCTCCACATCTCTGTTTCTCAAAGGCGCTGCTTCAACTCCTCCTGCTACTTGTCATTTCTGACAAAAGCATAAAGGAATGGCAGCTCCCTTTAACCCAGAATATCTGGGTTCGTACATCACGCTAACAAACTATGAATGGAGAATTGTAGGTTATTAATTGAAAGAGAAAGAAATGAGCGGATTGGACTCAGCTTGCTGTTTCCCACTAGATTTTAGCAATTTGGGGGTTAATTAACCCGATTGCCATTTTGTGAGAACTGGCCTATTGTAAGTCAGTTCCAGTAGGGTTATTTTAGAGAAGTAATTAATAAACGTTTTAAATAAGTAAAATAAAATACATGTGTAGAGCTAGATTTCTGCTTTTTTTCAGGGGGTGAGGGGGGTGTTTCCCTCTCTCACACACATGCACACCTAAATAAAACCTTTTTTTCCAGCTAACTTGCCAGAGCTGAATGCTGCTTCTCAAGATGAATCCTATGAAAATCCCAAATTGGAAGATGTTTCATTTATCCTGGAAGAGGAATACCACTGCAAACCACATACTCGCACTATTCTATTTGTTAAGACAAGAGCACTAGCAGCTGTAAGAGAACTTCTCCTAACATCTAAGATGGGGCATTTTTTTTAAAAAAAATTCCAATCTGTTTTCTCTTTTATTTGAGTTAAAATGTAAATAAATAATATTGGTTTCCTAGCCAATAAGGTTCACACAATTTACAAAAACAATTTCAAACATCTGTTCAATAAAATGACATAAAATGTCAACATAAAATTTACCATCCAAGAACAAGATTGTTCTATTCCTTAGTGTTAACCAAGAGTAACACATTTGGGGTGGGGGGATTTAAGTTCTTGCCTGTATCCCTCAGTCAAAAAGATGGCTGCCAGCCTTACTGGTAGATATTGTGCCTCTGAGCGTGTTGAAGATGTTGGGTTATTTTAGAATCACCAACAGTGCCATCTATTGGGGGGGAGTGACTATTCTCAATCTGCCCAGAGGATTTCTGCTTCAAAGCATAATTTCATTTAGTCCTAGAACAGGCTTTAGTCTGTGTATATTCAGTACTCTAATTTGTTAAGAAGGTGGCTGGCTGATGAGTAGGTAGAATTACTGCAGATTTTTTGCAGAATAGTTTCAGAAAGACATTTCACATTTTTCTGAGTGTATGTGGGGAATGTGTCCAAAACCTCAATTCCACCAATTCTGGAATGAAGCAAGTGAACCATCACAGATCCCAAAAGGCTAGGCATATGGTGAAAAAAAAAGAAGAAAAAGTTTGTAGTTCTATAATCACAAAATTCTGAGACCGAATGAATTTTACAGGCATTGAAGAACTGGATAGAAGAAAGCCCCCAACTTCGACACCTAAAGCCAGATGTGCTGATGGGACGTGGGAAAAGAAATCAGAACACAGGTAAGGGAACTTTGCATACTATTGAAGATGAGCGGGGTGTTAATTATGAACATCACAGTATCTACAACAGGGATGTGGATCCTCCAGTCCATATGCCTAATGTATCCTGCAGAGCTTCTCCAACTGGCATATGGAGCCTCCTTGGCTCTGGAGGAATCCACAGTGTTATCTCTGCCCTGAAATTGGAGAAAACAGTGGGGATGTGGCTGTACTAGACTCGGCCAGCGCTGGGAGGAGCCTCTTCTGAGCAGTGGCAGAGTTATCATTCATGCACATTTTGCCACCTTCAATGGAGATTGTAAAAGGCACCCAAAGGAGGAACCCAGCTTGGTCAGTGCTGGGAGGAACAGTGCATCCAGGCATCAGCTGAGTCCACACATGTTTCACTTCCCTTGAAAGTAGGAGGTGCACAAAGCAGGTACCCAATTCTGCCTGTGCTAGGAGGAGCCACTTCTCCCAGTCACCTGACTCTGCCAGTCCTGGGAGAAGCCATACTCCCAGTGCTGGCCTAATGCGTTTCTCTGTGCTGGAAGAGGCATTTCATTGGGTGTTACCATGCCCATTGATGTCACCTGGCCCACAGAGGGCCTGGTGGAGGGCATTTTACCCTCCCCATGAACTAGTTCTGCACCCCTGATTGAGAATGTTGCAGTGAGAATGTTGCAGTGCAGGGGAGCAAATTCAGCAGAGCTTCTATTGCAAATGGAACTAATTTACAAAATTTCTCTCGGAAAGAAGCTAGTGGCATTTGCACAATACTAGGTATCTTAAGACTAATTTTCAAAAGTGTATGTTTTGAGACTTTTTGGTTGTGAATGTGAAATGTTTGAAAATATGTAGAACACATTAGCTGAAAAGGTCTGAAAAGAAGAGCATTTTCCAGTGGTAGAGATGTTTGCATTATTTCCCTAGTTCCTCTACATTGCGGGTGGCCAGAACATCAGTTGTTATCTACCAGTGGCTCTCAGGGCCTCTCCCTGTTGATTGCGAGGGTTGTGGTTGGCACCAATCATCAGTCTCCAACAATCACCCCATCTCAGTCATCACCAGCGTCTGTACGGTAAAGGGAGGCAAGAAAGAACAGCTAATGTGCCAGGAGAGAAGCATCTCTCTCTCTCTCTCTCTCTCTCTCTCTCTCTCTCTGAATAGCTTTTCAAATATACAAAAGCAAGTGGGAGAAAAGATGAGAGTGAGAGAAAATGTAAGAGGAAGTAAGGAAGTGTATGTGGGAGTGAGAAATTAGATAATTTAATTGTGTTCTTTTGATCACAGTATTTCAATTATTATGGTGTGATTTAGAAGCAGTTCCAGTGTTCCAAGGTGGAGCTTCTGGGCATTGGTTGAAAATATGCCCTACTTTAGGGTGACCAGATAAAATCCAGGTCAGGACTCATGTAACTTTAACAGTTGTAGAGCAAAGGGAATTTCAGCCAGTGTCATTTGTATGCAATTAGTTCCTGGTGAAATTCCCTCTTCATCACAACAGTTAAAGGTGCAGGGGCCCTGCCTTCTTTTGTATATGGTCACTCTAGTCTAGTGCCTGCACCTTTAACTGTTGTGATGAAGAGGGAATATCACCAGGAACTAATCACATACAAATGACACTGGCTGAAATTCCCTTTTCTCTACAACTGTTAAAGTTATATGAGCCCTGACCTGGATTTTATCTGGTCAGCCTACCCTACTTTCTTTGGCCCAGTTCAGAAGTAATTAAAGCCTGGCTATGTGAAAAGCCTGCATGAGCCTCAAGCTCTTGTGTTCCTCCCTCCCTCTCATTTGCACACCAGAGGAGACTGAAAGCACCATCATACCTAATTTGCCCCCTTGGTTTTCCTCCACATTTTTTTTTACCTCTGATGCATAAGCGCGTCAAGCTTATGATCCCTTTCACCTGAATACCTGCTCTTTCGCTCCTTCGCTCGTTTGCTCTTCCACTCGACTTCACCCTGCCCCGTCTCTTTCTCCCTCCAGTCAGGTCCGGTCAGATGAGCATTTCAACCAGACCGCCTTTCTGCCTGGCAAAAATGGAATGATCCTTTAGTCTGGCTCTTTGAGGGCATCAAGGGAGTACAATCCTGTCTCTGCAGAGATTCGGGCATTGTATGATTTTAAAAAATGCTTTAGAGCCTAGGGTGCAATGTTTGGGTTTTATATTGAGGCTTGGAGTGGCTGCTGGGATCGCTTTTCCCTGCCAGGACCTGATGCAATCCTTTTCAGCCAACAGCAAGACTCCTGTCACAGCACATGCTCCCAATTCCTTTAAATCTACATGGAGGCTTAAAGGCACATTAAATGCGCTTAGGGAAAATAATCCAGACTTTTAGTGTTCTAGGAAAAAACAGAAAAGGCTGGGGAAGAGGCAGGGTGTTAGCAGGACAGGCACGGCATCCTGTGAGGACCGTGCTGCAAATCCGCACACCAGGTGTCGCGGGAGTGCACTAAATCGCTGGTGTGATGGAGCTCTGAAGCTTTCTGGTTTTTCTTTTAAAGTAACCACAGTTCTCTTTGACTATGATTAGTGAGGCTAAGTCAGACTCAAAGCATGGTACTGAATGCTGAGCATATCAAGGTTTTGTGCCACAGAGAGCTCAGTTCTATACCACTTGAATTAGGTTGACCATATGAAAAGGAGGACAGGGCTCATGTAACTTTAACAGTTGCAGAGAAAAGGGAATTTCAGCCAGCGTCATTTGTATGCGGTTAGTACCTGGTGAAATCCTCTCTTCATCACAACAGTTAAAGTTGCAGGCGCTATACTACAGTGACCAGATACAAAAGAGGGCAGGGCCCCTGCAGCTTTATCTGTTGTAATGAAGAGAGAATCTCACCAGGTACGAATTGCATACAAATGATACTGGCTGAAATTGCCTTTTCTCTACAACTGTTAAAGTTACATGAGCCCTGTCCTCCTTTTCAGATGGTCAGCCTAACTTGAATTAATTTGCACCATCTCTCTCTGGCCCTTTCCACATCAGGCTTTTTGCCTGGGATGGCCCCTGGCTGCTCCCTGTGAGCCGATGGTGTGTATTAGATACTCCCAGGATTGCCCTCCCTCCCTCCTTGTGCGGCAATGGTGTGTATTAGCTACTTCCGGGATCGCCCTCCCTCCCTCTACACCCCTATGGTGTAGAAAGGGCCTCTCTCTGTCGGTCTGTCTCTCTGTCTCTGTCTCTCTCTTTCTCTCCCCCCTCCTCCTCTCTCTCTCTTGCATACTTTTCCAGGTATTTTGCTGTGATGGGCAAGGAGCTATGCAGTACACACCAAGCCACTGGAAAACCTATTCAGTCACCCCTCTACTTTCACATAATTCAACAGGCATCGTCCATGCACTTTTAAGTATATATTTTCAGCTTTTTGGGCTAGAACTGTGCTCTGTGTGTGTGTGTGTGTTTTAATGGAGCTCAGATTTTCAGAAGTTGGATTCCTCCACTACCATGTTCTGTGCCTTTTATGTGCTCTTGTGTCGTACACAGAGCTGTAAAGAATGTTAATGCCTGCATCTATAGCTTTCATTCTGTTGATGACCTAGATTCTCCTCTGTCAACCCTATTTTAGGCATGACCCTCCCAAATCAAAAGGGCGTCTTGGACTCCTTCAAAACTGATGGGGACAGCAAGATGCTCATAGCTACTTCTGTTGCTGATGAAGGGATTGACATTGCTCAGTGCAACCTTGTCCTGCTGTATGAATATACAGGCAACCTCATCAAAATGATACAAGTCAGAGGTAGGTTAGCAAACCATGAGAAAAAGGTGTTGGTGTTCAATTGTGGTGGCTGCAGGTTGGCTGTTGCAGCCTAGGCTAAGAGGACACTATCAAATGTGTAGTTGTCCAGTTTGTGTTTGGGAACAGGCATTTCAGGATTCAATTTGTAGATGTGCTTCCATCTGAATGAAACTGGTTTTATGGACCCATAATGGGATGGAGAAGGTGGTGCTGTTTGTGTGTTATTAGAGTTAACAGATTTTATTACATTAAGTGGTTTATAAACGTTAGTAAATAAATAAAGTTATTTATTAAGTGCTCAAAACAGAAACTGACATAATTAGGTCCAGAATGGCTTACAGTCCAATAGAGAGAGCGAGAGAGAAGAAAGCGAGAGACTGCAAACATACACATGCATATACAGAATTATGTACATTTAGGAATAAGGTGGGGGGGGCAGAAATGTAGGGTTTAACAGGGTCATTTGCTTTGCTCAGAAGTCAAGCTCACTTTTATGCTTTGCTCTTCATTGTATTCCTGCTCTACATATGATGGCACCTTCCTCATACTGATGAGAGCCAGAAGGCTGGGCTGATCGCTGCTTCTGTCTTCCCTAGCTCTATGGCTTAAACCTGTTCTCATGTGCCACCTCCAGGTCGCGGAAGGGCAAAAGACAGCAAGTGCATCCTTGTGACTAGCAAAAAAGAACAGGAGGAGAATGAGAAAAATAACATGTTTAAGGAGAAGATGATGAATGAAGCCATTAGGATTGTGCAGGATTGGGAGGAGAAAATATTTGCACATAAGGTGACTCATTTTTGTCTTTGTCTTTACTCTGTTTGGTTTATGAAGGGGAATTCTGTAGCTCAGAGCTGGAACCCTTTCGTGAAAGAGGTGAGCAGCAGCACATTCAAGGGTAGGCTGTAAGACTCTGTTGGCCCCTGACATTCTGTTTACTCATTGCTGCCCAAGCTTTCATGCCATCAGAGCATTCCCTGTGTCGAGCTGGGTTTAGGCCATTAAAACCCAGAAATATCATGACTTCTGAGAACTTACTTTAATTTTGATTACTTATAAAATCATTTTTATAACACTTTTCAACCCCAAGAAGGCCACCCAAAGTAGTTTACACAACAGAACAAAATATCACCAAACAAAAATGAAAATGAAAAGTTTACAACCAAAAGGTTTTGATTGATATCGGAGCCATAGAACCAGTACCACATCAAGAAAAATCCTCATGTGTTTATCTTTTTCGTGATGCCCCCAAAAGAAGGAACCATATTGGACCTCAAACATCTCAACAGATCCATAAAATACAGACAGTTTTGCATGGAGACACTCCAGACAGTCAAGGAAGTCCTCTACAAAGGAACTTTTCTGTTGTCAATCTACCTGACTGAGGCCTATCTTCACATTCCAATCTCTGCACACCACAGAAAGTTCCTCATATTCACCTACCAAACCCATCACTTCCAGTATAAAGTGATGCCTTTTGGCTTAACCTCGGCCCCGTGAGTCTTCAGAAAAGTTATGGTGCCCCTAATTATGGTGCATCTAAGACCTCTCAGCTCCCATTCTCACCTCAAGCCTACCATTTACAGATTCCTAAATTGGTGTCTCCAGATAGTTTTGTCTGCACTCACAAAACTACCATTAGAGCCTCTCAAGACTATTCCTCTCAGGCTCCTATTGCAAAGGGTATTGTTTTTGTTGCTATTACATCAGGCCGACGAGTGTCAGAGCTCTCAGCCTTTTTACCATTTCAGAAGAAGACGGTCACCCTGAGATCTGATCCTGCCTTCATTCCCAAAGTTTCATGGACCTTGTTTCACGGTCACAAAAGCTCATCTTGCCTTCCTTCTGCCCTCACCCCTCTCAAGCATTGGAGAAGGGCTGGAATAAGCTAAATGTATGCAAAGCAATCAAAATCTACCTGAAATGTCCACAGGCCTTCTGCCTAGCTGACTCCCTTTTTGTTTCCTTTCATCCCTCAGCCATGGATAACTATGTTTTGAGATCCATCCTAGCCAGGTGGCTCAAAGCATGTATTTATTTTGCCTATGAGGCGTCATGCCTTCGTAAACCTTTAAAGGTCATGGCACACTCCACCAGGTCAGCAGCCACCTTAGGGCCCTTTCCACCAGTGCCTCAATAGCAGAAATTGGGCTAATTCAAATTCTTTCACCAGGCACTATAAGATAGACACTTATACCTCTGTAGATGCCTCCTTTAGTAGAATTCTCCAACAGCTGGTTCGTTCTCAATAAACTCCATACTTACAAGTTGTCCCACGTTAATTGGCTGTTAGCTTAAGCATATCCCAATGTAGTGGATATGCCTTCCTGACATCACTCTGGGTAATGGAACATTGGTACCAAGAAGGTTCCTTCTGGATTGGTGTGTAGAAGGCATCCAAGCCATGCCCTAACCTTTTTTAAAATTATTGTTCCTGAGTCTTGATTACCCACCATGATCACCTTCCTCTGCATCTTCTGAGTCAGGGCCTCACCTCAGTATCTAATCTTCTTTTACATTATGTAGCTGCCTCCCTGGGAAGTTTCCTTCTTTCTGTGATCCTTAGGGATCTCTATTACTGAGCTGTGTCCATGGACAGAACTGGTATGGAGGAGTCTAGGACTGGCAGACTACACAAAACTCTGTGACATGGTCTCTGCTTTTCCTGGGCGATAGAGGGAGTTAACTCATTCTAAGGATGCCTTTCACACAGCAGTCCAGAAGAAACCTTCTCAGTAAGTGTCAATGTTCCGTTTTGCGATCCCACCAACCTAACATCCTTTGGTGGTACGTATAACAGAGCCTCCAAAGATGATGCCAACCTATGGGCAGGTTTAGATGGGAGGAGCTCATCTTTCAGATACTGTTTTGATATCTTTTGCCTCTTACTCTGATTACTTTCCCCCCTTAGATAAGTGTCTTGCAAAAGAAACAGAAGAAGATGCAAGATTCCAAGAAAAAAGAACCCCAGCGGAAGCCCCTGATGGGTAATAGAAGATTGTTGTGTTTGAAATGCAAAACATACGCTTGTGACACAGAGCACATCAGAGTGATCGAGGTAAACGTATAGTGGAGCATTTTGACAGTTACACTATGCAACATTTTGGTGTGGGGCACACTCCTCCTTGACCAACATGTCATTTATAGTTGAGGGTGGTGGTGGGAATTTGTAGTGATGTTATTGCTCTAAATTCTACAGCAGTGCTGGTAAAATTTTGTGCTCCAAATGAATTATGCAACCTATAGCCTGGATCCATTGAGGACCAACTTCTTCAAAAGCAGCTTTTATCTATGGAGATCCAAAAATCTTTCTGCCCCTAGGTAAACACATTAAAGTGGCACCAGGAGTGGATTCTTAACTCAAATTGTAAATCCGTTTAGAAGGGTGAACCAGATAAATGGTGATGATTTAAACATGAGAAAAACAATAAGTTCTTTACAGTTGAAATTTATAACATTCATCACAGGCCATATCTTTATACAATAATCAATATAATAGTTGGATAATCCTCAATACATTACATCATTGTGACTATATTGAGTGGACAATGTTAGAATGGATTAACAATGTGAAAATACAACATGTTAACCAGTAAATACGAGTCACAATTTCTCAATACTGTATATGTAACACATGACCTATAGACTGTGTCACGTGTGAATAATTCTCGTTATAACAAAGATCACCAATAGACTGTTTCACATATGAACAATTATTTCTCAGTTAAACAATGATCACTTTACTGTTGACAATATATTGTTCAAGTATAATCTTGAATTCTTTGCTATCTTAAAACAGTGTAGAACAGGAGTGTTTGGTCCATTTGGACCACTCCTCTTTCTTGTTCCTAGGTAAACACAGACACCCATTTTAAGTGTTGTCACAGAGGGTATATGACTAATAACTCATCTGTATTGCCCTATCAAGCAGTGAGAGAAATCTTATCTCTTTGTTGCTTCTGTGAAATTTATCATCAGATTGAGAACTGGAGGAGGAAAGGGATTGGGCCAGCTAGGCTTTGCCTGTCAATGGGGGAAAGCACAAGGTAGGTTAAGCTGCCACGGTGCACTTGGCTTTGCTTCATTGACTGGGAAAGCCTGTGTGCAGAAAAGCCTGGTCCCCAGCTAGGGATGTCGGAGGAATCCGTTTGTGGGTGGAGCTTGAGGAGCTTTAGTTGGCTCGTCTCCCACCACCCCAGACTTCAGTTAGTTTTCTGTTAACTAGCCCTACTTGGTCTGCAGTGAATTGGGCCACTTAGTGGATTTTCCTTGTTTTTCAATTTAAACAAATTATGGTTGCAGATCTGCATTTATGCAAGTTGCACCCCCAATCATTCCCCCCCTGCAAAAAGTCCCCAGAGTTTGCGGGAAAATGAATGCAAGATGGGGCCAGATTTTCAAACAATGAACATACCTGTTGCCGGGTGGAGGATCCACCCGATGCTTCAGCTAGGGAGCAAATAATGTCAAGTGGGTGTGGCCATGCCCACCTGACATCACACAGCCTGCTGAGGGCTGGGTGGGTGAGGTCCATCAGCTCCCACCCCAGTATGGTTGTGCACTTCAGCTTTAGGAAGTCCAAATTGTTTTTGATGCAAACTTAAAATTCCCTGAATCAAATTACCTTAGAAAATTTTCCAGAAAACCCACTATGTGTGGTAAATGCCATCTTTCACTATGTGGAGGCAATTGCTTATTTTCCACATAATCTATGAGATGAAACTGTGACTTTACCATGTCAGAAGTGAACATGGGAACTGGGAAAAGGCAGGGTTGGTTGCATATGCTCAAATCGGTCACAGAATGGCTGAATTTGGACAACGCAATAGTCAATGGTGGGGTAATAATCAACTTTACAGTTGTACATCTAGGGGGTACTCCCCACACAACATGGTAATAATCAACTGTGGTGTGGATTAGGATCAGCGCTGAGTTGACGATGGCAGCATTTGGACGACACGATGGTCAATACAACTGACGATTGTCCCCCCCCCCCCAGTTGCTTATTGTGTCATCCGAATTAAGCCAACAGCTCAATTCGGACGACACGTTAACCAACTGAGAGGACTTAACCCACTGACTGTGTGTTAAAAAGGCGGCCTCAATTCGGATGACACGCTGCAGCAGGGGATGCAAAGTTAATTTAACCACCCTGGTGGTTAATAACGTACTCGGTTTTGACGGACAGCCCGGCCGCGATTTTCCCCGCTTACCGAACTCCGGCAGTCCTCCAGCAGGTATCCCAGCAAGCAATGCGGCCGAAAACCATGGGCGCTGCCATCTTAGATGATGCAGTACACGCCTCCCAAACCCCATTGGCTGCCGCAGTCAGTGGGCGGAACTCAGCAGCCTCGGGCAAAGAGTCTGCCAGGAGCAACGGCAGCACCAATACAACACCTGCACCCTGCGCCCAGCAGAGTAATCCCAACGTTGGCACCCACGGGGGACCTGGCAGTCGCCAGGATGACCCACGGCCCCCATCCCCCATCCCCCTCTTAGAGCTTCTTTCGCACACACAGGAAAGAAGGCGAGAGTGGGGTGGTTTGGAAATGTTTATTCATCAGGGAAGGCAGACATGGGCAAGACGGCACATGGGCACCAGTATGCCAGGGCTGAGCCCACAGAAAGGACAGGCGCCCCCGGGAAGGGAGAAGGAGGCGCCTGGAAGGCACAGCAGTGAAGAGGGGACGGCCGAGCCCACAACCCCAGGGAGCCAAGCACGGAACTTGCCAAGGGGAGGAGGTGGAGAGGGGCGACATGCCAGGGAGAGATGCCACTCCACAGATGGAACCCTGCAGCCGACGCTCACACGGGGTTGGGGTAGCGCTGCCAGATCCAGGCACTGATGCTCTCAAGGACACGGGACACCTCCGCACGGGCACGACGCTCCCCAACAGGGTTCTCTGGCCCCGGCAAAGGCTCAATGTCATGCCCATCCACAGCGATGGCGTCAGCGTCCTCGCCCTCCCGAGGGAGTTCGGGGTGCTCGGCCAGTAACATGTCCCCACGGGACTCGCAGATGTTGTGCAGGATGCAGCAGCACACCATCATGTCCGGAATGATGTCGGCCTGCAAGTCCAACAAGATGAACAGAGAGCGCCAGCACTCTTTCAGACGCCCAAAGACACGCTCCACGGGCAGGCGGGCACGGCAATGGTAGTAGTTGTATTTACGCTGCACGTTGGTGCGTGGGTAGCGGTACGGGTCCATCAGCCACGGCTGCAGGGCGAACGCCTGGTCGGCTAGGAGGAGCGGCCCAACTGCGTGCCCGCACACAGAAGCGGGGTCAGACTTCAGGAAGCGCCCCGATGTCAGCTTGGCAGCCAGGGGGGAGTTCCAGAAGACAGCTGTGTCGTGGCTCCGCCCAGACACGCCCGCATACATGTCCAGGAAGCGTCCCTTGGCATCCACAACCGCCTGGAGGACCATGCTGTAGAAATGCTTACGGTTGTAATACTCCTCGCCACGGGAGGGCGGGGCCAGGATGCACACGTGGGTCGAGTCCATTGCCCCCACCGCCCGTGGGAAGCCCAGGGCACGGAAGCCACACATGTTTTCCTTCTCGTCCCCCACCCGGACGATGTCGGCCAGGTACAGCTCGTTCAGCACGCTCACCATCTCACGGAACATCTCGCACGCGGTAGACACGCCCACTCCGAAGATGGTTGATGGGCAAGTAGCCCACGTTGAACGCTAGCTTGTATAGCGTCAGGCCGAGGCGACGGGACACCCCCGCTGTAGGACAGGTGTCACCTCGGCCACCAACACCTAGAACGTTACGCGAGACATGCGGAAGCTCCCACGGAAGCGCTCATTGTCCCAGTCCTCCAAGTCCTGCATCTCATGCCACACGGCTTCCGTCTGGGGAAGCACCCAGTGGCGGACGCTCTCACGCTCGGCAAGAAGCTCGGCCGATGTCGAGAGGGGTGGGGCTCCTTCGGCCGCGCCTTCGGCCAACTTCTCTGCGAGCAACGTGGATGCCGCACGGGGATGAACCAGTGGCAGGATGGTGGCCGGAGATAAGGCACAGCCTCCGTCGCTCCGAGGGGCCAGCGGAAGGTCCCCATCCCAAACACTGGCTTCATGGGCATGGCTCCACCTAGCCGGCGTAGGCGGACACGGAATAGGTCCTCCTCGTCGGCGTCGGCCTGGTTTTGTGTGGCCGCCTGGATCGCTCCTTGCAAACAGGCCGTCGCGAGTTCCCTCCGGGACATCATTGCAAATGCCGGGCGGGCCGGAGAGGGGGTGGGCAGGATGGGAGGAGCGGTGGGCGAGACGGAGCAGGAGGGTGGAGGGAGGTGGGGCTAGGGATGGAGCATGGGACAGGCAACATCGTTAGCATGGGAATGGGAGGGCAGGAGGATATGTTTAGGCTAAAGCGCACCTGCAAGGCAGAGGGGAGTGATAGGAATCGGCAGAGCGGGCTGTTACTTCATTGCGACTAGGGGGGATGGGCGTGCACCTCCAAGCTGCTAAACAACCCTACGGCTGGCCGTAGGTCGGACGGCGGCGGCGGCGGCCGCTTCATTCCAGACGTCGAATGCGACGTATTATTTCTCCCAGGGCCACCTCCAGAGCGTGGAGACGGCATGCCTTTTGGGCCCTCCGCCTTCTATGGATGGCACGGCGGAGGAAGTGCAGTTTCTCTGGGAGGCGAGAACAGAAGGGGGGAGAGGAGGGGGAGAGGAGGGGCAGAGCCATCAGTGACACGGAGGCCACACTAACACCACTGCCGTCCACCCAACAGCCCAGTTACCAACCTCTGCGCCGAAGGGCCCTTTGGCATCGAACAATGCGCCCTCCTCGGCCGCCATGCGTGTGAACAGGTCGTGGATGCACTCCCCAGTCGTCTCCATGACAGAGACCAACTCCCTCACCACCTGCAGCCGGTCTGCCCTGCGCCTGTTGCGCATCCGGACACACCTCTGCGCGTTGGTCAGGGGATGGACTTCTTTGGCTGCAACCTCACTGTGCTCACCTACGTGCGGTGGTGGTGGCTCCTCCTCTAGGGGGGACCCTCCCTCCATCGGCTCGTCCTCTGGCTGTGGGGGCCCCTCGATCTCCCGCTCCAGCATGGCCTCCTTGGCCTCCAGCTCCACATCCGACGGCGCCTCCGCCTCCATCGCTTCCATCTCCACGTACGTTTCATTGGAGGCCTGCATGTCGATTTGCAGCAGCTCTTCCTGAGACGGTGACAGTTCAGGCTCGAGCACATCACCCACCTGTTGTTCCATGAGCAGCTCCATTTCGTCCTGATCCTCTTGGGACACAGGCCCTGTCTCCGTCATGACATCCAGGATCCCGTGCGGTATTCCCTGCACCATAGTTGCGTGTTTCGAGGACCCTAGCCATGTGCGTGGTGCTGGCACTGGCCGTGCCACTCGCCCAACGGTTGCAGCCATGCTCCCCTTCGCGAGAGTGTCCCGCGTACGGGACAGCCCTGGCTCTTCCTCCCCCTGCTGGGTCTCTGGCACCAGGGGGGTAGGTGCCGGGTCCTCTACTTGCATGTCCGCACAGATGAGGCATAGGAAGGCTGTGGGGCTGCTGCTGCTGGAGGAGGCTGGCGTGGGGGAGAAGCTCCTTGAGGTGGTGGCTGTCCTGGGCGGCATGGGTGACGGCCTCGCAAGCACCGATGGACTTTGGGATGCTGCGGGCCGGCTCATTGGCCTCGCCTTGCCCGGACTTGCTTCAGCTGCTGCCCTTGCAACTTTCTTGGCAGGGGGTGCGGATGCTGCTTTCGGGGCTCTCTTAGCGGGGGGGGTGCGGATGCCGCTTTTGGGACTTCTTGGCAGGGGGAGCGGATGCCACTTTCGGGGCTGCCTTGGCAGGGGGAGCGGATGCTGCTTTCGGGGCTGCCTTGGCAGGGGGAGCGGATGCTGCTTTTGGGGCTGCCTTGGCAGGGGGTGTTGGCCGTGGGTCAATCGGCCTTGCTGGGGGCTCCTGTTTCTGTGCGGTGAGGCCCTCTTCCCGTGTCGCTCCTTGGTCCAGCCGTGCTCATTGACGTGTGCACGGAGGCTCGTTGGTGGTGACCCCGCTGCCCGCCGTGTGCCCCGGGATGATGTTGTGACGCTCCAACAGCAGGCGTGACAGTTCGTCGTAGAAGGGCATGGTGCGTTCAACCTCCTTGAACTTCCTCTTGAGTCCATGGAGCTGGTCCTTGCATTGCTTTCCATTGCGGTCGTATCCCCATTCCTGCATTTTTTCAGCTAGCCAGGGGTAGAGCTTATCGTGCCTGGCAGCGGCCATGATCCTCCTGGCTTCCGGGCTCCCCCAGAGCTCTATGAAGTGGCCGATCTCTTCCTCAGACCAGTGCAGCACTCTGCGTCTTTCCTGGGGGTCCTGGCTGCTCTCCTCTTCAGGGGATTGTGAGCCGGAGTCCTCGGCTGGATCATACCTTGCCCCCTCTCCCTCTGGCTCCATGTTGCCGATGGGTGTGTGGATTGGTGGTGACAGTGGTCTGTGCCTTGGGCTGCCTTCCCCAGTCCCATGTGGATGTGTGTCGGTGGGTGCTGGTGGGCTGTTGTGCTTGCTGTGAATGTGCCCAGTGCATAGGCGTTGTTGTCTTTGGTGGCCGGGGCCGCTTCGTGTCCTTGGGATTGTTGTGCATGCCTTCGTTGGTTTTCCACAACATCCGCAGGTGGCTGGCTGTCGCCCACGGGCACCAATTGCCTAGGCATTTCTAGTGTCTTGGGGACAGGCTTTGCCTACGCTCGCTGTCCAGCCGTGTTGGGCGAATGGGGGGGGGAGCTATCTGGACGCTGCTTCCACGTCCCTCGTCCTTCTGGGTGATGTGAGGGTGGGGGTGGCGTTGCGGTGGGGGTCAACTCTGGATGGGGTGTCGTCCTCCCTGTTGGGGTGGGGGTGGGGCTACCCCTTGTTCCTGGGCGCCTGGGGTTGTTGCTTGTTCCGTCCCTCCCTCCACCCCTTTGCCGTGAGTCCCTTCTGGTGCACTTCCCTGTCCTTTTGGGTGGCTGACCGGGCACCCTGCGTGAGTGCTTGCAGGAGCTGGCTCCTTTTAGAGCTCCGTGCCGGCTGCCTGGTGGGGGAGGCGGGCATCCTGGTTGCTATGGGAGCTCCGTTTCATCCGCGCCTGAGCTCCCGTCTGCTTTCTGCTGCTCTTGCCGCTCTCCTCTATGGTCTTTTCCGTTAACGTACTCACCTCAGTTGTTTAACCCACACACCTCAAGTGGCTGAATTCGGACAACACGTTAGTCAATTGACTAACTTTTAAACAACTCGCAAGCGAGTTGTTTAACTCAGTTGTTTAAAACTGCAATTTAAACAACCGTGGGTTGGTTAACCGTTGTGTGGCTGAATTCGGACGACACATTTGGCTAACCCACTGATGGTTGTTTAACTTAACAACCATTGGTTAACATGTCGTCCGAATTGAGCCAATGTGTGTGAACTGACTTTTGAGAGGCTCAGGGTTCGAGTGGCTATGAAAGTCCTGTGTGAACTTGCAAACATGTATGTGTGAAATATGAAAAATGTCAAGTGTAACTCTGATATGTTTGATCTAGGGAAACCACCATACTGTCTTAGATGAGAATTTCAGGAAACGGTATAGAACAGAGCCTCACAGCAAAACAAAACACTTTGACAATTTTGAGAAAAGGTGCAAGTTATACTGCAATGTTGAGAAATGCCATCATGACTGGGGAATCACGGTGAAGTACGGAGCATTTGAGGACCTGCCCATCATCAAAATTGAGAGCTTTTCAGTGGAGGACGTTGCCACAGGGAAGAAGTCATATTTTCGGAAATGGAAAGATGTTAATTTTGCAATGAAAGAATTTGATATTGCAGAAATGTCTGATTGAAATGCAGAACTTTCTGATCCAGAATGAACAAACCGATCCCGCCATTTTAAAAGTCGCCTGCTGCTTACATAGAAAATAGCTAACATTGTGCACTTTTCCCACTTTGGGAGTATTAATTCTGAATTTCAGTTATTGCAAATCCAGTATAAAATAGCATTGACAACCATTTGATTTTTAGTACTATTAGCTGCATATTAGTCAGTACAGCTTCATGAAATTCCATTCTGAAAGCCTTGATTTTAAAAACAAACACCACCCCCCTTGGGAGCTTGACAATCTTATAGTACTTGACACCAATAAAATTGATGTCATTATTAAACAGTCTATAGCTTTGACTTCTACTGTTGGGTTTGAGATTGTTATTGCTCTGGAGGGCATCCTTTGACTGTGTAATTTGACAACATTAAATGTTTACTTGAAAGCTGAAGATCCATCTGTTGTTTGTGAGAGGCTGGAAGAAAAAGTTTTGTAAATATATCTGTATATTTTCGAAGAAGCTCAGAGTGATGCAAATGGGGATATTATTTTATCAAACCTGTAACCCTTAGGTTGAAAGATAATGACTTGGCCATGATCACCTAAAACACAGTTGAATAAGAATTCAGTACTAAAACTGCCGTGCCAGCTGATGTGTTATCAAATAAAAGAAATATGGGGAAAAATGAAGCAACTTCCACTTGTCACTGTGGCACAACTTCAGTACTGCTCTGGGAATGCTTGGCTGTCAGTATGTTTTTTTCATAAAATCATAGAATTGTAGTGTAGGAAGGGGCCTATAACGCCATTGAGTCCATCACCCTGCTCAATGCAGGAACCCATCTTAAAGCATCTCTGACAGATGGCTGTCCAGCTGCCTCTTGAATGCCTCTAGTGAGAGCCCATGACCTCCCTAGGTAATTGGTTCCATTGCCGTACTGCTCTAACAATCAGGAAATTTTTCCTGATGTTCAGCTGGAATTTGGCTTCCTGTAACTTGAGCCCATTATTCCATGTCCTGCACTCTGGGATGATCGAGAAGAGATCCTGGCCCTCCTCTGTGTGATAACCTTTCAAGTACTTGAAGAGAGTGTCACACTCTCTTCAGAGAGTGGCAGTGGCAGGGTGTGTCAGTCATGGTCATTTTGATTAAGCTGTCCAATATGTTACAGTAGCAATTGCTAGAACTCATACCATACACTGGCCTGGTTCACATGATTGCAGGAAATAAGCCCATGGGTTCTGGATGGTTTGTTAACTGTAGCAACAAGCCACCCAGGCTGGCTTCAAACGACATGGCAAACTGTCTGAGGGTAGTTGTACAGTTCCTCCCTGAAACAGAATCTGTCTTCTCCCTCCCGCCTCATCCTTCCCCAAATTGCTCTGCCCAAATATGAAATCAGCTCTTCTGTCGCATAAAAATGAAATGGAGCTCAGGTTCCCACCACAACTCTCTTTTCCAATTACATGCCTATGAAATTGTCTATACCTGTTTTTCAGCTGTATGGGATAAAACACCAACAACACGAGCGATTAGGAGCTGTGCACCCTTTTTGCCTAAGAACAGCGTCGGATACTACCCAAGCCACAAGCTGCACAATTCTGCCACCCACTGTCACGTTTCTCAACAGTGTTGTTGATTTATGCCGAGCAGCCCAGGGCTAGGAAGAGAAGGCGAGATTGCATTTTCTAGGCAGGATAAAGTTGGAGTGTCCAGAATAAAAGTGGGGCAGTGTAGTGACACGGTAGATAGAAAGATGAGACATTTCCAGGATTGCAAAGATAGCAGGAAGATGTGCTATATTACAGCCACCACTAGAGCAGTTTATAGGCTTGATGAAATCGTTGAAAGGTAAAGACTAAATCAACATTCCCCAATCTGGTGCCCTCCAGATGTTTTGGCTACAAACGCTCATCAGCCCTAATGGTCAGGGTTGGGAGTTGTAGTCCAAAATCTGGAACGCACCACATTAGGGAAGGCTGGACTAAATGATGAAAATCCACCAACCCAAACTAATGCTGATTTTTTTCCCACCAAACATACCGCAATCTGCTATTGCCTCCGTTTGAAATTTGAAACACTCTATTGACTTCAATATTTACTTATTGTTTATATTCAGTTGTCCTACATACAAAAAGAGGGCACTGAGACATTATGACCTGGTTCACACGATCTTAAGCTATGGTGGTTTGTTAACCAATGTGCGTGGATTGGATCTGTGGTGGTTGCTTTGCCACTCTCAAAGCCTGATAGCTGTGGCCAGGGAGGGCTAGTGGTGACTTTGTTTAGTTCCCCCCCCCCCCATTGATTCCAATGGGATAAAATTTACTACAATATCTCCAGACCTTGCATAGTTCTGGGCCTGACTTACGGATGCCCTGGGGAACACCCACCCCGAATGCCTTTTCTGCCCATGCACCCTTGCACATTGATAGCAGCAGACACCAGAGAGGTTTCCGGTAGTGGATCTCCCTCTCCGCAGATAGAGAAAAACTGCACCTTCCCTGGGAGCACAAGATGGCTCCTCAAAGGGACCTGCATACACACCAATAAAACTCGCAATTCAGTCTTTAAAAAAAAAAAAAGCCAACCCATTTTTCTTTTTGAAAATAGATTTAAATTTTATTATAAATGGTCTTTACGCTTCCCCACCCCCATTGACTTCTTCCCCCACAACGAAGGCGATGAAAAACAAGGAGGGAGAATGAGGGAGAGCATTCACCCTCTAAGAGAGAAGAGATCTAAGCCATTTAATCATTTCTGCAGTATTAGATGTTCAAGGCAGGATTCTGATTAACTGTTTTAATACAGAGGAGACAATAGCACTTGACTATTAATTTCTCAAGACATGTAGGAAAAACCTGTGATGTCAGTTGCTGTAAAAAAATCGAAAAGGGTCACATGATGCCTGGACTGCACATACTGCAGCATTGCATGAATCACAATTTCCCATTTTATCTACCCACAAAAACAGACTGATGAAATAAGGTACTGTGGGTAGGAGAAGTTACAAACACACAACCAGGCGGTTGGATGGGTAAGGTGCCTAGACTTGCATTCTAATCGCATAAACATACACTTGAGTAATACGACCCACACACACACTTAATTCACTTAGGATTTAGACACCATATAGTTTTCCGTCATCAATGTGCATTTCTCATGATTACTGTACACTTGCATCACAAAAAAAGGCAGGTTTCATAAGAAACCAGTCACTGGCACAGTCACATTTTGTACTAGGTTGCCATTTTGCGAATCATGTAGTTCAAGATGCCGCCATTACGGAAATAAGTGAGCTCCACGTCTGTGTCAAACCTCATGGTGGCTTGGAAGGTCTTCCCAGTATCCAGCTGGTGAGATTAGAAAAAAAGATCAGAACTTTAGCAAGCACGCTTGCACTCAAAAGAAAGGCAGTTGTCTATGTATCTAAAACACTCATTTTAAGCGATTATGGTGAGCACTAAAAGAGTTTCTTTAGGCAAACGTAACAACCGCAGTCCAACATAAACTATAGTTGATTGGACTAGGAATGAGTCATGTGCCCACAGCCTCTCTCCTTGCCACCCACCCCTTGTGTGTTCAGCTTCAGAAAAGCTTTCCTGACTTCACAAACCAGGTACTTGTGACATCTGAACTGGGAAACTCTGGCTTTGAAGGGCTCCCTCCACGCCATGCTCCCCACTTTTACTTAGGTCCCCTCTACAAGGATTCGCTTTTGCGCCCGGTTAGGCGATTATGCGCATAATCGCAGAAGCGCATTTACACCTAATCCCTCTGCACGAGAGGCGGCGAAGTGCATTACTGGACGACCGAAACGCGATTTAAACTGTTGACATGCGGAGAATCGCTTGTTCACATAGTCAAAATGCACTTTAACGGCCGGAGCAAAATAAAACTCGCTATTTAACACGCATTCGATAATGCGCATAAGCGGAGAGATAACGTGCCTCTACGCCCGATTTGCGCTCCGTTCTTGTAGAGGTAATTTTTTTAAAGCGCTTTGAAAGAGCTTTAAACCTCTCTTGTAGAGGCAGCCTTAGGCTCAGCCCATTGCCAACTCCATGCCCCCATCACCCAAGGAATGGAACCCTTGACATAAAGAAGACACTCCACCCCACCTTACTACAACACAGCAACACCACCGGTGGAACCTCTTACCTTGATCTGAACATTCATTCTGGGCAAGAGTTGCTCAGGAATGATGATTGTGTAGCGTTCCTGCCCTGTCAGCCCTAGACTCTCGGCATCCTCGCCAGGCAAATACTGCAGGGGAATCACCCCCATTCCCACCAGATTACTGCGGTGGATCCGCTCATAGCTCTCTGCGAGGACTGCTTTGATGCCCTGAGCGAGACAAAAATGCAGTGTTAACAACTGCAAAAGCCTTAGGCCAAAACCGTATCTCAGGGGTGTTCAACCTCTTTCAGCCAACTCATTCCAGTTGTGGGTGTTTAATGCTTTTAGTTGAAAGCTTTTAACTAATCCTTAGGAGGGGCATTTCAAACTTTTAGAAAACCGGCAAACAATCAGTAGTATGGGGGAACGTGGGTGGGGCCAGGAGAAGGACTCATGGCATCTGGGGCACCCTGGAGGGCTGCACAGGAACCCCAGGCAGGCTGGATTTGACCCATGGACCTGCGGTTCTGCACCCCTGTCCTATCAGTTCAGAAAAGTAGCAGCAGTTGCCTCATATGCATTTACAAACCCCCTCTCAAAATGAAGTCGCAAAGCTTGGCTTAAAGTGAACTCTCTACCCAAAAACGACAGTCCCAACACACAAATGCACAAACCAGAGACATGTACACCCCAAAGAAAGGCACTGTAATAACTATTTGTGGGGTGGAAGGCTGCCAATTTGAAAGAAACTCAAACGCGCTTAACTTGGGTGTTGATCTTCAGCAGCTATGAGACCTGGGTGCAAGAAATGCCAACTGCAAGTAGCACACCTGAAAAGCCACCGTGGCTAAAAAGAGCCCACCCCCACCATCCCCACTCACCAGCAGAAATGGGCCCTTGGCAGCCCAGTCCCGGGAGCTTCCTGAGCCATATTCCTTACCAGCCAGCACGATGAGTGGGTGGCCTGCTTGCTGGTACCTCTCAGAAGCATCAAACACATCAAGCTAGAAGCAGATGGTAGAATTGATGAACGTTAGCAAGAGCAATGAAACACTGTGTTCAATAGAGAGAACCCGAGTTGCTTCCAGACAAGGCTTTGATGGTGAAACCGCACTGCCTCGTTTCTGGGATTTTATGGGGAGGTCCAGACAACGTTGTTTTTCATTTATGACCCTCCCATGTTTTCCTGCCACTTTTTCATTCTTTTTTTCTTACCAGAAAAAGATAAATAGTAAAGAGGAAATGACCAAACAGCTACACAATGGCTTTTGGTTAGTAGCATCCTCTGTTCCATGCCTATTGCAAGGATCTGGGGTATATAATTATCCAGTCTGGTCCATAAACTTGTTTTCCCAGTTAGAACAAACTTCCTAGTAGGCTTAGGTAGTATCACAAACGGCAAACCAACAACTGTCCTTTGTAGAGGTCAGTCCTCAGAGCGAAGGGATGGGACTGTTCCTACTGGCTCCAACCCCAACATGCACACATTGACCACGAGTGTCTGTCTACACATGAGCCTAGAGGCGTATGCACACAGGCTTCCAATTGGGAACCATGTGCAAATGGAAGCGTAACCCAATCAATGTGTTGACAATGTCAGGGGTGAGCATACCAGGAGGTTAGTTCTCATCTGCTGGGCAATTATTGGAGAAAGCTGGGTTGGGGCTTGAAATACGCATTAACCCCCAGCCTTCTGACTGTGCTCCCAGAGAGCTCCAGCCGAGTCATGATCCCAGATGAGGAATTATTGGCCAAGCGTTTCCCCTTTCATTCTTACCTCTGTTGTGGCCAATCGTTCCTAACGTAATGTGCAGCTCGGCCTAATCCAATGTCATTGGCCACCCCACTGCCTTATCTCTCATTGTTCAAAATCCTCCTAGTAACCAGCTCTAACAGGTAAATCAAGACTGACGTATTGAATGCTCTGTGAGGTTTTGGTAGTGGGTTTATACTGATGCCGGAGAACCTTCTACACCCAAAAAGTGTGTGACTCTTGGCGCCATGCCTAGTTCCTGGCACAGCTATTTTCTGAGTGTTGATGATGTTTCGCAGTTAACATGCTGGTGTTATTATGCTCTGCAAATAAACTGGCTGGAGAAAGACTCCTCAGATGCTGCTTTATCATATGAACATAAGAGGAGCCATGCTGGATCAGACCAAGGGTGCATCTGGTCCAGCATTCGGTTCACACACGAGCTGACCAGCTGTTGATCAGGAACCCACAAGCAGGACATGAGTGCAGCAGCACCCTATCCAGGCTCTACTAGCTACCGTTCTCAAGTTACGCTCTCTGCACAATCCCACAACAGTGCAGGCCGAGCCACGGAACCTTGTAGAGCAGGGGTGGGGAACCCGTGGTCCTCCAGATGTTGCTGGCGTACAACACCCATTGTTCATGCTGGATGGGGCTGGTGGGAGTTGGGAGTCCAACAAGTTTCCCATCCTGGTTTTAAATCTCTGGAAAAAGGAGGCGACATTCCAATTCCTCTGTTTGGCTAAGAATTCAATATGTGCAGCAGAAGTCAGGCTTTCCCAATTTGGCGCTCCCTCCAGATGTTCCATTACAACTCCCATCATCCCCCAGCCATACTGCCCAGGGATGATGGTTTTGGGAGTCCAGGTGAGGGAAAGCTAGGAAAGGGAAAACTGTCCTTTTTCCAACTGCTGCGAGGCAGGAACTTGGGGGACGGATTCCTTCTAAATAAAAGCTATGGGTTTACACCTGCAACAGCTATTAAAGCCAATTGACAACTATTCACACTTAAATAGTGACAGATGTAATAGCTCTTGCAGGTCAATACACGTCTCTTCAGCCTATCTGAAGACGCAGACCTTGAAGCCCTGCCTGAAAGGAGACCATTTCGCTGCACAAAAGCCCAACGGGGATGGGATGAACACTCACGGTTTCGTCGGATGGGAAGTGGATGGTGTGTGGGGCCTGCTTCTTGAGGAATTTGTTCAACAGGCGAATGTTTGCAAATGTTCCTCTCGCCATGACAGCATCATTGCCCCGGCGCGAGCCATATGAGTTGAACTCTCGAGGAGTCAGGCTACCGAGACAAAAATAAAATAAAAAGGAGAAAAGAGGCAACTCTCAGTTTTAAAAACTACCCTATTTCCTCGATTCTAAGACACACTTTTTCCCCATATAAACGTCTCTAAAAACAGGGTGCATCTTAGAATCGATGGCGATTTTCCAACACTTAGAATCAAAGCTTTTTTTCTGTTGGTGGTACTGAAATTAAGGTGTGTCTTACAATCGATGGCGTCTTAGAATCGAAGGAATACAGTAGAAGGCTTTTGCCTTAATTGAAAAAGAGCAGAGCTGTCATTGAGGTGAGTCATCACATGACTCAAATTTTCACCAGTTTTTATTTCTTGCTTTAAACAGAAAATCAGGCCGTTGTCCATGCTGGCTCGGTATGATGGGAATTGTAGTCCAATATATCTGAACAGCATGAGGCTGGATGGCTGACTTAGATACTCACTCAGCCAGTTTACGTTTAATCCGTAACTGAAAGGATCAATGAACTTTCTTCATATTAAAAAAAAAAAGCATAGTCATGGTGGTATGGGGTGGGGGCAGGAATCCATAAGCGACACTTGTGGAAAACTTTGTGTTAGGACCAATTAAATGGTCATAAAGCGTGAGTAAACTTTTGAGTCCTCCAAGAACTTTTCTTCAGATTAGATGATGTTCAGGGGGAAAAAAGGGAAGGAAAAAAAACATATCAGGGCATGATTGAAAACTCCACCATATTGGGGAACTACTAGTTAGGGAGTATTGTCCCCTCTCCTAATGAGCTGGATGATGTCACTGCCTCCTGACGTCATTGGGTCTTTGGCCAAAGGCCAATGAGCTGGCTTCACTTGTCCCTCACTTTCCCTACGCGAGGATGGTGAGGACACTCAGCTGGATGTACCAATGGCCTTGCTTGTCCCTTCACTTTCCCCATTCAGGGGTGTCTGAAAGCCCTGGCTGGTTGAGCAGCTGGCTTTGCATAGGGCAGGTGAGGGATGAGCTGGAATCCCTTTATTATCTCCGATCTGTGATTGGACATATGGTGATTCCCCTTCCTGCCGTTTACCCTCCCATTGTTTTGTTTTGTTGACGCTGCCGAAAATCACAGTGATCAGTATGTGTATTTGCAGGGGAGAGTATTTTGATGATGGATTGGATTCAGGATCTACCTTCTGTGAATGGAAGGGCTCTGCTCACAGAAGGTGTCTCTTCTTACACCACAGCTCACCCCATTTAGTTGGGTCCCCTGACCTTCTATGCAACATTTTCGGCGGGCTGGAGGGACTGCTGTGAGGAGGGGATGGGGAAGTCAATCTACCTATGGAGGTTGTGGGTTCTCCACATCTGGAGGTTTTTAACAAGAGGCTGGACAGCCACCTCTCATGGATGGCTTAACTGGCTTTCCTGCACGTTGCAGAGGGTTGGACTAGATGATCCTTGTGGTCCCTTCCAACTCAACAATTCTGAGTCTGTCCTCTTCTGCCAACCCACTTGCACGGTCTAAATCTGGATCCAGCCCAAGATACGTAATATGGTAGTTCTATACGAGCCCCAAGTATTATATTGCACGCAAAATCCAAGCAAGCTGAATGGGAGAGGGCAAAACCAATATCCAGAAAGATTCCCCCCCCCCTCCTTCCCACATGCTTTTTGACTCACCCTCTGCTGGTTAAGTAACGGGCAGCTGGGCTGTTTCTTGCTATATTCCCAGCAGGTGATATATGGTCAGTGGTCACCGAATCGCCAAAATTGAGCAGGACGTAGGCGTCAACTATGGATTTAGGGGGCTGGAGCTCCAAACTCTGAAAGAACACCACACACATAAGCATCGTTTGGAAAGCATCCATGGTGCAAATGGAGGAGGGCCAGAAGATGTATGGAGAGACGAAGGTGCCAATGCCGCCTTCACCCAAAATTACAGAAAAACAAAACAAAACATACCTGGACAGCCTTGATCAAATTTGGAAAGTCTAATTAGGTGGGAACACTTGTTTTTTCCTGCCCATAATATTTTTCAGAACAAGATTTGTGCAGAAATGGGGTTAAAACATTTATGGATTTTTAACCCCTTCTGAGCTTCAAAACCAGTAGTGCTCCAAAACAAACCACCAGGACACTTTACTGCTTTGCGTTTCTCAACCAGATATCACTCTAGTGATTTCCTAACCATGATTAGGAAATGGGAGCATGCCAGGGAACTCGCATGCTCTCTCCTCCCTTCACTCACACATCTTCCCCTCCACCTTTCCTGGCAAACGTTAACAACGGTGCAGCCAACAATGATCAGCTCCCCTGCTTTTGTATTATAAAAGCCCAGGAGTGCAGCACCTCAGGCTCAGGGCCCAAATCTGACCCTCCTAGGATCTCACACTCTGGCCCTCTGGGGCTTCCCATGCCCCTACCCCTACCCCAAGCCCAACACTCTTTTCTCTAACCACTGATTCTTTTGTGGCTTTTCAGGTTTTCTTCATTTTTTTTAGGGCTGCGCAAGTCTCGGCTTCGGAGATCTGAAGCCTTGGTGGCCGTGTCATGGCGAAAGTGCCATTTGGTGCACAGCCCCAGCAGGGAAAGAGCTCACAACTCCCAGCATGCAGTCCTTGGGAGGGATGGACTTACCAGGGCCCAGGAACGGCAGGCAATGGTGGCCTCACTGCCATGATCGCCTGCCCACTGGCGGGATCGCTCGCCTGCATGATCCAGGGCAGGCGGGAAGGGGTACCGCACATTCTGCGAGCGCCCCACAGCCGCCGGCTTCTCCTGAGAGCTGCCTACTTCTGGTAAAGGCTGGGCTTCCAGAAGCGGGTAGCTCTCAGGGGAAACACGGCTGTATGGTGCTCGCATAATGTGCAGCACAACTTACAGTGACTTGTTTGTCCTAGATCATGCGGCGAGCGATCACACTGGTGAGCAGGAGATTGCGGTGGCAAGGCCACAAGTACCTGCTGTTCCTGGCCCTGGTAATTCCCTCCCTCCCAGGCATTGCATGCTGGGAATTGTAGGCTCTTTCCCCAGTAGGGCTGTGCAGTAAATGGTGGCTTCGCCATAACATGGCCGCCAAGGCTTCAGATATCTGAAGCCGAGGCTTGCACACTCCTATTCCCCCCCCCCCATTCTAAAGCTCGAATAGCCTCTCCTAAGGCTTAGTTACTGGTAGTAAGTGCTTCAAACTGCAATATGCTGGTACTTTTTGGTGTTTTGAGCCCACCCCCTTTTGCCTTTGGCCCCGCCTCCTTGGAATTTAGCTCGACCCCACCACTGGAATACAGTCCTCAGGCGCTTCTGTGAAATGGAATTTGGCCCTTGAGTTGAAAAAGGTTGAAACACCCCTGGTATAACACAACTAGGTTGGGTACACTGGTGACAATAAACAACAAGGGTAAAAATAATACTATTAATAACAATTCTTTCAAAGTATTTAATATTTACAGGCTGCCTAAAGCAAAAGACAATCAGGACAATTACCAATTTATGTTAACATAAGGAACACTATATTTAAACTTCCAAATCCCACAGAGGCGTTTCGACCTATGGCCTTCTTCAGTGGTATAGGAAGTGTTCAAAATATACAAACATATAATCCATAAATCACAAAAATCAATAATAATGTTAAAAAGCGCAACTGCAGTATTAAAACCAATTTAAGACTCTTGCCAATCCCACATACAGAACTGTATTTTGTGTAAAGTAAGTATCTGTAAGGTGAGCAAAAGGACCCACTACTAATAATTCTTTTGGATTTGGCAAAAGACTGCAGGGCCATACACTTTTGCCAAATCCAAAAGAATTATTAGTAGTGGGGCCTGGGAGTGTGAGTAAGGGGCGCAAAGACAACAATCAAGCCCCGAGATGAGAAGGAAGCTGTGAGAGGAATTGAGAGGAATTGAGAAAGAGGAGCCTCTCCGGCAGGCAATGTGTACATGCAAAAGAATGCCTCTGCTCAGCCAGGGCTGACCTTGTAAGATAACAGCGAAGGCATTTGGAGATGTGAGATGCTGAGGGAGGCAACTGCCCACACCCAGTGTTTGCTTGTTCCCAGTTGGCTTCATTTTGAGGGAAAGTGTGGAGGAAATGCCCCCCAAAGAGCCAAAAGTACAGCGAGATGGACAAATCTGCCAATTTCAGTTTCTCACAGTTTCTCATTTTCATTTCATTCCTAACTTTGACTATTTCTTCAACTGCACATGTAGTTCCTGTTTCATCCTTTGAGAAAAAAGTTCACATGAAAATTCATACACATTTTTGTGCTCATTTCTTCCTAATACAGAGGCCTAATATGCACATTTTGTTTTGCAAGCAATTTTCCTAATATAATGGGTTTTAAATGTTATTTTCACTACTATACACATTTTGGGGTGCACTTTCCTGTAATATACTCATTTTTAATTGAAAAACTCCACTGCAAAATTTGGAGAAGGGTGAATATCAAAGGACAGCTGCATTTTGGTTTACATGTTGGTTCAAAAGTGCAAAATTAGGTACTGAAGAACTGAAATTAGGTACTGAGAACTGAAATAATTTTAAGAGTCTATCAGGTAACAATTCTTCTAAGGGGTGACATTTGTATACACATTAATAAACATTAAAGGTGTAGTTCAAGATAATTGAAAAAACTAGCGCTGTGCCGAAAATTGTGACCATTCAATTTTTGGCATTTTGTGAGGGGGTGGGGAGAAAATGAAAACTCGGGTGAAAGAGGCAGGAAGATGTGAGAATTTGGGAGGACAGGTTTTCCACGTACCTTTTTAAATGTAGCCAGTTGTTGAGTGGTGTTCTTTCTTTTTTATTATTTTTTTAAACACTCCCAGCATTTTCAGAAGCCTAGGAGTGCTTATTGGATGCTTATTGAAGAGGTTTCCAATAGGCATTCACTAAGAACTGTTGAGCTCCTCCAAATGCTGGAGGAAGGGCCTGGTTCTTTTTTGTTTTGAAAAACTAAAAAATAGGAAGAAGGTCCCATAGCAACCGGCTACACTTAAAAAAGATATGTGGAAACCCTGTCCCCTTCCCCATGGAGAAAATTCTCTGAATCCCCACCCCCCGCAAAAGAGGCAGAAAAAATAATGCCTCTTTTTCAGGGAGAGAGAAAGTTCCCAAAAATAAGGGAGCGGAATTTGGCTCAGCATTAAAAAAAACACCCAATGTCACTAAATCCTATTGTTAGCTTTGGCTTTCTGACCACACAGAGATTCTTTAAGGTTTATGTAACAGTGAAAAGAAGCCAGAATATATGCATGTGTGCATACATACACACACACACACACACACACACACACATAACATACATACATACATCGTAGGGCGGGGAGCAACCAGAAAATTTAAATGAAGGGGGAAGAGGGAAATGAAAAAGCACTTACCAGATTTTCAAAAAATGGAGGAGATTTAATATATGTAGATTTTGGATCCCATGCATATAACTTGTCTGATGGGACATCTAAATCATTCCAAGCTTTGTTTATTGTCTGGAAAAAAGGGAGAGCAAAATACACAAATGTAACATTTTTTTAAAAACACACCCTTCTTAGAGCCCTTGATGAAAACAGGCCCAGGCAGGCCCTGTTTTACACAATGGCAATCTCGAAGTGCAGAGAGGCTGTGCAATTTGCCCTCCACGGCCCAGCAGGTCGACACTCTTAGGAGCAAAAAACCCAATGCTGTGCTCTACATACCTGAGGAAACACCACCTTTGTGCCTTCCTTTTGAAGCGAACTGCTTGAGGAAAAACCTGCTCACAAAGTAAGTTCCTTGATTCACAAAGAGAAGCCTCTTTCCAACTCAAAAGCAGCCCAAACTATTCCCAGAGACACACTTGCATGGAGAGTAAGCATAAGGTGACCATATGGAAAGGAGGACAGGGCTCCTGTATCTTTAAGTTATATTGAAAAGGGAATTTCAGCAGGCATCATTTGTATGCATGCAGCACCTGGTGAAATTCCCTCTTCATCATAACAGTTAAAGCTGCAGGAGCCCTGCCTAGCATGACCAGATACAAAAGAGGGCAGCCATAAAGGCTAGAAGCCTTCTTTTCAAAACCAACAACAAAACGAATGCAGAGATTCAAAGGACACCAAATTTGCTCCTAATATTCCTTTCTGTGCTTCCCCCTCCCCCCCGCCTCCTGCTACCCTGGAACCCTCCCCCTCCCCCACTGAGCAGGAATCCTTTAATAATAGCAAGAAGAATCAGCAGAACAGAGTATAGTATTTGTGAAGCTAATACAGCAAGAGTTTTGGTTAGGCTGGGATCCAGACATTAATTCAATCTAACTTGTTGACAGGTTCAAATTACAAGAAAGGGGATTTCGACGAAATATTAGGAAGAACTTCCAGATGGCATAAACTCTTTGATGGGGGAACTGGTTACCTTGGAAGGTGGTGGACTATCCTTCATTAGACGTTTTTAAGAAGAGGTCACATGGACACCTATTAGAGCAGGGGTCCCTAACACGGCACCCGTGAGTGCATGGTGCCCCATGAGCACCTCCAATGGTGCTCATGAAGGGGTCCCCAATGTGGTGTCCATGAGCTCCTGCAAAACTTATTTTTTTTGTAGAAAACCCTCATTTAAAAAATATATATACATACATCAATTTGTATAAAGCTATAGCAGAATACATATGCAATACATACAACTTTCTAGCAATTATACATAGGCTTCAACAAAAGCGGACCAAATATAATAATAATAATAATAATAATAATAATAATATAATAATATATTTATTTATTTATCACCCGCCTCTCCCAACGGATCGAGGCGGGGAACAACACCAAACACAAAATACAAAAACTGATTAAAAGCAGATAAAACCAGTACATCATTAAAACACCAATAAAACACCAATAAAACACTTTAAAATTCATCTGGGTAGGCCTGCCGGAAGAGATAAGTCTTTATAGATCTTTTAAATTCCTGAAGACTGGTGAGTTGGCGAATCTCTCCCGGCAGGTCATTCCATAATCTGGGAGCGGCAGAAGAGAAGGTCCTCTGGGTAACAGTTGTCAGTCTAGTTCTTGTTGACTGTAATAAATTCTTCCCAGAGGACCTGAGCGTGCGGGGCGGATTGTATGGGAGAAGGCGATCCCGTAGGTAACCTGGACCCAAACCATGTAGGGCTTTAAAGGTAATAACCAACACTTTGTACTTCGCCCGGAAACTGATTGGCAGCCAGTGAAGAGATTTTAAAACTGGTGTAATGTGGTCACCCCTAGATGTACCGGTGACCAACCTGGCTGCCATATTTTGAACTAATTGAAGTTTCCGGACTAGGCACAGAGGTAGCCCTATGTACAGCGCATTGCAGAAGTCGAGCCTCGAAGTTACCAGTGCGTGCACTACTGATTTTAGGTCTTCCAACTCTAGGAAGGGGCGCAGCTGGCGTATCCAAAGAAATATCCATTTGTAGGTGGCGTTTACATGCCACCCTTTCAAATACTGAAAACATTGTGAGGTCTTAAATCCACTGCATTATAGGGAGTGAGTGTGAATCCTTCCAGCATTGCAATATTAGTCTTTTAGATTTCAAAAGGATGCAGAGAATCCATCTGCACTGATCATTTGTTGCTTTCCATGAAACAGGAATATTATTTAAAAGAGTGTGTACATCAGTGAATATTAAAGACTGTCCCAGGCCAGATTGTCTTCTCAAAAAGAAGCAACTACTGGACATCGCCAAAACATGTATTTAAAAGAAGCATTGGCTGTAATGCACTGCCAACAATGGGCCATATTAGACAATCCTTTATTAAAGAGACGTTGCCCAACAGACATGAAACAAACACTTTGCTGAATAATACCCGGTCTAAGATCCATAGATATGACAGGTAGACCCCCAAAGCGGTGATTCACCGATTAGGCAAAGCAGTTCTGCAAAATCCCAAATGTGCCCACAGGTTCAAAAAGGTCAGGGACCCTTGAATTAGAGATTCTGTAGTAGTGGATTTCCTGCTCCAGCATGGGGTTTGACTAGGTGACCTTTAAGGTCCCTTCAAGCTCTAGGATTCTACTGTTCTATAATCAACCTGCTCTATAGGGTGCCAACTCAAATTTCAATTATACTGAAAATCAGCAGGATGTTAACTCAGAATAGAAAAATGAACTTATAACACCCACTGAAGGCATTCTGGGTGCCTCTACACGAGCGATTTAAAGCTCTGTCAAGGCGCATTAAAATTTTTACCTCTACAAGAGCGGAGCGCAAATCGGGGGTCGAGGCGCTTTAAATCTCTGATTATGCGCATTATCGAATGTGCGTTAAACAGCGAGTTTTAATTTTCCGCTGGAGTTAAAGCACCTTATGACCATGTAAACATGCGATTCTCCGCATGTCAACCACTTTAAAGCGTGTTTCATACTGCCGGTTATGCGCTTCACCATCTGTCGTTTATAGGAATTAGGCGTAAAAACGATGGTGAGAAGATGCGCATAATCGGGCAACCAGGCGTCAAGCCGAATTCTTGTAGAGGGGGCCTCTGTTAGAAAGCAGCAAATAATGTAATTGTTCCAATTCAGGGGTAGGAATGTGCTGCCCATGGACTCCAGTGCATCCTTGAACAACTTTCTAGGCATCCACCAATGTGCGCTACCCCTCCTCCTCCTCCTCCTCCTCCTCCTCCTCCTTCTCTTTTCTTGCTCGTGGCAGTTTTTCTAAATGAACATGACGGGCTTTGCCAAGTCAGGCTGCCTGTTACTGACTACAGAACATGCTTTAAGTATGACTGATTCTGGATGTATTTTGGTAGGTTTTCTGTATACAAAATTTGGTGTGATGCCAGTGACTGATGTGACTAACTGAATAATTGTGACCTTTTCCTGTTGCCATAGTTGGTTAACTTCCATAGCCAGTGGTGTATATTTTCCTCTTTTCCTCTTCCTTTTCTACATTTTTTGTCATTAGGTATTGCTGTATCGATGAGGTAGGATTTTTCTTTTTGTCTATAACTGTTACGTATGGTCGACTGCAAAGTATTGTCTTGTCCGTATGAATTGTTCTGACCCAGTATATTTTATGAGCTGCATTTTCCAAGATTGTTTTGGGTGAGTATATATAGTATGGTGTAGGCTGTTTGATGAGGTTGAATTTGATGGCCAATTTGTCTTCCTAGCAGCTGGGGTCGCTTCAAAACAAATTGAGGACCTCTAGCTGCTTCCATCTTCTTTCCTTATGAATACCTCTGGGCCAAATATGGGGCTCAGAGACATTCTCAGGAAATGAAGATGGCAGGGGGCGGCAGACCAAGACTTTCATCTACAGTGCACCCATTTTGGGGTGGTGTCCAAGACAATTCCTCAAATTGCCAAAGGTGCCCAAGGGTCTCAGCCTAACTGTACCCTACCCTAACTGTAAGTTTTAACATACCCTAAGTTTACCCTACCCTAACTGTAAGTTTTAACATAAAGCATTACCTCTATTTTCTGGTAGACCTCTTTAAACATCCCTGGAATGACATGTTGTCGCTCAACAGCTTGGATCTCATCTCTCATGGGCCAAATGTCTTTAAGAAAGATCTTCTTCCCTTGCACATTTATGCCTGCAATAAATTGAGTACACAGGCTTTACGCCATGACGAAAAGCACATTTGAAAAATGTTTATGTACAGGTCACACACCCAGACTACAGCAGGTAAATTCATAAAACATAGTAGTATGTTTGGCAATGTGGCACAGATGGCCAACCTGCAGGATTCTAGATGTTGTGGGACTTCGGCCCCCCTCATCCCTGGCCCTTGCTGGCTGGGGCTGATGGGAGTTGGAGCCCAACAGCATCTAGAGGGCACTGGGTTACTTAGGCCTGGCTTAGGGGAAGAACCGTAGGATTGTAAAAAGTGAGCCTTTCTGATCACACACACACTTTCAGATTTAAAATCTTACCTAGAGGTTCCTTCTCAAAGTCAATCCGGACGGTTCCTGCAATGGCATAGGCTATAACCAATGGTGGGGAGGCCAGATAATTGGCACGAGTGTTTGGATGGACCCGGCCCTCAAAGTTCCTGTTTCCAGAGAGCACGCCCACAGCTACGAGGTCTCCCTGGCAAGGGGAAGGATACAAGTGAACACACACATTGAAAGGGGCAACCGTTTTGCATTGCACACACACACACACACACACACACACACACACACACACACAGAAGATGTGGGCAACGGGAGAAGGAGCATCACCGAGATTCATCCACCACCTATTTCCCTTTAGAAAAGCCTCCAATGATCCTCAAACGCGCTCCCCCAGCGATTCTCCAAAATGGAACTTGGCCTTCAGGCCAAAAGAGGCTCTGCACCCTGTTTTGAAGGCTCGATAGTAACCCTGCTTAAAATGATTCCCAATGGCTGGCTGCCATATTGTAAACACACAGGCCCTGAACAACTGTAAGTTACAACACCGATTCCTGGTCTGGTTTCAATGAATCACTTTCTATAAAATCACCCACGGCCAAGTTTCCCAAGATATTCTGGAATTGCACAACTGGTTCAACGTAGCTAAAGTACCTTATATTACACCACCGTCTCATTAATTCAGATTTCTCACATCACACAGTGTTCACTGAACTTGACTCTAGTTCATTAAACTGCATTAGGTAATCTGATTTGCAAGGAATAATCAAGGCGTGGTAGTTCTTTAAGCTCAAACCCCATGATGCTATTTTACCTGCCAAGGGATTCGGATACAAATCAATTGTATGTTGACATGATTTGAAGGAAATGTAGAGGATGTTAACACTACATTTGACTTTGACACGCATGCTTCAGGACATAGGTCAAAGTCACATTTAATACCCACAAACTGAGTTCCAGGAGTCACTGTGATGAAGGAGCAATACCTGCTCCAGCACCAACCCCTTAAGGCAGAACACGGCAATTTGTCCTCTACCATTTTTTAATGTTGCCACCATTCATTCTAGGTCATCCTGATTCCGGAGCGAAGGTGCTTCTGTCACCTACGAACCGTAAGGTGTCAAAGGACTAAAGCAGGAGTATTGAATCTCTCTCAGCCCAAGGTTGAATTCCATTTCGGAGACGCATTCCAGTGGTGGGCAGGGCTAAAGGCAAAGAGGTGTGGCCAAAGGCAAAAGGGGAGGAGCCAAAATATCAGGACATTTTGGCTTAAAGCTCTGACTGCCAGTCACTAAGGAGAGGTATTTCGACCTTTCAAAATGGGGGAAAACTAAACAAAAGCCAAGAAATCACTGAATAAATGATGGACCCTGGTTGCCTGGAACCATATGATTGGTGAACCAAGAGACTTCTAAGGGCCAGATTGGGTCTCCCAAGAGGGCTGGATTTGGCCCCTGGGCCTCAGGTTCTGCACCCCTAGACAACAGGAAGCCTAATCTTTTTTTTTAAAAAAAATGATTTTTGTAGGGGGGCAGGCAGGGGTGACTTCCTAACCTATTTCACCAACCGCAAAAGTTGCACATAGACAGGAAGACCCACTTATGACTTTTTGGGCTAGGAACTGCTAATTAAAAAGGAAAGGGCTAATTCATCAGGAGATGGCTCTGGCTTCCTGTGATATGGAGCAGGAAAGACGTGCAGTAACTCATGTGGAGCCATCTACTCCATTTAAATTTCTTAAAGATGTCGTCAGATTGTTGGGACTCCAACTCCCATCACCACTGGCCACATTGACTGGGGCTGATGGGAAGGGCCACAGGTTCCCCTCTCCTGGTATAAATCCTGTGGTCCCAAATCCTGCACAGGGGCTTGGTTTCTAGACATTTCTATCCAAAACGGTAGTGAGATAGCTAACAGTAGAACAGGGGCCGGACGACTTGACGGAGCAGCGGATGCGTACCTGAGTAATGGCTTCAACAACAGGCTCTGGAAGGGGTCCACTATTACCAATGCATGTCATGCATCCGTAACCTACCACATCAAACCTGCGGAGAACATGAAATCGATGACGTTAACAGGGAAATTCTAGGAGGAAACACTAAACAGAATTGCATCATTGCAAAGTATCCCATTTGCCAAGCAGAGAACGACATTGGTCACACGGGTACACAAAACAATTTTCTTCCTAAATCGGAATGCTACTTTAGAGGCGAGGGGCCCTTTGTATTTTAATGGTCACCATGAAGGGGTGGGAGGCAAGAAGGAAATGCCATTTAGATGTTTTGGGCTGACCGTTTCTGCTGGCAAAATTGTAACCGCTATACAGGTCCACCTCTGATCTAGCTCACACAAAAGGAAAAAAAGAAGTGGCAATTGGATAACCATCTCTAGACTGGACCACGTCAGTTTGAAAGGGGCTGGGTGGTGTTTGAATGAATGTACAAGATGTTTTGTAGCCTAATCAACTCTCTTATAAGCCAATTTTGAACGTGCGGGGAGCCTGGTGGGCACCAACAGAGGTCTATATGAGCACATTGATGCCCACGGGAGCCACATTAGAGACCCCAGCTTCATAGCGTACATCAGATGTGTTGAACCTCAGCCAAATCCAGCCGGCCTGAAGATCCAATCCAGTCCTCCGACCCTGCTTCCCCGGCATAAAATATGCTTGTAATTTTTAAAGCTTTGGCCCCGCCCTTTTTCCTTCAGCCCCACCCCCCACTGTAACATGGCCCCCAACTACTTTTCTGAAATTGAATTCAGCCCTCAGAGTGAAATAGGTTCAACACTCCTGCTATTCCTGTTTTCAGTGGCTTTGTTTTCTTTGTTATTTTTAGCTGCGGTTTTGCTTATCTTCTACCTTGTAGTGAGGTTCTTGGGCAAGTTATTTTTCTTTTAAGCTCACCGGTTTACTTTCTGGGAAATTACTGTTTGTGACAGGCCATGCCCACTGTGGCAACCATTTTATGAATGGGCCAGCCCCAACTCATGGCAACCATTTTGTGAGAGTGCCCATGACACTTTCAAAATTCCAACGGATAAAACAAATAATGACCATTAAGGAACCTTTTAAAAAAAGAAAGAAAGATATAAACTGTATAAAATTATACATTTTTTATTGTAAACCGCCCAGAGAGATTTGGCTTTGGGGGGGGGGGTATGTAAATGTAATAAAATAAAGAAATATATAAATAAATAAAAATAAGAATATTTAAATTCAGGCTTTTGCAACTGAGGAACAACCTTTGACGTTAGAGTAGGATCAGAAGGATTTCCACTTGAGCTTCCCAGACAAAAAAAGAAGACGTAAAAATAACCTCTTACCCGAGTTGAGCAAGGTAAGGCATCACTCCGCTTTCTCTCAGATAGTACGTGACTACTCCACTTCCTGGGGACAGGCTGGTTTTAATGTATGGCTTCACGGTCAGGCCGGCTTCCACAGCTTTCTTTGCAAGCAAGCCTGAAAAAACGTCCACAGCCAGGCATGTTAACAAAGGCATGAAGTGACCTTATCTCGAATCAGAGCATTTGCACATCTAGCCCATTACTGTCAACTTTCACTGACAGCGGCCAGGAGTGAGTGGTAAATTCTGAAGGGCAGGTGCTCATCATGACAATCCCCATAGTCACACCCCCAAGGAGAGTCCAAAAATTCAGGCGGCCATATATAACAAATCCGGTTGTAGTAGTTGTCAGCAATCTCTCTGCCTTCCACCAGGAGCAGGTCTTTCATGCATCTTAAATTCAGTGGTGTAGGGATATATTTTGAAGGGCAGGTGCTCATCATGCCAGTCCCTGGAGCCACACCCCCAAAAAGAGGTCAAAGATGCAGGCAGCTGTATTGATCCATATCAACAAACCAGTTCTAGCGGTATCATCCGCACCAGGAGAAGGTCTTTTATAATGCTAATGGGTCTCAATTGCCCATTCAAAACCAGGCTACCCCAGAATACATTGCATTACAACAGGGAACAATATATTGTTGCTGGGAAAATTCCTTCCTCTCCTGCTCCCTCCCTGCTACTGTGAGGAAAAAGGGAAGTCTGAGGGGGGGTGGCAGGTGACATCACTGCCCCTGCTAATAAAAAAGTGCTGGTGCTGCATCCCTATCAGCCCTGGCTCCACTACACCACTGATAGTGTCCCCGCCAAGTCTCCTTCTCTGCCCTGTACTGCAAATGTCAGGTTTTGAACCTGTGACTTTCTGAATGCAAAAAATGTGGGGCGTACAGGGTACAACATCTCGCCTTCCTCCTGCAACAGGGAGAGAACCAGAAACCTCTTTGGCCTGCAAGCAACGCTTCAGGCCAACCACGGTGCCATTCTGCCAGTTGGCACAATGCAAGCTCTACGAGTTAAGTCCCAAGCGATTTTAAAACAAAAAATGCTTGTTTTTCATCAATGGTCTATTCTCTGAACACCAACTAGCAATGCACTAATGTTACAGAGAAACACTCACGTTACAGTACAAGGGTTGTCCTGTTATGTGACTGGACATTTCCATGAAATCTACATTCAAATGCAACAATTTGTAAGTTTCGGCAGAAATAGCGGAGAGCAGCGAGACGGCCAATTTACGCCACCGATGTTACCTGATCTTAATAGTCACTGGGGATTATAGTTCTGTGGAGGGAGGTCTAAAGATCTCTAACAAAATGTGCAGCACCCTGATCAAACCACAGTTCCCAAGGGGTTGGGGTGAACCCTTGCAGTTAAAGTGGCAAAAAGAAAAAAGATATAAGCTGAGCCAATAAGAAGAGAAGAGCCCTGCTGGACCACAGCAAAGATCTATTTAGTCAGGCATCCTGTTTGCACAGCAGCAAACCAGATGTCTATGGGAGGCCCACGACAGGACACGAAAGCAACAGCCCCCGCCATGTTGAGGGTGTAGAGCTTTGCACTGATGACTGCTTAATATGTTGAAATGAATGTGGAATCTTCTGGGCAAGCATTGCAAGGGAACTGATCAGAGGTGGGCAAGGAGCATCCTGCATCCAACGGCTGGTCTTTTTTGCAGCCCTGGCCACCCCCTGCAAGTCGCTGATGCTGGATTGCTGCCAAATTCTGGTGACATGCAGGTGGAGGGTGCAAAAAAAAAAAGCAAGCCACATTTTCCCTTTAAAACAAGGCATGTGGATGTTGCGTTACTTGTTTGAATGCAAATCCGTGTTCTCCAGGGGGGTTTTGGGAGCACAAGTTTGCATCAAATTTAAAATTTTGAAGTGAAAATGTGGGTTTTTGCCACCTTCAAATTTGGCGGTGTGTTTGCAACCCCCAGTGGTTTTTGGGGGTGGAAAACCGCCCCCTGGCCCCTCTGGATTTGTCCACCCCTGAAATAGACTATCAGATGTGTGTGTACAGATTGTGTGTATGTTGTATGTTTTTGCTGTTTTAATTTTTGTATATTGTTTTTAATTGTTTTTAATCCTATGTAAACCGCCCAGAGAGCTTCGGCTATGGGGCGGTATACAAATGTAATAAATAAATAAATAAATAAATAAATAAATATCAGATCAACAGAGCAAAAACACAAAGTACATAGCTTGAAGGATCTGCTAAATCTGGACCAAGTTGCTTTGGAGTCATCTTGCTGGACCTCTATCATATTTAAGCTTTCATTGTTTTCTGTGTTTTTAAAACTAGTTTGCTCTACCTTGTCTGCAGGGTGCTGAATAAGAGACTAAGAAAGAGAGCCCACACACAATGGAAATAGGGCTGTGCCTATTTACTTAGAGACAACTGTTGTTCACCAAGATAAACAAGTAATTGACTTATACCACCCTCCACCCCCAGATCCCTTGCTGCATAGACCTAAAGGTAATTGACTAAAAGCAGTGAAAAATCCCATCCTCTAGCTCAGGATCCCATGCTGCATAGACCTAAAGGCAGGCAAGCCATTGACTAAAAGCATTTACTAAATCCATCCTCCCCGCCAGGATCCCTTGCTGCCTAGACCTAAAACAGTGGTGTGACAGTAATGAAAGTCAATTCTGCTAGCTTCTTTAAGGAACTATTAACTGCATCTTCCCAAATCCAACTCCAAAATGCAAATTTGTAATTAAATGACACACAAGAGTAGTTAAACGATGCACAAAATGACCTGACACACTTACCAGCTCCTAGCATAACAGAAGGATTACTTGTGTTGGTACAGCTGGTAATGGCAGCAATCACGACTGACCCATGTGTAAGTTCAAACTCCCGATCATTGTAAGCGAATTTCACATGGTTGCTGTGATGTTCAGGGGCAATTTGGAAGCCTTTAAACCCTTGCTATAAGAAAGAGCAAACAGGGAAACAGGAATAGTTTGAATTACAATAACAGACGCTCAACAGAGAAAAGGCAAAGAGAGCAAAACAGATAGTTCTGGGTCAGCCACTGTGGTCAGTGAAAGATAACAGAGGCAGATTTATCTCGCCAAGGAATAGAAAGAAAACAAATGGGATCTGCAACAAAATGTCACAGTGTGGTGTGCTCCTGAGCAGTAGTCCAGCCAATCAGCCGTGCCTCCTTCCAGGATACTCCATTGCATGGCATTCCTCTTCCCCCTTGGTTTTCCATTTTTTCTTCCCAACTCTCAGCCAGCATTTCAGAGCCACTGAGCATGCTCAGGCCTCAAAAACAACACCAGGCAGAGAACTCAGTGAGTGAGGTTCCTCAAATGGAAGTACTTGGGGAAGACTAGCCTAAGAATATAGACATTTCTGGACTCTTGAAAGCAAGTCTGAAGCAATATTCTGCAAAAGGGAAAAAAAATAAGAAAGACAAATGAATCTTAGGTGTCAAAGGAGAAGCCATTTACCTTGGCACCCAAGCAGGTCTCAAAATCCTTCTTCATGTCAGAAACCACGACCTTGTCCTGTGGCCTTTTAGGGCCACTGCAGCATGGCACAACAGTTTGCAGATCCAGCTCTATAACCTATGTAAAAGAGAGACAGGGAGAGAGAGACAGAGAGAGAGAGAGGCTTGCCATCTTGGATATGCAACAAGATAAGCAAGATATGGTGCTCCTACCTGCCACATGGTTCTTTATTTTCCCCTCACAATGGAATGAACGGCATCATGGGAACATTGGAAACTGCCCCTTACCTGAGTAGGTCCATATGTCTATCGGTATCTCTAGCTCTGGGTTGTCTATACCAGCATTCCCCAACCCGGTAGCCTCCAAATGTGTTGTACCCCAACTCCCATCATCCCCAAACTGGTCATGCTGATTGGGAGTAATGGGAGTTGTAGTCCAACACATCTGGAGGGCATTAGGTTGGGAAAGCTGATCTACTCAGTGGCTCTCCATGGTTTCAGCAGGAATCTTTCCCAGACCTACCTAGCAATGGAGGCTGGGACCTCTGCATGCCAAAAACGTGCTTGGTCTTTCAGCAACGGTCCTTCCTCTGAGCTGGTCTCCCCTTCCATTCATTTACATGGACAAAAGTAGAGGGCGTAGCTTGGGAACACTGCTGGCATTTCCTCTCTGCCTTGGCTGGATCCTAGCCACTGAAACTCAAACCTAGTTTCTGTTTCTTTGCCATACTAAAATGGTACATTTAGAACTACCCTTTTATATATGACACTTGTAATTGTAGATGTCAGTTTTATATCCTCTAAAGCAGCTTTCCTCCACCTGATGCCTTCTAGTTGTGTTGGACTACTTGTGGGATTTCCTTCCTCAGGTGCCCCAAAATAACTTGGTCAGCCTTGATTATTCTGTATGTTGATTGTGGGGGAGGCACCATTTGCTGCTCTGCCTTATGAGAGGATAAATTAAGATCTCTCATTCCTCACTTCAAAGTTCCTCTAAAGACTTTGAAACATTTTGGTGCAGGCAAACTCCGGGGGGTGGGGGCAGGGGGTGGTGTGTGGGGTCCACCAAGCCAGACAAAGGCTAACAGCCATGCATGGCACACCACCAAGCGCTTGATAAACCTCCTGTTCCCAGCATCCCCTCCCAGCCAGCCATGTTAAATGGGTTCTCATCTCTATAGACTGCAGGAGACATTACTTTTTGATAGGACAGGGGTGGGAAGTCTTTGGCCCTCCAGATGTTTCAGACTCCAACTCCCATCAGCCCCAGTCAGCATGGCCAACAGTCAGAGATGATGGGAGTTGGAGTGCAACATCTGGAGGGCCTCAAGTTGGCCCTGGTGGAGGAGAAGAAGATTGAGTGATCTACAGTGACTAGCCATGATGCCTAAATGGAATCATCATATTTACAGGTAGGGTCTCTCTGATGACCAGATGCTCGGGACAAGTGATGGCCATCATCTTCCATGCCCCACTTGGGAGCTTCGTGGAACTCTGGCAGGCTACTGACATCTAACCCAGCAATGACAGTTCTTATAGAGCAAGGATCTCCAATTCTTAACCCGCAGGAAGCTTTATACAGAAGGTTATATTGCTTCTTATCTTGATATGTTTGCTATTTGAAAAAATGCTGGGCCACATTTCATTGTAATTTACCATTTATGACAAAGCCCACAGGATTATTAGCACAATGTAAAGGATTTACTCCAAGGCAGGCCTGCGCCTACCAGGCATGTCAGGTGCTCAGTAACTCTCTTATTTACGAAGCCACAGGTAGGCAAAATGAACAGGAGGTTTATCAAGCTCTTGGTGGTCTGCCATGCATGGCTGGTGGCCTTCGTCTGGCTTGGTGGACCCCCCCTAACTCACCCCTAGCCCCCCTAAGTTTGCCTGCACCAACTTGTTTCAAAGTCTTTAGAGGCACTTTTAGGAGTGAGACACAGAAATCTTAGTTTATCCTCGCATAAGACAGAGCAGCAAATGGTGCCTCCCCTACCCTGCACCGTCAACGTGCAGAATACTCAAGGCCGGCCAAGTTATTTTGGCACTTGAGGTAGAAAATCCCTCCCTGGTAGTCAAAATACAATAAGAATAAATTAAATAATTAACCATCTCCTGTCCTCTCATGCCACCCACACAGTCATTTTTTGAGTTCTGAAAATGCTATGCTCCTCCGGACACAACTGTCTATTTAAACCCCTAAACTCATTGTGGCCTATGCAGGACCTCTCAAAGTCTCTTAAGAGGCCTGTAGCCTGAATTTTCTTTTGAGGAAGGTACAGAATTAAGTAAAACCAACCTGAGTAAAATCTGGATCCTGAGACGAGTTACTGAAGTCTCTGAACATTCCTACAGCCTCAAGGTATTTTCTTATATGCTTAATCTTTTCTTGATCACGGCCTATAACAGACAGAAATAACGTTTCAGTCAAGTTGCAATGTTTCAAGCATACATGAGGACAATGGGGATGTTCACACAACACACTAACCCACACTCAGTGGTTGAGTGTGGATTGTTGTTGAACTGAACCGTGGGTTAGCATGTTGTCTGAACTCAGGACATTTTCCACAATGTGCCTTGTTAACCATGCAGTGTGGCTTATTTTTCTCAAACAAGCCAGCTTGAGAACTCATCTTTACTTGTTGGGTTGTTTAGGGTGGTTAACAAGCCACTCTGCAGAAAATGTCCTGGGTTTAGACAGTATGCTAACCATAGTTCAACAAACAACCCACACTTCAACCTCAGTGTGTTGATGTTAGCGCATTGTGTGAACAGCCCCCAATTCTTATTGAATATAATGTTTCGCATATTACGTAAGATTTTAAAGAAGATCTCAGCAATTTAGCCATGACCAGAATTACATAGGGTACTAAATATCAAAATACTTATTGCATAAACTATGACCCTCCTACGACAAAATTCTTGTCTTGTCTAAAAAATTAGGTTGGGGGTTGCTAAAATGTATTTCTGAATCATCATACTGGCCCTCAAGAAACATGTTTACACAGATAACATGGGCAGATGATCTGGACTGAACTTTTCAAGGTAGAGCTATTTATTTATCTGTTGCATTATATAATCACCATTTTTTACTCCCAGGAACCTAATCCTCCTCCTCTCCATTTTATCCTCACAACAACAATGCTCTGAGGTAGGTTGGCTTGAGAATCTGTGACTGGCCCAAAGTCACCCAGTGGGCTTCCATGGCCGAGCAGGGACTAGAATGCAGATCTCCCGACTCCCAGTCCAACACTCTTATCGACTACACCACACTGGCTCTCTGGCTATGAAATGGTTTCCTGCCACTCACCTGTTTGGACCAGGTATTTGATGCTAACTTCATCCACTGGAAAGAAGGCCGCGGTTGCGCCATACTCCGGGCACATGTTGGCAATGGTGGCTCGATCGGCAATGGACAGCTGAGTAACTCCAGGCCCAAAGAACTCTACAAATTTACCCACAACCCCCACCTGGCGTAGATGCTGCAACAGATTAAAAATGGCGGTCAGAACCAGTTGACATAGTCTTATTATACGGGATATGAGAAAAGGCCAAACTTGCATATGCCTAAGCTCTACCCCTTTGACTTACTTTCTCCTTCTGCCTGCTGAAAAGCTGATCATCAGCAGGTTCAGGAACAGGAAGGAGAACCTGGTGCCCCAGTGTTGTTTTTTTTAAGGGGACAGGAAATGAAGAGCTTTATGGGTGTCATTGGAAGTGTCTGCAGGTGTCATGGCACCAGTGGGTGCCATGTTGGGGAACCCTGTCCTAGGACATCTAGTAAATTAGGGAATGAGGTGAGATTTGAATACAGGATTTCACAGCTCACACGCTTAGCCACATCAGAGAATGGACAGACACTGTCGCTCTGCACCTGTCTGTTAAGGGGCAAATCTCTGGGATTATGTGAAGTCTTTATCCTCAGAAATTGGACAACAGTGATTTGGGTGATCCTGTTCTTACCTTGGTCACTGTAAGCACTATGTCTGTGGATGTGATGAGCGGCTGAGGACTTCCTCTCAACTTGTAACCAATCACTTCAGGAAGCACCATGCTGATTGGCTGGCCCAGCATCACTGCTTCTGCTTCAATGCCACCCACACCTGGTCAATGTCAAGGATGTTAGAACAAAACTGTCTTCTCACCAAACCACAGGATTGGTGAGCAACATTACAGAGAGGAAGGAATCAGAACTTCTAGGGTGACCATATGAAAAGGAGGACAGGACTCCTGAAATTTTAAAAGTTGTATAGAAAAGGGAATTTCAGCAGGTGTCATTTGTATGCATGCAGCATCTGGTGAAATTCCCTCTTCGTCACAACAGTTAAAGCTGCAGGAATCCTACCCTAACCCTAGAGTGACTAGATATAAAATAATTTCACCAGGTGCTGCATGCATACAAATGATACCTGCAGAAATTCCCTTTTCTATACAACTGCTAAAGATACAGGAGCCCTGTCTGCCTTTTCATAGGGTCATCCTATCAGAACAAAGCTGATTCAAGAGAAATGTAAGTCTTGCAAATATGCTTGATATCTTACTCTCTTCAGGAGTGTGTGTATACGGGAGTGGGAAAAATCTCCTACACTTCCACATCAGAAAAGCTACCGGCCTGGCTGCCTAGAGGCAATTCTTACTGGGCAGCACTACAGTTCCTCTTGCATGCCCTTGAAAGCAACAGCTGAGTTTACCTGAAGTACAATGTACTATATTACTACTACTACTACTACTACAACAACATTGACATCCCATCTTTGTTCCTCTTGCAAGGAATCCAAGGTTCCATGCATAATCCTCCTCTCCATTTCATCTCACACCAACCCTGCGAGGTAGGTCAGGCTGAGAGTCAGCGACAGGCCCAAAGTCACCCAGTGAGCTTCAAGGCCCAAGAAGGGACTAGAACCGGCTCTCCCATGTCCCAATCCAACACTCTAACTGCTATACCACACTGGCTCTCATCTAAGACAAGTTTCCCTAACTTAATGTCCTCCAGATGTGTATGACTACAATTCCCATCATCTCCAGCCAGCATGACTTAGATGAGGAAGACAAAACTACAAAGCCTTAACATATAGTTCTGTTAGTTGATTAGGTGAAATCCTTTTATGCCTTGTGTGGGGGGAGCTGGGAAGACAAAAGAACCTTTATGTGGAACTGGAAGGGAGTCAAACCTCTGGTTTGTAGGTAGGTGCTGAATCTCCAGAAACAGGAAAGAAATTATGACTGGGGTTTTCTGTAAATGGGAGTGATTAGACTGATATTAGGTGGCTTTTTAATTGGCTTTTAATCTTTTGCAAAATTGAGAGAGGGGGGTTTGATGTTGTAAGGGCAGCATATATTTTTTTCTTTAAAGCCTGGTTTTAAATAATTTGTCAAATGCTTGGAGCTTAAGGGATCTAGATGAAGAACATTTTTCTCTCTTTCTTTCTTACAATGAACTCACAACTATCCTAACTTTGCAGACTGGTACAGATGTGTTGTCAGGACTCTCTAAAGCACTGCTAATTCCAATCCTCCGACCTTAGCCGTGATTAACGGATACACTGACACCATTAATTACCCCCCGAAAACTAACTGAGGGAAATCCATACAGACAATGTATTATATTTAGACTCCTGTTTTCAGCCAGATTGACTCCCAGAATGGTTTATAATTAAAATCTAACCAATCCAACCAATCACACCTTTCTCAAATTTTCTGAATGTCAAAATGTGACATTGTCACTTAGCTCTAATACTTATTTACTGGTAAAACAAGAAGAACATAGTCTTTGTTGATCTGCAATTCAACCTAAATGGACTCTCTTTCTAGAATTTTGCCAAATGCAACTGAAGTGCTATCCAGCGAACAGGTAGCTGAAGCTTAAGAGTACTTACCCCAGCCAAGAACTCCCAAGCCATTGATCATTGTGGTATGCGAGTCTGTGCCCACTACGCTATCGGGATAATAGTATCCATTCTCATCGAAGACGACTCTTGCCAAGTACTCTAAATTCACTTGATGGATAATCCCAGAGCCAGGGGGAATAATTCTCATATTCTGGAAGGCTTGAGAGCCCCACTAAAACACAACATGGGAAAGATGCAATCCCTTAGAGGCAGGAAAAAGTAAGGGCCAAGCCAGTATTTTATTTGTCTAACCTTACAACCCCGTTCCATCATCTGGTCTTGGGGTATGAGGAGTGAGCAAACATGCGATTCTGCCCCTGGCCTCACCTCTGAGCCTCTGAGCCTGGAGGGCCCTACTTCAGGGCCTACTATTTTTGAAATCAAAACTTGAGAACCAAGCAAAAGCAGGACAGCAGAATCATGCAGTGGACAGCCTGTAGTTACGTCAGACTCAAAAATCAAGCAGAAGTTACGAAGTCAAACACCTGCGAGTCTGCTTTCTTTTTCCTTTTTTTAAAAAAAAACAAAAACAAAAGAAAACTGTCAACAGCGCTCAAGCTCGAAACCGTCAAAATTGGACACTGCAGGCCAGAAAGCACGTGCTTCTTTCTGTTCTTCCCCACGGCTCTCTGGCTCCCTTTTTTTAAAGATTAAAACCGTTATTGTAGGGTGGGCAATTTGTGGCCACCCAGATGTTGCTGGACTGCAGGTCCCCTCACTGCAGGCTATGCCGGCAAGGACTGATGTGAGTTGCAGGCCAACAACATCTGGAGAGATACAAATTATTCACCCCTGCTGTACAGGTTTAGGGCACAATCACTTCAGGAGTCCTATCAGCCTCTGAAGTCAGAGGGTGATGGGCATCCTATGCACAGCAGGAGGAGTGCAGAAGCAATCTTCTCACCACACTCCTTCTGCTTTGCATTTTTGCTAGATGGGCATTTTCGCCTGTCTAGCTGGGTGGGAAAGAAGGAGGCTGTAGGATTCTTCATAAGCCTCTCCAGTCTTCCCCCTCCCCACCATAGAACCTCTCCCTTTCCCTCCAATCCGAGGTCACTTTTGCAAGCTCGGAGAGAAAGCTTGCATGGTTCTCTCCATGCTGGCTGTGAGCTCGGACCTCTGGATCTGAGGTTGGAGCACTTGCTCCGACCTTGGATCCTGAAATCTGAATTCTCCTATGCCCCCAGACTCTGCCTAAGGGCCATAGTATCGCTCTCTTAGCCTCCTTCCTTCTCTGGCTGCACCTACACGGGTGGAGTTTGGCCCACAAAAAAATGCGATTTCACTGCCTGCCTACCCCTTAAGAGGCTGAGCTCTGCCCTTCCACACATGAAATGAAGGAATTCTTCCTCTACCTTTAAGAACTCAAATCTTTCTTTGTTCCTTTCGAACTCCAGATCTTGATTTTTTTGTAAACTGTCTGGCCTGCAAATAAAAATATACGGATTATCAGAGTGGTAAACCTTTGATAGGATGCAGCCTGAGGACCAATGTGTGTGGGCAAAAAGAAAGAAAGAAAGGCTTGTATTTATTGAGCTCAGCTGTTTCATGCACTTTAATTACCTTGCATTAGGGAGTTAAGAGAGAGAAGCGGTGAAGAGAGAGCTTAAGTAGCTTTTGCAGTAATTCCTACTGTCTGGCTCGAGTGCTAATTCCATACTGAATGTTGGCACGTTGGCAGAGTCTAGCCTGAATGTAAAAGTAATGGAAAGTTTTCTAAAACATTAATTATATAAGTGGTAAGCATTCCAGGGGATTGTGAGGTGGGGGTGGGGGATATATTGTGAAGCTGGCAAAAGTTGCTCCATGCTTTGAAAATGCACCGTGTAGCCCAGAGACACGGTCCAGTAATCTTATAAGAATGTAAGAACAGCTGTGCTGGATCAGACCAAAGACCTACACCCAGTCCGGTTTCCTTTTGGCCACAGTAGCCAACTTGTGGGAAGCCCCCAAGCAGGACACAAGGGTATCAGCACCTCCCGCTCATGTTCCCTGGCAACTGGTATTCAGAGCCTTGCTGCCTCCCTCTGATCCTGGATGTGGCATACAGCCATTGATAATCTTCTCCTCCTTGAATCCATCTAATCCCTTTTTAAAGCTGCCTAAGGCCTTCGTTACATTCACCAAAAATCCTGTAGCCTTACCGGTGTTTCGTCTTCCAGAGCTTCTGCGGGTTTACAATCGGCACAATACACGTACTCCACCCACCCCCCTTTGTTTTTGCCAACCCCTTTCCATATGTTTCATTGGTACAACCAGTAGATGGCGCTGCTATATTGTGCGATTTATATTTATTACCACATTTTCGGTGATTTATAAAGTGGAAGATTCCCGCTTGAAAATGATGGAGGTTGATAACGTCATGAAAGGGACCCATGAACTTCCATGAGTCAACAATCATGAGTGCACAATAAATGCCTTGTTTAAAAATGGCTGAAATGGCTGAAGTCAAAGGAGGCCATCGCTCCATCTTGTGGCAGCAGATTACATAGTTTAATTACGTGCTGTGAAGAAGCCCTTCTGTTTGTGTGCCCTGAATAGGCTGACCATATGAAAAGGAGGACAGGGCTCATGTAACTTTAACAGTTGCAGAGAAAAGGGAATTTCAGCCGGCGTCATTTGTATGCAATTAGTACCTGGTGAAATCCCCTCTACATCACAACAGTTAAAGTTGCAGGCACTATACTAGAGTGACCAGATACAAAAGAGGGCAGGGCCCCTGCAGCTTTAATGTTGTAATGAAGAGAGAATTTCACCAGGTACGAATTGCATACAAATGACACCGGCTGAAATTCCCTTTTCTCTACAACTGTTAAAGTTACATGAGCCCTGTCCTCCTTTTCATATGGTCAGCCTAGCCCTGAATCTCCCACCGTTCAGTTTCACCGGATGACCCCGCATTCTAGTATTGTGAGAGAGGGAGAAAATGTCTCCCTATCCACTGTCTCCACACCATGCATCACTTTTTACACCTCCATCATGTTCCCCCCGGCCGTACTTGCCTTTTCTCTAAACCAGCCTTCCTGGACCTAGTGCCCTACAGATGTGTTGCACTACAACTCCCAGTATCCCCAAGGCAGCCATGTTGTGCGCACAATGCATCTGGAGGACACCAGGTGGGGAAGGCTGCTTTAAGCTAAACAGCCCCCCCCCCCAAACTGTAACCTTTCCTTGTTAGGGGAGTTGCTTCAATCCCATGATCATTTTGGTGGCACTTTTCGGCACTTTTTCTAGCTCTAGAGAAATGGAACCTCTGAACCGAAGGTCAAGCTACACATTACATTAACTGTCTAGCATGTAGATGAGCTTGTTCCTTTAAAACAACAACAACACTCAAGAGTAAGTGCATGCAGTCCTGATTCAGATCAGGATCAGTGCACACCAAGATTAAACCTTCCCACCCCCCACTACTTGCTTCTCGAAATTCTGCCCCCCTCCCACGAGGGGTATAATAAAAGGAAAAATTCTCCATTGGCTTTAGTGGAGACTATTTTCTTTTTTCTTAATACCTGTCCCCCCCTCCCCCGGCACTCTGCGTGTGGTTGCGTGTGTGTGTAATTTTGCGAAGCAAATGGTGGGAGGAGGTTTAATCCTCCCGTCCTGAGGTGTGCTGATATCCACCTGAATCAGGGTGATGCACACTGACTCTCAAATAAAGAAAGAAAAGTGTCAGCTACATGCTACACAATTAACATAACATGTAGCTTAACCTTGAGAGGCAGCAAATCTCTGAATACTGGATATTGGGTACATATGATGGGATTTCAGAGGGATCTGACCAGCCACACTACTGCTGGTAACAGAATGTTGGACCGGGTGGACCTTTGGCCTGATCCTGCAAGACTCCAAGTACGTTCTTATGTCAGAAGACGCATTCTAACAAACCATTTAGAATGTAAATATTTCAGACAATGAATGCCCAACATTCACCTGTGAAGCCACTCTACTTTTTTTGGGGGGGGGGGAATATGTTACAGTTAGTGAGAGCTGAGTTGTAAGAGAAACATAGATCCCCTTCATCTTTTTTTTTAAAAAAAGCTCTCACAATTTATAGCAGGGCCAGCCCTACCATTAGGCAGAGAGAGAGAGAGAGAGAGAGAGAGAGAGAGAGAGAGAGAGAGCTGCCACAGGTAGTTGATTTTGGGTATCATGCAAAGGTAGGGAATTTTTAGTTATTGATTCTGTTATTATTGTATTTTTAATGTCAGGGAGTGTGTTATTGGATTATTTCTTACTTAAGTGCCAAAATAACTTGGGTACTATGCTAGCTTTGGTTACTATACACCTTGACTGCTGAAGGGGGTAAGGGGTGGTGTCACTGTTTGGTGTTCTGCTTTTGGCAGCAAAATGTCGACCCGGCCCTAGTTTATAGCATACCTCTATGCTATACTTACAGCACTTCACTCATCTTTAGAATACATACATGAAGGCCTAGCTGTCTCGTTGATTGCTATTCTTGGTTTTTTATATATTTTTTAAAAATGACGTAAGCATCTGTAGTTGTTCTTTTCTTTTTTTTCTTTTTTTACTGTGGAAGGATGAGACTATCTTGTTAATCTTTGCGTTTATTTATTTATTCACAATATTTCTATACTGCTCCCTATCCGAGGATTTCAGATCAGTGAAATGAGGTAAAAGAATAAAAACAGAATAAAAACACATTAAAATATAAATACAAAGTTCAAATAAAACCATGGTTGGTCATTAGGGGAAGGATTACTGGAACAATGCTTTTCGAAGGCACAGAAAGGAACACAAATTTGGCACCTGCCTGACCAACAGAGGCGGGGAATTCCATAGGAAGGGAGCCACCACACTGAAGGCTCCTGGTGGACTCCAGGTGGACCATAGGTCCATGTGGAAGCAACAGGAGCATCTGCCCTGAGAGCCACTTTCCTAGCTGAAAAGCAGGGTAAATAGCCTTCAAACAATAGAAAATAAAAAACATAATAGATAGATAAGTATTAAGACAACGAAGAGTCTTGTGGCACTTTAAAGACTATCAGATTTATAGTGACCCAAGCTGTTATGGACAAGATCCCACTTCATATGATGCAGAGGACTCTACCCTACAAAAACTTAAGTCACAATGAATCTGTTAGGTTTTAGGGTGCCACAAGTCTCTGTGGTTTTGCTGCTATAGGCTCACTTGGTTACCCCTACGGAAGCTGATAAGCACTGAGCTGCAAGCGAATTTAATGCAAGATTTCTAATGAATGCCAGCTACTTTGTGAGATTTTATATTTGTTTTTATCCCCCTGGAGGCAAGATCCTTTGCCATGCCTTACCTTTTATTAAAGTCAACTTGGATGGAATGATCAATTACTAAATCGGCAGGACAGACGGGGTTGATTTTTTCCGGGTCTCCATTCAGTACCTTCACAGCGTCACGCATGGCAGCAAAGTCGACCACTGCAGGGACACCTCTGCAAGGGAAGAGTTAAAGCAAAGAAGGCTGATTTATAAACAAGTATCCCAGGTGCTGCATGGGTTGGCAAATGAGATCCTGAAGCCACAATGCACAAAGAGAAATGGCCTCGCTGGAGATCCAGAGTTGATACTGTTAGGGAACAACTGTATTGGCTCCATACAAATGATTTCCCAAACAAACAATCCACATGTTCACTCCCCCTTCTTCCTGATCTCTTGCACTTTCACTTTCAGTTTGCACGTTAGCGTTAACCGTAATGTGCTGCAGTTGTCTGAATCAGCAAACTCTGGTTGGCACTTGCTCTCCAAACCAGAAGAAGAACCGTAGTCTCGGTTTTATATTCAATTCCTCACTTTCCTTTACTCCTCATGTTGAGGCAGTAGCTAAGTCCTGTCGTTTTTTTCTTATATAATATTGCCAGGATCCGATCATTTTTATCTGTTTCTTCTGCCAAGACTCTTGTTCACGCTTTGGTCATTTCTCAGCTGAACTATTGTAGAGTGACCACATGAAAAGGAGGACAGGGCTCCTGTATGTTTAACAGTTGTATAGAAAAAGGAATTTCAGCAGGTGTCATTTGTCTGCATGCAACACCTGGTGAAATTCCCTCTTCATCACAACAATTAAAGCTGCAGGAGCCCTGCCCTCTTGACCAGATACAAAAGAGGGAAGGGCTCCTGCAGCCTTACTGTTGTGATGGAGGGAATTTCACCAGGTGCTGCATGCAGACAAATAACACTTGGTGAAATTCTCTCTTCATCACAACTGTTAAAGATACAGGAACCCTGTCCTCCTTTTCATATGGTCACCCTAAACTATTGTAACCTTCTCCTGATTGGCCTTCCTCCTTCTCACCTTAGTTCATTGGTTTCTATTCATCATTCTGCTGCTAAGAACATCTTCTTGGCTCATCGCTTTGATCGTGTCACTTCACTCTTGAAATCCCTTCGCTGGCTTCCAATTCACCTCGGAATCCAATATGAGCGTCTCCTGTTGACTTTCACAGTCTAGATCCTTCCTATCTTTCTTCTCTTATTTCACATGATTGCCCCGTTCGTGCTCTTTACTCATCGAATGTTACGTTTCTTACCCGCCCGAGGGTCTCTGCTTCGCTGGCTCGGCTTTGTCTGTTTTCTCTCTCTGCCCCCCTATGCCTGGAATTCTCTTCTAGAGCATTTGCGGACCACGAGTTCAATTAGACTTTAAAGCTCAGTTGAAAACTTTTCTTTTTTTCTAAAGTTTTTAGAACTTGATTTTGATTTTACTTCTATACTGCTGGTTTTATTGTCCCCTGTGCCTGTTTGGTGCATTCCCTTCCTTTTATTGATTTATTGCGATTTTATCAGAATGTAAGCCTATGTGGCAGGGCGTTGCAGTTTTATTGTTTTACTATGTACAGCACCATGTGTGTTGATGGTGCTATAATAAAGCAGAGAGTTTGCAGACTCAGACGTTGGGTTGTATCCAGTGGTACCCCTAGAGAATAGATCTGTTGAAATCAGTGGGACCTGAGTTAGACTTACCCTGGATACAACCCAGTCAACCAAATGTATACATTGGATACAACCCAAAAATGAAACTGCAAGAGAAGAGGGGGAGGACCGAATCCACAGGTTTATAGCTTGTTTCTAATTCTCCAGACTTGATCATGGACTACAGTGGGGCTCGATTCTATGAAGCCAAATGCAGGGTACCATTCCTGCAGACAGTACATACAAATGTAGGTAAAGATGCAGACGATCAAACAAACGACACCAGTGGACACCTCAAATTTTCATATGCTTTCTATGTAACCTTACATGGAAAAAATGTCACCTCAGTTTCTCCAGCTATAAAGAGCTTGTAAGGGGGTTGGAACACACACTGAAAGGCTCTCGCTATAGAAATAAGAAAATATTTGTGGGTTGAAATAATGGAGGTGCATTTTTTTTTTTTTGTAATTTGCGGGCTGAGGCCACCAAGAGTGCAAAACAATAATTCCTGGTCAAATGATGATACAAAGCCATGTGGAGGGAAAGAATGAAACCGTTACTATGGATTTCACATATTACAGCAAGCTCACTGTTGAGAAATTCTTGAGAGGTAAATCACAAATAAGTTCAGGGTAAAAATTAAACTAGGGCAAAGAAAGGCTCCTATCTAAATCCAATCTGGTATAGAAGGGAAACCAGTTGGATCTCTTGTAGAAAGTTAAATTTGACAACCTGTCAAAGATCCACTCCAACTAATCAGGTATCCATAAATTTTATATTTTGTGTTACACCACTGTCAATTATATGAAGGCAACCCCTTGGGGTCAGTTAGGTGGGGTTATTCTAACCCTGCCCCCAAAGGTGGCCTGCATATAAACCCATTCCTCTAATGCAGGGATGGGTGGAAAGTAGCTTTCTAGACGTTTTTGGACTTCAACTCCCAGTATTCCTGGTCCTTGGCCACGATGGCAAGGGTCGTCTGGGAATGGAATTCTCAAACATCTGGAGATCTACCTGCTCCAATGGGAAATTAGAGGAATTTTATCACAACATTATTACAGCTTCAAAACAAACCATTAAAAATGTCACCATTTGAAGAATTACTCTTACTACAAGTATCATTGTACTACAAGTATCGTTGTATGTTCGTAACAACTGAACAAAAGATCTGAGCAAAAGATTTGTCAAGCATCTGGCTAAGGTCAGCTAAAGCAGCCCACAATCACCTGGAATAGTTTCAAAAAGTTTATTTTCAGTCTCCGTAAGACCACACAACATGTTAAGCCGAACTTGAAGCAGAAACTAGTTATTCTGGCACTCTCTCCCTTATATTTTAACAATACAATAGGTTTCTGTATTTGCAGCTAAAAGAGATATATTTAGAGGCTTTGGGGGGGGGGGGGGACAGATTTCACTATTTTCCGGAAAGCTTAATCAAAACTGTCGCTAGCCAGCACACTGTGCTTGTTAGTGCGTGGGGCCACTGTAGATTTACGCATGAATTGCAAATGCAGAAAATGAAGAAGCCAACCAGCCAGCCTCCAACCCTGATTTAAACATCACTTGGGAGATATGCTTTGAGTCTGAAACGAACACTATAAATACACCACAATGCTGGGAACATTTCCTGACATTTTGCAGGTCTAAAGTTCAAAGAACAGCAAACTTCAAATGACGTACAATAAAATGTGATGAGTTACTTTTTTACCTGAATGTCTGTTTAACCAGCTCAGGGCAGTCTGTTGCAAACTCCGTGTGAGGGGCCAGACCGCAATGAAAAGGGACTGATTTGTTCACTTCAGATTTCCCTTTTAATATGTCAAAATTATTATTATTTTTATCACAATCCCCTAGTCGCTCATTGCCGACTTACCCAGTTGCTTCAAAACTTTGGAACAAGCAAGTTCAAAAAAGGATGGCATTTTCCCTTTTCTTGGGGTGGGGTGAAGTCAGCAAAGGGCAGGCAATAAGCAAAAACCCTTTAAAGAAAAATACGGTACAGGGCTAAACCTAAATAAAACTCAAAAGAGGATCAGGAACTGCTATGTTCTGAAGCCATCTATACGAAAAATTCAGAAAACCGATAGAGCATCATCAGATGAGCGTGTTATCCCACGCTTGCAACTTGCCAGTCACGGATCTTCGTGGGTCATTTCGACAATGTGGTGATCCTGCCCCACGTCTCCCGCTACATTTCTCAGTTTTCGCATTTTAAAATAAGGCACAGAAAACCCAGCTTTTTAAAAATGAGTCAGGATTTGTTGCCGTGTGCAGGAAAGTTCCGCTGTACAGGACGCTGTTCCCATTGTTCTGTAGGGGCCACGTGGTCTCTGCACAGTCCCCCGTGTAATTTGAGCTCATTCCCAATGCGGAAGTGAAGCAGGGAGCAGAGCAATGGTATGTGATGGTAGAGAAACGAGATGTCCCCCTGTTTGATGATCCTCATAATATCAGGATAATTGTTTGCTCTAGTAAAAGGCATCCTGCAGGGTTCCCCCCTCCCATTACTGCTTCTTCTAGGACAAGGAAAGGAAACCCTTTAGCCTGCCAGATCAGCCCTTCTGGCCTACAGGGCCTTGGGCAAGGCCTTTTTCCAAAGTACCTCCCCACCAAAGCCACACCCCCTCAGAAGGGGAAGGGCTAAGAGAGCAACTGAGTCTCAGCTCGGCCTCCTTCGTTCCTCCATCGCCTTATGATGGAAGAGCAAAACAGACTGAGCTGGTTCACGTTCATTCCTCCCCCATGTTCCCCACAGGCGGAATGTGAGGGGGAAGCAAATGTATATTGTCTTTTTAATGCTCAATCTTTTTAATTTTTGTAAACTGCCCAGAGAGCTTCGGCTATGGGGCGGTATATAAGTGAAATTAATAATAATAATAATAATAATAATAATAATAACTGAAATGCCAGTTAGGGTCCTGCTGATGTCAGCGGACAGAGGCCCACCTCCTGACATCACCTGGACTGAGGGTCACTCCGGGGAGGGGATAATCTGGCCTCCAGCTCTGAAATGGTTCTTCACTAGCGCTCCAGGAGATCTGCATTTTATTTATTCCTGTTGGCTTTTGTACTTTTTTTGGAGGTGTGTGTATGTGTGGGGGGAATGGCTTTGCAATGTTTTTCTCCTGGTTTTATAACGATGTTTGCTGACTTTTTAGATTCAGATTTGTTACATTTTGTTGTATTATTGTCTGCTCTTTGTAAAAATAAATAAATAAATGATTGCATGACTCATAGGGAAATATTTGATAAGCGTCTCATAAACACAAATAAATAAATAAATTGCATATCTATATACACACACGCAAACACACGCATGCACATCACTGAGATGTTAGGAACACAATGAATGTTAATAATTGATAGAGACCTGCAATCAATGTCACTATCTGGAAAATAAAGATGCTTCTGCAAAGTAAAGCTTGTTTAAATCTCCGGGCTCCACAATTTGGGGCCTTGATAACCCAGCCAAAAACTGAAGCTGTCAGGACTTTGCCCCTCCCCGTGTCACTGACCTCCATGCTGTGGCCCTGCATGAGCTTAGGGGCAATGCCCTGCTCCCTGCTGCCACCTTCCAGTGCAAAGCTCAAAAATGGCGGCAGGAGTTCTTGCTGGATTGGCCCTGCGAGGAGAAGATGTTGGCGGCGCAGGGCCATGGCATCCATGGAGATCTGGATCGATTTCAGATCACAACCCACCAATCGATTTCAGATCACAACCCACCAATCGATTTCAGATCACAACCCACCAATTGAAGACGGTTGGTTCAAGCGCACAAGAAAAGGTAGCAAATTTTCCACAATAGCTTCGTCTGAAAGGGTACTCTTGTAGCTACGTCACATGATCCCGTCAGCGCATGGCCATTGTCTCATAAACACTTGGGCCAATTTATGCCAAGCTCCTGCTCTGGCAGACATCAGCTCTGGCTGACAGCATGCGCTACGGGATGTGCACACTGGCTCTTTGTGTGCCCCCACAACTTCCTGATCGGTTCCGGCTGTGGTGACATGCTGAATGACTAATCTGTGCACATGACGCGGCAGTCACACGACACTCTCAGCATGTGCTGCTGCAGCTGGAGCACAGTCTTTTTTTCTTTTCTTTTCAGGAGCATCCTAGTGCTGACCTGGTCAAGCATCTCAAACTGGTTTGCACTCAGCCTAATATAAAGCCACAAGCAGTGTCATGGTGCTCTTTTCCAGAAACCTCCTGTCTCTCCAGAAAATGACTATGGTTTAAACAGTTTTGAGATGGGACACAGGGCCATTCCACCAGCCCAGCTGAAACGCCACTTGCTTTTTCCCCCTTGTCCCTCGTCCCTCCGCCTCCCCTTTTCCTTTTGTCTCGCCTACTTTCAAGACTGAAAGCCTGTGGGCAGGGGACTGTCTTGTTTTTATTGATTGTACGCGAGCCGCTCCAGGCACAGGATAAAAATGCTTCAATTAACTCATCAAATCATTAAATGAGGAGGAGGAGGAGGAGGAGGAGGAGAAGCTATGATGACACCCAAGTTTTAAACAAAACAAAACTCTATCAACTCACGTAAAGTCTTGCAGAATCACCCGCGCCGGCTTAAATGGCACTTCAATGTTCTGGTGCTGCATCGCATTCCAGTTTAGGATATTTTCAACATCGCCCTTCTTGACCAGGAACTCGTCACAATTCCGGACCGCAGCCTCCAGCAAGACTTTGATCGAAAATGGCAAGCGTGCTGTGAGGGAGAGAAAAAGTCAGAGGAGGCTAAGAATGGAAGTCTTTCCCTCTACGTTGCCCAAACACAGCCAAGGTTTTCAGACACTTGCGCTATGCCAAATACAGAGCACCTTGATCGTTAACATGCAGAGGCGAAACCTATACAATATATAGAGCATGGGGGCACATATAGAACTTTTGGTCCCAACGCCCGAATGTAATAGTGGCTCAAGGTTGGGGGGGGGGCACACACATAAGTGCATCCAGGCATGCATCTGGACACATGCACACATGTACTCACACACACGCAGACACGCTAGTAGCAGTGGTGAAAGAATGATCTGGATCAGGATCACCGGGAGGGAGTGGAGAGTACAGGATGCAGGGAAATCAGCAGGGAGAATTGGTCAGGGGACCCATGGTGGGCCGCAGTAGAGGCCTTGGGGCAGGTGAATGTGGCGAAATTAAGCAACGCTGTGAGGAAAATTCTAGTGGGTGGGGAGATGCATGTCATTACATTACACTACATTGTCGCTGTAGTCATACAATGTGTGAGGCGGGAACATCTCTAAACACATATGGTGACTTCAGTAATACCAGTGCAACTGCACCAAAGACAGCTTCTGTGCACCTATATAGCCACATAAAGCAGCCTTATAGAGTCAGATCACTTGGTCCAGCAAGTCCAATATGGCAGTCAAAGGCATAGAAAGCGATAGCTCCACGAAAGCACGAGGCAGCTCCTCAAATGCTCCACAGTCAAGTAAGGAGAAATCAAGCCAGACTTCCCCACCCTGGTGCCCTCCAGAAGGGTGGAACCGCAACTCCCATAATTCCCAGTCAGAACAGCCAATGGCGGGGAACTATCGGAGTTCCATTCTGACACATCTGGAGAGTGCTGGCTGGGAAAGGCTAGATCAAACGATGCTCATGCGCCTACAAACCAGCCCTGATGCCCCAGCTGCCAAGCAGATTTCTATATGAAGCAACTCTCCCATCAATGCAGCCAACATACCATATCTTGGGTCTCCCAAATGGTTCAAGTTGAAGAATTTCTTTGACGGCTGGCTCTGGTCCAGCGGCTCCATGGCATGCACAAAAGGGTTACTCATGGCTGGAAAGTCCTGATGTTGCTGCAAATACAAGGCACAGTCACATCACTGGATTAGGTTCTACACATTTAAGATGCATGTGAAGAGAGCCAGTGTGGTGTAGTGGCTATAGTATTGGACTGGGACTCGGCAGATCCGGGTTCTACTTTCCACTTGGGCTGTGAAGCTCACTGTGTGATTTTGGGCCAGTCACTGACTCTCAGCCTAACCAACCTCATAGGGTTGTTGTGAGGATAAAATGGAGAGGTTGAGGATCACCTAAGACGGTTCTTTGCAAGACGAAGAAATGTGAGATGTAAATGCAATAATAAATAAAAACAAAGGAAGTTTTTTTTTAAAAAAATATTTATTTATAAAACTATGGAATGCTGTGTATGTACGTGGTCACGCATACAAGGATTCGTCACTTTTCTGTGGTTTTGGAACCAGTTTTGGAATAGATAGTTCCACCAAAATATCTGATTGGAGAAATTATCATTAACTTGAATGATTGATATCCATGCTGGTACAAAACAGGGCTGCCCACTCTCCCTGTTACTGTTTACATTAGTTACAGGAGTTTCTTGCTGCATTCAGTGGAGTTTCCCCACTGGCTACAGAGTTCCCTGGCTAGAGTGGCCAAAGGAGGAAGTGCCGCTCTAGGAGAGCTGCTGGGATACCACTTGGAGGACTGGGGAAGGAGATAGGGTGGAGGAACTATCACTCAAATGCCATGTTGAGTTTTATTCTACTCCACAGGAGCCTACAGTCACACAATGGTGGAGTTGGAACATGTTGTGTGGTGAGTACCTCCTAAAAACTCCACCGCTGAGTGGAGTTTTCACACTGCGTAGAGAAAAGTGTTGTGTGAACTGAGCCGGAGAGTTGTAGGCCTTGAAAAGCATTGGACTGAATCAGGAGTAGGCAACCTTGGTACCCTCCAGCCGTTTTGGACTACAACTCCCATAAGCATTATGGGAATTGTAGTCCAAAACTTTGGGAAGGCACCAGCTTGCCTACACCTGGCCTAAATAAATCATTTCCACCTTTTGAGGTCTTCTCTCTCTTTATTCCTGCATCTGTGCCCACCTCCCCATCCGCCACTACATTCCTTGCTTTCCTCATATCACTGGATTAGCCATTTGCTTAGTTCTTTTGCCTATGCAAATCTTAATCATGTTTGCAATGCAGTTTTCAAAGCTGCGTCACTGCTAAGGGGATTTATACAAGAGGCCTTTCTTTGAATTCCCAAATGGGAAGGATCCGTGAACATGAAAAGGACATAGGGAAGCAATCGCAAAGAGCCAGAGCAGCATGGCAATGGGATTAACCATTTGGGGTTTCCAGGGAGTATCCTTTGAAAAGAAAACTCTCAAGGGGGATGGAGAATGGGTACGCCACGCATGCCTCTCCCTCTAGATCCCTGCCCAATATTTGGAGCACAGGAAAAGGGGAAGCAACCCAATCTCAAAGAAGCGGCAGCTATTGATCACTCCCATCAATGCACATTTCGCTGATCACAGTTTGCCAAATGCTCATTTTACTTAATGGTTTTGGTTGGAACAACAACATCAGTTACATTGGTTGTTATCCGAAAACGAGCATCCAGAAACCAATCAAAGAGGAAAAAGGGAGAGCAAGCGTTTAGGTTTTGGCCCTGCAAATCTGTACTGATTCTCTGCTGCGAATCTCAAGGCATTTGCATGGAGAACAATCGTGTGGAGAAGAACATCGAAAAGGGGACTACGGGAGGCTATAGATGCCACCGCTGCGCATTTTTGTGATTCTCGTAGCACCTATTTGAGCCACTGCCATGCAAGTTGCAGTCGGAAGCATAACTTGCACAAACCTGTGCCTTGAAGGAATGTGTTTGGCAAATCAAAAGTTGGCAGCGCAGCAGCGTAAGGAAAAATCAGCAAGCTCCCTTTAAAAGCTAGATGAACGGCGAGCTTCTGAGAGCGTGATTCTACGTCCCAACAAGGTTGTTTTAAAGGAAAAGCATAGGTTTTTTTTTTTTTTTGCTGCCATCATGGTAGCAAATTCGGTGGTGGACACAAAAAAAGCCAGGGAGGGGGCATATGTGGCCCACCCCTGTCCTAAGCCATAAACCTGGGAGCCAATCATGTGGGCTTGCACTTAGAATGTATTCCTTTATCATACTTGATCGCCACACTCTGCAACAGCCCTCTAGAGAAAGAAGAGTTAAGAGACACACCGATAGCCTCGGGTGGAGGAGGAATGCATCAGAGCTAAACAGTTCACTCTGTTTGGCTTTATTTCACCTGGCCCGCTGCTCTCCTGGGGCCCTTCTTGCTTGTCAGATATACTGGTTGTTATTCAAACACTATGTGATATGCAAACAATGACGGGTTGTTGAAAGCCAGAGCCCAGCTCTCTGCTAAGAAGTGCTTTTTTCTTTTAACTATAGAAACATTCCCCATGACTCACTAATCTAGGTGAAGGACTGGAGCGGTAACAAAATGAAGCATACAAATACCGTCCCCAGCTTTGTCAGTGCAGAATTTCATGATTTTTTTAGGATCCTATGACAAAAAAAGTGTGAACTGAATTAGTTGGCCAACAGTGTGTCAATTTGTAAGGTCTTCCTTTATTTCAGGGGTGTTAAATCTCAGGGCCTGTAGGCAAAATCCGGCCTGGATGGGGTCCCCATCCAGCCTTTCAGGTTTCCCTAGATGTCTATCCCCTTTCCTCTGACTACCAAGAGTTTGGTGTGGTTTCTAAAAGTCCCTAAGGCTTAGAGTGACCATATGAAAAGGAGGACAGGGCTCCTGTATCTTTAACAATAGCATAAGAAAGGGAATTTCAGCAGGTGTCATTTCTATGCATGCTGCACTTGCTGAAATTCCCTGCACCTGCTGCAGGAGCCCTGCCCTCTTTTGTATCTGATCACTCTAGTGTAGCTCCAGCAGCTTTAACTGTTGTGATTAATTTCACCAGGTGCTGCAGGCATAACAATGACACCTGATGAAATTCCCTTTCTTATGCAACTGTTAAAGATACAGGAGCCTTGTCCTCCATTTCATTGGCCACTCTACTAAGTCTTAGCTACTGGCAGTAAGTGCTTTATGTTACAAGGTGCTGGGTATTTCTGGCCTTGCCCACTTTTCCCTTCAGCCCCACCCACCACTGGAAAGTGCCCTCCTTCATTGAATTTGGACCTCAGGCTGAAAGAGGTAAAACACCCCTAGCTGATCCATACCTTTGAACAATTCCTTAAAGTCCACCTTGGAATTTCCCTGAGTCAGTTCTTGTGTGTGTGCGGTGTCATTTTGCCTATATAAGGAATGGCATGCACACCTGAACATTAGAAATCATAGAATCATAGAATAGTAGAGTTGGAAGGGGCAATTAGTTTTATTGCTGTTAAGGGTTGTTACTCCCAGACCTATCAATAGGGTGAATTAGAAATCTAAGGACACAACCCACCAACAAGCACTCTTGCGCAAGCCCTACTGAATTTATACAAATGCTTTTGTGAAGCTCCCATTGAGCTGAATGCACGTCTTTGCAGAACAGCTGATGGGGCTTAGTCAACCTCAAGTTTCACAAAAATTGTCAACTGAGAAGCCCATCCGCTAAGGGAAAAAAAAAGGAAACCGAAAGGTGTCTACAGAAAGAAGCATCCTTTTTAGGAAATGCATTGTTTCTTTCAAAGGGGAACTGTTTCTTTTAACCATACAATTAAGGGAAAAAAATTGGCTGTGGTTGCAGTTTTTACATATTTTGTCATTATGCTGATGAAGTATAATTGTAGTGTGGCATCTTCTGAAGACTAAATGCAGCAGACAAGGTTGTTTAAACCAATACCAAGGAAGGGGGTACTTTGCTTACAGGCTAGTTTTTGTATGTTGGAACCTGGGGTAGAAACAGCATGTTGAATTATGGATTCCCTTCCCTAATACGCCTTTATGAGATACCCTGTTAAAAATCAACTACTAAAGGACTAAGTTTTTTTAAAACTTTTTTTTAAACATTTTAACAATAACTTTGTAACATACTTCAGTCGAGGGCATGAAAATACATTGAATTATGTCTCTGCTTCAAGGTATCTGCGTAAAAGGAGACAGTTATATTCCACAAAGTGCAAACATCAGGGCAACCAAGATAAGGCTATCTGGAGTAAAGTTCACTGCCTGCAATACTTTTTCACAAAACATTGCCTGGATTTTACAACGGCTGCCATCCAGTTCTACAAAAATCAATCGGCATTTTGTCACAAGCATCAAAGCGGTGTGATTCGACCCAGTATGTCCTAACACTTGGATCATAAAAACGCACTGTATGGAAATAAGTCCCATACATTCCCCACTTTTCAAGCAGAGATAGGGTGAGGGCCCCATTATAGGCCAAGGAGAATGATGCCTTTGATTATTCACTCTTCGCCCTGTTCTCAACAAGACAGCCCATTTACATTGCAGATAGCCTGCTCTGTAAACAGTTGCTTTGCGGTAAATGGATGCCATTCAGTGCTGAGGCTTATTCTAAAGCCAAGTGAACTGACAGAGAAAAAGAAGCATTGAGAGTGTACATGATCTAATGAAGAAATAGAAGGATGCATCCTGGCTATCTGGGCAAAGAATCGACATTTTTCAGAGTTAAAAAAGAAGAAGAAAGCGCGCGTGGGGGGGGGGGATATAATCTTGAGCTCATCTATTTGCATCTTTTCCCTACAGATCCTAGAATTTTGAATACAGAGCACTAGCTTTGCGGTCCTGAAGCGAAGGTGAGAAGTCTGAGTTCAGATGAACTTGTACAGCCTTCCCAACCTGATGATACCCCTTAGGTTACAACTTGCATCATTCCCACCAAATATAGCCATTTGCAGCCTAACACATCCGGAGGGCAATAGGGGAGGCTGAACGAGTGTATCTACCTGAGCACTCCTGTATAACCCAATCTCACACTTTAAATCACCATCTACCTTTGCAGCACCATCCACGCTATTTGCACGGATCATCTTGGTGCATTACCACTAGGTTAACTCCCTGCCTCTGTCTGTAGGCACTTTGGACATGGTTGCAGCTTGGATCCTTTTGATCGCCTACAATGACACAATGCAAGTGTGCTTTCCAGACATGGAATCCAATTCCCTCGGGGGATGCTGGATGATGAAAAAATCCCAGCGTTGCTGGCAGGATTTTGTAAGCCGGCAAGTCTATAAATTTTACCCGCCGGCACAGGAGCTTAAGTAATTTATGGGCTCATCGGGTGAGCACTCAGGATTGAAGATTATTCCGCTTAAGACTGGCCTTCTCCAACCTGGTGCCCTCCAGCTGTGTTGGACTTCAACTCCCATCAGCCCCAGCCAACATGGCCAATGGTCAGGAAAGCTGGGAGTTGTAGTCCAATCACCTGGAAGGCATGGGATCTTTTGGGGGTGGCGGGATTTGGATTTGTTTTATGATAATGGAGAGTAATAAAGAGATCTTAAAAGTATAATTTACTTTTATATCATGCACCATAATCCTAAAGTACTGTGTGTGTGTGTGTGTGTGTGTGTGTATGTACCCACTTTTTACGCTCTACTCCAGATTCTACGTGCGCTGGGACCAGGAAGAGGCTTTCTGCTTCCTTTTCCACTTTCCTATGAGGAGGAATGAACAACTGAGTAGGCAGTGCCTTTGCTGATTGAACACATTCTAAGTGTGCAATCCTATGCATGTAGAAACAGCAAAATGTCCTACAACCCCCAGCATTCTGCAGCCAGGAATGCTGGGAGTTGTATAACTTTTTTTTTTCTGTCTAAACATGTACAAGATTATACCCCAAGTCAGCAATGGGAACCATGGAAGGAACAAGGTCCTTTCCTGATCTTACCATGAGATGAGTTAAATCCTGCAGAACCAGTGAGCTGTCATTTAATCTTTCCCTTTATTTCTGATGTTCAGGCATGTGTGCCAATACTTATTCATGTAGCCCAAACAGCCCCACCCACTGTCAAGAAGGAAGTATCAGCAGAATCCAAAGATTTGCAGAAGTATATTTTTTTTAAAAAAAGAGAAAAGTCTCTAAAGTGGGGAGGTACCCCAAAATCAGCCCAGTGAAAACTGAGCATGATCAGTGTCCACCGAAAATTGACTCACTGTTAGGGTGTGGGAGGGAAAGGAATGGAATACCATGGAGGAGGGTACAGCTGACTGAAACTGTGAACAGGTGCACGCCCCACTGCAACAAATGGGTGCAGGTCCCACTTGTCTACATAGAATCCCTATTGAAATGAAATGAAATCGCTCCCGAGAAAAGACGGGGAAGTAGCACATCACATGGCTGAGCTTTCAGGTTATACCACATGTGATGTTTCCTCCAAAGGCTCAACATCTAGGCAGAACCAGGAAAACATCTCGTTATATATTTTTAAAAATCCATTACGCAACTTTGCGCATTTCAGGAAAAAAAAGTCTCAAGCAAGTAACATTCACTCTCTCTGTTTACAGAGAAAATAGTAACAGAAGGTTAGAAATTTGGCAGCTACCAATTAATTAATTTAATTAAGATCATATATATCTTAATTAATATATAGGACTGCAGCCTTAGTTCCATTTTCTATCTTTATTTTATTCATTTATTATATGTATATTCCACCTTTTTTTCTCTTGCAAGGAACCTAAAGTGGATTACAAGACCCTCCTCCTCCTCTTCATTTTATCCTCAGTCCAACACTTGAACCACTACACCACAGTGGCTCTCTCCAGATGCATATTTAAATGCATTTCAGGAGCATTTCAAAATCTTGATCTCAGTGCCTGGTGGCAAATGCTCAAATTCCAAATTTCACAATGGGTTGCTGCTGTCTGCAAGCCTCCAGATTGTGAGCTTGTCTGATCTCGCCTTGATCAGGTGTCCTTAGCGTTTTGGGGCCAGTGGGAAGAATGCTGTTGGACTACAACCCCCAACATCCCTGACCACTGGCCATGTTGGCTGGAGCTGGAATCCAACAACATCTGAAAGACCACAGGTTCCCACTCCTGTTCTAGAGTTAGAGTTAAAGGGTAACACTTTCCCTTTGATTAGCCCAACCGCCATGTAGCTGCAGAAGTCATTGTCCTGGAAATACCTTCTAAATAGAAGTATGAAAGCTGAAAATAATAAAAAAAAGTTGAGACAGGTAAATAGAAGTATAAAAGCTCAGAACAATGGCTCATACAGAGACACCCAGGGGAGCCTCTACAAGGGAGGCGAATTCCGCTGCATCGTGAGAGAGTGAATGAAACTAACTCACCAAATGCAGAGACACGATAGAATCATCTCCCCACAGAAGAAGCTGGTTAAAAGGAGGCATGACCAGAGCAGTATATCACACAGAGACTGAGTTTGAAGGGCACTTTAGGCAATGGAGGGGGGAATAGCATATTGACCGTGCATTATTTTGGCAGCACCACGGCAGCACCCGCCAAACAATATGTTGCCCCTCCCCCCGTCACGCAACTGAAAGTCCCGGCATCCTTCTGGGCTGCTGCGTCTCCTCCCTTCCACTTCCCTCAGTCCTCCGGCCGTACCCCAGCATGCACCACAAGTTCTTCCGGCTGTATCGGAGCAGACAGGGTTTTGGGCTGCTCCGGTCGGTGAACTCTATGACCAAACGGAATAGTACACGGAGAGAGGGGGGTTCCCTCCACATGATACTGTAAACAACCGTGTTCGGGATAAACAACATGCAAGCCTGTTGTTTTTCTCCGTTGTTTAAGTGCCCCAAATAGCGTACCGTCAGTTGTATGTGCGTTGTGTGTTGCCCTCCACATGACACAATAAGCAACACAACTGACGATTGTTCCCCCCCCCCCCCCCCGGTTGATTATCGTGTTGTCCGAACCAGGCCAGAGACACAGTAGGCAACTTCTTCTGTGAATGGGTACACTGGGCTTGTGGGAGGCAATCGTTTATTTCTCAGGGCATGCCAGCATGTCCCTACACACCTCTTCAAGATTACTGAGATAGATGCTAGCAAGCATGTCATCCACATGAGAGCTTTGATGAGAGTACATCCCAACACTAATCTTTTATTCTCAATCTACTCTCTAAGGGTGGTTCCACTCTAGAGATAGGCACTGTTGCAACTACAACGCGAAGGCAACATCCTGACACCACATCAGAGAGTATTTAAGTGTGCTGTCACTCCATTGCAAAAGCTTGCCAATATGCTCTTCAAACTCCAGAAATGTTTACTACAATTCCAATGGCAACAGATACTTTTCAGAGATGGCTATGAAAATAACCTTAACAACAGCAGCAGCAGCAACAACAACAACAACAGGTAGAATCTGGTGCTAGCGTTAATCATGTTGCACGAAACCAAGTTTGTGGGATGTAACTAGCATGACAGGGAAAACTGGTGATTTGCCACCGCACCAAATTTCAGTAGTGCAACAAATTGCCTTTCCCCATTGCTCGTTACATCATGCAAACATTGCTTTATGCTAGCTAGTGCAACATCATTAGCACTAACCCAGGACAACATAGGCTACATCATTATTATCATATAGAAGAAGAAGAAGAAGAAGAAGAAGAAGAAGAAGAAGAAGAAGAAGAAGAAGTCGTTGTTTATTGGAGCTTCCATCATTTATACCAGACAAAATGAACTTGCAATTCTGTGATTTTCAAGATACGTAGAGTACTATATCTGCTCCTATAATACATGAATCCTAGGTGGTTTTAGCAGGATCCTGAAGCAAAGTGAAATGGGGTATAACTCCTTCCTCTGATTTCTTGGGACAATTGGAATGAATCACTTGGGTGCATCAATTTCTCCTCTCATTCTTTATTTCAGAACAGTTCCTTCAATAATGGATTTTTTAATAATAATAATAATAATAATAATAATAATAATAAAATAGATGTGAATTATATTGTTTTCCAAAGTGGGACAGGCATGCGTGTGTATGGTGGGGGAGAGAGAGCAAAGGAGCTCCCCTGTCATTGGTATCACATCGCCAGGACTCTGTGTTAATGTAGCTCCAAATTCTGTACCAAGAAAATGGAATTCTGCAACATGTATAAATTATGCTAGTGAAACAGGTTTTGCAGATCTGCTTTTGTTAGCAGGGGGCAACCACACAGCTCCAAAGCTCTGTTCCCAGAGTCCATTAATTATATAAGTTTTAATCAATCCATTTAGACTTCAGTCCTATACCTATTTATTGGAGTAAGGCCCAATTAACTTAATGGAACTTACTTCTGAGCATACACATTTGGATTGCATTGCATACATTTTCTGAAATGAGAAAGCATCTTAGACGAAGCCTCCTGCCTTCGCTCTCTCACACAAGTGGTAATGCCTCTTACAAGATGGTGCTTTCGATTTGGAATTGTTAAAGAGTGCTTGTATGAAAAAGATTTTTTAAAAAAGCAAAATCTGCTGCCTGAAGCACCATTTTAGTGGATTTTTAAAATTTTTTTTAGTTCTATTTGTCTTATAAATTTCTCTCCCAGCATTAAGGGTATTTTTCCTCACAAGGCAGCTTATTGCAAAATCCAACTAATTCAATGACAAAGAATTAAAATTAAAAATTAGCATACTACAAACAATAAAAATAATAGCAGCAGAAAAATATTTGCTGAAGCAGAGCTCCATAAAATTATCCAAATGCAGACCAGATCTCCTAAAAATGAACCAAGAATCTCCCTGGGGAAAACATTCCAGAGCTGCACCACAGAAAAGGCCCTGGTTGGTATTCACCAACCTAACAGCTCTCCTAATAGACTAGAATAGCTGCACAAAGTCTTTGAACTGGTAGCGTCAGGAGCAGTCCGTCTGGAAACACGCACAGTTCCAAAATTTGTAACAGCAGAAGAGGAGCAAAGATCTTGACCTTGGGTGTTTTTTTCTACTGAACTGTCCCTCTGTTTGCTAGATATTGCTCCTCTGCCCACTTGGAACTCTCTGTCAATGCTCCCCCCCCCCCCCCCCCACGAAATGATAAAATAATATCATCATTCACTTGGCTATCATGGGAAAGTTACACATGGCTACCAAGTGATAGAGTGACCTGAATATGTTTGGGGATGAAAGACCACAGATTTATTTATTTATTTCATTTATATCCCTCCTTCTCCTTCAAGGGCCCCAATGATCCTTGGGGCATGATCCTCCTCCTTTCCGTATCCTCACAACAACCCTGTGAGGTAGGTTAGGCTGAGTGTCAGTGACTGGCCCAAAGTTACCCAGTGAGCTTCATGGCCAGGTGGGGACTTGGACCCAGGTCTCCCCAGTCCAACACTCTAAAGACTATACCACACTTGCTCTCAAGATCTCTGTCATATTTTAGCATAGTCTTGCACCAGCAAATAGACAGAGCCCAGGGGACTTTAATAGCAAAGAGTCTTGTGGCATTTGAAAATTAAGTGTTATTCTAAGTTGGCAGTTATTTATACATTTAGCCACGGTTGTGGAGCTGGAGGGGAAAAGGGGAACGTTGTAGTCTTACTTCAATGCTTACAATTCCTCCACCCCTCTACAACCATGTGTACATGCCAATGTAGGATAATTTCGTGTACTCTAGTCCAGTGGTCTTCAACTGGTCCAGAACCAAGACCCACAATGGGTTCCGACCTGCAACATGAGACCCACTCTCACAATTTTCTCCATGTCCAACGTGGTGGCAATAGCTTTGCCGCGACCCATCTGGATTGATCTCACGATCCACTTTTGGGTCGTGACCCATCGGCTGAAGACCTCTACTCTAGTCCATGAAAGCGTATGCCGCAATGCATTTATGAATCTTTCAATGTGGCTGCAACAGACCGCATCTGGTGCTCCATCTGGACTTCAACTCCCATCAACCCCAGCCAACTTGCCCAATAATCAGGAATGCTGGGAGCTATAGTCTAAAATATCCACAGAGTACCAGGTTTGGGAGGGCTGCTTAAATGTGCCCTTGGAATCTACTGTCTGTTTCTCAGACAGACAAACCAGAGCTAGAGCCCTTCAGAAACAGCCTGGCAGGTGCAAATTAGCTTAATGTGAAACTAACCGCTGCAATATACCAGCAGGCCAACCCAACAGCCTAACAAGAACCCATTAGGTATTTCATCGAATCTTAAGATGCCATTGAATGTACGATGCACCTTAATTTCAGGGCCACCAACAGGGAAAAGCTTTGCGTCGATTCTAAGACGCACCTTAATTTCAGCACCCCTTCCGCCCTTCCCTCCTCCCGAATCACCTCCATCGCCTTCGCCCATCCTCGCTGCCGCCGCCGCTACTCCGTGCCGCTACCATCGCTCACCTTGGCCTGGCAAGGCATCGTCACTGAGAACTAGGCCACGATCCGGCCTAGTTCCCAGTAACGATGCCTTGCCAGGCCGAGGCGAGCGTTGCCAGCGGCACGGAGTAGCAGCAGCGGGGGCAGTGAGGATGGGCGAAGGCGATGGAGGTGAGTAGGGAGGGTTAGGGCCCGCAAGTCCCCTCTCCCTCCCTTACCTTGATCGTTGCTGCCTCAGCCTGGGAAGGCTTCAGTACTGGGAAGTTGGACGAGATCTTAGGAGATCTCCTGAGATCGCGGCCTACTTCCCAGTACTGAAGCCTTCCCAGGCCGAGGCAGCAGCGATCAAGGTAAGGGGGGAGGGGGGACTTCTGACTGGCCTTGTGGGGTCCCTCGGGACCCCCTAGGGCAAGACGCAGGAGGGGGCATGCAGAGCCCTAGTGCCTTCTGCAAAATGTGGGAGAAATCCGGCGATTCTAAGTCGCCATCGATTCTAAGACGCACCCCATTTTTACAGATGTAAACATGGGGGGAAAAGTGTGTCTTAGAATCGATGAAATACGGTAGTAAATTAATAGCTGTTCCCTTTCCCCAGGTAATAGGACAACATTCAAGCCTTAGCCTAGGTTTCTTTTCATGCATTGCACAGGTTCCTTGCCCCAGGAATTGAAGACATCTGGGGCAGAGTCCACTTCTTTAAAGCACTACTCTTGGAAACACTATTGTAATAGAGGCAGGATCTCTCCTTCCTTGACACTTGGCTCTCATTAACAGGGGTTTAATGCATCTATTCCAGGGATAGGTAATGGGTGGCCCTCCAGATGTGGTTGGGCTGCAACTCCCATCTACACCTGCCAGCATAGCTATTGGTGAGGGATCATGGGAATTGTGGTCCAACATCAGCTGGAGGGCCACTCATTCCCTATCCCTGGTCAGAGAAATTGTTGCTCCCTCCATCATCGCCACCATGCCCAGTCACAGTATCAGGCATTTAACTGGTTTCATGTTACAAAAGAAAGAAAGAAAACAAATTAGTGGAATTTTCACAGGTTTAAATAAACGAAACTGCTTGCTTACACAGAACTATGACTTAATTTCATGGGGGATGCTACTGGGGGCTTAATTCCTTAGACAGCACCATCCTTAAGGGCACTCCATACATGTTATTCCCCCCCCCCCGCCCAACCATGTCATGTATGAAAAACTCAAATGTGCTTATTTTGACAAGATTATGCACGGTTTGGAACTGCTGAGCACTGTAGCACAGAAAAATGGAACTTGCATGGCACCAGTTCAGATCACCAGACAAGCCACGGTTTATCATGATGGGAATGAGTTGCAGCCTCCTTTTCCTTCAGTGCGGCTGTAAGGATGAGATTGGAGATTTTTTTTTCTTGAAGGGTGCAATCCTATGCAGAAAAAAGTCTGGCAAATGCTGGGAGTTGTGGGACTTTTTTCTTTCTAAACATTTCTAATTGTGTTATGTCTAAACTCTAGCTTGTGGTTAATCACCACTATAGTTTGTTGATACAAGTCAGTTTAATAACCCTTGGTTTGAAGTTGGTTTGTTTCAAAGCAACTATAGTTAAGAAGGACCACAGTTTGTTGCACAAGATGACAAGCTGCAGTTAATTACACACAGATTAACTGAGTGGTCGTTAAGAGTACAGGTTGGAAGACCTGGCTTTGAATCCTCACTCAACCACGAAACTCACTGGGGATCCTTGGGTCGACCTCTATCCCTAAGCCCAACCTACCTCACAGGGTTGTTGTGAGGATAAGGGAGAGGGGGAACTAATTATGATAGCCTGATAGCCTTGGAGGATAAGTGGGATTAAAAATGTAATAAAGATATGGGATAAAACATCCTACAACCATGCAGGGGAATAAAAAGTAATTTGGCATTCTGCTTCGAAGTGGTAAGGAACACAACACCACAGGACTTCAGAAATTTGGAGAAGCGCATGCACAGGAAAAAGGGTCAATACCAGTGCAATTCCAGATTTTATGCCACAGACCTCAAGTTGGGGGTGGGAGTGAAGAGAAAAACAACCCACTCTTTCTATAAAAACATTAAAACTCCAGCAACTAGATTTTTCATCCACAGTTGGGCAACACTTTTCATCGGACCATCCAAAATCCCACAAAAATACGCAAACTTTCAAGTTCTACAGAAACCTTAATCAGGGAACAAAACGGATTCAAAAGCTTGCACATATTTGTGAAATGTTGGCTGCTCCTACGGAAGGTGTTGCCCAACTTTGATTTTTTTATTCCACCTCCCCCGCCCCACAACAGCACGACTATCATAAATCAATTTGATGCCTGCTCTTTTAACACTCTTGGGAACAGAGCTCATTTGACTGGCCCTCCCACAAAGAAGCCAGACTTATCGGCAGGATTTACACTACTGCTTTAAAACAGTTTATAACTGTAGTGACAAGTGCTGGGGTCCAGGACACACTCCATATAGTTTACAAACTGTGTTCAAAGTGACAAATCCTGCTTGGTGTAGATCTGGCCATAGTCAGCTTATAGTCACACTTATAGACACACACACACACACACACACACACACATATCAGGGTTCTTAGCACACGCTCTGCAGTTAGAAGAAAATCCACAAGATCCTAGAAGCAACACTCACCAAGACAAAGCCTGCATCACATTTCGGTCGCAATCCTATGCATATTTAGAAAGAAAAAAGTCCTACAACTCCCAGCATTCCCCTGCCAGCAGGTGGGCCACACAAGAGACCTTCCCAACCCAAACTTGCAGCTTCAGAAGAAAACCTCTCAGTCATATATGTAAGCAACACTGAACTTTGCTCCTGCTGACAAACCGGAGGAATACGGGAGGGGAGGAAAGAAGGGGGAGGAAATCTGAAATGAATATTCTTACAAGAGAGCAGGCACGGTTAGGTGGTTGAACAAAAGGCAGCTCAGGGAAATGTGAAAACTTTTAAAGCCATTCAAAGATCAAGAACTATGCTGCCTCTTCCCATGATACCCATACATACAAATGGGGAAATGAGGGAAAAGTTACTTCAGTGGATCTTACCGAGAAGGTTGCAATTTTAAGCATACTTACTCAGAAGTAAATAACATTAAAATTAATGGGACCTACTTTCCATTATGGTCACCAACGGAACTCCAAACCATTTTCCTTGGGAGATCTGAAGAGTTTTCCAACACAAAACCACCACCACCCCTCACTAAATCCTTTCCCAAAGACCCTTCCTCCACTGAGTTCAAAATAATGGGGGAAAGAGGCGGGATATAAATAATAATAATAATAATAATAATTATTATTATTATTATTATTATTATTATTATTTCTGGAACAGGGCTGGGGAGAGGGAGAAGGGCTTCAAGACGTTTTACCAGTGACTCCCCTGGAGTCAATAGGACTACTTTGAAGGAAGCAAGTTATAGGTGACAAGTAGAGGATAAGCCGCGCATGCGGAGGAAGCGGTATGGAGTTTGAGACTGCCATCCTATAAGCACACACTTCTTAGGGCGGAGGTCCCATTGAGCGTGAGTTGGGCTCAACTTCTCAGTCAAGCACGCACAGGATCAGGCCGCCCGGCTTTGACTCTTAACACCCCAACCTGGCGTGTGTGGCCAGATCTAACCCCCCCCCCCCCCATCAAGTTCAATGGGTGCTAATCTACGAATAAAGTGTGCCGGGGACGACCCCGGGAGCTGCGTCCTAGGCTAACCCACTGAAATGAATGAGACTTTAGTCAGCCTGACATTGGCTATGCAACGCCCTGAAATCCCGCTGGACTTCCAACGGAGCTGCCTTTGGAGGCAAAGGTTGGCGCTGCGCGGCGTTGGGCTGCCCGTCAGCGGGGCTACTCGGGAGAAAGCGCAGGAAGAAGAGTGGGGGGAAGGAGCGGGGGTGGGGGGGAAAGGTCGATCCGCGGAAGGGCGGGGGAAGGAGAAGAGGCCGTTTCGATGCAGCGGGAGGCGAGAGCGCCCGCCAGGAGACAGGCACTGATCCGAGGAGAACACGCGCGATCGCCAAGGTGAAAGCCTTCACCCCGGGGACACTTACCAGGCTGGAGTTGCGCAAGAACCAGCCGCGGGGCGCGTGTGCGGCGACTGCAGAGGAGCGTCGGGGGAGGAGGAGGAGAAGAAGCAGCAGCAGCAGCAGCGGTGGCCGCCACCTTTTCTCCGCCCCCCCAGTTCGCAGGCTCCACCCCTCCGGGTCAAGGAAGAAGAGGAGGGTAAAGGAAGGCAGCGGCTTCCCCTCCTCCCCTTCAGGGAAAGGGGCTGAGTCCAAAACGCGCCCTCCTCTTCCTCCTCCCAGCAGGCTGCAGGACCACCCATTTGGCTTCTCCTCCTGCGCCCTCCCTTGGGCAGATCCAGCGCCGTGCAGAGCTGGTCATATGCCCAGGCCAGATGGGAAGTGTGTGTCCCCCTCCCCCGCCATTTCAAACTGCTCATTAAGTATTTTTTAATCAGCGGCACTGATTCAGTGCTAAATACATATATGAACTAAAACGATTTATAAAAAAGGTAATGGGAAGCACTTTTATTCAAGATATAAGACATCACTTCTTCACATTCGAAATTTCACGACGGACGGCTTCTGCGCTGTTTCCGCAAGGCGGGCTCCTAGCTTCTCGATGGACCGCTTACGCTACAGAAGCAGTAGCGTAAGCTAGGGGGGACCTCCTTGTTGGAGTGCCTCCTCAAAATTGTGGGCCCCCGGCCAACTGGCCCCACTGGCACCCCCTCTGCATGGCCCTGGGCAGATTATTATTATTATTATTATTATTATTATTATTATTAATTACACTTACATACCGCCCCATAGCCGAAGCTCTCTGGGCGGTTTACAAAAATTAAGAGTTGCAACGGGATGGACAGATTGTCAATTTGCTGGAACCTTCGACCTCCTCGTTTTTAATATTTGCCCATTGGAGGCTGGGGCTCCGATTTCAATGGGGCGGTGAATCCGTGATGGGTTTCAGGCCGGAACTCTGCAAGAACTATCCAAGGTGCTGAAACCATTTTTTGGGGATAATGTTCAGCACTTTGGAGATCTTCTTTAGAGTTCTAACTCGGTCTGACTGAAACCCAGAGCAGTTTCACTGCCCCACTGAACTAAGAGCCACCAGCCTCCACTGTGTGCCTCTACAAGAGGCATTTAAAGCTCTTTCAAGGCGCTTAAAACATTTACCTCTACAAGAACGGAGCGCAAATCGGGCGTAGAGGCGCATTATCTCCCCGATTATGCGCATTATCGAATGCGCGTTAAATCGCGAGTTTTATTTTGCTCCGTCCGTTAAAGCGCATTTTGACTGTGTGAATAAGCGCTTATGTGCATTAACTACTTGTAAAGCGCATTTTGGACATCTGTTAATGCGCTTCGCCGCCTCTCTCCACCTCTCGTGCAGAGGGATTAGGCATAAATGCACTTCTGCGATTATGCGCATAATCGCCTAACCAGGCGCAAAAGCGAATCCTTGTAGAGGGGACCTCTCTCTCAATTTAACATCATAGCTACTGATGAGGATGGAAGCCGAAATGTTTAGCGCTAAACATATTCCGAAATTGCTCTCTTGTTAGTCTATCTTACACACCCATACACACCCATTTTCAGATTTCAATGAGTTTGGCAAAAGATACAAACTTCATTTAGATAACTAAGGATGCAAAAAAAGTCCTACAAGCATAGCTGGCTGGGGAAAGCTGGGAGTTGCAGGACTCATTTTCTGTTTCAACGTGCATGAGATTATGCCCTTAAAAATAGTATTAAAAAGAAAAGACTGAAAACGAAAACAGCGCCACAAACACACAGAAATAGCCTTGAGGGCACTGCTAACATTTGAGGAAGTTGATGGGAAGAAAGAAAAACTAGCTATGCTCCTGGTAGTTTCACATAGACCAATGGCTTGATTGGAGTCTACCAGGAGATGAGCCTTTAATGTGGTGGCCCCCTTTCTATGGAACACCCTGTCCCTGGAGGTCAAGCAGGCACCATCACTGTGCTGCTTCTGGCACCTCCTGAAAACAGTTGTATTCCAGAAAGCTTTCCTTAAATGGCCAGCCATGGTTTTTATTGGCATTCTCTCTCTCTCTCTCTTTTTAAAATAATTTTAATATGGTAAACCTATATTCACCTCTTGCTGGGGAATATGGATGGGAGGGTGTTGTTACACCATGTCCTGCTTGTGGGTTTCCTGTGGGCAGCTGATTGGTCACTGTGTGAACAGAGTGCTGGACTAGATGGATCCTTGGTCTGTTCCAGCATGGCTCTTCTTATGTTCTTACCTTGCTTCTTATGTTCACTGCTCCAGAATCTCTGGATACAATATTGTAAATAAATAAATAAATAAAAGATAAATAAATAGCCATATCCTTCCATCTCTCTTCTCCCTCCCCCCTCCCAGCATTATCGTAGACCACTTCATTTTAGGAAAGTGACCGAGGCTGCCATGTTCTTCAGAGATGTCTCTTTCTCACTTTGCGCAGCAGGACATCCAGGCTTCTCAGCTGTCCCTCACATGTAACCAAGGTCCCCTCTACAAGGATTCGCTTTTGCGCCAGGTTAGGCGATTATGCGCATAATCGCGGAAGCGCATTTACACCTAATACCTCTGCACGAGAGGCGGCGAAGCGCATTAATGGATGACCAAAATGCGCTTTACAAGTAGTTAATGCGCATAAGCGCTTGTTCACATAGTCAAAATGCACTTTAACGGCCGGAGCAAAATAAAACTCGCGATTTAACGTACATTTGATAATGCGCATAAGCGGAGAGATAACGTGCCTCTACGCCCGATTTGCGCTCCGTTCTTGTAGAGGTAAATTTTTTAAAGCGCCTTGAAAGAGCTTTAAACCTCTCTTGTAGAGGCCGCCCGAGGCTTAAATCCTTTTGAAGTGCCTTGCTGGTCACTCTGAAATCTTACTCCACTCAGTGTTTAATATGCATGACCACCCTTCATGAATAATGCTTTCCCTATTCTAAGGCTGTAATCCTAGGCACACTTACCTGGGGATGAGTCCCATTGAACATGTTGGGACTTGCTTCTGAGTAAACATGCACAGGATTTGTTGCAAATGTCACCACATCTCATCCAGCTAACACAGGAGAACACAGTCATTCATTAGATGCCACCCTGTGATTACACTTGGATGCAACCCTAACAGAATGGCAGGACAGTATGACAGTGTGTTGAAAGTAGAGGTCTTGAACTTGGGGCCCATGAACCAAATCCGGCCTGCCTGGGGTCACAATTTGGCCTTCCTAGGTTCCCCAGATGACCACACCTCCTTCCCTGACCACCAATAGGAGTGGTTTCCCGGCTTTTGCACAGTTTCCCCACCAATCTAAAAGGTTGAAATGCCTCTTAGAAGGTTTAATTACTCTCAGTAAGAGCTTTAAGCTGAACTGTGCTGGTATTTTTTTGGCATTCTGGCCCCACCCATTTTGCCATTGGCTCCACCCACCACTGGAATGCAGATCCAAAATTGAATCCGGCTCTCAGGCTGAAAGAGGTTGAACACCCGTAGCTTAGGGCAGGGACAATAGCTTCATGGCAGAGCACAGGCTTTGCATGGAGTAGTCCGAGGTTCAATTCCAGTCTATCCTGTTAAAAGGACCAGCTAGCAGATGAAGGGGAAAAAAATCTGTTTGAGACCTGTAGAGTTGCTGTCAGTCAAAGCAGACAATACTTGGCTGGAGGGGCACATTGAGTTGCTTGACATGAGTGATTTATAGCACACTCATGATTGGGCACTCATGGAAGTTTGCAGGTCCTTTACATGATGCCGTCAACCTTCAGGATGTCTCCCATGCTTTCCTTCAATAACCTCATTTTTAAAAAGATCAGAGATATTGCACTATTTAAAAGTATTGTGGGATGTCATGGACCACTAGATGGTGCTGTTTCAATTAACTATATAGAGCATTGCCAAGAGGGGAATTTTTCAATTAAAAATCACGTGGTTGCCGTTGGTCGTCATCTAAATGAGCCATAGTCAACACGGAAAGACCCCAGAAGAACAAAATGGTAAAGTGCTTTTCCCCCCGTAATCTAGAGATGCTCTTGTGTCCAATGTTCTTGGATCAGATGAAATCCCTATGGCAATAACTAATAAATCAGATAGGCTGTGATTTTCTGAATCAAAGTGTTTTGCAACCATTTGCTCTGAATTATTTTTGGCTGTTATAGATTTGTGGTTCCTAAAACATTTGTGGAGATCAGTTGTTGTTTTACCTACCTACATACTGAATACAACATCCTGGGCATTTCCATTCAATGACATAAATTATGTTGCATTCCCTGAAGGTGATGTTTTGTTTAATGCAATAAATCCTGCCAGTCATAGTGCTCTTGAAGGTAAATGTCTCCCTAAGATAAACACAGGTGACACAGTGCTTGGATTTACAAGGATGTGATCCAGGATTGTTGAGCGGAGATTTGAGTACAGCTCCCTCTAGTAATGTTCATAGATTGGAAGCTGGTGAAAACTCTGTCAGGAGGCTTGCTGACGGCACTTAAGGCAGCTAACAATCATAGGAACTAAAAAAAGCTTTAAATTAAAAAAATGGATAAAACAATAAAACAAATTAATTAAAATACAGTTTAAATATATTTCTCAACCACCTTTCAAGACTGTGCTCTTCTCAAGGTGACTCACAATATAAAACAGAACAATTCAGAATCCAACTTATAGTTAGGAGCTAACTGTACTTAAGAGCAAGACGTAGCCAGGTTTGTGTCTTGCTACCTAACTAGTAAGTGAGCTAACCAGAATTGCATCCAATTGTCCTGTTGCCAAAATTGGAAGATACAAAGCCAGGCAAAATTTAAAAAGCTCCTGGGGCTACCAATCAAAAGGCAACTATTCCATCTTTCCCTCCTAAAAAATTTTCTTCGTGGAAAGTAGACAGAAGAAGCTGTGGGAAAACATGGGTGGGTTGCAAACTAAAGTTGCCCAAGGTGGTATACGTGATCCTTGTCCTTTCCATTTTATCTTCACAACAACCCTGTGAGGTAGGTTAGGTTGAGAGTGATTGACTGGCCCAAAGTCACTCAGTGAGCTTCATGGCTGATTGGGGACTTGAACTCAGGTCTTCCCGGACGCAGTCCAATACCTGGTCACTGCACCACACTGATACTGTAATATCTTAAGAGCCAAGAAACATATTAACAGAAACAAAAGTTCCAGCGATGATCTGGCCAAGAGGAAGCCTTTGAGAGCATTTTATTTAGGACAACACAGTGGCTTACGTTGTTGCGTTGCCTTCTGGTTCGAACCGGTTCAGAATTACTCAGCTGGTCTGAACTGGTTTAGACTGGCTCAAACAAGTTTGCTCTGGTTTAATTGATCGGGGGTCTAAAGGGTAACGAAAGGGAACTACACCATTTTATCAGGTCCTTGTCCATCTTCCTATTCAAAGCAGAGGGCTTTTTCAGTTTCATCTCCTGCTGTGATGGTCTGATTCTAGCAACTCCAGACAATATGATGTAAATTATTCCCTCACAGACTCATGTAACTGGGAATTTTATAGCAACTCCCCCCCCTCCACCCCACCATTCCTTTTACTGAGGAAGTTGCTATATTAGGTAACTACTGTAATATTTATGTTGTGCCTTCATTTTATCCCCAAATCTGTTTATCTTAATTTATTCAAATGCCATTCATTAAAAATTGAATGAAATATCTGGAAAGACATATCTACCTATGGCTTTATATATTACACCCCCCACCCCCATAGGAAACAATATACATAAGCAGATATTGCCCCCTAGTGGTTAAATATGTATAGTCGGATTAAAGGCTAAGGACATAAATTGCAATTCTATGAAAGTCTACTCTAAGTCAGTAGTATGGGGGTGTTGAACCTCTTTCAGCCAGAGGGCCAAATTCCATTTCAGAGGGCTGCAGTTCAGGCAAAAGGGTCAACACCATAATAATAATAATAATCCAGAAATCCCAACATATTTTAGGTTAAAGCTTTTACTGCCATTAATTATGCCTTACGAGAGGCATTTCAACCTTTTAAAATGGGGGGAAACCATGCAAAAGTTGGGAAATCACCAAATGATCAGCTGTCAGGGGAAAGGGGGTGGCGCCAGGGGAAGTGGGCGTGGCCATCTGGGGAAATTTGGAGGGTGGCATTTGATCCCCAGGCATGTGGTTCTGCAACCATACGGTACTAAATCCCATTAAGTTCAATGGGGTGTACTCCCAGTTAGGTCTGCCAGGGATTGGAACCTCAGGCAGACATGAATTTTTAGGTGTGGCTTTCCTCTTGGCAGTCCCATCTAGGCTGACCATTTGAAAAGGAGGACAGGGCTCCTGTAACTTTAACAGTTGTAGAGAAAAGGGAATTTTAGCCAGTATTATTTGTATGCAATTAGTTCCTGGTGAAATTCCCTCTTCATCACAACAGTTAAAGTTGCAGGGGCCCTGCCTTCTTTTGTATATGGTCACTCTAGTATAGTGCCTGCAACTTTAAGTGTTGTGATGAAGAGGGGATTTCACCAGGAACTAATTGTATACAAATGACACTGGCTGAAATTCCTTTTTGTCTACAACTGTTAAAGTTACAGGAGCTCTGTCCTCCTTTTCATATGGTCAGCCTAGTCCCATCACTTTAACTACATTCTGCAGTTACTAGTATAAAGCCCATGTTGCCCTGGGTGCTAGTAGTCTGTTCCTTGATTCCTGCTAGGCCAATCCTCCAGAAGCTGTGTGGATGTTTCTTTCCTTCAATGCAGCTGAGGACTTTTGGCCCTTACTTCCTCACACCCGTCACTGCTGAGCAACATTTGCTACTTCCCCTCAGGCCTTGAGCCCACCTCCTTTCCTCTTTCCCTGTATTTAAAAACCCAGCTTTTTTTTTTTAGGGCTGCTTCTTTTCCTCCCTGGCCACAGCCAGAGAGCATTCACCACTGCCTCGAACACCATCTCTGCTGCCAAAATGGCCGCTTGACTCGCAAAGCCCAAGACCCTCCCTCAGTCCTCATCTTTGTGTTTTTCTCCCTGCAAGCCTGCACTGCGAGGAGCTACAGTTTCCCAACCGCCTCAGGCTCTTGGCCAGGGTGTGGAAACATACTGTTTGGCTATTGAAACTCGAGTTTTGCATTTTTTTTGACCTTTCAAAATTTTCTGCACATCAACACTGCTCACGCTTCAGTTTAAAACAAAAATGGGCAAAATTGGTCCAGTAGATCTCTACTAATAAGCCTTACAATACTGTAGTCTTATATAGATAGGTGATGACTGTTCAGATTAATTGTGAGGATTCACTGGTTCACTCCATGTTTGAAAATACGGGGCATGGCTCATTTTAAACCACTGTATCCATTTGATTTCCTTTTGAGTCAACATGTTTCTGCTTATTTTTAAGATGAGGATTAAAATCGGGCAATTTGCATACACACCATTTCATCCAACACCATCTGTACATGAGCGGCAGGAGGATTGTTTTCCTAGGTGAAGGCTCGCAGCCCTGCGTGTCTGCTGCTGGCTCCTGCAGGCGTTCGACGAAACACCTTTGCTGCACAGTTGACTTGCTTAATTATGCAAAACAAAATCTTGTAAAAAACCTGTTCAAAAATGGCCAGTGAAAATTAAAGAGCGCTTCAGTGTTCTGGCGTTGTCAAGCTGCCAAGTTGCAATCTCACCTTCAACCCATAGGTGGGGCTATTGTTGCATTAAACGCAGCCACGGCTGACTGAGAGATCATGGGGAAGGCATTATAGGAAAGCTGGAAATTGATTTACCTAATAAAAATAATACGGGGAAGGAAATCAAGGTAGTTAGAGGCTTTTAAGAGCAAAGGATATGAAATGAGGACCCAAAATGCAGGCAATTCCATCCTCTTGTCTCATTATCTTGAATCTGTTCATGTGCAACACTTGTGGATAACTGGAAAAGGTTTATCAACCTACAAAAATATTCTTCTCCTGGCCATCCACCTGCATGCATGATGTAGCAGCTCCATTGTTTGATCTGGTAATTTACTTGCCAAGAAAGAAAGAGAGAAAGAAATTTTATATAATGAGCCAAGTGAGTTGCTGCTTTTTAATGGGTGCAGTGCAGGATGGGCAACAAGCGGCATGTGATCTCAGGATGACTTCCCCCCCCCCCGGGTCCCCCACCTATGACTCTGTTGGGAATGCAGCCATGTGGGCACTTCTGGCTGTAGCACCGCTGCTTCCAGTTGCAATGGTGGTTGTGCAGGGGGAGGAGCATGGCCCCCTGAGGGTCCCAGGGAATCCAATGCAGGTTCCCAACCCTCCAAAGTTGCTCACCCAGGGTGCAGAGTATTTTCCATTTCCAATCTTCAGGTCAAAACTAGCGATTTCAGGCTCTAGATACGGTGTATTCTTCATTTAGCCACCCAGTGTGGCAAACTTTGCATCTTAAAGCCACCATGCAATGAACATTTCCTTTGAAAAAAGCAGAGAGGGGAGGAAAGAGCGGAGCACTTTGATTACCAGGTGATTTTAACATCTACTTACAATTCACATTTAGCATCTATTTACTTTCTGTCTGATTCCAGCAACATCTGGCCCTTTTCGTGCATGATGACTGAATGTATAGCTAGGAAACATGCTGCGCCATTAGCAGAATCTCAGAACAAGCGAGTCACCTGATTTGTGTGTAGGAATATGATATGTGATCATTGAAGCACATTAACATATGAAGCTGCCAAATGCGGAGTCAGATGTTTGTCCATCTTGCCTGGTACTGTTTACTCTGATTCGTAGTGGCTCACCAGGGTTTCATAGGAAGGTGCCTTAGTCCATCTAGCTCAGCATTTTCTACACTAGGGGTAGGCAACTTGGTGCTTCCCGATGCTTTGGATTACAACACCCATAAGCCTCAGCCAACGCTGGCAATGGTCAGGATTATGGAAGATGTAGTCTGAAACATCGGGCGGGTACCAGTCTGTCCAACCATGGTCTCTACTGATTGGCAAAGGCTCTCCAGGCTTCCCAAAAGAAGACTTTCCCAGCTCTACCTGGCTGGACTGGTGCCAGAATTTAGTGGGCCCTCACCATTGTGCTGCCAATGGGCCCATCCATGCCTAGTGCCAACCTTCCCTCACCGGCACTGATGGTGCAGAACCCCGCCACGCCTGCCACCAGAAGCCCAGTTGGGCATTGCTTCTTGGGGAATCTAACATGACACCTACCATGGAGCTAAATGGCAGCACCTCACTCTTATGACTCACCATGGCTGCCATAACCATGAGGAGGAGGAGGGGGAAAGGAGGTGGTGAGTGAATGGTGGTTGTGCTGAGGGCAGCAGGGTCAATGTATTCATGGGGAGGAGGAGGAAGGGGAGTGACTAGCAGGGTTTTCAGGACCTGCAGGGTGCTTTCCTGACCCACTGACAGGTGCCCAACCACACTGGCCTTGCCTGTGCACACTCATACCACAATAACTTAATCAGCCTTTATGGTGTCCAAAAAGTCTTTGAGCCTATCTACACAACTGCTTTAAAATAGTTAATGACCGTTTTAAACCGGTTAATAACCATTATTGACCGGTTTAAAACGGTTATAAACCGTTTTAAAGCAGTAGTGTAGATAGGCTCAAATTTTGCTTTTGCTCTGGCACAGGGGTGAAGCAGCTGTTGTCCTCCTGATGTTGTTGTCCCACCAGCTCCAGCCAGTATGGCCAATGGTCAGAGATGATGGGATCTGACATCTGGGGGGCGATAGGTTCCCACTTCTGGTGTACACAGCTACTTCACCTGAATTGAGATTATTTCACCATTCACAAATCCTTCCCACTTGGGGGAAATGTGTAAGGAATGCCAGACTTAACAGTGGGACCCTCGTGGCCTGAGGCTGGGATTTAGCTTAGAAAAGTACATTAGGCATTTGTGTATTCAGATCGTAGCATCCATTTCAGACACCGAAGGAAATAGGGGGTATACAATCCAGGCAACGTCTGGATTGGCCAGGACTGGTTTAAACATTTGGAGCCTGGCCTTCTGCTTTTGCCTGGTCAACAGGGCAGTGTCTTCTGCTTGTCACAATCCAGGCCCCACCAACAAGACCAGTGGCCGATCTTAAGACATATAATGCAGCAACCGTGCTGAAGCTAATCTGGTCTGTTTTCTGATGGGAACTACTTGAGTATGTATGCAGTAGTGCTCGGCCGAAACCTGCCCTCTATTTTCGGGAACTTTCTCTCTCCCTGCAAAAGAAGCATTTTTTTTTCTGCCTCTTTTGCAGAGAGGAGGGGGAATCAGAGAATTTTCTCCTTGGGGAGGGGGGACAGGATTTCCACATACCTTTTTTAAGTTGAGCTGGTTGCTAAGGGGCCTTCTTCCTATTTTTTAGTTTTTCGAAAAACAACAGCACCCCCTTCCTCCAGCATTTCGATGAGCCCAGCAGTTCGAAGTGTATGCTTATTGGAGACCATGTGATCTCACCCTCTCCAATAGGCATCCAGTATGCACTCCTGGGCTCCTGAAAATGTGGGTTGTTTTAAAAAAATAAAAAGAAAGAAGACCCCTCAACAACTAGCTACATTTAAAAAGGTATGTCAGGAAAAACCAGGACATGTCAAGATTTTTGGTAACAAATCCAGGAAGGGGAAATTTGAAGAAAAATCCGGATTTTCCCATCGTCCCCTAACCGAAAGGGCAACTCTACTTTATAGACTATGGGAATTAACAAAAATGCTTACAGCTCCGTCATTTTTAAAGATAAAGAGATGAAACTTGGCACCATGATAGCCCTTAGGAAGGGCTTTAGCCACGCTAACTTTGAAGCAGATCTGTTCATCTGTTGAATTTTAGGATTTTTAAAAAAGTTTGAGGTTTGAAAATTATTCTTTTAAAAACACACACATCATTTTTAAAGATAAAGAGATGAAACTTGGCACCTTAATAGCTCTTAAGAAGGGCTTTAGCCATGCCAAGTGTCAAGTATGTCTATTCATCCATTGATATGTAGGATTTTTTTAAAAAAAAAAGTTTTAATTTTTTAAAAAATAAACCATAATTTTTAAAGACAAAGAGATGAAACTTGGCACCATGATAGCTCTCAAGTAGAGCTTTAGTCATGCCAAGTTTCAAGCAGATATGTTCATCCATTGATCTTTAAGAATTTTTTTAAAAGTTTGAGGTTTTAAATCCAATTTTAAAAACAAACAAACACTGGGGCCATATCCTTCAAACTCAGGTTGTCAAACCTCCTCTTTGGGGTCTTGCACCTTGAGCAGTTTCAGCCCTTGGCATCAAGAGGATTTCAAGTTTTTAGCTAAGATAGGCTGACCAGATGAAATCCAGGTCAGGGCTCATGTAACTTTAACTGTTGTAGAGAAAAGGGAATTTCAGCCAGTGTCATTTGTATGCAATTAGTTCCTGGTGAAATTCCCTCTTCATCACAACAGTTAAAGTTGCAGGGGCCCTGCCTTCTTTTGTATATGGTCACTCTAGTATAGTGCCTGCAACTTTTAGTTAGTCAATACCTTTATAAGGACCTACCAAGACTGCAAACTTTCAGTTTCTCCAGAACTTGTCATCAGGGTATGGTGGAAGAAACACAACACAACAAAAAAGTCCCTAAATTTGACCAGCTGTCAAATTTGACACAGAGCCCCAAAATGGGGGTTGGCAGTTTGAAAGAATTCAGGTCACAGATACCAGTCTTTGAAATTAATACTCTAGCTTCATGTAGAATAATTAAGATCACCATTTAATGTTGCATAAATGGTGGCTGTAAAAGGGGCCTTTTACAAGACATTACAGGCAAGGAGCGCCTCCTGCCTCCACTACCTGTCAAGCCTTCACATTCCTTTTCCTTGCAAGGAAGGAGCCAATGAAGGCTTGACAGGTGGCGGGGGCTGTAGTCCTGTGCCTCCTTCTCCCCTCCTTGTAAGGAGGGGAGAAGGAAGGGTTGGGGGGGGGCTGCTAATGTAGCGTAAATGGGCCATTGATGGCACCATCAAATAATCTGAACTTGATACATAACAAACATGAATCTAAAAGCTAAATTGACAGGACCAGAAGAAGGGAAAAAATCACAACGAAAAAATGGAATCTAGCTAATCCACACTGTGAGTTCTAGTCTTGCTGCGCTTCAAGGGGCCACAGCAGCCTGGCTTAAACACAGTTCAGGGGTACTGGTCTTCTCACCATGGTTCACAGCAGTCTCCCTCATCTCTCGTCCAGAGGCAGCAGTTTTATATAGTATTGCTGCCACATTTTAGAGGCATTCAGCAGAGTTAAAACAAAAACAGAACAGAATGAGAGTTTTACCAGCCCACATGCACACACAAAGCTATCTTAGAAAAACAGACAAAACACTCTCTTTCTTTGGTAAAGGTAGAAAAAATGGTTTCCTCATGAGTATTCTTGCATTGACAATATGCAGAAAAAGATAAGGGGTTCAAAGCAGAGTTTGTTCAGTCCATTTCTACAACACCGGCAGGAGATAGAGGAAGCATGTGCTCCCTCCAATGGAGGAAGGCAGAGAGAGGGTGGGGGGGTGGAGTGAGGGGAGAAACAGGAAGGAGGAAACAGGAAGCTAAACATAGGCTATAGAGTTCCTACAGCTAGCTATGCCAATCCATTAATTAGCTAAATGTTCCCTTCCTGTAACTTGCTGACGAGGTTGTAAATATTCCCAACAGCCCTTCTCAACGTTGACTGCAAAAGCCATGAAGCTTCATCTTGAGTGACGAACTCTCAAAGCATTCTCTTGGTAGTGGCTTGGTTAAGATGCCCGCTCTCATCTCTGCAGTTGGTCTGTAGTACATCTCAACAATCCTTTGTTCTTCAAAATTGTGCACTAAGTGGCACTTTACTCCAATTTTCTCAATTTGAGAACGTTTCATACAGCTCTGGTTTTCTTCACTAATCCGAATCAGTTTCTGTTTATCAAGTCCAAGGTGTCTCAGCAGCTCTTTCAGCCACATAAATTCTCTGCATGCTTCTGCTGCTGCTATGGATTCAGGTTCTGTGGCTGATAGAGCTACTGCATTCTGTTTTCGGCTGGCTCCAGAGACTGGCCAGTTCCCATACATGAACAAGTTACCATGTGTGGATTTGTGGCCAGAGCTGTTGCCAGCCCGAGCTGCATCCGTGGAGCCTGCCAGTTCTGGATTGCTACTAGCTGGCAATCTTTGTTCATAGTCCTTTTCCGTAACCAGCCACTCTTTTAGAAGCTGCAAGTTTCCTTCTCTGGGTGAGCTGCTTGTCATGTCTGGTCTGGTAGTAGTGGTTAAGGACAGGGGTGTACCAGTTGCTGTTCTGTGCTTACTGCTGTTTGGCAAAAGTTCACTTCCAACTTCCTTCTCCAGGAAGCCTGTTTCCATCCGTGTTGCCATGGTGTTGGCATCTTTGATTCCTAATGCCTCCAAAAGTTCAATAATCTTTTGCCATTGACTGAGAAAATAGGAAACGTCCTCTTCTCTTTTGATCTGAACGTTTAAATAATAAGTAGCATTTACAAATAATTTTATCTCCACTTCCAAGTTTAGGTGGTGTGCAATTGCTGCGTAGTTCTCATCTCTTTGTGTTATCCTGATGAGATCATCTACACATGTAAGAATTAATGTCCATTTCTATTTCTGGTATACAGGCATGGATCTGCCTCACCTTGTTTGAAGCCTTGCTCTGGGATCACTTTATTTTGGTGCTGTGCCAAATCCTGTCCCCTTCTTCACATTTCTTTATCTTTTCCTGACCAAAGGGTATTGTTTTTTTTTCCTGCTTCTTTTGCAGGGTAGGGGAGAATTTCAGTGGATATTCTCCTTGGAAAGGGGATAGGTTTTCCACATACCCTTTTCAATTTGGGAGGTGGTTGAAGGATCTTCTTTATATTCGGTTTTTCGGGAGAAATGCCTTCATAGAGAAGCATTTCCAGCACAGTACAGCAAAAAATGCCAAGCGGATGCAAACAAGGACAAATGCGACTTCTGGAGCTTTAGAAGAAAACCTCTTATCTTGCTTACTCTATGTTGTCGGACCCCGGTTGTGGAATGCCTTCCCTTTGGAGGCTCAACTGGCACCAGCACTGGATTTGATTCCATGCCAAGTTAAAAAGCAGCTTTTATCAAAGCCTTTGAGGGCCCAATTGGCCTAAAGCTACTTTTCATTGTTTTAACTGCTTTGAAACGCTCTACTGGTTTTAGCTTGATTAATGCTTTCATATGCTTTTAGCTGTGTACATTATATATCATTTTATACTGTTCAATTTATTTCATCTGCATGCTGCCCTGAGAGCTAAACAATACAGGGCAGAATACAAATGTTTTAATTAATAAATAAATGAAAAGAAATGATCCTGCAAGAAAGAAGAGTAGTTTTCCAAAGCTTGTTTGTTTTTCCTTTGCAGAGCTTCTGTAGCCCGGGAGCTCTTCCCAAATGCTTATAGGAGAAGGCGCAGTCATGTGGTCTCAGAAGATTTCAGAAGGAGCTGCTGGGCTGGAGAAGCTTCTTTCTAAAGAGTCCTGGGCAGCTGCAAGGGCAAGGGGGGGAGAGTTTAAAATCAAATATAATTATATAAATAAACAAAGATCCTCAACCACCACCCACACTTAAAAAGGTAAGCAGAAATCCTGTCCTCCAAAGAGAAAATTGCTCAAATTCTCACCTCTCAAATTCTCACCTCTCAAATCTCTATCGCTAGAAGGTTTGTCCCCATCACCACGATCATACGAAATGCCGAAAATGGAAGTAGCAACGTTTTTGGCACAGTGCTATTGAATTGAATTTCTCATTCCAGGTTCTTGCCACCTGATTCTGTCCATAAATTCCTTTCTTGAGTTTGCACGCAAGATTTGCTTGCTTGGGCTTTGTAAATCCTGGATGTTGTTCCATACACACTTCTTCTGCTACGTAGAAAAGCAGTCTTTATGTCTATGTGCCTTGCTTGCATCTTTGTGGATGCTCCTAGACTCAGGAATATTCTGATGTAATTCCATACTTCTCCATACTTCTGCAGAAAACCTTTGGCCGCTACTTTTGCCTTGTAACATTCCACTTCAGCTTCTGCATTACTTTTATCTTTAGGACCCATTTGAATCTCCAGGCTGTCTTGCCTTGCAGTAGTATAATTGAGGACCTGGCAAATTATCTTAGTAGTCCATTTCCAGGTCCTCAATTATAATGGCATCTGGATGGAAAAGAAGAAAAGTGAGAGTAGCTTTATAATGTTAAGGCAGGGGCCACATTAGAGGTCACATTTAAAAGCTCCACTACTTGGGGGTGTTTTAGTTACAACATATTTCTTGGATCATTGAAAGAGGTTATTTAGTCTGATTGGGGTGATAGGAGCAAAAAGAAATGAATTCTCTTGGGACAGGGAAGGCCATGATTCCTTCTTTCCTTTTTCACCTCAAGTAGCTCAGCAGGGAGTGTCCTTCATGCCCCCCAACTTCATCATATTCATTCTTTCCAGCCAACTTATCCCTCTGTAGACAGAGTAGCTCCTGATACAGGAGAAGGGCTTCTTTCGCCTGCTTTCGCCTCTGATCATGGAGGAGCTCCTTCACTTCCTTCATGAGCTGGCTAAGGACTGGGTGGTCTTCAGACATCTAGAGGGAAATAAAACAAGATAGATGTCTCTCTTGGGTTATCACTTTGCCTCAATGGGCCTCTGTCCTGGAAATCCGCATGTATGACAGGCCCTGAGTTGAACTCCAATGGGCCATACTGGCATTGGGATGGCGGGACTGTAACTCTTTGTCCACCCTGACATTTGCCCTGGTTTGGGTTCTTCCCTGCCTCCAGACCTGCTCAGACAGTAGATCGCCTTCAAGGCACAAGTCAGGATGCCAGATGGGAGACACTGTCCTGGCTGTGTCTCCATTGCCACCTGGGAGAGGGCAACAGGTAAAAGGCAAAAGATTAGAGTCAAAGCCCTCTCAAGCCCCAACCTGCCCCAGAAGGGAAATTCAAGGCTCTTCACCCACTCTTCCCACAGGATTGCAGGGGGTGCATCTCACTCACCGCTACTGCCAGCAATAAGTCATCTTTGGAGCAGGGGACTTCCAGCACCCTTCCCCTGCTCCTCTGGGTGGCCATAGAATTGGAGATAATGGCCTGGAGGAAGGTTACCTTCTCCAGACTATCAAAATTCTAGAAATTTGCAAAAAACAGGCTGTTAGTTAGGGAATGACATTCTGGGCCTTCATGCCAGTGTGTCCCTTATATAGACTATGGGTTGCTGTCTGCCACAGAGTCCCACTGCATTCTGGGTTTCACTGAGGATATGATTGCTAGTATGATCATGCCACCCCTACCCCACCCCTCACTATGTGCTTTGCAGGCATCTCCCATTTCATGGAAGATGGGGAATGAAGGAGATGTGACTCGCCTCTGTCCCACTCGCCTAGTGACCACCCTCTCTGCCTTTTCAGCCCCTGTTGGTACCAGCCACCACTGTCACTAGGTTACATGTCCCAAGACTGTAATACATCCTTATTTCTAATCCATAGATTGTACTTCAAAAGGTCGGGGAGCAACTGAGATTTATGTAGGATTTTCTTTTATGTTGTTTGGGGATCTCTGTACAAGTTCTATCATTGTATTTTACCTAAAGCAAAAGCATCAATTCAGGTTTTGGTGACAGGTATTTGCACAGGTGTGCTGAAATCAGTTTATGTAGAAACAGAAGGAGAGTTGCCAATCCCCAAACTGGCTTCAAAAAGCTGTTGAGCAGAGATCCCTGCAAGGAAGAGCCCTTTCTTGGGACATGGGGAAAAGCAGTTCCTCCATACGGCCATGTGTAGGAGAAGCTCTTAGAGAACCCAGGAATGCCTGGACTGCAAGGGGGCCATTCAAGATCCCCCCTGGAGCAAAGAGCAATGGACATGGTCCTAGGTTGAAGGTGGGTGGCACCTATGCAGGAGAACCTAGAGGGTTTTGTGTCAAGAGTGGTGAGGGAGGGGGTAGTTGGACCTTTTCTCCAGTAAGAACGTATTCAACGAAACAACTAATGTTCTCCACCCAGTTATCCAGTTCCTGGAATCCTGACCCTGCCGTTGTGCTCCTACCATCATGCAAAGAAGCCTCATGCAGTAAGTGAATGCTCGGCATGCAACCGCCGCACCACTATCATTTACTCTGAAGCTGAAGACTGGTGCTGAGAAACAGGCATCAAAGCTATTTGAAGTCAGTGTGTTCAAATGTTATCCTCTGTGTGATGTCCGCAGCATTGGCATGTATAAAGAAAGCCACCCTGCTGTACTGTCAGAGGCAAAGCTGATGTCTAAGGTTACGCTTGAAAAGAAAACTAGGAGGTTGCCAGGAGCTTGCAGTCAGTGGTTTATCACCTGTTAACCCTCCCAGTGCTGTCTCAGAATCAATCAAACAGGGGCGCTGAAATATATCTAGGGCACCCTTATAAGGACCTGTCCCCTAGAAGTCACCAAGTCCGGACATTTCCTAGGACTCCCCAAAAGACCAGGTGCCACCATCTAGCAGTTTATAGAGTAGGACTTATTTTTAAATCCTTAGCACACAAGGTGAAATATGCCAATCTTCAAATACACACAGACCAGAACATAGGCATTAAAAACAATAAACATGTATTTATTTAACAGGTCAACATTCAGAACAAACAATACCTGATAAATAGTAATCATGATGGTTCTAAAAACCTACACACCCCTCTGCTTTCAATACCCTCTACCCCTACCTTCTCATTCCCAGCCTGTCTCCGATTCTATTTGCTAAGTAACTCAGCCAAATTACACTGGCCCATAATTCCTCCCGCTCTCCATCTTAACTCAACCCACTCTCTTCTTCCCTGAGACCTCTCACTCACTGGGTGTCAGGATCAGGCCCATTCTCCCTAGTGTGGGGGATGAGCTTTCGGCGCCTCAATCGGACTCGGAGGCTGAAGAAGGAGACAAACACCTGTCAAGACAGGAAGCAGGGGAGGAGATTCCCCAAGACTCTCCAGGAGTCAAGGAGGAATTGTCCCAGGAACTTATCAAATTGGATGCCCCGGCTCAAAGACCACCCTGCCCAGGAACTCTGTCTTTATTGGAGGGGGAGGGAACATCAGAGTGGACAGACCCCAGGGTCTGCTGCAGTTTTAAATGGGTGGAGTGGAGAGGAGGTGGGAGGTGGTCCACTAGGTTGGCCACTCAGTAGAGGCTTCACTTTGAAGACCTTCCCTGAAGGAGGGCTTCAGTAAAAGCCTGTTGGGCACTACAGGAAACTGTCCATTTAGTTGATAAGCAACTGCCTTGCTTTGTTCGGCTAATTAAGCTTAGAGGTTAGCTCCTAGCCTTCACACTTCTTTCAGGTGTGAAGAAACCTTTATTTACTGGATAAAGCTTTGTGGATTGCACGGTAGGGCTGTGAACAGCCCCCCCCCCCGATCTGGTCCGGGTCCATATTCGGACGATCCAGATTGGGCCCAGTCCGATCCAGATTGGATTGGATCTGCCTTGATCGATCCGGAACCAGATCCGGATTTGGATCCGGATTCGGGTCTCCGGATAGAGATCTGGAGACCCTCCTTTTCCCCATAGACTTGCAAGTCTATGGGGAAAAGGACTCACATCCTCCCCCACTCTCCCTGCTTACCTGCTGCCTCGTCGCCGCCACCGCCACCCGCTGCTGCTGTCCCCTGTCGGCCACTGCTTCCAGTCTACTAAGAAACAGGCCTCACGGCCTGGTTCTCAGTAGAGCAATGTCGTGCCAGGTGACATCATCACCTGGCATGATGTCGCTGTACTGAGAACCAGGCCGTGAGGCTTAGTTCTCAGTAGAGTGGAAGCAGCGGCAGCCAGTGGATGGCAGAGGCGGATGGCGGCGTCAACGATGAGGCAGCAGGTAAGCAGGGAGAGTGGACTCACCACCAATGGACTCACCACCTGCCTGGCACCCTTGGGTGCCGGCTGCGCAGCTGGCACCCAGGGACCTGGAAGGCCAATGGGCCCTGGATCTCCAGATCGATCCAGATAAATCCAGAATGATCTGGACCTCCCCCGATCCAATTCGGATCTGGGAGGTCCGGATCACCCTGATCTGGTCCGGATTTGGGATCTGGATGTGTTAACAGCCCTATTGCATGGCAGACCTCTTTATTGTCTCATAGGGCTTGGAATCATGGCAGTGTCTCTAGCTTTTCTAACTGACTTTCTGTAACTGCCACTAACTCCATCCATCATTCCATTCTGACCTCGGCTGTCAATCTTTTCCCCGCTCACTCGGCTGTTCCATTAGAGGTTTGGGTGGAGGGGTGTGGTCTCAGCAAAGTTTAAATGCCCCCTCTTAAGTCAAAATGAAATTGCAAAAGAGCAGTGAATGTCAAGAGAGCTTGTTGTGAATATCAAGAGCACTCATTAATTTTGTTTTATACCTCTGTTAAGCCTCAGCTGGAGCCTGCACTTGATTGTCTGATGCTGAGAGGCTATGACAGCTGCTTATTGCAACAGGCTGCTCAGAGTGATAGGCTGCCCAAGAGGCTGGGATTGGCCATTGGGGTCAGCTGATGATTATGTGGTGTCCTAGCACTGCAGCACTTTGGGAGGAGAGGTTGGTGGTGGTAGTGGTGGTGGCGGCAGCAAAGGCAAAAATGAAGATAAATATGCTGGTCCCACCTGCAAACTGGTCCCATTCAAGGCATCCTGGTACATTACAACCTCACAATAACCCCAGCCTCACATGTCTCAAGCAGCACCGCATGTGAAGGAAGCATTAGCTGGGCTTCTTTCCTACAGGCTGGGCAAGTTGAGGCTGCTCTCTGTGCTGCCTAGCAGCCATTGGCTGTGAACCCTTGACAGAATATGATTGACGCAAACATCCCTTTTAAGCAAAGGCATCTGTGCCTTTGGCATTTATACCTAGCATACAGGCCCAGTTAATAGCTGGTAACAGTTGTCATCTATTGTGTAGAACAGCCTTTCCCAAACTGGCGTCCTTCAAACTGGTGATGGGGGAGGCTGGTGCAGAACCAGTGATTGGGGCAAAAATAGAGGTGCCCTTGGGAGCCATTACATGTGATCTGAAATGTGCGAAAGGAGTGTGGAAGGAGGGGGCAGGCTTCCTTCTCTTCCCTAAATGATGTCCCCACAGTTTTAAAACATCAACACCTGTGCCATTTTGCTTTTTGCGGAGATGGGATTTTATTGTCACAACCTAGAAGATTCCCCCCGTATATCTCCTTCCCTGATCCTAAACTAGGTTTATAAGTAGCCATTTGTTAGTTCACATCTAGCAAGTACGATTCCCCTCCTGGCCATCAGATAGGGGAGCTTTTATAAACTGGAAGAGAGTTCATGCTTCTCTGTCTTTCTCTCTCTCGTTCTTATCAGACGTTAATGTGCCACAAATGACAAAGCTAGTATGTGTGGGCTAATAAAAATGTTTATAGGCTCATGATTTTTGTGAGCTTATCTGCCAGACTGTCCTAAACTCTGGCAGTTCCAGCAGAAAAGCAAACAGAGGGGGCTGACATTGCTTTTAAAGCACTGTAGCCGATTATTCCAAAAATTAGTTCTAAAAAGATTGCTGACCAATATGGGGGGGAGGGGGAGGGGGAGGGAGGGAGGGGGAGAGAGAGAGAGAGAGAATAGTTTTTATTAGGGGTGTGCATGGACCCAAAAAAATCAGATCGGAATCGGAACTGGAACCGATGCATTGGATCGGATCGGAGGCTTCCCGGTTAGGTTCGGAGCCGATTCCGATCCAAAAGTCGGACGTCCGATTTTTGGATCAGACGCCATTTTAGGTGTGTTTGCTATAGGCTTACATTGGGGCAAAGAAAGCTTTTCCCCAATGCAAGCCTATGGCGAAAACATGGAAGTGGGTGAGTGGGGACCTAACTCCCCCTCCCTCCCTCCCTCCCTCCCTCCCTGTCCCTCCCCCCCACTCACGCTCCTTACCTGCCAGGGCACCCGCTTCCATCCGCTTCCGTCCTCTGTTCCAATCTACTGAGAAACAGGCTTCGCAGCCTAGTTCTCAGTAGAGTGCCATGTGATGACCACCTGGTGCTTTACTGAGAACTAGGCCACGAAGCTTGTTTCTCAGTAGATTGGAACAGCGGACGGAAGCGGGTGCCCCGACAGGTAAGTGGGGCCCTCCCCCTCCCCCCGCACTCACGCTCCTTACCTGCCGAGGCCGTCCACTTCTGTCCACTGCCGCCCGCAGGTCCAGTCTACTGGGAAACAGGCTTCGCGGCCTGCCTCTCAGTAGAGCGTTAGGTGATGACATCATCACCTGGCGCTCTACTGAGAGGCAGGCTGCGAAGCCTGTTTCTTAGTAGATTGGGGCAGCAGGAGGCAGCAGATGGCAGCGAGGAGGCAGCAGGTAAGGAGCATGAGTGGGGGGAGAGAGGTCCCCAGTCACCCGTTGCCATGTTGTCCCAATAGACTTGCATTGGGGGAAAGTTTTCTTTCCCCTAATGCAAATCTATGGTGAAAACACATGTTTTCCGATTTTTCCCAATCAAAATGGGGGGGGGGGGCAATCTGATCGGAAAAAAACGGACCTCCATTTTTTGAAATCGGAATCGTTAATTAATGTTCCGATTTTGGCCGGATTGGGCCTGGATCGTGGATCGGGTCCGATCCGTTGCACATCCCTAGTTTTTATGGATTTTAAAACTGGAATGGAATTGGTTCTGCACCGTTGTCTTGATCCAGATTTTCCCCCTTTCCAAATCTGTTTTGTAATGCCATGATTAAATAGTGTGTTACGATGGGATGGCAACTGTGTTCCATCTGAATCCACAACCACTCCTATCACAACTACTTGGTCTTCTTTACAATTCAACAGTGAAGGCTGGTGGCTCTGATTTCGGTTGGGCTGTGAATCCATTCTTAGTTTCCATCAGAACCAGCAAGAACTTTAAAGGAGTTATTCAAGGTGCTTAACCCTTCCTCCAAAATGGGTTCAGCACCTTGGATAGATCCTGTAGAGTTCTGGGTGGTTCTGACTGAATCCCAGAATGGATTCACAGCCCCATTGAAATTGGAGCCACCAGCCTCCACTGGACTTAGGTTGGAAACCTCACTTGGAAGTAAGACCACTTGATCCTTCACCCCCAAGGGTGGCCTATAATCCCAGTCAGCTCTAGCCAGTATAGCCAGGAGGGTAGGGATGCTGTGAAATGTAGAATAAATCAGTAGGGTCACCACTTGCCTCCCCCAAACACTTATAATGCAATTTTTTCAGGACTGTACCATTTCAGACCACATGTGGGGAATTTCAGGTTTCGACATTTCTACATTAAAAAAAGCTCCCATGCACATAGAAACCTGGCATGCCAGCACAACCATTAGTCTATAGCCCATCTCCCTGATATGCTCCCTGATATGCTACTTATATGCAGGGATGATAATACAGGTTGATAATATCATTGAACCATGTCACAAATGCCAATGGCCTGATTTTCAAGAGGCCTTCCATAGTACCATTACAGTTGACATGGGGGTGGGGTGGGGAAAGACTCCCTTCCTTCATGGCAATGACGTTAGCTTAGGTAGGCTTTTGGAGAATGCTATGAATGGTTACTAGTCACGATGGCTACATATGATGTCCCATATTGGAATTGGTATGATTCTCAACCAGGGATGTAATGAAATCTGCAATGGATCAAAGTGACACCAAATTTCTATGAATCTGTCCCACCGAATCCATAATGTCATGTGAATTTCTGGACCAGTTCCAAAACTGTAGGCAACATTCCGAAATCGTATGCAACTTCTATTGTACAAAAATGAAGAAATATGCATTAAAATAACGTAACACAGACACCATTTTGGAGTTTTAAAAAAACCACATTTTTCACATCTCTGATCTTTCTTCAGCCTTTGCAATATAGCAACCTTTTTGTTTGTGCTCTGCTCATTGATTTTACGCTGATCTAAGAAATGTGGGCAAAATGTTACATACGCAAGTTTCATAAATTCTGATAGATTTTTTTTGGCATAATTTTTCAGAGAGGCGGGGGGGGGGAATCCACATCCGTCAATGAGACAATGATGGATTGGATGGCACTTGATCATCTGCAAAACACAAGCAGAGTGGATTGTACAAGATCCTTGCATTCTCAGTGCCAATTTGCTGGGAAGTACAAGTGGGAGGGAGCTCTTGCGCTTATGTCCTGCTTGAGGCCTTCCCATAGGCAGGTGGTTGGCCACTGAGGGAACAGAATGCTGGATTGGATAGACCTATGGTTTGATCCAGCATGACTCCTCTTAGGTTCTGGTGTTATGCTTTCATAGCTCTGGGCCAGGCTGCTGTATCTGCTCACTTTAATGATATCATTGATCTATGTTGGCATCCTAGGCCTCAGCCTGGGCCAAGCAGCAGGAGTTCAATCCAGAAATGATCCACACTCATTCAGGTTCAAGGGTTGTTTCCCTCCCACCACCGAATATCTAACAGGCATCCGGAAATATAATCTGGTAGGCTTAGATTACTTATGACCCAGAACTGAATTCCCTCATCCCTATCAGAATTGTCAAATGTAAGCATGTGTTCAAACCCTTTTGGTTGATAAAACTAACTAACCAGCCAATTTACTAAAAAATAACAAAAACTCAACCCTGTGGAATTAATGTAATGGTGGAGCTTCTCTGCTTCCTAGATCATCAATAAACCCTTCCATTTAAGTTCTGATTCCAGGCTCATTACTGTTGGCAATGATTTCCAAAGTAGATGGTGCACAGCTTAATTTTTCAGACAGAAGGTGGGGATGCATCAGTAGCAGTGATAAATAACTCCTCCATTGTCAAGTAATCTAAGCAGATACGACGCCCAATGATACCTTAAGGATATAGTGTAATCTTTCTCCATACATTACTCCCGTTTGCATTTACAAACAGTAATTTGCCAAGATGTGTGATGCTCTGTGAGATGTCAGCGTGAAAGATTTTGCAAAACAAGCAGACAGCCCTTGTGGTGCATTAGGAAGGATGCAAATGTGAGCTAAGATTCACTGAGCAGGAACAAATGAATAGGACAAACGTATTATTTTTATTCCTTCTTTTCTTTCTTCTTGGCCGCTTTCCAGGGCAGGAGCCGCCTTCTCTGGACTCCCCTGTTCCCACTCACTAAAACCTCTGGACCTCTTTATAGCTCCACAAATACTGCATGGAAGAACAATTTACAGCACAATCCTAAACGTTTTTTACTCAGGAATGAGTTCCACTGACTCTGTACATCTAGTCCCCATCTTGATGGCCTGCTGTTGGCAAGCCAAAAACCCCCCACCTTAATTTAAACAGTAGCGAATAGTTCTTCTGTGCTGCTTTATGTTTCGATCCATATTTTAATATAATAATGTTTTAACTGGCTGCCATTTTTATATGTCCTCTGTTTTTTAGATAGTTTTATATTGCTTATTTGTGAAGTTGTTGTTTTTTATATTGTGGATTGTATTGTTATTTGCCACTTGTTTATTTTTACAGTAAATAAGTAGATGTTCAGAAGCAACCAGGCTTCTTATTTCTGGGACTCTATAAATGTCAGATGATTCTTTCTGGTTTGTTTCCCCCCCCCCCCCCCAAGCCAGTTGGATTATTTCCCTTCTAACCCACCCCTTAGTTCAGTCTTTTCCATTCTGGTGCCCTCCTGATGTTTTGGACTTTGACTCCCATCAGCCCCAGCCAGCATGGCCATGGTTAGGAATGCTGGGAGCTGCTACTAATGTATGCACAAGGAGAGATCCCAGGTAATCACTATGCTTTTTGCATGCACCTTTCCCTATAATGTGTATTTTTACATACATTTTTTTTAAAAAAAACTGGAGAACTGTAGTCCTAAATTTGAAAAAAAGTGCTAATTTTGGTGCACAATTCTGTTCTAGTTTGCTCATTGGTTTGAGTTGTGCCAATTTGGTAAGTTGGCATAACAATTCAAATGGAAGAATTCCTTGCCCCTCCCTACTTCTGAGTAGGCTTGCAGGGGGTTGCACTGCAAGTAAGGCAAAAGGAAACTGTAGTGGTTGATTTACAAACCTGACTGCTTCAGAAGCCAGATGGAGAAGAAGTTCTAGCTATGGAAAATAGTGTGCACATCTATAGTTGGAGCCCTCAGAAAGAAAGCTTTAATCGAAGCAAATACGGGTAAACATACATCCCAATATTCACCAGCCCAGTCTTGGAGAGTATGGTCCCAAAGAGATACAAAGTTGAGGGAAATAAGAACTTCTCCTTTTTTTTAACCAGCTTTCCAGCTGCTATTAATTTGTATTGCTCTGCTGAATCCAATGGAGCGCGGTCAGTCTATATTAGCTGAGAAGTGGACCTCCTATCTGTTGTACCAGTTACTGAGGGCAGTGTAGGAATTAATGAACTAATTCATCTATGTCTCAGCAGCTATCAGCACTGGTTGTCAGCTTTAACAGGGACAGCAGAATGGCCAGGGCTGTTTTTGTTTGTTTTTGTTTTAACCTTTAATGTCACTTTCCTCTTTGTACCTCTCACCTCATAAGCTTCATTGGAACAAACACATTAATTCCGTGTTTCAGGATATAGAACATTTTCCTAGAGGGCCAATTTGGACGTTAGTATTTATGTATTTATTGGATATTTCAGATGCAAATACTCTGTAAAAAACCCTCTATGGCCATGTCTGCACCGGCCTTTTTCCCCGGGGTTGTCCCTGTGCATTCGAATGATGCACAGGGGATCCCAGGAGCAGGCAGGGGTGACCCCTCCATTGTCCCGGGATAACCGAGACCTCAGTTATCTCGATTTTACCTGCGGTCCCAGGACGATCCTGAGGACCATAGGTGGTGTGGGCGCCCATCCCGGCCTCTTCCCTCCTCCCGTGAGTAGCGGGGTCAGCAAGAGGGAGGGAGCTGGGCCAGGGGGAGTGCAGGGGCATTGGGGGGAGCGGGGTCGGGACTTCCCCCCCCCCCCAGCTCCTGCTTGTAAAAAAATAATAATGGTAGGTGCAATGGGCATGATGTCCCTCTTCCCTTCCGGGATGTCGTGCTTCCGTTTGGACACCCAGGGAGGATCGCGGAAGCAGGTAAGTCTGCGATCCTCCCTCCTCCCTCCCTCTACACCCTTAGGTGTAGAAAGGGCCTATATCTCATTTGTGGACTCCCATACCTAATCTGCCATGATATCTGTGAAATCCATATGGATTTAATACAAAGAGAACATAGGATCTCCTTGTGGCTTGGGGATGCTGGGAGTTGTACAACTTTTCTCTCTCTAGACATGCATAGGATTGCACCCTTAGATAACTTTTCTGAGCCAACCTAGGGGCTTAAAAATGCCCCTGCCTTTTCCTACCAGTGTTCACTGTTCTTGTACATTACAACATAGGTCATCCTGCCTTTGCCACCACATGTGATGGGACATCATTAGTTATCCCACCTATGTAACCTTTAAAACAAAATGAAACGTTGAGGTTTGGATCTATGGAACTCTATAGCATAGTTTTTAATACAGGTCCCAAATAGACTTCACTTTTTGGAAATGCTGCCTCAGCTATAAAACCTTTAGTGACTGCAACCGAAATGAATCTTGTATACCTAAAAGAAATCCAATAGCCTGGTTCCTGTAATGAGGGCATGGGGTTGACATTACTACTAGAGACAACCTTTCAAGATGAACAAAATTAAGATGTCTATTAAAGGAATTGTTTGCAAAAAGGAATAAAATGTCATTCTTCAAATAATAGGTAAAGATTAGGGATGTGCATTGGATCGGACCCGATCCACGATCCGAGTCCGGTCCAGTGGGAAATCGGATAAATTATCCGATTTCCGATCCCGCAGCTGGATCGGCCGATCCAATCCGAACCGGTCCGAAAAAGCTCCGAACCGGTTCGGCGGATCGGCGGATCGGCGGGCGCCCACTGGCGCCCACTGCCGCTTCCATTGGCGGGCGCCAGCGGGCGCCCGCCGATGAAAGTGGACAGCGGGGGGGGAGGAGGGGGGCACTTACCTTCTCGGCCCGGTGGCTCCCGTCCGGCGCCGGCGCCTACTACTACTAGCAGGCTCCGCGGCCTGCTCTAGGGTGGCGCGCCGGGTGATGTCATCACCCAGTGCGCTACTCTAGAGCAGGCCGCGGAGCCTGCTGGAAGTAGTAGGCGCCGGCGCCGGACGGGAGCCGCCGGGCCGGGAAGGTAAGGAGGGGGTGCGTGGAGGGGAGGAGGGGGCACGCGGAGGGGGGAGGGGGGAGGGGGGCCCTTACCTGCCCGGCCCGGCGGCTCCCGTCCGGCGCCGGCGCCTACTACTCCCAGCAGGCTCCGCGGCCTGCTCTAGGGTGGCGCGCCGGGTGATGTCATCACCCGGCGCGCTACTCTAGAGCAGGCCACGGAGCCTGCTGGAAGTAGTAGGCGCCGGCGCCGGACGGGAGCCGCCGGGCCGGGAAGGTAAGGAGGGGGTGCGTGGAGGGGAGGAGGGGGCGCGCGGAGGGGGGAGGGGGGAGGGGGGCCCTTACCTGCCCGGCCCGGCGGCTCCCGTCCGGCGCCGGCGCCTACTACTCCCAGCAGGCTCCGCGGCCTGCTCTAGGGTGGCGCGCCGGGTGATGTCATCACCCGGCGCGCTACTCTAGAGCAGGCCGCGGAGCCTGCTGGAAGTAGTAGGCGCCGGCGCCGGACGGGAGCCGCCGGGCCGGGAAGGTAAGGAGGGGGTGCGTGGAGGGGAGGAGGGGGCGCGCGGAGGGGGGAGGGGGGAGGGGGGAGGGGGGCCCTTACCTGCCCGGCCCGGCGGCTCCCGTCCGGCGCCGGCGCCTACTACTCCCAGCAGGCTCCGCGGCCTGCTCTAGGGTGGCGCGCCGGGTGATGTCATCACCCGGCGCGCTACTCTAGAGCAGGCCGCGGAGCCTGCTGGAAGTAGTAGGCGCCGGCGCCGGACGGGAGCCGCCGGGCCGGGAAGGTAAGGAGGGGGTGCGTGGAGGGGAGGAGGGGGCGCGCGGAGGGGGGAGGGGGGAGGGGGGCCCTTACCTGCCCGGCCCGGCGGCTCCCGTCCGGCGCCGGCGCCTACTGCTACCAGCAGGCTCCGCGGCCTGCTCCAGGGTGGCGCGCCGGGTGATGTCATCACCCGGCGCGCTACTCGAGAGTAGGCCGCGGAGCCCGCTGGTAGTAGCCGCCGGCGCCGGACGGGCCGAGAAGGTAAGCAGTGGCGGGGAAGGGGGCTTACCCCCCCCCGGAGCCGTCCGCTTCTATCCGCTGGCGCCCGCGGGCGCCAGCGGATGGAAGCAGGCGGCCCCAGGGGGGGTAGGGAGCGCGGGGGAGGGGGTTTACCTGCCGGGGCCGTCCACAGCGGACGGCCCCGGGGGGGGGGAGGGAGTTAGGCCCCCCCTTACCCACCCGCCGCCATTTTTTCCTCATAGACTTGCATTGCAATGCAAGTCTATGGGGAAAAAAATGGCGGCCGATCCAAAAATGTACGATTTTTGGGTCAGGATCGGACTCGATCCGGTCCGGGGGGCCTCCGATTTTGTCCGAACCGGTCCGGGACAAAATTGGAGGTCCCGATCCGGGTCCCGATCCGATCCGGGGGGTCCGTGCACACCCCTAGTAAAGATTGCTCATAGGTATTTAGATTAAATATGCTTCGCTACAATACCTAATATGTAAAAGAGTCTTCCCCAGCCAGATAAGCTCTCAATAGCTTTCCCCTCAGACCAGATTTTTGTAAACTCTGCCCCAGTCAATCCCTCATAACCAGGAACAGATGATGTACAGCAGTCTTCCTCTGCCTCCAGCTCTACCTTCTAGGATGATTCTGTTTCAAGGACCACTTGCTGAAGTTCTCCCTAGTCAGACCTCTTCCTGAAACCTTCTGGTGTTGGGCTTTGCTGCATGCTTGAAGCTTCACCATAATCTTATTGCATGTCTTCCAACTCCTTCCATCAACTAATGCAGCTCTTCAGATCTTCCAGTTGGTTTCTTTCAGACATGAAGCTTTTCCAGCTCTGCTCTTTTCAGCCACTAGCTCTCTTCCACCCAACCACACTGACTTACTCTCCTGTCCACTGACTCACTGACTTATTTCAAATCTCCTGGCCAGAACATCTGACCAATCCTGTACTTTATGGACTTTCTAACTACCCCGACAAATCCAAACAAAGACAGCTCTTCCGCCTAGTCATCATCAAAGTGTCAACATGAAGTCTGTCTTTCGTAGCAACTGTAACCTCCCTCCTGCTTGGCCATTGTGAGAAACAGGATGTTGGATTAGATAGGCCTTTGCTCTCATTCAGCTGTGGGGTTATTCCTATAGCCTTTTGAAAACTCTTTTATGTGAAGATGTGCTTGAACACACACACACACACACATACACACACACACACACACACACAACTTTTCAAAGGACTGATGTAATGAGAGGCTAAGCAAATATGCAAGTATGATTTGCTGGGCCATGTTGAACCACTGTCTTTTGCTCAACACACAATAACAAAGCCAAGCATCTGGACTACTTGGTTACATCATAACCTCATTTGGGCTAGATCTATGCTAGTGCTTTTTAGCAGTATTGATGTGCACTGGTAATTGTTGGGGCACACTATGCATTCCATATACCGCTTTTCTAGCGTCGTTTCTTGCTTTTTATTCTGTATTATCCAAAATATCTCAAACAGATGTCACAGAGTGCTGTGAGGTATAAATGCACAAGAAGGATATAGGGTTACTCCGGGGAGATCTTATTATAGACAAGGGTGGACACACTCAGTGAATATAAGCACTGAAAAGTAAATAAAGAGTTTAAAATACAGTCTTCCTTCACAGTCCCCAAGAGGCCTCACCACCAGCTGCATCCCCTCCCCCCCCCGCTGCAATACACCCACCCCTCCCTGTTCCCTGGAAGGCAAGCAATGGTGGCAGCAGCAGGCACACAGAGAGAGAAGATGAAGGAAATCTGTCCCTTTCCTTCCTCCCCCTCCATAGAGAAACTGGTGATTTTGGTGAGACATAAATATCTCCTGCAAAACAGTTTGAGCAAATATTCAGTTTTATTTGTATCCTGTATGATGCCACTGTTTCTCATGGCTGCTGCTTCTTAGGTGCCATCTGTCCCCTCCCTCCGCCACCACATGGATGATCCCACTAAGTTAGGTTTCAATGAATCACCACAATACAATGTAGCCAATCATATTCTAATCACAGTCATAACAGTGATCATATAAGCGAAGGCAATAGAGGGTGAGGGCAAATGAGGTCAATGAAAATGAATGAGAAACGTTGTCTCAGGGCCTGCTGAAAATACATGAAGCTTTTTGGCAGTGCTGAAAACATTCCCCACAAACCATGTAATTGAAACTCAAGTCTAGCATGTACCTCTTCCGTTGATCGGATTCCCTTCTACATGTTTATGTAGGCTGTTTCTTCTTCAGTAGGGCTACTAACAGTGCAATAATTTACATGTCGACTCAGAAGTAAGCCACACTGATTTCAGTGGGATTTACTCCCAGGTGAGTCTGTATAGAACTGCAGTCTTAATTTAACATTTAAGTTTTATAATAGTGTAACTTTGGAGCAAAGTGACATATTCACTTTGTGTGGCATATTCCTCAGTTTTAGTTTTCTCAGATGAGCTTCCACATGTCTCAAGAGTTGATATAAAGCTGACATGCATCTGGCTGATCTAAAGTGACTTTGTCAAGGGTTTTAAGAGAAGAGCCTTAAGATATGTGCAGATATGCACAGATGAAAGGTAATATCAGAAGTATATGGAGAGAAAAATGAAAAGTCATTTTTCAGGTGGAACTCCATGTCACCTTAGGGTGATTCACACTCCTTGCCCTCTTTTGTATCTGGTCACTCTAGTATAGCACCTGCAACTTTAACTGTTGTGATGAAGAGGGAATTTCACCAGGCGCTGCATGCATACAAATGACACCTGCTGAAATTCCCTTTTCAATACGACTCTTAAAGATACAGGAGCCCTGTCCTCCTTTTCATATGGTCACCCTAAGGTTGATGAGGATATGCTCTGCGGTATAAGGGGGAGACATTATAGTGATGTATAAAATTACACATTATACAAAGAACGTGGATAGCGAGTAGTTTCCCATAATACTAGAACTGGGGATCATCTACTGGATCTGAATGGTGGGAGATGCAGGACAGCCCAAAGGAAGTGCTTCTTCATGGAGTTCATTGCTGCCACAAGATGTTATGATGTTGGCCAACTTGGATGGCTTTAAAAAGAGATTAGGCAAATAAATTCTCAGAGGATAAGGCTATCAATAGGTACTAGTTATGGCAGTTATACATTACCTTCAGAATCAAAGCAGCATGCTTCTGAATCTTAGGTGCTGTGGAACAGGGGCCAGCAATGTGGCACCCACCAAGACCTTCAAGTGTGCCTGCCAGGCCCCTTTCTACTTCCCCACCATCATCCCCACCGCAATTCCCTCCCTCCCTCCACCACTGCCATAGTGTTCCGCCGCTGTGGAACAACAGGCCATTGGGAGAAACAGGATGTTGGATTAGATAGACCTTTGCTCTCATTCAGCTGCGGGGTTATCCCTATATCCTTATGAAAACTCTTTTAAATGAAGATGTGCTTAAACACACACACACACCCCCCTTTTCAAAGGACTGATGTAACCAGGGGCTAAGCAAACATTCAAGTATGATTTGCTGGGCCATGTTGAGCCATGAAATCTGATCTGAAATTAAGAGGCAATCTGTTTCCGATGCAGACCTGCTTTTACTGAGGGCTGGAGTATATGTGTGGGGGTGGGGAGAGAAATGGTGCAGCCCTCCAGGGCAGTTACTACTTCGGAATACAGATGGGGAAATTACTTGACTGGATGCATTTCCTGCACATTCACCTATTTGGGAAAGTGATTTCACCCTAGGTTTAACCCTGACACTGTTGTTTTCTACACCCAGTTTTTTTTTTTTAAAAATAGGAATTCAAATATGTCCTTCCTCCCAACACTTGCATTTTAAAGTGGTACAACCCCCCGAAGGGCTGTACCACTTCCTTTCTGGAATGTACAGATCAGCTGTTGAATATGCTTCTGAAACCTGGGAGGCAATCCCTGCCTTTTTTTAAAAAAAAACTCGGGAGAGGACACAAAGAAATTCCCAGGGAGCGAAAGTAAAGAGGCCATTGCCAGAGAAGCCAGAGAAGAGCCTCGGGAGAGTTGCGCTACACGCTTCAACGCAAGATGAGCTGAATACATTGCTTGTGAACGCTATAGCTAGTGGCCTCATTTATCATACTGACAACGATACTGACAGCTATCTGCAGTGATTCATCAGAGTAATGGCTGACTAGCAATGAGGGCCTGCTAGCCGGAAGCTGAGATGGGTGGGTGGTGATGGGGGGGGGGGCTTTTTGAAACAAAAATACCAGGGTTCCAGCGTTTGCATTGTTTCTGTCATGTTTTATTCATTGTGTTTAATGGGACACAAACTGGCTCCTGTATTTACTGCAGGTTATTCCGTTGATCTTTGAGAGTTCTCATGAGCCTGAACTGTCTTGATTTGCACAACCCTACAGGGAGAACCTCCTCTCCCTTTCAGGTGTGTGTCTGAGTTGTTACTCTCAGCTGACAATCACCTTTGTCCTCGCTGATGGAGTAAAAAGGGCTTTGTTATGTTTTAAAGCTTGGCGTGGTTGCATATATATGCAAACAGAGAAACAGTCATTGAAATACATACAGGAACTGGCCTTTTGTAAAATCTGCCTCGGGAGTCTAATCGCCCTGACATATTAGATGACTATATATATATAGAAAGCAGAACTTCCACCACTTAGAAAGAGGCGAACGAACAATAGCATCTGCCCAGTGACTGATGTACTTCCAAGAACAGCAAAAGTGAGAGATCCGTGAGATGACGGGAAATAGACCTTTAAATTTGGCAAAGATAAGTTGGACAAATAACAGGATCGCAGGCCTGAGTAAAATACTGGCTTTTTGCTTTGTGTTTTTTATTAGGGATGTGCACTGGATCGGACCCGATCCACGATCCGAGTCCGGTCCAGTGGGAAATCGGATAAATTATCCGATTTCCGATCCCGCAGCTGGATCGGCCGATCCAATCCGAACCGGTCCGAAAAGGCTCCGAACCGGTTTGGCGGATCGGCGGATTGGCGGGCGCCCACTGGCGCCCACCGCCGCTTCCATTGGCGGGCGCCAGCGGGCGCCCACCTATGAAAGTGGACAGCGGGGGGGGGGGGAGGAGGGGGGCGCTTACCTTCTCAGCCCGTCCGCTCCCGTCCGGCACTAGCAGCTACTACCAGCGGGCTCCGCGGCCTGCTCTAGGGTGGCGCACCGGGTGATGTCATCACCCGGCGCGCTACTCTAGAGCAGGCCGCGGAGCCTGCTGGTAGTAGTAGGCGCCGGCGCCGGACGGGAGCCGCCGGGCCGGGAAGGTAAGCAGGGGGTGCGTGGAGGGGAGGAGGGGGCGCGCGGAGGGGGGAGGGGGGCCCTTACCTTCCCGTCCCGGCGGCTCCCGTCCCGGCGCCGGCGCCTACTACTACCAGCAGGCTCCGCGGCCTGCTCTAGGGTGGTGCGCCGGGTGATGACATCACCCGGCGCGCCACCCTAGAGCAGGCCGCGGAGCCTGCTGGTAGTAGTAGGCGCCGGCGCCGGACGGGAGCCGCCGGGCCGGGAAGGTAAGCAGGGGGTGCGTGGAGGGGAGGAGGGGGCGCGCGGAGGGGGGAGGGGGGCCCTTACCTTCCCGTCCCGGCGGCTCCCATCCCGGCGCCGGCGCCTACTACTACCAGCAGGCTCCGCGGCCTACTCCAGGGTGGCGCGCCGGGTGATGTCATCACCCGGCGCGCTACTCGAGAGTAGGCCGCGGAGCCCGCTGGTAGTAGCCGCCGGCGCCGGACGGGAGCGGACGGGCCGAGAAGGTAAGCAGTGGCGGGGAAGGGGGCTTACCCCCCCCGGAGCCGTCCGCTTCTATCCGCTGGTGCCCGCGGGCGCCAGCGGATGGAAGCGGGCGGCCCCAGGGGGGGTAGGGAGCGCGGGGGAGGGGGCTTACCTGCCGGGGCCGTCCACAGCGGACGGCCCCGGGGGGGGGAGGGAGTTAGGCCCCCCCTCAGCCACCCGCCGCCATTTTTTCCTCATAGACTTGCATTGCAATGCAAGTCTATGGGGAAAAAAATGGCGGCCGATCCAAAAATTTACGATTTTTGGGTCGGGATCGGACTCGATCCGGTCCGGGGGGCCTCCGATTTTGTCCGAACCGGTCCGGGACAAAATTGGAGGTCCCGATCCGGGTCCCGATCCGATCCGGGGGGTCCGTGCACACCCCTATTTTTTATTGCTGTGTTTTTGACAGGGATTCTGTTACAACAGAATGGTGGTAGCTACTGAACAGACACTAGCGTTAAGCCTCTGTCACTTCCATTAAAAAGCTGTATTGCAGGGGTAACCAACCTCTTTCATCCTAAGGATTGAACTTAATTTTGGAGAAGCTCTTGGGTGCCCCATTCCAGTGGTGGGTGGGGCCGAAAGCAAAATTGGGTAGCACAAAAAATACCACCATTTTTTTTAGCTTGAAGCTCTTACTGCCTGTAACTAAGCCTTAGGGGAGGCATTGCAAGCTTTTAGTATGGGGAAAATATCTGCATAAAAGCTGGGTGACCACCAAATGATTGGTGGTTGGGGAAAAGGAGGTGGGGTCAAGGGAAGGAGGTGTGGCCATCTGGGAAACCTCAGAGGGATGGATTGGATTGGACCCTTAGGTGGGCCGGGTTTGGCCTGTGGTACTGAGGTTTGACACCCTGGCTGTATTGCTTCAGGGTTTTACAGATGAGCTGTGGAAAAACAATCACTCAAGCCAAGAAATGTACTACTGAGGAGGGAGGAAGAGAGAAAACAGGAATCCTTGAAGCCCAAGCTAAAACTAGGGAGAATGGAGGGTTGGTACATAAGAAAAGCCTTGCTATATCAGGCTGTTGAGTCCACAGTTGGGCAACTTGTGGCTCTTCAGATGTTGTTGGAATGAAAGTCCTATCAGACCATAGCCAATGGTGAGAGCTGATGGGAAATGCAGTCCAACCACATCTGGAGGGCTACAAGTTGCCCACTCCTGACCTAATCCAATGTCATGTTTCTAACTCTGAACAGCCAGATCCTTCTGGAAAGCCAACAAGCAGAGCATGAAAGCTATACTCTGACCTGGGTTGGTCCCTAGTAGCTGGTATTTAAGAAGAGCCATCCGGGATCAGGCTAAGGGTCCAGGATGGCATTCTGCTCACGTATTGGCCAAACAGCTGCCCAGGGGAAACCCAGAAGCAGGGCATGAGTTAAACAGCACTCTCTGTCCCGTGTTCCCCAGCAAATGGTGTACACAGGCATAGTGCCTCTGATACAGGAGATATCAGGACTAATAGCCATTGATAGCCTTCTCCTCCAGGAATTTGTCCAATCATCCTTTAAAGCCGTCCACATTGGTGGATATCACTACATCTTGTGGAAGTGCCTAGAGGTGTTCTAGCTCTGAACATGGAGGTTTTACTTAGCAAAAGACACCAATTCTCACAGAATGGGTTTGTACAGGAGCTTGGGTGAGTGGAAAGAGCAGCTCACTACTTATCCTTACGGTACTTGGTGACAGGAGCACAGTTGGTGGTACTGATCTAGGAATCCAAAGAAAAGAGTGTTTGTGTAATGATCCTGCCCTGCAAAGAAAGGCCAGGCAGGATGATGAGTTGGGGAGTGGAGGGAAGATACACTTCACAATACAAACCCCTCATGCATTGAATGGTGGTGTGAAGGTGTGTGTGGGGGGGAGGGTCACACTGGCTAGCCCTGCCCTGTGCTGCATATGCCAGCCTCACCTTCTGCTACTGACACATTCATAGGTGTACATTGGGCTTTTCTGTGTGATGCATACAACGTGCATACATTGGTATGGGTGGAGAACCCCTTTATACTGCTGCTGAATGTGTTGCCACAGAGGGCAGGCCAGTGTGCATGTCTCTATCATGGGGCTGGGTGAGCCCCCACAACAGCCCCACATACGCTTTCAATGTGGGAGGGAATTTTGTCTCAGGCAGGATCTACACTACTGCTTTATAGTGGTATTATAGCAGCACTGACAACTGTTGGGGCCCATGACACATGCCATATACCGCTTTTATGCCACTTCCTACCACTTTCATAGTGTTTATATCCTGCTTGGTGTAGATGTGGGCCCCATCACTGTTAACATTTTGACTGTAGCCAGATCTACACCCCTGGCAGGATCTACACTACTGCTTCATAACTAGGCTGACCAGATAAAATCCAGGTCAGGGCTCCTGTAACTTTAACAGTTGTAGAGCAAAGGGAATTTCAGCCAGTGTCATTTGTATGCAATTAGTTCCTGGTGAAATTCCCTCATCATCACAATAGTTAAAGTTGCAGGCACTATACTAGAGTGACCTGTCACATGAGTCCTGACCTGGATTTTATCTGGTCACCCTATTCATAACGGTTTATAATGGCATTGACAACTGTTGGGACCCATGACACATGCCATATACCATTTCCAAACCACTTGCAAACCATTATGTCCTGCTTGGTATAGATCCGGCCCTTGTGCCATATCGATACAATCCCATCATGGTGACATAATATCCCACTCGCTCGTTGAGACCTCATAGTACACACAATGGCGTCTGTTGCGGTATTTTGGATAATAATAGAATAAAAAGTGGGAAATAACATTAGAAAAGCGGTATACAGAACACCAATGTGCCCAACAGTTATCAGTGTACCTCAGTACTGGTAAAAGTGCACTAGTGTAGCTCTAGCCTGGAAGCAGCTGTAGGCAAAGACTGACTTTGTTTTGTGGTGAAATCACCATGTCTATTGATCGCTCTTTTTATATACAGTGTCTCTTTAAGGAATATCTAAAGTTTGACAATTATTACGGTGCTTTTTTTTCTGAACTGGAAAATTCTAACTCAATTTCCATGGCTTTAGATCAGTCAATTAATGTTATTTCATTTTAAGTTCTATTTTGTCTTACTTGTTATGCCTTCAAAACAAAAACTACAACACACACACACACACACGCAAAACAAATGAAATTGTCTCAGGGCTGCCAAAGACAAGCATTAGGCCTGTTTTCTGCATGACTGTGTTAACAGATGTAGGTGAAAAGAAAACAATAAAAAAAGGATCAAGGCTTTACACTCCTTTGTCAAAACCAGTAAACAAAAGACAAGCCTAGCTTAGGCCCTCCGGCAGTTTTTAAAATGAGATTCGCACATCCCACGGAATTGCTGCTTTTTGAACTTCAAGTCTTGTTGTATATATTGAGGAATTTCATTGTCTCGGTAGAAGAAACCGAAAACTCACATCTCAGGAACCTGGTTATCATTAAGGAAATCCTTGATTTCGAAGCCATTTATTATTTAGCTGCAGCGCTGCAGCTCTGAGAACCTTACCAGGATCAAAGACCCTGTTTTGTTTGCAAGCTGTACAAATTCATAGTGAAAGACAGCCCATTCACGATTACAAAGTGATCCTCATAAAAAGGAGATTCAGGGGGTAAAAATCCTTAGATGAGACATTCCTAAATATTGACTCATCTTTCAATTTCGGGCATATATCCATGAGGCTGCTGTCAAAAATAGCAGCTCTGTGTCAAATTCTTGCTCTTGAAACATGCAGCATTGCGTACCTCATAATGTCATGGCACAGTATGTTTGCCCACCATGGCTTCAAATCGTTGGATGGAAGAGGCACGAAATGCGCAATGTTAGAGATATGTGAATTAGCAGCCTTTGAGCTCGTCAAAGTCCTTCCGACTCGTGTCTGTATCAGATGGTGAGCTTTGTTTGTTTGTTTTTCTGCCGAAAAAAATCATACGTATTCTTGTGCGTATTTCCCCAAATGTACACATCAATTGTGCTCGTTTTTGAAATGTATGCCAACAACAACAACAAAATATTGTCTGATTTGCCCATCACATATTGCTGAAGTGTCTACTCTGTTGGCGGAATGGTGTATTTATTTACTCTGCAATAGCATTTCCTCTGCTGTTTGCAAAGCCGAGAAGGTGTTTGTTAAAATGAAGGCAATTGATTATCAATAGTTCAAATGAAGCTTGGCAGCATATGAATTCATAGGTTGTGTTCTTAGGCCCTAACTAAATGTGATGCTACATGTGACACCATTATCTGATTTTTTTAAAAATTAAATACTAGACACAGGGATAGGGATAGTCACTGGCATGGCAACATGCAGGAATGAGAGGTTTCAGCCTTTGCCTCAAGTGCAATCTCAGTAAATATCTCTCCCTCCCTCCCCCCACCAACACATACACATGCAGAGCAATTAGCATTAGGGAAAAACATCCTATTGGCACCAATGGGATGTTTTTTTCCTAATGCTAATGGTAATACAGATACAATCTCAGAAAATCTCTCTCCCTCCCCCCCCCCCCCCCACTAACACACACATACATAGCAATTAGCATTAGGGAAAAACCTCCCATTGACATCAATGGAGGTTTTTTCCCCTAATGTTAATTGTCATAAGGATGACTTTTACTGAGATTGTGGCTGGGGAGAGAAGACTTAAATTTCCTCTTCCCACACACTGCAGTGTCAATGACTTTAATTTCTTTTCTTTTTTTAAAGAAAAATCTCAATACAGTAATTGCTCATCATGTCATTAGTATTCCATGTAGTTAGGTTCTTACATACATATATGTTCAAGACAAGGTACATCTTTCATCACCCCACCCCGCTGAACAATTTCTCTTCTACAGACTCTATGGAATGAGCAGAACCACGAAGAATGACAAACACTTCACACCACGGATGTCAGAGATATCTGTGATGGATTCAAATGAGTTTTGGGTTTCTATGAATCCAACCTGCGGATTCTGCAGCAGACCGGCTTTCTCCAAGTCGCGTGGAAATCATGGACTTTCAGACCATTTTTAAAAAAAACATTTTGTGTGTGTGTGTGTGTGTGGGGATTTGTGTGAATCTGTATTAGTGCTAATTAGGGATGCACTGTATGAATTGTGCAAAATCCATTCCATCTGTGTTTCAATATGTGTTGATTTCGATGTGAGAGATTGAAATACACGTTGAACTGTGGCTCAGTAACAATAAGGAAATGACAAGTGTCATCCTTTAATAAGTGCCCGAATGCTGCTATCTGAGGTCACTGCCCCACTCTGCCTCATGATAGGGCAGGCCCTGAGAGATGAAACCAGAAAACACTGTTCCCAACTCTAAGCTTTAGATGTAGAGAATAGGTCACAGATATAAACTAATACTAATGAACTGCTAGTCCATTTTGCAGTATTGAACCAATGTGGACAACGTAGCAAACCCTGTGAACGGACTGCGAAAATACATACGAATGGGCTATGCTCCTGCAGCTCTTTTTTTCCTGGTTACTGCTCAGGAAGAGAGAGCAAGTCAGAGATGAAAGGGGAAACTGATTTATTCCAGTTGTGAATCCAGGGAAATATTCCCCCCCCTTTCCAAGGAGAAACCTATGTTTTTCTCCCTCCCTCCTCTTATTCATGCCGCAGTATCTCTGTAAAGTATTCAAGGTTATTTCCAAATTCTCATGTTGTGAGACCAGTAATGAGATTTCTCTTGACAAACTGTTAGGAAATGCTCAGTCGATTTTTTTAAAAAATATTTTTTGAAAATGTTTGCTTCCAAGCTTTAAAGATAGTTTCTAAAAACCACCACCAGCACCACCCACCTTGCATTGGGAATATATTTCCTGTAAATATATGAGAAATTCAACGACAGCAAAGCTTGGTGTACTCATGCTGTAACATTTACCTTTGTATATTAACACAGATCACACACAGGGCAAGTGTTCAAATGATCTAACTTAAGATTTGTAATTTGCCCTGTCCTCAAGGGTTCAGGTCCTTGAGGGCTCAGTTCTTATAAAATGAAATTATATATATATATATATATATATATATAGGGTGACCAGATAAAATCCAGGTCAGGGCTCATGTAACTTTAACAGTTGCAGAGAAAAGGGAATGTCAGCCAGTGTCATTTGTATGCAATTAGTTCCTGGTGAAATTCCCTCTTCATCACAACTGTTAAAGTTGCAGGGGCCCTGCCTTCTTTTGTATCTGGTCACTCTAGTCTAGTGCCTGCACCTTTAACTGTTGTGTTGAAGAGGGAATATCACCAGGAACTAATTGCATACAAATGACACTGGCTGAAATTTCCTTTTCTCTACAACTGTTAAAGTTACATGAGCCCTGACCTGGATTTTATCTGGTCACCCTATATATATATATATATATATATATATATACAAAATTATTGAAAGATTGAATGAAGTTGTTGCTTCTACGTGGTTACCAGCAGCCTGGGGCTGTTTCTACACTAGGCTTGTGGCCTGGGTTCTAGGCTGACCATATGAAAAGGAGGACAGGACTCATGTAACTTTAACAGTTATAGAGAAAAGGGAATTTCAGCCAGAGTCATTTGTATGCAATTAGTTCCTGGTGAAATTCCCTCTTCATCACAACAGTTAAAGTTGCAGGCACTATACTAAAGTGACCATATACAAAAGAAGGCAGGGTCCCTGCAACTTTAACTGTTGTGATGAAGAGGGAATTTCACAAGGAGCTAATTGCATACAAATGACACTGGCTGAAATTCCCTTTTCTCTACAACTGTTAAAGCTACATGAGCCCTGTCCTCCTTTTCATATGGTCAGCCTAGGGTTGGCCCCCGGCTGGTCCCTGTGCGTCCAAATGATGCACAGGGACTCCCGGGGGCAGGAGGGGCAGCGGCCACAGGTTTTTCCAGGAATAAGGGAACCCTGGAAAATCCCAAATTTTCCGCAGTCCTAGGAAGTTCCCGGGATTGCGGGAGTTGTGGCCGCCTGTCCACAGTAGCACAAATGGGCATGGAGTGGCACCGCACAGCTCCGTGCCTATCAGGGGAGGGGGATGAGAAAAGTTAGTTGTGTGCTTGACCAGTGAAGGTAATGACACGGCCATCTAAATGGGGGCTCCAAGACCATTCGGTCCAGGGTGTAAAATTACCACGGGCTCAGAAATACATTTTAGGAGCTCCTAAGACTTACCTCAAAGATGAGGAGAGAATTAAGAAACCTGAATTTGACCATCTGTCAATACCTAGACTTTGACACATTTCTGTTTGTTTGTCTTTGTATCTGGAATATTCTTATTATTTCATAGAATCATAAAATCGTAGAATAGTAGAATTGGAAGGAGCCTGTAAGTCCAACCCCCTGCTCAGTGCAGGAATCCAGCTTAAAGCATACCTGACAGATGGTTGTTCAGCTGCATCTTGAATACCTCTAGGGTGGGAAAGCCCACGACCTCCCTGGGTAATTGGTTCCATTGTCGTACTGCACTAACAGTCAGGAAGTTTTTCTTGATGTCCAGCCAGAATTTGGCTTCCCGTAACTTGAGCCCATTATTCTGCATCCTGCAATCTGGGTTGATCGAGAAGAGATCCTAGCCCTCCTCTGTGTGACAACCTTTCAAGTAGTTGAAGAGTGCTATCATGTCTCCCCTCAGTCTTCTCTCCTCCAGGCTAAACATGCCCAGTTCTTTCAGTCTCTCCTCATAGGGCTTTGTTTCCAGACCTCTGATCATCCTTGTTGCCCTCTGAACACACTCCAGCTTGTCTGCATCCTTCTTGAAATGTGGTGCCCAGAACTGGATGCAAAACTCAAGATGGGGCCTAACCAGTGCTGAATAAAGGGGAACCCTTACCTCGTATGATTTGGAAGCTATATTTCTATCAACGTATCCCAAAATAGCATTTGCTTTTTTGTAGCCACATCACACTGTTGGCTTATATTCAGCTTGTGATATACAACAATTCCAAGATCCTTTTTGCTTGTAGTATTGCTGAGCCAAGTATCCCCCATCTTGTACCTGTGCATTTGGTTTCTTTTTCCAAAGTGTAGAACTTTTATCCCTATTAAATTCCATTCTGTTGTTTTCAGCCCAGTGCTCCAGCCTATCAAGATCTCTTTGAATGTTGTTTCTGTCTTCCAGGGTATTAACTATCTCACCCAATTTTGCACCTGCAAATTTGATAAGCATTCCCTGCACCTCCTCATCCAAATCATTAATAAAAATGTTGAAGAGCACTGGGCCCAAGACTGAGCCCTGCGGTATCCCGCTCATTACCTTCCCCCAGTTTGAGAAGGTACCATTGATAAACACTCTTTGGCCCTTTCTACACCATAGGGGTGTAGAGGGCGGGGGATGAGCCTGGACATACCTGCTCTAATCCACATCATGGGTGCAACGTCCCAGCTTCCTCCCGGGTCATCGCAAGTTGCGACAGCCATTTTATTTTTTTCTCCCTGGATGGAGCTTTGCACACAAACGCTTGCGTACGAATGGTAAGTGTTAAAAAACAACGTGCATGATCGGGCCCCCACCCACCTCCCTGCCCTCCTGGGGGTGGTAAAACTGGTGCCACCCCCTCCCCTGATGGGCACGGAGCTGCACAATGTGGCTCCATGCCCATTTCTGCTGCCGTGCTTACTCACGGTCCCAGGAACCTCCCGGGATCGTGGAAAAATCAGGTTTCCCCAGGGATCTGTTATCCAGGGGAATACCCGTTCCCGTTCCCCCTGCCCCCAGGAGTCCCTGTGCATCATTTGGACTCACAGGGACCACCCAGGGGCTATCCCAGAAAAAAGGCCCATGTAGAAATGGCTTTTGAGTCCAATTCTGTAGCCAACTGTGGATCCACCTAATAGTTGTCCATCTAGCCCATTTTTAGCTAGTTTGTTAATCAGAATGTATTTTTAAAAAGCACCCTCATTTTTCTAGCACATGGATTTTAATCCAAACCAGAGGAAAAAATCCCCTTCCCCCTCACAATCTGCCAGGCCACACCAACTATAATTCCCAAGTGGCTATCCAAGAACGCTTAAAATTCAGAATGCTTAAAAATGCTTTAAAAAACACTCACAATTTGCAACCAAATACAATTTGAGCTGAGAAGAGTTCAGATGTCACTAACAAGCCCTACTCCATTTGCTGCTCAATTCCAAATATAACCAGATTGTGTGGCAAGTACTGCAGTCTTGCCCTGTGGATTAGGGGGGTGGGAGGGAAGAATTTCAGAACTTGCTCCCAAATGTAGACAGGAGCGCATTTTTTTCAGAAAAAGGCTTGCACATTCCTGAACTTGCTATCACATTAAAAACAAAAAGTATTTTAAAAATATTTTTTATTTTTATCTTATTTGTTACATTTTTATACTGCCCAATAACTGAAGCTCTCTTGCACTTTGAAATGTGCATTATATATATATATATATATATATATATATGTCAATGCTTTAGTCAATGGGGAAAATTGCATATATTTTTTAAAAAAGTGCAGATGAATGCAGACTTTCCCCATTTGAATGAAATGGAAACTAGGACACAAATGAAAACAGTAGCGATGCAAATTGAGATTTGATGTGGAGTTAGGAGGATGTGGCATAAGCAGTACCAACGGGAATTTCAAGGGCAGCCCCAATGCATTCACAGAAAAGTGCCTCACCCATCCTTTGTTCTGGAGGACTTTGACAGAACTTATGAAATGGCTTATGGTAAATGCATCATCCCCCCCATCCCTTTTCTAAAACACTATTTGGCTCAATCTGTCCCAGTTTTATTCACCCAGGAACTTCCAGGATTTAAGAAGAAAGTACTAAGCGGTGGATGAGCAAAGATTACTTACTCAGGAACTAGTACATTCTTGTCTCTCTGTCTTCTGGGAAAGGGACCTGGCTTTTTGTTTGTTACTCAATAAGGTCGCAATCCTATGGATGTTTAGACAAAAAAAGTGCTACAATTCTCAGCATTCCCCAGCCAGCCATGTTGGCTGGAAAATGCTGGGGGTTGTAGGACTTTTTTTTCCTGTCTAAACATGCATAGGATTCTGCACGCCGATGGCACTACAATCATGAGTAGTACACCTGTAAAGGCTTAGTGAGCAGAAGTAATTGTTCAGCTGCAATTCTTATCCAAGCCCCAAGATGGTGTGAATGATCTAGCATCATGTTGGTATTTCTTCACTTTAATTTCCTGCGCTTTTATTCATCTTCTTGGGTATAGAAGTCACTGGTTTACTTTAGGGTTCACCCTATATTTTGGGGCGCCTTCAGGAAGAGAGGCATCTTGTGGTGCTTTTATTTTCATGCACAGTCGTCATGGAGGAAAGATGGTGGGTGAGACTTCAGAATCCTTAGATCCAGTGAACTTTGGCTGAATACAGACAACACACTTATCACATGTCAAACATAGGAAAGGTGGCTCACTTTTTAAATATGTGCCGAAGTGCAGGGATACCATTGCAAAACATTCTCAAGCAAAATCTTACCTTGAGCAGCTGTCCAAAGGGAGGCAGGAGCTAGGGTAGCAGGACTTGAGCTGGGGAGTCAGAGCAGTGCCACACACTAGAGACAGGAAAAACTTATTACTAACTAAAGTCTCAGCTTTTAATAGCCCTTTCTGTTCAAGAAGGCCCAATGGCTGGCCAAGGTGGGTGGAGCCAGGCCAGGGTGGGCAGGGCCAAGTCGCAAACTGAGTACTTCTCAGCCAAGATAATAATCAAATCTGTGTTTCTGATAGAACACCAGATGGGCAGTTGCAGAGAGATCTGAAGGTTCCCAGTAGAGGTGTGCACGCCAGAAAAAAATTAATCATTTATCATTATCGTCATTTCAGACCAAAAAAATTATCGTCTTCATTCATATCATAGGTGAACCGTATCATCTTCATGATAATTATCGTGAAAAAATGATATTTTTTGCAGCCCTATTTTTAAAGAAAAAAATGCCTATAACTTCTGTATTTTAAAAGTTAGAGGCTTGAAACTTGGTCACAGTGCTTATGGGGTATGCTTAAGTATGTGTATGGAATTTGAGAACGATCCCTCCAACCTTCGATTTTATATGAATTTTTAAAAGATTGTTACCGTTCTGACAGGTATGAATGAACGCACGTGGTGAGCTGTCATTCTGATCTGTCAGAACTGAAATGATCTTTAATAAATTAATATAAAATTGAGGGTTGGAGGGATCGATCTCAAATTTCATACACATACTTAGGCATATCCCATAAGCACTGTGACCAAGTTTCAAGCCTCTAACCTTTAAAATACAGAAGTTATAGGTATATTTATATGGCAGTCCGATAAAACGATAAAATCGCCCAAAAATTATCGTCTCCGATGATTATTGTAGGTTTTTCTATCGTATCATCATCGTTAAACACATGCACAATAACGACCTTATTGTATCGTTATCGTACATTTTAACGATACGATACACATCCCTAGTTCCCAGCTCTAACCCCAGTGGTTTTTCAAGCCTCTGTGCAATTGAAGAAAGGTTCTGTATCTCCCTCAGGTGAAGATGAGTTTTGTTTTCACTTATGATACAGTTCAGGTGAGAGAAGAAGACCCTGCTGGAGGCTGCTGGGAGTCCTGCTTGCTTGCCTCTGGAGAGCTGCTGAGAGGAATTATGGATGCCCAGCACACTAGTATCTTCTGACCCAGAATTTGAGGATTATTGGTCTGTACTCTGCACAATATATGTTTTACTATTTCTGGTGTCTCACTACATGCAGGTCTTGAGGGATAACCTCCTCTTTTCTTCTTTTGCATGAAATACACATTTGTGCTCAGCTACTAATGATGTATGGCATTTATCTATTTACATGTATTTGTCACTTCCCTAAAATCCTCTAAGTGATTTATGGAAATATATTCAACAGGGCTATGCTGATTTATTTGATCAAGACCTGCAATAGAAAACTCACTTGCAATATTACCTGCAGATCTCCACCACCACCTCCCTGTCCCCAGAAGGTTTTAAAAATTATGCAGAGAACTCTTTGCAGTTGACTCTTTGCTACTGGCTGAGTGCTAACTTGCATAAATTCTGGAGGATAATACATAAGAATACATAACTCATAGCGTAGTTATGTTTTCTGTGATCAGTGTAAAATGACTAAGCTATGCCGGTGCGCTTAGCCATATCACTCAGGGATATACAAAACAGACTGCTCCTCAGTACTGCAGACAATTTTTTGTGGCTTGAATTTTTTTCCCCTATTGTTCCTACCCTTTCTCAGAATGGCTTGACTTGACATTAGCATGGCTTTCCAACTTAGCAGAAGAGCTAGCTCTGCATTCAACGCACCCGGTGAAAGGCAAAAACAGCTGGTCAGTGGTTGACAGCAGAAGTTATGATATACTGAGTGGCCTTTCTTAACACTGTACAATGTTGATCATGAATCTCCTTTGATGACCACATTCAAACAAAACTAGGCCTGTCCGGGGCATTTCGATGCCCAAGGTAATACATCTAGATAACATTCCCCATGAGGGTAGTAATAGAAGTTGTAATAATAATAATAATAATAATAATAGACACAATCCTACATTTAATTTACAGCAGCTGAAGGACAATAGAATCTGGTGGAAGACCCACTCTAGTGGGAGAATGCCAGAAGTGTTGCCGCCATGCTGGATATGCCAATGGAACACTCTTCTGGTGTCGATGTTTTGCTACAAAGATACATCAGTGGAATGGATAAAACGAGGTGGCATTGTGGGCAGCTCAGGGGCAAATCACCCTTACACTGTATCCTATGCTCACCCAAATGGCAATTATGCCCCAGCTGATGGCATAAAGTTTACACCAGCCCTAGATCTGGTGCAAGAAATTTCACTCCCACTGACTCCAGTAGGTGGGCCAAAGCTTAGAAAATAACCTGCCCACAGTGATGACTGCCCTGCTCATGACACCATGACAGAGTGCCGGATATGGTTTAATAACGCAGCACACAATCACAACACACCACCACTGGTATATGAACCCCACCCAGGGAGACCGTAACTTAGGTGACCAGGAGCACAACAGGAGGCCTGACATTGGTGTTTAATGTGGAGGGTTTCATCAGGTGTTGTCCAGTTATTCCTGCCAGGGCCATGTGAATGATTCAGGTTTTGTGCAAGAACGTGATGAGAATGTATATGAGGAAGGGCATCCCGTTCAGTGTGTTTAGGCTTGGTCCTCACTTGGCTGGGTGTTAAACCTCTTTCAGCCTGGAGGGCTGAATTCCATTTTGGAGAACCACTTGGAGGCACAATCCAGTGATGGGTAGAGCTGAAGGCCAAAGCGGGAGGGACCAAACTACCCAAAATCCCAGGCATATTTTAGCTTAAAGCTCTTACTGCCAGTAACTCAGCCTTAGGAGAGACATTTCAACTTTTTAGAATGGGGTGGGAGTGGGTGCGGATGGGAACTGCACAAAATCCTGGAAACCACTAAATAATCAGTGGAAGGGAGAAAGGGGGGTGGGACCAGGGGAATCCAGGAGGGCCAGAAAGGGATCTTCAAATCCCCCCCCTCAAAGTCTTAGCAGTGGCTTTGGGAAGGGGGATCTGAAAAATCCTCTGATCCTTGGGACACATTCGAGGGACTATAGAATTGCTCTGTCCATCTTCCCCCCCCCCCCCATCACATTCCTTCTTGGTATACATATATAATAAAGTATGAAACCAATATAAAGTAATTTAAGAATGATATTAATCCATCCGTTCATTCATTCATTCATTCATGTGTGACTCAAAATGTGTTTATCCTCTGGATTTTGCATTTTCCCGACTTTGGCAATACAAAGTTCTTGGCTCAAAAAACAAAACAACCCCCCCCCCCCGCATATCGAAATATGGTTAGAAATTTTTGCAAGAAAATACACTTAGGAATGTGAATTTTGTGAGAAAATACATCCATGGTTGGTTGAGATGAGATTCTTGTTTTATTATGTGCATTTTTGCATCTAAACAAATATAGCTGTGTACATATGCAGGAGAGGAATCACGTATGTGCTTATGTTTCCCATTTATTGGAAACCTGTATTTTTATCTTTTTATGGAGATGAAAACTGTGTTACTGCATTCAGGGAACTGATATAGACAGCAGGCAGCAAAATTTGATATGAGATCTAGGCTGCAAACCCATATCCACTTACCTGGGAGTAAGCCTATTGAACTCAATGGGATTTACTTCTAAGTAGACATGTATAGGGTTGTACTGTGAGTAAAGAGTGAGCATACCTGTCAGTTTCAACTATGGATGGATGAGAAATTCATTTCAATATTTTTTTGACCAGAATTTACCCAATTTGCACATCTCGGACCAAAACATAGGCCTGAATGCAATCTGTAGTCTGGAGATAGTACATTTTTGTCACGTGAATCGTGTGATTCATGCAACAAAAAATGCATAAGAGAAATGCATGCATTTGAAAATGTACATGAAAAATAGTGTAATTTGACAAATGCACACAGCCATGCTCTGGTCAATGGGAGAAAAATGTGTATATTTCAAAAATGCACACAATGGATGCATACATTTAAGAAAATGCACACAAGACTACGCGCGGATGTTTGTGGAGAAAATAACTCCCATGTTCGCAACCTGATACAGACATGAGTCAGAATGCATGCTGAAGTGGAAATTGGAACACCTAAATGAGCTAGAGTTTTGCTAAGTTGCACATCCATCGTTTCTATGTGGAATTTGCAGAAATCAAATATCTCAAGCCCATTAACTTACTACAGTTGGGTGAAAGGTGCAAACTACAGCTTGTAAAAGTGACCTTCAGAGTGACTTCACTTCCTATGTTTCACACACTGCAAAACCACAGACTTATTGGCTCCTGATAACTGATGGAGAAAAAAGATGCTGTGGTTTATTGAACCTTTCAAATAGTTGTTCTGTTCTCTTCCTTCCCCCCTCCCTCCCCTATCATTTTAGGGTCCTCTGCAACTTCACAGCTCAGAGATTCATGAAGCTGGTTCTGGTCTCAATATTTCTTTTGATGTTAGGCGACTCGGGATAAGCTGAGATTGTGAGTGCTCTGGAGGTTAGAACCTAAATTCACAATCTTGACAGCTCTGCTCAGGCGCATTGCCAGAAGGTGCTGGGTACATTTAAATAACGATAGGATGAACTGATATTGGCTCTGAAGGGACACTAGGAAACAACCTGGCCTTTCAAAAATGTTAGGTTGATGTGTGCTTTCCTAGGAATATCAAGCTTTAAGTGTGGCAATCTCTTAGTAAAATATCTCTGGGGATCTCGAGTGAATGAAAGAAGAGGCGTGATAAAACTACAGTATGCAATGCAGTCAAAATAAGGAAGAAGGGTTGATGTGACAGAGCCAATTCTGATTAGATGAACTGTAAATCCTGAGAAATAACGTCTCTATAGGCAGAGAGGGGTGGTGTCTTTTTTGAAGTGGGCGTTTAAGCCTTCACACTACTGTGAATGGACACTTTAATGGTAATTGCTATATTATTCAGGGTTGTGATGAATATTTACTACAATCTGAGGTTCTGAATTGCAGAAAATGCTACTGGATTCTCTGCTCCCCTGCCACTCAGCACTCACATCAGCCTCCAACAATACTGACTGGAGACTTTGTCCTTCAAGACCTTGAACAGGGCATATAAAAGAGCACAGTGCCGCTATATTTTGAAATGGGAATGGATGCAATATGCAGATATAATAGATTGCAAGTTTTGAGGCAATTCCTCATGACTTTCTCCCCCGTCCTTTAGCATGGAGCCATTACAAAATGGAGCCATTTGTAGAAATGAGTGGTTCCATTTTAAGCTAACATGGCAGGAGGGACTGGCTTACTGTAGTCCCTGATTCTCCAAGATCATGCATTCAAATTAATTAGCATTCACATCAGACAAGGCAAAGGAGAAACTCTTGGATTCGTGACAACATCTGAGAAGTGTGATTCTACTTAAGCTTGCATGAAACCCACTGGAAGAATCCCACTTTTTTTTTTTTTAAAAAAAATCCATTTCCCAATCTTGAAAAATAGACTTGGTGCCAGAGCTTCTATATTTAAGGGTTTCCATGACAGGAGGGGACACTGGATGTGTAGCTTCTGCATTTGGCTACAAATGTGCATTTACTCAGTGGAGACTGGTGGATCCGTTGCAGTGGGGTGATGAAGCCCCTCTAGGTTGTAGTCTCTGAACTCTAAAGCAGCTATCCAAGGTGCTGCCAAGGTACTGAATTTATTTTGGGGAAAGGGTTCAGCACCTTGGATAGCTCCTTCAAAGCTCAGACCACAACCTGGAGGGGCTTCACCTCCTCCTTTGCATTGGAGACATGAGCTCCCATTGCATTTATTAGAATGTTCACACCTAAAATCTGAGCTCTTACTGAAGATGGTATGCAGTGCGATGCTTTATCCTAGCCCCTCACTGCTGCTGCCCCTGTTCAGCCTTTACTATTAGGCCCCACAGCTCCACAGCCCAGCAACCTGGCCTCAGACAAGCATCGAAGTTCCTGCTGCCACCAGTACCTTCCTCAGGTACACTTTAATGACCACACCAGTTGGATGAAATGAACAAGTTTTATTAACATCAAGTAGATTGCGTACACAGTAAGCTTATTGGTTTCTTTAGTTCATTTGCGTAGCGGTTTCAAATATAATGCTTATATGTTTCAAACTGTTCCCAAAGCCAAACTGTTTCCTCTCACAATATCAATCAATCAATCAATCAATCAATCAATCAATCAAACAAACACCTCACTAGATACTCTCTCTCTCTCTCTCTCTCTCTCTCTCTCTCTCTCTCTCTCTTTCTCTCTCTTTCTCTCTTCTCCCTGCTCAACCCACAACCAACCCCCCTCCTCAATTCAACCCAAAACAACCCCTGTCAGTTTTCCCTCTGTCTGACATATATATCTCATTCACTCTCCAGCTCCTCCCACTCTCACACACTCCACCAATCCAGGCACTCCCAACAACTAACCCATCAGCACTCACTTACCACTCACCCAGACCTGCAACTACAAACAATAACTTTTGTAACACATTCACATTCCTAATTAATTAATTTCATTCAACTAGTGTGGTCATTTAAGGTGTACTAGAGGAAGGTACTGGTGGCAGCGAGAACATAGGTGCTTGGGTTGCTGGGCAGTGGAGCTGTGGGGCCTAATAGTAAAGGCAGGTCAGGGGCAGCAGCAGCAAGGGGCTAGGATAAAGTGTCACCCCATAGGTCCAACACCTGGAATCCCATCACTCCTGGGCAATGCCAGTATGGGGATGGGGGAAGGCTTTTGTGGGATAGGATTGGCAATCCAATTTCACCTTGAAAATGCTTCCTCCATACCAGGTCATTTTTTTTTTTTTTTGCAGCAGCAGCAAAATCTCCGGTCTCTGAAACCATGTGGAGAAGGGGAACTGTTTAAATAAATTTTGCTGGGGCAGCATTTACAGCAGGGGTCCAAAACGTCAGGCCCAGGAGCCAAATCCAGCCCACTTGCAGTTCTGATTGGACCCTCTAGGGTTCCCCAGATGACCTGCCCCCTACACATGAACCCGCCCCCTTTCTTCTGACCACCAATTGTTTGGTATTTTCCTGGCTTTTGTGCAACTTTTCCCTCCTGTTCTAAAAAGTTGAAATCTCTCTCCTTTGTTACAGGCCATAAGAGCTTTAAGCACACCCCCTTTGCCTTTTGGACCACCCCTTTTGCCTTTGGCCCTGCCCACCACTGGATTGTGCCCCCTGAGAGCTTCTCTGAAATGGAATTCGGTCTTCAGGCTGAAAGAGGTTCAACACCCCTGATTGATGGGGAAGAAGTGATGGGCAAAGAAAGAGTTAAGTACCCTCTTGCCTACCTCACTGGTCCTACACTGCAAATGGCCCACTGTCCTGGATTAGGATGGTAAACAAAAACACAGGGCTGGGAACCTCTTGCTTTTCTCATAAGACATGTAAGCCCCAACATTTGTTTCCAGCGTTTACAAATAAAATTTGGAAATGTACTGCCTGTCCAGTGTGCGAGACCTCTACACCCCCTGACAGAAAAGCAGGCTATAATTTGAATACATTAATAAATACTCATTGCAATACATTATCTTGTGCTAAAGTTTTAGGGAAGTCCAGGACTGGCAACATCATGATGACAACATCTCTGTGTCCATCCCCCACAACACACACACACACACTCCTTATCACTTCAAGGGAATAGGTTCTCTAGAAGTCCGCTACTATGCAGACTTATCTGTGCAGATAATTGTCCATTTTCTCCCCTGGCAGAGGTAGATCTCTTAATGATAGTTGCACCTTCACAGAGGAAAGAACTGAGGCAAGCAATGTAATTTGATGTAGTGCGAAGAAGGTGAAGTTAGAGGAGCCAATTTAACTGAGTAGGTGTAACTGGGGGCTGCGGCATTATCCAATAGTTTCCCAGAGGCTGCAACTCCTTGATTGGTGTGTGGAATGATTTGATCGGCGCCCTCGTTGTATTCCCCCTTTGCATGCCTATTTGCTGCTGTTAGGTCTCCATGAATATTTCATCATTTCTTTTGCAAACCGTATCACCCAGCAGGTTACATGCAGGCTAGCATGTTGGAAATCACACTCCTGTCGGGAGCAAATTTCTCCCGGGGGCTTTTTAATGTATTTGCAGCCCATGTATTTTTTCCGAGACACCCGGCGGCTTCCTCCCATGCAGAAAAGGGGGATGGGGAGGGAAGGCTTGCTTCAGGTATGCCTTCCTTGGAGTCCCTCTGCTTTTGATTTGATTTGCATCTGGCGCCATGGGGCTTGAATTGTGGAGCCTGCCGTCGGCTCTTCTGATTTGTCCTGCCAGGACTGCTAGCCAGAGTGAGGAACTGCAGTCCATTCAAGCCAATGGGCAGAAACTTCTGGTCAGAAGAGGGAGCCCCACAGAGCTGAGTGGTGGGGTAATAATCAACTTTACAGTTGTTCATCTAGGGGGTACTCCCCACACAACATGGTAATAAATAATCATCTGTGGTGTGGATTAGGATCAGCGCTGAGTTGACTATGGCAGCATTCGGACGACACGATAGTCATTACAACTGACGATTGTTTCCCCTCCCCCAGTTGCTTATTGTGTTGTCCGAATTCAGCCAGGGTGTCATCAGAGAAGTGTTTTATGGCACACTCATGATTGGCCACTCATGGATCTTTGTGGGGCATTTTGACGATGCTACATGTCTCCCGTCCCTTCTATCATTTCCCCTGCTTCAAAATACCACCCGGAAAGTCCAATTCTTCTGGCTGTAACGCTAATTGGTGCTTTTTCCTGCTGTGTGCAGGAGAGGTTGCACCATAAAAACAACCACTGAGTGGGCTATGTGAAGAAAGAGGAAGTTGCCAGACCTGTTGTGAGACAGAAGCAAGAGGTACAGGGATGGCAGGGAAATGGGATTTCCCCCTCTTCAGATGACCCTCATAAAATGTCAGCTGCTGATTCATATCAGTGTGTTTCACTTCTGCTTTAGACTCTACCCTGGCTGCACATCCACTACCAGGCCAGGTTTAATGTTCTTGTACTAGTCGTTAAAGCCCTGAACAACTTGGGACCAGGATACTTGGGGACAATCTTTCTCCTGTATCATCCTGCTCAATCGCTGTGGTCTTCCAAAGGGGCACTCCTGTTGGTCCCACATGAGGCAGAGATCTATTTGAACTCCATGAGGAACAGGGTCTTTAGTGTGTCAACCCCAACCCTACTGAGATCAGGCATTCACCTGCATTGCTTCAGCATGCGCTGAAGACATCTTATTTTTCAAGTGAGCATTTGCTGACCGGGGAGTCCACTGCAGCCCCTGTTTTCTTGAACTATTTGGTTTTAATGTAACTTTTTGTATTTTGTGTTTTAATTTTTTGTACACAGCTCCAATATCTTTCGATGAGAATGGTTCATAAATTCTGTAATGAATGAATGAATGAATGAATGAATACAAAATTAAAACAATAAGCTGCTCCTGCTCCCCAGACTGTGCAACAGATCTCCTATGGAAGCCATTGGCTTGCTCCTTAGTGCCCGCTTGTTGGGGTAGCAACTAAAAGCCCATGTCCTTAGTTTTCTCACTCTAACACTAGTGAGCATGATCAGTAGCAGCATCCGAAGCCCTGTGCCCTTCTTTTCTTTTTCTCTTTGCCCATGCTTGGAATCAGATTTCATAAGCGTCATAGAGAACTTGGACAAACGAAGTCTAAATCAAGGGCAGGAGGATCAGGGCATGCAACTGTGTGTGTGTGTGTGTGTGTGTGTGTCTGAGCTGCAGTCCTGTGGCTGCCATCACTGTGCCACTGAGGATTTCAGCAGCCAACTGCAACGGAGGCTTAAGATGGCATCTATTCCAGTTTGCCACCAAACGTTAGTGGCAAACTACCATGTTTTGGGGGCACTGATGAATTTTGTTGGTGCAGCAGGTTCACTAGAGGTGGGGACTTGAAGTGATTGTATGTTCTGAATGGTGGCCGTTCATTCACAATGTGGAAAACAATGATCCCTTATCATGGACAATTTTGACAAGTTGCTCATTTGTCGTAACTAGGGATGTCGGAGAAATCTGCAATGAAATTGAATGAGTTCAAATTCCCATGGATCCAGCTTTCAGATGCTGCAATGGACCAGCTTTTCCCAAAATGGTTGATTTCTCAAACCATTTTTATTTTTTTCACTTTCTGGAATTTTATGTAAATTTAGTTGTAGAAAAATACATAAAATAAAAAAATGGGCCATAAATGCGCATTTCTCCCACAGCTAAAGCATGAAAATGTGCATTGGGGGGATTTGCACATTTCCAGGGGATTTGTGCATTTTCACAAATTTGGGAAATGGGGGGGGAATCTGATTCCTTCAATGAGCAGACGATGTAACGAAAGGCACCTGACAGTCTGCGAAATGCAGACAGATCAAATTTTACAAAATCCATGCATTTCTAATTGTAACTCTCCCCTGTATTTGAATCTGTGATGTTTGATGGGAATGTCATTGTACTGTGAAACAACAAAGCATCCAAAAAACTGTTCCCATTCATTTGACAGAGGACAGTTCTGGAGCAGGCGTGGTAACTACCACTTGTTGAACACTGCAATAAGTCGTTCCATGTGGCTGCTGATCTTGCACAGAGTGCTTTAGCAGCCCCACGGGCTTACTGTATGGTCTGCTGAGTATCTTTATACTGCTACACAAAGCAAAAGAGAATGAATGAACAAACACAAACCAGAGATAGAGAGAGAGGGAGAGAGAGAGAGAGAGAGAGAGAGAGAGAGAGAGAGAGAGAGAGAGAAGTCTGCAATAGCCTAGTAAAATTTTTCCAGTGCATTGTTGACAAATGACTAGCCACATAGAGCATCCAAATGGCTTCCACTTGGCAGCTGGAACACAAGGACCAGCCAGTAAATAATTTTTGTTTGTTTGTTCTTAATAGTTTTAGATTTTTTCCCCATTTTCTAATACAATAAAACAATAAATGCTTCTCTCCTCTTGCCCCCAGTTCCTCCCTTTTAACTTTCCTCCCCCTTCTTCATATTGTTCTGTATTTAAAGAGCAAAAGATTATATGCATATGAGCAAATTCTTTAAGCAAACATTGGATAAATAGTTACATAGAATATGTGGCATAATAAAGGGGCTGTGTCCTATGAAAAGGAAATGATGCCAAATCACTAAAAGGAAATAAATTAGTATTTATATAGGGGGAATGTTCTTGAATTGTAGGCAGAGTCACATGATCCACCACAAAACTAGTACAGGCTTGCAAAGAGAAAAGAACTTGAAAGCAATAAGAACAACAGCGGAAGTTCCTGGAAGCAAGCACAGCTGAGGTATCTTCTCTGTGCAGTAGAAAGATGGGTGCGTCCTCGGAATCAGTCATATATTATAGAAATACAACCGTGCAGGATACAGAAAACCAAATCTTAGCAGTCATCTAGTGACATAGATCATGACCTTGTTTTCTCAGTGTGTCATGCTGGATTTGGCAGAGTGCCCAGCAGCAGCAGACCTTGATACAAGGTAAATCCTAGGACAGATATATAACTTCACTGCCAGTGTTATGAAAGAATCCATCTAGTTTGAGATAAAAGTAGAGCCCATTTATATAGCTCTAAGAGTTAGTAACAGCATGCAGGCGATGACATTCAGGGTCTGTATTCCAAAACAAACTCCAAATGCCTGCTTTGTTGGATACGCACTTTCAAAAGTGCAAACTAATATGCAAATGAGCCAAGTAGCACCCCCATTGATCAATTGGTTGATTGATTTGTACCCTGCATTTCTACCGAGAAAAATGGCACTCAAGGCAGCTGCCATGGCAGTAAAAATACATATCATAATAAAGTAAATCGTTGACAATTTACTACCCTTTAATGGGACCTTAAAGTTTGCCACCTGCCTGGCCCTAACCTGCACCCTGCTTGGGCTCAGAGTTAGACATATTTCAGCCCTCTTGAATTAGTGGAATGAAGCACATTTAACTCTGCATTGGATTGTGGTTTTGGCCGATGTCAAGGTTATGTAGCTTTTTGGGGTCGTGGGCACGTTTGGCAATTTGAAAAACTGTCCTGGGCACCTCCACAAAATGGGTGCCATGAGAGGAGTGGCAAAGAACAAGTAAGCAGCCCAAAAGACTGAGTTCAGATAGAGGTGGAGGCTGAGCTCCAACATAGTGAACTACTGTTTTGAACCCACAGTTTTCAGCACCAACAGACACCTACTTCACAGCAAAATGGTGGATGATGATTATGATGATGATGATGATTAAAGTGGAAGAGGTAGAACACCTTGGCAGGTGCCACAAATAGTGTCCGGGGCCACACTACTGCCATGGGTACCATATTACCTACCCCATGTCTATATTTACATCATGGCTGAGATGAGCAGTGCATATCCTGGACGTGGCAGTGGACAAAAGCATCACCTCTTCTTGGATCCACTGATTTTTATATGTTAATTCATTTAAATGCATGCAACTTCTAACATCACTTGTTCAGTTGCATGGAGGCTTAGCTACCAAACAAAGCAAAAGCAGAAAATCTGACTGCAGAATGTCTTCTTCTTCTTCTTCTTCTTCTTCTTCTTCTTCTTCTTCTTCTTCAGCCCATGTTCTTTTCTTTTTAAAAAGCTGAGGAAAAATCAGGACTCCTCAAGATTTTCAAAATAACCTTGAAATCATGACGGAAGGGAATTCTAAAAGCTGCAAAACTAAAACACAAACAAAGAAACCTGCACTATACGTATCAGTATGGATATTTGCTGGATCCAAATCAGGGTCTACCATGCAGTCATTGAAGGCTTCTAAGCATAATCAAGTGAGAATGGCTTAGTACCTGAATACAGTAATACTCATCATCCTTAAAAAAATACTTCTTATGCTGTGTCTAGGGACACACAGGTGTCCAGTCTAAGGTGGTTCCAAAGGTTCAACTAATAAAGATAGATGAGCATAATGGAGACTAAAGCTGCAATCCTATGTACACTCACTATAGAGAAAGCTTCATGGAAGTAATCAGGACTTACTTCAGAACAGTGGAGGTTGGTGGCTCCGATTTTAATGGGGTTGTGATTCCATGTTGGGTTTCAGTCAGAACCAACCAGATCTCTAAAGGAGCTATTCAAGGTGCTTAACTTAGTTTAGGGATGGGGTTCAGCACCTTGGGTAGCTACTGGCTAGTTCTGACTGAAGCCCAGAATGAATTCATAGCTCCACCAAAATCAGAGCCACCAGCCTCCACTGCTACGAAGGAATCATGCCTCGGATTGCACTGTTAGAATTCTCCCCAATTTTCCATTATATCCTGAGAAGGAACAACCCACTTTTCAGTTTGAATATCAACATTTAAACTGAAAATCAGCTTTCCTCTTCAGTGGTGCAGATGTCTGAAAGGATGACTTCTAAAAAAATTGCTGGTGGTGTGCTGAACTCTGCCTTAGTTGGATCAGATTGTCATTAGAGATTTTTGTTGTTGTTGTTCAGTTAGCATTTCACCCCATTTTGCACTTCCAAACCATACACAAACCAAAATCAGTTACCCTGCAAAATATGCATGTCTTCAAATTTCGCAGCGGAGTTCTCTAGTAAAAGAAATGCACTGAAATGTGTACGTTAGGAAATCAGGCCCACAAAATGTCTGTTTCAGTGGAAATAACATCGATTATGCATTCTATAAGCAAAAGTGCTTACAAAGTATTGGACAAACTAGACTGTAACTTATTCTGGTTTCATGTGAATTTTAAAGTTTTAAAGTTTTAATCTGGATTGTTATACTCTGGTTTTAGTTGAAAACTACCCAGAGAGCCTAGGCTATTGGGCAGTATAAATAATAAATAAATAAATAAATAAATTTGCATGCAAAATGCATGTATTAGGGAAAGTATGCACAGAAACGCGTATAGATTTTTCACGTGAACTTAGAAAGAAAAATATCAAAATTCGGGACAGACTGAATTTAACATTGGAAAAATGAAAAATGGAGGGAAACCAACATTGACAGGTTCACCCATCCCTATTGGTCATTGCTGAAAAATTGTGTTAATAGTAGAATATTGGAAGATAATCAGCAAAGAAGGAACTGTCGAAGTTGATTTGCCTGGCCATATCTTGCTACCTTCACAACCAATGAAAAGAGCTCAGGCCAGTAAGAAGTGTTAGGGCAGGGGAGCAGATTGTGTCCATTCACCTCCCATGATCCATTGCCACTGGCTGTTCACACTGGGGCTGATGGGAATTGTAGGGCGGAACATCTGGAGTGTCACACATTGCCAAGCCCTGGGTTAGGGATAGAAATTCTTCAGCAAACCCTCCCAGGCAGTAAATGAGTGTATGAAAATGACGACCTACCGCTGAAAACGAGGCTACATTTCTTGGAATAAACCAGTCCTTTCTGAATTATTTGCTTCCCTCCGCTAATGGGTAATTACACCATAAAGCTTTCAGGTAGTGTCAGTGATGTACATTACACCTGCTCCTGCAATAGCATCACTGTCGAAAGTGAATGCTTATAAATTAGCCGTATTTGGGTAATGCTTCTAATAGCAGGGGCTAGCGAATGTAGGTAATATTCTGTATAATAAGGTACAGCTACATTCATAAATCCAAGAAAAAACAAGACTCCCTCTGCTCCGTTCCTCCCTCCATGCAAATGATTTCCTCCGTCTTTTTAAAAAATTATTATTGAAACATTCAAGGGAGGAAGCAAACATAAACCAAAGTGCCCACACGCTGCTGTGTAAATGAGAACAAGCTTGCAAGGAGGCGAGAGAGGCCAAAATGAAGGCTTTAACGACAACAGGGAGGATATTTTGTTTCAATGACACCGTTAGCATGGGGCACCTTCTTTCCACTTTCGGAAGGCCAAATGAGAAATGAATTTAATAATGTCCGAAAAAGAATAGCAGTTCACGCAGACACCTCCTGTAGGCTGCAGGTTCCCTGATTCAAAGAGACATGGCACTGGTACTATTTGGTCATTGTGCAAATCCCTTAGTCCAGAGCAGTCTTCCTCAACCCACTGCCCTCCAGATGTGTTGGACATTAGGAGCTGTCGTCCAGCACATCTGGAGGGCACCAGTTTGGGGAAGCCTGCTTCCAAGCAACCGTGGTAAACTCAGCGGGGTGGTTTTTGTACAAAGCAATGCAAAGAAGGCAATTTGGGTGGGGTTTGAGGGGACAGCTGCTTCTACCATGGGAGAAGCTACGTGAGTGATTCTTATGGTTTACGGCCTCAATTTTGCTGCCATTGAACTGGCAAGCCTGGGATTATTATACTTTATAAAAGAGAGACATATTCAGAGGTAATAAATCATAAAATCCTAAGGATGAATAATCTGCATGCATGTAGAGGCGTAAAGTTTTAGCTGCATTTTGAGATACAGTTCAATTACTCCATTGCTGGGATCCTCCTAGATGCCAACAGCGAAGGCCAACAAGACTGCAAATGGTTGAGACAACTGAACTAGCCACCAACCAGTGGGTGACAGTGTTTATTGTGCACAGATGTGTGAAGGCCAGAGCACACATGATGAGGAAGCCACCCATGACAGCCTCCTCTTTGTGAACAATCCCTGCCCAGCTTCTGCATTTGCGAGTGCTCACCACATGACTAGCCCCCTTGTTATGACTTAAATAAATAAGTAAATAAATATTTAGTTTATGTGCCAGCTGCCTGCCTAAATAAAGGACAACTGAGAAGGGGCCAATCTAGCCTCCCTTAGCAGGGACTTCCATAGCTTGGGGGCAGCCACAAAGAAGGCCCTTTCTTGCCTTCCCACCCAATGAGCCTCTGGTGACAGTGGGACTGAGAGAATGGCTTCCCCCCCAAGGTCTTAAAACCTGAACAAGCTTGTATGGGAGAAGCTGGTCTTTTGGGTAGCCTAGTTAGGGTTTTACGGTCATATCAAGCTTTTTGAGTTGTGTCCAGAAAAAGGCCAGTAGTCAGTGAAGCTGTTGTAACAAAGGGCTCATGTGCTCCCCAGTCAACAGGCTGGCCATAGTATTCTGACCCAGCTGAAGTTTCCCCAACCACTACTGGAACCTTGACCAGGTAGGAGCCAATGAGTTTTAGGAGCCCCTTTGTGCTCCCATAAAAAGCTGCTCCCAAAGTCGCAGGATCCCTTCGTCTGAAGCTCAAAGGTTCACATCTTTCAATGTGACATGAGAGGCTGGTGTAGCTTCCATTGTTTCTCAATGTCCTTCTGGTGTGCATTTCCGCAGAACTGCAGTGCTGCATTGGGGAAATATTCAGCATAATGATCCCAGACAACAAGGTAAATTAAGCTAGACATTATGGAGATCTGAGTATGTGCAGGTGTGTGCGAACTCAGCACTGGCTCTGTTGTGCTCTCTACTGTCTGCAATATGTCAACTAGTATTCAGTGGTGTAATGGAGGCTTACGGGGATGCAGCTCCAGCACGTTATGATTAGCAGGGACACTGATGTCATCTGCCACCCCCCTTGGATACCCCAGTTGCCTCTGAGCTTAGCTGCAATCCCTACAATGGCTGGATGGAAATGAACTGGTTTGTTGATATAGATCAATATGGCAGCCTGAATTTTTGGACTTTCTTATCTGCATATCGAGAGGACAAGTCAAAACATGGTGGGAGCGGTGGGATAGCGGGCTGGGGTGTGTGGGAGAAATGCCTTCAGGGATCTGTAGAAATACACTAAAACAGCAACAAAAAACCCAGGAAGGTTGATCTCATTGCCCAGGCGAGAGCCTCCTCATGCTCTGTTGCTCGCACATATTAAAACACAGAAAACATCAATAGAGCAATGAGCTGAGGCCTCCGAGGTGAATAGTAAGCATTCATCAGAGGGCCCATAATGGGATAAATGAGCTACAAATGGAACAATTCCATTAAAAGAATAGTTTTTAAATGGGCCGCCTAATTCCCTGACATGCCTCTTTTTTTTAATGTTGGCAATCGGTGCAGCTGCAAATGGACATTACGTGATCGGCAACAGGAGGGAAGGTGGTTCAAAGTGCAGTAACCCAAGGGCAGCTGGTTGAAACATGAGATCCAGCGAAGACTGCATGGAAACTGTTCTCAAAAGCACCATTTTTCTCCCTGTGTCCCAAAGCTGCCCTTTGCGGTTTTGATTCTCATCCCAACGTTTTCTCCTTCTCGGTGACAGTATATCTCCAGTGATCAGCTGCTGGAGGAAAACAGAAAAGGAGTGGCCACGATTCTTTGGGTCTGGATCGTGTGAGCCTCCCAAGGCCACTGGGCTGGGTATTGTCGAAGGCCACGTTCTGGATTTGCAGTACAATCTGGGGTGTGTCTACTCAAAAGTAAGCCCCACTGTGTTCAGCGGGCCATACTTCTAATCAAATGTAGATAGGATTGTAGCTGAAATGCAACTTTGGTTTGATCCAGTGTGGCAATATTTGGGTTGGATTCAGATTTCAGGTGGATCATCTATACTGGTGGAAATGGACTTTCCTGTCCCCCTACCTGAGATGGCCCCTCCATGCCCCAGAAAATGCTACACAGAGAGCTGAATGGGAAGAACTATGGTGTGTATGTATGTATATTGGGGTGGAGGGACCTCCCATGAGTGGAACCCTTCCTCTTGTAGAAGGCAGAGCTAGAATCCAACCGCTTATGTTCATAGCTATTCTGCAAAATCGTATGTGGGGATCTTGCACATTGCACAAACCTTCCACAGTTCTTTGTGTCCCTTTTCAACAGGGACGATGGCCATTCTCTGGCACACAACCCTGTATTCCAGACTACACTCAGGGTAATATGTATTTGTGGCTAGCACATTCTTTATACACATCAGATCTTCAGGAACCTGCCTTGCTGCTGAATAACTGCAAAGCAGTGTGATTTGAGGCAGAGAAAAAATGGAAAGAAGGGATGCTGCTTTACTCTCTGCCTTTCCCACTGCTACCATCTCTCTTCAGCTATTTCCCCCCCACACACACACACACATCCAAGGGTTCCAGATGCATGTTTGTGGTATTGTGCAGGAAAGCAGCTGAGGGGAGAAAGTTGCAAGAAAAACGTGGTAGTGAGAGATGGATTAACACCTTCTCCTACCTCCTACTTCTCCACTGGGAACAGCCCACCCTCCATGCTGTAGCTATTTCACAGCTACCTGAGGTTGCAGACCCAGGCCTGCACCAAACATCTAATAAACCACGAGCCACTATGTGCACAAGTAGGACCTGCAATAAAATGTTGCAGTATGGCATGCTCCTGTTCCGCGTTCCAACTATCCCTTCTTCCACAATCCATTCTGTTTCCACTCACCCTGGGAAAGGTACTTGGAAAACGAGTTTGCTACTAGTAGGGTGACCAGATAAAATCCAGGTCAGGGCTCATGTAACTTTAACAGTTGTATAGAAAAGGGAATTTCAGCCAGTGTCATTTGTATGCAATTAGTTCCTGGTGATATTCCCTCTTCATCACAACAGTTAAAGTTGCAGGGGCCCGGCCTTCTTTTGTATCTGGTCACTCTAGTCTAGTGCCTGCACCTTTAACTGTTGTGATGAAGAGGGAATTTCACCAGGAACTAATTGCATGCAAATGACACTGGCTGAAATTCCCTTTTCTCTACAACTGTTAAAGTTACATGATCCCTGACCTGGATTTTATCTGGTCAGCCTAGTAGGCTACTAGTATATATGATAATTACATTGGGTTAGGCAGGTCAAAATGTACTTAATTCTTTTGCTTGATGAAGAAAAGAGTGACTGGTGTGTGTTGATAACTTCGGTATGGATATTATCGGTACAAAATAGTAACCTTGACAAATTCTCTTAAAGCGCACTGCTTTTTTTTTTTTTTGGCAAGATATGCAAGAGTGCACCTTGAATGGTGTTCCTGCTTTACAGTCGTATCTTTTTATAGACACGTTAGCAGAGGTCTTCCATTAGCAGAGACCTTTCTCTATTTTATATAATGCTAACGACTGATGTTTTACAAGCACGGAACAGCACTGGGACCCAAGATAAAGATCAGTGACACGTTGGCTCCGACAAAGAGCAATAGGTATAATCGACAGTAAAAAAATATTGTTGTCCTTGGATAACCATTTGAAAGAAAAATGAAGACATGCCATAGCTGTTCATGCAAATGTTTGCCACTATTTCTATTCATTGCAGGGATGGACAGATCAGGTCTGTCCAATTTCTGCATCAGACTGTGTTTTTGTACACACACACACACACACACACATGCACAAACACAAATCTGCACAAAAAATTCACATTTATTTTCACATGTGACTTTTCCCAATATGCAGATGTTTGGACGTAACTTTTCCCAGTACACACATTGTTGTACATAAATTTCCCTAATGTACGTAGTTTTTGTACCCAATCTTTGAGCAGAGAACTGCATTGAAAAACTGGAAGGTGTACAGTCTGAAGGATAACTGTACCCCAATCCATGCAGTCGTCCAGGAAGTGCAAATTAGGTTGACTTGCTTAAAAATGTGGACCAAATGCAATTCTTCCCCATCCCTGGCTCAAACACACAAGTGTGCCAAGACAATGCTGCTAGTGTGCCATATGAAATATTATTAAAAACATTTAGAGCTATGGGGCAGTATAAAAATGAAATGAAATAAATAAACAACTGGAACATCCATCCAGAGAGGAGGTTGCCTGTTGCAGTTTTGTGTGGTTCACAGCTCTGGCTGGGCCTTCTTCGTGTCAGGGCTCTTATTATTATTACTTTGATATCCTGCCTGTTTTCCTCTTGCAAAGATTCCAAGGTGGCTTCCATAGTCCTCCTCCTCCTCCTCCTCTCCATTTTAACTTCAGAAAAAGCCTCTGAAGGCTGAGAGTCACTGACAGGATGTGGAGAACCGGCTCCAAAATTGGTTTTGAGGTGTGCGTTTATATGACACTTATTTAAACTTTTGAAAAATAAAATAAAAAACAAAACAAAGCCAGAACTGGGTGATTCCTGCTGGGAATAGGGGAAGGGCCTTAGGGTAGATTTTACATGGAAAAGCAGACAAAATGGAAACAATTCATTCCCTTCTCCATCAGATGGCCTCAGATGCTTGCACCTTTACTGCTCCTCATCAGAGTGACTGCTGAGAAGTTCTCTGATGAGGAAAATTAACCCTCTCCCAAATCTTAGAAGGTCAGGGACAAGGTGCCAAGGTTGGGTGGAGGGTCTAGTGCAAAAATTGAAGATTTTCATCAATGCAGTCTTTTCTGGTCAAGTTATTGGCACCTTTGGCTGATTGAATCCCCCTAAAGCTGCTTACAGTTTTTCTCTCTTTCATTTCAGCGATAACACGGATACCAGAAAAGGGCAGGCCAGATCAACCACAGCCCATATTTGTCACTGCTGATTGGCTAACAAGCTCGTCTCTGCTTTTTTTTTTTTAACCCCCACACCCTGCCCTTAATTCTCCTTTCCTTGCCCTTGCTTTAATTCTCTCCTTGCAGCCTCTAATCACATCTCTTTGGGAATCCAGAGCACCCTGGATTGTGCTGCAAACACGGCAAGCCCTTTTGACATTAGTAGCTCGAGCAGGGCACAGATGTGTGACTTCTTTCTGCGGCGAGAAACCGAGGCAGGGCATCGTGGTCCCTCTCTGCAGATGGTTGCATTTGACAAGCCTGTATGCTAAGGACTGCCAGCATTGTGTACTGGTGAGAGTTTGGACTGGAACTCGGGATACCCAAGTTCAAGACCCCACTGGTCCATGGTGTTCACCGGGTGACTTTGGGCCATGGAGAAGAGGAGGACATTCTACTGATGTGCTAGTTTTCTATATGCAGGGAGTCCTTGCTGGTTGTTTAAATGACAAGGAGCTTTTAAATATGTAGATCTCCACAAATGGTCTAAATTGGTATATTCCCAACAGGCATGTACCAAATGGTTATTCTGAAGCCTTCAGAGTCTATTCAAAACTCTCAGTCTTTGTTATCATTTCCTAGGGAGAAATTAGATGTCATTTGTTAGATATTATTGGGGTAGGCCCTCAAATTGTAATTGGCCTTTTTAAGCAGACCATATTTGTGCATTGGGAAGGGGCAGGGCCTTGATTGTGATACGAGTTGTATGTGAATGGGTGTGCATGTGCACACAATCATGTCCACAACGAAAATCTGATGAGGAAACTCTATCCACCACTTCTTAATTTCTCACCTTAAAGAACTCATTGCTAGCTTTGATTGCCCTTTGCTCAACACCCCCTACCGACTGTGACTCACATCATTGATCGGCCACCAGTGCCCCCTTTTTTGCTGCCAGCACCTCCCCACTGTTTTCTGAGACTTGCCTGATAAAATTATTTGAGGTATTTTGTCCTCATTCTAGGGAAAACTGTAGCCCTTAGAGGGCCCAATGCGAGTGAACCTGGAAGTAGCCACTTCTGGGTTCGGCACGCTCAAACCACATCACAAATGCAACGGCCCTAGTTATACAGGATATTCTGACATAGGCATGGATGGAGTGGTCAGTTTCACTGTTTCTCCCATTCAAAATTTTCAGATCTCAGTTTCCATCCCGAATATACGAAGAAATGTGTCGATTAAAACAAAATTATGATTGAAAGCTAACTGAAATGAAATTCTCACCCATCTGGACGGGGCAAATTCAACAGGTAGAGTTGCCACACAGCTGTTAAAGATGAAGAGATGGTAAAAAAAAGAAGGAGTGGCACCCCTAATTCACCACTAACAGAAGTGATTCAAAACCAGACTTTTAAGAGCTAAGCACTTCATCTGTCCATTTCTGTGTCTCCCACATTTGAATTGTTTAAATTTCAAATTCTTTCCATCCCGAATGTGGGAAAAAAAGAGATTTTGGGGGGAAGTTTTTATCAAAACTGAACTGAAATTCTCATCCATTCCTAATTAGGAGTAGGAAATAGAAGTTAATAAGCATCAGAGTCCCTCTCAAGTATACAGTCCATGGATCCTGCAGTTTCATTCATATTTGAGTTCCATCAGATGAATGCCCTCCCACCTTAATGACCAAGCACCATTCATCTATTTACCCTCAGCCCATTTGGTGGACATTTCAACTTGTCTTGGGTTTCTGATCTGTCACCTCAGAAGAATCATTTGGGTGCAGCGCCACAGCTTTACAGCTGTCGATTCAGTGTGACTTAAGTGAAGACGGATGCAAGGAGTACATTGAGAAGATCGGCAACAATATCCCTTTCATCTATCATATCACAGACAGAATCCTTCCTCCCAAGAACAGTCTGAAATGAATACCTTCTCTCAGGAATGGTCTTCAGGCATGATCAAATGACCTGTCCCTAACAAACCAATTTGCTCCTTGCTGCTGATTTTACTCTCTCATTCGTCCAGCATCTCCATGACCATGTAATAATATTCTAGCTCACCCAGGGCTAGAAGAGTGAAAGAAGATCATTGTCTGTTGTAGCAGGAGATCATGTTTCTCCATTTGCTGTTTTGGGGTTGGGTGGGGTTGGGGAGGATCTACAATTGCTGGGGAATATGGGGGTAGAAATGAAGGGTGACTACTAGGGTAGAGATGTCAGTGAACAGACAAATAGCAATGACAAAAGTATGTGAATGGGAGGGCTCTTTTGTTCATTTTACCTAGTTTGTACTTCAACCCCATGGCTAGCTTCTGCTCCTGGACTGGTCTTGTAATTGCAGGAGGGGCGTGAGAGCAAGCAAAAACATACCAATTTAGTTTTTTTTTATTCCAGCCTTCCTTCAAGGAACGCTTGGCACCACACCATCCCCCTTTGTTTCAATTAAAGAATTAACTGAGTAAGTAAGCAATATATTGTATACCCTACTTTTCTACATCGTTTATTTAATTATTGATTAAAACATTTGTATCCTGCCCTATTATCACTGGGATCTCAGGGCGGCATACAGATGAAATCAGAACAATATGAACATAAATAATTTACATAGCTAAAAATGTATTTAACCGTTAACAAATTAAAACCGGTAGAACATTTTAAAAAGCAATAAAACAATTAAAACTACGTATAACCATGAAGAATTTGGCCCTCAGATGCTTTGACATTATGGACTCATAGTGGCGTGTACAGGTTTTGTTAATGCAATGAAATTCTCATGACAGCCCTGTGAGGTAGTTCATACACACACACACACACACACACACACACAGAGAGAGAGAGAGAGAGAGAGAGAGAGAGAGAGAGAGAGAGAGAACTGGTTCAAAGGTAAATCAGAAAGCTTTGTTGTGGCTGACTGGTGTTTTGACCTGGTCTCTGTAGTCTAAAACCCAAAACTGAGCCACAGTTCAATATGTGTTGCCACGGGAGCCCCCCCCCCCCGCTGTCCACACATTCAGGACACATGGGAAAGAACTGAATGCACATATTGTGATCAGTGGAGGCTGGTTTAGCTCAGTGAGTAGCTCCCCCAAATAGATCCAGCACCTTGGATAGCTCCCCAAAGTAGATTCAGCACATTGGACAGCCCCCAAAACAGGTTCAATTCCTGAGACAGCTCCTTTAGTGTTCTGGCTAGTTCTGACTGAAACCCAGAATGGATTCACAGCCCTGCTGAAATTGGAGCCATCAGCCTCCACTGCTTGTGAGCTCTTCCATGCAAGAGGTGGGGACGGGGAACCTGTGTCAATCGAGATCACCCTGCATGGAGACTCCTTACATATGTATGATTGTAGGCATGTAGTGTTTCTTCTCCTGTGTGCCAATCGCACAAATGGCTGGGGGCTAGCCCACGCGATTCCCTTACACATTCTTTGAATGTGTTTGTGTGCGCATGTGTGTGTGAGGTATCTGGAGCCTGCTATGGAGATTGGGTGCCAAGGTGTACACCAAAAGGGCAGAACCTCTTTCAGCCTGAGGGCTGAGTTCCATTTTAGTGGGTGGGTGGGGCTAAAGGCAAAAGGGGTGTGGCCAAGCCCTGCCTCCCAACATCACCATATTTTAGCTTCAAGCTCTTACTATCAGTGACTAAGCCTTAGGAGAAGCATTTCAACCTTTTAGCGTAGAGGGGAAATCGTGTGGAAGCTGGGAAACCATGAAATGATTGGCAGTTGGGAGAAAAGGGGCAGGGGAACAAGGAACGGCTTTCTGATGAACACCACAGGTCTGGGTTGGGACTGCTGGAGGGTGGGATATGGCTCAGGCCTGAGGTTCTGCACCCCTGGTGTTATGGATGTACAGAGTTTGTTAAATCCCTTCTATCAGCGTTTTGCTGACTGTCAGGCTTCTTTTGTCCCGTCATTCACTCATTGATGGAATCGGATTTAATTTTTGTTTTTGTTTTAGCAGAACTTGCATCTACTTGTGCTAATTCATATTTGTGGAATGCACACATTTGCATTAATTAATGCTCATTAGCGCTACGCCCCCTCAAAAGTGAAAAAAACAATTTGTGGAATCCGCATGACCCAGAAAAGCCAATCAGCTGTGGAATCTGCAGGCTTGGATTCATAGACATCTGAACACATTTGAATCCATTGCAGATTTCTCCTGCATCCCTACCTGTTGTACAGGGTTCCTGTGCCTTGGCTTTGAATTGCTCTGTAGAAGAGGGAGGGAGGGGTGCAGGTTGGTACAAGGCAGCAACAATTTTGAAGACTATGTACTGAACATCAACAAATGAGAGCAGGTATATTGTGGTTACTAGGGACTGATCCTTGGCCTAACAAGTTTCTGGTTCAAATTAGGGCTAGCCTCTGACTTGTCCTGGAGCTCAAAATTAGCTCCAATTCAACTCAGAGCACTTTGTGACTGGGCAGACCTGCTTCGGATTCAGTTCCAAGGCGAGGTTCACCCCCCTGAAGCAGCTCAACTGTTGCTGGTTCCTGGGTGCTTCCATTGGACTCTCCACTCTTCCCTTCCCTTCCTTTCCTTTCTCCCCATCTCTCCCTGCTTGCCCTCATTACCCGAAACTGCTGCCCCAGCTGCCCATGGGACTTACCTCAGCCATGATTAGAGCTGCCATTTTCCACGGAGATTGGGAGCTCTGTGGTTTTCCCAGATCTAGTCGTGAATGGCTCTTTATGGCCTGCGGGCGGTGGGAGCAGTAGTTCTGGGTTCTGGGGGCAAGCAGGGAGGGAGGGGGTAACCGGGGAGAGTTGCTCACCACTGCCTTGAATCTGATCCGCTTTGGGATGCCTCGGCCTAATCTGGTAATGTTCCAGATTCGAGGTTCGATACTGAGGTGGTGCACAGACTTGAATAGGGGTTGAGAACTGGAGAAAGCTGGGCACCTGCCTGTTTTTGTTTGTTCACATTTCACTCCCCTTTTCCTTATGCCATACAAGTGAATGGAATAAAAGTATCAGTACAGAGATACCCTGTCATCACCCGGCGCGCTACTCTAGAGCAGGCCGCAGAGCCCGCTGGTAGTAGCCGCCGGCGCCGGACGGGAGCGGACGGGCCGGGAAGGTAAGTAGGGGGCGCGTGGAGGGGAGGAGGGGGCGCACGGAGGGGAGGAGGGGGGCCCTTACCTTCCCGGCCTGTCCGCTCCTGTCCAGCGCCGGCGGCTACTACCAGCGGGCTCCGCGGCCTACTCCAGGGTGGCGCGCCGGTAAGGGTAAGGGCCCCCCCTCCTCCCCTCCGCGCGCCCCCTGCTTACCTTCCCGGCCCGTCTGCTCCCGTCCAGCGCCGGCGGCTACTACCAGCGGGCTCCGCGGCCTGCTCTAGAGTAGCACACCGGGTGATGACATCACCCGGCGCGCCACCCTGGAGCAGGCCGCGGAGCCCGCTGGTAGTAGCCGCCGGCGCCGGACGGGAGCGGACGGGCCGGAAAGGTAAAGGCCCCCCTCCTCCCCCCTCCTCCCCCCCTGCTGTCCACTTTCATCGGCGGGCGCCCGCTGGCGCCCGCTAATGGAAGCGGCGGTGGGCGCCAGTGGGCGCCCGCCGATCCGCCAATCCGCCGAACCGGTTCGGAGCCTTTTCGGACCGGTTCGGATTGGATCAGCCGATCCAGCTGTCGGATCGGAAATCGGATAATTTATCCGATTTCCCACTGGACCGGACTCGGATCGTGGATCGGGTCCGATCCAGTGCACATCCCTAATTTTTAGCCTGTAATTGTTGAACGGGACAAAATGGGGGAAATTACCGGTGGACACATTCTCTAGGATGTTGGCGGGAAGGTATTTCATATGGCTCCTTAAGTACCTTTTCAGACAGATCTTTAAAAGATCACTGAAATGAATAGACTTTTCAAGAGCATAAATCAGCCCAGTATTAGTTAATGGCACAATTATATTCTGCTCAGCCTGCCTACGTCTGGGTCAGTCTCTCAAGATCAATACTTGCTTGCCATCTCTGTTTTCCACGTGGCTAAAATAACCCATCAAAAGTGCAGCTTAATCAGCTCTTTACTCATAGATGGAGGTCAGGAAGCCAGCGAGCAGGCAGATGAGGAGAGCAAGGGGAAGAGGAAAGAGCAAGAGGGCGTGTGTGTGGAGTATTTTTTGAACAATCTGTCTGGTCTCCCCTCTAGAAATGTCAAATATCATCACAGCACGTCTTCCCCTTCCAAAATAGGATTTCAGGCACGTGAGTCAAAAGCTTTAAGGCAACATTATTCACTTTTCCACATGAGCTGTATGAAAAGGAATCACACCACGAAAACCAGGGTGTCTCTTGGTCATGCTCCGACATGACCAAGAGATAAAGGAAGAGCTTCGCAAAGCAGAGTAGGAGTATTGCAGGTCAAAACTGGGCTGTTGCCGAAGGCCCACACTCCATTGGGGGTCACTGAAAACAGCCCCTTGGATATCTCAAGCAAGCAAGCAAGCGATAGGAAGGATGAGAAAGAGGATGAGGAGTAAATGCAGCACCTCAAAGCCCCCCCCCCCCAATTGAATCCAGTTCTTGGGCAGAAAGCTGTTTGACACCCCTGATGTATAGTGTCTGACACTTCAGGTCTGCACTGGATGCAATATTACTATTTCATAAAAATATTCAAAGAGGCCTGCTGGATCAGACCTAGGATCTATCTAGTCCAGTGTCCTCTTTCCAACAGTGCATGCAGACTTGGAAGAAGACAAAACTGCCCCACTGCCATTGTTTGTGCACTGCACCTGGTGTTCAGAGATATCCTGCCTCTGAACATGGAGGTTCCAATTAGCCACCATGGCTATTAGCCACTGATGAACCCACCCACTCCACTCACACGCAAATGTTATGAAGAATAAAGTCACATGTTCACATGTTCCCTAATTTCAAACATAAAGGAGACATTAGGCCAGGAGTGGGCAACTTGTGGCCCTCCACATGTTTCTGCTTACAACTCCCATCAGCCCTATCCAGAATCGACAATGGTGAGGGATCATGGGAGCTGAAGGCCAAAATGTCTAGCGGGAAATGGTTGCCCACTCTTGCTTTAGGCAAAAATTGTCTGGCTTTATATTTGGGAAGAACTGATGACCTTGGCTGATGCCAAAGTGATTAACTCTGGCAACTTCCCAACATTATACAGATTTTGATTGTCCTGATCCAGACTGTTATTTGCTCTGATGAAAGCCAGAGGGAATTGTAATGATATTGATGAAGGATTCCATTAAAAGAATGAGGTTGACCACAATGTGTACAAAGCATATCTTCAAAACTAGGTAAGCAAATGTGAGCTATTACCAGAACACTGTTATTTCAGCCCAAGGGTGGGGAGGAACGCAGAGCATGTCCATGTAAGTAGCTTAGCAATGAGGATTTGATGTTCTGGACACCTTCCAACTTGTGTTTACATAGACAAGATTCCATTAAAACCCAGCATGGTCAGACAGATATGCTGAGGTTACCGGATGTTTGGTGTAATGAAATAGCAATAACTGAGCACACTATTTTGAAAGAAAATGAAAAAAAAAGCAGGAGGAACTTTTTAAGGAATATGAAGATATTAAATGTTTTGTAGATGTCTCCTTATTGTTTTCCTCTCTGAACAAAGTTGCTACAAAATAAAGTGGAAATCCAGACTATGAACAAAGATACTAGAAACAGAGTTTGTGTTTCTTGCTAGTGCCAATTGGATAATGCCCAAAGCTCTCTTCTGTTCTATCCTCTTCACTCTCTATCTCCCCATCTCTCTCCCATCAGTTTCCTTCATCCCTTCTGCAATAACTTAGTGCTACTATTCAATAAACAACAACAAAAACATTTCATGTTATGCATTGTGTTAAGGGCTTTCTGTGTTTATTCAAACTCCCCAATGCCAGGAAATTATGGCTGTTGAAGACCATGCCTTTGTGCTACCTTGGAGCTGGATGGCTGTGGGTGGCAACTGTCATGCTACTGAAGCTACAATTCCATGTTGCAAGATCCCAACTGGCAACCAATACCATCCACATAGAGTTGGAAGGTATCTTGAAGGCCACTGTCCCTCAGCATGACTAAATTGTCCCATTCATTTCAATGCTTCTACTCTGTGTAGGACTTATGTTGGATTTTACCCTAACCTGCCAAAGTATAGTCTTTCCTTTCTATACTGTTACCTGCTAATATAGTTGCAGTGGTGGGAAGAATTGCAAACAGTGAAGTCAGACTGTATATCAACTGGAAACTTTTGATAGTATCCCATGTATCTGATGAAGTCGACAGTGTCAATGAAAGCCGATGCCAGAACAAATGTGTTAGTCTATAAGGTGCCACAGGACTCTTTGATGTTTTTTTTTTTTTGCTGCAGTAGACTGACATGGCCTGCCCTCCGGAAATGGTTACCTGCTAATGGAGAAGTAATAGCAGAATTGCATACATTCATGAAATACAATGAGGGCTTTGACCCTGCTGATAATATCCGTTATTGGGGCCTGTTACTATTCTGTGTTCCAAGGGCTAGAATCTGAAGCACACCTAGCAGGGGTCTCTTTCTGTAACTTCCAAGCTTTAGAGCCAGGGTTGTTGGAGTGCCATGCCCATCAGCTCTATGCAGCAAGGCTAATAGTGAGGGGTGATGGGCCACCCATTGCCCATCCTTGCTTTAGAGTCTCAGCACTGGCTGCTTAGCAACAAGGGAGAGGCTAAGGTGGAGGACTCCCTCTGTTGGGAAAAGAAGCCCCTTTCACACTCTTTCAATACATGCATTCAATCAGTGTGTGGCAAGGAAGAGGATCATGCCTTCTGGTCCTGCTCTCAACTCCACACCCACAGAAGAAGACATGAAGAGGGCTTCTACACACATACTGGGCTCTTCCACATCATTACGGATGCTGCATGATCATACCGTACACATCATGTGGATGGCTGGTGGGTGGGAGTTTTCACCAGCACCCTGCTGAAACCACGACGGCTGAGAGCAACAATGGCTGGCCCTCAGAGCCTCTAATCTCTGACACAGAAAACTCTATCCCTTCATGTACTTCAGATCATGAGAGGGGGAAAGCAGGGCTGTGTGGACGGGTTCTACATCACAGAAGGAACTCATGTACACAGAACATTTCCCTCTCTTCACATCTTCCCTTCAATGTGTGAAGGGGGTGGGGTGGAGCAGAGATGCCATAGCCACATTGAGGCCAAGAGACATAGCCCTGCTCTCCCCTTTAGTCAGTGTTACATATGTGAGGGCTAGAGACTTATGCCTGACTAGGGCTAGAGAAAGACTGAATAGGGCTAGAGAAAGACATATATAGCAGGGACCCAAACCTCTGGCCCTCAGGTTGATTCTGTCTGACAGGTTGATTCTGGCCCACGGAGGTTCCCTTGCAAGTTCCCTCTTCAGACCCTCCCCTCTCCAAGACCCACCCCTGTCTGTTAGGAATCCCTGCTGTTATCTCTGATTAGTGATGCTGACTGACTTATATTGTGTGTGTTTTATGTATTTTCTATTAGGTATAATTAAAATGCAATAAAACATTTCTCAATTAAAAAAAGATGTTGTAGAAGCCCTTGTGAGTATACTAGGGATAAATGGATCTGTCAATCTCAGTTTCACCAAAGTTGTCCCTTTTATTTTAGATTAAGCTAATTCTGTCCCATTTCTGCATGAACTTGCATTCTTTTTCAAAAAAAGTTAGAAATTTGTACATTTTTCATAATGTACACAATGTGTGTGTATGTGTGTGTGTGTGTGTGCGAGAGAGAGTGAGTGAGAGTTTTTTAAGTGTCTGCATTTTCCCCAAAGTACTTTACATTGCTGAAATGCTGCTTTGTGTGCACAGTTCTAAAATGTGTACATTTTCTGTGAATGTTTCCCATATATACACATTTTTGTGGGCATTATACCCATGATGAGCTGCATTGGGAAGCTTGCAAAAATTGAAATTTTAGAATGCAAACTTCTGTTGGCTCACAGGTGCCAATTGTGTACATTTGTAAATGAAAAGAAAACCTTGATGGAGCAGATTTCTCACCAATGTCCTAAGGCTACTTCATCCTATGCAATTGGTAGACTGAAGCCAGAAGTGTACCTAACAGGCTAGACTCCTGTTACTCAATGGAAGTTTGCTTTTCTGTATGCACAACACTTTCCAATCTTTATTTCACTCATCCTCACAAGCCATCCTACGAGGCAGGTTATTAATATTCCTGTCCTACAGATCTGGGAATTAAAGCTGAGATGGTGATTTAAACAGGGCCACCCAGTCAGTCTGCAAGGAAGCGAGAATTTGAACTCTGGTCTCTGAGGTCTAAGCTTGATGCTTGATCCGTTAATTTCTTTCTCATGACCTTCAGAATGTTGGTTTTGAGGGGGAACCACTGCTAATAAAGAGGCAGCCCCTCTTTTCCCATTCCTCCAAGAAGCAACTTCCAAGATTAAATATCAGCGAGTCTCTCCTATAATTAACGGAGCTTTGGACAGTCTAAGGTTTATCTCAAGCAGGACTGATGGTTTTGCATTTTCTCCTTCATATTTTTTCCCCCAGCTTTATTTTGCAAATTCGATTACTGATGCCTCTAAAACTGTCCTTTATAAATTTATGGTGATGGCCATTCTCACTTCCGTCTGATGCAAAGGCGAATACAAATGAGGCATTTTATTTTGAAAGCGGCGTCGCAAGGCTCCCTTACCATTTTCTTGTGCCAATATCACCGAGCAGTTGATGAGTGAAATGATTCCTTTTGTTTCTTTGCTTGCCTTGGTACTTCAAAAGTTTTGTGAGGCTCCTAAATAAAACCCAAGCAGCACGCTGTAAATAATGAAACAACCAACCAAAACCAAACAGCCTTTGATTGACGTGGCTGTGTGAGGGCAAAGTCAAAACTCAGGAAATGTGGAAGTTTAAAACTGGAATTCAATACACTGCTTTATCTCTATTGTCATGGTTGATCTAGGGAACATTTCTATTGAAAAGAAATGATTGTTGAATACTGAGGTCTCAGGATGGGCAGAGTGGCAAATAGATATCAGGTGCAAAGAAAGAAGGGGACCACTGCCCCAGGTTTTTGAGGGTCCTTGGGACAACACCCTCGATGGGCCCCCTCCCTTAGTGAATATGCCATCCCACCACCATTTTCACCAACTCCTCTCAATCCTCATCCTCTTTCTCATCATTGCCACCACTTGCTTGTTTGTCTGGCAGAGAACCAGTGAGCAGGTAGGCCGTGGCATCTGCTGCTGCTTCTTCTTCTCATCACCACCACCATTGGGCCAGAGTGAGAGGCAGATGAGCAAGCAGGTTGCAGTGTTGAAGAGGAGGAGGTCCTTCTCAGTTGGCCCCTGCTGGGGTGTGGGCCCTTGGCAGGAGACCAACCATGCCCATCCTTGATGCCAGTCCTGCAGACAGCACTCAGGAAACAGAAATCAGGTAGGCAGCAGAAAACCAGGTGGTCCGGTGGTGCAGATGTGAACTGTGGTCTCCCTCAGCAATGGGTCACCCAGGCTCAAGGTAAGAAGCAGATCTTGATCTCAGTGATCTCAATGAGCTGCATGGGATTGGCTCTGTGCATATCCATCTCATCAAATTGCTGCTGTGGTCAGCTCGGAGATCACCGATGATCTTTGAGGTGAGTAAGTTCCAGGGAATACTAAGCAAGGAATAGAATAGACACCTAGGCTAGAATAGACACCTAAACTACTGCTTTATAGCAGCATTGAAATGCACTGATAACTGTTGGGGCACATTACACATCCCATATACCGCTTTCATAGTGTTAATTCCTGATTTTTATTATCCAAAAGACCACAACAAATGCCATTGTGTGTCCTATGAGGTATAAATGCACAAGAGGGATATAGAATTACCATAATGGGATTGTAATGATTTGACACAAGGTATAGATTTGGCCCTAGAGTAGCAGCTATTTTATATATCATTATAAATGTGCAGGTTTGAGCAAATGTCCTCTGTTGAACATCTATAATACTTTCGATCTTGCCTTCTTCCCCTGAAAACCCTCCCCTCATTCCGTCCCTGCTATACGATCATTGTGCTTTGTATTTAGTGAAGTTAAACAGATTTGCTCTGGAGCCTCTCTATATTGGCTTTGTTTTTGGTATGCAAAGCTCTAATGACCTGCATTAGTAATTCCCCATACTACATGACCAGCTTGCTCACCAGGTGTTTAGGCTGTGCTCTGATTGGAGCTGCCCAGATATCTATCATGGAACTCTATCATGGATTCAGTATGGAAAGCAATCACATTTCTAGTTAGACTTAGGACTTTGGTTGTTATTCGTCATCTAGCCAAGAAGAACAGCTTCATACTGAACACACAACTTGATAGGGCCACACATACTAGAGGATGTGTCCCATACACATGCATGCACAGCATGACAAGGACATGAATGTCTTTGCTGAGATAACACCAAAGCCAAACATTTCAACACAAAGCCCCAGCAAGTGCAGAAACTGAAATTGTTCTGGGAATCTTAATTTGTCTTATATTGCACACATCCACAGTTTTCAAGTGTTTCCTCCCCCCCCACACTTATCCATCCTCAGCAAGAGCCCAAAGGAATAATCCATGCTCACATCTGCCAACTATTTAGTATTCACTAAGCTAATGCAGAAGGATAATGGGTTTAGTGTGAATACCCAAGGCATGGTCCATCGCAAATACAGGCACAATGGTTTCTTTCTTTCTTTTTTAATTTGGGCTTGCATACACAAGACAGAAAGGGAGAGAGAGAGACAGACAGACAGACAGACAGACAGACAGGAACAGAAAGGAAGGGCTGATGTTAAAATTAGAAGCCATATAGTCACATATACATTTGATATGTGATGCTTGCCAGTGGATCACAAATCAACCATCTGATAATTGCACCATCAATAACAACAACAACAACAACAACAATAACAACAACAATTTCACATTCAATATACATGGTATTTTTTACAGATTTTTAAAGCTGCATATAGTAGACGGGTTAATGACATTTGGTGGGCAGTGGAGAGAGGGAATGGGAAGCTTGTACCTTCCAGCTATGATGGTAATTACAGAATAACATTTAATAATATTACAGAGTAATATTTACCATGCTCTGAAAGTTTAAAAGCAGTATATAAGGTTCTTCCTACCCTCTTCAGTGGCCAGTCACTCTCTGTGCTGCTTTCCCTGTCACTGCCTCTACATGCTACTGAAGAGTCTGCTGTGATAGCCCTGACTGTCCACAGCTGGTAAAGAATGAGATTGTCCATTAAGAAATGGTGGCAACCTTGTGGTAGAATTCCAACATATCTATCCTATGAACTCAAGTTTGATTCAATAGGTTTATCTACTTCTCAGGGAAACCTGGAAATGGAGTTCCTGTTGGGAGGAGGTTAGGGATCACTAATAGAATTCTCAGCCAAACTACATTTCCCAGAAATCTGTTATCATGGCAGGCAAAGAATACCAGGTAAGACAACAGCCAAATTCTACTATGTTAGGCCTTCTTGACCTTTCAATTCCCTATTGGAAGATTCCAGTTATACAGGTGAAGCCATTCCATACTCATAAATCTCTATGGTGCCCTGCCCTCTGTGCCTGGCACTGGATGTTCCATGGCAGTGTTTCATTTATAACAAGCCTACAACACTCAATCCCCAGTGATGCCTGTCTCCTTGCTTCATTCATAGAGCTAAGAAAACGGCTAGAGTGGCACAGGACCTACACTTCCAGTACTGACCTAAACGTTGTCATTGGCCTTGATGCTCTATAAACACAGCTAGGGACACTGTTCTAGCTCTGTATCTTGATGGCACAAACAAACCCTATTTGCCAGCTATTGGCCATTGGAGTGGCTATCGTGTTCAATTTAGGCTGCAATCCTGTAGACAATCCTATAGTAAGCCCCAATGAGCTCGGTGGGACCTATTTCTGAATACACACTCACACGATTACTATCAGAACTGCAAATAAGAATTGCATTGAAATTTGGGGCGCTTGGCTTCATTGCCTTATCAGAACAGGGATGACAGAGCAAGAGGAATCTACAGCGAGAGATGTGCAAACCAGTTTGAAGCTCATTTCCACCTCAAAGCTCATTCTGAATCAGATACGTAAGCTCACCCCACCATTTCTCACATGGAAATTTGAAATATTTCCATGTGAATTTTTGTAAAATATCCATTTGGACATCAATGCACTAGCATAAGTGTCATGACATTCATTGAAGTCAATAAAGAAGTCTGTTAGAAAAACAAGCAACCTTTATTCAGGCAATTGACCCCTTCCCTCAGCTGAAGGGAGTTTAAAAGTACAAGCAAAACAATTGATCCATTCAAGAGAAAGAGAAAGTCACTACTTTTGGAAGGTCTTTACTTAGCCAGAGCGAAACCAAGCCTCTTCTGAGCAAGCAATCTCTCCGAATGCCTTCTGACCTCCCTAGCTTGCACGTGTTTTTCCCTCCTATGGAATTTGGCATCTTGGAGGCTGTTTACCCCCTCCCCTTCGGAAGAAGGGAGCTGATTCTCAGCCTGAGGTTTATTTACATCACCAGAGATAAGGGCTGGGGACGGTTCATTCGCAGCTGGGAGCAAGGCCATGGGAACCAACCCCTCCCCTTCTGGTATGGATTGGAATGTCTGTTTAGATTCTGAACTCGATTCTGAATTAATGTCTGACAGCCCTTCGCCCTGTGCAAGGGGAGGGGGATTAGACACAACAATAAGGGACCTCTAGCACAATGCTAATAATGTTAGCTGGCATGAAGAGTTTCCCCAGCTAACCTTATTTGCATTGTGCCTGATTGGATGCTGTCCATTGAATGCATGTTGGGTGCACATTTTTGGAATGTAAACCTTTTTCTGCCATTAATCAAAGTGTGCTTGCGTGTAGTTTTCAAACGTATGCATTTTTCATGTTTGTTTTTCAAACAGTCTTATATTTTGAACACTTTTTTTTTCCGGTGCATGAATTGGATTGCAAGCTCCGCAACATGTGGATTTGTGACTGCAAACTGCATTTGCGTCAGCATTTGGTTCTGGGAGGTGCCAATGGAACCAGCTCATCTAAATTGAGGAACCCAATGAATTTCTCCCATGTCCTTAGCTTCAGGTCAGGCCAAACAGCAGCATCGAGTGATCATGCCACGGAGCGACCAAATCACAGAATGACCTTTCTCTACGTGTTGGTCACCTGAACTGCAACACAGGAACTGCTCCTCCATTTCCTTTCCCAAAGACTACTAGATGAAAAAATGAAACAAACAAACAAAAAACCCAACAGCGTAGCCAGTAAAACTTCCACAATGGAATTTGCACTGGAAAATCCACCTTACATTTTCATTGTTAAATCATGCATTCGGTCTTCAAAACATTTTGGGGTATAATGAATCACCATTTCATATCCTCCTACAGAACAGGGAAATTCAGCCTCTTTATAGACATAGCAGTGCAAAGATATGCTAGTTACTTTCCATCATCCCCCTCTCTTGGTTCTGTTATCTCTACAGCCAAGCATAGCTCTGTGAGAAGGCCCTCTAGGAACAGTAATCCTATAAGCCTGTGGTAGCAAAGCACTGCTTTCCATATCAGAGCCTTGGTATCCTTTGTCCTGGTTCCCCACCACCCTGCTCTGGAAGAATCCCACAGCTCTCCCACGTACTTCAAAACAGAAATCCCCAGGTCCTGCAAAGCAGGTAGCACTCATAAACGGCTGGACAGCATTTGAGGATCAAACATCTAAAGCAGCAAAGTGCCTGCCGCTGGGATCAGGTTTTCAAGAAATCCATCCTGAAACACCTGCAAAACATGTGTTCGACTCACACAGAGCATCCTGCTTTGCTGCCTTTCCTGAATGCTCCAAACTTTTACTTTGTAATTAGGTTTCAGTGGAAAGTAGCTTTTAAAAAGAAAGCTGCAAACAGGCCTTATTAATGGAAGAGAATGGTAAATGGACACCAAAGAGAGAAGATCACTTTTATTTTCTACTGACTGAGGAGTTCCAAAAAGCTGGGCTACATTAGGGAATAATTACATCCGAGATTAAATACAGGGTTTAATGTTGCATGTATCTTTAACAGTAGCTGTGTGTGTGCGCGAGTGTGTGCGCGCGTGTGTGTGTTTGCATAGCTGATCATGATGAGACCTATGGTGGGAATGTAGGGGATGTTTAACCTTTCCTCCTTACCAGGGTCCCAAGAAAAGAACATCCCTCCAAAGTTGGATGCTGGTGCCTTCTTTACTTGGAAGAATCAGGCTGTACATTTTGATGGATTGCAGCTGTTATGGTACTTTTGATTTATTTTCCCTGGGGAAGTGAGTTTAACTTTGGGGTAGTTGCCATATGCCCCTTATTATGCTAGAAGTGTAGATGGTAATCCATTCTTTTGGTGATAGCCCCCATTCCACGATTAAGGAATGCTTTTCCCAGGGAAGCTTGCCTGGTGCCAACTTTGTCATCTTTCAAGAACCAGGCAAAAACGTATCTCTTTTCACAAACAATTGGGTAGTTTAATGGCCTGGCTTCATGGTTATTTTTGTTGTTTCCTCCAGTGCTGGATGGAGAATTTTTGGGGGGTAATCATTGAGATGGATACTTCTTTAAAAATTGTATGGTTTTAATGAATATGTTATTGTATAGTGTATTTGGTTTGTATTGTATAGTGTATAATAATATTTTAATTATTAATTTTTATCATTAGATCACATTTAAATTAAAATAATATTTTTTTCATTATTTCATATAAATCACTTTGGAACTCTTTCAGCTTTTGTGAAATGAGACATAAATATAATAAACTAGCCAGAGAACAATTTTCCTCCTAGTAGGTCAGGGTGGGAAATGTGTTGGTCTCCAAATGTTTTGGCATACAACTACCATGTTTCCTCACCATTTGGCTATACTGGCTAGGGATGAATGGAGTTGTAGGCCAAAATATTGTGCTCAGGTGCACTGACCTGCCATGAGAGGGGCTGAAGTGTGCACTCATAATGAAGCCAACTTGTTGGATACATCCACCAATCTATTTCCAACGTACCTGAAAGGTTTGATAGAGCATTGCCTCCCCTACTGTCAATAGGTGGGCAGCTACATTGTTCTGTGGGAAGGAGTGAGGGAGGATGCACTGGGTTTCCCTAATGCAGCCATGTTCCAGATGAAACCACTGGAGAAGCAAGATACATTGCCCAGAAAGGAACAGCCCATCCCTGAGTCCCGACTAATTTGGAAAGAGTAAGGATGGGATGTCAGAAACCAATATTAACTGGGCTATCCCTCAGTTGAAAGGAGGGTGCATATTCCTACTTTTGGGATATGGTTATCCATCTATAGCAGGGGCGTAGAACCTCAGGCCCAGGGGCCAAATCTGGCTCGCTGTGAGTCCCAGGTCTCCAGAAGAACATGCCCCTTCCCAGGCCCCACCCCCTTGTCCCTAACTAGAGATAATTGGGTGGTTGCCTGGCTTTTGTACATTTTCCCACCCACCTTCTAAACAGTTCAAATGCCACTCCTATGGCTTAGTTACTGGCAGTAAGATATTAAATTAAAATGAGAACCATTTTAAGGGATAGGGTTCAGCACCTTGGAGAGCTCCTTTAGAATTCTGGCTAAAATCCAGAATGGATTCACAGTCCCATCAAAATCAGGCCCACCAGCCTCCACTGGATCAGAGATAACAGTGAGGTATTTCCAAGGGGTGGGAATCCTCCAGGAGACAGAACTGGAGGAATCCAAGCAGGTTCTGCTGTCAAGATGGTGGGATCTGGCTTGGCTTATTGTATTAGGATGATAGGCCAGGAGCTTTGCATCCCTAGCTACTGCTTTAGAGTCATGCGCAGGACTACCAAAAAGATGAAAAACGAGGCCCATCACTCACCTTCATTCTAAATGGGGTTGCCACATTTTCAGGTGGGGGTTCAAAAATGTGTGTGTGTGTGTGTGTTTGTTTGTGTGTTTCCCATGATTCATGACAAAATGATCACCCTCTTGCCAAGTTGTCTAAGCATATTCCACTCTCTATGAATCATTAGCATTGAAAATATATGCAATGAATAACAGTTAACACTTTTGGGAAGGAAGGACACTAGCCATTTCTGTATTACTATTTTTAAACCTAGAATATTTCCTGTTCTAAAGAGATAAGCTCTTGCTCTTATTGTCAAATATTTTAGAAGCCATTTAAGAGAAACATCTTTGTAGGGCTGTGTATTTTTGGAAATGGCATTTACGGCCATTGTAGTTTGAGGCCTGAGACTTAGGAAATGCTAGAGCCCTCATCTTCATTGAAAATAGCAGCTCTGTTCGAAGATGGGTGGGTGCTGGGTGGCTCAGGTAAGTGGCTCTGGGTTTCGGGGGTATGCTGGGAGAGGGGAGCCCAATGGATTCCCAGTTGGGCTGCTCAGTGGGTGCCTGGGAACCTGCAGTGGTCAACCAACTTTGGGTGTCCGGATCTCATGCTAGATGGCAAGAGTGATCTCTGTTAAGTAGGCTGACCAGATAAAATCCAGGTCAGGGCTCATGTAACTTTAACAGTTGTAGAGAAAAGGGAATTTCAGCCAGAGTCATTTCTATGCACTTAGTCCCTGGTGAAATTCCCTCTTCATCACAACAGTTAAAGGTGCATGCACTATACTAGAGTGACCATATACAAAAGAAGGCAGGGCCCCTGCAACTTTAACTGTTGTGATGAAGAGGGAATTTCACCAGGAACTAATTGCATACAAATGACACTGGCTGAAGTTCCCTTTTCTCTACAACTGTTAAAGTTACATGAGCCCTGACCTGGATTTTATCTGGTCACCCTACTGTTAAGGCACCTGGTCATGCAACTGCAATGGGTCCTCTTGTTGAACTCCAGCCATGTGTATTACTTCAGTTGTGAAACACACAACTACAGGGGGCCTGCCTTCTTTTGCATCTGGTCACTCTAGTATAGTGCCTGCAACTTTAACAGTTGTGATGAAGAGGGAATTTCACCAGGAACTAATTGCATCCAAATGACTCTGGCTGAAATTCCCTTTTCTCTACAACTGTTAAAGTTACATGAGCCCTGACCTGGATTTTATCTGGTCAGCCTAGGTGCCTTACCTGCCTCCCCCCTTAGGGTAAGGTGCCATACTGCACTGAAATCACTGAGTCCTCCCAGAGGAAAGGCTCCCACTCCTTTCTTCCGTTTCACAGAGACCAGGAGCTGCAATGCACACTAGTTGCTGTCTCCAGGAAAGGGCTTCAGCCCAGGGAAAGGTATATCGCTTTGAGAGACCCCCTCCCCTCTTTCCCCTGCTATGTGTGTGTACGCTCTAAGTCTCAAGGAGACTCCTTCTCACAGTCTTGAAACTACTTTCAAACTTCCATTTGCTCAGCTAATTCCCTCAAAACTAGCTTGTGCATTTAAATCTGTTTAAACCTCAATGAATGTGCCATTGTGGCATTATCCTCTTCAATCGCGTAGATTTCATTGAGCAGAAATCACCTGATGTAGCCACAGACTCTCGATTGCCAATGTCTAAAAAATCCTTATAGGCAGGTGTGTAGCTCTCATTAGAACATGTACACATTTGTACATGGTTCTAATGAGAGCACATCACGTAACACCTGAAATCAACCTCCCAAGCAAATTGGGGGATCTGTGCACAGCCCTACATCTTAGGTAGGATAAAGCAGTGTTCCAGCTAGGGTTGGCTCCAACTTGGCTAAAGGCCTATGCAGAAGTTATCTGTTGGTGCAACAACCAAGAGGCAAAATATAGCATGTGGCAAAGCCCTTCGTCTATAGTAGTTCTACCAAAATCAGTGGGGATGCTCTGGAGTAAAAGGCTGAAGTCTGTGATCTGAATGTATTCTATAAATAAAGCAGTTGCTCGGAACTCCTCTTCCCATTTCCCAGGTAGGCCTGAGACAGCAAACCCTGCCTGTGTTCTCTGGTGCCTTGTAATAATTATCCTACCAGACTAAGCAAAATTTCTGAGGAGCGGCAATCAAATTCTGAAAAGAGTTGATTAAAATGACAGTGGAGGCTAAATGCATATGAGATCAGGAGTCTTCAAACATCCAGACAATGAAGTAAAATTGCTCTAAACATAAACGACACAATTAGCAAGCAATCATTATGTTTATTTCACTTTCTCTGGATAATCTCCCAGGTCTGCGTAAGTTTATTTCAGCTTAAATATTTCAGAGACAAGCACAACTTAATGCTCTTGTTCTCTGGTGTGTTTTTGATCACATTGTTTTGGAAGGTTTTTGCCTCCTTCCCTTTGTATTTGCATAATTTTACCCGCACAAGTTGCTATTATAACTTAATGCTGTTCTTCAGCGTATTCCCTCTTCACTCTGTTCACACAGGAGGGAGGAGGAGGAGGAGGGCTATTGCTTCTGCAAGGAAGCTCAAAGCACAGCTGGGCAGTTATGCTGAACTAGCAAGACATGGAAAGGGAGAATACCTCTGCTCAAGGTTTCACATGCTGCTCAAATTACACAGGGACAGATGAGGCTTGGCTTACTTTCCCTTTCTAATCGCCCTCTCAGATACTGGTTTAGAAGGTTACATTGGGCACAACTTGACTGAAACTGGGAATGTGGGGTGGATGGGACTGTGGGTGTCATTAAACAGTCTTACTTGCCATATTGTGGGTAGGGAGTTCCATATAAAAAAGGCATTCACATACCTCAGCTTTCCCTGTAAAACTTTAGTTCCAGCAACCACAACCTGGTGCCCTTCATATATTTTGGACTACACCTCCCATCACTCTTGATCATTGGCCATTCTGGTTGGGGCTGATAAGACAGAAAGTCCAAAGCATCTGAAGGACACCAGGCTGGTGGGGATGGCTGCTTTAGACTGCAAGCTCCTTGGGCTGGGTGCATATTATGGGAAGTATCCAAAATGGGTACATACATATTGTGGGCAGTTTCAAACCATGTCATTCTATTAGCACAAATGATGTTGCACTAGTAGAAACTAGCTTCTGAACTATGTGCAAGGGGAGAATCTCTCTCTCTCTCTCTCTCACACACCCACACACCCACACACCCACACACCCACACACCCACACCCCACACATGAGTGAAGCATTACTTTATCTTTTCAAGCCCCTTTTCAATATCATTCACAATGATCACACCAAACAAACTCACAACATGATCTAAGAAAGACATGTCTTCCAAGACAAATTGGCTTAAAAGGCTTGTGAGTTGGATTCTTTCTGAGTAAAAGACAATTAATCAGGCTAAGGAGAATGGCATGCATACCAGATGATTCATGACATGTCTAGCTATTCACATACGACAATGGTATTTTCCTCAACACCTGTAAATAGTTTCCCCTGTAGATAGAACTATCACTTTTCAGAGCATTACAGGCAATATCGAGCATCAACAGAATAAAAGAGCAATGGTTATCTCTTTACAATGCTCTTGTCTTAATTTCAGATACATGCTTGTGTGTGTGTGTGAGAGAGAGAGAGAGAGAGAAAAACAGAGAGAAACAGAGAGAGAGAGACCAGTTTTTCATGATTGGGGAAGGAAAATAAGCCATCATGGCTTATTTTCCCACCTTGCACATGCTGGTGACATTTATGGCTTGTGACGTTCGAACCCAGTGAGGGGTTGGTGGCAGGGGTGGTTTACAAATCACTCTGGAACTATGGCTTGTTCTAGGGTTGCAGGGTGGCTTGTAAACACCCTCTCCCCAGCAGGTTCAGACATCATGACAAGTTGTACCTGGAGAGGATAATTATGTATATATCCTTTTCTATAGCACAATGGTGATTATTTCCAAGAAAATGGGTTCAGCACTAGGGGCCAAACTCCATCTTGTTCCTGGTATACTCCTGATGGTGCCAGGATTTCATTGGATTTAAAATGCAAAACTGCACATGCTTTTATTTTATCAGGGTTGGCCAACAGTATTTTTGTTTGTTTGTTCTGCTTTTGTTTTATTTTGCTCTAATGGAGGAGCCGTATTTAAGCATGTAATGGTGTAGGGGAGTGGGAAGAGACGGGGAATAGTAGTTGTGTGCTTCACAACTGAAGTAATACACATGGCCATCTAAAGGTCTAAATTAGGTCCACCATCGAAAATTACTTAGTTGCACCAATATCTAGGGATGTTGCAGATGCCTGACTGGGTTCGGGAGTCTGACGGATCCCCCTGCCTCTGCCCCCAACCCGGTCGGGCACACATGGCGTGGTCGAGGGCCTGCGGTTTGAGAGCCCGTGTGGCCCAACAAGCATCCGGCAGCCGTCTGCCCTCTTCTGGAGCCTCCATTGTGCGTAAATTACTTAGACTGAGCAATCACGCCTTTACTTGTGCATGAACGGGGCCTTTACACCTGCCATTTATGCAACGGGGAAATGTGCAGTTTCCCTGTTACGTAAATGGTGGCCATAAAGGCCCCATTTATGCAAGAGTAAAGCTGTGAATGCGCCTTTCCAGAGCCTCCATTGTTGCGGACACTCACTGAGCCTCAAAAGCTCATGTGGCACCATGAGCAGGGCAGGCAGCAGCGGTGGGGTGAGCGTCTGATGAATCAGAAGCGGGTGGGTCTGTCCATCCCTACCACTACCCCATTTGCCTATTGACTCTGCTTTCTAAACTGAAAGACATTTCATGAATATGAGTAGAATGCAGCAAATCCCAGATCTACAATCTGGAAAGCGAGATTCTGGTTTCCCTAAGGCTGCCTTTCCCACCCTGGAGCCTTGCAGATGCATTGGCTCGCAACTCCCATCATTTCCAGCCAGCAAAGACCCCCTCCCCAATCCAAAGCAGAGGGTCCCCCATTAGCATCCTCCATATTTCAGATGAAGGGGGAACGGAGGCTGAAAGTCAGTGGCTTGCCTAAAACCATGTAGCAAGTTCATCAACAGTAAAGGTGAGATTTGAACTAGGGACTTCCAGTGACTTCTCGATTTGTACCACAGCCACTATGCCTCACTACGTGGCCCTAGTGCAGCCTTTCCCAACGGGGCGCCCTCCAGATGTGTTGGATTATAACTCCCAGCATGCCAGCTGGGAAAGCTGGAAGTTGTAGTCCAACACGTTTGGAGGGCACAAGGTCAGGAAGGGCTGTGCTAGTGTTTCATATCCAGAAGTGGTTTGCTGCAGCTCTCCCTTGCCTTAACATTACAAAGTGAGAAAATATCATGTCTTCTCTCATTGTGTGCATGCTTTTTCTTCTTCTTCCAAGAGATGAGTAATCCAATGCAACAGAACTTTGCAGAAGCTAATTCAAGGATAAGATGATCAAACCCCTCTTCCTTTTTCATTTGGTCACCAGAGATTCCACTTCATTTCATTTAAACACATAAAACCTACTTAGCTTCTTCTCCCCTCCCTGTATAACATTAGCCTTCAAAAAAATAATAATAAAATCAAGAAAACGAGTGAATGGCAGAGTGTCTTTGCTGAAGGCAATTTAAAACCTATCGTGTGAGCTGATCAAATTAAATAAAGCTTGTGTGCTGTCAAGGTTCAAATGTACTGATGTGCCAACACTTATTTCCACAGCTCTGCATTTAGTTTTTAAGGCAGGCAAGGTCAGCTGGGCCTCATTGATCCGGCATCCATCGAGGAGGAAGGCAAGCTGGCTTCTCCCTATGAAAAGGAAACAAAAACAGTGGATGCTTAAATTCCAACCCCCACCTCACCACTGCCTCTGAGCAGCTGGTATGGCCTGACTCCACCAGATGGCATTCTTTCTCCAGTGAAAATAGAAATATTCCACCCCCCCCCACCTTTCAATCACCTCAGGGGCTCTGAGTTTAGGTTTGTTTTTCTGGTGATTTTTTTTAAAAAAAAAAACAACGCCCAGAAAAGAGGCAAAGCTTTAAGATACAATGAGCCTGCCTATGTCTTATTTGGCGGATAAAGCTGAGGTGAAACAAATATCTCATACAGGCAGCCTCTTGTCAACTATTTGATAGTGCCACATTATAAACCCAGAGAATAAGTAACCCCAAAGTTCCCACAAATAAATGTGCCCCTGGATTGCAGCTCCTCAGACTTCAGCATGGAGCTGGATTTGCGCAGGAAGTGCAGAGTTGATGTGTGGGTGAAAAGGAAGGGGTGGAGGAGTAACAGACATCCAGACTTCAAGCGTGTTAAAAAATGGACACAATGGCTGAACTCAGACAACACGATAGTCAATGGTGGGGTAATAATCAACTTTACAGTTGTTCATCTAGGGGGTACTCCCCACACAACATGGTAATAAATAATCAACTGTGGTGTGGATTAGGATCAGCGCTGAGTTGACTATGGCAGCATTCGGATGATACGATAGTCGATACAACTGACGATTCTCCCCCCCCCCCCCCCGCCCCAGTTGCTTATTGTGTCATCCGAATTCAGCCAATGTTTATGGTTTACTGCTTGAATGAATTTGGCGGGGCATAGGGCTTGGCTCCAACCTTTGGCCTAATCGACACCAAGCAGGATATGAAAGCAGTACGAAAGTGGTATATAAAAGGCAGGAGCCAAACGACTGCTTTATAGTGGTACTGAAGTGCACTGACAACTGTTGGGGCGCATTGATACATACCCTATACTGCTTTCATGCCGCTTTCATAGTGCTATAGCCTGCTTGGTGTGGCTCCTGCCTTTGATATACCACTTCCATAGTGCTTTCATAGCACTATATCCTGTGTGGTGTGGATTAGGCGTTACTCAGTCCACCTGCTTACTGATACCATCCCAGCCTATATGCTTGGTGTGGGCAGTGCCAGCTCCAGGTTTTGGAAGACTTCCTCAGTGCCCCCCCTTCCTCAGTGAGTCTAACTGCTCACTGCTATGGTCAGCAGCTTCTTGCTATTGCTCCTCTTTTTCTTATCATTGCTACCATGTGCTTGCTTGACAGACAGAGAGCCAGGGAAGTGAACAAATGGTTTGCAATGGCAAACGTTTGATGTGAACTTACCTGACTTCACAGTTTCGAACCACTACACAAGCTGAAACTCAGTTATCCCTTGAAATTCACACTTCTCTGAACTTTGCAATGGAGTTCTGATGGGGAAAAAATGCATACGTGAGTGATCATAACATTTAAAAATGCATTATAGTACTAAAATTGCTTGCAAAACTGTGTTTTAGGGGAAATTGTACACAAAATCCATGAGCACATAAATGCATTTTTAAAATGCAAACTTTAAACAATCCTCAAAATTCAGGATGGAATGAACTGATGAACATAAAAATTCTCAACATTCGGGTTGAACTGAATTTAAGACTGGAAAAATGAAAAAATTGAGAGAAAACAAATCGTGAAAAGAAAAATTTAAAAAGAACAGAAAATTACATCCATAGAAATATCAATATTCCATCAAGTACAACATTCTTTTTTATTTTTTAAAAAAGGGGTGGGAGATTATGCATAAGTTTTAAGAAAAGCAGACCATATATCCATATATTTATCTACTTGTGAGTCTTCCAGTGCGAGGATTGGCCACTTCATCACCAGTATAATCATTTCAGGGCAGAGACATGCCCAATAGGAGCTTCTAACATCTCTGAAATTATCTGTCTGTTTTTCATGCATCAATGGTATGTGTGTGTGTGGTATCTCCATATTTGGAAGACGCTGAGTGGGGTGAGGGTATGTTGACATCTGTGGCTAACCAATAGCCATTAGCCACCCTTGTCTTCTTCTCCCCCCTCCAATCACAGTATTTTGTCCTCCTTGCCTGTCGTCATTCTAGTGAGAGAGAAACGCATGTGCATGTGTGAGAGAGATGTGCAGCCAGCCATCTCTTGGTCTGCTAATATTGCTCTTTCTCCTCCTTAAAATCGTTAAAACTCCCAGTTTGCTGTGTTTCTGTAGTCTACTCACTCATCCAAGTCTGCTAGTGAGTGTTTGGCTGGCTGCTGGGTTTCCGGTCCGGGAGGGAGGGAACCTCCTTGTCTTCCTCCTCCCTCCTCCTCCCCCAAGCCTCATAGCCTCACATATAGGGAGAAGCTGTAGTTGCCTCGCCTCCTCCTCCTCCTCCTCCTCCTCTTGTTGCAAGCCTCTGCTCCTGTCTAGTGTCTTCTCTGAAGATGGGCAAGCTATGTGCTGCTGTTGTGGCATTTATTAATTTATTTATTCCAGCGCTAAGCACTTTTAGTTTTATCTTGCTGCTTCATTTCCCTCTCTCCCTCACCATACAGATCAAGGCACATGAGGTGCCTGAGAGGACATTTGAGTTTGGACTTTAAAAATCCCCTATGGATCACTGCATGCAGGGATCTGTTCCAAAAGCCCTCTTTAAAAGCTGCCACAGTGCCAATTTTGATGTGTTTATCTTAAAAACTGAGGGAGCTGTGAGCATTTCTGTTAATTCCCATTGATGAGAATGTGGTGGTTACCCAAAAAAGGAGTGGTTTTCCAATGGGTAAACTGACGGAGCGGGGAGACAGACCCCCTCTGAAAATCAGAGAGGAGAATCGCCTCATTGGAGCTGTGCCTCGAATTTCAGGGTGGAGAAGACCCACTCTGCACACCCCCAGTGTATATATATACCACCCGTTCAAATGAGAAATTGAAATTGACAGATTTATTCATCCCTACTTTGACTGTGGACTTTTCTCAATGTGACTTTTATTTGCACTCAGCATTCTTCAGTTTACAGTTGCGTTAGATGAGAAGTGAAGCTCCAGTTTTGGTTCTGTTTGTAAATAATACTTTGGGGGGGGGGTTGGAGTGGAAAAATTGTTATTTTTTTGGCAAGGGAAAACAAAACATAACCCCCCCCTCCCAATGAGTGTAGTTGCGTTATTCCTCTATACCACAATGCCACCTAGAGGTTATGTAGGAGAAAGTATAGAAAGGTAGGAAAGCAAATAACTGAATGTAGAGCTCTGATCTAAATTCTGGAAGGAAACCAGAAACAGCAAGTTAAACAGCCTTGTCTAACCCCACCCCCTATATCCCTGGAATGGATGGGATGTTGCACACACTATGAACTGCTAAGCTGCCTCCTCCAAAATTGCAGATAGCTGCTCTCTCTCTCTCTCTTGGAAAAATGTGCATTGCTGGGGAAGGCACGCCTGAGATTTGTGCACCCCAGATAGTTGCCTATGTTTCCCTGCAACTTGTTCAGCCCTGAAGCTTGGATTCAAATGGTAGTTATCAATGGTGTCATTTTGCAAACACAAATAGCACTAGCAGAGTTCTGCTGAATTTTTCATTTCACACACGCTTGCACAAGGTGCTGTGCAATCAGTTAGATTAAAAGTTACAAAAGTTTTTCCACATAGGCTTGGGCTGTCATTTGCATCCTGCTCCCCTGCCTCCCCCTCCCTCTTTTATTTGTCAAAACTCTGTGTTGTTGTAACTTTTAATCTAAAAAAATCATAGCCACCAAATGCCTGGACCTATCTTTCTGAAATTTCTGACAGATAACTACCCCTAATCCATCTACAAAGTGAGCAACTTTCAGACTTCTAACTTTTAAAATAAAGAAGTTATAGGTGTTCCCTTCCTCATTTTTCAAAAATACCTTGCCACTACACGCTTGAAGCTATGCTTCTGAAATTTCTCCACATTAGACATACCACCTTGGTTCACATGTACCACTACATGCCTATACCTAGCTTTCTGAAATTTCACACACATATCAAGCAAAGTGTTGCCTGTAATGTGCCCAAGTTTCCTGTTTGTATCTTTAAAAATAAAAAAGTTAGAGGCATAACTGTATTTACCCCACTACTACCCATTTTTCTAAAATTAATTGCCACACAAGGCAAGCACCTATGTTTCTGAAATTTCAGACACATAGGTCCCAATGAACCACCTACAATGTGGCAAAGTTTCCTGTGTGGAACTTTAAAAATGAAAAAAGTTATAGGCATTCCTGGTTTTTTATTAAAAAATTAATTGCCACAAAATGCCTGCACCAATCATTCTGAAATTTCTCACAGATAACTACCCCTAACCCATCTACAAAGTGTCCAAGTTTCATCCTTCTATCTTTTAAAATGAAAAAGTTATAGGCATTTTTGTAACACAATACTAGGCTATGGGGAAATGCATTCAAAATATCCAAAAATCGGACATCCGATTTTCGGATCGGAATCGGATCTGATCTGATCTGCCCAACCTCTGATCCGATCTGATCTGGTCCACCAGGTCCGATTCCGATCCACTATCGGATCCGATCCTGGGGGTCAGTGCACATCCCTAGTACAAACGGCCTTGGTTTGCTGCTAGAATGTGGGATTAGATGAACCTTGGTCTGATCTGGCACGGCTCTTCTTATGTTCTTATGACTTCACCTAACTTTAGTGTCTCTCTTTGGAACGTTCAGTTTAGCCTTGTCTTCTCTTCCTCAAACAATTTTATAAACCTCTTCACTGGCAAGGAGTGATTTTTTCAATCAGCATCTGGTTTACAATTAAGTGGTTAGGGGATAAGACATGAAATAGGGAATAGAATCCATCTTACCAATAGTAAACAAGAACCCTTTGCTTTTTGTTACTGGAGAAGAAAAGACAGCCATGTCACAAAGACACAGAAAACAGGGAGATGACTAGAAGGAGAAAGGCTGCAGTTTCGGTGATAAGAGAACACAGCACATAAGAACTATGGCTGTGCACTGAACATAAGTTTAAAGCTGATCGTAAAATCTGTATTCAAGATTAGAGAAGTGGGAGTTCTGTTCATCCCTGTGGGCTACTATTAAGATACAGATTTCAAAGTTAATAAAAATAGCATTCCAATATTGATTTGAAAACCACAAGACTGTCCCTGAGACACACAGTTGTTTTAGTATTCTTATGTTTAACAGACAAAAACAGAACAAAAGGGGACACAGATTTGCATTGCTTTGAATGTGCCAATTTAAAATTAGAAAGCAATAATGTAAATACAAATACAATACATCTTTCCATCACAGGGAAGATAGTGTTTGATGGGCAACTCCAAGGTCCCTCCCTACTCTACTGTCTTATGGTTCTTTATCTTTAAACCTGACTTGGACTGAACAGACCTTCAGGTAGAACAGAGGTGAGCAGGAAGTAGATCTACAGATGTTTTGGACATCAACTTCCGGCATTCCTGATCACTGGCCATGCTAGTAGAGAGGATGACTACAAATAGAGGACAGTCATCTGTAAAGTAGGACAGAAGGCCACCCTAGGTGCAATGGTGAAGAGACTGAGGCCGTTTCTACACCGGCCTTTTTCCCCGGGGCTGTCCCTGGGTGCTCCCTGTGCGTCCAAATGATGCACAGGGATAAAGAACCCCTGGGAAAACCCGAATCTTACAGCAGTCCTGGGACTCCCCTGATACCGTGGGAGGTGTGGGCCGCCATCCTGCCTGGTGCCCGCTTACTCGTGAGTAAGCGGGCACCAGAAATGAGAATGGAGCCATGCTGCATGGCTCCGTAACCATCAAGGGAGAGGGGGGGCTGCATTTTTGTCATGCATGGGATAGTGTGGTAGGGTAAGGGCTGCAATTTGGGGGGGGATTTTTTTTAACCTAACTTTTTCAGTTAAGCGGGGCCTTGCTCTTGCGCAACTGTCCCCGCTGCTTCAAACCTTCCCCCCCAAAATGGCAGCCGCGACGTCCCGGCTGCCTCCCTGGACATCATATGCCTCATGTGTATGCTGGGCAAGGCTTTCATGATCAGAATATCATGAGGGCCTCCCCCTCCCTTCCAGAACTCCGAGAGGTGTAGAAAGGGCCTGAGACTGCAATTCTAAACCCAGTTTCCTAGTAGCAAGTGCCACTGAACTCAATAGGACTCACTTTGGAATAGTAATTGCTAGGGATGTGCACTGGATCGGATCCGATCCACGATCCGAATCCGATCCAGAGGGAAATCGGATAAATTATCCGATTTCCGATCCGACAGCTGGATCGGCCGATCCAATCCGAACCGATCCGAAAAGGTTCCGATCCAGTTCGGATGGATCGGAGGATCGGTGGGCGCCCGCTGCGCCCACTGCCACTTCCATTAGCGGGCGCCAGCGGGCGCCCACCTATGAAAGTGGACAGCGGGGGGGGGCATGTGGAGGGGAGGAGGGGGGCGCGCGGAGTGGCGCGCTTACCTTTCAGGGACGTCCGCTCCCGTCCAGCGCCGGCTGCTACTGCCAGCGGGCTTTGCGGCCTGCTCCAGGGTGGCGCGCCGGGTGATGACATCACCCGGCGCGCCACTCTAGAGCAGGCCGCAAAGCCCACTGGCAGTAGCAGCTGGTGCCGGATGGGAGTGGACGTCCCTGTAAGGTAAGCAGTGGCAGGGGGGAGGGGGCTTACCCCCCCGGGGCCATCTGCTTCTATCCGCTGGCGCCCGTGGGCGCTAGCGGATGGAAGCGGACGGCCCCGGGGGGGTAGGGAGCGTGGGGGAGGGGGCTTACCTGCCAGGGCCATCCACAGCGGACGGCCCCGGGGGGGAGGGAGTTAGGCCCCCCCTCACCCACCCGCCGCCATTTTTTCCTCATAGACTTGCATTGCAATGCAAGTCTATGGGGAAAAAAATGGCAGGCCGATCCAAAAATGTCCGATTTTTGGATCTGGATCGGACTCAATCCGGTCCGGGGGGCCTCCGATTTTGTCCGATCTGAACCGTGACAAAATTGGAGGTCCCGATCCGGGTCCCGATCCGATCCGGGGGGTCCGTGCACACCCCTAGTAATTGCTTTGGAACAGTAATATAGGATTTCAGGGTTTAAGTGTCCTGGGTTTAAATGTCATCTCTGCCTTGAACTCATTAGGCAAGGCACTCTGGGTCAACCCCAGCTCCATCTTCCACCTTTGCAATATGGGGAAAATAATACTGATCTATCCTACAGAGTTGTTGTAAGAAATGATTACTGAGATACCATGTAAAGCCCTTTGAAAAGTGGGGTGGGCAACGTATGGCCATCTAGATGTTGGAATGCAATTCCCAACATCCCTCACCATTGGCTATACCAGCCAGGGCTGATGGGCATTGCAGTCAAACAACAGTTGCCCACCCTTGCTCTAAAGCCAGCATCAAGGCTGAGTAGTATCCTTTGTTTTTGCAACTATCTTTTATTAATGTCCATTTTAATTCATTATTATGAAACAGCGTAAAGCAAGAACATAACAGAAACAAAAATTCCAGTAACCTATGATAATACATTAAATGGGTCTCTAATACACTCAGCCTTCATTCTTCAAGTACCATATTTCTATGCAACTAATTTTCAATCAACTCCAATGCATCACAAGTCTTTATTGTAAATTAAAAACAAGGACTCAATAAGTAAAGGTAGAATTAAAATGTTGAGCTTGCTGGCAAGTGCTTTTTTTTTAGCTTTTGTATTAATTAGAAACTGCATCTATGTCAGAAGGAAATCTTCAGGATTAGCATGGGATTATTCTGAAGTGGCCTTTTGTACTTGACTTCGAATACCTGAGTACAAAATGCAGGTGCCTCTTATGGCTAAAGGGTGCACATGAAACGGTGAATTTTCTTTCCCAGATATCCATGTGAGCATGCATTTCTTTTTTGGTTGAGCTGCGTACGTATTTGGAAGCTGGGTGAGGAGCAGTTTCATTTGTACACGAGTGCTCCTTTCATAACTGATGTGACACATTATGCAACTCACTCCTCTAGTTGCTCAAAGCAGTTTATAAACCAATAACAGGAAAATATTAAGAAAACAGAAAAGGCATCAGCAAAATCCAAGTACTGAAAAAAACGAATGGCCTGAGTAAGAATCAATGAACAGAAGAAAAAAGAAAAAAAAATGACAAAAAGAAAGCAAAGGTGTAGCAAAGTATAGCTTTGCTACACCTCTTTGGAATATCCGCTGCGAATGCCGCCCTCCAAGATGTTGCTGTTGTTACTTGCCATGATGACAGGCATAGACAAAGCCTGCAGCTTGGATCCTAACAGGTGAGGGGACTCATATGGGGAAGGGATGATCCTTGAGATATGAGGGTCCTTCCCAGGCTGTGCAAAAGTTTAGTTTGGAGTAATTTGAATTGGGCCTAGGGATGTCAGAGAAATCCCTTTGGGGAGTGGAGTTTGAGGAAGTTTCTTCAGTTTGGCCCTTGGTTCCTGCTTTGTTTCAGGTCCTGCTGCAGCGCCCAACTCAATCTGCTGTGAGTGGGGTGAGTTCATGGATTGCCCGGGGATTTTGCACGTTCCCCTCCCTGCAGATCCTGCAATTTGTGCAAACTTCTGAGCAATTTGTGCAAATTACATCCGAACGTGTGCAAATTATGGCCAAATGCTCAGAAATTGCTCAGAAATTGTTCAGAAATTGCTCAGAAATTGGCGCAAATTTCAGAACCTGCAAAAAAGTTCCTGGAGTTTGGTGAAAAGCTTAGAGCTTGGCTCACAAATACAAATCGAGTTGTACATGCTGCAAAACTCCATTGAGTTGAAAAGACCGACCTGGCATGCTTCACAGAAACCTGGCTAGGAGATGATAGTGGGCCGACATGGGCCCAGGCTCTCCCAGTTGGATACTGTGTTAGTGAGCAGGTGAGGGAAGTGGGCAGGGGGAGTGGAGTAGCTGTGGTCTACAAGGACAATCTTAACCTGACCAGACTTCCTGTCCGGCAATTGAATCATATCGAGTGTGTGTACCTGAGTCTGAAGGCCAGGGATAGACTAGGGATTCTGTTAGTGTACCTGCCACCCTGCTGCCTATCAGACTCCCTGGCCGAGCTCACGGAACTGGTCTCAGAGTTGGTGTTGGATTCGCCCAAGCTTTTGGTCCTTGGCGATTTCAACATACCATTCGAGGCTGGTTTGTCAGATGCAGCTCGGGAGTTCATGGCATCCATGACAACCATGGGTCTATCCCAATTGGTCTCTGGACCTACACATTCAGCAGGTCACACCCTCGATGCTTTCTTCAGCTCCGAACAGACAGATCTGTGGGCAGAGGTAACAAATACCTCTGCATTGTCATGGACAGACCATTTTCTGGTCAGGGTTAGTATCACGGCTACCACCCACCCCTGCAGAGGTGGCGGACCTATTAAGATGGTCCGCCCTCGAAGGCTGATGGATCCTTTTGGATTCCAGAAGGCCTTGGAGGGATCTATGGCTGGTATCGTCGACAATCCTGTAGAAGCCCTGTTCAATAGATGGAATCAAGACCTAACTATGGCTATCGACACGATCACCCCCAAACGTCCTCTCTGACCCGCTTCTAATCGGGCGCCCTGGTATACAGAAGATCTCAGGGAGTTGAAGCGGAAAGGATGATGACTGGAGCACTGATGGCAGAAAACTCGACTTATATCCGATAAGACATGACATAGAGAACATCTTCGTTCATATGGGGTGGCAATACGTGCAGCGAAGAAAGCTTTCTTCTCTGCACGCATTGCGTCTGCAAATTCGTGTCCAGCAGAACTGTTCAGGGTGTTGAGGGGTCTAACCCGGGCACCCTCCCTTCTGAACCCGATTTTAGAGCCTTCAGTAGTTCGCTGTGATGCCTTTAACGATCATTTCACAGATAAAATCTCTCGGATAAGAGCCGACTTAGATGCCATTGTTATAGCAGAGGCTGACAATGGAGTGTCCAGCAACTTCGTGAGTAGAATTACACTGGATCAGTTTCAGTTGGTGAGTACCGAGGACGTGGACAAGCTGCTTGGTCGAGTGAGGAGGATGACTTGCCCTCTCGATCCCTGTCCTTCTTGGCTGGTTGCCCAGGGAGGAGATGCAGTTAGATCACAATTACAATATATTATTAATGCACCTCTCAGGAAGGGATGCCAGGGATAACTACAGGCCAGTATCACATCTTCCATTTTTGGGAAAGGTGATCGAGAGGGCGGTTGCCTTCCAACTGCAAGCAGTTTTGGATGATACAGATTTTCTAGACCCATTTCAAACTGGCTTCAGAGCAGGATATGGAGTTGAGACTGCTATGGTCGCCTTAGTGGATGATCTACGCTTAAGTATTGACAGGGAGAGTGTTTCCCTGTAGGTACTCCTGGACCTCTCAGTGGCTTTCGATACCATCAACCATGGTATCCTTCTGGAACGCCTGAGGGAATTGGGACTCGGGGGCACTGTGCTTCAGTGGTTCCGGTCCTACCTCTCGGGCAGGTTCCAGATGGTGATGCTTGGGGATAGTTGCTCTTCAAAGAAGGAGCAGCTATGTGGTGTACCACAAGGTGCCATCCTATCCCCAATGCTGTTTAACATCTACATGAAACCGCTAGGAGAGATCATCTGGAGGCATGGGGCGGGGTGCTATCAATACACTGATGACACTGAAATATATTTCTCTATGCTTTTGACAACAGCATCAGCTAAGGATAGTGTGTCTCCTCTGAATTAATGCTTGGAGGTGGTAATGGGCTGGATGAGGAAAAACAAACTGAAGCTGAATCCAGACAAGACAGAGGTGTGTCAACCAGTTCTGGATGGGGTTACACTCCCCCTGAAAGGCTGTGTTCACAGCTTGGGGGTGCTCCTGGATCCGTCGCTCCAAAGGACAGCTCAGATAGATGTGACTGCCAGGAGTGCCTACTATCAGCTTCGGCTGATACACCAGCTGCGCCCCTTCTTAGAGTTGGAAGACCTAAAATCAGTAGTGCACGCGCTGATAACTTCGAGGCTCAACTTCTGCAATGCGCTGTACATAGGGCTACCTCTGTGCCTAGTCCGGAAAATTCAACTAGTTCAAAATATGGCAGCCAGGTTGGTCACCGGTACATCTAGGGGTGACCACATTACACCAGTTTTAAAATCTCTTCACTGGCTGCCAATCAGTTTCCGGGCGAAGTACAAAGTGTTGGTTATTACCTTTAAAGCCCTACATGGTTTGGGTCCAGGTTACCTACGGGATCGCCTTCTCCCATACAATCTGCCCCGCACGCTCAGGTCCTCTGGGAAGAATTTACTACAGTCAACAAGAACTAGACTGACAACCGTTACCCAGAGGACCTTATCTTTTGCCGCTCCCAGATTGTGGAATGACCTGCCGGGAGAGATTCGCGAACTCACCAGTCTTCAGGAATTTAAAAGCTCTATAAAGACTGATCTCTTCTGGCAGGCCTACCCAGATGAATTTTAAAGTGTTTTACTGGTGTTTTATTGGTATTTTAATGATGTATCTGGTTTTATGTGCTTTTAATCAGTTTTGTATTTTATGTTTAATGCTGTTCCCCGCCTTGATCCGTTGTGAGAGGCGGGTAATAAATAAATAAATAAATATATTATTATTATTATTATTATTATTATTATTATTATTATTATTATTATATGAAACAAGCAAGTTAAATAAAGTCAACACAACAGCAGATAAAAAGCTGCATGTTTACTTGGAATTAAGTCTCACTGAATTCAATGGGACTTACTCCCAGGTGAGTGTGTACAGGTTTTTGTGTAGAATCTGCACGGGCTTGTATTGTCGGTCAACTAAAATGACCCCACAACACAGAAGGTTATGAATCAAATAAAATTCAGTTATAAGGACAGCTTAAAACATATGTCGAAACCAGAAGTAATAAAACCCATAGAAACTGGATTAAATGCCTTGGTAAACAAACATGTTTGTGCTTGATGCCCTAAAGCCTTATGTGTAGGCACCAGGCATACTGAAACAGTGTGTGTGTGCCTCTTCAGCTATGTGCCTCTATAGAAACCCAGGCCTGTGTCCCGGTTTCCATGTGCCACCCTTAAGTATGTACAAGAATCTTGTTTCTGTTTGGGAATCACACGAACCTGCCCCATTGGCAATCCTGAATGTCAACGCGAACAGGAGCGCATGTTCTTTGAATCCCCAAACTTGCCTTTGCATTAGAAAAATTTGCACTTTAAAAATGCACATTTCCATGCTTATTCTTGAAAGAAAGCACACATTTGGAAGCATGCATTTTTGAAAAATGTGCATTTCTCCTTTTTGAAATGCACACTCTCCCCATTCGAATGAAATAAAAATCGAACATGGGAAATGAGGTGAGATGAGCTTTAAGGTGGTGTTCAGAGAACTGCAAAAATCGTCTGTCTGCCCATTCATTGCCTCACTTTAGCAGGCAAGGGAATCTAAATAATGCCTCACCAGCATCCCAACCCCATCTACTTCATTTGTAAAACACAAAGGCTAGAATGAGAGTTGTAGGGCCATGCAGATCCAGATCCAATTCAAAATCAGGTCCAGATAAACCTGAAGCAGTCCAAAGCAGGTTGGATCGATCCAAAATGTTTTGGATCACTTGGACTGATCTAGATGACTCAGAGGCCCTAATAGGGATGGATGGATGTGAGCCACCATTTTTATGAAGATTCGGGCTCAGTATTTTCATAGATCTAATGTTGTGCACAACGGCAGTCATAAGGGACCATTTTGTGTTTGTGAGGGTGAGTGGGGGAGGGGAAAGTCTGATGGACTCCCAGTCGGGTGCCCACAGCATCCCTAAGACAGTCAGCCTCCTGCTTTATGGGCATATCTGGATCTGAAGTGGGTCGGATCAGTTTTGAATCGGGCCAAGGCAGATCAGGGCTGATTCAGAAGCTCTGAAGCAGCCTTTGAAGCAGGTTGGAGGGGGTCAGTGCACAGCCCTAGTGAGCGGAGCATAGGAAAGCCACCTAGGTGATGCAGCACTAGAATCATTCACTACTAGGAACTCAAAGCATCTTTCTGTTGTTAAAGATTTAGTTGTACCCCAATTTAGTTGTACCCCAAGCATCTTTCTGTAATTAAAGATTTAATTGAAGTTCACACAAACAGCAGATAATATGGCAGAAGTGTTCCTGGATGTCACCATCTCAAACCTGGAAGGTAGGGTGCACATAGTTGTACATTTCTCCCTGGGTACCCCCCCCCCCCACAACATTAGCATATCATGTAGAAGTATAGGCTGGATCTCTTTTCTGTGGTATCTCAATTTTTGTGTGTGTGGGCAATTTATATATATATATATATATATATATATATACATATACATATATATATAAGCTTTCTATCATGTGTTCGCTCACTTACAGACTGACATGGTACAGTCCAAGAACAGTTTTACTGCCCCTGTTGTTTGTGTGATCAAGCACTCAGGCCGCAATCCTAAATCACACTTTCCTGGGAGTACGATCCATTGAATATGGTGGGACTTACTTCTGAGTCAACATGCATAGGAGTGTGCTGTAAATCTTTAAAACATCCTGGAATGTTGCACGTATCTCCCTTTCTCTTCAGTCAGTAGCATCTGTGACAGGAAAGATGCAGGATTTGTGGTGACAATATTTTTTAAAAATAACTTCCTTTTTTAATTGTCAGTTCCTACTGAATAGCGCCTCCAAATAAATGTTGTTGTTTTTTTGTTAGTGCTACTGTTCTCAACCTTAGCAGGAATAAATCAGAGCCTCCAAAGCATGCCCGAAGAGACAGGAACATTTAATTTATAGCAATTTCCCTTTTATTCATTTCCATGACTCTGCTAAAATAAAACATGATAGGTTACAGCCTGCATTTGCATTTATGCTAAAGTGTGAGTAGAGCAATTCATGACAGACACAGCAAAACACAACTGTAATTTTAGCAGTAGAAACCAAAACTGGCTTTGCAGGCTGAACAGCTGAACCAACTCAGAATACCGTCCGTCCGTCCGTCCGTCCGTCCGTCCGTCTGTCTGTCTGTCTGTGTAATATCTCAGCTTTCACATGTATTCTTTTGGTTGTCTGTACAACGGGCATCTCACCAACCCACATTATGCAAGTTGAAATACTAACTTCTGTTGTTGTTTAGAAAAGTCATATCCCCTGCTTTCATTGTGACAACACATTTTTAGGAGCAACCCTTAGATGGTGACTGATGATCCGTCAGGTCTATCTATAAGCTTGTTGTGAAGTCATGTGGGTACCCATGGCTGGCTTCAAATATGTATAAGCTGGCTTCAAATATGAAAGAAGCATGTTGCTAATGGTCCAGCGTGATGGCCTGCATTTTTTGGTCCACTTCAAAATCAGCACTGACAGAGCCCAAACAAGTTTGTGTCCTCTAGGGCACATTCTGTTGTTTACATCATAACCAGACTATTTTATCCTGCAAGGATACATATTGTAGGTATGCTTTATTATACCCATCATTGCAGATGGGTGTATTCCATTCTGCTCAATTCTGAACCAGCTCAGCATTATGAACTTTGTTTTGTGGGTGGGGGTCTGAATGCTAGGCAATTATTTTTCAAGCGTTTTCCCCCAGTTCATAATTTTGGTACATGCACACCACTGGCACCTTAAATTCAGTGGTGTAGTGGTATAGCAGGTGTTTATTATAACGCTCCCCCATTGCCAGGCCCACAAGGACTGTCATAAGAAAGAAGAAAAAACATAAGAAGAACAATGCTGGACCAGACCAATGGTCTATCCAGTCCAGTTATCTGTTCACACATTGATCAATCAGCTATCGACGAGGAACCCAAAAGGACACGAGTGCAACAGCACCCTCCCACCCATGTTCCTCAGCAATTGGTGTACATAGGCTTACTGCCTCTTCTACTGGAGATAGCACATAACTATCAGGACTAGTAGCCATTGACAATCTTCTCCTCCAGGAATTTATCTAACCCCTTTTAAAGCCATCCAAATTGGTGACCATCACTACGTCTCATGGTAGCGAATTCCATAGTTTAAGTATGTGCTGTGTGAAGAAGTCCTTCCTTTTATCTGTCCTGAATCTCCCACCAATCAGCTTCATGGGATGACCCCAGGTTCTAGTATTTTGAGAGAGGGAGAAAAACATCTTCCTATCCACATTCTCTACACCATGCATAATTTTGTACACCTCTACCAGGTCTCCCCTTAGTCTTCTTTTTTTCAAGCAAATCAATCCCAGCTGTTTAACCTTCCCTCATAGGGGAGATGCTCCAGCCCCTTGATCATTTTAGTTGCTCTTTTCTTCACTTACCTCAGCTCTACAATACCTTTTTTTAGGTGTGGTGACCAAAACTGTACACAGTATTCCTAGTGTGGTCACGCCATAGATTTATATAACAGATTTATATGTCTATTCACAATTCTTTTTCTAATTATGCCTAACATGGAGTTTACCTTCTTCACAGCTGCTGCACACTGGGTTGCCATTATCATCTAGCTGTCTACCACAACTCCAAGATCTCTTTCTTGGTTGACCACTGATAGCCCAGATCCCATCAGGGTATACTTGAAGTTGTGTCCTCCCCATGTGTATCTCTGTACACTTGCTTACATTGAACCACAGTTGCCATTTAGATGCCAGTTCTCCCAGTTTGGAGAGATCCTTTTGGATCACCCCACAATTCCTGTTTGTTGTGACCATCCTAAATAATTTGGTGTCATCGGCAAACTTGGCCACTTTCCTGCTTACTCCTAATTCCAGATCATTTATGAACAGGTTGAAAAGCATTGGTCCCAAAATATTTCCCCATGGGACCCCACTATTTACTTCCCTCCAAACATGCAGACAGTTGTGCTGATCCATATTAACATATACGAGTTCATCTCCACCAAGAGCAGGTATTTTGTAAAGCTAATGGGTCAATTAGCCATTCCATACCAAGCCTCCCGCACCCCAAATACTTCCCATTACAACAGGGAACAATATATTGTTGCTGGGAGAATTCATTTCCCCACAGCTACTGTGAGGATTGCAGCTAAACTCAGAGAGAATAAGGAAGTGTAGGTGGTGGCAGATGATATTAGTGATCCTGCTAGTCAAAAAGTGCTGGCGTTGTGGCCCTAACAAGCTCTGATTCCACCACAGCACTGCTTCTATTGCCCTTTGGGAATTGTAGTTCCCAGTAGGAGCAGGCAAAGCAGAAAGCCACCTGGATATTCAACTGCCTCCCTCTCAAAATAAGCACATCTGGGAACAAGAAAAGGTTTCAGATCTGTATGAGTGGTAACAAGAACATCAAACAGGTACAAGGAACAATCAAGAGAATTGTTCCTTGTACCTGTTCCACTAACTTTCCACAGGGCTTCTCCAAATGGCTTGCTGCTCCCCCACCCCGCTGTTCCCAGTGGAGGCCGGTGGCTCTGATGTCAATGGGGCAGTGACATCATTTTGGGTTTCAGTCAGAATTAGCTGGACATCTAAAGGAACTATCCAAACTGCTGAAACACATTGCACAGCTCTTTTAGAGTTCTAACTCAAACCCAGAGCAGTTCACTGCCCTGATGGCATCAGAGCCAATGGAAGGGTTTTTATAAAGCCAAATTGTAGTGCAGGCTGGGTGGGGTGACTTCCAGGTGACCTACGGCTTGGGAAGGAAAGGGTTAACCCTTTTTTACACATTCCGACTGCACTTCCCCAAACCACTCCATGTGGCAATTAGGATTGAAAAAAGCTTTCCACCGGAGCCTGGGAATGGCCATACCGGGGGGGATTTTCATGGGGGTTGCAGAGGGCAGGATTAGTCTACGCAGTGTGCAGTAACACACCTTTCCCCCAAATTCCCCCCTCAGGATGCTTCTAGATGAGGTTTTTTTATTGTGGAATCACACTGCCTCATTCCTGGCATTTCATGGGGGATCCAGATAATATTGTCTTCAGTTTGTAGTTTGCCACTACTTCTCTTGCCTTGTTTCTTACCAGAAAAAAAAAATATGGGAAAAGGTGGAAGAGATGCACAATGCCTTTTGATAGATAGTGATCAGAGCCCTCTGTTTGGAAGTACTCAGAGCAACGAGGCTTTGGGCAGTGGAGGTGGCTCCGACTTTGGTGAGGCTGAACTCTAAAGGAGATATCCAAGGTGCTGAACCCCACACCCTAAATAGGTTCTGCACCTTGGAAAGCTCCTTTAGAATTCTGGCTGAAACCCAGAATGGATTCACAGCCCCACTGAAATCAGAGCAAACATCTTTGGCTAGCTTTAGGCTTTTTTTTTAACCTGAACCGCTGTGCGTGATTGGTGAGAAGACACATGCGTCTCGAGAAAGAGTGTGGGACGGGCTCACCTCCGTGTTTGCTTTGGTCTTGTCCGCTGCTGGCACACGGCCCCTGAAAGTGGTCCTCAGGCTGATAAAGGTTCCTCACGCACAATCTAAATAAACAAGGGACTCAGTAAAACGATAAGGGGAAAAGCTGAACTGTAGCACCCATCACAGCAAAAGGAACTGAGCCAGGAAACAGAACAAAGAAACACACAAGAGACAAAAAGACCTCCTGGCTAGGGTGGCCATGTGTCCTCTTTTACAGAAGACGGTCCTCTACTTAAAAGGCTGCCCTGTCCAATTCCAGTTTAGAGATAAAGAACCAGAAGAACTGCAGCTCATCAACCATTAGGATCTGGAGAGCAGGCAGGCAAACAAGTTACCTGCTCAGTCTATTACCTGGTCACAGGTCATGGGTTACCTGGTCACATGTTACCTGATGACAGTCCGTTACCTAGTCACAGTTTTTCCCATCATGGTGAGATGTTATGTATTTCTATGTAAATTATAATAATTACTTCTAAATTTACATAGAAATTAGCACATGCATATTTGATGTAAATTGCTGTCGAATTTTGTTCTCTTTTTGCGTGATTTAAAAGTGGCCGCCCTACTTGTCATTCAAGTCTGCTCTCAGTCCAAAGAGGAAGGATTTTATAGCCCTTCCTGCCCAGGAGGGCCCAAAGGTCAGCCTTAGTGGGCGGATCCAGTCCAGGCCCTGCCAATAGTTCGCTGACAGGAAGACGTTCCTAGCTGCAGTTCCAAAAGTGCGCCATATGGGGGCAGGTGCCCACAGAACTGGTTTTAGCCCTCGCAGCTGCTGGCAGGCGCTTTGTTGGGTGGCCTTGAAACAGCAGCCAAAGAGACTTTCTTCAAGAGTAGGGCCTGAACATTAAAGAACTTCTGCAGTTGGCTTTGTAGCACAGCAATCAGTGAGAGCCGCAGTGAGAGCAAAGGGTTTCACTTAAACGAACTACGACAACGACAACAACAACAAATCCCTTTTGTGTATATGCCTATACACTGCAGCTGCCTTTGAGGGCCCGTTCTGCTAAACACTGATTGTGCATACACAGTGCAAAATATTGTATTTTATCGTTATCGGAATTTCGGACCAAAAAAATTATTGGCTCCAATAATATTGTAGGTTAATCGTATCGTCTTCATGATAATTATCGGAAATCCGATATTTAATTTGCAGCCCCATTGTGCCCTATAGAGCTGAATGTTTTTTAGAAAAAAATGCCTGTAACTTCTGTTTTTTCAAAGTTACAGGCTTGAAACCTGGTCACAATACTTATGGGGTATGCCTAAGTATGTGTATGAAATTTGAGATCGATCCCTCCAACCCTCAATTTTATATACATTTATTAAAGAACGTTTAAGTTCTGATAGGTCGGAATGACAGCTCGCCATGTGCATTCATTCAGACCTGTCAGAACGGAAATGATCTTTAAAATATATATATATATAATTGAGGGTTGGAGGGATCAATCTCAAATTTTATACACATACTTAGGCATACCCCATAAGCACTGTGACCAAGTTTCAAGCCTCTAACTTTGAAAATACAGAAGTTATAGGTTTATTTATATGGCAGTCCAATAATCTGATATAATTGGGCTGAAAATGTTCAGATCGGATATTTATCGGAGGTTTTTCTATCGTATCGTTATCGTTAATCAGATGTCTGATAATGACCTTATCGTATTGTTATCGGGCATTTTAACGATACAATACACATCCCTAGCACAGAACCTCGTTTTATATTCTGAGCTGGAGAAGGTCTTTTGGGATAAATGGAGCTTGATTCTCAATACAGCTGGGAATCATGCACTGGGGAAATTCATATTCCAAATGAGAGCCCAGATAAAGTTTTTGCCTCATCTTTGCTCTCTCCAAAGAATGAGGAGGGTAGTGGAGGCTGGAGAAAAAGGCAAAGGAGGAGGCAGGGATATATTAAACATATATAATTGGGGTTGGAAGAAAAGGTCAAAACTTTTCAGGGGCAGGAGACTTACCTGGATTATGTGCTTCCACAGCAGTGAAGTTTGCCCTGGTTTTGGAACAATGCTATGTCCTTATGTAGCATTCCTACTGATAAAAGTGTTGCTGTGACTTCCGGAGATGGCCAAACTAAGTTTAAAAACTGGGCAACATAAAGCCAGTGTTTTGAGAGCTACTTAACCAGGTAAGCATCCTGCCCTGAAAATGTTTGACAATTTCCTTCCACCCCACTGAGAAATGGCTGAACGTGCACCTGTGGCTGAATGTTGCATATGGGCCTGTGCAAGTAGGGTGAGATTTCCACTGGTAAGTTTGATTCAGGTACTTCAGCAACCATCTGTCACTAATTCTGAGGTGGTTATGGAAAAGGTGGTTCCAAAGATACTTGTTTGGGTGACAGCAAGTGAGGATGACCTTCTCCTGCATCTTTAACAGTTGTATGGAAAAGGGAATTTCAGCAGGGGTCATTTGGATGCATGCAGCACCTGGAGAAATTCCCTCTTCATCACAACAGTTAAAGCTGCAGGAGGCCTGCCTTCTATTGTATCTGGTCAAGAGGGCAGGACTCCTGCAGCTTTAACTGCTGTGAAGAAAAGGGAAGTTCACCAGGTGCTGTATGCATACAAATGACCCCTGCTGAAATTCCTTTTTCTATACAACTGTTAAAGATGCAGGAGCCCTGTCCTCCTTTCCATATGGTCACGTTAACTTATTCACACTCCTTGACCACTAGGCTGACCATATGAAAAGGAGGACAGGGCTCATGTAACTTTAACAGTTATAGAGAAAAGGGAATTTCAGCCAGTGTCATTTGTATACAATTAGTTCCTGGTGAAATTCCCTCTTCCTCACAACAGTTAAAGTTGCAGGGGCTCTGCCTTCTTTTGTATCTAGTTACTCTAGTATAGTGCCTGCAACTTTAACTGTTGTGATGAAGAGGGAATTTCACCAGGAACTAATTGCATACAAATGACACTGGCTGAAATTCCCTTTTCTCTACAACTGTTAAAGTTATATGAGCCCTGTCCTCCTTTTCATATGGTCAGCCTATTGACCACCTCCTAAGTAAAGGAAGCACTAGTATCCCAAACTCAACCCATGATAATTTATCCAAAGTTTCTCTCTCCACCGCCTCTCTTCCCCCACAAGCAGTTTATTTTCCATCCGATTGAATGAGGATGATTGGGGGTGGGGGTGGGAAATGTGGGAAAATGCTTTGTCACAGTACTCATTTTAACCCTTTGTCCTCACCATGGTCCAAATTCAGACCAGCCCTCCTCTCATGTCTCTCATTTAGGTAAGAAAAAAAACAAGCATGCAAAGGGCCAGCCTTGTGATTAACATCACAGCTAGTTTGGCCCTCATTGATAAATAGAATAGCCCAGTGGAAGCCTTTCAACCAGTCTTTATAGTTTGGGAAATGGGCTGTCACTAAATACAGAGGGAAAACAGGAATATTTGTTACATTTGGCTCACACTGGAGTACATTTTGCAAAGAAATACACTGGAGTACATTTTGCAAAGAAATACGGATCTTCTATATGGTGATGCTCAAGGAAGGGAACAACATTATCCGTCCATCATTGTTATTGGCATATTCAGATGAAGCAGCATGTTCTCTATTAGAATGAATTCGTTTTTAGCTCGCCATGGCTAGAACCACTTATTGATTCAGATGCTAATGCTAAGAAACATTCCCCAAAGAGCTCAACAGTTGGTTTCTCATGCATGATGTGAATGAAAAAGCCACTGAATTGAGGAGGACAACAATGTATTTACTTTCTATACCCTCTAATTGGCCTGTTGCTCAACAGTGCACTGCAATGCAATGGAATGTTCACTGTACTTTCCTCCTCCGTGTGTATTTTATTGGTGCTTTAGCTTTCAGCCAAACTGAAATTTAATAGCAGTAAAATTCCAATAACACTTCTACAGCAATGCAGCAGATTAATGTGTATGAAAATGTGCTAGTAATGCTCCATTTAGAGTATCGATCGAAGTTGCCTGATACAGAGCCAGGGCATTGGCCCATCTAGCCCAGTATTGTCATCACTGACTGGCTGCGGCTGCCCAGGGTTTCAAGCAGTAGCCTCTCCAGCCCTACCTGGAGGTGCTGTGGATTGAACCTGGGACCTTCTGCATGCAAAGCAGGTGCTCTCCCACTTTGCTACAGCCCTTCCAAGCTATAACCCTTCTCTAAACTAGCCCTACTTGGAGATGCCCAGGCGGAGGGCAATGATACCACTGCCTGATTTGCTTTGGTGTGCCTGATTCCCACAGCTAGAGGCTGAATATACCAGGGTTTCTTAAGCCGCAATCATATGCATGTTTCTACAGAAAAAAGTCATGGAATGCTGGGAGTTGTAGGACTTTTTTTTTGGTCTAAACATGCATAAGATTGTGGCCTTAATATTTTCAGAAGCCCAGTGGTGAAGGAGGATTTCCTCATTGAAGTTACTTTCTAGGATGAACCCATTGCCTCTCCCCTGAAACCCCAAAGCCATATCCAACAAATGTACAAATTAATCCCTAACAAGCTTGATCCTCCCTAAATTCTTAATCTGGGGGAAATACTGCTGAGAAGAAAGCATGGAAGAAGAAGGACAAGCAAATTTATTTTGCTTTCTCTGGTGCCCCAACCTTACCACCGTTCGTTCATCTTGTCATTTATTTTCATGGATGGTATGTTTAAAGTCTGGAAAACACACCCACACACACACCCACACACACCCACACACACCCACACACAGATATTCTCAGGAGGTTTTCAATAAACTGGAGTGAGTGATCACAATAACTTCCCTGGAGTTGTGTTAGGGCTCCTGGGAAGGAGAGTTCATTGGTAGATTTTCTCTTTTTCCAAGTGAGGATCTCCTGGGAATCTATTTGTTTATCTCCTTTGCTGAGGTTCCCTTTTATTTCTGCCTTTTCAGGCTTAAACAGCAGTTTGCTGTTTCCTTGAAGTAACAGCCAAGACTCTGTGGGATATGCCCCTGTGTTGGAGGATACCAAAGGAAGAGGAACAGGCACTAGGGAAATTAGGCTAGACTAGACAGCCCAGGAACAACAATCCTAAAACAGCAGTTGATTGCCAAAAATAAATGTTGTGTTCTGGATATGCCTTTCACCTGGAAACACTGTTCTTAATCTTGGGTGCAAATGACTCAGACTTGGTAGCAGTTATCCACAGCTGTTGGATTCCACTGGTGTTTGCCATGGTAAGAAAATAACATTGAGCCTTGTGTGATCAGACGAGACGTCCATTTAGTCCAGCCTTTTCCAACTGGGCATCCTCCAGATGTGCTGTACCAGAACTCCCATCAGCCACATCCAGCATACCCACTGGGTCTGATGGGAGCTGTAGTCCACCAAATCTGGAGTGTGCCCTGTTGGGGAAGGCTGGTTCAGTCCCAAATCTTGTTTTCTCATAGTGGCCAGCCAGATGGTAAACATGTAGAGTGTGAAGGGATAACATGCAGTTCTAAATACAGGATGATTTCACCCCCCCCCCCCCATTCACATCTATCCAGTTGGCATGTGAATACAGAGGCGCAAGGACTTGAAAGCCTGTGAAGGGCTAAGCCCTTTCAGATCTTACTTCAGGAATAATGTTTCAGTCCTTTAAAAATTATACACTTGAATTGCATGTTTTTCAGAAGCCACACAAGCACCACACAGATAAAAAAACTGGTCAGTTCATAATTGTGTATTTGAAGTGCTCCTAGCTTCAGTAGGGAAATCTCTCATGTAAATTCAAGTACTTTAATTGCATCAAAGTAGGGATTGGAATTCCTCCCCCCCCCCCCCACAATTTTGATGTACTTTTGCTTCGTTTTCAATCACTTTAATGTGGTTTCGTAGAAGACAAAGGACTTAATTCTGAGTCAGGGAATTTCACATCGAAGTTTTATTCTAGGTGAATTACATCCACTATTCTTATCCATCTCATGGGCAGTTCATATGGCCCACACTGAAGCAACATTACTGCATGATGAACAATCTCTGCTAAGATGCTGGATGTACTGCGGTGACACAATAGGAAAGCTCTGTCCATAACCGGCATTCTGTAACAGAAGTTTTCCAAAGCAAAAGTATTGAAGGATGGGAATTAAAAGTAACAATGAGTGAGTGTTAAAGAACTGCCATATCTTACTAATCCTTACAACGTCTCTGCAAGCCAGGTGTCATCTTGGTGTCATCCAGATGTTTTGGACTTCAACGCCATTTAGCATGGTTAAAGGCCAGGAATGCTGGGAGTTGTAGTCCAAAACATCCAGAGGGCACCAGGCTGAGGAAGGAAGCTGTAAGTTATGTAAATTATTATCATCCCCTATAGTGACCTGCCTTGACACCAACAGTAGAGCTCTGAGTGAGAAGGGAGAATATTCATAGTATGGCACCCCTGAGTCCTGCTCTCTCACTTCATGCCCTGGATACCTTTCTGGTGTTGGATCTGTGGGGGAAATTCTCTCTGGCCTTTTCTGCTGAATATCAGCTAACAGGTCCTGTAAGCTCCCTCCTCGCACGATATCTGTGCCTTTTCCAGGAAGGAGCTGTGTCTTCCTTGCTGCCTTAACTGATATGTTGTTGGTTTTTGCAGGGGATGGCATCTGCTTGCTAGAACAGTGGCCCTCTCTGTCTTCCTAGGTGTTGAGACCAAGCTGGAATTAGTCTACTGATGGAGCCTTTGAATACCCCATATTGCAGATGGAGGTCCGAGACAAGAGTAGCTTACTTAAAGCCAGATAGGAATCCTTCTGACATTACGGATATGTCTACACAGGGTATTTACTCCATTGTGACTGTGAAGTTGTGCATCTTTGTTTCTGTGATGCAGCTGCCAATTCACAGCCACGTTGTGGTATCTTTCTCAAAATTTTACATTTTCTCAGTCCTATTTTACTGTGTATTTTAACTTTGCTCTGCTATCACCATGGTCCTCCGTGCATGCGTCATTGGTAGGGTGAATGTCATTTAGGATGGTGGGAATACTTTGACGCTGATTGGTGGAAGGGAGAGTTGTGAGGGGCGGGTGTGTGGGGAGAGCAGAGGTCTAACCATGTCTACTCGGAAGTAAGCCATTGCTGTCAATTGGTACTTTGGGAGTACAGGAGCAGAGGGGTATGAAGAATTCATTTGCCAGCTCTTTTTCATTAAAAAATTGCTATGTTGGGAACATGGGCTCAATTGTTGCCTCTTGCTTTAAATTTTTTGTAAACATCTTTTTAAGTGGAAAACTGTACAGCAAAATTCCAAAGCGTGAAAATTTGGGCGCACAACTGTGTTCAAGTTTGCTTATTGATTCGGGATTTACATGAAATTCAGATAGAGACAATTTCTCACCCATCCCCATGTGGCCTCCCAGTGGTGCTCAATGTCAGAAGCAGATGCACTAGTCACAGCTAATCCACATGGAGCTCCTTCTCAAACCAGCATCAACCTTCCCAACAGCAACTGGGGTGGGAAGGAACAATGCCATAGATGTCTCTTATATTATTTGGGGTTTCTGGGCAGTGTGGCTCCCATACTGTTAAGGTCATGTAAAAAAAGCCCCTAGTGAGTTTTTAGTGAAATGTGAATTAAGACCTTCCTACCTCCTATTTTTAGGCGCTATATCAGTTCTCTATTTCTAAGGATCAAACAGAAGACACAAGTCTAAGTACTAGTCCTAAATATGTGCATCATAGCTGTCTACTGGAACTTCATAAAGGGTTAGATGGTATCTAGCACCTATCTGCAGGGAGTTTGGATTGAGTCAGCCAACATTTCCTTGCCCATCACCCATGAGGAGAATGGGTTCAAAACACAACACTATCGGGTCCCTCTCCTCCACCATGCTCTGACTCCCTTTGTGGTGTCAGAGCTGTGGGGGACTGCTTTGTCTGATATCCACAACCTTTGGAAACTTCCTCACAGCTGTAAAGCTGAACGAATGGTCAAGAAACACAATGAGCCCTTTGCAAATTTTAGGAAGCTGATTCAGAAAATGAATGGAATGGTTTATCCATGTTTCAGCATCCTAATATTTGCAAAGTGGCAAGGAGTCACTTTCATCATTCTGCACCCATCCACCGTGTCGCTCTTAAAAGTTATATCAATCATTCATTGACACTTCTGAGTCAACTCAAATACTCTAGGAGGAAGTGCATAGAGACAAGGGTTGTTTAGGGGCTGCCTACTCCTCATGCGAGATCCACATCATTTGCCATTGAAGTGACATCCTTGGGAATACTTCTGAATCCTATCAGGAGACCTCAGGGTCACGGAAGTGTAGAGCATGTCTCAGCGCTCTAGCAGCTCACTTTCATCCTTCTGTCTGTCATGTATAATGTTGCTTTCTGATTTATGTCCCGAATTTTCAATTATTTACTGCTTTAAGACCCAGTGGGACCATGCTCGTTCGCACACTCAATGGTTTTTGTGCCACGCTCAGAGCACTAATCCACTGGAGTTTTCAAACTACAGAAAAGGAAAGGAAAGCCATTTTGGATCTAGCCAAACAAGTTTCCATTCACTTTCCCATTTGGTTTGTTTGTTTATTTAGTTTTTATTTGGGTAAATCTGTTTATGTTGCCTTTAATCATAGCACACTCGGGATGTTAATTGGTCTTTAAAAAGATGCATAAGAATTCTTTTGTGTGTATGTGGAGGTTATGTGGAGGGGGGTTGGAGCAAGAGCATGGATATAATTATGCCTATAGAGAAATGCAATGATTAATTATCTAGAGTGCATCATCTATCTGAGAGCTTGGAAATGCAAAGCACAATTCTTTCTCCTGTGTGCTGATTATTCCAGCCAATGGGCCCACTTTCTAGTGAATTCTCCATATGCCACAGCCTTTGAGCATTGGTCTTGCGCATGCCCAGTCAAAATGAATGGGAGAGTTGCAAGGACAAAACATTTGGTGCCTGGCTGCGACTCAAAGAGGATCCGCTGTTGGCTATGGGGCTGCAAAGATCCCTATAGGCTCAGTGTTCGTCAGACAGGAATTTGTCTGGGGCACACAAAGAAGACAACCAGGAGGAACTCTGCCCAGTGCATGAACATCCTTGACATCCATAAAAACGGAGGTGTAGAGATATAACATGTTTCCTAATCTCAGTAAGGTCAAGGGATTTTTCCCTGTTAAAACAACAGCAACACAAACTAATGAAGCAGATTCCTATCTGGCTCATAAATATGCAAATTGTTAAGCCATCTCTTCAGAGCCTTTTTTTCAATGGAATGTAGCTGAACATATCATTGGAATTCAAAATTTCCAGCAGCAACTAAGCCAAAAATAAGTGAAACCCATCTGAAAGAGTCAGAACATAAAGGGCCCAATTTTGATGCCCTGTTTTGGAAAGGCAAACACAAATAACAAGGTGCTAGCCTTAACTAAAAACCAACAAATGAAAAAAAAGGAAGTTAAGGATAGAATTCCTTTGCCTCTATCTAAAGCACTAATAAATGTTTTTTGTATATTTTCAGTGATTGGGCCACTGACGAAGACTAAATAGTTAAAACGCATATGGCCGGAGTCTAATGAGCACTGTTTTTATTCTATCACTTTATTTGTATATACATAAGAGTGCTCTGTTATGATATTAACAATTTAATTTTATCTGTATTAAATTTCAATTTATATGAATATCCTTAACTTCCTTTTTTCATCTGTTTTGGAAAGGCCCTTAATTTTTGTCACTTAGGAGTTCAATAGGTTCATATTCCCCTTAAAATAGGCTGACCAGATAAAATCCAGGTCAGGGCTCATGTAACTTTAACAGTTGTAGAGAAAAGGGAATTTCAGCCAGTGTCATTTGTATGCAATTAGTACCTGGTGAAATTCCCTCTTTATCACAACAGTTAAAGGTGTATGTACTGTACTAGAGTGACCATATACAAAAGAAGGCAGGGCCCATGCAACTTTAAATAAATTGATTTGGTAGAGGCACAACACGTGCAAGAAAATTTCAGCCTAGCACATTGACAAATGGCTAGAGAAAAATGTGTTTGAGTAGCTGTATAAGTCCTAAACCATGTTAAGAGCTGCAAGTGCATTGCAAGAAATAAATGAATAATCAAAGGCTCTTCTGAGCCCAAAGTGCCCACCCACAGAAGAGGCTGCCTGATGCATCTCTGTATGATTAATTGCTTTGCCTTTGCCTACTTTTGAGTAGCCTCCATTGAGGGACAACATTCTTCTGCACCTCTGGATTGGGTGTGATTGGACTTTCTGATCAGATGCAGAGACATAGCAGAATTAACTACCCTCAGAGGACGGCGTGTCTTATGCCTGTATGAGTCACTGCTCTAGGCATAGCTCTTCCTAATCTGTGAGAGCATGCCCAGAAGAGAGGCTCATGCAGACAGGGTGTAGGCTCTTCCCCACCAGCTCCGGAAGAGAGTTCTTCTTACACAATACAGAATGAAATCTTTTTGGGTATATAAGGATACTACCCTTCAATTAAATGTGTCTTAGTTATCTGTTAGCTTCGGAAACACTGTTCTGTAATAATTGGGGCTGTGTCAAAATAGCCCTATGAACTATGCAGCTGTGTGTGTGCTCTTCTTGTTTGTTAGTGTGTGTGTGTCTGTGTGTGTGTTTGTAGATCTGAAGCTGGAGAAACTTCAGGGGAAAAGAAATGCATTCCCATATTGCCTAGGAGGCAAAGTGTAGATACGCCATTCTGTTAGAAACTAGGTAGTTAACCCTGCATTGCCCAGCCAACTGGACAATATTACTCTCTTCCTATGTTATGGAGGAAGAAAGAGGGGGGGGGGTCACTGTGGCTCAGTACAGCCACATTGGAAGTAACATAAAGGCACATGGTGTGTGTGTGTGGGGCAGCCCTTGGAAGCATTTCACACTCACTCCATCTGCAGATGGCTGAGTTATATTCCCCTCCAGAGGTGAGGAGACCAAGTAAGGTAATCTTTGCATGTCAAACTTAACTTGCGCATAGAGAAGTGATTAGAGGATTAATTTAGGCAAATGAAACTGGTATTTTCAGGAAAGGCTTAAATTAAAGAATAATTGAGGCAAATCCAGAGCTGGGAGGTAATGCAGTATTGGTTGTCCTTAGGAAAGAAGATAAGAAATGTGTTATTTTTTAAAAAATGATAATCCACGGAAGACTTTGAAGTCGGTAGTCTCAGAAACCTCAGTTTGTGCAACAAATAATCCTATGATAGTGTTTGCAGGCTTTATAATCCATAGTCATCTCAGGGGTTTTGACCATATTAACAGAAGCTGAATAGGTTTGCCAGCAAGATATTATAGCGCTCGAAGTATATATTATTATTATTTTAAAAACTGCATTTAGGATTCATTCATGCAGATATGCTGATGAGGTTTCACTATTTAATTTTATTCATTTTACTCCCCATTAAGCTTGATTATAAAAGTTGTGCCTGGCAATAGTAAGTTAGGTGGGAATCATTTCCTATTGTTAATAGAAATTTGACTGGCTCAGTAAGTGGAGTTTAAAAGTTGCTAATTATTTGCCTTTGCCTCACATATGGATTGTGCCCTTACATTCTAATTTTCAGGCACTGCAGGTTTGACAGTAACTAGGTCTGAGCCAAAAGTAGTCACTGTTTTTGAGAACATTTTTGGCACTGTCAAAAAACCCCCTCCTGTTTTCAACCGTATTTCAACCCTGCTTGCCATCAAATGTTTGCCGATTTCATTTTCATTGCCTGCTATTGTGCTCTCTCTCTCTCTCTCTCTCTCTCTCTCTCTCTCTCTCTCTCTCTCTCATTCTCAGTTGACTGTATCTGAACTCATGGAAGCCATCACATAAACCAAACCTATCTAGCAGGGTGTCATAATTCCATTCACCATGTGATAACTGGGGTTCACTGTGACACTTTATCTGACCCACTTGCTGCTGCTCCTGTCTTGCCTTTACTATTAGGCTCCACAGCTTTACAGCCCAGCAACCTGGCCTCAGACAAACCTCTTTGTTCCCGCTGCCACCAGTACCTTCCCCAGGTACACCTTAAAAACCACACCAGTTGATGTAGTTCAACAAGATTTATTAACATAAGTGTATTGCATGAAGAAGCTTATTGGTTTCTTTTGTACAAAGCGTAGTGGTTTCTGTCACAGTTCTTATATGTTTTTTAAACTGTTTCTTCTTAAACCAACTGTACTTAAAGCTATACCTCACTCACAATATTTACTCAAATCAAACACTCTCCACTTCTTTTTCAAATCTCCAATTCCTACCTTGTAATCAAATCCCTCCAAACTCTCTTCAAATACCTTCCCGAAACAACCCTGTCAGCTTTCACGCTGTCTGACACATATATACTCTACTCGCTCTCCAGCTCCTCCCACTCTTACACAACTCACCAATCCAGGCACTCTAAACAACTAGCCAATTAGCACTCACTTACCATTCAGACACACAGCCAACCAATCATTCTATACATACCCAGACTTGTAACTAGAAACAGTGAGTATATTTCAGCCTAGTCTTTTACTTTACATGTTATAATCCCAACTCCTTTTAAAGATCTATAACCAAAAGCATATCATAACAATAAACTTTGCAACATATTTACATCTTCAAACAGTAGAACATCACATTCACCAATAAGAATAATTAAGGGAACATTGCCCATGCTTATAGGTAGGGTTATACTGATTTTGCAAAACCCATTCTGTCTGCGTTTCACAGATTGTCAGGTGCCTTTCATTTCATCGTCCATTCATTGGTGGAATCAGATTTCCTCCCTATTTCCGAAATTTGCACTTGCAGAAATTCACATTTAAGCAAATTCACACTTGTGAAAATGTGCAACCCCCCATGTGCAAAATCCCCCCATATGCATTTTCTTGCTGTAGCCAATGGGAAAAATGCACTTTTTTGGACAATGTTTTTGGACAATGTTTTTTTCTGTGACTAAATTTTCATACAATTCCGGAATGAATGAATGAAAAAAGAAACCCCCCACCTGCCTGCAAGTCCATGGAATGCATGCAACTCAGGGAAAGCCACTTTGCAGCATAATCCATGGGTCAGATTAATTGAAATCCAGAAACATGTAATTCCATTGCAGATTTCTTTGACATCCCTACTTGCGGTTGATTTCATTTTCTCACAGTGAAGACAAATTTCCATTAGCTACTTCATTGAGCCACGAGAGGTGAGAATGGATCTTCCATATGATGACTCCAGGAAAGAGAAAAAAAGAGTAACTAGGGAAAGAATAACACTGATTTGCAGCAGTTGAGTGCAAACAAATAGCAGAAATAGGATTGAAAAAGAGGAAACTATTTGCAGAATGGAAAGGAATGAGGAACTCATGGAGTGCCTGCCCCATGAGTTAACTGAATGCTACTTGGCTGGCCCTGTTCCAGGTGCCAGCCTGGCCGGGTGCTCAGTGATGTGAACTTTCCAGAGGCCCAGGAAAGTGTGCTTTGCTTTTCTCTCCCCCACACTTTTAAGGGTCTCCTCCATGCCAATCGCGGCCACCATTCAAGTGGAGGGGGGAAATGCACAATGTCCCCAGCCTTAGGGAAATGGCATTCCCCCCATGCTGATCATGGCCTTAAGGGCCCTTTCAATCCAAGAGGGCTTTTGAGACCACAATTGGCACAGGGGGAAACATAATTTCCTTAAGGCTGGGGACATTGTGCATTTCCCCCCCCCCTCTACTCTAATAATGACTGCCACCATTAGAGTGGAGGGGAAAATATGAGATTTCCCCAGCCTTGGGGAAATCACATTTCTCACCACCACCACCTCCAATGGGAGTCTTAAAGGCCCTGTTAATAGGGCCTTTAAGGCCCCCATTGGTGGCGGTTGTGGGGAGAAAAGCAATTTCTCCAAGGCTGGGAAATCACATATTTTTCCCCTTCACTCTAATGATGGCCGCTATTAGAGTGGAGGGGGAAAATACACAATGTTAAACAAGGGCTGGAAAACATAGGCAAAACCTCACTAAACCCATATACAGAAGCCAGGAGTAGCTGCCTCTATGAGACAATGTGGTGCAATGGACTAAAAAGGGGAAAGAGACAAAAGGGGTGAGGGAATAGTAAGAAATGGTATGGATGGATGGGGACTGGGTATATGTGAGTGAAAATGTGGGCTGGCTTTGGTCTTGCCTATCACCTGTTCTAGCCCAACCAACTGCTAGCATGCGGCCCCCAGAAATTTACCCCCTGAAGGAATGTGGCCCTCCAGGGAAGGGAGGTTCCTCACCCCTGCTTTATGTCATTAGCAGCAATAGACTGATTTCTTTCATCTTCCCCACACCTATTTGCATGATTAGAAACTGGCAAACAGGTGCATTGTACTCTGTGTGGCTAATTTAGAAGGTTGCTAAGCAACCCACTGGCCCTCAGTTCAGTCTAAGTTGCTCACAGCTGCTGGGGCCTGAGGCCAGTTCTATAACCACTTACTTGCAATGCTTACGTTTCAAGGAGAAGTACGTCCAGAAAGGGGAAAAAAAGAAATTTATTAGACAAAACAGAAGACAAACAAAAGCACCATGTCATGCTAATGAAATGCACAAAATGTTAAAGGAAGACATACCTGGTGTGCTTCTTCAATACACCTTTATGTTTTTAACATAACTCTAAGGGCTTTATTAAAACATGGAAACTAAATGGTGAGGATGTCCATTGTCATTGATGAGCTGTAAATGATCACAAATGCTCCAAAGCTTCTCAATAACCATTGTGGAGAGGGGAAACTAGAAGAACCTAAAGACTTCTGTAAGTCAAGGGTGGGGAACCTTTTCTGTATAAAGTGCCATTGGCACATGGGCTGGTTTCGCATGACACATTAGGCAACGGAGGGGGGGAGCAACCGTCAGTTATTTTGCTTATCGTGTCGTGTGGAGGGTTACACACCATGCACACACAACTGATGGTATGCTATCCCGCCCAATTAAGCAACAGAGAGAAACAACAGGCTTGCACATTGTTTAGCTTGAAGCCCATTGTTTAAAGTGTTGTCCGAAACCAACCCCCCTCTCTCCGTGGACTATTCCATTCGGTCATAGAGTTTTGTCGGCTGGAGCAGCCGAACCCTCCCCCCTCCCCCCGGCTGCTCTGATACAGCCAGCAGAACTTGCGGTGCATGCTGGGATATGGCTGGAGGACTGAGGAAGGGGGGAGAAAGGGGACGCTTTCAGTTCTGACGGATTAGAATGACAGCTCACTACGTGCGTTCATTCAGACCTGTCAAAAAGTTGCATGACCTTTAAAAAATTCATATAAAATCGAGGGTTGGAGGGATCAAGCTCAAATTTCATACACATACTTAGGCATACCCCATAAGCACTGTGACCAAGTTTCAAGCCTCTAACTTTTAAAATACAGAAGTTATAGGTATATTTATATGGCAGTCTAATAAAACGTTAAAATCGCCTGAAAATTATCATCTCCGATGATTATTGTAGGTTTTTCTATCATATCGTCATCATTAAACACATGCATGATAATGACCTTATTGTATCATTATCATAGATACGATACACATCCCTAGTAGTCGAGCAAGAATTCCTGAACAGAAGTTAGACTATTTCTAAAGCCATCAGCAAAATAATTTATTGCATAACTGCTTCCCTTGCCTCCTTGTGTCTCTCCACCAACAGGAGCTGACTTGCTGCAGAGATTGTGTGGGAGCCTTTGGATCCTGCTGCTGCTTCAGACTTCATTTTTTATTCTGTTTTGGAAGTGTCTTTAGAAATTCTGCCATAGGCTGAATGAAATTGACTGGCAGGCCACATCCTTTTGCAGGTTGGAGCTTCACCAGCTCTAAGTGGAGGGAGCATCTCACTGTGTACCCCTGTGCTGTGAAAGTAGGGAGATAACCATACTCTCCATTTTTATTGTTATGCAATCCCAGTCAATAGTGGCACATATAATGGCCACATGGGCAATATTTAATTGTTCCCAAATATTTTTGAGAAACATCATATCAGATATACTTTGCAAATGGAAAAAAAATGCTGAGGACATTAATTTTGCTGGATCGGAGGGTCAGATGAAGTATCACTATACGTAATACCAGAAGAAGAAGGAATCCATGGCTTTGCAGATGTTGTTGACCTAGAACACCCCAAATCCCTCATCATTGCCCCAACCCTGTCTTTGAATAATGTTCTTCCTCTGTACTCCGGTTCCACCCAAAGAAGAAAGTATTAGAACAGTGGTTTTCAAATCTGGGAATCCAAGAGTTCATTGGACATTTATCATTTATCATTGGAGTAGGGTGACCATGTGGAAAGAACAGGGCTCTTGTATATTTACAAGTTGTATTGAAAAGGGAATTTCAGCCAGTGTCATTTGTATGCCTGCAGCACCTGGTGATCACAACAGTTAAAGCTGCAGGAGCCATGCCTAACATACAAAAGAGGGCAGGGCTCCTGCAGCTTTAATTGTGATGAAAAGGGAATTTCTCCAGGTGCTGCATGCATACAAATGACACCTGCCGAAATTCCCTTTTCAGCACAACTGTTAAAGATACAGGGGCACTGTCCTCCTTTCCATATGGTCACCCTACTCCAATGATAAATGATAAATGTCCAATGAACTCTTGGATTCCAAGTGCTCCCATCCTGATCCAATTTGAACCTCCCTCCCTGCCCAGCTTTTAAAAGAAATTAAAAGAGACAGGAGATTGAATCATGGATATCTAACATTTTGTCAAGTTTGACCCTTGGAACAGAAATGTATTTCTTATGGACTGAATAATTGCCTCCGTTCTCTTTCTTTCTTTTAATAGATCTTAACAAGGTAAGGATTAAAATGACCTTCTGGGATGTGAAGGGTGTGTGTGAATTACTTGGGGGAATTCATAAAAAGACTACAAGAACATCTTTATGCCACTTCAGGGGAATATTTAAATGAAGCATTTCCATTTCTGCATTTGTCTGCCTCACACTAAGGGAAAGTGTTGGTTTGATTCTTCTAAAAATAAAATAAAGTAAAAGCAGTAGCTTAATCTAACAAGAATACAACCATCAGCCTTCATTATAGTATTCCTCCACCTGTTACAAACTCCAGCTAATCACAGCTTTGCTGAAAAGTTATTTTTGCCTTCTGGAGAGGTTGAACAATGGAAATCCCAGGAAGATCAGTAGCAAAGGCTACTGGAGGTGATGTCACCTTGCTTTGTCAAAAGTGAGAGATCTGTTAATAATATTGTTGTGGCTGCAGATCACCATTCATGTTAGGAAGATTACCAGTAAATAGTCAGTTTTTTTTAAAAAAAGAAAGAATAACACCGCCCATCTTAAAAGAAGGGACAAGTCTCCCTCCCTCCCTCCCCTTTCCCTCCCTTTCTCTCTCTGTTGCAGTTTGACAGTAGCAGAGAGTACGAGCTAAGATTTTCTAGCCAGAGGTAGTTGAAATTGGGTCACAGCTTGGGGGCTGCCTAGGTTTATCTCTGGAGGAACAGAGTACATGCTCTTTGCTGCTACTTAGGCTCTACTAGTATGACTGTAGCAAGTATCTTACACTCAGCATTACCCCGGCACCTGACCTGAGGAGTGAAACACCAACTTCTCTCCACTACTTTTCTGGACCACCAATTAAGGATGGATGAATCTGTCAAGTTTGATTCTGCTCGGTTTATCATTTTTCCTATATTCCCCTCCCCCCCCACCATCCATCTCATTTTGGCATTGCATTGCAAATGTCTTTTTATAGATCCTATACAAAAATTCATAGGTATGTTCGCATACATTTATCTAAATGTATGCATGTACCTTTCCAAATATGCACATTTTTGTAGGCACTTTTCTAAATGTACACTCCTTTTTGCAAGCTTGTATTTCTGATGTAATGCAGATATGTTCACACTTCCTCCAAAGATATGCATTTTGTATGCACTTTCCCATATCGTACACATGATAGGAGCATTTTGCTCAATCATATGCATTTTGGTGCAGATTATTTGGTTTGCAAATCACATTGCAAACTTTGGAAAAGTGTGAATATTTCCATTTGACTGCATTCTGGTTGATGCATAGATTTGGGAAGTGCAAATTTGGTACATTCGTGCTAAAATGCAAACCCAATATATTTCTTACCCAGCCCTACCACCAATACAGCAGGCCAAGATGAAAGTATTGCAACTACTGATCCAGTAGCTGTCTGGTAGTAACAGAAGAGGCCAGTAGATTTTCACCTGGCCCTAAAGAATCTGAGATTTTGCATATCATATGCAAAGAGGTTGTACATAGAGGTAATGAAAAGCCCAGCCCAGCCCATGAATTGAGTACAAAAACTGGTGGCATGAAGGGGAATTAGGTTACCATCCTCCTCATGTATTATGTCCCTTTAACACTTGCCAGGAGATACAACATTTGACAGATGAAGAATTTGTTGTTGTTGCTTCCAGTGAAACTGATGAGAAAAGCTTTATTACTAACATTTTACTTGTTGAGCAGCACTTAAGGAACAGGAACCTCACCAGAATTTTATTTTGGAAAAAGTTGGTAACTTTGGAAAGCAGTAAAGAGGCAATGAATTCTGAGGATTCAGGAGAGAGACTGAAACCTGTATGGCATAATGTGCAGCTCTTAAGTACCTCAAAAGCAAATACCAGGCTTTTTTTTTAAAAAAAGAAATAAATCAGGATTCAAATGATCTCTGGAATTATCCAGACATTGGCTGAATTCGGACAACACGATAGTCAGTAATAATCAACTGATAGTAATAGTAATAATCAACTTTATAGTTGTTCATCTAGAGGGTACTCCCCACACAACATGGTAATAAATAATCAACTGTGGTGTGGATTAGGATCAACGCTGAGTTGACTATGGCAGCATTCGGATCACACAATAGTCAAAACAACTGACGATTGCCCCCCGCCCCCGTTGCTTATTGTGTCATCCGAATTCAGCCTGTGTGTCAGACTTGATGGTTTTAGTAAAACCAATCCCATTTTGGGTGTTCTTGTTGGACTTGCTCAACATCCTAGAAAAGGCTAGGAAAGTCTCAGGAGTTTAGGATGCCTAAATATTTCTGGGTCCATGAGTCGCACTGGGATTATTCACAGTCATTGTACCATAGATCTCTAACCACTGGAGTTTATATGCTTCTAGGAAACCATTGTGAGCCATGGAGTTTGATTGAAACCTATTCAAGAGTCCATATCAATTTTTCAGATATCCAGTAGATGAATATGTTTGTTTATCTCAAAAACATGTTTTGATGAGGTTTTGTGGGGGGGTATGGTGTGTGGGCAGTCACACATGTACAAGTATTTTATTTATTTTATTTATTTATTTACCCAGTCTTACTATGGCTGGGTAAGGCTCAGCCCTGAGGCAAATTAGGGGCAAATCTGTTTAGCGAAGTCAGTAAGCAAGCAAAAAGTCAAAAGCACAGTACCAGTCCAGAAAAAAAGGGAAACCCAAAAGTAACCCAGGAACTCAGAGGTCAGTAGCACAAAGAATCAGTTCAAGAGGACACAAAGTTAAGGAAGCCAGGTTTCAAAGTACTGGGAACTGAATTAATGTGGAGCTTCCATAGCCCCATCCAGGACTCAGCAGCAGCACATCAGAGACACTTTACCAGAAATTTACTCATGAGCAGAACCTAGCTCACAAGAAGGCCTTTACTCTTGAGGAAACCTCTTTAGCACGTAGGCACATCTTCATCTGGACACCATCCTATCCTGAAACTTAAGGCACTGATGTTCTTGGGGGCTAGGTGATGGCTCAGCATCCCCTTTTGTCTCAGAAGCTGAGCTCTCTGCCTCTCAAGGAGACATATCTCAAGCCATCACCCATCAGCACCCAGGACCACCTTGGGTAGCCCCCAGTCCCTCTGAGGAAGCCTGTTCATCAGGGCAGCTGGCTCTGAAGATTCAAGCTCTTCCTCTGATGAGGTATCTTCCAAGGGATTTATGACAATGGGTTGGATCATTAGTCATACTTAGGGTAGACCCACTGAAATTATTTCAATAAGCCATATCTAAGTATGACAAGGTTGGTTCCACTGCTCTATCTATGAATCCATCTTCAAAAGTTGCTGAGACTTTCATATACACATAACAACAAAGATGCTGGTCGTGCCATACAAATTTTCCTTTTAGATCTTTTGGTCAGATGTACTTGATTCCTGCCTTTGTTGTCATAACATGCAGGTATTCAAAGGAATTTCTTTTCTAAATTGACCACTTCAGGCTCTAAATGGAGTCACGCACAGCCACCAGGCACCATCAGAGCCTATACTTGCTGACTGAGTGCAGTTGGTAAAGTTACCACCTCTTCTTTGTTTTGTGTTCAGTCCTTCAGAGCAAAAAACATTTTTTCTTTAGAGGGCAAAGTGAATCCCTTTAAATTCTGCTTTGAGCAGGGCTTGCTCAGTATGAAGGATGCAATGGTAAATTAAAGTTGTATCGTATTGATTTGATGGGAGGCAACACCACATTGATTTCAGAGACATTCTCCCCTGCAGTCACCTGGCCAGCAGCAGGAAGAGACAGCAGGAGGCAGTTGCAGCAATCAGGACTAGAGGACTCTGCATTTAGGTCAGTGACTTCGATCCTGATGAAGTTTTGCTTGCTCTACAGAAATTCACTCAAACAGCCATAAAGACAGGAATCTTTCTTACAGAAACGAACTGTGTGGCTAGCACCAAGGATACAGGAACAGGGGTCTGGTAGGGCCAGCATCAAGGGTAGGCATGGTTAGGCTGACCATATGAAAAGGAGGACAGGGCTCCTGTAACTTTAACAGTTGTAGAACAAAGGGAATTTCAGCCAGTGTCATTTGTATGCAATTAGTTCCTGGTGAAATTTCCTCTTCATCACAACAGTTAAAGTTGCAGGGGCCCTGCCTTCTCTTGTATATGGTCACTCTAGTATAGTGCCTGCACCTTTAACTGTTGTGATGAAGGGGGAATTTCACCAGGGACTAATTGCATACAAATGACACTGGCTGTCCACACCTTATCATGGGAACACTGACAAGAGCCATTTGGACTTGCTCCTTCTCTTCAGCCCAGGAAGCATCTATCTCCATTTGGCATATTGTTAATGCATTTTCCTTCATCACGGTCAAAGTCACAACTTCAAGGGCAGGCATTTCAGACATTGGTCTGGATTCATTTTAAGGGGAAGCAGGATTGGGCTGCCCTCTCCCACTAGGGGAATCTTCTTAAGGGATCTTAGGAGTGTGGCTTCAAGAGCCAAACCAGGAATTTAGAAAGAGCTCATGTGAATGGCTTCTGCTGTGGTGGGTCCAAGAGTCCTGCCTCTACCACACACCCAGGGCAGGTGTCAGCAGTAGGCATAGTTGGGTATCTGCTGAGAACCCAAAACCCAATGAGGGCCCACTGACAAGTTGCTCCTCCCCTGGCCTTACTCCTTCTCTTCACTGTTGCAAACCATTGATTCACCTCCCTGGCTCTTAGCCTGTCAAACAAGCATGTGATAGCAATGATGAGAAAGGGAATGAGGAGCAATAGCAGCTGGCGGCAATGGTGATATGATGGTAGACACACTGAAGGAGGGGCCCCATTGAAGGTATCTCTCTCCAGGGCTCTCAAAATACTGAACCCATCCCTGCTGATCCTAGAGGTATTTATTTGGAAACCCAGAGCCTATCTACACAGACCCTTGGAACATTTTAAATAGTATTTTAAAACGTTCCAAATAGGTGTGTTCTAAAACGTCTTAGGCCGCATTAAGGAGTACTCACGTTATAGGAGAAAACTTCTTTAGTCTTCAAAGTGGTGTGTGCAGTTACACACTCTTCTGCCCCGTCTCTTTCTGTTTCATTTTTACAATGAGTTTAGGGCAAAGCATTGTGGGTGTTGTAGTTCAGTCACCCACTTCCTCCTTAGTTCCTCTTTCAATCCCTAGCTTTCAATGAGTATAGGGCTAAGGATTGTGGATGTTGTAGTTCACTCGACCCACTTCCTCCTTAGCCCCTCTTTCTTCCCCACCAATCAACTGCTAAGCATTTGGGCACTGGTAAACGAAGCACTGCCTCCATGAATCACAAATGGTAAGGAAGGATACATTATTTTACTTAAAACAATTTATTAAAAGTAAAACCGTTGTATATAGCTGAAGTGAATTTTAAAAAACCTCGGGTATACATCGTTCAAGGGAGTGCGTCATGTGGCCTAAAGAGTTTTCGCAACCCTTATAAAACGTTAAAAACCTAGCGTGTAGCTCGGCTCCCAGTCTTGATAGCGCAGAAGATATGGGAGCAAGGGATGGAGACAAAATAGTAAGAAATATGAAACATAATTATTATAAATGTCCTAGAATGAATGCAGATGATTCTAAGTATCAAGATTCAAAATAAAATTCAGTGAGGCAATGTTAGCACTAATAAATATGGTTAAAAATCCAGACAATATACAACGATCCCCCCCCCCCATACACACCCGTTCCTTTTTAGTTAGCTATTTCTTTCTATTCATTTCTTCATATGGTTTGCTTTGTGGAATGATCAGATGGCATTTCTAAGCAGCTTTGCATTGAAAGTAGGATTTTTAGAGTGAAATAACAAGGCTTGGGCCTGGGGAATATGCTGATTGTGGAATAAAATACTCTTTAGGAAGAATTCAAACCACTTTCTTTTGGAAAACCTCTCAAAGTCGCTAAGCTTGATTTTTAAAAAAATCTCTTTATATCTTGTTTAATAAACAGCAAATGTAGTAAAATCACTCTAGAATAAATTGTTTGACAATCACAAGCGCTATGTCATACAGTATATTTGTACTTATTACTTGAGGTTTGCAAAAGGTTCAAGAGGACCTCCATTTCCAGTTCTGTTTCCTCACCTCTGAGATATATCTCCAAATTTTGGTTGGTTCTCTTTAACACAAACAAACAAACAAACAAACAAACAAACAAATCCATTTAAACTGGGTTGTGGAGGCATCTGGTTTCTATATGAGGGAGGTCAGCAGTAATTTCCTCCTAGTTCAGTACCTGTACTTCACTGACTTTCCTTTTCTTTTCTCTCTCTCTCTCTCTCCCCCCCCCCCCCCCCCCGGCCAATTTTTGAAGTCAAGGACACTGCTTCCTTGTTCTGGAGTAATGAATCAGGCTGGAGTTAGATCTAGTCTCATTAGTTTGGATTCAAACTTAGTTATATTTAGATTACACCCTTTGAAATCAATGGACCTTAAGTTACTCATTACTAGAGTAGGAATGGGGGAGAAACTCATTCATACCAAATATTCCAATTTTGAACCACTATGAGAAATAAAACTCAGTTATTCTTCCAAATTTGCACATCTCTGAATTTTCCAATGGCGTTCTCCAATTTAAAAATGTGTACAAAAATGAAAATAGATTTCGGGAATGCATTAGGAAGATGGCTTACAAAAATGTGTACATTAGGCCAAAATACATGTATTAGGAGAAATGTGAACTAAAATTATATGAATATTGGTGCAAACTTTTTTTTTTTAAAAAAGCATTTCAAAGTTCAGGGCAAAGTGACCTTAAGATTAGAAAAATTCTCAAAGTCCAAGATAAACTAAATTTAAGACTTGAAAAAATGAGAAACTGAAGTTGACAGATTCACCCATCTCTAGAATACAGTCATTGATTTCAAAGGGTCTATTGTAAGTCTGGATCCAACCCACTTTGCCAGGGCATGGCTCCCTCTTAGAGGTCCAGTGGGAGACAGCAAGTGCAGGAACCTCTAAGGCTTGGATTCTTCTTCAGACCCCTGAGGTTCAGAGGAAGGAATTTTCAAAATAACTTACAGGTTGATTTTGTTAGTAGTATTACTTTTCAATAGCTCATAGGCTTATTTGTCTGCTTAAGGGGGGAAATACCAAGTTAAGGTAAAATACTCTTCTGGAGTTTGTTGACAGGCATTGAATAAAGAGAAGCCAAGGTCAAAATCAAATCTGTTTACAAGATTTAAAGAACATTGTATATCCAACCCCAAGGAACAAGAATCACACTATGTCAGGCCATGGCAGGATCTATGATACTGCTTTAAAACATTTTATAACAGTGGTGACAACTGGTGGGGGCCAGGACACACTCCATATACAGTTTTCAAACCATTTTCAAAGTGTCATATCCTGCTTGGTGTAGATCTGGCCTATGTCTAAAATCCTGTTATTTAGGTTCTTAAGACCTAATTATAGAATTTGAGCGGATTTGGGATATGCAGTTCTTTTAATGCTTCTGTCTATCTAAACATAGTATTCAGAGAACATGCTCTTTAGATTGTGTGGCACCTCCTCCATTTCAGTACTCCAGGCTGCATTTTGACTTTGAAGAGAGGAGGCTTCAATATTCTCACATATGTTTGATATGGGCTGATTATTTTAGCACTTTCTCCCTCACGAAACCAGAAATATGTTTTACCTTTTTTGATAGATTTCCCTGCCATTCTAAAAGGTTGAAATGCCTCTCCTAAGGCTTTATTACTGGCAGTAAGAGCTTTAAAGTAAAATATGCTGGTATTTTTCAGGGCTGTACACCACCTTGGGTCCGAATCCAGATCCCAAACCAAAGCAGGTTGATGCAGCCACCTCAGTTGGAATCCAGATCAGGCCTGGATTGGTTTGAAGTGGTTCTGAGTGGATCAGATTGGGCCCAAAGTGCCTCAGGCTGCTTCGGCCCAATCCAGGGAGAGAGTGAGCTACTGCACCCACCTTCCCATGGGACCTACCTGACCTGTCTGGCAGCCGCTTATCCTCAATGAGAGCTGCCATTTTTAAAAAGGAAAATGGCAGCTCTGTCATTTTCTATATCTAATGTTCAAACTATGGCGGCCATGAAGGCCATTTCCTCACACCTAGGAAGCCGCACCATCTGATCTGCTTTGGATGTCTGGATCTCACTTTGAATCTGGATCCGAATTGGGTCAACAACAACAAACAACAAACAAACAACAAACTTTATTTAAGTCCATAGACCATTTCCCATACAGCATATATTACAATTTTACAACAGCAAGAGTTACAATGATCTGAGAGTTTAGTATTTAAGCTAGAATTGGGTCAGATGTGGCCTAAGGCAGAGCAGGGCTGATTCAGAAAGTCTGAATCGGACTCCGAAGTGGATTGGGGTGTCCCTGCACAAAGTATTTTCCACTTTGCCTTTGGTCTTGTCCCACTTTGCCTTTGGCCCGACCTACTACTGAATGCAGCCCCCGAGAACTTTTCTGAAATTGAATTCAGCCCTTGGACTGAAAGATGTTCAATACCTCTGTATTACAGTGTGACAACATCTTGGAAACTGTTTTTTTTAAATAAACATTTTAAAAGTGAGAACATAAGAATATAAGAAGAGCAATGCTGGATCAGACCATGGGTTCATTTAGTCCAGCACTCTGTTCCCACAGTGGCCAACCAGCTATCGACCAGGAACCCACAAGCAGGACATGAATGCAACAGCACCCATCCATCCATGATCTCTAGTAAGTGGTGTACACAGGCATACTGCCTCTTATACTGGAGGTAGAAAGAGATGGAATTTCTTTTCCGTGCCATATCTTTTCCTCCTGTATTTTCTAAATGCCTTCTTGCTTCAAATGAAATACCATTTCCATACAAGTGCCAAGACCAAAAACAAAGTATTTCCCCCTTTCATTCAAAGCTCTCCATGTGCTGATTTCTGCTTGAGCGTGGAATGCTTCATCCCTTCGACAGTGAGCGTCTCATGAGGATTGTCCTTCCCTCCCCCTTCCCCTATTAGCTGAATGGAAATGTTGCCAAAAGAAACAAAAAGAAAATGGCCAAATTAAGCCATTTTGATGTGCAGCCCCATTGCCTGCCTTACAAAAGATGTGTTGCCTTCTCACTGCAGAGCTGGAGGGCCTTCTGTAATGGTGTTGGTTTGTTTACAACTCTGCATCTTTACTGGCCGGTCCATTCCCTGGACGTTGAGCAGAGCCGTCGCAAAGCATCACTAAGCTCTTATCCTTCCTAACCTGTGATGGATAAAGAAATATCGAAATAGAATTAAGAAGCTCCCTCTGGGGAATGAAAGCCTCTTCTCTTTGTACTTTGGAAGGATGGGGGGGGGGAGGTTGCTAGCTCTGGAAAACAAATCTATTATTTCTCTCTCTAGTCAGTCCTCGGTAGAAATGCCATTTTAATAAACTTCTGTAAAATGGCTGAAGCTAGATGGGTAGCTTCAAAGGGAGCAGCCTTTTATTATTATTTTTCCTCTGCTCCCCTTTCCCCCAAATCCTGATTTCATTTTCTATTGTGAACCAGCTTGGTTTGTTTCTTTCTTAATTTATTGTGCTCCCCTACAGAAAGGACATAATGCAGTGTCCAATTTATTTGGAAGCCCGGGGTCTTGAGGGGGGACTTGGAGATGGCTCTCTGGATAGTTTATACCAGAGTCTATTCTGAGCAACGAGAAAGATGCGCTTTGTGTGTGATCTGTTCCTGTAGCTTTATTGTATGTGCCGTACTGCTGCAGACTGGGATTAATCACTGAACTGCAGAGTGGCTTCTGTTTGCTTCTTGCAGTTAATACCGTGCTGTTATCCTCTCCAGGTAACATCTCATTTGAGCTCAAGTGCAAGGCGAGCCTTCAAAAAGCCCAGCTCGCTGGAATGATTTCACAGAATTGAGGGCACACTGATGGGACAGCAAACCAGAAGGTTAGATTGGCTTTAAAGGCATGTAAAGGGTTTCAGGGCAAACCAGTCTCATAGGCTAAGGCATACGAAGGCCACTGTACAACAGTGGAAGACTGTTCAGCTCACAGGTCTGGCTTCCAGTATATGAGTGCTAGGGATGCGTGAAAAATTCAGTGCAGTTCATGTTTGATCAGAATTTGCCCAACTCGAACCTCTCGGAATCAAAAACGGACCTGAACATAACGTGCTGCCAAAGTCCATAGGTTTCCAAGCTTGTGGTGCAATTCGCAGAACCCAAAAAATGCTTTGAAAATGTGTACCTTTGAATGCATCCTTTTGAAAAATACGCACAAACATGCTTTAATCAATGGGAGCAACATGCGTACATTTCTATAATGCACACAATTGATGCATACATTTAGAAAGACGTGTCTGAAAATATGCATTTGTGCAAAAAAGGGAAAAGTGAAGCTCGCAATCTGATATGGACATGAGTCAGGCTGAGCCTCAAGGTGGAAGTTGGAGAATTTCAACAAGCTTGAGTTTTTATGATTCACACATCCTTATTGGGTAGCGCAGAAAATTATATGATCATCTCTTCCTTAGATGTTTCCCCTACTGATCCAAAAGCACAAGATGATGTGAATTTTTTAAAAAAAGGCATTATGTAGAATTGTCAGAGGGTAAACTGGCGCTGTTGTGGAAGTCTGCCTTTGCAGGCCAAAGGAGGGGAAAAAATAAAGAGATGAGACAAGTATGAATGGTATAAAATTTGGGCCACATTTATTGAAGATCTGAAAAGGGAAATCTACACCAGCAACTAGCTAGGCATTATATCAGGTGAAATATTCTCTGCCTGCTGCGTGGTGTTGGTAAGATCGCCACCCTCAGCTCCACCCCTTTGGGCATGGGAGGCCTTCACATGTCACCGCCCAGCCACAAAACACCAGGGGAGGTGAGTTGGCCTCACAGGTAATCCTCATCTCCCCACTGGGGCTGCAAAGCCCTCAGTAGAAAGCCTCAGGCATCACCTGTCACCCAAACAGTGCCACTGAATGATCGCCATTCCTGTTTCCTCTACCAGCCTGCAAGCAAATGTGACCAAATTAACCTAACGCCAAAACAATCAATTTTCTTAAAGTCGCACGCTTACAGTGTGAAGTAAGCAAAAAGACACATGGCCACAGCCAATCAGACTATGAGCCAAAAATTCCTACTCGGACCCTAATAGAGTGACCAGATGAACCCACACTGCATACAGGGAGGGAAGGAGCAGCAAAAGAAGAGGCCGAGGGAGCTGGGCACAGTGGGCTAATAATGCCTCAGCACCCCCAGCCAATGGCATGCTTGGATCACCCAATAGTGATCAGGCATATCTCTTCACTCCCTCCCCCCCGCCCTTGATAGCATCCCCACAGCTAGCGAAGCCGGACGTGGTGGGAGGGCATTTCTAACTGGTGTAGAAAGAGGTGCATACTTTTGGGTCCAATTCAATTTTGGGCTATTTTGACCTTTAAAGCTTGAAAGTATCCTCATCTCATCCCTGCCATGTACATGCTGGTTTGCAAATCACGAGATGATAGGTTCCTGCTCTGTGGGAAAGGAAGAGAATAGAAGTAGGTTAGGGAAATGGAGGCAGGGGTAATCAGGAAAGAATATGCAATTATTAAAGTTATATGTACACACGTAGGCTTTGGTAAATAATAGGATTCTTGAATGAAGTCAGCTCACCCAGTCATCAAGTACGGAGATTCTAATAATAATAATAATAATAACGATTTATTTCTTACCCGCCTCTCCATCTAGATCGAGGCGGGGAACAACAGCATGATAAAATACATAAAACTAATTAAAACATGACAAATATTATTAAAACTGCATTAAAACATCCTAAAACATCATTAAAACATCCTAAAACATCCTAAAAACATTCTAAAAATTACACTGGATATGCCTGCCGGAAGAGAACAGTCTTTATAGCTTTCTTAAATTCTAAAAGACTGTTAAGTTGACGAGTCTCCTCCGGCAGGTCATTCCACAGTCTGGGAGCGGCAGAAGAGAAGGTCCTCTGGGTAACAGTTGTCAGCCTAGTCTTGGCCGACCGCAGTAAGTTCTTCCCAGAGGACCTGAGCGTGCGGGGCGGATTGTACGGGAGAAGGCGATCCCGCAGGTAACCTGGACCCAAACCATGTAGGGCTTTAAAGGTAATGACCAACACTTTATACTTCGCCCGGAAACTAATTGGCAGCCAGTGGAGCGATTTTAAAGCTGGAGTAATATGGTCACTCCTAGATGTACCGGTGACCAACCTGGCTGCCATATTTTGAACTAGTTGAAGTTTCCGGACTAGGCACAAAGGTAGCCCTATGTACAGCGCATTGCAGAAGTCAAGCCTCGAAGTTACCAGCGCGTGCACCACCATCTTTAGGTCTTCCAACTCTAGGAAGGGGCGCAGCTGGCGTATCAGCCGAAGCTGACTGATATGTACTCATGCACATGTGATCCAAACCTATGTGTGTTTTCCAGATTTGGCTTTCCATGGGGATTGTGCTGCTCTTATGGTGCCCACATACAGAGACCTGGTTTACATGACACAACAACCCAGGTGGGTTATCGTGATGTATGAACCGGCCCAGTGGTTTCAGCATACTAGGAACTTGCTGTCAGGAACTGGTGACCACAGCTTTTCAGTAAAGAACCTTCTCAAATGATTCCACCCAGCTTGGCTGTAAGCTCCTCCTGGGCAGGAAGGATGATGAGAGGACTTCCTGTCTCACTGGAAGTTTGTTTGAGCAACACAGTCAACCAAAGATATACTGGTGTATTACTGTGTCTCTGGTGTTTTCTTCAGTCCTGAATCCTGGCATGTTCTCTTTTCCTGCCTTCTGGTTTGCCCTCTGATCCCAATTGGTCATTGATCCAGCATCTCATCCTTATTGTTTTTTTCCATCAAACCTTTTGGCTTGTTCTCCAGTTGTGCCTCCTGATTTGCCCCCTGAGCCTGATTACTGTTTGGTCCTGACTCCTGACTTATCCTCTAGACCTGACTTTTTTTTTGCCCTCTGATCCTGACCGTTCTTCATTATGGACTTCGATATGGACTCCTGGTTGCTGGTTTTTGGCTTGCTCCAGACTGTGCCCATGGTCCAGCTCTGACACATGAACCAAACACCGACAGTAGTGATTCAGAGCAAGGGCTGGCCCAAGGGTAGGTATGGTTGGGCCCCTGCCAATGGCTCTTGCCCCAATAGGGGCCCATTGAGAAGAGCCACCTGGTTTTATGTGCTTTTAATCAGTTTTGTGTATGTTATGTTTGATGTTGTTCCCTGCCTCGATCCGGAGGGAGAGGTGGGTATTATTATTATTATTATTATTATTATTATTATATGCTCCTTCTCTTCACCATTGCACCTGCCTTTTATTCTGGCTCATACACTAGTAGTGGTGAGCAAGAGGAGCAGTAGATGCCACAGTTTACGTGCTCACTGGATCTCTGCCTGTCAAGGAAACAAGTGGTAGCAATGATGTGAAAGAGGATGAGGAGCAATAGCATCTGGTGACAATGGTGGTAAGAAAGCAGACTCACTGAGGGAGGGGGCCCATTGGAGTGCCATGAACAAGGACCCTAAACAACAACAACAACAACAACAACAACAGCAACAACAGCAACAGCAACGGTGTTGGTACTGCTCAGAGATGTCCATATTCTGCATAAAAATGCCCAGATTCTTTACTAAGGAAGTCCAAATACTGTGCCAAGAAAATGTCAAATCCTGCAGTTGGTAAACATTGCAAACCACAAGAAGAGCCAAACTGGAGTGGACCAAAGCACCATCTAATTCAGCACTCTATCCCCCATGCTGATGGGAACCTTGTGAGAAGGACATGAAGGTGATGACCTTCTGCCCTTGTTTGACACCAGCCTCCAGTGTTCTCGTAGATATCAGGGAGTAGATTAGTGGTGGGGAACCTCTTTCAACCCAATGGCCAAAATCTATTTTGGAAAATCTCTCAGGAGCTGCATCCCTTTTAAAATGGGGAAATAACTGCACAAAAACTGGGAAACCACCAAATGATCAGTGTTTTTTTGGGGGGGGGGAGGAAGTGGAGCTAGGGGAAGGACATGGCCATCTGAGGAACCTCAGAGGGCTTGACTGGGACCCCATGTGGACCAAACCTGGACTCCAGGTGGGCCAGATTTCACACATGGGCCTGAGGTTCCCCACCCCTGCTATATATAGCATTTTAGAGGAAATGCTAAATACAGCATATTGTTCACCAATGTCACTGCGCCAGATACCATTCTTTGCACCAACTTTGTCCAAATTCTGGTGACTGCGAGTTTTGTTAGCCACTAACCTGTTATTTCAGTCTGTCTCTTGGTGGCGGGAACAGAGGATTGGCTGCATTTTTGAAGGCTTCTAAGATAGTTAATATTTAGATATGCTAAAAAGTAGCTTGATACTCAGCCTTTGTGTGGACATTTTGTTATTCCACAGTTCCTTTTTTTAAAAAAAATCAAGGGAGGGTTGAAAAGCAGCTTTTGAGAGAGAGAGAGAGAGAGAGAGAGAGAGAGAGAATGTCCATGACAATCCAGCTCTTTCAGTAGAGTCTTGCTTGTTTGCAATTGCTTGTGCTTCTTTTTGACATGAATGTAAAGATCATAACATTGGGATGATAGCTCAAAGTCGCTTAGAGCCTATCTACACTACTTCTTTAAAACGGTTTATAACAGTTTTAAACCGGTCAATAACGGTTATTAACCGGGTTTGTTATAAACTGTTTTAAAGCAGTAGTGTAGATAGGCTCTTAGTGTTTTGAGATTATATCTCCTGTTTGATTGTCCTTAAAATCCTTCGCATTGAAATCCTGAGAGCAAAGGGAACCTGATGTCACAAACGAACAGGGCAGGTGCTGCCATGAGGCATACTCAGGTTGCTGCTGGGATCCAAGGGCCCTCTAGGTCCCATTTTTTAAATTAAAAATTAAAATAAATTGCCTTAATCCTGCCCACCACCAGCTGACACTTCAATGCCGACTGGCTTCTGGCTGCTATCTTGGATTTGCCTCGAGTATCCCAGAAATTAAGTAATTCCAGATCAGTTGGCAGCGGGGGATAGGGGGGCAACCCATGATGTAAAATAGCATTGGGGGAGAATAAGCAATGATACTAGGCAGGGCTATTACAAAGGTGAAAAATATAAGAGAGACTGTTGTAGTGGCTAGAGTGTTGGACTGGAAGTTGGGAGATCTGGGTTCCAGTCCCCACTCAGCCATGGGTGACTTTGGGCCAGTCACAGGCTCTCAGCCCAACCTACTTCACAGGGTTGTTGTTGTGAGGATGAAATGGAGAGGAGAAGGATTATGTATAGTATACTGCCTTGGGTTCCTTAAGGAGGACAAAAGTGGGATATAAATACAATAATAAAAATAAGGGAAGTAGAAGACCAGCTAGACTGAAACAGAGGCCAAAGTCCAATTAAGCTCAAACAGTGGATATAAAAGGGGATTGGATACTGTACTTCCACCCTTCTCCTACATGTCTTCAAACTTTCACTCTGCAATCAGTGACATAGAGCCTATCTACACTACTGCTTTAAAATGGTTTATAACAGTTTTAAACCAGTTAATAACCGGTTTAAAATGGTTATAAACCGTTTTAAAGCAGTAGTGTAGACAGGCTCCTAGCCAAGGTCAGTCCATGGGACACAGGTTCATCCCCCTGAACTCGCAAGAGTGGCTCCTCCTCCTCCTCCTTCCTTTTGGCCTGACCCTGGCTGCAGGCTTGTTCAGCCGGCTGTAAAAGAAACTGCCAAGGCAGCCAGCCTGGTGGATCTGCACTGCAGCGTGCCATTTTAAAATTGCTCTTTTTTTTAAAAAAAAAAGTAAAGAAGCACTGATCTGAACCAATCAGACACTGCCTTTGAGGGACATTGACAATGAGGACACAGGAGTGAGTTAAAGGCTGCCCTTTTTGGTGCTCCTGTGCCCGCATTGGCTGAGTCCCCACAAAGGCAGCGTCTGATTGGTTCAGATTGCTGCTATTCAAAATGTAAGTTAACCTCCCCCTCCCCGTTGTTTCCTGTTGCAGTAGCTTTGAACCAGTACTCACTCACATATGAATCTTAGATGAAGGGGAACGAAATAAGGCCCTCTCAACATTTGAATTGGCTCTAACCCAAGTTGGAGGCCTGCAAAATCCAAGTCCATTAAGAATTAGAATTAGGTTACCTTTCATAAATATTAGAATTTGGAACCCCTCTTCAGGTGTTCACTATAAATTCATGGTGGCTCTCATACCTAGTGGGGTGAGGAAACAGAAAAATATCTGCCATGTTCTCAGGGAAAAAAAAAGTCTTCTGAGAAATTTTGGCTCAGCTCTAGTTTTCACTATAAAAATATACAGGCTACATCTCTGGTTAACTGTATAAATGAATGTAGGGAAAGTCCTTGACTTGAGCTCACTAAAATGTTTCGGCAAGACATAAAATGGCTCATATGAAACGATAGCCATGTGCCCCTTTAAACAGTTAAAGATGCTCTAAAAACACCTTACAAGGTATCCCTCAGAGAGCTCTTAACAATGAAAAACATGGGTTTGCAGGCCCTTTTGTAATGTAGAGAAATAAAGAAAGGAAAAGCACTATATGCTTGTGTTTATGCAGCCCAATCCATTTGCAGAAATCACAACCCACATTGCTGAGGTATTTTCTCTTGAATTTAATTAGAGCCCTTTGGCACATTGTAGCATTGCTACTGGCTGTGGCTTCTGGTAACACCCTCATGGTGAATGCTAAATTTGAATACCAACTTTGCTTTCCCCTTCCCCCCACCCTTGCTGACAAAACAAGCCTTACCCTCTTATTTCCTTTTTATTATGTTAACAGTGCCAGCGCCTGCATATTAATCTCAAGGTTCTAATTATATTTAGTTGAGTTTAGTCTAGGAAAACAGGTCATCACGTAAATTCATCTAAGAACAGACCTGTGCCTGGTAACTATCGAAAGAGATGGTTTCTTTGTGCAAATCTATTTCTCCCTCGTGATTAAACTGACACAAAGTGCCATGAATAGAAATGTTCATAATTTCCCCTGATGCCTTTCCTGCCTGTAGGCAAGGTTTTGTGTGTGTGTGTGTTTTTAAAGGATTTCAGGTAAATTTCCAGTTTCTCAAAGTTAGAACAACCCCCTCCCATAATACCTATAAAAATACAATAGTATTTTACATGAATTGCAGCCAAAGCCCATGGGATGTTTGCTGTTCCACATTATAGCAGCCTAAAGGATCTACAAAACTTGTGAACACTGAATACATCCCAGGAAATGCAGGACAAACGCCAAAGGTTAAAGAGAGATGGCAAAAGCTGCTCACAATTCCCAGGTAATTTTGGGCACAATGTAGAAAATATTGAGTGGAACTTTCCCTGCCTGATATTTATTGCCTTTACTTTTTTTTAAAGTAAAGGGTGGAAATGGTAGGAAGTTTTACATGCCTCTTGAAAATGCATCTCTTCACAAAGGCTTTCCCTGACCTGTGGGGGATTCACAGTGGCATATATCTATGAAACTGGAAGATGCATATAGCCAGCACGATTAGTATCCTATCCTCCATCAATGTGTCTAATCTTCTTTGAAAGCCATCTCAGCTAGTTCCATACCTTAATGAAGTGTAATGTGAAGAAGTAGTTCCTTTGCCTCTCATGAGTCACCTGCTAGTTTCTTGGGGTAACCCCAATTCTTATATAGCTTTGATCACCAAAGCAAGATAAAGGGAGACCACCTGAGCTCCTGGCTCAGTTGTGGTAGAAGCTTCCCTGAGCTTGGCCCTCAGGTACTATACATTCCTCATGGACTATACAGGTCTCTTGGTCTGAGGCTGGGGAGCCACTACAAGCCCAGCCATTTTGGGATGGCTTATGGGACTGCACTATTCCATCTTCAGCTATGTTTTTATTAGAGCTGGCTGGGGAACTCTGCAGTTTGTTTTTCAGCTAAGCCTGTTAAGGTTCTCTAGTTTATCCCTTTATGGCTTGCTTGGGGACTTCATGGCCTTCTCAAAATTAATGCCTTGTTCTGAGGATTTGCTGACAAAATTGCCAAAAGTAGAGCTTATATTCGTCCTACGAAAAAGCAAAACAAGCAAACATGATTCTATTAGTATTAGTATTCATTTAGAGTGGAAGCTGGTGGCTCCGGTTTCAGTGGGGCTGTGAATCCAATCTGAGTTTCAGTCAGAATCAGTCAGAACTCTAAAGGAGCTTTCCAAGGTGCTGAGCCCTATCTCCCCAAATGGCTGGTTCTGACTGAAACCCAGAATGGATTCGCAGCCCCACTGAAAACGGAGCCACCAGCCTTCACCGTTTATTTATAAAGCATCTACACTTTTCAAAGCACTGAATAGTGATTAAAAAACAAGACAGATCCCTCAGAAACATTTTTTAAAAACACCTTTCTAGCTCTTATGGTTTACTCTGCTCATCCCATTCCTGTATTGTGTCTATTCAATGGTAACCCTAACCCCAAGGAGTAGAAATAAGAAGTTCTCCATTTCTGGTGCCTTCTCCTGCTCAACATAAGATTTGGAGGAAATCCCCTCCCTTCCTGGATGGAAAAAACAAACAAACATTAAAAACCCTAAGGCTGTAAACAACGGGCCTCTCGAAATTCTCCACCCTTTTTTTGAGTAGAGAAAAGGGGGGGGGTCACCAAATTACTCCAGGGGGAAGATAAATTCTCCAACAATTTCCCACAGGTAGGCATCACCATTGGCCAGGGCTGTAGAACAGCTTCTTTCTTTTTTTCCTAAGTGTCTTTGTTTTTTTTTGCACCGTCATTGTAAAAGTCCCTTCTCTAGGGTCTTCCAAATGTTACATTTCTCAGGGGTGATCGTGGAGAATGCAGATGCTGGCAACGCTGCTTTTTCCCTGAAAGCCCTATAGCAGGTGTGAGGTGGGGGGGGCAGTGTAGCATCCAGCTCCAAGGAAGGGGCAGAGCTAACGCTGTGCCAAAATCCATCCTTTGATTTCCTGAAAGTTTTCTTTCCCCATGAAAGAGGCTTCTATTTTTCTGCCTCATTTTCAGGGCATTTTATAATTTATGTTGAATGTGTGTTGGTGGTGTTTTTGACCTTACCTAATCACTGTGAGGTAGCTGAGGGGACTGTCTATATTTTTCTTTCCATTATACATCTCACCATTGCTCTACAGTCTCCCAGGCTGCCTGCACGTCCTGATCTGAAAAAGCCCTATGGGAGGAATAAATTCATGAAGCCAAGGAAGCTACAGGCTGTCAGAGAGAGGATTGTAGAATGAAGATAGGACAACCACACACTCTTCTCAGCATAAGAACCCTGAACCAAACTCATGAGAATTTCTCGGAAATTTCTTCTCCTTTGAATTTATTTTCAAAAGCATTCCTTTTATATCAGATTGAGTGAGAATGGTCGACATTTTCGTGAGATAAATTTTCAGCACAGCATTAATATACACTGAATCTCAGCTTCTGGAGATCATCAGTGGGTGGTTGCCTTCATTTTCTGCTTCTCGGCTTCCTATAGGCATCTGGTTCTACTGTGGAAAGCAGGATACAAGATGAAAATGACCTTTGGTTTGATTTACATATATTTTTATATGTGTCTGGTGCATGTGATTGTGGGTGTTGCCAAAATAGAGCACGGATTCTCACAGTCACCTGAGAATACCTCATGTATGATGGCACTGTGGCTTCAGCAACCAATTACAGTCCAGAAGCTGGTGCCGAATTCCAAAACCAGGTGCATAATGCACACACTCAGCACTTTATGTAACACACTTCTATTCCAGCTATGTCATTTGGATAAAGGCGACTGCACATGCGTTTCAATGGGTTCTATCCAATGTTAGTCTAACTTAAGGCCGAATTCATTTCGATGGGTCTACTCAAAGGAGGACGGACATGGAATACAACTGACCAGAGGGAAAACAACTGCTCAGTGGCACCTTGGTCTTTGTTTGCCAAAGAAAGCAACTCTTGCTTGACAATTCTAAATAAAGATTTGTCCTTTCAAGCTACAAAGTGAATCTATCTCATGCTGCTTAGTTACCAAGGTGAGATGCTACGGTGCGAGACATGAGTGCTGTTTTATGTGTGGAAATGGTAAGCCTTGAAAAATCAATTTCATGCCACAGCTTGATGATGTCCATTTTTACTGATCATGTTTGCACTTCAGAGCTAAAAACAATCCTGCATTGTAATAAATTCATGCTTGCATAATCGGACAGCATTCGAATGTCTTCATTACCCAGCCCAGGACTTTGGTGAGGAAAGACACCATTTTGATGGGCAGGTTTCTCTTGGTGGTACTTGCGGGGTGTGACAGAGGCTCCCCAAATACCCATATGTCAGGGGTGAAGAATTCCTTTCAGCCCAAAGGCCAAATTCCATTTAGCAGAAGTTCCCAGGGGCCGCATCCAATTGGTGGGTGGGGCAAAGGCCCTCCCCCAAATACCAGCATATTTTAGCTCACACTGCCAGTCACTAAGCCTTAGGAGAGGCATTTCAACCTTTTAAAATGGGGGGGGGGGGAAGAACTGCACAAAAGTTCAGAAAACACCAAGCAATCAGTGGTTGAGGGAAAGGGGGTAGGACCAGGGAAAAGGGATGTGACCTTTTGGGAATCCCCAGAGGGCTGGATCGGGATGAATGGAAGACCAGGTTTGGCCCCGGTTCTGAGATTTGGACCCCTGCTATATGGGAGGGAGAGAGCAGGACTTAATTATATAGGACCAAGCAGTAAGCAGAAGAATTTGGGACCAGAAGAGGTGGAGGGTGGGGAGATTGGTAATCGAAAAACAAAACCTTTTAGGTAAAAACTAGGAAGTGCCACAGGACCCTGCCTGTTTCAGGACAGAAATGAGGCCGGCTTCACATAAGTGAAACTACACAAGTTATTCACACATGCATTTATCGCGATTACTCAGAACTGAAATATTACTTCTGTTTACTTGCCCTACACAGCAATTGCTCCTAAAGGAAGCCACCGTAGCTCAGAGGGAGACTGCAGCAAAAGGGCTCAGGTTCAATTCCTGGGATCTCCAGGTGGAGCTGGGAAAGAAACCCTGGAGAGACTCCACCAGTCAGCATTGAACAACCTTCCCATACCTGGTGCCTGCCAGGTGTGTTGGCTACAACACTCACTACACACAACTGGCAGGGGCATTGATGGCTGGGGATGGTGGGAACAGTAATCCAACACATGTGGGGGGCAGCAGGGTTGGGGAACATTGATGTAGACATGGGGTAGGGAACCTCCTTCAGCCAAGGGCTGAATTCAGTGTCAGGGAATGGGAGGGGAGCGGTTTTCATTCCAGTGGTGGGCAGGGCTAAAGGCAAAGGGGGTCAACCCCCCCCCCCAAAATACCAGGACCAAAATACCAACCAATTTTAGCTTAATGCCCTTACTGCCAGTAACTAAATCTTTGGAGCGGACTTTTGACCTTTTAGAATAAAAAAATAAATAAGCAAAAACTGGAAAAACCATCACATTATCCATGGTCAGGGGAAAGAGGGTGTGGCCAAGAAAAGGGGCATGGCTATCTGTAAATCCAGGAGGGGAGGATTGGGACTCCACAAGAGATGGATTTGGTCCTTGAGTCTGAGGTTCCCCACCCCTGTAGACAATACTTGAGCTCAATGGACCAATTGTATGAGACAGCTTTCTATGTTTATACTGAGCATGCCCAAATACTTTTGGAGCGCCATCACAACAGCATTTTATCACACCTTTGACCTGTGTAATCTACCATTTTGCCCCACGACCTTTACACAACATTACCCTTGTCCAGCAGTTGTCTCACCTCTTCCCTTTTCTATGTTTTTCTAGGGCGGGGAAAGCACGGCATTTTTTCTCCACATGGGATAAAACCACCCTTCCATCCCTATGTATTGCTGTCCTTGCGCTATGTCGCAGAACATCCCACTTTTGTGGAGGCGTGTTTACTGAAGGACAGTCTTGCTGACTAAAGAGGAGGGTGTGCTGAGTTGCTTGAATGAATGGGCTTGTGCTGAGACGCTCGAATGGATTTCCGTTGCCCCAACCCCACTCTCATTGCTCTCCCATTGTTATTTCTCCCCCTCAAAAGGCAGTACCTAATCAATCAAACACTAAATCATTAAAACCATAGACAACAAAACCAGAGTGAGGGGAGGAAAGGCACCCATGTCCATAAACCACAAGAATCAATGAACTGGGGTGGGGAGGAAAAGGGGCAGGGTGGGGTGAGCACAGTGGCAATACCAGGAAGAGTGAGCTGGCACAGGTCAAAAGGTAAACAAGGTGAAATAACGCAACAATACATGCACGTGAAAGTGAACAGCACTTGACGTGCTAATAAAACGGAGGTGGAAATCGTGGATGGTCGCCAGGAAACAAAGTTAGGTGTGATGGAGCTCCAAGTCTTCCTGCACTGAAACTGCACCCCATTTAGTGTTAAATTAGGTTGTTGTTTAAAAAGAGATATTTAATGTTAAATATGATAAAAATATTGCTTACATTTTTTCCCAAAAAAACACATACAATTCAATCCCCCCTGTTGTTGTTTACTCATTTTTTTGGAGGAGCACTCTTTCAGGAGATCAAATGGCAGTCATCATAGAATTATAGAATAGTAGAGTTGGAAGGGGCCTATAAGGCTAACGAGTCCAACCACCTGCTCAGTGCAGGAAAATCCTGGGGCATATCAGACACTATAGATAGTATCTTAAAGCAAGGCCATCACTATATATATATATATATATATATATATATATATATATATATGCCATGTATTCCTGGAACAATGAAAACACTCTGGATGCAGACTTCAAAAGAGGTTATATTTCATACCTGGAGCAGAGGAGAAGGAAGCACAGGATCAAATGATGATGTGGTTTACTGACTTCCTACAACTGGATTTGACAGATGTGACAAGTTCTCTGCCACAGCTGAATTTTAAACCATTTTAATTCACATTTGCAGGAGACTCCTGTAGCTCTGTGACTTCTGTTCTATTGCCACACTTGCAGATTTTCTGCTCTACTCTCCCTTATTTGCCAAGGTCATTTTTTAAAATATTCATCTCAGCAATGTGAGTCAACATAAAAATAAATATTTGTATACCATAGGAAAGTAAACTTGTTCTCACAGGGTACCTTTGAACACCATGGTGCACATTTATGGGTGGCAAAAAATACACTGAAAATCAATCGCAGCAAGAAATGAGTAAACTCACAGTTAAATTCGGAAGCCAAGGATCAATCAACTTAGGACATTCACCTTGGTCAGCATCCTACAGCTTTCAACAATGAGTCCCAAGTGCTTTGGGAGAAGGGCTTGAAAATTCATTTAATTGATCAATTTATCTTACTTCTACCTTGTCCCAGTATTATTCATTATATTTATATTTCATGGCCAAAGTAGCTGAGGACACAAAATTATTTAAGAAGATATTGTAGGGAGCTCATGGGACTTGGCAGTACAAGATCATTAGGCAATAGGAAGGTAAATTGCTTTCATTGGAGACAGCTGCAAGATAATGCAAACGGGATGGAACAAATTAATTTAACTATATACATTGATGAGTTCTGAATTACTCATCCTGAGGGTAGGGGGTAGTGAGGGGAGGAAAAAAGCATCAGCTCAATGAAGATGTTGCCCTAATGTAGAATGTCAATCAAAGAAGAATTATTGTGAGCTATTATGCTGGCCATTCAAGATAGATTTGCAGCCAGAATTTTTGACATCAAGGAGAAAAAAGGAAAATCAAGGATTTCTGAACCATAGAAGGAATGTAGAAATCTATCCATCCTTCATAAGAACTCAAATATTCTACAAAATACATACTTTTTGCTGTGTCGTGTAGCACCTTTAAAACTTACAAATTGATTATCACATAAGCTTTCATGGATTACTACTACTACTACTACTAGATTTATTTCTTACCTGCTTATCCCTCTGGATCAAGGCTGGGAACAACATTGAATACAAAATAGTATAAAATACATAAAATGGATTAAAAACATATAAAATGAGTACATTATTAAAATAACATTCAAACATCTTAAAATTCAACTAGGTAGGCCTACTGGAAGAGATCAGTCTTTATGGCTTTCTTAAATTAAGAGAGACTGTTGACAAATCTGTCCCGGCAAGCCATTCCACAGTCTGGGAGCACAGAAGAGAAGATCCTCTGGGTAACAGTTGTCAGCCTAGTTTTGGCTGACGGAGGAAATTCTTCCCAGAGGACCTGAGTGTGTGGGGTGGATTATATGGGGGAAGGCAATCCCACAGGTAACCTGGTCCCAAACCATGTAGGGCTTTAAAGGTAATAACCAAGGCAGGATCTACACTGCTGTTTTAAAGTGCTTTAAAGCGCTTTAAAACAGCAGTATAGATTCGCCCCAACATTTCATAGTTCGCCCGGGAACTATTTGGCTGCCAGTGAAGTAATTTTAAAATTACTTCACTGGCAGTGAAGTACACCTAGGGTAATGTGGTCACCCCTAGGTGTACTGGTGACCAGCCTGGCTGCCATATTTTGAACTAGTTGAAGTTTCTGGACTAGGCACAAAGGTAGTCCTATGTACAGTGCATTGCAGAAGTTGAGCCTCATCATATGCATCTGATACTCAGGTCATAATACATTTATTAGTCGTTAAGGGTTTGCAAGAGTGTGTGATTGTGATCACTATTTGTTTTTATTAAAATCAATTTCATCATAAGATGACAAGGTAATCTTTTTAAACTATGACTGACAGACAGACACCATTTGACAAATGATTAGATCAAAAAGGAAGTCAAATGCATAGTGCCTACTGTAGATCTGTTTTAATATCAGCTGTCCTAATTCATATATTATAACATGAGTTTACCCATCACTGACATGACCTTACATCGACAGGACTTGTGTCTGATTTCAAGTCAGCGGAAACCTTCTTGATCGAAATTTAGGAATCCAGAATCTGTCAATTTAAAGTAACTCATTCTGTCAGGGCTTGTTAAGAGTTTGCTCTAGAGGAATAGATTCTATAAACCTTATTGTATGGAAATCAAGACATTGTGTTAACTTGAAATGCTGGTCCTGGGATTTGGTGATATCTGGTGTATATATGTCTGCGAAAAGTGGTTAGTTTTATTTGTCTTCATTCATTCACTGAGATTGAAGTAAACTAAATTTATCTGAAACCAGCTCTAGTTGCTGTAGTTGCATACAGCCAAAACGTGAATGCTTTGAGATTTGTGAAAGAACATTTATTTATTTATTTATTTATTTATTTATTTATCACTCCACATCCAAAAGATTTCAGAGTGGTGAACAACAGATAAAATAAAAGAATAAAAACACCATATTAAAAATTAGTATTTTTAAAAATACAGGGTTCTAATAAAACCCGGGTTCTGGTAAACAGTGGCTGCTCAGTCAAAGAAAGCTTCCTGCAACAACGTTTTCAATAGGTGCTGGAAACAACACAATGTTGGCGCTTTTCCATAGGAAGGGAATTCCATAGGAAGGGGGCCACCACAATGAAGGCTCTTCTCCTGGTGGATTTCAAATGGACAATAGGTCCATGTGGAACTATCAGGTATATGCCCTCAGATGCCCTCAGTGACTGGGCAGGTTGGTAAGGGAGAAGGCGCTATCTCGGTAGCAAGTAGGCCACCAGTGCAGTTCCCTTAGCAAAGGAGTCGCATGCTGGAAAGGAGCAGCTCCCGACAAGAACATGATGAGACTGTACATCAGAATGGGCATCCCATTCAGTGTGGCTGGGCTTGGTCCTCACTTGGCTGGAATGTTGAACTTCTTAATACATGGATCTCAACCCACTTTCAGCCCAAGGGCCAAATTCCATTTTGAAGAAGTTCTTGGAGGGCGCATTTCAGTAGTGGGCAGGGCTGAAGGCATAATGGGTGGTGCCAAACTATTTCATCTTAAAGCTCTTCCTGCCTAAGCCTTAGGAGAGGCATTTCAGCCTTTTTAGAATGAGGAGAAAACTTCACAAAAGCTAGGAAAACCCCTAACAAGTGACAGTCAAAGGAAAGAGGATGGAGTCAGGGGGAGGGGATGTGGTCACTGAAGGAACCTCAGAGGGCCAGATTCAGACCTAGGATGGGCTGGATGTTGCCCCTGGATCTGAATATCTGCACCCCTGTATTAATGCAACCCAATATATCCTTTCAATTTCATTCTAGCAAGTATTCATGTGCATGGATATCCTTGCCAAGACTGGGGCATCTATTGATATGCCTGCCAGCGTGAGCCTGTCCCTTCATAAGTGGGAAATCCTGGGAGGATAGAAGTTGGGCAGCCTGAGAACTATGGATAGACAAACCAGTCTATTTCTGGCTCATCTCACTTTCATAGCTATTCACTCATTAGTGTTTTCCGTCCTGTCTCTGCATTAATCAGTATTTCCTTCAAAAATGCATCTAAATAAATGTATCATCGTTCAAAATGTGCAGTTTTTAATTTGCCTTGATATGTTTCTTTTCGGTCAAGGGATGCGACAAAACTCTAGGAAGGAGCAGAAACCAGTGGATAATGAAGTTCTAGGATGCACTTTAGTTGGAAAGGTGCAGATCAGGCCAGTCCACTTTGGAATTCACAAAGTTCGAATCCCTTGAGTAGCTCTAGTGAGACCAAGAGTAAAATCAGACAAAACCCAACATGTGCAAATTCAATTGAAGTCAGTAGTACTTATGCGTATTAATGTGTACTTATGCAACCTTGCAATAGGGGTTAGATGCACTTAGCTTTTTCTGGATTGTATCCAAATGACCATAATATAGGCCAGAGTAAGAGGCAGTGGCGGAAATGAAATATTAAATTATAGCATTAAGTATAAGGTCCTCCAATGGCAAAGTGACCACCAACATCATGAAGTATGAGAGAACTGATCCATAAAACCTAGCAGTCCATGAAATTATTCATTTAGAAGGTGTCCACTGTAGCCTTGACGGATACCGAATGCAGACATAACAATTCATTTTAAAACACTTTACTTTTTGCATAATAGACTGCCTCCCTTCCATTTCTTTATACAGATGTAATTATAAGATACGTAGCATCTAATTCAGAATACCAGAAGATAAGAAACTGTGTTGTCTTTGGATATGATGCAGCCAAAAATAAGCACTTTCAGGGCTTACTGGTTTCATGGGAATGATTAGCACTGCAATTGCAGATGTCTCTATTCAAAAGTAAGTCCAATTACATTTAGTGGGGCTTACTCCTAGGTAAATGGGTACAGGACCACACCATTTATTTATTTATTTATTCATTTATTTATAGCATTTTTATCCATTTTTATCCGTGGAGTCAAAAAGTCTCCATGGGCAGCGTACAGTCAATAACAACAGGGCTGTCCTTGGCTTTAGGCATGCAGTCTAAAAGATATGACATAAAACCACAAAGGAATGAGGAGAATAGAGGATCAAGGAAAAGAGGAACTACACCAGCTGCATCTTCAAAGTCATGACAAAGAAAAAAGGGGTATACTGGTAGAAGGGGAGGGGAAGTGGGGGCTGGCTTATGAGGAATCCTCCAGTCTCCTGCCCTCCCACTCCCTGACACCTCAGCTAGATGGGTGAAGAAGCCCATCTAGCTGAAATGCAGACCAGGCAGTTCACAGAGTTGAAGGGCGCAGCTGCCTCTGCTCCTGCTCTGCATTGGATGGCCACGGGCCTCTGAGTTCAGAGGCTTACGGCCTTCTTCATATTCCATTTTTGAGATTTCAGCAGGGATTGTCAACTGAATGTCATAACACCAACACCAACAATATTCTGAGGAAGCTGAATTCTGCACCCATTACTACATCAAACTCATTTCCTGCTTTCCCACGGAATTGTGGTATACCAGTCCTAAGCTCAGGTTGTTACAATTCTCTGAAGCAAGATATTAGGCAGGGAAAGTAAGGATGTTGTAAGCACTACACATGTGCATAGTTCGACGTCCTCCTCTTTTTGTTTGTTTGCAGTTGGTGGATGTGAAATGACCAAACCCCCCCCCCCCCCCCCTACTCAATCAGATGATGAAAATCACTGCTGATATTCCATTATTTCTGCTGGATCTTTGCACTTCTGTTGTCTGCGGAAACATTTTGGTGCATTGCAAGTTTTCCAGCTTATTACAGCTGCAAAACATGCACACATGTTCCTAGCATCATCCCCTAAAGCCCAGAACACACGTCTTTGGGGAAGGGCTTTTGTGGCATAGTGTCAGTAATGTAATAGCTGTAATAACAAGAAAACCTTGAATTGAACTTAACACAAGCTGAAGGGGGAAATGCTTTTGTCTCCAGCAGCATCCAGAAGAGTTTGGATGTCAACAACAATAATTGAACACTGATCTGTATTCCAGCCCCCCCCCCCCCACTTTACACTAAGAGATTCTGCCTTGGGCCAATTCAGAGGTTCACAAACACATGTTGGAATGCAAATCCTGATCCTAACTTTTTTGAGGGACGTACTAAAAGGAAGGACACCGAATGGCCATTGAAATGCATTGGGTCATTCCGAATGGCCATAGGAAAGCATTGGAGATTCTTAGGGATCATCTACAAATCAAAATACTCAAATGAGATAAACATTTATTTTTCATACAAAACAACACAGAATCAAAATAAAAACTACCAGAGAAGTTTTAGGGAACAACTCCTATGACTCCCCAACACAGTGATTTCTAGGGATCATCTCCAAATTCAAAAAGAAAACGGAATGCTATAAACAGATGCTGAAGTCAGTTTTGTACAATGCTTTCTTAGCACCGGTTTTAAAAGACTCACATATGAGGAGGAAGATTTGCAACAAACTGCCAAAACTTATTTCCGTCATTCCTGTAGGAGGTATGATCCCTCAGACTGGCCCCTCCTTGCGAATAGCTACATCAGGTACTATTTGGAATGCCTGTAGGAAAGCATTGGGCTGTAACAGGTACCCCACAGAAAAGAGTGGAAGACCCCAAACTCCTCTTGGAGGTTCAATATAGTACCCTAAGCATCCTGCCAGTGTCTACCTGAAGTATGCTCCCTCGGAATTGCCCCCTCCATGCGCACTGCCACATATCAGATGTTCTTCCGAATGGCCATAGTAAAGCATTGGGCTGTAGCAGGTACCCCACAGGAAAGCGTAGAAGCCCCCAAACTCCTCATGGAGGTTCAAAATAGTGCCCTAGGCATCCTGTCAGTGTCTACCTAAAGTATGCTCCAATGGAATTGGCCCCTCCTCGCGCACGGCCACATATCAGGTGTTCTTCCGAATGGCCATAGCAAAGCATTGGGCTGTAACAGGTACCCCACAGGAAAGCGTAGAAGCCCCCAAACTCCTCATGGAGGTTCAAAATAGTTCACTAGGCATCCTGTCAGTGTCTACCTAAAGTATGCTCCAATGGAATTGCCCCCTCCTCGCGCATGGCCACATATAAGATGTTCTTCCGAATGGCCATAGGAAAGCATTGGGCTGTAACAGGTACCCCACAGAAAAGAATGGGAGCCCACCAAACGCCTCATGGAGGTTCAAAATAGTACCCTAGGCATCCTGTCAGTGTCTACCTAAAGTATGCTCCAATGGAGTTGGCCCCTCCTCGCGCACGGCCACACATCAGGTGTTCTTCCGAATGGCCATAGCAAAGCATTGGGCTGTAACAGGTACCCCACAGAAAAGCGTAGAAGCCCCCAAACTCCTCATGGAGGTTCAAAATAGTACCCTAGGCGTCCTGTCAGTATCTACCTAAAGTATGCTCCAATGAAATTGCCCCCTCCATGCGCACGGCCACATATCAGGTGTTCTTCCGAATGGCCATAGCAAAGCATTGGGCTGTAGCAGGTACCCCACAGGAAAGCGTAGAAGCCCCCAAACTCCTCATGGAGGTTCAAAATAGTACCCTAGGCATCCTATCAGTGTTACCTGAAGTATGCTCCCTCGGAATTGCCCCCTGCATGCGCACGGCCACATATCAGATGTTCTTCCGAATAGCCATAGCAAAGCATTGGGCTGTAACAGGTACCCCACAGGAAAGCGTAGAAGCCATCAAACTCCTCTTGGAGGTTCAAAATAGTACCCTAGGCATCCTGTCAGTGTTACCTGAAGTATGCTCCCTCGGAATTGCCCCCTGCATGCGCACGGCCACATATCAGCTGTTCTTCCGAATGGCCATAGCAAAGCATTGGGCTGTAACAGGTACCCCACAGGAAAGCGTAGAAACCCCCAAACTCCTCATGGAGGTTCAAAATAGTACCCTAGGCATCTTGTCAGTGTCTACCTAAAGTATGCTCCAATGGAATTGTCCCCTCCATGCGCACGGCCACATATCAGATGTTCTTCCGAATGGCCATTGGAAAGCATTGGCCTGTAGCAGGTACCCCACAGGAAAGCGTAGAAGCCCCCAAACTCCTCATGGAGGTTCAAAATAGTACCCTAGGCATCCTGTCAGTGTCTACCTAAAGTATGCTCCAATGGAATGGCCCCCTCCTCGCGCATGGCCACATATAAGATGTTCTTCCGAATGGCCATAGGAAAGCATTGGGCTGCAACAGGTACCCCACAGAAAAGAATGGGAGCCCACCAAACGCCTCATGGAGGTTCAAAATAGTACCCTAGGCATCCTGTCAGTGTCTACCTAAAGTATGCTCCAATGGAATTGGCCCCTCCTCGCGCACGGCCACACATCAGGTGTTCTTCCGAATGGCCATAGCAAAGCATTGGGCTGTAACAGGGACCCCACAGGAAAGAGTAGAAGCCCCCAAACTCCTCATGGAGGTTCAAAATAGTACCCTAGGCATCCTGTCAGTGTCTACCTAAAGTATGCTCCAATGGAATTGCCCCCTCCATGCGCCCGGCCACATATCAGATGTTCTTCCGAATGGCCATAGCAAAGCATTGGGCTGCAGCAGGTACCCCACAGGAAAGCGTAGAAGCCCCCAAACTCCTCATGGAGGTTAAAAATAGTACACTAGGCATCCTGTCAGTGTTACCTGAAGTATGCTCCCTCGGAATTGCCCCCTGCATGCGCACGGCCACATATCAGATGTTCTTCCGAATGGCCATAGCAAAGCATTGGGCTGTAACAGGTACCCCACAGGAAAGCGTAGAAGCCCCCAAACTCCTCATGGAGGTTCAAAATAGTACCCTAGGCATCTTGTCAGTGTCTACCTAAAGTATGCTCCAATGGAATTGCCCCTCCTCGCGCACGGCCACATATAAGATGTTCTTCCGAATGGCCATTGGAAAGCATTGGCCTGTAGCAGGTACCCCACAGGAAAGCGTAGAAGCCCCCAAACTCCTCATGGAGGTTCAAAATAGTACCCTAGGCATCCTGTCAAGTGTCTACCTAAAGTATGCTGCAATGGAATTGCCCCCTCCTCGCGCACGGCCACACATCAGGTGTTCTTCCGAATGGCCATAGCAAAGCATTGGGCTGTAACAGGTACCCCACAGGAAAGAGTAGAAGCCCCCAAACTCCTCATGGAGGTTCAAAATAGTACCCTAGGCAACCTGTCAGTGTCTACCTAAAGTATGCTCCAATGGAATTGCCCCCTCCTCGCGCACGGCCACATATAAGATGTTCTTCCGAATGGCCATAGCAAAGCATTGGGCTGTAACAGGTACCCCACAGGAAAGAGTAGAAGCCCCCTAACTCCTCATGGAGGTTCAAAATAGTACCCTAGGCATCCTGTCAGTGTCTACCTAAAGTATGCTCCAATGGAATTGCCCCCTCCTCGCGCACGGCCACACATCAGGTATTCTTCCGAATGGCCATAGCAAAGTATTGGGCTGTAACAGGTACCCCACAGGAAAGCGTAGAAGCCCCCAAACTCCTCATGGAGGTTCAAAATAGTACCCTAGGCATCCTGTCAGTGTCTACCTAAACTATGCTCCAATGGAATTGGCCCCTCCTCGCGCACGGCCACACATCAGGTGTTCTTCCGAATGGCCATTGGAAAGCATTGGCCTGTAGCAGGTACCCCACAGGAAAGCGTAGAAGCCCCCAAACTCCTCATGTAGGTTCAAAATAGTACCCTAGGCATCCTGTCAGTGTCTACCTAAAGTATGCTCCAATGGAATTGCCCCCTCCTCGCGCACGGCCACACATCAGGTGTTCTTCCGAATGGCCATAGCAAAGCATTGGGCTGTAACAGGTACCCCACAGGAAAGCGTAGAAGCCCCCAAACTCCTCATGGAGTTCAAAATAATACCCTCGGCATCCTGTCAGTGTCTACCTAAAGTATGCTCCAATGGAATTGCCCCCTCCTCGCGCACGGCCACACATCAGGTGTTCTTCCGAATGGCCATAGCAAAGCATTGGGCTGTAACAGGTACCCCACAGGAAAGCGTAGAAGCCCCCAAACTCCTCATGGAGGATCAAAATAGTGCCCTAGGCATCCTGTCAGTGTCTACCTATAGTATGCTCCAATGGAATTGGCCCCTCCTCGCGCACGGCCACATATCAGGTGTTCTTCCGAATGGCCATAGCAAAGCATTGGGCTGTAACAGGTACCCCACAGGAAAGCGTAGAAGCCCCCAAACTCCTCATGGAGGTTCAAAATAGTTCACTAGGCATCCTGTCAGTGTCTACCTAAAGTATGCTCCAATGGAATTGGCCCCTCCTCGCGCACGGCCACACATCAGGTGTTCTTCCGAATGGCCATAGCAAAGCATTGGGCTGTAACAAGTACCCCACAGGAAAGCGTAGAAGCCCCCAAACTCCTCATGGAGGTTCAAAATAGTACACTAGGCATCCTGTCAGTGTTACCTGAAGTATGCTCCCTCGGAATTGCCCCCTCCATGCGCACTGCCACATATCAGATGTTCTTCCGAATGGCCATAGCAAAGCATTGGGCTGTAGCAGGTACCCCACAGGAAAGCGTAGAAGCCCCCAAACTCCTCATGGAGGTTCAAAATAGTACCCTAGGCATCCTGTCAGTGTTACCTGAAGAATGCTCCCTCGGAATTGCCCCCTGCATGCGCACGGCCACATATCAGATGTTCTTCCGAATGGCCATAGCAAAGCATTGGGCTGTAACAGGTACCCCACAGGAAAGCGTAGAAGCCCCCAAACTCCTCATGGAGTTCAAAATAGTACCCTCGGCATCCTGTCAGTGTCTACCTAAACTATGCTCCAATGGAATTGGCCCCTCCTCGCGCACGGCCACACATCAGGTGTTCTTCCGAATGGCTATTGGAAAGCATTGGCCTGTAGCAGGTACCCCACAGGAAAGCGTAGAAGCCCCCAAACTCCTCATGGAGGTTCAAAATAGTACCCTAGGCATCCTGTCAGTGTCTACCTAAAATATGCTCCAATGGAATTGCCCCCTCCTCGCGCACGGCCACACATCAGGTGTTCTTCCGAATGGCCATAGCAAAGCATTGGGCTGTAACAGGTACCCCACAGGAAAGCGTAGAAGCCCCCAAACTCCTCATGGAGGTTCAAAATAGTGCCCTAGGCATCCTGTCAGTGTCTACCTAAAGTATGCTCCAATGGAATTGCCCCCTCCTCGCGCACGGCCACATATCAGGTGTTCTTCCGAATGGCCATAGCAAAGCATTGGGCTGTAACAGGTACCCCACAGGAAAGCGTAGAAGCCCCCAAACTCCTCATGGAGGTTCAAAATAGTTCACTAGGCATCCTGTCAGTGTCTACCTAAAGTATGCTCCAATGGAATTGCCCCCTCCATGCGCACGGCCACATATCAGATGTTCTTCCGAATGGCCATTGGAAAGCATTGGCCTGTAGCAGGTACCCCACAGGAAAGCGTAGAAGCCCCCAAACTCCTCATGGAGGTTCAAAATAGTACCATAGGCATCCTGTCAGTGTCTACCTCAAGTATGCTCCAATGGAATGGCCCCCTCCTCGCGCATAGCCACATATAAGATGTTCTTCCGAATGGCCATAGGAAAGCATTGGGCTGTAACAGGTACCACACAGAAAAGAATGGGAGCCCACCAAACGCCTCATGGAGGTTCAAAATAGTACCCTAGGCATCCTGTCAGTGTCTACCTAAAGTATGCTCCAATGGAATTGGCCCCTCCTCGCGCACGGCCACACATCAGGTGTTCTTCCGAATGGCCATAGCAAAGCATTGGGCTGTAACAGGTACCCCGCAGGAAAGAGTAGAAGCCCCCAAATTCCTCATGGAGGTTCAAAATAGTACCCTAGGCATCCTGTCAGTGTCTACCTAAAGTATGCTCCAATGGAATTGCCCCCTCCTCGCGCACGGCCACACATCAGGTGTTCTTCCGAATGGCCATAGCAAAGCATTGGGCTGTAACAGGTACCCCACAGGAAAGCGTAGAAGCCCCCAAACTCCTCATGGAGGTTCAAAATAGTACACTAGGCATCCTGTCAGTGTTACCTGATGTATGCTCCCTCGGAATTGCCCCCTCCATGCGCACGGCCACATATCAGATGTTCTTCCGAATGGCCATCGCAAAGCATTGGGCTGTAGCAGGTACCCCACAGGAAAGCGTAGAAGCCCCCAAACTCCTCATGGAGGTTCAAAATAGTACCCTAGGCATCCTGTCAGTGTTACCTGAAGAATGCTCCCTCGGAATTGCCCCCTGCATGCGCACGGCCACATATCAGATGTTCTTCCGAATGGCCATAGCAAAGCATTGGGCTGTAACAGGTACCCCACAGGAAAGAGTAGAAGCCCCCAAACTCCTCATGGAGGTTCAAAATAGTACCCTAGGCAACCTGTCAGTGTCTACCTAAAGTATGCTCCAATGGAATTGCCCCCTCCTCGCGCACGGCCACATATAAGATGTTCTTCCGAATGGCCATAGCAAAGCATTGGGCTGTAACAGGTACCCCACAGGAAAGAGTAGAAGCCCCCTAACTCCTCATGGAGGTTCAAAATAGTACCCTAGGCATCCTGTCAGTGTCTACCTAAAGTATGCTCCAATGGAATTGCCCCCTCCTCGCGCACGGCCACACATCAGGTATTCTTCCGAATGGCCATAGCAAAGTATTGGGCTGTAACAGGTACCCCACAGGAAAGCGTAGAAGCCCCCAAACTCCTCATGGAGGTTCAAAATAGTACCCTAGGCATCCTGTCAGTGTCTACCTAAACTATGCTCCAATGGAATTGGCCCCTCCACGCGCACGGCCACACATCAGGTGTTCTTCCGAATGGCCATTGGAAAGCATTGGCCTGTAGCAGGTACCCCACAGGAAAGCGTAGAAGCCCCCAAACTCCTCATGTAGGTTCAAAATAGTACCCTAGGCATCCTGTCAGTGTCTACCTAAAGTATGCTCCAATGGAATTGCCCCCTCCTCGCGCACGGCCACACATCAGGTGTTCTTCCGAATGGCCATAGCAAAGCATTGGGCTGTAACAGGTACCCCACAGGAAAGCGTAGAAGCCCCCAAACTCCTCATGGAGTTCAAAATAATACCCTCGGCATCCTGTCAGTGTCTACCTAAAGTATGCTCCAATGGAATTGCCCCCTCCTCGCGCACGGCCACACATCAGGTGTTCTTCCGAATGGCCATAGCAAAGCATTGGGCTGTAACAGGTACCCCACAGGAAAGCGTAGAAGCCCCCAAACTCCTCATGGAGGATCAAAATAGTGCCCTAGGCATCCTGTCAGTGTCTACCTATAGTATGCTCCAATGGAATTGGCCCCTCCTCGCGCACGGCCACATATCAGGTGTTCTTCCGAATGGCCATAGCAAAGCATTGGGCTGTAACAGGTACCCCACAGGAAAGCGTAGAAGCCCCCAAACTCCTCATGGAGGTTCAAAATAGTTCACTAGGCATCCTGTCAGTGTCTACCTAAAGTATGCTCCAATGGAATTGGCCCCTCCTCGCGCACGGCCACACATCAGGTGTTCTTCCGAATGGCCATAGCAAAGCATTGGGCTGTAACAAGTACCCCACAGGAAAGCGTAGAAGCCCCCAAACTCCTCATGGAGGTTCAAAATAGTACACTAGGCATCCTGTCAGTGTTACCTGAAGTATGCTCCCTCGGAATTGCCCCCTCCATGCGCACGGCCACATATCAGATGTTCTTCCGAATGGCCATAGCAAAGCATTGGGCTGTAGCAGGTACCCCACAGGAAAGCGTAGAAGCCCCCAAACTCCTCATGGAGGTTCAAAATAGTACCCTAGGCATCCTGTCAGTGTTACCTGAAGAATGCTCCCTCGGAATTGCCCCCTGCATGCGCACGGCCACATATCAGATGTTCTTCCGAATGGCCATAGCAAAGCATTGGGCTGTAGCAGGTACCCCACAGGAAAGCGTAGAAGCCCCCAAACTCCTCATGGAGGTTCAAAATAGTACCCTAGGCATCCTGTCAGTGTTACCTGAAGAATGCTCCCTCGGAATTGCCCCCTGCATGCGCACGGCCACATATCAGATGTTCTTCCGAATGGCCATAGCAAAGCATTGGGCTGTAACAGGTACCCCACAGGAAAGCGTAGAAGCCCACAAACTCCTCATGGAGTTCAAAATAGTACCCTCGGCATCCTGTCAGTGTCTACCTAAACTATGCTCCAATGGAATTGGCCCCTCCTCGCGCACGGCCACACATCAGGTGTTCTTCCGAATGGCTATTGGAAAGCATTGGCCTGTAGCAGGTACCCCACAGGAAAGCGTAGAAGCCCCCAAACTCCTCATGGAGTTCAAAATAATACCCTCGGCATCCTGTCAGTGTCTACCTAAAGTATGCTCCAATGGAATTGCCCCCTCCTCGCGCACGGCCACACATCAGGTGTTCTTCCGAATGGCCATAGCAAAGCATTGGGCTGTAACAGGTACCCCACAGGAAAGCGTAGAAGCCCCCAAACTCCTCATGGAGGATCAAAATAGTGCCCTAGGCATCCTGTCAGTGTCTACCTATAGTATGCTCCAATGGAATTGGCCCCTCCTCGCGCACGGCCACATATCAGGTGTTCTTCCGAATGGCCATAGCAAAGCATTGGGCTGTAACAGGTACCCCACAGGAAAGCGTAGAAGCCCCCAAACTCCTCATGGAGGTTCAAAATAGTTCACTAGGCATCCTGTCAGTGTCTACCTAAAGTATGCTCCAATGGAATTGGCCCCTCCTCGCGCACGGCCACACATCAGGTGTTCTTCCGAATGGCCATAGCAAAGCATTGGGCTGTAACAAGTACCCCACAGGAAAGCGTAGAAGCCCCCAAACTCCTCATGGAGGTTCAAAATAGTACACTAGGCATCCTGTCAGTGTTACCTGAAGTATGCTCCCTCGGAATTGCCCCCTCCATGCGCACGGCCACATATCAGATGTTCTTCCGAATGGCCATAGCAAAGCATTGGGCTGTAGCAGGTACCCCACAGGAAAGCGTAGAAGCCCCCAAACTCCTCATGGAGGTTCAAAATAGTACCCTAGGCATCCTGTCAGTGTTACCTGAAGAATGCTCCCTCGGAATTGCCCCCTGCATGCGCACGGCCACATATCAGATGTTCTTCCGAATGGCCATAGCAAAGCATTGGGCTGTAACAGGTACCCCACAGGAAAGCGTAGAAGCCCACAAACTCCTCATGGAGTTCAAAATAGTACCCTCGGCATCCTGTCAGTGTCTACCTAAACTATGCTCCAATGGAATTGGCCCCTCCTCGCGCACGGCCACACATCAGGTGTTCTTCCGAATGGCTATTGGAAAGCATTGGCCTGTAGCAGGTACCCCACAGGAAAGCGTAGAAGCCCCCAAACTCCTCATGGAGGTTCAAAATAGTACCCTAGGCATCCTGTCAGTGTCTACCTAAAATATGCTCCAATGGAATTGCCCCCTCCTCGCGCACGGCCACACATCAGGTGTTCTTCCGAATGGCCATAGCAAAGCATTGGGCTGTAACAGGTACCCCACAGGAAAGCGTAGAAGCCCCCAAACTCCTCATGGAGGTTCAAAATAGTGCCCTAGGCATCCTGTCAGTGTCTACCTAAAGTATGCTCCAATGGAATTGCCCCCTCCTCGCGCACGGCCACATATCAGGTGTTCTTCCGAATGGCCATAGCAAAGCATTGGGCTGTAACAGGTACCCCACAGGAAAGCGTAGAAGCCCCCAAACTCCTCATGGAGGTTCAAAATAGTTCACTAGGCATCCTGTCAGTGTCTACCTAAAGTATGCTCCAATGGAATTGCCCCCTCCATGCGCACGGCCACATATCAGATGTTCTTCCGAATGGCCATTGGAAAGCATTGGCCTGTAGCAGGTACCCCACAGGAAAGCGTAGAAGCCCCCAAACTCCTCATGGAGGTTCAAAATAGTACCATAGGCATCCTGTCAGTGTCTACCTCAAGTATGCTCCAATGGAATGGCCCCCTCCTCGCGCATAGCCACATATAAGATGTTCTTCCGAATGGCCATAGGAAAGCATTGGGCTGTAACAGGTACCCCACAGAAAAGAATGGGAGCCCACCAAACGCCTCATGGAGGTTCCAAATAGTACCCTAGGCATCCTGTCAGTGTCTACCTAAAGTATGCTCCAATGGAATTGGCCCCTCCTCGCGCACGGCCACACATCAGGTGTTCTTCCGAATGGCCATAGCAAAGCATTGGGCTGTAACAGGTACCCCGCAGGAAAGAGTAGAAGCCCCCAAATTCCTCATGGAGGTTCAAAATAGTACCCTAGGCATTCTGTTAGTGTCTACCTAAAGTATGCTCCAATGGAATTGCCCCCTCCTCGCGCACGGCCACACATCAGGTGTTCTTCCGAATGGCCATAGCAAAGCATTGGGCTGTAACAGGTACCCCACAGGAAAGCGTAGAAGCCCCCAAACTCCTCATGGAGGTTCAAAATAGTACACTAGGCATCCTGTCAGTGTTACCTGATGTATGCTCCCTCGGAATTGCCCCCTCCATGCGCACGGCCACATATCAGATGTTCTTCCGAATGGCCATCGCAAAGCATTGGGCTGTAGCAGGTACCCCACAGGAAAGCGTAGAAGCCCCCAAACTCCTCATGGAGGTTCAAAATAGTACCCTAGGCATCCTGTCAGTGTTACCTGAAGAATGCTCCCTCGGAATTGCCCCCTGCATGCGCACGGCCACATATCAGATGTTCTTCCGAATGGCCATAGCAAAGCATTGGGCTGTAACAGGTACCCCACAGGAAAGAGTAGAAGCCCCCAAACTCCTCATAGAGGTTCAAAATAGTACCCTAGGCATCCTGTCAGTGTCTACCAAAAGTATGCTCCAATAGAATTGCCCCCTCCTCGCGCACGGCCACATATAAGATGTTCTTCCGAATGGCCATAGCAAAGCATTGGGCTGTAACAGGTACCCCACAGGAAAGAGTAGAAGCCCCCTAACTCCTCATGGAGGTTCAAAATAGTACCCTAGGCATCCTGTCAGTGTCTACCTAAAGTATGCTCCAATGGAATTGCCCCCTCCTCGCGCACGGCCACACATCAGGTATTCTTCCGAATGGCCATAGCAAAGTATTGGGCTGTAACAGGTACCCCACAGGAAAGCGTAGAAGCCCCCAAACTCCTCATGGAGGTTCAAAATAGTACCCTAGGCATCCTGTCAGTGTCTACCTAAACTATACTCCAATGGAACTGGCCCCTCCTCGCGCACGGCCACACATCAGGTGTTCTTCCGAATGGCCATTGGAAAGCATTGGCCTGTAGCAGGTACCCCACAGGAAAGCGTAGAAGCCCCCAAACTCCTCATGGAGGTTCAAAATAGTACCCTAGGCATCCTGTCAGTGTCTACCTAAAGTTTGCTCCAATGGAATTGCCCCCTCCTCGCGCACGGCCACACATCAGGTGTTCTTCCGAATGGCCATAGCAAAGCATTGGGCTGTAACAGGTACCCCACAGGAAAGCGTAGAAGCCCCCAAACTCCTCATGGAGGTTCAAAATAGTACACTAGGCATCCTGTCAGTGTTACCTGAAGTGTGCTCCCTCGGAATTGCCCCCTCCATGCGCACGGCCACATATCAGATGTTCTTCCGAATGGCCATAGCAAAGCATTGGGCTGTAGCAGGTACCCCACAGGAAAGCGTAGAAGCCCCCAAACTCCTCATGGAGGTTCAAAATAGTACCCTAGGCATCCTGTCGGTGTTACCTGAAGAATGCTCCCTCGGAATTGCCCCCTGCATGCGCACGGCCACATATCAGATGTTCTTCCGAATGGCCATAGCAAAGCATTGGGCTGTAACAGGTACCCCACAGGAAAGAGTAGAAGCCCCCAAACTTCTCATGGAGGTTCAAAATAGTACCCTAGGCATCCTGTCAGTGTCTACCTAAAGTATGCTCCAATGGAATTGCCCCCTCCTCGCGCACGACCACATATAAGATGTTCTTCCGAATGGCCATAGCAAAGCATTGGGCTGTAACAGGTACCCCACAGGAAAGAGTAGAAGCCCCCTAACTCCTCATGGAGGTTCAAAATAGTACCCTAGGCATCCTGTCAGTGTCTACCTAAAGTATGCTCCAATGGAATTGCCCCCTCCTCGCGCACGGCCACACATCAGGTATTCTTCCGAATGGCCATAGCAAAGTATTGGGCTGTAACAGGTACCCCACAGGAAAGCGTAGAAGCCCCCAAACTCCTCATGGAGGTTCAAAATAGTACCCTAGGCATCCTGTCAGTGTCTACCTAAAGTATGCTCCAATGGAATTGGCCCCTCCTCGCGCACGGCCACACATCAGGTGTTCTTCCGAATGGCCATTGGAAAGCATTGGCCTGAAGCAGGTACCCCACAGGAAAGCGTAGAAGCCCCCAAACTCCTCATGGAGGTTTAAAATAGTACACTAGGCATCCTGTCAGTGTCTACCTAAAGTATGCTCCAATGGAATTGCCCCCTCCTCGCGCACGGCCACACATCAGGTGTTCTTTCGAATGGCCATAGCAAAGCATTGGGCTGTAACAGGTACCAAACAGGAAAGCGTAGAAGCCCCCAAATTCCTCATGGAGGTTCAAAATAGTACCCTAGGCATTCTGTCAGTGTCTACCTAAAGTATGCTCCAATGGAATTGCCCCCTCCTCGCGCACGGCCACACATCAGGTGTTCTTCCGAATGGCCATAGCAAAGCATTGGGCTGTAACAGGTACCCCACAGGAAAGCGTAGAAGCCCCCAAACTCCTCATGGAGGTTCAAAATAGTACACTAGGCATCCTGTCAGTGTTACCTGATGTATGCTCCCTCGGAATTGCCCCCTCCATGCGCACGGCCACATATCAGATGTTCTTCCGAATGGCCATCGCAAAGCATTGGGCTGTAGCAGGTACCCCACAGGAAAGCGTAGAAGCCCCCAAACTCCTCATGGAGGTTCAAAATAGTACCCTAGGCATCCTGTCAGTGTTACCTGAAGAATGCTCCCTCGGAATTGCCCCCTGCATGCGCACGGCCACATATCAGATGTTCTTCCGAATGGCCATAGCAAAGCATTGGGCTGTAACAGGTACCCCACAGGAAAGAGTAGAAGCCCCCAAACTCCTCATAGAGGTTCAAAATAGTACCCTAGGCATCCTGTCAGTGTCTACCAAAAGTATGCTCCAATAGAATTGCCCCCTCCTCGCGCACGGCCACATATAAGATGTTCTTCCGAATGGCCATAGCAAAGCATTGGGCTGTAACAGGTACCCCACAGGAAAGAGTAGAAGCCCCCTAACTCCTCATGGAGGTTCAAAATAGTACCCTAGGCATCCTGTCAGTGTCTACCTAAAGTATGCTCCAATGGAATTGCCCCCTCCTCGCGCACGGCCACACATCAGGTATTCTTCCGAATGGCCATAGCAAAGTATTGGGCTGTAACAGGTACCCCACAGGAAAGCGTAGAAGCCCCCAAACTCCTCATGGAGGTTCAAAATAGTACCCTAGGCATCCTGTCAGTGTCTACCTAAACTATACTCCAATGGAACTGGCCCCTCCTCGCGCACGGCCACACATCAGGTGTTCTTCCGAATGGCCATTGGAAAGCATTGGCCTGTAGCAGGTACCCCACAGGAAAGCGTAGAAGCCCCCAAACTCCTCATGGAGGTTCAAAATAGTACCCTAGGCATCCTGTCAGTGTCTACCTAAAGTTTGCTCCAATGGAATTGCCCCCTCCTCGCGCACGGCCACACATCAGGTGTTCTTCCGAATGGCCATAGCAAAGCATTGGGCTGTAACAGGTACCCCACAGGAAAGCGTAGAAGCCCCCAAACTCCTCATGGAGGTTCAAAATAGTACACTAGGCATCCTGTCAGTGTTACCTGAAGTGTGCTCCCTCGGAATTGCCCCCTCCATGCGCACGGCCACATATCAGATGTTCTTCCGAATGGCCATAGCAAAGCATTGGGCTGTAGCAGGTACCCCACAGGAAAGCGTAGAAGCCCCCAAACTCCTCATGGAGGTTCAAAATAGTACCCTAGGCATCCTGTCGGTGTTACCTGAAGAATGCTCCCTCGGAATTGCCCCCTGCATGCGCACGGCCACATATCAGATGTTCTTCCGAATGGCCATAGCAAAGCATTGGGCTGTAACAGGTACCCACAGGAAAGAGTAGAAGCCCCCAAACTTCTCATGGAGGTTCAAAATAGTACCCTAGGCATCCTGTCAGTGTCTACCTAAAGTATGCTCCAATGGAATTGCCCCCTCCTCGCGCACGACCACATATAAGATGTTCTTCCGAATGGCCATAGCAAAGCATTGGGCTGTAACAGGTACCCCACAGGAAAGAGTAGAAGCCCCCTAACTCCTCATGGAGGTTCAAAATAGTACCCTAGGCATCCTGTCAGTGTCTACCTAAAGTATGCTCCAATGGAATTGCCCCCTCCTCGCGCACGGCCACACATCAGGTATTCTTCCGAATGGCCATAGCAAAGTATTGGGCTGTAACAGGTACCCCACAGGAAAGCGTAGAAGCCCCCAAACTCCTCATGGAGGTTCAAAATAGTACCCTAGGCATCCTGTCAGTGTCTACCTAAAGTATGCTCCAATGGAATTGGCCCCTCCTCGCGCACGGCCACACATCAGGTGTTCTTCCGAATGGCCATTGGAAAGCATTGGCCTGAAGCAGGTACCCCACAGGAAAGCGTAGAAGCCCCCAAACTCCTCATGGAGGTTTAAAATAGTACACTAGGCATCCTGTCAGTGTCTACCTAAAGTATGCTCCAATGGAATTGCCCCCTCCTCGCGCACGGCCACACATCAGGTGTTCTTTCGAATGGCCATAGCAAAGCATTGGGCTGTAACAGGTACCAAACAGGAAAGCGTAGAAGCCCCCAAACTCCTCATGGAGGTTCAATATAGTACACTAGGCATCCTGTCAGTGTTACCTGAAGTATGCTCCCTTGGAATTGCCCCCTCCATGCGCACGGCCACATATCAGGTGTTCTTCCGAATGGCCATAGCAAAGCATTGGGCTGTAACAGGTACCCCATAGGAAAGCGTAGAAGCCCCCAAACTCCTCATGGAGGTTCAAAATAGTACACTAGGCATCCTGTCAGTGTTACCTGAAGTATGCTCCCTTGGAATTGCCCCCTCCATGCGCACGGCCACATATCAGATGTTCTTCCGAATGGCCATAGCAAAGCATTGGGCTGTAGCAGGTACCCCACAGGAAAGAGTAGAAGCCCCCAAACTCCTCATGGAGGTTCAAAATAGTACCCTAGGCATCCTGTCAGTGTTACCTGAAGAATGCTCCCTCGGAATTGCCCCCTGCATGCGCACGGCCACATATCAGATGTTCTTCCGAATGGCCATAGCAAAGCATTGGGCTGTAACAGGTACCCCACAGGAAAGAGTAGAAGCCCCCAAACTTCTCATGGAGGTTCAAAATAGTACCCTAGGCATCCTGTCAGTGTCTACCTAAGGTATGCTCCAATGGAATTGCCCCCTCCTCGCGCACGGCCACGTATAAGATGTTCTTCCGAATGGCCATAGCAAAGCATTGGGCTGTAACAGGTACCCCACAGGAAAGAGTAGAAGCCCCCTAACTCTTCACGGAGGTTCAAAATAGTACCCTAGGCATCCTGTCAGTGTCTTCCTAAAGTATGCTCCAATGGAATTGCCCCCTCCTCGCGCACGGCCACACATCAGGTATTCTTCCGAATGGCCATAGCAAAGTATTGGGCTGTAACAGGTACCCCACAGGAAAGCGTAGAAGCCCCCAAACTCCTCATGGAGGTTCAAAATAGTACCCTAGGCATCCTGTCAGTGTCTACCTAAAGTATGCTCCAATGGAATTGGCCCCTCCTCGCGCACGGCCACACATCAGGTGTTCTTCCGAATGGCCATTGGAAAGCATTGGCCTGAAGCAGGTACCCCACAGGAAAGCGTAGAAGCCCCCAAACTCCTCATGGAGGTTCAAAATAGTACCCTAGGCATCCTGTCAGTGTCTACCTAAAGTATGCTCCAATGGAATTGCCCCCTCCTCGCGCACGGCCACACATCAGGTGTTCTTCCGAATGGCCATAGCAAAGCATTGGGCTGTAACAGGTACCGCACAGGAAAGGGTAGAAGCCCCCAAACTCCTCATGGAGGTTCAAAATAGTACACTAGGCATCCTGTCAGTGTTACCTGAAGTATGCTCCCTCGGAATTGCCCCCTCCATGCGCACGGCCACATATCAGATGTTCTTCCGAATGGCCATAGCAAAGCATTGGGCTGTAACAGGTACCCCACAGGAAAGCGTAGTAGCCCCCAAACTCCTCATGGAGGTTCAAAATAGCACCCTAGGCATCCTGTCAGTGTCTACCTAAAGTATGCTCCAATGGAATTGCCCCCTCCATGCGCACGGCCACATATCAGATGTTCTTCCGAATGGCCGTTGCAAAGCATTGGGCTGTAACAGGTACCCCACAGGAAAGCGTAGAAGGCCCCAAACTCCTCATGGAGGTTCAAAATAGTACACTAGGCATCCTGTCAGTGTTACCTGAAGTATGCTCCCTCGGAATTGCCCCCTCCTCACGCACGGCCACATATCAGGTGTTCTTCCGAATGGCCATTGGAAAGCATTCGGTGGTAACCGGTACCCCACAGAAAAGAGTAGAATACCCCAAACTCCTCATGGAGGTTCAAAATACAACCCTAAGCAACTGTTCAGTGTCTACCTAAAGTATGCTCCTTCGAATTGGCCCCTCCTCGCGCACGGCCACAGATCAGGTGTTCTTCCGAATTGCCATAGGAAAGCATTGGGCTGTAACAGGTACCCCACAAAAAAGAGTGGAGAAGATTTGGGGAAAATTCTGAAAAGTTTCCTTTTATTTTTAGAATATAAGAAAAGAAAAACCTCAGGAATTCCATGAAAGTTTTTTTCGCCATGAAAGGGGCTTCCATTTTTCTGCCTCATTCTCAGGACATTTGATAAGTTATATTGAATGTTTGTTCGTGGCAATTTTGACCTTACCTAAGCAATATTGGGTGGCTGAGGGTACTGAACCAAACCCATGAAAATTCCTCCGTAATTTCTTTTCTATCATATTGAATGTGAATGTTTTAAATATTTGAGGGAGAATTTTTCAGCACAGCACTAGTTTAAAAGGCTTCATGCTATACCCCGTAGTAGTCTGCTAAGAAAGTATGTCCATAGGTCTACTAGTAACCACAAGGCTACTGAATTCACCGGGAAGAAACAGGCTTGTATTAAAGTAGGTAATGGGAATTGTGGCAGTTCTAAAATTCTAGGGAACAGTTTAGAAAATCCCTGGCCCATGTCAAGGTGGGCCCCTCTAACACCACCCCTGCTGACTTTCAAAGTGAAAACAAGGGCTGTACTAACAGAAACATTATGTGAGGAGATACTTCTTCCTTTGTTTATTAAAAGCACAATCTGTAACATATAGTGGTTAAACAAATTATAAAAAATATACTTGCATAAAAAAGTTTGTACATGCAGGATTTTTATTTAAGTAAGTGCTGTTTATAGTATTACAGGCCTGTCAACGTGGGTCCAACTAACACCACCCCTGCTGATTTCCAAAGTAAAAATGTTGACTGTACCAACAGAAACATAAGGTGGGGAGATACTTTCTTTATTTCTTAACATTGCAACTTGTTAGAGATAGTGGTTATACTAATGATGAAAATCTACTTACAGGAAATATTTCCTACATGAAGGAGTATTAAAGTTAGTGCAGTTTACAGTGATACAGGCTTGTTTAGCACCCCTATGAAGTCATTATGCTCATTCATTCTCATTTTTGTTTGGTGAAGAAAGCTCTACATAATCAACACACAGGTATAGCAATGGCTACCAATAACCCATATATAACTGGACAGTTCACTGATCTTCCAATTGCAGAAGTTTTCAAAATACTTTCTGGGAAAAACAAAAACGAAGAAAAGGTCATGTCTATGCCTCCAATATTACCCAAGGGAGGGGAGGTATTTCTTTATCAATCTTCTTCTGATGATCCAAAGCATGAAATGGATTTCCGTTTTGATCAATATAGATGGGTTTCAAAAGGATCCAATCAGAATAGTCGCAGAAACAACTTACCAGAAGTCATGAAAAGGTACTATTATTTGAAAGATCCTAATGGCTCAGAGAAACAAACACTTCCTGGATTTAAGAAGCATGTCTATTGTCTCCGTAAATCAACCCAGTCTAAAAAACTATATATCATTCATTACATAGGAAATGAAAGCTTGTATCATCCATCTGCACATGGGAATGCAGTGACATCTAGGAGACCCTATATTCCATCAATGAAACATACAATTACCAAAATAGAAAATGCTGTAAAGACTTTGAAGGCACCTGCAAGAGCATACAGTCATGTTTTGGGAGCAAAAACAGTATCCACTGAACATATTGCTGTTGACCGTCCAAGAAATTTGAAGCAAGTTCAAAATGTAAGTTATATACAAAGGAAGGGGAAACAAATATCCAATGATGAATATTTTGCTTTGGTGGAACTGTCCACCCAGATTGATGGGTTTATTACAAGACTACAAATAGTTCCAGAATTTATTGTTTCATTTGGACATCCTAGTATCATACAAGAAGCAAATAAACTTATCTCTTTGTCAAATCAAGATAGCTCTTTACCACAGTTGATTTCATATGATACAACATTTAGCCTAGGTGATTTCTATTTATCACCTTTGGTAATGAGAAATGTTATTCTGAAGGATGATCCAATATTCCCAGTTGCTTTTTTGCTGCATTCACATAAGTTCATGAAGGATCACGAGGAGTTTTTGGGTAACATCATTGATAAATTAGATGTCAGCAAAATGACAGGAATTCCATTTGTAACTGATAGGGAGAGGGGTATTGTGAGGGCAATTGAAAAGAGATTCCCACAGATTAAAAATGTACACTGCACCAATCATATCCTAAGAGATGTGACCACATGGTTAAAGAGTCATGGAGGGACAAAAGAAGACATTAAGGTTTTAAGAGACCATCTCAGGCAACTCATAGATTCTAAATCTTTACAAGAATATTCTGAGAAATATGAAAAATTCCACCAGTTGTGGAGCTACTCATTCAAAGAATACTTTGATAAGTACCTGAAAGATGAAATACCAGAACATGCTGCAACTTTTGTCACAAATGTATTTGCTGTGTTTAGGAAAGACAAAACAGCAACTAACAATATAAGTGAAAGTTTCAACAAAATGATAAAAGATGAAGTGGGATGGAAAGAATTACCAGCTGATACCATGGCCCTTGCAATGTACCACATGCAATGTTACTTTCATCTGGAATTTGAGAGGGCATACTGTGGCTTAGGGAAATATGAACTGAAAGAAAAATTTGCATTTCTTAGAAAAAATGCAGCAAATGTTCATTTCCCTCAGTTCTATCAGCTGGAAAAAATAATCGAACAGATAAAAAACAGTGGTTCCACTCCAGTACAATGGGTAGAGAAGAAGCCAAACTACAGAATGACTCAGAAGGCTATTGCACAATATGTTGTAGACTCTGGTGGTGTTTGTCTTTGTGCTCAAGCTTCAACTTTCACTGTGCGAGATGTTCATGGTTCCAAGGTGCAAGCTGTTAAAATGGTTCCTAAGCCTGTCTGCTCTTGTATTAGTACAGGACTTTGCTATCATATGATTGCAGTACAAATGTCAATTGGCTACACAGACATTGAGGATAAACAGTCCTATTCATTGTCTATGCTAATGAAAAGAAAAAGAGGAAGATCACAGAAATCAGGAAGAAAGAAACCCAGGGTTGAAGATTTTGACTACACTGTTTACCCAGCACCAGACTCTGCACTCAGTATAACCAAGGATGCCATGAAAGCTATGTCAGACATGACAGTGGATTTTCCTGCTTCTGAGTTTGAAGACATTCTAGAGGGACAGGCATCTCCATGGGAATCAATGGCAGTAGATGAATGTCAAAAAGTCAACACACTTCCCTTGGAGACAGGACCTTGGAACTCAACACCTACTGAAGCTCAGTTACAAACCATGAAAAAAGGGAAGCCAGGACTGATGACATCACTGGAACCAGGAAAATGGCTTTGTGATGCGGTAATAGAAGAAGCCATAATGAACTTTGTATGTGAGAAAAAACTCACCAGCAAGATCTTAATTTGCCCAGTATATATATATCAGAGTGTGGCAAGATGTAACTATGATATGTTTTACCGGTTCCTTGACCGCAAAACAGCATTGAATCATGACCTTCTAATTGTTCCTTACAACACAGATACAATTGGCTCTGGACAGCACTGGTGCCTTGGTGTCATTGTTTTTAATGAAAAAAAGGTCATCATTGTAGATTCATGTATAAATCGAGCACGTGCCAAAGAGAATGGAAAAGTACTCCTTTCCATTGCGGCTGCATGCCATCAGTTGGCTGGGATTTCATTTCATGGAACAGCATGGGCAATGCTGCTGTGCAGTGATGCAATGCAACAATCGAACACCTATGATTGTGGGGTCTTTACAGTTCTGAATGCCTACTCTGTGGTGTCTGGCCAGGAATGCTTACATATCATAAGTTCATATGCTCGCACATGGATTGGAGTGAATGTGGTAAAGCACAGCATGTGATCTTGCAGGAGAATTCATTGGAGGACACCTATCCTGAGGAAAAGTTATAGAAAAATGCATGGAAAACTAATGGAAACGGAAAGTGAGGTCACATTACAAGCACAACCATTAGTTCAGTACTTACTAAAATTAGTGGATTCACATGAAAGTGTTTTGTCTACCTGTCCTGCACCATCATGCCTTGGTAGTACTGCACCAGACAAATTAGTCTTTTGTATTGTGTGCAGACGTTGGTTCCATGTTACTTGCTGCAAAGACAGAACCACAGAACTTCCACCATATTTTATATGCACAGGATGCAGTCCTCAATAAGGTAAAATTGGGTCTCTTGAAGCTTTTAATACATTTGGTATTTTTAGTAAGGTTACCACATAGTCTTTCCTTGACCATGAAAGTGTGATCCTGTGCCTAGCATATAACAGTCATTGTTTCTCCTGCCCCCCTCCGAACTTCATGGATGAAGTCATTTGCCCAAAGGTATGGTATTTGCTAGGGATGTGCACTGACCCCCCGGATCGGATCGGATAGCGGATCGGAATCGGACCTGGGGGGTCGGATCGGATCGGATCGGATCGGAGGCTGGTCGGATCGGATCGGACCAGATGTCCGATCCGGATCGGACGCCATTTTGAATGCTTTTTCCCATAGCCAAGTATTGTTTTACAAAAACGCCTATAACTTTTTCATTTTTAAAGATAGAAGGATGAAACTTGGGCACATTGTAGACTGGTTAGGGATAGTTATCTGTGAGAAATTTCAGAAAGATTGGTGCATACATTTTGTGGCAATTAATTTTTTAATAAATACCCAGGAATGCCTATAACTTTGTCATTTTTAAAGTTACACACATGAAACTTTGCCACATTGTAGGGGGTACCTTGGGACCTATGTGTGTGAAATTTCAGAAACGTAGGTGCTTGTCTTGTGTGGCAATTAATTTTTAGAAAAATGGGTAGTAGTGGGGTAAATACAGTTACGCCTCCCATTTTTTTATTTTTGAAGATACAAACAGGAAACTTGGGCACATTACAGGTACCACTTGCCTTGATATGTGTGTGAAATTTCAGAAACATTGGAGCTTTCCTTGTGTGGCAATTAATTTTTGAAACAATGAGGAAAGAAACACCTATAACTTTGTCATTTTTAAAGTTACACACATGAAACTTTGCCACATTGTAGGTGGTACCTTGGGACCCATGTGTGTGAAATTTCGGAAACGTAGGTGCTTGCCTTGTGTGGCAATTAATTTTTTAATAAATACCCAGGAATGCCTATAACTTTGTCATTTTTAAAGTTACACACATGAAACTTTGCCACATTGTAGGCGGTACCTTGGGACCTATGTGTGTGAAATTTCGGAAACGTAGGTGCTTGCCTTGTGTGGCAATTAATTTTAGAAAATGGGTAGTGGTGGGGTAAATACAGTTACGCCTCCCACTTTTTTATTTTTGAAGATACAAACAGGAAACATGGGCACATTACAGGTACCACTTGGCTTGATATGTGTGTAAAATTTCAGACAGCTGGGTCCAGGCATGTGGTGGCAAGGTATTTTTGAAACAATGAGGAAAGAAACGCCTATAACTTTTTTATTTTAAAAGTTAGAAGTCTGAACGTTGCTCACTTTGTAGATGGGTTAGGGGTAGATATGTGTCAGAAATTTCAGAATTATAGGTCCAGGCATTTGATGGCTATGGAATTTTTAAATTACATGTTTCAAAAAAATTTCTACAGAGGCCAGGTCTTCCCCTCCCGCTTCCCGCGAAGAAAAGGAAACACTCTCTCGTCTCGATCCCTTTGATCCTTGCTAGTAGTATCCATTACAGGGCTCGTGTTTCCTTTCCTACTTTCACTTTTCAAGCAGAACGGCTGAGCCTAGCTGAGTTTTGCAGCCATGCGTGCAAGGAAGGATCACTCTGGTCTCGATCCCTTTGATCCTTGGTAGTATCCATTACAGGGCTCGTGTCTGCTTTCACTTTGTACTCAAGCAGACATGAGCCCTGTAATGGATACTACCAAGGATCAAAGGGATCGAGACCAGAGTGATCCTTCCTTGCACGCATGGCTGCAAAACTCAGCTAGGCTCAGCCGTTCTGCTTGAAAAGTGAAAGTAGGAAAGGAAACACGAGCCCTGTAATGGATACTACTAGCAAGGATCAAAGGGATCGAGACGAGAGAGTGTTTCCTTTTCTTCGCGGGAAGCGGGAGGGGAAGACCTGGCCTCTGTAGAAATTTTTTTGAAACATGTAATTTAAAAATTCCATAGCCATCAAATGCCTGGACCTATAATTCTGAAATTTCTGACACATATCTACCCCTAACCCATCTACAAAGTGAGCAATGTTCAGACTTCTAACTTTTAAAATAAAAAAGTTATAGGCGTTTCTTTCCTCATTGTTTCAAAAATACCTTGCCACCACATGCCTGGACCCAGCTGTCTGAAATTTTACACACATATCAAGCCAAGTGGTACCTGTAATGTGCCCATGTTTCCTGTTTGTATCTTCAAAAATAAAAAAGTGGGAGGTGTAACTGTATTTACCCCACCACTACCCATTTTTCTAAAATTAATTGCCACACAAGGCAAGCACCTACGTTTCCGAAATTTCACACACATAGGTCCCAAGGTACCGCCTACAATGTGGCAAAGTTTCATGTGTGTAACTTTAAAAATGACAAAGTTATAGGTGTTTCTTTCCTCATTGTTTCAAAAATTAATTGCCACACAAGGAAAGCTCCAATGTTTCTGAAATTTCACACACATATCAAGGCAAGTGGTACCTGTAATGTGCCCAGGTTTCCTGTTTGTATCTTCAAAAATAAAAAAATGGGAGGCGTAACTGTATTTACCCCACTACTACCCATTTTTCTAAAAATTAATTGCCACACAAGACAAGCACCTACGTTTCTGAAATTTCACACACATAGGTCCCAAGGTACCCCCTACAATGTGGCAAAGTTTCATGTGTGTAACTTTAAAAATGACAAAGTTATAGGCATTCCTGGGTATTTATTAAAAAATTAATTGCCACAAAATGCATGCACCAATATTTCTGAAATTTCTCACAGATAACTACCCCTAACCAGTCTACAATGTGCCCAAGTTTCATCCTTCTATCTTTAAAAATGAAAAAGTTATAGGCTTTTTTGTAAAACAATACTTGGCTATGGGAAAAAGCATTCAAAATGGCGTCCGATCCGGATCGGACCTCATCGGATCGGATCGGATCGGATCGGAGGTTGTCCGGATCGGATCGGATCGGATTTTCCCGATTTTGGGTCGGATCGGATTCGGATCGTGGATCGGATCCGATCCGATGCACACCCCTAGTATTTGCCAGCTGGCACAGTTCTGGAGATGGGGATGGAGTGTGCCTGATTGGGCTGTAGTTGAACTTTGAGGGGGAGGTTGTGGATCCATTATTTTCAAGAAGACAATTACTTGCCTATTGACAGTATGGTTTCAGTAAGGGAACAGGAAGAGTGCAAGATAGCACACACACATTGTGCATGTAACCTTCCACACCACTATGAAGTCTAAAGGCAAGAGATAATTCACAGAAAGACCAGGAAATTTTCTCCCCTCAATTGTTCTCTACATCCAGTTAAGTACAGAGCATTCTCCATTGCAACATCTGTGCTAAGAGCACAACAAATAGCATGAGCTTTGGTGATGGCTTTCCCACTCCATGAGTGGAGTTCTTATGTAAGGTGAATGTGTGAAAACTCTGTGTACTACTAACCCTCAGGAATCATTTGCATATGTGTATGCTCTCACTGTGCACACAAATGAAATGGAGGATTGAAGTCCTTCTGTAAATATGAAACCCCAAACATAGCTCTCTCTGAGCTCCATCACACTAGCAATTTAGTGCACTCCTCCCATGCTTGGTGTGCGATTTGGCAGCACGGTACTCTTCCCCAGCCTATCCTAGAATGCTAAAAGGCTGGATTATTTTTCCTAAGCACATTTATTGCGCCCTAAGCCTATGTGTAGTTTTAAAGGAACTGGGGGTTTGAATGAATTGCATCAGGTCCTGGCAGGGAAAAGGGATCTCTCCCAGCAGCGGGTCCAAGCCTCAATATAAAACCCAACCACTGCATCCCAGGCTCAAAAGCATTTCTTATAACCATACAATGCCTGAATGTCTGCAGAGACAGGATTGTACTCCCTTGATGCCCCCAAAGAGCCAGACTAAAGAGTCTTCCTCTTTTTGCCTGGCAGAAACACAGTCTGGTTGATGTGCTCATCTGACAGGACCTGACTGGAGGGAGAAAGAGAAGGGGAGGGAGGAGTGGAAGAGCAAACGAGCAAAGGAACAAAAGTGCGAAAGAGTTATGGTTAGGGTTAGGGTGAAAGGCTTGAAAGGGGTGAAAGGGTGAAAGGGGTCATAAGCTTGATGCGCTTTTGCATCAGAGGTACAGAAAACCTGCAGGCAAACCAGGGGGGAATTAGATGTGATGGAGCTCTCTACTGTATGTCTGTAATTAGGGATGTGCAGGGACCCCCCGGATCAGATCGGGACCCAGATCGGGACCTCCAATTTTGTCCTGTATCGGATCGGACAAAATCGGAGGCCCCCCGGACTGGATCGGGCCCGATCCCGATCCAAAAATCGGACATCCGATTTTTGGATCGGCCGCCATTTTTGTTTTTCCCATAGACTTGCATTGGGGAAAAGAAAGCTTTCTTCCAATGCAACTCTATGGGGGAAAAATGGCGGCGGATGGGTGACTGGGAGCCTGACTCCCCCCTCCCTGTCCCTCCCCACCTGCGGTTACTTCCCGGGGCCATCTGCGGGCGCCTGTGGGTGCCCAGGGATGCCCCCAGCAGGTAACCCCCCCTCACGGTTCACCTTACCTGCCGGGGTCATCCTCTGCCATCCGCTGCCGCCCAGGCGGCAGCGGATGGCAGCGGACGGCCCCAGCAGGTAAGCCCCCCCTCACGCTCCTCCTTACCTGCTGGGGCGTCCTCTTCCTTCACCTGCCGGAGATCTACTGAGAACTAGGCTTCATGGCCTAGTCCTCAGTAGAGTGCCAGGTGATGATCTCATCACCTGGCGCTCTACTGAGTATAAGACCACGAAGCCTAGTTCTCAGTAGATCTCCGGCAGGTGAAGGAAGAAGATGCCCCAGCAGGTAAGAAGGGGCCCCTCCCCCCTCCCTCCTCACCTGGCCGGGCTGTCTGCTTCCATCGGCAGGTGCCTGCTGGCGCCCACCGATGGAAGCGGACAGTGCTCTCCTGTAAACTAGGCCACGAGGCCTAGTTTGCAGTAGTTTACAGCCAGCGATGGAGGAGGACGCCCCACCGAGTAAGCTCCCCCTCCCGCGATCTTCACCTGGCCAGGCTGTCCGCTTCCATGTCCGCTTCCATGGTTCCATGTCCCTTTCATGGTTTTAATTATACAGGGGGGCTCTCTTTTCACCTTTTTGCTCTCCTGTTATTGTGCCTGCCTCATCTTCTCCTTCCCCCTCCTCTTCATTGGTTCTCGTCAGGTGATGGAGGTGTGAGCCTTCCCCACTCGCTCTGGCTTTGTTGTCTAGCATTTTACCAATTCAACGTTTAATCGGCTGGGTGACGTTTCTGCAGCCAAGGAGGCAAGGAGGGTGGGGTTGGAGCAGCAAAAGCCCGTTCGACTGGCTCAGTTCGTTTGACATGGTGTGCTGGAGGAGAATTGCCCTGTACTCCTCTTTTGTCAGCAAGCACACGTTCAAAGCACATGACCCCAACAAAAGGAAAAAACCTAGGATAGCAATACGCGGGGGTGGAAGGACACTTAAATCCTGCATGGAGGAAATGAACCAGACTTTTCCCACTACAAAATAAGATGGAAAAGGGAGAGCAAGAGGTGGGGTGAGCGTAGGACAGGCAAAGCATCATGTGAGAACCGTGCTGCAAAAACACAAACTAGTCATTATGAGAGTGAGATAAAACGCTGGTGTGATGGAAACCTAACAGTCTTTGACTTAAGGTGTGTAAGGTAACAGCATGTGCTCTCTCTAGAGTTAAAATGAAAGGGGGATAAAAGTAGGGCTGTCACCGGATCCGGATCCTGAATCCATGTTGAATTGGGGTTATCCGAACCTCCGGATCCTGGATCTGATCTGGATCCAGTCACAACACTCCCTCTCGCTCTTCCCAGAATGTCCTCCCTCTCCCCACTTACCTGCTGCGTCATCATCACTGCTGCCACTACTTCCGCCGCTGCTTCTGTCCCCCCCCCCCATCTCAATGTGTCTGGCGAGAACCATGCCTCACAGCCTAGTTCTCATTAGGGCGTTGTATTTCCTGGTCACGCAGAGAGATCGGCGCGATCAGGAAATGCGGCACCCTAATGAGAACTAAGTCGCAAGGCCTGGTTCTCGCCAGACGCATTGAGATGATGGCAGGGGACAGAAGCAGCAGTGGAAGCAGTGGCAGTGGTGACAATGAGGCAGCAGGTAAGTGGGGAGAGTGGGGAGAGGGAGATCTTTCTGGGGAAAGTGGGAGGGAGTGCTGTGGACGTACCCAGATGGGATCCAGATAAGGCCTGATCCGAAATGGATCAGATTGGGCCTGATACGGATCTGACAGATCAGGATATGGATAAGATCAGGGGGTCCGTTCACAGCCCTAAAAATAATATAAGAATAGTCTGATGTCCAGAAAGACTTTTGTGGATGTGTAACCCCAGGGCCAGCATGAGACATTTTACAGCCTGAGAAGATGAAGATGGAAACCCTTCACCTTCCATGTATAAAAGTCAACTGTGCTGGAAGTTTAATCTTACTTCAGTATTGGGGACAGAATAGCATCCTCCATTGCACTTAAGGCAATGAGCTAGGTTAGGGGGCACAGAGTAGGCCACATGACACTCTGCTCTATCTTCCAACATTTCACTGTCATCTCCTGGCATTTCCTGCCTGAGGTGACTGTCTCAATCTGCCTAGTGTTAATGCTGACCCTGTGAGACACACAACGCATCACCCATTGAGACCCTCAACATGTTTTCATGCATACACGTACATGGGTTATCAGTAATTACCATACTTCACTGAATGTAAGACGCCATCGATTGTAAGACGCACCTAAATTTCAGGGCCACCAACAGGGAAAAAGCTTTGCGTCGATTTTAAGACACACCTTAATTTTAGCACCCCTTCCCTCCTCCCCACTCACCTCCATCGCCATCGCCCTTCCTCGCCATCGCCCTTCCACGCAGCTGCCAGCACTCACCTCGGTCTGGCAAGGCGTCATTCCCAGTAACAAGGCGAGCATTGCCAGTGGTGCAGAGCAGCGGCGGTGGCGGCAGCGAGGATGGGCGATGGCGATGAAGGGGAGGGGGGAGGGTTTGGGCCCCGCAAGTCCCTCCTTCCCTCTCCCCCATCCCTCTTAATTTGATTGCTGCCACCTCGGCCTGGCAAGGCATTGTTACTGGGTTCCCAGTAACGATCCCTTGCTAGGCCAAGGGTAGCATTGCCAGCGGTGTGGAGCAGAGGTGGCAGCAGCGAGGACGGGTGATGGTGATGGAGGTGAATGGGGGTGGGAGAGTTACGGCCCCGCAAGTCCCCCCTCGCAAGTCTCCCCTCCCCACTCACCTTGATCGCTGCTGCCTCGGCCTGGGAAGGCTTCAGTACTGGAAGGAGGCCGAGATCTTGTGAGATCTTGCGAGATCGCGGCCTCCTTCTCAGTACTGAAGCCTTCCCAGGCCAAGGCAGCAGCGATTAAGGTGAGTGGGGAGGGGGACTTCTGACTGGCCTTGTGGGGTCTGCTAGGGCAAGTCGCAGTGGGGGGGCATGCAGAGCCCTAATGCCGACTGCAAGACACCATCGATTCTAAGACACACCCCATTTTTACAGATGTAAACATGGAGAAAAAGTGTGTCTTAGAATCGATGATATACGGTATAAGGGATTTCTGTATTTTTACAAAAGCTATCTTATTTTTCCTGCTCTTAAAGGTGTACAAATATAGCACAATAAAGCAATAATATTTTGTAAGGGGGACATATAAGGAGACCAATCTGGGTAGTGCCATACATTACGTAAATTTAGAGTTCATACAAGTCAGTTAAAAATAAATTGTTTTGTTTCTCCTTTCAGGTGGTGTTGTCTCTCCATAAAGAAAGGTGATGCAATTGTGGTCATAGCACAGAAGAATCTGTATTCACAAAACAAATATATGCAGCCATATATTGATAAATAAAATTTATTTACATAACCTTTTGAATTGTCTAATTGGATGTGTTAAGTTCTAAGCTCTGCAAATATGCCATACACTGGATAGCTGGCTAAGGATGCCATGACACCTAGCGTTTCCTTAGATTTGGCAATCTCAAGCCAGGCTGCAATGATTAGAAATGGATAAGGTCCTTACAAAGCAGGTGATCCTGTAGAACAGGTAGTCAACCTGAGGCCTTCCAGATGTTTTATTGTAAACCTCCCAGCAGGCTATACCAAGAATGGAAACTAGCAAAGAGATAGGCAAAAAAATGTTTAAAGGACATCAAGCTGCCCGCCCCACTGTATGACAGGGAATATTGCTTAGACTAATGGGGCAGGATCTAATTTGACCAGCTATTTTACAACCTTTCACTTAGTGTTAAACACTTTCTAGAACACCAGAACGTAAAGCCGCATCAACCATATCAGAGAGGGAGTCCATGTGGAATCAATGGTACAGATTCCTAACACCACTGAATCAAATTGGGATGCTTGAGGTGTTCGTTGGCAATCCTTGCAGGTCCTACTCCTTTCTGAGGGGCTTCTAATATTGGTACAATGCATACAACTGGCAAATCCAAACGACACTTGATAATTATAGTCATGTGAAGGGAGGGGGCCAGACTGATGGAGGATGCATCAGGTTCGTGCACCTGGGATGTTATGTGTACTTCCTCTGTTAGTCATATGATCTTTGGGATTCTTAGAATGCTTAGGGTGCTAATTTGACCCTCCATAGCCAGTTTAGGGACTCCCGCCCTTTTCTATGAGGTGCTTGTCGAAGCCCAGTGCTTTCATATGGGTATTCTGAAGTGATGTGTCCGTACGCGAGGACGGGACCAGTCCGGAGGAGCATGCGTCAGGTATACACTAAAGAGATTCTTAGGGTTGTGTTTTGAACCTCCATGAGGCGTTTGGTGGGCTCCCATTCTTTTCTGTGGGGTACCTGTTACAGCCCAATGCTTTGCTATGGCCATTCGGAAGAACACCTGATATGTGGCCGTGCGCGAGGAGGGGGCAATTCCATTGGAGCATACTTTAGGTAGACACTGACAGGATGCCTAGGGTACTATTTTGAACCTCCATGAGGAGTTTGGGGGCTTCTACTCTTTCCTGTGGGGTACCTGTTAGAGCCCAATGCTTTGCTATGGCCATTCGGAAGAACATCTGATATGTGGCCATGCGCGAGGAGGGGGCAATTCCATTGGAGCATACTTTAGGTAGACACTGACAGGATGCCTAGGGTACTATTTTGAACCTTCATGAGGAGTTTGGGGGCTTCTACGCTTTCCTGTGGGGTACATGTTACAGCCCAATGCTTTGCTATGGCCATTCGGAAGAACACCTGATATGTGGCCGTGCGCGAGGAGGGGGCAATTCCGTTGGAGCATCCTTTAGGTAGTCACTGATAGGATGCCTAGGGTACTATTTTGAACCTCCATGAGGAGTTTGGGGGCTTCTAGACTTTTCTGTGGGGTACCTGCTACAGCCCAATGCACTGCTATGGCCATTCGGAAGAACACCTGATGTGTGGCCGTGCGCGAGGAGGGGGCAATTCCATTGGAGCATACTTTAGGTAGTCACTGACAGGATGCCTAGGGTACTATTTTGAACCTCTATGAGGAGTTTGGGGGCGTCTACTCTTTCCTGTGGGGTACCTGTTACAGACCAATGCTTTGCTATGGCCATTCGGAAGAACTTCTGACATGTGGCTGTGCGCGAGAAGGGCTCAATTCCAATGCAGCATCCTTTATGTAGACTCTGACAGGATGCCTAGTGTACTATTTTGAACCTCCATGAGGAGTTTGGGGGCTTCGACGCTTTCCTGTGGGGTACCTGTTACAGACCAATGCTTTGTTATGGCCATTCGGAAGAACATCTGATATGTGGCTGCAGCATGGAGGGGGCAATTCCGAGGGAGCATACTTCAGGTAGACACTGGCAGGATGCTTAGGGTACTATTTTGAACCTCCAAAGGAGTTTGGGGTCTTCCACTCTTTCCTGTGGGGTGCCTGTTACAGCCCAATGCTTTGCTATGGCCATTCGGAAGAACATCTGATATGTGGCCGTGCGCGAAGAGGGGGCAATTCCATTGGAACATACTTTGGGTAGTCACTGACAGGATGCCTAGGGTACTATTTTGAACCTCCATGAGGAGTTTGGGGGCTTCTACGCTTTCCTGTGGGGTACCTGCTACAGCCCAATGCTTTCCAATGGCCATTCGGCAGAACACCAGATATGTGGCCGTGCGCGAGGAGGGGGCAATTCCATTGGAGCATACTTTAGGTAGACACTGACAGGATGCCTAGGGTACTATTTTGAACCTCCATGAGGAGTTTGGGGGCTTCTACGCTTTCCTGTGGGGTACCTGTTACAGCCCAATGCTTTGCTATGGCCATTCGGAAGAACACCTGATATGTGGCCGGGCGCGAGGAGGGGGCAATTCCATTGGAGCATACTTTAGGTAGACACTGACAGGATGCCTAGTGTACTATTTTGAATCTCCATGAGGAGTTTGGGGGCTTCTACTCTTTCCTGTGGGGTACCTGTTAGAGCCCAATGCTTTCCTATGGCCATTCGGAAGAACGCCTGATGTGTGGCCGTGCGCGGGGAGGGGGCAATTCCATTGGAGCATACTTTAGGTAGACACTGACAGGATGCCTAGGGTACTATTTTGAACCTCCATGAGGAGTTTGGGGGCTTCTACGTTTTCCTGTGGGGTACCTGCTACAGCCCAATGCTTTCCAATGGCCATTCGGCAGAACACAAGATATGTGGCCGTGCGCGAGGAGGGGGCAATTCCATTGGAGCATACTTTAGGTAGACACTGACAGGATGCCTAGGGTACTATTTTGAACCTCCATGAGGAGTTTGGGGGCTTCTATGCTTTCCTGTGGGGTACCTGTTACAGCCCAATGCTTTGCTATGGCCATTCGGAAGAACATCTGATATGTGGCCGTGCGCGAGGAGGGGGCAATTCCATTGGAGCATACTTTAGGTAGACACTGACAGGATGCCTAGGGTACTATTTTGAACCTTCATGAGGAGTTTGGGGGCTTCTACGCTTTCCTGTGGGGTACATGTTACAGCCCAGTGCTTTGCTATGGCCATTCGGAAGAACACCTGATATGTGGCCGTGCGCGAGGAGGGGGCAATTCCGTTGGAGCATCCTTTAGGTAGTCACTGATAGGATGCCTAGGGTACTATTTTGAACCTCCATGAGGAGTTTCGGGGCTTCTAGACTTTTCTGTGGGGTACCTGTTACAGCCCAATGCTTTGCTATGGCCATTCGGAAGAACATCTGATATGTGGCCATGCGCGAGGAGGGGGCAATTCCATTGGAGCATACTTTAGGTAGACACTGACAGGATGCCTAGGGTACTATTTTGAACCTTCATGAGGAGTTTGGGGGCTTCTACGCTTTCCTGTGGGGTACATGTTACAGCCCAATGCTTTGCTATGGCCATTCGGAAGAACACCTGATATGTGGCCGTGCGCGAGGAGGGGGCAATTCCGTTGGAGCATCCTTTAGGTAGACACTGGCAGGATGCATAAGGTACTAATTTGAACCTCCAAGAGGAGTTTGGGGTCTTCCACTCTTTCCTGTGGGGTACCTGTTACAGCCCAATGCTTTGCTATGGCCATTGGGAAGAACACCTGATATGTGGCCGTGCGCGAGGAGGGGGCAATTCCGTTGGAGCATCCTTTAGGTAGTCACTGACAGGATGCCTAGGGTACTATTTTGAACCTCTATGAGGAGTTTGGGGGCTTCTACTCTTTCCTGTGGGGTACCTGTTACAGACCAATGCTTTGCTATGGCCATTCGGAAGAACTTCTGATATGTGGCTGTGCGCGAGAAGGGGTCAATTCCAATGCAGCATCCTTTATGTAGACACTGACAGGATGCCTAGTGTACTATTTTGAACCTCCATGAGGAGTTTCGGGGCTTCTACGCTTTCCTGTGGGGTACCTGTTACAGACCAATGCTTTGTTATGGCCATTCGGAAGAACATCTGATATGTGGCTGTAGCATGGAGGGGGCAATTCCGAGGGAGCATACTTCAGGTAGACACTGGCAGGATGCTTAGGGTACTATTTTGAACCTCCAAAGGAGTTTGGGGTCTTCCACTCTTTCCTGTGGGGTGCCTGTTACAGCCCAATGCTTTGCTATGGCCATTCGGAAGAACATCTGATATGTGGCCGTGCGCGAGGAGGGGGCAATTCCATTGGAGCATACTTTGGGTAGTCACTGACAGGATGCCTAGGGTACTATTTTGAACCTCCATGAGGAGTTTCGGGGCTTCTACGCTTTCCTGTGGGGTACCTCTTACAGCCCAATGCTTTGCTATGGCCATTCGGAAGAACACCTGATATGTGGCCGGGCGCGAGGAGGGGGCAATTCCATTGGAGCATACTTTAGGAAGACACTGACAGGATGCCTAGTGTACTATTTTGAACCTCCATGAGGAGTTTGGGGGCTTCTACTCTTTCCTGTGGGGTACCTGTTAGAGCCCAATGCTTTCCTATGGCAATTCGGAAGAACGCCTGATGTGTGGCCCTGCGCGGGGAGGGGGCAATTCCATTGGAGCATACTTTAGGTAGACACTGATAGGATGCCTAGGGTACTATTTTGAACCTCCATGAGGAGTTTGGGGGCTTCTACGTTTTCCTGTGGGGTACCTGCTATAGCCCAATGCTTTCCAATGGCCATTCGGCAGAACACCAGATATGTGGCCGTGCGCGAGGAGGGGGCAATTCCATTGGAGCATACTTTAGGTAGACACTGACAGGATGCCTAGGGTACTATTTTGAACCTCCATGAGGAGTTTGGGGGCTTCTACGCTTTCCTGTGGGGTACCTGTTACAGCCCAATGCTTTGCTATGGCCATTCGGAAGAACATCTGATATGTGGCCGTGCGCGAGGAGGGGGCAATTCCATTGGAGCATACTTTAGGTAGACACTGACAGGATGCCTAGGGTACTATTTTGAACCTTCATGAGGAGTTTGGGGGCTTCTACGCTTTCCTGTGGGGTACATGTTACAGCCCAGTGCTTTGCTATGGCCATTCGGAAGAACACCTGATATGTGGCCGTGCGCGAGGAGGGGGCAATTCCGTTGGAGCATCCTTTAGGTAGTCACTGATAGGATGCCTAGGGTACTATTTTGAACCTCCATGAGGAGTTTGGGGGCTTCTAGACTTTTCTGTGGGGTACCTGCTACAGCCCAATGCACTGCTATGGCCATTCAGAAGAACACCTGATGTGTGGCCGTGCGCGAGGAGGGGGCAATTCCATTGGAGCATACTTCAGGTAACACTGACAGGATGCCTAGGGTACTATTTTGAACCTCCATGAGGATTTTGGGGGCTTCTACGCTTTCCTGTGGGGTACCTGTTACAGACCAATGCTTTGTTATGGCCATTCGGAAGAACATCTGATATGTGGCTGTAGCATGGAGGGGGAATTCCGAGGGAGCATACTTTAGGTAGACACTGGCAGGATGCTTAGGGTACTATTTTGAACCTCCAAAGGAGTTTGGGGTCTTCCACTCTTTCCTGTGGGGTACCTGTTACAGCCCAATGCTTTCCAATGGCCATTCGGCAGAACACCAGATATGTGGCCGTGCGCGAGGAGGGGGCAATTCCATTGGAGCATACTTTAGGTAGACACTGACAGGATGCCTAGGGTACTATTTTGAACCTCCATGAGGAGTTTGGGGGATTCTACGCTTTCCTGTGGGGTACCTGTTACAGCCCAATGCTTTGCTATGGCCATTCGGAAGAACATCTGATATGTGGCCGTGCGCGAGGAGGGGGCAATTCCATTGGAGCATACTTTAGGTAGACACTGACAGGATGCCTAGGGTACTATTTTGACCCTTCATGAGGAGTTTGGGGGCTTCTTCTCTTTCCTGTGGGGTACCTGTTACAGCCCAATGCTTTCCTATGGCCATTCGGAAGAACACCTGATGTGTGGCCGTGCGCGAGGAGGGGCCAATTCCATTGGAGCATACTTTAGGTAGACACTGACAGGATGCCTAGTGTACTATTTTGAACCTCCATGAGGAGTTTGGGGGCTTCTACTCTTTCCTGTGGGGTACCTGTTACAGCCCAATGCTTTGCTATGGCCATTCGGAAGAACACCTGATATGTGGCCGTGCGCGAGGAGGGGGCAATTCCATTGGAGCATACTTTAGGTAGACACTGACAGGATGCCTAGGGTACTATGTTGAACCTCCATGAGGAGTTTGGGGGCTTCTACTTTTTCCTGTGGGGTACCTGTTACAGCCCAATGCTTTGCTATGGCCATTCGGAAGAACATCTGATATGTGGCCGTGCGCGAGGAGGGGGCAATTCCATTGGAGCATACTTTAGGTAGACACTGACAGGATGCCTAGGGTACTATTTTGACCCTTCAAGAGGAGTTTGGGGGCTTCTTCTCTTTCCTGTGGGGTACCTGTTACAGCCCAATGCTTTGCTACGGCCATTTGGAAGAACACCTGATGTGTGGCCGTGCGCGAGGAGGGGGCAATTCCATTGGAGCATACTTTAGGTAGACACTGATAGGATGCCTAGTGTACTATTTTGAACCTCCATGAGGAGTTTGGGGGCTTCTACTCTTTCCTGTGGGGTACCTGTTAGAGCCCAATGCTTTGCTATGGCCATTCGGAAGAACACCTGATGTGTGGCCGTGCGCGAGGAGGGGGCAATTCCATTGGAGCATTATTTATGTAGACACTGGCAGGATGCCTAGGATACTATTTTGAACCTCCATGAGGAGTTTGGGGGCTTCTACGCTTTCCTGTGGGGTACCTGTTACAGCCCAATGCTTTGCTATGGCCATTCGGAAGAATACCTGATGTGTGGCCGTGCGCGAGGAGGGGGCAATTCCATTGGAGCATACTTTAGGTAGACACTGACAGGATGCCTAGGGTACTATTTTGAACCTTCATGAGGAGTTTGGGGGCTTCTTCTCTTTCCTGTGGGGTACCTGTTACAGCCCAATGCTTTGCTATGGCCATTCGGAAGAACACCTGATGTGTGGCCGTGCGCGAGGAGGGGGCAATTCCATTGGAGCACACTTTAGGTAGACACTGACAGGATGCCTAGGGTACTATTTTGAAATTCCATGACGAGTTTGGGGGCTTCTACTCTTTCCTGTGGGGTACCTGTTACAGCCCAATGCTTTGCTATGGCCATTCGGAAGAACATCTGATATGTGGCCGTGCGCGAGGAGGGGGCTATTCCTTTGGAGCATCCTTTAGGTAGACACTGACAGGATGCCTAGTGTAGTATTTTGAACCTCCATGAGGAGTTTGGGGGCTTCTACGCTTTCCTGTGGGGTACCTGTTACAGCCCAATGCTTTGCTATGGCCATTCGGAAGAACACCTGATATGTGGCCGGGCGCGAGGAGGGGGCAATTCCATTGGAGCATACTTTAGGTAGACACTGACAGGATGCCTAGTGTACTATTTTGAATCTCCATGAGGAGTTTGGGGGCTTCTACTCTTTCCTGTGGGGTACCTGTTAGAGCCCAATGCTTTCCTATGGCCATTCGGAAGAACGCCTGATGTGTGGCCGTGCGCGGGGAGGGGGCAATTCCATTGGAGCATACTTTAGGTAGACACTGACAGGATGCCTAGGGTACTATTTTGAACCTCCATGAGGAGTTTGGGGGCTTCTACGTTTTCCTGTGGGGTACCTGCTACAGCCCAATGCTTTCCAATGGCCATTCGGCAGAACACCAGATATGTGGCCGTGCGCGAGGAGGGGGCAATTCCATTGGAGCATACTTTAGGTAGACACTGACAGGATGCCTAGGGTACTATTTTGAACCTCCATGAGGAGTTTGGGGGCTTCTACGCTTTCCTGTGGGGTACCTGTTACAGCCCAATGCTTTGCTATGGCCATTCGGAAGAACATCTGATATGTGGCCGTGCGCGAGGAGGGGGCAATTCCATTGGAGCATACTTTAGGTAGACACTGACAGGATGCCTAGGGTACTATTTTGAACCTTCATGAGGAGTTTGGGGGCTTCTACGCTTTCCTGTGGGGTACATGTTACAGCCCAGTGCTTTGCTATGGCCATTCGGAAGAACACCTGATATGTGGCCGTGCGCGAGGAGGGGGCAATTCCGTTGGAGCATCCTTTAGGTAGTCACTGATAGGATGCCTAGGGTACTATTTTGAACCTCCATGAGGAGTTTCGGGGCTTCTAGACTTTTCTGTGGGGTACCTGTTACAGCCCAATGCTTTGCTATGGCCATTCGGAAGAACATCTGATATGTGGCCATGCGCGAGGAGGGGGCAATTCCATTGGAGCATACTTTAGGTAGACACTGACAGGATGCCTAGGGTACTATTTTGAACCTTCATGAGGAGTTTGGGGGCTTCAACGCTTTCCTGTGGGGTACATGTTACAGCCCAATGCTTTGCTATGGCCATTCGGAAGAACACCTGATATGTGGCCGTGCGCGAGGAGGGGGCAATTCCGTTGGAGCATCCTTTAGGTAGACACTGGCAGGATGCATAAGGTACTATTTTGAACCTCCAAGAGGAGTTTGGGGTCTTCCACTCTTTCCTGTGGGGTACCTGTTACAGCCCAATGCTTTGCTATGGCCATTGGGAAGAACACCTGATATGTGGCCGTGCGCGAGGAGGGGGCAATTCCGTTGGAGCATCCTTTAGGTAGTCACTGACAGGATGCCTAGGGTACTATTTTAAACCTCTATGAGGAGTTTGGGGGCTTCTACTCTTTCCTGTGGGGTACCTGTTACAGACCAATGCTTTGCTATGGCCATTCGGAAGAACTTCTGATATGTGGCTGTGCGCGAGAAGGGGTCAATTCCAATGCAGCATCCTTTATGTAGACACTGACAGGATGCCTAGTGTACTATTTTGAACCTCCATGAGGAGTTTGGGGGCTTCTACGCTTTCCTGTGGGGTACCTGTTACAGACCAATGCTTTGTTACGGCCATTCGGAAGAACATCTGATATGTGGCTGTAGCATGGAGGGGGCAATTCCGAGGGAGCATACTTCAGGTAGACACTGGCAGGATGCTTAGGGTACTATTTTGAACCTCCAAAGGAGTTTGGGGTCTTCCACTCTTTCCTGTGGGGTGCCTGTTACAGCCCAATGCTTTGCTATGGCCATTCGGAAGAACATCTGATATGTGGCCGTGCGCGAAGAGGGGGCAATTCCATTGGAGCATACTTTGGGTAGTCACTGACAGGATGCCTAGGGTACTATTTTGAACCTCCATGAGGAGTTTGGGGGCTTCTACGCTTTCCTGTGGGGTACCTCTTACAGCCCAATGCTTTGCTATGGCCATTCGGAAGAACACCTGATATGTGGCCGGGCGCGAGGAAGGGGCAATTCCATTGGAGCATACTTTAGGAAGACACTGACAGGATGCCTAGTGTACTATTTTGAACCTCCATGAGGAGTTTGGGGGCTTCTACCCCTTCCTGTGGGGTACCTGTTAGAGCCCAATGCTTTCCTATGGCAATTCGGAAGAACGCCTGATGTGTGGCCCTGCGCGGGGAGGGGGCAATTCCATTGGAGCATACTTTAGGTAGACACTGACAGGATGCCTAGGGTACTATTTTGAACCTCCATGAGGAGTTTGGGGGCTTCTACGTTTTCCTGTGGGGTACCTGCTATAGCCCAATGCTTTCCAATGGCCATTCGGCAGAACACCAGATATGTGGCCGTGCGCGAGGAGGGGGCAATTCCATTGGAGCATACTTTAGGTAGACACTGACAGGATGCCTAGGGTACTATTTTGAACCTCCATGAGGAGTTTGGGGGCTTCTACGTTTTCCTGTGGGGTACCTGCTATAGCCCAATGCTTTCCAATGGCCATTCGGCAGAACACCAGATATGTGGCCGTGCGCGAGGAGGGGGCAATTCCATTGGAGCATACTTTAGGTAGACACTGACAGGATGCCTAGGGTACTATTTTGAACCTCCATGAGGAGTTTGGGGGCTTCTACGCTTTCCTGTGGGGTACCTGTTACAGCCCAATGCTTTGCTATGGCCATTCGGAAGAACATCTGATATGTGGCCGTGCGCGAGGAGGGGGCAATTCCATTGGAGCATACTTTAGGTAGACACTGACAGGATGCCTAGGGTACTATTTTGAACCTTCATGAGGAGTTTGGGGGCTTCTACTCTTTCCTGTGGGGTACCTGTTAGAGCCCAATGCTTTGCTATGGCCATTCGGAAGAACACCTGATGTGTGGCCGTGCGCGAGGAGGGGGCAATTCCATTGGAGCATTATTTATGTAGACACTGGCAGGATGCCTAGGATACTATTTTGAACCTCCATGAGGAGTTTGGGGGCTTCTACGCTTTCCTGTGGGGTACCTGTTACAGCCCAATGCTTTGCTATGGCCATTCGGAAGAATACCTGATGTGTGGCCGTGCGCGAGGAGGGGGCAATTCCATTGGAGCATACTTTAGGTAGACACTGACAGGATGCCTAGGGTACTATTTTGAACCTTCATGAGGAGTTTGGGGGCTTCTTCTCTTTCCTGTGGGGTACCTGTTACAGCCCAATGCTTTGCTATGGCCATTCGGAAGAACACCTGATGTGTGGCCGTGCGCGAGGAGGGGGCAATTCCATTGGAGCACACTTTAGGTAGACACTGACAGGATGCCTAGGGTACTATTTTGAAACTCCATGACGAGTTTGGGGGCTTCTACTCTTTCCTGTGGGGTACCTGTTACAGCCCAATGCTTTGCTATGGCCATTCGGAAGAACATCTGATATGTGGCCGTGCGCGAGGAGGGGGCTATTCCTTTGGAGCATCCTTTAGGTAGACACTGACAGGATGCCTAGTGTAGTATTTTGAACCTCCATGAGGAGTTTGGGGGCTTCTACGCTTTCCTGTGGGGTACCTGTTACAGCCCAATGCTTTGCTATGGCCATTCGGAAGAACACCTGATATGTGGCCGGGCGCGAGGAGGGGGCAATTCCATTGGAGCATACTTTAGGTAGACACTGACAGGATGCCTAGTGTACTATTTTGAATCTCCATGAGGAGTTTGGGGGCTTCTACTCTTTCCTGTGGGGTACCTGTTAGAGCCCAATGCTTTCCTATGGCCATTCGGAAGAACGCCTGATGTGTGGCCGTGCGCGGGGAGGGGGCAATTCCATTGGAGCATACTTTAGGTAGACACTGACAGGATGCCTAGGGTACTATTTTGAACCTCCATGAGGAGTTTGGGGGCTTCTACGTTTTCCTGTGGGGTACCTGCTACAGCCCAATGCTTTCCAATGGCCATTCGGCAGAACACCAGATATGTGGCCGTGCGCGAGGAGGGGGCAATTCCATTGGAGCATACTTTAGGTAGACACTGACAGGATGCCTAGGGTACTATTTTGAACCTCCATGAGGAGTTTGGGGGCTTCTACGCTTTCCTGTGGGGTACCTGTTACAGCCCAATGCTTTGCTATGGCCATTCGGAAGAACATCTGATATGTGGCCGTGCGCGAGGAGGGGGCAATTCCATTGGAGCATACTTTAGGTAGACACTGACAGGATGCCTAGGGTACTATTTTGAACCTCCATGAGGAGTTTGGGGGCTTCTACGCTTTCCTGTGGGGTACCTGTTACAGCCCAATGCTTTGCTATGGCCATTCGGAAGAACATCTGATATGTGGCCGTGCGCGAGGAGGGGGCAATTCCATTGGAGCATACTTTAGGTAGACACTGACAGGATGCCTAGGGTACTATTTTGAACCTTCATGAGGAGTTTGGGGGCTTCTACTCTTTCCTGTGGGGTACCTGTTAGAGCCCAATGCTTTGCTATGGCCATTCGGAAGAACACCTGATGTGTGGCCGTGCGCGAGGAGGGGGCAATTCCATTGGAGCATTATTTATGTAGACACTGGCAGGATGCCTAGGATACTATTTTGAACCTCCATGAGGAGTTTGGGGGCTTCTACGCTTTCCTGTGGGGTACCTGTTACAGCCCAATGCTTTGCTATGGCCATTCGGAAGAATACCTGATGTGTGGCCGTGCGCGAGGAGGGGGCAATTCCATTGGAGCATACTTTAGGTAGACACTGACAGGATGCCTAGGGTACTATTTTGAACCTTCATGAGGAGTTTGGGGGCTTCTTCTCTTTCCTGTGGGGTACCTGTTACAGCCCAATGCTTTGCTATGGCCATTCGGAAGAACACCTGATGTGTGGCCGTGCGCGAGGAGGGGGCAATTCCATTGGAGCACACTTTAGGTAGACACTGACAGGATGCCTAGGGTACTATTTTGAAACTCCATGACGAGTTTGGGGGCTTCTACTCTTTCCTGTGGGGTACCTGTTACAGCCCAATGCTTTGCTATGGCCATTCGGAAGAACATCTGATATGTGGCCGTGCGCGAGGAGGGGGCTATTCCTTTGGAGCATCCTTTAGGTAGACACTGACAGGATGCCTAGTGTAGTATTTTGAACCTCCATGAGGAGTTTGGGGGCTTCTACGCTTTCCTGTGGGGTACCTGTTACAGCCCAATGCTTTGCTATGGCCATTCGGAAGAACACCTGATATGTGGCCGGGCGCGAGGAGGGGGCAATTCCATTGGAGCATACTTTAGGTAGACACTGACAGGATGCCTAGTGTACTATTTTGAATCTCCATGAGGAGTTTGGGGGCTTCTACTCTTTCCTGTGGGGTACCTGTTAGAGCCCAATGCTTTCCTATGGCCATTCGGAAGAACGCCTGATGTGTGGCCGTGCGCGGGGAGGGGGCAATTCCATTGGAGCATACTTTAGGTAGACACTGACAGGATGCCTAGGGTACTATTTTGAACCTCCATGAGGAGTTTGGGGGCTTCTACGTTTTCCTGTGGGGTACCTGCTACAGCCCAATGCTTTCCAATGGCCATTCGGCAGAACACCAGATATGTGGCCGTGCGCGAGGAGGGGGCAATTCCATTGGAGCATACTTTAGGTAGACACTGACAGGATGCCTAGGGTACTATTTTGAACCTCCATGAGGAGTTTGGGGGCTTCTACGCTTTCCTGTGGGGTACCTGTTACAGCCCAATGCTTTGCTATGGCCATTCGGAAGAACATCTGATATGTGGCCGTGCGCGAGGAGGGGGCAATTCCATTGGAGCATACTTTAGGTAGACACTGACAGGATGCCTAGGGTACTATTTTGAACCTTCATGAGGAGTTTGGGGGCTTCTACGCTTTCCTGTGGCGTACATGTTACAGCCCAGTGCTTTGCTATGGCCATTCGGAAGAACACCTGATATGTGGCCGTGCGCGAGGAGGGGGCAATTCCGTTGGAGCATCCTTTAGGTAGTCACTGATAGGATGCCTAGGGTACTATTTTGAACCTCCATGAGGAGTTTCGGGGCTTCTAGACTTTTCTGTGGGGTACCTGTTACAGCCCAATGCTTTGCTATGGCCATTCGGAAGAACATCTGATATGTGGCCATGCGCGAGGAGGGGGCAATTCCATTGGAGCATACTTTAGGTAGACACTGACAGGATGCCTAGGGTACTATTTTGAACCTTCATGAGGAGTTTGGGGGCTTCAACGCTTCCCTGTGGGGTACATGTTACAGCCCAATGCTTTGCTATGGCCATTCGGAAGAACACCTGATATGTGGCCGTGCGCGAGGAGGGGGCAATTCCGTTGGAGCATCCTTTAGGTAGACACTGGCAGGATGCATAAGGTACTATTTTGAACCTCCAAGAGGAGTTTGGGGTCTTCCACTCTTTCCTGTGGGGTACCTGTTACAGCCCAATGCTTTGCTATGGCCATTGGGAAGAACACCTGATATGTGGCCGTGCGCGAGGAGGGGGCAATTCCGTTGGAGCATCCTTTAGGTAGTCACTGACAGGATGCCTAGGGTACTATTTTGAACCTCTATGAGGAGTTTGGGGGCTTCTACTCTTTCCTGTGGGGTACCTGTTACAGACCAATGCTTTGCTATGGCCATTCGGAAGAACTTCTGATATGTGGCTGTGCGCGAGAAGGGGTCAATTCCAATGCAGCATCCTTTATGTAGACACTGACAGGATGCCTAGTGTACTATTTTGAACCTCCATGAGGAGTTTGGGGGCTTCTACGCTTTCCTGTGGGGTACCTGTTACAGACCAATGCTTTGTTATGGCCATTCGGAAGAACATCTGATATGTGGCTGTAGCATGGAGGGGGCAATTCCGAGGGAGCATACTTCAGGTAGACACTGGCAGGATGCTTAGGGTACTATTTTGAACCTCCAAAGGAGTTTGGGGTCTTCCACTCTTTCCTGTGGGGTGCCTGTTACAGCCCAATGCTTTGCTATGGCCATTCGGAAGAACATCTGATATGTGGCCGTGCGCGAGGAGGGGGCAATTCCATTGGAGCATACTTTTGGTAGTCACTGACAGGATGCCTAGGGTACTATTTTGAACCTCCATGAGGAGTTTGGGGGCTTCTACGCTTTCCTGTGGGGTACCTCTTACAGCCCAATGCTTTGCTATGGCCATTCGGAAGAACACCTGATATGTGGCCGGGCGCGAGGAGGGGGCAATTCCATTGGAGCATACTTTAGGAAGACACTGACAGGATGCCTAGTGTACTATTTTGAACCTCCATGAGGAGTTTGGGGGCTTCTACTCTTTCCTGTGGGGTACCTGTTAGAGCCCAATGCTTTCCTATGGCAATTCGGAAGAACGCCTGATGTGTGGCCCTGCGCGGGGAGGGGGCAATTCCATTGGAGCATACTTTAGGTAGACACTGACAGGATGCCTAGGGTACTATTTTGAACCTCCATGAGGAGTTTGGGGGCTTCTACGTTTTCCTGTGGGGTACCTGCTATAGCCCAATGCTTTCCAATGGCCATTCGGCAGAACACCAGATATGTGGCCGTGCGCGAGGAGGGGGCAATTCCATTGGAGCATACTTTAGGTAGACACTGACAGGATGCCTAGGGTACTATTTTGAACCTCCATGAGGAGTTTGGGGGCTTCTACGCTTTCCTGTGGGGTACCTGTTACAGCCCAATGCTTTGCTATGGCCATTCGGAAGAACATCTGATATGTGGCCGTGCGCGAGGAGGGGGCAATTCCATTGGAGCATACTTTAGGTAGACACTGACAGGATGCCTAGGGTACTATTTTGAACCTTCATGAGGAGTTTGGGGGCTTCTACGCTTTCCTGTGGGGTACATGTTACAGCCCAGTGCTTTGCTATGGCCATTCGGAAGAACACCTGATATGTGGCCGTGCGCGAGGAGGGGGCAATTCCGTTGGAGCATCCTTTAGGTAGTCACTGATAGGATGCCTAGGGTACTATTTTGAACCTCCATGAGGAGTTTGGGGGCTTCTAGACTTTTCTGTGGGGTACCTGCTACAGCCCAATGCACTGCTATGGCCATTCGGAAGAACACCTGATGTGTGGCCGTGCGCGAGGAGGGGGCAATTCCATTGGAGCATACTTCAGGTAACACTGACAGGATGCCTAGGGTACTATTTTGAACCTCCATGAGGATTTTGGGGGCTTCTACGCTTTCCTGTGGGGTACCTGTTACAGACCAATGCTTTGTTATGGCCATTCGGAAGAACATCTGATATGTGGCTGTAGCATGGAGGGGGAATTCCGAGGGAGCATACTTTAGGTAGACACTGGCAGGATGCTTAGGGTACTATTTTGAACCTCCAAAGGAGTTTGGGGTCTTCCACTCTTTCCTGTGGGGTACCTGTTACAGCCCAATGCTTTCCAATGGCCATTCGGCAGAACACCAGATATGTGGCCGTGCGCGAGGAGGGGGCAATTCCATTGGAGCATACTTTAGGTAGACACTGACAGGATGCCTAGGGTACTATTTTGAACCTCCATGAGGAGTTTGGGGGATTCTACGCTTTCCTGTGGGGTACCTGTTACAGCCCAATGCTTTGCTATGGCCATTCGGAAGAACATCTGATATGTGGCCGTGCGCGAGGAGGGGGCAATTCCATTGGAGCATACTTTAGGTAGACACTGACAGGATGCCTAGGGTACTATTTTGACCCTTCATGAGGAGTTTGGGGGCTTCTTCTCTTTCCTGTGGGGTACCTGTTACAGCCCAATGCTTTCCTATGGCCATTCGGAAGAACACCTGATGTGTGGCCGTGCGCGAGGAGGGGCCAATTCCATTGGAGCATACTTTAGGTAGACACTGACAGGATGCCTAGGGTACTATGTTGAACCTCCATGAGGAGTTTGGGGGCTTCTACTTTTTCCTGTGGGGTACCTGTTACAGCCCAATGCTTTGCTATGGCCATTCGGAAGAACATCTGATATGTGGCCGTGCGCGAGGAGGGGGCAATTCCATTGGAGCATACTTTAGGTAGACACTGACAGGATGCCTAGGGTACTATTTTGACCCTTCATGAGGAGTTTGGGGGCTTCTTCTCTTTCCTGTGGGGTACCTGTTACAGCCCAATGCTTTCCTATGGCCATTCGGAAGAACACCTGATGTGTGGCCGTGCGCGAGGAGGGGCCAATTCCATTGGAGCATACTTTAGGTAGACACTGACAGGATGCCTAGTGTACTATTTTGAACCTCCATGAGGAGTTTGGGGGCTTCTACTCTTTCCTGTGGGGTACCTGTTACAGCCCAATGCTTTGCTATGGCCATTCGGAAGAACACCTGATATGTGGCCGTGCGCGAGGAGGGGGCAATTCCATTGGAGCATACTTTAGGTAGACACTGACAGGATGCCTAGGGTACTATGTTGAACCTCCATGAGGAGTTTGGGGGCTTCTACTTTTTCCTGTGGGGTACCTGTTACAGCCCAATGCTTTGCTATGGCCATTCGGAAGAACATCTGATATGTGGCCGTGCGCGAGGAGGGGGCAATTCCATTGGAGCATACTTTAGGTAGACACTGACAGGATGCCTAGGGTACTATTTTGACCCTTCATGAGGAGTTTGGGGGCTTCTTCTCTTTCCTGTGGGGTACCTGTTACAGCCCAATGCTTTGCTATGGCCATTTGGAAGAACACCTGATGTGTGGCCGTGCGCGAGGAGGGGGCAATTCCATTGGAGCATACTTTAGGTAGACACTGATAGGATGCCTAGTGTACTATTTTGAACCTCCATGAGGAGTTTGGGGGCTTCTACTCTTTCCTGTGGGGTACCTGTTAGAGCCCAATGCTTTGCTATGGCCATTCGGAAGAACACCTGATGTGTGGCCGTGCGCGAGGAGGGGGCAATTCCATTGGAGCATACTTTAGGTAGACACTGGCAGGATGCCTAGGATACTATTTTGAACCTCCATGAGGAGTTTGGGGGCTTCTACGCTTTCCTGTGGGGTACCTGTTACAGCCCAATGCTTTGCTATGGCCATTCGGAAGAATACCTGATGTGTGGCCGTGCGCGAGGAGGGGGCAATTCCATTGGAGCATACTTTAGGTAGACACTGACAGGATGCCTAGGGTACTATTTTGAACCTTCATGAGGAGTTTGGGGGCTTCTTCTCTTTCCTGTGGGGTACCTGTTACAGCCCAATGCTTTGCTATGGCCATTCGGAAGAACACCTGATGTGTGGCCGTGCGCGAGGAGGGGGCAATTCCATTGGAGCACACTTTAGGTAGACACTGACAGGATGCCTAGGGTACTATTTTGAAACTCCATGACGAGTTTGGGGGCTTCTACTCTTTCCTGTGGGGTACCTGTTACAGCCCAATGCTTTGCTATGGCCATTCGGAAGAACATCTGATATGTGGCCGTGCGCGAGGAGGGGGCTATTCCTTTGGAGCATCCTTTAGGTAGACACTGACAGGATGCCTAGTGTAGTATTTTGAACCTCCATGAGGAGTTTGGGGGCTTCTACGCTTTCCTGTGGGGTACCTGTTACAGCCCAATGCTTTGCTATGGCCATTCGGAAGAACACCTTTTATGTGGCCGTGCGCGAGGAGGGGCCAATTCCATTGGAGCATACTTTAGGTAGACACTGATAGGATGCCTAGTGTACTATTTTGAACCTCCATGAGGAGTTTGGGGGCTTCTACTCTTTCCTGTGGGGTACCTGTTAGAGCCCAATGCTTTGCTATGGCCATTCGGAAGAACACCTGATGTGTTGCCGTGCGCGAGGAGGGGGCAATTCCATTGGAGCATACTTTAGGTAGACACTGGCAGGATGCCTAGGATACTATTTTGAACCTCCATGAGGAGTTTGGGGGCTTCTACGCTTTCCTGTGGGGTACCTGTTACACCCCAATGCTTTGCTATGGCCATTCGGAAGAATACCTGATATGTGGCCGTGCGCGAGGAGGGGGCAATTCCATTGGAGCATACTTTAGGTAGACACTGACAGGATGCCTAGGGTACTATTTTGACCCTTCATGAGGAGTTTGGGGGCTTCTTCTCTTTCCTGTGGGGTACCTGTTACAGCCCAATGCTTTGCTATGGCCATTTGGAAGAACACCTGATGTGTGGCCGTGCGCGAGGAGGGGGCAATTCCATTGGAGCATACTTTAGGTAGACACTGATAGGATGCCTAGTGTACTATTTTGAACCTCCATGAGGAGTTTGGGGGCTTCTACTCTTTCCTGTGGGGTACCTGTTAGAGCCCAATGCTTTGCTATGGCCATTCGGAAGAACACCTGATGTGTGGCCGTGCGCGAGGAGGGGGCAATTCCATTGGAGCATACTTTAGGTAGACACTGGCAGGATGCCTAGGATACTATTTTGAACCTCCATGAGGAGTTTGGGGGCTTCTACGCTTTCCTGTGGGGTACCTGTTACAGCCCAATGCTTTGCTATGGCCATTCGGAAGAATACCTGATGTGTGGCCGTGCGCGAGGAGGGGGCAATTCCATTGGAGCATACTTTAGGTAGACACTGACAGGATGCCTAGGGTACTATTTTGAACCTTCATGAGGAGTTTGGGGGCTTCTTCTCTTTCCTGTGGGGTACCTGTTACAGCCCAATGCTTTGCTATGGCCATTCGGAAGAACACCTGATGTGTGGCCGTGCGCGAGGAGGGGGCAATTCCATTGGAGCACACTTTAGGTAGACACTGACAGGATGCCTAGGGTACTATTTTGAAACTCCATGACGAGTTTGGGGGCTTCTACTCTTTCCTGTGGGGTACCTGTTACAGCCCAATGCTTTGCTATGGCCATTCGGAAGAACATCTGATATGTGGCCGTGCGCGAGGAGGGGGCTATTCCTTTGGAGCATCCTTTAGGTAGACACTGACAGGATGCCTAGTGTAGTATTTTGAACCTCCATGAGGAGTTTGGGGGCTTCTACGCTTTCCTGTGGGGTACCTGTTACAGCCCAATGCTTTGCTATGGCCATTCGGAAGAACACCTTTTATGTGGCCGTGCGCGAGGAGGGGCCAATTCCATTGGAGCATACTTTAGGTAGACACTGATAGGATGCCTAGTGTACTATTTTGAACCTCCATGAGGAGTTTGGGGGCTTCTACTCTTTCCTGTGGGGTACCTGTTAGAGCCCAATGCTTTGCTATGGCCATTCGGAAGAACACCTGATGTGTTGCCGTGCGCGAGGAGGGGGCAATTCCATTGGAGCATACTTTAGGTAGACACTGGCAGGATGCCTAGGATACTATTTTGAACCTCCATGAGGAGTTTGGGGGCTTCTACGCTTTCCTGTGGGGTACCTGTTACACCCCAATGCTTTGCTATGGCCATTCGGAAGAATACCTGATGTGTGGCCGTGCGCGAGGAGGGGGCAATTCCATTGGAGCATACTTTAGGTAGACACTGACAGGATGCCTAGGGTACTAATTTGAACCTCCATGAGGAGTTTGGGGGCTTCTACGCTTTCCTGTGGGGTACCTGCTACAGGCCAATGCTTTCCAATGGCCATTCGGAAGAACACCTGATATGTGGCCGTTTGTGAGGAGGGGGCAATTCCATTGGAGCATACTTTAGGTAGACACTGACAGGATGCCTAGGGTACTATTTTGAACCTCCATGAGGAGTTTGGGGGCTTCTACTCTTTCCTGTGGGGTACCTGTTACAGCCCAATGCTTTGCTATGGCCATTCGGAAGAACACCTGATATGTGGCCGTGCGCGAGGAGGGGGCAATTTCATTGGAGCATCCTTTAGGTAGATACTGACAGGATGCCTAGGGTACTATTCTGAACCTCCATGAGGAATTTGGGGGCTTCTACTCTTTCCTGCGGGGTACCTGTTACAGCCCAATGCTTTGCTATGGCCATTCGGAAGAACATCTGATATGTGGCCATGCGCGAGGAGGGGGCAATTCCATTGGAGCATACTTTAGGTAGACACTGACAGGATGCCTAGGGTACTATTTTGAACCTCCATGAGGAGTTTGGGGGCTTCTACGCTTTCCTGTGGGGTACCTGCTACATCCCAATGCTTTGCTATGGCCATTCGGAAGCACATCTGATATGTGGCCGTGCGCATGGAGGGGGCAATTCCATTGGAGCATACTTTAGGTAGACACTGACAGGATGCCTAGGGTACTAATTTGAACCTCCATGAGGAGTTTGGGGGCTTCTACGCTTTCCTGTGGGGTACCTGTTGCTGCCCAATGCTTTGCTATGGCCATTCGGAAGAACACCTGATGTGTGGCCGTGCGCGAGGAGGGGCCAATTCCATTGGAGCATACTTTAGGTAGACACTGACAGGATGCCTAGGGTACTATTTCGAACCTCCATGAGGCGTTTGGTGGGCTCCCATTCTTTTCTGTGGGGTACCTGTTACAGCCCAATGCTTTGCTATGGCCATTCGGAAGAACACCTTTTATGTGGCCGTGCGCGAGGAGGGGCCAATTCCATTGGAGCATACTTTAGGTAGACACTGATAGGATGCCTAGTGTACTATTTTGAACCTCCATGAGGAGTTTGGGGGCTTCTACTCTTTCCTGTGGGGTACCTGTTAGAGCCCAATGCTTTGCTATGGCCATTCGGAAGAACACCTGATGTGTTGCCGTGCGCGAGGAGGGGGCAATTCCATTGGAGCATACTTTAGGTAGACACTGGCAGGATGCCTAGGATACTATTTTGAACCTCCATGAGGAGTTTGGGGGCTTCTACGCTTTCCTGTGGGGTACCTGTTACACCCCAATGCTTTGCTATGGCCATTCGGAAGAATACCTGATGTGTGGCCGTGCGCGAGGAGGGGGCAATTCCATTGGAGCATACTTTAGGTAGACACTGACAGGATGCCTAGGGTACTAATTTGAACCTCCATGAGGAGTTTGGGGGCTTCTACGCTTTCCTGTGGGGTACCTGCTACAGGCCAATGCTTTCCAATGGCCATTCGGAAGAACACCTGATATGTGGCCGTTTGTGAGGAGGGGGCAATTCCATTGGAGCATACTTTAGGTAGACACTGACAGGATGCCTAGGGTACTATTTTGAACCTCCATGAGGAGTTTGGGGGCTTCTACTCTTTCCTGTGGGGTACCTGTTACAGCCCAATGCTTTGCTATGGCCATTCGGAAGAACACCTGATATGTGGCCGTGCGCGAGGAGGGGGCAATTTCATTGGAGCATCCTTTAGGTAGATACTGACAGGATGCCTAGGGTACTATTCTGAACCTCCATGAGGAATTTGGGGGCTTCTACTCTTTCCTGCGGGGTACCTGTTACAGCCCAATGCTTTGCTATGGCCATTCGGAAGAACATCTGATATGTGGCCATGCGCGAGGAGGGGGCAATTCCATTGGAGCATACTTTAGGTAGACACTGACAGGATGCCTAGGGTACTATTTTGAACCTCCATGAGGAGTTTGGGGGCTTCTACGCTTTCCTGTGGGGTACCTGCTACATCCCAATGCTTTGCTATGGCCATTCGGAAGCACATCTGATATGTGGCCGTGCGCATGGAGGGGGCAATTCCATTGGAGCATACTTTAGGTAGACACTGACAGGATGCCTAGGGTACTAATTTGAACCTCCATGAGGAGTTTGGGGGCTTCTACGCTTTCCTGTGGGGTAGCTGTTGCTGCCCAATGCTTTGCTATGGCCATTCGGAAGAACACCTGATGTGTGGCCGTGCGCGAGGAGGGGCCAATTCCATTGGAGCATACTTTAGGTAGACACTGACAGGATGCCTAGGGTACTATTTCGAACCTCCATGAGGCGTTTGGTGGGCTCCCATTCTTTTCTGTGGGGTACCTGTTACAGCCCAATGCTTTCCTATGGCCATTCGGAAGAACATCTTATATGTGGCCGTGCGCGAAGAGGGGGCAATTCCATTGGAGCATACTTTAGGTAGACACTGACAGGATGCCTAGGGTACTATTCTGAACCTCCATGAGGAGTTTGGGGGCTTCTACTCTTTCCTGTGGGGTACCTGTTACAGCCCAATGCTTTGCTATGGCCATTCGGAAGAACACCTGATATGTGGCCGTGCGCGAGGAGGGGGCAATTCCATTGGAGCATACTTTAGGTAGACACTGACAGGATGCCTAGGGTACTATTTTGAACCTACATGAGGAGTTTGGGGGCTTCTACGCTTTCCTGTGGGGTACCTGTTACAGCCCAATGCTTTGCTATGGCCATTCGGAAGAACACCTGATGTGTGGCCGTGCGCGAGGAGGGGCCAATTACATTGGAGCATACTTTAGGTAGACACTGACAGGATGCCTAGTGTACTATTTTGAACCTCCATGAGGAGTTTGGGGGCTTCTACTCTTTCCTGTGGGGTACCTGTTACAGCCCAATGCTTTGCTATGGCCATTCGGAAGAACACCTGATATGTGGCCGTGCGCGAGGAGGGGGCAATTCCATTGGAGCATACTTTAGGTAGACACTGACAGGATGCCTAGGGTACTATTTTGAACCTCCATGAGGAGTTTGGGGGCTTCTACTTTTTCCTGTGGGGTACCTGTTACAGCCCAATGCTTTGCTATGGCCATTCGGAAGAACATCTGATATGTGGCCGTGCGCGAGGAGGGGGCAATTCCATTGGAGCATACTTTAGGTAGACACTGACAGGATGCCTAGGGTACTATTTTGAACCTTCATGAGGAGTTTGGGGGCTTCTTCTCTTTCCTGTGGGGTACCTGTTACAGCCCAATGCTTTGCTATGGCCATTCGGAAGAACACCTGATGTGTGGCCGTGCGCGAGGAGGGGGCAATTCCATTGGAGCACACTTTAGGTAGACACTGACAGGATGCCTAGGGTACTATTTTGAAACTCCATGAGGAGTTTGGGGGCTTCTACTCTTTCCTGTGGGGTACCTGTTACAGCCCAATGCTTTGCTATGGCCATTCGGAAGTACATCTGATATGTGGCCGTGCGCGAGGAGGGGGCAATTCCATTGGAGCATACTTTAGGTAGATACTGGCAGGATGCCTAGGATACTATTTTGAACCTCCATGAGGAGTTTGGGGGCTTCTACGCTTTCCTGTGGGGTACCTGTTACAGCCCAATGCTTTGCTATGGCCATTCGGAAGAATACCTGATGTGTGGCCGTGCGCGAGGAGGGGGCAATTCCATTGGAGCATACTTTAGGTAGACACTGACAGGATGCCTAGGGTACTAATTTGAACCTCCATGAGGAGTTTGGGGGCTTCTACGCTTTCCTGTGGGGTACCTGCTACAGCCCAATGCTTTGCTATGGCCATTTGGAAGAACATCTGATATGTGGCCGTGAGCATGGAGGGGGCAATTCCGAGGCAGCATACTTCAGGTAACACTGCCAGGATGCCTAGGGTACTATTTTGAACCTCCATGAGGAGTTTGGGGGCTTCTACGCTTTCCTGTGGGGTACCTGCTACATCCCAATGCTTTGCTATGGCCATTCGGAAGAACATCTGATATGTGGCCGTGCGCATGGAGGGGGCAATTCCATTGGAGCATACTTTAGGTAGACACTGACAGGATGCCTAGGGTACTAATTTGAACCTCCATGAGGAGTTTGGGGGCTTCTACGCTTTCCTGTGGGGTACCTGTTACAGCCCAATGCTTTGCTATGGCCATTCGGAAGAACACCTGATGTGTGGCCGTGCGCGAGGAGGGGCCAATTCCATTGGAGCATACTTTAGGTAGACACTGACAGGATGCCTAGGGTACTATTTTGAACCTCCATGAGGCGTTTGGTGGGCTCCCATTCTTTTCTGTGGGGTACCTGTTACAGCCCAATGCTTTCCTATGGCCATTCGGAAGAACATCTTATATGTGGCCGTGCGCGAGGAGGGGGCAATTCCATTGGAGCATACTTTAGGTAGACACTGACAGGATGCCTAGGGTACTATTCTGAACCTCCATGAGGAGTTTGGGGGCTTCTACTCTTTCCTGTGGGGTACCTGTTACAGCCCAATGCTTTGCTATGGCCATTCGGAAGAACATCTGATATGTGGCCGTGCGCATGGAGGGGGCAATTCCGAGGGAGCATACTTCAGGTAACACTGACAGGATGCCTAGGGTACTATTTTGAACCTCCATGAGGAGTTTGGGGGCTTCTACGCTTTCCTGTGGGGTACCTTTTACAGCCCAATGCTTTGCTATGGCCATTCGGAAGAACATCTGATATGTGGCCGTGCGCATGGAGGGGGCAATTCCATTGGAGCAAACTTTAGGTAGACACTGACAGGATGCCTAGGGCACTATTTTGAACCTCCATGAGGAGTTTGGGGGCTTCTACGCTTTCCTGTGGGGTACCTGCTACAGCCCAATGCTTTACTATGGCCATTCGGAAGAACATCTGATATGTGGCAGTGCGCATGGAGGGGGCATACTTCAGGTAGACACTGGCAGGATGCTTAGGGTACTATTTTGAACCTCCAAGAGGAGTTTGGGGTCTTCCACTCTTTTCTGTGGGGTACCTGTTACAGCCCAATGCTTTCCTACAGGCATTCCAAATAGTACCTGATGTAGCTATTCACAAGGAGGGGCCAGTCTGAGGGATCATACCTCCTACAGGAATGACGGAAATAAGTTTTGGCAGTTTGTTGCAAATCTTCCTCCTCATATGTGAGTCTTTTAAAACCGGTGCTAAGAAAGCATTGTACAAAACTGACTTCAGCATCTGTTTATAGCATTCCGTTTTCTTTTTGAATTTGGAGATGATCCCTAGAAATCACTGTGTTGGGGAGTCATAGGAGTTGTTCCCTAAAACTTCTCTGGTAGTTTTTATTTTGATTCTGTGTTGTTTTGTATGAAAAATAAATGTTTATCTCATTTGAGTATTTTGATTTGTAGATGATCCCTAAGAATCTCCAATGCTTTCCTATGGCCATTTGGAATGACCCAATGCATTTCAATGGCCATTCGGTGTCCTTCCTTTTAGTACGTCCCCTTTTTTGAGTCTTCTCCGGTGAAGAACTAGGCCAATAATTCTAGAATTTGCTTCTTCCTCATATAATTCCCCAGCAAAATAATGACCATCATTATGACAGGTGGAATATAGATGAAAGGAGGGTGTGTATGTTGCAGAGATGCCTGGTGTAAAGATGTCTCCTCCATGGGGTCCCTGGTGGTGATGGCCAAACCATCCAGTGCATTGGGTGGTGGGTAGTCTTTCCCTTCTGATGCTATGCAACCTTTAAGGCAGAGTGATCTATAAAGAAGAAATAATGAATGAAATCAATCCAAACAAGATCCAGCATATCACTTATTTGTAGTTCCCAAGCCAGCCTTGGATATAGCCAATTAGCTGAACCAACCAAATTGATGCACACGTTATGTTCCATGTTCAAAGTTATTCCATTCTGGGGCTGTTTCATATCACTCCAGGGCTGACTTTGTGTCAGGCGTCTGCCTGTAATGTACAAGCTCTCTCGCAGCACTGGTATAAAAGCTCGGACGGTTTTACCTGTCTTCTGTAATGGATCACTGACTTTAATGTATTTCTTTGTTAATCATACGCCAAGAGCCGAACCGAGCCTCACAGGGTTCGGTGGTGCTAAACTGTCAGAAAGCGTAGGGTCAGAGAGTGTGTTTATTTGTGTGGGTGAGCCCGTATACTTCAGTTTTTCTGGATGAAAGCACCCGTCATAAGAATTCATTGCTCTTTCTCTGTGCTGCACACTCTCTCTTTTCATGGTTTGTGACAGCCAACTTTATATAACATAATGCCAGTCCAACACTTCCAGACGTGCCTAACGCAAATACTTTTAATTTAGGGTATATAATTCTTCCCTCTCTTCCTGAAGACTTTTGTTTCACATTTAGCCCTCACCTGAACGATGTCCCTGAATCAATGCTGTCGACTTTGGCTCCATAAATGAATGGCTTGCTTTGTGCTCCAATGGAGGGAAAAAGTAAAGAACTGCAGTTGCTGGCATTGATGTGGTAGGAGGAAAGATCAATTTTCTACCCCTGAGAATGGGTCGTTCAGCCCCCATTGAGAAAGAACTGTATAAGCAGCCAGGAAACTAAGTTCTGGACTGTGCACAAGACATGAATTCAACTAAAGGTAGGTTTGCACAAGCGTGGTTGCACAAGCGGTTGGAAATTGTGCCTGTGCAACCCATTGTGCAATGGGTTGCCCATAACTCTTGTGCAAGGGATGTGCGATGCAGGGTGCCACACGTTCCGCAACTGGTTGCACAATTGCTTGCATAACCGGTTGCGTAAGCAGAATGGGCATCTGCTTGCTCAACGGAAAGATTCAGTGGACTCCCGCTAGCGGTATTTGAGTCTGGGGAATGACACTGTTGGGTACTGCCCCTTGCTCCCCCAATAAGGCCAGGGGCAGAACTACAGCAGCCCAGGAACTGGTACAGTAAATTCTCTCCCACTGGAGTCAGTGGGATGGGAAAAAATGAAGAGAGAGAGAGAGAGAGAGAGAGAATAAAGCCATTCCTCTCACCTCCTACCCTGGCTGCATTGTGCTTATAGGGCTTTGCTTATAGGGCTTTGCTTATAGGGCTTTGGATGTGGATTCTTCCCCCTCCATACAATTGTTCTCCCAGTGCATATTTTAAGAGAGCATGCACATTTAAATAGATGTTCTGAAAGGAAATAATAATTAACCTATGTATTACAATATGCATTAAAATTAAAACACATATTTAATTACGTATTTTGAGCGATATGTATGTTAAATCACAGGTTAATATGGAATGGAATTATGTATAAAAACAATGGAATTATGGGTAAAAACAATGGGATTATGAGTAAAACTTGCAAAAATGATACTGACAAAAAATGGATTCTCCCATCACTAATTGTCTTTGCTATGTTACAACACCATCAGTGCAGATGGATAGGGAGGGTGGTACTGTAGTTAGCCAGTTCAGCAGGGCTCAGGTGACACAAGGGTACAATATTAGGCTGACCATATGAAAAGGAGGACAGGGCTCCTGTATCTTTAACAGTTTCATAGAAAAGGGAATTTCAGCAGGTGTCATTTGTATATATGCAGAACCTGGTGAAATTACCTCATCACCACAAAGTTAAAGCTGCAGAAGCCCTGCCCTCTTTTCTACATGGTCAAGAGACAGGGCTCCTGCAGCTTTAACTGTTATGATGAAGAGGGGATTTCACCAGGTTATGTATGTATACAAACAACACCTGCTGAAATTCCCTGTCCTTTGCAACTGTTAAAGATACAGGAGCCCTGTCCTCCTTTTCATATGGTCACCCTATACAATATGATCCTATAAAATGGCCGACTCCTGCCTGGCTCCTGCTGAGACAAGGAGAATTCCTCTTGGACTCAGTAGACCATCAGCCCTGACAATCCTGTATCCCTCAGAATTTTTCGCAAATAAAGAATACCCCTCCCCAAATGCTATAATCACAGGTTGTTTGCTGGTATTTAATGTTTCTTTGGTACTGAAAGAGTAGGCACCATATTATATTATTATATTTATTATAAAATTTTATGCCCCACCTTTCTGTGAATAATAATAATGCCCAGGGTGGCTAATAATGAATGCAACAAAACAATAAGAATACTAAAGCACACACCAAAAGATCAAATTCAAAAATGAAAACCAATAAGCACATGGGATTCAACTATGACAAAAGTTCAGATAATAAAGTAACAATATAGAAAGTAGTGAGGGCATGGAGCAAACAATATCCAATGGCAGTAACAGGTGGTAGGCTCCCCGTTCAAAAAAGACAAGCCACCCGAAGAACATGGACTGCTCAGATTTAGGAAAAGCAGAAAAAGGAGTAAGGCGCATAGCCTAAAGGGAAAGAAATCAGCTAGGAAGGGCAAGAGAGAAAATAATAATAATTCTGAGTGGGTTTTCTTCCCATCTCCTTTTTAAAAAGAAGTCTGAAAAGAAGCAATGTGAAAGTGAATTATTTATTTATTAGGGATAGTTTCAGTTAGGTTTATTTTATTCTTAAAAAATCACCCAAACCTATAAATTTCTTCATATTCAGGGTGAAAAGAACTGAAAGAAGTGATGATGATGATAATGATGATGATGATGATGATGATGATAGAAATTGAAACTGACAGATCTGTCCAATTGGGTTCGAAAGCTTATTACATAAAATTATGGATTTGAATCCTGTGTATTCAGCCATGACAGTGCTGAATGAAGGTTGCCATTCCCTTGTTTCCACAGACTCCTCACTTTTAACAGCTATGTGGCAGGCAAGCTACATCACGGTCCTCTCCATGTGCCTGGGAGTAGCTGTACCAAATGAATCCAGCTAGAACAGATACTGTAGGTGGAATTCACTTTTGGTTAATTTTTAAAGGGAATTTACCCAAACTGGCAAATGTTTTTATATTCAGGATGGAAAGAACTTGAGATTTAGAAAGTTCAAATGCAGGAGAAAGTGAAATGGAGGGATTCATCCATCCCTATTCAAATACTTGAAAGGAGGGCCAGGATCTCTTCTCAATCATCCCAGAGTGCAGGACATGGACTAATGGACTCAAGTTAGGGAAGCCAGATTTCGGCTGGACCTCAGGAAAAACTTCCTGACTGTTAGAGCAGTACGACAATGGAATCAATTATCTAGGGAGGTTGTGGGCACTTCCCACACTAGAGGCCTTCAAGATGCAGCTGGACAACCATCTGTCAGTGATGCTTTAAGGTGAATACCTGCATTGAGCAGGGGGTTGGACTCGATGGCCTTAAAGGCCCCTTCCCACTCTACTATTCTATGATTCTATGATTTTTTTTTAAAAAAAATCTGTACTGTGCCATCATCAGCAAAGGCAATCCCAGGATGATGTGTATAAAATTATGAAAGCAATATAATATAACAACAGTAAAATTAGACCGAGGTATAAAAACCATAAAGCAAGTAACTCCCTTCAAATAAAAAAATCAGCCAGTCTATCTAAAATCAAATTAGATTGAATGAACTTCATAATTGCTAATAGTAGGCATTACAACATGGATGGAATATTAGACTGAGGGGAATATTAGAAGATGATTTAACAAGTAGATTGGAATAAAAAAGGGCTTATTTCCAGAACCGTTTTTCTTCCAGTTTAACAGCACAATGCTATGCACATTTACTCATAGGTAAATCCCACTGAGTTCAATAGTGCTTCCTCCTGAGTAAGTGGCTACAGGATTGCAGCCTAGCTGCAATGGATCCTCATCCTGATCACATATTGAAATGCCCAGGTTTCCCTGGCAGAGCGAATGATAGTTGAACTTGCTTAAGTCCATAGTGTAGATATGCCCTTGCAACAGGGGTGGGCAATTTGTGGCCCTCCAGATGTTGTGGACCATCTGTTTTGCAGGACTGTGAGATGAATGCTTTCGGCTCCTGGGCCTTATGCATGGGTATTTGCAGCTCTGCAAAGTGAATGCTAAACCCCTTCAGTAGAGGCAGTTTTTTTTTTAAAAAAACGGAGTTGAGCAAAAGCATCATCAGACAGGGGGGAAATCATATTTCCCTACTGTCATTTTGACTCCTTCTGCTGTCCCACAATAGGGATGAACAGCTTCCTCTTTCTTCACATGGGGAAGAAAGAGGAAGCATGTGGCCCATTCAGTGGGTGTTTTTATGTGCTGCTTCTTAGGCTGACCATATGAAAAGGAGGACAGGGCTCATGTAACTTCAACAGTTGAAGAGAAAAGGGAATTTCAGCCAGCATCATTTGTATGCAGTTCGTACCTGGTGAAATTCCCTCTTCGTTACAACAGTTAAAGCTGCAGGGGCCATGCCCTCTTTTGTACCTGGTCACTCTAGTATAGTGCATGCAGCTTTAACTGTTGTAATGAAGAGGGGATTTCACCAGGTACTAATTGCATACAAACGACGCCAGCTGAAATTCCCTTTTCTCTGCAACTGTTAAAGTTACATGAGCCCTGTCCTCCTTTTCATATGGTCAGCCTACTGCTTCTCCTGCACACAGCAGGAAATGGTGGCAAGTTTCGTTACAGCCAAAGAAATTGGATTTTCTGGGTCTTTTTTGTGATGGAAAAATGAGCAAGAGACGCATGGGAGGTGGACAGCGTTGTGAAAAGGACCCATGAAAAACTGTGAGTGGCCAGTAACGAGTGTGGTATAAATGTTTGTCTGATTACGCTCCAAGCCTGTGGATAGGTTATTATGAGGATTCTAACAGCATTCAGTAACATGCTGGTACTGACATTCTCACTATTTTAATAGTCATAAAAATACCATTCAGATCCTCATAATGCTCCTTTGTGTCTTCTATTTTCTATCTCATTTGGCAGCCGCAGTGGTGTAGTTGTTGACATAGCGGTGTGCTTGGAGACAGGAGAGCTGGCTTAAAATCCTTTCCGAATTATGAAACTCACTGGATCAATTCGGACGACACAATAAGCAACTGGTGTGGGGGAAACAATCGTCAGTTGTTTTGACTATTGTGTCATCCGAATGCTGCCATAGTCAACTCAGCGCTGATCCCCATCCACACCACAGTTGATTATTTATTAGGGATGTGCACTGGATCGGACCTGATCCACGATCCGAGTCCGGTCCAGTGGGAAATCGGATAAATTATCCGATTTCTGATCCAACAGCTGGATCGGCCGATCCAGTCCGAACCGATCCGAAAAGGCTCCGAATCGGTTCGGCGGATCGGCGGATCGGCGGGCGCCCACTGGCGCCCACCACCGCTTCCATTGGCGGGTGCCAGCGGGCGCCCGCTGATGAAAGTGGACAGTGGGGGGGAGGAGGGGGGCGCTTACCTTTCCGGCCCGTCCGCTCCCGTCCGGCACCGGCGGCTACTACCAGCGGGCTCCGCGGCCTGCTCCAGGGTGGCGCGCCGGGTGATGTCATCACCCGGCGCGCTACTCTAGAGCAGGCCGCGGAGCCCGCTGGTAGTAGCTGCCGGCGCCGGACGGGAGCGGATGGGCCGGGAAGGTAAGCAGGGGGCGCGCGGAGGGGAGGAGGAGGCACACAGAGGGGAGGCGGGGGGCCCTTACCTTTCCGGCCCATCCGCTCCCGTCCAGCGCCGGCAGCTACTATCAGCGGGCTCCGCGGCCTGCTCCAGGGTGGCGCGCCAGGTGATGTCATCACTTGGCGCGCTACTCTAGAGCAGGCCGCGGAGCCCGCTGGTAGTAGCCGCCAGCGCCGGATGGGAGCGGATGGGCTGGGAAGGTAAGCAGGGGGTGCGCGGAGGGGAGGAGGGGGGGCGCGGAGGGGAGGAGGGGGGCCCTTACCTTTCCGGCCCGTCCGCTCCCATCTGGCGCCGGCGGCTACTACCAGCGGGCTCCGCGGCCTGCTCCAGGGTGGCGCGCCGGGTGATCACCTCGCGCGCTACTCTAGAGCAAGCCGCAAAGCCGGCTGGCGGTAGCCGCCGGCGCCGGACGGTAGGGAACGGCCCGGAAAGGTGAGAAGGGGGCGCGCGGAAGGGAGGGGGGATGCTTACCTTTTAGGGACACCCATCCGGTGCCGGCGGCTACTACCAGCGGGCTCCGTGGCCTGCTCCAGGGTGGCGCGCCGGGTGATCACCTCGCGCGCTACTCTAGAGCAAGCTGCAAAGCCGGCTGGCGGTAGCCGCCGGCACTGGACGGGAGCGAACGGCCCTAAAAGGTAAGCAGTGGCGGGGAAGGGGGCTTACCCCCCCGGAGCCGTCCCTCGCGGGTGCCAGCGGATTGAAGTGGATGGCCCCAGGGGGGGTAGGGAGCACGGGGGAGGGGGCTTACCTGCCGGGGCCCCCTTTCACCCACCCGCCGCCATTTTTTCCTCATAGACTTGCATCCGGTCCGGGGGGCCTCCGATTTTGTCCGAACCGATCCATGACAAAATTGGAGGTCCCGATCCGGGTCCCGATCCGATCCGGGGGGTCCATGCACATCCCTATTATTTATTACCATGTTGTGTGGGGAGTGCCCCCTAGGGTTAGGGTTAGGGTTACGGTTAGTCAACCCACCATTGACTATCGTGTCATCTGAATTGAGCCATTGAGTGGACTTGGGCAAACCATTATCTTTCAGCCTAACTTACCTCACAGCATCGTTGTGAAGATAAAAAGGGATAAATATACATTTACCTCCCTGCAGGAAGGCTGAAATAAATAATGGTGGTGTAGTTGCAAATTACTTTCTTGCTATTTATTTATCTTTAATAATATAGTTAGGCAGTCACAAATTTACATATAAGGAACTCAGGGCCAAATCAGGTGGGCCACCATGCTTGGGTTTTAATATATTTTAAAAAATATTATTTACTTATTTTAAGCATTATTTTTACTCCACTTTTCAGCCAAAATGGCTCCCAGAGCAACTTACATGCAGTCAATAAAACAAAATATTTCCTTCTGGTAGGCTTACAATCTAAAAGAAATGACATGAAATGAAAATGAGATGGGGAGGAATATGGGATGGGGGAGTAAACTCAGACATCAATTCTTATATAGACAGCTGAAATGGAAACAGGTCAGATAAAGAGGGGGACTAATGAAGCTAGTCTTTCAGCAGAACTGATGGAATGACCCTGCTTCCCATCTCCTTCTCTCTGCATCTTGATGGAATGGCTTTTGTAATGTGATAGTTATGGAAAGGAGGAGCCTAATGCAGAATTGATGGAATGGCCCTGCTTCCCATCCCCCTCATTCTGCAGAAACGTGTGTGTGTGTGTGTGTGTGTGTGAATTTAATCAGACCACAGCATCAGGAATAGGGAGGTTTAACCCTTCCCCCACCCCAAGCCATGATCTCAAAGAAAATTAATGTCCTGTGCAGCCATTAGAGTTTAAAAAAAGGGTCTCACTGGTACCAACGGAGCATTTTCTCTTAATGCTAATAGCTGTGGTAGGAGGATTTTGTTGGGATTGCAGCTGGGGAGGGAAGGCTTAAACTCCCCTTAGGGTGCACTATGGTTCTAATGAATGCCCAGACACTTAATGTTACAATTTCTAAAAACCCATGTGTGGTTTCTTAACCACATAGTTCATGTCAATGGCTCAGTTTGGATGACCCGATAAACAACGGAGGGGGAAAGAAGCAATCGTCAGTTGTGTTGCTTATTGTGTGATGTGGCAGGTAACACACAACACACACACAACTGACGGTACGCTATTTTGGGCAATTAAACAATGGAGGAAAAAAACAGGCTGTTCAGTTGTTTATCCCGAAATCCATTGCTTAAAGTGTTGTGTGTAGGGAACCGCCCTCTCTCCGTGTACTATTCCATTTGGTCATAGAGTTTGCCGGCAGGAGCAGCTGAAAAACCCATGGCTGCTCCTATACAGTCAGTAGAACTTGCAGTGCATGATGGGATACAGCCGGAGGTGGGAGAGAGGAGATACAGCAGCCCAGAAGGACGCCAGGACTTTCAGAAGTGCGATGGGGGGAGAGGCAGCATGTCGTGTGGCACGCACCAGCAAAATAACGCATTGTGAGTGTGTTATTAACCCTTCTGTTGTCTAAAGTATCATCCGCACACACCCAATGTTTCATTTGTCACCTGAGTGCTGGGAAGGGGACATGCAAATAGGGTGACCATATGAAAAGAAGGACAGGGCTCCTGTATCTTTAAGAGTTGTATAGAAAAGGGAATTTCAGCAGGTGTAATTTGTATACATGAAGAACCTGGTGGAATTCCCTCTTCATCACTACAGTTAATGCCGCTGGAGCCCTGCCCTCTTGACCAGATACAAAAGAGGAATTTCACCAGGTACTGCATGTATACAAATGACACCTGCTGAAATCCCCTTTTCTATACAACTCTTAAAGATACAGGAGCCCTGTCCTCCTTTTCATATGGTCACCCTAATGCCAGGCAAATGACAACAGGCAGTCCAACAATGGGCAGTCCAGCAGTCTGTGCCTGAGTGATGAGTTAGTCAGGCTGCAGTGCTGGGGCAGCATCAACCACTGTATAACGTCAGGTGGCATCTTACTGACTCCTTGTGTCCCCTGATCCCTGCAGATGTGGGTAGATTTAATACTGCTTTTTGGCCATTTGCAGTGGTGGCAAAGCTCAGGTTCCTCTGCTCGTGCCTTCTGGTTTGAAGCCACTGAAGCTGAGAGAGGGAATGATTCCTCCCATGCCATGATGCGAAATACCAGCTGAGGATTCTTGGTAAGAGTCCATCCAATAGATTTAACTAGCTGAGCAGAGGCTTGTTTGGGGCAATTTGTCTGCAAATTGACAACGAAGCATAAGTAAATCTATTTTTAATATTATATTTGCTTAAAAATCTCTCTCAGAACCCGTGTTTAGGGGCTTAATAAAAAATTAAAATCCATTATTTCTTGGATTTCTACGAGCCTTGTTGGAACCCTGAGTTGAAAATATCTAATTAATTTAATGTGACGGGAAATCTCTTAATGATATCTTGGCCAGTAGCTGCTGCAGCAGCAGCTTTGTCAAATTCCCAAGCAGTCGAGAAATAATGTGCCTTTATGAAAGGGACTCACACGTCCCGATGATGCCAAGTCTTTCTACAAAACTGTGTGCATTGCTTAGAGCTGTGGGATTCGGCTGACATTTAAGAGGCTTTGCATGGAAGGAAAGCACTTTTCTGAAATGCTAATATTATAAAGTGCAGCCCAATCCCATCTAATTAAGTATTTAGATTTCATATTAACTGAGCTTTGTTTGAGATTATTGCCCCTTCTCCTGTTGAACTAGACACCTCTGAAAATTCAGAACCAATGTCACCTGAAGCAGTTCCTGCTTTGTTCTTTTAGAAATGCTTAGTTTTTAGTTACTCAGCCATGGGGATGTCATGGGAATCTGTGGGTGGGGTGTTTGACCACCCAGACCCCGCTTGCCCCATTCGTCAGGCATTCACATGGTCTGCAAGCACCCGTTGGCCACCCATCCCTTAAGTGAGCCACCATTTTGCAGAAAAATCGTGGCTCGTGTTTACGGAAATCTAATGTTATGTAAATGGCCTTTAATGTTAAGTAAATAGCCTCTTTATGGTCACCATTTACATAACATTAGAATTTGGGAAAACATGAGCCACTATTTTTACACAAAATGGCGGCTTGCTAAGGCGACTGATGGGTGCTCCTTAGGCCATCCAACAGCTCACATGGTATGGCATATGGGTGCAGGGAGTAGCAGTGGTTCGGTGACTGCTTGGAGAAATAGGATGGAGGCGATTCTTTCTATCCCTATTCAGCTATTGCTCATGATCAAAATGATGCGGTGTATGCATAGGGATATTTGAAAAATCCATTTGGGGGGGTGGAGTTCAACAAACTTTCCTGGGTCCCCCCCCCCCACACAACTGGTGCCATTCAGATGTGTTGGACTACAACTCTCATAACGCCCAGCCTCTGCTCCTGCCAGTGCTTCACTCAACTACCATGCATTAGTTGGAATAGGTACAAACTTGGTCTCTATGAGAGTTGTGTGATTGGTACATTCTGTTTTTTTTCCTGGTGTTTCACCTGTACATTTCTGGCCTACACTCACATGGTCCAACCAGGGGTGGCTGGTGGCTCCGATTTCGGTTGGGCAATGAATCCATTCCAAATATTGGTCAGAATGAGAAAGAACTCTAAAGGAGCTGTTCAAGGTGCTGAACCAATGTGGACATGCAATCTCAGTCTCCCCCTCCATATGTGCAGTGAATGAGCATCTGCATAGGCCCAATGCCACACTATAGGGCAAAGGTGGGCAATTTGTGGCCCTTCAAATGTTGTTGGACTACAATTCCCATCACCCTTCAGCATTGGCTATGCTAGCCAGAGATGATGGGAGTTGCAGTCCAAATGTCTGGAGGGCCACAAGTTGCCTCCCCATCCTATGTAGGACAATAAATAAATAAGGAAACAAACAGTCTTGATTTTCAAAGATAAGGTTAAGTAGTGCATATAATTTCATATAATGTTCAATATTTTGCTTCTGGTGAGCTTCTATATGCAGAACTTAGTTATGCAGTGAATCCTACACAATTTAAGGTAAATTTAAAAAGAAAGAGAGAAAGGAAGGAAGGGAAAAAAGAAGTGTTTCCTGCAGAGAAAGGTGAAGAAATGGTTGGCAGAATCAAGAAAATGCTCTTTGTTATATGCCATGTGGGTATGACTACATGCTTTTTGTTTAGTATTATACATAATCCCACTTAGATTGCACCAATTAAATGGTCTAGTATAGTTATTTAGGACTCTGCAGATTCTAATTTCAAGGATTTAATAAAGCCACAGGCTATAATGATAATACTGAAGCGCTATAATAAATGTTCTTTGAACACTACAATAAATGCTCTTTGAGTTGATCATGCAAAATCTTAAAAGTTAATACTCAGGCTGCATCTACACTACAAATTTGTAGTAGTTCAGAGTGGGCTACTTGAAGAATTTGATATTTACAAGTACTGATATGAACAGATCTGATTTGCGCCTCTTGGGTTAGTGTACAGATTACAACTTCCCCAAACTCTCCAGTTTGATTGCCTGCTGGGGGTGGGTGGGAATGGTGGATGGCATGAACATAGAAAGCTGCCTTATACTGAGTCAGGCCACTGGTCCATCTAGCTTAGTATTATCTACAGCAGGGGATGGTACCCATTTGGGCCATGGGCACATTTAGCAATTTAAGAGTCTACACTGACTCACAACAGCTTTCTGGCATTTCAGACAGAGTTTGTTTCTCAGCTCTACTGGGAGATGCCAGGGGCTGAGGCTGGGACCTCCTCCATGCAGATTGTGTGCTTCTACCAGAGATGTAGGGATTGTGTTAAACCCAGTCGATCTGTGTTCAACGGATTGTTAGGAGTCTTTTGTTTTGTAATTTGCTCATTGGTGGAATTTGTTTTAGGGATGTATGAGAATTTTGTTCCACATGTGCAAATGCCCCAAAGTTTTTTTTTTAAAATGCTCTGCAAATCTATGGAATCCATGCAACTCGGAAAAAGCTGGCCCTCTGCAAGAATGTGCAGTCAGATTCACAGAATCTGTGAACACACTTGAATCTGTTATGAGTTTCTTTGACATCTCCAGCTTCAACCACTGAGCTACAGTCCTTTTGCATGATCCTACCAGGTGGCATGCATCTATCTCTATCTCTATCTCCATCTCTATCTCCATCTCCATCTCCATCTCCATCTCCATCTCCATCTCCATCTCCATCTCCATCTCTATCTCTATCACTATCATCTCTATCTAATCTTGTTCAGCCAAACTCCAATAGCAGTTGGCTATGGAGTTGGAACCTTTTGAGCAGCTGAAGGAGAGAGGGAGCATGCAGAAGATCCCCCAAATTATTAACTGTTACCCAGAGGACCCTCTCTTCTGCCACTCCTAGACTGTAGAATGGCTTGCCAGGAGAGATTCGTCAACTTAGCAGTCTCTCTGAATTTAAGAAAGCCATAAAGAAGGATCTCTTCCGGCAGGCCTACCTAGTTGAATTTTCAGATGTTTGATTGTCATTTTAATAATGTATTAGTTTTATATGTTTTAATCAGTTTTATGTATTTTTATACTATTTTGTATTCACTGTTTGTTCCCCACCTCGATCCAGAGGGAGAGGCAGTAAGAAATATATATTTTAAATTATTATTATTATTATTATTATTATTATTATTATTATTATTGGATTCCTACCTACCCCCACCCTAAACTTGTCAAAACAACTCTTCCCATTTCATAGCCCTAAATAGGGTGGCAAAACAGGGAGGGTCATTTTCCCATGGCAGTTCCCGCCCCCCCCCCCCACAAGCTGAGTTTAAAGAAGTATCAACATGTGTTAGAAATTTCTTCTTTTTCCATTTGTGCCCGCTCTCCCCCTTTTTTGTTTTTTGTTTGTTATTGTTACATTTGAAATAAAAATGTGTATCATCCTGTCAACTGGTGAGAAACCCTCACAGTAATCAAAGGGCATTTAAATAGATGACTTGAGGTCAGCGTGTTGGGGCCTGAGGCTGCCCCATAGGCTATGAGTAAATGTAATTTCGCCATTAATAGGTCTCCTCGGTAAAGCTTGGGAACCATGGGAACAATGCCCCTTGATTGACAACTCCATTTAAGGAGATAAATGAGTGCAAGGAGAAATAGCTGAGGAGAGGTTTGAAATGTCTGTCCATTTATACTGTATTGCACTTGGGGTGTTGAGGCCTTTGACACTGATTGGCTGTGCCACAGAATGTGAAGTTGAGCAGTTTGCTGTCAGTTCACTCTGTGAGGTAAGGGGAAAGTGCCTGTTTGGCTGGGATTAAAACTTCACATGGGGTCAGGCTGAGGGTTGGGAATATGTCCCCAAACCTCGGGAAGCTAAGGGAGAGGGAGCCTAAAGACAAGAAGACTGAGAGAAGGTTGTGGGGCAGGCAAAGGCCTGGAAAAGAAGGAAAAAATAGGTGGAGAATGAGGTTTGAGGAAAAAGTCAGAGTAGAGAGGGAGTGGAGGAAAAAAGGAACTAATCAGAGCAGTGTATCTTAGAAGAGGAAGGGCTACAAGCTATGTAGGAAGGGAGAGAGGAGCTCTAGGGAGGGTGGTCATGAGGCAAGGTGGTTAAAGTATGGAATGTTTGAGAATTTCATTTTGGTTCGCAAAAGATGCGACCATGTCCCGTTCACGGCTCCAAACATGAGTGTGAACGTGGGAATGCCAAAAATGTCCATACATTGTTCAACAGGTGCTCAGTTTCATCTCATTCTTGATTCACAGTTCAATTTGTGCCAGTTTTCTAAATTGCGCAAATTTGCTCATAGACTGAATCAACTCTGCTTTAGCTGAAGGAGGAAAGTTGAGCAAATCTGAGGAAATGTGCACATATCTCCTGTTTGATCGCTGCTCAATTTGCTCAAGTTTCCTGTCCATGGAGAGTGAGCAGAGACTGCAAACGCAAGTGGGAATTGGGCATGAGATGCATGTCAAGGTGATGTTTGGGGAATCCTGGTGATCTCAAACATCATTCATTTGCCCATCCCTAGGTTAAAAGAAAGAGGACAAGATAGCCAGGAGGGCCTTCTCTACTGTGGCACCCTGGCTGTGGAATGAGCTCCCTAGTAAGGTTCACCTGGCATCTAAGTTATACTCTTTTCGACGCCAGGTGAAGACCTTCTTATTTCTCCAGTATTTTAAGAGTTTATCATCTTAGTCTTTTAAACTTTGCTGCTTTAAATCTGTATTTTTAAAATCTGTATAAATCTCTGCCCTGTTACTCGATTTTATCCTGCGTGTGCTTTTATATTGTGGTTTGTTTTATACCTTGAATTGTATTTGATGGTTTTAATTTTTGTAAAATGCCCAGAGAGCTTTGGCTATTGAGCAGTATAGAAATGCAATAAATAAATAAATGCAGGACCCAGAGAAGACAATGGGGGGCATGCAGCCCTCCAGATAGTGTTGAATTACAAGGTCCACCTGACCAAGCTAACAAAGTGAATTGTGAGGGATAATAATAATAATAATAATAATAATAATAATAATATATTTATTTATCACCCGCCTCTCCCAACGGATCGAGGCGGGGAACAACACCAAACACAAAATACAAAAACTGATTAAAAGCAGATAAAACCAGTACATCATTAAAACACCAATAAAACACCAATAAAACACTTTGATGATAGGAGTTGCAGTTCAAAAACATATGGCAGGCTGCATTTTCTCATACTTGCAATAGGGGGTAAATATACTAGAGATGGGAGTGGTGGAGCTCAACAAACTTTCATCAGCTCAGCCCGCTAGAATTCCCTTCATCTTCCTCTAGCTCTAGCTGTACGTCGGGCCAGCTATAAGATTTTCAGTGGTTTTGGATTTGTGTAAATTGTGACCTCAATTGATACAAATTATGCGGATTTTGACTGTAATTCAACCAATTTCCAGACATCATTTGCACAAATTTGCGCAGTTTGCAGTCAGAATTTGCACAAATCTTGAATTTGTGCAAATTAGTCCCAAGAGGGGAAAAAATGCATAAAATGTCCCTGGAATCTGGGGGAAATGCATGCTTCAACTCGCAAAAGGAAGCCACGCTGGGTATGCCACAGAAGTCCGGTGAGCCCCAAAAGGGATGGATTTCATTGACGGAATCCTGTACGGAGTTGCAAATGGAACAGAAAATAGGGCTGCATCTGTGTGCTGTCAGCAAAGGAGTTTTGGAGTGCTGCTGATTATTAGGGATGTGCACTGACCCCCCGGATCGGATCGGATAGCGGATCGGAATCGGACCTGGGGGGTCGGATCGGATCGGATCGGATCGGAGGCTGGTCGGATCGGATCGGACCAGATGTCCGATCCGGATCGGACGCCATTTTGAATGCTTTTTCCCATAGCCAAGTATTGTTTTACAAAAACGCCTATAACTTTTTCATTTTTAAAGATAGAAGGATGACACTTGGGCACATTGTAGACTGGTTAGGGGTAGTTGTCTGTGAGAAATTTCAGAAAGATTGGTGCATGCATTTTGTGGCAATTAATTTTTTAATAAATACCCAGGAATGCCTATAACTTTGTCATTTTTAAAGTTACACACATGAAACTTTGCCACATTGTAGGGGGTACCTTGGGACCTATGTGTGTGAAATTTCAGAAACGTAGGTGCTTGTCTTGTGTGGCAATTAATTTTTAGAAAATGGGTAGTAGTGGGGTAAATACAGTTACGCCTCCCATTTTTTTATTTTTGAAGATACAAACAGGAAACTTGGGCACATTACAGGTACCACTTGCCTTGATATGTGTGTGAAATTTCAGAAACATTGGAGCTTTCCTTGTGTGGCAATTAATTTTTGAAACAATGAGGAAAGAAACACCTATAACTTTGTCATTTTTAAAGTTACACACATGAAACTTTGCCACATTGTAGGTGGTACCTTGGGACCCATGTGTGTGAAATTTCGGAAACGTAGGTGCTTGCCTTGTGTGGCAATTAATTTTTTAATAAATACCCAGGAATGCCTATAACTTTGTCATTTTTAAAGTTACACACATGAACCTTTGCCACATTGTAGGCGGTACCTTGGGACCTATGTGTGTGAAATTTCGGAAACGTAGGTGCTTGCCTTGTGTGGCAATTAATTTTTTAATAAATACCCAGGAATGCCTATAACTTTGTCATTTTTAAAGTTACACACATGAACCTTTGCCACATTGTAGGCGGTACCTTGGGACCTATGTGTGTGAAATTTCGGAAACGTAGGTGCTTGCCTTGTGTGGCAATTAATTTTAGAAAAATGGGTAGTGGTGGGGTAAATACAGTTACGCCTCCCACTTTTTTATTTTTGAAGATACAAACAGGAAACATGGGCACATTACAGGTACCACTTGGCTTGATATGTGTGTAAAATTTCAGACAGCTGGGTCCAGGCATGTGGTGGCAAGGTATTTTTGAAACAATGAGGAAAGAAACGCCTATAACTTTTTTATTTTAAAAGTTAGAAGTCTGAACATTGCTCACTTTGTAGATGGGTTAGGGGTAGATATGTGTCAGAAATTTCAGAATGATAGGTCCAGGCATTTGATGGCTATGGAATTTTTAAATTACATGTTTCAAAAAAATTTCTACAGAGGCCAGGTCTTCCCCTCCCGCTTCCCGCGAAGAAAAGGAAACACTCTCTCGTCTCGATCCCTTTGATCCTTGGTAGTATCCATTACAGGGCACGTGTCTGCTTGAGTACAAAGTGAAAGCAGACACGAGCCCTGTAATGGATACTACCAAGGATCAAAGGGATCGAGACCAGAGTGATCCTTCCTTGCACGCATGGCTGCAAAACTCAGCTAGGCTCAGCCGTTCTGCTTGAAAAGTGAAAGGAGGAAAGGAAACACGAGCCCTGTAATGGATACTACTAGCAAGGATCAAAGGGATCGAGACGAGAGAGTGTTTCCTTTTCTTCGCGGGAAGCGGGAGGGGAAGACCTGGCCTCTGTAGAAATTTTTTTGAAACATGTAATTTAAAAATTCCATAGCCATCAAATGCCTGGACCTATAATTCTGAAATTTCTGACACATATCTACCCCTAACCCATCTACAAAGTGAGCAATGTTCAGACTTCTAACTTTTAAAATAAAAAAGTTATAGGCGTTTCTTTCCTCATTGTTTCAAAAATACCTTGCCACCACATGCCTGGACCCAGCTGTCTGAAATTTTACACACATATCAAGCCAAGTGGTACCTGTAATGTGCCCATGTTTCCTGTTTGTATCTTCAAAAATAAAAAAGTGGGAGGCGTAACTGTATTTACCCCACCACTACCCATTTTTCTAAAATTAATTGCCACACAAGGCAAGCACCTACGTTTCCGAAATTTCACACACATAGGTCCCAAGGTACCGCCTACAATGTGGCAAAGTTTCATGTGTGTAACTTTAAAAATGACAAAGTTATAGGCATTCCTGGGTATTTATTAAAAAATTAATTGCCACACAAGGCAAGCACCTACGTTTCCGAAATTTCACACACATGGGTCCCAAGGTACCACCTACAATGTGGCAAAGTTTCATGTGTGTAACTTTAAAAATGACAAAGTTATAGGTGTTTCTTTCCTCATTGTTTCAAAAATTAATTGCCACACAAGGAAAGCTCCAATGTTTCTGAAATTTCACACACATATCAAGGCAAGTGGTACCTGTAATGTGCCCAAGTTTCCTGTTTGTATCTTCAAAAATAAAAAAATGGGAGGCGTAACTGTATTTACCCCACTACTACCCATTTTTCTAAAAATTAATTGCCACACAAGACAAGCACCTACGTTTCTGAAATTTCACACACATAGGTCCCAAGGTACCCCCTACAATGTGGCAAAGTTTCATGTGTGTAACTTTAAAAATGACAAAGTTATAGGCATTTCTGGGTATTTATTAAAAAATTAATTGCCACAAAATGCATGCACCAATCTTTCTGAAATTTCTCACAGATAACTACCCCTAACCAGTCTACAATGTGCCCAAGTTTCATCCTTCTATCTTTAAAAATGAAAAAGTTATAGGCGTGTTTGTAAAACAATACTTGGCTATGGGAAAAAGCATTCAAAATGACGTCCGATCCGGATCGGACCTCATCGGATCGGATCGGATCGGATCGGAGGTTGTCCGGATCGGATCGGATCGGATCGGATTTTCCCGATTTTGGGTCGGATCGGATTCGGATCGTGGATCGGATCCGATCCGATGCACACCCCTACTGATTATGGCCCAGGGGAAATGGGGGCAGAATATCGATCATGAGGGAGGTATTTTGCTAGTTGTGGTTTCCATGGTTATTGCTGCATGGTGAACTTACATCCCTAAGGAGGTGATGTGGGTGATAAGCTGTGTTTGTGTGTGTGTGTGTGTGTGTGTTTGTAAGTTAATTTCACATTGATTTGAACTAACCAGCCGATTTTTCCTATGCTTCCACAAGAGCAGCCAGGAAAACAAAATTCTGGGCACATCTCTCCATTTTTCCTGAAAATATCTCAGTAGAAAATCTGCCATCCTCTCTAACAGCTATTGGAGCCCTCTTAAGAAACCTTTATTGTTGAAACACATTTTCTGGTTGGCTTCCTGTATTATATATTTTTCTGACCTCTGGTTTGAGCATTGCACTGGCTTCTAAGTAGATTCTGCCAGTGATAAGTTGCTAAGCAACTAGTCCCATATGATCTATTGTCATTTCAATAAATGAACCAGGGAGATAAGAGGAAGTTTTGAAATCTAATGGGCTGGGGAAAAAGTGTTGGTTTGTGTGTGGAGGGGGGGGGGGAGGTTGAAAAAGCAAACAAACTGCCCCACTAATACAAGCCACTCAATAATGTATTTTATCTGGAAATAATTTCTGAAAACAAACAGGACTATTTTGAAGGGGAACTTTTTAGAACTTAATAGAACAGAAAAGGAAGCAAGCCTTGCCTCAATAAGCCTGCCCTTGAGTCTCTTCACAATAAACTTAATGTGCAATTGGTTCCAATCTAAAGGCAATAGAGCTCCTTATTGGGGCATTTCTTATATTGTGATCAGTCATGCAGTTTTAATGCCTAAAAGGAATCCCCAGTTCAGAATTGTAGAAGTGCTGAGTTGATGCCATCTTTTCTTCCTTTGCAAGATCAGCAAGCAATTGAGGTATCTTTTTTCTGAACCTCAGCTCTGCTGCACTGGAGCTTCGGTTGCATTATTGCCGTCATCGATCTTGCAGGCTTGAATAATTCAGCAAAAAACAATGTACTATTAAATCTCTTTTCATTTTGCCAACTAATTTGAGCTCTGGTCAGTAACAACATTTAAAAATCTGTGCTACTGATTTATTGACCTATACGTAGACTATAAAATGTGCCTTTGCAAAGAATCAATTTACTCTTGGTTTCCTATGTTTGGTTTTAGTTATTTTCCATTTATCCTCTAAATATTTTCCATGCTTTGTAGCTGTTCTACCCACTTAAACACTTTGATCACAGGTAGCGCCAGCATCCTAACATTAGTGTTTCTCCTGCCCCCGTCCTGTTGTTGTTGTTGTTGTTGTTGTTGTTGTTGTTGTTGTTGTTTTGTTTGAATGGTTAGGCCATTCTGGAGGCCACAACTTAGCATAATTCCCAGGGAAGACAAATTAGTGGTATGGAGGGAGAGTTTATTGGAGCAGATCAGTACACAGACAATACAAGACTTGAATACTATCCCAAACAATCTGGATGACAATAGATGCATTCTGCTTGTAATTTTGGAATATGTACTGCTCCTCTCTTTCTCTTACCATCTTCATTACATATGGACAACGTTTTATCCAGCTGACTGCAACAGTCATTTATCATTTGAACTAGAGGCTCTTTCAATAGATATCTTACATTTTTACATGGCTACCTTATTTTTAATTTTACGTTTATAGCCCACTTTCCCCACAGGGATTTCTAGGTGGTAGACATGGTACTCCTCCCATTTTATCCTCACAACAGCCCTGTGAGGAAGGTTAAAGAGATAAGAAACTGGCCCAATGTCATTCAGAGAGCTTCATGGCTGAGTGGGGTCTTGAACATTGCTTTTGCCAGTCCTTTCCAGACACGCTAACCATGACTTCACAATAGCACTCAAATAACTGTCTGTTTACCAGTCCCAGGAATATAAACATTGCTAGGCTCTGTGCTAATGTTGGGAACTTGATTAGAAAAATTAGATGCTATTTTTAGTAGAAATCAGATGTTACTAAATGCAGCAGGCTAGTCCAAGAGTTGTTTATGGCAAAGTCCTTTATCAAATTGTCTGGCCTCCAAATATATATATATATATAGAGAGAGAGAGAGAGAGAGAGAGAGAGAGAAGGAAGATAACTTGAACTCATATTTAAGAAAGTGTCCCAGCAAAGAAAAATGCCAACCAAACAAACCCAGTCTGTGCCTAGTCTTGTTCAGGAGAGACAAAACTATTATTGGTTAGCTTCTGGACTGGTGTAACTTCTAAGCCTTCCATGTCATCCAGATAATTCAGAAAAGCAATTCACTCTTCTTCTTGCCATATTACACTAATTTTTAGGGGTGTGCTCACCACCTTGGAATTATCTGGTAACCTCGAACATCCGCGGAGCGTTCAATCTTCCAGAGCGGGAATTGGTCACTTCTAAACCCATTGATTAATATTGGAGTAGGGTGTGCCCAATCCGAGATTTTAAAGTCTCTGAAATTATCCTGTTTTTCAGTCATCAATGCTCTCTCTCTCTCTCCCCGTGTGTGTGTGTGTGTGTGTGTGTGTGTCAATCACCATATTTGGAAGATGCTGAGTGGGGTGAGGGGTAACTTTGATATTGACATCTGTGGCTAACCAATTAAGAATTGCCACAGTGCTGTCCATGACTGTAATTGGCTGCTGGTTCTGGTGGGAGGGGGAGAGGGAGCACATTTCTGCTCGGACTCATAGAAGTCAATCATTCACAGTGTGAAAGTGCTGCTGGACTGGCTGGCATCTTGAGTGAGTAAGCATGTACACCTGAGTTGCAGGCTTGTTATTTCAGTTAGATTATTACTTAGGGGTGTGCACCGGATCGGGTCCGATCCACGATCCAGACCCAATCCGGCTGAAATTGGATAAAATTATCCGATTCCGATCCCCACATCTGGATCGTCCGATCTCATCTGATCCGATCTGAAAGGACCTGATCCGGATCGGAAGAGATTGGAGGATCGGACCTCCTCCCCCCACTCACGCTCCTTACCTGCTGGGGCCATCTGCTGCTATCCACTGGTACCTTCTACTGAGAAAAAGGCTTCGCGGCCTGCCTTTCAGTAGCGTGCCGGGTGATGACATCACCCAGCGCACTACTGAGAGGCAGGCCGTGAAGCCTGTTTCTCAGTAGAATGGGCCAGCGGATGACAGCAGATGGCAGCGGATGGCCCCGGCAGGTAAGGAGCGTAGGTGGGGGGAGGGCCCCACTTACCTGCCGGGGCGCCCGCTTCCGTCTGCTGGTCTCTTATACTGAGAAACAGGCTATTTCTCAGAAGACGGGACGGTAGTGGACGGTAGTGGACAGTCCCGGCAGGTAAGGAGCGCGAGTGGGGGGGGAGGTACAGGAGGCGGGAGTTAGGCCCCTACTCACCCACCCTCATGTTTTCCTCATAGGCTTGCATTGGGGGAAAGCTTTCTTTTCCTTATTGCAAGCCTATGGCGAAAACACCTAAAATGGCGTCCGATCCAAAAATTGGACTTCCGATTTTCAGATCGGAATTGGGTCCGATCTGATCTGGAAAGCCTCCGATCCGATCCAACGCACCAATCCCGGTTCCGATCCCGGTTCCGATCCAATCCGGGGTGTCCATGCACATCCCTACTATTACTCCTATTGGCTGTCTGTCTGAGCTTTCAGTGAGGGGTTGGGGGCTCTGTCCAATAGATCTGGAGGGCACTAGGTTGGAGAAGGCTCTAAGCTCTGCATCAGCAAATTAAATAATAAAAACTCCCTCCATAAATGCTCACCAGGGGGCGGGGTGAGTATGAGTGTGTGTGTGTGTGTGTGTGTGTGTGTGTGTGTTTCTGTTTAAGGGGGATGATAGTTTCAGGTGAAAATTTAAAAATTCCTAAAAATCAAGGTTTGGAGGGATCTGTTCCGAATTTGGCATGTCTAAAGAACTACTTAAGTGTTATCACTGTGCCGAGTTTCATCTCTTTATCTTTAAAATGAGGGAGGTGTAGCATTTGATTAATTTCCATTGACTAGAGCAGTTCTCCAAAAACGGGCGGTTCTCCGATGGGTAATCCGATGGGGCAGAGCAATGGGAGCCACTTTGAAATCATGGCAGAGAATCACCTCAGTGGAGCTGAAGCTCGAATTTAGAGGCAGAGAAAACCCACTTTGCACACCCCTACTAATTTTTAAGGAGTCACATTGTCTCCCTAGATACTACTGGCCCCAATTCAAGATGCGGGTTATCACCATTAAGGCCCTAAATGGCTTGATGCCCAAATACCCGAAGGACTGCCATTACCCATACTATCATGCCCATGAATTAGGCTCTTCAGAGGAGGTCCTTCTTTGAGTACCATCAGTAGGAGAAATACACTATCTTTACAAAGGAAGAGGGCCTTCTCTGAGGTGGTCTCCTGACTTTGGGATGCCCTGTCAAATTGGCACCACCTCCACTTTAATTTTGCTGCCAAATTGAAAAGTTCCTTTTGGCCCAGGCATGTTAACATTTATATATATATATATATATATATATATATATATATATATATTCAATTTTTAAATCTTAATTGTTGTGTTTGTGTTTATTGCTGGTTGAAGAGGTCGTCTTGCTTTGCATTTTAATTTGTAATTCTATGGTTTTTATATTGAGCAAGCAATCCTTTAGACTGCATCTGTGGGGACAGGATTTTTTGGTTTTCTTGCTCCAAGCTCAGAGACAGTGCTCCAAGCTCAGAGAGAGCACTCTGAGCTTGGAACCAGGGAACCACACTCCCTGCCCCTCATGGCCAGCACAGAGTGAACTGTGGTGGCTGCCTCTCCATGATCATAAAACTGAGGGGGTAAAAGGGGGTGTTCCATGGGGTGGGGAGAAGAGGTTATCATGGAAGCTGCTTTAGACAGCTTCCTATGCCATGCATGACCTCCCCTGCTACTGCTCCAAAGCCCCAGCTAGACAGACAAATTTGGCCATCTAGCCAAAAAAAATGGGCAGATGCAGCACAGAGGAAAGGATTGCTCCATCCTCTGTCTACCTTGCATTGAACACTCAGAAATCCCCGAGTTCAGGGGCTTTCGAGTACCCAGGGCACAACCTATAGGATTGTGCCCAGAATAGTTTTTCTGTATTTGCTTTAAAATGTTGTGTATACTGCCCTGGGATTCCTTGTCCATGAAGGGCAGTTTATAAATTAAAAATAATAATAGTGGAGAAAGAGTTGCTAACCACCTAATATTTTACTGGTCTGACAAGTAAAACTGTTTTGTCAAGTAATCAGTGACTGGGTTTCAAACAGCTGTAAATATAAATAAGTTCTTCTATGCTTCTCCCATGACTTCTCATACGGGAAGTCTTATATGTTAGTGATTTTGCCATTTTTTCTCTCTTTTTGTTTCCAGACCTTGTTGTGTGTGAGCAATTCAACTTCTTCCTTTTTTTTTTCTTACAGGTTACCAACGTTGACAGCATCATTAGAAACACATGGAAAACAACCACCACAATAGTACAAAAAAGGAGTCTTGATGTGGTTGCACAATTAATTTGAGATGTTTGTTTTGTTCACATTTTGATTTCATTTAATTGGCTGTAACAAACTGTCCATGCATAATGAGTTTATAAATTTTCCAAGCTAAACCAGAAGAGAGGAGGAGTGGAAGGCAGGGAACACACAGGAGCATAGGAAGTAGACTTTGTGTAGAGTAATACCATTGGTCTATCTAGTAGGGATGTGCACTGGATCGGACCCGATCCATGATCCGAGTCCGGTCCAGTGGGAAATCGGATAAATTATCCGATTTCCGATCCAACAGCTGGATCGGCCGATCCAGTCCGAACCGATCCGAAAAGGCTCCGAACCAGTTCGGCGGATCGGCGGGCGCCCACTGGCGCCCACCGCCGCTTCCATTGGCTGGCGCCAGCGGGCGCCTGCCGATGAAAGTGGACAGCGGGGGGGGGGCGGAGAGGAGGAGGGGGGCACTTACCTTTGAGGGACGTCCTCTCCCGTCCGGCACTGGCGGCTACTACCAGCGGGCTCCGTGGAAAGGTAAGAAGGGGGCGCGCGGAGGGGAGGAGGGGGCGCGCGGAGGGGAGGAGGGGGGCCCTTACCTTTCCGGGCCGTCCGCTCCCATCCGGCGCCGGCGGCTACTACCAGTGGGCTCCGCGGCCTGCTCCAGGGTGGCGCGCCGGGTGATCACCTGGCGCGCTACTCTAGAGCAGGCCGCAAAGCCCGCTGGCAGTAGCTGCCGGCGCCGGATGGGAGCAGGCGTCCCTAAAAGGTTAGCAGTGGCGGGGAAGGGGGCTTACCCCATCCGGAGCCGTCCGCTTCTATCCGCGGGCGCCCGCAGGCGCCAGCGGATGGAAGCGGACGGCCCAAGGGGGGTAGGGAGCGCGGGGGAGGGGGCTTACCTGCCGGGGCTGTCCACAGCAGACGGCCCCGGGGGGAGGGAGTTAGGCCTCCCCTCACCCACCCGCCGCCATTTTTTCCTCATAGACTTGCATTGCAATGCAAGTCTATGGGGAAAAAAATGGCGGCCGATCCAAAAATTTCTGATTTTTGGATTGGGATCGGACTCGATCCGGTCTGGGGGGCCTCCGATTTTGTCCGAACCGATCCATGACAAAATTGGAGGTCCCGATCCGGGTCCCGATCCGATCCGGGGGGTCTGTGCACACCCCTACTATCTAGCTCAGTATTGTCTACGCTGATTGGCAGCAACTCTCCAGGGTTTCAGACAGTTTTTTTCCCCCCTAGCACCTACCTGGGGTTGTTTGAGGTTTACCCTGGGACCTTTTACATGCAAAGCAGGTGCTTCAGCACTGAACTAAGGCTCCTCCCTGCTCTCAATTGCACTCCATTCCCTCCTAAATCCAATTTCAGTCCCCTCCCTCCTAAATTGTATCTTTGAAATCTACAGTTGGCGACCTTACAAGGGAATGCAAGACAAAACGTATCGGTATCATTCCCTAATTAGGGCAGGCTAGGCAATTCTTATTCTCAAATATGTCGGTCTGATTCCGAGTATCAGAAGTAAATGAAACCCCTTATCGCCTCTCCCATGTTCCCCAAATTTGTTAAGTTCTGGTCCTCAGTGGATTTCTTGTTTCCTTTTTGTTTGTTTTTTTAAAGTATATTCATTATGAATTACAAAAAGCTCAGATGTCCTCCCTCTGTATAATTAAATTATTTCCCCAGAATTAACTTCCGCAAAGGAGAAGATGGGATTCATATTCCAATCTAATGATTGATGGGCCAAGTATTTCCTCCTGGGACAATTGCTACAGAGCTGAAGAGTTCATTTAGTTATAATGAATCAGAGTCCCCAGAACGCTGCGTCGAGCTAGCAGATTCAATCTATGAAAAAGAGTCTTGAAAGAAATGGGGAGGCCCTGGGGAATGCTACTGTCAGAAGGGCTCCAGTCCTAAGAAGCTCAGCTTTTCTGTTTGCACGGCCTGCCAGAGAGGATTAAGATGCATAGCATCACCCTTCTTTCTACTTTCCTCCTGGTGTGCACTTTCTAAAACAACAGGTGACCAGCGCTTATTGGTACAGCTTATTGGTACAGCTCAGGCTCTTTCTGAAATCCCGGAGAACCAGCACCAGTCATGTCAACAGTACTGAGTTGGATGGGCTGAATGTTCTGGCAATGGTATCCAATACGGCTGCTACACTCCTGCAAGTGAGGCCCATTGCTCATGAAACACAAGGCTAGCAGTCAAAAAGTACCCCTAGAAACCAAAGGACACACACATTCCTGGGTCAGGACAAGTCAGCAGACTTTCTCTCAGCATGCTCTGCTGACCAGAAATGAACTAATTTTGGGTTGCTTTTAGAATGGCAAACTTTGTGCTTCATTAGCAGTCAGACCTGGTGGTACACGAGCAGGCTTGGATACTGCCTGTGTTCTTGACTCAGTATATGAACTAGGGATCACAGATTCTTTAAACGTCAGTTTTGTCTGCATTTCGTGGATTGTCAGGTGTCTTTTGCTCTGTTGTCTGCTCAGATCCCCCTCCCAATTTCCCGAATTTGGGCAAAGCTATACTTGTGAAAATGCACAAATCCTCCCAAATTATGGGTTTAAGCATGAGCTTTGGGAGGGGGGATTTGTGCATTGTTTGGGTGGCATTTTTTTTAACATCCCTTGGAGGTTTTTATATCCCTCTTTTACAAGAGTCTCTGGGAGTTCCTCCTCTTCACCATTATTTATTATTATTATTTATTATTATATTTATTTATATCCCACCTTTTCCCCATGGTTGAGACTCAAAGCACTTTATAAAGTTAAAACATGTACAATTAAAACATATAAATATAAGTTTACAAAAGTTAAAATAGAATTAAACCTACAGTAAAATTAAAAAAAATGAAAAAAATTAAAAACAGTAACCAATTTTAAAGACAAAACAAAACCATACATTAACATAGGTCCAGTGTATTTCAAAAAGCCTGCTGGAATAAAAAAAGTGTTTGCCTGCCTCCGGAAGTGCAGCACAGAGGGAGCCACTCTGGTTTCTTTAGGAAGGGAGTTCCAGATCCTTGGAGCATCAAACTGCTTGTCCCCCTGCCTCATGCTCTGGCCCAGACAAATGTGGTGGCGAGAAGGAGGAGCAATGGATGCCATTGCTTAATTATTCACTGGCTCTCGACCTGTCAAGTAGGGTGACCAGATTTTGGAAACCAAAATCCAGGTCCAAAATGGCCACCCAAAGGGGGTGTGTGGCGTCCACGAGATTGTGTTGGGACTTCAAGTCGCATCGTCCCCAGCAACATGCCCAAACCGCCCCAGTTGGTGTTGGACTACAACCCCCATCATCCTTGAGGATGATGATATCTGGAGCCCTACACCATCTTTTAGAGCAGGGCATCAGGCTGCCCAAGGAGAAAAATGCTTCCACCCCAGCGCTCGCTCGCTCGCTCGCTCGCTCGCTCCCCCTCCTCCCTGTTGAAAGCACTGCCGTGCCAAGCCCCTCGCGGGTGACACCCACCTGGGCTCATGTCGCTCGCTTGCGCCCCCGCTGCTGCTGCTGCCCCCATTGCCTTGCAGGAGGAAAAGAGGGCGCCCAGCTCAGGTGTCCCATCATCCCCCCCCAAACCAGCCCTGGAGCTGGCACGCTTGGGGCGGTGCCAAAGAAACTTCCCCCTGGGCGGGCGAGGCAGACGGTTGCCCCTCCTCATCTGGGGCTTCTTCTAGGCCAGAGCGACGGCGCTTCCTCCAGGCTGAGCTGAGCAGTTTCTAGTCCTGCGCGGTCACGCTGGCCTAGAAGAAACCCGGGATTACCCGGGGGAGGGGCTGGAAGAAGTGTGCCGAGGAGGGGCAACAGTCTGCCTTGCCCGCCCAGGGGGAAGTTTCCTCAGCGCTGCCCCAAGTGCGCCGGCTACAGGGCTGGTTTGGGGGGGAGGACGATGGGATACCTGAGCTGGGTGCCCTCACTTCCTCCTGCGAGGCAACGAGGGGCAGCAGCAGTGGTGGCATGAACGAGCGAGCCAGCGACATGAGCCCAGGTGAGTATTGCCCGCGAGGGTCTTGGCGCGGTGGTGCTTTGAACAGGGAGGAGGGGGAGCGCTCCAGATCGAGCCAACCATTTCTCCGGAGGTTTGCCCCCAGGGCCCGGTTGGCCCGGATCGCCCCAGTTTTCCCGGTTAGGACCGGGAAATCCCTGGCGATCTGGTCACCCTGCTGTCAAGTAAACATGTGATAGCCATGACGAGAAAGAGGGTGATGAGCAAGAGCAGCTGGTGACGATGGTGATGAGAAGGTAGACACACTGAGGGAGGGCCCCCCACAGAGGGTTTCTTGTCCAAGCCCTCTGAAAAAAGTGGAGTAAGCGTGGCTTCTCATCTTCTGCGTGGAACAAACCACACCCAGCCAGCATTTCCAGGACTCCTGTGAGCACCAGCTGAGTGCACACAGATCAGAGATAACAAGGGGATTCCTGTCCCTGCCCCTCTCCAAGCCCTCTATAGCCTCCAGGCCTGGCGTCTATGTGGATAGAAAGGGGAGCAGGCAGGGCCCATGGAGAGATCCTAAGCCTCCATTGGGCCAGATTAGGTGTGTAGGTCAGAGGTTCCCAAACCATGTTCTAATCTATGGAAGTGTATGTCATAAATAATGTGTTTGGTAGACCCTAAGGTTTCAGAAGACCATTTCTTGTTTCTGCTGCAATGGAGCAACATGGCTACTACCCCTCTGAAACATGTAAGAACGTGTGAAGTAGCCTTGATAATGAAGCCATCCAATCTACCAGTGGAAGCTGGGGGTTCCTATTTCAGTGGGGCAGTAAATCTGTTCTGGGCTCCAGTCAGAACCTTTCGGAACAGTAAAGGGGTCATCCGATTTGCTGAACCTTATCCCCAAAATGGGATCCACAACTTGGATGGCTCCTTTAGAGTTCTGACTGGCTCTGACTGAAACCCAGTATGGATTCACTCCCCACCCCCACTGAAATAGGAAGCACCAGCCTCCACTGCAACCTTCATGCCTCTGCTGAGCGAATGAAGGCTCAAGAAGTATATATGGCAATATATTATGGCTTCATTGATTGGCTTCACGGCAGTCAAAAGGGACTCATATTCAAATAGCAATATCTCAAATCCCAGGGAAAGTTGTGCTTAAATCTCACTGAAATCAGAAGGACAAATTAGCAGTGACTAATGTCTTCTTATTTTCAATGGAATGGTAGCGGTTCAATGAATCCTGTGTATGTCTCCTCAGAAGTCAGTCCCATTGAGTTCCACATAACCAGCTGTAATTCTATACCCACTTAAGCCCCTTCAAATACAATGGGGCATTTCTGAGTAGACATGTATTAGATGGCACTGTTAATTTCAGGTGTGTATGTATAGGATTGCAGCCTAACTTTCGTCAGATTTGGGCCAATATTATTTTTTTGATCCTATATGTGTGTGTATATATATATATATATATATATATATATATGAATGGAAGCCACACTTTAATCTTTATCATTATTTTGTGGGGCTGCAGGGATTCTTATTACAAGTGGCCAGTTGTGACATTTGCATGGTGCCATTCATCACTGAGGAGGAAAGAAAGACGCAGACGCTCACTGAAATGTGGTTTATTATCAAGAGAATATGCATTTTGGCATGAATATGAAATATGGGCAGCTTAAACACCCCTCACAATTGCATTAAGTGCCAAAAGTCTACACCAGACAGAATCTACATAATTGACATTACTCCTTTGCAAGTTCCTAATCCATAATTGGCACCTACTTCCTTAGAGAACATTTGATTCACATACGTTTGCAAAAAGTGTGCCTTTTTTGCTTTCAGGGATAGGATCAGCTTCACAAATTTGTGCACATGGTTAGAAATAACCATTTTTAAAATGTCAAAAGCAAACTCTAGTTGCATGTAAGAGGGTGGGATAATAGCCTAGAGCAGGTGGGGGCAACCTGCAGCCCTCAGTCTACTTTCAAAAGCCCTTGGCAAGGGATCAGTACAGACTTCCAGCAAGGGTTGGCTCCCTTCCCTAGACACTCTTTGGGCAGGGAGAAAGAAGGTGGAAGCAGAAAGAGAGTCCCGGCCACTTTGGGCTCTGGCAGCGCTCACCACTGCTGGTCATCCACCCAACAGATTACTCCCAAAGGAAAAAAAAAGTTTCCCTTGTCCCGGGCTAGGGAACAGTCCAAAGGTGCATTCACAGTTTTATTGCTCGCACTAAACCAGTCTGGCCCTCACTGCCTAGATATGAAAATAATAATAATCTAGTCCTATGACAATAGAGGGCTTTTGCAGGCCAGCTATTCCCATTACAGGCTAACTAGCTCCCGTGTAGAGTGGGCATCTATACATACAAAAAGAAAGGCATAACCGAAAGAAAGAACCCAAATGTACATAACATGTGCATATGCTAATTTATACTGAGAGATGTAAATATCAAAACAATTACTACAATTATATATAGAAAAACAATACACCTCACAGTTCAAGTCCCTTCTTAGAGCAGTGAATCCTCCTGGAGGCTCCGCCGGGGATGTTTGGTAGAACACCCTGGGGTGCTAGGTGCTCCTCTTTTTCCATCCCAAGGAGTACTCTATCAGCAAAGCTAAAGATGAATTTTAGATGATATAGTAGGTATTGAATCAACAGAAGTCAAATTGGGTAATAATATCTAGTGGCTGGTAGGTGTGGCCTCCCACCCACCCCACGTTAGACAGCATCCTCCCATCATTATAGGTAACACAAGGTCTGGATGGGAGAAGCGTGGTTTTAGGATGTTTTTTATGATGTTTTATTGCTATTTTAATCATGTGCGCCATGTTTTTAATCAATTTTATGTATTTTATCATATTTTATATTTACTGTTGTTCCCCACCTCGATCCAAACGGAGAGGCAGGTAAGAAATAAATGTATTATTATTATTGTTATTATTATGGAATGAATCCATTCCACGTATCAGTGGAGGCTGGTGGATCCTGTGTCAGTGGGGCAATTAACCCGCTCCGTGTTTCAGTCAGAACCAGTCAGAACTCTAGAGTGACAACCCTATGCCATTCCATCTGGAAATTGGCCCCAAACCTGAGAAAGCCATGTGCCACACCATAATACTTGAACACAGCATGGTAATGTTTGAGCACAGTGGGCATAGTTAATAGGAATCTAATATCCTGTATGGGAATTGCAGGACTGATGGGAAGACCCATCCCCATCCTTGTTCACTCTGTTATCAATGGGAATAACATCAGCTGAATACCCATCAGGATGCATATGTGCATCCATTTCCCACTCCAATCCTCATCTGGAGGATACTGTGGCTGTGTTGTCCCTAAGAACACATTGGGAACTACTGCAGTACAGTGGCTAGAGAAATCAGGATGCTCAAGACAAGGCACTCTCTCCCAACCTCAGCCCCCAGTTGCAGTATGGGGATACTACTACTAACTTATGTTGCAGTAAAGGATACAGAGATAATGTGCAAAAAGCAAATTAAATGTGCTAAATAAGATCATCATACAATGTTGTTTGATGCCAATAGCCATCTGGCCAGCAGATCTATCTGTTCATTATCTCATTGGCCATGCAAAGCCTCATCCAACAAGGGGATCGGATTCTTACAAGGCTGTATTTTCATACACATTGAAACTTATCTATTCAAATCTATGTAGCTATATATTTTTTCTTTTGTTGTGTTGAATTTTTTTACAATAAAAAACTAATTATATACAAAAGGGGGATTTGGTGTGGAAACCTGCTTGGGGTGCAGATCTGCTTTGCCACAGATTAGAGTGCATTAGGGATGTGTATCGTATCGTTCTGATTAACGATAACGATATATTCCTAAGGAGGCCCTATCTGATTGGATCCGATATCCATATGTCTGATAACTATTGGACATATCGGATTATCAGACCATTTCTGGTGCTTCCCCTAATGCAAGCCTATGGGGAAAAACACTGGGCAGGCACTCCCTCCCTCCCCCCACTCGGCACATCTCTCTACTAAGGGACAGGCCAGAAAGCCTGTTTAGCAGTAGGATAGACTGGCGGCGGCGGCGGCAGGCAAGGAGCGCAAGTGGGGGGAGGGAGGGAGTGCCAGCCCAATGTTTTTCCCCATAGGCTTGCAAATCCAAGTACCCCCCCGATCGGACCTAAAAAAAATTTATATCAGAATTTACGATAATGATACAAGACGATATGATAATTTAGGCCATGCACATTCCTAATATGCATATATGTATGTATATGTATATTTGTATGTATGTATGTATGTATGTATCTATTTATTTTCAGTGTTTTTATTCTACCCTCCATTTATATTCCCAGGGCAGTAGGAAAAACTGTAGATCTGTATATCTTTTAACAGAAAATTAGCCTATTATATTTGAATCTATAGAATGGCCCTTTGAAGGGAGATACTGAGTTCAGGAAAGGGCTAGGATTTACAGATGGCATGTAATTTATACCACCAACGGCCTTTTATCCTGTGGTCTCTGGAAGCCGGGTTATTTTTTTCCTTTTTTTAGTGTCGAAGATCTTAAAAAATGTTTCCAAAATCACAGAAAATGGCCCCTCAGAGACAGTCCTTCAGACTTATTGTCCAAATTCCTCGAATCCAATTAGACAATTTGAATTGATGGCACATAAATTGTTAATCTATTGCTGCATAAGTGAAGGGGAAAAAAAATACTTATCTCGTTTTTCCAGCCCACTGGCTCAGTTTCTGCACTTCGCAATCATTTGTTGCCAAATTTTCATTTTTTTCATTACTTTTTATTGTTAGTGGAGAAATAAAATCCCATTAAGGGTGGATTTATGATGACAAGATAACTACAGCGTAGGAATGGAGAGAGTGTGAGTTTAATGACACACAAATAAAGTTTAATGAAATATTATGAAATGGAAATAATATTGAGACTGAATAAATCTCTGCAATAACCATGCATTATAATTGTTGGAGAAGATCTATAAAAAAGGGAGTATGCTGTAAATAGGAAATCGGATGAGAAGCGAATGGAGGAACAAAAATCTGGAGGTCAGGTGTTGGTCCTCCTTACCTTTTTGTAATTAAGAGCTTGTCAAGAAGTTACTGGTGACCGAAATGCCATAAAATGTTCATGAAATGTCTAATCATAACAATAAACAAAAATGAATTCAGAAGAGGTATCTATGAAAAGACAATGGCTGCATTCAGACAACACAATAATCAACTTGGGGTGGGGGTAAACAATCGTCAGTTGTATTGACTATCATGTCGTCCGAATGCTGCCATAGTCAACTCAGTGCTGATCCTAATCCACACCATGGTTGATTATTTATTACCATGTTGTGTGGGGAGTACCCTCTAGATGAACAACTGTAAAGTTGATTATTACCCCACCACTGACTATCGTGTTGTCTGAATGCAGCCAATGTATTAGGTGTACATACATTTTAAGGATAAATATTGGCGTAAATCCACCAATGCTCCTGGAGCATGGTCTGAGGGCATATGATGCAGCCAACTACCTTGCTGAAGCTAAGCAGGTCTAGATCTGCCCAGTGTCAGTCTGAAACTAGCATGGGCTGCCATGTAAGCCCTCTTGAGTTCCATGATGGAAGGAATATGGGATGTAAATCTACTAAATGAATAAGCCACCTTTTTTTTTAAAAAAACATCAATGGCCCAGCCAACAGCGCATAGTGCCAGTGCCATTTTTTAAATGGTTTGGGATAAAAGGATCACTTTCTCTCCCATAAACTGTTATCCCAATCCAATTGTTCATCTAAAATTGTGAGGAATAACTATTGTGGGAAATTTAGAATTTAGGGATGATGCCTTACTGAACAGTAAGATTATTTTTATATGGTCCTATGGGGCAAAGCTTTAGCTTAGTTCCACTTTCCATTCTGGTTGTTAGCAGTTGTTAGTTATGTCCAGGCAGGAACCCCAGAGAAGCCCTGCTTTAGTTCTGGCAATGTTTTCAACACTTCATTGCTGAGTGTTCATGGAATTGATACCCTCTTGCCCCCAGTTGCTATTTGAAAACATTTTAAAGGGGCAGAAAGGCATTCATGAATCTCAGTTGTACATCTGATTTAGCCAGAAATGGGGAAAAGTCGAAAGTCAAAGTAGAGTTTAATTAAATATGAACAGAGATAGACTCAGTGAAGGAATTCAAGATTGATATATATATATATATATATATATATATATATATTCTTGATGATCCTCAGTTAGAATAAATAACATTTGTCATGGGTGAAATGGGCAAGATATAGCTGTCTAATGTTTTAAAATATAATAAAATGCACACACCCTGCTCCTCCATGCTTCTGTGGGTTAATCTGCAAGGTACTGGTTGTTAGGGCTGTGCGCTGCTTCAGGTGCACTTCAGTCTGGATAGGGCCAAAATGGACCAGACCGGGTAAATCAGGTCTGAAGCACTTCTAATATTGCAAACTATGATGGCCATAAAAATCTAGGAAAATACAGAGCACCCATCTTCCCTGGCAATGGCTGCTCTCACGGAAGACAGAAGTTGCTGGGTGCAAGGGGGTGGCAGGTGAGTCCCATGAGTGGGAGGGGACAGTGGGTCACCAGGTTCAGAGAGCGTGGGTGGTGGGTGGGCAGGTGAGGGGAGTCCAATGGACTCTTGGTTGGCTTTAAGCCTGGCTTCCCTGGGTGCTTGTCTTGGAAACAGCAAAATCCGACCCATTTTGGATGTCTGAATTTCACTTCGGATCCAGATCCAAAGCAGTTTGGACTGGGCTGAAATCAGGCTGAGGTGGTTTGGGGCTGACTTGGAAGCTTTGAATCTGCCTCCGAAGTGGATTGGGAGGTTCCGGCACAGCCCCACTGGTTATAGGTTCACCTAAGAAAGATGAAAGTATACAAATTAGCATTATCATTTCTGTTTAATTTAGCTACTCTATTTGACATTTTGTAATTGTGAAGGAATGGCTACCAGATACTGTAGCAGCCTTCTTTTCCCATCTGCACCCGGACATCATTTTTTGTGTCAGCCAAATAATCTGAATGCGTATCAACATGTCTTCTGTTATCCCGATACCAAGAAGTTGGTTTTACAGAACTGTTGTAAGGAGAGAGATCCCAACAAGATTACAGCAGCAGCTTAAATGGAAAGCTTCTCAGATATAAATGGATTCTTGCGAGCATATAAATGAAACATTTATTTATGAAAAGCATTTCAACTTGACCTTCATTAAGACAGTATACAAGAGGCATAAAATTCCCCAAATATGCCACTATATAATACAATAAAATCAGGAAACAGCATCATAATAAAAACAGCAGAGCATAAAAACAGCAGAGCAAACTAAACAAGCCAGCATCACACTTTAAAATCCCTGAACAAATAGCCTTTCACTGAAATGATAGCAGCCTCTGTGCCAGTTCAACTTCAATGGCATTCCAGACATGGGGAACCACCACACTACCTAGTTCCTTCATAAATGAGAATAGCTCTTATTTTCTACCATTTTAATTGTAAGCATGCCACCTTTTATGCCTGTTAGCTTGAATGGTAACCAATAAGCTTTTTAAATAACATAAAATAAAATACTGTTAGCAATACATTAAAGATGGCGATGGCTGGTGTCAGGGTCGGCATTGTTAGGTAGCTGCCCAACCCCATATCCTACCAAGGGCCGATGGCTGACTGTTAGCGTCCCCTGGCCTTGCTTTTCTTCTGCTTACTGCTGACTGTTCAACTGTCTGCTCCAAACATGCAGGTAGTGGCATGAGCAAAGACAAGTAACAGCAGCCATTACTTGCGTTATCCTCTCCTTTGGGGCAGTGCTGCAGAAGAAGAGGGGAAGCAAATGATAGTGTGCCAATGGGAAGGAGATGATCTCACTCAGGAAGGGTGCCCATTGAGATCTTACCTAACTCCCCCCCCCCATCTTGAGCTTACACAGAAGATGGAAAGCTGTTCCTCTTTGGGCCCATAGTAGAAAATGTCATATGATCTGATGAGACTTTGGTAAGAAATTTGTTTGGTTCTCATTTCAGTGTGAAATCACCATATTTATTTATTAGGAATGTGCACCGGATCGGGTCCGATCCATGATCCGGATCCAATCCGGGCTGGATTGGATAAAATTATCTGATCCGATCCCCAGCACCTGGATCTGCCGATCCAAAACGATCCAATCCGAAAAGGACCTGATCTGGATCGTGTTGGATTGGAGGATCGGACCCCCTCCCCCACTCATGCTCCTCACCTGCCGGGGCCATCCACATACGCCCCCAGCAGGTAAGGAGCGCAAACGTGTGGAGGGGGCCTACCTGCCAGGGCTGTCCGCAGCGGACGGCCCTGGCATGTAAGGAGCGTGAGGGGGAGGAGGGGGCTTACCTGCCGGGGCCATCCACTGCCATCCGGGGGCACCAGCGGGCACCAGCAGATGGCAGCGGACGGCCCCGGCAAGTAAGGAGCGCGAGGGGGGAGGGGGGAGGGGGCTCCACTTACCTGCTGGGGCGTCCACTGCCTTTACCTGCTCGAATCTACTGAGAACTAAGCTTCGCAGCCTAGTCCTCAGTAGAGCGCCAGGTGATGATGTCATCACCTGGCGCTGTACTGAGGACTAGGCTGCGAAGCCAAGTTCTCAGTAGATTTGAGCAGGTAAAGGCAGCGGATGCCCCAGCAGGTAAGGAGGAGTGCGGGGTGGGGAGCTTACCTGCCGGGCCCATCCACTGTCATCCACTGCTGCTTGGTCAGCAGCGGATGGCAGCGGATGGGCCCAGCAGGTATGAAGGAGGGAGGGCCCTCACTTACCTGCCAGGGCCATCTGCTGCCGCCAGCGGACGGTAGCGGATGGCCCCAGCAGGTAAGCCCCCCCATGCTTCTCCTTACCTGCCGGGGCGTCTGCTGCCTTCACCTGCTCGAATCTACTGAGAACTAGGCTCAATAGACTTGAGCAGGTGAGGGCAGCGGACACTCTGGCAGGTAAGCCCCCCCCGTGCTCCTCCTTACCTGCTGGGGTGTCCGCTGCCTTCACCTGCTCGAATCTACTGAGAACTAGGCTTCACGGCTTTCTTTCCCCTATGCAAGTCTATGGGGAAAAATGGCGACCAATCCAAAAATCGGACATCCGATTTTCGGATCCAGATCGGGTCTGATCCGATCCAGGGGACCTCCGATTTTGTTCCGATTTGATCCGGAACAAAATTGGAGGTCCCGATCTGGGTCCCGATCTGATCCGGGGCGTCCGTTAATTCATTTAAAATATTTCTTGGCCGCCTCTCAGGGCAGAAGCAATAAAACACATAAAACTGGCATGATATAGAGAGCCTATCTACACCAAGCAGTATACACACTTTGAAAACATTTTGAAAACTGTATATGGAGTGTGTCCTGGGCCCCAACAGTTGGCACTACTGTTATAAACTGTTTAAAACCATTTTAAACTGTTTTAAAGCAGTAGTGTAGATAGGCTCTAAGAATGAAAAAAAAACCCACAATAAAAACAAACAATAAAACCAGCAATAAAACAAAGAACAAAACCAGCAATCAAAACAGTAACAAAAACAACAATCAATACAGCAATCATATTAGGAGAAGGCCAGAGTTAAATAATATGGTTTGAAGCCTGCAAGGAAGCCTACAATAATGGCCCATGGTGGACCCCCAATAGCAACTTATTCCAGAAGTGTGGGGCCACTGCAGAGAAGGCCCACTCACAAATTTGCACTCCCCAAACATGCAGTAAGATGTCAAAATCAATATTTTCATGAAACTTGTGATGCAGTCCCTCCCCCCAAACACATATAAAACTGCGTACAAAATGTGCTTAAGATACTTATGAATTTTCAAGTGGAGTAAACACAAAATTGGAATCTGATGTAGATGTGGGATGGAACAAACTTAGTATTGGAAAAATGAGAAGGTGAGCAAAACTAAGCTTGAGAAATTCCCTAGGCCTGACCCAGTGGAGGCTGGTGGCAATGATTTTAGTGGGGCTATGAATCCATTCTGGGTTTGAGTCAGAACAAGCCAAGACTCTAAAGGAGCAATCCAAGGTTCTGGATAGAGTTCAACACCTTGGATAGATCCTTAAGGGTCTCGCTGGTTCTGACTCAAACTTAGAATGGATTCGCAGTCCCATTGAAATCGGAGCCACTAGCCTTCACTGCCGTGACCACTGCAGGCAATCAATAATCTCTGGACTGAACGGAAGTGGCCCATTATGCCTTAGCAACCATCCAGTGTTGAAAGACTATGGGGAGAAGAGAAGGGAGGATGGATAAAAAAACTGTGAAGAAACCTAGATATTAGGCAGGCAGGAAGAAAAACATATTTAGTGCAAGGAAAGCAGGTAGGGTGGCTCAGCATAAGTGATGAATGGCAGCAAAGGTCAATAAGGAAGTTAAAAAACATGCTATTGAGGAAGAGTATTTCACAGAAGGTGTAATTATAGATTGTGAGTGGGACGTTGACACAGGAGCTGTAAGAGAAGCGGAAATCTTTGCTTTAAAAAAAATATAGCACCTGAGAAATAGAGCTGTGTTGAAACAGAAACCAAATGAAACAATGAGAATGAGCATTTGGGTGCTTAATGAAGGGATGCAATTAATGAAAGGTCAAGTTGGGTGCAGTTGGATAGTGACCGGAGTGGAAATACTGTAAATGAAAAGCTGGAAGGCTGTATAGAGGTTACAGAGATTCCTGATTGTAGCAGAGGCTACAAGGCCAAGAGGTGACAGGCTGGAGTTGAGCATTCCAGAAAGGAGTACAGTCAACTTCTGCAAGGATGGTGGGAAAACCTGCCTTTTTTCTCAGAGAGGTGCACATTACTGTGGAGTGATTCTCCTTTTCCAAGCCCCTAACTGTGATGTCAAAATCATCACAGGCACGCCAGCCCAAAGTGGACTGGTAGTTGAGTTTTACTTCAAAACTGGTGACAGGGCCATGTCTTCCACTGCGCCTGAAGCAGCAGGCTCGTTTAAGCTGAAGGATGGTCTGGGCTGCATCCAACTGTGTCATTCTGTTAGTGCAAATGGTACTGCGCTATCGGAAATTAGGTTCTGAACTATGCGCAAGAGAAGAATCCAGCTAAAGTCACGTTCGTGCAAGTGCGTTTGTGCAGCCGGTGGTGGCGTCATGCCTGTGCAACCCGTTGCACATAACTCTTGTACATAACTCTTGTGCAACCCATTCTGCAACTTGTTGTGCCACTGGTTGCACAAGAGGTATACGTAGTGGGTTGCACAAGTATAATGCACGTTTCTAGGTCATTTCCATCCTTGCAGTTGTAAAAAATGCACTCAATGATATTTGACTGGTTCATATTTTGTGAGAATGGATTTCCAAGGCATTTACTTGTTGCTACCAAATTTTACCCAAAGTGAAACTGGAAATGAACCTGGGGGGGTCTGTCTTCAGGAAAGCATCTGGAGAAACTGAAGAGAAGCCATAAGGATTTTTATAGAAGTGTGAGGGTGGAGGTGTGAGTTTCCATCAGTTTCCCAAACTTTCTAGGAGGAGGAATAAACCAATTTCACTTTTCCCAATTTCTGGTTTGTCATTATGTGTGAATCGGGAGATGCTTGCTTTAGTCCATTGCCCTACAGGCCAACCACAAACCCTACGCAATTCTCTGCTCAGTTACGAGTATCTTGCTGCAAGGACTCCACATTCAATTGCCAGCGCTGACCAACATGAAACAAACCTAACACTGCACACTGTTTATTCAGAATGAAGCCTCTGCATGTGTTCAGTGGGGCTTACTCCCCTGTAAGTGCAAATACTTAATTGCACAACAGCTCATACAAGTCAGTTTTTACATCCCTCTCCTCATTTGGTCATGAGTCCACATTTACTTCATGGAAACCAGGTCCTCGGTTAGATCCCAAGGAAGGGCTGGAATAATTCCTGTCTGAAACTCTGGAGATCTGCTGCCAGCCAGTGTTGACAATACTGGGCTAGATGGGCAATTGGTCGGAATTGGTATAAGGCAGCTTCTTAGGCTGACCAGCTAAAATCCAGGTCAGGGCTCATGTAACTTTAACAGTTGTAGAGAAAAGGGAATTTCAGCCAGTGTCATTTGTATGCAATTAGTTCCTGGTGAAATTCCCTCTTCATCACAACAGTTAAAGTTGCAGGCACTATACTAGAGTGACCATATACAAAAGAAGGCAGGGCCCCTTGGTACATGAACCCTGACCTGGATTTTAACTGGTCACCCTACAGCTTCCAACCTATGTACTTATATTCATTAAACAAAAAACCTACGGTTTACAAAAACAACGTTAAGGCTCTACAGATTCCAACCAAGCACCAAAAAGCAGGGAAATTGGGAGTTAAGGCTCACAAGCCTTAACGCCACATCCTCCCTAAGGAGGCAGAAAGTGCAAGTGAAATTCTCATTCTCCCAAAGCAGATAAACCATGAGGACAGGGTGGAGAATATGATATGCAGAGGTGACTGTGGGGTTGTGGAAAACTGATCACGAACAACTTAGGGCCACCTACTTCTCTTTTTTTGTTTAGAGCAGCCCTTCCCCAACCTGGTGCCCTCCAAAGGTGTTGGACTACAACTCCCATCATTGCAAGTCAGTATGTCCCATGGTCAGGAATGCTGGGACTTGTCATCTCAAAAATCTATATATGCAATTTGATATGCAGAGGTGACTGTGGGGTTGTGGGAAATGATGATGAACAACTTAGGACCAGCTACTTCTCATTTCTTAGAGCATCTCCTTATGTTGAGAGTTGCAACCCAACACATCTGACAGGCACCAGGTTGGGGAATGTTGTTCAAGAACAAGGGAAGGCAGAATGTAGATCTCCAGATGTTTTGGAATTCAACTTGTAAAAGCCCCTATCAGCATGGGCAGTTATCAGGAATGCCACGAGTTGATGTCCAAATCATCAGGATCGATCTATTTTCTGCCCACATCTGTACTAAAGTATGATGTTATCCAGCATTAAGATATGTGATCAATCAAGGAACTACAAAAGAGCTGCATCACTTTAAATAAACTGTCAAAACCAAATGAAACAACAATGAATGAATCTTGAATACCTAATCCAGATAGCCCTTCAGACATCAACATTAGTTTTCAACACATGGCATAGGATGTCTGTTTCTTGAATATCAAATAAAGGATTTCTCTTACTTGTTCAGCAGTGTGAGATCAAAGACAGAGCTACCACCTAATACTTTCATGTGTAAGTATTATTTTAAAATTAAGTATGAATTGATTTTTGTCTTCCCCATAACACATAACATGGGAGTTACAGTGCAATGCATCTGGAGACCACCAGGCTGGAGAAGGTTGACTCCTATACATGTCTTCTCAGAAGCCAGTGCCACTGAATTCACTAGAGCTTTCTCCCAAGAGGTATAGGATTGCAAACTAATCTCATCTGAAAGGTGTTCACGACAGCCAAACTAAACCTCTTCTGCTCCACTGTTGCTTTGATGAGATGATGCATTGTGCAGGGATTGTGGGGAGTGAACAGTATATTTTTTATAAATACATTTAAAGAAAAAAAACATGTATTTATAAATACATTTAAAGAAAAAAAAGGCAGGATATTGACCAAAAGTTGGAAGTGCCTGGCACATGCTCTGGTTCTAGATCTGTAATGAATAGTGCCCCTTTTGTTATCAAGAGTGCTGCTATATGCGAGATGTGTGTGAGAGAAACGTATTGGGCAGACCCTGTATTTGGTAAGGGTATGGAACAGCATTCCCCATCCTGCTGCCCTCCAGGTGTTTGAGATGACAAGTCCCAGCATTCCTGACCATGGGACATACTGACTTGCAATGAGAGGAGTTGTAGTCCAACACCTTTGGAGGGCACCAGGTTGGGGAAGGGCTGTTCTAAACAAAAAAAGAGAAGTAGGTGGCCCTAAGTTGTTCGTGATCAGTTTTCCACAACCCCACAGTCACCTCTGCATATCATATTCTCCACCCTGTCCTCATGGTTTATCTGCTTTGGGAGAATGAGAATTTCACTTGCACTTTCTGCCTCCTTAGGGAGGATGTGGCGTTAAGGCTTGTGAGCCTTAACTCCCAATTTCCCTGCTTTTTGGTGCTTGGTTGGAAACTGTAGAGCCTTAACATTGTTTTTGTAAACTGTAGGTTTTTTGTTTAATGAATTTCATGGGGATATAGCTATGCCAAGTATGAAGCAGAATGGAATGTTTTAAAGTTCAAACAGAAATCTCTTTGGGGTCCAGGACCTTGAGCAGTACAAGTTTAAAAAATGAAATTAAAGATAAAGAGATGAAACTTGGCACCATGGTAGCTCTGAAGTAGGGATTTAGCCATGCCAAGTTGGAAGCAGATCCGTTCATCCCTTGATTTTTAGAAATGTTTAAAACTTCAATTTAATTTTTTAAATTAACTAAAATGCTTACAATTCCATCATTTTTAAAGATAAAGGGATGAAACTTGACAGCATGGTAGCTCTTAAGTAGGGATTGAGCCATGCCAAGTTGGAAGCAGATCTGTTTATGCCTTGAGTTTTAGGAATTTTTAAAACTTCAAACCCAATACTCCTCTTTGGGGTCTAGGGCCTTGAGCAGTACATTAAAAAAAAGAAAGTAAGTAAAGATGAAGAGATGAAACTTGGTAAGGCTTTAGCCATGCCAAGTTGAAAGCAGATTGGTTCATGCCTTGAATTTTAGAAAAAAAATTGAAGTCAAACTTTTAAAAAAAAATCCTAAAAATCAAGGCACGAACCGATCTGCTTCCAACTTGGCATGGCTCAATTCTAGGGTGACCACTAGAGTGTGGCCTAGTGGCTAAAGTGTTGGACTGGGAGCTGGGAGATCTGGGTTCTACTCCCCACTTAGCCATGAAAACCCATTGGGTGACTTTGGGCCAGTTGCAGACTCTCAGCCCAACCCATCTCACAAGGTTGCTGTTGTGAGGATAAAATGGAGAGGAGGCGGATTATGTATGCCGCCTTGGGTTTCTTGGTGGAAAAAAGGTGGGATATAAATGCAATAATAAATAATAAAAAACTGTCAGGATTTCCCCAGATTTCTCCTGGTTTTTGTTCTATCCTCAGTGTCAGGGGGGATTTTATGCAATAGTCTATAATGACCTGGAATTACACACTTTCCCTTTTAAGGCCACCATTAGCGTGGCAGGGGGGAATGACATGCTTTCTGGAGGTGTGTCATTCTCTCCCACTGCTCCAATCAAGGCCTTAAAAGGGAAAAACGTGTCATTCCCAGGCATTATAGAAGAGGGCCTGATTGGAGCGGTGGGGTGGGGTGAGAATGACATGCTTTCCCCTCCTCCGCTCCAATTGGGGACTTTAAGGTGACCCCAGAAAGCCATCTTCCTGCCCCCCCACTAGGTGTCCTCTTTTTTGGTTTCCCAAATATGGTCACCCTACTCAGTTCTTGCACAGGCTACATATCCATCCCTAGATATTTACTCAAAAGTAAGACCCATTGAATTTCCTTGGTTCTTGAAAAGCAACACACTTGCTTTTAGATTTGCCAGTCTCAGCATTCTATGTGTGCTCTGCTCTGTCTGTCCCTATAGTTTCCTGCAAGATCCAGACAGGGGAAGCCAGTAAATTAAACCCAGGGGTGGAGGGTGGGATTCCCTCAGGTTCATCTGACAGCAGGTGCTATAGAACATGGACTTTCCAGGAGTGTTGAGGCTGGATTTCTGGCAGACCCAGCCAGGCAACTTTATGGCCTGTTAGTCCCTCCATTTGGTAGCCCGCAGAGCACCTGCCTCATAAGGCAAATGGCCACATGAGAACTATTATTATGGCCTGCTACTTTGTTTGTCTTTAGTAGTCCGTGGTCCAGATCTCTTCAGAAGGGGGGATAGTGTTTTGTGGTTGGGGTCAGTCTAAATTATCTCCAGGGGTCCCTTACTCAGTGCCTCTGATAGCAAAGAGATTGAGGATTTCCCCCAACTCTGTTACTCTTGAAGTTACTAGGCCTGTTGAAAATAGATTTTATAACATAAGCATGAAAACAGTGAATACCCCTTTTAACTTGTTAAACCAATGAAAACATGCCACACAAGAAGTCTTAAGATATGAATGGTTTATAAAGAAAAGTAAATGCAAAAGAACATCAGATGCAGAAGTGAAATCTGAAACATTACTAGTAGTAGTAGTAGTAGTAGTAGTATCCTGCCTTTTGCCCAATGCTGGGCCTCAGGGCAGCCTTACAAAACTAAAACATATACAGCTAAAACCTATAAATAGGAATATACTATATACCATATGAAAAGGAGGACAGGGCTCATGTAACTTTAACAGTTGTAGAGAAAAGGGGATTTCAGCCAGTGTCATTTGTATGCAATTAGTTCCTGGTGATATTCCCTCTTCAACACAACAGTTAAAGTTGTAGGGGTCCTGCCTTCTTTTGTATATGGTCACTCTAGTATAGTGCCTACAACTTTAACTGTTGTGATGAAGAGGGAATTTCACCAGGGACTAATTGCATACAAATGACACTGGGTGAAATTCCCTTTTCTCTACAACTGTTAAAGTTGCATGTGCCCTGTCCTCCTTTTCATATGGTCAGCCTAAATATACAAAAGTTAAACATATAATTAAATACTTTTCAATATTAAAGCATTTAAAACATTTTAAATACATAACAATTTAAAAGTCAAAGGTATAGACAGAGGTCCAGATTATTTGCCAAAGGCCTGCTGGAACAAAAAAGGGTTTGTCTGCATCCAAAAACACATCAAGGAAGGAGCCAGTGTAGACTGCAAGGATTAGAAAGAAAATCCATGTGTGTACACTATGCAAAACAAACGACAGCTCAACTGTTTCTAAACCTTATTAGAAAAACAGGGTGACTAGGCCGAAACCAATATTGTAGGCCCAGAAGCACTTTGAAAGGTTTCAACGTTGTACTTAAAACTTAACACTGGCCCAAACTAATTAAATGAAGTGTTTGAAGCTTTCAACTTATAGCAGTATGGACCAAACTCTTAGAAAAGAGGGAAGGATCACTGTGTGTGTATGGGGTGGGGGGATAGAAAGAAAGGAGCAAAAGAGCAAACTGGCCTTATAAAGATAGCCCAAAATACTCTCAGAGCCAAAGGAATGCATGTTCCAGAAGAGAAAAGAGAAACTCTTCTTCTTCTTCTTCTTCTTCTTCTTCTTCTTCTTCTTCTTCTTCTTCTTCTTCTTCTTCTTCTTCTCTCAAAAGGTCTGTGCTAGAGGCAGCAGCCATTTCACTCACCCACCCCACATTCTAAGGCAGGAGGAGGGGAGAGAGTGTGTTGCGTTATGAGGGAAGATGGCTGCCTCATTGACTTGAATGAGAGGTTAAAGTAGTCCTTAAAAGTCAACCGAAGGGAATTTTAAAAAAATGAAAAGCTTTCCGTCAACTACAGTCAAGGAGGAAGAAGCCCCCACCACTGGATTACTTAATAAGGCTCTAGAAATTATGCAAATTGTGAGCACAAAAAGTAGCAACCCGGAAGTAAATTTTACAAAAGCAGGGAGACAGGTTTGTATTCCTTTTCTAACTTAAACTGCTCTCCTTCCCTCAATCTTTCACCAATCTTCTTGAAATTGTCAGGTAATGTAAAACAAACATTTCTTTCTGGCACCTGTAAATTTCAGAAAGGTTGATGAAACATTTTCGATTTTATGGCTGTTAGAATACCCCCCCCCCAATTATCACTTTAACATGGCGGAATGTGTTTTTCACTGACGGCCCTTAACAATGGAGGCACGGCTGTGCCTCCATTAATGACATTTTAATGCAGCTGTAAATGCCCCATTTTTGGTCAGGGAAGGAGCACTAAGAAATATTTGCTGCGATGTAAATGTGAAGAGAACATGTGTGTGTGTGTGTGTGTGTGTGGTGGGAGAGAAGAAGAATTCTATCTTTTAGAATTCTGCCTGGTTCTGACTGAAACCCAGGATGGATTCATGTGCATTTCTACTCAGAGGTAAGCCCCATGGAGTTCAATGGGGCTAACTCCTAAGTAAGTGCATATAGAATTGCAGCCCGGGACTCTTTAAGGATCAGGCGTTCCGTCTCTTTCTTCCTGCAGGGCTTTATTTTTCAGCATCTCCCTTGCTGCCACATTAACCCAGCTGTAATGGATTCATGGGTCTCAAAATACCCAACAAATCTCTTTCCCAATTCAAAGATGTACCTTGTGGCACACATTTTCAATTTGTGCTGCTAAGGATGTTTGTCCCCTGCAACCATCTTTAAATCTTTGAATGCGCCATGCTTTTATATTAAAAAAAGAAGGAGCAGGGGAAGCTTCTGCTCAAAATGTGCTTTTGTTTACAGAAATATCTTAAGTAAACCTTATTGCTCAGCTAGTAAAGCCCACTATAGAAATGTGATCCATTTCCCCCTTGTTTTGTTTTCCCTGCTGAAGAATAAATGGATCAGATTTCTAAGCTGGAATCAGTGGTCGCTGGTGGCTCCAATTTCGGTGGCACTGTGAATCCATTCTTGGTTTCAATTGGAACCACCCAGAACTCTAAAGGAGCTTTCCAAGGTGCTGAACTCTATCCTTTAGAATTCTGGCTGGTTCTGATCGGAACCCAGGATGGATTCATAGCACCACCAAAATCAGAGCCACCAGCCTCCACTGGCTTGATTCAGCTGAATGGGATCCTACAAGGGGCAATGTTTAATAATAATAATAATAATAATAATAATAATAATAATAATTTATTTATAACCCGCCTCTCCCTATGGATCGAGGCGGGGAACACAATACAGATACAAACATGACAAAGTTACAAATTTTAAAACAAGAGAAACACATCATTAAAACATTAAAGGATATTACAATAAGTCCCAATAGTCCTTGAATTCATAGTCTGGGGAGTCTGTTAAGGAGCCCGGGCCCTCTAAAATGGGTGGAGAGTATGTGACCTGCCAGATTTTGTTGGACTGCAATTCCCATCAGCCCTGGCCAGCATAGCCTGTGAAACTTAAAACAAAAGGAGGAGAGCATCCAAAACAGGTCAGAAAAAAAGAGAACTGTGTTCTCAGGATGCAAATTATTTATTTTCACGAAGCCTGATGCATTTTGGCCTGTAGTTTATTCAAACGCCTTCCTCAGGGGGTTGTTAGAAGATAGTGTCTGCAGAATTTCCTCTAGCAAAATAATTTTCTCCTGTGATAAACTATGGGTCACCACTATCTTCTAACAACCCCCCGAGGAAGGCCTTTGAATAAAGCACAGGCCAAAATGCGTTGGGCTTCGTGAAAATAAATAATTTGCATCTTGAGAACACGGTTCTCTTTTTTCTGACCAGCATAGCCTGTGGCAAGGAATGAGGGGAGTTCGGGTCCAAAAACCTCTGGAGGGTCACACGCTCCCCCGGCCTTGCTCTAAAATATATGGACTTTTGGGCTAGAGTCTTTCCCATTGGTTGCTTCTGTACATATAATATACACATGTCTCTATGCAACTGCTACAACATACATACATTTTCTGTTAGTAGTGGATGATACATGAAGGTTCATAGCCAATGCAGAGGCATGATGGGAATTGTGGGCCAAAATGTCTGGAGAGCCACAGGTTACCCAGACCTGTCTAAAAGGGGTCCAATGATCAACGGATTCTGTAATTGTTGCTTAAAAAATTCTCCACCTCTGAATTTCTCTCTCACAGGGATGCAGCACTGGCATTTTTGATTAACAGGGATGCTGACATCACTTGCCACCTCCTCAAAATTCACTGTTCCCTCTCAGCTTAGCTGCAATTCTTACAGTACTTGTGGAGGGTGGGGGTGAGGATGTATTTTTCCATAGAGTATGATGTTCGCTGTTGTAATGTGAAGTATTTTGGCCTGGCCTGGTCTTGAATGGGCAATTAAAACCTATTATCTAAAGGAACGCTTCCTCCCATATGTACCTGCCTGGACCCTAAGATCATCTACAGTAGGGTGCTGCACCCACGAGATTGTGTTGGGACTTCAAGTCCCATCATCCCCAGCAACATGCCCAAACCACCCCAGTTGGTGTTGGACTACAACCCCCATCATCCTTGGTGAATATGGTATCTGGAACCCTACACCATCTTTTAAAGCTGGGCATCAGGCTGCCCAAGGAGCAAAAAGCTTCCACCACAGTGCTCGCTCGCTCGCTCGCTCGCTCGCTCGCTCCCCCTCCTCCCTGTTCAAAGCACCGCCATGCCAAGCCCCTTGCGGGCGACACCCACCTGGGCTCATGTCGCTCGCTCGCGCCGCCGCTGCTGCTGCTACTGCTCCGCGTCGCCTCGCAGGAGGAAGTGAGGGCGCCCAGCTCAGGTGTCCCATCGTCGTCTCCCCCCCAAACCAGCCCTGGAGCCGGCGTGCTTGGGGCGCCGCTGAGGAAACTTTCCCCTGGGCGGGCGAGGCAGGCAGGCACCCCTCCTCGGCACACTTCCTACAGCCCCTCCCCTGGGCGATTCGGGGCTTCTTCTAGGCCAGCGTGACCGTGCAGGACTAGAAACTGCTCAGCTCAGCCTGGAGGAAGGGCTGGAAGTTGCGGCCTGCGTGCTTGCGCTGGCCTAGAAGAAGCCCCGGATCGCCCAGGGGAGGGGCTGGAGGAAGTGTGCTGAGGAGGGGCGCCTGCCTACCTGCCTGCCTTGCCCGCCCAGGGGGAAGTTTCCTCGGCGCCTCCCCAAGTGCGCTGGCTCCAGGGCTGGTTGGGGGGGACAATGACGGGACACCTGAGCTAGGCACCCTCACTTCCTCCTGTGAGGCGACACGGAGCAGCAGCAGCAGCGGCGGTGCTATCGAGCGAGCGAGCGACATGAGCCCAGGTGGGTGTCGCCCGCGAGGGGCTTGGTGCGGCGGTGCTTTGAACAGGGAGGAGAGGGAGTGAGCGAGCTCTGTGACGGAAGCTTTTTGCTCCTTGGGCAGCCTGATGCCCAGCTCTAAAAGATGGTGTAGGGCACCAGATCGAGCCGACTGTTTCCCCGGAGGTTTGCCCCTGAGGCCCGGTCGGCCCAGATCACCCCAGTTTTCCCGGTTAGGACCCGGAAACCCCTGGTGATCTGGTCACCCTAATACAGGGGACCTTCTCCGTGAGCCCCTGCCAAAGGAAGTGAGGCAGGTGGCCACCAGGAGGAGGGCTTTCTCTGCTGTGGCACCACGGCCGTGGAATGAGCTCCCCAGAGAGGTTTGCCTGGCACCTACTTTGCACTCCTTTCGTCGCCAGGTGAAGACCTTTTTATTCTCCCAGCACTTTAACAGCTAAATTAACTCAATTTTAACCCTTGCTGTTTAATTTTTTTGTTTTAATCTGTATTTATCTCTGCTGCTTGGTTTTATCCTGGTTGTATTTTTATATTGTATGTTATTTTGTGTTTTAGATTGTGGTTGTTTTATATTTCTTAAAATGATTTCATGGTTTTAAATTTTGTGAACTGCCCAGAGAGCTTTGGCTATAGGGCAGTATAAAAATGCAATAAATAAATAAATACATAAATGACATGGTCTGGTGGAGATGAAAACTCATAGAATGGGTTTGTTGATATGGACTCTCCCTGGGTGGGTGGGCGGTTATGGGGATCATCATCATGAGTATCGACACCTCAAAATTTACCACAACACCACTGATCAAGATTTGACGTTCAGATTATAGTTTTAGATAGAATATCTGAACAGCCTATTCCTGTGCCCTTCTCCACTTTTCTGGAGTAATTTTTTTTTCTCCTAGTGCAAGTTCTTGTCTGGTGTAAGTACGAAGCAACTAAATGCTTTAAAAAACGCCCCAAAACTTCACCCTTATCTATCAGCATCGCTAAATGTAGGTTCTGAGCTAATGCTAGCTGGCAGGCAACTCAGGTACAAAAGAGTGCTTTTTTTGCCACAGCTGGCTGCTTATTTCCTAATTCAGTGAAATGTTTCCTCTTGAGCCTGTGGGCCTGTCATCGGGCAAAAGTTCTTCAACTGTTATAAATGCAGATTGATTTTTTACCTCAGCATCATTGTTGCTTCAACTCCAAAACTGATGACAAAGCCCTTTTGTAATCCATATGCTCAACTGAATGTCAACACTTCCCTTACTGTGGCTTGCCATGACTCCAGCTGAATACAGCAATTGCGGATATATTAGAGTGCTTGTCAGTCTACAATGTCCAACAAGCTATTGTCTAGTGCTGCCTTGTCCATCCTGGTGCCCTCCAGATGTTTTGGTTACTGGGGGTGGATGGTCTAAACAGTGGTCTTCAACTGTTCCAGATCCAAGACTCACCTCAGACTCTCAACCTGCAACATGGGGCCCACTTTCACAATTGCCCAACATGGTGGCAAGAGCTTTGCTGTGAGCCATCGTGACCCACTTTGGGGTCGCAAACCCACCAGATGAAGACCAGTGAGCAGGCCAGTATGGTGAATTCCATAGCACTCTTTAGTGGAGAGGATGTGACACAAATTTTGTTTCACTTCATCCTTCATAATATCTCTGTGAGGCGCATAAGAAAGAATGAGCTTCCTGGGTCAGATCAAGGTCCTTAACTAGCTCAGGATTCTGATTCCATGGAACACAAGCCAAGGTAGCAATGGCTGTTTCCTGTTTGTCTCCTGTATATTGCTGAGCTCAAATGACTCCTATCCCCACCCACCCCATTTCACCATGCCATTTGGAAGAGATGTAGTTGGAGGGGATGGTCATTTTGCCAATGGGGAAAGGAGGAAAACAGAGGCAAACTACCACCCATGGCCTATGGTGGTCCTCAGTGTTTTGGTGGCTAACAGCTTCCATTTCCCCTCCAGCAGGCATAATGAAGGCAGACAGCATAATCCTCATTCTGCCTGACTTCAGAGCACTTGATGTACTGTTAAAATGGTGGGCAGATTTGCCAACCCAAGTGCTATAACCATGTAAATCCATGACCAGGCAAATGAACAGGTGGGTCAGGGACCACCAACATGGGCATAGGAACACCCCAGAACACTTGGCTCAAGGCCTCTTCTATCTTATCACTGGCTTTGTGTTCTGTTTCTGTCTCATCATCTTAATGTAATTAATAATAATCTCTATTTAGAGATGGCCAAATCTGTCAATTTTGGTTTCCCCCAGTTTCTCATTATTCCAATCTTAAATTCGGTTTGTACCAAACTTCAAGATTTTTTACAATGTTAAGTTCAGTTCATCCTGATCTTTGTGGGTTTTTTTTAAGTTTGCATGAAATTTATGAAAATTGCTCATAAAAATGTGCATATGGACAATGGCATGCAGTTTTGTACAACAGTGTACAAAAATGTATGTTACGGTCCATACACACATATTTTTGTGAGCATGTTTCATTATATAATGTATGTTTGTATGTCATTTTCACTAACAGGCGTGCATTTATTTGATTGGAGAATTCCACTACAAAATCTGAAGCCATAGAAATTTTAAACAAGGTATGTTTTGGTTCATGTATTGATTCAAAGGTGCACAATTAGGTAAATTAGCATTAAATGTGAATCAAACAAAATTCTCCACCCATCTTTAGGTCTATTCCGCTGACTATGACAGCAACAGCAAACAATGCTATCATTGTCTCAGCAATTCAGATCAGTAAAGAAGTTCAGAAGCAGATGAGTCGTACTATATAGCAGGCTGTAATGGGCTGGAAAAACTAGGATCAACTTTACCATTCAGGAAAGGAAGTGCAAATATAGTGATACAGGCATCCCCTTATCTTCACTACCAAATCTGGATAGATGGCTGGATTTTAGATGTTCCTACAAAGATGCAGAAAAGAGCCACAAACAAGGGACATTTGCAGATATTTGGAGGTACTCACTCTCAGCCTGTGGGCCTTATTTATTTTTTTAGTAATTTATTGAAAATATTTAAATCCTGCCCTTTTTTTGCCTGGCTACAGGCTTCCATGATAGCTGTGAATATAAACAAACTATCATAGTTTTTGCTTGTTAAGTGGTGGAGGCTTGACCCAGATTTTTATTCATTCAGCATTAACAAGACCCAAGGCCTTCTGTGCTGATATTTGTTGTTCACCTTTGTTTAAAACATTTCCCCCATCTCTGTTCAATTGTTGTTTGAATGCATGCTTCTTAAATATCAATCTTCCTTGCAATGTATGTCAAACAATGTCAAAGCGGGATGTCTAAAGCATCAGTATTTAAGTTGCCACACTGTCTGCCATTTCTCTAATAGCGAAGCTTTACCACCGTTCCTTATCAACAGGGTAGAATATCATAATGCCGGCTTGAGAGTGTGTAATGTCATGACATTGTTAAAGCTAAGCAGATCTCATCCTGGGAGGTGCCTGGGATGGGAGCGTATCTGAAAGCCCCATGTAAGCCCTTGAAAGAAAGAGTGGGTTATATGTGTCATCCACCCTGTAGTCTCCCAAGTCTTCACCTGCTTAGCTTATCCAGAAGAAATTTCACAGAGGGCAGAGAGCGCGCAAGAGCGGATGCAGCTTTCTGCGTATCATCTGGTTATGAAGCATTTATTCCTAGAATACAGGGAAATCACATCACCAAGTCTAGCAGGGAGAGGCCTGCACGTTTTCTGCTCATATTTCAAACATGCATTTTTTTGGGCGCATTTTTCAAATGTATGCATTTTGTATTAGGGATGTGCACTGGATCGGACCCGATCCACGATCCGAGTCCGGTCCAGTGGGAAATCGGATAAATTATCCGATTTCCGATCCCGCAGCTGGATCGGCCGATCCAATCCGAACTGGTCCGAAAAAGCTCCGAACCGGTTCGGCGGATTGGCGGATCGGCGGGCGCCCACTGGCGCCCACCGCCGCTTCCATTGGCGGGCGCCAGCGGGCGCCCGCCGATGAAAGTGGACAGCGGGGGGGGGGAGGAGGGGGGCGCTTACCTTCTCGGCCCGGTGGCTCCCGTCCAGCGCCGGCGCCTACTACTACTAGCAGGCTCCGCGGCCTGCTCTAGGGTGGCGCGCCGGGTGATGTCATCACCCGGCGCGCTACTCTAGAGCAGGCCGCGGAGCCTGCTGGTAGTAGTAGGCGCCGGCGCCGGCCGGGAGCCGCCGGGCCGGGAAGGAAAGGAGGGGGTGCGTGGAGGGGAGGAGGGGGCGCGCGGAGGGGGGAGGGGGGCCCTTACCTTCCCAGCCCGGCGGCTCCCGTCCGGCACCGGCGCCTACTACTCCCAGCAGGCTCCGCGGCCTGCTCTAGGGTGGCGCGCCGGGTGATGTCATCACCCGGCGCGCTACTCTAGAGCAGGCCGCGGAGCCTGCTGGAAGTAGTAGGCGCCGGCGCCGGCCGGGAGCCGCCGGGCCGGGAAGGTAAGGAGGGGGTGCGTGGAGGGGAGGAGGGGGTGCGCGGAGGGGGGAGGGGGGCCCTTACCTGCCCGGCCCGGCGGCTCCCGTCCGGCGCCGGCGCCTACTACTACCAGCAGGCTCCGCGGCCTGCTCTAGGGTGGCGCGCCGGGTGATGTCATCACCCGGCGCGCTACTCTAGAGCAGGCCGCGGAGCCTGCTGGAAGTAGTAGGCGCCGGCGCCGGCCGGGAGCCGCCGGGCCGGGAAGGTAAGGAGGGGGTGCGTGGAGGGGAGGAGGGGGCGCGCGGAGGGGGGAGGGGGGCCCTTACCTGCCCGGCCCGGCGGCTCCCGTCCGGCGCCGGCGCCTACTACTACCAGCAGGCTCCGCGGCCTGCTCCAGGGTGGCGCGCCGGGTGATGTCATCACCCGGCGCGCTACTCGAGAGTAGGCCGCGGAGCCCGCTGGTAGTAGCCGCCGGCGCCGGACGGGAGCGGACAGGCCGAGAAGGTAAGCAGTGGCGGGGAAGGGGGCTTACCCCCCCCCGGAGCCGTCCGCTTCTATCCGCTGGCGCCCGCGGGCGCCAGCGGATGGAAGCGGGCGGCCCCAGGGGGGGTAGGGAGCGCGGGGGAGGGGGCTTACCTGCTGGGGCCGTCCACAGCGGACGGCCCCGGGGGGGGAGGGAGTTAGGCCCCCCCTCAGCCACCCGCCGCCATTTTTTCCTCATAGACTTGCATTGCAATGCAAGTCTATGGGGAAAAAAATGGCGGCCGATCCAAAAATGTACGATTTTTGGGTCGGGATCGGACTCGATCCGGTCCGGGGGGCCTCCGATTTTGTCCGAACCGGTCCGGGACAAAATTGGAGGTCCCGATCCGGGTCCCGATCCGATCCGGGGGGGTCCGTGCACACCCCTATTTTGTATGCACATAGCCATTGACTAAGCACAGTTTTGCCATTTTAGAAATGTAGAGTTTTCTTTGTGCATTTTCCAAATGTGTGCATGTTAATGAATGTATTACAAGCTCGGAAATATACAGATTTCAGACTGCAACTTGCCTTCAGGTCTGCATTCAATTCCGGGAAGTACAAATCAGGCAAATCTGTGGAGAAAAGTTGTCGGAGCAAATTTCTTCCCCGTGCCTAATTTTGTGGCATTAGATTGACACAAGCAAGGGCTGGGTTAGATGTGAGCATCTTCTTCATGCAACAAGCTCTGACCATTCCCAGTGATGCATTTGCCTGTGCAATGCAACATATGACTTGATGAGGTCATGGCAAGATTATCTCCCTTGTCTCTCATTCTACTCTCTAACATAATAGAATCACAGACTTGAAGGTGGCCTTGTAGGGCATCTAGTCCAGGCCCTGGCTCTATGCAAGAAATCCAAGGCAATCAATTTCCCAACATATGCATGTCCTGTCATTGCCTGATGTTCTCCAGCAAGGGGGAGCCCATAACCCCTTTAGGTAATTAGTTTCATTTTCAAACTGTGCTTACCATTAAGACATTTCTCCTAATGTTCAACTGAAATTTACCCTTCTTATTATAAGCCCATTAGGTCTAGAACAAGCTTTTGCCCTCCCTATGTGACAGCCCATCAGGTAGTTGAAGTGTGCAATCATCCTCCCTTGCGCCTGGGCTTCCCTTCCCTCAGCTAAATATAGCCAGTTGGCTATAAAGATTCATTCAAGCTAAATGTAGCCAGTTCCTTCAATCTTAAGGTGACCATATTTTGGAAAACAAAAAAGAGGACAACATGCCCAGCCCCCAAGGGGTCGTGCCCATCCTGACATAATCAGCCCCCAAGGAGGTGTGGCTTTGATCACATGTCTGATTCTACAGCTCACAATTAAGACAAAACTGTTCTACATAATATGCAGTCAGAGTTTGGGAAAAGGGAAAAAGAAGGGGCAAGACTATGATGTAATGCCAAGTTCTACACTTAGGAAAAAGAAACCAAATGCACAGTTACAAGATGGGGGATACTTGGCTCAGCAATACTACAAGCGAGAAAGATCTTGGAATTGTTATAGTTCACAAGCTGAATATAAGCCAACAGCGTGATGTGGCTGCAAAAAAAGCAAATGCTGTTTTGGGATGCACTAATAGAGGTATAGCTTCCAAATCATGCGAGGTACTGGTTCCCCTCTATTCGGCACTGGTTAGGCCTCATCTTAAGTAATGCAGCCAGTTCTGAGCACCACACTTTAAGAAGGATGCAGACAAGCTGTGGGGGGGGGGGTTCAGAGGAGGGCAACGAGGATGATCAGGGGTCTGGAAACAAAGCCCTATGAGGAGAGACTAAAAGAATTGGCCGTGTTTAGCCTGGAGAAGAGAAAACTAAAGGGGACATGATAGCACTGTTCAAGTACTTGAAAGGTTGTCAAAAAGAGGAGGGACAGGAGCTCTTCTTGATCATCCCAAAGAGCAGGATATGGAATAATGGGCTCAAGTTACAGAAAGCCAGATTCTGGCTGGACATCAGGAAAACTTCCAGACTATTACAGCAGTACGATAATGGAATCAAGAGAGGTCATGGGCTCTCCCACACTAAAGGCATTCAAGAGGCAGCTGGACAGCTATCTATCAGGTATGCTTAATGTAGTCCTGCAGTAAGCAGGGGGTTGGACTTGATGGCCCTATAGGCCTCTTCCAGTTCTACTATTCGACGATTCTTTGATCACCATTTCCCATGTTTATTTTATAAACACATCTCTTAAAAACAAAAGTGGGTTACATCAGCATCAAAGAAATCAAAAGCTGAAATTTCAGCAGGCATTATGACTAGGGGTGTGCACTGGATCGGGTCCGATCCACGATCCAGATCCGATCCAGGGGAAATCGGATACAATTATTTGATTTCCGATCACCCCGCTGAATCGTTCGATCCAATCCATTCCGATCTGGAAAGGACCTGATCCAGATTGGAATGGATCGGCGGATCGGTGGGTGCCTGCTGGTGCCCACCGCTGCTTCCATTGGCGGGTGTCAGCGGGCGCCCGCCGATGAAAGCTGACAGCGGGGGGGGGGCTTCCCTGGCAGGGCTGTCCACTTCCATTGGTGGGTGCCAGTGGGCGCAGCGGACAGCCTGGCCAGGTGAGGATCGCAGGGGGGAGGAGGAAGGGGCCCTCACTTACCTTCCGGGGCTGTCCGCTCCCCTCGGTTGCTGGCTGCTACTGTGAGCAGGCTTTGCAGCCTGCCTCTAGGTAGCGCACCAGGTGATGTCATCACCTGGTGCGCTACTCAGGAGCAGGCTGCGAAGCCTGCTCGCAGTAGCGGCCAGCGGCAGAGGGGAGTGGACGGCTCCGGCAGGTAAGCAGGGGGAGGGGGCTTACCTCCCTGGGGCCGTCCGCTTCCATCCACTGGCGCCCGCGGGCGCCAGTGGACGGAAGCGGACAGCCCTGGGTGGTAAGGAGAGCAGGGGAGGGGGCTTACCTGCCAGAGCCATACACAGCGGACAGCGCCGGGAGGTAAGAACCGCGAGGGGGGAGGAGGGAGTTAGGCCCCCCTCACCCACCCGCCGCCATTTTTCCCCATAGACTTGCATTGGAGGAAAGCTTTCTTTCCCCCAATGTAAGTCTATGGGGAAAACAAAAATGGCGTCCGATCCAAAAATTGGATGTCCAATTTTTGGATCGGGATCGGGTCCGATCTGATCCGAGGGACCTCCAATTTTGTTCTGAACGATCCAGGACAATCTTGGAGGTCCTGATCCGGGCCCCAATCTGATCCGGGGGGTCCGTGCTCACCCCTAATTATGACAAACTTCAAATGACATCTTTGCAGCCATAAAGGCTAGAATCTTTTTTTTTTTTAAAAGAAATGCTCAGATTCTCAGTGTAATGACCTAGGCCATTTCTACACCAGGCTGTTTGCCTGGGATTGTCCTCCCTTCCTGTGCATCAATGATGTATATTAGATACTTCCGGGATTACTCTCCCTCCCTTTACATCCCTATAGTGTAGAATGGGCCCCAGTTGGCTAAACTATGGGTCCTGCAGGATCTCATTCTGCACTTTGGGGCTATTACAGAAACTGGTCAGATCATCTGTTTCTGAACAGGGCTCTATTCTCAGGGAGGAAAGGCAGTCCCCTGGAGCCCTCCAAATTGCCAATTCTGGGACTTACTTCTACGTAAACATTCATAGGATTGTGATAAATCCTAGAAAATGCCACAAACCAATTCCCAACAGAGCTCTCTGGGCAGTTCAGTACAATTAAAACAAAATGCATTATTTACAATTATATATATATATATATATATATATTTAAAAAATGCAATTAGGAAGCAAGCAAGGAAGGGGTGTTTAAACCTAATGCCATCCCAGCCAATCTCCCCCTTAAACAGCCTTCCCCAACTGGGTCCCTCCCAATTGCCAGTTACATATGTTGGGACTTACTTTTAAATAAACACACTGAGCCTGAGCCTCTCCTCTTCATCTGAATCTTGCCTTTGATAAGAGGACAAGGACAACCAGCCAAAGCAACAGCACAGCCCCTGAAAAATGCCAGAACAGCATTGGCCAGGGCTGTTAACCCTTGCCTTGCTGTGCTGACCAAGGCTGCCTTGCTTAATAAAGGACAATAAAGTAATTTTAAAAAATAGTTTTCTGAAACTGCTTGTGCCGATAGGTAGGTGGGGCGGGGGGGGGAGAGAAAGGCACCGATATAGGCATGGGGGGCAGTCCAGGGATGCCCCAAGTCAGGCATTTTTGGGTTAATTTTCTTGGAGAAAATACAGCCCAGAATTCATGTAAGGCTGGGTGGGTGGGTGGAGAAAGCCAAGTCAGGGCCAGTGTTTCTTCGATTTATTTCTCAAAAATGAATTTACAGCCCCACAGGGAAGGCAGGGTGGGGGAGCCAAGTCAGTGGTTTGGATTTTTGCATTTTTCCATGAAAAAGACAATTACAGACCTGCTGGGAAGGTGGGAAGCCAATGGAGTGAGCAGATAAGCAGCCAGAAGGTTCTCGAATGGATCACTGCTTCCTCCTCGAATGGTCATGCGGGAGAGGCTGGCCACATTTCCTCGACTAAGTGAAGCGTGCAAGGAGGATCCCGGATGGAAGTGTGGGTGGGGCTTAGTGTGCACATTTCTGAAACATGGAAACGCACGGTTTAAGGCCCACCCATGCTTCCATCCGGGGTCCTTCATGTTATACTGTTGACCAAAAAGGACCCTGGATGGAAGCGGGGGTGGGGCTTAGGGCTTCTTCTTGGCTGTTGCTATGCTGGCAGCTAAGAAAAGGCCCAAATGGCCATGCGTGAAGGTTTGTTTCCCTGGACAATTCATGGGAAATCCAGTTTTCCTCCTGGACCTAGTTTTGCCCCCCCTGGTTTGGGACATGTCCAGGCCGAACCAGACATCTGGTCACCCTGTGCAACCTTTGCTCACATACCCCTAGTTCAGTGCCCTCCTCAACCCATTCTGATTTATCTATATCAAGTACAGGGCACATGTGCCCCTTGGTCTAATGTCAAAAGGCTTCTGCGTGTGATCAGTTCAGGCCTCTAGCAAAAGCAATACAGTCCTTCCAGAATTGCCTGTTGCGTGTGAAGGAAAATGGAAGGAGAAAAAAAGGTGCCAGAAAGAGAAAAGGGGTGGCTCACCCACTTTTGGCTCTGGCCCTGCCAACCACTGGCTTCAGCCTCGCCCATCACCAACATGCGGCCCCAACAGATTACCCATGAGAGCATGCGGCCCTCGACAGAAAAAATGGTTCCTCACCCCGGCCTATTGTATAAAAACCAATGGTTGCACCAACATAACCAGCACAATGGAGGAAAGCAGAGATTTGCCACCGAAATGTGGTGACTTGTTTTGAAGAAAAATCATCCCCTTTTTTTTAATTCCATGCTGCCAAATTTTGGTGGCAAATTGCTGTCCCCCCCCCCCCCATTGCACTAGTTACATTGTGCAAGTGTTGGCTCATGTTAGCTAAACATCATTAGCACCCGTGCTGGGACAACAATGGATATTCCCCACTGTCTTTAAAGGCCTGAGCTACCATTGAATTCAGTGGGATTTACGTCTGAGTAGACATGCATAGGATAGCTCTGTAGAGGCATTTATCACAGTATTTAAATGCTGTAAACAACTACAACAAGCAAGAAAAACCTTAAACTAGGAAGAAGATTTATTGAGGTGAACAAAAACAAGAACTTACGCTGGCAGAGGGGGGAGGGGTGGGAAGAAAGAAATGTTCTGAAATAATCAGATAAACCTCCTGACCCTTGTCTTGCTGGTAGATAAGGCTTTTCCATTCCCTGTCATAAAAATAGTGTTCGGCACTTAAACAAGAAATCAGTGGAGGTTGGTGGCTCCAATGTCAGTGGGGCGGTGAATCCACTTCGGTTTTCAGTCAGAACTCTAAAGGTGTTTGAAGCACCTTGGATAGCTCCTTTTGGGTCATGACCGGTTCTGACTGAAACCTGGAGTGGATTCCCTGCCCCACTGACATCGGAGCCACCAGCTTCCACTGCCAGAGGTTGTTTAGAAATATTGCAGGCAGTACATATCGTGCTTTGAGCTGTTTGCTTTTGTGATGGGCATTTCTTCAGGTTCTCTCATATATGCAGTGTGGTGCGTGCACAATGTCCCAATACTCCTGTGATTATCTAAATTGTCCCCATAATGTCCTGTGCTCACTGGAAATGATAAAAATCCCATGCAATATTTAATTAAAAAGCACCTGTTGAATGGATTTCAAAATACAGGTAGTTATTTCTCTGTGTTTCTCTGCGTCTTTCTGTTTGGTACTAATCCTTACACATCGTTTTATTATGCACAATGTGGGTAAGCTTTCTAAAGTAACAAAATGAGACTACTCCCTTTTCACTATGTTTCTAAGAAAGCAATCCAATGGTCCCTGGATGAGCATCCCAGGGACATAGGATTGCTCAGAAAAAATCCTCTGAGGTCAGAGACAGCACTCCAATCACTGAAGGGGGAGTTAGTGATCCAACCTCCCCCCCACCCCCTCACAGCTGGCATGGAAAGAACCATGCTGGCTGCACTCTGAGGTCAGAAAAATCAGCCTGGTTGGGAGGGTGGGAGGAGACTGGAGAGCCAGGATGGAGGATGGGAGGCAAAGATCACCTTTATCACTCCTCCCACTCTGTTGGCTTCAGCCCAGCAGGAATCCCGGAGACGTCTGAGCAGCGAGGATGCAATTGAAGGGATTTTAAGGATAGAATTGTCAATGGGCAGAGGGCTCCAACATAGGAACCCTCTGTCTAGCCTATGCCCTGCCAGCCAAGAGTCAAGCAGGGTGGGAGGAGGATGGAGGTGATTTTGCATTTCATCCCTCTTTAAAAATTAAAAACTAATAACCTCCGCAGGTCTCTAAGCCATCTAGAAGACCTACATTGTAGGGTGGAGCTGCCAATGGAAAGGTCATAGGGTCCTGGCCTCTCCTCTCCCCCATCAGAACACCTCTATGAAGTTGCTGTTGTGACCTCAGAAATCATGCTTGGGAGAGAGGGGAAGAATCTGATCTTGGATTTTCCCCTCCCAAGGTCTTAGGTGTGTTGATGGCCTGGGGCTGATCCCATATATCCTATACACTTTCCCAGGGACCATAGAATTGCTCTTAATGTTGTGATTTATCTTTGGGAAACATCTTCACTTAATATATTGGGAGATGATCTAAATTATATCTGTGATGTTAGAGGAATCCATCCTGGGTGTGGAACCTAGTGGAGCTTTTATCAGCTTGGCTCCCCAGACTCTGGGTCACTTTCCTCCCCCTCCCTTTTCCCACGTAAATAGAAATTTGCATGAATTGCAGCCACAATTTGCTTAAGTAATTGGCAGAAATTATACAATTTGTGGCTGCAATTTTTGCAAAGTTCTATTTATGGTGAAAAGAAACAATGAGGAAGTTCCCAGATTTCAGGTGGAAACCCACAGCTTGGCTTGCGAATGCAAGTCAATCCTGCAGGTATCCATCTGGCCCCCAAAGGAGTGAAATTTCAAACAATGGACATCCTTAATCTGTGTGAACCTAATTGAAAAAAAATACCAACACATTACATTGAGCATCTAATAATATATCATAGTTGTGTTGGGATGGTTAGATCAGTTTGAAAAACCCAGTAGCAATTGCCATTATGACTACAATGTTTATAAATGAATCAGTTTAGTGATTAAGTTTCAAATTCCATCCTATTTAATGCATCCAATAAAAACTGTACCATATCATAAAAATATGTTTACTCATAATAAGGGAACTTTTAAAAGCCATTTTCCAGAGACTTTTAGTATTATTACGAATTTAATTCTTCTTACTGAGGTCATTAAAAGTTATTCTTCTTTACTCCATAATGGAATAATTCTCATTAAAGGAAAACCTTCATATATGCAAGACAGGCTACAAACTGTGTATATTTTCAGGAGTTTCAATATGAAAGAAAAACGTTTCCAAGGCCTTTTACATATCAAGGAATTATGTCCAGCCAAAAACCCATTAAAAATTGTAACAATTATTGTTGATGAGCCAGACAGACTTGTGTATGGGGTGTAGCAACAGGTTGGAGTGACAAGCCTTAGCCAAAAGAAAAAGTCAACATAAGTATTGCATGTAGTTCTGGGCACCACACTTCAAGAAGAATGCGGACAAGCTGGAAGGGGTTCAGAGGGGGGCAGTGAGGATGATCAGGGGCCTGAAACAAAGCCCTAGGAGGAGAGACTTAAAGAACTGGGCATGTTTAGCCTTGAGAAGAGAAGACTGAGGGGAGTCATGATAGCACTCTTCGAATACTTGAAAGGTTGTAACATAGAGGAGGGCCGGGATCTCTTCTCCATCTTCCCAGAGTGCATGACGTGGAATAATGGGCTCAAGTTATAGGAAGTCAGATTCCAGCTGGGCATCAGGAAAACCTTGCTGACTGTTAGAGCAGTCAGACAACGGAAACAATTACCTAGGGAGGTAGTGGGCTCTCCTACACTAGATGCTTTAAGTTGGTTCCCTCCATTGAGCAGGAGGCTGGACTTGATGGCCTTATCGGCCCCTTCCAACTCTAAATAAATAAATAATTAAGCCCCTTCCAACTCTAAATAAAATATTAAGATTCATGATGCCATTTAAAATAAGTTAAGGATGTTACAAACCCACAGGATAGCAAAAAATATATCCTAATGGATTTCTACAATTGTGAATCAAGGGGAGTTGTATATGCCATTCAATTTCCCTGTAAACTTTTGTATGTGGGTATGACCACTAGAAAAATAAAAATAAGAATTTGTGAACACAAGAGCTGCATCAGAAAGCAAAGACTACAGGCTCCTATGGTGAAACATTTCATCGAGTTTGGACATTCCGAAAAGGACGTCAAATTCTGGACCTTGAAGAGACAGACTGGCTCTGGAAAACAACTAGAGTGCAGATTGAAAAGGTAGGAACTATTCTGGATTTTTACACTGGGAACAACAATGCCAAATGGCTTAAATAAGGAATGCAATTGGTCTTGTATTTTGTAAAGAATGGATATATATATATATAATCTGGTATTACTTATCCTTAATTAATTATTCATCGTGATTATGATGCATTATGAGTGCCTTTAAGATTCAGGCAGGAATTTTGTTTTAAAGGGTATTTTTCCTGTTGCTGAAAGCCCAGCTGATAGGTATAATCACATTCTTTTGCCTCCATCAAAGGCACTAATACATGTTTTTTTGAATATTTTCAGTGATTGGGCCACTGATGAAGACTAATAAGTCAAAATGCGTATGGCCAGAATCTAATGAGCACTGTTTGTATTTTAGTATTTTATCTGTATGTGCATAAGAGTGTATTAAATTTCAATTTATATGAACATCCTTAACTTCTTTTTTTATTTGATTTTTTTTTGGTTAAGGCCAGCACCTTGATATTTGTGTTTGGCCATTTAAAATAATACAGAGGTATTAACGTGCTATATATCACTCTATGATTGTTTGTGCTTCATTCCCAAGACGTTTCTGATTATTCTGAAAGAATATATGGTACATAAGTGCTCATATGCAGGCTACGTAAAAGAGCATTTGTTTCCAGCTACCGGCTAGGACATTGCACTCATAACCTTGAAAGATTGCTGAATTCCTCTTAAAAATCAGCTGCTCTGCGTGTAGTATAAAAGCTTGAAAGTTCAGACGTGCCTTTGGTTTGTATGAAATTTGGAAGCAGTGCCCCTGAGAATGCTCCCTTATCCTGGTTTCCATGCTTTGTTTTCTGAGTGCGGAGAGGTAACCAGCATGGTTCTCTCCGTGTCAGAAATGAGGAGGGAGGAGGATGGGGAGCAGAGTTCCCTGAGTCCAAGGTGAGAGCCTGAGCCTATCTACACTACTGCTTTAAAACGGTTTATAACAGTTTTGAGAACTGTTGGGGCTCAGGACACACTCCATATACAGTTTTCAAAACGTTTTCAAAGTGTTTTATCCTGCGTGTGTAGATAGGCTCCCTGTCTCTGACCTAGGAGCCAGGAAACCCCGTGATCCTCTGCTTCTCCCCCACCAATGCTGTCAGGGTCGCATAGGATTGCTTCCCTAACAAAAATTCCCCCTCCCTCTTCCTCACACTCACTTCTTCAAATGTTGGCTATGACCTGGCAGGGCTGCACCTGGAAATGTCCCCTTCTAATGTACCCTAATGGTTGCCCCAATAATCTACCCATATAGGCTACCAGGAATATCTGAGCAACACTGTTTCCATTACATTGTCTTAGTTTCATATTTTTTCTTTCTATCAAATACTTTTCACTTGACCTCGAGAATATCCCCTAGAAAAAAATAACAGCAACCCTGAATGTATCTTTATAGATCACATCTTCATTTAAATTTGATTGGAGATGGCACCTAAGACTTAGCTGAGGTAGTGAGGCATGCAGGCTTTCCTACTGTCATGATTAAAAATATTGAACGGATGGATGAAAGACCAAAAATTGACAAGGGAAGCAGGTTTATCAGGAGTCAGCCTTCACAACTAGGACTTAAATCTGTTCCATCTGGAAATACGGGGGTGGGAATCATCATCTACCAATCAGTGTAAGGAAAAGAAGATTAATTGGTTGATGAGAGGGTGATAAAACGTGAGAGGAGGCACTTGACTTTTACAATCTGATTTTACACCAGCACCAAACAGATTACAAACACGTTACTGCTCATTTCAAAGAAAAGCAGAACACAAACATCCTCCAGGAATATATATATATATATATATATATATATATATATAGCCTCTATGATATGATCGGTCAGAGCCATATGGTGTGTGTGTGTGTGTGTGAAGGTGAGGGGGAGTTGGCCCCTCAAGGATTTCCCAAACACTTCCTCTGGATTTTCAGGCTTGGTGTCTTTTTCTCTTAGAATTTCAAGTTCACAACATTTACTTGCAAAAAATCTTATAAAAGAAAGAATGCAAGCAATATTCTTGCATTCTTCTCATTAAACATTAGTTTCATTGTTCTGGCCAATGATCGCACAGACACTGGAATGATTGACAAGCATGGACCTTTTTAAAATGTATGAATTTAAATTTTATTTTATTATTTCATATAATTAAAGCAGCAATCCTAAACACAGTTACCTGGGAGGGGAGTGACTCCTACTTGAACACGTTAGGACTGATTTAGTTCTTAGGAATGTGCTTCTAATAATAATCTATGTTTAGGTTCAGGACACTGTTATAGCTGGGTGTATCCTTAGGCTCCCCCAAACACAAAATGTCTGGCTAAAGATTTGCATTTCGTTACAGCAGAAGGCACTATGGTCAGTCATTGGAGAACCATCAATTGTCTACCAGAGGCCTGGATAACAAAAACAGCAGATCCTGTGGTAAAACTTCCTGAGCTGTAGCACGTGTCAGACTGCAGGCGGGGAATCACATGATTGAATACTCACCAAGTTTTTTTTTAAAAAAATATCCATGCATGTAGAAAACTAGGTGGTGGTCCATGCCTTCATGCTATTCACTTAGTGAGCATACCTGGGATCTGCAATGTGGTACTCAGGGGCACTTCTCTTGTCAACCGCCAGGCTTCCTGCCCCTCCTGATTTTTATTTTACTTCATAATATTGTTAAAAAATAACTTTGTTTTTGATGGTGATGTTGCAAAGTAACACCTTTATTTAGGTTCAAAAGATCCTGCCTCTCCCATACAACTTCCTCCAGAACCTAAATACTTTAGTTTTAGTCTCACCACTTTGCCTTCTGGGAAATAGGTGTTTTGTGACCAACCATGCCCATCATGGCTACTATATTATGAATGGGCAAGCCTTCTCATGGCAGCCATTTGGTGAGAGCACTCCATGGCACTTTCTCAAAAGTTTAGATGTTTCTACTGGACAAAGAGGTTGGGAACACCTGGACTACACTACCAAATGATGACTTGCATGTGCAAATGGTGTGTCACAGGTAAAACATATCATATCGCTTCAAACAATGCTTTTCAAAGGGGTCATCATCACACATGAGTGCAGAGAAATGAGGTGATGGTGCCGCAGGGGGAATATTTCTAGGACCGACCTAAGCCCTGTTCAGCCTTCTAAACCTGAATAGGGTAAACACATGAGAGGAGGGAGTGCTTCAGCCCTGCCCCTCTTCCTCACTGCATCTCATTGCCCTCTGCTAATAGAGGTTGGCAGTCTGAAGAGAAGAGCCTCCTCTGTCTGTGGAAGTTCTCCACACGATCCAGAATGCTGGAAAAACAGTGTTCTGGACCATGTGGAGAATGTCCATAGATATAAGAGACTTTCTTCTTTAGACTGTCCCCCTCCACGTGTAGAGGGCAATGAAACATTATGTCACACAGGGGTGGAGCTGGAACACTCCTTCCTCTCACGTGTTTACCCTAATCAAGTTTAGAATGTCTGAACAAGGTTCCTGTCTACCCCCTGGCATGCTTAGCTTTCTACATGTAGGATTCCCCCTCTGTAAGAGAATGTCCATGCATGCATTCTTCCACCCACCGTCTGAAATGGTGCAACAGTAACCATACATGACAAGCTCTTTGTTTAAAGTAATGCAGGCCTCATTCTGTCCACTAGTCCATTTATTTCCACTTTGCCTGAAGTATGAACTGACCCATTTAATTATGAAGCAGCTTTATTGCTTTCTCACTAATTTCATTGTCTGACTCCCAACTTCTGCCTCTGCTAACACAAAACTTTATTATTGGGAACCCAATTAACCAGCAAAGCCCCTCGGTGCACTACAGAAAACAATTGGTTCTGCAATATTGGAATGTTGCAAAATTAATAAGCTGCCAATCTCTCCTCTCTGTGTAAAAAATGCCAGTTCAGAAACCGTACGCTCTTCACAAATGGTGTGTCTTAGCTCTGACTGTTGTATGCTTCAAAACATTCATTGGCAAAGTGAACACCGCTGCTGTCAAATTGTCAATTCTTTTTTTTTCCAGTTATATTTTGAGAAAGGCTCCCTTTTCTTCTTCAACTGACATACTTATAATGTAGTAAAGACGTGTTTGAGTAGGGATCCTTGTAGATGTAGAAGGTAATAGGAATGGCACTGTGTTGTGTCAAGGGAAGACAGCAGCATCTCTAGGATTTAGTATAGTTAATAGCTAGAAATGTTTCTCAGTGGGCATGGATGGCTGCAAGCGCTTTCTTAAATGAGCAATCATGGCTTTTGATAACTGGTAGCTACTAGCTATCAGCACACTCCACCCATATCGGTAGCATTTAAAAGAAGATACACATTGACATTTACAAAAGAGCCAGTGAAGACAGTGGAATTCTGAGATTTTGCAATAGTCTGTGAGGCTCTGGGAGTCACTTCCCATGTGACGAAATTCTTATTCAGGAAGCATATTCAGGCATTTATTTAGTTTAAAATTCTGTTGGAAACAGCAAGTAATCTGCATGTAGATCATTATGCTTGATCACAACACTTTTTTCAAATAAAATGTAAGGGTAGCTGTGTTGGCCATAAGAAAAACTCCATAATCCAGATTAGGGCAATGCCTTGAATCAGGTCAAGGCAAAGTCATAAAATGATGTGCACGCTTTTGAGTTATCCAGAACTCTTCAACAAGCAAGATAATTCACAAAGAAAAAAAAGTGGCTGATATTCAAACCACGGAGTCCTCCCTTAAACTCTATCAAATTAATCACTTTCTTATTTCCCTCTCCTCTGCCACCAATTTTCAGACCAAAAAATAGCATACAAATTAAATAAATCTATGACACAATTAATGTTAATCTCAGAAATGTGGTTATCTGTAACTTGGATTCCATGGGTAAAATCAACATAAATCTTACTTAGAGTAAATCCATTTAAATAAATGGGATTTACATTAGTCATGACTAATTTACATGCTGTTCACTTACTTGGTTTACTCTAAATTGGACTTCTGTTGGATCTGTTATAAGAATGGTATACATTGAGGCAGGATAACTTTGCAATCACCAACATCCCAGCATGCTGGAAGTAAAAAAAAGAATGTTCTGTGTGGTGGAACGGAGATCCGATCCGATTGGATTCACCCGGGACTTGTTCTCACAGCTCAGCTCTGTGGTATTCCAATAAAATAGTGAGGTTAGCATAACGACAATGGAAACTTGAGCAGTTGCATTAAAGAATCAGATGCAGTTGTTTTCTTTTGCCAGGCCTGTCCTCAACATTGACAGAAGGATGGGTGAAATGAAATAGCATTACAGTTAAATGCACAATAATCCTCAAGCCCAGCATCTTGATTTGCTGTGCCCAAATAGAACAGAAACACCCTAGAATCCATTCATTTGATTGCCTTCACTCTGCCAGAGGCGGCACAACATGATGCTATATAACTCCACAAGTAAGCAAAGGCCATTCATTCTCCTGTTTGCTGTTGCTTGAATACGTTTTCACATTAAGCGAGGAAAAATGTGACAAATGAAACCATTGTCTTCTCAGAAAAGCAGAAGGATCAGACAACCATCACTTACCGAGGGATATCTTCTCAACCTCAGTACCAGATTTGAGAAAACTCTTCCAGGAGAAGTTCTGCAATTTTCTTAAAGGGCTTCCCCGACAGTAAACCATTCACCTCCTAGGAGCTGTAGTTTAGAATGGAGTTGTCTAGTTGATATATGAAGATGCCTTGATTTCTTGCCTTGATTTCTTGATGCATAGCACTTGGTGACTGGTCAATGGAGCATGTGATCCAAGTCCATTTAACAGGGTAGCATTCGAGGTGATGGAGGCAAAAATGAAAATTATGTCCATGCTGCTATATGTGTGGTGGGCAAAATCTGTTAATTTCAGTTTCTGTCAATTTCATATTTTTCCAGTCTTAAATTTGGTTCTTTTCCAACACCAGTCTTAAGTTCAGTTCATCCTGAACTTTGAATGGATGTCTTAAATTCTCTTTTCTTTTCTTTTTTTCTTTTCAAAAGGATGTTTCTAGCCCTTATGGCTGCAAACCTGCACATAATAATGTGTGGATACTAGTGTCTGCTGAAACCTCATAACCCAATAGCCTAGCTGAGTAAGATTTCCAGTGGTCGTGGGTGAGCCTTCGTCATCCAGTCAGGGTTGTGCCTTGCCACCCCCTCCATGAGTTGCATTAAATTCTGTAGAACAGTGAAAGTTGCAGAATAAATTATGCAACAGAAGAGAAATGATGTACGTCATTTCCATATGCAAAATGTATACAATGTGAAGAATCCAGCTTTTCATGGCATATCCTTTGGATTGTCCAGGCACAGAATTTTAATTTCTTTTGGTGCAGAGTACAGACACCTGCCTGTCTGCGTTTTGGAAAGAACCTGGATGTCATGACCATGAATTATGCATATTAGGAAGTTTCGTTAGGTCAAGGGGTCCTCTCTGAAGAACGGTAAGATGTACAATTAGCAGAGAGCCAAAGCACCAGGTTTGTACCGTATAAACAGACTTTTGTTTCCAATTACAGAGCAGGGAGATAACCTTTCACCCCCTGCACTCATAAAGACATTGCAGTTGGAACTGTATTTGATTGCTGGCACACCGTTGATAGAAAGATTGTCAAACAGAATGGAGGCTGGAAAAGGTCAGTGCTTATTAAGTGTTGGAAGGAATTGATTTCAGAGGCTGAAAGTATGAAACAACCCAGATAAGTGTACTTTTACCAAGCAATAGCTGGGAGGAGATGTCATAATCCCACAGCACTCTGAAGAACACGATAAACCACATGTCTGTCCCACATGAGATGACAGGCTCATGTTTCAATGAAGAGAAGCCCATGTCTTCTAGTACTGAAACATTTCTCTAAAGCATATAGTGCACAGCAAAGCATCTGTATTATGGTCTATAGCTAACCTAAGTGTAATGGTAGTGACTTAAAGTAGGAACCAATGTATTTCAGAGGTGGTTGTACAGAGGAAGCATAAAATAAATACTCAGCTAGGAATGGAAACTTACAGCAGCAGCTATATAGCAGTGGTAGGGTAGCTATTTCGAAATCAACTTTTTGGGAAGGGCTTAGAATTGGGAAGTTGTTAGTGGCCACAGGGGTGTTGCAGTAGGTGCAGCCATTCGTTGCTTGTTAAGCTTCATCCTTTTAGGGCAGGAGAGCAGAACTTCAGTCTTTGTGGCCAAATCCCCCCCTGGGGTTCTCCAGATGGCTATTCCCCTTCCCTGGCTCCATACCATTTCTCTTGGCTACTGATTGTTTGGTAGTTTTCCAAATTTTGCCCAGTTCAATCCATTCTGTGAGGTTGAAATGCCTCTTCTAAGGCTTCGTTACTGGCAGTAAGAGCATTAAGAGAAAATATGCTTGTATTTGGGGTATTTCTGGGAGGTTGCCTTACGATCCACCTCCTCTGGACTCTTGCCCCCAAAGTCTTCTCCAGGCTGAAAGAGTATGGGCACCCCTTCTTAGTTCCTGTAAGCTGGCCCTCACAGGTTGACTTTCCAGGATGCTCAGGGAGAAGAAAAAGGATGGAGGAAGAACAGAAATACAATAGAAAAGGCCTTGGGTTCTCATCCTGATTGATTGATTTGTGACACACATTGGTATTCTACTTTCTAGTAAACTATCAAAGCAGTTAACAGAAATGCTAGAACATAAAACAGAACTTATAAAAGAATGCTAAAATAATTGATGGTCAATTATAACCATACCGGCTGGGTCACCCCTCAGGGAAGGGCTGCATGTAGAAGTAGGTCTTGAGCAGATGTCTAAAGATCAAGACTGAAGATGCCTTCCTAATGACAGCGGGGAAGCACAGTCCAGAGGGTGGTTGCTGCAACCCTGAATGCTCTGTTACAGCTGAACCTCAGGAGCATGCAGTACCATCAAAAGTGCTCTTCCTGAGGACCAGACCTTCCCAAAAGTACATACACCTTGCCAAAAATACACTACAGACAGAGGACACCCTTGAAGGGACTCCATCACTTAGGCTCCTGGTCAGCAACTTTTGTTTCTTTTTTTTTAACCAGCAGACCAGTTTGCATGTAAAGTGTGGAGGAACAAGGTCCACTTACAATGTTGCCTGTTGAAAAGCCCACCATCCGCCTTTACATTTTACCAAGGACAGCAGGGTCCTACATCTTCCTGGGATGTCAACCTGTCTTCCATAGGGAAAAGGACAAAGCAGATTGCACTACAGCGAGAGTGTAGTCTATGTCAATCAATCAATCAATCAAATTTATTAGGCAACCTAAAATAGGTTTTAGTAGGGATGTGCACTGATCCCCCGGATTGGATCGGATAGCGGATCAGAATCGGACCTGGGGGGTCAGATCGGATCAGATCGGAGGATGGTCGGATCGGATCGGACCAGATGTCCGATCCGGATCGGACGCCATTTTGAACGCTTTTTCCCATAGCCAAGTATTGTTTTACAAAAACGCCTATAAATTTTTCATTTTTAAAGATAGAAGGATGAAACTTGGGCAAATTGTAGACTGGATAGGGATAGTTATGTGTGAGAAATTTCAGAAAGATTGGTGCATGCATTTTGTGGCAATTAATTTTTTAATAAATACCCAGGAATGACTATAACTTTGTCATTTTTAAAGTTACACACATGAAACTTTGTCACATTGTCGGTGATACCTTGGGACCTATGTGTGTGAAATTTCAGGAATATAGGTGCTTGCCTTGTGTGGCAATTAATTTTAGAAAAATGGGTAGTAGTGGGGTAAATACAGTTATGCCTCCCATTTTTTTATTTTTAAAGATACAACAGGAAACTTGGGCACATTACAGGTAACACTTGGCTTGATATGTGTGTGAAATTTCAGAAAGCTAGGTGCTTGCCTTGTGTGGCAATTAATTTTTGAAACAATGTGGAAAGAAACACCTATAACTTTGTCAATTTTAAAGTTACATACATGAAACTTTGCCACATTGTAGGTGGTACCTTGGGACCTATGTGTGTGAACTTTCAGAAACATAGGTGCTTGCCTTGTGTGGCAATTAATTTTAGAAAAATGGGTAGTAGTGGGGTAAATACAGTTACGCCTCCCACTTTTTTTTTTTTAAAGATACAAACAGGAAACATGGGCACATTACAGGGAACACTTTCCTTGATATGTGTGTAAAATTTCAGAAAGCTGGGTCCAGGCATGTGGTGGCAAGGTATTTTTGAAACAATGAGGAAAGAAACGGCTATAACTTTTTTATTTTAAAAGTTAGAAGTCTGAACGTTGCTCACTTTGTAGATGGGTTAGGGGTAGATATGTGTCAGAAATTTCAGAATGATAGGTCCAGGCATTTGATGCCTATTGAATTTTTAGATTAAAAGTTTCAAAAGTTTTTCCACAGAGGCTTGGTCTCCCCCTCCTCCCCCTCCCGCCTCCCGCGAAGAAAAAGGAAACACTCTCTCTCTATCTCTTTGATCCTTGCATGCATGGCTGCAAAACCTGAGCTAGTATCCATTACAGAAGGAGAAACAAAAGAAGTTGGCTCGTGTCTGCTTTCCTACTTTCACTTTTTACTCAAGCAGAACGGCTAAGCCTAGTTCAGTTTTGCAGCCATGCGTGCAAGGATCACTCTCTCTCGATCTCTTTGATCCTTTGTTCCTCCCCTTCTCCTCCCCCTCGCCGGCGTTGTGTGTGCGCCCCGCCGGTGCCCTCGCGTGCAGGCCGGTTCCTGGGCAGCAGAGCCTCTGCCTGGCTGCTGTGAGGCTCCTGAAGGGCTTGACTAATGCGGGCTGTTGTGCTCCGTTGGACCGCGGGGGTAGGTGATGATGAAGAGGATGATGGGGAGGGCATTCAATGCGCCGCCACAGCTCCCTGAGGGGCGGCCTGAATGGCCCCTCCGCTCACCAACTGACAGCGCGTGCTCTGCTCCAGACACCCGGCCTCGGCCGCCAGGATATGCTGCCAAGCCCGCCGCCGCCGCCGCCGCCGTCCGCGCGCGCACACACACCACCCGTCCATTATCATTTGGGCAGCCCTAATTAAGGAGCGCTTGCCGATGCACACCCCTAGGTTTTAGCCAAAATCATAAAAAATATACAATACAATACATAGCAGAAAAATATAAGAATTCAAGCGGAGTAAAATATATTAAATACAGTATAGGTAGTATATCAGAATGGCACATATCCTAAACATGACCATTGTCCTCTAAAGCAGTTGTGAGCTGAGCTGCTTTCACTGCAAATCTAGCTATGTTTAACATAATGGACTTAGATGTGTCTGTCAGAAGATATATAATTTTATCCATATCTTTAAGATTAACTACCAGTGTTAGGTATCTCTTTAGGTATTTGTCTCTAGGGATTTTATACAGTTTACAATATAATACATAATGTATCGTGTCCTCTACCTCGTGACTGCCACAAATGCATAAGCGTTGTTCTCGGGGGATGTTCTTGTATCTCCCTTCTCTAAAGTTTGTTTTCATTGTCTGGAAACGCAAATCAATAACAGCTTTGCGAAGATGGGGGGACGTGATCTCAGAGAGATATTTCTCTTCCCCATGAGAGATTTTTAGGAAAGGGAAGCTAGAGGAGAATCTTGATATTTTAATTGCTTCCATATCCAGCTTAGCATAATGTTCCTGCAACCTATCTTTAATAAATTTATGGCTGTGTTGTATATCAGTTGCCACTACAGCTTTAGGTTCTTTAAACTTGTTTTGCAACGACTCAGCCAGTGGTTTTTAAAGTAGGGGTTTCTCTGCTCCGTTACGCAAAGGGTTATCAGTCTGTTGGATGTATAGTTTGTTTTAACATAATAAAAGAACATTGTTCGCCAGATAGAATATATTATTGGCATTACCCCAAGTTCTGCCCTTATATAACTAGTGGGCGTACCTGGAGGAAGGGCCAGCAATAGCCTTAAAAACTTGTTTTGTATGATCTCAAGTGAGTGCGGTGCTGAGCAACCCCATATCTCTGCACCATATATGATCTGAGGGATAACCTTTGCTACAAAAACTCTAATGGCTGTGATAATTAGCTGGCCCCCCTTAACTTTAGCAAATTTTAGCACTGTTTGCATAGATTTTTGGGCTTTCAATTTGATAGCTGATAGGTGACCAGACCATGCTCCGTTCTGCCTAAAACAAATACCCAAATAAGTGAATTGATTTGTTTGCTCCAGATGATCCTCATTTAGTATCCATTTATGTTTAGGGGGGCGAGCACCGAAAATCATAACTTTAGTTTTGGAGTAGTTTACATGTAATTGTTCTCTTTTGCAAACTTCCCCAAAGACTCTTAACAATCTCCTCATACCTATAAGGTTCTGGGATAACAAGACCATATCGTCGGCATATAGCAATATGTCCCCCTTTTCTGACTCTGACTTGAATTGGCGTGTCGGAATATAGTTTCTTAATCAGAATGAGGAGACGTCTGTTCATCCCAAGGTGCCATAGTTTGTGCCACAGCCTCTCCCTGTTTATTCTGTCGAAAGCTGAAGTTAAGTCCACAAAAGTTGCGTATAAATACTTCTTCGGAGAGCAGACGTATTTCTCTCTCAGGTGGTTTAATACAAAGCACTGGTCTATGGTTGATTTACCCCGGCAGAAGCCTGCTTGTTCTTCTCCAATGATGTTATGTTGATCTACCCAATCCTCGACTTTGGTTAACAAGAATCTTGTATACAGTTTTGAGGATATGTCCAACAAACTAATGGGTCGATAGTTTGCTGGTATGGATTTGTCCCCTTGCTTAAAAATAGGGACCACAATGCTTTGCTCCCATCCACTAGGAAGTTTACCGTTTGTGTTGAAATAGGTAAATAACTTAGCCAATATGGGGGCCCAACAATGTATGTTATCCATAAAGATCTCTGGTGGGAGCATATCTTCCCCAGGAGCTTTCTGTCTTCTTAGACTTAGAATTAGGTGCTTTACTTCACTGACTGTAACGTCCGGCCACTTGTCAGTTTCAGTGATACTAGGAAGTTGAAGTTGCAATCGATAGTTCATATCCAGGCCTGTGCTAACCACAGGGTTGAGAGCTTGCTGAAAGTGTGTTTCCCATATTTTAGCCATAATGGGAGAAGCCAAACCATAGGTAGTATCTTTTAGTTTGCAGTTTACCAGCTGCCAAAATTTGGTGGGGTCTCGAGCTGTGGCAGCCAGTTCGATATCTGCCCACAATTGGGTATAATAGGCATTTTGCTTTTGTTTTAGCAATTTCCTATATAGTCGACGTTTTGTTGTTAACTCATACAGCAGAGAGCTGTATGGGCTCCTGCCTGGGCCTGTCTGCTCAGGCTGCAGAGGTCACATCTTACTTGTCTACATTCCCGGTCAAACCAGCCCTCCATGTGGTGTCTTTGCTTAGGAGGTAGCATAGTTGTACAAATGGTGCCCAGTTGGTTTATCATACTATGGAACAGTGGTAGAAGATCGTATGGGTCTGCTCCAAGGAATCTTTTTCTAAGTATCAACACATTCTCACTGAATAGGGCATCCGACGTCTTCATCTGCAAATCTGTATCCCATCTCAGTCTGCGCTTCCCATACTGAACATATGGGGGATCTAGTATCGGGCCTTTCTTAATCTCTTGGAACCCTACTAGTTCCAGAACCAAAGGTTGATGGTCGCTCGTTGGTTGGGCACCAACCGAGAACTTCTTTACATATGGGGCAGATAGCGAATTTAACAGAAAGTAGTCGATGACGCTCCCCCCTTTTAAAGAGGCGTAAGTGAAGTTTCCAGATGATTCATCTAAACCAGTGCCATTAGTTATAAACATTGTAAACTTATACATTAATCTAAATAAACAAATACCCGCCTTATTTATTGTCTTATCCCTGGATTTCCTAATTGGTAAATATGCTATATCTTCCATGTTTAGAGATAGCTTTTTTAGTGCAATTGTATATTCGTCTCCTATTCTTGCATTAAAATCTCCCATCACAATGATTGGGCATAAGAGATACTGCTGGTTAACAACTTCCAAAAGGGCCTCCAAGGTCTCCCAGATGTAGTCTAGCCAACACTACCAGTTCCCAGTCTGCACACAGCCAGCACCTCCACTGGCGATGGTGAATAGGACTTCTGGGGGCAAACCTCCAATCAACCAGAAACACAAGTTTCTGAAAGGGACCTGCATTCCCGGTCATTTGTGGGCTCACCCTCGGAAGCGCTACATTGCTGCAGTCGGTGGTAGGGGCTGCGCATGTACCAGAATCACCAGCAGTGGGGCACCGTTGGATCTACCCCATGTGATTACCTCCCTGTGCTTCACTGATCCTGTTTCCAAACCCCAGTGGGCTGATGCCTTATCCACAAGGTTCATACAGTCTACTGCTGCTGTCCTCATAGTATCTTATTGTGCATGAATCCCATACAGGATTTGGGAGTTTGCAAATTTAAAACGTTGATCACAACGGTTTAGAATTGGAATGCAACATTGCAGAGAAATTGCAACAATAAGCACCTTTGAAACAGAATTCGAGGAAATAAGGATACTAATGCTGGCACTTTGGAGGCTCTTCTCTGGGTGCTGCCCCCAACAATGGGCAATGAGTGGCTACCAGGGAAAGGGCCTTCTTTGTAGTGGTCCCCCATCTGTGGCATGGCCTGTATAGCAGCTTCATCTTGTCCCTAATTTTGCTCCAGAGTAGACACAGCAGCCTCAATCCAGAACTTAAAAGCCCTCTTAGATGCATTTTGGTAGCTTTGGGAACTTTCAGGGGTGGAGGAGACATAGAGTTACTGAATATGAACTATGGAAACAGTTCATTTGTTTTGGGAAGAAGACTAAAGTCCCACATACTGTCCACCAACAATCAGCGGGTTTAATCATACTGCTGCTATCTGGGTGTACTTTTTAAAATAAAATAAAATAAAAAATCTGATGGCAGGAATATCCATTTCCCATTCCCCACTTGAAGGCCAAGAATTCTATGAAGTTCTGGGTTATTTTCCTTCAGCATTTCTTAGAGCTGAATCAAGAATGTTTTCTGTGGTGTGATGGGAGTATAGGTTTTCCTATATTTTCACATATTGGTTTAAAAATGAACTTGGAGGCAGAGGAGAGATTGTGTTTTGGAGATGAGTTCCATTGGTTCTTTAAAAAGGACCATGTGTTTTCAAAGGACTGAATGGTTAATTTAGTTTTCCCCAACAATGCTCCTCCCCATCCCTTTTAAACACCTGGCTGCAGGAGAAACACACAATAAAAAAATGGCTGAGTTAGGGACATTTGAAGAGGAACATCAGTGGGCAGAAGAACAGTTATATGGAATATTTCGGGTTGTTGGGAAACCTATATTTTCCTTTTACCATGTAGTTGGACTGTGACAGCTTTTGGCCTTGGTTAGGCTGACCATATGAAAAGGAGGACAGGGCTCATGTAACTTTAACAGTTGTAGAGAAAAGGGAATTTCAGCCAGTGTCATTTGTATGCAATTAGTTCCTGGTGAAATTCCCTCTTCATCACAACAGTTAAAGTTGCAGGGGCCCTGCCTTCTTTTGTATATGGTTACTCTAGTATAGTGCCTGCAACTTTAACTGTTGTGATGAAGAGGGAATTTCTCCAGGAACTAATTGCATACAAATGACACTGGCTGAAATTCCCTTTTCTCTACAACTGTTAAAGTTGCATGTGCCCTGTCCTCCTTTTCATATGGTCAGCCTAGCCTTGGTTCAAATCCTCAGAGAAGTAGAGTAGGGATGGTGCAGGCATCCAGTTGGAGCTCTAAGTTTGGTGATTTCTTCCCAGCTTGCTCCCCTCCCAGATGCCAGTCTGCAGATCCCTGCACTTGCCTGACTGAGCATGTGCTGGGCACCTGAGGATTGCCCAGCAGCTTGCTGCACATGGCAAACAGGGACAGGTGGTTGGCAGGAGACTAGTGAGTGGCATGATGGATGAGCTATGATGAGTTCTCCATTCCTTAAAGTAGAGGTCCTTTCAGTGATGACCAGATGACAATCACCATTTCCTCCCCAGAATGCCCAAATTCAGCCCTCCAAATGTATTGGACTGCAACTCCCATCATTCCCAGCCAGTGTGGGAGCTGGAGTCCAACACATCCAGAGCACACCTGGTTGAGGAATGCAGGCCTACTCAAAGAATCATAGAATAGTTGAGTTGGAAGGGGCCTATAAAGCCATTGAGTCCAACCCCCTGCTCAATGCAGGAATCCACCTTAAAGCATACCTGACAGATGGCTGTCCAGATGTCTCTTGAATGCCTCTAGTGTGGGAGAACCCACAACCTTCCCAGGTCATTGGTTCCATTGTCATACTGCTGTAACAATCAGGAAGGTTTTCCCAATTTCCAGCCAGAATCTGGCTTCCTGCAACTTGAGCTGCACTCCGGATGATCAAGGAAAAGTTCCTGGCCCTCCTCTGTGTGACAACCTTTCAAGTACTTGAAGAGTGCTATCATGTCTGCCCTCAGTATTCTCTTCTCAAGGCTAAACATGCTCAGTTCTTTCAGTCTCTCCTCCTAGGGCTTTGTTTCTAGACCCCTGATCATTCGCATTGCGCTCCTCTGAACAGTGTACTCATACATTGTTCTGGGACATTCTTAAGGGGAAAAATGGCAATAGACCCTGTCCCCCCCATTTTGAACCATAACATCTTGCTGGAGAACTGAGCCTTACATTTTAAAATAACCTGAATTCTGATTTCTGTATCCCAAACCAGGATACAAACTGTCTTTCTGGTGTGTAGCTGATGAAGCTACATATCCCCATCTGTTTTACAGTGCATTTCTAGGTCCCACTGAACTGATTAACGTGCCCATCTAGGTCCAGTGGTTGTTACATAAATGTGAACAGAGCTGGCTGAGGGCTACTATATGTTGATGATACTAGAGTGTGTCTTCATATCAGAAAATTACAGGTTACGATCCAAAGAACCTTCTCCCATTATTATTTTTTTGGTGATGACTACTCCTTGACCACCTAACTAAACTCCCCCCCCTTTCCTCATATCTCCCCCACACATTACACAGCCAGGCTCCCTAGCAAATCCCACAATGATTGTTTTTCTGATAAATCAAGCCGCTGTGTTGTTAGCTGAGTGTAATAAATGTCTACCTGGAACATAATTCTTTGGTCTGAAATTATATAGCTTAAAGAAAAAGACTGTTCTCTTTGCAAAGCTTTGACATTTAGAGGATTTTAATGGTTGCTTTAAGAACAATAGCAGCTAATAATAAAACTTCCAGCTATCAGTAATACAAAGAAGCAGGAGGAATTTTTGTTGTTGTGTTGTATCCAGAAAACTAACATAATTCAAGGTACGCAGTGTCACCCTCAAATTAGAATCCTTGATTTCATGAGCTCCCTATTCATCTCGCTGTATCTTCACATAATTATAGTTTTTCAGAGTTGTATGTCATACAGTAGGGGCATAGTTGCTCATAGTGTGCACACGCTTCCTAATGTTATCTCTGGCCAAACAAATTCTGCAGGTTTTATAGTGGTTCAGGATCCTGCTAAACCTATTTGTTCAGAGTCAATAAAGGGACAAAATGAATGAGTGTGTACACCACAGAAAAGAATGGCTCTCATATAGCCTTTAGCTCTCAAAAATGATTGTTGCTGCCCAGACTTTATATACCTTATGATTACCAAGTTTCAAGTGAATTATCTTTGTCAATGAAAAGCCATTTTCCTGCGAGGAGACATGTAGACAGAAGATCATATGAACATTGACTTAAAAGTAAGTCCTGCTGATTTTAATGGGACTTACTCCATGGTAAGTGTGCATTAACTGCATCCTTATTCTAATACTTGGAAATTTATCCTTTTCTTTGTTTATTAGCATAAGAGTATTCTTCACTTGATCTTAACTAACAGACCAGGAAGAAATCCCATGACAGCCATCTTAAGAACTGTGGCTAAGGTTCTCGATGTGCCAGAAGTGGAAAACCCATCTGGCCTGGCCTCCTCTTTTGCTTTTTTAACAGCAGCTTCACATGCAAGAGCGAGCAATTGAAACTTTTCGGAACATTTGGATGAATGTTATCAGCTGTTAATTGCTACAGAGCAAATGGCAGTCAAAGATATAACTCACAGGCTGGTTCAATAAAGCCAGCAACGCTTGCAGTAAATGTTTGCTGCCAGGCACAAGGAATGTTGAAATGGCCGGTGTGGTGTCATGGATGGAGAGATCTACATGCTAATTATATATGGTGGCATTTTGTTGCAGGTCCCGCATGTGTGCATACATACACACACACCAGTAAATCTTTTAATCACTACTTCATTTGTATGCAAGGCGCCCAAAATTGCTCCATGTGTTTCCAATGGCTGGGAATGATTTCCATCTTTTGCCCCCAAAGACAACAATTTGATAAGTTAGTATAGGGGGATTAGTTAGGAATCAAGCATAATCAAAGCACCAGCAAATAAATAACAGAACTCAGAGAAGGTCCCAGCTCTATTTCAAGCAGGTGGTAAAGAAGTGTAGAAAATAAGCAACGGAGAAAAACAACGGGCTGCTCGTTGCTTATTCTGGCGCCCGTTGCTTACCATTCCATCTGGAGGGATCCATTGATTATTCTTCCCTGTACACAGAGTCATGAGGTAAGAGTGGCAGAAACCTGGCCGCTCTAGCCCCACGCAGCTCCATGGGCAAGGGAAAATAATCCTGTGCGGGTGAGTGTTTCAGGAGCCCTGATTGTCCCATTCCTTGGTAGGGCAGGGTGATCAGGCCTCCTGAAGTGCTCACCCGCACAGGAATATGCTGTCCCTGAGAGGGGCATTGTGATCGTGTTATCCCACCCAGGGACAGCATGTCCCGAGCCTTGCCCCCTCCATCCCCATCTATTTGGGATTCACCTTGAGGCAATCTGCAAATGGATCAGAGGGCGGACCACACCTCCCATAGTTGGACTTGAAATGTCCAACTGTGGGAGAAAGCCTCCTATGCAGATCAGGCAATGGAGGAGGGCGCAGGGCTTTGAGCTGCTCTCTGGCTCCAGATTCGATGGGCATGACAGAGCCGCTGCTGGGAACAAGGATCTCTTCACACCCGAGGAGATCCCAGCCCCCAGCGACGCTTCCTTCTCAGTCGGGATTCAGGGAAGAGGGCAAGGGTACCCCCCTTTCCCCAGGACCCCACTTGAGAAGGAAGTCTCAGCACTGAGCCACATCATCCCTCCAATGACATGGCTTGGGGTTGAGGTGCCCTTCACAGGAGCCGGGATCACGACCCCTTACAAGTGAGGAGGCCAGTCCCAAGTGTCCTGCTTCTGCAGCAGGAACACTTGGGACTGGCCTCGCATTTAAGGGGTCATGATCCTGGCATCCATGAAGGTTCCCTCGCTGGCTAACCCTGATGCAGGAGATGGAAGCATCTCAGTTACCTGGCGGCGGCTGCGGATTTAGATTTTTTGTCAACAGGAGACAGGGATGGGCCGGAACTTCAAAGGATCGGATTCCTCTTCCACCGGGAGCCTCGTCTCTCCTCATCTCTCCGCTCCTCCCCCCTAATGGCGGCTCCGGTAAGGTAAGAAGAACTAACCTTACTCAGTGAGGAGTAAGTAGAGGTGGGGGGGGGAGAGATGACAATGCAACAGAGAGGACACAGTCCTCTCCACGGACAGCACTTCCGTGTCGCCCAAAGGCAGCCATGGAATTTGCCCTCTGTCAGTGGACTATTTCCTTTCTGTTGCTTAATATGTCATCCAAATGCGGACAATGATGTACCTGCCTGCAATGTAGCTGTTAAATGTGAGGAGCCTGATGGAAATGAAATAGTGGCTACCCTAATTAAGCCCTGCAGAATACACAGGGACTCAAATCCAGACTTTTAAGAGATAAACACTCAAAGCCCTGGGCTTGGACAGACAAATCTATCAGTTTCAGTTTCTCCCACACTTGATTTTTTTAAAAAAATAATCATGTTTGTTTTGTCACAAATATGGAGAAATGTGTGGATTTTGGTAAATTCTTGTTAAAACTGAACTGAAACAAATGTCTCACCCATCCCTAGTATAACTTTGCAGATTGCAAATAAGGCTTGTACTCCGCTAAAAAGATCACGTTTGTAGCATAGGTGTGCTCCTTGAACCAGCGTAACATAGTTTCCCCTTATCCCATCAGATTTGATTAATTGTAATGTTTTCAGATGGCCCATGAACATCATTTTTCTGTACCCTGTCATATTTTAATACCGGAGTGGGTGGGAAGTAACCTTTCCTGATATCCAGGCCATCAATTTTGCTTTCGTGGTTGTTGTCAGAATTCATTAAGCAAGACACACCCAAACAATTATGATGTGGTAATGTTCCCTAATGGCCTGGGCATCAAATTTCAGTAGCCATCAAAGTGCATTACTCCCTTCCTGCTTGTGGAGTGAGGCTAGGTACAAGATGAACACTTCTTGTTAGATCTGGGAGGCAAACCTATATACCAAGCTTTGCTATAGCTACGATCTCACAACATATACTGACTTCCAAACCAAATAGTCAAGCTTCTTCTACACCCCTAATTGCAAGTTCAGCCTCAGCTACAGCATAGTCTTGACCTAGAAAGGAAAAAAATTCTCCTTCCCCCCTCCTCAGGTGAGTTCAATAACAGTCCAATCACATGCATGGCATCATCACCTAACTCTAGTTGCTCTAAAGTTACCTTTTTCTGATAGGAGTATGGGCAGGGTAAGGTCACTGACCACAAATGGAAAGACTGAACATGTTCTTTTCTTACCAGTTCTATAGGTCTTTCGCACAACTGAAGATATTCCTTAATAAACACAAATGTGTTGAGTGTCAGACTTATTTGGGTAATAAAAGACATGCGGAATAGGATCTGATCCTCTTTTTACAAAATTTAGGTGGGCAGAAAGAAAGAACCAGGATTCATTTTGTAGTATTACGCATGCTTCAAGAAATGTTAAAGAAATGTTGCTTGATACACAGGGAGTATCAGTTGTTAGGAGTGCCTTTTTCCAGTTTTGGCTGACTGTGACCTTTTCTGACAAAGGAAGGCATTGCCAGAGTCATTCAGGCCCTAGTTATACCTGGATTAGTCTACTGTAGCACACTCTGGCTGAGTTCGGAAAACACAATATCCACTGATGGTTTTAGTCATCAACAATCAGTTGAGCAGTCACCAGTTGGTATTTGTGTAATCTACTGGGCAAAAACCACCCCACAGATTACTTTTTCCTAAAAACAAAAACACTAAAAAACAAAAAACACTGGAGAAACACAATGAGCTGCAGAGTTGACTTGTCACACAACTGGTGGTTTTTGTATTTGTATTGGCCGAACTGAGCCAGTGGAGTTTTCACCCCATTGAGTTGACATTTTCACCTGGCTACAGTGTTCCCAGGCAAGGGCGTCCGAATGATTTGACACAAGGTGTAGCACTGGCCTAAGGGAATAGATGTTATTGTTTTAAATATTGCTGGCCTTTCCGCTCTAAAATACCTTGACCAGTGAGTCTGCTGTTGATCCACAGTTAAGATGAACTGATGCCAGGAGCAACCGGTTCTTCCTTTTTCCAGGAACAGTTGGCTATGTAGAATGCTGATTGGCTAGCCACCTTCTCATCGGGCTGTTCAGTGCTGATTGGCTGGTCCTTGTGGCAATCATGAAGCCATTTCCCTATAGTTTTAAAGCAAGGGAATGGTGTGAAATTCCATTCTAGAGCCAAGCCAGATGCTTGTGCCAGTGAAGAGTATAGGCAGGAGGAAACCCCATCAGATGAACTCACATCCTTTCCTGGAGGAAGGTCTGTCTGTCTTGGCCCCTGGTTATTCAATGAAGATTTTACATTAGGGACAGAGCAATATAACACACTTACTTTGCAAACATAAGGTCCAAGGAACAGCTAAGGATGGACATGATCTAAATGGGGAAGGACAAAATGGTCTATTATGAATTATGCAGACAGGGTGGATAGAATGAAACTGGCAATAGGCCACCAGAAAATATTACTTCCCACAAAAGCAATTTCATTGCCACACGATGTAGTGATGGTCACCCCTTTAGATATTTTGCAAAGGAGAGGAGACAAAATCATAGAGGTCAGCTCTATGTGCAGCCTTCACCAACCTGGCTCACTCCAGATGTCTTGGGCTTTAATATTTATTTATTATATTTATATTTATTACATTTGTATACCGCCCTATAGCCGAAGCTCTCTGGGCAGTTTACATAGGATTAATGCCCTCCAGCCCCAGCCAGCCTGACCAACAGCCAGGAATGCTGGAAGTTTTAGCCCAAAATGTCAGGAGGGCCCCAGGTTGGGAACGTTAATCTACAGCATTTAGCCATGATCACTAAAAAGAAATGAAATCCCATGTTCAGAAGCAGTGTACCAGCTGTTGGATTCCCTTCCGGAATCTCTTAGAGTCCAGCTTGGACTCTATGTCCCAACTAACCTTCTCTTGCATTACATTATGTAATATTAGACTTTTTTCTGTCTAAGCATGCGTGGGATTGTACCCTAACTGCATTAAACTATAGTACATCACTTTCTCTGTCCAACCTGTCTTGGGTTTCTCTTTCCTTGTGTTAATCCATACCACTCCCCCCCCCCCCCAAAACTAATGTCATGATGCATCTTAATCCCTCCCCCACCCTCCTCCTCCTCCCTCCCTCCCTCCCTCTGTACCCATACGCATTAAAAGCTCATCCATCATTGTTTCGTCTCCAGCTTTTTAATCAGGCCTGTGTGCATATTGGTTTGAGCATGTGGCAGTTTAATTACCCTCTTGAATACGCGAAACACATCTTTGTCATATCTGCTTATATCTGAAGAGAGAGCCACGTTGTAATGCTAATTAAAGTGGGGGTGATGGCAATTTCTCTCCATACTCAAATTACGTCCCATCTGTCTTGTCCTGTGTTCTCTCTTTGGATTAATTGTGGGTGGGGAAAGGTTGTTTCCTTGGAGTTTCACCTATTGCAGGAGGGGAGAGTCAGTTTTAATGAAGATGCATGCAGAAAAAAAAATAGTCCTTTCCCCCATTATACACATGCCTAGGCAAAGGGAAATTAAAGAACCTTTCCTGCTAATGCATTTCTAATATATCTATCTATCTATCAAGGTCGGTGCTGGTTTCATGGGTCATGGTTTTTGAAAGCATGGTGTGACAGCCAGCAATTCCTTTACCACTACTAGCATCTTCTCTAAAGGGATGTTGAGTACTACACAATCTTAGGGAACTAGATGTTATAAACAAAGCACAGACAATCAGTGAATCCCAAGGACTGCTTGCTTTCTGGTTGGACCAATTGTGCACTAATAGTGCTATTAAAAGACAAGCTGACAGCCGTATAATGGGAAACTTTTCCTTTCAAAATACAAAAAGAACAAGAAAAGAACAAGAAAAAGAAAAAGAAAGAAATCATCCTTTTTCATGGGTCTTTCCAGGTTATTTGAGACTCTTGATCAGAATTTCCAGAGGGTAGCTTTGCTAATCTATCTCAGCAAGACCAACAAAGAGTCTTAAGGCATCTTAAAGTCTCATGGCTAGCAAACTAATTGCTGAGTTAGAATTCATCAGCAGGTTGAATTCTATTGCCAGAGACCTGAATCAGGATAAAGGATTTATATCAAACTACATGGGTTCATTGGCTTACCGAATGCCAGGATGTTTGTGTTATCAGCAACAACTACCATGTGAGTGACTACTGTTAACAATGTGATTGTCACTTTTTGAATTTAATTTCCTTCTGACCTCACTTTTTACGGGTTCCCCCCCACCCCCTACTATGAATGTGGGAGGAATCTTCAAGGAATTAAAATGAGTTTGGCTTTCTATGAATCCAACCCATGGATTATTTTATTTATTTATTTATTTTATTCCATTTATATACCGCCCCATAGCCGAAGCTCTCTGGGCAGTTTACAAAAATTAAAAACATTGAACAATTAAAACACCAATATACAAAATTTAAAAACATAAAGCATAAAAACAAGTTATTTCACAGCAGACTGGCTTTTTCCACATCACATGGATTCTGTGGACTTGCGGACTAGTTTTTTGTTTTGTTTTGTTTTTACTTTCTGGAATTTTATGCAAATTTAGTTGTAGAAAAATATGTTAAAGAAATAAAAACATTGGCCCAAAACACACGTTTTCTCCATAGGCTAAAGCATGAAAATGTACATTTTGGGGGGATTTGTGCATTTTCGCAAATGTGAATTTGCGCAAAGTAAATTTTTCACAAATTCAGAAAATTGGAAAAAATCAGTTCCGTCAATGAGTGGACGACAGAATGAAAGGCACCTGACAATCCAGGAAATGCAGATGGAATAGATTTTACAAAATCTGTACATCCCTATCCCCTGCCATTTGTACTGTATAGAAGCCCACTGGTGTAGTAGAGCCAGGGCTTGCAGGGAGATGACGCCTGCAGTTTTTGATTAGCAGGGCTGCTGACATCATCTGCCACCCCCTTGGATGTCACTGTTCCCTCTCAGTTTAGCTGCAATCCTCACACTAGTTTGGGGGTGGTGCTGGTGTGAATTTTTCCAACATCAATATATTGTTCCCTGTTGTATTGCAAAATGTTTTGAGGTGGCCTGGTCTTCAATGAGCAACGAAGACACATCAGCATTATAAAATACTTGCTCCTGGTGCAGATGAAACCTGACGGAATGGGATTGTTGATATGGGTCAGCACAGCTGCCTGGATTCTTAGACTCTCTTGGGGGGGGTGTCTTTGAGGATGGTCATGATGAGCACATGTGCTTCAAAATTTACCATGACACCATTGAACAACCTTTCATGTTTGGGTTGTAGTTTTAGATAGGAAATCTAAACAGCCTAACCCTGTGCTTCTTTTTCTGGTGTATTTTTTTACTAAAGTTTGATGCAACTAAGAGCCGATCTACACCACTGCTCTAAAACAGTGTATAACAGTTTTAAACCAGTTAATAACCGGTTTAAAACTGGAATAAACTGTTTTAGAGCAGTAGTGTAGATAGGCTCTAAATTGGGGTGACCAGATTGCCCGGGGTTTCCCGGTCCTAACCAGGAAAACTGGGGCGATCCGGGCCCATCGGGGGGGCAGCGGGGACAAACAGGGAAAACGTGCCACCGCCGCTGGGCTTGCGTTGCCGTTGCCGGGCTTGCACCGCTGCCGCGGGCTCGCACCACCACTGGTGGCGCTGCAGGGCTCGTTCCAGAGGCTGCGAGGAAGAGGGTCGATTCCAGAAATGATTAAATCGGCCCTCTCCCGCCTCTTCTGTGTGGCCTCTGGCCTCCTCAGGGTTTCTTGCGATGGCGACGAGCCCCGAGGAGCCTGGATGCCCGCATGGAGGAGGTGGGGGAGGCCGATTACATCACTTCTGGAATCAGCCCTCTTCCTCGCAGTCTCTGGCACAAGCCCTGCAGCGCCGGCGGTGGCGTGAGCCCGGTGGTGGCGGTGTGAGTCCTGCGGCGGCGGGGCGGCGCGAGCCCGGCAGCGGTGGCGCAAGCCTGGCGGTGGCGACGGCGGCGCGAGCCTGGCGGAGGCGCGAGCCCAGCAGCGGCAGAGGACCTGGTAGGTCCGGGCTGGGTTTTTTGGGGGGTGAGTGGCTTGTTGGGGTTTTTTTTTGCTTTGGGTGGGGGGTTGGCAGGGGGGGGACCGGGATTTTGGTTTTCAAAATCTGGTCACCCTATTCTAAATGCTTAAAAACACACACCAAAAAACCTTCACTCATTTCTAACAGCATCACCAAATGTAAGTTCTGACCTAATGCTATATTAACACACATCTGAAGTGCAAATACAAATATGTAGAGCTTTCCCAGCATTCAGAGTTTCATAGGGCCAGAGTATATTTAATAGGATCCCCATCTTTCCCTTGTTTCTTCTGCAATATATCTGCTCCAGAAATTCAGCCAAATTCGGGGAATGGGGATACCTTCATCATTTTTTGTTGGACTCCCATTCATGAAGAATTGGGTCACTGAGAACGAAATCCTGGCTATGTCTACTCAGGAGTAAGCTCCGTGAAGTTTAGTGGGAGTTATTCCCAGGTAGGCTTGCAGTCCTAGGCTGTAAACACATGACTTGAGAGTAAGCTCTGTTGTACTCAGTGGAACTGACTTCTGAGTAAAACATGCATAAGATTGTGCTGCATGGAAGGCAGCAGCGCATCCAGTATTATTGTGATTCATATAATAATTTTGAGTGGACATTGTGTGTTATGGAAATTGCCTCATTTAATCTCAGAACTACTTTTTTACAGAAAGTCATGGTTATTCTTCCTTTTGCAGATGAGGAATTGAGGTTTATCACTGGTGCCAAGACTGTGCAGGGATTTGAATGGAGTTCTTCTGCAGACAAGTCCAATAATTGTTCCCATTAGATTTGTTTTGTTCACACTCATATAGATAGCTTCATATGCAAATAGGTCTTCTTGTATCCCTCTAAGGGGAATATGTTAATCTTCATTTCAGTACTATCGGCTGGGTGCCATATGCAGCTCAGCTTTCCAACGCAGGTAGTGTGTATTAGCTTTGCTGTACATACATTACAAAATACACACTTTTCTTCCCCAGCAGCGGGCTGGAACCAGACTTAGTCAATGGGATTTAAGTTACTCATGACTAACTTACATCCTACTGTTTTCGATGGGTCTATTTTAACTACAGCTAAGCCTGGATCCAACCTCCTCATCTGAAATAGTCTGTAAAGCAGTCTTTCCATCATGGCACTTAGCCATTACGGTGATATCTCACGTATATTTTATCCAACATGCATGAGATAAAATGTTGGCTTGGCCAAAGGAATACTGGGTTCAAATCATTGTGTGGTCAAAAAGTTCTATGGATGGTAAGTCATGTTTCCTGAAACTAATCTAGGATTGTTGTAAGGATAATATGGGATGGTCCTATGTATGCTTGCACCAGGTACCTGTGGGGTGGGCCTGGGTTTCTAGCACAGAGATGGAGCACATGCTTTGAATATAGACTGCCCAGGTTCCATTTGCCATGTCTCTAATTTTTAAAAAGCACTTTTGGTGGCTGCTGCATTAAACTCTGGAAGGCAGCTGCTGGGCAGTATAGATAATACTGGGCTAGACAAACCAATGTCCTGCTTCAGTATAAGGCAACCTATAAAATGGTTTTAGGTTCAAGGCTAGCATACAAATGTCTTATGCTAGTGGTGAAGTTCAATCATTTAGACTCTGGACTTCATGGTCCAGAATCCTTTGGATGGTCTTCAATAATACTTCATTTACATACACATTTGTTAAGCTAATCCTGCCGCATTTAGGGGAATGAATCTTCTGGTCTTTCTGCTATTTGGGACTCTGGCCACCAGCCCCAAAGTCCTGCCCTGATAGCACCACGATGTCATGGAATAGCACAACCTCTGTTTTTTTTTGTTATGGCTGCCTTGAGCCTACTGGATGTGGGGATGGATTCATTTGCCATTTGTCAGTGGCTGGGAAATAAAGTCCTTTTTTGGCTCACTAGAATTCTGTAGTGTATCTGTTTCACTTTGCATTTGCAAGCCAAACTGAACGCTGGGAACATTTTTACGCACTTGGGAGGGAAGGCTCTGCAATGCATGCGAATGTCTGAGCAATTTGCACGAATTTGACCAAACTGTAGAACTCCCCCTCCCCCTCCCTCTCCCCCTCCCCCTCCCCCCGGTGCAAACTTCCTGAAAAATTTGTGAAGTGGCTCTATTCACCGCAGAACAAGTCAGATGCCTCAACGGGAACCAAAATGAAGTCGGGGGGGGGGGGAATGCTGAGCATATGAAAACTCATTAAATCCCACCCCCCAAAACAATTCTCCAACATCCTTAGTTTCTCATTTTTTATAATCTTAAATTCAGTTCATTCCAACTTTCAAGATTTAATTTTAGTTTTTACATACAAATTCACATGCATTTTCCTGTGCCTTCCTCCTAATCTAACATGTGCACTTTGTATGCAATTTTACCTAATATAATGTATTTTGGAACATTGTTTTCACTAGTTCATACATTTTGGTGTACACTTGTCCCTAATATACCATTTTTGTACACATTTCTTGACTTTATAACAGGGGCTGTGAACCGCATTGGGTCAAATCACTGAAATTGAGTTGGTGCCAGGTTGGCCCATGGTGCCCTGAGGCCAAAGCAGATTGGTACCAAAGCCTTGGGGCGCTTTGGCCCAATTAAGAGCCATGCTGGGCCCTCTCCCCACCCTCATGGTAAAGCCAGTGCAAGGCCATCCATGAGTCCACTGGACTCACCTCTCTCCCTGTGCCCTCCCTGCTCACCTTCCACTACCACCCCGCTGTCGCCTCCTCCCAGAGATCCAAGCTGTAATTTCTCGTTAAGATCATGGTGGCTCTCTGTTTTTACCATACCTATGGCCACAAAATATAGTGGCCATAAAAAAGAATGGCCCTTTATGGCTGCCATAGTTTGTGGCCATAGATATAGCAAAAACAGAGAGCTGCCATGATCTTGACTATACCCAGCTTGGCTCTCTGGGAGGAGGCAACGGTGAGCAGCACAGCAGTGGTGCAGTGGTGGCACGGCAGCAGCAGCTGAGTGGGGAGGGTGGGAAGAGGGAGGTGGATCCAATGGACTCATGGCTGGCTTTGCACCAGCTTTCCTGGGAGGATGGGGGGGGACAGTCCAGCACAATGGGGAGTTGGGAGTCCCATGGACTCTTGGTCAGCCATGTGCCTGGCTTTCCTGAGTGCTGACTGTGCAGCCAGCACCCAGGAACCTGCAAGGCCAAGTTACTTTGGGGGCAGAATCTTGCTTTGGTTTCAGCGTCAAAGTGAGGCAGGCACACCCTGAAGCACACCAAGTCAAATTGGGGTCATTTCAGAGGCTCCAAAACAGCTTCCAAGATGAGTTGGGGAGTGGTTGTGCACAGCCCTACTTTATAATTCCATTGCGAACTTCAGAGTGGATATTTCAAAGAATAACTGGGTTTTGGTTCCTACTGTAGGTACATTGTGACACAGCAGACAAGACATTTCAAGCTGAGACTCTCCCAGATGCCTACTCATCCTTTGGCTCATTTCCCAGCAAGAGACCAAGGAAGTGATGTGCATTAGACCAAAATACCTGAACTTCACACACATGTTGATGGCATCTGAGCTGGCAATAAATGACCAACAAAGAGATCTTGGTATAACGCTGGAATAGCTCAATGAAAATTTGGACCCAGTGTGACTGCTGTGAAAAAGGGTAAATTCAATGTTAGGTGTAATTAGAAAGGAATTGATTTTAAAAAAAAACCTTTCAAGATCATACAGCCCTTATACAAACACATGGTGCAACCAAAATATCACATTCAGTTCTGGTCACTACACTACAAAATCATCATCATCATCATCATCATCATCATCAAAAAAAAAAATAATAATTGAAGAGCTGGAAAAAGCACAGAAAAAGGGAACTAAAATTATCAAGGGGCTGGAGCAGCTCACCTAGTAGCCAAGGTCACAACAGCTGGGATTGTTTAGCTTAGAAAAGAAGTGATGTGTACAAAAATTATACATGGTGTGGAGAACGTGGATAGGGATTGATTTTTCTCCCACTCCCTTAATAATAGAACCCGAGGTCATCCCATGTAGCTGATTGGTGGGGGATTAAGGACAGATAAAAGGAAAGCTTCTTTATGCAAAGCACACTGAAATTATGGAATTTCCTACCCCAAGACGTAGTGACGGCCATCAATTTGGATGGCTTTAAAAATGGAGTAGACAAATTTGTAGAGGATAAGGCTATTTATAGCCACTCGTCCTGATGGCTATATACTACTTCCAGCATCAGAGGCAGTATGCTTATGTATACAGCTTTTGGGGAACACAAGTGGGAGGGTGTTATTGTAGTCATGTCCTACTTGTGAGTTTCCCGTGGGCAACAAATTGGTCACTGTGTGGACAGAATGCTGGAATAGGTGGACCCTTGAGCAGAACCAGCATGGCTTTTCACATGTTCTTATGACAGAAGGTGCTTTATGACAGCTCCTTTGGTGGCGGCCCAGCTTCTCAGCACGAGAAGTTGGCATTTTTATTATGTCTGCGCACATTCTAAACACATGACACTAGAAATACATCATGCTGAATAAATTCATTTTAGAGGAATAAGTACCGATTTAAGATCATCAATTGCTGGAAGAACATTTTGATTCTGTGATTAGGATAGAGGATAATAATGGCTTGAAAATTTGCACAAGGGAGGGCAGTAGCTGTTGAAAGAGATATTTCTACAAAAACAGTCATTTTTCACCGTCACTCTTCTTCAGGCTTCATCTTTTGTTTTTCATTTTATTGTTTCTCCAAATTGAGTATTAATGAACACATTCCTTCTCAGTGGCCAGAGACAATTAACGGTAGCTGGAAGATTCCTGGAAACTACATTTCTGGTTTAGCTGCCAATGAACTATCAGCTGAGCTGAGGGAGGCCACAAATTATGTATTTGAGTTTTTGAATGTTCTACAGTTCCCAGGATCTGCCTAATTCACCTGATGACTCTCACCTGCAAATACCCTTTCCCCTTTCAGATTTCACTTTCACATTCTCGATAGGGATGGACTCCCAGGCATCCAGTGTCCCCCGGCCCTGCTTGCCAACCTGCAGTACACTTGGGGACTTGCTCTTCAAGTGCCGTACAGCTCTGTGAGAGCACGGCAACTGACTGTCCTCCTAGCGAGATGCCATTGTTGCGAACCAATGGCAGCTCAGGGATTTACAGGAAGGTCATGTTGCATAAATGGCAGCCATACAGCTCTCTTTGAGTTCTGGCTGGTACTGACGGAAACCCAGAATGGATTCACAGGTCCACTGGTGTGTGTGTGTGTGTGTGTGTGTATAAGAGAGAGCGAGAGTGCAAGGGGGAAAGGATGATGCCCCCACCCATTTGTTTTCTTTGACCCCAACTACAAATGTCATGCAGCCCCTGGTCTTCAGATTACAGTCTCAATACTACTGATTCTTAAGTACTTTCAGCACACTAGATAGTAGCTTTTGAAAACGTACTTCATGAAGACCAATGTGCGCTCATTCAAATCTAAGAATTCACTCAACCGCTCACTGAATGACTAACTACTCTTGCTTGACCTGACTTGTCAGAGTTGCCAACTCACCAAAAATATCAGCGCCAGATAGTTCTGCGCAGCGTGATGCGAAAAGTTTCCTGAAAAGTGATACATCAGTTGAAACTTTTCACAGCATGGAGACAGATATTCTCGTCAGCTCCTGTTTGCACAGAGTTGCTCTTCGAGGCACAGCTACAGAGTTCAGTTGAAATGTTGGCGATGCTACTTGCTCCCAGAATCTTTATTCTGAACCGCGGAGGGATTTTGTTATATTCAGTGGTATATGAATCCCACAAAATAAATAAATAAATAAATGTTCCCATGCTGGCAGTAGATCTGGATTGCTAGAACACACAGCAAGTGGGATTGCCACCATCTCAACTGGCTGTTGTAGCTGTGCTTTAACGCGCAGGAATAGCAGGTTATTGTATGTACGTATGAAACCATATGCACTCCGGTGTACACATGCAGGCTCAGTGCGCAAAGGCCTCTTGAATGCATGGAAGTTGGGAGAGAACCAGTGGGTGCGAGCCCAACTCCCCTGCCGCTCCAGCCACAACGTCTAATGTTTAGCTTGACGGTTTACTGGGCAATTTTTGCATATTGAACTGTTATAAACCCACATACTCACACGAGCCGGCCACTTTTTGTCCCAGTCGCTTGGCAAATCTATGAGTCAAAGGAAAGAAGAGAAGGGTTAACAGAAGAGAGATGGCGCTTGTAATGCTTCAAATACCCACCCGCTCTGCCTTGAATTCAGGTGCATTTGCTTCTACAGCCATGCAAGCGTGCTGGTACTTTGCTTATGGAATAGTGTGAGCAGAAGTATTTCCGCTACTGTTTCATTGCTTGTGTCTGCTCATGATCCCCAAGAGCAGAGCAAGCATTGTAATTTGATGTAAATCAATTCTTGCTTTTTACTCTAGTGAGTGCAGTGAAGTAATTTTTTTTAAACAAACAAACAAACAAACTTTTCAATGAAAAGCTCCAGTTTGGGTTGCGTGTTTACATCTACTTAACTGTTTTTAAGAGGAGAAGAAACAATAACAGTTCAGTTGTTACCCTGGAGGGTAAGATTAGTGCATTGTTCAGTTGGCTGCCTGATTTCTTCTTGCCTTTCAAAAGTGTTCTCACTTTTTTTCCTTCTTATTTTGAGAGGGAGAGAGACAGAGAGAGGGAAATCAGGCAATGACACATCAAAGTCCCTTTAATTAATGTAGATACACAGACTTCACAAATTTAAGCAGTAAAGAAAGCAGAATTCTGGCTAATCTTCCTAGAAGCTGGCATGTAAGCCCCTGATAAGACATTAACAGACTTTCAAACCCTAATAAGAGAAGGCAGCAGAGTTGCGGCTACAAGCTGCTGGTTGTTGTCATCAGGAGAGACGCTTTTTGGCAGCATGCTTTAAAAGATCAAGCAAGAGATGAGAAGTCTCTGAGAAGGAAGCAAGTCTCCCCAGGCACTCACGCAATCAGCTGCCACCCACACAAAGTCTCTTTAATTAAAAAGGAATATTTTAGAAAGACGTGAAGAGGCCACATGCGCATCCTTCAGTTGTCCCTATTTACCAAGGACAGGGCTTATACTCCTTGGACAGGGAGGGGGCATCTTGTAGCCATCCAGGAGCTTGCTTTCATGACGCTGCTTTGCTGCCAAACCCTGCAGTTTTGTTGCTGCAGAGTGGCGGCAGGTAATCCTCATTGCAGAGGCAGTGTGGGCTTTCCAGCAGCCATTCAGTGCACCGAGCCCACCCCCTGTCCTCTGCCGAACCTCTGGCAACCAATCAGTGGTCTCCTGCCACCCCAGAAAGCTCCAGCCAAAATGCTGGAGCTAGGTCACATGGTGGAAGGGCTATGGTGACCTCGCTTCGAAGGGAAAAGTCGGGGTAAGTCCTCAACTTTTTTTAACGTGGAGCTCCGGGGAAAAGTCCTTCGGTGGCTGGGCGCTGGCGGCTGTGTCGTATAACTGATGCAGCACCACTGTGCCGCCACTGTGGGGCATTTAGATGGACAGACAGCCCCCAGATGTCAAGGATTGCAATTCCCATTATCCCTCACCATTGGTGATGCCGGCTAGGGGCAATGGAAATTGCAGCCCCTAACATCTGAAGGGCTGCAAATTATACACCCTGCCCATGGAGAATGACTGATGAGAAGCAGGTACACTCACCTGTCTCCTCTTCACAACATGCTGCTGCCTTGATTTCACCTTCTGACAACTATCTTGAAACATAGGAACCTGTCTTATGAACTCAGACCATTCGTTCTGAGGAGAAGGCTATCAATGGCTACTAGCCCTGATGGTTATGTGCTACCTTCAATATCCGAGGCAGTAAGCCTGGGTGCACCAGTGGCTGGGAGGGTACTGTTGCACCGTGTCCTGCTTTGTGGGTCCCTGGTCAACAGCTGGTTGACCACCATGTGAACAGAGTGCTAGATTAAATGTACCCTCGGTCTGATCCAGCATGGCACTTCTTATGTTCATCTAAGTCTATTCCAGGGATGCAGAGCCTTAAGGCTAAATCCAGCCCACCTGGAATCTCAAACTGGTCCTCTTGTCATCCCCAGATGGCCACACCCCCTTCCATTGGCCCAGCCCTTTTCCCCTGGAAAAGCTGGCAGTTTCCCAGATTTTGTGCAGCTTTCCCCTCCATTCTAAATAGTTGAAATGCCTCTCCTAAGTAATATGCATGTGCTTTTGGCCCTGCCCTCTTTTGCCCCACCCCTGGAATGCAGCCCCCAAGAGTGTCCCTGAAATATAATTTGGCTCTTGGGCTGAAAGAGGTTCAGAGCCTCTAGTCTACCCTCACTGGCAGCAGCGGCTCTCAAGGGTTCCAGTTGGAAGTCTTTCCCAGCTTTACCTGGAGATGCCAAAGGTTGAACCCAGAACCCAGTACCTGCACACAAAACAGATGCTCTGTTCCTGAGCTTCCCCAGCCCCTGATCAATCACAGCACCCATTTTATGTGCAGCTTTGTCTTTGGTGTGTGCTCATTGGTGTGCTCATTGGTGTGTGTTCAGGTGCATTAAAGGAATGAGTTTTCCTTCTTTCTCCCCATAACTGTCTCTCCAGATCCCTGCTTCCTTCCCCTCCCACTGTTCCATGGACAGGAAGAAGCAGGCCAACATGAGGGTGGGCAGCAGCGGGGGCCTCCCATTAGCCAGCCAGTAGTATGTGGGGGCAGCACAGTGTTCTAAGGTTAGAAAGCCCGCCTCTTGACACTTAAGCTTGGCACCCACCCCTTCCAATCAAACGCAGTGCAGGACTAGCCAATGCCCACTAGCCAGTTAAGTAGGATCCCCCCCTTTTGCCTGATGTTGCCACTCAGATAGGGATTATTGTTTTTGTTCTGCCTACTTCACCAGTCACCATTGTAGTATGGCCACCCATTAGAGATTTCGGTGTTGTAATAAATAATATAATAAATAAATAAACAAACACATTTATATCCTCCTTTTTTCCTCCAAGGAACCCAAGGGGGTGTCCATAATCTCCCTCCCCTCCATTTTATCCTCACAACAACCTTGTGAGGCAGATTGCACTGTTACCCAGTGGGTTTCCATGGCTGTGGGGGGGGGTAGAACCCAGATCTCCCGACTCCCAGTCCAACACTCTAGCCACTATGCCAAACCGGCTCTTCAGTTCTAATAACAGCCTTCCCCGATCTGGTGCCCTCCAGACATTTTGGACCACAACTCCCATCATTCCTGATCATGGGCTTACTAGCTGGGTCTGATGGGAGTTGAAGTCCAAAAACATCTGGAGGGCACCAGGTTGAGGAAGACTTTCGCAACAGAACAGTTGATGGCGGTGATGGACATAGAAGGAGGGAAAATAGTTAGAATAAAAGATCACTCTGAAGCATCACTTAAAGACAAAGAGGGCTTCCCTAAACCAGCTTCCATAGGTGGTGCCAGGAAGAGAAGGCACTGGGAAGCTCCCCACCAGACAAGCAGCCTTCCCCACCCCATTACTGGACCCCTGTAGTTACTGGAAGCACTTTTCACATGCTCCCCTCCCCCCACCATTTGCTTTTCTGTTGATGCCACTTTGAGGCTTCCAGGCCTACTGGGTTCAAGGGGTACAGGAACTAGAGACACCTCGGGGATCATACTCTCACTCACTCATAGCAAAATGGCTCAAGGTAGAAATTCAATTAGGCTTCCCTGGGCACACTTTGAAAGATGTGCCGATATATTGATTTAAATAAGGAACCTGATTTAGAGTTCGGCTTATTACAGACCTTTAGCATAAATAAAGTTGCAGATCTAATTGAACCCCAAACCATTTATGTCCTGCTTCCTTGTTCTTGGGTCTGTGTGCAAAGTAAATGCCGCTAAATATCTTCATTCTCCAGCAAGTACAACCAGCTCTCTTGCGCAAGTAAACATGCTGTTCAACATGTTTGAGGTCTGAAATGTAGGGAAAAAATAAATGGAAACTATTATGGTCAGTTTATTAATAAGCCTGCTTCACAAACCAATCTACTGAATGGTAAATGAATGCAAAAAATACCCCAGGAATGTAAGATGGTAGAGGGAGAGGGAGAGGGAGAGAGAGAGGGAGAGAGAGAGGGAAAGAATGAGAATAAGCCCCATTCTTACTAGGGAAGCAGCCAATGTTAGTCCTACACAGAGTAGGCCCATTGAAAGGGATGGGACTAAAGTTACTCTTAACTTAGTTCCCATTCCTTTCAATGGGACTACGTTATGTAGGACTAACACTGGATACTACCCTTACTTTTTTTTACCCCTATAAAAGAGGATTTTTACATTTCTTTTTTGAAAAAAAACACAGTCTTTAATCATACACCCTGTTTCAGAAACCAATGCACAGCAGCTGTTGAAGAACAAAATATTTCAGCTATCTGCGGGTGTTTATTCACACACACACACAAGCATGTGTAGGGGTGCTTAGGCAGGCAGCAATCCCTGGTGCAAAAATAAGGCAGCTACAAGCACACAAGAACCCCTTGTTTCTTCTGTTTTATATTCAGTATTTTTAGCTTTGTAGACGCTGAAATAAACATTAACCAGAAGCCTGCAGACAGCCAAGGCACAGCCTGCTGAATTCCACCTTCCATTGCATCTTCACCCTTGGGATTGTCATGGTGCAATGCTCCAGTGACAATACACTACTACAGATACAATTCTCTCTCAATGGAAGTATTAAAAGGCACTGCAGTCCTATACCTTGGAATACCTATGCCCCCTGGCCTGTAGCCTCAAGCCCTTCAAACCACACTTGCAGGACATTTCTGCCTTCATTGCTCATTAGCCCTACCTTTCTTCAGTTCCTCATCCCCTCTAGCCTTTTTCTCCACCTATCCTTCCATCAAGGTTTTCTTTCTAAGCCTACTGCCTATTCTGTACACCTCAGCAAAGCTCCCTCCCCCTGTGGCCTTTATCACGCGTATCATTTCCCCCCCTGGATTGCTTCTAAGGGTTCCCCCTCCATTTCCTATGGGAATCTAGCGTTTTGAATCACACCTGGTCGGTTTTGCTCCGATACCTCAGCTCAGTCTGTTGAACTTGCCTGAAACGAATTTTGCCCGTTGAGGATTAAATCGAAACAGAAACTAAAAATGGAGCACTCAGGGCGAGAAGGCAGCAGGAGGGAAACGACATCATGCGAAACCAGCGCTGAAGAAGTGGAGCAAAGCCGAGGTGGGTGTGCTTAAAACCGCCCGTGTGATAACGACCTTAGTTTCTCTTCCAGGCAAGAGCTCTTCCCAGTCCTCAACCTGCTTCACAGATCTATGTGAGGTTTAATTCATACCAAACTGACAACTGCCTTGCCCTCACTCATGTTAAGCTGCCGGCATTCTAACGGCTTACTTGCTGAACAATTGAAAGGTTTGTAAACTTTCCTTCTTAGCTCAGCCAACCAGTGTCAAAGGCTTCCCAGACACACATGCAATACAATAAGGATTGTCGACCGAGGCTGATTTTTTCAGAATATTCATGCATTTATTTAGTATTACTGTGAGCCTTCTTGTTTTATATATAAAGAAGTAACTTATCAAACAGTGTTGCAAGTGCATCCAAAAGGATTTATGTTCTCTAAGAAAGCAAGTAGTAGCACGGGACAGATTTTCATCAATAATTTGAAGATAGCCAGCTCAGTTTTAAGAACAGGGGCCAATAGCCTCAGGAACTACAAACAACAGTAGCCAGTTTGGCAGGTTATGAGAAAGCTGCAGAATCAAGAATTTGGAAGTCTTGGAATGGCTGCTCCTTCATAAGTATTCCATTGGTGATAGCAGCTAGCATCTCCAAGCAACCTACCACAAAGCAACACCAACCCAGGTAGCGCATGACAAAATGCAGCCGTTCCTCCAGCTTTTGGAGGCAGCCTTCTTTAAAGAGTTTTTCTGGCTGACTTACATCACCGCTGCAATCCAAGTAAGTCTCTTTGCAGCAGCTTTCAGGGGCAAAGACACGCCTGGTTCGGAGATGGTTTGGAAGCTGCACCATCCAGTCAGTGTAATTGTAGATCCCGCAACACTTCAACCGTTTATGGATGGCATCGACAGCCTCCATGCCACAGAGGCTGGGAACAGTCCGGTTGTACCGGTGAAAGAAACAGCCCATGCTGCCTTTCAGTTGATAACCAGCTTTGGCAGAGTAGATCTGGGTCGTAACAGCCGAAGAGGCTTCCAAGCATAGCAGGACCAGTAACAAGTACATTAGGGCTCCTTGCTGATAGCGAGAATTCCTAAGTGGGGCACACATTGCCAACACCCCAGTGGGGAACAGCAGAAGAGCAGCCCCAATAGCCAACCAGCCGGGCACAAGGAAGAATTTGTTCTGGAAGAAGGGCCGATAGTTCTCAAAGGTAAGAATCACAAAGGTACCGCCAAACAGGAGGGCCACAGCAGCTCCCCAGAGAAAGAAACCCAGAAGGGTCAACCCAACTTCTGCAAAGGCTCTGCTCCAGGGCTCGGTTACACACGACAAAGTTGGTCTGAAGTTAGGGCTAAACGGTACCCCCTTCATCTTAGAAGACACTCTTCACTACACACTCTAAAAAAAATTCCCTTTTCCCCTTCCACACTCTAACCATCTCCCCATATTTCTACCCAGGTGGCAGTGATGTGTGAGCTTAATCCCAGATTCTAGCCTAATTAGAGAGGGGACAAACCTGGTACTAAGAGCGTTGCATGATTAAAAAAAGGCCCTGTTCCTGCAAAAGCTTATGTTCCAATGCTAAAGGGTACCCTCCCCCAACCTGGTACCCTCCAGAACATTTGGATTTCAAGTTTCGTGTAAAGATCTGTGACACTGGGAATTCTGTTCCATTTAAGCCTGACAGGATTCCACGGTGTTTCTGTTCTGGTAAGCAGGAGCGGACTTTAGTGGATTTTTTTATGCATTTTTTTTAATGCATTTTTTTTTATGCATGTTTTTTTTCCCCCTGGTTCCCACTATTTGCATAAAATGGTAATTTGTGCAAACTGGATTTTGGGGAGAGGTGGGGGAATCTTTACATTTGCATAAATGCAGTCATAATTTCTTTTAATTGATGATCTTATGAAAGTGTACATGACCACAAGTTTGCCTGTCCACTGTTTATTTATTGAAACGTTTATATCCCGCCCTATATCACAAGGAGCCCTACATAGGCATATTTCCCTCTGGTAAATAGTCTTGCCAGTTATATCCTTTTCACACACTACTTCATTCAGCCCAGCAGAACCATATTCTGTACTTGTCAAAGAACATGTCAATTTCATCTTCCAGTTGGGTATTTGCTAGGTGAACCTAGGAAGGATTGACCTGTTCTCTGACAAACACAGGATATGGCACTGCTGAGCTAAACCAAGTAGTGTGTGGTGGGGATGCAATTGACAAAGATATTGAACAGGAGGGAATATCTCTCTGCAGGGCTACATAGGAGGCAGGTGGACTCATATTTTAAAAAATTACAACCCCATTTGTGCAAACGCTCCCCAATCCAATTTTCCTGAATTGCCACCATTAAAAAACAAGAAAAACCCACAATTCACATGCTGGTTTGATTCAATACAAATGTAGCCAACATTGATGGGGGATGGAATGAACTCCCCCAGATCTGAACTGGAAAAATCCATTGAGTTTTCACACCCACACCCACAACAGAATTCTCAGACATCCCTACACCTATCAGCATGGTCAATGGTCAGAAATGTTGGGGGATTGTTGCCCCAAACATCTGGGGGTCACCAGTGTTAGGCCAGCTTTCCCAAACCTGTCACCCTCCAGCCATCTCAGATTACAACTCCCATCATCCCCAGCCAGCTGAAGGACAACAGTCAGTGGCTGAAGGGCAACAGCTGGGGAAACCTGCTATGCACACCCATAGGAAGATAGAAGGCTGTCTTGTACCAGGTCAGACATAATTGGATATATAGTAGGGGTGTGCACGGACCCCCCGGATCGGATCGGGACCCGGATCGGGACCTCCAATTTTGTCCCGGACCGGTTCGGACAAAATCGGAGGCCCCCCGGACCGGATCGAGTCCGATCCCGACCCAAAAATCGTAAATTTTTGGATCGGCCGCCATTTTTTTCCCCATAGACTTGCATTGCAATGCAAGTCTATGAGGAAAAAATGGCGGCGGGTGGCTGAGGGGGGCCTAACTCCCTCCCCCCCCTGGGGCCGTCCGCTGTGGATGGCCCCGGCAGGTAAGCCCCCTCCCCCGCGCTCCCTACCCCCCCTGGGGCCGCCCGCTTCCATCCGCTGGCGCCCGCGGGCGCCAGCGGATAGAAGCGGACGGCTCCAGGGGGGGGTAAGCCCCCTTCCCTGCCACTGCTTACCTTCTCGGCCCATCCGCTCCCGTCCGGCGCCGGCGGCTACTACCAGCGGGCTCCGCGGCCTACTCTCGAGTAGCGCGCCGGGTGATGACATCACCCGGCGCGCCACCCTAGAGCAGGCCGCGGAGCCTGCTGGGAGTAGTAGGTGCCGGGACGGGAGCCGCCGGGACGGGAAGGTAAGGGCCCCCCTCCCCCCTCCGCGCGCCCCCTCCGCGCGCCCCCTCCTCCCCTCCACGCACCCCCTGCTTACCTTCTCGGCCCGTCCGCTCCCGTCCGGGGCCGGCGGCTACCACCAGCAGGCTCCGCAGCCTGCTCTAGAGTAGCGCGCCGGGTGATGACATCACCCGGCGCGCCACCCTAGAGCAGGCCGCGGAGCCCGCTGGTAGTAGCTGCTAGTGCCGGACGGGAGCGGACGGGCCGAGAAGGTAAGCGCCCCCCTCCTCCCCCCCCCGCTGTCCACTTTCATCGGTGGGCGCCCGCTGGCGCCCGCCAATGGAAGCGGCGGTGGGCGCCAGTGGGCGCCCGCCGATCCGCCGATCTGCCGAACCGGTTCGGAGCCTTTTCGGACCGGTTCGGATTGGATCGGCCGATCCAGCTGCGGGATCGGAAATCGGATAATTTATCCGATTTTCCACTGGACCGGACTCGGATCGTGGATCGGGTCCGATCCAGTGCACATCCCTAATATATAGTCCAGTATCATCTGCTCTGAGGAGCAGTGGCCACCCAGGGATTCAGGCAGGGGCTTTTTTCACATCACATGTTCCCTGATCCTTTCAACAACAGCAACAAGAAGAAACCTGGAGATGCCATGGATATTGAATCCCAGATCTTCTGCATGCAAAACACATGGTCTCTTGCTGAGCTATAGTCACTTCCTTACCCTCATAACCTCAATGCCCATTTTTAAAAGAAATGCACAAGCAATTATAGAATGAGGCCTGCTGGACCTCTGTTGGTGAATTTATCTTGCTTGACATTCAGGTGAGCATACATACCAGAACATGTGAGCCACCAAGGTAAAAGTAGCCCACCGTATGCTCAGCAAACCTGGTAAGATGGTCAGGTGATGCACTATATTTGCTTGGCCTGCACTTGTGCCTTGAAGAACAGCTTGCTCTGTGCAGAAATCAGTAGATGAAGCTTTTCACAGCTGAGAGCTAAGTGTTCTTATCTGCTGTTGCTAGTACTTGCTCATGGAGTGGCTGTTTAAGGCACAGCTACAGTAGTTGGTTGAAAAGCTGGCAATTCTGTAAGCTTGGCCCTGTAAAGTAAGGGTTTGTCAAACACTTGGCTGTTATATGATGTTCAGGTTTGTAGGTCACGGGTTGTGGGGGCTTGTGTAATGCTTTCTAAAAAATCAGTGCAAACTGAATGTTAGGCAGAGGTACTATTTCAAAGGGTTTTCAATTTCACTGTCAAAATGACATTGACATTTTCAAATGATTGGCTAAGTAATATCAGCATTGGGTAGAAAGGAAATGACAATCCACTAAGTAATGGGTTCATTCAAATTAAGGTGGCACTAATTCAGTAGGATAATTCATTAAAAGCACACCCCTGAATTTTCCACAACATCATGTGGGAGAAGCTCACAACACAGGGAACTACTTAGCTTATTAATGCAATCCTATACAGGTCTACTCAGAAGTAAGTTTCCCACTGAACTGGCACATGGGAGGGAGGAGAACTTCATCTGAATGACCTATTTGATTGCATCCTTAGGATGCTGGCCATATCTACATGGGATCAATTTGCAAAAAAGCCGCTGGATCTGTGTGTTTGTGTAGCTGTGTTAAATAGTGAGTAGAGTTACCTTATTCCAGTTCCTCAAAGCCAGACTGAAACATCTGCATATTATGCAAATTATTTACTGATTATGCATATTATTTGAATGTTATTTGCTAATTATACAAATTGTGTTCTGGTTGAGAATCATCTCTCTCCATCCCCTGATTTCTCACTCCAAACCACTCTTTCTAAAGTTTCCTTACAGCAAGGGTGGGATGGGGCTGTATAGTATGCCATATGATAGCAGCTTAGCATAGCCACATCCCTGAAGTCATTTGCTCCCTGATATGCTTCAGTGCACATAGGCTTCCTAGGTCAGGGGAGCCCTAGGCACAGTGAAACCATTGAGCTAAAGTACAGGGTGGATGAGCTACTTACTACTATGGCTACAGCGATTCACCAACCCGACTCCTTCCCCCATTGGGGAGGATGTGGGGTGGGCAAAGTGAGCCAGCCAAGTGTCTTTCACCCCTTCATTGGTAATGATTTCTACTGCAGCACTTTAAGGTATAGGCTGGGTTCATACATGATGCTAAGCCATGTTGGTTTATTTTCTGGCGGAACCCATGATGGAATCGTGAGTCATCTGTGGGATGTTTCCACGATGGGTTAAGCTGCCCAAACACCCCACTCTGAGAACCCGCGCTCCGCAGAATGGGCAAAGCGAACTGTTTGCATAATCTACGGTGCATAGTGGTTAGAAACCCATCAAGGCTTCGTGTTACATGTGAATCTAGCCATAGTTTAATCACCCTGAGTATCAGGGTGATTTGGTTAATTCAATGGTTATTGAAATACTTATTTCGAGAGTTGTTTATTCATGTTGTGAAATGCATGTGGGGAACCTGCAAAGTTAATTGCAGAAGCAGCACTTGAGGCAGAGTGATCATCACCCACTGCAAGAGTTCCCCTATTCTTCCTCCATGGGTTGAATATCAATTAATCACTGCCTCTCTTCTCCCCCTCTGCTGCTACAGAATGAATGAGGAAGGTTCCTCCCCCCCCCAGCAATGGGTGTGTCACTCTACATTTTATCTATATAATCTCCTAAAACTCAATCATAGACATGGCTTCACTCATTGGCTAAAAGCCCTGAAAAGTGGGTCTATTCTTGTAACATTATTTACTTTAGAAGCCCGTGTTTTGTTTCTCTCTCGCTCATCCTGCCCATTGGTAGCAATTAACATTCAAATAATTGTTTTTCTAAAAACTTTAAGTCTTTTCATTTTGTAATGGGGTGCAGAGAAACTTTCACCAACAATATTGCTGCCGTGGTTTAAATGAAATTCCCATTTTGTTGAATGTCATTTTCTCTGATTGCCACATTGGTGACTGTTTGGCAGGGAATATAGGCATTTGTTTTATACTGGATCAATCCATTGGTCTATGTAGTCTGGTACTGTCAACACTGACTGGCAGCAGCAGCTCTTGAGAGTTTCAGACAGGCTTTATTCCTAACCCTCCCCGGAGATGCCGTGGCTTGAACCTGGGACATTCTGCATGCAAACCAAGACCTCTTCAACTGAGCCAAGGTCCCTCCTGCACCCATGTTTCAAAACATATGTGACATATTCCTCAGGAGCATCTATCTTAGGTTATTAAGAGGTATATCATAAAAATTGCATTATAATGTGTTACCTTTTTTTTGCAAGGTTTTTTTTTGCCTCTTGGTATGAATCTTGCTCTCCTCACACCCAAATCTGAGCGGTGCTGATGCTCTTTCAATAAGATTGCCAACTGATCCATACAAAAGCAGCCTGCCCTGCTCCTGTGCCTTTAAGAGCAGCATACTCTGCAGAAATAAGCCCCTGTGATGCTTTTCATAGCATGGGACGGAACTTCTCTATGGCATGGGAAAGACACATTATCTTTTGTTAATGGGTGTAGCTCAGCCTGCTTTTTCAGGTTCAGAAACAGGTAAAATGCTATTCCACCCCTTCATTTGAGCACCACTCTCTCTTTTTCACATATCCTGATTGCTGTTGCTGCTGCCGTTGTTAGCATTTCTACATCACAGCTTACAAAGATTAAGAATCATTAAAATGACAGTATAGAAAGTTTAAAAATCATATACGTGAAATCCCAAACAGAGACAACATATATCTAAGAACAACTTCCGGCAATCAACCACAACTATGCGTCAAATCCAGGACTTGATTAAAAGTCCCTCCTTCTGACTTCCACAGAACAGGGGCAGCAAGCAATGCAGCAGAACCGTGCAGAAAACACCTCCGCGTCTAATGGCAAGCGTGCTGTTTTATTGTTATTGTAGCGCTCGCGCCACAGGGAAAGGTCACAGTATGACCTCTTTTCTCTTCTGCCTTCCCCCCCCCGCCCCCGCTCATGAAACTTAATGGGATATTAACATTGGAATTCCAGTGCTCTTTATTGTTAGCTTATTCCGCTATCTTTGAAAGGCATTCTTTGATGGCTGAAAGGGCCTCCAGAGGTATATTACAGCATCCTGAGGCTATTTCAACATGGGCATGTGCCAGTGTCTCTCTCTCTCTGAATGGGCACAGGGGAATTTCAGCAGTTACTGAGGCCTGGAGGCTCCTGCCTTTCTAAACATTTCCCACTATGTAATTTGTCATTCTTTTCAGTCTGATTCTTTGGACCTTGCAAAAGCAAGTGTTATTGTGTGTGGGGTTTTTTTGTGTGTGTGTGTTCAGGGAAATATCAGTTGTGTCTTGCTGTATCCCCTCAAAATGCTTTTTAGTTCTTAGTATTTTTGTTGTTGTTGTTGTCCTTTTCACAGCACGAGTAAAATGAAAGAATTTCAGAAGCATTGGAGCAGCATCCCGGCCAGTTACAAGCCGAGGAAAGCCTGTGTAAACAAGTGAGCTTTCAGCTTTAAAACTTTCCACTTTTCTGGCATCTGAATCTCCTGTGGGGAGGGTGTTCCATCCAGATGGTGGGGGCCACTACTGAGAAGGGCCAGTTTTGTGATGTTATGTAGTGACATTCTGTTGGTTGGAGAATGGCCAATAAGGCCTCCTCAGAAGATCTTAAAAATCTACATGATATATATAGGGAAGGTGATCTGCTAGGTATCCTGGTTCTGAGTTATTAAGGGCTTTGTGTACCAACAACAGAACCTATATGGTGTGGTTATTAGATCTTTGTAACAAAGAACTAGTTCCTGAGTTTGCCTTTTCTTCCTCCTCTCTCCCAATCCCTTTTCCTTTTGTGCCATGTCTTTTTGATTGTAAGCTGGAGGGCAAGGACAGGTTGCGTTTATGGGACTAGCATGTAGGAAGTAGTATTTGTTTATGTGTGTTGCACTTTATATCCCATCTTTCTTCCATGGAATTCAAGAACTTGTTTTTCTAACTTTTGGCAACTAACCAGGAAGTGAAGTTCTTTGGGTTCAACTTCCTCTGAAGTCAAATAACTCAAGAGTCTTTTGAAGGTTGGTGCATGAACACATCCTGGCATGAATGATAGCTGGATTGTAGATTCTCATGCAAATCTGGAGAACTAAGATAGATATTCTTGAGATGTTATGTGTTGCCAGGAATGGCCCTGTTCAGAAGACACCCTAAACCATGGCTTTAACCATGGTGAATAAGGCTTTTTGCCTTATTCACCATGGTTAAAGCCATGGTTTAAGGTGTCTTCTGAACAGGGCCAACGAGAAAAACAAAAACAAAATGGTGGTCTGATCAGTATGGAAGAGAGCAGTAGCTTAGGTTGCCCCAATAACTTTCTACTTCTGGTATGTTATGCAGTTATGTAGATAACATTCAGATGACATTAAAGCGTAGTGGCCACAGCTGATATCACCTCTCATTTTTGTAAGGCATGGCCCTCTACATCCAAAGGGTGAGACAGTTCCTGCCCCAGTGCACTCCAAAGTATACTGTGGTTGGCAAAGGTGAAGCACTGGCGCTTATGGTCTTAACATTTGCTAGCGGTAATTGGCACTCTGAATCTGGCTGTTCGTTGTGCAAGAGGGATTTTAAGGACAATCCTCATTCAAAAAGTATGGTAAATAATTTAACATGGTCTCTAACTAAAGTGGAGAGTGATGCAATGGTGATGTATTTAAATAAACTGAAATTATATACTTATATTCAAAAGAACACCCTTATGGATATGAGGGAACACTCCCCCTGCCCCCTCTGCCAAAAATGTATCTCTCAAACTTTATGGTTCCTTCAAAATTCTTTAGACTTTCCTTCCAAATGGAAACCTTCAAATTTGCCTCAAAATTCTACTTTAGAGGCAAAGCCCCCTTGAGTAATGTTAATAGTTGTATTAAAGCTCTGTTTGCTTCCTTCAAACCTCTCCATATTTCATCCAAGCAGGATGTGGAACCATCAACTTCCACTTCAAAGTTTCACAGGAAGTCTAGTTTGGGGAAGAGTACGATCTCCCCACTTTCGAGAAAGTTCACTTTCTCAAAACACTTCACAAAATGGATGTTCTAGTGATGCAGCAGGAAGCTCTAGATTTGCCTCAAAATGTTGTTTGATACAAAATTTCCTGTCAGCTTTAAGCGCCTGCTTCTGCAAATCTCGCCACAGCCCTTGCTGTAATTGGTTGGGAATTTCCTCCTAGTAGTACTAACATTGTACAAAGTTAGAATATTGAAAGTGTAGGAGAAAAGAAACCTTTTCAGTGGTAGCTTCTCAGTCATGGGACTTCATTGGCTTGGAAATCCATTTGAGGGTAAGCTGGCCAGATTTCAGTCATATTGTGATGCTCCCCTGCCCCCACTTTTGCCTTGGTTTTAGTGGCCAGGGAGAGGGGAAGGTTGATTTTCTTGTCAATATATTTCAGTAAGATGTATATTGGTTGTGTCATGAGATTTTATGCCCCTCTTCTTAATATATTAGATTGTTGTTGTTGTTGTTTTTGTACACCACCTTGAGCTAATAGATAAGGGGGTATAAAAATCCAGGGGAAAAATTAAATTAGAATAGTCACACAATTTCTTTTCTTGTGACAGATCAGTCTAACATGATGAATGTTGTCCTGTTTTCTCTGGGGTTCTTTCTGCATATGAAATGACGGGGAGTGAAATTCAAATGCAAATGTGATCACTAATACAGCTTAGATAAAATACTTTCAGATATATTGCTGAAAGCGTAATCCTTCAAGTTAATAAAATAGCTCGCAAATTTCTGTTTCTGCATTATTGTTGCACCAACTGAAGATTAATAATAAAGTGTTTTGATGGGGGAGAGAGGGTCAACAGGTTCAGCACTGCAAAGCAGCTTGGAGTGGTAGCTCTCTTCACCTTAGCTTATGCAAGGGAGAGAAATTCAGACTGACACCTGGACTGACGTTGGACTGATTTCAAGCTTTTCTCGTAAGACATGGATGTCACATCTAAAGGGAATATCACAGTGACTTGAAGTAACATAAATGCAGCATTTAAGACAGTGAATTGGGCATTTATGAGCCATGTCAGTACCAAGACTTTGTGGAGATCATGGTGTACCCAAAAGTATCAGTTAGTCCTTATGGAGAAACAATCATGTACTTCCCATCTGAGTGAAGGTTATGCAGCAGTGGTTGCCATGGAATGTATTGATTCAATTGTTCAAGGCTCTCTCATGAACTCTGTAAAGTTCCAGCTGCTCAAACTTTATGAGTTGGTCAGTATTTTGAGAGCCCAAGATTAGATGTCAATTCCAAGGGATGAAGATAGAGACATCTTTCATTGGCCCTGGAACACTTGAAGCGTTTCCTTTCTGTTTTCCACAATGGCAATATTTTAAAGTGTCTGCATGCAGAAACATTTTTTGTTTATGTGCACAGAAAAGAATTTAGCATGATATGTAAACTTGAATCTAGGCCCTTTCCACTCCAGGCAAAATGCCTGGGATGGACCCCGGCTGCTCCCTGTGAGACCGCATGACACATAGGGAGTAGCGGGGGTAGGGGTGGGGTGGGCATGGGATTTTTCCTGGTTCTCAGGAACCAGAAAAATCCCGATTCTTCCCCTATGGCATAGAAAGGGCCCTAGTTGGATTTTCCCTCTTACTGGGCCTGCTCAGACAACACGCTAAGCCATGGTTAGTAGGGATGTGCACTGACCCCCCGGATCGGATCGGATAGCGGATCGGAATCGGACCTGGGGGGTCGGATCGGATCGGATCGGATCGGAGGCTGGTCGGATCGGATCGGACCAGATGTCCGATCCTGATCGGACGCCATTTTGAATGCTTTTTCCCATAGCCAAGTATTGTTTTACAAAAACGCCTATAACTTTTTCATTTTTAAAGATAGAAGGATGAAACTTGGGCACATTGTAGACTGGTTAGGGGTAGTTATCTGTGAGAAATTTCAGAAAGATTGGTGCATGCATTTTGTGGCAATTAATTTTTTAATAAATACCCAGGAATGCCTATAACTTTGTCATTTTTAAAGTTACACACATGAAACTTTGCCACATTGTAGGGGGTACCTTGGGACCTATGTGTGTGAAATTTCAGAAACGTAGGTGCTTGTCTTGTGTGGCAATTAATTTTTAGAAAAATGGGTAGTAGTGGGGTAAATACAGTTACGCCTCCCATTTTTTTATTTTTGAAGATACAAACAGGAAACTTGGGCACATTACAGGTACCACTTGCCTTGATATGTGTGTGAAATTTCAGAAACATTGGAGCTTTCCTTGTGTGGCAATTAATTTTTGAAACAATGAGGAAAGAAACACCTATAACTTTGTCATTTTTAAAGTTACACACATGAAACTTTGCCACATTGTAGGTGCTACCTTGGGACCCATGTGTGTGAAATTTCGGAAACGTAGGTGCTTGCCTTGTGTGGCAATTAATTTTTTAATAAATACCCAGGAATGCCTATAACTTTGTCATTTTTAAAGTTACACACATGAAACTTTGCCACATTGTAGGCGGTACCTTGGGACCTATGTGTGTGAAATTTCGGAAACGTAGGTGCTTGCCTTGTGTGGCAATTAATTTTAGAAAAATGGGTAGTGGTGGGGTAAATACAGTTACGCCTCCCACTTTTTTATTTTTGAAGATACAAACAGGAAACATGGGCACATTACAGGTACCACTTGGCTTGATATGTGTGTAAAATTTCAGACAGCTGGGTCCAGGCATGTGGTGGCAAGGTATTTTTGAAACAATGAGGAAAGAAACGCCTATAACTTTTTTATTTTAAAAGTTAGAAGTCTGAACATTGCTCACTTTGTAGATGGGTTAGGGGTAGATATGTGTCAGAAATTTCAGAATTATAGGTCCAGGCATTTGATGGCTATGGAATTTTTAAATTACATGTTTCAAAAAAATTTCTACAGAGGCCAGGTCTTCCCCTCCCGCTTCCCGCGAAGAAAAGGAAACACTCTCTCGTCTCGATCCCTTTGATCCTTGCTAGTAGTATCCATTACAGGGCTCGTGTTTCCTTTCCTACTTTCACTTATCAAGCAGAACGGCTGAGCCTAGCTGAGTTTTGCAGCCATGCGTGCAAGGAAGGATCACTCTGGTCTCGATCCCTTTGATCCTTGGTAGTATCCATCACAGGGCTCGTGTCTGCTTGAGTACAAAGTGAAAAGTGAAAGTAGGAAAGGAAACACGAGCCCTGTAATGGATACTACTAGCAAGGATCAAAGGGATCGAGACGAGAGAGTGTTTCCTTTTCTTCGCGGGAAGCGGGAGGGGAAGACCTGGCCTCTGTAGAAATTTTTTTGAAACATGTAATTTAAAAATTCCATAGCCATCAAATGCCTGGACCTATAATTCTGAAATTTCTGACACATATCTACCCCTAACCCATCTACAAAGTGAGCAATGTTCAGACTTCTAACTTTTAAAATAAAAAAGTTATAGGCGTTTCTTTCCTCATTGTTTCAAAAATACCTTGCCACCACATGCCTGGACCCAGCTGTCTGAAATTTTACACACATATCAAGCCAAGTGGTACCTGTAATGTGCCCATGTTTCCTGTTTGTATCTTCAAAAATAAAAAAGTGGGAGGCGTAACTGTATTTACCCCACCACTACCCATTTTTCTAAAATTAATTGCCACACAAGGCAAGCACCTACGTTTCCGAAATTTCACACACATAGGTCCCAAGGTACCGCCTACAATGTGGCAAAGTTTCATGTGTGTAACTTTAAAAATGACAAAGTTACAGGCATTCCTGGGTATTTATTAAAAAATTAATTGCCACACAAGGCAAGCACCTACGTTTCCGAAATTTCACACACATGGGTCCCAAGGTAGCACCTACAATGTGGCAAAGTTTCATGTGTGTAACTTTAAAAATGACAAAGTTATAGGTGTTTCTTTCCTCATTGTTTCAAAAATTAATTGCCACACAAGGAAAGCTCCAATGTTTCTGAAATTTCACACACATATCAAGGCAAGTGGTACCTGTAATGTGCCCAAGTTTCCTGTTTGTATCTTCAAAAATAAAAAAATGGGAGGCGTAACTGTATTTACCCCACTACTACCCATTTTTCTAAAAATTAATTGCCACACAAGACAAGCACCTACGTTTCTGAAATTTCACACACATAGGTCCCAAGGTACCCCCTACAATGTGGCAAAGTTTCATGTGTGTAACTTTAAAAATGACAAAGTTATAGGCATTCCTGGGTATTTATTAAAAAATTAATTGCCACAAAATGCATGCACCAATCTTTCTGAAATTTCTCACAGATAACTACCCCTAACCAGTCTACAATGTGCCCAAGTTTCATCCTTCTAACTTTAAAAATGAAAAAGTTATAGGCGTTTTTGTAAAACAATACTTGGCTATGGGAAAAAGCATTCAAAATGGCGTCCGATCCGGATCGGACCTCATCGGATCGGATCGGATCGGATCGGAGGTTGTCCGGATCGGATCGGATCGGATCGGATTTTCCCGATTTTGGGTCGGATCGGATTCGGATCGTGGATCGGATCCGATCCGATGCACACCCCTAATGGTTAGGCCACTACACCTTTGCTGCAAGTGGTTAGTGAGCATGTTGAAACCATGGTTCTGTAGCCACCATGGTTAGGAATGGTTCACATGACACGCTAAGCCATCATGTTTAGCTCAAAATGCTTAACCACCGTGGTTTAGCATGTCATCTGAACAGGGCCACTGTGTGTGAGAGAGAAAGACTTTGATTGTAAAAATGATATACAGCTTTCCCTTGGGGTGGGGAGAGCAGACAGCAATGTTGGAATACATTAGTGCAGGATTTAAGCAGCAGTTGGGTCAGCCTCATTGCTTCGAGAAGAGGCAATGTGCTTGAGTTTCCAATGGGGCATGTTGAACAAACCTTACAGCTGAAAGGAAGCCCAGCAGTGGATGTGTTTCTCTTGTTCACACAACAGCTTATTCCTCAATTTGTAAAGCTGCCTAAGAGCTTTGGGCCCTAATTCCCATGAAATTGAATGAGAAATGAGGATTGAAATCCCTAAGTAACTTCAGTGATCTCTGCCGTAAGCACAATAAAGAAGACAAATCTCACCTGCTTTTGTTCGAAATGGGAAGCTTTGGGTACCAAAATATTTAACTTGGCAACAGCTGATGATTTGCTATTTCAGGCATGATCCAAGCAAAATCTGGGCCATCTTTGAAGAGGTGTAAGATTAAGGCAGCAATTATATAGTCCCCCCCCCCCAGGAAGTTAAAGGTGGGACAGAGCCATCATTTCTTTTGCACATGCACACTTATTTGCCTGGCCCACAATCAACATCTCTGACCAGGTTCCAATCTACACCAAGCAGGATATTGCACTATGAAAGCGGTATAAGTGGTATATAAAAGGCAGGAGCCACACTACTGCTTTACTGAAGTGAACTGACAACTATTGGGGCCCATGGACACATACCATGTACCTAGGGTGACCATATTTTGGAAACCAAAAAGGAGGACAACATGGTCGGCTCCCAAGGGGGCGTGCCCACCAACATGTCTGGCCCCAGGGGGCGTGTCCAGCACCAAGAGGGTGTGCCAACCTGAACATATTTGATTTTACAGCACACAATTAAGACAAATCTATTCTACATAATATCTTAATGTTAAACTCACTGGAATAAAGAATAACGTATCTGAAATTAACTTCACTTACACCTACTTTTGTAACTTTTCCTGTACTTTGAAGCTTTTGCTATACTCTGTGTGATGCATTCCCTCCTTCCCTAATGGTATCCTCACTCGGCTGCAAACTGCTGCTGCTTTTAACAGGGCTTGCTGCCGGCTGGCTGGCTTTTTGTTTTTAAATTTCAATTTTTTAAAAATCTTGTGTATGATTGTCACAAGTTTCTCTACTCTAACATTAGGGTGGGTGTTATGGGCGGCAGACACTACTTCGCCCATTCACACTTCTCACTTATATACGTTAGCTTTTCAAGGCTTGCACGTTAACACCACTCTCACATACAGATTTTGAACTCCTGTTTACTTCCTGCACAAACAAGCAACTCTGAGACCCTCTTTCTACTGCTCTGCGTTGCCTGTCAGCACCGTAAGGCTAAGTTACAACAGGTGTCTCTGGGTTGTCTTTGCAGCCTCTGTTGTCTCTCTCTCTAAGTCATTGCAGCCAAATTAAAGCCTCCAGCCTCAAACAAGCTCCCTCTCTCTCTCTTTGCCAAAGTCTTCCGATGGTCCAGCTGGGCCGCACACTTGTGGCCAGGGGTATTGCTTATTCTTTGGTCATGTCTGGTAACTCTTAGGCCGGATCTACGCGTCATCCTCGATGCGCCCTCCCTGCGCCACAAGCTGCTTTGGAGTGCAGCACTTCGTCTAGTGTGGCTCAAGCCTCAGAGGCTCTGCTCGTGCTCTTGCCGCCGGCACCGCCCTTTCATCCCAGCCGGTCCCAGGGAGGGAGGAGGGAGGGTTGTAAACAAAAGCTAGCAATTGGAAATCCCTCTCCCAATTGCTGGCTTTTGTTTACAACCCTCCCCCTCCCTCCTCCCTCCCCAGGACCAGCCTGGATGAAAGGGCGGCGGCTGCAGTGGCGCGGGTGCGGGCAGAGCCTCCGAGGCTTGAGCCACACTTGGCGGGGTGAAGCGCTCCGAAGCGGCTTGTGGCGCAGGGAGGGCGCATCGAGGATGACGTGTAGATCCTGCCTTACTTTAAAAACACCACCGCCAGCTGCCTCCACCTCCTCTCCTCCTGCACACCTGCTAAACTGTGATGCTCTCTTCAAACACTCTGGGTGGCAAGCCAGCCTCTCAGGGCCAAGCTACAGGTGAATCTGGGTTGCCTTCAGCTTCTCTCTGCCTTATGCCAGCCAGCCGACATGTCCAGCTTCCAGCCTCAAACAATCCTCCCCTCTCTCTCTCTGCCAAAGTCTCCCAACAGTCCAGCCAGGCTGTGCACTTGTACCCTGTGGCTGGGGGTAGGGTGCCAGCTTATAGCTTGGTCACATCTGGTGACTCTTGTTGTTTTTTAAAAACTCTGCCACCAGCCACCTCTGTTTGCACCAACACTGGACTCTGAGATGCCCTTAAAAGGCTCTGAATGGCACTCCAGCCTCTCAGGGCTAAGCTACAGCCATCTTTGAGTTGTAACTCTGTCTGAAACTGATGCCAGCCAAAGCCTCCAGCCAGCCAACACCTGCACCCACACTTGTTTCTGAGACACTCTTGAAAGGCTTTGTGTGGCATGCCAGCCTCTCAGGGTTCAGCTACAGCTATCTCTGAGTTGTGTCTTCAGTCTAACTCTGTCTCTAATAGATATATCAGCCAGCCCAAGCCACAAATCTATCTATTTTTCTCCGACATGAACTTCAAACATTCTGCATTGTATGCCAGCAGTTCAGGCAGATTCTAGCTCACAAGTGAACAAAGTGAAATAGAAGGGAAGGGGTAGCAAAGCAAAGCAATGACATGCCAGGTTCCAACATCTGCATCAACAGGACAACCACAAAGATGAGAGCCTCTCTCTCAAATGACACCTCACTGTTGGTCATGAGAGTTTTTCTCTAAGGATGATCCTTCATTGCCCATGATGTGGAACTCTGAGAAAAAGGCCTCTGGCCTGTTCCATTTTGCCCTGTGGGCTGCTTTGACTGACCTCTCCTTTTTCCACATTTTGATCTGTAGATGCCTTGCCTCTGCTGAGCTCCAGGTGCCAGACTGCCCACCAAATCTGCAACAGGAAAGGTGCCCCGCTTGCCCAGCACTTCTTAGCTAAAAACTTGAGATTCCCTTGATGCCAAGGGCTGAAATTCTCAAGGTGCAATACACTAAAGAGAAGGTTTGACAACCTGAGTTTGAAGAATATGGTTCCAGTGTTTTTTTTTAAAAAGTGCATTTTAAAACCTCAAACTTTTTTTAAAAATCCTAAAGATCCACGGATGAACGGATCTGCTTCAAACTTGGCATGGCCAAAGTCTTTCCTTTAAGCTATCATGGTACCTAGTTTCATCTCTTTAGGGAGGATGGGAAAAATCCAGATTTTTTGTCAAATTTCATAATTTCTCTCCCTTCCCGGATTTGTTACCAAAAATCCTGACAAATCCAGGTTTATCCTGTCATGTGGTCACCCTACATGTACCGCTATATCCTGTTTAGTGTGGCTCCTGCCTTGTATATACCACTTCCATACATACCACTTTCATAGTTCAATATCCTGCTTGGTGTAGATTAGGCCCAGGTTTGCTTCAAAAATGTGAAAAATGTATTCGACTAGAGATGACAGTAGGGCAAATGATACCACCGTCAACTCCATTTATAAATAAATTGTTGTTCTCAGCCATCGTTGAGAAGGTGTGGTTAAGATATATGAGTAGATTTGCTTACAGTCTTATACATTGAAGAAAACTTGAGATTTGTGAAGACTGAATGTGAAGATTCACAACAGTAGCACAGCAAAAGTTGGCAAACAAGAACGTTTTTGTTCTTGTGTAGAACTCTACACATCTTTGGTGTCTCAACAAGTAAAGAGAAGAAGTATGTCATGCTTCTTGTTTTGAGAGTCTTGTCATTTTGAGACATGCCTCTGTTTCTAGAATGATCTGCTTCATTCCTATTGTCTATTAATATTGCAGAACAATCAATTCAGACAAATTGGGTTGTGAGATGAGGGTACAACGTTCACTTAAGAGCCAAGAAGGGCAGAGGAAAGCCCTTCTAATGCCAAAAAGTATCCAAGCAGCCTAGTTTATTCAAGGTCCATCTAATGTGTTCTAAGGGAGCTTCTGTTGCTACCATTTTGCTTGGCTCTAGAGTGAAGAGAGCACTTCATGATTGCAGGGTAGATAGCGTAACACTGGCCCTACCATCCATCACTGCTCATACTTCAGGGAGAATCCAGCTATCTGTTCTCCTCCCCCTTGGTGGTGACACTCGGTTTCCAGATGAACATTTAAAAACTATCGTAACTGGGGCGAAGGGAGGAGAGACAATGGTTCCTGGCTCTGCCATGAAAGAAGAATCCAAAGCCGGTCTCCTCTTTTTTTTTGTCTTGCATTTCAACAAAATGCACTGTGTCCATCACTATTGCTAACAATGGGTACAGATTCTTTCTTTCACTTCCCTTCTTAGTTGGGGAATTTAAATCCATACATTTCGGGAGCGGTGTTATTGATTGCACCATCACTGCTTGGAATCCTCTAAACTTGGATTGCTATGCCCTGCCGGACATGGTGGGAAAAGTTGCTGTCCTTTGTCTTCAGTGCTTTTCACTTCCCTGACCTCTGTCTTCTTTGGCAATTTTCACTTGACAGGCTTTAAAGCTCATCTAGCAAGGACACCTCAGTTGGGGAGGGGAGGAGGCTGAAAGAGGCTTAGGAAATCTTGTATCCAGGCCTCTTGAATCTTCCCGCCTACTGGAACACCCCCATCATCTGAGGTTGCTTTTCTGACCTCGGAGGGCAATCAGGGCAGTTCTTTCCATGCTAGATGCAAGGGGGTGGGGACAAAGGAGGTGGATTTCAGACCCCCCCCTCCTGTGGTCAGAGCACTGTTTCCAACTTCAGAGTGATCCTATAATTCCTGGGGCACTCTCCCAGGGACCATAGGATTGCTCTCTTAATCTTTAACCAGAACAGCCCTCCAGGAAGGCTCTCCCACCAGCAGAACAATATCATGAGTCATTGACATTGTCAGCACTTCTTACATGGTGATCAACTTTCAGCCTGATCATCAAGTTGTGTGAGAAGCGAGCTAGGTAGGAGTGAAACTATTTAGAACAGAAGATTCCCCTTGGTTAGAACTGGCCAAAAGGGAAAAGAAATAATATGATGTAGAAGCAAGGAGAATTATGTACCTGACAATGTCCTTTTGTTTACTGTTACAGTAGTAAATTTTCTGGTATCAAATATAGCATTCATATATTATGTTTTATATGTACCGCATTGCAAAATCTATGTTTACTACCATTCCTGGCTTACAATCACTGTCAATAAAATGCCAGCAATGTCAGAATTCATTTTTAGGAAGCCAAAGTTGCTTTAATGGGATTATGGGCGATTCCATTGTTCTTCCTTTCTCTCCCCCCTCTCCATATGCAACCACAGCAAAAAACACGAGAGACAGAGAGATTGAGAGAGATTGATTTGCATTTTCCCCATGTTACATTGCTAGACGCAGCATTTATAAAACTGTTGCTGTCAGGAAGTGTAACGTAAGTGTAATAAGTTCTTAAATGTTCTACTGGTCCATTCGTATGACCTTTTCCTGCTTTTGTTCAATGTTTATAGGTATTAGCATTCTTGGCCACATCTGACTGAATTTGAGGATGTCAGATTGGTCTTGTGAAATAGTCCAGAATGAGACTAGATCAGGGATGGACAACATGTTGCTCCCTGCAGGTACAAGAAAAAAAGGTGTCCATAGTGGAAATGGAGCCCCAAGAGGGTCAAAATTAGCTTGTAAACAAAATTAAGTATGCTCAGTAGCCACTATGGACACCAGTTTTTCCATTTTTTTAAAAAAACAATAATTTGCAAGACAACGTGGTACAGTGTTTACCACATGCAATCTGTGGGCTGTGTGTTGCCCACACCTGGCCAAATCCAGCATTTGGAAGATTTGACAAAAGGGGATTGATTGAGGGTGCAATCCTATATCTGCTTACCTACCAGTGAGTCCCTTTGAACTCAAACTTCCTTCTGAGTTAATAGGCACAGGATTGCATTGTTTGCCCACATTTTGGCCACGTATAGAACTGTCCAGAAGACCACTTCAGTACACTGTAAAAAGAAAAGAACATACAATTGTTTTTGTTTATAAGGTATAAAAGCATTGTATGAGTCATTATGAGTGGATTCAAGATTCAATATTGATAAAGTAAAGCACAGGACTTACCCTATAATGCCAAATACGATTGTAAATGTTTAGAGTTTTAAACATAGTATCCTCTTCTAAGTGGATGAAGTCTGACAAATGTTAGACAAATAGGTTCAGATGGTTTTGTGCTGGCTGCCTTCAAAGTGAGTTTGTTTTTAAATGGGGATGTCTATAACATCTCTATTTCTTTACAGAACTGGATGAAATTTTCATAAATGGTCGCTTCTTCCTAGGGGACAAAGCTCAATGAATTTAATACATATAGATGGTGTGTTTTATGTGCAAGTTGGAGGAGGGGGAGAGAAGGAATTTGCTTCCCCCCAAATATTTTTTTGTGAAATTTGTATGAAAATGGCATCTATCATAGAAGTGCCTGCATGTAAGTTAGTGCTGGGCTGAATCCTGCCCCCTATTTTTGGGAACTTCCTCTTTCCCTGCAAAGGAGGCATTATTTTTTCTGCCTCTTTCACAGAGAGGGGGGAAATTTGGGGAATTTTCTCCTTGGGGAGGGGGAAAAGGTTTCCACATACCCTTTTTAAGTGTATCTGATTGCTGAGGGGCCATTTTCCTATTTTTTTTAATTTTCCAAAGAAACACCCCATTTCTCTAGCATTTGGAGGAGCCCAGCAATTCTTAGTGAATGCCTATTGGAGACCATGTGACCTCTCCCTCTCCAATAAGCATTCAGTAAGCACTCCTGGGCTCCTGAAAATGCCGAGGGTGTTTTAAAAATAATAAAAAGAACGAAAGAAGACCCTTCAACAACTGGCTATATTTAAGAAGGTATGTGTTAAACCTGTCCCCCTCCTCAAGGAGAAAATTCTCTGAAATTCTCAGCCTTTCCAGCCTGTTTCAACCGAGTTTTCTTTTCCCCCACAACTCCTCATGAAATGCTGAAAATGGAATGGTTGAAATTTTTGGCACAGCACTAATGTAAGTAACCTGGAAAAAAAATCAGAAGGATAGATGCAGGGTGGCATGTGCAATGGCATAGGGGTGGGGAAGGGAGTTGTTTACTATCCTGTGATGGGTGTCTTTCTTTTGGCCAAGTCTTCTGAAAATAGCACACATTTTGGAGGTGCCCTTAGGAAAACATCCTGCACAATTTCAGAAGGGTAGGCTCCTGGGGTTAAGGAGCTATGATGAATGAAAAAGAAAGGTCAAGTTTTTATTTCTGTTCGGTTGACTCCAACGTTCTTCCAAAAACACTATGATTAGAGGTAAAAAGCTGAGTCATGGATGGGTAAACATGAAACGTTGAAGCTTGTTCAGGTTCTTCAAAGTGCTCCTTAAAGTTCAGTTTGCCACATTTGTGTTCCTGAATGTGAACAGGATCTGTCCCCTCCCTGATCAGGAAAAATATAGATTTTTAATTGGGAAAAATAAACATCTTTAAAAGTGTTCACTTTTCCTAAATGAAAATACATGTTTTCAGAAGTGCATACTTGTGTAATTGGACACCTTCAAACGTGAAACACAAGTTCAGAAAATTGTGAAAATTTCCTGAGAATTTTGCCGTCCTGCTTGTTTCAATGTTTGGGGTTGCGAATGAGGCATGTTTGCATGATTTGTGAATGGGAATGGAATTTGTATACTTCCCTAAGGTGAGTCCTGGTAAAGTTATGCCCCCATTGGGAGCTAGACTTGTCCATCACAAAATTACACTCAGTCCTCTCCTTTATAAGGACAGCGTGGAGAAATGTAACACTTTTAAAGACTCAGGCAGAATGAATCTGTTTGAGTTCTTTGGAATCTCTGAAGCTCTGAGGTGATGCCGCACCAGCTTCAGGAGTAGCCCACTTTAGTTTGCGAGGTCCCAGAAGATACCTGCTTCACCTTAGAAGAGCCCTGCTTCTTTCCAAAGCAGCCCAATTTGCTTTAGGATTTGGGATTTGCCTGTACGGAAACTACACCCCAAGCCTCTATGAAAAGAAATGGATGATATTATTGGGAACATGGAATGACAGGCAATCCCTCACTCTGCTTTGTAAATAATTCACAGAACCAGCGCTGATCAGATACCTCCTTGCTCACCCCCTTTTCATTACCTTACAAAGATGGAGAACATTCACGTGGATCATTGGCAGGGCTTGAGAATCCAGAATTCAAGGAAGGTGTTGTGCTTAAGGTTTGTGATGACATACATGGTGATAATGCTATTGGAGTGTCATGGAGCCAGTGCTTCATACCCTCACTGTAGGGCAGGGCTGCAGAAGCTCAGGTCACAGACTGGTCCTCTGGATCCCCTAGATGTCTATGCCCCCTTTCCTTGGCCCCACCACAGATGGTTTGGTAGATTCCTGGGTTTGTGCAGTCCCTGCCCCTATTCCAAAAACTTGCCATAGTCTCCTAAGGCTTAGTTACTGAGAGTAAAAGATGCTGGCATATTTGCCCCATCTATTTTGTCTTTGCTGGCACACGTTCTGCCTTCAGCCCCACCCACCACTGGGATGCAGCCCCTGAGACCTTCTCCAAAATGGAATCTGGCCCTTGGGCCAAAAGACGTTCCTCACCCCTGCTGTAGGGACTGCTGAGAGGGTGGGGAAGACAGTTGCCAGGACAGTCAGGAGTTTGGGATGGCCATTGTGGGAAAATTCTGCTCTTTTTAGGCTTGCAGGCTTGCCTTTAAAATCTGGGAACTCTTCTCAGGTTTTTCTTTTCTTTAATTGTCATTTATGCAAATTGCAGCCATAATATGCTTAATTTGTGCAAACTGCATCTCCGATTTGTGAAAATTGCAGATGCAGTTTGTGCAAACCAAGCATATAACGATGGCGGTTTGCATAAATTAAGCATATTATGCCCCAAATTTGCACAAGTAATGCAATTCGTGGTTGCAATTTAAGGGGAATTTAAGCCCCTCCCAAATCTGTGAGCTGGCTTGACTTGATTTGCATCAAGTTGAGCCAGCTTGCAGGTAAGAAAGCCATAGTCTGGGGTGGGGGGCAGGCTGTTGCGATCTTGGCAAATTTCAACTCCTGGATGGATTCCTCAGACGTCCCTACCGGGAGTGTCATCATTGCAGCTGCCAGCACAGCACAATAAATGATGGCCAAAAAGGTGAGCGGGGAATGCTGGTTTTTTCAAGCCCTTTGTCCCCCTGAATTGCCCCTCCAATTTCACACCCAAATATCTCAATGGAGATTTTTTTTTTTTAGCCCAACTCTATTTACATTTCTACTCTGAAATGTCCAACACTGTCTACTATGAGAATAACCCATTTTAAGGTGTCAGAAGACACTAGCTTTTCTTCTGAACATTTAATTCCACTTCTTACAAGGAAAAAAGAAGAAGCCTTGAAGAGCTCCAGGTCAACTCGTGACATGAACATTAACCCTGCACTTCATTTCTGTTTGAATATTTTAGTGGAACCGCTCGCATGCTTTTAAACATTTAACGTGTGCTTTATTAATCAGAGGCATATTCTTGGAACGGAATCATTTTTAAATGGCGGTGGGAGAAAGAGAAAAGCAGAGGTTACAGAGAGCAGGGGAAAACAACAAGAGGGCAAAAGTAATCTGGAAATGGTTATTCCAAACGACTGGATGACCCAAATTGCACTAAGAACAGAGATCATAAAACAATTGGAAGATGATGGCACAAGTTTGCTGAATTTGGAGAAAGCCTGCAAGGAAATACTTCAAGAAAAGTATTAAGAGCTTTTCTTCGCTAATCCCACTTCATCATAAGTTTTCTCAGAGGTTTTATCACGGAGAAGAAGTTTGAGTCCCTTTTCCCACATATCTATTCCTTTCCCCCCACCAGCCCTTGGCTTGATTGCAGAGCAGAGCAAAAAGAATATTAATCAATTTCTGTGTCACTTTTATTGCATCTGAGCCTATCTACACTACTGCTTTAAAAAGGTTATAAACCGTTTTAAAGCAGTAGTGTAGATAGGCTCATGCATAGAGCTGTATTGTCATTGGGACTTATCCTGCACTTCACAGACCAGTTCAAACACTTCAGGTGATAAAAAGGCAACACACTGGCTCAATTCGGATGACACAATAAACAACCGGTGTGGGGGGAACAATCGTCACTTGTTTGGACTATTGTGTCATCTGAACGTTGTCATAGTCAACTCAGCGTTGATCCTAATCCACACCACAGTTGATTATTTATTACCATGTTGTGTGGGGAGTGCCCCCTAGTTGAACAACTGTAAAGTTGATTATTACCCCACCATTGACTATCATGTCGTCCGAATTGAGCCACTGATTTGCTTCTAGGGGATAAAAAAGGTGGGTGGGCGGATTTTATTATGCGACACCAGTGCTTAGAGGGCATGTCAATGTCATGTGCTTCCTTTGCCTGCCCCTTCCAATGCTTTCCCTCACTTCCCAGATTGTAGTATCTACAATATACTGTAGAATTGCACAAACGGGGGTTAACACAAACCATAGTTTGCCGCTAAACCCGCATTGGATATCCAGTCCAAACTATGGCTTCCAGTTCTGTTTTGGAAACAAACAAAGGTTTATAAGAATCATAGTTTGATTAGGATGTGGAAAAGTGGAGTTGTCACTAGCAAGGAACTGAGGGAGGGAAACAGAGTATGTGCAAAGGGAGGAAGAAGAGGGAAAGGAAGGAAAGAGCACATGAGCTTGAGGCATATCGCAGACATTTGAACCTTGCTATGGCCATAACGTATGAACTGGAGCAGGGCCATGCTTTGACTGTCATGGTTGAATAGGAGTTTGAGGTTGGATCTTTCACATGAGAGGGAACATAGCTCAATGGTACAGCACATGTTTTGCATGCTCTCTCTTTTCCCTTCTGCTTCTTTCAGCAATGGGTTTCATTTGCAGAGTGGTCCTACATACTGTATATTTCATTTTATTAATTACATTTCTATACTGCCCAATAGCCAAAACTCTAGGTGGTTTATAATGAGCTCCATCACACCAGCGATTTAGTGTACTCTCGCCATGCCTGGTGTGTGGATTTGTAGCACGGTACTCACATGACATGCCTGTCCTGCTGACACCCCGCCTCTTCCCCAGGTTTTATTGAACACTAAAAATCTGGATTATTTTCCCTAAGAACATTTAATGCACCTTAAGCCTTCATGTAGTTTTAAAGGAACTGGGGGCTTGAATGGATTGCATCAGGTCCCGGAAGGGAAATGCAATCTCTCTCAGCAGCTGGTTCCAACTAGGGATGTGCACTGACCCCCCGGATCGGATCGGATAGCGGATCGGAATCGGACCTGGGGGGTCGGATCGGATCGGATCGGATCGGAGGCTGGTCGGATCGGATCGGACCAGATGTCCGATCCGGATCGGACGCCATTTTGAATGCTTTTTCCCATAGCCAAGTATTGTTTTACAAAAACGCCTATAACTTTTTCATTTTTAAAGATAGAAGGATGAAACTTGGGCACATTGTAGACTGGTTAGGGGTAGTTGTCTGTGAGAAATTTCAGAAAGATTGGTGCATGCATTTTGTGGCAATTAATTTTTTAATAAATACCCAGGAATGCCTATAACTTTGTCATTTTTAAAGTTACACACATGAAACTTTGCCACATTGTAGGGGGTACCTTGGGACCTATGTGTGTGAAATTTCAGAAACGTAGGTGCTTGTCTTGTGTGGCAATTAATTTTTAGAAAAATGGGTAGTAGTGGGGTAAATACAGTTACACCTCCCATTTTTTTATTTTTGAAGATACAAACAGGAAACTTGGGCACATTACAGGTACCACTTGCCTTGATATGTGTGTGAAATTTCAGAAACATTGGAGCTTTCCTTGTGTGGCAATTAATTTTTGAAACAATGAGGAAAGAAACACCTATAACTTTGTCATTTTTAAAGTTACACACATGAAACTTTGCCACATTGTAGGTGGTACCTTGGGACCCATGTGTGTGAAATTTCGGAAACGTAGGTGCTTGCCTTGTGTGGCAATTAATTTTTTAATAAATACCCAGGAATGCCTATAACTTTGTCATTTTTAAAGTTACACACATGAAACTTTGCCACATTGTAGGCGGTACCTTGGGACCTATGTGTGTGAAATTTCGGAAACGTAGGTGCTTGCCTTGTGTGGCAATTAATTTTAGAAAAATGGGTAGTGGTGGGGTAAATACAGTTACGCCTCCCACTTTTTTATTTTTGAAGATACAAACAGGAAACATGGGCACATTACAGGTACCACTTGGCTTGATATGTGTGTAAAATTTCAGACAGCTGGGTCCAGGCATGTGGTGGCAAGGTATTTTTGAAACAATGAGGAAAGAAACGCCTATAACTTTTTTATTTTAAAAGTTAGAAGTCTGAACATTGCTCACTTTGTAGATGGGTTAGGGGTAGATATGTGTCAGAAATTTCAGAATGATAGGTCCAGGCATTTGATGGCTATGGAATTTTTAAATTACATGTTTCAAAAAAATTTCTACAGAGGCCAGGTCTTCCCCTCCCGCTTCCCGCGAAGAAAAGGAAACACTCTCTCGTCTCGATCCCTTTGATCCTTGCTAGTAGTATCCATTACAGGGCTCGTGTCTGCTTGAGTACAAAGTGAAAGCAGACACGAGCCCTGTAATGGATACTACCAAGGATCAAAGGGATCGAGACCAGAGTGATCCTTCCTTGCACGCATGGCTGCAAAACTCAGCTAGGCTCAGCCGTTCTGCTTGAAAAGTGAAAGGAGGAAAGGAAACACGAGCCCTGTAATGGATACTACTAGCAACTTCAAAGGGATCGAGACGAGAGAGTGTTTCCTTTTCTTCGCGGGAAGCGGGAGGGGAAGACCTGGCCTCTGTAGAAATTTTTTTGAAACATGTAATTTAAAAATTCCATAGCCATCAAATGCCTGGACCTATCATTCTGAAATTTCTGACACATATCTACCCCTAACCCATCTACAAAGTGAGCAATGTTCAGACTTCTAACTTTTAAAATAAAAAAGTTATAGGCGTTTCTTTCCTCATTGTTTCAAAAATACCTTGCCACCACATGCCTGGACCCAGCTGTCTGAAATTTTACACACATATCAAGCCAAGTGGTACCTGTAATGTGCCCATGTTTCCTGTTTGTATCTTCAAAAATAAAAAAGTGGGAGGCGTAACTGTATTTACCCCACCACTACCCATTTTTCTAAAATTAATTGCCACACAAGGCAAGCACCTACGTTTCCGAAATTTCACACACATAGGTCCCAAGGTACCGCCTACAATGTGGCAAAGTTTCATGTGTGTAACTTTAAAAATGACAAAGTTATAGGCATTCCTGGGTATTTATTAAAAAATTAATTGCCACACAAGGCAAGCACCTACGTTTCCGAAATTTCACACACATGGGTCCCAAGGTACCACCTACAATGTGGCAAAGTTTCATGTGTGTAACTTTAAAAATGACAAAGTTATAGGTGTTTCTTTCCTCATTGTTTCAAAAATTAATTGCCACACAAGGAAAGCTCCAATGTTTCTGAAATTTCACACACATATCAAGGCAAGTGGTACCTGTAATGTGCCCAAGTTTCCTGTTTGTATCTTCAAAAATAAAAAAATGGGAGGCGTAACTGTATTTACCCCACTACTACCCATTTTTCTAAAAATTAATTGCCACACAAGACAAGCACCTACGTTTCTGAAATTTCACACACATAGGTCCCAAGGTACCCCCTACAATGTGGCAAAGTTTCATGTGTGTAACTTTAAAAATGACAAAGTTATAGGCATTCCTGGGTATTTATTAAAAAATTAATTGCCACAAAATGCATGCACCAATCTTTCTGAAATTTCTCACAGATAACTACCCCTAACCAGTCTACAATGTGCCCAAGTTTCATCCTTCTATCTTTAAAAATGAAAAAGTTATAGGCGTTTTTGTAAAACAATACTTGGCTATGGGAAAAAGCATTCAAAATGGCGTCCGATCCGGATCGGACCTCATCGGATCGGATCGGATCGGATCGGAGGTTGTCCGGATCGGATCGGATCGGATCGGATTTTCCCGATTTTGGGTCGGATCGGATTCGGATCGTGGATCGGATCCGATCCGATGCACACCCCTAGTTCCAACCTCAATATAAAACCCAAACATTGCATCCCAGCCTTGAAAGCATTTTTTTTTAAAAAATCATACAATGCCTGAATCTCTGCAGAGACAGGATTGTACTCCCTCGATGTCCCCAAAGAGCCAGACTAAAGTGACGTTCCATTTTTGCACGGCAGGAAGGCAATCTGGTTCACGTACTCATCTGCCAGGACCTGACTGGAGGAAGAGAAGAGGAGGGGTGGAGTGGAGTGGAAGAGCAGACGAGCAAAGGAGTGAAAGAGCAGCTATTCAGGTAAAAGGGATCATAAGCTTGATGCGCTTCTGTGTCAGAGGTAAAAAAATGCGGAGGCAAACTGGGGGTGGGGGGGGTAATTAGGTGTGATGGAGGTCAATGATTACAAACCTTAAAATGCAATATTGTACTAAACATTTACATACAACCATATAGATGGGTGCACACACACACATGCACACACACACATATCTAAACAATTTAAACGTTCAACAATAAGTAATCCCAGGACCTAATTAAAAAAAAAACACCTTATCCCATGATGCCAAATACCTGAGAGTAGAGGTGAGGTGAGCCTCACTGGGGAGATAGTTCCATAATTGGGAGATCATTCCATGTATTCACTTGGAAGGAAAACCTATTGATTTCAATAGATCACTTCTTTGCGAGTAATTCTGGTGAGAACTGGGGTATTGCTCTGGTTTCCTTTTTGGATCCCCAGCAAATACTGAAATGTATAACCCCATTTTCAAGCAGAATAGTCCTGTGGGCAGAGAGACTGCTGCACCAAATTCAAATTGAGTCTCTAGTGAAGGGTTAACACAGTCAAACATCTCTGGAAGAGAGGCAATAAGGCCCCAGCAAGCTATAAATTTGGGTTGCTCTGAATAATGGAAGCATTTTAAAGACCAGGCTCAATTACTTACAAATCTGACATTATTTTTTACCTTTCGATTCACAACCTTTAATGAGGAGCAAACTGAGAAAGGACAAGGATAATGTATGATGAGAAATTAGATGTCTCACCGAAAGCAGCGGGGGGCCGTTAAAAGATGCTAACAGAAGTCACTAGACCAAGAGGGAAAAGAGAAAGAGGAAGAAAAAGACGTTTAACTGCTTCCTATCTGTGTTTTATTCAGGCCTTCTCTGGGGTGCCACTTGAGATTTAATAGGGAACAGGGGATGGATGTTAGTAGGTTATTGGTGGTGTTAGTGATCAATTATAGGGGTAGGGTCAGTGAAAGCCCTATTTAGGCATTCCAGCAGTGCCATCAATAAACATGTGAGGGCAGTGAGTGTGCTAGCCCCACTCCATCATATGTGGGTTTTTTTCCCCACCTTCTACATGTGGAGGGCGACTTAGTGAAGAGGAGAGCTACCTGTATCCTTTAGAGAAATCCATGTGGTTAACAACTCTGCTTTTCAAGCATGTCCCGCTTTTTATCCTCCAGGGAACCCAAGGCGGCGTACATAATCTGAGAATCATGGAATAGCAGAGTTGGAAGGGGCCTATAAGGCCATCAAGTCCAACCCCCTGCTCAATGCAGGAATCCACCTTAAAGCATATCTGACAGATGGCTGTCCAGCTGCCTCTTGAATGCCTCTAGCGTGGGAGAGCCCATGACCTCCCCAGGTAATTGATTCCATTGTTGCATTGCTCTAATAGTCAGGAAGTTTTTTTTCTGATATCCAGCCAGAATCTGGCTTCCCGTAACTTGAGCCCATTTTTCTATGTCCTGCACTCTAGGTTGATTGAAAAGAAATCCTGATCCTCCTCCGTGTGACAACCTTTCAAGTATTTGAAAAGTGCTATCATGTCTCCCCTCAATCTTCTCTTCAATCTTCTCTTTTCCAGGCTAAACATGCCTAGTTCTTTCAGTCTCTCCTCCTAGGGCTTTGTTTCCAGACCCCTGATCATTCTTGTTGTCCTCCTCTGAACATACTCCAGCTTGTCTGCATCCTTCTTGAACTGTGGTGCCCAGAACTGGATGCAATACTCAAGATGGGGCCTGACCAGTGTCGAATAGAGGGGAACCAGTACCTCACGCAATTTGGAAGCTATACTTCTATTAATGCAGCCCAGAATAGGATTTGCTTTTTTTGCAGCCACATCACACTGTTGACTCATATTGAGCTTGTGATCTACAACAATTCCAAGAACCTGCTCGCTTGTTGCATTGCTGAGCCTCCTCCTCCTCATCTCCATTTTATCCTCACAACAGATGAGGTAGATTGGGCTGAGAGTCACCTAGTTAGCTTCCAGGGCTGAGCAGAACCTGGCTCTCCTGACTCCAGGTTCTGCTCAGCACACCCTCCCTCCTCACGTATTGACTCTCATCACTTTTGGAATGCCTGACTAGGGCTGTAGTCCACTTGTTCTTTGTTCCCAAAGGGTGTTGTGCTTTGAGGAGGCAGATCACCTGTGGTCTGAAATAGGGATGGCAGACATATATCCTTTCCCTAAATGGATTTTCTGAATACAGATTAATCTGACAGCATGGAAATCCTTGTTTTTATTTCTGTTTTTTTAAAATCCCCTTTATCTTTAGTCGGAAGTGTCTTTTCAGAAATGAAAATTCTTCATGGTGTAACTGTTCTACTACCTGGTTCATATTACTTCTGTTCACGAGTGAGACTTGTCCACCATGTTCTTTCCCAGGTAGGTCCTCTCCCACTTGCCTAGTCTGGGAGGTAAAGAGTTCTTGGATAACAATGGTGGACAGTGGGCCAATAAGGTGCTTTAGGTGAACAACATGTTTTCACAGCTCACACAAAAAGTGCAGAAAGGTCAAAATGTAAAACATCTCCGTGATCCTCAACTAATTTAGAAACTGGATTCGAATACCCATGTAGCCCCAAAATGTATTAGGTTGTCTTGAACTATTAATTCTCCCTCTGCCTAAGCTACCTCACAGGGTTGTTGTCAGTATGGAGGGGATTACACTCTAGAGCTGTACCAAAATGGTCTCTTGAAATTCTCCACCCTATTTGTCGGCAGAGAAATTGTATTGAATTACTTCAACAGGAGAAGAAATTCTCCGACCATTTCCTGGGGAGGGGGGATGCATAGCTTAGCTTCCTTCTTTGTTCTTAAGGATTTATTATGCTGCTGCTGTGTATACCATCAAAAGCAACTGTGTTGGCAGCTTGACCGCCATTTTGCATCCTCCACAATGTCCTGGACCTGGCGTTGTTGCTGGGCATTGTGTGTGTGTGTGTTGGTGTTGTCGGTGGTGGTAGTATAGATTCTTCAAACTCCACCTTGAAGTTTGTTCCAACTCATGTCACATTGGATTGCGAGTTTATTTTTTTTTCATTTTGTATGAAAATGTGTGTGTGTGTGTGCGTACATTCTCCCAAATGTATGCATCAACTGTGATCATTTCATGAAAAGTATGCATGTTCTCCCATTAATTAAAGTTAGTGCTGTGATGAATCCCACCCGCTATTTTTGGGAACTTTTTCTCTCCCTGCGAAAGAGGTATTGGGGTGGGGTTTTTTTTTTGCCTTTTTCACAGGGAGAGGGAGACTTTCAGAGAATTTTCTCCTTGGGAAGGGGGATAGCATTTCAACATACCTTTTCAAAGTCTTCTTTCAATTTACTATTTTTTTTTTAAAAAAAAACACCCCTGGCACTTGGAGGAGCCTAACCGTTCTTTCTGTATGCCTATTGGAGACCATGTGACTTCACCCCCTGAGCTCCTGCAAGTGCTGGGGGTGTTTTGTTTTGTTTTGGTTATTATTATTATTATTATTAATAATAATAATAATAGAAAGAAGACCCCTCAACAACTGCCTGTGCTTATAAAGTATGTAGAAACCCTCTCTCTCTCCCCAAGGAGAAAATTCTCCAAAATTCTCACCTCTCCCAGCCTCTTTCACCAGAGTTTTCATTCCCCCCCCCCCCAGGAAATGCCAAAAATGGAATAATTGAAATTTTCAGTATAGCACGAATTAAAGTGTGTTTGTGTGCATTTTTAAAAGTATGCATTTTTTGATAAATATTTTTCAACTGTACACCTATTTCAGACACGTTTTGTTGTTGTTCTGCAAATCCCATTGTGAGCTCGAAAATGTATAGACTTTGTGCATAGTTTGCATTTGGGTCTACGTTCAGTTCCAAAAAGTGCAAACTGGTTAAACCCTGATCAAAGATCAATTGAAATGAATTTCATACACATCCGTATTTGAGATGCAAGTTAGCCATTAGAAGATGAAGCTGATTTATTTTTCAATGTGCTGGTTCAAATTTCCTGGTCTCAGCCTTGCACTCACTTCCCTTTAAGTGGCCATGCAAATGTTCCCTTGGAAGGATTGATGAACTTCATATATTTAAATAAAAACAGAAGCAATCACACTCAACTATGCAGCAATCCGGGGAGGGGGGGAAGTCTGTTTATCACCCTGACTGGTCATATCAAAGTCTGGTGATGAATAAAGCATTGAGCATAGGTGACAGTATCATTTACAGTCATTACTCCTTGCTGGGAAGATCTTCAGGAGCAGTCTTTTCAAATGACCTCATTAGATTTAATCTATTATTTGTTATTGAGGCCATGCCTTTTTTTGAACAAAAAAAAAGGAGAAAAATGGTGTTCTTTTGGGGAAGGATTCTTATTAAAAAGTGGAGCGTTTTTACTAACACACACATTTTATCAAGAAAAGGCCTAGGCTATGATCCATCTTTAGGCACAAACAGAAGTCCTAGGCTGACCATATGAAAAGGAGGACAGGGCTTATGTAACTTCAACAGTTGTAGAGAAAAGGGAATTTCAGCTGGTGTCATTTGTATGCAATTAGTACCTGGTGAAATTCGCTCTTCATTACAACAGTTAAAGTTGCAGGGGCCCTGCCTTCTTTTGTATCTGGTCATTCCAGTATAGTGCCTGCAACTTTAACTGTTGTGATGAAGAGGGAATTTCACCAGGAACTAATTTCATACAAATGATGCCAGCTGAAATTCCCTTTTCTCTACAACTGTTAAAGTCACATGAGCCCTGTCCTCCTTTTCATATGGTCAGCCTAGTCATGGCTGTATGAAATGTAAACCCGTCACCTCATTGGCAATGGTGCAGATAATCTCTTTCAGGCAAGACTGGGGAACAGAGGACCTCCAGACGTTGTGGGACTCCGTCTCCTTCCTTGCACCCTCTTTCCTCCAAATCAGGAGTGGACAACCCGTGACCTTTTAGATGTTGTTCAACTCCCATCAACCGCAGCCAGCATTACCAATGGTCAAGGATAATGGAAGCCACAGTCTGGGAAGATCTACAGGGCCCAACTCTGCTTTAGAGAAAAAGGGGCAAGGAAGGAGGCTCCTTCTGGTCCTCCTCCTGAACAGATGGTCTGAGCTATTGTGGATGATCACAATGAGGTAGTAATGGCTGAGTGAGCTTTGGGCTTGAAATACAGGGAGGTGAAAGTAGGGGGAAAGGCCTCACTTTCCCCCATCTTATTGTTTAGTGTATATGTTTAAGTGAATATGTTTTTTTTAAAAAAAAAATACACACATTTCCAATGTGATTGCAAGTTTGGAAATGTGCGAACTTTGGGGGGAAATTGCGCTCGGGTTGTGAGCAGGGCAAGTTCTGGTGATTTGCAAACAGAAATGAAATTCTCATACATCCCTACTCTTTCTGGCAGCAGTAGAATGAGCCAATGCACATAGACACAGCATCAGCTAGAGGATCAAGTGAGGAACCTTGTACCCAATTCCCATTTCCATGTGAAATTCCTAATCTACCAAAGAAGTATACATAGAAACATATGTCCACGCATGTACATTTCTAACCGGAGTGGGACAAACTGGTTTCTCTCCTCTCAAATTTTTAAAAGCATTATTAACATGTGGCTTTTGCATATTCTTAGCCTTACCTAACAAACTGTCTGCTACAATCAGACATTAGAGCAGGTGCAGGCAACTTGTGGCCTACAACTCCCATTAACCTTAGCCAGCATAGCGAATGGTGAGGGATGATGGGAGGTGTAGGCTAAACCATTTGGAGAACCACAAGTTGTCTATACCTGCATTAGAGGAACAGATTTCTTCTTCTAACTGGAGCTGGCATGTGCATTAGTTTCACCAGGCTTTGATGATATGCGTGGAAGTAGGAACAGGAATTAAAAACTTCTGGTATGTTCTCACTTCCTTTATACCTGGTCTCTGCAAACAATGAAATCCCATGATGAAAAACAGGAAATTCCTCATGTAGAGATCCAGTCTGGTGCATTGGCTGGATTGCTGAAATCCAGGGTCACCCATGAAGCTAACTGGGTGATCCTTGGCTAGTAACAATCTCTCAGTTAAATCTACCTCACAGGTTTGTGGTGAGGACAAAGTTAGGGGAGAGAATTATGTATGTCATCTTGAGCATCTTGGGGGAAAAGGTGAAATATCAATGCAACAAACAAACAATCCCCATAGCTGCTGACTCCCTCCTCACAGAATCCTTGACATACATATCCTTGACATACAGAGAGCCAGTGTGGTGTAGTGGCTAGACTGTTGGACTGGGAGTTGGGAGATCCAGGTTCTAGTTCCCACTCTACCATGGAAGCTCACTGGGTGATTTGGGCCAATCACAGACTCTCAGCCCAACCTACCCCACAGGGTCGTTGTGAGGATAAAGTGGAGAGGAGGGGGATTATGAACGCCACCTTGGGTTCCCTGGAGGAAAAAAGACTGGATGTAAATGCAATAAATAAATAAATACAAGTGCAGGCTAATCGAGTTTCGTTGTCCAGTTGAGATGCTGCCCTAACCTCCAGAAATCTGAATTACACTGGAAAGGTTTGATCAACTTCACAAACGAAACTTTGCTGAAATGTTACAATCCCTCTTTGAATACAGATGTCTGAAAAACAAATACCCACACACCTTTCTTTTGGATGTTCTCTAGCTTTTAATGGCTGCATTCCTCTCCTGCATTTTCTTCTTATTTGTTTATTGGCAGGAGAGGGAAAAAATCCTGGGCTGTTTTTTAAAAAAATGCATGACTTTACATATTAGTGATGTATGGCAAACCAAGACCTTTTCCCCCTCCCTCAGCAGTTAAAGTACAATAATGGAGTTCCACTTCATAAATCAAGATTCAGATCATACTTGAAGGGCGCTTGAGAAATAGCTTTGAGTCTTTCAGCAATTTGCATGTCCAGCGCACACTATATTAAAAACAGCCTCCAGCATGCCCATAAATATGGGGACTGAACTAATGCTAAGGTGGAAGAAAGTTCTTGCCAGCGGATCAAACCCAGCGGAGAACTGTAATCATCACCAAGGGAATGGATGTCTTTGAAAAGAGCAGACCTGAGAAGCTCAGGTAGAGATGGGCTTGGCTGTTGTTAATCCAGGCAGGTTGCTGAAATGATGAGGAGAAATTATGATAATTCCTGGATATGCTCTCCACTTGAACTGAAGTAGCAAAACAAGAACAATAGGAACAAGTTACAGCAGTTTTACAGATACTTTGCTGTTTTCATTCAGTGTTGATAAAGGAATTGTCTTAACTCGTAAGATTCCATGCATGAGCCACTTTAAAAGAAAGGGGGTTAGATGGTTTCTTGGTTGAGATCTGTTTCCAAAATTTAGAACCTAGCAGCCAGCATGTGACACTCTCTCTCTTTCTCTCTCTCTCAATACATCACCCCTGTTCAGACAACACACTAAGCCATGACGGTTAAGCATTTTGAGCTAAACATTATGTCTTAGCATGTCATGTGGACCATTCCTAACTATGGTGGTTTAACCACAGTTTAAACTAGGGCTGTGCAGCACCTCAGGCCAAACCCCCAAAATTTAGGCAAGGCGGGCTGATTCGGCCCGCCTCGCCTTATTTCCGAGTCAGTTCCAGGTTGGCCCGAGGTGCCCTGAATCCGAAGCAGATCAGTACTGAAGCTTCAGTGTGCCTTGGGCCACTTCAGAGTGGCACTGGGCCCTCCCTCCTGCCATCCCAGGAAAGCCAGCGCAAGGCCAGCTGTGAGTCCACTGGACTCACCTCCCTCTCCCCGCTCTCCCCACTCACCTGCCATCACCGCCGCATCGCTGGCCACCACCATCGCTGCCTGCCACACCTCTGAAACGACCAGGAAACACGGCGTCCTCCTGAGAACCAGGCCGCAGTTTCAAGATCTATGGCTGCAAACTACGGCGGCCACAAAGGGTCATTGCAGTGGCAATGTGGCGGTGACAGCAGCTATGCGGTGGTGGTGCAGTAACAGTGGTGTTGTGATAGTGAGCAGTGGTGAACAGCTGTGAACAGGTAAGTCCTGGCAGCAGCGGCTGTGGGTTGGGGGGTGAGGGGGTGACGAGGGAGCAGTGAGGGAGGAAGCAGGATGTCAGGAGTCCAACAGGATTTCCAGTTGCATGATGGGAATTCCCCATCCTCTTCATCCCCACACAACCCCCATGCATGTTCCGAATCCACTCCCAAATCTGACATAATAGGACACAACACATGATTTAGAAATGGTGACGCTGTTTAAGGCGCACATAATGTATTCCACCCCCCCTCAGTACAGAACTCAAATTCCATATAAATTATAAACACCAAACAAACAAACAACAAAAAAATAGGAACACTGCAGACCTGGAACATCTGCCAACACCAGAGATTAACAATATAATCAAAATGGTAGTTCTGAACAGCAGCAGGAGGAGACAGAATCTGCTTTGTGGATTGCAGTTCTGGAAATCCTTTAGAACATGGGTGGGAACCGGAAAGGTCCCAAGTGACCAGATTATCTCCGAGAGCCAATCCAGGGGACTGGAAGTTGTCAGGGGCCAGGCCTTTACCCCCAAAGCCCCACCTGTTCCCCCACAGCCCCACCTCTTGGCATCTAGCCCCATTCTCTGTGGAGAGAGAGAGAGAGAGAGATGAGTGATTGCTCTGTGCTTCTTTCTGCATGGAGAAAAGCACTTTGTAGCTGGCTTCATCCTTCTGTCACTGATGGCTAAGAGGCAGGTGAAGAGGGAGGCAAAGAGAGGTGGGCAAAGCAGCTGCAGACTCAGCTGGTACCTGGAAGAGGAGCAGCCAAGTGTGACGCTGGCTTTCCTCCTCTCTGAGGCTGCCTCTACACAAGAAGTTTAAAGCTCTTTCAAGTCTCATTAAAAATTTTACCTCTACATGAGCAGAGCGCAAATCGGGAGTTGAGGCGCGTTATCTATCTGATTATGCGCATTATCGAATGCGCGTTAAATAGCGAGTTTTATTTTGCTGCAGCCGTTAAAGCACATTTTGACTATGTGAACAAGCGATTCTCCACATTAACTACTTCTAAAGTGCATTTCAAACAACCGGTAAGGCCACCAGTTGTGTGCTCAATTACCTCCTGCGTACAGTCATTTACCATAAAGCGCTTCCGAGAAGATGCGCATAATCGGAGAACCAGGCGTCAACCCGAATTCTTGTAGAGGGGGTCTCTGTTTCCCTGATTTAGGGAAGGCAAGGGAGGCACAAAGCAAACTCAGATGGTGCCTTGAGGAGCCAGCGGAGTCCTTTAAAATCCCTGGCATATTTTTACATTTGTTCACATATCTTTTAAGCGATAAGGTGTTAAATTAACAGATACATTGAGAAGTGTACATTGGCCCTTCAAAAAAAAAAAAGGGGGGGGGAGACAAGCAGCTTGTTTGAAAGGTGGGGGATGAGTCTGTCAGTTAAACCAGTACTTAATTCACTCATATGGACACCTGTCATTCAAAGTTGAAAGCCTCACACTGTAGCAAAGGGAAGTGCTGTGAGGTCTCGTTTTATATTACTGGTGTCTCCATCCTTGAGGATTCAGTTCTGCAATGCTCTACTCAAGGAGCCTTAAATGGGGAAGGGAAAGCTCACTGTAAATCTACATCTCTTTGTTGTGACCTGCTGAAACTGATGCAGGAGAATGCGAAGGCCTTTGTCTAATTAATTACTTACAGGCACTTCATAATGGCTACTTCAGGGTGGCATTTGAAGCCACTCCTGTTCAAACTCAGCCTGCCACAGTCATCGCTGATGTCAAGGAGATGACTTTGTTTGTGAACGTATTTGCTCTTCCAGGTGGATGGAGAAAGAAAGCCCTTGAGCGGCAACTCTTGGGTTGGATGGAAAGCTGTCACCTCATCCTATGGAGAACATGACTAAGGGCCAGACTAAACATGAAAGGGGCAACCTGTTATCATGTCTGCCTAATGCACATCTGGGGTTGGTTTTAAAACAACAACAACAACAACACAGAGGTATGGATACCTGAAGCCTCTCTAGGCTTATTCTATTGCTGTAGGCACTTCTGTCTCAGCCGGAGGTGAGTTAAGCTCCAGAGAAAAGTGCCTGAAGCAACTGAGTGCAATGAGGTAAGTGAAGGGGCAGGGTCACCTTTTCGCATTGTGTACACCTTTTATTGTAAAAATTAGAACAAAACCTACTTTACATGAGAATTGGGGCAGTCATTTAAATACATGGCTACCTCTTCTCATTATGTCTAGCCTAGCTTTCACTCTCAACCAGTGTTGGGCTCATTACATATTTTCAGTCACAAACAGAAAACAATAAATGTCCAGTTAAACTTGTCTTCAAATCTGAAATAAAGAAAACACCTTGACTTAGAAGCCTTTCCAATGCAAATTATATATTTTTTAATAAATCCATAAGGTATTTCCAAATTAAAATACTAAACACACACACACGCTGCTGAACAAGTAATTTAAATTGTACTTTGATTCAGTTCCTAGTACTAAAGACTTTGGAGTAACAGGAATAAGACATATCTTATCAAACTTCTTTTAAAATAAAGTAAGCAAAAAAAAAAAAAAAATCAGTCCCTGAAATATGATCTTCAAGAAAGGCACAGGCGTAAGTAATGGATGAAATTCTTTAACAGCAACAGTGCAATGCGAAACAAGGCTGCCTCTACAAGAGAGGTTTAAAGCTCTTTCAAGGCGCTTTAAAAATGTTACCTCTACAAGAACGGAGCACAAATCGGGCGTAGAGGCACGTTATCTCTCCGATTATGCGCATTATCAAATGCGCGTTAAACAGTGAGTTTTATTTTGCTCCAGCCATTAAAGCGCATTTTGACTATGTGAACAAGCGCTTATGCACATTAACTACTTGTAAACCGCATTTTGGTCATCCATTAATGCGCTTTGCCGCCTCTCGTGCAGAGGTATTAGGCGTAAATGTGCTTCAGCGATTTTGCGCATAATCGCCTAACCGGGCGCAAAAGCGAATCCTTGTAGAGGGGACCCAAGTCTGGTCAGAGGTATGCCCCACTGAGTTCACTGGAGCTTACCCAGGTAGGTATGTACAGGATTGCAGCCTGAATGTGATTAACGGAAGCAATCACTTAAAAGAGGAAATCAACAAAAGAATTAAAGAACATGCTCATAAATTCTGGAACATGCCCTATTTCTGGTCAATGTCACTTGTGCATGTATTCCAGAAGTGCAAAAGTGAGTAAATAATTATGTTCTGATCTACACTTTAGTCTTGGTAGTGCAGATCAGGTCAGGGTCCCCCCCACCCCACCCCAGAATCCATAAATATAAGATTCCTCAGTTATCGCTGGCAGACATAGCCACGTGTGCTAACAATCCTGTCAAACCGAAGTATAGAAACTGATATTCTTGTTAGGGATTATGCTGATTTTCAGATCGTCTTTATACATTTAATTATGAGCAGATTGAAAGAGCTTCATAAATGTCAACTAAATGTGATTCTCACAATGATCATCTATGGGAGGGGTGATGAGTCTCTTTCAGCCCGAGGGCCAAATTCCATGTTGGGGAAGCTTTTGGGGAGTGCATTCCAGCAGTGTGGGTGAGGTCAAAGGCAAAAGGGGGCAGTGTCAAAATACCAAAATATACCAGCATATTTTTGCTTAAAGCTTTTATTGCCAGTAACTAAGCCTTAAGAGAGTCAGCTGAATGTTTTAGAATGGGGAAAAAATCACAAAATCCAAGAAACCACGGAATGTTTGGTGGTTGGTGGAAAGGGTGTGGGGCCAGGAGAATGGGGAATGGCCTCCAGGGGAGCCACAAAGGGCCAGATTGGGACTGCAGGAGGACAAGATTTTGCCCCCAGGCCTGAGGTTCTGCACTCCTGCTCTAAGTTAATCAATGTTATTATCCCCATATCATAGATGGGGAGGGGTGAGGCTGAGAGACAGCAGCTTGCCTAAGGCCTCATACTGAGTTCATGGCAGAAGATAGCTCTGATTTCTTGATTCCTTTAGCCTGTTCAGACAACATGCTAAGCCAAGGTTAGGCTGCTAACCCCTTTCCAGCAATTGCTTAGTGAGTGTGTTTAAAACATGGTTACATAGCCACCATGGTTAGGAATGGTTCACATGACATGCTAAGCCATAATGTTTAGCTCAAAATGGTTAACCATCGTGGCTTAGTGTGTCATCTGAACAGGGTCTATGTTTGGTCCTTTTGCTACTTCACTATACCAGCTCTTTGAAATTATGAACAGAAGTGAAAGACAACACGAGGATCTAAAGGGTGCTTTTAATTTGCTTATTGTCAGAATGCTTACCTAACTAGTCTATTTGCTGATTTTGTTCCTTCTCTGCCACACAACGCAATGGTCTTAGGAGTAAATATGAAAGAGAATTTCTTTTGTTATAGATTTTTAAGTGAATCAAACAACTTGGATTAACCTGTGGTTTTGGGGCACTGTTATCCTTTGGAATGCACACTTCTCTGAATTTTGCAATGTAGCTCTCAGCTCAAAGATTGCTTGCAAAAATGCATATATTAGGAGCCTTTGCATACAACAATTTGTATATTATGAGAAATTGCATATGAAATGTGCATGTTAGGGGAAATTGCAAATGAAAATAATGCAAAATGGTGTGTTTTTTATTTATTTCTCTTTTTTAAAAAAATAATAATTATGAACTGTTGTATAAATTGGATGGAATAGGCTTATGTCTGAATATACATGAAACTGACCAGATATAGACTGATTCATTTATTCCTACTTTGGAGTTTCCATGTTATTTTCCTATATGATGATAGCATAGAAGACTGAAAGTGATAATAATAATAATAATAATAATAATAATAATAATTTATTTCTTACCCGCCTCTCCGTTTGGATCGAGGTGGGGAACAACAATATGATAAAATACATAAAACTGATTAAAACATGACACACATTATTAAAACTGCATTAAAACATCCTAAAAACATCTTTAAAACATTCTAAAATTCCACTGGATATGCCTGCCGGAAGAAAACAGTCTTTATAGCTTTCTTAAATTCTAAAAGACCGTTAAGTTGACGAGTCTCCTCCGGCAGGCCATTCCACAGCCTGGGAGCGGCAGAAGAGAAGGTCCTCTGGGTAATGGTTGTAAGCCTAGTCTTGGCCGACTGTAGTAAGTTCTTCCCAGAGGACCCGAGCGTGCGGGGCAGATTGTATGGGAGAAGGCGATACCGCAGGTAACCTGGACCCAAACCATGTAGGGCTTTAAAGGTAATGACCAACACTTTATACTTTGCCCGGAAGCTAATTGGCAACCAGTGGAGCGATTTTAAAGCTGGCGTAATATGGTCACCCCTAGGTGTACCGGTGACCAACCTGGCTGCCATATTTTGAACTAGTAGTTTCTCTTTTTCTCTCCTTATATAGTATGCAACATTAGCTGAGAAAGAAGACATGGCAAATGGAATCAGCATCAGAAAAGCTTCTACAGTTAACTATCATCTTTAGTGATGGTACACAATTCATTGTCTTTTTAGGTTCTTGTTAATTTCCTTGAGTTTGGAATGTGACACCATTTCCCCCCTCCCTTTTTCTTCTTTACATATTCCTTTTGATGTGACAGGTATCCCCATCAAATGTCTTTAGACATGTCTGTGACTAAGAAGGGTTCCTTGCAGTTATACTAGCTGGGATCAAAAGGAAGGGGGGGACTCACTCTATCAAAATCAGGCACTAACCTACTCACCTATTAGGCTGAAGATAAATAACTCTCTCTCTCTCCCTCCCTCCCTCCCTTTCTCCCTTTCCCTCTTGTGTTGAATCATTTAGCCACATACCTCACTAGAGTAGTTCACCTTTTGAAACCATCAGCATGGACCAAAATCAGGATACAATATTGAACAAAGTATTTGGTAAAATGAACAACTAGAACAACGCTACTTTCGAAAAGCTGGATATGGTCAGCTCAGAGACTTTGAGCTCCATCACACAAGCAATTTAGTTCACTCTCGCCATGCCTGGAGTGCAGATTTGCAGCATGGTACTCACATGACGCTGTGCCTGTCCTGCTGACACCCAGCCTCTTCCCCAGTCTTTCCTAGAAAGCTAAAAGTCTGGATTATTTTCCCTAAATGCATTTAACACGTCCTAAGTCTCCATGTAGTTTTAAAGGAACTGGGGGCTTGATTGGATTGCTTTTCCCTGCCAGGACCTGATGCAATCTCTCCCAGCAGCCAGCTCCAAGCCTCAATATAAAACCCAAACCTTGCATCCCAGCCTCGAAAGCATTTTTAAAAAATCGTACAATGCCTGAATCTCTGCAGAGACAGGATTGTACTCCCTTGAAGCCCCCAAAGAACCAGATTAAAGGGTCATTCCATTTTTGCCCACGAGAAAGGCGGTCTGGTCGAAGTACTCATCTGCCAGGACCTGACTGGAAGGAGAATGAGAAGGGGAGGGGTGGAGTGGAGCCTAAGAGCTAACAAGCCAAGGAGCAAAAAGGGCAGCTATTCGGGTGATAGGGATCATAAGCTTGACACGCTTTTGCCTCATAGGTATAAAAAAACGCAGAGGCAAACTGGGGGTGTTGTTGTTGGTGGTGGATTAGGTGTGATGGAGGTCTACACCTTTTAAGAAAGAGCACTAAACTCCAGGAGCTATCCATGGTGCTGAAATATTGGATCAGACAATCAAGCTTCCTGACTCAGTGACGCTTTCAGCCTTTTCTCTCAAAATCCTCTGTAGTATTTTGTGACTTTTGTGTTGGTCTAACAAAGGTATTGTGCTAATATGGATTGTAGCATTTTTCTTTTGGAACTTTTAAAGAACTGGAAATTGGTTGTTCTGGATGTGTAGCATATTCTCAGCTAAGGAGCTTTGTGTCCCCTCTGGCTCAAGATTCTCTGTATTGTAGTACTTAAGGGTGTAATTACACTGGATTGATTGAACTTCATTGAAATCAATTAAACAATTCAGTTTTTTTAAATCCACATTATATCACATTATTTTCAATATGGGATATTATTATTATTTAATTGATTTATATACTGCAACTATATTATTATGTTTTAAATATTAACAAGTTTTCACAGCATCCGGGAGTTGATAAGACAATCCACCAGATTTTTTTTTAAAAAAACTCACTTTATTTAATGTAAAGCAGGGATTTTTCCATATAGTTAAAATCCTTTACGAGATCACAGCTTTGAATATTTTTTTACAAACGTCAGCTAATTACTATTCCTATCTTCTTATGCATGAGTTAAACATATATATATAGAGAGAGCGAGAGCGAGAGAGAGCGAGCTATGTTTTATTTTCTCATTCTTATTGATTTTCAGAAAATACTCTACCTGTTATCAGATGGCTATTAAATATTTGATTCTAAAGTACTTACATTGTTTGAACAATGATTGATAAATTCCAGGTGAATACATGCATGCAAGATCTTATTGTGCAATTGAGTATTTTCTCACATGGAAAAGTGAGGGGATGTGTACCATGCGTCCCCAGCAGTTGCTTCCAAGCTGAGCTGTAATGTTCCTTACTGAAGTTAATGCTTCAAGGGGTGAAGCACTATGCACATTTGTCTTCCCATAGAAAACAATTGTCAACCCATAGTTGTGCATGCAGGTGTGCGGTCCTTGGATCTGTGGCCAATGTGCCATGAATTATGCAGATTTTGCCAAGAATAAAATATGGTCTGTCATCAAACCCAAAGTGCTTTGCATGTGAATAATAATAATGCAGAAGCTGATAGCTTATTCAGTGGATAAATGACAGCTGTAAAAAGAACCCAATTCTTACAGTCCTTGAAGTTGATTTAAAGCCCATTACAGTAAAAAGAGGGATGTGAATTGATTTTAGGGAGCCCCTCCCCAGATCAGACCTTCAGGAGGCTATTCAAATGAACTGGAATTAGGATTTTCTTATAATGGATTCCTAGTCACATCTAACACTGGTGAGCAAGGACCTGAGACTTAGAGAATTTTAAGGCTGGTTTATGGAGGCAGCTAGAGAGCATTCCCCCCCCCCTTCTGATGGAAGTTGGAAAAGCCACAGGAAGGGATAAAAGGAATTTGGGCACACTGTTTTGCCTGTTTCCTATTCCACTCATGGAACAGTGTATTGCTGGTCTGTGCCAATGGGATATGGCTTAATTTCACAGTAGATGCTCATGGAATTCTGGTTTGAAGGTCTCCAATGGCATCCAAAGCACTCCATTTCCAGGGTCAAAGCTGACCAGACTCTTTGTGACATTACTTCAGGGCATCTAAGCCAGGCTCAGCTGTGTCTCCCCTCCCCAGGTATAGAGGTTTTGCCTCTAGATGAACAGGTAAGAGAACAAGAACTACTCAAATCAGGTAAATGAAGAGCTATAGGGTAGGCCCTGATCCCTGGGAAAGAGTTAAAGCTACAGGAGCTATACTAGAGTGACCAGATACAAAAGAGGGCAAAAGAGGGAATTTCACCAGGTGCTGCATGCATACAAATGACACCTGCTGAAATTCCCTTTTCTATTCAAATGTTAAAGATACAGGAGCCTTGTCCTCCTTTCCATATGGTCACCTGAACCTAGCAGCCATCACCATCTTTTGTTGCAGTGCATTCCATAACTTAATTCTGTGTTCTGTGTATGGTTTCATTTGTCTGTTCAATTGCTATTCAATTTCATTGGGTGGGCCCAGAGTCATGCTATTATGAGAGAGAGGGAAACACATTTCTATTTACTCTCTCTCTCCCTTTCTCTGGATGTGTGTGTGTGTAGCATTCAACTTTCTATCATGTCCCTTTTATTGTAACTGGGGAGATAGCCCTGTAATTCCTATGCAGGGAATGCAATAATCCAACCAAGTATGAAATGACATCAGAATGAGAACAATTTGGAAAGCTCTCTGTCTCTTGATGGGGTGATTTGCTGCTGTTCAACCCAGATCTCGGGATGGGGTGGGGGGTCCAGAGAGAAATGGTGGTTGTTTGGGGCTTGAATGTGAATGAAATGTTTGTCACATCCACAGAGCACATTGTCATTTTGACAGGTCTCCATTTGCATTTGCTGGTGTGAAGTCTATTACTCGGAGAAAAGGATGTGCACCAGGGAGAATGTTGCCAGAGATCTTGTAATTATTTATGGGAACTGCAGGTTTCAGAAACTGATCATTTACATCCATCGCTTGAAACCATCTACTGTGGTACCCTGTCAGTATTAGATACTTAACTATACTTGAGCTTTACTGTTTATTAGGATCAAATCTTACACTGGTGTAAATTAGTATATTTGATTGACACTGAAGGGATGCTCGTCAATTGAGGAGCCACAGATAGAGCCTTAGTGGACATAATCAAAATATGTCTGAGGAGATGTTCTCCACATCTGTACAACAAATGTCCGGGGAGGGGGGAAGTGGGACTGAACCCACTGGTCCCGTTCCTTGAATGCTGCTGTATCCCACTAGTCAAAACCTATGACACAACCATGAACTCAGTGTTAGTGAGAAAGGGCCCAACACGCAGATTGCTGTACCTGTGCAGGAGTCTTCGTAGTGATAAGGAAATCTGGACTAGGAGTCCCAGTCATGTGGAGCAGCCTTATGTGCATTCAGCTGTACATACGTATACCTAGGGTCAATTCTGGCAAGAAAAATGGAGCCTTCTACAAACACCAAAAATGGTGAAGAACATTCAAAGATCTTTTTTTTTTTTGCAAAGTGATTATATATATATATATATATATATATATATATATATATAATCTTCAAAGCTTCCTTCTTTATTGGTGTGAGAAAAAGAAAGACTAATTAGTTTTGTCTGGAAAAAATGTATTCTGAGAAACTTTAGCATAGCTCTGTCCAAGGCCATGATCATGACATATCAGGGCAGGGAGCTGTGATCCGAGGCTATTGGTGCATTGATTTCCTAGCAGCCATTAAAACAGGTCACTACCTTGGGGGATGTTAAAGGGAGCCATTCATTTCTGTTGCTTTCCTGTTCATCTTTTATCCATTGAGCCATCTGATTCAATCTTTAGGAGACGTTATAATTGGGGAAGACAAACAACATCCTTCTGAATGTGCTGGCCCTCATAACGGTAGAGTCTGAGAACCCCTCAGTGGTGCTGTTGGACATTTTGAAGTGCAGATGCTCATCATGCCGGTCTCCACAGACACCCCCCCCCCCAAGTAGAGTCCAAAATTGCAGACAGCTATGCTGATCAATACCAACAAACCAGTTTCTAGCAGTTACCATCTCCACCAGGAGCAGGGCATTTGTAAAGCTAATGGGTCTTAATTGTCTATTCCAGACTAAGCTTCCCCACAATATTTTGTATTACACAACAGACAACAGTATATAATCGCTGGGGAAATTAATTTCCCTCCAGCTACTGGGAGGATTGCAACTAAGCTCAGAGGGCACAGAAAAGTCCGAGGGGGGTTGGCAGATGACTTCAACATCCCTGCTACGCAAAAAGTGGCCGTGTTTCACCATTGGAAACCCTGCTCCGGAATGTACCTCCAGAGCCTGTCCTGATATAAACTACCTCTGAGAGTCTCTGAGCACTTTAAATATTTTAATGATCCTTTATTGTGATTTCGACTCTTAGAGTTTGCCTACTTTCATGTACCTTGTTAAACTGATTTGTTTTGTTAACTTAGTGACAAACATATAATGAGTGTCCAGATTATTTTATGGTAGAACAACATCGAGATTAAATTCCAGCCCATCTTTTGATCTGAGGTTCCCCCAAGACATCCAAAGACAGTTGAAAATTTATAGCTCCCAGCTATGTGATTTGTTAAAGCATCATGTTTGCTGCATTTCATAAGGTAGCAAGTCAGAATGCTAATGAGAACCGAAAAGTGTAAATCAGTCTTACTAAGAAAAGTCATACATTTATGTACGTTTTAAATCACTAGCAAAACTCATAGAAAATGGCCACCAAGAAATAATGGGAGGCATGATTATTATTTGATTTAGGTTTGAGGACTTTTTCAATTCCCTCTCCTACCCTCGATGCATAACAAAATGAAGGTGTGTTGTTGTTGTTATTAATATTATTTTTTTAAAAAAAGAAGTGCTATTTTGGGCTGTAAATTCAATGCAAAGTTTAATTTGTATATTTAATGAGTTCACAAAGGGCATTAAATATTTGTCAGTTGTCAGAGATGGTGAAAAATACTGCCGATGAAACCAAGCACACTCTGTGAACAGAGAGAGGCTGCATCTTTATGCTGGAAGACGTATTTTGGGAAATCCATTGTGAAGTGTAATTACATATAGGCGTAACTCATCCGACAGACAAACTTGAGGTATGGGTCTATAGTAATGAAATTAATAAACAAATGGTATGGCATTGTTAATAATAATGTTCCATTTGGATATGTCCTTTTTAATCTACAGATCAGACTGAAGGGCAGACACAACTCAGTGGTGGAGTGAAGACTTCCTCCTGTTTATAATCAGAGAAGCTGGTTATACATCTTTTTCTGGCAATAGATGAGACTCGGCTACAGAGCAGAGGGGGAGTGCAATTTCCTCTGGCCATCCAGTCAGAATTTATGATGAGAATAAAGAAGTGGAGAGTGGATAGAAGTAACTTCTCATAATTCTTATGTTATGAAATGTCACGGTATTGGTCAGGAAACAGACAATATTGGAATTTTATTGATCCCAGAGGATATAAGACCAAAGTGCGTACAGGGGTTCTACTAGGGTGTTGTTTTTTGGTTTCGTTTTGGCTTTTTTCTTCTTTTTTGCTTGATTGTTTTATTTGTGTCTTGTGCTTTTTTAACAGGAATGCAAAGTTTTATCGCAGGTGATCACAATTAGGATTTCTTTAACCCAGAATTTAGTCTGGGATTTTTGTGTGTGTGTGTGAAAAAGAGCAAGAAACAATGCTGAACTGAACATGATCCTGAAACATCTAAATCTCAAGATTATTTAATAAGAAATGGCTAGTAATTAGGTACTAATCCCCCCCCCCCCAAATAGACTTAATACTTTCAGATATGTACTTGTGTCCTTGGAAAAATGTAAAGGAAGGCCATTTCCAATAAGAACAGCTTTTGGTATGAGAATTAGCACAAGTCAGGGACAAATGCTTAATGCTGTTGGATTTTAATTTTAGACTTTACTCATGGACAGACTCAGTTGCTTTGACCAGAATATTGTTTTTTTAAAAATATATTTTTTTAAAAATTCTCCTATTATAAGAAAATTTAACAACATTAATAGGAATTCTAATAAAATGTCCTGGAAATTCTATCCTTAGTTTGGTACTTCTATGTACTTATCATGAACATCTCCCAAAGGAAAATATTATTGGAGATCTATTAGGAACATAGTAGGGATGTGCACAGACAAAAAGATTTGGTGTACCCCAATTTGGTGATACGGAAAACAGTGTGCTTTGACTTGGACCAATTTAGAGGCCTCCTGTTTTGGTTCAGGTCTTAATCCAAAGCAAGATTCAGAAATCAAAATCTTCATGCCTCCCATGAAACATGGAAACTATTGGCTATAACTTTGTTTTGGTTTGTTTGTTTGAACTGGGTGAAATTTGCAGGCACAGCAGCCCCATTTTTGATCACTTGGCAACAGAAACAGAAAGTACAGCAGGGGTGGATAATGGATGTGAAACATACAGTGGTAGGAGCAGAAAGGCTTGAACATCCAGCATTTTCCAACAAGCAGCCCTGGTGTTTTCCTTATGTGGAAATCATGTATCCATTTTTGTAGACGCTTTGGGTTCATCTACACCTAAGGGTGTAGCAGGAAGGTGGGGGGGGGGAGGATTGCAGACTTACCTGCTTCCATGATCCTCCTCCAGCATCTAGATGACAACACAATGTCCCAGAAAGGAAGAGGGTTGTTGTGGGCCCCTTATTTCTTTTTTTGAAGAGGAGCCATGCGCGGCAAAAAAGATAAGTAACCTCCCACCAAACCCCATGCCCAACCCCCTGTGTCATCCCCAGGATGGTGAAATTGCTGCCTCCACCCCACCCCCATGGACATGGAGCCACCCCATGCAGCTCCATGTCTGTTTGAGGACCTGGGAGGCTGCGCCACACCAGCTGTGGTCCTAAGGGTTGTCCCAGGACCATGGAAAAACCAGGATATCCCCGGTTTCAGTTATCTTGGGTTCATCTCTCGGTCATCCCTGATTGATCCCGGGATTCCCTGTGCAACATATGGATGCACAGGGATGACCTAGAGATGACCTCGGAATATCTGGCAGGTGTAGACATGGCCACTGTCTCTCTGTGACCTTCCAAATCCTGAATTTTCAAAAGTGATCAGATGTCAGTTTGGGCCACTTTGATTTGAACATCTCCTGAATATGTCCAAAGCAGCCCAAATCATAACTCTAATATTTAGGAAGGTCCTCTATAGCAGGGGTCCCCAATCCCTGGGCCATGGACTGGTATCAGTCCGTGGTCTGTTAGGAACCAGGCTGCATTCTCACCAGTGTAGGGTGCCCAGATCGCCCGGGGTTTCCCAGTCCTGACCAGGAAAACTGTGGCGATCCGGGTCAATCGGGGGATGGTGGGGGCAACCCGGGGCTGTGGGGGGTCATGCGGTGGCGGAGGTGTGCAGCGGCGGTGGCGAGCGGCGGCGAGTGGCAAACCCGGTAGGTCCGGGCTGGGTTTTTTGGGGGGGGTGGCTTGGTGGTGGGGTTTATTTCAGGTGGGGGGTGGGGGGGTGGCGGGGGGTCCTCCCACCCAAAACAAACCCCACCACCAAGCCACCTCCCCAAAAAAACTAGCCCAAACCCCCAACTCCTCCTCCCCCCGGTCCGTGGAAAAATTGTCTTCCAGAAACTGGTCCCTGGTGCCAAAAACGTTGGGGACCACTGCCCTATAGTGACTCAGACCATTCCATCTAACTCAGTATAGTTTAACCAATGATCAGCTGGTGTAACTGGACATACTATTGTGTCACAGCCTGACCGAAGGTAGCAACAGCACACTACTACCATACCAATGAATGGTAAGAAATGAGTAAAGTGGGACTTCAAATGTATGCTTGGGCAAAAGTTAGGTCCCAGGTCTGAAAACATTGAATGCTGGCAGCTGTCCACAGTTTCAAACAGGAGCGTTTCCTGGGCAGGATCTACAGTACTGCTTTAAAAATGTTTTGTAACAATATTGACAACTATTGGGGCCCAACACACACTCCATATACAGTTTTCAAACCATTTTCAAAGTGTCATACCTGCTTGGCAAAGATCTGGCCCCAGTCTGAACCAGAGATGTTAGCGATTGAGCCTGAGACAGCCTGAATGCAAAGAATGTGCTTTTCCACGACGCTACAGTCCTTTCCTGAAGGAAAAATATTTGCTCATTGTAATATCAATAACTGAAATTGTGGGATATAAAATTCATTTGAATGCTATCCTGTTTTTTGTTTACTGAAACAAGCAATATTAATATTATATAATACAGAGAAGTGGTAGCCTACATTATGGTTGCAGCCTGGATTTTATATGCAAAATACTGGACAGGACAAAAGTAACATCAGGTAATGGATTAAAAAAAAAAGTTATGCAGTTGGGCCTAAACTAACAAACTCTGTGTAAGCAGGGAAGATAAACAATGGCTACTTTTAATCAAAATTGGCAAGTTTTTATTGATTTCTGTACGAGTAAACTTGCTATTGAGCTAAGAGAAAGGTCTTCTGTATGTCAACCTCCTAATAAAAAATAATAACTAGATATTACAAGGATTTTTTTTACTTTGCTTCAGAACATTTTTGCAGCTCATTTCTCACAGCCAATGCCACCCTTTCATTTATATTATTTTTAGTTTTTTATTGTATGAGTAAGATATATATACATAATATCACGTGTAGAAATACAGTAAATAGGAACAGATTGCTTAGCAACCAATATTTTTGCAGCAGTCAGCAAATTCTAGACCAATTCTTTTAAAAATGGGTTCCATTTTTTATTCTGGCTGTCCAAGCAAAGTTGTATTGGATCACATGATACAGAGAACTGAATCTTCATAGACATCATACTTACAATTTTCTTCCAGAAACATCTGATGAATGGGCAATGTCACCTTATATGAATGAAATCTACTTTTGTTAGTCCAAGTCCCCAATGGCCATTCTCATTATTACCAAATATAGGTAATACTGGGATGCATCCTACATGTGTTGAGAGAGAGAGAGAGAGAGAGAGAGAGAGAGAAGCCCTACAACTCCTGGCATTCCCAATCAATCATGTTTTTTTTGCCTAAACTTGCATAGGATTGTACCCTTAATCTATGATGGGTCAAAGACCACTGATATAATACTTTGTTAAATGCTCCATTCTATTCATACAAGAGGAGACATGATAAAGGTGTACAAAATTAGGCATTGTGTGGAGAATGTGGATAGAGTGACATTTTTCTCCCTCTCTCATAATACTCGAACCTGGGGTCATCCCATGAAACTGATTGGTGGGAGTTTCAGGACAGATAAAAGGAAGTCCTTCTTCACACAGCATGCGGTTAAACCGTGGAATTCACTACCGCAAAATGTAGTGATGGCCACCCATTTGGATGGCTTTAAAAGGGGGGTCGATAAATTCCTGGAGAGGCAGGCTCTCAGTGGCTACTAGTCATGATGGCTATATGCTACCTCCAGTATCAAAGCAGACTATATATATTGGTTACTGGCGAATGTGGCAGGAGGTGCTGTTGCCCTCATGCCCTGTTTGTGGGTTTCCGTTTAAAAGCTGGTTGGCCACTCTGTGAGCAGAATGCTGGACTAGATGGACCCTTGATCTGATCCTGCATGGCTTTTCTTATGTAAGCCAAAGTGGCAATCTAATCAAATGGCCCAAATTAAATTAATTTTAAATTAATTTAAATTAGTTTTACATGCTTGAGGAAGATGATGCCAACCAGGTGATGGGCCATCATAGCCTTCCCCTCCTCCTCCTCCTCCTCCTCCTCCTCCTCCTCCTCCAGCTGCTACATTATGAAGCACAGACTGAGTCTCTCCTCTTCTTACAGAGGCCATTCTAATCAATGGCTCTATGAGCAGAAGAGGAAAAAGTAGGGCTGTATGAGAAGTAGGGCTGTATGAGCACACAACAGAGGCTCCAAAAATCGCACACTTCCCCCTGCTGCGTGAATGGTGGCTGTAAAGGCCCCATTTACCCAAGGGTAAAGGTGTGAAAAACTCACTGTTGCTTTCTCTATTTGCATCTGCTTCTTCAAAGAGGGACTGGTCTCCCTCTCCCCTCACAGAGGCCATTCCAACAAACTTCCATGTGAACTGAAGAGGAAAAGGAAGTAAACTGTCACTATCTCTTCAAACCGGCTTTGAAAAAATGTTTTTATTGATATAGGTCCTCCCTCCCTCCCTCCCTCCCTCCCTCTCACATATTCCATGTGTATCATTTCTTACATTTAGATTGTATGCCTGAGAGCAGGGGTTGCCATGCTATCTTTGTAAGCTCATCTGGGAGCCTTCGGGGCTAAAAGTAGATGTTATAAATAAACAAATGAAGTAAAAAATAAATGAATAAATGAAGTAGCATTGAGCTGAAAGCTTCAAATAATTCACCCACCCTGGCATTTTCCAACCCACAATCTTTGGTGGGCTGTGGAGAGACGTCTTTCCAATTTGTAAAAGCCAGCATTAAGGCTTCACTTTCTCCACTCCTTCCCCCAATTTTGAAACAGTTTTTGCTTCTAGTGGGAAAGCAACGGGGCCCTCCTCATAGTGATGTCTGAGGCCACGTTGCCCCACAACGCTTAGCAGAAAAAATGCTATGCAGTGTCGCGGCATTTCTGGAGTTGCCAGGGGAAGGAAGGGGGTGGAGAAACCCATACTTCTACTTTCTGTAATGTTCTTGTCAGCCTATTTTCACACTTGATGCCTGTAGTATTTTTTTGTGTTTCCTTCATCGGCTTGACCTTTTCAAGCTTTCAGGTTTCAGCATTGTGTTTGAAGGATATCGGTGCCAGCTGATAAACTGAAGAAAAATAGGCTATTCATACCCTACAGTGTATGATGCATCACCTGTGCTTAACCTCGCTTCATTTAGATGACATTTTTATTATTTAATATCTACCATCAATGATGTAAAACAATTTTATGGAAGGTTCTTTATTAAAAAAGCACGCACACAACAACAACCCCTCTCATCTGCTATCAAAAGATGTCAAACTTCTTAACTCATCCCCTAGATGTGATTTACCTGCCAGAGGCTCTGGTGCAGCCATTCTAAACCTGTCAGGTTTTTGTGAATTAAAATGCCATGGCGTGAAATATTTGCTCGTTTTGCTGGAGCATAGTGAACCATCGATAATTGGGACACGTGGCATGTGTTACAGCAGAACTCAGTAGGATTAATAAGAAATTAATGAAATGTTTGGACCAGTGCCAGTCTTGCTGACTCAGAGGCAAAAGAGCTTGGCGCGCAAATATTTCTCACGTGTGACTTCATACAGGCCTGCGTTAGAACGTTCCCCACATCTGCTCAGCTCTGAATTAAGGGGAGATGGAATGGAAGAGAGATGGAAAGAGATATCCCGGGCACATTATTGTCAGGTGCTATAGTGACAGTAATGAGGGGTTAGGCCCTCACAGTCAGCCCCACCTGAAGTAAGGGGAAGCGCCCGCATGAGGTAGCAGAAGAGGAAAGAGCGGAGAATTAGGTTGCTCACCTCATCCTTGCCCAGGAAGGGCCATGGGTTCTTTATTGCAGTGGGCGCAGCAGCTGCTGTGGCTTGCGCTACTGCCTGCTCGGCCAGCTTCCGTTGTAAGTTTCTTTGCAAAGAGGGAACCTGGAGTAGTTCTAGCTGAGGCACTCACACAGCAAAACAGAATCCTTCTGGGAACATAACTTTGCTTTAAAACAAGGTATGTGCTCCATGCACACCTCATTGCAAAGGGAAATTGATGCTTTTTTGATGCCACTGCACTACCAAATGTTGGCAGGAAATTTGGTAGTGGGGAGGCAGAGGGGGCAATGGTGGGGGCTGCAAAACTGGCAAGGGGGTTCCACATGAGGCTGATGGGCTGAATGCTGCCCACCCCAGTATGCAAAGCTGGTAGATGCCAGGTCTGACTGAATTGTAGTCTAGAAATAAGTCCCATAGTTACTTCCAAGATATATTTGTCAGGATTGCCAGCTTACTTTTGCGAATTATAATTTTATGGTGAGATTTAGTTCTCATTCAGTGGGGAAAAGAGAACTTACTTCTTCCATTGTTTGTTACTTTTCCACGGAGAAGTAAAATGAAAATAGAATATTATGAAGACTTCAAAACAAATATCCCAGTTCTGCAACGACATGCCACAGGGGTCTTAATCTTCATGAATTAACATGCAACGTTACGGAATGTTTTTTCCTTCTTGCAGATATACTCAATCAGCTGAAGCACACTGTATGCGTTATAACAGCTCTCAGTAGGTTTAGTATTCAAATGGGATCTAATAGGGAATAATATAGATTGTCACAAGTATATCAATGGTACAGGCGGATATTTACCATCAACAAATATTGTTAGGCAAATAACTGAAATGCTAGTTGATTGGCTTGCAGCTGTTAAGATTGCCCATATAACAGCATAGAACAGGGATTGTGAACTCGGAGCCAGCCCTCCAGATGTTTTGGATTCCAACTCACATAAGCCCTACTGGCTGTGGCTGATGGGCATTGTAGCTTAAAACCACTGGGAGCTATCAGGTGCTGTACCCCAAGCACAGAGGAAGGGTATCAAAGATGCCCAGTCAAATTACTGAGTACAAAAGTGGCCAATTAGAAACAGGGACAGGTGACAAACGTGTATCCAGGTAGCCCTGAGTTGGCTACGTTTGAGAGGAGTGTGGAGGCTGTGTGTGGAGGATCCACTTCTTCATGCTGGATCTGAATATATGGCTGGTGGGGCATGTGGGAACGTGGCCCACAGGTCTGATCCCACTGCCCCACTTTTACACATTTGTGAGTCGTGAGTGAAGTCATGACGTGAACCCCTCCTGGGGTATAGAAGGTATGTACCAAACTATTGCAGTGAATAAGTCACTGTACATTTTAAGTAATTAACTCATACTGTGTCCTTCTACTGCAAAGGCACCAGTTTACAGCTGTTTCTTAAAAATAATTAAAAAATCACAATTTTATAAAATAACAATATAAAATATCCAACGAATGGAAGTGATGGGAGCAGCAGTTAAACCAAATAATCAGTGAGTCCATGCCTGAGATGAGATTTGAAACATAGACTTCCCATCTCATCACCTTAGCCATTACGTTATATCCACCAACTCTTATGTGGCTATACAGGGAGAAAATATGAACTCTCTGTATGTGTTTGTGTATGAGACACAGAAAAAGAGTACATACTTGCATGCAGATGAATTTTTAAAAAAACCAGAGATGAGAATGTGGAGAGCAACTGTGGGCCATGTAACTAGACTGGGGGTGTGGAGAAGAAAATGGACATAGGAGAGATGACTAAAGCCATCAGGGATGCATGTAGAAGTCTGACCTTGCCACGGTCTTTTGACAAGGGTAATATGCTCTTCGTCGGTCTTCCCCAACTAGGTGACCTCCACATGTTTTGGACTACAAAACATCTGGAGGTTCCAATGTCAGTGGGGTAGGGAATCCACTCTTGGTTTCAGTGAGAACCAGTCAGAGCTCCAAAGGAGTGATACAAGGTGTGGAAACCCCACTGACACTGGAATCAACAGCCTTCACTGACTACAAATCCAAACAGCTCCAGCAAGCACAGCTAATGGTGAAGCACTCTGGGAGAGGTCATCCAAATCATCTCGAAGGCACCAGACTGAGGGAAGGCTGTGCTATGTGCCCTTGAAAAGCAATTGGAAAATACAACTAGGGCAAAATACCATACCCATAACGTTGGCTGGAGCCAGTTGCTTTGAACACACCATGCCTGTTTTGTTTGATCTGCACTGGTTGCCGCTTTAGTTCCAGGCTCAACTCAAGGTGTTGATGTTGCTAATCTAGATTAGAGATGTAAAATTTCTGCAAATTTTGAAGGCATGGGGGAGTTCTTTTAGAATGGGGGGGAACAGAAATTTTGGAAAAATAGAAAAATAAGCATTTCTTATTTTTTTGTGTTCTTTACAGATCTAAAGTCACTTTGTTGCTTTAAGACAGCCTTCCCCAAACAGGTACCCTCCAGATATTTTGGATTTCACCCCCCATCAGGTTCTGGCAGCATGGCCAATTGTCAGGAATGCTGGGTACTGTAGTCCAAAACATCAGGTTGGGGAGGGCTGCTTTACGAACATAAAGTAGCCTTTCTGTTCCTGAAGTTATTTTATGTATAACTTAGTTTGCTCATACAATTGTCATTATATTTTAAAACTTTAAAAAATAAACTCAGTCAGTAAATTTGTAATTATTGTCTGAATAGATTAGAACTATATTAAATTACTGCTGCAGCATCAGAAACAAAAGACCAAATCCAAAGTGTCAAGCATGCAAGTTTAATGGCAGGAATGCACAGTGGTGACTCTACCCACACGTTGGGAAACTGAGTATAAATGTCTTTCAGAAAAACATACTTTAGATCAATAATTTTAATAAAGAATAAAAGAAATAACTAGGCTGGGAAATTTACAGTGAGGATTAAAAAAAAAACATTTCCCCTGTGGCTTCATTATTTCCATACATTTTACATCTCCATTCTTTCTATAAAAGTATTCTTATTGCATAGTTTTAAAAAATTGTTTGGGGCGGGGAGTAAAAGCTGGGTAACAATATATAAATACTATGTCTCACATTCCAAAAGAAAACATTTCATAATCCAAAACTGTTCATTTTTTTCCAATTTTTCCAGAAAAAAATGGCATGCCCTTAGTTGAGGAGGAGTCCTCAGAGGAAGAGGCCCCAGAAACTCAGGGCACCCCCAGACCAGGTACCACCATCAGACCCATAGGAGCCTGAAACCTTGGAGGAGATGTTTGCAGGGCAATCCCTGTCTGGAGAAAGGGCCTCTGCCTCTAAGTTAGGGGCTGAGCAACCCCCTGACCCCAGAAGCTTCATTGCCTCAAGGGACAAGCTAGTCAATCTCCTGTGTGAAGGAGTGCTCACTTCCAGAAAAGGTCTCCTCAGGAGAAAGTGGCTCCTCAGGAGTAGGGATTTGGAAAGAGAGCTCTGTTCCTTGCAGCTGATCTCTGGGTGGAGTCAAGCAGGCTTTGGGGTTAAAATCCTTCATTAGAAACCAGCCAATGTTGGAACAACTTGGTCCATCCTATTCTTGCCTTGTATCTTGTCTCTTAAGCCATTCCTGCGATTGATGCTGTGTTTCCTGACCTTTCGGGATGCCTAATGACCCCAGTTTAGGGTGACCAGATAAAATCCAGGTCAGGGCTCATGTAACTTTAACAGTTGTAGAGAAAAGGGAATTTCAGCCAGTGTCATTTGTATGCAATTAGGTCCTGATGAAATTCCCTCTTCATCACAACTGTTAAAGTTGCAGGGGCCCTACCTTCTTTTGTATATGGTCACTCTAGTATAGTGCATGCACCTTTAACTGTTGTGATGAAGAGGGAATACCACCAGGAACTAATTGCATACAAATGACACTGGCTGAAATTCCCTTTTCTCTACAACTGTTAAAGTTACATGAGTCCTGACCTGGATTTTATCTGGTCAGCCTACCCCAGTTCAGTGTAAAGTACCTGACTTGATTTACTGTGTTTGACAACTTGCTTGTTATTGTGACCACTCCTGTTGTTGCCTGATCATCTTGTCTGCCTGCCTGCCTGTGACCTCTGCCTTGATTTAAACCACCTCTGTTGTGACCTGAACCCCATTGGCTAGCCACCTGTAGGCTTGACAGTTTGCTGACTCCACTGCATTTAGAACTTGCTACAGCCAAACCAGGACAAAAAATGGTCCTCAGAAAAAAATGGAAAAACCCTGTTCCCCCCCCCCCACACACCCATTTTCATTTTTTCCCAGGACTTAACATCTCTATCCTTGATAGCCCTGAATGTTTTATTTAAGGGACACCTTCTTTCATATGTACTTCTCTACATGTACCAGTCCTTATCCAAGGCTCTACTCCAGATCCTTTGACCTTGTGAAGTCTCAAGGTAAATCTAACCAATTTCCTGCTCTGTAGCAGTAAAAAAAAACAGAAAAAATCTTTACACCACTACAAATTTCAACAGCATGATGGTGTCAGTGGCTGTCAATGGGGTCTGCGCCAGGGGCAGCATATACTGCATGCTGCCCACATGCCACAAGTTGCCCATCCCTGATCTATAATGTCAACATTTTGGTTTTATGATTGTTCTTAAGAATGAGGAGTACTATATACATTGCTGTATATTATCTGATTTGTTAGTCACCTTGAACTCCATTTTTGGAAATAAGGTGGGATGTAGGTTGTTAAAATTAATTGATTAATTAATTTTCCACAGGCAATAGATGCCAAACTGTTTTGTAGCTTACATACCAATTCATCAATTCCTAGGTTACAGATGTGCATTCTCACCAAGATGTCAAACATCTTGTGCCATTTTCTAGACCTGCAGGATTGTGCTAGATATTTTAGCACCTGAGGCAGAAAATCCCCATAGTGTCTCCATTCCACTAATTGACAGGGGCACCGTCTTCAACAGACATTCTCCTATGCAAGCCTCTTGCCCTGCTTCCTTTCTTCTGAAAGAGGCTTGAACAGGAGACCTTCCCACTGGGCCCTGTTCTACGGATCGAATGATCTGTCTCTTTCCCACTCTGCTACTTTGCATGGTGCCCAAAATCTATGGCCTGAAGCCACTGCCTCACCATTTCTCATAACAGGGCCATCTCTACAGACATGTACTGCAAAACTGAACATGTCATTGAGGTGACTCTAGAGAAGAGCATGGGATCAGTTCATTTGTTTGCATGGATACCAGCTTAAACATTGCATCCTGTATGTACAGTGCAGCGATCAGAGGGAAATAACCATTTGAGAAAGCAGCCAGGCACTCAGTGCAGGCCGCCCATAAACTGAGAGGAAAGGTTACAGATAAAAGGCATCTTTGCTGTTCAAAGCTTTGACAGTTTCATAATCCTCTCTCTCTCTCTCTCTCTCTCTCTCTCTCTCTCTCTCTCTCTCTCGGGGCTTTGAAGGTGAAAACAACCCACTACAGGATATCTCTTTTTGTCTCTTTTTGCTTTTTCCTGGAAAGATGTGCCTGTATGAGCGCACTTAGTGCTGATTCAAATGTTCAGTCCTTGACGGGGTTCCATCACATTATTGCATCATCTTAGGTTTTCACATGTGCTTGTGTGAGTCAGTTTGAAAGCATCATATTGAAGAACAGGTTGTGCATCAATTGCTTCCTCTCTGATGTGCGTTTGGGACACAGTCTTTGATGAGAAGGCCTCTTTTCTTCCTTTTCCAAAAAAGGAAGGAAGGAAGAAACTTTTTGGCAGGAAATCTGATATGCTATAGTCACACAAGAGGGTTGTATCACACCAGGAATGGATCATGGGAATTAGAGCTGCAGTGCACATTTCTAGGATTTTGGAGGAGGGGCAAGAGCCATAGCTTTGAATGCTCAACCAACTTTTTTTTTTTTTAATGTTATTAATGTTTGGGGGGGAAAGTATTAAAATCCACAATGTGCACCTGACTGTCTTCACTCTGCCACGTCACCTCAGCTCCTCCTCCATAAACTGAAAATGCCCCATTAGATCCCCAAGAGTCATGGTGGGTCCTTCAAAAAGCCCCTCTGTTTGACTCTCAAAGAACCCAGCAGTTGCTGCCAGAGACTTATTGGATCAGACCAAAGGCCTGTTTATTCTGGGATGCTGCTTCCCACATTGACCAACCACTGGGACGCCCATAAGCAGGACATGAAGGCAATAGCCCTCTTTCACTGTTGTTCCTCCGTGAACAATATTCAGAGGTATACTTGGAGGTAGCATATAAACATCATGACTAGTTGCCATTGATAGCCTTATCTTCCATGAATTTGTCTAATCCCCTTCTAAAGCCATCTAAATTGGTGGCTGCCATCACATCTTGAGAATATGACTTCAATAGATCAAACATGGGCCATATGAAGAAGTGCTTCCTTTTGTCTGCCACGAATGTCCCACTTTCAGTTTCATTGGATTATATAAAGGTGACACTCTTGGACATGAATGGCCTTTCTTTAACAGACCCAGCTCTACCATAATAATTGTTTAAACTCATGGTTGTTTTGGTTCAGATTGTCAAATCTCTCTCTCTCTCTCTCTCTCTCTCTGTGTGTGTGTGTGTGTGTGTGTGTGTGTGTGTAGGATTCACTTCTCTTTGCTTGCATTATTTTATTGTTGTTAACATTTTTATTTGAGAGAGATTGCCATCAAAGGTCTGAGGCAGATTTCCCCAACTTGGTGTCCTCCAGATCTTTTTGACCTCAACTCCCATCAGCTTCAGCCAGCATAGCTTATGGTTGAAAATGCTGGGCATTATAGTCCAAAACATCTGGAGGGTACCAACTTGGGGAAAGCAGGTCTGAGGCAGCCCTGGTAGATGGGCAGGCTGAAGGGAGATATAATTGATTTTTGCCATGAGGAATATTTCTTTAATGACGCCCAAATAAAGGTGTGCCAGAAATTCATCTGGTTAGAGATGAGATGAAAAAAACTGGGTGACTAGCTAGAAATATATCTGTCTGTTTCAGAAATGATCACATCTCATATCATACTTTAGCAGTCATTTTCCTACAGGCCTGTGTGCAGAAAGAGGGATGACCAGATAATAATAATAATAATAATATTTCTTACCCGCCTCTCCATTTGGATTGAGGCGGGGAACAACAGTAAATATAAAACACAATAAAATACATAAAACTGATTAAAAACATGACAAACATTATTTAAAAAGCAACAAATCATCATAAAAACATCCTTAAAATATTCTAAGGTTGTTTTGGGAGGTGTCAGCTACTAATAGCTTATTCCTTTTTGCTGAGGATCTCAGTAGCATCCTCAAAGATGCTGCTGAGATCCTTGTCACATGATAGGCTTGCTTATATTGATCAACAAGTAATCTGTGGCCCGTCCTCCATTCTTCAGACATGGAGGCAATTGCTATCTAAGCAAAGCATACATCCTATTCCAAAAGCCTGCTTCAATTTTCACATGAGGGTTGAAGTCCAAGACTCAGTTGTGGTGGGACAACACATTTTAAAAGCTACAACTTCTTACCACTGCTCCTTATTTCTTTTCTCCTTCTTGTGCCGTGTTTCCAGTTGGGATGCATTCAAGATTGAAGCTGCCCATTGTGGTCTGACAATTTTCTCATTTTAAGTTTGGTTTGTCCTGAATTTTGAGAAGTTTTTTTTAATCTTAAATTTGGTGCATCACTAACTTTGACTTTGAAAAAAAAAAGGGTTACATGAAATTTCATACTTATTTTTTTGTGAATTACTCCTAACACCTGCATCTTTGTATACAATTTTGCATAGCATACCCATTTTTACCAGCAATTTTCCTAATATAATTATCAAGATGAAACAAGCCACTTGTGTAAAAGATGACAGTTTATTGGTAGAAAATGGATGCAGAATATATGCATGCAAAGAAAGTTCACACTTCCTTCTGGCTAATCAAGCTCTCATATCTGGGTGTCTAATGGGGGCCACATGATAGATGGAAGCCATCCCTTTGAGCCACAGCAGATTTTCCAGGCCAGTTGCTCAATTCCTCCTGAAGTGAGGCAGATGCATGAAGCCTGTGGATTGGATCTGACAAGCTCCACAGGTAGATGCCTTCCTACCTCCTTTTGAGGACCTGATGGGCTGCATCCCTTCCCCTCTCAGCAGAAGCAGGGGGCTCCCTTTCGCAGATTCCAAAAGCATCTCAGCTTGGGAAACTATTTGCCTTTCTAGTGCCTCATTAGGAGTGAAAATCTCCAGGCTCATCTTGAGATAAGACTCTATGAGAAAAGAGTGACATAACTACGAAAGGCTCATCCAGGGAATGAGGCCTGCTCTTGTCAGCTAAAGCCTGCTAAAATCTTTTCACTGTGTTAGGCTATATAGGTCTCTTAGCAGCATTTTGGAATTCTGTGAAGTCCATATTTCTGCTCACTAACAAACTGTTTTCACAAATGCTAGTGTGCACTTCCCCTAATGTACACATTTTTGCATGCATTTTGGAGCATTTTTGAAAAATAACTGAGTTTGGTTTCATGTATTGGGTTGAAAGTGTGAAATTAGGAAAGTTCACAGTAAAACTTCTGCCCCAAACCTAGTTCCCAGGCCACATGGTGTTATTCTGCAAAAACACCCATACTGCAGCCAAACTCACTGGTTCTACACACTATTATTAGAAACAAGGCAGCAATCCTATGGACACTTACTTGGGAGTAAACCTCACTGGGCTCACTGGGGCTTACTTTTGAGTAGACACACATAGGATTGCACTGTAAATGGTTTTGTAAATAGTTTAAAATTCAGGGTGGTTGTGACTCTCTGCTTTCTGTACTGTCCCTCTTGGATACTCTTTTTAGAAGGCCATAAGGACATGATTTGGCTGAAGCTTGGGAGAGAATCAGGGGGCTAGGTTTATAGATTTCATTAAGAGACCCAGTGAAGCCTGGGGGCTTAGTTGTCATGGGGCAGTGAATCTGTTCTTGGTTTCAGTCAAAACTACAAAGGAGCTATCCATAGAACTGTGTCTACTTTGGGGAAAATGTTTAACACCTTGTATAGCTCCTTTAGAGTTCTGTCTGGTTTTGACAAATACCCAGAGCAGTTTCACTGCCCCGTCTGACAATGGAGCTACCAGCCTCCACTGAAGGGCCCTTTACCAATAAGTCAAACACTGGACTATGTGCATGTGAAAGTCACACATCCATGAGCTTCTAACAAAAGATGACTGTTAGTTATTGCAGTTTATTAAAATGTAACCCCCACACATTCTCTTAGGTCCCCTCTACAAGGATTCGCTTTTGCACCTGGTTAAACTCGCTGTTTAACACGCATTCGATAATGCGCATAATTTGCGCTCCGTTCTTGTAGAGGTAAATTTTTTAAAGCGCCTTGAAAGAGCATTAAACCTCTCTTGTAGAGGCAGCCTCTGGTCCCCTCTACAAGGATTCGCTTTTGCGCCCGGTTAGGCGATTATGCGCATAATCGCTGAAGCGCATTTACACCTAATACCTCTGCACGAGAGGCGGCGAGAGGCGGCGAAGCGCATTAACGGATGACCAAAATGCGCTTTACAAGTAGTTAATGCGCATAAGCACTTGTTCACATAGTCAAAATGCGCTTTAACGGCCGGAGCAAAATAAAACTCACGATTTAACGCGCATTCGATAATGCGCATAATTGGAGAGATAATGTGCCTCTACGCCCGATTTGCGCTCCGTTCTTGTAGAGGTAAATTTTTTAAAGCGCCTTGAAAGAGCTTTAAACCTCTCTTGTAGAGGCAGCCTCTAATTCCCTCCCTCCCTCCCTTTCCTTTCCTCTCCTCTCTCCCAATTTAATCTTGAGTCCATCCAAGAAGAGCACTCTCAGCCTTCCTGGAAATCTTGCTTCCCTAACAAAAGTTTGGTTTATTAACATTTCAGAATGATGAAGCTCTGCCATCCTTGCAATTTGGAAGTCCTGCTTACATTATAATTCACAAGTGATGTGTTCCAAACAGGGCACATTTGTCTTTCTGTACTCATTACAAGCAATGTATAGCTGGTCAGGATTCCCCAAAGTGGAAAATGGTGAGCTTGCTTTAGAGCTGCCAGAGGTAGGCAGACTCCAGGCATCTGCGGTCAATTCCTTTTTTCTTTCTCTACTATAACCCCAAGGTCCAACCAAAGCCTGATACAAGATAGTGGTCCAGTAGATATACAATTAGAATTAAGGCACAAGCTATCTCTGAGCACATTATCAGCCCAGGAACTTATATTCAGTACCAGAACTCAGCTCCCTGGTCTTTGAAAGAAAAATATACCCTTATTTCCTCCTGCCCCCACCCTGCCCTGCCCCTAGCTTTCTTCATTTCAGCAGAACTAATTTAGAACCCCCCTAAAAAGCATTTTTACTGTTGCTGTTGTTGACTGGGAGTGACACAACAATAAATTGCACCAAATCCCTCATTCACACTTGTATCCATTTGTGATGCTGTAATGATCCCTCTAAGCCATAAAGTCTTAGTTTCTCTATTATTGGCAGCTGCAGTATGGAATTAGCAAAAGGGTAGAAAACCAAGTCAAGATCCAGGGGTGGCCTACCAAGATTCAGCAAATGGCACTGGCCAAGAAACTCTCTCATCACAATAGATGGATTAGGGGGTAGAACAGGCAAAATAGTTTAATAAAGATGTTGTTTCTATTTTTTTTTTAACTTTTGTTAACAAAAAAGAAAATTGCTTCAGGCCTCCAGTCACACAGATATAATTTTGGAGAGACATCATGTCTGAAGATTTGAATATATTTGCAAGTCGAGAAGAAACTGAGGAAATAATGACACAGACACCAGAGCTTGGGATAAACTAGGGCCTCTTCATGTAAATTGGGTAACTCACCCCTCTGCGCATCTGCATGTGAAAGTGTGGGGGTCCTTTCTGTAGGCCACTAGCCTGTCGTATGGGCAAGCCACTCTGCCAAAGTCAGCAGTCAGGTAAACCTAGGCTGACCATATGAAAAGGAGGACAGGGCTCCTGCAACTTTAACAGTTGTAGAGAAAAGGGAATTTCAGCCAGTATCATTTGTATGCAATTAGTTCCTGGTGATATTCCCTCTTCGTCACAACAGTTAAAGTTGCAGGCACTATACTAGAGTGACCATATACAAAAGAAGGCAGGGCCCCTGCAACTTTATCTGTTGTGATGAAGAGGGAATTTCACCAGGAACTCATTGCATACAAATGACACTGGCTGAAATTCCCTTTTCTCTACAACTGTTAAAGTTACAGGAGCCCTGTCCTCCTTTTCATATGGTCAGCCTAGGTAAACCTGGCCCTTTTCTTAAGCTACATTTCCTATAAGTGGGGGAAGACCACCCTGCATCGCCCCCAGCCGGTGCTGCACAGCTCTGAGTAGGTGAGACAGGAAGGTTCCGAATGGCAAGCCATATGCTGTTGTGAGAGCAGCACAGCCCCTGAGGAGCAGGCCTCCAGACTTGTCAATCACCTTAAGGTGCCGCTGAGTGCTCACCAAACCTATTCTAATATTCCAAAATTCCCACACAGCCCTGCCCATACCAATCAGCCTATTTACTTACCCTCTGCTAAAAGGTAATTCCAGTATGAAATAGGCAAAAAAAAACACCTGTGCACAAAAGCTAATCAGTGGCAGGTAAAAATCCGACTCATTTCTTTCAAAGGAAACGACTGGCTAGTCATTATAGGGTGATCATATTTGGGAAACCCAAAACGAGAACACCCAGCGGTGGGGGTGGGAAAGCAGCTTTCTGGGGCCTCTGGAAAGCAAGTCATTCCTGCCCCCCCCGCTCCAATCAGGACCTTTTCTATAAGGTTTGGGAATGACACACTGTCCCTTTTAAGGTCCTGTTTGGAGCAGGGGGTGGATGACGCACCTCCAGAAAACACATCATTCCCCTCACCATACTAATGGTGGCCTTAAAGGGGAAAGTGTGTCATTGCAGGACATTATAGGAAATTACAGAAAATCTCCCTTGACACCCAGGATAGAACAAATACCAGGACAAATTTGGGGAAATCCTGATGGTTGGTCACCCTAGGAGGGAAGGTGGGAACCAAAAAGGGAAAGAGGCTGGTTTGCTGGAGGGGTTTGCCTTTATAGGCATTGCCTCACCCATGCCTCATGCCGTGTGCAGCATCTATTCCCTGTCCTTCCCACCTGCAAATGCTGCCCCCCTGCCCAAGCTGTGCCAGCAGGGCAGGAATCGGGTATCTTATGGAACTCTTTCTATCTAGTATACCTTTGGCACAACAGAACTGAATGTTGATGTTTACACAGTATAATAGGCTCTTGTACTCTGTCGTTAAAAGTTTTGTTTATCTGTTTAACAGGAAAATAATTTAAAAAAACTAAAAAGAAGAAAAAGAAAAGAAAACCATGGCTGATCTACTGCTACTCACTCTGAGATCTATGGGTAGCTTCTGATCTACCTTCTGCCCACCTCTGCTTTATACAAGCAATTCACCCTTGCAAATTTCACCCACCTTTAGTCAACGTCACACTTTTAGAAGATGAGATGGTACAACAATTCTTACCAAATAACCAGTTAGCTTCCCATACCATCTCTCTTTCTCTTGCTTGTTGCAGATGGATTGACAGAGCTGCAGCCTTCTGCTGAACATGTCGTGTCAGGGTTTCAGAGCACATATTGGAGGCATTTGCGACTTTTGACAAAGTATTATATGCAAGGTCTATGGTTATGAAGCCTATAGCATCTCTTGATGGATTACAACTCATAAACAATCCTTTTCCAAAATGTGTCTTTCCATTTGGTTAGACTAAAGATAAGGCACCAACATGGGGAAATATATTTTCTCTTAAGATATCATGCCATTTAATTAAATCCTTTTTCATTTCTTTTGACAGGTGAAATATGAGCTTGCTGATAAAAAAGCTTTCCCCCTTGATCACTAGCTTTACATCCCAAGAAGAGGAAGATAATGATTTTTTCCTCCCCCCCCCCCCCCAGTATACTGTATAGTTCATTTCTTTCGGATCCATCTCCCTCCCCTTAGGACAAATCTGTTACACTTCTGATCCATACTTAGCTGAGCTTGTTGGGTAGTAAATGGGCAAGAGGATTTATTACGCTGAGCTTGCATAAAAGCGTTCAAACCACTGTTTATTAGATGCATTATTCATCCTTTCCCACAAAGGTGTACCATTTAGGTCGATCAGTAGTTTCCTCTTGTTTAGAGGAGCTTGGGGCTCCTTGGAAGCTTATGAGGGGTTCCTCAAAGAGAAAATCAGCAATGGTAAACAACTTCCTTGAAAGTCTTTTTGTTTACCACCATCAAAATTATCCTGCAGCGGACAGACACAGTGGAAGTCGGTTTGGTGTACACTCAGTTGACAAGGACCAACAGAGAGGATCACAATTTCCAAAGACCTGCATAAACAGTGTGCTCCCTACAACCTGTCTCAGAGACCTTGCCAATACACAGGAAAAGACCTTGGTTCAAAACACTCTTATACATGAAGTCACTTAGTTGCGCTGGGCAGGGTACCTGCTCATGGCCCTAGCCACGCTTAGGAATGGGCAAATCTGACCATTTTAGGTTCTCTCAGTTTATCATTCCCCCTTCTTAATTTTGGTTTATTCTGAACCTTGATGATTTTTCCAGTCTGAAGTTCAGCTTGTCTTGAACTTTATTTTTCATTTTTTAAAAAAGTTAGCATGGAAATTCATCACATTTTGGTGCACATTTCCTTTAATTCATGCACATTTGTATACAATTTTGCCTAATATGCACATTTCTATGATATCTGTATTTTTGCATGCATTTGTGAATTGAAGAACTCCATTGCAAAATTGAGAGAACTGATAATATCAGAGGAAAACTGAGTTTCAGTTGGTATATTGGTTTTAAAGTTCAAAATTAGGTAAGGGGGCAATCCAATCCCCCCCCCCCCAGATGGCATCTGGGGGGAATAGTGTAGTTTGGTTTCCGGCTCTCAGCTCAGAGACAAGGCTCCAACTTAGAAACCAGGAAACCACACTCCCATAGGCTTGCACACAGGGTATGCTGGGTGTGCCCAGACACACCCTAATTTCCAAGGCAGTTCTACTTTCCTGCCCACCACCCGCTTGAACTGGGGCTTTTAAAAGGACAGGAAAGCCTCCAGAAAGCTGTCATTAGCATCCCTGGGGGAACTATGCACTTTCTAGAGGCCCTGGAAAGCGCACTTTCTCTCTCTCACACACACTGCTCCAATCAAGGCCTTAAGCCTGGATTGGAGCAGTGGAGGGGCAAGAAAGCACGCTTTCCCCTCCTCCACTCCAATCAGGGCCTTTAAGGTACACACCCTAATGAAATGAGCTGCGCACGCCTATGCACACTCCCCTCCCTTTCCCCTCTCCCTCATAGCTGGTGTGGAGAGAACTACATCAACTACTTCTCCATGCTCAGAAAACAGGGCACAGAGATAGTGAAAGGGGGACATTCCTGGGGACAGGAAGGGGAGGAGATCTGGGCAGCTGTGATACAACATATCCTATGGCCACCCCAGGCTCTTTCTTTCCCCTCTGAGGCACTGCTGTTAGATGGGTTAAATTGCCCATCTAGCAGAAATGCAGGGCAGCTGTTGCATGGAGAAGAAGATTGCTTCCATGGTCCTCCCACCCTCCACTGGATACTTGGCAGCCTCTGAGTTCAGAGGGTGCTGGTAGTCCACATAAGATTGCACCCAAAGTTCACATTAAAATACAAATGGAACAATTATCCCATTATTAGTCACTCCCTGTGTTCCCCAAATGCCAGGAGAAACATGAGATTAATAATACCAATCTACCTGACAGGCCATACAAAGATGATTGTGGTTATACTTATGGAATGTTTGGAGCAATTAGAAAAAGTACAACATATTAAGCTGTTAAACTGAAATAACTATTCAAGTGTACACGGCCTTGAAGAGTTTGTTTATGTGTCTATTTTAAATCCAAGGTGAGTGAAGGATTGTTGAAGCTACAGATTAGCAAGAATGTCACTATGGGCTTGTTTAGACGACATACTAAGCCATGGCTAGGCCTCTAACCCTTTCGCAACAAATGGTTAGGTTGCATGTTTAAACTATGGTCATGTAGCCATCATGTTTAGGAATGGTTTACATGACACACTAAGCCATGGTTCACACAACATGCTAAGCCATAATGCTTAGCTCAAAATGCTTAACCACTGTGGCTTAGCATGTCATCTGAACAGGGTCACTATCATTTGATGGTGATATTTTAAAAGGTTTAGGATACAATGACATAGCTAAAGCAGGGCAATTGTATTTTAGAGTAAGAGAGGAATGGCTTAGCAGTATTCATGTTCACAATTAGTTTATGAAATGGGACTATCAAGTTGATTTGTTTATTTCTTTAACTAGCTGCCTTTTAAATGATTAAATAAATATATTTGCATAAATTTGTCTATAGTCCAAATATCAATATAGGTGCCTGTTTGAGATACTGCAGGAAGCATAAAATCTCTTACAATTTATCACAGGCTACAACTCATCAGTGTTGGAAGAAAAGGCCTTATTAATATGTTTTGTCTCATTCCTTATTATAGTCTTACAGCAGAAGCACATTGCCCCCCCCCCGCAAATGCATAAGCATATCCTCTTTCACTTTCAGTCCCACTAATTTATAATTTGACCTCCTTGATTAATCAACTAAAGCTTTAGTCAATCTACCAATTAAATTTACAAAAGTTTCTAAAAACCTTTTACCTGATGCTAGATAAGGTGTTTTACTCAAACAGTGATGGATGTAACTGAATAATATGATAGTTTTAATTAGTTCTACAAGTCAGTGTGTTTAATCAATTGTTAGATTCATTGAAAATTATGCTGTTGCTTTCATATTGTAATCATGTTTGTATGTTTTTTATGGTTTTAAATTTTGTATATCGGTTTTTTAATGCTCAATGTTTTTAATCTTTGTAAACCGCCCAGAGAGTTTCGGCTATGGGGCAGTATATAAATGGAATTAATAATAATAATAATAATAATCAATGCATTGAAAATATTTGTAAAATATTTTGAAAAGACAGTAACTGTGTCCATTGATTGCAATGGGATTGAGATTCACTTGAGCTGGATTGGGGCCATGCGATGTAGTCTGCATCCCATTGGTATATGAGATGCAGCCAATTTATATCACTGATATCTCCCATGTGGTGGAACTGGGAGTGCATAAAAGTGCAGGGAGTTTTGCAGCCTGAGCCTATATTGTACATGGGCATGTATGTATTCACATGCCCACATGGGAACTACACAGAAAATCCCTTGCGATAGGGCCACATTTCTGAAATACACCTGTGGTGCTATCTCATTTGACTGTAGTGTGTGTGAATAGCACAACCACATTGGCAGTGTATGAATACCACAAACCATTGTGGTATGGTGTGTGTATGAAGAGCACAACCTTGCCAGTCAACCAGTGTCAGATGCCTGGCCCCTGGCTTTCTTTGTAGTCAAGCTGACAAGCCATGTTTCCAGTCATTTACTTTTATTATGCAAACTACAAACAAACAGGCATTTCCTCAGGCTATAGACAGTACCCTCATGTAGCAATCAGCGACAAGCTTTCCTAGCAGGCTTTGCATAACACAGTAGGTGTCAGTTGGGATAAAACACCATGAATTATAGTTGCTACTAAATTGCCACTGGCGACTATGGAACTCCCCCCCCCCCATTCTTAAACTGAATTAGCTACTAAATCCTACCCACAAGGGTCTCCTCCCTTGCTGCAAGTCTCTTGGAGGGCCTCACGACCTGGTATTGAGCCTCCCTTTTCATCTAAAGTCTAACTCTTGGGTCTCTTCCCCTCTTTGTTAGGAGCCTATGTTCCCATGGGTTCAGAGGGCCTGGCCTGGCTGTCATCCAAATGATTACATGGCAGCTGGGCTTCATCCTCTCTGTCACTGTTATTCACACTGGATTCCTGCTCCTGTAACCTTGATGCCCCAACTAGGGATGTCTCAAGCACCCCACTGAGTCTGGGAGTCCCCTGCGTCCATGGCCATGGCCATGACACAGGGGGGGAAAGTGCACAATTTTGGCAGTAAGAACAGATGTCTGTCAAGTGCTCGTCAGGCCGAGCTGCATGTCGAAAGAAGCTCACTTGTTCTGATGAGTGGGGGCACATGGCAGTGGCAATGGGGCAAGTGTCCGATGGGGGCAGACGTGGATGAGTTTGCTCACGCCTAGCCTCGACAATGCTTTCCACCTCCCGCTTATGTCTGACTCAGACTCAGACTGAGATAAGGAGAAGGGAAGTGCAAACTGGGTGTTTGCAAGTAGTGAGGCCATCTATCTCCTGAGGTAGGTGAGATGTAAGAGTGGAAGTAGAGGAAATGTGAGTTTTCCTGTTACAATAACTACATACTTGCTATAATCATTTGATGACCGGAATTAGGCAATGTAATGGAACACAACAGATTCTTGCTGTTTAGCCTTTGCTGGATGACATCACCTGGCACGCTACCTAGGGGCAGGCCGCGAAGCCTGTTCGCAGTAGCGGCCAGCGGCGGACAGGAGGGGACGGCCCCGGAAGGTAAGCCCCCTGCCCCCATTGTCTGTTTCCATTGGCGGGCGCCCGCTGGCGCCTGCCGATGGAAGTGGACAGCCCCGCCAGGGAAGCCCCCCCTGCTGTCCGCTTCCAGGCGCCAGCTGGCGCCCACCAATGAAAGTGGCGGCGGGCACCAGTGGGCGCTCGCCAATCCTCCGATCCATCCGATCTGGATTGGGTCCTTTCCGGATCAGATCGGATTGGATCGAACGATCCAGTGGGGGGGATCGGAAATCAGATAATTGTATCCGATTCCCCCTGGATCGGATCTGGATCGTGGATCAGACCCGATCCAGTGCACACCCCTAATTTCTATACACACAATAATAATAATAGCCAGCACCACTAAGTATTTCTCTGGGCATCTCCCACTTTCTTGGGAATTTAAACTGGCTAGGACAACCCCCCCCCCCCATTGTCCCCAACTTTCATGACTTTTAGAATCACTCCTGTTTGCAGGTCTCTGGGATAGCTAGCCATTCCTTAGTCACTCTCTAAATCTCCCATGCTTTCTCCATTCTTCCTCCCCCCCTCTTTTTTTTGCAGCTACAGCAAATCTCTCCAGCAAAACCATCAGCTTGGCCTTCCCACCTCTCATCCCAGTTTCAAGAATGAATCTTTCCATTCAGACTTGTGCTCTGTTGATACGTCGTTCTGTGTAGGCACCAGGAAGGCTTGGGCACAGGGAAGAGGCTGGGACATCGTTTTCACAGAGAAACTGTAAGTGTTGTGGGGGTATGGGAGTGAGCATGGCTCATGCTGCCCACCATATCACGCAGAACATAGCATTTGACTGGGAGAAAAGGTGCACACATCTATATGTGGTTCCACCCCATATGGGATGAAATAATCATATGGGATCAACTCATGAAGAGACCATTAATGGGCCTGTGTCATGGGCACAACTCCAGCATTTTGACACAGGATACCCAAATCAGCAAGATTATTTGTTGTAGCAAATCTCATGAAAAAAGCGTAATGGTTATACTCTAAGAAATTTTATAGCTCCAAGAGAGCTATAGGTCCAAAGCTTAGTGCAAGAAACAGTCCAAAGTCCTTTAACTACAATTAAGTCAGAGATCAATGTAATGATTGTTTCCAAGTCACAATCTCTGCATTGCAGAATACAAGGCAAGGGACACAAGAAAGCCCCAATAAATTTAAGCCTGATAGCATTCCAGACAATTCAAGATGTAGTTCAAAATGAAGTTATATACTAGAATACATGTACAAACAGGTCAAGATTTGTCCAGCAATAGAGTTTATATTGGAAAATCCAGTGAACATGTGTCAAGGCAGATCAAAGATCAAGGGTCATGGAAAATCCACACTAGAGAGAGAATGAGGTTACTGGGCAATTCCCTTTTAGGGCCTCTTTGGTCCATGCTCTCAGACAGGCTAAGTCCAGGTATCAAGATGACAGCAGAAGGGTAGAAATCCCAAGCAATAAAGCTATTCCTCCTTGGAACCTCTATTTCACTAGATCCCAGGCAGGCTAAAAACCCAGGTGTTGTGATGATCCCAGGCACTAAAGCAAGGTCTAAGTCCAACCAAGAAAATGGTCCAGACTTTAGAGACTTCCCCATCCCCCAACCTTATATTCCATGTCAGGTTCTTAATAATATAAGGTTCAAACAGACAGGGGTCCAGCTTGGATGGAGAGTCCAGGTGAAGAGGATTTTGAGTGGCTCTGATGGTGGTAAGTCCAATAAAAATAATTTGAGGCAATAGAGATGAGAATATTCCTAGCAATGTCCTGTAGCTTTGGCACCTGCTTAAATGCAAGGGGGGCACAAAAGCCCTCCTTCTTGATGACTCTGACAGGAAATCCTGGCTGGTCAATCAGAACTACATTAAAGAAGGCATTTTTTTAACTTGGCTCTCTATAGACACTTTCATTCCAAGAAACAAGTTGAAAAACCCTTCCTCTTATATTGAATCTTTCCCAGCTTGTCTGGTTTCTGCAGAGATGCTATCAACTTTCTTAGCTGTAGGTATGTTGTTCAAGGACAAGCTGGCCAGGAGTGATTCATCTCCCTTCCCCGCGAAAGCCAGGGAGAGTGACACTCCCACCATGCTGATATTCCACAGTTTGCGCAAGCTCAGCCAGCCTCCTGCTTCCCTTGGCCTGTCATCAGAGAAGAAACCAAGCTGAACACAACCAGGCCCCAAGCATTCTATGACTGAATTGGATCTTTAAACCATCCTGGACCACTTCTGAATTAGATCCTGGCTTTAAAACTGTAGGGCTCATAGTAGTGTTGGAACAGACCCCACCCCCGGCACTTTCCCTGTGGCTACTTATTACCTCTATGCTCTAAGCAGTGGCAGAAGTGAGGATCCCAGTCTAGAGAGCCTCTGCTATCAGCTGTGGAACAGACGTTCAATTGTTCACAGATAACCCTGCTCTGTTTTGTGTAAGATTTGTTTTAGTGTTTTAAAATTGAACACCACTTTGGTTGCCTTGGCAGAAAGGCAGAAATGCCAACAACAACAACAACAACAACAGAGATAATGTATGGAGCAAACATCCATAAGGACGGGGATAACTGACCTGCTCTCTGTTACGCTGAGGTTCTTGTTTTTCTATAGCCAAGCCTGTTCTGATTTGGGTCCACAGAGGAAGAATTGCAAGCCTTTTTTTCCCTTGCATGGAAGGCCCTGCTTATTTTTGTGCACAGTTTTGAACTGGATCTTAGTCTAACATTCACATGTTTCCAAACACATGTTTTGTTTGTTTTGAGAAATGCACGAGAAGCTCAGAAATCGATGGATTTCCAATTGCTATTTATTTATTTATTTATTACATTTATATACCACCCCACAGAGCCGAAGCTCTCTGGGCTGTTTACAAAGATTAAAAACTGAACATTAAAAAACCAATACACAAAATTTAAAACCATAAAACCACCCAAAACAGCTAACATTTAAAACAATTTAAAACTCCCAGCCAGGGAGAGACACAAGTTGGGTAATTTCTCATACAAATGTGCAACTAAGCCTAATGTATGACCTGAGTCACAGATAGTATTCTACGTATAGTGGAGAGTTTATGGTCAAATCCAAGACTCATTCCTTTGCCACACCATTTCTGGAGCTTACACATGGGGGAGCCCCATGAACCATCACGTAGCATGTCCAATAATTACTGAATGGATGGCCTCATCCTGCCACATGATTCCAACCTTCCTGTGCAAATCAGTTTGGTGTCCTATCCTTGACTTCCTTTTTCGATTGGCTCTCAGATGAAAACCTTTCACTCAAATTGGTGCGATTCATTTGTAATCATTGTTCATCAAGAAATCCCATCCTGGAAGTCAGAGCAGGCCTGATGCATTATGTCAGACTCAAATACAGTTCTTGTAAATAACGTAATAATAATAATAAAGAACCTTTCTGTCAGTTGGCATTAAAAGGGACACTACTGTTTCTCTCGCTGGATTTTTTTTCCTGCTGACTTAATTACCGTAAATTGGAATAATTAGAGCAAAATTATATGAACCCAACAATTCCCCGTGGTCTTTGTGCTGCCTTTTAGTATGATAATGAATGTTAATATAAATAATTGATATATTCTGACTGCCTCTGAATCTTTATTGCTACCTTTCCCCCCTTCTTAATTTTGCTCCAGATAGAAGGAGATGCATTCTAAATTAACTATAATATATAATATTTCAGTGCAGTAGAGGAGGTTAATTAAGCTTTTGGAGAGCCTTATTACATATAAACCATAACAACAGACAATTTGGTAGTAATGGATTGAGATGCAGACATAAATTATTAGAGGCTTTGCTAAAGCCATAGCTGCTTACTTAAATATTTAAGTTGCTGAATTTAGGGGGAAAATGCTTGCAAGATGTAAGTCTCATTTGAACCCAGCAGTCAAAGGCTAGAACAGTAGAGGTTTTGAATGCTATTTGTTTAAAATCACCCTAGTTTATTATATGACATACATAAACTGCAGTCTTAAAAATGAAAGAAAACACAGATGCTCTGATCCACCAAGGAAAATTCATGTGCAGACTCATGTACATGCAGCCAGTGAAGACGCTGCTATACGTTTGGATGCAAAACCCTTGCATTCAAATCGCTGAATGTGTCTAGCTGCCCAGTTGCATTGGATCAAGACAATAGTCTGATAGATCTCAACAAATGAAGATGATGGCTCTCATTCAGCAAAAATGGAAGCCTGCTTATGTACAAAGGTCAGACTAGCACACTTAGTCTGATGCAAGATGTGAGCCACCATTTTGTGGAAAATTATGGCCATGAATAGTTCCATGTACCACTTATTCCTGCAATGCTGTGTAAATACCTCTATTTACAGCCACTACTTTGAGCAAAATCCAAATTTACATAAATAGTTACCTGTGATTTTCCTCAAAATGGCAGTTTGTGGGCAATGGGACACTGCACATAATTTGCTGGGTGCCTGTGGATTGTCTAGTGGCTCACCCTGCATGCTGAATAGGGTCAGAAGGCTGGCGGGGGACCGGCAAGCATTGAGCAAGACAGTGGCAGTTGAATTCGGCCATCCCTAGCCTAGATGCATCTTCTGCTATGGATAAAATTGGTATCTCTATCCAGGGTCATGGATTCTTGCTGGGCTGGAGCTAGGATGTATGAGAAATTCATTTCAGTTCATTTTTGATCAAGAATTCCTGAGTTCACACCTTTCAGACTGAACACGGACTTGAACGCATCACATTTCCAAGCATGCAATGTGATTCGCAGAACACGACCCCCCCCAAAAAAGATGTGTTTGACAGGATGCCTACATTTGAAAAACATGAATGAAAAAATGTGTACTTTATGCACACGAAGATGCTTTAAACAGTGGGAGAAGGATATGTACATTTCAAAGATGTGTACAAGTGATGTGTACATTTGGGAAAAAAATATGCATGAAAATACGCTTCATACTTTGGGTAGGTCCTTTAGAGTTTTGACTGCTTCTGAGTGAAACCCAGAGCAGATTCACTGCCCCACTGACATTGGAGCCATTGGCTTCCACTGGGGGCAAGGCTATGTGAGTAGATTATAGAATGCTAGAATAGTAGAGTAGGAAGGAGCCTTTAAGGCCATCGAGTCCAACCCCCTGCTCCATGCAAGAATCCACCTTAAAGCATGCCTGACAGATGGTTGTCCAGCTGCCTCTTGGATGCCTCTAGTGTAGGAGAGCCCACGACCTCCTGTGATAATTGGTTCCATTGCTGTACTGCTCTAACTGTCAGGAAATTTTTCCTGATGTCCAGCCGGAATCTAGCTTCCTGTAACTTGAGCCCATTATTCCGTGTCCTGCACTCTGGGATGATCGAGAAGAGATCCTGGCCCTCCTCTGTGTGACAACCTTTCAAGTATCTGAAGAGTGCTATCACATTTCCCCTCAGCCTTCTCTTCTCCAGGCTAAACATGCCCAATTCTTTCAGTATCTCCTCATAGGGCTTTGTTTCCAGATCCCTGATTATCCTTGTTGCTCTCCTCTGAATCCTCTCCAGCTTGTCTGCATCCTTCTTGAAGTGTGGTGCCCAGAACTGGATGCAGTACTCAAAATGAGGCCTAACCAGTGCTGAATAGATGCAGCCACATCACACTGTTGTCTCAGAGTCAGCTGGTGATCTACAGCAATTCCAAGATATCTACATGTGTTGGCTTTTCTCGTGCAGATGTCCATGTCTATCAAGTGGATGTTGGGAGAGGCGCAAGTGCTGGAGTGAGCAATGTTGTCCTGCTGTCCCTTGATTTAGTGAGAACACTTTTACGGGAGTAACATATGAAGGTTTCTGTAGTTACCTGACCAGACTTCCTGTCCGTGAATTGAATAACATCGAGTGTGTGTACCTGAGTCTGAAGACCAGGGATAGACTAGGGATTCTGTTAGTGTACCGGCCACCCCGCTGCCTATCAGACTCCCTGGCCGAGCTCACGGAACTGATCTCGGAGCTGGTGTTGGATTCGCCCAGGCTTTTGGTCCTGGGTGACTTCAACATCCCATTCGGGACCAGTTTGTCAGGTGCAGCTCGGGAGTTCATGGCATCCATGACAAACATGGGCCTATCCCAATTGGTCTCTGGACCTACACATTCAGCAGGTCACACTCTTGATGCTGTTTTCAGTTCCGAACAGACAGATCTGTGGGCGGAGGTGCTAAATACCTCTGTGTTGTCATGGACAGACCATTTTCTGGTCAGGGTTAGTATCACGGCTACCACCCGCCCCTGCAGGGGTGGCGGACCGATTAAGATGGTCCGCCCTCGAAGGCTGATGGATCCTCTTGGATTCCAGAAAGCCTTAGAGGGTTCTATGGCTGGTATCATCGACGATCCTGTAGAAGCCCTGGTTAACAGTTGGAATCAAGATCTAACTAGGGCTATCGACACGATCGCCCCCAAACGTCCTCTCTGACCCGCTCCTAATCGGGCACCTTGGTATACTGAAGATCTCAGGGAGTTGAAGCGGGAAGGACGACAACTGGAGCGACGATGGCGGAAAACTCGACTTGTATCTGACAAGACACGACATAGAGAACATCTTCGTTCCTATGGAGTGGCAATACGTGCAGCGAAGAAAGCTTTCTTCTCTGCACGCATTGCGTCTGCAAATTCGCGTCCAGCAGAACTGTTCAGGGTGGTGAGGGGTCTAACTCAGGCACCTTCCCCCCTGAACCCGATTTTACAGCCTTCGGCAGTTCGCTGTGATGCCTTTAATTACCATTTCACAGATAAAATCTCTTGCATAAGAGCCGACTTAGACGCCATCATTATAGCAGAAGCTGACAATGGAGTGTCCAGTAACTCCGCGAGTGGAATTACACTGGATCAGTTTCAGTTGGTGAGTACTGAGGACATGGACAAGCTGCTTGGACAAGTGAGGACGACGACTTGCCCTCTCGATCCCTGTCCTTCTTGGCTTGTTGTCCAGGGAGGAGATGCAGTTCGATCACATCTACAATGTATTATTAATGCATCTCTCAGGGAGGGGAGTTTTCCAACATGTTTAAAAGAGGCGGTAGTACGGCCGCTTCTAAAAAAGCCCTCCCTGGACCCTCTGGACCTTAATAACTACAGGCCAGTATCAAATCTTCCATTTTTGGGCAAGGTGATCGAGAGGGCAGTTGCCTCCCAACTCCAAGCAGTTTTGGATGATACAGATTTTCTAGACCCATTTCAAACCGGCTTCAGGGCAGGATACGGAGTTGAGACTGCTATGGTCGCCTTAGTGGATGATCTACGCCTGAGTATTGACAGGGGGAGTGTCCCTGTTGGTACTCCTGGACCTCTCAGCGGCTTTCGATACCATCGACCATGGTATTCTTCTGGAACGCCTGAGGGGATTGGGAATCGGGGGCACTGTGCTTCAGTGGTTCTGGTCCTATCTCTCGGGCAGGTTCCAGATGGTAATGCTTGGGGATAGCTGCTCTTCAAAGAAGGAGCTGCTATGTGGTGTACCACAAGGTGCCATCCTTTCCCCAATGCTGTTTAACATTTATATGAAACCGCTGGGAGAGATCATCCGGAGGCATGGGGCGGGGTGCTATCAGTACGCTGATGACACCCAAATATATTTCTCTGTGCCTTCGACAACATCGTCAGCTAAGGATAGTGTGTCTCCTCTGAATGAATGTTTGGATGCGGTAATGGGCTGGATGAGGAAAAACAAACTGAAGCTGAATCCAGACAAGACGGAGGTGCTTGCTGTCAAAGGCCACAACCTAGGTTTGGAGGTGTGTCAACCAGTTCTGGATGGGGTTACACCCCCCCTGAAAGACTGTGTTCGCAGCTTGGGGGTACTCCTGGATCCGTCGCTCCAAATGACAGCCCAGATAGATGCGATGGCCAGGAGTGCCTACGATCAGCTTCGGCTGATACGCCAGCTGCGCCCCTTCCTAGAGTTGGAAGACCTAAAGATGGTAGTGCACTCACTGGTAACTTCGAGGCTCGACTTCTGCAATGCGCTGTACATAGGGCTACTTTTGTGCCTAGTCCGGAAACTTCAATTAGTTCAAAATATTGCAGCCAGGTTGGTCACCGGTACACCTAGGGGTGACCACATAACACCAATCTTAAAATCACTCCACTGGCTGCCCATTAGTTTCCGGGTGATGTATAAAGTGTTGGTTATTACCTTTAAAGCCCTACATGGTTTGGGTCCAGGTTACCTGCGGGATCGCCTTCTCCCGTATAATCCGCCCCGCACACTCAGGTCCTCTGGGAAGAATTTACTCCAGTCAGCCAAAACTAGGCTGACTAGTGTTACCCAGAGAACCTTCTCTTCTGCTGCTCCCAGGCTGTGGAATGGCCTGCCGGAGGAGATTCGACAAATTAGCAGTCTTCTGGAATTTAAGAAAGCCGTGAAGACTGCTCTCTTCCGGCAGGCCTATCCAGTTTAATTTTAAGATGTTTTTAATAATGTATTTGTTTTTATCTGTTTTAACGGTTTATCTATTTTATTGTTTTATATTTATATTTGGTGTTGTTCCCTTCCTCGATCTAGATGGAGAAGCGGGTTAGAAATGAAATAAATAAAATAATAAATAAATAATAAATGGGCTCTGAGGATAGATAGTTCTTACACATTGGCTGCATTCGGACAACACATTAGTCAATGGTGGGTTGAGTAGCCAACTCACAGTTGATTATTTTGTGGGTACTCCCCACACAACATATTCCTACACAACTGTGGGTGGTTGGGGCTGGCATTGAGTAGACTAATAGTCAACCCAGCGTTTTACTGACACAGCCACCGCCCCTCTCCCCACCCTCCCTCCTCCCTCAGTCCTCCCAGTTCTATCCCAGCAGCCTCTGCAAGTTGCACCACTTGTAGCAGTGTAGCAGCCGCCGCTTTGGTCGCTCTTGTCGCTTGCCTGTATGGGCTTATGTTTTAACCCACTCACCACACACCATTAACACACTCACCCTCCACACAACACTTTAAACAACTGGCTTTGAGCTAAACACTTGCAAGCCAGTTGTTTCTCTCAGTTGCTTATTTGGGCAGAATAGCATACCGCCAGTAGTTTGTGAGTGGTTTGTTACCCTCCACACAACACAATAAGCAACACAACTGATGATTGCTCCCCCCCAGTTGTTTAATGTGTTGTCCGAATTCAGCCACTGTAAAGCTAATGTAGAAGTGAAGCATGCTTCCTGCTTTAACTCAGAAAACAAACTCAAAAGCATGTTTCTTGACTTTTAAAAGTTTAGGAAAGAATATATGGCAGAATTGGAAAGGGGCAACAAGACTTTCCAAGAAGAAATGTGAGTTCACCTTCCAGCCCCATGCCGTCTTAGGCAAAGAGTGCAAGTGATTCTGGTCACTGAGAAGCTGGTGGGGAAACTTTGACCTATGAGAGGAAATCTAATGGGGTTAGTTTGGCTTGTTTTGGGGAGTGGTTAAACAAGAAGCCACTTGGATGGTTTCTACACTGCAGCAGATGGTCATTACAACTGGCAACACCACTGTCTTTTTCGACGGCATCCAAACGATGAACCTTGTCCTTATTCCCCGGCTCATTTGAAGCAACATCTGTTCCAATAAAACTTGATATCGTTTGAGTGCCTGCTGTATGTACTTTTAACGTTATGGGCTGTTTTTTCTTAGTCAAATATTATGTCCCTTAAAGCAAAGAGCCCCTGAGACAGCGAAATGCAATTCACACAAGTGACTGCTCACCTGCGAAGCCCATGAAAGCTGAGTGAGCATTTCCCTCTTCCTCTCAGTTACTCCGAGCTACATTGAATGTCTCGGCATCAGCGAGTCTGGCCATTGCCGTAAAAAGAGAGTTCCGTAACCAGCTTTTGAATCACAAGTAAAAGGTTGTTTTTCTGCAGAGCCGGTTGGCCACATCAGTAATGTAGGAAGAGTGAAGATAACAGGGCTTCCTACTTCTGGCCATGGGAGGTGTGGGACTAGATGAAAAATGGACAACAAAGACCATCTAATATTTTGACAGTTCCTTTAATGACATTCAAGTATATAATGTTTTCTTTTCAATATGAAATAACTTGGCTTCCCCCCTCCCCAAAGATGGTTAATGGACAGCCTTTTCTTGTGAAAGCTTGTTCATTTCCTCATCTCTTAGCAAACTGCTTGTCTTGACAAGGGCAGGAATCACACTGTGAAAAATACCATAGATTGACTTCGAGTGGAAGTTGTCACTCGAAAAGCAGCAAATATTTCCACCCCTGAGGGGGGTCCTGTCACATGAGCTGAACTGTTTTAGGAGAAATCCACCCACCAACACACACTTTGTCTCTGACCTAGTTTCAGTTAGGACTGCTTGAGGAATTTGATATTTGCAAATTCCTATACAAAAAGACCTCACAGACTAATGTGGGGATTCACATCTGCTTGTCCACCAGATCTTGAACTTTTCTGAACGCTGAGACACAGATATTGACAGTTCTGATACATTTCAAATATGTATTTGGGACATTTAAAGAGTATTAAAATGTGTAATTAAAGATATGTATTGGGAAGTTTGAAAATGTTTGCAGTTTAATGTAGAAATGGAATTATAGTTAAACAATGACAATTTAGGGGTGGCCAAAATCAGCGAGCACTTGCCCTGCAAATGCTGCAGGCCACCTCCCATGAGCCAGGCCACATGACCCCTGCTGAGTGCTCGCAAGCGCTTGGCAGCTGCCCACCCTAACTTCTAGCCCATTCCCCTCACTGTGTTAACGACAACTGCCATTAATCCAGCAGGGGATATGTGCGATTTCCGGAGCCTCCGGAAATTGCACGTCCCCCCTTCCCACAGCAATGAGGGAGTTAAAACCATTAGCATGGAAAGGGGGAATGCGAACTTTCCAGAGCCTCTGAAATTCATACGTCCCACCAACGTGCCAATGAGGGGCGTAGAGAACCTATTAACGCAAGGGTAAAGTTTACCCTTGCGTTAATAGGGCCTTTAAGGCCCTAGTTTGTGGTGGTGGTGAAACGCACATGTTCTGGAGGCTCCGAGCTACAGAGCACATTCCCCTCGCTATGTTAATGGCGGCAGCCATAAATGTAGTGGGGGAAAGGACTGGAAGCCAGGGTGGAACTGCACCCATATGCCCACAGAGGAGCTCGTGAGCGCTCAGGTGCAGATCTGCACTCACACCAGAGTGCATCTGACTGGGTCCCACGAGGGCAGGGAGTCCACTGCCCTCACAGAAGGTCCGCTGCCCTTGCAGACCCAGTCAGATGCTTGTACCATCCCTACAACAATGACAACAACCATGCATTCATAGCATAGATCTGAAATAGACAGATTTGTCCATCCCTAGTGATGTCCCTAGACTGTATAAAGTACACATTGAGTTGCCTCCTTCCCCAGGTTTTCCCACTGGTAAACCCTTTATGTCCCCAAAGTTTTAACACCAAAGAGCTAATTGTATGCTGTTAAATAATTGCCATTGCTCCAGCCCTAAAATAAAATGATATAAACCCCTCCATCTGGCAGTATGAAAGTCCTGAAAACAACCACCACCCAACATCAAAACACAGGCAAGCCCATGCTGCTAAACAATTACTTCCATGACAATTTTGCATCTAATCACCCAATGATTTATTATCCCCTAAACACTTCAACAGGCCAATTAAGCAACGCCTCTTCAGTCTAGATTTCATTGCTTTTGGCAAGGACGGAGACCGGCTTGGAACTGTTCAGTCAGAGGAGGCAGGACTATGGGGTCTATCCCGTGAGAGGGATGAGAGGGATAGGGCCCATCCCATGCAATGGACTAAAAAGGGCACGTTTTCATAAGAGCCCCCCCCCCCCCAAATCCCAGAGAACAATGGGGAGAAGAACCTTGCTTTTTAGAAAGGTGTTTGGATGGTAATTGTTTTTAGCAATTTAGCAGTCTCTGATTATATATATATATATATATATATATATATATATATATATATATTGTTGCTACATTTTGCTGTAGTTTGCTGTTGTGTTCTATTAATCATTCTTATTATTCATTCTTATTCATTCTGCCTTTTGACTGCTTTTCACGTTTTGCTGTCAATGTATGAGTTATTTTTTAAATGGGTGGTTTAGTGTCAACTCTATCGTTAGCTGCCTTGCGCACTTCTGAGGAAAGTTGGGGAATAAATGTTTTAACAGAACCAAACAAACAATGAAATGGGCCTGTCAAAGGCACTGTGAGTCCCCTGCATTTGTGGGCACCCTGGCTTCCTGGGCCTCATCTGCCTAACCACAGGCAGTATTTGCTTTCCTACTATTGGGTTGAAGGAAGAGAGATGCTCTCCCTCCTAGCTTTGCCCTCAAATAATTATCAATTATTGCATTTATATTCCACCTTTTTTCCTCAAAGGAAACCAAGGGGCATACACAATCCTCCTCTACTCCATTCTGTCCTCACAACAACCCTGTGAGGTAGGCTGAGCTGAGCGTCTGTGACTGGCCCAAAGTCACCCACTGAGCTTCCATGGCTGAGTGGGGACTAGAACTCCCAGTCCAATGCTCTAGCCACTACACTACACTAGCTCACATAGGGTTCAGTCTCAGGGAGGGGTGGGCTTCAATGTGCACCCATGGTCCTCCTCCCCTCTAGGGTTAAACTTTGCTCAGCTGCTTGATTCACCCCTCAGCCTGTCACCTTGCCCACCTGTAAAAGGGCAAGTGATGTAAGATATTGTGGTCTTCTTGGCTCTGGCCTTGTGTCGCTATGGCAATTTCCCCTTCTTCTCCTGCCTCTGGAGTTTGTGGGGGTGCCTTTGACATTGTCAATCTCTGTCAACATGGGAACAGGGGTGATCCTGCTTATTTATTTATTTATTTATGTATTTTATTCCATTTATATACTGCTAGGCTGACCATATGAAAAGGAGGACAGGGCTCATGTAACTTTAACAGTTGTAGAGCAAAGGGAATTTCAGCCACTGTCATTTCTATGCAATTAGTCCCTGGTGAAATTTCCTCTTCATCACAACAGTTAAAGTTGCAGGAGCTATACTAGAGTGACCATATACAAAAGAAGGCAGGGCCCCTGCAACTTTAACAGTTGTGATGAAGAGGGAGTACCACCAGGAACTAATTGCATACAAATGACACTGGCTGAAATTCCCTTTTCTGTACAACTGTTAAAGTTACATGAACTCTGTCCTCCTTTTCATTTGGTCAGCCTATATACTGCCCCATAGCAGAAGCTCTCTGGATGGTTTACAAAAATTAAAAACATTGAACATGAAAAACACCGATATACAAAATTTAAAACCATAAAGCATAAAAACAAGTTATAATTACAATATCCTTTAAAACAACAATTCTGGGTCTTATGGTGGAAGGCACAACACCCCATTTGCTTAAAACAACAACACAGAAAACAAAAGAGTGGGGAACTGTGCTGTATTGATAATATAAGGCAGGGGTGGGCAATTTGTGGCCTTCTGGGTTTTTGGCCTATAACTCCCATCAACACTCACCATTGGTTATACTGTCTAGGACTGATGGGAGCTGAAGGCCAAAGCTTTTGGAGGGCCTCAAGTTGCCCACCTGTGACATAGATCCATGCAAATCTAAGTAGAGCTGAGCAGGAACAGGAATTGACTTTGCAAACTGAATTTTATGTCTTGAAATGGGACACACTCTTTTAGGGTGACCAGATAAAATCCAGGTCAGGGCTCATGTAACTTTAACAGATGTAGAGAAAAGGGAATTTCAGCCAGTTTCATTTGTATGCAATTCGTTCCGGGTGATATTCCCTCTTCATCACAACAGTTAAAGTTGCAGGGGCCCTGCCTTCTTTTGTATATGGTCACTCTAGTATAGTGCCTGCACCTTTAACTGTTGTGATGAAGAGGGAATTTCACCAGGAACTAATTGCATACAAATGACTCTGGCTGAAATTCCCTTTTCTCTACAACTGTTAAAGTTACATGAGCCCTGACCTGGATTTTATCTGGTCACCCTACTCTCTTTGGTTCCTTTTGCTGCCCTCTGCTGAAAAGGTTCACTGCTCTTTGAAATCTACTTGCTTATGGGGTTTTCTTTCTGGATTGGACCTGAACATGATATTGCATGATGTCATCTATCCGTATTTCATAGCCTGACCTTCTTCTGGAAAGTGTCATTCCATGTGATGTTGCAAAATGCTTTGTGAGTTCTTGAGATCCAGAATGTGATCCCCTTCCACCAACCATTCAGACTGAGATCAAAGTATTTGGCTTCAGTTTTCCTCGGGTATGTTGTCTAATTCGAAACACAAAGACCCAAATGACACCTGAGCAGCAGAAAGGGGATGCAAACTTGAGACAGCTATGGAAAAATGGGTACAAATTTCATTTGTTCTCCCCCTCCACCCCCAACATGCTAAATTTGAATCTTTGGCACAGCCCTATAGTTAGGGTGACCATATGAAAAGGAGGACAGAGCTCCTGAATCTTTAATTTCAGCAGGTGTCATTTGTATGCATGCAGCACCTGGTGAAATTCCCTCTTCATCACAACAATTAAAGCTTCCCTCTTTTATATCTGGTCACTCTAGTATAGCTCCTGCAGCTTTAACTGTTGTGATGAAGAGGGAATTTCACCAGGTGCTGCATGCATACAAATGACACTGGCTGAAATTCCCTTTTCTGTTCAACTGTTAAAGATATAGGATCCCACTCCTCCTTTTCATATGGTCACCCTAGTTAAGCACCATTAAGGTTATGGATTTCATCAAGAGGGTTAATCATATGCTCATAGTTACTATGAGACATAAAGGGGTGGGGTGTCATGGCAAATTATTTTAAGATGTTCTGCCTAGATTGGATTTCATTTGGAAAGGTAGCTTAGAAATATTTACACAAAGAAAGAAAATAAATTAAAATGTACTACTTCTTCAGGTTACTTTTCAGTGTATCCAAGAAAGGGCATTTGGCATTCACTGCATTTGACTCCTTCCTGCTGATATTTCTTTGCACATATCTGACTTCTGAAATGGCATCCCTGTAGGGTCTCAGGCCAGGTCTCCCCATGCAATAGGATGAGGTGGCAAGAAGGGATATAGCTCAGGGGTGGAGCACATGTTTTGTATGCAGAAGGTCCCACACATTTCCAGGTAGGGTTGGTGTATTTAGTTTGAGGTTTGGATATTATGGGGTTGTGTGTGTGTATTATGGGGTTGTGTGTGTGTATGTGTGTGCTGGTCCTTTTCAGCAAAAAAGTAAATAGTTTGGAGGTCAAAAGTTTAGTTAGATTATAGAGCCAGGAAGTTTTCTCTGGAAGATGAAGGTTTCCAATAGGTTTAACTGAAGGTCAGAGGAAGAAAGGGGAAATTTTTTTTGCAGAAGGTTCAAGGAAGAGAAATTTCAGTGGCAAAAGTGAACAAGGAAGTACCCTCCTGATTGGCTGGAGTTGGAGGAGGGAAGACAACCCATTTTTAAAAACAGAAACCTAAAGTAGAAACAGAAAGTCAGAGGGACAGAAAGAAGATGGAAAGAAACATAGAGCCCTAGAAGAAAGAAAAAGTCAGGCTTGATACTTCTGGGAAACTGCTTGAGAGAGTCCTGGACCTTTGGCAGTAAGATATTACTTGAATAAGGGACATGGATGAAATAAGGACACAGTCTAGTTAGGTTAGCTGGATGCATATATTCCTGGTTGTTTGATTATCCTATTGTTCATATGAGGGTTTATGTGTGTTGTGTATGTCTGTGTGTATCTGTCCAGATGTTATTCCCCCCACCCCCATAACACTTTTCTTCAGTTAAAAACAAAATGCTAATTGAAATGTTGTGATCTCTTTTCTTTTGGGTTAACTTCCTATATGCTTAAAAACCAGCCCCCATACTACATAAAAGTAGGCATCCTAGGGCTGCTTTAGTGAAGGCAGCCGGGGGGGGGGATCTCATCTGGTGGCTGTGGAAAAGGCCACAGGATTGGAAGAACTCAGAGGAGTGGGGTACACTCATTTGCCTGTATTACCTTCCACTTTTGAAAAATTGAGCTGTTGGTCCATCACAGCTGGAAAATCTGCATTCTGAAGCCTTGGACTGCAGCTGCCATTCAGTGGCCCTTTCTACACCATAGCAGTGTAGAGGGCGGGAGGGTGATCCCGGAAATACCTAATACACACCATCGGTGCACAGGGACCAGCCGGGGGCCATCCCAGGCAAACAGCCTGGTACAGAAATGGCCAGTATGTCAGGAATATCAGTGTGCTGACAATTACTGGGATAGATGGGTCAATCATCCGAAAATGGAAAAGGCAACTTCCTATGTTTCTAACATTGATGTGGTAGAATGGATTGTACAGGCTGCAGACGAGTCATGCTGCTTCATCACATGCAAAACTTTCTGCAATGAAAATGATCTAGCACATTGGGAAGGAAGAATCTAACCCTGCTCACTTCCTGCTGTGCTAGTTTCCTTTTTGTAGGGAGATCTTCCCTAGAAGGAATCAGCATTCAAAAATGAAATGTCCCATTGAAAACGCTGCTTCTCTCTCTTTCCCATAGGAGACTCATTTGATGAATGAATTCTGCAATCTCAATATGTTCTGTGTTTACCCTGAAGTTGCTGAACTTTCTTTCTCTGGAGGGTGATTATAATTTTAGAGGTGGCTTGTTAAAACATTTCTGTCTTGGCAGGCTTTGGTACCTTAGATTTTTATTTTTAATATGGACTGTGCTCTATTATTATTATTATTATTAATAATAATAATAATAACTAGTGTAAAGCCTGTGTCGCCACGGGTGCTAGTAGTCTGAGAATGATAGGATGCAAATATGTATGACCGTTTCCCATATCACTAGAACAACTTTACATGGGATTACTGATGTAATTTTTTAAAATGAACTGACTTATTAAACTTAAGATAAACATTTAAAATAATCTACTATAATAACTCTGGGAAGACAACAATAAGAATAAATGAACATTAGCATAAATTTGCCTGGTATTCACTAGTACTGAATTAGCTTAATTGGTGTGATACACAAAACTGGTGCAAAACAACGCTGAAAACGAAACAAAAATGAGCAAAAGCTGTCTGGAACCCAAATAAACTGGCAAAGTTGGGGAAAAAAGATGTGCTTTCATTTTTCATTTCTTTCAGTTTGAGGTTGACACATAATATAAGATCAGGCACTGTTTTGTACATTCATTGAACATTTCTTTAAATTTCAGGTTGAAAACACATGAGTTCAGATCAGACGCTGTTTGGCGTGGTGCAAATAAACTGGTCTGGTACTGAGCCATAGAGCAATAGGAGACTGCTTGGCATGGAGCGAACAGAAAATGGAGGCTGGTGGTTCTGATTTCAGTGGTGCTGTGAATTCGATCTGGGTCAGAACCAGCCAGAACTCTAAAGGAGCTATCCAAGGTTCTGAAACCTATCTCCAAAATATGTTGAGCACCTTGGATAACTCCTGTCAAGTTCTGGCTGGTTCTGACCAAAACCCAGAATTGATTCACAGCCCCACCGATTGGAGCCTCCCGTCTTTACTCCAAATAAACATTTTGTTTTGCTATTAAAGCTCGAGCTTTGAACTTTTTTGAAGTTTCAAAATTTCCTGCATGTCTACACTGCTCAAACTTCAATTTTTTTTTAAAAAAAAGTGAGGAAAATCTGTCTGTTGGAACTCTAGAAATAAGTTACACTTATGTATTCTTGTATAGATAATATAATAATCATAATATTTTTATATTGTCATTCAAGAAAATTCAGAGCTGTTTACAAAATAAAATGATAGAAAACATTCAATAAGACTGGCAAGTCCAATAAATAAATCAGACAGAGCAATGTATGGCTTTAATGTTTCGTGTGTGTGTGTGTTTTAAATTGTACATCACTTTGTGCAGGTTAGGAATATTGCAACCTCATCTGTAAGTTACTGGAAAGGGCAAGTATTTGAGTTAGTTAGTTTATGGGAATTTTGATCACAGCTATAGCTTACAGTGAGGTTTCCTATGATTTCTTCCTTTTGCTCATTCCCTCCCCCCACTCTTTGATTTCCACCATTGCTGGGAGCAGGTATTTTTGCTTTCTCACTTTGGCCTGTGTAACAGGATACAAAATGTACTCTACACTGTGCCTGCATTGTATATGCAAAAATATTTTGTGAGTAAAACTGCTATCTTTCTTTCACTGAAGAAAGATGTAATCTTCTTTTATTGTGCTAAGATGGCTTGTTTAAATGTGCGACTGGTAAACACTCATTCTGTTTGCCTTTTTTTTCCCCTTTGCTAACTGCCTTTCTAACAGGAGGCATCGTTACTAAATAATCCCATCAATTCATTCCGATAGAAAAGTGATTTATAAAACAAAGCAAATAAATGCTCGTCATGATTGGTGTTGGTTCCACTTACCTTCAAATAACAATTCAATTGACGTTAACCCTCTCCTCAAGTTTGTGCCTGATGAACAATGAATTGCAGTACACTTGGCAACTGGGCAATTCCACAAAATAATGCAGAGTTGTATAATCTTTCTGGTTGTATGTTTCTTTATGAATTCCCTTTCCACTTTTGCCATGTCGACGAAAAAACATTGCTGCACAAGCTGTGTGCCATGAATGCTGGCAGACGAGGGAAAAGAGAGGATATAGTGGGCTGTTAATCAAATAATAGGATCTGCCGGTAGCTGCAGCAGATAAGAATCTTTGACTGAGGCAACAATCCAGAGTCAGTTCAATTTCTGTTTCAGTTCATAGGTGGTGGAATACAGAAATGTTAAAGAAACAGGGCACAAGTAAGTTGTAGGAAACACCTTCCTACCCTTCTGTGTCTGGCTTTGCACATAATGTTCAATACTCCTATTTACAAAAGAGGTGATGACATACTGCGTGGAGTACAATGGAAAGCAGCTGTAGCTCAGTGCTAGAGAGAACCTGAGTTGCATGCAGAAGGTCCCTGGTTCAATCGGTGGCATTCCCAGGTAGGGCTGGGAATGATCCCTGTCTGAAAACCTGGAGAGCTGCTGCCAATCAGTGCAGACCAAGGGTGGTCAACGTCCCGAATCCTGTGGACCATTTTCACCCCTGGATCCCCAACACAGTCCACAGTCTTCAGGGTAGGGATTATGCAAGAGTCCAGGAAGGGGGTAGAGTCTGGCAAACGGCCCCCTGCTCAGCCTCCCAGACCCCATTCATCAAGCTGCCATGCTTATCCGACGCTGCTCACTGAGCTGCCATGCCTGTAAAGTTGCACAAAGGGGTCCTTGATGGCCGCCATTTACGCAACATAATATTTACAAGAAAACATTTTTTTCACAAAATGGTGGTTCACTGTGCGGTCAAACAGCTGCTGGGTACCCAAGGAGCGTTTGGCGGTTATTCCAAGGAGCCAAATGGCGGCGGTGGCTTAGCGAGCACCTGGCAACATGGATATAGGTGAGCCCATCCATCCCTACTTTGGGGTCCCATACAGTCCATGGGGCACTCCCCACCCATGGCCAAAATTGCCAATTGAAGGTCATAATTCAGTGGCAAAGTGCTCCATAGCGCTACACACAGTGCTACCAGGGTTCAATTTAGCTTGCTTTCATGAACTGCCCAGAGAGCTTCAGCTATTGGGCAATATAGAAATGCAATAAAGAAATAACAAATTTAACCCTTTTGGCATTCCATAGTAGCTATGGAGTGCCCAAAGGGTCAAATTTAGCTTGCGTACTAGCTAAATTTGGTTCTTTGGCTGTTCTGTAGCTGTTATGGTCACAATTTTTTTTTAAAAAAATGGGGGAGGGCACCAGGGGCTGGTGAGGAAGGGCATGGGCTACATGATGCTAACCCCTGGGGTGGACAATACTGATCTAGGTGGACCAATGTTCTGACTTGATTATAAAGAAACTTATGTACTATGCCCCTGTAATCAACTATTTGATTAGCACCCTGGTATATTTCTCCTGGAGCAGTCTCTTTTTTCCTTACTCTAAGTCTTTCCAACATGACCTCTTAGGGCCACATTAAATGAAAAATGTAGAAATCATGGGTTCCTACTTCCCCTCATACACTATTGTGAGAATGGAGTAGGGAAGTACACTTTTTTGTAGGGGAAAGTATCTCAAAAGTCATCATCCTTAAAATATATACAGATGAGAAGAAATGGTTCATGTCTTTGTTAAGTTATTATTATACACAGGGTTTTATTCTGTGTGAATGTCATAATTTCATGTATGTATAAACCAGATTCAGATTGGGATGGAGATGGCGAGAGAGAGAGAACATTTAATTATAATGTGAGATATGCCATCACAAATGTTTCCTGCATTTCTTCAAATGGTTTCTTAACTATTTATGCTGCTCCAGAAATGATTTGCCTGCTGTTTCATGGCTTTCTCGAGCAGCATTCTCTTTCCTTTTTACTAATCAAAGATATGCAAACAAAACTGATTCAGATATTCATATTTTTTAGCTTTCTTATAGGCACCACGTTCTTATCTGCAACATATTAACCAAAGTTTAAAATGCCACATGGAGGCATTCTTGATTTAAAATGAAGTGTGTTCTAGTTATCTTTATTTGCATGGTCATCTGTTAAATTTAAAAAAGTTGATTTAAAAACAAACAAACATCATGGTAGAGATACTGCTACTACTATTAATAACAATAACCTGTACATTTTGCAACTAGGCTATAGTCCTCAAACTTTGGCATAGGACTATGCTTGAGGTGGGAATATGTGGCTCTTCAGATGTTTTTGGACTGCATCTCCCATAATCCCTCACTACTGGCTATGCTGGCTAGGGATGATGGGAGTTGCTGGTTAGCCACTGTGTGAACAGAGTGCTGGACTAGATGGACCCTTGGTTTGATGTAGCATGGCTCTTAAGTTCCTAAGAACATTTAGAACATTACATATTCCCCATCCCTGGATTACACTGAGCTCAGAGGGTGGGGGAGGGGAGGGTTCAGCATTTTGGATAGCGTCCTTAGAATTCTGACTGGTTCTGGCTGAAACCCACAGCAGATTCACTGTCCTCCCGACAAAGGAGCCACCAGCCTCCACTGCTATAATGTCTTATTTAGGTTGGGGTGGGGGCAGAGGAACGATCAGAAGGCTGGAAATCCATATTGGCATTTTGGTCCATTAATCACTCTTCATACTCCTTTGCATCTAACATTTCTGTTATAACATGAAAAAGACGCAGTACTATAGATTCAAAAAGAAGAAGGCATCTACCTTTTATTCATTTGATTATTTCAGCAGCGGAGGCAGCCTGGCTAATTCCACTTCTTTCATCTTCACACCTTGCTGCAGAGATTGATGTTAACATATGAAAATGAATACATATTAAGTAGGCTAGAATTGACTACTGTTGTTTAGAATAGAAGAAATACATGGAAATGTTATTCTTATTAAATTTGTGCCAGCTCATATCGTGAATATTCCCCAGGCCATCTCCAGCACAGTGAAAAAGAATATATATATATATATATATATATATATATATATATATATTAGAATTTCTCTTGCGACTGAACAAAAGCAGATATTACCAATTCATGACATCTACCTTTATTCAGGCTCTCTTCTATTCATATTTAACAAGCTAAGAGTGTACATCATATGAAGAGCCAATCTGATATTAGAGGGAAGTTTAATGTCATTCTAGACTATTGTTCCACTCCAAAATGACTTTCTTAGATGGTATTACATCTTCACTTTATTTCACTGTTGTAGCTCAGTGTAATCTGGCATCTTGATTTCTTATTTAAATATGAACTAAGCCACCCCTACAAATTATTTCGGAGACAGAATAGGTACTCAGTCAGAATTTAGGGAGTAGAGAGTGGGATTCACAAGAAGAATGGTACAGAACAGGGATAGGGAACATGATGCCCATGGGCACTAATGTACCCCTGACAGTTTTCTTGGTGTCTCTCACTTTTATTTCCAATGAATACATTTTATTACTGACAGCAGAGATTGCTGTGAAATAGGCTTCTGATGTTGCTGAAAACTGTGGTTCCAAAGAAGTTGTTTAGTGTGTTCGGGCTCAGATACCATCTGTGCCTTGAACTCAGAGCCGATCTACACGCTAGGTTTTTAACATTTTATAAGGGTTATGAAAACTTAGGCTGACCATATGAAAAGGAGGGCAGGGCTCCTGTAACTTTAACAGTTGTAGAGAAAAGGGCATTTCAGCCAAAGTCATTTGTATGCAATTAGTTCCTGGTGAAATTCCCTCTTCATCACAACAGTTGAAGTTGCAGGGGCCCTGCCTTCTTTTGTATATGGTCACTCTAGTATAGTGCCTGCACCTTTAATAGTTGTGATGAAGAGGGAATTTCATCAGGAACTAATTGCATACAAATGACACTGGCTGAAATTCCCTTTTCTCTACAACTGTTAAAGTTACAGGAGCCCTGTCCTCCTTTTCAGATGGTCAGCCTATGAAAACTCTTTGGCCACATGATGCACTCCCTTTAATGATGTATACCTGAGGTTTTTTAAAACTCACTTCAGCTATATACAACGGTTTCACTTTTAATAAATCGTTTTAAGTAAAATAATGTGTCCTTCCTTACCGTTTGTGATTCATGGGGGCAGTGCTTCGTTTACTGGTGCCCAAATGCTTAGCAGTTGATTGGTGGGGAAGAAAGAGGGGCTAAGGAGGAAGTGGGCGAATGAACTACTACACCCACAATTCTTAGCCCTATGCTCATTGAAAGCTAGGGAATGACAGAGGAACTAAGGAGGAAGTGGGTGACTGAACTACAAAGCCCACAATGCCTTCCCCTAAACTCATTGTAAAAACTAAACAGAAAGAGACAGGGCAGAAGAGTGTGTGACCGCATACACCACTTTAAAGACTGAAGAATTTTTCTCCTGTAACGTGAGTACTCAGTAATGTGGTGCTGTCCCAAGCAGTTTCTCAAATATCTAGATGTGTCCCTGGTAAAGAAAGAATCCATTGGTTTTACTCTTATTATATCAGATGGGAGCAAGAGTTAAATAAGGTGCTCTAAAGTGTCATTTTACTGCCTTTTCAGTTAATGATAGTAGTTATAAAGCCACTATCATGTGACCATGGCCACTGCTGTCACCTGATCAGGCTGGGCAGACACCTGGGGAGCATGGATGCTGAAGGGCCTAGAGATGTCCCCTGTATGTTCAAGGCAGGGTTGTGCATTTCACCACAATCCCTTGCAGTTTACCTGTACCCCTATTTACCCCCAGCTGTCACAACACTGGCCCTGTTCAGACGACACGCTATGCCATGGTAGTTAAGCATTTTGAGCTAAGCATGATGGCTTAGTGTGTCGTGTGAACCATTTCTAACCATGGTGGCTACATAACCATGGTTTAAACATACTCACTAACCATTTGCTGCAAAAGGGTTAGCATAGGGTGACCAGATAAAATCCAGGTCAGGGCTCATGTAACTTTAACAGTTGTAGAGACATTGGAATTTCAGCCAGTGTCATTTGTATGCAATTAGTTCCTGGTGATATTCCCTCTTCATCACAACAGTTAAAATTGCAGGGGCCCTGCCTTCTTTTGTATATGGTCACTCTAGTATAGTGCTTGCACCTTTAACTGTTGTGATGAAGAGGGAATTGCACCAGGAACTAATTGCAAACAAATGACACTGGCTGAAATTCCCTTTTCTCTACAACTGTTAAAGTTACATGAGCCCTGACCTGGATTTTATCTGGTCACCCTAGGTTAGCAGCCTAACCACGGCTTAGCATGTTGTCTGAACAGGCCCACAGAGATGCAAAGGGAGTCATCTCAATGCACCCTGTTTCCTGATTCTGCTGGGAAACAGGGCAAACAAAGATGACTCTCCTCATAAATCTTGTCTCCCTGCGAAACCAGGAGTGTTGTGGGGGGGGGGGAGTGTGTGAAGGGAGTAGGCCCTGTGTGCCTTGTTTCCCGGTAAGATTGGTGAGATGGGGTGGAGGCTTCAACCTCTCCTGCCCCAATCCCAGTGATACTTGCATTTTAAGTTTTATACTTTCAATTGTACTTTATGGTTTAAATTGTTGTGAACCACCCAGAGAGCTTCAGCTATTGGGAGGTATAGAAAGGCAACAATAAATATTGTTTTATTGGTGTTTTATTGGTATTTTAATGATGTACTGGTTTTGTCTGCTTTTAAGCAGTTTTTGTATCTTGTGTTTGGTGTTGTTCCCCACCTCGATCCGTTGGGAGAGGCAGGTGATAAATAATATATTATTATTATTATTATTATTATTATTATTATTATTATTATATCACTGGGACGGGGATGAGCTTGAATCCTCGTTCCCTCTACAACAGTGAGATGTGTGTGCTTGAGCGTGTGCATGTGTCTGGCCCCTGGCTATCCACCTAATGCTACATGTGCCCTCTGGGGCCGTACATGTTTTCCACACCTGCTTTAAGGAAAGATGGGCATGGCATTTGCACTGGTGGCCTCTGCCAGCCAGATCAACATCTTAAACAAGTTCACAACTGCTTGGCAATATTAGACTTTCCTTTCCTTTTTTAAAGCTGTTTTTGCTTCCATTCCTTAGTGAGAGCTTTTCTTGCCCCCTCTCTACAACTGCTGTGTTGCCATACTAATTCTCCCCCTTGGGTTTGTTCTCACTGGGTGATAGGAATGATTTCTGAGCAAATCAATTTGTACAGAAGACCTGTCTTATTCAATCTCTCAGGAGAGGAATTGGGTATGATCACGAGTCAGGCTTCTCCTAGACCTCCATTAGTCAGATACAAGATGAACAAATTGTTGAGATATTGGCAGCCAACAGCTAACTACTATTTTGGGTGGTACCCTATGGATAGCAGCCCTGATCCATTCTACTTCTGCTGGTTTGGTGCTGCTCAGAATACTCATTGTTCTTTTGGCTTATTCATTTTGTTTTCTAAAGTGTCTTGCAATGTCTGTTTCATACCTGAGTTTTCTTGAACTAATCATATTAGTAATTGAGGTGGGGGGGCAATAAGATTTGCAAGGAAAAAAAATCCTTTTTCAGGCCAGAGCTCTCTTGGCAATAGTAGGTCCTCTGTAAAATGAATAACCATCATCATAACCATCATCACTATGATAAACTTTACAAGATAACAGCTATCCGACAGTGATGACAGTTTAGAGATGCCATATAAGAAATCTTATGAATGTGATCTTCTTGACCTTTCATTTTCAGCTGATATTAAGCTACATAATTCTGCCTTGGATGAGGAGCCTGACACCACAAACCCAAATTTTTATTTTGAAGTGCTGTGCAGAGAAATCAGATCAGACCTAGAGCAGATATAGTTTTAAAATTCCTAATGGATAATGGGACATTAGTTAAGAGAAAACAGAAAGAGATCCAACGTTAAGAATTTAAGAGCCCTCCTGGATCCATCGGGTCTAGCATCCTGCTTCCAACAGTGGTCAGCCAGATGCCCTTTCGAAGCTCACAGCCTGTTGGTTGTTGTCCCTAATTTCTGGTGTTAAGAGGTACATTCCCCTGAACTTGGAGGTTCTAAATAATTAGCTATCAGGGCTAATAGGTGTTGACAGACCAATCCTATATATAATTCTCTTTTAAAGAAGCCAATGACCATCACCTCATCTAAGGTTTATGTAGATGTTGTGTTCAGCATTGATATGCATGTATTTGAACTCAACATAACTTCTGAAGAGCCCGTGTATGAACAATGTGTATGTGCCCTAGGCTCTCTACCTATGGTTGGGGACTGACATGGAAGGCTTAGAGAACATACCAACCAGGAAGCTAACGAGGGCTTGATTGTCTCTCTTAAGCAAGAACAGAACAACATGAAACTCCATATAGGGTTAGGGTTTAGGGTTAGGGTAACCACCAGCTCAGATCCCATCAGGTGATACTTGAAGTTGGGATTTTTTTTGTTCCCAACATGAAATCAATTTCAATCAGTGACCTTAAATGCTGGCACTTTGAGTGAGAAGCTAAAACATTTTTCTCCATCCACTCTTCATACCATTCATTCTAGCTGATGTGAGTTGCCCCTCCATCTCCTTCCTATTCGGAGCTGGGGGGGGGGACTTTAATTTGGCTTTACTTCAAAAGCCCATCCTTCTTCCACCAGATGGCAGCCTTCTCTCATTTCTTCAAGGAGCAAGGAGAAGCGTGGGGAATATATGACTCTTCTTCACTTGAAGCCTGGTGGCTTTGATCGGCCTCTACCACCCTGTGCTTCAAATAAACATTAAAATGTTAATCCAAGCATCCATTTCTTTTCAGATAATAAAGAAAAATGAACGATAAACAACAGCTGTTTTTGAAGACTCTGGGTGTTGTTGTTGTTTTGTTGTTTTTTTAAAGCCTGAGGCTCTTGTCAAGCTTCGTTTCTCGTCTGTTGCCATCTCTACAAAGTGGATATTCAATCAGATAAAATGAAAACCTAAATCTCATTTTTATATGTTTAACACTTGGTTCGCGTGAAGCCCTTCGCTCTGAGGACCCCATGATATCAGTCTGCTTGAAAAATGCTCAGGTGATGAAATTCCAATAGGAACTTCGGAAACCGCTTCGTACCGAATCAGACACTTTGGTCCATCTAGTTCAGAATTTGTCGACAGAGATGCTGCTGCAACCCCCCAAATCCAGATTTGGCATGACATATTCCCCATGTATCAGATTCAGGAACAGGATGACTTTTTTATATTATTAGGTTTTTCTGATCCCTATTTCATAAGCTAAACATGGCATTATACTGTAAGCTCCTTCATTGGTTATTGAGATAACCCAACACCACACCATCTGTTTTTACATCACCTGTTTCTCCTGCTTTTTGCTTATTCCTATCCTGTTAAAACCTGTCATGATCCTGTGATGACTGATGGCACCTGGTCTTGTAAATCTCCCCATTGCTGTCCTGCTGTGGGTCTCTTGTTTCCCAGAAGCCTTTTCCTCTGTGCTCATTCTCAGCTATTTTAGAACAACAAAGTCATGACCATGTCTAGTTTTCTTGCTGGCAACCAGATTTTACCTCCATTTAGAGCAAACTGCTTCTGTTTAGATGCATGCCTACAGAAGGTCACCTTAGCTCAAACTTAGTCAGAGTTCCCTCATCTCAAAGCAGACCCTTATTGTTGGGCTCTATAGCCTTTGTAAAGCTGTTGTTTTCCTATATATGGCCTACTTGTTCAGTCCTTTGTTAGACCTGGAAACTCTCTGCTAAGATGTTTGCCTGGCCCCCTCACAGGGAAGATAGGAAGCTGACTTTCACCAAGTCAGACCTTTGTTCCTTCTCACTCATTACTGCCTATACTAGGGAAAGCTGAAGGGACAAATAAACTGTATGTAATTGGCTCTGTATATATGAACACAGATGCTGCTTTTGTAGGATCCCTATGTGGATAGTGTCATTATATAATTTTATCACTAGATGGCACTGGACTGACTCAGGAGTTTCATGTTGTTCTGTTCTTGTTTAAGAGAGACAATCAAGTCCTTGCCTAGCTTCCTGGTTGGTATGTTCCCCAAACATCTGGAGGGCACCAGAATGGGGAAGGCGCATCTACACTGACTGGCCATGGATCTCCAGGGTTTCAAAGGTGGGGTATTTCCCTTGTCTTCCTGAAGATGCTAAGGACTGAACCCAGGCTCTTTTACATATACAAGATGGGGGACACCTGCAGGAAATACACTCCCCCAAAAGGTTCACCTAACAGCGACCATAGTTCCATTATTATTATTATTATTCTTATTATTATTGTTGTTGTTGTTATTATTATTATTCTTATTATTTTCCTGAGCATTTTTAGGTGCAATTTTGAATCCTACTGAATGTTTTGTGCTACTTTTATGATTTTGTGGCATATATAGGCAACCCATTTTAATTGTGTGATTCTTTTTGTTAGCCACGTAGGGAATATATCTAAAGAGCAAACTAAATAGACATAACTTTAAAAAACAGGCAGAGAAAGCATTTGCACTGCCACTGAGTCATGGCTCTCCCTCTCCTGCTTTTCCACCACACTGTAAAAACTTTTTTTGTTCCGGAGGACCTTCGAGAGTTTATTTATTTATTGCATTTTTATACCGCCCAATAGCCGAAGTTTTGCTGCATGTCTGGTTATATGCGTGCTTTTTTTCTGATGCTGTGGATTGTGTTTCAGTTGGGATTATTTTCAATGCATTTGCTCATTCCATAGGTATTTTATTTAACTCTTTTTTTATTAGCCTTTAGTGTGAAATAAAAAGTAGAGCATACGTATTAAAAATAAAGAAATAATCTTTATTCTGAATAAGTCTCATTGAATTTGATGTGACTTCCTTTGAAATCAACATGTTTTCCTATGCATACTTACTAGGGAGTGTGCGGCCCTTTCTACACCATAGGGGGGTGTAGAGGGAGGGAGATCTCAGAAGTACCTAATACACACCATCTGCGCACAGGGACCAGCTGGGAGCCATCCTAGGCAAAAAGCCTGGTGTGGAAAGGGCCATAGTTACTCAATTGAAGGGGAATTACTTCTGAGCAAAAGCGCATAGGAGCAGGCTTGGAAATTAATGTCACTGTTTCAGTGCAGCTGTATCTTTAAGAAGTCCTATGATACTGTTCCTGCTAGAATCTCTCTCTCTCTCTCTCTCTCTCTCTCTCTCTCTTTCTCTCTCTCTCTCCTTGCTTTCCTGCATTGTTAGACATGTTGTAGATAGTCGTGTTACCAGTAATCAACTCTATTTGCTTTCTTCAAGCCTTTACATGCCTGCTTGGTTCCTGATTGCAAGGACAGCCTTCTTGGGAACTGAACTCCATGTTTTTATGCCCCTCTGAATACACAAGCGAGTGGCTAACAGCATCTTTCACAAACATTTTTTTTTTTTTGCTGGTTGCTATTACTGTTAGTAAATTAAAATCCCTGGTTCTATGGGGAAACATTGCCCTCTGGAAACTGTATGCCATGCAGTATCTGAAAAGCATTGACCATGCAAAACCGCAGCTGCAGCAACACCCTATCATGTTCAACTGAAAAGAACCTAATGGATAATTAAGCCCAAAAAAATCACTTTGCCGAATGAACACTGAGCAAGTTTTTTTTAAAAAAAAAATCCTGTTCCATATTTTAAGAACTTCGGGCATACAAAGCAAAGTTATTAATTAGAAATATTCATATCTGTGATGCTTTGTAAGAGTTCACTTGGCCTTCCACTATATTTAAAATGCTATGATATAGTGTCACTGTACTTGAGGAGTGATGGATGCCTTGTATATGAAACAGGGAAGAAAGACGATTTTTAAGTGTGTTCAGAACAAGAATCAAAACCACAGATTTGTGTGAATTTAAGGGTTAAACCGCTGAGGGTGATGAACCATAGACCCTGTTTTGGGTGATCATATGTGAAGGAGGACAGGGCTCCTGTATCTTTAAAAGATGTATAGAAAGGGAATTTCAGCCGGTGTCATTTGTATGCATGCAGCAGCTGGTGAAATTCCCTCTTCATCACAACAGTTGAAGCTGCAGGAATTATACTAGAGTGACCAGATACAAAAGAGGACACAGCTCCTGCAGCTTTAACTGTTGTGATAAAGAGGGAATTTCACCAGAATTTCACCAGGATGAATTCTAGGATTGAAAGACTTTTGTTTAAGAGAAGAGTTGAGGTGCTTACAAGTACACGCATGCATGTCAAACCATAGAAATTGTACATTCAGGCACCTGGGCATTTACATTCAAAACTCTTAGTACTGACAACTGGTCTCTTCTATAACTCATCTTGAGCTTCAGATTGCATTTCTAAACATATTAAACAACTATGTGGAGTAGAGACCCCCTCCCCTGCAAATGAACCAAAATTACACTCAAATTCATCTTCACTGGGGGAAGGCAATGAGGACACCCTTTTTGGTATCTGCTGAGGTGCCTTAATCATCTTCTTCTTCTTCTTCTTCTTCTTCTTCTTCTTCTTCTTCTTCTTCTCCTCCTCCTCCTCCTCCTCCTCCTCCTTCTTCCAAATTTTCTTAGTTGCAGGCTGGGATCACTTCAACACAAAAGCTGAATTCGGACAACACATTAGTCAATGGGTTGAGTAGCCAACTCACAGTTGGTTATTTTGTGGAAACGAAACGAAACGAAAATTTTATTTGCGGCCAAAAGGCCAATAAAAAGAGATACAATTTATAAAGAGCAATAGGAGCAATAGGATCTGCACTGTTTACATATCATCATTACAAAGTACAATTACCTATAGACTTAATTGATTTCTACAGCTGATTACATTGTGCAAAAATTTGGCAACCTGGATGGTAATTTGCTGGTCTTTGGACTGTAACAGAAAGCTCACCATAACACGGTGGCTTTTCTCCCCGTGATCTCTGATAATTGGATAAATCAGGTCGATCCTAGTATTTCTGTAGAATCTGCATTCCAATAGCATGTGTTCGACTGACTCTACCTTGGCATCATCACACGGACATAATCTGGCCTCGACTGGGATTTTCTTATATCTTCCAGTCATTAGATTGGATGGAAGAGCGTTGAGTCTTGCCAAGAAGAAAGCTCTCCTATATTTAGGCACAGTGAGCCAACTTAAATAGGCCATTCCCTCTCTTCCTACTTGTTCTGGGAGACCCAATGAAAAAGTAGAGCAAGGGCTGCAAGCTAAGGACCTCTGCTCCTGTAGATCTATATCTGCCAGTCTTTGTCTTACCATCCGTTTGGCAGTGCCTTGGTCTGAATACAGCAGTTGAAATAAGGGGAGGCCCAAAGAATTAATTTTAATCACCAGCGCTTTTACCCAGGGGGAATTATATTTATCTAATAAAACCTGGGAGACCAAAGAGTCCACAGCAAGACCATGGTATAGTTTAAGCCAGTATTGGATAGTAAATAACCATGCCCTGTGATTCATGAAGGGGAGCCCGGCCTCTAGATTCAAAGATGCCCCAGAGACACAATTGGGAGCCCCAAATAATACTCTTAGATGGGCACTTTGAAGATTTTCCAGTGATCCTCTAAACAGCGGAAACCAGACTGGGGCCCCATACAAAACTAAAGGAATCAGTTTGGCTTTAAGAACTCTGATTGCAGCTGGTAAAAATCTACTGCCCTTTTGATAAAAAAAAATGGGTAAGCGCCCCCATAGATTGATCCACCTTCCCCTGGATATAAGATCTATGGATTCTCCAACTCAGATTTTCCTGGAAATAAATTCCAAGATATTTAAATGAGTTGACTTGTTTAATTTTATGCCCCCCCCCACCAACCAAGAGTACCTAACCCTTTTCTTGGCAAAGACTAAAATTTTTGATTTTTGGAAATTGATTGTTAACTTGTTATCCCTACAGTAGTCAGCAAAACTGGCCAACAATCTTCTGAGGCCAAGACGGGTCTGAGAAAGCAGAACTGCATCATCGGCATACAATAATAGGCTCACCTTTTGCTGTCCAATTTTAGGAGCATGTGATTGAACTATCGACGACCACCTGGGGAGATCTGCCAGGTATAGGTTAAATAAAGATGGTGCTAGAACACAACGCTGTCTGACACCCTGTAAGATATTAAATTCATTAGTAACCTGTCCCTGGGTACCACATCAGACTTGGGCAGTAGTGTTAGAGTATAGCGCTTGTATCAGAAATAGCAGCCGACCATCAATGTTAAGTTCTTCTAGTTTCTTCCAAAGCCTATGGCAGGATATAGAGTCAAAAGCAGCCTTAAGATCTACAAAGGCACAAAATAATTTACCTCCTTTGATGTCAGTAGATTTATGGGCTAGGTGTGACAGAACCAGGCAGTGATCAATGGTTGAGCTGCCTGGTTGGGACCCAATTTGCTCTTGGCCCAATATGTTTTTATCCCTTATCCAGTCACTCAGTTTTACCTTCAGATAGCTAGCATAGATCTTGGCAACTACAGATATTAAACTTATGGGTCTGTAATTACTCGGGTCTTGTTTGGGACCCTTCTTATAGATAGGGACCACAATCGCCTTCCGCCACTCCAGGGGAATACATCCCGATTTATTAATTACTGTGAATAGGGGTGCCAGTATTGAAGCCCACCATACAGGATTGCTTTTCAAAATCTCTGGAGTTATGCCATCGGTACCGGGTGCTTTGCCTGATTTTAATTTGGCTAGCAACTCCCCACACAACATATTCCTTCACAACTGTGGGTGGTTGGGGCTGGCGTTGAGTGGACTAATAGTCAACCCAGCATTTGACTGACACAGCCCCCACCCCTCTCCCCACCCTCTCTCCTCCCTCAGTCCTCCCAGTTCTATCCCAGCAGCCTCTGCAAGTTGCACCAGTTGTAGCAGAGTGGCAGCCACTGCTTTGGTCGCTTTTGTCACCTGCCTCTATTTAACCCACTCACCACTCACCATTAACACACTCACCCCTCCACACAACACTTTAATAATAATAATAATAATAATAATAATAATAATAATAATAATATTTATTTGTAGCCCGCCTCTCCCTCCAGATCGAGGCGGGGAACAACAACAATATAAAACATAAAAACCACAACAGTTAAAAAATTTTAAAAACAAGAGAAAAAATACAACATTAAAAACATCTTAAAATTCATCTGGATAGGCCTGTCGGAAGAGGACAGTCTTCATGACTCTCTTAAATTCATGAAGACTGTCAATTTGTCTAACCTTCTCCGACAGACCATTCCATAGTCTGGGAGCGATGGAAGAGAAGGTCCTCTGGGTAACACCCGCCAGCCTAGTTCTGGCTGGCTTGAGTAAGTTCTTCCCAGAGGACCTAAGTGTGCGGGGCGGATTGTACAGGAGAAGGCGATCCCGTAGGTACCCTGGACCCAAACCATGTAGGGCTTTAAAGGTAATAACCAACACTTTATACTTCGCCCGGAAGCCAGTTGTTTCTCCCAGTTGCTTATTTGGGCGGAATAGCATACCGCCAGTAGTTTGTGAGCAGCATGTTACCCTCCACACAACACAATAAGCAACACAACTGACGATTGTCCCCCCCCCCCAGTTGCTTAATGTGTTGTCTGAATTCAGCCACTGTCAGGGTCTCCAGCCACTGCCATTCTTCAGTATCCATGAATACCTCTGGGTCATATATGGAGCTCACAGACAGGAAATAAAAATGCTGGATGGCTGAAGATAAGTGCACCATGGCTGGGCACCAAAAATATGAAGGGGGGGGGGAAACTCCTGTCATTTCTGTTTAGTAAGCTGGGGGTGGGCTAAATAGAGCAGTGGGGTGTTAGGGAGAGCACTGGGGGCTAGTTAGGGCAGTGGTAAGTCAGCTTGGGGAGGGGTCTGGAAAGCTAAGAGGGAACTAGAAAGGACACTCAGATATTGTCTACATCTTCCAAATCTATGAGGTATGCCCAAGACTTCAGAGCTGCTCGATTAATTTTGAGATGCTTTGGGGAAGCCCTGCTTTTTTCTGGACAAAGCTTGAATCATTTGAAGCAATCCACTTTGGTTCTAGATTTGGGCTTCATCCAAAGCAGATTAACATCCCTAATATCGACACACTGCTACTTCTAGTACTGCTACTGCTGTTACTGCTACTACTGCCAATATCAACATTACAGCCTTGGGCTGATTTAATAGTTATTCCTTCTCTCCTGTCGGTGATATGGAACATATTAACTTACCTATTTTCATTTAAAAAAAAAAATGTGTTCAAATGTCCAGGTCTCCAGGGTGTGAATAAATAAAATACTTCAGACTTCATGTAAGAGATGACGTTAAAACCACAAAATGAAAATGCTTTGAATGAATGAATGAACACTGGAAAAATCATCTTAACAAGGTGACAGCTCTGGAAATGAGCAAATTGTGACTGAATGCCCAGGGTGGAAAGGAGATGTCAGGATGTGAGTCTTGTGCTAGAATGCCCCATGCATCAGTTGCTCAAAGAAACAAATCCATCAATACAGAAAAGAGCGTTTGGCTGTACTTATTTCCCAGAAAGGTTGGGTATTACTGAGAACATAAGAACATAAGAAGTGTCATGCTGGATCAGACTGAAGGTCCTTCTAGTCCAGCACTCTGTGCACACAGTAGCCAACCATCTGCCCAAAGGAAACCCAAGCGCCAGACATGAGGGCAACAGCACCCTCTCACACATGTTCCCCAGCAAGTAGTGTACATAGGCATACTGCCTCTGATACTGGGGATAGCATATAGACATCAGGACTGGTGCACACAGGCTTACTGCCTTGGATACTGGAGGTAGCACATAACCATCTGGGCTAGTAGCCATTTATAACCTTTTCCAGGAATTTATCCAACCCCCTTTTAATGCCATTCAAATTGGTGGCCATCACTACATTTTGTGGTAGTGAACCCCATAATTTAACTATGCTCTGTGTGAAGAAGTACTTCCCTGAGAAACATACAATCTAAATTTCAACACTCCCATCAACTCAAGTCAGCATGGCCAATGGTTGGGAATGATAGGAGTTGTAGTCCAAAACATCTGAAGGGCGCCAAGTTGGGAGAGGCTGTAATATGAGGAGGATAAAGGGAGAGACATTGTTTTTGCATGATCATGGAGGGGGAAATAAGCCATGGTGGCTTATTCCCTCCCCTTCCCCTGCACATGCCAGTCACTTGCCAGGGGGATTTGTATAATTTACCTTGGCAGCATGGTGTGTTGTGCCATGTGAGCCCAGCCAGGCTTGGTGCAGTGGGTAAGTAACCACCCAGAACCCACAGGCTGTTGTAGGGTTTTCTTCCATCATGTGATCGGCGTGTGCGGTGTGTATTTATGCCCCCCCCCCCGGTGGAATAAGCTGCTGTGGTTCTTTTCCCATTGATGATCATGGAAACTAGGCCATTGATAGCAATAGTGGAGGATGGTGGCTCTGAGTTCGGTGGGGCTGTGAATCCATTCTGAGTTTCAGTCAGAACCAGCCAGAACTCTAAAGCAGCTATCTGAGGTGCTGAAACTATTTTGGGAAAAGGGTCCCAAAACCCTATTCTGAATTAGGAGGGGGGTTACTGCATTTCAGTGGTTTCACTCCTACTTGGATGGTCAGCTCCAAAAGTTGGTTCATGGGGGATATTGCTGCTCGGCTCCATGGATTCTCCACGATGAGGTTCCATAGTGGTTATTTTGGTCCTCCTGTGCTATTTAACATCTAACACTCATTGGATCATCAGGAATTTTGGAATGCCTTGTCATTAGTCTGCTGATACACTTTTTCCTTTTTATCTTCATCTGATGGGGCTGTAGATGTGCTGGATTGCTGCCTGGCTGTGACAATGGAAAGCATGAGGACTAATAAACTGAAGCTCAATCTAGAGAAGACTGAGATGCTATCAGTGGGTGGTTCTTCTGACTAGATGAAAGATGTTCAGCCTGTTCTGGATGGAGTAGACTGCCCTGAAAGAGCAGATTCTTAGGGGTTCTTCTGGAACCTTTGCTGTCACTTGAAATTCAGTTGCATGGGATGCCTTCTTCCAGCTTTGGCTAGTGGCCCAGCTACAGCCCTATCTGGATAGGGATAACCTGGCTTCAGTAACCTATAGTCTGGTAACCTCCAAGTTAAATTACTGCAACACACTCTATGCGGGTTTGCCTTCGAAGATGGTTCAGAAGCAGCAGCTTGTACAAAATGCAGTGGTCAGATTGATAACAGGGATCAGGTGGGCTGAACATATAACACCAATTCTGTCCTGCTTGCACTGGTTGCCTGTACATTTACAAGCCTGATTCAGGGTGTTGATTTTGACCTATAAGGCCTTACACGTGGCTTGGGACCGCAATACTTGATGGAGTGCTTCTCCCAGTATGAACCTACTACAGTCAACATCTCTGGCCCTCTTCTGACTGCCTCCTCCAAGAGAGGCTCAGAAGATGGCAACAAGGGAGAGGGTCTCTTTGGTGGTGGCCCCCTGATTATGGATTATCTCTCCAGTGTGGCCTGCCTGGCACCTATTTCTAAGCAGTTGACAGAATATGATAGGCCTTTTAATCAGGTCCTGGGATTTCTTATTGCTGATTGTTAAAACTGTGTGTGCATATGTGTATATGTGCATGTATATGTATGTGTGGTGTGTTTATATGTTTGCATGTGAATGTTCGTTATATTATGTGCAGTAGTGTATTTTTAAGGGTTTTAACCTTTGTAAACCACCCAGACAGCTTTGGCTATTGGGCAGTATAGAAATGTAAGCAATGAAATGAAATGATTCTGTTCTTTTCACTTCTGCTGATAAGCCAAGCTCGCCTGTATGATTGAACCATAGCTAGGCAGAGGGGTAGACCCAGCATCAATCAAACTTGATTGTAGTCAATGATGTACAAATACATTTCCCTCTAGTACACAATATAATTTCTCGCTGTAAATTATATCACTGTATTAATTTGAATTTTCATTCACTCTGCTCTTTGGGTCTATAATGCAGCGTGGGATCTGATTAATAACAATAGAAAAATTATTTCCCCTGGGGTTGGCAGGTTTGCCATGATTCCTGTGTGCACAAACCATAGCATTTATTGTATCTGAGGTTTTTTTTTTTTTTTAAAGCACAGCAGAAACCTCAAACATGCAATTATTAGGTGAATTATTTATGCTGTTTCAAAAAGCTACTCAGTGGAACAGTGCTGGATAAAGGAAGCGGAGAAGGAATGTTGGTCTGACACAGTGATTTGGATGCTAATAACCCAAGTGCTTTAGCTTTGCACAGCTGTCTTGTAGAGCGGCTTTACTGGATTGGGGCTTTGGGAGCTTCTCGAATGACTGGGGAATGGGGAAATGCTTTGAACTTCTGTAACTTGTAATTGTTGCCCAAGTGATATTTACAGATCTTTTTTTTTCTAATCAATTATTTGTGGAAGGGATTAGGCATGTGAAGGGAAGTACTTATATGGCTGGCCCTACTGTGAGGCAGCTACCTTGGATGGCAGAATTGGGGCCCTATTACAGTACAGCAAATTTTGAGTTATACATGATGCAATCACATACATCATATACATCTGACTATAAGATGGGGATCCCTTAGAAAATGGTCTGGAAACTTCAGCTGGTCCAAAGCAGGGTAGCAAGACTGTTACCAGGGTCTGACCAACATGATCATATTATGTCAGTACTTTTTCCATCTGCACTGGCTGCCAGTCCATATCCACACCCAATACAAAGTGCTTGTATTAACATTCAAATCCTTAAATGGCTAGGGGCCAGGCTACCTGAAGTATTGTCTCCTTCCATATACACCTTCCCAGACCCTAAGATCAGTTTCAGCAGGCCTTATATAGGAGCCCCTGCCAAAGGAAATGGTTTCTAAGAAGAGAGCCTTTTTGTGCTGTGGCACCCTGGTTGTGGAATGAGCTTTCCAGAGAGGTTTGCCTGGTGCCTACATCATGCTAATTTCAGCACCAGGTTAGACCTTTTTGATCTCCCAGGCATTTTAGTTTTTCAGTTTGTTTTATATCCCATATTGTATTTTAAATTTTGCAGTGCTGCTAGCTTCTGTTTGCTCAAAGGAGGATAGGGCTCCTGTATCTTTAACAGTTGTATAAAAAAGGGAACTTCAGCAGGGCAAAAAAGGGCAAAGAGGAGGAACCTGGGAACTACAGAACAGCCTCACATCAATCCGTTTGTAAGGGTGGGTGGAGCCTTGAAGGATGTTATCGGTTGGCCACCTTTGTGGCATAGCCTTTCCCCTCTCTCGGGATGAGATGAAACATTTCATCAGAAGTTCAGAAGTTTGCATCTTTGGAGATCTGCCCCCCATTGCAAGTCAGTATTGTCCCTGTAAAAGCAACAGTAACACTTTTCTCATTTGTGTATGCACTGGGAGAGGAAATTGAGTGGAAGGGGATTATACTTCTATGTGTGTGCACATGGGGATTGACTAGAAAGTTTTCTGGGAGACATGTGCAGAGCAGCCCCCATCCCAATGCTAAACTCTGATTCTTCGCAAGTTCAGAAATCACTATCTTCAGAGGTCCACCTCCCCCAACTCCAGGTGCAAATCAGTATTATCCCTGTAAGAGCGTTTTTGCAGCTATGACCATGCTTCCCAGCCATGCGATTTCTCTGCCGTCTGAAAACGCTCCAAAAGCAACAGTAACACTTTTCTCATTTGAGTTGTTGGATTAAATGGAAATGGGTTGCATCTGTTCACATCCATTGCAACCAGCTTCTCCTCCCCATTGCCCATCTGCTTAGGCATTCCTGAAATACAGAGCCGCATAGGTATGGAAGGAGACCCTCCCAACTGATCCTTGTCAGTACTGACATCAACGCTGCACCACCCAACACCAGCCCACACAAAGCAGGAAGTAGCATGATGGAAGGATTACATGGGGAAACGATGGTGGTTTCATTGCATGTCTGCCAAAATACCATTTTTCCCCATAGCCAAATAACATGCGAAATGGGGGGGGGGGGAGAGAAGAGACAAGAACTGCATGGCGATGGCATCGTGAAAAGTTCACGGGAAAACCAGTGACCAAACCTTCACGATCACACAAAAAATCTCCTGTCTGAAGATGCTATATGTCTCCCATAATTGTTCCGAAGTTGGCACCAAAAGCTACTTTGGTAGGGTTGATAGATGCTTCCTGGGAGTTACCACTTAGTGGTATTGAAAGCTCTTTCTTGGCTGGGTGAGAAGGAAGGAGGATGGCTTATTTCTTCCTGTTGTGCTCAGGCACCGGTTTTCCTGTTTCCAAGATACTGGAAGATGGAAAGTCATATATCCTAGGATCATATGATGGATGGCTATTTGCAATGTAAACTGATCACATAAATTGCACAACGCTTCAAGCTATTGGAAGGTGGATGGCCGTATAGTGTATTCAATGATCGTATGATGGATGGTGATTTGCAATGTAAACTGATCATATAAATTGCACAACGCTAAATGGAGGCTTGGTACACTCAACCGCCCTTGAGGAATTGGGATGGGAACACACATTTCTGTTGCCGTCTTCGAAGTCCAAGCTTCACATCTGATTTGTGTCTGGTGAAGGCAATGCAATATCCCTGCGTTAAAACTCTCTCCCCCCCCCCCCCCTTAGATGCCCCAAATCCACCTAGAAAACCTAGAGACAAATACAGTTATCCAACGACAGCATTAGTTGGTGATATGTTCTGAAAACAAATCTCATTGAGCAGGTGCAAATTAGGTAGCAGCCTCTAGCAGGTTGCAGCTGCGGTTCCTGCTGCTTCCATATTATTTTGTGCTAATCTATTTCTATTAAAAAAAAGAAAAGAAAAAAAGGAGAAAGCAGCACATGTAGAACCTTGGCTTTTTGTCAGTTAATGCTATTTACATTGGCCCTGCTATGAATTATCTCTATGAAATCTAAAGATTAAAATCTGAGATCAGAATATACCTGTAGGAGAACTGCATTACACAATGGACAATTTTTGACCTGGACTGCGGAGACATATAGATTCAATATCCTTTGCAGTCACATGAACTTAAGTGGGTGGCTTTGGATATCTTATCTCATATGACATCCTTCCCCCAATGCCCTCCAGGTGTTTTGGACATCAAAACCCCTGCAAAAGAGGCAGAAAGACAATGGCCTGTTTTGCAGGGAAACAGAGCTTACAAAAGGGCAGGGCAGGTTTTGGCACAGCATGAATTTTAATGACTTTTAAATATTGGATTATTTCTATTATTGTATATGTGAGCTGTCTTGCGAGGGTATATATATCCTGGAAGGCAGGATAAATTCTTTAAAATAAAAAAAGCTTGAAGCCACAAAATAACCCCTCCTGAAAGGGTTCACAGAAGGTAGAAAACTCAAACCACTGTTTTGTATGAAAAGAGCTTGGTTTTTATAGAGAGTAATGAAAAACAGAAGGAGATGAGCATCCAAAGCAGGTCACAAAGGACAGAAACACATTCTCAGAATTGAATTTTTCTGTGCATCTCAATCCATAACCTGAAAGAAGACGGGTGAGTTCTAGCAGGTATGGAGCTGTGAACCTTGCATATTTTTGAATTGTGGTTGTGCTTTAAAAGAAGCTTCAAAACTCAAAACTGAGCAACATATGAAGCAGAATCGTGTAGTATGGTTTTTGGTGGGATTGTATCCCTTCAGGTATACTTACCTAGATGTATTTGCTAGGTATCAAGCCCCAGAGAACCCAGGCTAGATCTCCACTACTGCTTTATAGAGGTATATTATTATTAATGTATTAGTTTTATTTGTTTTAATGTTTTATCTATTTTATGGTCTTTGTATTTATATTTCTTGTTGTTCCCCGCCTCGATCCAGAGGGAGAGGTGGGTTAGAAATAAATATATTATTATTATTATTATTATTATTATTATTATTATTATTGGTGTGCACTGATAACTGTTGGGTAGGGTGACCAGATAAAATCCAGGTCAGGGCTCATGTAACTTTAACAGTTGTAGAGAAAAGGGAATTTCAGCCAGTGTCATTTGTATGCAATTAGTTCCTGGTGAATTTCCCTCTTCATCACAACAGTTAAAGTTGCAGGCACTATACTAGAGTGACCATATACAAAAGAAGGCAGGGCCCCTGCAACTTTAACTGTTGTGATGAAGAGGGAATATCACCAGGAACTAATTGCATACAAATGACACTGGCTGAAATTCCGATGTCTCTACAACTGTTAAAGTTACATGAGCCCTGACCTGGATTTTATCTGGTCACCCTACTGTTGGGGCACAATCCGTGAGCGTCATCAGATAGGGAAAGTCATGTTTCCTTACCATCGCTTTCCCTTCATTTCTGACCCATGATACTTCCTCTTTCTTCACACAGGGGAAGAAAGCAGAAGTAAACAATGACCATGTAGACTATTCAGTGGCCATTTTTATCGCACCGCTTTTCCTGCACACAGCAGGAAATGGTGGCACATTTTCATATATATATATATATATATATAATTTTAAAGGGGTCTATTTTGTGATGGAAAGAAGGCAAGAAGGAGCAGGAGATGCATGGAAGGCAGATGTCGTTGTCAAAAAGTCTCACAATTATCCATAATTGGGGAGTAATGAGTGTGCAATAAAATGCTTGTCTGATAATGCTCCACTGTCCATAGGCCACTCTCATAGTGGTATTCCTGCTTCTTATTCCACATTCATAATGATTTGAGACAAGGTATAAATCTGCCCCCAATCAGTTTATTTCCAACTAAATAGGGTTACGTTTTGGTTAATGCTTCATGGAAAGGAGAACCATGTGATGCAGCTGTTGTTTGGACTTTACCATTTCAGGCTGCAAGAGGGGATTTGCATGTTTTTGTGCTCCTCTACATAAAAACAAATCAACCCTGAAGACCAAATATATCAAGAAAAACATAGTTTGAACTCTTCTCCCTCAAGGGCCCTAGTCCAGAAAAGTGGTGCACTAATGCGATTTGGCTCACTGTATAGCTCAGCCTTGTTTGCAGACTTCAGAGATACTTGTAAGTTGGAAGAGAAAGTAGGGCAATTAAAACTCAAGACTTCCTTTTTTTAAAAAAATATCCTCTAACTCATAATGCCTGCATATTCAAACACAGTGGCCATTTTGTATTCCCAAGTACTATATTGAATGTGAGTGTATTATAACACCCAAATAAATACAAATAAACTTGGTGCATCTGTATTTTCCTCTCGAACAGATGGAGCAATCGTCTGCTCACATGTCATTGGCACAAAAGAAGTAATGCATAATAGCAGCAGCATAAAGGCTTAGTACATAAGAAGGCTATTATTATAAGGTAACTGTAATAAGGTGACACAGCTAGCGAGTGTCTCTTCACCATATGGGAGTGCTGGATGCTCTATTATGTAAATGTAAAATGCAACTTAATTAGGCTGTGGTAGAGGAATGCTTAAAAAAAACACAAAAATCTTTGTTCAATATATAACCTGCAGTCCATGGGGAAAAAAAAGAGTTACTGAAACTGGATGTAAGGAAGAGAAAGGGAATAAAATATAAGACAGATGTAGAAGAGTTCCGAAGAAAGTCATGAAGTAAATGTAATTATTAACTAGAAAATTACATAGGATGAGCTACCTTTCTCTTTACACAATAAAAAATGGAATAAAAATATCCTCATGACAAGTAGCCCTAATTTTCTCCTTCTTGATGAAAAAAAAATGGTTTGCTGAACCAGAGTTGGACTACAGTTTATCTAGGTCAAAACCACCTGTTTTGCAGCCTCCTTATGACAACCCCGATGAGATGCTTTTCTACCCGCTTGCCAAGTGACTGCAGTCCCAGCAAGGGGGTCCGGCAGCCACCCATCCCCATAACGAGCCACCATTTCTGTAGAATTGCAGCTTAGGAATTGCTGTAAAATTAATGTTGCGTAAATGGCAGACAGAAAGAAGCCATTTATGCAACATTGCAGGCATAAACGGAGCATTCATACCTGTATTCTAGGGTGACCAGATAAAATCCAGGTCAGGGCTCATGTAACTTTAACAGTTGTAGTGAAAAAGGAATTTCAGACAGTGTCATTTGTATGCAATTAGTTCCTGGTGAAATTCCCTCTTATACAAAAGGGGCCCTGCCTTCTTTTGTATATGGTCACTCTAGTATAGTGCCTGCACCTTTAACTGTTGTGATGAAGAGGGAATTTCACCAGGAACTAATTGCATACAAATGACTCTGGCTAAAATTCCCTTTTATCTACAACTGTTAAAGTTACATGAGCCCTGACCTGGATTTTATCTGGTCACCCTGCCATAAAGCTGTTAAAGATGAAAAGTCTCTCCCATAAAGATGTGGCAACCCTAATTCAGCAATCATAAGCATGGCTGAATACACAGTGATTCAAATCCAGACATTTAAGAGCAAACACTCAAGGCCTGGGTCTCGATTGAGGAATCCATTTCCATTTCTCTCACATTCAGTTTAAAAAACAACACAAAAACTCACGTTCTTTTTGTCCCAAATATGAAGAACTTTGCTTTTTTTTTTTTTTAAAGGAATTGAAGCAAAATTCTCACCCACCCCTATGGACAATATACGATGAAGTTCATTATCACAAGGTGTAGTGATGGTCACCAATTTGGATGGCTTTATAAGGGGATTGGACAAATTCATCAATGGCTACTAGTTCTGATGTCTATATGCTATCCTCAGTATCAGAGGCAGTATGCCTATGTACACAACTTGCTGGGGACCATGTGTTGGAGGGTGCTGTGGCACTGTATCCTGCTGTGTTGGTCCTGGGCTTCTGGGTTTCCTTTGACAGCTGGTTGGCCACTGTGTGAACAGACTGCTGGACTAGATGGACCTTGTTCTGATCCAGCAGGGCTCATCTTATGTTCTTATGCTAGGGTCTTATGAATGTTATTAGTAAGAAGTAACATTAGGGCTACATGGGAAAAGTGTATTTCCCTCCCATTTGAGATTTGGGGTGGGGAAATGTAATAGAATTTTGGAGATGGGGTAGTGAGAAGGTCATGTATCTTGGAGTAATAGGATCTCGTTTGCAAGCCTCCCAATTGGATTAGCCCATATTATCAGAGCAGAAGTGCTAGCAGGACAAAGTATACATTTTAATGAAACACTCATAAATGTCAGGCAAGCGGTCCTATATTTCATCCCCTTGTGCCATCACCTTGAGCAAACACAGGATCTGTGTACAAAGAAAATAAAACAGAAAGAAGTGAAATCAATTGTCTATTGCTGCCGTGGAAGCTAAGATTGAATAGATGGTTATATATAGTCTAAAATACTTTTTTAATGTGACATTTGCCTGAATTTATTTATTGGGAACATGACTTAAGAACTGTATTAAAAGCATGCCCAAATTTGATCTCATTATAGAGCTGCTAATGTTAAGGATGTGATGATATTGTTTCCATTAAAAATTCATTTCTATCAGCTAATACCTAAACTAAGTAAAATCTAGGCAGTGGGGAATAACTATGTGGTGAATTCAAGGAATACAATGTTGAATCAACTAATTAAATTCATTTAAAGATTTTCTAAATAATTTTTAAAAGTGGTTCCAGATATTGGGGTATCAGTTTAGATCACCTCCCGATGCTGAATTGCTGCAAGGTATACTCTCCCACTAACTTGACAACTTGAACAACAAGTCTGGGACAAGGAGTTTGAGAAAGGGAAGTGGGGGATGATGGTGGTGATGATAAACTCCACCACAGACAGGCATCATACCAGGCACATCTAGGTTAAGGTGACCATATGTAAAGGAGGACAGGGCTCCTCTGTCTTTAACAGTTGTATGGAAAGGGGAATATCAGCAGGGGTCATTTGTATGCATGCAGCACCTGGTGAAATTCCCTCTTCGTCACAACAGTTAAAGCTGCAGGAGTCTTGCCCTCTTTCGTAGAGTTACCAAATACAAAAGGGGGCAGGGCTCCTGCAGCTTTAACTGTTGCAGTGAAGAAGGAATTTCACCAGGTGCTGCATGCCTACGAATGACAACTGCTGAAATTCCCCTTTCTATACAACCGTTAAAGATACTGGAGCCCTGTCCTCCTTTTCATATGGTCACTCTAACTAGTTGCAAGTCTACAGATTTCCTTGGAAGTAATCTGAGAGACTAACATCCGAGTAGCCTGATCTAGGAAGTGTGATGCCCCTCAGAGATACTCATGTTGTACATGTGCAGTGCAGATATATTGACTAAAACATATGATCAGTCTAAGATTTTTTTAATTGGGCAACAGCTCTAGCTAGCTCTACAGAGTTTTGTTTAACGGGATTTTTTTTTTACTTTAATAAAGTATATGAACAACAAATTTAGTAACAAACACATTAATACACATCGATAAGTGGCTTATAAAAACATTTGCCCAATAATCAAAAAGTACAATAAATGTTCCAGTTTATGAATTTATTCAATCAGGATTGAAGAAGATAATCCATTTCTCCTGGAAATAATAGCTGATAATTGATTTAGTTCAGTAATTTCCAGCACTTCAATCAGGCATTCTTTCGCAAGTATAGTACAATGTCAGATTTCAGGTTACCAATGTATTGCTAATGCTATCCTTGCTGCCACCATTAAATTCAACAAGAACTTGAAGCCTCTTGTCCACAATATTCAGCAAGGGTCCATATTAGGTAATGCCTATTATTTGGCAACTTTTTATTCAAAATCTGTAGCTTTGTTATAGCATAATGTATTGCATTGCTTCAAAAATTGTAAGGAAGAGCCCAAAGATGTGGAGCTAAAGTACAGATTGCTTAGTTATTGCATACTGCTTACATATTGTGTGATCAATAACTGTGCAGGAAATCCACCTCTGATAAAAGTGCCCTCGCTCCATAATTTTTTCTCTACAACGTGAAAACTTGCTTCTAGGATAGGGTGCCAATTACAAAGCACCAAACAGGGAATTCATCACCCACCCAAAAAAGAGAGATATGTATAAAATTTGCACATGCTGTTGTATATGTATGAATGCAAATTTGGATCTAATTAATTTAAATAGAAATACAATACAACTCACCATAGAGGAGAAGGCTGTGAAGGGGTGACCAGTGTGACTGCTCAGTCTGCTAACTGTTGATGGGCAACTTCAAGGCCCTTGTCTCTTTGTAGGGTTCTTTATCAGTTATGTAATAAGGCAGGCAGTGTGTTGAACATACATGCATCCTGTGGCCTGGAATACCACTGAGAGGTACATGATACTATACACATTCATCATAGGGTTCTTTATTTTTAAACAGAACTTGGATTGGAATAGAGGATACTTTCAAATAGAAAACTGTCTCCTGACAGCCCATGTGATAGAGGACCATCCTCTGTAAAGTAGGGCATATATAGCCAACCTATTCCAGGATCTATAGTGCAAGGGATACGTGTATTGAATGAAAGTGACATTAGCTGTCAGGACCTGAATGGATTGTCTTTGGATCTGTGGGTAGCTGTTGCATGTGGTGAGCACAGTGCAGCACCTTCCTTGGCCAGGAGTGAGGAAGCTGTGGCCCTCCAGATGTTGTGGGACTCCCATAGGCCCCAGATAGCCTGTTCAAGGATGAAGGGAGCTGTAGTACAACACATGGAAGACCACAGGTTCCTCAACCCTGACTAGGCAGTAAAGTATCCTCAGGCTCTGAGCTGATTTTTCCCAAACTGGCCATTGGGTCGTCCCGGACATGAATAAATATAAGAGTATTTCATGTTCTAGTTAAGCCTTGCCTGAACTTTGGTGTATGTCTGTACCTTTTTGGCTTGATCTTCAGTCCTGCCTCTTGATGCAAGACCTGGCCTATGTCAGATTGTGCCTATGGCTCAGCCCTGACAGAAAGCTTGAGATCTCAAGTGACAAATGCGTAGATTGCACACAGTGTCAAATGCAGGTAACCCACAAGGCTGCATCTTGTGAAGTAATCAATACTCAAATGCCATTATCTGCACTGGGTGACTATGGACCAGTCACTGACTTTCTCAGCTTAATCTACCTCACAGGGTTGTTGTGAAGATAAAATGGATAAAATGGAGAAGAGAAGGATCATGTATACCACCTTTGGTTCCTTGGAGGAAAGGCAAGATATAAATGTAAAAATAAATCAATCAATGTCCGAGTATTAAAGTTTGCAATGAAGAATCCTCTATGCAATACAAGTGCTGGAAGCCACTTCTAGGGATGGCTGCCATGGGCAAATCTGGCCCTTTTTGAGTTTGCCAGATTTCCCCAAAGCCCCTAGCTCGGCTTGCATTTGAGAGCCCAGCTGCAGGCTTTTCTCCAGGATTCGAGAACTTTTCTTAGTTTATTAAAAGACGACGGGACAACCGGAGGCAGCCGTGAGCTGGCAGCGGGAGAACAGTAACGGCATGAGTGGGGGAGAAGGAAAGAGAAAGGGCAGCAGATATCTTCGCACTTCCCCCACCCCCTCTCTTTTTCTCTCTCTCTCGCGTGCGAGAGACGACGGGACAACTTAAGGCAACTGAAATGTGTCTGGAAGCATCAATATCTGTTGTGTGGGGCAGAGGGAGATATGGCGATAGCAGGGCGAAATGCCATTACAGGGGAAGGAGAGATGGATATCTAACACCCATCTTACCTTCAGGAACGATCCAGGCCACCCACAGAACCTTTCCTTGCTCCTATGCAATGCCAGGTCGGTTAAAAACAAAACAAACATAATCTATGACCTCCTCACAGAAGAGGAGGCTGACCTGGCATGTTTCACAGAGACCTGGCTGGGAGATGACAGTGGCCCGACATGGGCTCAGGCTCTCCCAGCTGGGTACTGTGTTAGTGAGCAGGTGAGGGAAAGTGGGCGGGGGGGGCGGGGTAGCTGTGGTCTACTGAATCATATCGAATGTGTGTACCCGTGTCTGAAAGCCAGGGATAGACTAGGGATTCTGTTAGTGTACTGGCCACCCTGCTGCCTATCAGACTCCCTGGCCGAGCTCACGGAACTGGTCTCGGAGCTGGTGTTGGATTCACCCAGGCATTTGATCCTGGGTGACTTCAACATCCCATTCGGAGCCGATTTGTCAGGTGGAGCTCGGGAGTTCATGGCATCCATGACAAACACGGGCATATTCCAATTGGTCTCTGGACCCACACATTCAGCAGGTCACACCCTCGATGCTGTTTTCAGTTCCGAACAGACGGATCTGTGGGCGGAGGTATTGAATACCTCCGAATTGTCATGGACAGACCATTTTCTGGTCAGGGCTAGTATCACGGCTACCACCCGCCCCTGCAGGGGTGGCGGACCTATTAAGATGGTCTGCCCTTGAAGGCTGATGGATCCTTCTGGATTCCAGAAAGCCTTGGAGGGTTCTATGGCTGGTATCGTCGACGATCCTGTAGAAGCCCTGGTCAATAGATGGAATCAAGACCTAACTAGGGCTATCGACACGATCGCCCACAAACGTCCTCTCCGGCCCGCTTCTAATCGGGCGCCCTGGTATATGGAAGACCTCAGGGAGTTGAAGCGAAAAGGACGACGACTGGAGCGCCGATGGCAGAAAACTCGACTTATATCCGACAAGACACAACATAGAGAACATCTTCATTCCTATGGGGTGGCAATACGTGCAGCGAAGAAAGCTTTCTTCTCTGCGCGCATTGCGTCTGCGAATTCACGTCCTGCAGAACTGTTCAGGGTGGTGAGGGGTCTAACCCAGGCACCTTCTCCCCTGAATCTGATTTTAGCCTTCGGTAATTCGCTGTGATGCCTTTAACGATCATTTCTCAGATAAAATCTCTCGGATAAGAGCCAACTTAGATGCCATTCTTATAGCAGAGGCTGACAGTGGAGTGTCCAGCGACTCCGCGAGTAGGATTACACTTGATCAGTTTCAGTTGGTGAGTACCGAGGATGTGGACAAGGTACTTGGATGTGTGAGGAGGACGACTTGCCCTCTCGATCCCTATCCTTCTTGGCTAGTCGTCCAGGGAGGAGATGCAGTTAGATCACATTTAAAACATATCATTAATGCATCTCTCAGGGAGGGGAGTTTTCCATCATGTTTAAAAGAGGCGGTGGTAAGGCCGCTTCTAAAAAAGCCCTCCCTGGATCCCCTGGACTTTAATAACTACAGGACAGTACAATCTTCCATTTTTGGGCAAGGTTATCAAGAGGACAGTTGCCTTCCAACTCCAGGCAGTCTTGGATGACACTGATTTTCTAGACCCATTTCAAACCGGCTTCAGGGCAGGATACGGAGTTGAGACCGCTTTGGTCGCCTTAGTAGATGATCTACGCCTTAGTATTGACAGGGGGAGTGTGTCCCTGCTGGTACTCCTGGATCTCTCAGCGGCTTTCGATACCATTGACCATGGTATCCTTCTGGAGCGCCTGGGGGAATTGGGAATCGGGGGCACTGTGCTTCAGTGGTTCCAATCCTATCTCTCGGGCAGGTTCCAGATGGTGATGCTTGGGGATAGCTGCTCTTCAAAAAAGGAGATGCTATGTGGTGTACCACAAGGTGCCATCCTTTCCCCAATGCTGTTTAACATTTACATGAAACCGCTGGGAGAGATCATCCAGAGGCATGGGGCGGGGTGCTATCAATATGCTGATGACACCCAAATATATTTCTCTATGCCTTCGACAACATTGTCAGCTAAGGATAGTGTGTCTCCTCTGAATGAATGCTTGGAGGTGGTAATGGGCTGGATGAGGAAAAACAAACTGAAGCTGAATCCAGACAACACGGAGGTGCTTGCTGTCAAAGGCCCCAACCTGGGTCTGGAGGTATGTCAACCAGTTCTGGATGGGGTTACACCCCCCCTGAAAGATTGTGTTCGCAGCTTCGGGGTACTCCTGGATCCGTCGCTCCAAATGACAGCTCAGATTGATGCGACGGCCAGGAGTGCCTACTATCAGCTTCGGCTGATACACCAACTGCGCCCCTTCCTAGAGTTGGAAGACCTAAAGACGGTAGTGCACACACTGGTAACTTCGAGGCTTGACTTCTGCAATGCGCTATACATAGGGCTACCTTTGTACCTAGTCCGGAAACTTCAACGTGTTCAAAATATGGCAGCCAAATTGGTCACCGGTACACCTAGGGGCGATCACATTACACCAGTTTTAAAATCACTTCATTGGCTGCCAATCAGTTTCCGGGCAAAGTATAAAGTGTTGGTTATTACCTTTAAAGCCGTACATGGTTTGGGTCCAGGTTACCTACGGGATCGCCTTCTCCCGTACAATCCACTCCGCACACTTAGGTCCTCTGGGAAGAACTTACTCAAGTCAGCCAGAACTAGGCTGACGAGTGTTACCCAGAGGACCTTCTCTTCCATCGCTCCCAGACTATGGAATGGTCTGCCGGAGGAGATTAGACAAATTAGCAGTCTTCATGAATTTAAGAGAGTCATGAAGACTGCTCTCTTCTGGCAGGCCTATCCAGATGAATTTTAAGATATTTTTAATGATGTATTTTTTTCTTGTTTTTTTAAAATTTTAACTGTTTTGATTTTTGTGTTTTATATTGTTGTTGTTCCCCGCCTCGATCCGGAGGGAGAGGCAGGTTAAAAATAATAATAATAATAATAATAATAATAATAATAATAATATGCAAATTTAAGACTGATTTGTGTAATTTGTGCAAATTGCAGTTGTAACCTGTTAATTTGCAGAAATTTCCCCCTCTGTTTCTGCAAAATTGTGGGTGCAATTTGCGCAAATTACTGGCAAAATTTGCACATGTTACACAAATTGAGAGTGCAATTTGCATAAATGTAGCTTTAAGAAAACAACAACAACAAATTCCACAAGCTGGCCTGACTCAATTTGTATCGAGGCACAACAGCTCACAGGAAAACGAGTTGAAGTCTGGGGGACCAAGCTGCTAAAAGTTCAGAGAACTTTACCCCCCAGACAGATTCCTCGAACATCCCTAGCCACTTCCCACAAGATCATGAGACAGAAATATAACAGGGCTCTCCAAAAAGTGTTTCAATAACACTTCCACTATAGGAAGAACTTTACCCATTTTCCCATGAGGTGTGATTGACATGGCACGGCATGCGATTGAGGTGGTAGGTTCTACAAAGCTCCGTGTTTATGGCAACCAATGTTCAGGATTGTCCTAAATTTACCTTCCTCAACCTGGTGCCCTCCATATGGTTTGGACTACAACTCCCATCAGCCCTAGCTGGCATAGTAAATGGTTTGTGATGATGGGAGTTGAAGTAAAAAACAAAGACAAACTGGAGGACAACAGGTTCAGGAAGGCTGGCCTAGATGATATTTTGCCTTTTGGCAAATTTCTCCTAGCTTCAGTTGCACAAACATAGTTCAGAGAAACAAGTTGTTCTCTAAGTCAAATTTAATACAAAGAAAAAATAATACATCTAATCTAGGCAGAGAATATAATGAACTTTCAGTCAAATTGTTAACTTCAATCAGATGGCCCAGTGAACCCATTGTAATAATTACAAAAAATATATAATCCATCCTTTCTAATAGCTTAGAAAGATTAACTCCAATTTGCAAAAATAAATAAATGAATGGATTTGAATATAGAATATCTAGTTTAAATTTAATTTTATTTGAAGTGATTTCCATTGTTGTTTAGGATTTGTCACATGGATGTATGGATGTAACATTGGCACCTGCTTGTGTAGTGCTAATGGATACTTTTCAATTTGTACAGACCGATGATGTAGACAGGACCCTTGGAGAGGTAAGAGTCACCACATGTATGCTAGATCCTTGCCCTTCCTGGATAAAAAAAGCAGCCAGAGGGGGAGTGGGGGAGTGGGGGAGTGGAGTGGTTAATGCCTTCTTCCACCAAGGCAGGGTTCCACCTTACGTGAAGGAGGTGGTAGTACAACCTATGTTGAAAAAGGACTCCTTGAACCCCAATGTATTAGATAATTACCGGCTAGTCTCCAATATCCCATTTCTGGGCAAGGTATTGGAGCGCATGGTGGCCTCCCAACTCTAGGGATTCCTGGATGAGACGGATTATCTAGATCCATTTCATTCTGGCTTTAGATCTGGTTATGGGACAGAAACAGCTTTGGTTACCTTGGTGGATGACCTACGCCGGGAACCGGACAGGGGGAGTGTATCCCTGTTGGTTCTGCTGGACCTCTCAGTGGCGTTTGATACAATCAACCATGGTATCCTCCTGGGCTGCCTCGCTGGTATGGGACTTGGAGGCACTGTTTTACAATGGCTCCATTCCTTCCTGGAGGGGCGGACCCAGAAAGTGGTGCAGGGGGACTTCCATTAGACTCCTTGGCCATTGGCCTGTGGAGTCCCTCAGGGTTCTGTTTTGTCCCCCATTCTATTTAACATATACATGAAACTGTTGGGAGAGGTTGTCCGGAGTTTTGGGGTGTGGTGCCACCAGTACACTGATGAGAGCCAACTCTACTTCTCCTTTCCACCCAATTCCAAGGAAGCTGTTTCAGTCCTAAACCGGTGTATATCAGCAGCAATGGACTGGATTAGGGCAAACAAATTGAGGCTTAATCCAGACAAGTCATAGGTGCTCCTGGTCAGTCAAAAGGCAGATCAGGGAATAGAGATTCAGCTTGTGCTGAATGGGGTTATATTCCCCCTGAAGACACATGTTCGCAGCTTCGGTGTACTCCTGGATTCAGCCCTGAGCCTGGATGCCCAGGTTTCGGCAGTGGCCAGGAGTGCATTTGCACAGTTAAAGCTTGTGCGCCAGCTGTGCCCATTCCTTGAGATGTCAGACCTGGACATGGTGACACATGCCTTAGTTACTGTATTACAGGATTACTGTAATGTGCTCTATGTGGGGCTGCCTTTGAAGAGTGTTCGGAAACTTCAGCTGGTTCAAAGAGCTGCAGCCAGATTGTTGACTGGGGCTGGCTACAGGAAGCATACAAATTCCCTGTTAAAACAGCTCCACTGGCTTCCAGTCTGTTTCTGGGCACAATTCAAAGTGCTGGTTATGACCTACAAAGCCTTATATGGCTTGGGTCCAGGTTATCTGAAAGACCGTATTCTCCCATATGAGCCTGCCCATCCCCTGAGGTCTTCAGGGGAGGCCCTTCTCTCTGTCCCACCACCATCACAGGCACGCCTGGTGGGAACTAGGGATGTGCACTGGATCGGACCCGATCCACGATCCGAGTCCGGTCCAGTGGGAAATCGGATAAATTATCCGATTTCCGATCCCGCAGCTGGATCGGCCGATCCAATCCGAACCGGTCCGAAAAAGCTCCGAACCGGTTCGGCGGATCGGCGGATCGGCGGGCGCCCACTGGCGCCCACCGCCGCTTCCATTGGCGGGCGCCAGCGGGCGCCCGCCGATGAAAGTGGACAGCGGGGGGGGGGAGGAGGGGGGCACTTACCTTCTCGGCCCGGTGGCTCCCGTCCGGCGCCGGCGCCTACTACTACTAGCAGGCTCCGCGGCCTGCTCTAGGGTGGCGCGCCGGGTGATGTCATCACCCGGCGCGCTACTCTAGAGCAGGCCGCGGAGCCTGCTGGTAGTAGTAGGCGCCGGCGCCGGACGGGAGCCACCGGGCCGGGAAGGTAAGGAGGGGGTGCGTGGAGGGGAGGAGGGGGCGCGCGGAGGGGGGAGGGGGGCCCTTACCTTTCCGGCCCGGCGGCTCCCGTCCGGCGCCGGCGCCTACTACTCCCAGCAGGCTCCGTGGCCTGCTCTAGGATGGCGCGCCGGGTGATGTCATCACCCGGCGCGCTACTCTAGAGCAGGCCGCGGAGCCTGCTGGAAGTAGTAGGCGCCGGCGCCGGACGGGAGCAGCCGGGCCGGAAAGGTAAGGAGGGGGTGCGTGGAGGGGAGGAGGGGGCGCGCGGAGGGGGGAGGGGGGCCCTTACCTTTCCGGCCCGGCGGCTCCCGTCCGGCGCCGGCGCCTACTACTCCCAGCAGGCTCCGCGGCCTGCTCTAGGATGGCGCGCCGGGTGATGTCATCACCCGGCGCGCTACTCTAGAGCAGGCCGCGGAGCCTGCTGGAAGTAGTAGGCGCCGGCGCCGGACGGGAGCCGCCGGGCCGGAAAGGTAAGGAGGGGGTGCGTGGAGGGGAGGAGGGGGCGCGCGGAGGGGGGAGGGGGGCCCTTACCTTTCCGGCCCGGCGGCTCCCGTCCGGCGCCGGCGCCTACTACTCCCAGCAGGCTCCGCGGCCTGCTCTAGGATGGCGCGCCGGGTGATGTCATCACCCGGCGCGCTACTCTAGAGCAGGCCGCGGAGCCTGCTGGAAGTAGTAGGCGCCGGCGCCGGACGGGAGCCGCCGGGCCGGAAAGGTAAGGAGGGGGTGCGTGGAGGGGAGGAGGGGGCGCGCGGAGGGGGGAGGGGGGAGGAGGGGGCGCGCGGAGGGGGGAGGGGGGAGGGGGGCCCTTACCTGCCCGGCCCGGCGGCTCCCGTCCGGCGCCGGCGCCTACTACTACCAGCAGGCTCCGCGGCCTGCTCCAGGGTGGCGCGCCGGGTGATGTCATCACCCGGCGCGCTACTCGAGAGTAGGCCGCGGAGCCCGCTGGTAGTAGCCGCCGGCGCCGGATGTGCCGAGAAGGTAAGTGGCGGGGAAGGGGGCTTACCCCCCCCCGGAGCCGTCCGCTTCTATCCGCTGGCGCCCGCGGGCGCCAGCGGATGGAAGTAGGCGGCCCCAGGGGGGGTAGGGAGCGCGGGGGAGGGGGTTTACCTGCCGGGGCCGTCCACAGCGGACGGCCCCGGGGGGGGGAGGGAGTTAGGCCCCCCCTTACCCACCCGCCGCCATTTTTTCCTCATAGACTTGCATTGCAATGCAAGTCTATGGGGAAAAAAATGGCGGCCGATCCAAAAATTTCCGATTTTTGGATCGGGATCGGACTCGATCCGGTCCGGGGGGCCTCCGATTTTGTCCGAACCGGTCCGGGACAAAATTGGAGGTCCCGATCCGGGTCCCGATCCGATCCGGGGGGTCCGTGCACACCCCTAGTGGGAACGCAGGAGAGGACCTTCTCGGTGCCTGCCCCGGGGCTCTGGAACTCCCTTCCTATTGAAGCTAGACTGGCTTCCTCCTTGGTGTGCTTTCGGAGGCAGGCTAAAACTTTTCTGTTTCAGCAGGCCTTTGGGGAGTTGTTGCGACCTCTGCAGATTTGCTGCTTATAGTTTAGGTTTTTTTAAAAAAATATTTGTATTTAAAATGTTTTTAAAGGTTTTAAATATTTTAACATTGTACTATTTTAAATTATATTTTTAATTTTTGTATATCTCTTTTTGTTTTAACTGTATATGTTTTAATTTGTAAGCCGCCGTGAGTCCCAGTATTGGGGAAGAGGCAGGATATAATAATAATAATAATAAGAAGAAGAATAAATTGTAACATGTCCACTTGTTAAGATTGATGCTATATACCTACCTGTCAAAGTGACCTAAAATAGCACTGAACTGTAAACCACAATGGTTGTGTTACTGGTGTGTTAGCCACACCTTGTTAAAATGGCTTCCAGAGGTTGCATTCGGATCTGCTTTTAACAAATTCAACAAACTGGGGATTTCAATCAGTGGCTTCCTAGTCTCCTTCTAAAAGTCCATCCACACTACACTGATAATAGAAAACTGAGGATGAAAAAGCATGGTTTATACACCATTACCTAGTGTAGGCTGACCAGATAAAATCCAAGTTAGGGCTCATGTAATTTTAACAGTTGTAGAGAAAAGGGAATTTCAGCCAGAGTCATTTGTATGCAATTAGTTCCTGGTGAAATTCTCACCCTAGTATAGTGCAGACACTATATAGGGTGACCATATACAAAAGAAGGCAGGGCCCCTGCGCCTTTAACTGTTGTGATGAAAAGGGAATTTCACCAGGAACTAATTGCATACAAATGACACTGGCTGAAATTCCCTTTTCTCTACAACTGTTGAAGTTACATGAACCCTGACCTGGATTTTATCTGGTCACCCTAACCTAGTGATTCATGTTTGAGCTTGAATCAATAATGATGCTATCTGATTATATTGTGACTCTTCTTTCAGGGGTGAGCATGACTATTTAAAGTGCTCTGGACGAAAAATGAAAATGCTTACAATCTACAGATACTTGGGATTAAGTCTACTTCTCAGTAGACAAGTTAAGAAATGTGGTGTTAATTCTGTGTCTTCTTTTTAAATCTCTGTCTTATTGAAGGAACAATGAAGCACTCTCAAAAAGTGTAGCATAGAGTTACTTCCAATTCCAGTCATCCTGGATTTCTTTTCAATGATTCTCCTTGAATCTTTTCAAATATTCTAGCTTTATAACACAGGAAATAAAACCTATCATTTGTTTAAGCAATGCATGAGGGGGGACCATTAACATATGGGTGATTCAATAGCATTGGAAGGCAGCCAGGTGCCAGGTTGACATTAGTGAAATGGGTGTCAAAGCTCTCTGTAAGTTTTACTTTGTCCTTTTAATGGGTCTTCAGAAGATAGATTGCTATGACTATTACACTCTAAATTTAGCCCAAAATTAGAGTAATTCTGTTTCATTTCTCCAAAATTTTGCTTAGCAACACACACTTTGAATACAAAGCTTTGGATTCGGAAGGATGAACAATCCCTTTCAGACAGAAGGAAAAGAGGAACGTTGGACAATTGAAAGGTTTTCTCTTCCAAATCAACAATGGAAATCCCAACTATAGGTACATCACATTAAAGAAGCACAGCTTTCAGCTACTCAATCAAGCAGCTTCCTATATTTACTGCAACAAGATCACTTTGCTATTTTTTTTCATCAGCAATGTGAATATGCAAGATGTTGTGGTATTCATTCCTCTTTCTCCATTAATTGGTTGAGTCTAGAGCAGGATCTACACTACTGCTTTATGATGGCTTATAACAGTGATGACAACTGTTGGAGCCCATGACACATTCCATATACCATTTTCAAACCACTTTCAAAGTATTATATCCTATATCCTGCTTGGTGTAGATCTGCCCTAGGTTTTATCCCCCAAAGCAGCAGATGTAAACAATAGATAACTCCAAATTTTTTGGTTGGTTGAGACATCATTTATGAGAGAGATTCACTGCTTTGTGTTAGATCATATGCTCATCATACATAAAGGCTGAGGTTCAATGCGAGGTATATCCATTAAAAGGTCTTTGGTAGCAGCACCTTTGCCTGGGACCTTGGAAAATGAAAGAAGACAGTCCTGGCTAGGTTGTAAAGTTCATGTATAATCTGTCCCATTTGTGTTTTGTGAATTATCAAGTGTTGTCCATTCTATCACCCATTCATTGACGGATGCAGATTGTTCCCCCCCCCCCCACTGGAATATTACACAGGAAAACCCCAGCAGAGTTTATGGAACATTCTGCATATTTTTTCTTAGAACAGTCTAAAATCAATGAACAGCGCATACAAAACAAAGATTGCAACACTGCAGAGGCTGAGATCAGAGATGTGTAAAACGTTGTGTGTGTGTGTTTTTTAAAAATAGCATGTACATTACTGTATTTTTATGCAGCTTTCATAATTTTGTACAACCACAGTTGCATACAACTATGGAGAGTTTAAAACCCTGTCAGCAAGTCCATGGAATGCTCACAATTTTGAAAAGTCAGTCCTCTGTGGATTTCACAGTTGTAGAAATCTAGTATCATTTTGATCTGTTGTGGATTTCTTCGACATCCCAAGTCCTAGAGTAGTTGGATCACCAGGTCTGAGTTTGTTTATTTATTTATATATTATAATACTAATAAGATCACCAAGTAGTTAACAAATCCTATAAAACCTCAGTTAAAATACATAGCACAACATATAGAATAATAAGTGACCGGTTACAACAAGTAACAGTAAACAGTAAAGCGGAACAATGTCATAGTCCATTACAAGCCAGGGAAAGCCTGAGTAAAACAAATAATTTTTCAAGAAGCATTTAAACTCACCAGTTTGTGCCTCTCAAACCACACATGGGTGGATGTTCCAGATGGTGGGTGTCCTTACTGAGAAGGCCTGTGTTGATATGAGGTGGCTTCGTGGCTTCATATACGCTTAATTAGTGCCACCCCTTTCATTTGAACATGTTTCCTACAACCCTCAAAGGCTCATCTAATTATCATTTAAAAGATTGGGAGGAACCCTGTCCTCACCTACCATGGAATTTTAAAAACACAATAGAATGCTTATGTGTCTCTATACTTTCCTCTGCGACCTCCCCTGCCCCACCCCAATGGAAAAGTGCATGAAATCAGAGTGTGGGGAATGAAGAGTTAATGGAAGGGGCATCAGCCTCCCAGAGGCAATCTGGGAAGAAGAATCCTGCTTGTATGTTGTAAGATGGCTGACTATAGTTAGAGGCACTAGGGCTCATTTGTGTTTTAAGTATCATGACAGTTATTCCTAAGACACGGTGTCTAGTATTAGAGGAGTCTCCATTACACCCCCCCCCTAGTTTCCATAGATTCTTCCGTCATATGGGTGCTGACAAACACCTTAACAATGTGCAGTTTCATCTCCATGGTTTTCTTGTTGGCTTGACTCTATAGGCAGGGTCAAATTCAGGGACCTTCTAAATGCTAGGTGTGATGCTAATAGAAGACAGAAATGCAAATGACTCCTCCTCACAAAGGTGGTGCACTTTTCACTATCTAATGTTAGGGCTCCATCTCTCTGATTCCCTTGCCATGCTGGGATGGAAGCAAAAGTCTCTTGTTCCAAAAAACTGGAATTGCAGTGAACGGGGTCCCAAAGGCCTGCAAGCTCTTCTAGGGCCTGCTCCTTAACCAAAGAAAGCAGTGCATCATGGAAAGCTCATGAGTAATAAAGCAATTCCCTAAAATGGCATAGAAGAAAAATGCAACAATAACTCATTTTCTAGACAAAATACAATTGCAACCTGGCAAATTACCATTTGAGATGAGTTTAGGATTGCCGCCATGTAATCGATTTCATTATCAGTGGTACCTTTTAAAAGCCTTTTGGGAGCAAAAACAGTGAAAAGCATTGGGAGAAGCGGAGCAGGTTGAACATGTGATGTCCTTAATGGCTCCATATCCTATAAAATGCATTAGTGTTTTTTTTTCCTCAAAGAGAGTGATTATGTTTTGCTTTTTTTTATATGCCATTATATCTGATTTGCTCTAGCAGAGGAAATTATTCCCCATAGTTTGAGTTTACATGGCAAACACAAGAGAAGAATCTAGTTGGAAAATAATGCATTGATTGAATCTGATCACATCCCGTCCGGTTTCCCCGTATGGATACACACTATGCCCCCAATCATTTTAGTGACAATAACGGTGGTTTTTGAATATGCACAGCTCTTCAAAGTGTAGAGTTCGACATAAACTAATCCTGTAACTGAGAAACGGTGAAAATGGGAATACTCTTGATGAAGCTATAGTTGCTATAGAAAAAAGAAAGGGAAAGGGAGTGACGAAGCTGATCCTTTAGTGTTGATCAGGCTTGGAATCTATTAATTAGGATTTGTCCTGGTCACAAAGTCTGAAGCAATATTATTTTTACTGTTCATTGATTTAGGGCAATCAACCAATCCATGTGATTGCTTCCTTCTGATGTTACCAGCATGGTTCACATGGGTAATGATGGGAAGTGGTGGCTACACTGCTCTGATAGCAGAAGAACAGGCCATAACCCAGCCAGGTAATTGGCACTGAGCATTGCTAAAAGTCTGGATTTTTCCCCTAAGCACATTTAATGCACCCTAAGCCTCCATGTAGTTTTAAAGGAACTAGCGGGCTTGAATGGATTGCATCAGGTCCTGGCAGGGAAAAGCAATCTCTCCCAGTAGCCAGCTCCAAGTCTCAATATAAAACCCAAACCTTGGATCCAAGGCTCAAAAGCATTTTTTAAAAATCATACAAAGCCTGAATCTCTGCAGAGACAGCATTGTACTCCCTTGATGCTCCCAAAGAACCAGGCTAAAGGCTCGTTCCATTTTTGCCTGGCAGAAGGGTGGTCTGGTTGAAGTACTCATCTGACAGGACCTGACTGGAGGGAGAAAGAGAAGGGGAGGGGCAGAGTGGAGTGGAGCGGAAGAGCAGCTGTTCCAGTGAAAGGGATCATAAGCTAGACCTGCTGGTAAAAAAAACATGGCAGCAAACCAGGGGATGAATTAGGTGTGATGGAGGTCTAGAACAGGGCAACCCAAATCATCAAGGGGCTGAAGCAAGCCTCTTAGGAGGAAAGGTAATGTTTGGGGCTTTTGAACTTAGAAAAAAGGTAGTCATGGGGGCATGATAGAGGTTTATCCAGCTATGTGTGGTGTAGAGAAAGTCAATGGAGAGAAATTCTCCTCCTCCTGTAATATTTGAATCTGAGGTTATCCAATGAAGCTCATTGGTGGGAAACTCAGGACAGAGAAAAGGAAATACTTCTTCATGGAGCAGTATTCACTTCCACAAGGTGAAGTGATGGATGTCCTTTAAAGGAAGAGACTGGACAAATTCATGAAGGATGCCATCAGGGGCTACTACTTGTCATGATACCTCCAGTATCAGAGGTAATATGCCTTTGAATACCAATTGATAGGGAACACAAGCAGAAGGTTGCTGTTGCCCTCATGACTTTCTTGTTGGCTTCCTGCAAGCAGCTTACCATTGTGGGAACAGAATGTTGGAGTAGAGGGGGCTTTGGTCTGATGATCCAGCAAGGCTCTTCTTATGTTCTTGTAATTGACTGCTGTTCACTCCTACTGAGAACAGCACACTGCTGGAATTGGGGATCCTGTTACATAGGAACACAGGAAGCTGCCTTATACTGAGTCAGACCATTGGTCCATCGAGCCCAGTTTTGTTGACACTGACTGGCAGTAATGGCTCTCCAGCAGGATTCTTTCCTTGCTCTACCTGGAGAAGACGGGGATTGTGATAGAGCACATGCAAAGCAGGTGCTCTATCACACTGAGCTACAGCCCCTCCCTATCCCCAGGTCCTGTGGTGAAGGCGAACCCCCCATTTTAACCACTGACACAAGATGGCTCACACTAATAATAAGGGTCCTGAGGAATGGCACAATGTATCTCTTTCCCAAACATGCGATGCATTTCCAGACTTCCTGATTTACAAACATGATGGGTCATCATGATCTTCCAAAAGAGTCTTTGCAATGTGCAAGTCAGCCTCCTCACACATCAAGCCCGTTATCACAATGGACATTTTGCTTGTAAGTAAATGAGAGAGACTGGTTTCAAACTGAACCTGTGGGAGGAGTTTTGCGTACTCCTCCTAAAATGACATCATCCTTCCACACCAACACGTACCACAGTTCTGTTGGTATCGACTCCTTTGAGATTTGCCTTCATGCTAGTGCTAACACCATGTGTTTAGGCATTTTCCTGATTCTGCCAGACATGCTGGGCCTCCAAGCATTCACAAGCAGTCAAGACCGAGTTGCAATGCAGGATGCCTCTGACAGGGAAGTTGTAAACATCGTCTCTGAACTTAAAAAAAAGGTGTTGCTCTCTTTAAGCAATTATTGTGCTTATTAAACTCTGCGCCATCTTGTTTCATTTCTGTTTGGTGTCTGAAGGCTTCAGCCCCTAATTGGTTTTTGCCAGCCCTTTCCTCAAGGCCCGTCAGCACATTAAATACCTGTGCTGAGTTGCAAGGGATCTGCCGAATAAACTGCACGTCTCTCGCATGGTACGAAACAATGTGGCATTATGCATCATTCATTAAAACAGGGCTTTAGTCAGATGCTAATTTTGAAAGGTCATGTTTTGTTTGACAGAGGAAAATGAAGAAAGCCATCAGAAGGCCCCAAATAAAGGGCACCTAAGATGGAGTGTGTGTTTTGTTAATGAGCAAGCAGTGAAACCCTTTTTCCGGCAGCATGTTTTTAGCCTAAGAGTAGAACTAGAAGGCAAAGAAAGTCGTGAAGCTAGAAGCCAGTTCTTATATTTTCAAAAGTCATGATGTCATGTTCTGGAGAAGTGTGCAGTAGCAATGGGCGAATCAGCAAAAGTCAAGCTCATTGAGGTCCTCCAAATTCCACCTCCAAGCTCCTGTCCATACCAGATTGCAAGCATTGTGTTTTTTTTCTTTCGCATGGACATTTATGTCTATGTGAAGATGTTTGATTTTGTTGTTGTTGTTGTTGTTTTGGTTCCATAAATCACACTGCAAGCTTGGAAATGTATGGATTATGACTGGGGATTGAGTTCTGATCCACATTCAGTTCTGAAAGGAGAAAACGAGGCGACTTGTGGTCAAAAATGAATTTAAATGGATTTCTTAGACAACCCTAGTCACCATGCATTCCTTGAAGTGCTAAGCTCCATCACACCTTTAATGTTGTGAAAATGGGGCCATTGCATCCATCATTTATGCAACTTTGGAAATATGCAATTTCTAGAGCTGCCATTGTTGTACACAGTGGTGGTTTTGCATGAGGCCGGGTGGCTTTACTGGGCGCTTGCCAGGCCGTGAAGAAGCTCATGCGGTGCTGCAAGTGGGGGTGGGCAGCCGTGGCAGCTTGGTGGACACCTGACAATACCGGACACAGAGGAGTCCATCTATCCTGACATATCTTCCCTTTGCAATGATTCAACCTATATATAGATGTTGCTCAGTAATTAAAGCACTTCCTAGCTCTTTGTGTTTCAAGGGCTTGGATCCCCACAGTGATTTTGGTTCATTATCAACTGGGTCAACTAAGGACGGCTGAGTGTTCTCCTCCTCCTCCTCCTCCTCCTCCTCCTCCTCCTCCTCCTCCTCTTCTCTTCTCTTTCTTACAAGGTACAGCATGAGTGTTTGACAGTCTGGTTTCTTGCATATTGCAGAATAACCAACAAAATCATCTGAAACTTGGCAGAAAAAGTATTAATACAGCTAGTTCACTGAGTGAATAAGACCTGAAGCTTGATCTGGCACCAAGTGAACCAGCTCTTGTGTTGAAAGTATCAAAAGTGGCAGATCACTGAAACAGAGAACAAGCCTGAGCATTGCAATTGAAAAACAAACAACCACCAAAACTGAATAGCTTAAAAGCCATCCCTGTCACTTTGATCGAAATGGCCCATAGACTCCCTGGCTTATGTTATTGATTCATAACAGTCTTGAGAGAGTGAAAGCAATGCCAGCAAGGTAGCAGGGGGTTGCTTAAGCAAATATTTCTTGTTATGGATGCCATGACCGTTTCCTCCTCAAGTGAAAGGAATGCATCTCTGCTCCTGCAGATAGCTCTCCTACGCAAGCACAAATTTGGGAGCATTTTGCTGTAGATATGTGCAGAAACAACTAGTTGGACAAAATGCTGTGTGATGTCAGCCCAATCCAATGCATTTTTACTCAGAGGTAAGCCACACTGTGTGTAATGGGGCTTCTTTCCAAGTGTGCGTGCACAAGGGTGTGGTCTAAGCCTTTTACACAATAGCAGTCTCTGCAATAGCGAGGAGCGATATGAAATTGCCTGGTCTCAGATTTTCTTTAGGAATTGATCTGCAGTGTCCAGGAACAATGTAAATTAATTCATTCTGGGCCTTTTCTATGGGGAGTGAATTTATTTAGGATTGATGCAAAAGGTTTCATGGCCGATAGATGTCAGCATCGGGTTTTTGAGGGGGCTTTGGCAAGACATCCCGGATGGATCCCCTCCCTACCTTCCCACCACCATTGTCACCTGCTGCTATTGCTCTTCTTCCTCTTTCTCATCATTGCTATAATTTGCTTATGCTTGATAGGCTGTGAGCATGTAGGCAGTGGCATCTACTGCTCTTCCCTTCTCAACAGGCCTGTAGCCAGCCTAAGTGTTCTGGGGGGCACCAAAAAAAGAAGGGGGCAGTTCATCTGGTTTGCAGACCTAAATTGTAAATTGATTTTAAATTATTTGTTTGTAAAAAAAAATAGGGGGCAGAAAAAATGTAGGGGGCAGTCCCCCGAGCCCCCTTGGCTATGGGCCCACTTTCCACCACCTCTAATGTCTGGGCCAGAGTGAGAGGCAGGTTGCAATGGTGAAGAGGGGGGGGATCTTGTCAGTGTCCCTTTGCTGGCGTGTGGGCTCTTGGCAGGTGCCTGATCATCCTTACCTTTGATGCCCTGGATAAGTGTCCCTAACAAGCTAGGCTAGGGAAGATGTTTAAAAACAAATGGAAAGGTTTGCTCATCCCTAATGCAGACTTGATGAAAACTGATTTGCTGGCATTTCTGACTCCCAAGGTGTTCAAACATCATCTTCAGTTTCTGAGCCTGAAATACTTTCTCCAATACTTAGAGTGGTTTCTGAGAGATGCCATAGCAAATTATGAATTTATTCCAGCATGTGTCCTTGTCCATGTCATATTCAAACATCACAAGCTCAAAGGACAATAGCAAAATGGAGAGCTGGTTATAGAAATCCCATGAGCAGAATTCCGTTCACAGAAAGGGAAAGTGATTTCTTCCTGTAACCCCTGAAAATCTGCTCTGGTCAACACACCAGCAGGGGCTCACTGATAGGATCCTCTCACTTTTTTACCATTGCAACTTGCCTCTCACTCTGGGCCAGACATCAGAGGTGGTCCCAGAGTCAAGGTGATGTAGGGTGTGGTTGGCAAAAATCCCCTCCCCCTTTTGTGAGTGGCTACTTCTGATGGATAAGGATGTCCATTGCTGGAAATCCAGTTCTATTTTGGGCCAGTGGAGTTCTGCAATGTGTGTGACTTGCTTTGCATCTGCAAGCCAAGATATGGACTGTTTCCCAAACTTCAGGAACCTTTTTTTGCACATTTTCGGAAGGTTCTGCAATGTGTGTAAATTTCTGAGCAATCTGCGCAAATTATGTCTGCATTTGTGTAATTTCCGCAAATTTGGCCATTATTCCCACAGACTACTGAAAAATGTCTGCAAATTGCAGAACTTTCCCTGCCCAAAATGTGCAAAATTCTTGGAAAATCTGTGAACCCGCCCAACTCGCTGGAGATCGAGACAGGAGGTGCAGAGGAAACTGAAATAATGTCTGGGGGTGGGGTGGGGGGAGGTGAACCTAGGAAAACACATTGAATTCCACCCCCAAACCGATTTCTCCAACATCCCTGCTGCTGGGTTGCCAGCCATTCCACAACTGCAATGAACCCCTTCCATTTTCGGATGGGCTACTTTGGATCCTAGCCATCTCTGTTTGGAAGCCAGTGGCTTTCAGCATTGTTTGGTTTTGCTACCCGAATCTCCCCATAATGGTAAAATGAATAAATAAAATCAAATCCCTGCATGACTCCTGTCATTCCACATTCTTGCACCTTAAAACAGTCACAACAAAATCCTCCATACATCCTCTGCTTCTCTACATAAGATGTGCCCACATGCAGGGCACATTGAGGCATAGCTGCTCTGTTACTGGTTGGTAGGATTCCGTGTAAATTATACTTAATATGAACTCCCTACTGTGTGATGGTGACTTAAGAAAAGTAATGAAGCTCATAATTCCATGCAAATATAGGTATCCTTGGATACTGCTGACATGAACTGCTGTTGGGATAATACGAGAAAGAAGTCATCACACCCAAGAATGCCAGCCATGCATCTAATGAATTGCTTTGTCATTCCTTTTTCACCAGGGTTTAGAAGCCTATTTGCAATCATATGGCCAGCTCCAATTAAAGGCCTGTGATTAATTTAATGCTTATAAAAGATTAGGGGATTCTCAGCCTAAAAAAAAAAAAAAGAGAGAGAGAGAGAGAGAGAGAGAGAGAGAGAGAGAGAGAAAAGAATGAATTCTGTTTTTCCGCATGGCATATTTTACAGATGAACAACTTTCAGGACTGGCAGGATTCCCACATCTCAGATGGATGAAAATATTATATTGGTCTGTCATCAAATACAACAGGGTTTTGATGCTACACACACACACACACACACACACACTAAAATCCAGGGTAAGTATTTAAATGCATTTATTTCCACTATCTAGACTCTAGAATGCTGATGTGAGATGTGCAGTGAAGATGCAGTTCTGGTATATAAATATAATTAAATCAGTTGATTTAAATCTGATGATGTTTTGTGTTGATGGCTCTCTTTAAATGAAGTGGTAGTGTAGGACTGGGGAACTGCTTTCAGCCTGAGGGCAGAATTTAGTTTTGGAGAAATTCTCGGGGGTCTTAATCCAGAAGTGGGTGTAGCTGATGGCAAAGCGATTGCAGCCAAACGCAAAAGGGGTGAGTCCCGAAACATTCTACCATACTGTAGTTTAATCCTCTTACTACCAGTAAGATGCTCGAGTGGCTAACTGGGTCTAAGAGTCTGGTGACCCCCCCCCACACACACACACATCTGCCCCCCTGGACCCCATTGGGGGTTCCCGACACTAATGTGGATGCTTCCCAAGCACTCACGAGGCCCTGGTGAGCACTTGCCAGCTGACAGCTTGTACACTGAAATCGTGGAGTTCCCTCTCCTGCATCAATGGTGGCCGCCATTGATATAGAAGGGGGAACTGCATGATTTTGGCACATTGTTGGGCAGCTGCCAAGTGCTTGCTGGGCCAAACCGAGCTTCAAAAGAGGCTCATGCAGCTCAGCGAGTGGGGGTGGGTGGTAGCAAGGTGAGTACCCACTAGCAAGCACAGGAGAGTTTGCCCACCCCTAGAAGAAGCATTTCAACCTTTGAGAATGGGTGTGTGTGTCTGCAGGTGGGGACAGGACTAGAAGAGAAGCTGCCTTACCTGGGGTGCCTTCAGATGTGTGTTTTTGCCTTGCTGGAGGAGTTCATAGATACACAAGAACAGGAAATGGTGGACAATTGATACCCTGAACCCATGTGTTTGTGTGAAAGTTCTTACCCTGTGTCTCTTGGACATGGTATATTCCAGCATAACTCTGATTTTGTGCAGCAGGATAACCCGATAGATGAGGGCACAGAAAAGGAAAGTCAGGTAGTCCTTGCTGAAGTGTACAAATTTCTTAGGGACCTATGTTTCCTCACAGCACAAGATAATAAGAAAATATTTAAGAGTCTGGACATATTAAAGAAGGAGCTCTCTGGTCTTAAGGCCAGCATGCAAGTTATAGAGGGCCTAATTGAGACTGCACAGGGAGTCCCGGGGTTGGGGGTGGGGCAGGCATGGGATTTTTCTGGGTTAAGAGAAACCAGAAGAATGCAGTTTCTTCCGCAGTCCTGGGAACTTCCCAGGACCATGGAAGAATGTGCCCGCCCATCCTGGTTGCAGCCGCACTTACTCGCTAGTAAGCATGGCTGCAAACCTGGCACAGAGCCATACTGCATGGCTCCATGCCCAGCAGGGGAGGGGGTGGCCCCAGTTTTGCCACCCCCAGGAGGGCAGGGAGGGGATGGGGGCCTGCACACACATTTTTTTTTTAAAAAAAATACTCACTGTTTTTGGAGGAGCGTTTGTGCACTCTTCTCTGGAAAAAAAATGGCGGCAGCAACTTGCAACGGCCCGGGAGAAGCCTGGGCCATCACATTTTTTATATGTATTGGGCACACCAATCCAGGAAGTAGCTACTTCTGGGATCCCTCGCCCTGAGCCCTCTACATAACTATGGTGTAGAAAGGGCCAGGGATTCTGACAACAGCTTCTACTCCAGTACCACTTAGCCAAGAAACTGATAACACTACTGATTTAAGAGAGCTGCAGGCTGATACTTCTTTCATTGATAAGTAGTATCTCAGGGACCATGTGAGTGATTTTTGCTGGAATGGGAAAGACAGGAGATATCATGGCCAGATAGGTAGAAGTGGAAGAAAACCAGGGTAACATTAATGGAATTTCCCACCTTACTTATTCTGACCCTGACCTAATTATATTAGATGAATCGCAAGAGGGCCCAGTAATGGAAACTGGTGTGTCAGATAACATCATGGGGCAGAATAGAATAGAAGATGAGCATGGGGAATCAGGGGAGAAGTTGAAACAGGTAGACATTGAATCAGATTTAATAAGGGCATCCCAGACAAAAGATTTCCCAGGTAAGCCTGATTTTTGTATCTCCATATAAACTTGGCCACTGAAACAGATGAATGGAAAGAAGTTTCAGAGGTGCTTTCAGAATTACTATCCCTAGTTAGGACATCATGGGAGAATAAAGGGAGGCTGACCTGCTCTTGTTTGTACCCCTTGGGGTATAGGAAAACAAGAGCTTTAATTGAACTAACCTTCCCTTGTTTGGAGCATTGCCAAGATTTCTGGAATTTGCTCTCTCATTTTAAGAATAATAATAATGTGTCCTTTAAGGGGGGTAAGCACACACTAGCACAGAGACCTACATTCACCTATTCATGGCAAGAAGTGGCTCAACAAAAGAAGGTCATTAGTTGCCCCCCAAATTGGCACAGTAGCGTCAATTCCCTCAAAGAGATTCCACATAACTGGGAGAACTCTGAGGAACCCATGCCTCCATACATGACTTATCCAAATAGCATCCCAATCCCAGAGCACAGATGAGAGAATGGTTCTGAGTGTTGGGGAGACCCATCTCCTATACGTGCTACTCATAATACTATCACGCCTCCCAGAAATTATGTCGGGGGGCAGTCAAGCCAATTATAATTTGGACATAAATATACATGATTTAAATAAGAGTTCAAACAATTTTTCATATTTGGGAGATGGGCAATGGCATAGGAAAAACATGGAGAAAAGCCAACTCATTTTCCCCAAAGCCCAGCATCGCTTCCAGCGACTTCGCTGACTAGCTGGATCGAAGTTATATTCCCCCCCCCCTTTCTAATTTATCATGGAATATTGCAGGGTGGCAGAACAAGTTAGTAGATCAAGAGTTTGGAAAATTTCTTTTGTCTTACGACATATTCTGTTTTCAAGAAACGTGGGCCAGATCTACACAGACGCTTGTAATGTTTCAAAATGTTGAATGCAACGTTTTAAAATGAAACAGGCCACATGTAATAGCCCTTACCGTTGCAGTCTTTCCTTTCTCTCGTCTTCACACCGTTCAGTGTGGTCGCACATAGTATTTTCTTCGTTTCTTCTTGTACTGTCGCTTCGTCGCCCCGTTCTTTCCCCGCCCACTTCCAGCTTCTCCCCCCCTTTCCTTTCCTTTCCCTTCCTTTCATTTAGGATTACCCAATAGAGTCACATCTCTGGATTTTCAAATAGTTTTGGCGGGGTGCGAAGTACAACAACAATAGCTACGCTTTGCATATCCCTCTGCTTTTCATTGATTTTGCATGGGGTGGGGGGAAGGGCTATAAATTCCTTATTTTAAAAGATATAAAGTTGAAATGGAATTTCAAACTGCAGTCAGCGTACAGAGAGTAGAGCACAAAACGACTGTCACCACGAGGGAAGGAAACATGAAAGCGAAAGCATTTGGGAGCCGGAACAAAAGGCCACTCCCCCAAGACTGTAAAAGGATACCGGAGGTTTCATTTCAGCCACTATGAATCAGTAAGTAATTCCACACTGTTATTTCTAAAATGATTTATTAAAAAAGAAAAAACATTTTAAATCTAACACGATCGTTGTAACATACAACGATTATAAAACATTTCAGACAGGGCGTCGTGTACCCCAATGCGACACAGAAACTCATACTTAACGTATTAAGCAAAAAGTGTAGCTCTCCTCTGGGTTACTGGAAACCTCAACTCTTTTGCTACAGGGGTTCGGTTCTTTTCTACTTTCTGTAACGAAACTCCATCAGAAAGGAAGAGCCAGGGGAGGCCTGGCTGTATTAGTCTCAGTGAAGCTTGATGTTGAGGCTGAAGTAATCTATCAATCCAAAAGTAACTTCATTTTATCCATACTGGCAAAAGGGAGGTGGAGGTGCAAGCTGGGCACCTTAATTGGCCTTAATGTATACTTTCCACCTGATAAATCATCACTTAGCTCAAAGACTTTCTGGGAAGAATTGGCAGAGGTATCGCACCTCTGTGAAACAGTTTCCTGAAGCAAGTATAGTGGCTTGTGGTTACTTCAATGGTCGCATTGGCTCAGGACCTAATGAAAATGGAACTGCTTTTGGTCTGGACTGTAGTGATGTCTTTCCATAGGATCGCTTTTCACATGACAAAATAGCTAATGAAGAAGGTTGGAGACTAGTTGAGCTAATGTCCTGCTTCCAGCTGATATGCCTTCATGGCAGCTCACAGGATAAGTCTAATGGATACTTTACATTTCTTAACAGTAGGTCAGGTAATGTCTGCAGAGCAGCCAGGAAACTACAAAATGATCAGCAGTCAAGGTAAAGGAGGTGAGGCTAGTGGAAGGGGGTGCATGGACATCCTGGGAACCCCGGGGGGCTCTACTTGGCCCACAGACCTGAGGATGCCCATCGCTGTGCCAGTGTAATAATTACCTGGTTTGTGCATTGGTTAAATAGAGAGGGGGAACATATGATTTCTCACAGAAAAATATTCCAAATATTTAATTAACATGTTCCCCCTCCCAAAGAAAATCTGGGGTGGGGGGTGGGAATGTGGTTCAGTGATGGTATTTTATGGTACTTTTTTTTCTGGGATAAACTGCACCAGAGCAATATAGAACAAATTACATTTTAAATGCCCACATGGGCACACACACATTCATATCATTTTGGTCACATGGTTAATGTTTTTGCAACCCCGCTGTTGCAAATCTACTGACATGAGCTGCTTAAGTCTGTCGAAGAGGTGAGTCCCTCTAAGGAAAACATAAGTGCTGAATGTCTTTCTTTAATGATTAGAGGTTAAAACCAGAATGCCGAATTATGTCAGTAAAGACAGGAAGCTATATTGTGAAGCAATGCAAGTTTCCAAGTAATCTTCAAACCCAGCCCACATACAAGGCATTACAATTTCATAACTTGGATTTTGCCAGAGGATGCATGATGGTAGCCAAGAATGTCTGGGCTCACAGAATATACTTCCATCCAATTTTCAGGGATTCCACTCTGCTCCACTCCCTACAACATCACAGCTCCCCAATTGAGCAGGGTCCCCCCTACCCTCTGAGTAGCATGTTAATGATGTGGCACATAAGTCCTCTTCAGCCAGCCCTGTACATGTGCCTAATTCTGGATCCTACCTCCAACATTACCATTCTAAGTGGATGGTATTAGTTGCCAGTTGCAATGGTAGCTTCAGTTGTATGGACTCCATGTCTTTATTCCATCAAACAGATAAATCTGAACTTGGGTCCACCACTCTCCCACTTAAGTAGTTACTTGGGATGTAATCCTGCAGGACCGATGCCTATTCTTCATCGGAGCCTTCATCCATCCAAAGTCCTTTAGTCAAGAGCCAGGCAGAAGCACAGCAGAGCTTCCTCCATTTGTGCAGTCTGAACTAGATGGGCCTCTGCACCCATCACCTTGCTTTGGGGGGGGTGATGGGATTTGAGAGACTTGTGGAACCATGTCCCCTCCCTTGCCTGCCTGCCTGCCCCTATTCCTCCCTCCATGCTCTTCTCTGAGGTCGTAACACTGGCCTTGGGAGAAGAGGTGCCACGGAGCTTTCTGCAGTGGCTGGGAGACATGATGGGTGGGGACATCCCTGTTCAGATTCCCCCGCCCCCTCGGGTGATAGCTACAGAGTTGGGGCATGTGTGTGTGTGTGTGTGTATGTGTGTGTAATCCCTAGCAGATACCATCTAGGGCTCAAGGATTTCTCTCTTATACTCTTTTCATTGCCGCCAAAACTTCTCAGGAGTATGCATATAAAAATTGCCACTCCATGTTCTTTGAGGGTGGGTCTATAATATGAATCAAATGAAGAATTAACATAAATGGATGCTATACATAGGGATGTATGGTGTTTGTAAAACCCATTCCCTCTGCATTTCGTGGATTGTCAGGTGACTTTCATTCCTTTGTCCACTAATGGTCAGAATTATTCCCCTCCCACACACAATTTCCCAAATATGTGCAAATTCACATTTGCACAAATTCAAATTTGAGCAAATTTGCACTTGTGAAAATGTGCAAATTCCTCACCAAAGCACAAATCCTCCCAAAATGTGAATTTTCATGCCTTAGCCTATGAAGAAAATGTGCATTTTCAGTTACTAGGTTTTTTTATTGTATGTATTTTTCTATGACTAAATTTGCATAGAATTCTGGAAAGTTGCAGGTAAAAACAATCTGAAAAGCCACAGAATTCATGTAACTCAGCTCCAGAATACATAGGTCAGATTCATAGAAATCTGAACTCATTTGACTCTGTTGCAGATTTTTCTGACAACCCTTGCTCTGCTCTTCTCTTCTCTCTCTCTCTCTCTCTCTCTCTCTCTCTCTCTGTGTAGAGAGAGAGAGAGGGAGACGGATAGAGAGAGATAGAGAGGGAGGGAGGGAAGGAGACAGACAGATAGATGCTAGATATTCAATGTACACTAAAGGAAAATTTACTGGTCTCTGCCTTGGAGTTTATGTTCTAAATTTTGACAGTGGAAGAGGCAACCATCCTGTGCTCTGCCTTATGTTTCATATACCTCGGTCATAATACAACGCAGTACAGAATCTTAGCTGGGTAAGTGTTAACTGCCCTCGCCCTATGGAAGAGCCTCAGTGAGCTGATAAAGGGAGGAGATCAACTTAAACCAAGGGTGAACAGAAGCCAATACACTTCTGCTCATCTGGTCTTTGCAGTGAGTGTGTAAACATAGCCCTATGTTTCAGAGGTGCTAAATCCATTAATGTCAAATTGCCTCTTCATCCTTGCCTACCCTCCATCTGTACCTATTTAATCACTATGCATGCCAGATGTTCCTGTAACTAATATAGAAGCAGCAGATTATAGCCAAGAAAACAGGGAAAAAATCACTGTGGTTGCAGTAATTTGTCCACTATGTCCTGCCTTCAGTTTTCTGTCTCATATTTTTGGTGAGTAGGGGTCACTTTCCATTATCCTCTTGCTCCCTTCAGAGATCAGGTTCAATGTGTGAATGATGGCACTAGTGTTTCATTTACCTTCTGCTGATGTGTTGGGATATGAACACAATCAATTACCGAAACTCATGCGATTGCAGCCAACCCCATTCATACATTATAGGACACAAACTGTCTTGAAAGGTGGATGAGTCTTTATATATATGACAGTGATATGTGGATCATCCCTGAGATGACCTTGGATAAAAGTGTGCTAGTATAAATTTTGATTTCCTTATGTTTAACATTACTTTTAATTGTGTTTTCTCCCTTGTGGGTTCCGCCACTGTCTACCCAGATGACCTGGGTCATGTAACCAGGTATGTTCCCCAGATGAACATAGGTTTCTTTTTATAATATGATTCCAGGGCATTCTGCCTGCCTGCCTGCCTGCCTGCCTAATTGCTTGATGGTGGCAGATTATTAAGGCTTTTATAAATTTTGACAATTAGGAGATGGAGTCCCCATAAACATAATTTTGTTACATCAGGAGCATTCAAATTCGACTCTACTTATACTACAAGTAAAACTCAGTGACAACATAGTAATGTCCAGATTTCCAAGGAGAGAAATTACCAGGCTTACAGTTAGGGATGTTTGAGAAATCTGTTTCCATTCAGTTTTGATCAGGCTTTCACCCAGTTTGAACCTTCCAGACCCAAACACAGACTTGGATACAATCTGCAGTCGAAGTCTGAAATTTCCAAGCTTGTAATGTGATTCAAGGACCAAAATGAAACATATTCAACAACATGAGTACATTTTTTAAAAAAAATACGTACATTTCAGAATGACTATATTTTTTTAAAAAAACTGCAGAAAATATGCTTTAAAATCATAGAAGAAGAATGCATACATTAAAAAAATGTGGACAATTGATGCATATATCTGGGGGGGGGGAATCACATGGAAATACACACGGATTTTCATGCAAAAAAACCCCACACCTTGGAATCTGATATGGAATTGAGTCGGACTTTGGAGGACTTTAGCAAGTTTAGGTTTTGCTGGTTCTCACATTCTTACTTATCCTGCAGTCTTATCTATATCTGTGAAGATGGCTCCATTAAATCCATTAGGAATTGCTCCCATATGAGTATGCTGAGGACTGCAACCTGATTCACCTTAGTGTATGCTGAGGGGGGTGGCTCCGATGTCAGGGTGTGTGTGAATTCACTCTGAGGGAGCTATCCAAGGTGCTGAACCTATTCGAGCGATAGGGTTCAGCACCCTGGATAGCTTCTTGGGAGTTCTGGCTGGTTCTGACAGAAACCCGGAGTGTATTTACAGCTCAACCAGCCTCCACTGTCGGTATTGCTCACACATGAATTTCACATTTTACCTCTAACTTTACTTCGGGGGGGGGGGGGAATCAGTCTAGCTCAGGTCATTCCATATTGTGTGAGACTCTCCCCCTTGGATCTCTAAAGGATCTCTGTGGTAGGGCAGGGAGGACCACAGATTTTGAAGCAGAGGGCTTCTTCACAACAGGCTTTTTATCCTGCAACTTTACCAGAGCTTCTGCTTCTGGATTTGTTGTGGGATTAAGATTGGCCCTTTAAATGCATTTCCCCTGTGTTTCCCCTACCCCGGGGAGTCCCATTATTTACAAGTTCTATATGTTTCATGATACAGCTGCTAGTGCAACTCTGTCATTACATGTTGACATTCAAGCCACCATTGTTGAAATAGCTTATTATCCCCATTGCAAACAAAAGCTTCAGGAATGGTCACAAAGCACAGGAGAGGACCTGGAATGTGGCAATGTCATGTAGAGGACCCACAAACTTCCATGAGTAACCATTCAGATAAAAGCCCCATGTGGAGAAGTCCAAAGTGCTACTGGTGTCCTATGGCCAAAATCAGGGGTACAGTAGAAACTCTTTCACCCGAGGGCTAAATTACATTTTGGAGATGGTCTCAGCAGCCACATTCTGGTTGTGGGTGGGGCCAAAGGCAAAAATGGCAGGACCAATACACATTTTATCTTAATGTTCTTCCTGCCAGTACTTAAGCCTTAGGAGAGGCATTTCAACCCTTTAGAATGCACAAGATTCAGGAAGCCACCAAATAGGGTGGGACCAGAGAAAGGGTGCATGGCCACCTCCCAAATGCAAACCCGTGATGTAGGCAGGCTACACAGAGACTTAGTGACCAGTTTTGCGGCTGGTTTGTTCACCAAGCCACGGTGGGCTGTCACCATGGGTGGTAGCAGGGCAACTTAGTGTGACATCTAAACCCAGCACATTTTTTTTTCCTGTCATGGGTTGTCTTTTGCAAACAAGCCAGCCTGAAAACACATGGCTGGTAGTAGGGTCATTTAGGTTGGTTGGTTGGTTATCACGCTGGCTTCTTGTGACAACTGAACCTGGCAGAGTCACTCCAGTGTGGGTTCTTTAAAATAGTGAGAGCGCCGCTTGACAAGAGTGACCAAAAAAAAAAAAATGGCCCTGCTGGCTGCTCCTCACAATCTCACTAGTGCTGCCTTTCACTTTCATCCTCTGCTTTCCGTGCTGTCAGTGTCTGCCTATTCATCGATACCGCATTGATACTTGGCAATGTCCTTATCATATTGGCAGCCCTTTTTTCTGTCCTTAAAAATTGGGCAAATGGGTTGATACACACACATGTTGGCCAAACACGTGCCCTTCCTTCCTAGGAGGATAGCCGATTGTCCTCTTCGAAACACAGAGTCAGAAAGTCCAGTCCTATGAAGTGTTTTATTGGCAAAAACAGTCAGCTGAGCGGGTGTGCATCTGGCACCGAAGTTTCCAGCACACACACACAAGTGAAGCCCATTGTGGGCTTATATACATTGGCACAAACAAGTGACATCATTTCTCCTTCAGTACACATGCTTAACAGTCTCTAATACAAGTCTATGGAGCCAGCGCCCTTTGGCTCCTCGCCGAGGACTTTCAAAACTGGTTTTTCTTGTACATCCCTGTGCATGTGCTAGTTGTTGCTGGGGTAAACTTAGAGCCAGTTAATACCAGTTTAGGCTGCTGCTCCAACCTTCAGAGATTTTCCAGGAATCTCTTCTTTTGACCTTCTAGCAAGCACTGCCTTGAAGCCCAGCAAACATTATTTTAAAGCAGCAAACATTATTCTAAAGCAGCAGACATTATTTTAAAGCATTCAGCATTATCTTTGGCTATCCCCCCCCCCCCACACACACACTTCTTCAGTCCTGCTCATGTGCACACATTCACAGGACTGTGGCAATACGATTTTCCCTATATTATTCACATGCTTCATTGATTCTTAAATTGGCAAAGCAGAAATAAGCTCCACATACTCCCACAGTAATTGCACCCACAGCAAAAGCTCTTGTCTCATTCAGATGCCCCTTTCAGAGTTCGCTGTCATGGAAAGCATCAAAGTAGAGGAGGAATGTGACAGCTGGCATTTAACCATATTATGAGAGGGAGAGCATCTGACAAGTGGCATTTCTAGACATTCAGAGGGCATATCGTTGTACTTCGGTAATATACTAGCTGCTTTCATACTGGTACAACTGAAGAATGCAAACTGTGAACCTGTGAAGTGACCAGTTTTTGTGAGTTATGCACTTGCAAAGGACTGAAGGGAGGGGGGAATACTAATCCCATTTGCGCAAAAACCAAAGGGGTAGCCAATGTTAAAACACTCAGAATTGGAGGAGGTGTAGGAAGTTTCCCTTCATAGGGAATATGAGGCTTTGAAATGTTGTGCTTTGTATCTTGTAGATGTGGCAGTTATGCATTGATGAGGGGCGGGGTTCAGCTGATGGATATATGGGGATCCCAGTGGGTTTGTGTCACAAAAACAGCTGGGAGACATGCTGAGAGCAGGTGTGAGGACTGAGGGGGAAAGAAGCCACGCCATATTGTCACACACCTGACTGTCTAGGAGTGGAGGTGGGTGACTCTGATTTTGGTAGGGCTGGGTGGTCTGGGTGGTTCTGACTGAAGCCCAGAATAGACTCACAGCCCACTGAACTTGGAGCCATCAGCCTCCAGTTGTTGGGAGTTCCTTGCATTGCTCAATGAACAACCAACTCACAGGCTCAGTTCAGACGACATATTAAGCAACGGAGGGATAAATAATGTACTGACCGTGCGTTAGGCAGGAGGAGCTCCACAGACGACACACTGCAGCTGGCGCTACTCAGAACTTGCGGAGGCCATTTTGGTTGCAGCCTCTCTTCCGTGTGTCCCCCAGCTGTATCCCAGCATGCCCCGTGAGTTCTGCCAGCAGCATAGAGCGGCTGGGGTTTTTTGGCTGCTCTAGGCAGCAGAACTCTATTCTGAAATGGAATAGTCCATGGAGAGAGGGGGGGCTGAATTCGGACAACACTTTAAACAATGGGGCTTCGGGCTAAACAACGTGCAAGCCTGTTGTTTCACTCCATTGTTTAAAGTGCCTGATTAACATACTGTCAGTTGTGTATGCGTTGTGTGCTGCCCTCCAGATGACACAATAAGCAACACAACTGACGATTGTTCCCCCCCCCCCCGTTGCCTAATGTGTCGTCCGAACTGAGCCACAGTGTCTTATTCTCAGGGTGGCTCAGTGTGATGTGCAAACTCACCCAGTGACTGAGGCCCTGAGTGAGCTTTGGAATTGATAATGATTTAAATCGAGGTCTATGTTCAATATTCTGTTCAGTACATCACACTGGCATATATCATTAGAAGAATGACTCTGTTGGGAAAAGTTTCCACCCTTTAATGTGATCCCCCCCCTCAGTGCATGGACCAAAATATAATTAATTAAAAAGTCACTCTGGAGATTTGTTTGGAAGGTCAAAATGCACAAATATGCTGCACCTGCTCTCTTCTTTCTCAAAGCCTGCATTTTTGTAAGAGCAATGGCTTGAGGCTGCCTGATAAAACAATGTGGCATTGTTATCTCTAAGCCAGTCTTTCTACGCTAATCTCCAAGGACCCTCCATGAAAATCCATCTTTCTTTTCAGGCTGACCGTCTCCATCAAAAGCAAAGTAGAGTTTCTTTTACAAACAGGTGAGAAAATAAGGATTCCTGTTCATGTTTGAGCCTGTCTTGTCAGCTGCTCTGAACTTCCTTGCCTCAGAATTGGTTCTAAATGATTCTCATATGAGGGTATAAACACAGCTGGCTTTAGGCAGAAGGGAAACCTCTGACGGACCTTAAGACTAAAAGGTTCAAAAGCATAATTTAGCATTTTGAAAAATGAGAGCCGCTGCTCTTGGCTTTGAAAATGCCTCATTTGCTTTTGAAAACTAGACTTTAAATGACCAGTTTTTGTGCATGATTAAAATGAATAATGTACCACAAAATCTAGACTTTGTAAAAAGTATAAACTAGTATCTCGACATAGATAGTAATGAATGTAAGAATACTGTAGCTAAAAGAGGTAAAATAGACTGCCTTTCAATTTTAAAAACACACATGCTCACATTATCTCCAGAATCCCCACCAACCTAAGTTCAGATAGAAAAGAGACTCTAATTGCACTTATTTAGCAGGGAAATGAAAAGCATAACTCTTATTCCCAAGCAGAATTGTGCTTCCTAAATAGGTGTGATTTGTACTGTTGCCACTGCAAATTCAGCAGTCACAGCAAATTCGGTGACTGGGTGGGGCAACCCCCAGAAGATTATGGGGTAGAGGAGAAAAGCAGACCCTGGAGCACTGGAAGTTGTGCACCTGGTATAAAGGGTGAGGACACTCCTGCATCCAGTTCTATAGAGGGTTTTGGTTAAGGATGTTGAGAAAGTCATTGGGTTCACATTTTAATGAGAGAATACCCAATTTACACCTCCCAGGACTTAGCATGGAACAGAATGCATCTCGCTGATGAAATTTCTGAGGCTTGCAATTTCTCCCCCTCTTTTTTGTGGGGGAGGAGAAATGTATCTAGGAAAAATATTATGTTTGAAACATACACACAAAGGATGTGAATGTAAATTTGATAGCTTTTGCCTTTTGGCTTTTTAGAATTATTATTATTATTATTATTAATAATAATTTTTGAAAAATGCACACAAAACTACTTTTCTGAACAGAAAATTGTGTTGGAAATGTGTACATTTAAGACATGTACCCAAGTAATGCATACAAATAATGCACACATTTTAAAAAATGTTCTCAGATATATGTACACATTTCACTGGGGTGAAGGGAAGCAGACTCATGGAGGCTGGAATTTTCATTTTCTTCTAAGCACTACCTCCAATTTTTGTGGGAATGTGCCCATTGATGGAGCAATGGTGGGAAAGGATAGTTGGCCGTCACACCCTGCTTCTGGACTTTCTGGAGACATCTCATTGGACTTGGTGAGAAACAGGATGCTAAACAAGAGGGAGGGACCTTTGGTCTTATCCAGGAAGTCTTTCTTGGGTGAAAGAAACAGGATAGGATTGTCAATGGGGGAGAATGGTGCTAGTCTTTCATGAGTCTTTCTAGATTTTAGCTCTTCTCATTATTCCAGAATGTGGTGAGGGCCATTGGCTGCACTACTGAGTGTTGTATAACTTAATTTCAAAATGCTCTATGCTGGCTTCCACCAAAGACTATAAGGAGCTTTCGTTGGAGGCTTTGCTTCATATGCCGGATGGATCTCTAGGATCTCATTTTTCACACCTTATACTAAGCAATAGACCTTTTCTGTAGTTGATCTTTTTAGTGTTGATGTTCCAATTAATGTTTGAACTTTTCAACCAGGTCCCCTGTTACATTCTGTAGCTGTCAAAGCAGTTTTCAGATAATGCACACTTTGCTTGTCTTCGTGACCTGACAAAGTTCACAGACGGAGACTTATAGTTCAAGGCTCCCAGCGTAGTTATTATTATTATTATTATTGTCAGACTTGTTTGTGCTGTTGTGGGCATCTGTGGGCAGAATGTCTGGAACTGGTGTTATTTTTTGACAGCCTTTTGCTGGTTGTGTCACCTTTGAATAAACGTTCCAGTGCAGATGGTAAGCAGTACACAAAAACCTAGGCTCTCCTGAGTATTTTGTTTCAGCATAAAAAAATAACAAGCTGAGGTCCTTATTTATTGATAACAGATTTATTTCTTCTAAATCGCTCAGGGCAGTGGCACACAGGAGTTTAGCCCATTTTTGTCCTCAGTACAGGCAGGCTGCTTACAGAAGGTAATGCTACAGATGTCCAGAACCCTATTGTTTTCTCACCATCTTATCTATAAAGCATGGGGCTAATAATATGGACCTACCTTGCCTCATAGAGGTGTTATAAGGCTTTCCCAATTAATTATGCCCTTTGAACTCTTGAAATATATTATATAAACATTGAGCAATAGTTTAAATGCTGCTGTGGTTATTGTATTAAGGTACTGGTGCCATAAAGATGGCAGCTAGAAAGTGGCAAGAGTAGACTTCACAGTCATGCAAGGAAATAGAGGAAGGACAAAATAATACCATAAAGACCAGGAATGTAAAACCTAAGGACTTCAAGCCCTCTGGTGTAAGCCAGATAGTCATGCATTGGGTGACCATATAAAAAGAAGGACAGGGCTCCTGTATCTTTAAAAGTTGTATAGAAAAAGGAATTTCAGCAGGTGTCATTTGTATGCATGCAGCACCTGATGAAATTTCCTCTTCATCACAACAGCTAAAGCTGCAGGAGCTATACTAGAGTGACCAGATACAAAAGAGGGCAGGGCTCCTGCACCTTTAACTGTTGTGATGAAGAGATAATATCACCAGGTGCTGCATGCATACAAATGACACCTGCCGAAATCCCCTTTTCAATACAACTATTAAAGATACAGGAGCCCTGTCCTCCTTTTCATATGGTCAGGCTAGCCATGCCCTATTCCTCTGGCCTCACACCTTGTCCCCTGAGTGCCAATCATTTGGTAACTTCCTGGCTGGTGTGTTGTGTTTTTCCCATTCTAAAATGTTGATATGACTCCTCAATGGCTTAGTTACTGGCAGTAAAAGTTTTAAGCTAAAATATGCTGGTTTTGGGGGAATTTTGTTACCATCTCCTTTGCCTGTGCCACCGCCCTTTGGCTTTTGGCCACATCCCTTTAGTTTTTGGCCTAACCAACCATTGGAATGTGACCCTTTCCTCAAAACTGAATTCAGTCCTCGGGCTGAAAGAGGTTCGACACCCCTGATAGAGACAGTATGACTATTCATGCGGTTTCAAGTAATCCTCCGTAGAGGATGATTTGGAGCCTCCTGAGCTAGATGTTTCTAGGGAAGAAAGCATTTCAGAGGAAGCTGCCAGGCCCCCAGGAAAGATGGCTTCAGATCTTCCCTCTCAAAAGGTGGAAAGCTCTGCTTCTGATCAGAGGAAGGTGCCAAGCCACCACCTAGCCCCCAAGAATGCTGATGCCTAAAGGTATACACTAAGACCATGGCCATGCAAAGGAGTACTTACATGCCAAAAAAGACCACTCAAGTGTAAAGGCTCTCCTCATGTGATGAACTGCAGCTGAGCCTTGGGTGGGGCTCTGGAAGCTTTGGTAATAAGAGCTCTCAGTTGGAACTTGAGAGTTCCTGAAAGCGATGTCTTTCTACCACCTCCAGTGACTTGTATCCCTGACTTTGCTTTGTGACTGATTCTTTGTGCTGCTGACCTTTGGACCTCTGCTAGTTTCTGCTCCTTGCACTACATTTGTGTTGGACTGCTTACCTGTACAATGACCTGGCCATGCCTCCATTCATTCTCTCTACTTCTTGACTGGTAACACTGAGCTCTTGACCCTTGCCTATTTACTGGCTACTCGTGCTTGAACTGTACTCTTGCTGGACCAATTCAACTGTGCTCGACCTTTCCATGTTCACTGATTTGCTATCAGACTTGCCCTTTATTTTGCCTTAGCACTGAGCCTGATCCACCATAGCAGGGCAATAAGACATGTGTACGATTCTAGGTTTTGCTTTTTTAAAGATGAATACGTTTTCAAGTTTCCCTTGAAGCAGAAGTGAAGTGAACGATAATCTTAACTAGAATAGTTGGCACTGAATTCTGCCTGAGGAGAATTTGGAGGTTCCAAGCAATTTCGGGGGAAGGATTTTAAATTGTTTTTTTTGGTAAGAGTGGTAAACTCCTTCAGCAGTTACAATTCACCTACGTGTTATTAAGCTTTTGGAATTCATTCTGCATGTGATGAAGAAAGCTGTGCCTGTTCATGATTTTGTCCTACATTACTGAATTAACTCCTAAGTCAAAGGCTTTGGGACTCTCATTTAGCTATAGAATTGAACTGTGGAAAAACAGAGACACTGATGTGGTAGGTAATCGCATAGGAAATGGGAAGACTGGTAGACCAAAATGTAGAGTAGGGGTGTGAGATACAAGAGTTGTGTTATCTTTGGTGTACCTGGCAAATGACTTCAATGTTTTTTAGTTATTAAAAAAAAAGAATGGGCAGAGCACCTGCTCTGGCACCAGGGGTTTTGCATTTCCTGTAACAGTGATGACGAACATGTGACCCTTCAGATGTTGTTGGACTGGAACTGCCATCAAACTTTTCCCCATCTTTCCTCTCTTAGTCCTCTGCTGCTAAGAGACAACCAAGAAGGGAGTCACCATGACAGAGAGGTTGCTCTTTCTTTGCTCAGAAAGTGTGACCCTGGTGATAGGAGGGCTCTTTCTGTTGCTTGATGGTGGGCTGCTTGAAGCGCCTTTTGATTTTTCTCCCCCCCCCTTTTTTTTTTTTTGCTGTGAGTTTGCTGTGGATGAAGTATCTTATTGTTAGGTCTCTTAACATGAACTATAATTTAGTGAATTGTTTAACGTGAGTATAATTCTACTGGCACATCTAGCACCTATTTAAAGTTTGATATGTTTCAAATAGAGGTGTGCACCCTATTTGTTGGCAGAGAAATTGGGAAGACAATTTCACCAAATTTCTCCCAGGAGAGAAGAAATTCTCAACAGTTTCTCATAGGTAGGGCTCACCAATGGCAGGGTTATAACACTACTTTCTTTTCCTAAGGGTTTTTTTTTTTGCACTGTAACTACAAGTGACAACAGTATCAGTTATGTTGGCTGGCTGGCTTCCATTTAGGGATGGATGGACTCCCCTGCACCCAGCAGCTGCTTGCAGGGTCTCTGCTTCTGCTCACCCTCTTGCTGGGCCATGCAAGCCCCTAGAGGGCCTGGTGAGGTCCCAGTACCACCCCCACCACTTGCTCCTCAATGCAACCCACCATTTTAATGCAAGATGGGGGCTCCATAGTTTTTGTATATTTAAAGTTGCACAAAATGGCAGCTGTACAGGGCTAGTTCTGCAACATTAGGGGTGTAAAGGGCCCCTTTGCATCTCCGATGTAGACAATATGGCCCTTTATGGGGCCTCCTCTTAAGTGATAAGAGAGAACAAGAAAACCGCAGATATTAAAAATTCAGCAATGTTAAATTGTCACCTCTCTCTGACAGACAATGACGGCTGCACAGAATCTATCCAATCTGACTGTGACCTAAGCGTTCCAATCAAACAAAAGATTCTCTAAATAAAATTTATCAATTCTGCCAGGTATTTTTTTGTACAGCAAGGAGCAGCCCTCAGGTGCAAGTATGAACCCCACCCCACCCTTTTGGCCTTGTTCTCATATGGCTTCCCTGGGTAATAACTAAACATATATGTGGCCTTGTAAAGGGCCTAATGCCTCATGGAATAGCTGTTAGGATTTTCTGAATGTCACCTTGCAAAGCCATCACCAAACCCTGTATATACATTGGGGGATATAAAAATGCCTTCATTATATCTCTTTGAGCTGCTTTGCATTCCTCATAAGACTCCTTCTGTTATTTTAAACAGACAAGGTATACTTTCAATAAACTCTTCTGAGACGTAAAATGCCTCATTTAAAGGAAAGAAATCAATAGCCATGGCTGCCCATGTGTTTCCCTTCTCTAAATGTCTCAATTTAAATGCAGATTTTGACTACAGTACCACCAACAGAGACCAGTATGACATTCCCTGTAGAGGGAGTTGGTAGACAACAACAGTAACCTTTTGAAAGTGTGGCAGGGAGGCAAATTGCCCTCCCCTTCCCCTGAATTCTGATCAGTACAAAGGAAATGAAATTCTAGCTGCCTAAAGAGATTAATTGCACAGAAATAATAATAAAAAATGTTGTCTGCCTCAGATTATGACTCTGGGAAAAGGAAGGAAAACAGATTAAGATTGATTATGTACCAAAAAAGACTACTTCACAGTAGTAAAGAAACCCCTCACTGAATGGCTCATCATGGCCAAAGAAATATTTGTTGGGATTTTGTTGTTTTTGAGAGAAGTGCAATTACTGGGCATTAGAGAGGCCACTTAAGCGTCACCAAAAAGGACAAAAGACATGAATTTGCATACCATTTGCATATGTAAATTTGTATGTATATATACAAATTTAGGGGGGAAACCATAACTATAATTTAAATAGAAATGCAATATAAGTCACAATAGCTAGGTGACCTGTTGGCATGCTCATTCCGCTGTTTAGGTGATAACTGTTGATGGAAAACATCGAGGCCCCTGTTCCGTCTCTTTTGGATTCTTTGACTTTGAACCAGACTTGGATGGGACACCTCTTCAAATAGAGAACACCATCAAACAGAGGACCATACCCTTGCCAGCTCTCCTGTCTTCTGTAGAGTAGGACACCTGACCACTTTACAAGGAATGTCTTGGTTGTCCCTATGTATCACAGCCAGTCCCTATTCTCTGATATTTTCTTTGGGTAGAGGTTAGGGGTCTCATTAAAATATTAGACACAAGGCTTCTTCAGGTATTAGCAGGCAAATAGCCTGGCAATCATCCAGAATATCCTCACTGGGCACTTCTTCATTTGGAGGATCCATAACAATGGTATATGTAATGGTTTGATCTTGAGCTTAATGGAGATGTACCGGGAGAGAACACGGCAACTGGAAATACCTAGATGATGGATTTTTCAAGGACACCCCAGAAAAACAAAGGGACTGGGTTTGACATCCCCAAAACAAACATGGAAATAGAGCATGAGGGTACTTGGGTAGACATTTCACTTCACTGGTGGATGGTTGTAGGCCCTGCTTCTGACGAGAACAAGTGTATAAAAGTCTATGACAGCCTTCCCCAATCTGACACCTTTGAGATGTTTTGGACTGCAACTTCCAAGGTTCTTGTCCATTGTTTCTGCTGGAGTTGAAGTCCAGCATGAGACTACAACTCCATTTTGAGAGCACCATGTTGAGGAAGGCTAGTCTATGAAATCAGGCTGACAGGCCCATAAGCTTTTCCCCCCTTGTCTTTACTGTCATTCATCTCCACTTCTTTGCCTCTGTTCTTCATGGGACCATTTGAGCCAGGGTTCTAAATAATTCTGCACTTCTTTGACACTTAGACTTTGGCCAGATCTACACCAAGCAAGGTATGACATTTCGAAAACAGTTTGAAAACTGTATATGGAGTGTGTCCTGGACCCCAACAGTTGTCACTACTGTTATAAATTGTTTTAAAGCAGTAGTGTAGATCCTATCTTAGTTAACCTTCTCTGTACTTTAACTTTCCAAAAGCTGCACTTAGTCCAATTTTTATGTTGGGACTGGGTAAGCATATTTGGGATTGTACTGTACAATATGCTTTTACTTATCTTTTTCCATTCAAGTAGCGTACAGAAGGAAATGAAGATTACTTAGCATGTTTTAGCTTTGCTTTTGAAATGCACATAGAATGCAGGAGAGTGTTAAGGGGAAGTCATATAATTTAGCAAGTTGTGCAAGTGGTTCAGTTAGATATTTTACTTGCTACATCTGTAGTGCCAGCTTTGTCAAAAGCAAGCCTTTTAATTAAACTTACATTTAGGTTTCACTTTATCTTACTCCTTCTAATGTAGTCACAGAGGAGCTTTAAAGTTATTCTGCTAGAACCACCCAGGCCATGACTGCTTGGGTGTTGGGGCCAGGTATGCAGAGGAGAAGTCTGATGAACATTAGGATGACCATAAGGAAAGGAGAACAGAGATCCTGTATCTTTAACACTTGCATAGAAAAGGAAATTTCAGCAGGTGTCATTCGTATGCAAACACCTGGTGAAATTCCCTCTTAATTACAGCAGTTAAAGCTGCAGGAGCCCTGCCCTTTTTTGTATCTGGTCAAGAGGGCAAGGCTCCTGCAGCTTTAACTGTTGTGATGAAGAGGGAATTTCACCAGGTACTGCATGCATACAAGTGACACCTGCTGAAATTCCCTTTTCAATATAACTGTTAAAAGATACAGGAGCCCTGTCCTCTTTTCCATATGGTCACCTTAACGTGCCTAGGCTGTTCCCAAGATAACCTACAGACATTCAACTGGCTTCTTCTTTGCAGATATGCCCCCAATGTGTGGACAGTGTGGGGTTATGAGTGGGGTGGGGCTAGTAAGCATGGCCCCAGACTCTTTCCACACCGTGTTAATCATATGGAGTTAGAATGCCTGGATGGAGTTTTTCTCCAGTTACTGTGCACAGGACTGTAGCTTTAGACTTTATCTTTATGTTACTCTATAGCATCCCTCCACAACCAGGTACCCTTCAGATGGTTTAGGCTACAACTCTCAGAATTCCTGTCCTAGAAAGCATCAGCAGGGTTGTGTGAGAATTATGTTTCCATTTGGTTTTTATATGAATTTACCAAAATTCACAAAGCTCTCCACATTCAGGACAAAGAGAATGTGAGATTTTTAAAAAATGTGAGGGAAACAGAAACTGACAGATTGATCATCTAAGCTCAGGGCTTTCTGTGTTGATTAAAAAAAACCCTTTGTTTGAATCCCTGTGTTTCCAATTGTGCGCCCCCAAGAGGGTGGCAACCCTCATTGAGGGGAACTGAATTAGGGTTGCCACTTCTTTTTTTCTAACCAGCTCCTCATCTTTAACAGCTATATGGAAGACAGGTACATCATGGTCCGTTCTATGCTAGAAATAGCTTTACCTCTTGAATTTGGTTGGTGTGGATGGGAGAGAATTTCATTTCAGCTTGATTTTTATAAGAATTTGCCAAAATTTGTGAAGTTTTTCATATTTGGGACATAAAGAATTTGAGATTATTTTTTTAAAAATCAAATGCAGAAGGAAGTGAAACAGACAGATTCAAGAAAGATTATTCTACAGTTAGGGCAATGCTGATCATTTAGATTTCCTTCTGTTTTGCATTGAATTGCCTCCAATTTAATGCTTACAGATAGCTTGTAACTAGATAAAACACAATTTTGGGATACATCAAAAGGGGAATTGTAATGTGTACATTTAACTGTAAACCTTTATGTAAAGAGATAACACTACATTTATATCAACTCACACCATGGAATCTTATGCACAGGAGCAGCACACTGCAATTACCAGCAAAAAGAGATCCCACAAACCTTATTGTATCAAATCTCACCAAGCCATCAAGTTAACGTCTAGCTAATGGCCTTTCATAATTAGCTGTTGGCAATTTCTCTGAAGAAATGCTTAATGGCTGCAGATAATGACATTGGTAATAATGTAGGTAATAATGGTATAAGAAATAATGATGACAACAATCTATATGTGAAGTGGATGGGGAGAGTTAAGGTAATGAAAAATCTGGCTCGGGATGTGCAAATTGGCAAAACCTGAGCTTTCCCAAGTTCTCAGAATTCCATCTTGAAGCTTGTTCCAACACAAATCCATATCAAATTGTGAGGTTTTTTTTCCTTTTCACATGAAGATCCATCCATATTTTCGTGTGTATTTTTTCCAAGTGTGTGTGTGTGTTTGCCATTGCAATCAATGATGCACATCTTCGAAACATACACATTCTTTTCCCATTGATTAAAGCATATTTGTGCACACTTTTTGATTTTTTTTTCAAATGTACGCAGGCTGTTGAACACATTGTTTTTGTTCTGCAAATCATAATCCAAGCTCTGAAACGTATGGACCTTGACCACATCTTGGATCCGAGTCTGTGTTTGGTCTGACAGGTATGAACTGGTTAAATCCTGCTCAAAGCTAAATATTTCTCATCATACATCCCAAGTCTGGACTAACATGTGCAATATTTGTGATGGGTAGATGAATAAGGAAGAGGAGTAAGTAATATGTTTGATTTAGTGGAAAAGTCAAATCTACTACCAATTTTTTTGAAGTATTTCCCCGACTATTCTGCCCAGCAATTTGAGACGTTGGGGCTAAATTGGTGCATGGAATGTTTCCATTCTAAGGCTTTTGAAATGAAAACCAGTGTGATGTAATGGGTACTGCAGCCTTCCGAGGGTCATGCTGATGGGGTATGATGGGAATTGTATCCCAATACATCGGAAGGTACCAGGTTGGGAAAGATTGGATTACAGTGTGGGATTCGAAAGACTCGGGTTTGATCCCTGCTCAAGCTGTAGTGCTCACTGGGTGACCCTGGGCCAGTTGGTTGATGCAGATATTTGCCTCCAAACACAAGGGATGAAAATATGCTGGGCTGCACATGTGTAAGGTCCACATCCTAATGTTCCTGGGCATGCAGGCTTCATGTGTTTATTGCTAAGGTCTGAAAGAATCTGAAACCTGCCTTTCCAGGCTTCCCAATTGCAGAGAGTTTTGTAAGCATGTTCAGCTGTATATGCTTACAGCTCCCTCTTCAGAAGTGATTGCTAGATGCACCAAGACCTAAAGAAAATCTGGGAATGTTAGGGGTGGGGATTGTTGTGCATGGTGTCCCCACCACACATTAGCCCTCATGTAAGCCACCTCAGTGCCTTTGCAGGGTGACAGTCTAGTCTATCTCTAAGGCTGTTGTAAGAATAAAATGAAGGGAAGGGAAGAACTCTATAAGCTACCCTAGCTTTTTGGAGGAAGAGTAGGAAGAAAATTATGATTGATTATTATAATATAAAACCTGTATTTCTTAGGGGTGTTTGTTGCTGGGAAATCCAGCCATTTTGGGGCTTGCCAGACTGCAGTGGTGTGCTCGATTCAGGTTGTATTTGTGAGTCAAGCCACACATTTTCTCTGATTTCTGGGACCTTCTTCCATTTTTTTAAAAAAATTGTGGAAATAGACACTTGTACAAATTGCAGCCACAATTTGCATACTTTCAGCCAATTTAGGCCAGGATTTTTGTAATGTGCACAAATTACACAAATTGTAGCCAAAATTTTCATAAATGTCTGTTTCCACAATTTTTTTTAAAAAGCAGAAAATTTGCCGGATGGCCCAATCACTGTGGACCGTGTTGGGCCAGCTGGTGGAAAACGGGACAGAATCCGGGAAGTGGAGGCTATGAGAGCTCATTGAGCTCTGTCCCCCAAATGAATTCTACCAACATCCCTAGTATTTCTGTGCTGTCCTAAAGTATATCAACTAGAATACAAGCAGCCATACAAATGGGAACACCATCCCTTGAATTTAGTGAGACGTAGTTCTGAGTATAGATGAAGTACTGTTAAAATCTGACTTTTCTCACAAGTATGCATGCATGCACGTGTGCACACACACATTGTTCTCTTGATTTGTATTGCACATGTGTGCTGGAGCATTTATACTATCAGCTTTGTCAAGGCTTTGAAGTCAACTGTGGGAATACGGGAGCTAAAAACTGAATTCCTGATGGAGTGTGCGGGGAGCTTGGCACTGAAAGATTCAAAGCTAGGAGTTAAATCAGGCAGAAATTCATCTCATCTTCAGCTTTACCCACAGTGGGATAGAGGCAGCTTGGGACAGGCTTTGACTTGCATTTTTTCAATGCCAATGACTCCAGCAACTAATTGCCAAGTGATGGATGCCAGGACATCCTTGAGGTTTGGGGGCTAGAGACCTGTGTACTTTCATTTTTTATCCGTTGTGGAGGGAGAGAATTGTGTTGACAGAACACCCACATGGTGGCTAGCAATGGAGATTTGTCATCCAATATTGTAAACAAACAAACAAACAAAAAAGTGTGTGGGGAAGACAAGAGGAATGAAATATATCCTCTACAAAGCAAAATTATTGCATAAGGGAGAATGCAATGATCAGAAAGGAATAGTTATATTTTCACTTGTATCCACATGTTTGGGACCTATTCAGAGCTGTGACATTGTGTACAATTCGACCACCCTTCCTCAACATAACATCCTCCAAATGTTTTGAATGATAGCTCCCATCAGCCCCAGGAAGCATGACCTATAGTCAGGCATGATGGGAGTTGTAGTGCAAAACATTGGGAGTGCACCAGGCTGGGGGAAGGCTGACTTACATCTACAAGTCTCATGGATTTCAGTTGGATGTGTACTTCTATACTGGAACCCAGCCAAGGTTCATCGACTTATTTGAAAGAACACACTTCCTTGCGGATTGATCCACATTTTTGCAGAAAATATTGTATCCCATTTGGAAAACATCACTTTGAGACTTTGCCCATTCCAGATTCAATTAGATTTGTTAATTAGCTTGAATTTTAATAGCTTTCCCTGTATCCCATGAGAAGCTGCACCCACTCTATTGTGATATCTTGGTGGAGGGGATGCTGTTCTGAAGCCTCCCCCCACTCTACCCCAACTGGGTCACTTAAGCCAACTAGCACAGAAAATTAGTTGCATACAGGCAAGCAGGCAAGCAGGAAAGTCAATGATAGTTTCCAGGTCTTAACTTTTTCCTTCACATTCTTGCTATGATGTCCTCCCAAAGTTTGGCAGATGATTCTGTAAGTGTTTTCATAGGATGCAGCCAAGTCAGCTTGTTTTGTATGTCCTGTGGAAATATTCATGTTTGTTCATTTTGTTGGTGTATGATCGTGATCATAGTGGCAGACCCAGTTGGTATCCACTATCCACACATTGACACACAATCTGTACAACCCATTAACAAGTTATGTAGATAGCATGACTGAGTCTGTGGACACAGACTACTACCAGGGATGGACAGATCTGTCAAATTTGGTTTCTCCCACTTTCTCATATTTCCAATCTTGAATTTGGTTCTCCCAGAATATTGAGAATTTTCCTCATTTAAATTCTGTGCATTCTGAATGTTGAAAACATGGGGTGGGGTGGGGGTGGGGCTTGCTTGAATGTTTGTATGCACATTTGCATGCATTTCTCCTAATTTGGAGATAATTTTGGATAACCTACAATTTTTGCAAGCACTTTTTCCTAATAATAATGAGTTGTGGATGCTATTTGTACTAATAGATTCATTTTTGTTCACAATTGTGGACTGGAGAGCTCCACTTCAAAATTCAGAGACGTGTGAATTTAGAATAATTGAGTTTCTGTTTGCGTTTTAGTTCAAAAGTACAAAATTATGTAAATTAACATTAACATGTGAACTAAATGAATTTTTCCTCATCTCCTTTCCACCAAAGAATATGCAGGGTGGTTAATAGCAAAAAATAAAAATAAAAAAATCAAATACAATAAAACCCTCCACTAAATATGGCATAAAATGATAAAAACAATAACAAGGTAAAGCATCAGTAAAATAATTGAGAATAGCCAGGTAAAACCATTTACAACATATTCATAAGCCAGCTGATAACAAAGATGCTGTGTTTATGTACAGCTGTAGCAAAAGAAAAGTAATTCTGTCGTATGTCAGCTTTCCCCAACCTGGTGCTTCCAGATGTATTGACTGAAACATCTGGGAGGCACCAGAATGAGGAAGTGTTGTATGTGTATTTGGAAACCAGCCATCAACAGCATATGTTTAAATGAAGCTGAAATGCTTCTCTTGGGCAAGTGTGTGTCTCTATTGGCTGGTAGCGCCAGATTTGCCTTTCAAGCCTAAAATGTTGGCCTAGAAAGTTCTGCAATGCTCTCTGTTCTGTGAGTAACATCTTTATTGGTTAGACTTGAGGACGTTCCATGGAATAGCTCTGCATGTTGTAGAGAAATGGAAATGGCTTCTCAGCTGTTCATCCAAGTTCTGGACACTAATTATGCTCAAACAGAGATGTGATACAGCTCCCCAAAGCTATATATATATATATATATATATATATATATAATCTCCAAGAAACTGCAGTGCCTGAGGCAAACTTTAGGGTGCAGGTCAGGGAAGCACCTGAGTCCTGGGAGCAAGGGAGAGAACAGACCAAATTCCAATCTGGCTTAGTTTTACTATGCTCAGGCCCTCAGTCGGGTCACAGAGCAGTCAAGTCACAGAGCTCTCCTAATTACAGGTGACACTAATGATGTGATCAAAAATCACATTGCCATTTAAAAAACAACAATAAAAATTCAACACCACAACATTGTAGAAGGGTAGATTCAAGCCTTTCCTCCCTAGCCACAATCTCAGTAAAAATCACCACAGCTCCATGTAGCAATTAGAATTGGTGGTGGGGGAGAAACCCACTTCCCATTAGTGCCAACGAAATCTCTTCCTCCTCCATGCTGCAGTGCAGATGACAAACAGCTTTTTTCCCCGCACCTGGTTTTTTTTTTTTTAAAAAAAGATGACATCTTTTTTTACCGCAATTGCAAGTTCGGGAATGTTACATACATTTTTCCACAATACGCTCTTCCGGTACCCCTTGGTTTTGTGAGCAGGGCAACTTCAAATGATTTGCAAACTTGTACGGAATTCACATAGATCGCAATTGGGTAATATATGCAACTTGACTGGATGAGGACCCCATTTGCTCCTTTGCCTCAGGCAGCAAAATGTCTTGGGCTGGCCCTGATCAGTGACCAAGCAGAAGTTATTCCACAACTGGTTGATTATGTTGGTGTTTTGTCCTGCTTTGCAGGAGGAAATTGAACGGGTGGCATTTTGGAACCCTGTTTGTTCTTTTCATAATTTATCTAGTTTAGAAACTGACTTTATCTAACTTCTTAATATCAACTAAACACATCTACGTGGAGTATTAAATTAAATCATGGTTTTATCTCAGATTTATAGTTTCCATTTGGTGGAACATGAACTCACATTTATCTTTTTGATCTAAATTACTGGGGGATGCCATAATGAAATTATAACAGGTATTTAATGGATGTCATCCAATGTTGGTTTTCTTTTAAAATTATCTGGATAATATAATAGGAAAAGATTGATATAGAGTGTTGAAATACCATACAGCCAGGTCTCCCTCACACACATAAAGAGGGCAACCGATTTGGGAAGACTGATTTAGACAAATGGCCCTTTTGCAAATTCTGTCCAAGTATATGTAAACATACCAAGGGAGAGGGGACTGTGCGATCTGCACCCTACTGGCCCTGCCCTAAGACCTCCTGAAAAGGGGGACCCCTGCTTTTCCCTACAGTCAGCCAATGGTCCATGGCCACTGAGTACACACACAGTCTTAATTGGGCCATTTCCAAGGTGGGCGGGGCGTCCCACCTGCTTAGGGACTTTTTTATCTCAATGATTTCGTAGTTCCGCAAGCCTTGGGGTTCCTCCAAGCCTGATTTTTCTGTGTCTGTGCACAAACATGCTCTAATCAATGATGAATTTTGAATGGGGCAGGGCATGGAAGTCTTTGAGGGCACCTGCCTGTGCCACATTGAGGACCTCTGATCTGGAGCATGGAGCATGCTGGGTAAAGCAAGTATGTATGTGCAAAGTCAGAAAGATTTGATCAGGCAACTGAAGTGTCAGGCTAGGACATGGAGCAAAGTGTATGGGCATTATTAGCTTAGTTGTAACCAGTTCATTGTGGAAGATAAGTCTTTGGCCAGAACAAGAAGTTCATATATTGAAAGCCAGTGTGGTGTAGTGGCTAGAGTGTTGGACTGGGAGTCGGGAGATCTGGGTTCTAGTCCCCACTCAGCCATGAAAGCTCACTGGGTGACTGTGGGCCAGTCACAGACTCTCAGCCCAACCAACATCACAGGCTTCTTGTTGTGAGGATAAAGTGGAGAGGAGGAGGAGGAGAGGATTATGTACGCTGCCTTGGGTTCCTTGGAGGAAAAAAAAGGAGGTTATAAATGTAATAAATGAATACACTGAAATAAAAAAAAAATCTGCTTCAGATTGCAACATAAAATATTCTTCAATGATCTGGACTTCATTTCCAGATCTCTGGTACAAAATACCTTGTGGCAAAACAGGGCCAAACTCTAGTGCCCTTTCTACACCTAAGGGTGTAAAGGAAGGGGGGTAATCCCAGACTTACCTGCTTCTGGGATCATCCTCCAGCTTCTAAACAGGAAGTGCAACACCGTTTTTTTTAAGACACAGGAGCACCTGTTGTGTAGCGGAGAAGGTAGGAACCCCCATGCCCTCCATGCCCCCCCATCCTGGGGATGGCAAAATTGCTTTCCACCACCACGGGCATGGAGCCACCCCACATGGCTCCATGCCCGTTTTAGGACCCAGGATGGTACAAAAATTGGGACATCCCTGGTTTCTGCTATCCTGAGGTTATCCTGAAATTGTCCATGGGTCATCTCCAGATGCACAACGATGACACAGGGAAAAATCCCCGGTGTAGACATGGCCTAGGTTCAAATCATAGAATCATAGAATAGTAGAGTTGGAAGGGGCCTATAAGGCCATCGAGTACAACCTCATGCTCAATGCAGGAATCTACCTTAAAGCATCCCTGACAGGTGGTTGTCCAGCTGCCTCTTGAATGCCTCTAATGTGAGAGAGCCCACAACCTCCTTAAGTAATTGGTTCAATTGTCATATTGCTCTAACAGTCAGGAAGTTTTTTCCTGATGTCCAACTGGAATCTGGCTTCCTGTAACTTGAGACCATTATTCCGTGTCCTGCACTCAGGGTTGATTGAGAAGAAATTCTGGCCCTCCTCTGTGTGACAACCTTTCAAGTATTTGAAGAGTGCTATCATGTCTCCCCTCAATCTTCCCTTCTCCAGGCTAAACATGCCTATTTCTTTCAATCTCTCCTCATAGGGCTTTGGTTCCAGACCCCTGATCATCCTCGTTGCCCTCCTCTGAACACGCTCCAGATGATCCGCATCCTTCTTGAAGTGTGGTGCCCAGAATTGGATGCAATACTCAAGATGGGGCCTAACCAGTGCCAAATAGAGGGGAACCAGTACCTCGCGTGATTTGGAAGCTATACTCATATCAATGCAGCCCCAAATAGCATTTGCTTTTTTTGCAGTCACATCACACTGTTGGCTTATGTTCAGCTTGTGATCTATAACAATTCCAAGATCCTTCTCGCTTGTCGTATTAATTAGCCAAGTATCCCCCATCTTGTAACTGTGCATTTGGTTTCTTTTTCCTAGGTGTAGAACTTGGCATTTATCCCTATTAAATTTCATTCTGTTGTTTTCAGCCCAGTGCTCCAGTCTATCAAGATCACTGTGGAGTTTGTTTCTGTCTTCCAGGGCATTAATGATCCCACCCAATTTTGTATCATCTGCAAATTTGATAAGCATTCCCTGCACCTCCTTGTCCAAATCGTTAATAGAAATGTTGAAGAGCACTGGGCCCAGGACTGAGCCCTGCGGTGCCAAATCCAAAGTTCAGAAACCCAAAGATAAATTGAAAAGTATTTTTTTTATTGCTTTTTCTCCCCCAAAATGTACATTTCATGTCAAGTCTCAGAATGTATTTAAAAAAAGAAAAGAAAGCATGACTCATGGTTATTGAACATTTCTTTCAACCCTTAGGGAGTCAATTAGTGTGAATTACAATTTGAAACCCAAACATCTAATGTGCCATTTAATTTTCATGGCCACACGGAGCTCAGCGCACTAATTACCTCTGATCTGCTTTAAATAAGTGAATTATTAATCGCTAAACTATTCTCTTTCATAGTTCTGTGTCATCGAAAAAACATTTAGTCTTGCTCTGTCTCATGCTTTTGTTTTTTAACCTCCTTGCTCTTGTGCCAAAACGCTTGCAGATTCCTTTCTAAAACAACAATAACAACAACAACAACAACAACAACAACCCTTCTCATTTATCAAAGCAATTAATGGCTGGAGTTTGTTTCCTGAAGACATGTAGGGATTTGATTGATAATTAGGTGGGAGAGTTTCCTTCTGCAAAGGAGAGAACAGCAGTGAGATGGTGTATCCACCCTATTGGTGACCTTGAACTAAAGACAAAGAAAAATGATGAGATTGTAATTATTAAATTATGAGCGGTGCTGGAAGTCTTAAAACTCCCCAGCCCACTGAACTCAGTAGCACGAGCTTAGCTGGCGACCAAACATTTTAAGAAACAAGGAACAGAAGGGCCCGCACAATCCACAAAGAAGCATGTTCTTGTATTTCAGGGTCACAGAACTTTTCCCGGGAGTTGCCACAACCTCTCTCTTCTACCTGAGGTATGTGGATCTTTTGAAACTTCTTGGGATGGGGTTGGAAGGAATCTTTCCTCCCAGCCTAAGATTCTCTCTCTCATCAGTAATGCCCCTTCAAGTTCTGGAGGAAACCTAAGTCCACTTCCAATGTGAAGTTATTCTGTTCACATTTTTAGAAAATGCATGCAGGAAAGAGGCTAGGAAATGAATCAATATGGCTTTGCTCTTTCCTCTGTTCTTTGAACCTTGTCTCCAAAGCATGCTTGCTGACTATTTGCTCTCAGCGAGCACATGGTTTCTTCTGTCCCTAGCTCAACAGCAGGGATGGGAAGCCAGCAGATCTGTTTTGGACTTCAACTCCCAGCATCCCTGGCAGGGGGTTATGGGAGTTTAAGTTCAAAACATCTGGAGATCTTCTGCCCACCCTGGCCCTGGAGGAGCACAGATTATTTCCCCATCTCTCCTTTATCTTTTTCTCTTTTTGTCAACCCCAGGCATCTTTATTAATTTATTTATTTTTCAAATTTATATATCGCTTCTCACAGAGGCATCAAAGAAGTGAACAGAAAACACAATGGCATCAAAACTATAACTATAAAAATAAAAGCAATGTAAGACAAATTAATCAGCATTTAAAACAAAACAAACCCCCTGCATACACTGCTGTGTGCTTCAGAACATAGCTGGCTGGGCTGCACTTTGGGGAAAGCCAGTGTGGAGAGATGAGTCTAAAGAAGACATCTGGATGCCGGAACTATGGGTGCCTGTCTATTGTCAATTAGTATTGGCACCTGATAAAGCGTTCCAGAGGGTGGGTGGGTGCTGCGACACTAAATGCTCTGTGGCAAGTGTTCCCATCACGAGCATGGGGCATCCTCACAGTTGCTCCCTCTGATGATCATAGAGATCAGGCAGGGACATACAGGATGAGGCAGTCCCTGCTGCTGCTGCACTTACTCATGGGTAAGCGCGGCAGCAGAAATGGGCATAGAGCCGCTCGGCTCCATGCCCATCAGGAAGGGGGGCAAGTCCGCCATCCCCAGGATGGTGGAGGGGGTGGGGGCAATTTCGGGGGCTAATTTTTTCAAAAAAACTTACCTACCTTTTTGCTGGAGTGCAAGTGCACTCTTCAGACCCAGAAAAAAAAAGGCAGGCATGATATACGATGACCCGGGAGGAGTCAGGTTGTCGTACATCTTGTGTGTATTAGAGCAGGTACTTCCAGGACCATCCCCCCTCCCTCTGCACCCATATGGTGTAGAAATGGCCCAAGATACCAAATCCTCCTTCCTAATCAACTAAGGCTGCAATCCTATATGCATTTACTTGGGAGCAAGCCTCATTGAGCACAATGGGGCTTACGTCTGAATAGCCATGTGTCTGATTGCACTATATGTATATTAAAGAAACCCCCATTTCCATTCTTCCGGGGTTGGTAAATAATCCTGCTTTCTGTGTTTTGCGAAAAGAAGTCTTCCTAACAATGTATTATTTGCCACTAATTATCTGTGAGAGGAACATATGCAAATAGGGTTTTATGTGTCCTAGCGAGACAATTATAGGTAATGATGGTCTCTCATATCTTACCATTTCGTTAATGCAGCACAGTCTTGTTACGATTGCACCCTTAAGATTTCTTTCTACTACAATATTATTTCTTCTCAGATCCTTTTCTTCTTGGTTTCTGTTATGTGACCTCCTTGAGCAGGTGCCGTGACCCTAGGGCCTTAGCACTCCCTTGAAAATCACCTTGGTGTTTCCAGCACATTTCTCAGCATTCTCTTGCAAACCTCCAAAGAGGTTATCCTACAAAACTCTACTGCTAGCCTTTCCCATTGCTGAACTGGTTAGCACTGGAAGGATTTTCCTGTTTAACCTAATTAATTTTATTCCCTGGCCTATTTAAACACACACATTGAAATAAAAGAAGTTACTTAACATTCTGCTATGTGGGAAGCAAAGTAAGCTTGATAATTATCTCAAGATCATCTAAGAATCTAAGAACTGAGCTCTTGAATGTGCATATATGTTACTGACAAGGAAATATATGATGTTTTAGAGTGAAATTGTATGGGATAGATGCCCAATGGACAGAGGGCTGCTTGAACTTTATTTTTTAAAAAATAAAATGAAATAAAATCTACAGTTTATTTCTGACACTTTGAAATGACTGTATCTGTGATAATTTGAACTCAATGTGAATATTCTATGGCGTATTTCTAAACTCTGAGAGAGCCTTCACTGAAATAGTCTGAACTATCTCTTCTATAATTAACCTAAGTTGCGAATAGTATGTAACCCACTGACTTAAGTAAACCCTTCTTTAAGTCAAGCCAAACAATAAAATACCATTGGTCCATCTTTCCTTCTATCTCTCAATCACAATACACCAAGCAGTTGCCTTCCAATGGCGGGATTGACAGGGGCATTGTGTTAAAGACATATTTAATCATAACCAAGAGGAGTGGCCATGAGCACTGATTGAAATAAAATCGGATGAGTTGGATGAGAAGGATACCACTGGCAGAACAGGACTTCCCCCTTCACTTTCTCTCCCTTACAACTAGGGCTGTGACTAGATCTGGAGCTGGATCCCGAATCCGGAGTGGATCAGCCCAATCCAGCCTGATCTGGGCCCAAATCAAACCAGATTGGATCAGGCTCAGATTGGATCTGTGATCCGGATCCGCTCCGGGTTTGTGCAGAGCTCTCCCTCCCACTTTCCCTGCTCTCTCCCTCCCCCAATCGCCCTGCTTACCTGCAGCCTCCTTCGCGGCGTCCCCCATCGTCCTCCATGGCGTCCTGCCTCCTCGATGTCGGCTGGCCGCTTTCCCGCTCATCACCGGCTGCGACCAGCAAATGCAGCACTCTAACCCTCCCAGATCGGGATCCAGATCAGATCAGGGGATTCGTGCACAGCCCTACTTACAACCCCCTGTGTTGGGGGACACTCCAGAGCATATTTGGAGGATTGGAGGGGGGAGAAGGAGATGATGGGGAAAATCATATTTCACAAGCAGTATCCCTCTGCTGGTGGAAGAACATTCTGTATCCAACCTGAGCCAGATCTACACTAAGCAGGATATAACACTTTAAAATGGTTTGAAAACAGTATATGGAATGTATCATGGGCCCCAACAGTTGTCAGTGCACTTCAATACCATTATAAAGCAATAGTGCAGATCCTGCCCTGGTGTGTGTGTGTCTGAGAGAGAGGCCCTTTCCACACCAGGCTTCTTGCCTGGGTTGGCCCCCGGCTGCTCCCTGTGTGTCCAAATGACACACAGGGAGTCCTGGGGGTGGGGAGGGCAGGCATGGAATTTTTCCTGGTTCTCAGGAACCACAAAAATCCTGATTCTTCCACAGTCCCGGGAAGTTCCTGGGACTGCGGAAGAATGTGCCCGCCCGCCCCGGTGCTGCTGCACTTACTCACGAGTAAGCACAGCAGCACCAATGGCCACAGAGCCATATCACGCAGCTCTGAGGCCATCAGGATTGGGGGGAAAGCCAAATCACCATCCCCAGGATGGCGGGGGGATGGCCCCCGATTGCACATGGCATTTTTTAAACTTATTTTTTCATTGGATCGCAGGAGCACTCTTCCTGGGTAAAAAAACAAAAACAAAATGGCGGGTGCGAAATCTGATGACCCAGGACGTCACACCCTGGTGTGTATTGAAAGGGACGATCCCAGAAGTGGCTACTTTCGGGATTGCTCGCGCTGCGTCAGTTACACCCCTATGGCGTAGAAAGGGCCAGAGATAGACAATCACAGGAATTGTTTGGCTCTGAATATCATATTATAGCAGAATGGAAAAAGACTCATAGCTATGAAATCTCCTCATCCTCTCCCTATCTCTCCTCCCACCTCACCATACTGAAATAACGTTTAATCTTCTTACCAGAGTCTGATTGAGGAGGTTGCGTAGGGATGTCAGGATAGCTAAAAGATGACTGTGATCATTTAAGGTGACAGTGATGTCGTTTCCAAAAGCTAGCCAAAAATAAAATAAATAAATACAAATCTTGCTTGCCAAGATGAAGTGAGAAAATCCAGTCCCATGTGCTGAGCATGTTAGTTGACCTTTTCATAGCAGAGCAGGGGATCATGTGCTGGCTTTCAGGAGCTGTAGGTTACAAGGAAATCATTTTGTAATAGATTGCCCTGTATGAGCCTTGTGGAATGAACCACTATACAATTTGTATGATACTGAAGAGACCTTTCTTAGTCCTGATGAATACTAGGTCTGTGCAAACCCACAGACTTCATTTGTGGTGGTGGTGGGGATCAGTAGCCTTTGAAAGCAATCTTATAGGCCCTATTTAAAGCCTGAAGGGTGCTACAATAATAGGTTTTCCCCTTCTTTTGATGCCATAAATAAGAAGCTATAGCTTCAGAGGGGAAAATCCTCACATGGATATTTGCCCCTCCAGCCCCCCACACCTCCCAGCTACCGCAGAATGCCCCTCCCTCTCCCTCTATCTCTTGCATCTTCCTGTGAATAATGCCAGGCTATAACGTTCCAAATAAATTAAAACTGGACTAAATGGTGATAGTCCAGTAAGACTGGGTAGAAGAAAAATAAGGATTGGGATGTGGGGTGAAACATTTGCAGAACTCCCCCACCATCTGCCCAGAAGATACATTTCAAACTGCATCTCACTATCTCAAAATGGTGGTGTGTGTTGAACCTAGAGGTTTACCATCTAAGTTTCTGGTCAACGTTCATGTAATGAACATGCTCTAGGCCCATTTGAACTAAATTGCATTCCACCTGCTGCTGCTACTGGTTTGTGAACCCACTAATGAAGGTACAAATGCTTTCAGACAAGTACATAGTATACAGTATTTATTTGTACCACCGCGGATACAGAGGACTTGTGAGCTTAAATGGATTCAGCTTCAGACCATGTTTAAAGCTTGTTTTTATCCCTAAATTGAAGCTAGGCTGTCTGCAAACCATGCTGTTACTAATCACTCTGGCAGGGTCATAGTTAGGCAGTACTATCTAAGCCCCCCCCCCCAAAAAAAATCACTTTAACTGAAGGCAGGTTAGACCTGAAAGCTTCAAGCATTTGCTTGCTTATAATGGGCTTAGCAGGGAAGAAAGTAAGGCGTTAGCAGATTATCGGTGGTGGTCATTCCATTGATTTAAATGGGAACTGGGCAATAGGGCAGAATTACCTACCTGTTGTCCTGCAGAAGTTTTGGACTACATTTCTCAACATTCTTGATCACTGATCATGCTGGCTAAGCCTGAAGTCCAAAACATCTGGAGGGCAACAGGTTGGAGAAGTCTGCTCTGTTGCTCAATTCCCAATTAAACCAATGGAATGACCACCACTGATAAACTGCGATCGCCTTACATTCATCCCTGTAAGCATACCTCTTTTGCTGTAGGCATGAGGGGTTTGCTTCGTCCCAGTCGTGAACCCCGAATCTGAGTCAGCCCGATGGCAAGCCACTCCCTTCCCTCTCACCTGCCCATGGGACTTAACCTGCACACACCAGTGAGCTGCTCTGGCCTGCTGTAGATCTCCCGTAGTTAACTACGGCAGCTGGAAATGGCTTCAGATAAGTTCTGCTGTGGGGGGGGGGGGAAGGGAGGGGGACAGGCAGGGATACCAATGGACTCCCAGTCTACCTTGCACCTGGCTTTCCCAGTTGCCCCCAGACCTGCTTCGGATTCAGAACCGAATCCGAAGTGGGCCGGGAAGGTGTCAAGACACCCCAAGTTGTATCAGGGCTGATTTGGAAGCTCCGAATCAGCCTCTGAATCAAATGGGCTGTGCACAGCCCCAGTGAGCACCCATGTCGAATAACGTGCCTTTGATATGTCCCGTGCATGTGTAACCATCTAATTAAAATGAGGGTTAAAACAAAACTCATACCAATAATCCTAAGAGAAGTGAATGGGTTCAATCTAGAGTGATTCTACCTTGTGATTTCTAGGTCTTTAAAAGAGAACACTGTACCAATAACAACAAATAAGCATAGAATGATAGCTACTTGCATCCCATCCACCCCCACCATCTTGTTTAGAGAAAATTAGGGCTGAGCTGAAACATCTTTGAAGACTTTTCCCCTCAAGAAAATTCCTGAGATTTTTCTTTTTTCACAACCTCCCTTAGAAAAAGACAACTTTGTAAAATATTCTCCACATATTCTCCACCATTTGTGTGTGTGTTTGTGTGTGTGTGAGAGAGGGGGGGAATGGGGCTGCCATTTATTTATTGTATTTATTTAAAACATTTCAGGGCAGAAGCCCTCCCAAGGCAGCATACACCCATGCATAAAACAATATAAACATTAAGAGCAATAAAAACATAGAAAGTAAAATATCAATTACAACAATAAAAGATAACATTAAAAACTAACAATAATTTATTTTCAGAATGAGGTCTAGGACATTGTGGAATTGCAAACTGGTGGTCAGGCTGCTAATATAGTTGCCATTGCTACTTGTAGCACCCCCACCAGAAAAAACAAGAAAAATATTTGCAATAAACTATGCTTAGGGATGTACAGATTTTGTAAAATCTGTTCCGTCAGCATTTTGCCCAAAGTTCCCAAAGTTGCGCAAATTTGCACTTGCAAAAAATGCACAATTTCCCCCTGAATACACAATTTAGCCTATAGGGAAATCCATACTTTTGGCAATTTTTTAAACATGTTTTTCTAAATTTTTGTAAAATTCTGGGGAGTAAAAAACCCGGTCCACAAATCCATGGAATCTGTGCAACTTGGGAAAAGCTGGTGTGCTGCAGAATCAATGGGCCAGATTCATAGAAATCCGAACTAATTTGATTCCATCACAGATTTCTCCAATGTCCCTATCTGTGCTACTATTACTGCTACTGGTGAGCCCCCTCCAATAAACTGTTGGATAATTTCTCCTCCCCCTGGAAAAAGTCGGTGAAATGGTCATCCCACAAACAATGTAGAGAATTTTAAGAGGCCATCTGCACTCAACTCTAGAGGAGATATACAAAACCAATACTCTTTTCAACGTGTAAAGTAGAGCAGCGGGCAGCAGCAGATGGCTGCATGGGACAGCTGCTGGTAAGGAGCGTGAGGGGGAGGGGAAAGGCCACTATTTTAGGTATTTTCCCCGTAGACTTGCATTGGGGGAAAGCTTTCTTTCCCCCAATGCAAGCCTATGGGGAAAACACCTAAAACGCCGGTCCGATATCCGATTTTTCTGATCCGAAATTTTACAAAATCTGAAGTTCCAATTCCGATATGATTTTTGGGGTCCGTGCACATCCCTAGTATCCAACATAGAGAGATTTTCCCAAGCACAGATCAGCATGCTCAATAGCATACACAGTTCCATCCACAGTTGTATCGTCCCACCCTGAGATGTTCAATTCACTTTCTGTTCTTCCTTAGGGATCTGTGAATCAGAAAAACTCAAGCCCATTGATTAAAGTGCATTTGTCCATATTTTCAAAAGAATCCATTCTTTCATGCACATTTTTTTTCCAAATATGCAGATGCTGCCGAATACATTTTATTTGGTCTGCAAATTACATTGCAAGCTCAGAAATGTACAGACTTTGATGCTCGATTGTGTCTATGGTTGGTCTGGAAGATGCGAACTGGGTAAACCCTGATCAAAAACAAACTGAAATGAATTTCCCATAGATCCTTGTTCTTCCTGCAATTGGAGACTTCTCCTTGGACAGAAAGTTGTATGCTCTTGGACAGAAAGTTGTATGTAAAGTGGAATGGCCTGCCGGAGGAGATTCGACAAATTAGCAGTCTTCTGGAATTTAAGAAAGCCGTGAAGACTGTTCTCTTCCGGCAGGCCTATCCAGTTTAATTTTAAGATGTTTTTAATAATGTATTTGTTTTTATCTGTTTTAACGGTTTATCTATTTTATTGTTTTATATTTATATTTGGTGTTGTTCCCCGCCTCGATCTAGATGGAGAGGCGGGTTAGAAATGAAATAAATAATAATAATAATAATAATAATCAGTTTGGCCTCCATTCAAGTTGCTTCTGCTGTTCTCTTGACGTAAAGCCCTCTGTCTCAGTCAAGACTGAAATTTCCAGTTCTTGGAGGGCAGATCTGCTCCTAAATATTGGTGTGTGGGTGTGTGTGCCTGTAGATGTAGGTATGTATGCATGGTTAAATCATTTATGGCTATATAAGCCACCCAGCCCCTTAATGGAGAGATCTAATGCAGACATTATGGCCGTGTTTACTTGAATAAGTAGAGAGGGATTGCATCTGCTCATGACATCAGCCCAATTCAGGCATTTCTAAACACAGGAGCAGAGGGAGTGTACTAGCTCCTCCCCCCTCATCCATTTCCATGCAGTTATCACATGGTCCTGTTATCAACTGCAGTCTATCTTGAGGAACACGTGGACCCTTAATTCAGTAAAGAAGAAGAAGAAATACACTGTAATCCCTCCGCAGCGCTTCTCACTGCAACAAAATCCATCCCCTTAGTGTATTGTTTTCTCTTTATCAGTGGGGGAGTTTCCTCCTTCCCCTTAGTTGAAGGAGTCCTGTCGCCCATTAGTAATAGCTATTTCTCTGCTGCAGCTTTCCTGTGGCAACCTTCCCTCAGAGTATCCCAGGGTGAATTATTTCACGTCCTCTCAGCGCTGCTTTTTGGAAAGGATAAAATTAATGTGGATATTTTTATTCAATGAAATTTCACAGTGAGGGACTTTTTGGTGCCAGCTTGTGTTTATTGCTTCTTTGTATAACTGTCCAAATTAGATAACTGGGGGACTTATTTTTCCTCCTCCCGAATGAGCATATTTTGCATAACAATTTTTCATACGTTCTTGTATCAGCAAACTGCCTGTTAATTGCTTGAACTACTTCCAAATTGTTTGGGTATTTTTTTTCCCAAGAAGAAGAAGAAGAATTGTGCAGTTATTTGTTTTTTCTTCTTCTTCTTCTTCTCTTCAACCAGCAAATCTGATATGCCATTTAACACACACATACGCACACACGCATGCACAGGGTCACCTTTCACAATAGCCACATAGCCTGCTTTGAGAGAGAAAAGAAAGGGAAAAAAGCTCCGCATATTTTCCCTCAGTGAGTCTATAAACAAATCAAGTATCTTCTTCGATACTCATCTGCCACATCACTGCACCACTGAACTTCAGAAAAAATAATACCCATATGTCAAGACTTTCCCTTGACTCCCTACTTAGTTTAATAAAATAATGAGACGTCTTCAGTTACCTGTTGATGAGGAAGAAAGAAGCCCAAAAAGCCAAAGGCAAAGGGGGTGGAAATGGACAATGAGATTTAATAAAAATAAAATATACTACCAACGCTAGGCTGACCATCTGAAAAGGAGGACAGGGCTCCTGTAACTTTAACAGTTGTAGAGAAAAGGGAATTTCAGCCAGTGTCATTTGTATGCAATTAGTTCCTGGTGAAATCCCCTCTTCATCACAACTGTTAAAGTTGCAGGCACTATACTAGAGTGACCATATACAAAAGAAGTCAGGGCCCCTGCAACTTTAACAGTTGTGATGAAGAGGGAATTTCACCAGGAACTAATTGCATACAAATGACACTGGCTGAAATTCCCTTTTCTCTACAACAGTTAAAGTTACAGGAGCCCTGTCCTCCTTTTCAGATGGTCAGACTAACCAACGCATTTCGGACAAACAATGTATAGGAGGTTTTTACTCATATGAGAGGTGTTGTAATATTGAACTGCCCTGAAGAAGGACATTGTTTGTCCGAAATGCGTTGGTAGTATATTTTATTTTTATTAAATCTCATTCTCCATTTCTACCCCTTTGCCTCTGGCTTTTTGGGCTTCTTTCCCGGGGTTCCTTTTCTTTTTTGGCTCTACCTGTTGATGAGGGCCTTTTCCACAAACAAATTGATCCCATATTTTAATCTGCTTGTAGATGAAATGGAAGAGATTGGGGGTGGGTGAAACGCTCCCTGACCCCCAATTTCCCCACAGAGTGAGCCAGAAATTAATTGATTTCTCTCCTCAAACATCCGAGAAAAATAAATTTGTTTCTCAACCCAATTGGGAAGATCCACGAAATGAAAGGGGCCTCTCTCCACACCATCTCCCAAGCACCTTCTCCTTTTGCTCACTTTTCAGTCAGGATAATATGGTGGCAGTGGTGCTTAGGAGAGAATTGGGCTGGAAAGAGGAGTTTCTTGCTTTTCCCCCTCTCCCTCTCTGTCACCCTGATGTGCTGCGGAGTGTGGCAGGGCTTCCATTGCAGTATCCCCTGGGAGTTGCCGTCATTCCAAGGGACACTGCCATTGCAGATGAAACCTCCAAATATACCCCTAGGTAGGCTGACCATATGAAAAGGAGGACAGGGCTCCTGTAACTTTAACAGTTGTAGAGAAAAGGGAATTTCAGCCAGTGTCATTTGTATGCATTTAGTTCCTGGTGAAATTCCCTCTTCATCACAACAGTTAAAGTTGCAGGGGGCCTGCCTTCTTTTGTATCTGGTCACTCTAGTATAGTGCCTGCAACTTTAACAGTTGTGATGAAGAGGGAATTTCACCAGGAACTAATGGCATACAAATGACACTGGCTGAAATTCCCTTTTCTCTACAACTGTTAAAGTTACATGAGCCCTGTCCTCCTTTTCATATGGTCAGCCTACCCCTAGGGCTGACCTACTTGTGTGGGTGGGTGGGTGCGCATTCACACAAATCTCTCTGTGAGTTCAGTGAATGCTGTCTGTATGCCAACCGCTGTTCATGAGAAGAATTGCACAGAGAGGTCCTACGCTAGGGATGTCAGAGAAATCCACAAGGGATTGAAATGAGTTCAGATTTCAAGGCCTTTTACGAGACAGTTGTGTTAATTCACATCAGCACTATGCACACTTGTGCATTAAGTAATGCATATTAGCACATCTGTGCAAGTCTGCATTAGCGCTGATGTGAATTAGCACAAGCAGAATGACATTTTGGTTTTTAAAAAATCCTGTTCTTCTGTCAATGAGCGGATGATGGAAGATGCTTGAAAATCTGCAAAACACAGGCAGAGTGGATTTAGCGAAATCTGTATATCCCTAGCCTACTCGTGAGGAGGGACCTTGAGTAATAAATTCCTCCTTGAGTGCAGGAGTTCTCTGCCGATATATCTGAATGTGTGGGGCACTCTTGCTCATGAATGTCTGCCAGTCATTTGTCAGGGGAAGGTGGGGGTGGCGCATGTTTCCGGCAGTGGGTGGGACTAGTCTGCGTGGCCCCAATAAATTCTCTCTATGTTCTTTCAACACATGCAAAAGGTTGTGTGTACCCTCCTCCTTTTATGGAGCTAACCTAGTGAGCTGTCTGTATGCTCAGGTTTCAGAACCCTCTTCTGGAGCAGAAAAGAAAGGGACATGCAGCATCGGCCTCTGTAGTTGACATGCAAGATGCATTGGCTGGGAATGTGCAGATATACTGGCAGCTTGGCCTCTGTCTGGACAACAGAGAAAGGGCAGGAGGCCAGGCTCCTATCTTTCTACTTCCAACTGAAGCTCCCTTCTCTAGCCACTGAACTCAGTGGAGCAGTAAACAGAGAACACGTCCCCTAAGTCTAATTTTGGGCATGGCCAGCTACCACTCCGGCCTGGCCCTGGTAGATGCTAACATGGTGCCCAGGCTGCAGCTCTGTTTTTAAGCCATCGTGAGGGAAATGGATCTGTCAGCAAGATCATCAAACGCAATGTGTGTTTACAAGGCATTTTGCAACCACTTAAATGTATTTGTGTCATCTGTCTGTAGCATTTATAGTTACTGGGATGGTGTCTCTGTAGCTCCCTCAGGTATGTAGGACTGCAAACATTGAAGGTTACAGGTATAAGGGAGTCTGTTACTGCGCAGCCAAATAAAGTCATTTTTTTAAAACAACAACATTTAACAGTAACTATCAGTGCCAATGGAATTGGACTTAGTCTATGTATCGTGGTGACTGCATATGAAGCTTCTCCTTGACGTGCTAAAAGAGTGAGTTGTTTCATGTAATGATGAGTGAGAATTTAATTTTAGTTCATTCATCAAAATGTACACTTTTCTTCATATTTGGAAAGGAAAGAATTTGGTTTTATTTTTTTAAAAAAAATCAAATGCGGGAGAAACTAGGCTGACCATGTGGAAAAGAGGACAGGACTCCTGCATCTTTAACAGTTGCATAAAAAAGGGAATTTCAACAGGTGTCATTTGTATGCATGAAGCACCTGATGAAAATCCCTCTTCATCACAACAGTTAAAGCTGTAGGAGCCCTGCCTAGCATGACCAGATACAAAAGAGGATAGAGCTTTGCAGCTTTGACTGTTGTCATGAAGAGGGAATTTCGCCAGGTGCTGCATACATACAAATGACACCTGCTAAAAAATCCCCTTTTTATACAACTGTGAAAGATACTGGAGCTCCGTCCTCTTTTCCATATGGTCACCCTAAATAAACCAAAATGGACAGATCTGTCCATCCGAGCCCAGGGCTTTCCTGTAACAGTAACTGCAACTGCTTAACTCTTAAAAGCCTGGTGTTGAGTGCTAAATTAGGGTTGACTCATTGTAGTTTTTCTTCTTCTTCCTTGACAGACTCCTCACATTAGGAATGGAAAGGCCTTGGCATTTTTAAAAAAGTGAATGCAAGGGAAAATGAAAGTGACAGATTCATCCATCCAACATTCCAACACGTGTTATTTCCCATCTGAAACAGTATGGCCCACTATTCTGTGAACTTGAAGGACAAGAAAACAACAACTATGGTTGCTATAGAATCTGTTCAGAGTACATTGGGACCTTGGATGTAATTCCTTATATGGTTAATGTCTTGATTCCTTTGTTCTTTTCTCTGTATGTTCCCTCTTATATTGCTTGATGCGCTTGGAGTAGTTTCCCCCTTTTGATACTTCCATTAATGCAGCTGTGTATTTATTCAAAACACAGCACTTCAGCTTGCAAATAAAGAGCTGTACGTAATGTAATGACGGGTGTACTTCTCTCATCTGCGAGAACAAAATTCTGTTGCATTGTTATCTATTGAATATTTAAATGGAGCATGCTCATCTTATCTTGTTCTAGGGTACAATCTATTTCATAATGTAAGTGAGGTGTTTGTCAGCCTTGGGATAAATGCAAAAGGGATTTTTGTCCAACTTTTGGTGGTACCATTACACATGAATGCATGTGACCTGCAGCTTCATAAGTTCTTTGGAGAGTTCATTACTGATGCTTTCAGCCACATTGGAGGCTGGCAACTTTGATTTTGGTGGTGCTGTGAATCCAATCTGGCTTTTAGTCAGAACCAGCCAAAACCCTAAAGGAGCTATCCAAGATCCTGAACCCTATCCCCAAAACAGGTTAAGTACCTTCAATAGCTCCTTTAGAGTTCTAGCTGGTTTGGATTAAAACCTAGGCCTATTCTGCACCTGCAGCCCTTTCGCTACAAAAGAGGGATGCTTCCAAATGTTCCCCACTTCTGCAATCGGCACTCATGGGGCACACACAACTGAACTTTACCGCAATTACAGGAATGCTATTGCGGGATCACTCACACCCCATTATGGTGCTTCCACATGTGTATCAGTAGACGTGGGTGGGGCTAGGCAGATGGCTATGGGGCAGAGGGTTATTAATGACCCATGAGGGATGCACATAAGTGCAGACACACAGCCACATACGGGGTGATAAGTATTCCCTTGAATATGTACTTCTGTGCAGAGTATGCTTGTATTTTTTTAAAAAACACTCAGCAGTGAAACACACCAATACCAATCCAAAACATGGTGGAAATGGCGGACAGGTCCACTTGCACACACCTCTGACTCCCATGGGCATGCCCATCACAGTTGATTGGCTGTTCACTGAGCCTGGAACTTGTGACAAACAGCAGCAGCATCGCAGGGGGGGGGCACACTGCACACATATTGCAATAAATGGCTGGTATAGACTCCTGCCTAGAATGGATTTACAGCCCCACCAAAATCGGAGCCACCAGCCTCCATAGTTCAGCCAACTAACTAGGCTGACCATCTGAAAAGGAGTTAAAGTTGCAGGCACTATACTAGAATGACCATATACAAAAGAAGGCAGGGCCCCTGCAACTTTAACAGTTGTGATGAAGAGGGAATTTCACCAGTAACTAATTGCATCCAAATGACACTGGCTGAAATTCCCTTTTCTCTACAACTGTTAAAGTTACAGGAGCCCTGTCCTCCTTTTCATATGGTCAGCCTACAACTAACAAACAAATCAAAAGCCAGTTCCCAAAATTCTGTATTCTTGTTCAGTTCCAGGCTTTCGGAAGTCCTGCTCGGAGTGCCATGCTACACCCTCTTGTACGGGCTGGCATCTATAGCCATTGTTTTTATTTTCCAAAATGCAATGCACCAGAAAATAAAGATGGCAGCTTCAGCTCTGGCCACCAAGGGGATAGGAGCATTGGTTGAAAATTAGGAATGTCATGGAAATACAGGAGGGTGATGTCCAGCGGATCAGAGTTGAATTCCAACAGCATTTGAAGGGCCATAAAGTCTCCACACCTAAAGACCCAATTGTCAGTGTTTTGTCTCATTACATCACTTCTGCAGTGTTTGGCAGACCAAGGCAGGATATACGCTACTGCTTCATAATAGTATTGAAATGCACTGACAACTGTTGGGGCCCATGAAACAGTCCATATACTGTTTTCAAACTGCTTTCAAAGTGTTATTTTCTGCTTGGTGTAGATCTGGCCCAAGTGTGACAGAAATGAAAGTCTGCCATATGGATTTGGTGGTGGGTCAGAGGGCACATCACCTCACATGCTCCAGCTAAAACTACCTGGGTGGAATGCAGGCCCTGCCACACTGCTTCCGCTGCAACAATTCAACTGCTGCTTCCTCTCTGGCTCGGCATTGCGTGGAGGAGGGGTCAGGTGCTTAGAATGCCCCCTTCTCGATTTCTAGGCCAGCTTCATCTTTTCTAAGATCCATCAGTCACAGAATAATAATTTAAAAAGCCTGCCACTGGAAGCATCGAAGAGAAGGCATGTCAGTTCTGGTTGCACTATGGGGTGAAGGCATGGAGGCGTAGATGGAAATGAGCAGCAGTGATAGCCAGAGATACATGGTTTGGGTCCAGGTTACCTGCGGGATCGCCTTCTCCCGTATAATCCGCCCCGCACACTCAGGTCCTCTGGGAAGAATTTACTCCAGTCAGCCAGAACTAGGCTGACGAGTGTTACCCAGAGGACCTTCTCTTCTGCCGCTCCCAGGCTGTGGAATGGCCTGCCGGAGGAGATTCGACAAATTAGCAGTCTTCTGGAATTTAAGAAAGCCGTGAAGACTGTTCTCTTCCGGCAGGCCTATCCAGTTTAATTTTAAGATGTTTTTAATAATGTATTTGTTTTTATCTGTTTTAATGGTTTATCTATTTTATTGTTTTATATTTATATTTGGTGTTGTTCCCCGCCTCGATCTAGATGGAGAGGCGGGTTAGAAATGAAATAAATAATAATAATAATAATAATAATAATAATAATAATAATAAGAGAGAGCACCTGAGGATCGCATGGGGAAGGGATGGGGCAAGGGGCTGTAGCCTTTGCTTAACCCCCCTTGCTACCTGTGAAATATCATAGGCTTTCTATATAAAAGGCAGGGTGTAGTGTGACCTCCGTCTCTTGGTTATGCTGAACCTCACGATGCTCATGACATTGCTCCCTGCAACAGCTTCCTGGGCTAATCTCCTTACACTATGGGACATGGATTTCCTTGCCCTTTCCATTGTTTTCCTTATTTATTTATTTAAAAAATGTTAAAAAGCTTTTCTGTTGAATATTTCTCATGCAGGCATGACTCCTTCTGCCTCCTGCATCCTTTGCTAGCCTGCAAAAGGGCCAAACTCCCCTGAGCGCAAGCCATCGCGATCCGTTGAGTGTGTGATAGTTCTCAGCAATCTGTGCGGGTGATGTCTGGATTCGATTTGTTAAGGTAGTTTGTCTCAGTATGATGTCGGGAGAGCTCAAGTTTGGACTAGGCATGTCGCGGTAGGGAAGTGTTAGTCTTATCTCCATTGCAGATGCTTATAAAACCTTGTAGCAGGTGGGAAGGGGGCAAAATAGGCAGTTTCTACACCAGGCTTGTGGCCTGGGATGGCCCCCGGCTGCTCCCCGTGAGTCCAAATGGTGCACAGGGAATCCCGGGGGCGGGGTGGGGCATGGGATTTTCCAGGGATAAGGTACCTGGAAAATCTGCGGTCCTGGCAAGTTCCCGGAACCACGGGAGGTGTGGTCACCAGTCCCAGGTGCTGCCACACTTACTCGTGACTAAGCGCTGCAGCACAAATGGGCACAGAGCCGCACCGCATGACTCTGTGCCCATCAGAGGAGTGGGGACACCAATTTCTCCATCCCCAGGATGGTGAGAGGAGGGGGGGCCGATTTTGTGCAGTTTAAAAAAAAAAAAAAAGACTTGCCTTTCATGGTGGAGTGCAAGAGCGTTCTTCCCTGTCTTTTTTTTAAAAAACAAAACAGAATGGTTGGCATGGCGTGCGCTGTCCCAGGAAGAAGCCGGGTTGTCCCTCCCAACGATGTGGATTAACGTGACGATCCAGGAAGCAGGTACTTCCGGGATCGACGCCCCTCCGTCCCTCTACACCCTTCTGGTGTAGAAAGGGCCATTGTGTCCACATCCAGGGAAAAGGTGGAGTTTGTGCTGCACTGAAATCTCTCCTCCAATTTCCCAAAATAATTGTTCCTCCACGAAAGAGGCTTCTATTTCTTTTTTTCACTCTCTTTCTCAGGGCATTTGATAATTTATTTTGAATTTCTTTTTGGTGGTGTTCTAGAGCTTACTGAATCACTGTGAGCTGGGCAGAGGTGCTGTGTGTGTACACGCGTGTGTGTACATGTGTTTCCTCCTCTATTACACATCTCCCCAATGTTCTGCAGCCTCCCAGGCTGCTGCAGTTCTAGATCTGAAAGTTCCTATAAGAAGAATTACCTCACGATGTCTTCCCCTGGGCTTTAACTGAAGTGTTGGAGGCTACAGCGTCCCAGAGAACTGATTGTACAACGAACACAGAACACTTCTGCACATTTCCTGGGGTACCTCTAGACGGTCCCTTTCCGTTGCGGTGGCTTCGGATTGGCGGCAGCTGGGTCACATGATGCTGCCACCAATCCGAAGCCATCTAGGGGCTTTTTTAGTTTGGAGCAAAGCGACAACGTCATTTGACTTCTGTCGCTTTTTCTCTGGCGCTTCTTGGAGGCCTGCCAAGTCTATGGCGAGCACTGATTGGTCGCTATGGGCTGGGCATGGAAGGGGGTGGTGCAGCGAGTCATAAGCTTGCTGCACCACCTCCGTCTTGTGCCTCCTCGGTTCTCCCACCCTTCTGAAAATTAAAAAATAAAACAACCTAAATACCGCGCCTTCTCGTTCCTCCCCTCCTTTTTTGAACCCCCCCCCAAAAAAATTTAAAAACCTAAACTCTGCGCCTCCTCGGTCTTCCCGCCCCAAATTAAAAAGTAAAAAACAACAAAACTTTCCTTTAAAGAGGCAGCACAGGTGCGGCAGCGGCGGCAGCGGTGGCAGCTAGAAAACCTGTCCTGACGCTGCTGCCAGTGAACAGGGGTGGAGGGAGTGCAAATGTGCGTCGCTCCACCTGCTGCAGCCGCCGTGAAGAGGTGCCCCCGACCACCTCATTAGTAGGGTTAGCACAAGGACTCTGGACTCAATCTAAAATAATGTCTTGAAAATTTATTCTTCTTTGAATTTCTTGTTGAAAACATTCCCCCCACCACCAAATTGAATGAGAATAGTCAAAAAAATGTGGAAGAAATTATTGGCGCAACACTGCTTTTGACAGCAAAGCTCTTCTTAAGGTTTTTACTTTATGTGTGTGTGTGTTTGTGTGTGTGTGTATGTGTTAGTTATACATTTAGCAAAATAATGAACTCCTCTGCAGTTGTAGGCCAACTAGTAAATCTATCAATCATGTTGAATTATCAGAAGGATTAGTAAATAACAAACCCTTTGAAACAACATAGCTCTTTAAAAGTTGCCAATTATATAGATCACAGGGAACTGCCATGCACCAAAGAAGAAAAGGTGTTTGAAAAGAAAGAGAATGCTTTTTTTTTAACTTCATTAAATCCTTCCTAACACTGATTTCTGAGTCTGCAGGAGCAACAGCCGATTGATTACTAATACGCAGACTGGAGGGCCAAAAGGTTATGAGCAATTCCACCCTTTTCCTTTATGTTACACCCATGGTAATTCTAAGCCCTTTATTTGCTTAAAACTCCATTACAAAACAATGCTTTTACAATTTTACTGCTACTAAATCTGAGTCCAAATGAATGAGAAATGGCATGAAATTACTGTTTTGAAAACTGATCAGCATTTTTTATTTAAAAAAGAGATGCATACACTGTCCTTCCTCCACATCTGCTTATATAATAATAATAATAATAATAATCCCATTCAATATGTGACTTGGTTTTTGTGCATTGCAGATTTCATGTCCATTTGCAAACTTATATACCAATGTTTAGATCACATTATTTTGTGTTTTTTTATGCTTAATCTAGAGTCTCAGTGCAACTGTGGGCCATTTAAAGTCAATAGGAATCTCAGTGTTAATTCTGTAAAATTAAGGTTATGCCCTTAATATCATTCTATGCCATAAGTGGACAAGTACAAAATTGCTTTGTAAAATCCCAGCACAAGTGCGAGGGCATACTGTTAACTGATCACCTTGTGTAAACAGTGTGCCATGCCCCTGGTGCAGCTTAGCAGTGCCACTATATCCTGGCAGTGGATAATAAGGACTTCTACTTTCCTGTCCTTTATTTAACTGCCTTTCTATATTACACCTTTTAAGCTCTTAATAAGTCAAGCTTTTTCCAAATGACCTTGTTTACTACACTTAAGAAAATGAAAGGCCCACATATATAATTGTTTGAGTTGGTCTCAAAACAATCTGATGGCTTCTCTCTGCATTCATTTATAGAAGCAAATCATATTTCCCTATGTATTGTTCACATTTACTGCAACATACTTTCCACTGCACTAGAAAAAGAAGAGATTTTTTAATGTTAAGGCATTGAACTGCTTGTTACCCAAAGAAATAAATGTAAAAGTTTCTGCGCGCAGTTTATGTTTGCTGAAAGGAAGGGATGACTCAACAAAGTCATTTTAACAGCAGGTGTAGCTAAATTTTCAAAACACGAATAGAAAATATAACCCTCCAGAATCAATCTAATTGTAAAGCACTGTTGTTGTATTTTTTTTTAAAAGACAGGAGAGAGAAAGAGAAGATAGAAATAGGAAATGTGTTCCCCCCCCCCAAAAAAAAAGACAAATGAGTAGCCTAGAGATATTGTGAGGGCTTTACAGTCTTAACATATATTTTGACATGTGGTTGTTGTGGTAATATTTTTAGCATATGATCCCATAAAGTTTAACCAACTACCCTATGGCAAGAATTAAGGATTTCAGCTATAGAGAAGACAAAAGAGCAGAGGGGAATTAAACCAAGATATTATTGTATGGATTCCAGAGTGACTTTAAATGTCCCTTATGGTTCCTCCACTCCTGTGTTCTTATGAATCCCCATGAACCCCTCTCCTACAATTTGGGATGTCTTTGGTGCCAGATTGGGTCCAGGAGTCTTACAGATTCCCCTGCATCTGCCCCTCCCCTGGACCCAAGCCCCATTTATGCAACGGAGAAAAAACGTAATTTCCGGACACTCCATTGTTGTGCGTAATGGCTGCTCCGGACAAGGGCAGATGGGCTCACGATGTTGTCAGACACTCGCTGAGCCTCAAAAGAAGCTTGAGGAGCACCCTGAGTGCGAGCGGATGGTGGTGGCGGAGCGAGCGAGCGAGCAAGCGAGCGAGCGTCCGACAAATCAGATGCAGATGAGTCCATCCATATCTACCCACAATGCCTCCAGAATGATGCCACATTTTGATGCCAGTGTGTCCTCTTTTACAGAGGACAGTCCTGTATTTGAGTGGCTGGCGAACAACCATCTTCCATTTGAAGACCTCCTGTATTTGAAGGACTTCCAGCACAAGTCCAGTTAAAAGATAAAGAACTGTAAGGAAGGCAGAACAGGGTCCCTGGATCTACCCATCACCAGTTAGTACCTAGATAACTGACTGAGCAGGCACAGTGTGGTGAAATATATTGTTTTTCTATTTAAAGTATTGCAATTATTTCCCAACTTGCGTGGCTGGCTGAGGTGTGCTGGGAGATGTAAGACTTTTGTCTGGCTGACCCTACTTAAGAAGCTGCCTTATACTGAGTCAGGGCATTGGTCCACCTAGCCCAGTATTGTTTAGAAGGACTGGCAATGGCTCTTCAGGGTTTCAAGCAGGATTCTTTCATAGTCCTACCTGGAAATGGTGGGCATTGAACTTGGGACATTCAGCATGCCAAACATGTGCTCTACCACTAAGCTACAACCTGTCTACAAGTTTGCAGTCCCCCCCCCCCCCGTGTGTTTGTATGTGTAAAAAATTGGAAACTGGGAACAAGGGGATATTATGTATGATTTTGCATTACGGAGAAACTTAAATAAGATCAGTTAAACAAGACAATATAGTTCATTATATTTGGGGATAGGTAAGGATTTCATTTGGTTTCCCCCCTTTTTATAAGAACATATGAAAATGTGCACATTTCTTCACAAAGAGGATGGAAAGAATTTGAGATTTATGTTTTTGTTTTGTATTTTTTTAAAAAAAAATGAATGCAGAATGGACAGATTCATTCATTCATTCATTCAGACAAAGGGCTTTGAGTGTTTAGCTCTTGAAAGTCTGGATTTGGGTTCCTGTGTATCCAACTATGTCTGCAGTACTTGTGATTGGATTACATTAACAGAAATTTCTAAGTGATGTACAAAACAATTCGGTGTAAGATTATTATCAAATACTGTGTCTTATCACTGTTCGAGATCAACTTCCTAGGCAGGTTTGCCTGCACCCTACATATCAGTGGGGCCATCACCAGCAGGAGCAGGGCTGGCAGCACAGCCAGCAGCAGGAATGGTGTTGTTGAAAGTGGAATGCTTGCCTATCCATCTATTTTTTTATTATTATTATTATATAGTTTTTATTAATTTTCACAAAACAAACATACATATAATACACAATATAACAAACTTCCTCCCTCGACTCCCCCCGTGCCCCCCCCCCCCCGAGACCTTCTCATAATCATTCTTCCTCTTTCCAAAATTTTAACGACTCTTCTGCCGGCATTTGTCCCTTTCCCGATCTTAAGACATATTCCAAAAAGGGAGTCCATATTTCTCCAAAGTCACTCTTACTGGACATTCCCCTCTTTATTTTCATTTTACATGTCATCATATCATTCAATGCTAAATCCCAAATTTCTTTATACCAATCTTCTATTATATAACTTCGTTGCCCTTTCCAATTTTTAGCAATCATTATTCTAACGGGTGCCAGAAGGTTGTTTACCAATTCTCTATTAATTATATGCTTATTCCTACTATCCCGTATTGCTAGTAGAGCTAACTTTGGGTTTAATTCCAATTTACTTCCAATTATATCACTTATTTCTTTAAAAACCCTTTCCCAAAATGTTTGTACTTGTTCACAGCTCCACCACATATGAAAATAGGTCCCAACCTCCTGACATCCCCTCCAACAGTTCTTGGACACTTTTTTATCGATCTGGTGAAATCTTACAGGTGTTAGATACCATCTCCTTGCCTATCCATCTATGGCTGCAGCAAGAACAGTGGCAGCAATGATGCCCATCCATGGCTGTCCATCTATGGCAGTCTATCCAGTGGCGTCCATCCAATGATGTCTATTCATGGCTGTCCATCCACGGTTGTCCATCCAATGGTGTCCATGGCTGACCAGTGGTGTCCATCCGTTAGTGTTTATCCAGTGGTGTCTATCCATGGCTGGCCATCCAGTGGTGTCTATTCACAGCTCTCCATCCATGGTTATCCTTCCAATGATGTCCATCCATGGCTGCAGCACTAGCAGTGGCAGCAATTGTGAGCCTGTACTTCTCTGGCAAGGTGGGCTTCTACTTGGCAAGGGGGGAGCTCTGTTAAGACCCTGGAAAGCCACCATATGTGTCTGGTGGAGTGGAGCCAGCTTGGCAAGTCAGAAGCTGATGAGTCACTGTGGGAACAATGCTGGACTACTACATTAGCCTTTGACTCATCCAGCATGGCTCTTCTTATCTCGTTAAGTTTTGCAGTCCTGAAATAGTGTGTATAAAAGTACAGAAGTAAGGCACATCCTTCAATAAGCTCTACAAAAGTTTATATAAGTTCCCTTTGTCCATATGAATGCAGCATGAGAGAAGAATATCAATAAATAGGCTATTAATTCTAGGTGTACTTTGTTGCCTATAGATCCCACTCTCAAATTCAAGAAATTCATTTGTTGTCCCAGCTCGATAGTCTGTGTTTCTTTATTAGCTCTTTCTCTTATTTTTTTCTTTCTTTCATGAAGTGACCCATTCCTAACACATTCTTAAGGGGATTCTTCTTTTAGCCTGAAATAATTTCACTTTCTCCTTCTTTTTTTGTACTTCCCTTGAGCAACAAATGAAGGTTTTTTTTTTTCATTATGCAAGTCCCTTATCAGCATGCTAACCATTTCTAAAGATGTTTGAGCTAATGCTGAATACCGGTGGTCCCTTGACAGCACCAAAAGTTTCCTTTCCTGGGTATTTTTCGACTGATTTCAGTGCAGAATAAATGAGGGGAAAAGAAGTCTAAATTTGTCAATGATATTAAAAACTCGTACCTAAGAATGAGACAAAATGGTTGAGATTTGGACATTAATAATGTGGAGGAATGAAAACACGACTCTCCGATTCACATAGGGTCAGTTTTATTCCCACACAGCTACAAACCACCATTCATTGCGGAATGAGGTGATGGCTCTAACAAAACCTTTAGCTTTTATTGATAGCAGGAACTGGTAAAACATGGACATATTACCATATAAGGAAATTAGCACAGTCATAGATTGTTAGAAACAACAGCTTCAGTGTGCATGTCTTTTCTTCGTGTCTCAAGAAGGCAAATTCATCCCTAGAGATAAGCAAGCATTGTCTTTTAAAGTCATACAACAAGGGCATGCTAGCCCTTTTTGCTACATACATAGCTCAACACAGACTTAGAGTGTCAGACAAGGGGAAGATTGTGTTTCCCTACCGTCACTTTTCTGTCCCACAATAGGGATGAGCAGCTTCCTCTTTCTTCACATGGGGAAGAAAGAGGAAGCAGCAATGACCACCTGGCCCATGCCGTGGGCTTTTTTATTGCACCGCTTTTCCTGCACACAGCACAAAATGGTGGCAAGTTTCACTTCATTCAAAGAAATTTGATTTTATGGGTCTTATTTTGTCACAGAAATAGAGCAGAAGGAGCAGGAGACAGCCTCATCAAAAGGACACGTGAATATCTGTAAGTGGCCAGTGAAGAGTATGCTATAAAATGATTGTCTGATGATAACCTTCCAGTATGCCACAAAGACTCCATTTTAGGTTTCTTTTAAGTTCAACGCAAACTCCATTTTGAGATTTATTTCACAATAATAAACACACACGACTCTGTGATTAAAAGAGGGCACTTTTAGAGGGATTTTGGAACATTTTTTTTTAAGTATAAGGAATGACTAGATGAAGATTTTCAGGAACCTACTCAAAAGCAATTTTGAAAAAGAAGCAGCAGCAGCTAGGATGACAGAGTTTGGGACACTCCTGCTGCTGACCCAAACTGCACATCTTGCACAGTACTCTGATATCATCCAACACACCCATTCAGTGATCCTTTACATTTACAGAACTTCTTCTGTAAAATATGTGTTTCATCTAAAGTGTGGGGTGGGTGGGTGGGTTAACCTAAATTGGCATTTCAATAAATAAAACTGTATTCTACTTACAAGCCTGCCCATCCTCTGAGATATTCAGGGGAAGCCCTTCTCTTGTTCTCACCACCATACAGGCATGCCTGGTGGGAACACAGGAGAAGGTCTTCTCGGTGGCTGCCCCGGTGCTCTGGAACTCCCTTTACAGGGAAGCTAGGCTGGCTCCCTCCCTGGTGTGCTTCCAGAGTCAGGCTAAAACTTTTTTTGTTCCAGCAGGCCTTTGGGGAGTAGTCTGAACCTCTGTTTATGCATTATTTATTTATTGTATTTTTAAAAATTATTTGTATTTTAAATGTTTAATACTGTATTATGTTTAATCATGTTTTTAATTTTTGTGTATCTTTATCTGTTTTAACTGTACATGTTTTAATTTGTAAAGCTGCCTTGAGTCCCAGTATTGGGGAAAAGGTGGGATATAAATAGATATAATAATAATAATAATAATAATAATAATAATAATAAGCGAATTTGGAGGTTCGTGCTGCGTTTGCGCATATATATATATATATATATATATGTAAGTCTGAGGAATTTTGAGGACAACAAGAAGAGTTTTAATAAGACCAGTGAAATTTCAGAGCTGGGCTCTCCAAATGCCATAGGACAATATCCAATCCTTTCCTAAAATCCAATGCCTTGCATCCTAATTCTTATTTATTCTTGCTGTTGCTTGTTTATACTGAAAGCAGTATCCAAATGTGTCATTCCTCAAACTCAAATACTTTAACAGAGCTCCACTGAATCTCACTGTTGCATAAGTGGTTGCACATTACGTTTGTGCAAGTGGTTGAAGAAGCATAATGGGCAACAAGTTATGCGAACATATTTATTTATTTTATTTATTTATTACATTTGTATACCGCCCCATAGCCGAAGCTCTCTGGACAGTTTACATAGGATTAAAACACTTAAAAACAATATACAAAAATTAAAACAGCAAAAACATACAACATACACACAATCTGTACATTTAAAACCACTACAACAACCCAAAAAGCTACAAAAAACAAAAACAAACCCAGGCTCCTCCGATATTGCCAAATGCCTGAGAGAAGAGGGAAGTCTTGACCTGGCGCCAAAAAGATAACAATGTTGACTCCAGGCAGGCCTCGTCAGGGAGATCGTTCCACAGTTGGGGGGCCACCACAGAGAAGGCCCTCGCTCTTGTTGCCGTCCTCCGAGCTTCCCTTGGAGTAGGCACCCGGAGGAGGACCTTTGATGTTGAGCGTAGTGTACGGGTAGGTTCATGTCGGGAAAAGTGTTCCATCAGGTATTGTGGTCCCAAGCCATGTAAGACTTTATAGGTTAAAGCCAACACCTTGAATCGGGCTTGGAAACATACAGGCAGCCAATGCAAGCGGTTCCAGTTATCAATCTGGGTGCTGCATTTTGCACAAGCTGCAGCTTCTGAACCACTTTCAAAGGCAGCCCCACATAGAGTGCATTGCAGTAATCTAACTTGGAGGTTACCAGAGCATGGACAACTGAAGCCAGGTTATCCCTGTCCAGGTAGGGACGGAGCTGGGCCACCAACTGAAGTTGGTAGAAGGCACTCTGTGCCACTGAGGCCACCTGCGCCTTAAGTGACAGAGATGGTTCTAGGAGAACCCCCAAGCTCCTTCAAGGGGAGTGCGACCCCATCCAGAACAGGTTGAACACCCTCCATCCGGTCAGCGGAACCACCCACTAACAGCATCTCAGTCTTGTCTGGATTGAGTTTCAGGTTTATTAGGCCTCATCCAGTCCATTGTCGCAGCCAGGCACTGGTTCAGCACATCCACAGCCTCAACTGATGAAGATGAAAAGGAGAAATAGAGCTGAGTGTCATCAGCGTACTGATGACAACGCACTCCAAAACTCCGGATGACTGCACTCAACGGTTTCATGTAGATGTTGAACAGCATGGGGGACAAGACTGACCCCTGCGGAACCCCATACTGGAGAATCCACGGGGCCGAGCAATGTCCCCCAAGCACCGCCTTCTGGAGCCGACCCGCCAAGTAGGAGCAGAACCACTGCAATGCAGTGCCTCCCACTCCCAACTCAGCCAGTCGTCCCAGAAGGATACCATGTGTAACCACTTGCACAACTGGACTTGTGTGAACGTAACTTTAGTTGGAGTTGCCTCTTGCTCATAGTTATATCCTAGTTGCTGCTATTGCAATGTAATTTGTGCTAGCAGAATAATACAGTTGGCCACTGACCATTGTGTCAATTATTAGTCACTTACCTCACTCCCCGCCACACACAATTCTGGCACTTATTGCATTTGATATTAATTAAATGTTAAATATTCATAAGCCTACATGCCTCAGTATAGTATCTCTCTGCCTTGTAACTGTGTTCTTTGTTGTGTATGTGTGTTTGTGTTTTATACACACACATACACACACACACACACACACACTGTTATAGTGTGCACAAGTGCTACATTACTACATTCACCTTTCAATAAAATACCATCTACACTATCAAGGATGGAGCAGGAGCAAATCCAACTCTACCAAAAACATCAAAGAAGTTTAAACATTTTTTATTTCCCCATGAAAGTCAATGCAGGAGGCCCAACAATTCGAATTGATACGTTCCCTCCTCAAAGTGCTCTCCGTCCTTCATAGGAACAATTGCCACCTGTCACTAGAGCAAATCCCAGAGGAGTGACCATGTTAGTCTGTTGTTGAAAAACAAGAACAACAGAGCTTGCTGAACCTTGAGGATTACAGCATTTTTTATGATATAAACTTTAATTATCTAGAAAGCACTTTGTGAAATGCATACGTTATCCTCAGTGCATGCACAGGAGTATAGAGGAGGCCTTTTCTCTCCCCCCCCCCACCCAAGAATGGGGCCCAAAGTTCCTGAAACCCAATGGTCACTATTGGCTCTGTGACAGTTTTACACAAAGCCCAAATGATTATAAGAAAATAATTGAGTGACTTATTCACAACAGTACTTACTATGATCATGCTGTCTTTCTAGCTCCACTATGCTAATTAAACATCTGTGAGGGAACAAAACCCAGAGTTCTGATTACATTTGAATTGACCGTATCTGCTTTGCTGATAAATTCCAATTCAGTTGTTTTGGCATCTTTTTTGTTGAAGGCAGGTGATTTTGAGGTCAGCAGCAGGGTGTCCTATGAGATTGAAATGTTCATCACTGGCTTCTGATTGTAGCCATTTCTGATGGCATATTTTGTGTTGTTACTGTTACTATGTGTTGTTGTTGTTGTAGTAAGTGGCAGTAGAGTGCTGATGGGTCAGGGCATGCATCATGATGGAGGTTGAGCAGCTGAATGAGCCCTTGAGGCCATGGCTGATGTTATGAGACCCTAGACACTAAGATGGGGATCTGGCATCTAGGGCATCTAGGTTTGTTTCAGGGATCACATGTGCATGCAAACTTGCATGTGTTCACAGGGACCCAACAAACCCAGGAACGTAGGTAAGTTTTTTTTGCAGAGTGCGCACTGTAGCTTTTATGCTACACCTTGACAAAGAGTGTCATCAGATGAGCGTTTTATTGCACGCTCGTTACTGGGCACTCACAGATTTTTGCGGGCCCTATTCATGGCATTGTCCACCTCCCATGCATCTCCCACTCCTTCTAGCCTTCTTGCCATGACAACAAAAGTGGGGGCACAGAAGCAATGGTAGGGAACCATAATTCCCCCCACCCCATTCGATGATCCTCAAAATGTATAATGTTCTGCAGAGGTGCAGAACCTTTCACCAGGGATCCCAATTTGGCCTCCCTGGGGTACCAAACTGGCCCTTCAGGATTCTCTAGTGGGCCATGGTCTTTCCCCCTGACAACTGGTTGTTTGGTGGCTTCCCTCCTTTTGCGTGTCCCCCCCCCATTCTAAAAGGTTGAAATGCCTCTCAAATGGTCATGGCCAGTAAAATAGGCTGGCATTTTTTGTGTGTTTGTGTATTTTGGCTCCACCCCTTTTGCTTTTGGCCCCGCCCATCACTGGAATACAGGCCTGAGGAGCTCCTCTAAAATGAGCCTTTCCACTGCCCATTCCTTCCCCACCCCATCCTTCTCCTTCTCTCCCTTCCCCAGGGTCAGTGTCACCCTCTTGGGGAAGGTTCTCTGTTGCAGCTGGGAGCAGCTTGGGAATAGAAATCCACACTTAGCTTTCCTCCATGGTCAAAGCTCTGTCTCCAGCCAGGGAGGGAGGGAGGGATTCCCAACTTGGCACCAAAGATGCTGTCTGGGGACCACAGGATTGCTCTGTTAATGTGTGAGCACACCTCTGAATGTATCTGTATGAAGTCAAATGCTAAATTAATTGTTTTGTGTTTCAGAAAGATTAAGGGAGAAATTAGCCTGCTGATTCCTAGCCTAATAGTCTTTTAAGAGGTGTCCTTGCAGCATCTCTATCCCTGATAGGGTTAAAACTAACCACTGTTCAGGGGACTGTAAAATGTCTATCACCAGTTGATAAACCTAATCCCCAGGCCATAGCTTTTAATACTGCAAAACAAATACTTCTACACCGCCCTGCCAAAACCCTTCCTGCTATATTGCTTATACTAGTTCTGAGAGTAGGTCTCTCTTGTATTGCATTTCTGAAATGAATTGCGACATTTTTGTTTTTCTTGGAAATGGTGTGCCTCCATAAAAATCAATCCTTGAGCAATGGCCCCTGTTGGATGCTGTCTCTAAAAAAGCCAACACAACCTCGCCACAGAATCTGAATGAAATAAATGTTTGCTAGCAGAGTTCTGAATTGTACGCCTCTTTTAAAAGAAATGTCATAAAAACTATTTAATCGAAAATGTCCACTCACTCTGAATGATAGTGCCTGCGTTCCCTGCTCAAGAAGCTCTTATTTCTTTTCTATCACTTCACATATAGTACAGAACCAGCTTCAGATGCAGGACCACTAGAAATCCAGTCACAATTTTGACACAGGGAGGGAAGGAAAGAGCGAAAGTCAGTCCCTGTCTATGACAAGAGAATGATAGACTCTACACAGATGAATGAACAGTTCACTCAAACTGAGCAGCTAAACCATACGTTGCTAACGTTTTTTCGGGGGCATGTTTGTCACAAGTTAAGATCAACTTTTCTAGTATGTGCAAAGTTATCTCTCACACAAGTACCAGTGCATCAGTCTATATCAAGTCCACGTCTTCACCTGTAAGTTTGTTCCATCCTATTTCAGTACTCAACTGCATTAAACACACACTCTCTCTCTCACACACACACACAATTTTTTAAAAAATAGAAGCTGAAAATATGCATTTCCCCCATAAGCTATAGCATGAAAATGCACATTTTAGGGGGCATTTGCACATGTTGGGGGCATTTGCAAAGCTTCGCAAGTGCAAATTTGCACAAATTCAGGAAATTGGAAAAAGTTTGATTCCATGAATGAACAAAAAACAGAACGAAAGGCACCTGACAATCCACGAAAAAAATATGGACTGGATTTTACAAATTCTGTACCTCCTTAGCTAAGAAAGACCAGATCCCTTTAAGGGACAAAACCTCAGTCTGGAGGTGGAGTCAAGCAGCATAAAGGAAGCCACACTCTTATTTAAGGCTCAGTATTGCTCTGTTCATCGTTGGAGCAATATACAGACAGCCCTGTATCTTGTCTGTAGCTTCCAGTCCCACTTGGTGCTTTCTGTAGTGCTGATCTATTCCTGTCTGACTTCCCTGTGAAACCTACCTACCTACTCAGACTCCTGAACTGACCCCTGGTAGAACCATGCAATCCAAGCTACTGCAATGTACAACTACTGAGGCTGCTCAGGGCATCAACAGGACCTATGGTCTGAAAAAGGACACTGTGTCAGAAGATTAAAAAAATACAAAAGCCATTCGGTCCTGGATTTAGAAACAAACCAAGCAAGCCATGGCTTAGGGCCTCATATTATGAGGGGGTGCTAAATATATTGGAGATAACTAAGATGTAAGATAGCTAACAATGAAATCACTTTGGCTTAAATAAGTTGGAAAGTCTGGTGTGACTTACAGCAGAGTTGCCTTATATAGAGAAAGTGTGGCGGCGTAGCATTTAGCATTGGGAACAATAGGCACAAACTAAAGCCAGTTTAAAAGACTTTCAAATCAACTTACTTTGTTAGTGCTGTTATATAAATCTTCAGAGTAGGCTATCTTTCACAGTTTAATTACAAGCACCTCCTAACACTGGGTGATACCCTTTCATTATCATTCCTATTATAATGTTAAAAAAAAGGATTCTCTTTATTTTTATGATATGAGGCCTCTGAATCTTATTATGGCTTGGGGCCTCAGCATGTCTTAATCTGGCACAGAAGCCACTTGATAACTGAGTTCTGGTATGCACATTAATTCAATAAGTGCAGATCTGGTCAGATCTCATCAGAATTCACAAGCATCCCTCAAACTTTTGCAGGGTCTCATATTATCTCACTTCTCCTCAGACACTGGCCAGATCTACACCAAGCAGGATATAGCAGTATGAAAGCAGTATATAAAAGGCAGGAGCCACACCAAGCAAGATATATTGTATATGGCATGTGTCTATGTGATGGTAATGGTGAAGTAGGCAATTCTTTTCATATTTGTTTTTTAGACATGGTCGTGTCAGGAGTGCCCAAAGAGAATGGCATTCGCCATGCCAGTGAAATTGCAAGTATGGCTCTGGACTTTATTTCGGTGTGCAAAACATTTAGGATTCTGCACAAGCCCGACACCCAGCTAAAGATTCGAGCAGGAATCCACTCAGGTATGGGGGGGGGGGGAGCAGTGCCATGGACAATACCTGTGATAACTTTTTGACTTTGCAATGGTTAAATATGAATATTAGCAATATTAACCTTTGCATTGAATTAGGCTTTTTGGCAGATATAGTGGTATATATATGTTAATAATAAATAATAATGAATAATCACATATTTGTAGGCTGACCAGATAAAATCCAGGTCAGGGCTCATGCAACTTTAACAGTTGTAGAGAAAAGGGAATTTCAGACAGTGTTATTTGTTTGCAATTAGTTCCTGGTGAAATTCCCTCTTCATCACAAGAGTTAAAGGTGCAGACACTATACTAGAGTGACCATATACAAAAGAAGGTAGGGCCCCTGCAACTTTAACTGTTGTGATGAAGAGGGAATTTCACCAGGAACTAATTGCATACAAATGATACTGGCTGAAATTCCCTTTTCTCTACAACTGTTAAAGTTACATGAGCCCTGACCTGGATTTTATCTGGTCAGCCTACATATTTGTTAGAGGCATTAGGCAGGTTGGCCTCATTCAGTATGAAGGAAGAAGTGAAACCTGATCTCTTAAGACATTTCCAAACATTCTTGGGATTGAGATGATTTGCTCATTGGCATTATGCATTTCCCCAACCATTCTCTTTCAGTTGGATAGACAAGACAGTGCTTTTGAATTGAATGTTCAAAGGGGAAAAAAGTTTTGTGAAATTCTCATGGGTGGGGTGCTTACCTTTGTCATGAGGTGAATGAGTGACAGCACTTCAATTAAAACCCAGAGGAAGATATCCTAAGGTCAATCCTCCCATTGGGGCTTTATCAGATCAGGAAGTGTGGGGCAGCTGGGAATGCTTCAGAATAACAGTGAGGTGTGTTATATAACAATAAAAAAAGACATGATTCTTGGCCACGTCTTCCTCAACCTGGTGCCCTCCAGATGTGTTGGCCTATAATATTCATTATGCTTGATCACAAAACACAACATTTTGTTAAATTCACAATAAAAAATAAAAAGCAAAAATGCTTGAACACTACCCATGATGGCTGGGGTTGATGGGGTTGTGGTCTAAAACATCTGGAGTGCGCCAGGTTGAAGAAAGCTTCAATAGTCCTTTAAGCCAAGCCTCATCAGTTTGTTTGCCAGTACAGCATCTCATATAGGATTGGCTTTGTAACCCATCAATATCTACCCCCTGTGCGCTCAAGCCATCTACAGAACCAAACAAGGATCATTAAATCCCCTCCTCTTTTGCTGTCCAGGTGGAGGTGGTAAAGCATCTGGCAAGCCACACTTAGGGATGAATAAATCTTTCAGTCGTGGAGCCTGTTCAAGAGGGGGGAGAGGTGACCACGAGGTTTCCTGCTTCTGTGATAGTCGCTCATGGGGCACATGTGACGGAAGTTTCCCGCAAGTAAAGGAGAGCAGTTGTGGGAGGACATGTAACCCATGACTGTGGTTTCGCCTGTGGATCGGGAGAACTAGGCAGATGATGCAGCTACTGGGCTTTTATTTTATTTTTTTATGAATCAGCAGGGATGCACAGGAATGCAAAAATGGAGCTACATGTGGAGGGGAAACAAAGTCCAGTGATTTTGCGATGCTGCGTAAAGGTATGTTTGTGTTTAAAAAATACACACTCTCAGTGCCAAAACACTCCAATAACCAATCAAACAATGTGCTGAAAAGGGCAGATGCCCACTCCTGCACACATCCGAAACTGCTGGACACACCCCTGACTGTGGGTTGGCTGTGGGTTGGCCAGGAGCTCATGCCAAACAGTAACAGCTTTGGGAAGGGGGGTACACTAGCCACGAACGTCAGAATCGTAGTGGGAGAGCCAGAAAAGTTATGAAAAATCCAGTCAGCGATATTCCTGAATAACAGGGGTTGACCTGAGTTCACTGTGGGAGTCGGTGAATGTTGTGTGGCCCAGTAGGAACGACCTTGGTATTATTCAGGAATAAATGGCTAGCGTAGATTAGGCCCTGGTTTCATTCAGCTTCTCTTTCTCTCTTTTTTAAACCTTAAGTTCATTTCATAATGTCTGTGTATGTTTCTTGTTGTTGTTTTTTTAAAAAGAGTCTTCTTGGAAATTTGTACATATTTGTTGTCTTCACTTCTTCTAATGTACAAGTTTTTTTTTGTGTGGGCATTTTTCCTAATACATGCATTTTCTGCCAGCGATTTGCTACCAATGCTTGCTCATTCTTTTCACAAACAGGTGCAGTTTTGTGTGCGCCTTCCCCTAATGCATACGTTTTGAATTGGAGAACTGCACTGCAAACTTCAGGAAAAGTCCACATGCCAAAATATAACTGCGTTTTGGTTTGCTTATTGGTTCAAGACATGTGATTAAAATGCGAGCCAAAGAACCTCCTCATCCAAACCTAGCCACAAGAGCATGGGGTGGGTAGGTTGTGTTTAGCATAAGCAGATCTGTCTTCCCACCAGGCCATGAACCGGCCCTATGACCTTGTAATAACTGTGAAATAACTGCCTTTTATGGCACATTTTACTCTGAGATTATTTTGTCTTTTCTTTGTCTTGATCAATGAAGATCTGACGGGGGGAAACTGACTTCCATTTGTTCTCTATAAAGCATATCACTTCCTTGATCTACAGGGAAGGGAATAATTCCTGTCAAGTTGGTGCAGCCTCGGAATTATCTTGAATGTGTGTGCGCACATGACAATAGGGTGGAGAGAGGCACGAAAGAAGAAATAACTTTGTCTATTTCATGAGCTTTTAAAGCCTATGACAAGTTATATCTTCTTTTGGCTGATGGAAAGTGAAATAAATGATACCATAGCCATGGTTATGAGGACTGATGGGCTGCCTTTGAAAGCTAATAACAGTGGAACATTTATAACCAGGAAATTCATTTTTTAAAAAATATATTTTTAGCTTGATGCAAGTGTGTACAAGGTTTCTAGCTTCAAAGGGTGACTGAGTAGATTCAGAATGGATTTCATATCGGTGGAGGACTTTAAACATATTTTTCCTGTCAGTAAATATTAATCGAATACAGTTTCACCTCTAAACAGCTTCCCCCTTCTAGTAAACTGATGTTATTTTTTCAACAGCAGTCATTTTGAAATGTGTGTGCATAATATGCCGAGTCTTGTCTTTTACACTCCAGATTTGATGGAACCTGACAAGAAGGAATGACAGATTTCTAGAGTCATCACTGAAATTTTTATTATTTTTGGCCAAAAAAGTGTAGCGGCCAGATTGATATCAGGTACCAGAAGGTTAAAACATATACGACCAACAGTGGCCCGCTTGCATTGGCTGCCTGTACATTTCTGTGCCCAATTCAAGGTGCTGGTTTTAACCTAAAAAGCCTTACACGGCTTCGGACTACAATACCTGATAGAACGCCTCTCCCAACACGAACCTACCCATACACTATGATCAACAGCCAAGGTCCTCCTCCGAGTGCCTACTCCAAGGGAAGCTCAGAGGATGACAACAAGGGAGAGGGCCTTTTCAAAGAGGGCCTTTCTGGTAGGGATGGCTGAACTCACCACAGCCTGTGCCACATGCCACTCACCAGACTCCCCACCCCAGCTGTCTGACCCTGTTTGGGGTGTGTGGTGAGCCGCCAGTTAGCACATGGACATCCAGTGAGCAGTGTGTGGCATCCTGCTCAACTGCCAAGGCACAAAATGGTAGCTGAGCCTTTTCCATAAAGAGCCATTTCCAAAAAGAGGCCCATTCATGCAAAATTACAGGTGTAAACGGATTTTTTATAGCCACCATTTGCACAAAATGGCTCTTCACAGAAAAGGCTGAACCACATTTTATGGCCTGGTAGATCAGTAGGGATTGCCATGCCCACAACATCACTACCTTCCTGTGCTCCTCAAAAATATGCTCCAGAGAGTTGTGAAACCCTCTGGAAACCCCCCTTTTGCCACTGGGATCCACCTCGATATCATTGGTATTTCATTGGTATTTTATTGATATTTTAATGATGTATTGGTTTTATGTGCTTTTAATCAGTATTTTGTATTTTATTATTTGATGTTGTTCCCCGCCTCAATCCTGAGGGAGAGGCGGGTAATAAATAAATAATAATAATAATAATAATAATAATAATAATAATAATAATAAAATAGGGATGGATGGATTCACCCGGGCCTGGCTTTGTTGGGCATTTGCCAAGCTGCCACTGCCCACCCTTGCTTGCAGCACTACGGGAGCTTCTGGATCGCCTAACGAGCATGTGACAAAGCCAGGGGGACATCTGTCCTCCTAGGCCTAATCCACACCAAGCAGGGTATAGCACTATGAAAGCAGTATGAAAGTGGTATATAAAAGGCAGGAGCCACACTACTGTTTTATAGTGGTATTGAAGTGCACTGACAACTGTCAGGGCCCATTGACTAATACGATATACTTCTTTCATAGTGCTATATCCTGCTTGGTGTGGATCCTGCTTTTTATATACCACTTTCATACCGCTTTCATAGTGTAATATCCTGCTTGGTGTAGATGACGCCCGAATGAGGCACAATTTTCTGGGAAGGTAATGTTATGTAAATGACACAACATTACAGGTGTGAATCCTCCCCTTTACAGCTTCCATTTACATAACATTATCTTCTGGGAAACCCCTGAGTTGCCACTATTGTGCAAAATGACATCTCAGTACAAGAGCGGGAGACTCCTGGGTGCTCAACGAGCTGCAGGGTGCTTAACAAGTGAGTCCATGAGTGCCCCATGGCTCGGTGAGTGGGGTCCAGAAGGGTGAGCGTCCACTGGATGCCATCCTCCATGGATGCTTGCAACATCCCTAGAAAGTCCCTTTCTGTTTGCAGAAGGGCAACTCAGAGTCCAAGCACTAATTTCTCTTTAAGAGACCCTTAATATCATAGGACTTGTGAGAACACACAGAGATGTTTGTAGAGGCTTGGTTATTGAGGCTTGGTTATTGACAGCGTGACCTAATATTATTATTATTATTATTATTATTATTATTAATAACCCGCCTCTCCCTCCGGATCAAGGCGGGGAACAACAACAATATAAAACACAAGAATCACAAACAGTTAAAATTTTAAAACAAGAAAAAATACATCATTAAAAACATCTTAAAATTCATCTGGATAGGCCTAAGACCTAATATTTTCCTATTTCATTGTCTTACACTTTACATCTCTTTCCTGTATATGTTGTTATGTCATTGTTCCTTAGCCTTCACTTGTAACATTTGTTGACTTTTAAGATATACAGTTACATGGAAGTCTCCAGAAAAGAGTTCATAAAAAATTAGGGTACCACTACACATGCAAATGTCACCGGCGTTATTTAAGCAGTAAATCCAATTTGGTCCTCACTCTAATTTGTTAATTTGACCTTCACTGAGAGTGTTTGAGTTATGTTAGACATAATTTGTTTAATTGGTCTGTAATAATCCTTTTTTATTGGTTAAAAGGGACTGATGACATTTTGATACTGACTTTGTTGTACTAACAAATTATATTTGAGCTTTCAGTGTCTACTTAAATTTGTCATTATCTAGGACTCAAATTCTTTCCCCACAACCCTTTCACTGTCATATATATATATATATATATATATGAAGAGAGAGAGAGAGAGAGAGAGAGAGAGAGAGAGGAAAAACCCTGAAATGCAATTTGCTTTAAAAAAGAAAAGAAAAGAAGAAAAGAAGTTATCTCATTAGAAGAAAATTGCAATTTCAGATTTAAATTGGTGATAAATCATAACAAAACATTAAATATGGGCAATTCAAAATGTCACAGAAACTGAGAAGAAGAAAAATGGTATTTCAACAGGTGGTAGAAAGTTTGATGTAAGGAGAGAGGCTTTCCTTAGTTAGTTGCTAGGGAATGATGGGAATTGTGGGACATTGTTTGGCTAAACATGCATAGGATTGCACCCCAAGTCAGTTTTCCAAAGGAGCTGCCACTAATGTGGATAGAGGAAATTCACCATGTAATGATGGCAAGACAAGGGAGCCATCTACACCAGCCTTTTATTCTGTAATAATATCGAGGTCATTCCCCATAATGTTCACTGTGGTGATCTCAGGACGACGGCTCAGTTTTTCCGGAATATCGTTGAATGGTTTTATAGTGGCTTTCCTGCATCTCTCGCTACAATCCTGAAGTCCCCAACTGGTGTGCCCCCCTTTGTGAGTTCCTGGCTCGGCAAACAGCCAACCTGCTCTCAGGAGAGTGTGCACGGCCATGTTTCATTGCCGACTGTCTCTCTTTTTTTTTTTTTACACAAAATATTGATTCACAGTAGCGCAATTTCGACAAAGTACCTATCCCTCCATGTTGCTGTATGTTTGCACTTGTGCGCATTTCAGAAGAGTTATTAAGAATAATAATTCCATGCCCCATACCCATCTGTCTAGTCCCGCCCACTTCTGCCAATACACTTCGGAAACGCTGTCACAGGGCATGCGCCCTCCCACAACGACTCTCCTTTTCTTGCGGGGAAATCCCTTCACGTGTGCCCTGTGAGCAACGATCACGAAAGCGGGAAACCTCGCAATCATCCCTTCTCCCTCTCGAAAGGGCTGAAGGTGTAGATGAGCCCAAGGGTACGTTTATGAGATGGTACAGCGGGGTGGGGGGATTTGTCATGTGGTGGCTGTTTTTGGAGGCAGAATTGTGTTTCTTAAATGTACAATTGTGTCTCAAAGTGACTTGGGCCAGATCTACACCAAGTAGGATATAACACTGTGAAAGCAGTATATGGAATGTATCATGGTCCCCAACAGTTGCCAGTGCACTTCAATACCATTATTAAGCAGTCGTGTAAATTTGGCCTTGATCTTTGAGCATGGGGACCAATTGCTGCTGGGAGATTTGGCATCCCCCTCCCCATACTTTCCCTGCAGAAGTCCACCAGCTGGGGTACCATAATTGAACAGAAAGTCCATATTCTTCATAGCTCTAATTTTCAGGGCTGTGCACAAATGGCCTCTTGAAAGTCTACAGCCTATTTGTAGGCAGATAAATCATGGGAGGGGGCATTTCTCTAAAGGGAGAAGAAATTCTCCAACAGTTTCTAAGGGGCAGTAAGGAAGAACAAAACTGTCACTTTTGCTTTCTCCCATATTCATTTTTTTTAAAAAAAACAATCTAAAATTCTATCTGCCTCAAATATGGGGAACTTTGTGAATTTTGGTAAATTCTGATTAAAAAAGGAACTGAAATGAAATTTGCACCCATCTCTGCTGGCCAAATTCAATAACTACAGCTATTCCCAGCATGACCAGGGCCATGATGTACTTCCCTGCCATATAGCTACTGTTGAAGATGTTGAGCCCAACCCAAAAATGAGCTAGCAGCCCTAATTCAGCATTAATGTGTCTGAATACACTTGGATTCAAACTTAGGGCTCATCTACACCTATGAGCCTTCCAGAAGGGAGGGGGAGGATCCCGGGAGTTCCCGCTTCTGGGATTGTCCCCCAGCATCCAAATGCCGGCGTGACATCCCAGAAGGAAAGAGGGATGTCCATCGCAGCGGGCTTTTCTTTTTTTGGAAGGAGACTTTTGTGCAGCAATGCAGGTGCAATCATGTCCCAAAGTAAGTGGTTTTTTTGGGGAAAAAAACCCTCACAAGAGCCATCACTGTGATGGCAAAACAACTACCCCCTTACCCCCCAATGGGCACGGAGCCCCCTTGCACAGTTCCATGCCTGGTGTCAGAACCCCGCTACTCATGGGGAAGAAGGGACGACCCTGGAAGCAGGCGCCACACCACCCATGGGCCTTGGGGTTGTCCCAGGACCACGGTAAAATTAGGTAAAACTGCAGTCCCAGTTTTCCTGGGCAAAGTGAGTGGTCATCCCTGGTTAACCCCGGGAACTCCTATGCATAATTTAGATGCTCAGGAATGACCACGTGACCAGCCTGGGTTAATTGGCTGGTGTAGCCATGGCCTTAGGCTTTAAGAGTTAAACATTCAATGCCCTGGGGCTGGATGGACAAATTTGCTAATCTTGGTTTTACTGATATTACACAACCCTCTTGTCCTGAATTTGAAGAACTCTCTGAATTTCGATAAATTATAATCAGAACCAAACTGAAACGGAATTCTTACCCATTCCTAATTTGCAGTCGGAGTAGCATGACTTCTTTCATTTCTTCCCAAGATTTTCTTTTCTTTTGTTTCTTGTGCTGCTGTGGTATTTGGATGATGCATTCCAAACTTTAAACTGCACACTAAGGACAATCTATCAAGCTCATTTAAATAGCATCAGACCACTTAATTATACCCATGGAGAAAGTCAGAGCTGGGACTGCCCGAGTGTTAATTGCATTAATTTTATACTTGTGTAAGCACTGTTTTCAGTACTTTAAGGAGTCTCTATCTATAGAGATGCTGATGAGAGGATTTTAAACTTGGGTGGACTACCTGAGCATTCTCATGGATAGCTAGGTAGCTGTAGGTGGTATTGTTATCACATAGGTAACATTAGTGTTTTACTAGGCATTCTAATTGTGGAGGATTCACTTCAGTCATATGGGAAGTGACACATTTTTTAAGGCCAACCGTGTCTTATGCATTTGTGGACTTTTTTTTTTAACGATTATTAGGGATGTTATTAAAATGTATGATAACGATACGATAAGGTCATTATCGTGCATGTGTGTAACGATAATGATACAATACAAAAACCTAAGAGAATCATCGGAGATGATAATTTTCAGGCGATTTTATTGTTTTATCGGACTGCCATATAAATATACCTATAACTTCTGTATTTTAAAAGTTAGAGGATTGAAACTTGGTCACACTGCTTATGGGGTATGCCTACGTATGTGTATGAAATTTGAGATCAATCCCTCCAACCCTCGATTTTATATGAATTTTTTAAAGATCGTTTCCGTTCCGACAGGTCTGAATGAACGCACGTGGCGAGCTGTCATTTGGATCTGTCAGAACTGAAATGATCTTTAATAAATTCATATAAAATCAAGAGTTGGAGGGATCGATCTCAAATTTGGCACATATGTGTAGCAACATGTGCTACACATATGTGCCAAATTTGAAATCAATCCCTCCAACTCTCGATTTTATATGAATTTAATAAAGCTTATTTATACAGCTCAAGTTGAGGTTTTGATTGACATTGTGGCCAGGCTTAACAGTTAAAATGTTTTAAAGTGTTTTAATGACAGCTGTTTTATGTTTATGGTTTTAAATTTTGTATATTGTCTTTTAATGCTCAATCTTTTTAATTTTTGTAAACCGCCCAGACAGCTTTGGCAATGGGGCGGTATATAAGTGTAAATAATAATAATAATAATAATAATAATAATAATAATATTTCAGTTCAGACAGATCAGAATGACAGCTAGCCATATGCGTTCATTCAGACCTGTCAGAACGGAAACGATCTTTAAAAAATTCATATAAAATCGAGGGTTGGAGAGATCGACCTCAAATTTCATACACATACTTAGGCATACCCCATAAGCATTGTGACCAAGTTTCAAGCCTCTAACTTTTAAAATACAGAAGTTATAGGCATTTTGTTCTTTAAAAATATCACCTACGATATGAATGAAGACGATAATATTTTTGGTCCGAAATGATGATAATGATAAATGGCAATTGTTATGAGGCTCTTGGTCTTATTGGAGAATTAGCAAATAAGTTTATGTAATTTACATATGTCATTCTTATATAAAGATGTGGAATTCTAGTTTTTCTGTGCCTTTCTGGGGTTAGCACATTAAGGAGAAAGAAATATACTAGTCATGGCCTTTGTGCTGGTTTTTTACATGCAGTAAGTTGGGAATTTAATGGGAGATATGGGCAGGATGTGCACTACTGATTTATAATGGCTTATAACAGTATTGACAACTGTTGGGGCCCAGGACACATTCCATATTCTGTTTCCAAATGCTTTCAAAGTTGCATATCCTGCTTGGTTTAGATCCATGGCCAAGCATATCCTGCTTGGCCATGGATGATGGATTCTGCAAAATCTGTATTTCACGGATTGTCAGGTGCCTTTTTTCCCATCATCTCCTCGTTTGCAGAATTGGATTTTTCCAACGTCCAGAATTTGTGCAAATTTGCATTTGTGCAAATTAAAAAATGTGCAAATCCTCCCTAAATGCACATTTTCATCCTTTAGCCTATGGGAGAAATGGTCATTTTTGGTCAGTGCTTTTTTTTTTTAAAAAAAACTAAATTTGCAAGTCCATGGAATCTGTGGAACTCGGAAAAAGCCAATACACTGTGGAATCCAGGGGTCAGATTCATAGAAAACTGAACTCATTTGATTCCATTGCGGAGTTCTCTGACATCCTTAATGGGAGATAAATGTGATTCCCCCACCTTCTCTCTGATGCGGTACATTCAGTTTTATCACATTGTCCTGCTGTATATCTATGTCAGCCTATCCCAACCTAGTGTCCTCCAGATGTTTTGGACTACAAGTCCCATGATTCCTGACACTGGCCAAGCTGGCTAGGGCTGAAGGGAGTTGAAGTTCAAAACTAGGGCTGGGGAGGGTGGGGCAGTTCATCCCACATTCATGCTTCTCTGGGCTGTTGCCTTGAAGTGTTCATCTCCATTGTGAGGAAATCAGACATGGGTCCCAGGTGATCACTTCTGAGCTCTCACCTTGAGGTCCTGGGTTGTCCTACCTTAGGAAGTGGTGGGCTTTACGTTTCTAAAAGTACATTAATACCTGAATAGAGATGGGTGAATGAGTGATGTTCGAGATGGCCAGCATTCTCCAATCACTGTCTCGCCGCTCATTTCGTGCCTGATTTTTCTTCATGTTTGCGACCATTGCTCGCAGTGGGAAACTTACACAAATTGGGAAACAAGATGAACACAAGCATAGGGTTGACAATTTGTGAATATTTTCAGCGGACATGTGCTTGTGCTCATGTTCCGAGCTTTGAACAGGACATGCTCGCATATTTTTTGAGGAAAAACAAAATCCTCATACAACCCTATATTTGAATAAGCTTAATTTGGGGTTAGTTTGGTCCCATCCCACAGATGGAGGCAATTCAACATTCTGTTTAATCATCTCTCCTGGAAGTGGATTTATACTTGAGGAAATCAAGGGCACATTATTAGATGCTCCGAACGATAATGACTTGAGCACCAAGGGGGTAAATTGTAGACTCCAAGCAACTTGATTGCCCTCTGCCATATTTCAACTACATTATAAATCCTGGAGAATGCTGTTTCAGACTTCGGATCTATGACGTTAGCTCAAGAAATTAACACACCTGCAGGCTAGGTCATCTAGCACTGGTAATAGATGGCTGGCTGTATTTTTCAGATCTGAGTAATTGCTTCAGAAGAAATAACTGTGCAGCTGTGTGACTGAGATGGAAGAGAAAGGCACACTGTGACTGGGTCAAGTTCTGATTCAACTGTAATGCAAACCTCTCCTCCTTTCATACAGACTTACACAGAATTGCTTTGCTGAGTTGTAGGTTTTGGATAAGGAAAAAAGAGAGAAAGAGAGATCCCCTCTCTTTGCTTATAACTTATTTTATTATAAAATAACTTATTTTATTACAGTCTTGTTTCAAAGCACAGTAAAACCCACTGGAATAGTTCAAACAGCTGGATGAAAATCTTACTGGAGCCAATGGAATAGTGCCTCTGTGTAAGGCACTGTGTCTGAAACAAACTACACATTGTGGTAATCACATAGTGTAGAGCTGAGGCATATCAGTTTCAGGCAAAATGAGTAGGTGGTCCAAAGTTTAATCCTCCCCTCCTTGAGCACAGTGACCCTGATCCAAACCAGGGCTGCACGTGCTTACACTAGAGTGAATAAAGCTTTCAGGCTCAGTTACATGCTATGTGATTATGTATGTATGTATGTATGTATGTATTACATTTTTATATTGCCCAATAGTAGCCAAGGCTCTCGGGCCTGTTCACAATTAAAACTAGTGTAATGTGTAGTTTGGCCCTAAGGTGGTTCTACCCAGTGGTTCCCATCCTTGAGTCCCCAGATGTGGGATTACAACTCCCATTACCCACCAGTCAGCATGACCAATGGTCAGGGTTGATGGAGTTGTAATCCAACAATATATGAGAACCCAAGGTTGGGAACCATTGCTCTAGATCTTGTTTGTTAAAGCTGTTGCTCTGCAGTCTCACTGGAATTCTGTGGTGGATGCCAAGTACTTCTTGACAGACTAATCACCACGCAAAAGGGTCCTGAAAATGACTGGTTTATGGCATGTGTCTTTGGAGGTAGAGCTATAGTGATAGAGCACATGGTTGACATATACAAGACCCCAGATTCAATCCCTGGCATTTTGAGGCAGTGCAGGGAAAATCTTTTGACTGACAGCTCTGGAGAGTTGCTGCCTCTCATTGAAGACAATACTGAGCTAGATCAATCAATAGTTTGACTTGGTATAAGGTTCCTATGAAGTATGTATGGTTTAGCCTAATCAAAATACCCTTCTCTTACAGACTTTGAAATACCTTTTCCTTTGGGCCAAATGAGATGTGCTGATGAGTGAGTAAACACAATTAATATTCACATTTTAAAAACATATAAGTAGCATTTTCAGGCCCCACCACCCCAGCAATAGTGGGACATAGTAGGTAGAGAAGGAAGTTTAACTCTTCCCACCCCTGCTGTGATCCTAGCGACCCCCCCCCCCGAGCTGCTATTTGCATTGGGAGGGTGAAAGCTCCATTGGCACCAATTGGGGAAGAAATAGGGATGGGGAGAATTTTGTTAGCCTTCCTAAGGGGAGGTGTTGCATTTTTCCAGGTATCCTTGTAACTGGAGTGCTGAGGTGAAGTTGAGATGAATACTTAGGGATGGTTGGACTTACCAGAGTCTGCCTCATGTGCCGCTCGACGGACCCCTGCCAGCCACCTGACCTTGTTTGCTGCACTGTAAAAGCTCTGGACAGTTTGCAGGTGCCTGGTGAGTGGTGCACAGCTGCCCGCTTCCTCACTGAGCTGCCATTTTGCACAAAACGGTGGCCCATTCTTTTTAGGTGAATGGTCTTTTTATGCAAATGGTGGCCAAAATTACAGGCTCCCTCCCAGGCTCTTGCACCATCCCTATTCATGCTTGAAATGAAAAAAATAGCATCCTTCACATCTACACCAGCTTTCATCCCAGTGCTTTGAGGGACAAAGCATCCTGGTAGTGTTTTGCATCTTCCCCAGCCCTCTTGGAAATAGGTGTTAGTGGCCAACCTGGAATTCAACCTTGAAGTTCTAGATATTGTTCTGAATGTGGGCAACAGTTTTCATTCCAGGGTCTCTATTTTCAAGGAAGCTTTTGCGCTGTCATTTACTTTTCCCTTTCACGTTTTGATCTGGTATTGGTGCACGAAACATAGAAGTATCCTCAACAACCTGTACGAAGCTCATTGAGATGCCAGAGTGAAACTTACGAAACTCTCACAAAACCCTGGAATGACAAATACTTGAGTTAAACCAAAGACCTCACATCACTTCACCAAACAAGCAGATTCAGATTCTGTCAGCCCTATGGTGGCTGCTTTAGGGTGGCCAGATAAAATCCAGGTCAGGGCTCATGTAACTTTAACAGTTGTAGAGAAAAGGGAATTTCAGACAGGGTCATTTGCATGCAATTAGTTCCTTGTGAAATTCCCTCTTCATCACAACTGTTAAAGGTGCAGGCACTATACTAGAGTGACCATATACAAAAGAAGGCAGGGCCCTTTTCTCTACAACTGTTAAAGTTACATGAGCCCTGACCTGGATTTTATCTGGTCACCCTAGGCTGCTTTAAAGTTGATCTTATGGAAATGGCTCCACATATGGAATGAGTTAGCTGAAGACCCTCAGTAGATTGGAATTTATCCCGCTGTATCAAAGTATCCAATCTTTATATCATAGAATCATAGAACAGTAGAGTTGGAAGGGGCCTATAAGGCCATCGAGTCCAACCCCTTGCTCAATGAAGGAATCCACCTCGAAGCATACCTGACAGATGGTGGTCCAGCTGCCTTTTGAATGCCTGTAGTGTGGGAGAGCCCACACTAGAGGCATTCAAGAGGCATATAAGTGTGCTTGCTTTGGATTTCCCACTGTCTTTGATGTTGAGCTTACGCATATCTTGCACGCTTGGCCTTTTGAAAAGAAATCATAAAATCTGTTATTATTTCTAGATGAATAACATCAAGCCATTAGATGAATGCAACACGATTGCTGCTCTTTTATAATCATTGTGTTGGATCCAGAGTTAGTCGTTTTTAAGATAGACTCATTGAAATCAATGTGACCTACAATAGTCGTGACTAACATGTCCAAATGGTTTCAGTGACTTAAGAATGACTATGTCAGGATCCAACCGGCTGTGTTCATGATTTACAAGCTTGGCCCTTTGCAAATCGTAACAGCTGAGATTGTCTGGCATAATTCTTTTACAAAGAATCAGACTGAACGAGAACAAATGTTGGGCAAATGATGTTTCTGCTCTTTTGTAACCATTTATAATCTTTTAAATCTGTAAACGTGAGCAGTAGAGAGATGCAGCATCTGTAGTGATTAAAGGCACTGTAATTAATGGAAACCATGAATAAGAGATGCAAGCCAAACAGCTTTGGGGTGTGTGTGTGTGTGTGTGTGAGAGAGAGAGAGAGAGAGAGCATTTCATTTTCCCCGTCACAAAATTTCTAAGCACTTTCCTCCTCCATGTGCTCTAAAAATACATTTGTAGTGAAGAAGCTATAATAATTAACTTTTGCCTCTAAATCACTTAAGTAGCTATCCCCTTGAAGTCCATTTCTGCTTCTTTCTATTTTCTCATGGACATTAGCACTGGAAATTTCAAAAATACATAAACCCAACTGTAGTGTATTTCAACTATTAACAAGTTAGTTTCTCTCCCTCTCTGTCCCCCCCTCTCTCCCTCTCACACACACAGGCTGAATTTGGACAACACGATAGCCAATGGTGGGGTAATAAACAACTTTACAGTTGTTCATCTAGGGGGTACTCCCCACACAACATGGTAATAAATAATCAACCATGGTGTGGATTAGGATCAGCGCTGAGTTGACTATGGCAGCATTCAGACGACATGATAGTCAATACAAGTGACGATTGTTGCCCCCCCCGTTGCTTAACATGTCGTCCGAATTCAGCCACAGTAGCCCTTTCTACATCTCCCGGCGTTGTGGGAGGGAGGGGGAGGTTCTCGCGATATCCTGATCACAAGAGTGTCTCCCAGCATGCACACGTCGTGCACGACATCTCAAGAGGAAACAGGGATGTTGCAGCCGCCATTTTTTTTTTTTGAGGGGGGGAAACAGAGCTTGGAGCGCGAACACACTCCATCGAAACAGTAAGCAGAAAAAAAAATCGCGGCCCTTACCCCTCTCCCCTGCCATCCCATGGATGGCGAAAATGCAGCCCCCTATCTCCCCTGATGAGCACGGAGCTGTGCCATGTGGTACTGTGCCCATTTCTGGTGCCACACTTAATAGTGAGTAAGTGGGCACCAGGCAGGATGGGTGGCCACACCTCCCCCGGTCTCAGGACGGTCCCGGACTGCTGGAAGAATCGAGTTTTCCCAGGGTTTCTTTCTCTTTGGGAAAGCTTGTGCCTGCCCCCCCCCCCGCACTTGGGAGTCCCTGTGCATCATTAGATGTACAGGGACCACCCAGGGATGACCCCAGGAAAAAAAGGCTGGTGTAGAAATGGCCACACACATGATGCTTGATGCACTTTCCAAGATCCAAGTTCAAATTCTCACTCAACCAGAAATCTCACAAATTGACCTTGGGCTAGCCACTATCACTGACTTACATTGTGGGTTTGTTGGGTGAATAAAATGGTGAAGTGGAAAGAGAACCATTTAACCACCTTGAGCTCCTTGGGGGGGGGGAAGTAAACAAGCAAAATAAGTTAGTGGTTAGCTTCTGACACAGGTGATACTGCCACAAATTGTCTGCAGAAATTAAAAGGTAACCCTTAAATGATAGATTAGAAAATAGCCTGAAACTGCTTCCCTGAAGTGTGACCAATGCTGCTGTAAATTATGTTTGTACAGTACAGCATGACCATCTTGCTGCCTTTGTACTATTGCTATCACAAGGAAAGCTTTATTCCAGATCAGGTTCATTATTTTCTCTCCTTTCGTCGTATTTGGTAGCCACATGCAGCCCCTCAAATTGACTCTTAATATACCCCTCAGATCATTGTTCAAATCTCTTTGGTATCAACACAATTTGATATATTCTAATGGAACTCATTTTATAGCTCATATGCAAATCCCTTAGGGAAACATCTTTCTCCTCTACTCACACAAACTGATGTCCCCTCGAGGAATATCTAATATGCTTTTGTGGGGGGGAAAAATAACCTGTCTCAAGCAGCAAAATTCATTAGGATCTTGTGAGCCTCTGCTGTTAACAGAGAAATCTGTTATTGTGCTTTATGATAGGAAAAGCCACTGTGAAATGGCTTCATTTGTTTTTACTGCATTGTTTATTTCCAGATGAACACGAAATAATACATATCGGAGTCACAGATGATATGGTTAGTCTCTGCGGCAAAAAATATTTATAGAAAACTATTCTGTTTCCATTTGCATCCCGTACATTGATAATATGAATGACTTTTACTATGGGATAGACAGTGGTTAATGGATGTTCATGTTTGGCTGTCTCCCCACCCCAACCCCTGGGAACCCCCCTGAAAATAATTGCATGGCCAACCACAATTGTGCTAATTTCAAGGTACAAAATGGAGTTGGAAGCTTGTTCAATCTAATGCTCATTAATGAAGAAAATATAATCTAATTCTTGACGGAGATAAATCCTTTTATTTACTCTGTCCAAACTCAATGGAGCAACCGAAAACTACATCTGCTGCAGTTGCAAAGTCCCGGTTAGAGATGGGCAAATCTGTCAATTTTGGTTTCATCCCAAACTATGAGAAAAAAAAGTTTGCATTTTTGTGTGCAGTTTTGGCTAATACGTACATTCCTGCAAGAAACTTTCTAATGTTCATTTTAAAATGTTATTTTCACTAATATACACGTATTTGCGCACACTTTTCCATAATATACACATTTCTTGATTATGGAACTCCATTGCAAAATTTGGAGAAGTGCAAATTTTGAAGGTTTGTGTGGTCCCAATCTAGGTTGCATTCTTAATCAAGCCTTGAGTATGAGAAAGTAACAGAACCCTATTTATTGGAGATAGACAGCATATCTCAACAATCACAGGGAGAGAGAGAGAGAGAGGGAGAGACAGAATGCAGCACTACTATTCACTATTTAGGGGGGTGTATACTGCAGACCTCACCCTCTAACACAGATTTTATAAATGCATATGTATTTGGGGAGATGGAGAGAGAGGGAAAGAGAGCCTTCTTTTGTATCTGGTCACTCTAGTATAGTGCCTGCACCTTTAACTGTTGTGATGAAGAGGGAATTTCACCAGGAACTAATTGCATACAAAGGACACTGGCTGAAATTCCCTTTTCTCTACAACTGTTAAAGTTACAGGAGCCCTGACCTGGATTTTATCTGGTCACCCTAAACAAGGGAGCCATGAGCTCCTTGTAACAGGTCCAGGTCAGCAGTCTGACTGCAGCATTGTGGACCAGATGAAGTTTCTGAACAGTTTTCAATGGCAGCCCCCTGTGGAGTGCATTGCAGTAGTCCAAACCTGATGTAGCTAAGGCATGCTCTTGGTACTTCAACCTCACCCCACCAATCAGGAATCCTCCTATAAGAGGCAACGTTGTGCATGCAAAAACGGTCAACCAGTTCGCTGCTGTCCTTGTTCCCGTCCTCTTCTGAGTGCTTGTTTCGGTTCCTCTTCACCCTTGACTGTTTCTGTTCCCTTTCAAATGCCACCGTTGTGAAAGCGTTTAGATGCAACTTCTGCGATACAAACCAAGGCGAACGAAATGTTTGTTACCAGGAGACAAGAGTGCAGGCTCTAGGGATTCAAGATCATTTGCTTGACGTTGGATCCTGTCCTCCACCGTGTGGAGGGCGCTTTGTGTCTACATCGATGGCTTTGGTTTGAGCTTTAAAAAAAGAAACATAAGCCTGACTCTTTGTGCTTTGTCTCCCACATCCGCATGCTTGTGGCTTGTGTTCTGTACGCTGCCATTTAAGCATTCCTCCAGTTGTTTATAATGTTTTAGCATGAATTATGCATTCATCCCCCTTCTCCCCTTGCGTCCCCTTCTAGTCGCTTTCTGTTTCATCTCAGCTGCCTCGTTCTCTGCCATCCTGTGATGTGATTGTTTTTCAGCCAATGCAGTAAACTGTTCACTTGTACAAAATAGTGAAACCTACCAGGCAAAATTAATCTCCCTCTTTAACACGCTAGAGGTGCGGCACGAATCCCATTCAGCCGTTGGGTTTCTAGAAGGCTCAGACAAGTAGCTGACTAATGCAGAAAGCATTCTGTTTTGATCTAAAGGCCCCTGCATTGAAAAGGATAGGGCTACTTCCCCCCCCTTTTTTTTCTTTTTGAGATGTCAACAGTTGATCAGCTCAAAAAGCAAAATAAATTGTAACCACACAAGAAAAAAACATTCAAAATAATATATAGTCTTAAATCTAATGTTACACTAGCAGAAGCCCACTAATGCAACAGGACTTTCTCATCGGGGTTCATCAGACGAGTGTTTTATTGCCTCCTGGGTGCCTCCTGCTCCATCCGCTCATTGATCCGTTGCAAAAAAAGCCCTGCAAAATCCAGCTCATTTTTTAAAAACGCCCTCCAACCGCACCCTGGCATATGGCTGTGGGGAGGCTATTGCGGGTGGGGGGAGGGAGAAGAGACGTGTTTGCTCCCCATTGGGTGGGCATTTTGGCGGCGGCAGCTTGGGTGCAGGGCGGCTGTGCCTATAGAAGGGGGCTGTGCCCAGCCCTCCAGGCTGCAGAACTTTGAGGAAGCATGTCCGGAGCCGCTCTAAGGAACACGTGGAGGCTTGTGGCGCTGGCTCTGCACCTGCGACGGTGGCGGCAGCACCGGCCTCGGCCTTGGCTTCCTTACCAGGGGTCTCGAGGAGCTTCATGGCAAAGGCAGCGTCCATGACAGCAGCAGCAGCACTGGCCTCAGCTTCTGGGAAAGGGGCTCATGACGGTGCGACGCTCTTGGCCTCCACTGCTGTGTCCAGTTTCATCCAAAGCTGGTGGCGGAGCTTGGTGGAGAGGGCTTTTGGTGGCTCGGGGCGTGGTTCAGGAGCAGCAGCAGGGGCCTAGCCAATAGGGCTAGGCCAATAGGGCTCTCTTGGTCCAAAAGTAGGGTGAGGGGGTACGTTGCCCGGGGGATTTCCTCCCTCTCTCCTGCCACCATTTGTTTTGTGAGCCAAAAACAATGGACAAAGAGATGAAGATCTCACGGGGTTTAGGAGCAAACAGTTGCTCGCATGTGGGCTAATTGGCTGCCAGGATTACTGATATACATGGGCATTCTGCAATAGTAATTCCCAGAATGTCGATAGATTTTGTCTAAATATTCAGATATCATATACTGGGCATATATGGAATTTGAGGGCGAGGCTTGGTTGGCCTATGATAAGGCATTTCATATAAGAGCGGCTTTTTGACTCTTCCATTCGTGGAAATCTTAAAGACCAGGATTTGCGGCTGTAGCTTATGACTCTGGCCAGGCCTAGATTTAGAGATAGATCCAAACAGTGGCCATATCCTTGCTCAACAGGCCCCAGCTGAGCCTCCAGGCTGAGCGCTGGTCAGGATTCAATATCAACTACTTTGAGGGGTGTTTAGCTCATGGGGTTCTTGTACAAGAGCCCAATGCTGATTCCGCCATGAATGTTACATTTTGCAGTGGTCAACATGCTTTTACCAACTGTCCCAGAACCAGTGGATGGTTGAGTCCTGGCCAAGATTGATTGAGTGGCTGCAAGCCTGGAGGCAGGCTACAGCCCCCTCCAGAAGGGACCCAGCCCAATTAAGATTGATCCCCTTCAGTGGATGCTGAAGGAGTACCCCATGTGGGAAGATGCTTTGTTTTTGAGCTAGGTTTTGGGGAAGGCTTTCAGATCCCATTCCAAGGGCAGCACATAGTTCAATTCATAAGATTTAGAAGTCAATAAGGGCATGGAACAGTAGGTCAAAGCAAAGACTGAATAGCTGGCCAGCAATTGGGAATCAGAAGGGTTTTACATGCTTGAATTATCCTGATGGAACAAATGTCTAATTCACTTGGCATCTTCTGGTGTGACTAGCAAGCCACCTTTGTTCCTTTAGTACACTATCCTTTCACAACCTCTGAGGGATGGCTGTTGTGCCAGCCTTACATTGCCTTCAGCACAGTATAAAGTAAGGCTATGCATATCCTTGATGGGACAATGCCATTGCCAACATCCTATCATGAACCCAGGTGCAAAGGTTCAGGAACTGGTTCCTAGGGTTTTTGAGACTAGGCCAGCTGTGTTATTGGAGACTGGTGGTCTGAAGCAGAACAGGCTATGATGCTTTTATAGCCCCTAGCATAACTTCTTACATTAAGTCAAGCAGGGAATTTTCTGTTCTTAGGTCTGCCAAACAGCTGCAGTTGTTATGGTGCGTATCTTTACATCATCTTCAATTCTGCATCCATTCCCAGAGGAAGGGACTAAGCCATGGCCATTTGAGGTCTGAGGTCAGCTCTTGCTTTCTGATCCAATTAAAGATGCAGGGTACACCATGGATCCAGGGTTAGCTGCCCCCTGCAGGTTGGGCAAGAGAATCCATTGTGGCATATACTAGGCAACCATTATTTACAGTCTTATTGAGGGGTTATGAGGAACCTGACAATTGGTTGTGGTTATCTTGTAGCTTCCTTGTTCCAAGCTGCTGCCCTCACTGTCTTTCAGGGCACACAGAACTCTGAACTGTGTCATCTAAGGAGGACAATCTTGGCTGAGTCCTTAAAACCAGGATATTTCATTCTTTTTGGTTGAGTTATATACTTACCCTGAAAGGCGGGGACAGACCAGCGAGGCCTCGGTATGAACATCTCCCTTTCTCTGCTCAGTGCCTGAACTGTGCCCAGTGAAAGCAATGGAGGCATTTCCCGCAATGAGGAAAGCAGTGTGCTGACTACTATGCTGCCATAGTGATAGGGCCTCCTTAATGACATACCAATTTTGGCTGTGACAAATTGACTTCTATGTGCTTATCCTTGTGCCTTGTGCTTTGGTACACAATTTTTCTGCACCAGGGTCATTTCTATAGCGGCTGCCTAGCTTCACATTCCATGAAGTATGGGCTGAGGGCAGATGGAGTCTGAGACATTCTGTCCATATGTCTGCCCATTTCTGGAGCACTGGCAATGCAGTCAAGTCTCCAATTCTGGTTCTCGGCTTGTCTTCTTTCTTTAGATCGCTGTAATCTATGGAAACAATGCAGGTGTTCACCCGAGTGTGACATGGTTTTCCTGGCAGGTTCGAAGGCTGCCCAGTTGGGCTACAGGATTACTGTCCAAACCCAGCCAGTGTGCCGGCGTCCAGTGGTTGGACAGATGCGGCAGGCAGTGGGAGTGCCTCCTGCCCATGTTATTCCAGCATGGTCTGGCGCGATGCCCCCTGCAGGTGGAGGAACGACCTCATTGGTGCATCGCCAGGAAGGGCGATATGGTGGTCCTGCCTGATTCCCAGAATGGTCTGGATGGACGGTAGGAACAAAGAATTCTGCTACTGTGGTCCTACTTGATTCCCAGAATGGTCTGGACGGAAGGCTGGAATCCGCCGGCCCTGGATCGGGCCTGCAAGAAAATAAATAGGCTTTGAGATATTAAAGACAAGGAGGAAACTTTATTGACAGGATGGTGTCCATTTGACCAATTTGGGCAACAACCTATTCCTGTCTGATCTGCAAAGAGGCCTGCAAGAAGTTATCACGCAGGTGGGGGGTGAACACTAAGCAGTAGGCTTGTGTCCTCCCGTGGCTGGTAGGGACGGGCACAATTAGAGAAAAGGGATGATAATACTGTGGCACTGTTGTTTGGTGACAGGTGATACCTGAAGCCTTCCGCTGAGGGTTCTTAGGCCAACTCTCGTCACTCCATCTGGTGTTGAGCGGCCCTGGGGGTGAGTGGCATGGGTCATCCTACCCTCCCCAAAAGGGGTACGGCCTGGGTGTGGCGATCATCTGACACCACTCTCCAGACATAGAATGCTTTGCCCGACATAAAGCCTAGCTAGTGCCCGCCCAGTTTCCCTTTGCAGATCTTCAATAAATGTGGCCCGAATTTTATACCATATACAGTTGTCTCATCTCGTTATTTCCCCCTCTTTCACCCACAAATGAAACGTGTTGCCATTTCTTGCTGTGTGCAGGAAAAGCAGTGCAATAAAAATGCCCACTGAATGGGCCACGTGGTCATTGCTGCTTCCTCGTTCTCTCCCCATGTAAAGAGATCACTGCTATTGTGGGACAGCAACAGGAGGCCATAGCAACAGTAGGGAAACTCAAGAATCCCCCTGTCTGATGATGCTCATTCTCTTCCCCCCTTCATACACAGCATCTCTCTTTGGCACCCAGAAATCTGATCTGAAGAGCTAGTGAGCCAAAGATGTCCCATGAGCTTCATGACTGATTGGGGATTTGAAACTTGGTTTCCCCAATACTAGTCTGACTGTGCTAAGTCATAGGCTGGAAATGACTTATGTGTTTTCAGTTATTGCAGTTAATAACAATTATTGATTCTTCTATCCTCTGTACATCAGGGGCTCTATTTATGGCCCCTATGGGACACTGATCACTATAAGCAAATGTTCCCCTTTCCCTAGTTGCCTTTAAAAATAGATGAGATGCACAAACTGAGAATCTGCTTACACTGCCTCTGGTGTATACAACTGCCACATACAAAGTAAGAATAGAAATGCTCTTGGAGTATTGGGCCCTTTGTGGATGGAATGGGCCCTGGCAAATGCCCAACTTCATCACCCTCTGGAGCCGGCCATGCTGACACCCAAGTAAAGGTACATCGGGTTGTATCCTTAATATCAAGAACATACTAGACCATTTCATTTTGTTGAGAGGGGTCTTTTCTGAACATTCCCACCTCCATTCTCTCTGTTTTTTATTTCTTTTGAAGTCAAGCAGCTGAGCTAAAGTATTAATTGGAACCAGCAAGATTCGTTCACGATCCATGAACATCAGGTAGGGGTGGGGTGGGGCTGAGAAACAGTGGTTGAGCCTTGCCTTACAAAACAGATGTATCAAAACAGGATACATCAAAGTCAGTTGTGTGAAACCTCTACAGATCCTTGTCTCCTTTTCCTGCTTTAAAATTTAAATATAGATTTTAAAAGCCATCCGAAGATACCAGTAGCTGCTTAAACCTGCATTTTCAGTGGCATCTCATCTTGTCCTATTGATGCTTAGCACCGCTTGTCCTACATAATTGATCAGCCTGGAGTTTCAACTTGAAAGTACTGGATAGCACAGGCAGCATATCTCGACTGCCACTTGAAAAAAAGAAAAGAAAAGAGGAGAGGAGAGGAGAGAGACTTTAAGAATGCCTATTGTGAGTTATTAGGGAGATTAGAGAAGTTCTTGAATCAACCTCCTGGCAGTGATAATGACTCTTCCTCATTCTGGTCTCCCCCTTCTTTTTCCAGGGCCATTTATCCTTGACCCTGCACAGTGCAATAAACTCAATCAAGTTGCCATGACCCAAAGCGGAAACTGAATCGAGACTCGGGGACCTAATTGAATTGGACATTTTAAATAGCCGTGAATGCCATTGTGCTTTGCTGCGGAAGCTATTTCTTCCCCCCACCCCCTTTGCTGAAGATAATCACAGATAATTATATACAGATGGCATGCCCATTACTTAATGTCACACTCGTGGTACTGGAAAGAGTAGTTGATGTATAGGTCTCTCGATACCTTGGTTTTCGAGACTTAGGTTGCTTCTATGCTAGCCATTTAATCTGGAACGGAATCCGTTGGTTTGGCTTTCTACCCCAACAAAGGAAGGGACAAGATGGTGAGGTTTGGGGTAAGCTGGAGGTGCAGAATCTCTTTCAGCCAGAGGGCAAGATTGCATTTCAGAGAAGCACTTTTGGGGTGGGGGGAACATGCCTGTGCTACTTGCCAGTTGTGACTAAAGGAGCAGTCACATCACCAAATCAGGAATACCTCAGAGTGTCAAGTCAGCACGCAAAGAGAATGCTAAGGCCAGCAGGAATTGCCCCCAAATTCCTACACAGCCCCTGAATGGTCAGCTGGCTAATCCCTCACTGTGGCACTGGGCGGGTGAGAGGGTTGCCACACAAGGAAAAGAGTCCCCACTTTATATGCAAGAAGCTTTCTTCCTCTCAATTGGTCAGTCTCTGTCAAATGGGGGGGGGACTCCTGAGCCTTCCCACCTCTGCCTTTCTCCTGATGGGGTGTGTGTGGCACAAAATCATCCCTGCCTCAGCGTCAGCAACTGCCATTTCTTGAATTGCCCTTAACTAGATACTTTCTGTTCTCTGTGGGAGAAGAGGAGGATTTAATTGTTAAGTTTCTCTTTGAAGCCAAAGCAATTACTTATTTTACTTTATTTTTATTGTATGAGCATCATTTTTTTTTCAATTTTGCAATTGCAATCATATTTTTAAATGGCATCAGCTAAGCAATTGTTTGCAATTTACGAATGAATGCAACAACAGCAATTGAACAGGAAGCCACTATTTTTCTGCTTTAAAAGAAAGGGGCATGGAAGACTCACGGAAAAGCAGAACCTTTGGTGAATAGGCTTTACTAGGCTGACCATATGAAAAGGAGGACAGGGCTCATGTAACTTTAACAGTTGTAGAGAAAAGGGAATTTCAGCTGGTGTCATTTGTAGGGATGTGCACTGACCCCCCGGATCAGATCGGATAGCGGATCGGAATCAGACCTGGGGGGTCGGATCGGATTGGATCGGAGGATGGTCGGATTGGATCGGACCGGATGTCCAATCCGGATCGGACGCCATTTTGAATGCTTTTTCCCATAGCCAAGTATTGTTTTACAAAAACGCCTATAACTTTTTCATTTTTAAAGCTAGAAGGATGAAACTTGGGCACATTGTAGACTGGTTAGGGATAGTTATCTGTGAGAAATTTCAGAAAGATTGGTGCATGCGTTTTGTGGCAATTAATTTTTTAATAAATACCCAGGAATGCCTATAACTTTTTCATTTTTAAAGTTACACACATGAAACTTTGCCACATTGTAGGAGGTACCTTGGGACCTATGTGTGTGAAATTTCACACACATATCAAGCCAAGTGGTACCTGTAATGTGCCCAAGTTTCCTGTTTGTATCTTCAAAAATAAAAAAGTGGGAGGCGTAACTGTATTTACCCCACTACTACCCATTTTTCTAAAATTAATTGCCACACAAGGCAAGCACCTATGTTTCTGAAATTTCACACACATAGATCCCAAGGTACCACCTACAATGTGGCAAAGTTTCATGTGTGTAACTTTAAAAATGACAAAGTTATAGGTGTTTCTTTCCTCATTGTTTCAAAAATTAATTGCCACACAAGGCAAGCTCCAATGTTTTTGAAATTTCACACACATATCAAGCCAAGTGGTACCTGTAATGTGCCCATGTTTCCTGTTTGTATCTTTAAAAATAAAAAATGGGAGGCGTAACTGTATTTACCCCACTACTACCCATTTTTCTAAAAATTAATTGCCACACAAGACAAGCACCTACATTTCTGATATTTCACACACATAGGTCCCAAGGTACCATCTACAATGTGGCAAAGTTTCATGTGTGTAACTTTAAATATGACAACGTTATAGGCATTCCTGGGTATTTATTAAAAAATTAATTGCCACAAAACGCATGCACCAATCTTTCTGAAATTTCTCACAGATAACTATCCCTAACCAGTCTACAATGTTCCCAAGTTTCATCCTTCTATCTTTAAAAATGGAAAAGTTATAGGCGTTTTTGTAAAACAATACTTGGCTATGGGAAAAAGCATTCAAAATGGCGTCCGATCCAGATCGGACCTCGGCGGATCGGATCGGATTGGAGGTTGATCGGATCGGATCGGATTTTCCCAATTTTTGGGCGGATCGGATTCAGATCGTGGATCGGATCCGATCCGATGCACACCCTTAGTCATTTGTATACAATTCGTACATGGTGAAATTTCCTCTTCATTACAACAGTTAAAGCTGCAGGGGCCCTGCCCTCTTTTGTATCTGGTCACTCTAGTATAGTGCCTGCAACTTTAACTGTTGTGAGGAAGAGGGAATTTCACCAGGAACTAATTGCACACAAATGACACTGGCTGAAATTCCCTTTTCTCTGCAACTGTTAAAGTTACAGGAGCCCTGTCCTCCTTTTCATATGGTCAGCCTAGTTACTTCCGAATAAAGATTTGGTGGGAACTTACCCATCGGGATAGGTACTGCCAGATCTTTATGGGAGTAGCATTATGGGACCATCTCTTTAATTCTACTTCTAGCTTTTCTTTTCTCGGAAAGACATGCCTCTGGGGCACTAGAATGGCCCAGTATGGAAACAAACTAAGTACCAGGCCCAGTTTGGATTATACTCTTTCTTCAATCTACAGGCCTCAGTTACACAAGATTAAAGTCGTGAACACTCCATTCACACCTTTAATCTGGAGCCTCAGCTCACACCTTTAATCCTGAAGAAATGGTGCATTTATGGCAAGGTAGGAGATGCACAATTTCCAGAGCCTCCAATGTGTCCAACAATGGAAACTCTGGATGAGGGCAGATGCGCTTACAGCCTTGTTAATGCTTGCTGAGCTGCAAAGAAGCTTTCATGGCTCCATGAGCTGGGGCATGTAAATCTGTCCGTCCTTAACTCTTATGAAACTATTAAAAATGACTCAGTAATACAACTACTCTTATAATAATCAAACAATTTAATAAGAATGTAATACTCAAATAACATAATACCCAATAATATAATAATATGCAAATAAAGCATAATAATAATAGTTTAATAGTTTAATGATTTATAACCTCTAAAATTCTAGATAGTAGCAAACAAATGCTATGAAATGATATAAAACCAAATCAACTACAATGAAGGAATATAAAAATGTGTGTCTCTGTGTGCGCACACAGACTTCAAGGGTAACAGTAATCATACAAATGGTGATACAATCCATAAACAACACATCAAGGTGAGCTCCCAAAGTCCCACTGAATATTATACAAAATGCTGCCCCCCAAAGGGCACGGAGCCACCCACACACAGCTCCGTGCCTGTTTAGGAAGCCACGTTTACTTGTGGTGAAGAAGGGATGACCCAGGAGTGGCAGCCACACCACCACACTCCTCAGGATGGTCCCGGGACTGCAGAAAAAATCAGGAAATCCATGATCCCAGATATACTGGGGAAAGTCCCTGGTCATCCTTGGTTGCTTCCAGGATCCTCTGTGTGTCATTTGGACGCCCAGGGATGACCCCGGGAAAAAACCATGGTGTAGACAAGGCTTAAGTGTGAAGATATAGAACTTGAAGGACTGAGCTTTTATTTAATGTAGGTGTAGGAGAAAATACTATATGGATAACTAAGCAAGTAGATTGTATTTTTCCCAGCACCTCCACCTCCGGTGTCCTCATGTCCTGCTTGTGTGCTTCTCAAAGGCATCTGGTTGCCCACTGGGAAACTGGTCTGATTTAGCAGGGCTGCTCTTATAGCATGTAAACCAAAAAGCAGCACTATTAAGCCAGGGAAAAAATAACCAGATATTTATAATGTGCAGCCTTTCATAAATTTTACCTTAATGAAGGTGAAACAGACGTTTCCCTAGTTTAATACCACCGCTCCTTGGTTTACTTGTGTTGTATATTTCTATGGCAGGAAATTAATAGAGACATTTGCATGTCATTCTCTTTGACCCTTGATCAAAATGGTTGATGGAATGATGTTAACCTCTCATAACTGATAAGTATAGCTTTAGCACAGTGGATTTGATAGTCAGGGAAACATGAAAGCAAGGTATTTTGAAGCAAGGAGAAGTACTTGGCTTTTCCAAGTACTTCTCCTTGCTTGTTTAGAGCAAAGACGAAAATGGTATTCTGCTGCATGGGCTGTCAAGCAAGTTCTGCTGAGAGAACTGAGCCTATGAACCATTTCACAAATGACATTGTAGGCCAGCGGTGTGTTTCTGATTTGGCCAAATCCTGAAACTTATTGGGCTGATACCAGGCATATTTGGGAGACGTCCGAATCAAAGCAGGATCTCCTCCAAAGCAGAACAAATCCAAATCTAAACAATTCTGAAGATTCAGGATTTGGAGGGACATGGGCACACAGACAGTGTGCCCCCCAAAACTGATAAATTTCTGCCCGAGCTCTTGATATGAGGAAAACACAGAGGTATGAAGAGCGGGTGGGAGAGGCAGGAGTGCAGTTTTGCGACTGGTAGCTTTACCTTCTAATTACAATTACTGGTTTTAATGGAGCTCTCCAATCCCAGGCTTAGGGGGAAAGGATGTTGAAGTAATTTATCCCAATGTTTAGGGCTCTTCATGAATTCTCTCTCCCAGGAGCATTAAATGAGCTTTGATTAAGTCAGTAGGACTTGGGCCATTTCTATACCTAAAGGTGTAGAGGGAGGGAGGGGAGAGGATCACAGACTTAATTGCTTCCTCAATCCTCCCCCAGCATCTAGATGGCTGTGTGACATCCCGGAAGAGAAGAGAGATGTAGCAGCCACCATTTTGGCGAAAAAGATAAGTTAAAAAAATGCACCCAACCCCCCCACCACCATTGCAGGGATGGCAAAAATATTGCTCCCCACCCTCAATGGGCACAGAACCTCCCCCACAGCTCCATGCCCTTTTCCAGTGCCATGTTTACTCACGAGGAGGCGTGATCACGTGCCATGCCTTCCGGAGTCCTCAGGACGGTCCTGGGACCATGGGGAAAATTGGGATAACTGGGAAACAAGTTATCCTGCAATAATGGAGGGTTCATCCCTGGTTGCCCCCGGGATCCCCTGCGTGTTATTTGGATGCAAAGGGATGACTCAGGGATGACCCCGGGTGCTTGCTTGGGAAATTCTGGATGTTCAAGTCCTACCTCTGCCACTGTATGCTCCACATCCATCATTATCCTATTGCACTTTCTTTGACTTTGGCAACAACTGAGCAGAAAACAAACAATTTTTCATTCATCATATTTCCATTGCACCTACCACCTGCACCATGCTTCTGAAATTTTTGCAGGTTTCTTGCCTAGGGATACCTCTACGACATCTGCCATTTTCATCCATCCAAATTGACCCTCCTCCACACACAACTGAAGGGGAGTAAGGGCCCCCACCCCAATTTCAACATTTCCCTTTCACAAAAATTCTGAGCCTCTCCATCTGAACTCTTGCATGTTTCCTAACTAGGGCCACAAAATATGTAAAGGGATAAACACACAATTGCCCACAAAATATGTAAAGGAATAAACACACAATTGCCCACAAAATATGTAAAGGGATAAGCACATCCTTTCTTCTTCTTTTTTGAAACTTTAAATGCTCCTCTTGCACGATGCTTCCTGCACTTATTCATCTAAATGTGCCTAGCACAACCCCCTTCACCCATTTTTTTCTGATTGTTGTCCCTGGATTTTCACCTATCTGAAGGTGCTACTATGCCTGCAAATATCATCTATTTCTGTCAAAATGCAAGGAAGGATTTTACCAATTTGTTTATTTCTAACTAGCTGATATACCCAGCATTGCTAAGGCCCCCTAAGATGTACATCTGCGAGGTAATTATCTTAAAGTAATAGGCTGGTGCTAGGCCTGTGAGTTAACTTTTAAATGAATTAAATTTGTTTTTTTTCCCTGTCACTCTCACAACTATTCCCCAAGGTAGGCCAGTGCTAGGATTCGGCACCAAGTCAAACTGTGCAGCCTCCAAAGCCAGTCGAGCTGAATCAGGTTGTTTTCTGAATCTCCGAACAGGGTCCAAACCACATCTTTGGATTGATACACACACCCTACTGTATTCCCTTCAAAGTCTTTATCATCATGATCAATGACAGCAGATTCTTTTTGTGGGCAAAGAGGACTGCTTTAATATATGTCTTAATTAGCCCCATGACCCATCAGTCATATGGCTCCTGCTATAGTTTGGGTAGATGGAAATGGAAGCACTGGTTTGTCTAAGGGGATCATCAGAGTGGGGGAATCACATTTCCTTACCCTCACTCTTTCTTCCTGCTGCTCTTCCGCTATAGGGATGAGAAGAATTACACAGGAAAGAAAGGGGAAACAAGCTGCAATCACGTGGTCCATTCACTGTAGTGGGACAGTGCCCTCTAGTGGGCATTTTATAGCGAAACTTCTCTGCACACAGCAGGAAATGGCGACCAATTTCATTATAACTCAGAAGAGTCACATTTTGTTTGGACTATTTTACTACAGAAAAAAATGGCAGAAGGAGCGGCAAACCAGTGGGAGGCATGCAGGAGATGAATGGTATCATGAGAGGGACCCACAAAAATCTATGAGTGCTCAGTAACGAGTGTGCTACAAAATGCTCATCTGATGATGCTCCAAATCACTCTAGATAAGAACTGAAAAGAGTTGGTAAGACAAGATACAATTATATTTAACTGTTTGCAGAAGTCTCCATTACTAAGTTTTCATAGCCTTGCCCTGTGTGTATAGCAGTCTGGTATCTGTTCTGTTTCCTGCCATAATCCCCCTCATCACCTTGCCAAAGTTTTTCATTAAAGTAAGGAACCCTGATCATTTTTTGATCATTAGGATTATTATTATTATTATTTACATTTCTATACCCCCTCATAGCAGAAGCTTTCTGGGTGGATTACAAAAGATAAAAAAATTCAGAATGATACATAAAATTCAAAACCATAGAAACAGACAACAGATAATATACACATGCATCTAAAATAACTTTGAGCAATCAGCAAAACCTAAAAAATAGGCCCGAGGTTGATAAAATCTCATCTCATGCTGCTAAATGCCTAGGAAAAGGGAATAGTCTTGACCCGGCGCTGAAAAGATAGCAATATTGGCACCAGGCAGGCCTCATCAGGGAGATCATTCCATGATCGAGGGGCACCAGCGAGAAGGCCTTCTCCCTTGTTGCTGTCTTCAGACTAGGCACCCAGAGGAGGACCTTTGATGTTGAGTGTAATGTGTTGTTGTTGTTGTTGTTGTTGTTGTTGTTGTTCTTCTTCTTCTTCTTCTTCTTCTTCTTCTTCTTCTTCTTCTTCTTCTTCTTCTTCTTCGTGTCTTACCTTTTCCCCAGTTCTGGGCCTCAAGTTTACAAGTAGATGCATGGCGAGAGAGGTGTTAATCAGGTGTTGCAGTCCCATGAATTACTTCATTGTTGGATCTATTTCTAAATGAAACCAAATGTATGGCCATCAGTGTGAAGTGGCCAGCAAGCATGTCAGCTTCAGTGGTCTGGCCAGCAGTGCCCCTCACAAATTCACTGAACATCTAGATGGGCATGGTTCTTGAAGACCCCTGTGATGTTTGTGTTTGAATGGGAAATGTCAATCCGATGGGTCTGTAAAATAGTTCTGAAAGGTTGGTGCACATTCCCCCATAATGTGATATTTTAAACTCAGGATCCTTGCTTCTTTTCCACTCCTTCTACTGCAGTGTGTCTGCTATGATCACACAGGGAATCGAGCTGAAGCGAGTATGGATTAATCGTTCAGCATGTCCTCTTTTGTAAAGGATAGCACAGAAGGAAGAAAGCTGAGCATGGTCAAATCCCCACGTGACCTTTTCCTGCACTACTCAATACGAGAGAGACAAAACCAGATCATGAAACAAAAGAAAGAAAAAGAACTTATGGGCTTTAAGCATGTTTGGGAAAAATCATTGCATTGGACACATGTCTCAGCTACACACGGTGCCACAAAAATATTTAAATGGTTTGGTATTCTCCTTGGGAGTACACACTCTTTAGCCAAAGAACTTTGTTTTCATATTTATGTTGGAATGGACTAGGTGCGACAGACATGTAGTTTAGGCAGGACAGATTGTATGGTGTATTTATATTCCTGGTCAGCAGCCAGTGTGGTGTGGTGGCTTGAGTGCCAGACTGGGCGTCTGGAGATCCAGGTTCTATTCCCCACTCGGCCATGGAAGACAACTGGGTGACTTTGGGCCAGTCACAGACTCCCAGCCCAACCTACCTCACAGGGTTGTTGGTGTGAGGATAAAATGGAGAGGAGGTTTGTGTACACCACCTTGGGTTCCTTGGAGGAAAAAAGGTGGATAGAAATATAATAATAATAATAATAATAATAATAATAATAATAATATACATACATATTTTTACTGGAAGCTTATTTTGAGGATATGATGGAAAGTAGCAAGTTATGTGCACATGCTCTGCAGCTTGCCAGAGTGGGCTGCCAGTAGGTTTCCCTGGCCAGACATCTGCTGTCCTACTGCACACATGCTCTTGCCCCTGATTTGGCAACTGGAAGGCAACTGGTGCCCCTGTAGTGGCCAGAATTGATCCCAAGGCTGCCAGTTGCTGATCTCTAACATATGCTAAAGGATGTCATCTGAAAGCTTTACCGATCAGTCAGATACTAATTTGCCATGTAAAGTTAGATGATTACCATTGCATCGGTGGGCCATGAACTCAGTCTGTAGTGAGGCAAGCACAATACAATCTCAGCCTAGCACCATTATCTCAGATCATAAATGTTTATTTACTAATTAATTTACATCCCACTTTTCTGCTCCCTATAGGTCCTCAAGGCGGCACTGTTGGTAAATAAACTTATCTTTACAGAGCCATGTTTAATATTCATTGCACTCCTCTTTTTTTTTTTTTAAAGAAGAAGTTATAAACATTTTTTAAAAATGCCTTGATGTGGTAGAAACTGAGTTGCCATATGCCAGCTATCTTGGAAGTATAATATTTTAATGTATTACTTCATGAGAGAAATCCCTGGGGATGCATAACACCTTCTGAATATATTGCATTTGTCTCTTCATCTGAATGGTGTTACTTCATGTATAGTTGGAAGTATTTACGTTGTATTTTAAGCTTAAAAAGTTCTGCAAGCTTGGCCAGGCTGCATCACAGATTAAAGTTTTGCAAAAATATATATGCCTTGAGGCCCAGCATTGGGCAAAAGGTGGGATACAAATAAAGATAACAATAGAATTCAAAAGCTCTATGCAGGAGTTCCTCACTACATGTTCAGTGAACATGTCAAGGGGAGAGAGACTGCATTCACAGGCCACACGTCTGATATCCATGTGCTGACAGGTCACACATCCCAACCCACATGTGTTCAGCTGAATACACGAAAAGGACCCCAACGCACATGGTCAGGAGCCCTAATTGCTCAGGGTTCCCATTCATGTAGAAGTCCTTAAGTGCATACATCTCCACATGTTTTAGGGCCCTTTTCACACTTTCAACTGAATGTGGCCTCATGTTCACATGAGAGATGAATGCCTGAAGATAAATGGACTGACCCTTTAAATCCAATCAAAAATATAGTGATGTGTGAATCAGCAAAATTTGAACTTGTCGAGGTTTTCTGGTTTCTACTTCACAGCCCATTCCAACTCATATCATATTCTGAGCTTTGTGTGTTTTTTTATGCATATGCATGAACATTCATGCATATTTCTCTTAACAATTTTTTTCCCAAATGGATGGTTCAACTGTGCACATTTTTTTTAAAAAAATGAACACATTTTTCTTGCATTGATTAAAGTATGTTTATGTGAATTTTGCAAAAGGACATTTTTTTTCATGCACGTTTTGCAAATGCAGGCAGTTTTGGAACACACACACACAGAGGCTCGGGCATATACAGGCTTTGAGTAAAGATCATGTTTGGGTCCATGTTGAGTTCTGGGAAGTGAAGTAAAAATATTTTTTATAGAGATTGCTTTTGGGTAAGTTAATGAATGCTGTTTCTGGTTTGTTTGAGTATTTAATTTTATGGCTGTTTAATGGGACCAATTTTTTTATGGCTGTTTAACATAATGCTAACAGTACTTTGTGCTGATGTTTTTCTCATTAGAAAACAGGTCCCTCCCTCTGTTTTTCTGCAAATGTTTGCAACTATGTTCCTTGTTTCAAGGCGCATACCATCCACACTCATGGAGATATCTGAGTAGGAAGGGTGGCTTAGTGGTTAGAGTGTGGGGTCTGGATGAAGGAACACAATTCAAATTCTTGTCAATCCGGAATGTTCGCTGGGTGACCTTGCTTGTTACTTAGATTTATTAGATGCTCAATAATCTAGGCTCTCTGGGCAATGTACAGTTGAATGATTTAAACAGAAAAAAGATATACAATCCATAAAATACAATTAAAATATGCTGATCCCATAAAACAGAAACTAGGAGGATCATAAGATGGGGGTGGGGGAATTGCATTTCCCTACTGTCGCTTTGCCTCCTGCTTCTGTCCCACAATAGGGATGATTGTGGGACAGAATGTGGGACAGAATGCAGCAATGATCACATGGCCCATTCAGTGGGCGTTTTTATTGCACAGCTTCTCCTGCACACAGCAGGAAATGGTGGCACATTTCATTGTAGCCAAATAATAATAATAATTTTAAAAATCAGATTTGATGAGGCTCATTTTGTGACAGAAAAAAAGAGCAGAACGAGCAGGAGATGCGCGGGAGGAACGCTTTGTCACCAAGATGCCCCACGAAGAACTGTGAGTGGCCAATTGCTAGCGTGTGATAAAATGCTCATCTGAAGGAGCTCTAGACCCAAACTAGAGTAAACACAAATGCAATCATATCACATAATCTTAGAGAACTAAAATAGCCATAAAGGACAAACACCACACCACACCATCTCCACGAAAGCAGAGATAAAAATGATGTATAAAAAAATGAAGGTGGCGATAGGGAGAACAAACAAACATAAATGGAAGTGTCAGGTGAGCTTTTCTACAGAGGGGATTTCATAACTCAGGGGCTCCTCCAAAAGGGTCATTGCCACCCTATTTATCTCATATGAGGGGCACATGAAGAAGGGTCTCCATGGACGAGTTTAGGGTAGGTAGCTAGAAACATATGGGAAGAGGTTGTCCTTTAGATACCAATAGGGTGACCAGATAAAATCCAGGTCAGGGCTCCTGTAACTTTAACAGTTGTAGAGAAAAGGGAATTTCAGCCAGTGTCATTTGTATGCAATTAGTTCCTGGTGAAATTCCCTCTTCATCACAACAGTTAAAGGCGCAGGGGCCCTGCCATCTTTTGTATCTGGTCACTCTAGTATAGTGTATGCACCTTTAACTGTTGTGATGAAGAGGGAATTTCACCAGGAACTAATTGCATACAAATGACACTGGCTGAAATTCCCTTTTCTATACAACTGTTAAAGTTACATGAGCCCTGACCTGGATTTTATCTGGTCAGCCTAGATACCGAGGTCCCAAGCAATGCCCTATTTTTATAAGTCAAAGCTAGTATTTTGCATTGAGTCCAGAAATGGCTTGGGAGTCAATGAAGACATAAAAACATGTTGTAGTAATGCCTGTTTCCAGTTAAACTCTTGCTGACATATTGTGCTTTAAGGATGGAAAATCTGTCACTCCAGCTGATACTATTGTGTTGCACTAAGGCCCCTTACACTGGCACAACATAATTGTATATTGCCCAAGGTGCTTTATTGGCTCCTGGTTTGTTTTGGAGCACAGTTCTGGCCTTAAGTTGTCTGGAACGAGGAAACCTGAAGGACCACCTTCTTCTGTATCACCCTGCCCTGAAGCTAAGATCATCATCAGAGGCCTTTGACTGTAGAGAGGGTTAGATTGTGGAACTCACTCTGAGGGTAGAACTAGCTACAACCTTCTTCATTATCCTGTAGGCTGGTGGTGAAACCTGTACTCAGGCTTTTGGTGGCTAAATTGATTTTTATGGATGCTGCATGAGTCTGAGAAGGGGATAGAGTCTGGTGGACTCTCCCCCACAGTTTGGCATATTAGCATTATTGCTAGGGTGACCAGATAAAATCCAGGTCAGGGCTCCTGTAACTTTAACAGTTGTAGAGAAAAGGGAATTTCAGCCAGTGTCATTTGTATGCAATTAGTTCCTGGTGATATTCCCTCTTCATCACAACAGTTAAAGATGCAGGGGCCCTGCCGTCTTTTGTATCTGGTCACTCTAGTATAGTGTATGCACCTTTAACTGTTGTGATGAAGAAGGAATATCACCAGGAACTAATTGCATACAAATGACACTGGCTGAAATTCCCTTTTCTCTACAACTGTTAAAGTTACAGGAGCCCTGACCTGGATTTTATCTGGTCAGCCTAATTATTCCCATATGTTTATGATATTTTGTTAATCTGCTTTGAATGCCAAATATGGCATAAAGGCAGCTCACGTACCAAATAAATCAATAAACAAATGTCACCTGGTCTAGGTTCCTTAGAAGGTAATGGGCTAAAAAAAAAAAAGTGACCAATATTATCTGTGATGTGCAAAGAACAGCCCCATGCTAGATCCAGTGACCTATGATCTAGTTCTCTTTAACAGGATGCAATCTTTTGAATCTGGGTAGTATCTTACTAGGCCTGTGCACTTGTGGGATTGTCTGCCTGAGCAACAGGGCCTTTGCAGTTCCAAATATAACACGAAACAAGTGGTAATGTAATGGCCATTTTATGAATGGGGTATATCAGTGGAGTTTGCAGAAAGGAGCTTCATTGACCTATCCCAATCAGTAAAGAAGTATTTCTGCTAGGGTTAATTTTCATAAGTCCAAAAGCCCCATTGTGCAAGTGATGGATCACAGAAGTGCAACGGTCGGAACCAACGGAGGTAGAGCAGCCCTATTGGATTTTGCTCACAAGATTACTTTATTAATGTAGTCAATTGTATACACATGGGCACTCAAGATCTCTTCCGACAAAATAGAAAACATTTTTAACTGGAAGATAACTTTTAATTTTTTATGACTGTGCATTCAGATCAATATCAGAAGGGTTTATTATGATCTCTCTTGATTTTACATGTTGAAACACAACAAAGCAAGAGATAAACTGCTTCTCTGAAATTGCCTCTGTGTCGGCAGTCTGTTTTATATGTTTCTGTAATTTTATTACATCCACTTATATACATCCAACCTGATTCCATACAAAGAGTCAGTCAAATGAACAATTTAAGAAGCAACCTTTTGAGGTATAAACCGATTTATTAGATCTAAATTACCAGTCAGTATGTACGGGGGGGGGGGGGGGTTGAAAAATGCATGTTTCTTCCTTTTAAGCCAAGATTTCTTTCCATATTTGATATAGTCACAGTGCTTGCATTGATATGACATTGATGTGCCATGGCTTTGATCAGGCTATAAAATGTATGTAACCTGATACTACAGGGGAAAAACAAATTTGTGCCACTTATTTATTTCAGACCATTGCACAGAAAAACAACAACAACCACAACAATTCAATATTGAGTTGTTGAGTAAGGTTCTGCTTCCATTCAAACAACCATAGGTAATTTTAGGTAGGTAGGTAATTTTAATTATTTAATTATTTAACCGTCAAATTAAATAACTAAACCAGATGTCTTTTACTTGTCATGAACTTTTTAATCTTTTAAATGTCTTAATACGATAAATGGTTTAATTGTCTTTTTTTAACTTTTGTATGATTCTTTTATACGTCTCAATTACGTACGTTTTGTAAAGCCTCCTTGAGTTGCAGTATTGGGAATAAGGTGGGATACTGCTGCTACTACGACTACTATTACTACTACTAATGTTGTAGTTTTCTGGATTGGGTGGGGGGGGGAATGGTATTACTGTTTTAGACCCTGGACTTAATAGTCTTGTAGGGTCAGTGTTGATTTATTTAAATGATTTTAACCCACTTTTCAGGACACACTGCTCATTACAAAGGGGATTACAATATTTGTATATAGTAATGCATATTAACTCACTTACTTTAAAATGTGGTAAGCTAGCCCTGCTACATTTGGGGGCCCTCATGTTCATTTTGCTGTGTGGGCCCTAGTCTTACAATTGTGTTTGAATTTTCCCTCCAGTACAAAACTTCCCTGAATATTGCAAATTAGTATTTGGTGCAGTTTGACTGAACCGTTTTTTCAGAAGTAGGTTCAGTCCAGCACTTGACAACATCAAGTGAGGTTCACATCAGCAAAGAGAATAATTTCTTCAGGCCAACAGTGTGCATGCAGCTCTATTTTCCAGGGATGTGCAGCGACCCCCCTGGATCGGATCGGAACCCAGATCAGGACCTCCAATTTTGTCCCGGATCAGATCGGACAAAATCAAAGCCCCCCTGGACCGGATTGGGCCCAATCCCGATCCAAAAATCGGACATCCGATTTTTGGATCGGCCACCATTTTTGTTTTCCCCATAGACTTGCATTGGGGGAAAGCTTTCCCCCAATGCAAGTCTATGGGGAAAAAATGGCGGCGGGTGGGTAAGTGGGGGCCTAACTCCCCCTCCCTATCCCTCCCCCCGCAGTTACCTCCCGGAGCCATCTGCTGCTGTCCGCTGGTGCCCGTGGGTGCCAGCGGACAGCCCCAGCAGGTAAGCCCCCCCTCGTGGTCCCCCTTACCTGCCAGGGCCATCTGCTGCCGCCCGAACGGCAGTGGATGGCAGCGGATGGCCCCGGAAGGTAAGCCCCCCCTCGCGCTCCTCCTTACTTGCCGGGGTGTCCTCTTCCTTCACCTGCCGGAGATCTACTGAGAACTAGGCTTCGTGGCCCAGTTCTTAGTAGATTGCCAGGTGATGACCACCTGAGGCTCTACTAAGAACTAGGCCCTGAAGCCTAGTTCTCAGTAGATCTCCGGCAGGTGAAGGAAGAAGATGCCCCGGCAGGTAAGTGGACCCCCCTCCCTCCTCCCCCTCGCGGTCCTCCTTACCTGCTGGGCCCATCCGCTGCCATCCACTGCTGCCCAGGCGGCAGCGGATGGCAGCAGATGGCCCCGGGAGGTAAGCCCCCTCCTCGTGGTCCTCCTTACCTACCGGGGCGTCCTCTTCCTTCACCTGCCGGAGATGTACTGAGAACTAGGCTTTGTGGCCTAATTCTCAGTAGATCTCCGGCAGGTGAAGGAAGAAGATGCCCCGGCAGGTAAGTGGGCCCCGCTTCCTCCTCCCCCTCGCGGTCCTCCTTACCTGCTGGGCCCGTCCGCTGCCATCCGCTGCCGCCTGGGTGGCAGCGGATGGCAGCGGACAGCCTCGGGAGGTAAGCTCCCCCCTCATGGTCCTCCTTACTTGCCAGGGCATCCTCTTCCTTCACCTGCCAGAGATCTACTGAGAACTAGGGTTCTTGGCCTAGTTCTCAGTAGAGTACCAGGTGATGACATCATCACCTTGCACTCTACTGAGAACTAGGCCACGAAGCCTAGTTCTCAGTAGATCTCTGGCAGGTGAAGGAAAAGGATGCACCGGCAGGTGAGTGGGCCCCCCTCCCTCCTCCTCCTTGCGGTTCTTACCTCCCGGGGACGGCCGCTGCCGTCCTCTGGTGCCAGCGGGTGCCAGCGGACGGCCCCGGGAGGTAACCCCTCACGCTTATCTTTCGGGGCCATCTGCTGGTGCCAGCGGATGGCAGCGGACAGCCCCAGCAAGTAAGCCCCCCCCAGTCCTTACTTGCCGGGACCGTCCGCTGGCACCCACAGGGGCCAGTGGACAGCAGCAGATGGCCCGGGCAGGTTAGAACCGCGACGGGGAGGGGAGGTCCGATCCTCCGATCCAATCCGATCCAGATCGGATCCTTTTCAGATCAGATCGGATCGGCCGATCCTGGGGCAGGGGATCAGATCAGATAATTTTATCCGATTTTCCCTGGATCAGATCCAGATCACGGATCGGACCCGATCTGTTGCACACACCCCGCTACTATTTTCGTCACTACTGCTGATTTCTCACAGGGACAAACTAGTGGAAGGTCCTCATCCACAAGTCCTATTGAAATTAACGGTGTGTCATAGGTCTGAAACAAATTCTCCCTCAACATTTCTCTGCCTTGTTTTAAAAGTGTAGGAGGGAAATAGGTGATGTTGGGAGGGCACGCACTGCCTAATGAAATGAGAGAGGGCATGCTTGGAGGATGGACAGAGCACCTCCCCAAAATGTTTCACCCAGTTCCAAAAAGGCTGAAACAGTTCCATTAAACAATTTCAGCCCAGGGCAGCATGCAGAAAACTACTAGCCTCTTAAGCAGCTCCTGTTCATTTCATTTTGGGTTTTGCACAGAACTTGCTCCTGAATCAGGTGTGTTTGGTGCAGGATGACATAAACGGCACTATACTGCTTCCTCCCAGGCAGGTCTTCTTATTTGAAGGGGCTTTTTCTCTCTCCAGAAAACCAGCGCTAAAGCTTCACTTGTAAATGCTGATGACTTTTTAATGAAAAGCCAAGATGATCAGAAACCAATTCTTCCATTAAGCGATTCAGCTTTGGATCCTGCAATATTAAATGTCTACTTTTGTCTTTTATTTGCTCCTTTTTTCTCCCTGCAAATTGGGCTGGTTAATATAATCTAAATGAGGCTGGAAAAGGGAAGAAAATAATTCTGTGCATGCAGATGCATCCTTCAGCATGATGTTTAGTAAAGGATTTGCACTACATGCCACCCCTGTACAGAGTACAAAAGATTGAAGGACTCGTATAATGGATGATGTATTCTTAATGATCCAGCAAATACCTGTGATTCTTTTTTCCAGGTGAGTATCCCAAAGATAGTAATAGATTTCTGATGATCACTGGATTTGCATATGCACAAGCTGAAAAAAAATGACTTCTTGTTGTCAAGTTAAGCCAATTGAATAGAGTGAGGAAGTTTTATGTATTTATTTAGATAACATTTCTACACCACCTTTCTACCAAGGCACCCAAGACAGTTTCCAATTTTTAAATTCTCAAACAACAAAGAAATAAACATTACCCAAAATATCCCAAACAAAAAACAGGTTATAGTTCTCTCAGGGTGATTGAAGGTCTTTTTGGGAACTGATGGCCTGAGCAACTTGGCCTAGGCTTTCTGCTTTTCCTCAGGACCCATAAATCTTAAGTAGTCCCAGGGAAGGTGGTGGAGGGGTGCCTCAAGTGTCCTCTCTTGCCATTTTGGAAGCTGTTAGCACAAGTTCTCCAGCTTGGGCTTCTCCTCTACCTTCCCTCAGGGAAGACAGGTCATAAGTAGCCCCGGAAAAGGTGGGAGAGAAGCTTCCCCAACATTCTTCTCAGGCTGTTGGTGATCCATTGGGGAGCTTGTGCATGAGCTGCCCAACCTGGGCTTCTCAAACTAGTCAACAAGTGAATAGGGAACCATGTGTACTGTAATGTCCCAGGGCCCCTGGCCGTTTGTTCCTTTAAGCATCATGGAAACTGCATACTCAGACCCAGAGGTTTACTCACAAGGAGAAAGTTTATTAAGCATCTTAAGGCCTATACAAGCATACCTAATAAACGGCGTGGACTCAGACAGCAGGCGCTCATGAAGCTGCTGACCTAACTGGACCCCTGGCTGGGGGCGAAAGCAATTGATATACTGTTTTGTGCTTGGCAGTGGTACAAGCACCAAGGAATAACATTGAAGCAGTTACGTCACTAGCATAGACAGGCATCTTATCTTTGGCCTTGCTTCTCAAAGCTCAACAGCTTTGGAATGTAATCTCATTATTACTCTGTCCAGCTTGTTAGGCCTGGACAGATAAGGTGCAGATGTGAGAAGTCTCTGATCCATTTTCCCAGCAATTAGCAAGATGCACTAGCATGCTGTGCTGTGAGAAGCGGAGGCAGCCATTTCCCAGAAGCCTCTGGGCAACTATGGCTCACTTCTCAGTCAACATATGCACCTAGCTGGTCTTTGTTTTGAATGGGCAACATAACAGACATGTGTTGTTTGAATGGAGAGCACGATGAACAGGGAGCATATCTTAGTTTTCAGTAAGAACTAATATGTACAGATTGCAGCCACAATTTGTGTAATTTGCAGGAGTTGTGGCCATAATTTGCTCAATTTGCTCAAATTACAGACTCAATTTGTGCAAATTAAGCAAATTATGGTTACAATTTGCACAAATAAATTGAATTGTGGCTGTAATTTATGCAAATGTCTATTTAAGAAAAATCAAAACCAAAACAACTTTCAAGATTCCGGGGAAAGCCTGCATCTCGGCTCATGGATGCAAGCCATGCCAGCAGCAGGGATCCGTCGGGCCCAAAAAGGGATGGTTGGGAAATGACGGACATCTCTATAACCAGGGCAATAGGGACTTTCAGGGCCCAGCCAAGATGTTTTGCAGTGTGAGGCAAAGGTGATGTTCCCCATTCCACACACTGAAGGGATAGCATTCTTTGTCCACCAAGGACAGTGATGGGACAGCATATTCCACTACACCTTAGAGCGGTGGGCAAATTTAGGAGGTTCAGAACTGCCTATCCTTTAACAGAAGGAAATGGCTGAGGGTACATGAGGGATGTGGGAGGGGGCAGCTGCTGCCCTGCAGCAACTGCTACCTTAGGGGATTTCCTCCCTCTGCCCAACGGTAGGGCTATCCCTAAGGGCGCTCTGTGGTAACAGCATTGGAACGTATGTATTTCAAGGGAGCATTACATTGTTAGGGATTTATAGCACTTAAGACTTCCCCTTCTAAGGATGTTGCAGGGTTTTATGACATTAAAGCATAAAAGTCACGCTGGCCCAGTATGATAATAAAATACATCTTATGCTAACGGAATCTATGGAGTTTATCCCTGGGCAAAGGGTCGGGAAAGTGCTTAGGCCTTGCCCTGTGTTTACTAGTCAAGGATTGTGAGTGAGGTTGGGGTAGAAAAGTTGTTGAGTGCAAGGATATGGTCTGGTTAACTTCCAGAGCCTTCCATAGAAAAGAAGTGGATGGCAGTGCCTCAATGCCATGGAGCATTGGGAAGAAGGGAAGGACTTTATGATGACTGGCCGGGGTGGGTATTGGGAAAAGGAAAAGGTGTGATAGTTTTCAGGATGTGCAGAAAGGAGGGACCCGAAGATGAGACAGAAGGGGGAAGTGCCTGGATGAAGGGGCAGAGCTAGGCTGATCATATGAAAAGGAGGACAGGGCTCATGTAATTTTAACAGTTGTAGAGAAAAGGGAATTTCAGCCGGCGTCATTTGTATGCAATTAGTCCATTGTGAAATCCCCTCTTCATCACAACCGTTAAAGTTGCAGGCACTATACTAGAGTGACCATATACAAAAGAAGGCAGGGCCCCTGCAAATTTAACAGTTGTGATGAAGAGGGAATTTCACCAGGAACTAATTGCATACAAATGACACTGGCTGAAATTCCCTTTTCTCTACAACTGTTAAAGTTACATGAGCCCTGCCCTCCTTTTCATATGGTCAGCCTAGGCAGAGCTGATAGAATATAGTTGGAATTATTGCACTTTGGCAGGGATCTCATTGTTCCCTCTTAGCTGATGATGAGACATGCACTTTCTAGCTTCTCTGGAACTTGGTTACATACTAGGGATGTGCACTGGATCGGACCCGATCCACGATCCGAGTCCGGTCCAGTGGGAAATCGGATAAATTATCCGATTTCCGATCCCGCAGCTGGATCGGCCGATCCAATCCGAACCGGTCCGAAAAAGCTCCGAACCGGTTCGGCGGATCGGCGGGCGCCCACTGGCGCCCACCGCCGCTTCCATTGGCGGGCGCCAGCGGGCGCCTGCCGATGAAAGTGGACAGCGGGGGGGGGGAGGAGGGGGGCACTTACCTTCTCGGCCCGGCGGCTCCCGTCCGGCGCAGGCGCCTACTACTACTAGCAGGCTCCGCGGCCTGCTCTAGGGTGGCGCGCCGGGTGATGTCATCACCCGGCGCGCTACTCTAGAGCAGGCCGCGGAGCCTGCTGGTAGTAGTAGGCGCCGGCGCCGGCCGGGAGCCACCGGGCCGGGAAGGTAAGGAGGGGGTGCGTGGAGGGGAGGAGGGGGCGCGCGGAGGGGGGAGGGGGGAGGGGGGCCCTTACCTGCCCGGCCCGGCGGCTCCCGTCCGGCGCCGGCGCCTACTACTCCCAGCAGGCTCCGCGGCCTGCTCTAGGGTGGCGCGCCGGGTGATGTCATCACCCGGCGCGCTACTCTAGAGCAGGCCGCGGAGCCTGCTGGAAGTAGTAGGCGCCGGCGCCGGACGGGAGCCGCCGGGCCGGGAAGGTAAGGAGGGGGTGCGTGGAGGGGAGGAGGGGGCGCGCGGAGGGGGGAGGGGGGCCCTTACCTGCCCGGCCCGGCGGCTCCCGTCCGGCGCCGGCGCCTACTACTCCCAGCAGGCTCCGCGGCCTGCTCTAGGGTGGCGCGCCGGGTGATGTCATCACCCGGCGCGCTACTCTAGAGCAGGCCGCGGAGCCTGCTGGAAGTAGTAGGCGCCGGCACCGGACGGGAGCCGCCGGGCCGGGAAGGTAAGGAGGGGGTGCGTGGAGGGGAGGAGGGGGCGCGCGGAGGGGGGAGGGGGGAGGGGGGCCCTTACCTGCCCGGCCCGGCGGCTCCCGTCCGGCGCCGGCGCCTACTACTCCCAGCAGGCTCCGCGGCCTGCTCTAGGGTGGCGCGCCGGGTGATGTCATCACCCGGCGTGCTACTCTAGAGCAGGCCGCGGAGCCTGCTGGAAGTAGTAGGCGCCGGCGCCGGACGGGAGCCGCCGGGCCGGGAAGGTAAGGAGGGGGTGCGTGGAGGGGAGGAGGGGGCGCGCGGAGGGGGGAGGGGGGCCCTTACCTGCCCGGCCTGGCGGCTCCCGTCCGGCGCCGGCGCCTACTACTACCAGCAGGCTCCGCGGCCTGCTCCAGGGTGGCGCGCCGGGTGATGTCATCACCCGGCGCGCTACTCGAGAGTAGGCCGCGGAGCCCGCTGGTAGTAGCCGCCGGCGCCGGACGGGCCGAGAAGGTAAGCAGTGGCGGGGAAGGGGGCTTACCCCCCCCGGAGCCGTCCGCTTCTATCCGCTGGCGCCCGCGGGCGCCAGCGGATGGAAGCGGGCGGCCCCAGGGGGGGTAGGGAGCGCGGGGGAGGGGGTTTACCTGCCGGGGCCGTCCACAGCGGACGGCCCCGGGGGGGGGAGGGAGTTAGGCCCCCCCTTACCCACCCGCCGCCATTTTTTCCTCATAGACTTGCATTGCAATGCAAGTCTATGGGGAAAAAAATGGCGGCCGATCCAAAAATGTACGATTTTTGGGTCGGGATCGGACTCGATCCGGTCCGGGGGGCCTCCGATTTTGTCCGAACCGGTCCGGGACAAAATTGGAGGTCCCGATCCGGGTCCCGATCCGATCCGGGGGGTCCGTGCACACCCCTATTACATACCAAGAGAGCAAAATTCTTTCTTTTGGGGTTGTGGAGGGTGGGGGATGGTGGCTGGAGTATTGGTGAACAATGTCAGGCTTCTACAGCCAACCTTTGTTGTTGTTGTCACAATGGGGTCAAGTTATAATCGATTCAAGATTCAGTATTCTGATGGACACTTGGGGGTATGCCTCAGTTCCTGAGTGAGCCATCTCGCATGGCACATACACATGGGCACATGCATTCACAGTGGAGAGGGTGTCAAACAAACTTCTCCTTTTAAACTCCACAGCACTGGCTGCTGTTGCGGACATGTAGGCCACTACAGTTGAAGCCAAGTGGAGAGCCCTCTTCTTCCTTAAAAAGAGAAAACAAAAAGCTCATGAATGGGAAGGGTAAAGCTAAGTCGGCTTTCAGTAAAAGGGGGCAGAGATGATAGAAGATAGTTGGAATTCTTGCGCTACATTCCTGGTTTCTAGTCACGATGGCTATATGTTAGCTCCAGTATCAGAGGTGGTATGCCTTTCAATGCCAGTTGCTGGGGAACAGAACGATGAGAGTGCTAATTAGGGATGTATTAGAATTCTGTATTGGGAGTTAGATCCTGGCGGATTTTTTCCCCCAGTTCGTCTCACTGGCGTTGACTCAATCTGTAGCGAGTCGATCCAATACAGGGATTTCAGAATTGTTTTTAACAGCAGCAGCAATTTGTGCAAATGGGGTCATGATTTATATATATATATATATATATATATATATATATATATAGGGGGAGTGTCTTTAAATTTGCACAAATCATGGGAGCAGGAAAATGTGTCTATTTATTTAATGTATGCAAAAAAAATTTCGAATATTTCCAGATTTGGGGAAAATCCATTGTGATCCGCCACTGCTGGGAATTAGTGAACTCCCAGGGCGCTCTCCCCTCGCGTTCACCAAGGGCTATTTGGCTGGGCTTGTTCTGCAGTCATGATGCAGACTTTCCATTAGGGTGCTGGGACCCACAGAAAGTACACTTTGCCTCCCCCCGTGCCAATTGTGGCCTTAAAGGCCCTCTTAATCCCCCGCTGCTGCCATTAGAGTGGAAGGGAAAATACCTGATTTCCCCAGCTTTGAGGGCCTTTAAGCTCCCCATTGATGGGATGGGGTGGGGAGAGAAACACAATTTCCCCAAGAGTGGGGAAATTGCATATTTCCCCCCGCTGTGTTAATGGCGGCCTCCATTAACATAGTGAAGGAAAGGACAAAGGGTGCATGTAGGTCAGGGCAGAACTGAGACCCACCCAGACCTGCTCCCTCTTTGTCCTGCAGCCAGTGATGAGTCAGAAATCTGCCAGGTGCATCCGTTGGGGCCTAGGAAGACGGGACGTGGGGCATCTGCTGCCCTTGCAGGCCCAAGTAGTTTTTTGCCCCATCACTAACCCCTACTGTGAAACACTATAAAATGCCATTGGTCTAAAACATAATAGAATTACCAGTGTTGCACATCCCTAGTGCCATTGCATTCATGTCCTACTTGTGGCCTTATCACAGAAAGCTGGATGGCCACCATGGGAACATGATTCTGGGCTAGATAGGACTTTGGTCTGATCCAGCACCCCATGTGTTCTTAATACACTTCAATTTTCCTAGACCCAGGGATTTTTGCAGGGGAGGTGACTGTTGAGAGTGTTTGTAGGCTAGGGAATGAATATTGACAGATTCCCCAAATCACGTTCTCGATGACATCCATTAGATCTATCACCTGACCTTGGATAGGGCGTTTATTAGAAGCCCCTTATACTCCTCCTTTCTTGCAGGCAGGTAATAATAACAACAGCAGCAAAGGAACATATGGGGAGCACACATTACTGTGCAAGCATTTCTAATTCTAAGGTTACAGTTTTGAAGGTGAAACAGCCCTCCTGCCCCAGCCCATTATACTACCTTATGATTTTTGCATATAGCTACTTTTAAAAAGGCCCTGTGTTTAGTTCTGCTCAGGAGGAAGAGTCCTTGGAAACTCCCCAAACCAGATGTCAGCTCAGCAGGTCTCCAAGGGAACAATTACAGGAATCACACAGAGAGCTGGTCTAGTAGGGGAATACATGAAAGATTAGTTCTTTGCTGTGAATTGGCAGCCAGCATTTTGCTAACTGTGCTAGGGCTCTGATCTTAATCTCTAAAAATAATGAACACTCCTAATTTTACAGAGGTCTTGTGCAATGTGTGTGTGTGTGTGTGTGTGTGTGTGTGTGTGTTTGTGGTCCCTCCCCTCCTATTGTGTTACAGCACATTTTTTTCCTTTTTTTTTTTTTTTTTTTTTGCATATTTCACCTGTCCGCTGTGTTGTCTCTGTTCAAAACACATATGGCCACCTTTTGGGCACTAAATGTCAGATGCAAACAACCGTGTTCAAGAATAACTTTAGGAAGAAATGGAAGATGGCACCCAGCATGCAGTAGCCTGTTTGGAAAGCTTGCTCACTTCGAATTATTCCTTGGGCGTTAACAGCTTTATTTTACAGTACTACATTTTTTTAGTTGGCTTTCCCAGGATAAGAACGGCAGTTCCAATCAAAGTGATGCACTGTTATATGTAATTGATGCTAATGCGCTAAAATGGTTATGGGAACAGCAGGAAATTTCAGCACTGATGGAAGGCAAAGAACATCTGCTGCAAAATTGCAGCAAGTGAGCATTTCCAAAACAAATGCCAGCAAAATAAGGAGGTCCCCTTATTTAAAGAATACAAAAGTGCTGCCCAGCATCTGACTTCTGTGTTTTTTTCTTTTCTTTTTCATATTGGATTACTCAGCTCAGCAGTATGGGTATAATAGAATTTTGTTTCTGTTTGTAAATCATCCAAACATGACCCATTTGCAATCCAGAACATCAATGCCAGTAAGAGTCTATTTTTTTGGGGGGGGGGGAATGTTTGCAATTCCCCAAATTTGCAACCACCCTTGAAATATATATGGGAATTGCAAATATACACACACACACACACACACACACACATATATATATATATATATATATATACAGTACGGATGTGCAGGGACCCCCCGGATCGGATTGGGACCCGGATTGGGACCTCCGATGTTGTCCTGGATCAGTTTGGACAAAATCGGAGGTCCCTCGGATCGGATAGGACCCGATCCCGATCTGAAAATTGGATGTCCGATTTTTGGATCGGCCGCCATTTTGGGTTTTTTCGCCATAGGCTTGCATTGGGGAAAAAAAAAAGCTTTCCCCCAGTGCAAGCCTATGGCAAAAGCATGGCGGTGGGTGGGTGAGTGGGGGCCTAACTCCCCCTCCCTGTCCCTGCCCCCTGCACTTGTGCTCCTTACCTGTCGGGGCCATCCGCTGCTCCGATCTACTGAGAAACAGACTTTGTGGCCTAGTTCTCAGTAGAGTGCTGGGTGATGATGCCATCATCCGGCGCTCTACTGAGAACTAGGCCACAAAGCCTGTTTCTCAGTAGATCGGAGCAGCGGAGGGAAGAGGCCGCCCCGGCAGGTAAGCGAGGCCCTCCCCCTCCTCCCCCTCAGGCTCCTTACCTGCCGGGGCTGTCCGCTGCCATCCACTGACCCCTTCTACTGAGAAACAGGCTTCGTGGCCTGCCTCTCAGTAGCGCACTGGGTGACGTCATCACCTGGTACACTACTGAGAAGCAGGCTGCAAAGCCTGTTTCTCAGTAGAAGGGGGCAGCGGATGGCAGTGGATGGCTCTGGCAGGTAAGGAGTGTGAGGGGGAGGAGGGGGCTCACCTGCCAGGGCTGTCTGCTGCCATCCGCTGCGGCCCGAAGGCGCCAGCAGACGGCCCCAGCTGGTAAGAAGCGCGAGGGGGAGGAGGTCCGATCCTCTGATCTTATCTGAACCGGATTGGGTCCTTTTGGACTGGTTCGGATGAGATTGGACGATCCAGAAGCCGGGATTGGAATCGGATAATTTTATCCGATTTCAGTTGGATCGGATCCAGATCGTGGATCGGACCCAATCCGATGCACACCCCTAATACACACACACACACACACACATGGAAATATGCATTTCCCCCCACCTCACCCCAAATATGCATTTTCAGGCTTCAATCAATGGGAGAAAGTGCACACTTTTGGGGGGAAAATGCACAGAAATGTGCGCTTAACTCATTCAAACAAGCTGAAACGTTTCGAGAGAAAAAAATGGGAAAAAGCCAAAATGAGCATCAAAGTGATTGTTGCCTAATTTGTATAAATCACTGGTTTTCCTAATACTGCTCAGCATGTACGATGACCCAAAGTGTCCAAAAATATAAAGATCCGGAAGGGGTTATACAGCACAACTGAGCTGGAGTTAAGCACTTCTGCATTTCACTGTTTTCAATAGGAATTCAGCATCTGCTTAGTGCTTTGTCTCTCTCTCTCTCTCTCTCTCTGTCTGTTTGAAACCAGCTTCACATCTCATGTTACTTTTGCATCAGGGGGAGTTGCTGCAGTGCAGCTGTTTCTGCAAATCTAATGCCTGGAGTCCAGGCTATATAGGAGGAGCCTATGCTGCGATTCTTCTCCACATGGGCATCTCTCCTTCCAGAATCTCTGCGAAGGCTGTAGTGGGGAAGAATATAGCCCAGGGCTTCTCCCATAACATTTGTAGCACAGGGAGCAGCTGGACTACAATGGCTCATGCAAAAAGGAGCCCTTAATATCTTTGTCTGGAGTGTGACCATAATTTTATATTGAATTATTTAGTTGGGGGGGAATACTTGGTAGCACATCATCTGGTGCATGGAGCTGCAATTGGTTGGTGCATCCTGGATTACAACTCTCTTGGTACTCAGATGTTCTTTTTAAAGTCCATACTGGTACATTCCATAATAGCCTGTTGTTTTGGATAGTCTGCAAATTCTCCGATCCTGCCCCTGCCTCTTTTTTCTTTGCTCACGTCTGAGTTGTACGAAGCCTCGCATGGAACAATTGTACTGACACACTTTGATTATCCCCATGAATTCATTCACAGATGGATGAAGGAATCACAGTTTTAACAGCAGCCAAATTGAACATTTCAGAGCAGCCTCTTTCAATTTGTTTGAGGGAGGGGAAGGATGACCCCCCCCCAAGTGATGTGTGTATGTGTATAAAATGTTATTTATATCATGTTACAATATTGTATTTTTAAGGTTTTTACTCTTTGTAAACTACCAGAGCTGGCCCTACCATTAGGCAGAGTGAAGCAGCTGCCTCACACAGTTTAGGGAAGGGGAGGAATTCAAATATTGATATGTGTGTGTGACACTACAACGCTTCTGAGAAAAGGTCCTCTGAAATTTGAGCTGTTGCCATATTTCACCAAAGCAACAGTTTGAAGTGAATTTGGATGTCCCACTCAAGGAATTCCATGGAAAGCTAAAATTGCTTTGATAAGACCAGCAAACCTTCTGAGAAGGGATTTGCATGTGCCCTAGGTTGCCTCCAAATTTTGCCTAAAGTGAAATGTAAAGCTAATTTGGAGGTTCCAGCTGAGTCAAAACATCTGAGGGCTTTGGAGGGAAATGTTTGATATGAGAAGCAACTTCTTTTCTATGGTCTGGGTGCTCACACATCCATATCTCAAACAAATGTGGCCGTTGGATTAATTGTATATCGCTATCAAAGGATATAGCCACGGCCTTTTTGTAGTGCATTTTACATCTGGGTTATTAAACACAAATCTGGATGTACAAAAGAAAGAAAAGGAACACTTTACTTGGTTTTTCTCTCTCCTGGCAAGCACTGTAGATAAGAGAGAGATTAAAGCACATTATAACTGGTGCACACTGAACCGTATAAAATATTGATTTCCTGGCAATTGTAGACAACTTTATTAAGAGCTATGGAGAGAGAAGTTGGGAATTAGGCATAAAGCTATTGATATTCAAGCTTAACAAATATACTTATGTGACTGAACCACTCATGGATAAGCCTTTCTTGTGTTTTCTGTCTAGGCGATTTTATCTGAACAAGGTGTTTTGTTGTTGTTGTTGCAGAGCAAAATCTACTACAAATTTGTGTAAGCAAAATTAAGTCTGCTTTTATCTTGAAGTCTTTATAACATTTAGGAAAAGTCTTATAATATGGTCCAAGCCAGATATTGGGACAACTAGTTTTCCAACACTGAGAGGTCTTTGGGCTCCTTTCTCTTAAACAGCAGCAGCTACATGGCAAACTGCTTTTGAAATGGAGGGGAATATCAAAAGCAGTTTATCATAAACTGTGGGAAATCCAGTTCTTTTTTGGCTCATGGAGTTCCATGGCATGTTCAATTCACTTTGTGTCTGCGAGCTGAGCTGCTGGCTATTCCCCAAACTCCAGAAAGGTTTTTGCATATCTTCAGAAGGTTTGGCCATTTGTGCAAATTTCTGAGTAATTTCAGCCAATGTTGGCTGGATTTGTGCAAATTGCAGCCAAATTTGCAGAGATTACACAAATTCAGCTGTAATTTGCATGCTTTGTGCAAATTTGGCAATAACTTGCAGAAATCACCTAGAAATTTGTGCAAATTGCAGACAATGCTCAAACTTCCCAGCAAATTCATGAACTTGCCCGACCTTTTGCAGATCAAGTTGGGCGCTGCAGTAGCAACTGAAATAATGTCTGGAGAGGCAAGTCTAGGAAAACCCATTGAAGCCCACCCCCAAACAGATCGGGGGAGTATTGAAGGGGAGTATTATGAGTTGCTCAGATTTGTATTTTGATCCAAGGAATAATAATTTTGAGTGAATCACAAGTTGGTGTAGACCAGACTTTCCAAACATGGTACCCTCAAGATGTGTACTTCAGTTCCCATCAGCCCCAGTAACTATAGCCAGTGGTAAGGAATCTTGGGAGTTATAGTTCAAAACCCTCTGGAAGGCTCCAGGTTGGGCAAGGCTAGTAGAGATAAATATCCATATCCAACTAAAAACGTCTATGAGCATAAAGAAGCTCTGACCTCATCTACACCAAGCAGGATATAGCAGTATGGAAGCAGTATGGAAGCGGTATATAAAAAGCAGGAGCCAAACTACTGCTTTATAGTGGTATTGAAGTGCATTGACGACTGTTGGGGCCCATTGACTTATACATACCATATACTGCTTTCATACTGCTTTCATAGTGCTATATCCCACTTGGTGTGACTCCTGCCTTTTATGCACTGCTTTCATACCACTTTCATAGTGCAATAGCCTGCTTGGTGTAGATGAGGCCTTAGACTTTGTGGCTGCCCCAAGGCTTTGGAACTGCTGCTGAGAAATGCTAGGTTGGCTCACTCTTTGTTGTCCTAGACAAAGCAGTTTTTATTCAGGCAGGTAAGCTGGTCTGCTGGTGAAGGGGTTTTGAATGGGTTGGATGCTGGTTATTTAATTGTGTCTATTTATTTGGTTTCATGTTGTGTTTTAATTAAGTTTTTGTTTTAATTTTGATTGTATTCTTGTATGCTAACTACTTTGAGCACCATTTTTGGTAGAAAGGTGGGATATAAATGTAATGAACAAATAAATACATACATAAATAAAGCAAGCCTATAACTTGCTGGAAACCCCACTGCCCTTCATGCCTCTTTAAAGCCCTAGAGCGCAACAACTTTTCATGGGAGTTGAGTGCTTAGCTGCCATCTGTTTCCCTGCAATTTTTTTTTTTTTTTGCAAGAGGGTTTCCTTCTAATAAGCATACTTCCTTATTATGACATGAACGATGTTTTCCATAGCAAATGTGGCATGGAACAGATTTGTTAATTTTTGTGAACATTATGTTCACAACGAGTATGCATTGCAGCGAGCGTGCAATTACACTGCCAAAACGTCCTTTCCACATCATTCTGCAGTGTGATCACAGTGAGCATAGTGTTGTCATTTTATTTCCCTGTCCATATTTTAGAGCCTTGGTTTTCTATGTTTACAGGTGTTGTAGTTTTCTGGAAGAGGAATTGGTGGTGGTGGAATTCCCAAGCTGGAAGGATGGGTTTTCTCAAAGCCATGCTCTTCATAGCCCAGGGCAATGATATGTTACTCAAGAATACGGATGGGGGTGAATTTTGTTTGGTCCACACATTTATATGAACTGGCCAAATTCACACTTTGTAATCTTGAGAACCAGTGACGGACCGGGTTGGGAAGTGATGGATTGGGACTGGGACTGGGGGACCTAGGTTCAGGTCCTTGCTTAGCCATGAATCTCACCGGGTGATTTTCAGCCAATCACTGACTCTCAGCCTAACCTACCTCACAAGGTTGCGAGGATAAATAGGAGAGAAGGAGGATCAGGTGTGCTGTTTGGGACTCCTTGGAGCAGAAGGCAAGATGTGAATGGAAACAAGAAGTAAATAATGAATAAACTAATCTATTAATGGGAACTCGAGTATCCTTCGTTTTTCACACTTCTCCAACTTTTGCAATGCAGTTCTCCAAGCAATATAATATTATTATTATTATTAATAATAATAATAATAGCATACAAAAATGCAAACATTAGTGTACATTAGTGTACATTTTTTGTGCCAACTTTAAAAGAAATCATGCACAAACTAATGTGAAAATAGGACAGAATGACCGTGTGTGCTTGAATAATGCAAATAATATTATAGAAAGCAAAACAAGACTGATTCACCCATCTCTACTCAAATGCAGCACTTTAGTCTTATGGGAGAAGAGTGTACAGGAAAACATTTGAGGACGTGGTTGAAATGGGATAGATGCCAACCTTTGTGTCAAATTTTACCCTGGTATCTAATTTTGCCCTCATTTCACTGTGTTGCAGATGACAGCCTGCTTGCTGTGGAGGGGGGAGGGTTAACATGATGCCACTTACATATTCTCAAATGCATGTGTGGGCAGGGATGTGCCAGTCAGCAAAACTCAGGCTTGCTGAGATTCTCTGAATTCCATCTGGAAGTTCATTCCAATTTGAGTCTCCATCCAATTGTGAGCTCTTTTGTTTTTCTTTTTGTATGAAAATCTGTGCATATTTTCGTTTGTATTTTTCCTAATGTATGCATCAATTGTGCACATTTTTCAAATGCATGCATTCCTCTCCCATTGATCGAAGTGCATTTGTGTGCAGCTTGTTCCTGTCCCCCCCCCCACACACACACACAAGCTGGATCCAGCCCTGCAGACTCGGGGTTGCCCTCCTTTGTGCTACAATATGACGAAGAGCCAGCCTACACAAACTATCACCCTATTTTTTCCCTGAATTCTCCGCCCTCCCCTGCATTTTTCTTTTTTTAACACCCCCCCCCCCGCAGGGGGGAAATTTGGAAGGGAAATGGCATGGGGAAGGATTAAACCTTCCCTCCCAGAGAGAGGTGGTCCCAATCTAAATTGAGGCTGTGCAATCTTACACTAGAGTAAAGAAATAATAATAAAAAAGAATCCTCCGATGAGGGATGGGAAAACACACCTGTGCATGTCTCACAGGAGCTTGCCCTGTTGGTGCTGCCCCTGCTGGTTGGGTTGCGTGAGCCTCCTCTGAGGCCTGGCTTGGCCTGGCAAGTGCTTGCGCACCTCCAACACTGCCCCCACATCGATGATAGTTGTCACTGACGCAACAGGGGGAACTGCACAATTTCCAGAGCTGCCATTGAAATAGGGGGATACACAATTTCAGTGCGAGGGTGGGCAGCTGCCGAGCGCTCTAGGGAGTTTGTGGGTGCTCAAGCGGGGTCCGGGCTTGCGCCAGGAGCACCCAACTGGATCAATGGGAGGCACAGGGGTTCTGCCAGACTCCCAGATCTAGTCAGGTGCTTGCAGTATCCCTACCTCAGATACATCCTACATAATTTGTGTAATGTGTCGTTTGGCTCAAAGAGATGGAACCCAGGAGAGTATGGTACTGTATGTGTATGATCTTGCTCTTCAAAAGTTTGTGACTTCTGCATTATTTTTGCTTACCTTTCACTGCTCCATTTCTATTCTTTTTTTTCCTGCCTCAAATCGCAAAGATCTGGTGATTTAATTGATTGTTTCACTACTTCGTAGTTTAACATGTAATCATGAGAGTGCATGCATGAGTCATTTTTGAATATCTGGGGCCCATCACATTTAATCAGGCTACTTGGGTTCATAACATTCTTCACTAAATTATCTTAAGGCTGAGGACTATTTTGGAAGTTGTATTTTTCCTTCACTTCCTATTTGCAATTTGATTTGCACCTGACATGCTTCCTGTATTCTTCTGTGTTACTTCAGCCTGCAAAGCCAGAGACTCCAAGAGAACCAAGCCAATAAAATGAAGGAATCAATCTTTGCATCAACAGCAGAATACATTAAGAATGATACCATGAGACCTCTTCTCGTGATCTTTGTTGCCTGGTGAAAGTGACCATGAATATATGTGCTTTTTAGTGATGGGATAAATTACTTCTCAGCATTCTTGATTGTGAGCAGCTAAGGTACAGAATGTCTGATGAGCATCTCCAAAGAATTCCAATATCTTGTTTAGGCACCTTATGAGGAGACTCCCCCTTGGCTCTTCAGGATATTTCTGAAGAAGTATTGGATCTGGGAGTATTTTTATTGGCCATTCCCTGGGAGTATCCTTGTGATTACCAATATTTTCTTCTTCCCTTCCTGCCATCAATATAGTGATTAACATTTTTACCTCCTTCCATAATACCTTATGCTTCAAACGATGCCTACATTCATGGAGTTTGTATTTATCTGTCAGGATGTCCAGTAACAGTGAAACTTTTGTTGAAGAGCAAAGTAAATAATTTTAAAAAATCAAAAATGTTTCTCATCTTAGAATTCCCACTGGCTAATTTTTAAGGCTCCAAGGAGACAAACATAACTCCTTTTTTTGGGAGCAAAGGAGCTATGTATGACAAAGCTCAGAAAAGCTCCCTTATCTGACGGAACCAACTATGGCTGCCTCTACAAGAGAGGTTTAAAGCTCTTTCAAGGTGCTTTAAAAAATTAACCTCTACAAGAACGGAGTGCAAATCGGGCGTAGAGGTGCGTTATCTCTCCGATTATGCGCATTATCAAATGCACGTTAAATCGCGAGTTTTATTTTGCTCCGGCCGTTAAAGCGCATTTTGACTATGTGAACAAGCGCTTATGCGCATTAACTACTTGGAAAGCGCATTTTGGTCATCCATTAATGCGCTTCGCCGCCTCTTGCCGCCTCTCGTGCAGAGGTATTAGGTGTAAATGTGCTTCAGCAATTATGCGCATAATCGCCTAACCGGGCGCAAAAGCGAATCCTTGTAGAGGGGACCTATTAGGCAGAGGAAATTCTTATACTCTGTAAGCCATGGGTAGGGATGTATAGATTTTGTTAAATATGTGTTGTCCATGTTTCACTGATTGTCAAGCACACCTTTCATTCCATTGGCCTCTCAGTGATGCAATTCGATTTTTTAAAGCAATGTATGACAATTTTGTTGCATTAGCACAGGTGTGGATTTGTGAAAGAGTAAAAAAAAAAGATCTGTAAGTCTGTGGAATCCACGCAACATGAGCGGGAAAACGGTCTGCTGCCGAATCACAGAAGTCCAAACCTGTTTGAATCTGATGTTGATTTCTCTGGCATCCCTAGCCAGTTTTCAGAACCTCAGGCTCAAGAGCCAAATCTAGCACTTCCGGAGTCTTAGCCGGGAGCTATACAATTCCCCAGATAGCTTTCCCCCACTTTCCCCTGACCACGGATCATGAGGTGGGTTCCTGACCTTTGTAAAGTTGTTCTCCCATTCTAAAAGGTTAAAATGCCTCTCACACGGCTTAGTTGCTGGCCATGAATACGGATGTAAGAGCCAGCGTGCCTGAATCTGTATGAAGCTATTAGATGGAGAGGGAGTGGAAGAAGCAGCCCTTTACTTTGTCCATGACCTGCTGAACTTTTCAACTAAGAATCTGGTGTGCCTACATTTGCTTTATTTTTCCCCTCCTCCCTCCCAATCCTCTTTCCTTTTATGTCCTGTCTTTTAGACTGTAAGCCTGTGGGCAGGGATTGTCTTAAGAAATAGCATTGTAATCTGCCTTGGGAGCCTTTTTGGCTAAAGGGTGGGATAAAAATGCTCTAATAAATAAATAGATAAAAAATACAAAAATGCTACAGCAGAACCTAGCCATGGTTGCACAGTTAGTTCTCTCTCTTTCAGCAGGCAGCTTGGGGAAAATATCACAGGAAAGGCTACCAAGTCTTTCCAGTTCTTTGTGCAGGGCCTGCAGGCTATTCATCCTTCCTTCTCCTACCTTCTAACCTTAGGGATGTGCAAACTCTGCAATGTACAAGAGTCAGCCTCTTGCCATTTGCCCTATCCTGGCAAGCACATGAGTTAAGCCGCCTGGCAGTCTGGGGAGTCCGGGGAGAGCTCGCGGTTTCGCGGCCCTGCTTGTTTTGTGGAAATATTTCCTTGCCCCTTCAGAAACTTACTTAAAACAACTGGGGCCTCTCTCTCTCTCTTCCTCACATCCCTGCTATGGCAGATGTAGTTCAATGGCAGAGCACAGTTTGTATGTAGAAGGTCGCAAGTTCAATTCCTGGCATCCCCAGACCAAGAAAGATAGATCTATGGTCTGACTCCATATAAGGCACTTTCATGTGTCCATCTAAGTAAGGCTTTTCCAGATGTGTTCCACTACAAGTCCCAGAATCCCCACCCAACTTTGCTTTCTTCCAGGTTAGGGAAGACTGAGTGATATGGGTGACACCACTGACTGACATGGGTAAATGCTGAAAATCCAATCGTCTGGTTCCTGCCCAAACTAAACCACTCCCTAAGATGCAGCACATTCGTATGTTGTTTACTCTGCGTTGAGGCCAAAGATTTGCCTTTAATCTTATTGTAGCCTGACAGCAGATTTATCACTGGGAAAATATTGGTCCTTGCCCTTTGCTGGGAATAATGTAAGATGTACAGGTTTCTTCTTTTGTTGGTCCCGAAAGGCAATTCTGGAATATTGCCTGTCATGTAATAAAGCATCGTTTCATGTTTTCCAGTTCCCTGCGTGGTGGGAGATCCAGGGGGAGCCTTTTACAGGATCAATTGCCTTTAGAGGAGAGGGTATTGGAGACTTGTGAAGTTTCTTGTGTAATATCTGTTTATTTACAAATACAAAACTGGAGCATGTGGGAACAAACAGTGCTCATCCTGAAATCGGCATCACTGCCCCAGAAGCAAATTGCACAACCCTGGGGCCTCTCCAAAATTCCAGGCAATTACAAAAGTCAAGACATCTATCTTTCTTAGAGATAGGCGAATCTGTCCATTTTGGTTCTGTTCAATTTCTCATTGTCCCAAACATAAGTTCGTTTCAACCACATGCATATGAGTGTATGATATATATATATATATATATATATATACACATCTCCTAATATATCAATGTTGGTGTGCACTTTCTCCTGACATTGGCATTTTTATGCACATGGTCTGCTAATGTAGGGCAGGTTTGGAAGCTGTTTTCCTTATTAGAGTGCATAATATCCTGTGCATTTTTGAGAAACTTCCCTGAATGTATGGATTTGTGTGTGCCCTTTTGTGTGGGGTGGGTGGATATGGGAGCAGTATGCATACATTTGGGGGAAATCTGGAATTTCAGTGCAGAACTGTGTTCTGACTCACTTATTGGTTTGAGAGGTGCACATTTGGTAAATCAGCATAGGAGTTCAATGACAAAGCATTGTCTGTGCCTCCCCCCCCCCCCAAATCTAGGAGATGGAATATATCTCATGTACCTGCCTTATATTGATTCAACCCATTGGTACAATCCATTGTTTCATCCGACACATTATTGTCTATACCAGGGGTGGGAAGAAGGTAGATCTCCAGATGTTTTGGATTTCAGTTCCCCACAAAAAACACTGCCAACATGGCCAATCATCAAGAATACTGGGAATTTAATTCAGAAATATCTGGAGAACTACTTTCTGCCCCATCCTGGTACATTGACCAGAAGCTGTTCTCTGCAGGGTCTTAGAGAGAAACTGCTCTCAGCCCTATCTAGAGATGTCGGGGACTGGAAATGGGAACATTCATAGCCAAATCATGTTTGCTATCACTGAGTCCCAGCTCTTGACAAAAGCCAGCTATCTTTTTATTATTTCTCAGAAACAGAAACCACCAAGCCCTGAGACTAGGGCAGGGGACTGGGACACTGTTGTTTCTACAGGCAAGGGCCTCCTGCTGGCTTGATCAGAGACTGTGGGAGATTCACTTCCCTTCTCAGACTCTCCATTTGCCTCTCTCACCCATTCGGCTTTTGGCACCAGCATTTGTCTGATAGTCTCTAAGAGTTCCTGTGTGATGTATCAAATAAACAGATGTAGAGTAGAACAGAATCCTGTTCTTAATGAATTCATCAACCCGTTAAGCACGTCCTGAAAGCATGTGGGAAATACTGCTTTTCTCATATCGCCAACCCTGTTCCTTCTTTGAATTAGTTATATCTTTCATTTATTATGGGCAGCCGAATAGTGTGGATTCAGTGGTGGTGGGGGACTTTCTTGATAACTAGCTATGGATCGATATGGGTGACACTTTGTATGGAAGGCAGCTCTGTCCCTCTGGCAATTACTGTGAATGAACAGAGCTTCTCTGTGTTAAATTTTAAAAAGTCTTCCTCCCCACCCCCACTGGGAAAACTGAACCTGATCCATCTGGATTCACCATCCAAATTGAATAAAATGTAGGTAGCAGCCTCAACCTGAACAGCAGAAAGCAAAGTATGTGTTTTCAATGCATGTGGTATAACAGCATATATGTCTCTGTTCAGTAACCATTGATTATCTCAATCTTTTCATTCACTGCAAACATCATTATATCTAGGGATGGGGGAAAATTGTTCAGTAAGCATTTTAATGTGAATTTACCTGAATTCACATTGTCAAACTATTGTGTGAGCCAAAACTCAGTTATCCGTTGAAATCTGCACTTCTCAAAATTTTGCAGTGGAGTTCTCCAATAAAAATATATTTTTTAAAAAATACAAAAATGATATAATAGGGGGGAATAATTAGGAAAATTGCTTGAAAAAATGAATATATTAGGCAAAATGCATTAAAATGCATGCATTAGGGGAAATCTACACAAAAATGTTTGTAAATGTTTATGCAAACATAGAAAAAAATCTCAAAGTTGGAAATAAACTGAAAGACTAGGAAACTAAGAAAAAAATTGAAAGAAAAAAAAATCTGAGAGAAGCCAAAACTGGCAAATTTGTCTATCTCTATTTATATCTCATGTAGGCATCATAGAGGAATAACATCCAGATATGTACATATGTATTTAAAATATGTATATCCTTCCTGTCATCAAAAAGCATTCAAGAACAATAAGTTAAAACAAATGTAATGAAACAAGTTTGTTAATTGCTCTGAACAACCCATCAACAAACCATGAATTCTCAAGGTGACTTGTTTGAAAAAAATAAGCCACACTGCATGGTTAACAAGCCACCATGAGTAAAATGCCCTGTGTTCAGACAACACAGTAACCCATGGTTCAACAATAACCCACACTTAACACTGAGTGTGGGTTATAGCGTTGTGTGAACCCAGTCATACTGGTTGGTTCATGGTCAGACAGGAAGTTATGCATTTGAAACTGGGTCTCCCTGGTCCAGTCTGCCCCAATCTGGTGCCCTGCGGGTGTTTTGGACAACAAATGCCAGGATTCCTGACTGTTATCCATGTTATATGGGGCTGATGGGAGTTGAAGTCCAAAACATCTGGAGAGCACCATCTTGGGGATAGGCTTCCCTAAATCCAAGTCAAACACTGTATTAACTGAGAACATAAGAAGAGCCTTACTGGATCAAATTAAACTTCCCTCTAGACTTTAGTCCACCATCTGTTTCCCAAAATGACTGATCAGATGCTTCTAGGAAACTCACAACCAGGGCATGAGACAATAGCCCGTTCTTTCTGTTGCTCCCTAGCAGATGGGATACTACATTCGCTCACTGCCTGATCAGATAAAAGGAGGGTTCAGATGTACACAATGCGTTCTAAATATGCATTGCAAGTACATGCAATACTATTTGTGAGATTGGTTGCAATGTAAGGAAATGGAATCCTCAGCAGAGGTTGAGAGACAATGCCCTATATGGAAAAGTGAAACTAAAAACAGGACTGCAGCAAAAGAAAGAAACAGCTGCACTAGTTGGTTCCTTAAAACTGTCCTCCAATTTATAGTTAATAAAATAGTAACTGTTAAGATACTGCAGTCTCTGGCATTCAATATGGGGACACTTTAAAAGCCGGAATAGAATGGAACAGCCCGGAACTTCCCCTTTATTTAAAATCAATCAAGCAATCAAGCCAGCTACCATGCCAAACACAATGAGATCAATATTTTAGGACAGAAACTTTGGGGGGGGGGGAATATTAACTCCATAATGCCCAGAACACATCCAGAACAGAACAGAACAGAATGGCCCATGACAGCCACTTCCAAGTCAGCCAAATCAGCCAAATTCACCAATCACACATAACTACATGGTACTGATGTACTAAGCCACAAAATGTCCATAGAAACCACATCGCGGTGCCCATTCCAGTCAATTGTTTGCATTCTTGAAAAGTAGGCTCACAACAGCCCCTTTCGAGTGAGCCGAATCAACCAAATTCACCAGTAACACACACTTATAACACATGAAATGGATGCAATAAGCCACACAAATGTCCACAAAAACTATTTTCAGATACTAGTTCTGGGCAATAGTCCATATTCTGGAAAATTGTCTGGAACTCCAACTTCCAAGTGAGACAAGCCAACCAAACTCCCGGTCATACATGATTATACGGGGATGTTGTAATAAGCAATAAAACCTCCACAAAACTACATTCTTGGACCTGTTTCAGACAACAGTCCATATTTTATAAGATGGCCTGAAACGGGAATTTCCTAGTGAGATGAATCAACCAAAATCTCCTGTCCCATGTATCTACATGGGATGGATGCAATAAGCCACAATTCATCTACAGGAGCCATGTTGCAGTATCCATTCCAGGCAAAAGTTTGTATTCTGGGAAATGGCCCAGAAGGGTAACTTCAAAATAAGTGAAATCAACCAAATTCACCAGTCACACATAACTGGATGGTGAAATGAGGAACAATGTTCCATAATGAAACTTATAGTTTAGGGTTTTTTTCATACTTTTGCGGGGGATTTGTATAAATGCACATTTGTAAATGAATGTAATTCTTATAGAAAATGGATTTAAGAAAATGCATACATCCCTACCTATGCCTCCCTTTTAAATTGCTAAAGGGGCATACAGTTGCAATGTAAATTGCAGGCCTAGTGAAAAGGGTTAAAGTGCCCTACCCACCAGTCTATGGTCCTTATCTAGATGAGGTCCCATGAGCTTACGTTTGAGTAAAAAAGAAAGAAAAGTTAGCTGCATCTTTAGAGTAACATGAAGTTTGACCCTCAGATAATTTGGGAGGGATGGGGATGGAATGTACAGAGGGGGGAGCTGAAAGATCAGGACCTCATACCACCTTTCTGAAAATGGAAATGCAATACAAAGGCTCCAATCCTTGCTCTTACTTTCTGTGTAGTTGGGAAAGGACATGCAAGGATCGTATCTCACACTATATTCACACATTACACATCACACTCTATGTACACCCATTTCATTTCATGCAACCATACTTTTCTTTGGTCAGCGAAGATGCTCCATATTGTTCTGGTCCTCTATTGCTTTATGGAGCATCTAGTCTGGAGGAAGAAAATACGAAATTTTCCCAGCCTTGGGGAAATTGCGGATTTTTGCTCGTTGCAGTAATGACGGCCACCATTACCACAGCGGCAGGGTGGAGGACAAAGGGCATGTGCATGTCAGGGTGGAAGTGAGTTCCATCCAAACCTGCATCCCCTTTGTCAGTATAGGGGAAAATCCACTCACCACGGCCTGGAAGGGCCTGATGCAGGGTGTCTAGCAAGCTTGCAGGCCCCAGTGGATTTTCACACCATCCCTAGAAATATTGAAATGAAATGTAATTCTGGTACTTTTTCTGAGGATTAGGCTGTTTATTATAATTGTGTTTATCTTACAAGCAAATAAACAAGACACATAATATTATAATCCTACATGTGGATAAAGCAACCACCTAGCCTTGTCCAAAATTCATAGTTCCAATGCATGTTGCACAAACAATTTAAGTCTATGGGATATTCTGAGACCAGTCCGGACAATGGACGGTCTTTGTCTCTTTGCTTTCAGTGGGTTTATTCTATGCATCACAACTGTATGGTCTTAGGATCAGCCTGGGAAGGAAAGGTGGTGGGGTTTGGGAAGGCTGGCAGAGGACTGGGAAGAGTGGTAGAACAAATATTGGGAACTGGAAGGCTGAGCGGATCAGCAAGGGGCAGGATGGGGCAGCAGAGCAACAGTCGAGGATTGGAAGAGCTGCAGATTTCTGAGTCTAGGGTGCAGGGGGAAGGAGGTGTGTGCGTGTATATATATATATATATATATATATATATATATATATATATGGAGTGTGTGCTTGCATTTGAGAAAGAGAGAGAAGCAGATCCATGGTGAAAAAAGTGCATCCTTATACGTAGTGATCTGGGGCAAAAGAAGGAAAGAGGTGGTGGTAGGGAATTGACTGGCAGGAAGAGGGTTGAGGAGAAACGGAAAGAGTTTGCCATCTGTAAAATGGGTGCACTGTTGGTGAATAAAACTCTGGGTTCAATGGCGTGCTTGTGTTTTGGAGCTCAAACCCCAGCTCTGTCTTGTACCCAGGTTTGGGGGCAAGTTAGCCTCAACTGTTTGCTTTGTGTGAATTGATTGTCTGTCATGATTACTTTCAAAATAGGACTAGAAATTCTTTGGGACAGGAACGCATGGGAGGGACTATTTCTTATTGAGTAGAGCACATGGGATTGCTACAGAAGAACCTTTCATTTATATGAAACTCAGGTAACAAGGCTAGAAGTGGAGGGTGGGATCCTTAGATAGCTACTAACATTCTGAGGGCTACTGAAACATGATTACTCTGGATGTTCTCTGGGTAATCATGTCCCTCCCATGTAGTTATGTGGAACTTGTAAATTTGGTTGGTATGGTTCTCTTGCAAGGTGCTGTTCTGGGCTGTTTTGCGGAATATGGACTATTGCTGGAATGGCTACTGAGAGGTGGTTTCTTTTGAGGTGTTGTAGCTTATTATATCAATCCCATTTATTCATGTGTGACTGGTGAGCTTGTTTGACTTGGCTCACTTGGAAGTTGCCATTCCAGGCCATTATTCTTGAATACAGACTGTTGCCCAGAACAGGTATTGGAACACAGTTTCTGTGGATCTTTTGTGGCTTATTGCATCAGTCCCTTGAAGTTATGTGTGACTTGTGAGTTTGGTTGATTTGGCTCACTTGGAAGTTGCCACTCCAGGGCGCTTTTCTGGAATGCAGACTGTTGCCCAGAACAGGGATTAGAACAGGTATTGGAACATGATTTCTGTGGACAATTTGGGGGTTACTGCATCAATCCATTGTAGTCGTGTGACTGATGAACTTGTTTGATTTGGAAGTGGCCATTCTGAGCCATTCCACTCTGTTCTGGATGTGTCCTGGGCATTGTGGGGTTAATATAATATCACAATGGTTTTGGTCCTAAAATATTGTTCACAAGCGTCTTTAACACATGCCACTATTTTTGGTATAGTTTTCTTAGATAAAGGGGCCACTCCGTTCCGTTCCATTCCAGCTTTTACACCATCCTTTCAGTATGTGACCTAGAGAGTATAAGCCCCTGAGAAATATGGAATTTTTTTTATGATGGGCAGCAGGAGTGGATCTTTTCTTACCCCAAAATGCATCCACTCTTCTATTTTGACAGTACAGCAAATTTGGTTGTACAGGTCAAGAGGTGCACACTCATGGGAGATATCTGTCATTAGATGTGTGTGTGTGTGTGTGTGTGTGTGTGTGTGTGTGTGTGTTGAGTACTCTAAGGAGACACTGTACAGCAAAGTGGCTTGAAGTTGAAACTTGCCTTTACTGGCAAGGATTTAAAAAAGGTTATTCCACCAGAGATTTCTGCTGAAAGACTATGAAGTCTTTCAGAAATCCTGATACAGTCATTGTACCTATTGCCCAAGTGGGGTTAATAAGCCAACAGGAAGCCTTGAAAAGTCAGGTATGTGCTTCCCTCCTTTCTTTCTTCCTCTGCTACAGCACCTCAGAGCTACTATCCAGAAATTATATATAGAAGTGGAACTGCCTCACCAGCCATTTTTCCCATAAAGATGGAAGTAGGGACGTCCGGATTTTGTGACATTGGCCTCATGTGTGTTTCATGGATTGTGTAGTGTCGTTCGTTCCAGCATCCATTCACAGATGGATTTTATTTTGTTTTGATTATGTGGAAAAGTATGCAAAATTCTGTAAGAGGATTTGCAACAATGTATGTAATTTACATTACCACGTGACACTTAGTGTATGGTCCCCCATTCCATTCACTTTTCCACCATGTATGTTTTTCAGGATGGCATAAGTCTCAGCAGAAATGTGTGTATTTTCCTACAAATGAATTTGTGTACATTTCGGGGCAGTAAAAAAAAAAAAAAAGATCCAAAAGTCCGTGGACTCCAAGCATCCCAAGGAGGCCGGTCCGCAGTGGATTCTGCAAATTAGATTTTAGAAACTCAAACTCATTTTAGTCCATCTCAAATTTCTCCAGCATCCCTGGGTAAAGGGAATCAACAAGAATGGGATCTTCCATATGTCTGTATTGCTAGAATCCTATGCTATAGAACAGGAGTGGGGCACTCTAGGGGCTAGATGGCATCAATGGGTGGGACAACAGACAGTGATCTCATCTGGTCCCTGGCCAAAGCACCAGCTAGAGATCTGAGACCAGAGCCCTCCATCCTACAAGTGCCTATCCTATATGACTGTGGTCTTAAGCATGGCTGTATTTTGAAGAGGGTTGTGTGATCAATGACCTATCAATCTGCCTGCAGTCCACTCAGTTACTGCCATTTTATTTTTTGTTTCATATATTCTTTACTAAACCCCCTTACTTTGAAATAAGACTCATTCATTTTAAAGGGGCTTGCTTTCATGTAGATGTGTATAGGATTAGAGCATTCGATTTTTTTTTCTTGCTAAGTAATGGATTCTGATTGATGTAATGGTTGTCCTTATCCTCAAAACCATTTAATCCTTACAGAAATTTCACAGCTGAAACATAATCTTGCTTAGAAAACAGCAGCATCTACTTCTGAACAGAATTTATTAAGACCTGAGTCACTGCAAATAACAGCTTAGCTCTCCAACTCTGAGCGGCTTAATGTCTGTGGCCCAATTATTATCCTGTGGTTCATTTGAACTAGCACCCAACTCCATGAGTGGTGGCTCTGTGAGGCTCATATGGTCTTGTTGTGTGGGTTCTAATAACCGTGAGAGAGCTAGCATTGTGCTCTACTTCAAGTTTGTGTTTGTAGCTACTCATGTGTCATGACGAAGGGCTCATTTGACAGCTTACATTCTTTTTTAATAGCATAATAGACATAGTAGTAAAGTCATAATGAGCTCATTATCAAGCCAACATAGCCTTGAATAATGATCAGGAACTCGTACAAAAAGTGGAAGTCCTACTGAAACCAAGGAGGGTAAATATGCTTGGGATTCAGATGAATTATTTGAGTACTCTTGGAGGGAGGCTGAAGTAGTGAAAGCATTCTGTCAGTTTGGAAATGGAAGGAGGTGTCATGTAAGGATGGGGGAAAGTGCACCAAAGCTGCACTTCCTGAACCCACATGTAATGCAAAACATAGCTCTCCTTTCGTATATGTACTTCTCCACGTTTTGTGATGCAGCAATTTGATTTTTTTTAAAAATGGGTAAAATTGGATATGTTAGTGAAAACGTACAAAAAACATGAAGGAATTATTACTAATTTGCAAATTGATGTAGAAATTGGATGTAACAACTTCAGATTGGAAAAACTGGAAATCTGAGAAAAACTGAAATGGAGGGATTCATCCACCCTAGTGTCATTAGTGTAAGCTTTCTCGTGCCATCGGTGTTCCCTGCCAGGAACTCCCATCAACTCTGGAGAGTGCATGAAGCAGGTGAATCCTCTTCATTACCTATAGATAGATGGTTAATTTATTATGATCCCAGATCAGCATATGTAAATATAAAATAATTACAAACGGTTTACATAAATATTAGGGGTGGGCATGGACCCAAAAAATCAGATTGGAATCGGAACTGGAACCGATGCCTTGGATCGGATTGGAATGGAGGCTCTCTGGTTCGGTTCGGAGCTGATTCTGATCCAAAAAATGGACATCCGATTTTTGGATCGGACACCATTTTAGGTGTTTTTGCCATAGGCTTGCATTGGGGGAAAGAAAGCTCTCCCTCAATGCAAGCCTATGCGGAAAACATGGGGGCGGGTGAATGGGGACCTAATTCCCCCCTCCCTGTCCCTCCCCCCCACTCACACTTCTTACCTGCTGGGGCCATCCACTGCTGTCCGCTGGTCCCTTCTACTGAGAAACAGGCTTCACAGCCTGCCTCTCAGTAGCACACTGGGTGATGGCCCCGGCAGGTAAGTGGGAACTTCGCTTCCCCCCCCCACTCAAGCTCCTTACCTGCTGCCATCCCACACTGCCGTCCGCTGCTTCCGGCCTGTTTATCAGTAGTACGGAAGCAACGGACAGCAGTGTGGGATTGCATCAGGTAACGGGGGACCTCCCCCTCCCTCCCTCCCTCCTCCCCCACTCGTGCTCCTTACCTGCTGCCTCCTCGCTGCCATCCACTGCTTCCGTACTACTGAGCAACAGGCCTTGCGGCTTGCTCCACAGTAGAGCGAGGGCGCGCCGAGTGATGACATCACCTGGCGCGCTGTCACTCTATTGTGGAACAGGCCACAAGGACTGTTTCTCAGTAGTACTGAAGCAGCGGATGGCAGCAAGTAGGCAGCAGGTAAGGAGAGCGAGTGGGGGGGGGAGGAGGTCCGAGGTCCGATCCTCCGATCTTTTCTAATCTGGATTGGGTCCTTTTGGATTAGATTGGATGATCCAGCTGTGGGGGATCGGAATCGGATAAATGTATCCGATTTTGCCTGGATCAGGTCCGGATCATGGATCAGACCCGATCCGCTGCACACTCCTAATAAATATACTGTAACAACAATAACAAAACTCCAAATGGACTTGAGTATTAGCCAAAAAGGGTAATTTTATCTGAACACCACGCTGAGATCCCAGTGATAAAGGGCGAGATACAAATGTTTTGATAACTTAAATAAATAGATTGCTGTTTTGTCAGAAGTTTGTGGCAAACACTGGCCGCTGCACAAAACCTGACCACTTTAATCAGTAATCTGAGTGTCCTGGTCAGATAGAAGAACAAAAAGATAAAATTCGTTTGACCCGCCTGGCATTTTTGTTTTGTAAAACAGGTGTAACAAAAACACAGCAAATATCTTGGTAAAAACAGCAATATAATAGCACAATGCTCAACTGTTTCCACTTTGTCTCCATAAGTTGGACATGTACGCTTGTGGTACTGCACCTTCTGATATCTTCTCTGGAATTATATTTGTTCAGTTTCATTTTGATGTGAATTTACCTAATATTGCACTTTTGAGCTGCATGTGAACGGAAACCAGTTATCCTTCAAAATGTGCACTTCTCCAAATTTTGCAATGGAGCTCTCCATTCAACAAATTGTGAAAAATGTATAACTAAGGGGAACTAATGTTAAAAATATGTTATATTAGGAAGCAAGTTAGCAAAAAAAAATGCATATTAGGCAAACATGCATTAGGAGAAATGTGCACAGAAATCCTTATGTGTTTTCATACAACCATTTTTTTAAAAAAAAAATCTCAGCACTGAGGATGAATCAAGCCAAGTTTAAAGATGCAATGAATTTAAGATAGGGGGGAAGGAAAGAGACACTGAGAGAAACTGAAATTGACAGATTTCTCCATCTGTATTGATGAATGATTTTAGATTTTGACAATTGTCTAGATCCAGCCGTTGCTGTATTGTATCTCTATTGTATGGATATGCAAACCTCAAGCTTGCTAAAGTTCTCCAAGTCGATATACAATGTGAGCTTTGTTATTTTCTTTTCACATGAAAATACATGTGCATTTCTGTGCATGATTTTCCAAATGTACACATCAGTTGGGCACATCTTTAAATGTGCACATGCTTCTCCCACTTTTTAAAAAAGGTTATTTGTGAGATTTTTTTCAAAAGTATGCATATTATGCATACTTTTTTCAAATGTATGCGTGAATTGGGGAGGTTCACAACTCATATTGCAAGGTCAGAAATGTATGGACTTTGACTGCATATTGCGTTCGAGTCTGTGTTTGATCTGGAAGGTGCAAACTGACTAAATATTGATTTTAAAAAATGAACAGAAACAAATCCCAAGTAGTGATGAAACAGTTCCGCCTCCTCTTCATTCTAACTTATCCTGCTGGACATAGAGGGACCAAATCTCTCACCTAACTGGTTAGTGAAACACCACCACTGCAGCTATGACTAGAGATGCACATTCTTCAAAAAAATAAAAAAATACAAACTCTGTTAATGAACCATTACTCAGTTGGAATGTAAATATATGTTTTATAGAAGATGCATTTAACCCAACATCTGTTGGTCCAGAAAGTTTATGTCATTGGAACATACATCTGGAAAAAAAACCCCTTTCAAATGAATTGAAAAAAGTCACAACATAATAAAACCACTCTTGGGCTAGATCTACACTACTGCTTTATAGAGGTATTGAAGTGCACTGGTAACTGTTGGGGCATATTCCATATACCACTTTCATAGTGATTTTTATTCCATATTGGTAATTATTTGACACAAGGTGTATCTGTGGCCTTGGTTGCAACATTGTCAATGTCCAGCATTCTTTTTCACATTATTCTCTGGGGGAATATAGGCAATCATTCAACAAGCAGTAGCTCACCGTAATGCCCATGCAACTGCTTGGAACGCCCCAAATTATTCTAGAGCTTCAGCCTAGGTAGCAAACTTTCATTATCCTTAATGCTACAATATCAACTTACTATTTTTTTGAACACAACATGGGGCTTGCCACCCAGTCTGAGACATGTTTAATTGGAAGTACATACCACTGGGTTCAGTGGGACTTACTTCCTAGTAAGTGTGTCTAGGATTGCAGCCACTGTGCATAACAGACACTAGGTGGTATTGTGGTCCTTCTGTTTCCATCAGGCTCTAGTGATACATTGCACTCACCATATTTTATTCATCATGTGCATGTATTTCAAAAATAGATATGGAGCCTAAGAAGTTATTTAAATCATTGCTTGCTGCAGATGGTTTACACAAAAGTGGGAAGTGAGGAGAAACTGTTTATCACTATTATCTTGCCACTTGGAAGACTGGGATAGTTGGTACATAATTTTTCACTCTCCCTGCCACTGATCGCTAGGGTACAATAGTCCACTTAGGAGCATCAAAGTATTTGGGAACACAACAAAGTCTAAACATGACCCAGAAAATCCAGATAGTCTGCAGCAAATAGTTCTCAAGTCAGAAATGCATAGGATTTCACATTGCTAGAAACATCCAAAGCAGTCTTCCACATTATTTCAATAACCAAAAAGAGTCCCATAATAAGACAGCCCAGTTTTATCACACCTGTTTTGCACAGTGGAGCCTGAGGATGATGAAAAGAAGGCTTGCCTAAGTCCATGTAGTGGCCAAGGTGAGATTTAAACAAGACATCTTGGTTCACAGCCACAATGCTAAACCAACACACAGGAATCTATTTTGGGATTATGAGAATTTTGTCTGGCTTCATGTTTATTTTGAATTTGCCCTTTTCACAAGCCAAATATAAACAGGCACACTTTTCTGGAAAAAGCTCACAAGTTCTGGAACTTGCAGTCATATATGAAGGGTCTGCATTTTTTTTAATGCATGGTTTTGTCCACAGGGGAAAATGTGCACTTTTTTGGTTCAAAAAGGAAAGAAAAGCTCACATCTGGGAATGGAAGTGAGGCAACTGATCTCGTATGTGAAAACATGGGAATTTTGATGAGCTTGAAGCTCAGTGATTCTCCCATCCTTCAGTCTATTCAATATGAAGCCATGAAACATGAAATTATTAAAATGCAATGTGAAGTATTTGTCATGTTCTTCTTCTTCTTCCAGTCATATTATCAACATAGGACAGATTGACACACACATCCAAACACTGTTTGAAACCTCTGGCATGTATACACATAAGGCCATTTATATACTGTTACATATTTCGAATGGGCAGTATTCTATTGTGCCCATGCACAATAGACCAACCACTTGCACAGCAGTTAGTGGTTCTAAAAGCAACTCAAAATGAACAGAAATGCACATTTCTGGAATGAGGAAGGTCAAAGGAGCTCTCACAAGGGAGCCCCGCTGACCTGTTCCAATCCACAAACAAGCATTTCAGTTTGTTTACAAGATTTATTTTGAAGCCACTAACTCCCTATTGCACAAGCGATCAGACTTCTGTTTTAGTCCCACTGGTGTAGAACAATCTGTGGGAGCACTGCAGCCCCATTGGATACTGTCCAGTTTTTCAATACTCCACTCAGTATGTAAAATCAATGAGGAGTAGGCTAGAAATCTAGGTTCCCGCATAATAATCATGTGCGATCTGAAACATGTCAAGGTTGGGTGGAGGCTGCCTCTCATTTCTTGAATTGACATCAATTGCAATTTGTATAGGCCTTCCTCCATCGGCATAGGTTCAAAGGTAGCAAAAGTCACAACTGTGGTGAAAAGTAATGAGAAAAAGTAGAGAAAATATTGTGTAGCATGGATTCCAAGGAGAACATATGCACCATAGAATTGTGTAATCATTCACTCTGTTTCTGATGTTCAGTCTGTAAGCACTCATCTAGCCAAAATGGCAACATCCATCCACAGAAGGGAGAGATCAGAAGACTTGAGGCAAATTGAAGTTTTGCAGAACCACAATTTTAGACAGAAAACCCTAAATGTGGTGGTGGTAGGACCCAAAGACAGCCCAATGATTCCATTTAATGATAGAAGTCATACAACTGTGGTAGAAGACACAACAGTTATGGGTACTACAGTAAATCTGTGAAGTGTGGACAATGTCTTCTAACACCCATTTCTGGGATACCTTATCAAGGTTGGTACAAGACATTGCTCCACCTGAGGTGGATGGTGTTAGCCTCTTCCTGCTCCTCCTCACAGTCATGAAAGAGTATTTGTCAGCATTGTGGCAAAGTGGGAGCAGCACAGGAACTCTTCAGGGCTATCTTGCCCACAATTCCTCACTCTGAGGAAGGACTTTGCTCAGTATGGGCCTATGCTCCAGGGATCCCTGTAGGAGCACCACTGGCTGCTTTCCTGCACCAACAGTAGTGGCATTTCATAGTAGGTAGTGGTGGCAGCAGCAGCAATTGATGGGTGCATTGGTGTCAACTGACAGGTAGGTGGTGGATGGGGTGTGTGATTCACCACACCTGCCAGTCCACCAGTTGAGCCATGTGGTTCACCATGGGAGAGCTGGTTGAAGTAGAGCTCACAGACACATTTGCACTGGTGTTTAAATTTGCAGGTTCCCCTGACAATCTTGAGTGCCAAATAAAACCTGGAACCTCCCTTTCTCATCTCACAGGGATGGGGGACATCTGGCCCATGACTTCTTTTGCTGTTATCTCTGATCACTGATTGAAGACAATTAACCTTGAAATACTTTGCAAATAATTGAGCAATTGCAAAGATTTTGAGCTGTGAATTTTGCAAGCAGGAGACCTGCATACTTGTGAGTAGAGATGCAGAGTCTTGCTTTTTGGGATGCTGTTTGAAGATGCTGCTAAGTAATTCAGTCCTGCTTACTTCTGAGAAGGCAGCAGAAGCCTTGTTCTGCTTACTCCCAAGTAGCTTAAATGGTAACAATCACATTTGGTTCCCCCCACAGATGGAATGTGGCCCCCAAGCCCTTTCCCATTTTGCAATTTGGCCCTCAGGCTGAGAGAGTTTCCCCACCCTTGCTTACAAAATAATCTGTGCGTTTGAAAAACAAACAAGGAAATTTTGTGTGCATCTTCAGTGACTCAAGCTTTCAGATATTGATCAAACCCTGATGTTCCATGCAGAGTCTTATAAAACAAAGGTGCACTCAGTTTACCAATATGATAAAATGGTGGTTAAAGTGAGCATCATATAATTATCAGTTAGAGCACTAAAAGTATTTATCTTGGCACATTGTCTCTGAACTTTGTCTAGATATTAGCTGAGGCATGAATAATAAATTACACTTTCATATTATAAGTCACAGTAAACATGCCTGTGAAAAAGTCTTAATGGTCTGAAATAACAAGAACAGCAGCAGCAACACTGGTAAATGTGTATGTGTGATGTTAACAAGACTGCTCCTTTTGACAATACCATGAGATGATGAGTATTAGTTAGTTTATTGGGGAGGTACTCAGTGGAAAATTGTTAGGTACGCTATAACATATACAGCAAGTGAAGATTATCCAATGTTTTCTGATACCGCTATTGATTTCATTTCCTGCCCTATTTTAGTGGTTCAGGAAAACTGCAATCACATCATGTGTAGGGATGCTTGAGAAATTCAGTCTTTGCAAATTGTGATACAAACTGATCTGATCCAGGCCCTAGACCAGGGGTGCGAAGACTTCTGTTTTGTGATATCTACTTAGGTCAGATCTACACCTTGTGTCAAATCATTACAAATGTGGAATATAAAGCAGGACATAACACTATGAAAACAGTATATGGAATGTGGATTGTGACCCAACAATTTTCAGTGTACTTCAGTACCGCTATGAAACAGTAGTGTAGATCAAGCCTTAGTGTTTTACTGGAACCCTAAGATCTACCTACTGGAGCTTGGTTCAAAATAGAATTTATTTTGATTACTGAATGGATCTCACAGTCCCGTCATATAAATATCCACTCCTGTTTAGCTTTCTTCATTTTAGCTGTATAATTGGTAGGTGCGGGGAGGTCATTTTGTTGTTCTTAAAAATTGGAAGTCTGAAATCCTTGTTGAAATCCTTGCAAATCACCACAGCCGATTCCACACCAAGCAGGATATAGCACTATGAAAGCAGTATGAAAGCGGTATATAAAAGGCAGGAGCCACACTAAGCAAGATATTGCAGTATGACAGCAGTATATAGTATGTGTCAATGGGCCCCAACAGTTGTCAGTGTACTTCAATATCGCTATAAAGCAGTAGTGTGGCTCCTGCCTCTTATATACCACTTTCATATCTTGTTTCATGTAGATTAGGCCTAAGAGACCTACCAGAAGATTCAGATCTATCTTCTGACTGGCCCTGCCCTCCTAGGCCACGGGTCCCTAACCATTTTGGGTGAATGGCACAGGCATTCTCACAAAATAGCTACCCGGGGGTGGTGGTGTTGACAGTTCATAAAATGGTGGCCATAATGGGCATGGCTGATTACAAAACACCCATTTCCCAGAAGGCAAAATGATGAGACTAAAAGAAAAGTAACGTGTCCAAAATTAACTTGTCCAAGGATAAGGCTGAAATGGGGGGTTTGAACTCCAAAACACAAACCCACTCTTTGGAGCCCAAGGAAAGATGGTGCTAGAGGGCACACTTTGCTTTTTGGCATGCCAGCCTCCCACACTGCAGAATGGGGGGGTGTACAAAAAAGTTCCAAGAGTTCAGGAAAAAGCTTGCAGCTCAGCTTGCAAACACAAATCAAGTCATACACACCACGGGACTCAACCGAGTAAAAAACGAACTGGATTTCCCAGCAATGGAAACCTGTAGTCTAGGGCCTCTTGTCAATGGGCACCTACCCTTGATGCTGACCTTGTTCCTATCCCTATGTGACTCACTCTCCTATCCCAAGTTGTGAACCCTCATTACTCTAAAAGATGGGAAAGGGCATTGTTGAGTGTGCACAGTAGAATTGCCAGTTACATTAGATGCTGAGCAAATGATAGATTCATTGACTGGAGACTACATACCTCATGAAAGCCTTTTACAGTATGTAACTCCACTGCCAGCCGTCCTTTATGGCATGTTGTGCTGGATTGTGATAGAAGGATTAATTACAGTTAGTACTTTAAGCTAAAACATGCTGGTCTTTTGGCTCTACCCTATGGCGTTTGGTTCCAACCCCTTTGCCTTTGGCCCCCAACAACCACTGGAACACAGCATCTCAAACTAAAGATTGTGCAACATATCAAAGACATGCTCAGAATAACCTTCTTGCAGTATTTAGGGCACTTGCAAGAAGATTCCATAGCACAAGGCCCACAACAGCAACTTCCTCCTTGCTGGTTCATTTGCATGCTTTGTCAAGTTTTTGTTTGGTGAAATGTGTTCATGTCCAGTAAGAAGTTTTTTCTGGAACTAAGGAAATAAGAACCATTTGAGATTGCCATCTCAAGGTTTTGTAAAGCTGCCAAAAGAGTGCAGCTGGATAGCTCTCTGACCAAGGTCGTTTGGTTTTCTTCCTGCTGGACTCTCAAGCATAGCAACACAGAAGGAGACATGCAATCAACACTGTGATAGGCTCACAATGCTATAAATGTATGACATGTGATGAAACAGTTTGGATAGTTTGTGTCCAGTTGGTGAGTCTATAGAAAAAACGTTTCTTCTCTTGTACTGTATATACTTGTATAGTAAACTTAGCCTAGTAGTTTAAAACACTACTGTGTCTGAGTATTTCTTGCTACCAGGACATCTGCCTGCTACCAGTGGCCTCTGGTTTTTTTTTTCTCGCTGATGTGTGCTTGCACTACATGCATGCTCAGAGAGTGCAGTGCATCAAAATCCTAACAGGTTATGGGCCCAGTCTGCCTAGAGGATTCCCTGTGTGGTGGCAGAGTGTCGTGAGAATCCTGGACATGAAGAGTGGCTTCTCAATCTGCAGTTTGGTGAGTGTCGTTGCTGTATGCTTTGGAGGGGCTAAGAGCTGAAAAGTAAGCAAGACATCTGTGTGCAGTTATTTGAGATGGCAACAAGTATGTCGATGGGTGGTTTACCCCTGAGCCGTTTGAATGAAAGCAACTATTTGGCTTGGAGCATTAAAATGGAATAGTATCTACGGAGGGAAGATTTATGGACGGTTGTCAGTGATCCTCCTGCCCAGCCAGATGAAGAGGAACAGAGAAACATAGAGAAAGCCCTGGCCAGCATTATCTTGTGTTTAGAAGATAACCAACTTGTTTATGTGAGAGGGCTGGTGTCTGCACAAGAATGCTGGAAAACTCTCAGAGAGATTTATGTGAGAGGAACGGCAGCTAGCAAAGTCATGCTAACACGGAAATTGTACAGAGCACAACTTGAACTGGGAGCCAGTGTATCTGCACACCTCAACATGATGAGGCAGTTGTTTGCAGACCTGGAGGAGCGTGGCATGCCCTTCACTGAATCTCACAAAGTGTATGTCGTTCTCAGCTCTCTGGATGATTCATGGGAAAGGCTTATTATGAGTCTGGAGGCTATGCAAGAAGATAAGCTAACGCTCCATTTTCTGACTGGATGACTGCTGGAGGAAGAACAAAAAAGGCTGGAGAGGCAGACTGCGAAGCCGAGAGATACTCCCATTAAACAAGCAGCTTGCGAAGACAAGGAGAAAGTGTTTGCTGTTAGACACTGTTTTCGTTGTGGTTTTCCTGGACATCTGCGGAGGAATTGTCCAAACCAAACGAAGGAGAAAACAGTGACAAGCAAAAAGAAACCTGCAAGACCAAAAGTCTCTGTGGTTAAGGCTGCAGAGAATGACCCAGAATGTACCTGGTTGATGGACAGTGGTTCCAGTCAGCATATTGTGAACAAATGGGGATTGTTTACAAGTCTACACTCTACTAGCCGGACCATGTCACGTTAGCGGATGGCAAGTTTTCAGCTGTCGCTGGAGAAGGTTCTGTTTATGTACCATGTATTGGCGAGACTGTAAACAAGGTACTTTGCATGCCAGGTCTGGAGCACAATCTGTTGAGTGTGTCCTGTTTGGACAATGAAGGATACTGTATATCGTTCTTTAAGAACAGATGTGAAGTGCTCAAACATAACAATGTTGTAGCCCTAGGTGTGCTTAGGAACAATCTCTATGAGATGGTGTCTAAAGGTCTGGAAGAATCTAGAAATGTGAATTCTGTTATGGACAACTCACCTTTGCATGATAATTGTGTACATTTACTCCATAGAAGATTAGCGCATGCGGGGTTCAAAGTACTCAACAAAATGCCTGACATGTGTATAGGGCTAAATGTAAAAGCCTGTAGTAAATATTTAGACTGCACTACATGTAAGGTGGCCAAATCTAAGGTCGCTCCTATCTGTAAAAAGAGTAGCAGAGTTGCCACGGAAGTGTTTGAACTAATACATGCGGATTTGGTTGGTCCTATGCCCACAACACTTGGAGGGGCGAGGTATGTTTTAATTTTGGTGGATGATTACAGCAGATACGGTTTTTGTTATGTTCTGCAAACAAAAGTGAAACTTTTGCTGTTTTCAAGGATTGGCTGAGCTGGGTGCAGTGTAAATTCTCCACCAAAGTGAAGCAGTTGCAGACGGACGGTGGGGGGGGGGGGAGTTCATGGCTGAAACATTCCAGAAGTGGCTCAGACAGAAAGGAATTTCAGCGAGACGGACTGCCCCACATTCACCATGGCAGAATGGTGTTGCAGAAAGGAGAAATGGAGTCCTGCAAACTATGAAAGATGCCATGTTGGCAGATTCTGGGCTGCATGCTGATTTTTGGGGTGAAGCAATGCTCACAGCCAATTGCATTACAAACAGGCTTTGGAGCTCAGCCATTGATACCACTCTGTACTTCCTTATGTTTGGGAAGAAGCCATCACTGGCTCATCTTCGGGTTTTTGGAAGTCATGCTTGGGTGCATATTCCCAAGGTGGCTAGGAGAAAAGGGCAGCCAAAAGCCAGGAAGATGCTATGCTATGCTATGAACCAGGTTCAAAGGCATACAGGTTCTATGCAGGCATAGAGTATTTCTTGCTACCAGGACATCTGCCTGCTACCAGTGACCTCTGTTTTTTTCTCTCGCTGATGTGTGCTTGCACTACATGCATGCTCAGAGAGTGCAGTGCATCAAAATCCTAACATGCTTTCCGTCCATTCTCTTGAGTGTTGCCAAGCTCAATGTCTGGCAGACTTCAATTGCCCCAAGCAGGGTTCTTATTCTTGGTTTGAACCCAACTTCAAACTGTTCCATGACATAGCTTCAGTCATTTACTCCCCCATGTATTAATTAAGGGAAAACAAGGGAGTTATGAATAATATTTGCAAGCACTTTTTAACCAACCAATGGAATGAAGGCAGGAAAACAAGATATACTGAGGTCTCGTTATTCATTGAAAAGTAACAGGAAATAAGCAATCAAGGAGCACCTCCTCTTAGAAAACAAACAAACATACTTTTCAACACAAAACAAGCAATCATATATATGAGTTGGGCAGCTATTTTATCTTAGTCTTTCCAGGAATACTGTTTTATCAAACTGTATGATGGATTCCTGAGGCTACTTATTCTTTATGCTTTTTGAATGGCTGTCTCCACAGATAAAATAAGATTCGAGAGCAGAAGTGTAACAGCGGTGATGGGATGCTGAAACGCCTTTCAAACTTTCTCAGTAAAGCTGAACTGAAAGTGGCTCCCAACATTCACAATCCCATTTCCTTACTACAGAAGCAGGGAGGGACTTTCTGCCAGTTTGGGAAATGCAATGGTGAAAGTTCCCCCCCCCCCAGGGGAGACTTACATTTCATATTTTCAACAGCAGAGGCATCCTCTCCTCAACCTTTTCACCAATTTCCACTCTGTAAGAAGTATTGTTGTCATGGCCAGTGACAGGTAGGGATGGATGGACCATCCCGCACCCACCCCGCTTGCTGTTTGCTGAACACCCCGCCACTTACCTGACCCCAATGAATGGTGCAGAGAAGACCTCTGGGCAGAGTGCAGGCATTTGGCAGGGGGACACAATCACTCACTTCCTCAGTGAGCTGTCATATTGGTGGCTTATTTGTCCTTGCCCTGGAAGTCATTCCTTTGCTACTGTTCACAGCATTAGGAAGGAAGGAGGAGAGAGTTAGAAAGAGAACTTCTGCTTGTTTGCTTGCATTCTTTGTTATTAGTAGTTAAACCCACCCCAAACTCCCCCTTTGTGTGTTGTAGTGTGAGTGTGTGGGTGTTCTCTTATTCTTCCCCCCCACACACAAACACACTAAAACTAGGGAAAAAACCCTCATTTGTGTGATGGTGTTCACGGCATTAGGAAGGCAGGAGGAGAGAGTCAGAGAGTGAGCTTCTGCTTGCTGAGTGTTGCTGTTTGATTGCATTCTCTCTGTGTGTCTCTGGTTTTCTTTGGTTCCTGTGTGTGTGCTATAGTTCTTGTTGTGTATTCCAGTCCCCAAGTTCGTTGCATCTTAGACCCACATCAGACTCACCCTTTGTGTGTTATAGCGTGTTTGTATGTGTGTGTGTGTGTGTGTGTGTATGGGAGGGGAATGGTTTGAAGGGGAAAACTTTTTTAAAAAATCCTAAAAATAAAGGGATGAAAGGATCTGCTTCCATCTTGGCAGGGCTAAAGCCCTGCTTAAGAGCTGCCAGGGAGCCAGATTTCATCTCTTTATCTTTAAAAATGACAGGAATGTATGCATTTCTGTAAATTCCCATTGGCGATAATAAAGTGGTTCTCTGAAAACGCAGCAGTTTTGCGACAGGTAATCTGACCGGGCGGCGAGATGGAGCCGCACTGAAAATCAGAGCAGAGAATCGCCTCAACCGAGCTCAGCCCCGAATTTTGGGGGCAGAGCAGACTTGCTTTGCACACCACTAGTGGTTGTTCCCTTGAATATATCAGATTTAATTCGGAGCTTTGAGAGCAAACTATTTTGAATGTAAACCAAAAATATCTGTTAATGCTTATATCTATATTCACTGTAGTCTCTTTTCCTTCCTGCAGAGCCAGCAAAAGGAAAGAAAGTGGGAAAAGTTCAAAAGATCACATTATGCTTCTGATGTGTGTATGCACAAAAAACACTAAAAGGAATCATGCATATCTGTTCAGTGTAGCTATAGCAACGACCATCGTTTGTGCCCCATATATACAAATATTCTTATTCTGCTAAAATGCAATTTGCACGGTGGCTTTAACAAACATATTTTATTTAATTTTGCACTTAAACGCAGCGTGCTGAAGAGACCTTTAAAATACAAATACCCGCTTCCTGTTGGATTTCCTTCCACACAAAAAATTGGAAAGGAACAAAAAAATTAATTTTCTGGATTGTCTGTGCATGTGTATTGCATGTTTCGTTTAAGAAGAAGTTGCTAGGCTTCAAAATGGAATTGCTCTCCTGATCCAGAAACATTTATCATGGTGTTGTTGATTTTGAAGTATTATTGTAATTAACCTTTTTTACATACTCTTTGCCTGAGCCATCCAGAGACTTTAGGAGAGCTAACAGTAGATTGTTTTAAAAATCGTAATAATTATATTACGCTGCTACAATAGTAATTACCAGCATTTTGTTTCCTAGGTTGACTGATTGGGAAAGGAGAAAAGTAAAAGGAGGAAAATAACTTTCATAGTTAGTTCAAATGTTTAGGTCTCCCAACACTGCCAAAAGTTGCTCAAATTCAGGTGTTGGTACATTTCCACATGAGAAAGTTTCATAATTGTACAACAACCACTGAGATCTCTTCTTTGATGCAGATAATCACACTGTTGAGAAGATGGTCTTGGCAGATACTGAAGACTTAAGGGAGGACGGTCTCTCAAATATTTTGGTCCAAGCCAAAGAACTAATAATGAGCACCTTGAGTTGAGCTCAGAATGCAGACCCACTTCAGGGTGGTGCTGGCTATGCTTCCACCTAAATCATTTTAGGTGTGCATCTACCAATGTGTGAATGCAACAAAAGTGTACACAAAAATTTGCATTCTGAAGAATGCAAATGTCAGGGAGACATTGGCCATGATTCCCTTTTGATTGATGAACATTCTGTCAAACTGGGGGTTTGATTGTAGCGTAGCCCCATTCATTCATTCATTCATTCATGGAATATTGAATACAAATGTGTGGGGAATAGGAGGCAAGCATGTGTTCAGACTGTGTCCATACTAGGAACACTTAAGAATTTTGTTCAGTCTGTATTTTTAAGTGAACAGACCTAATCAACACGTTTCCAGCTAATACCTGGATAGGAACACCATTATTCTTAGGATTTTGCACATCTCTAGTTGTGATAGTGTTCTTAGCTCAAAGAAAGTACTGAATGTATGTAAAAATGCATATGCATCGCAGCGAGATTATGGAGGAGGGGTCTTCCTGCAATTATCTTTAGGTCAAAGAGCCAGTGATGGAGATGTGTAGTGCTCCAGCCAACATCATGCAAATCCACATTTGCTTAGTGGGTAGGGATGTCTGTCACTGTGAAATCCATCTCTTTTTTTGGCTTTAGAAAGTCCTGCATCATGTAGATCTTGCATCTGTGAGCCAAACTGTGCTCTGTTCCTTGAACCCAGGGAACATTTGTACACATTTTTTAAAGGTTCTGCAATTTGTGCAAATTTCTAAGCCGTTTGCAGAAATTACAGTCAAATTTGCACAAATTGAAGAATCTCCCCCCTCCAATGTACAATAGTCCCACACAATCCTGCAAGCTGGCTTGACTCACTGCAGATCAAGTCAAGCACCGCAGCAGGAACTGAAACAAAGTTGGGGAGGGGCAAGCCAAGGAAAACCCTTCAACTCCAACCCCTAAATGGATTTCTTCGACATCCCTATTAGTGGGTGGTTGCTTCAGCATGGGCACAGGCTACTGACATCACTGAGATGGCCATCCATTCAGCAAGCATGCACTTGTGCTGTGGAATCCCACACCTCCATTGCCTCCTCCCAGTGTCTAAAGCCAATCATAGAATAGTAGAGTTGGAAGGGGCCTATAAGCCCCTTCCATCTCTATCACCACACTGTCCTAGTGAACCTTGTGACCGAGGGGGATTATTGATCAAAATTATGATTATTATGAGTATTATGAGTATTTGACAGTCTTTTAGAAGCAATCATTCATTGAGTTGTCAATACCCATAATAATAATAATAATAATAATAATAATAATAATAACTATAACTACTACTACTATTAGAAAAATGTAATTGGTGGGAAATTCAGGACAGATAAAAGAAAGGACATCTTCACAAGCACATAGTTAAACTGTGGAATTTGCTACCACAGGATGTTACTGTTGGCCACCAATTTGGATGGTTTTAAAAGGAGATTAGACTAATTCATGGAAGATAAATCTATCAATGATTACTAGTCCTGTTGGCTATATTTTTTGTGCAGTATAGGTACACCAGTTACTGGCAAACATGAGCAGGAGGATGCTATTGCACTCATATCCTACTTGTGGGTTTCCAAAAGGCAGCTGGATAGGCACTATATGAACAGAATGCTGGGTGAAATGGACCCTTGGTCTGATCCAGCCTGGCTTCTATATTCTCCTGAGTAGTAAAAGCTGTTTGGTTGCATTTTTTTTTAAAAAAGTTGTTGGTGGGTGTGTTTTAAAACTTCCTGAGAAGTGATGGTAGCTTGACAAGTATGGCATATTTTTCAAAGCCAAGTATCTCAGGTTTTGTGCACTTGAATGGCCTGTCGTATCTGTTTGGTATTCACTTCTGTCTTCCCTACTCTTCCCATCATGATAGAAGTAGCTGAATAAGGGAAGCATAGTCTCGGCACTGTCATGTTTAGAGAATGTGGGAAATGAAGTTCTGCTTTAGTCCCTCAGCAGCGTGCATCTGCCCAGTCCACCTGAAAATCTTTGTGTCTTGCCATCTTTTTGAGAAATCACAATATATAATAGGACAAGGAGAAACTAGGGAACAAACAAAACCTAAAGAAGAGCCATCAGAAGACCATTAAGAATACATCATAGGTCAGTTGTTTCAGTTATGTTGTTTACAGTTGCAGCCAGGGAAAATTCACAAGTAAACATGTGGTGAAGTTCTTCATGTGTGAGAATATTCTACTTTTAGTATACACGGATGAAGTGACAGCTGCTGGTATTTCCCATGCCGGAGCAACACTAACATTAACACACTCTTCAAGGCAGAAATGTCTGTTGCCAGGAATTCTGGCCCTTTAGGGCTTACCGGGCATCCCTCACTTGGTTTGCATTTGTGAACCAAGCCGCAGGTTTCCCCTGAAGTCCAGGGACTTTTTGAGGGATTTTATTTGAGGAAATTTATGCAAATTGCACCCACAATTTATGCATTTTGTTTAAAGGGGAAATCTGCTAGCTGGTCTGATTCACTGTGGACTGAGCTGGGCCAGTTAGCAGAAAATGGGCCAAAGTCTTGGGAGACACAGACGATGAAAGTTCATTAAGCTCCACCCCCCAAATGGATTCCTCTGAAATACCTTACCTCAGGGTAACTTTACCAAAAATAACATGAGAATCACAATGAAATCCCACATATGTCTAAGGAGAAGAAGTCACATTGAGTCCAAGTGATACAGGCTTGTAAGTTCTTAGAAACCTTGCTTCTCCCTTGTTTAGGTAATTGTCTGGCATCAAACATAGCTTCAATGAGGTATTATTCATAGGTTCTGTCCAAAATCTATGAATAATCAGTGCACTTTGGGTAAAAATTCAAATAACACATTTGAATTTGTGAGAACTTCACCTCAAGATATTGTCTGATCTTTAATGCTCCAAGTCACAAAGACAAGGTTACATCCAACCCTGACTGGCTATAAGCAGGGAAAGGGCTCAAGAAAGAACCAAGTACCAATGCTCCAAAATACACACCAACAACAAACCTAAGCAAGCTAGTCCAAAACATTGTCCTCTTACCAAGTCTAACCCACAATGAGCAAGGATGAAGGAAGCTCAGTCTCCTGATTGTCCTTAAGCCCACCTCCACCATTTTGATTGGAGGATGCTGGAAAGAATTGGGAGACTTCAGGAGGATTAAGCAATGATACTGTTACTTAACAGCCAATTTCCTCCTCCAAACCCCTACTCCCCCCTCCCTACTCTAACAACAACAAAACGTTGTTGGACCAAATCAGTCAAAATCAATCCTAATTGATTCGGACCATGCAGACTCGCTTTGGACCAATTTGGATCTGTTTCATTCACTTCAGATCTGTTTCAAAGCCCTCTGAATCACCCCGATTCACCTTGGATTCAGGATTTGGCTCTGAGGCAATGTACAGCCCTACTATGAAGCATACTGTGTCTCTCTAATTAAAGACTTGTCAATTCTACTGATATGTGTTTGCCCCAATCTAGTAACCTGGATCTGTTGGCATCCACTTGTCCCTCTCACCTCTCCCTGTGGAATGTTGAATGTCAAAGGGGATGGGATTCTTGCACTCCCTTTTCCAAAGACACCACTTCCAGCTTGTTCCAAAAGCACCCCTCATTCTCATGTTATACATGTCCTCCCCGAGTCCCAACTGTATACTAATGTTAGCTGGCTTGCTTCTCATCAACCTTCTTGGACAAATGAATTATTTGCCCACTTCTTTGTCATTGGGATTTATTTATTTATTGCCTTTTTTACATTGCATAACGTTGGCTCGATGACATTTCTTCACCAGATGTTCTTGAGCATCTGAATCACTTACACCGAGGAAATCCGGTGGATTTTGCTAGTATAGGAAAAGCACCACCCATGGTGAAGATAGGCCCAGTCCCAACTGTACCATGTGGAGATTTTTAATATTAGACTGACCAGCACATCTTCCTCACATAAAGCTCTAGGTGGATATGGAGGAGTGGATAAGGAGGCAAAGTATCTGGAAGGATGTGAAAGGGAAATAATAATAAAAAAACAATAATCCCATAACACTAGTGACAATTATGAATGGGTTTTTGTACACCTCCATGATCACCACCAGATTTTACCTATAGAAAATGCCAAGGAGAATTTAAAAGGCCTTGCTGAGATATGTATAAGAAGCTGAAGGGAAGTCAAAATAATGTTAAGGTCATTAACATTTTTTTCAGGAGTTTTCAACATAATACTTTATTTATTGCTATAAGTAAGAACCATGAGACAATGTGGCTGTTACATGCAAGTCTATGTGCAGATGTTTGGCTCCAAAAAAGGATGATCATTACCTTTCTGTTTATAACTGGGGGAACTCAAATGAATGGTTAATACTAAGAGGCAAAGTTAATTAAAAATGGCAGCTTATTTCTTTCTGGTTTGAAAAAGCAGTGCTGCAGCAGAAAAAAAAAAAGTCTAACAAAAACTGCTTTAAAAAGCGAGCCCCTTGTTAAACCTTTCTACAGCACCTCCTGCCAAGTTGGCCAGCAAATATGTCCTCGTAGATATAATTTTAATGTATTTTCAGTCAAGAGCCCAGGTATGTTAAAAATATCCAAATTATAGAGCTAGAAGTGTTGCAGATAATTTATGAAGACACCAGGGCAGGATCTACACCACTACTTTGTAACCATTTATAATGGTTTTGACAACTGTTCAGGCCCAGGACACATTCCATATACTGTTACAAAATGTTTTCAAAGTGTTATATTCTGCTTGGTGTCGATCTGGCCCAGTGGTCCCTTTGATACAATAACTGAAGCAGACCATGGCCTTGGACAAGTGATTTTACTTACCCTCTGATTCTACAAATCATATCAATCTTTTTTGTTATTATTATTATTATTATTTACATTTTTCAAATTCTCTTATCTTTGGGGAGAAAATGGGTTTTGTTGTTGTTACATGCATGTAACAACTGATTACTCAAATATTATCCAATATCAATTGGCTTAACTGTGCATGTCTACTAAGATATAAGTCCTATTGAGGTCTGTAGGGCTAGAGGTAAGTGTGAATACAAATATAACCTAAAAGTTATACTTGTAGATCTGTGTACTTAACGCTTTTCACATCAACCTATAACTTCAGCAGGAGATACTAGAAATCTGGAAATTATCTGAAATGTTTGTGTAAGTCACGGTTTCCATTTTAACTCAAAATTGTATATTACTTCAGATAGAGGATTGTATCCAAAGTAAGTCAAACTTAAGTCCCATACATCTCAATGGGTCTACTTTAAATAGGATTAGCACTGGATACACACTGAAGTTGCCAGAAATATATTATACCCTTTCTGAGGGTTTTTGTTATTTAATTATTTAAATGTTTATTTCCCATCTTCCTGCTTGATGATGTTGATGGCAATGGTGATGGATGAAGGTACGAAGGAGTTATAATGGAAATGGCTGGCTGGGAAGATGGTTTTCTACTATCTGACAGTACAAACCTATGCATACCTACTCAGAAGGAAGGTCCTGGAAGGAAAGAGGGACGTCCGGCACAGCATGGGGTTTTGTGGGGGGGGGGTTGTTTGTTTGTTTGGAAGGAGGAGCTGGTCATGCAATTGTGTGGCCCTGATCCTCCAAAAATGTAAGTAAAAAAACCAACAACCTTAAAACAGAAGCACTGGCAGCCATCCTGGGGGTGGCAAAATTGCTCCCCCCCCCCCCTGATGGGCATGAAGCCACCCTGTGTAGCTCTGTGCCTGTTCAAAGAGCCTTGCTATTCATGGAGAGGAGGGAGGACCCAGGAGCACTGGCCATACTACCCACAGTCCTTGGTGTTGTCTTGGGACCACGGGAAAAAAATGGAACAAAAGTAGTCAATTGTATCCTGGGGAAAGTGAGTGGTCATCCCCAGTTGACTCCGGGATCCCCTGTGCCTCTTTTGGATACACAAGGATGACCTCGAGATGACCCGAGGATAAATGGATGGTGTAGACATGGCCCCTGTTGAGATGAATGGGACTGACTCCCGAGCAAGCCTGGAAAGGATATTATTATTATTATTATTATTATTATTATTATTATTATTGGTATTTGATCTGCCAAGCTGAGGTGTTTAAATAGTTTGAACCATTGCTGTTTTTTTTAAGGCTGCCTTCACTTGCTGCATTTACATCTTTTAAATGTTTCGTTGCTTTTACTGGTTTATTGCGTCGCAATGTGTGTATGTGTGTCTATTTATTTTCAGTGTTTAAATTGTCGCAAGCCCAAGCACCATTACAAAGTTCTATGCCTGTAAGCTTGAGCACCGTTTCTACAGTGAAATAAATCCATAAATGCAAATATAAAGCATTGGATCTAATGGTGTCATTCCACTGAAAGAGGTGATCCCATCAGTGGAGCTGGGAGGGGGCAATTTCCCCTTCCTACAGCAAACCCCCCACAGGCTCTCAAATCCTGTTCTGGAGGACTGGAAATGTCTCCAGATTAAAGTTTTGGGCAACACTGAGGGCTAAAAGGGGGAAGAGAGGAAGAGAGAGTGTTCCTTTGCAGTAGCAGACTTCCACTAATGTGTAGGGAGGGAGGGATTTACCCATGTCTGTTTGGTCAGCTGCCCACCGAGCCACCCCTGCCGTCCACTCCTGCTCCTGGAACATTCACGCCTTTCATGTTGTGTAAAAGGGCCCTTTACAGCTGCCGCTTCCTCAACTTTGGAAATATGCCATTTCTGGAGTACCCATTTTTGAGCACAGTGGTGGCTTTGGATGAGGGTGGGTGAGCCTGTGGCTTTGCTGGGTGCTCGCCAGGCCACAAAAAAAAGCTTGCAGAAGCGGGGGTGGGGGTGGCAGTGGTGCCTTGGCGAGCTGGGCCCAGGAGGCAGGTGCAGGGGAGTCTGCCAGATTCCTGGACCTAGACAGTTGGCCACGACAGTCCTGGTAGCGTGATATTGAATTTAACCCAAAATATTCACTTCCTGGTCTTTAGGTGTTGGTGTCTACTGCTCTTGCTACCCTCAAGCTGCTGCTCATTGTGGACTGAATCCTCCCCTTCTTTTGCCATTTCATTCCTCCCTCGCAAAAATGAAGGAATATTAAGTAAAATAACTCTTGGTTGGGGTTACCTTTAAAGATAAGGTGGTGGACATTTCCCACCCCTCCCCCTTTGTCAGTTTTTATAATATTTTTTTTGTTTTGTTTCCAACCTGCAGCAGCTCTGGTTTTCAGACAAGATGTTAAGAAGACTGAGGTGGTGTGTGTGTGTGTGTGTGTACTGGTGGTGGTGGTGGTGGTGAGAGACTGGCCATTTAGTTTTGCCAGGCACTGTATGAATGTACAGGTTGGCTCAATTTGTAGTGATCTCAGATTGTTGTCAATTCTAACCTCAGACTTCCCCAGGGATGGAGGGAGTCCATAAGCACAGGAAGTGTGTTATGGAGAGATTGTATTAGAATAATTCTCCGTATATGTTAGGTTAAACACTTTTCCATCAAGCTCAAAGCAATTAGGGATATATGTATATAAATATATAAATAGGCTCCCGCGAATCATCTGGGGGTTTGGGTACACTGAATTACTGTCTCACTTAAATACTCTTAGATGCAGACACCTATAAATGGCATTCTTCTCTCTGTAAGCACCTGTTCCAAGTAGAAACAAGAGTCATATTGATTAGCTGCAATTTATCTTCTCCCTGGATTTTGGTCCTGACACTGTGAGAAGATTAATTGGAATTAATGGCATTTGCACAGCTAATTAAAGTCACTCTTGCTAAAGTCAAATCAATTCCTTTAATCAGGGAAGTGACAGAGTCTTGCTTACTTGCTACAGTCTGCATGTAAATGTGTTCTGGCTGAATAAGCATCTCAACAATCATTTGTGATTGAATACACAAAGTGCTTAGGTTACCCAGTAATTTCCCTAATATTTAAAGAGCACAATTCACACTAGAATAGCACTATCCCCAGCCATACAGTAAGATTTATATGGGAGAGGAAAAATAGATATGTTTTATCTATTTATTCTGTTCTTCAGGTAATCCACATTGCCACATAGGATATACAGTAAGGGCTAGAGTGCTGGAATTACAGTAAGCAGAACTAGACTCAAATTCCAGGATCTCTTCTCGATCATCCCAGAGTTCAGGACACGGAATAATAGGCTCAAGTTACAGGAAGCCAGATTCCAGTTGAACATTAGGAAAAACCTCCTGACTATTAGATCAGTACTACAATGGAACCAATGGCCTAGGGAGATAGTGGGCTCTCCTACACCAGAGGCATTCAAGAGGCAGCTGGACAACCATCTGTCAGTTATACTTTAAGGTGTATTCCTGCATTGAGCAGGGAGTTGAACTCAATGGCCTTATAGCCTCCCTCCAACTCAACGATTATAGCATTCTATGATTCCTAGTCACCCATGAAGCTCATTGAGTGACTTTTGCCCAGACACAACTTGTGCAGATAGAATTGGGGTGGGGGAGGGATTTGTATGTATGCTTACCTGTGCTATGTGAAAGGTGTGGGATAAAATGAAATAAACTTTAGGAAAAAAACACCATAATTAATAGATAGGGTTGGGCTTGTTTGCAGGTATATTAAAAGGTATGCTAAAAAGGCCAGATCTTCACCAAGCAAGATATAACACTTTGAAAATGGTTTGAAAACGGCTTATGGAATGTCCCCAACAGTTGTCAATACCATTACAAACTGTTTTAAAGCAGTAGTGTAAATCCTGCCAGAAACAGTATGTGTTATATTTTTGCCATAATTAACACATTGTTCATCTTGACCGATATCCAGCCAGTGTTGTTAAGACAATCTGGTGCATGTTTACCTGGTAGCAGCCCCACTAACAGTGCAATCTTGTACATCTACTCAGAAGTAAGCCACACGGAATTCGAAAGGCCTTGCTGCAGCATAAATCACACTGATTTCAATGGAAAATATCCAGCTGTTTCCATGTTGGATCAACTGGTTCTACATTTTCAGTTTACCTTGCAAATGCGCCTTCAGCTCCTGTACTATTTCTTGAAAGCAAGCCATGCCGACCAATGTGATACACAGGGACCAATACGCCTGAGAACTCAGGCAGAAAATGAAATGTTCAGAATAGTTCTCTCTCTCTCTCTCTCTCTCTCTCTGGCTGTTTTCGCACGACACATTAGGCAACGGAGGGGGTTGGGGAAGAAACCGCCAGTTGTGTTGCTTATTGTGTTGTGTGGAGGGTTACACGCCACTCACACACAACTGACGGTACGCTAATCAGCCCAAATAAGCAATGGAGAGAAACAACTGGCTTGCAAGTTGTTTAGCTGGAAGCCCGTTGTTTAAAGTGTTGGCCAAAACCAACCCCCCTCTCTCAGTGCACTATTCAATGTGGGAATAGGGTTCTTCTGGCCGGAGCAGCTGAAAACCCCGGCTGCTCTGATACAGCTGGCAGAACTCGCAGTGCGTGCTGGGATATGGCTGGAGGACTGAGGGAGGGGACGTAGCAATCAAGATGGATGCCGGAACTTTCAGCTGCTCAGCGGACAGAGTAGCAACATGTCGTGTGGGGAGCACCACCTACCTAACACACTGTCAGTACCCTATTAACCCCTCCATTGCCTAATGTGTCCTGTGAAACCACCCCTCTGTGTGTGTATGCACACATGTTTTGGAGAAAGAATTTTGAGCTGTGTTGCTCATTTATCTTCTTCTTCAGTGTTCAAATCTTTTTCCTTGTGGAGAACTTGACTAGTCGGCTTTGTCCTCTTACCACTTATCCAGCTCATTAATTTTGTTTTTCATGGTCTTCTAGGTCAGGACAGTTTGATACTAAAGTACTTCCAAAGCTGCTTATTAAAGGACCAGTATTTTAGTTTAGGTTCAGAAAGACTTCCTTTGGAAGCTAGATCATTTTGTAGTTCACATACACAGAGAGACACATCTTGAGCTGTGACAGTTGACACTTCAGATCCAATTGAGCATTGCCTTTTCAATAGATATCATGCCACTATGCCTGTTCTCTTGCATTGCTCAGAATTAAATGCAGGAGAACCAAACCAAACGGGAACCCTAGCATGGAGTTTAGGAAGCTTTAACCTTTTACTCCCTGTTGTGGTCCCCATCCAGATCAGGCCCTCAGTTGTGTCTGGAATTTGTATAAAGGGTCCATTTGCTTCAATGGGAGCTCTTTTTCCTATGCAAAATGCAGGTGTTGGGTAGGCTGACCATATGAAAAGGAGGATAGGGCTCATGTAACTTTAACAGTTGTAGAGAAAAGGGAATTTCAGCCAGTGTCATTTGTATGCAATTAGTTCCTGGTGAAATTCCCTCTTCATCACAACCGTTAAAGTTGCAGGCACTATACTGGAGTGACCAGATACAAAAGAAGGCAGGGCCCCTGCAACTTTAACTGTTGTAATGAAGAGGGAATTTCACCAGGAACTAATTGCATACAAATGACACTGGCTGAAATTCCCTTTTCTCTACAACTGTTCAAGTTACATGAGCCCTGTCCTCCTTTTCATATGGTCAGCCTAGTGTTGGGAGGCTAATTGGATTGCGGCACAACCTGGGGTAAAGGATTAAAGCCCCCTGCAGCCCACATTAGGATCCCAATCTGGATTGGGTCCCAATATTTACTTTTGAGTAAGAATGAGTGAAAAACTTTGGGGATCACATAGCTTCTGGAAGTGAATGCAGAACCAACCGCAATGAGCCCTGTCCTCCTTTTCATATGGTCAGCCTAGTGTTGGGAGGCTAATTGGATTGCGGCACAACCTGGGGTAAAGGATTAAAGCCCCCTGCAGCCCACATTAGGATCCCAATCTGGATTGGGTCCCAATATTTACTTTTGAGTAAGAATGAGTGAAAAACTTCGGGGATCACATAGCTTCTGGAAGTGAATGTGGAACCAACCGCAATTTCTGGTCAGGAATGTGTACATTTCTGAACTGATGCATCCCATTTCTGAACTGATGCATCCCACAAACAAAACCAAATGTGTTTCACAACGTGCAAACATTTCAAAAATGTACAACGAAAAATGTGTACGTTTCTAAAATGTGCATAAACATGCCTTAGTCAATGGCCGCATGCATAGAAAATGTGTACATTTAAGAATGCACACAAAAATGCATACATTCTCAAAACTGTGCACAAAAATACGTATGACTTTCTGCAGAAAAAAAGAGATGCTGTCATGGAACAGAGGCAGAATGAAAAATGAAAAATTCAATGATCTTAACAGATTTACCAATTCTTACATTTGAGTAAGGAAAAAGAACAGATTAAGCTGCATGATATATATTAAAAAAAACAATGTTAGTTTGGCTTTCAGATCTGGAACTTCAAGCTGTTGAATATATCATGCTTTAGCTTTCATTTAATAAAGTTACTCTGTTGTTATTTTGATGATAGAATTATCATTTTTGATATAGAGATAGACATAGTCCCAGAAGTGAAAGTATGGGATCTAAAATTAGCCCAAAAGCTATTCCCATAAAATCCTTAATGCAACATTAATTACATATTTATTAATCACTCAGGCAAAAGTTGGCTTGAATCCAATGGTATTCTTACACCAATGGAATGGAAATCACTAGCGGAAGGTACTTCACCTCCCTTTGCAGCCAAATGTATGCCCTCCAAATCTGCTCCGAAGTCCTAAATGGGGAAATCTCTCTCTTTTAATTGGATATTATATAGCAATATGTAAAATTTGTTTCCATAGGCATCCACTTGACTAGGACAAAGCTGAAATTGCATTGTAGCTTGCCCTGGTCACTTCCCAGATGAACATCATCCACCTTTGGTATTTGAGAACATGAACATGCAATGCTTATTGTCATCATCATCATCATCATCTTTATACATGGGCATAAAGTGAAAAACAACAACAACATGCTTAAGTTCAAAAAAATGGGCAACCTTGAAAGAATTAGGGTCTATAAAAGAGATTGTTTTTATTTTATATATCTCAGGATGAAAGCTTGGAAGGAGACCATCCTATATATATATATATATATAACTGAGTTTCTCGTTGGCATCTAACAGAGGGTACAAAATGCAACTGGCAACTCCATGCTGATTGAAATATTGGCAGTTCCACTTGGCAATCGTATTATGTCGTCTCTGCTCTGTTTGCATTATATCAGTTATGGCAAAAGCACCAAATAAATATCACAGTCATCCTGTTGGTTGTGTTGCGGTTTTTCCACGCTAATCACTCTCATTGAAATGTGTGCAATATTGTATTTTGTTTGCCGCCTGGAAATGAAACACGATGGCATCCTTTCCAAGGGGTCCATCTGCCAGCAGGGCTCATTGGGAGGCAATGATTTGATAGGAGTTTGGCTCTTACGACTGGTGAAAGGATGCTGCCATGGCTTGGGCCCAGTAGAGGGAGCGACCACCTAAGAGACATTTTGCAAGAGACTGTAAAAAAAACAGCGAGTGAGCCTGAACCTGAGACCATAGAATGAATACACATTTATAGACCTGCTCTGCTCTCAGGGTGGCCTATTGATCAATAAAAAACAAGACAAAAGTTCCTATCTCCCCAGTGTTTTTAGCACTTGCAATTTTTTAGGCCGTATGCAAGGGTTTTCCATCGAGGTTATCCCTTCACAATAGGATACCCAGTTGTGAAAGAGGACAGGTGTGTATTGTAAGAATTCCAAAACACCAAAGACAAATACTTGAAGCTTTTCATTTCAGGCACACACTAAAACTGAAACTAAACCCAACATTGTGACTCTGTAATCACCCTGACCCCATCCTCCCCACCTTTTCCTCCCTCAACCTTTTCATGCTTTTAACTGCAGCTCTTAGTCTGCAATTCACCTACTATAATGCTTCACTTGGGAATCTACAACTTTATTAATTGCATCTAAGAGGGATTTCAGCAATTTAGGTTACATGACTAGCAACATCTGGAATTCCTTCTTTTACAGTCCTTTTAAACATATAGGAGCTCTGTCCTCTTCTGCATCTGACCATCCTAAGATTAGGGATATCAGAGGAAACTAGTTTGCAGGTAAGGCTCACCCTTCACCCCAGACTCCAATTCACCCATCTCTGAGCTTGCCCACCCTGCCTTGTGATGAATTGGGCAAACGTGTGGTTTTCTGCAGCCACCAACCCCTTGCATTCTCCTTGCAAAGGTTGAGAGCACAAGGGTTGGCAGGCGGTGGGGGCAGGAGTTCCCCATCACCACCTCCCAACCACTCATGCTCTCCTTGCAAGGAAGGAGAGAATGCAAGGAGTTGGCAGGCAGCAATGGGGACATCCATGAGTTGCCATTTTGCATAAAAATCACGGGTATGCTACTTACGTAAATTGCAATTTGTGCAAAATGGCATCCATAAAGAGCCATATTAGACCATTGACACCTGTAATTTTGCATGCTATTTATGACCACCATTTTACACAAATCATGATTAACGTAAGTAGCATGCCCACAATTTGTATGCAAAATGGTGGCTCTTGCGAAAAAGATGACCCATAAACTCCAGGCACCTGTGGACCATTAGATGTCTTGCCCCACAGGATCAGGCAGCTGGCAGGAAGCTGGCAAGCTACCCCCAAACATGATGTGGAGGAATTCACCCATCCCTACCTGAGATGCACTATTTTTCAACATGGGCCTTCCCCTGCAGATATTAAAATGGTTGTGAACATCCCATGACATAACTGAAGTGGGTCAGGGGCTAAAAAGTGCAGGACATTTGAATACTTATCTGCTATCTACCTCTGATTAAGCACAGCTTTCAGGGTTAGAACTATAATCCAAAATACTGTTAAAATACTTTTGAAAGACTCAACTTTTCTGTCCAAGGGCAAAGCTATAAAAAGTTGATCTATTTCATAAAATGTTTAAAGATAACAGTACTTGTACTACAGCAAATGGGAGGAAAAATCAGGATGAAAGTTTATTTTTTATAGGAGGATGGTCTGAAGGCAGTTGAGTAGTCTCACCAAAGTTTCAGATCATTGCTCTAGGCTACTCTGGTCCCATATCAGTACGTTAAATGGCTTAGGGCAATACTTAAATGTTGTATATCAGAGAAGCTGATAAATTGCTGAACTATGGAATTGTTCTGCACAATCTTGAGTGTTCTCGAAACAGATAAACAGTTCAGTTTTTCATTGCTGCTGCTGCTGCTTTTGGCACCCAGAACAATTTGCACAGTGCTTTGGTTACTGTTGATTGAGCATGAGCTCAAGTTCACCTCTGTAATGAAAAGTAAGACTTGCGTGACACTTTCTGCTTTAAAATCACACACCATGTGATGTATGAATGGTATGCCTCTTCCTTGTACTGTCAGTGGGGGATGTCCTTTCAGAACACATTTAATGTTGTCCTTGATAATAATCTCAGTTAATTCTTATCAAAACTAGGAATAGATGTCTATTTCTGGTCCAGGCCAACCTTGCATGTGTTTGATCATGAGTTTGTTCAGTCCAATTTCTGCATCAGTCTGTGATTAAATCTCTACCTATAAAGCGGAAAGTATGTTCATGTGATGTATGTCTGGAAATGTTTACCCACTTCCAGATGAGTTAGAAACTTGAAATTTGGCCAGCTGATAGGTCTTGCTGTATAATGTACCAGAAAAACCTAAAAACACAGAATTTCGGGTTTGAAGTATTTTTTAAAGAATTTAATTAAAAAACAAGGCTCATGCCTACAACTCCCAGCATGCCTTGGGTGGAATACCCAGCAAGCCTTGGGTGGGAGGCCAGACTTACTGGCCTTTGGGCGGGTTGCTGCATGCCTGTTTCTGGGCATGAACAGAGTGCCTCCCTTTCCTCCCTCCCAAGAGTGAAGGCCATGCATCACTTCCCCCAAATTCTGAGAAAACAGTGATATCAGGATAGGGTGCCTTTGAGCATGTTTGGCCCCTCAAAGTCACACACTTATATCTAGTCACAACCTAAGGTTGGTCTCTAGCAGTCAACACAATTCCACATAAAAGGAAACAACCCACATAAATGGGCTGTGTCCATTGGTGGTGCATCATCCCACATTCTACATGGTTTTAAAATTGTAACTAGATATAAGAGTGTGACTTTGAGGGACCAAACATGCTCAAAGGCACCCTATCCTGATATCTCTGTTTTCTCAGAATTTGGGGGAAGTGATGCATGGCCTTCACTCTTGGGGGAGGAAAGGGAGGCACTCTGTGCATGCCCAGAAACAGGCATGCTGAAGGGGGAAGTACACAGGCTGACCTAAGCCCTTCAGGATCCTGATAGAGCACTTGGTGGGTGAGAAGTGCAGGCTGAGGCAGTCCCAGCAGGACTTCGTCAGAGCTGTGCACATCCAATAAGAGTGTGCACGCCAAAAAATATCATTTTTTATCGTTATCATCATTTTGGACCAAAAAAAATATTATCTGCATTCATATCGTAGGTGATCCATATCATCTTCACGATAATTATAGTTAAAAAATATTTTTGGCAGAAAGAAAAGAATGCCTATAACTTCTGTATTTTAAAAGTTAGAGGCTTGAAATTTGGTCACAGTACTTCTGGGGTATGCCTAAGTATGTGTATGAAATTTGAGAACGATCCCTCCAACCCTCGATTTTATATATATTTTTTAAAGATCGTTTCCATTCTGACAGGTCTGGCGAGCTGTCATTTGAGAGTTGAAGGGATCAATCTCAAATTTGGCACACATGTGTAGCACATGTTGCTACACATATGTGCCAAATTAGAGATCGATCCCTCCAACCCTTGATTTTATATGAATTTATTAAAGATCGTTTTCGTTCTGACAGATCAGAATGACAGCTCGCCATCGATCTCAAATTTCATACACATACTTATTATGTAGGATTTTCTATTGTATCGTCATTGCTAAAAACATGCACGATAACAACCTTATTGTATCGTTATCGTACATTTTAACGATACGATACACATCCCTAATGTCCACTGACAGCCACTTACCTCCCCTTCTCTGTGATGCTACTCTTTGATGCTCTATTGAGGAGCAACATTGGCAACAAGAGGAGGGAAGCACCTCTCAAAGGACGTGGACACCCAGAGGGCCACCAAAGGCACATAGAGTGGCTGATTTTAAATGAAGTATGGGTTAGCAAACCAGGTCGCTATGTGGAAACCAGGTCACTATCTTTCAATCTTAACTGAGCTCACACTTTCCTGACTTCTCACTAACTGTTCTTGTTCTCCTACCTGACTTTCTCCAACTGCCGTTAACTCTGCCCACCCACCATTCCTTTCTAGCTTCAGCTTATGCCTAGAACTCCCAGCATGCCTTGGGCAATTTAATTTGTTTAAATGTTAACTCACAGGCTTAGCACTCCCCTACTACTTTAACATGATTCACTTGCAGACATATATCTTAGGAGGGGCGAGAAATGCTAGTATACACCACAGGAAAAATCATCTTTTTTTCTTTCTGTAACATACACATTTTTGTATGCTAATATATGCATGATATTGTATAGAACTTGGCATTATATGTGCATTTTATACACAATGTTTTAACCAGGAAGAGCATCACAACATTTGGAGAAGTGAGTAATCTGAATGATAACTGAGTTCTAATTTTGATATCAGTCTGGGAAATAGGAAGTAGGTCAGTTCACTGAAAGGTGCAGACCAAATGGAATCCCCATAGTGAAGGCAGCCAGATCTATACCAAGCAGGATATGACACTTTGAAAACATTTGGAAAACTGTATATGGAGTGTGTCCTGGGCCGCAACAGTTCTCACTACTGTTATAAACCATTTTAAAGCAGTAGTGTAGGTCCTGCCAATGATAGATACCCATAGTGAAGACTGAAAGACAGTGGTTAGCCTAATGCCACCTAACTTGAGATTGTCCTTGCTTGTAGCTCATTAATTTTCTTTCATTTATTTTAGGAGTGCACAGCCTCAGAACAAGGGACCCAACTGGGTCCTCCTGCGGTCTCTGGCCCTCCAGAGTTCCCTAGAAAGCTACACCACCCTTCCCCCTACCACTGGTCATTTGATCATTTTCTGGTTCATGCAGTTTTTTTTCTCCCATTCTAAGAGGTTGAAATGCCTCTCCTAAGGCCAAGTTATTTGCAATAAGAGCTTTAAGACACAATTTGCTGACATTTTTGGAATTTTGGGCCCCTTTGCCTTTGGCCACACCCACCACTGTTGTCCCAGAGAACCTCTCTGAAATGGAATTTAGCCCTCAGGGTGAAAGAGATTCAACTCCCCTGATTGACTTCTTTGATAGCTTTTGCCCAACAACTGCTGGCGAAATAGGGAGCTCCGAGCAGTTTACAGCAAACAATACGAAGCAATACTCTCCTAAAACAACAACTGAAAACAACCAAACATAAAGAACAGGCCCAAAGAAATCATCAATGAACAGCAGCAGAAAAAGCACTTCAAGAGGCACTATCTTCACTGGACATTTGAACCCAGGGAAGTAGCCAGTTGGTTTTCCCTAGACTAGGGGTAGGCAACCTAGGCTGTGTCTACACCAGCTGTTTATTCCAGGATAATGTAAAAGTTGTCCCTACCAGGCCACATGATGCACAGCTGATCCAACTGTGATCTCAGGTTGACCCCTCAGTTATTCAGGAATATTACTGACCGCTTTTGTCACATTTTTTTTTTTTTGGCTCTCTTGCTATAAGGTGACTATATGGAAAGTAGGACAGGGCTCCTGTATCTTTAACAAAAGGGAATTTCAGCAGGTGTCTTTTGTATGCATGCAGCACCTGGTGAAACTCCCTTTTCATTATGACAGTTAAAGCTGCAGGAGCCCTGCCTAGAGTGACCAGATACAAAAGAGGGCAGGATTCCTGCAGCTTTAACGGTTGTGATGAAGAGGAAATTTCACCAGGTGCTGCATGCATACAAATGACACCTGATGAAATTCCCCTTACTACTCAACTGTTAAAGATACTGTCCACCTTTTCATATGGTCACTTTTTCTTGCTACAATCACAAAATCAGTGGCTGGTGTGACCCTCCCCCCTTTTGTGAAGCTACTGCTGTTCAGCGTGAGTTCCTGGCTTGGCGAACAGCCAACCCACTGTCAGGGATGTGTCCAGCAGTTTTGGAGGTGTGTGGGAGTGTTCCCATCCACCATTTTTGGAAGGTGTTTGATTGGCTATCAGTGTATTTTGGTGCTGACTGTGTATTTTTTTAACACAAACATATCTCTGTGTATCACATATTCGCTGGACCTCCTATCCACCCCATGCGTAGCTGTGAATTTGCATTTGTGTGCATCCCTCCCAATTTAGCCCTGCCCACTTCTCCTAATCCACATGTGGAAGTGCCATCAGGGGACACACGTCCTCCCGCAATGGTACTCCTGTCATTGCAGGAAACTTCCCTTGCGTGTGCCTTGTGAGCAGCAATCATGAAAGCAGGGAACCATCACAATCATCCCTCCTACATTGTGAAAGGGCTATAAGTGTAGATTAGCCCCTAGTGCCCTCCAGATGTTTTGGACTACAAATCTCATAATGACTGGCCATTGACTATGTTGGCTGAGAATGAAGGGAGTTGTACCCTTGCCCTAGACAGCATGACAATACTGGATCAAGTTAAGTAGCAGGGTCAAATGAGAATATATGATAACACATACAGGCCATCATCTAATAGAAATCTTGATGTGCCCAAGTTGGTCAAAGATTGTATGGCTCCTGAGACTTAGGAACTTCCCTTTCAGCCTAGGCTTATGAGTATTGCATTTTCATTGGAAATTTGCAGGCTGTGCTGAGTAAGGCCACAATCCTAGGCATGTTTAGACAGAAAAGTCTCACAAATTCCAGCCTCTCCAAGCCAGCATGATGGGAATCATAAAACTTCTTTCTTTCTAAACATGCATAGGATTTCACCTTAAGCTGATTTGAGAAACAGGACAAACGGAAACCCAAATTTCAAGCAGATGTCTGCATTATGTGGAATATTGCACTGAGGCAACTCTATTGTACAACCTTAGAGCCTGTGTTGTCTACATTTCTGAAACTGCAAACTTAGAGGGAGGCGGTCACCCCTGGGAATGTTACTTCATCCTTTCAGAGACATGATCCAGCAGAACATCTTCACATTGTGAAGGGAGAATTACGAATATGTTTAGTTAAAATAGCAACGCCTAGTAGTTATTCTGTCTAGCTTTAACAGGGCTAGATTGAAAGACTATCAGGCGGTTGTGAAGAATAAGACCCTGTTTTTCTTGGCCTGCCTGAAGGAACGCTGTAAGAGCATGGGGCCTGTTGCTTTTGGCCTCCTATGCAAGGCTGTCATCAACCCAGAGCTAACTCACACATTTGGGCAGAACATGGGATTTGTTGTTTTGTTTTGGGGTCTCCCTTGCAAAGCTGTCAGTAGCCTGGTGCTGGCATACACGTTCACAAACACCACCTGGCCCTTTCTTATCACAAGTTGTTGGAGCCTGGCCTGATATTCAAGGCCCTGTAACAGCCTTGGCTAATTGGGAAGATTGGTTGCAGCCGTCTGGTGGGAACCATGCTCTGGTTGGGAGGGGGGTGACCCAAGGGAGTAGCTTAGACTGTGATTGGCAGAGCAGATCAGCCAGCCTGTTTGAGTTAGGGGCATAATATGGGACAGTGAACATAATCATTGTCTCCCTGGGTGTCTTGGAGGCATGGAGGATGTCTGTTTGGCTAGCTGAAGCAGGAGGCCTCTATGTGGTAAGGTATAGCATAGAACAGCTAGGATAGACCCCTTCCAACTCTATGATTCTATGAAAATGAAATTGGTGAGACTTAGAAGTACTTAACTTTTCTTAGATCATTCCTATTCTTTCTTTAATCCAATGGAGACATTTACTTTTTGAAAAAACTTTTCATTGCCGGAAAGTAGCATATATACGTATGTAAAAGAAGTATAGTATGTATATACGTATGTAAAAGAAGAGACTATATATATAAAGAAGTAGTATATACGTATGTAAAAGAAGAGAATTTCCTCCTTGATCTAATCTTCTATTCAGTGCTATTGATTTGTATAGGCTTGATCTCTCTCCCTTTCTAATTGTCGCAGGTGGGAGAGCTAGTCTAGATGCTTAGGCACAAGGTAGCCTATCTGAGATTTATGTTTGATTCAGAGATTAAGATCAGCCACTTGACAGAGCTCTTTCCCTATAACTGGCTTAATTATTACATATTTAAAGAGAAGAAATGGGAATTAAACATGCCCACAGCCTTCCTATATCAAAGTAACATTAGGAATACTTTCAATACATATATCCTTGAAATTAGGGTTTCCATTTGACCAGTTTCTTAGAACAGCTTAGGGCACAATGCTGTGCAAGCTTAGACAGGAAAAAGGGATAATATCTCAGATTATTAAGAACTGCATTAATTGGGAAGTACTTTTCATTTGTGCTTACATCTTCACCTATAGTGTAAGGAATTGATTGTTACTACTGTATAGTTTTGTTATGTTCCGGTACCAGCAATCGGCATTGTGGGGCAAACCCCAGGGCCCCAGCAGGACCTTCCATTGCTGCTGGTGCCATCCCTTCAACTGATGTTGCTCAGCTGAGATGTGGAGCTCCAGGCCCACACCGTGCATAGGTGAGGGGAAAATGCATAAGGTAGGATATGTGAAGCTTTCTCATGAGGTGTATGCACACTGAAGATGTGTTAATAAAGATTGGCATGGCAAAGAGTGGAGCATGGCCATTGGCCTTCTTTACATTTGTTTGATGAATGGATATGCTCACTGGGAAGAGGCCAACAGTGTCTGAACGAGGATGATGGCATCACATCACACTTTTGTTTGCTTATCTTAAGCCAACAGGGGAAAGATAAAGATGTGACACAGGGTTCCACTGCTTTTAGCAGCAGCCAAATATTAGCTGCTGTGTTTTATTTCAGGCCTTGGTGCATTTGTTTCATTTTATCTTTGTACAGCTAGATAATTTACATTTTATTGGGCCTGATCACACTAAATTTATTCAAGTTGAATCTTCATTGATTTCTAGGGGAGAGATTTATTCATACTGTTATAATTTCCTCATGAATCAACAAGATTTTTGGGTGTTTAGCTTTCGTTGGTTGACTATAATTATTATTTGGAAAGTATACATTTGAAGTCACAACCTATTTCTCCATACCCACAGGAAGGAATAGGTTAGAGGTCCAAGGTGTTTTGCTATTGAATTCAAGATGGAATGAAATATGAATTAAGTAGATAGTGACCTTTTAAATTGGAGTAGGAAAATTAATAAAGTAATGTATAATAATTGCAAACAGCATTTATAGAACACATTAGAGAACATTAAAAACACTTTGCATACATTATCTCAATAATCCTTACAACAACCCTGTAAGATAGGTCAGTATTATCTCAGTATGGCACATTGAATGGGAGAAGCCTGAGGCTCAAATATATTCACTTTCCCATGTCTGCCCAGTGAGTACATGGCAAAGGTAAGATTTTAACATGGCATTTCCTGATTCAAAACTGGGAGGGGGGGTAGGCTGACCAGATAAAATCCAGGTCAGGGCTCATGTAACTTTAACAGTTGTACAGAAAAGGGAATTTCAGCCAGTGTCATTTGTATGCAATTAGTTCCTGGTGATATTCCCTCTTCATCACAACAGTTAAAGTTGCAGGCACTATACTAGAGTGACCATATACAAAAGAAGGCAGGGCCCCTGCAACTTTAACAGTTGTGATGAAGAGGGAATATCGCCAGGAACTAATTGCATACAAATGACACTGGCTGAAATTCCCTTTCCTCTACAACTGTTAAAGTTACATGAGCCCTGACCTAGATTTTATCTGGTCACCCTAGGGGGGGGGGGCTGTCTATATGCAGGGAAAGCCCCACGGTAGCTGTGGATCTGTGCCCCATTGGCTAGATGATGCAAGTGCAGGTTTGCAGCCATCACGGGGCTTCCCCGCGATGCTGCGTTTTGAAGAAGTCGGATTTACCTTGACTCTCCCAAAAGGAGTGATGTTAACATTAGGGATGTGCACTGACCCCCCAGATCGGATCGGATAGCAGATCGGAATCGGACCTGGGGGGTCGGATCGGATCGGATCGGAGGATGGTCGGATCGGATCGGACCGGATGTCCGATCCAGATCAGACGCCATTTTGAATGCTTTTTCCCATAGCCAAGTATTGTTTTACAAAAATGCCTATAACTTTTTCATTTTTAAAGATAGAAGGATGAAACATGGGCACATTGTAGACTGGTTAGGGATAGTTATCTGTGAGAAATTTCAGAAAGATTGGTGCAGGTATTTTGTGGCAATTAATTTTTTAATAAATACCCAGGAATGCCTATAACTTTGTCATTTTTAAAGTTACACACATTAAACTTTGCCACAATGTAGGTGGTACCTTGGGACCTATGTGTGTGAAATTTCAGAAACATAGGTGCTTGCCTTGTGTGGCAATTAATTTTAGAAAAATGGGTAGTAGTGGGGTAAATACAGTTACGCCTCCCACTTTTTTATTTTTAAAGATACAAACAGGAAACATGAGCACATTACAGGGAACACTTTGCTTGATATGTGTGTAAAATTTCAGAAAGCTGGGTCCAGGCATGTGGTGGCAAGGTATTTTTGAAACAATGAGGAAACAAACGCCTATAACTTTTTTATTTTAAAAGTTAGAAGTCTGAAAGTTGCTCACTTTGTAGATGGGTTGGGGTAGATATGTGTCAGAAATTTCAGAATGATAGGTCCAGGCATTTGATGGCTATGGAAATTTTAGATTAAAAGTTTCAAAAGTTTTTCCACAGAGGCTTGGTCTCCCCCTCCTCCCCCTCCCGCCTCCCGCGAAGAAAAAGGAAACACTCTCTCTCGATCTCTTTGATCCTTGCTAGTATCCATTACAGAAGGAGAAACAAAAGAACTCAGCTCGTGTCTGCTTTCCTACTTTCACTTTTTACTCAAGCAGAACGGCTGAGCCTAGCTCAGTTTTGCAGCCATGCGTGCAAGGATCACTCTCTCTCGATCTCTTTGATCCTTTGTTCCTCCTGAAAATGTTTCTGAAATTTCACACACATAGGTCCCAAGGTACCACCTACAATGTGGCAAAGTTTCATGTGTGTAACTTTAAAAATGACAAAGGTATAGGTGTTTCTTTCCACATTGTTTCAAAAATTAATTTCCACACAAGGCAAGCACCTAGATTTCTGAAATTTCACACACATACCAAGCCAAATGTTACCTGTAATGTGCCCAAGTTTCCTGTTTGTATCTTTAAAAATAAAAAAATGGGAGGCATAACTGTATTTACCCCACTACTACCCATTTTTCTAAAATTAATTGCCACACAAGGCAAGCACCTACATTTCTGAAATTTCACACACATAGGTCGCAAGGTACCACCTACAATGTGACAAAGTTTCATGTGTGTAACTTTAAAAATGACAAAGTTATAGTCATTCCTGGGTATTTATTAAAAAATTAATTACCACAAAATGCCTGCGCCAATCTTTCTGAAATTTCTCACAGATAACCATCCCTAACCAGTCTACAATGTGCCCAAGTTTCATCCTTCTACCTTTAAAAATGAAAAAGTTATAGGCGTTTTTGTAAAACAATACTTGGCTATGGGAAAAAGCATTCAAAATGGCGTCCGATCCGGATCGGACCTCATCGGATCGGATCGGATCGGAGGTTGGTCGGATTGGATCGGATTTTCCCAATTTTGGGGCGGATCGGATTCGGATCGTGGATCGGATCCGATCCGATGCACACCCCTAGTTAACAGAGTGTGTCCTCTGTATAACATTGCTCCACAGCTAATCTGGGGCCAATCCAAGGGCAGAGCCTGGTGAAAGGCAACCATCGATTGGTCACCTTCCACCAGGAAGAGGATGGGGGCGGCTCTGGGAGCCAGATGGCCGTCCAGAAGCTCCACACTCCCTCCTCAGCATTGGGATTTTCCAACACCGCCCCAGCAGAGGGAAGCACAGGGTTAAGGAGGGAGGCGGTGCCAACCCGGTGCCATGAAGACAGCCCTTTTGTCTCTAAGCTAGGGGTAAAGGAGGAATTCATTCTCAGTTTTCACTTTCAAATGTATTCATGAACTCAAATTCAGTTGTCCTGAAATGTGCATTCCTCCAAATTTTTGATGGGGTTTTCCAATATAAAAAAAGCTTATGGGAATGCACATTAGGGTTGTTTTTCCCAATCTGCAGGTATTTTGGACAACAACTCTGATCACCATCAATCAGCATGGCCAATAGTCAGGAATACTGGAATTTGTAGTCTAAAATAACCAGAGGGCACCAGATTGGGAGAGGCTATATTAGGAGAAAGTGCACACCGATGTATATGAATTTTTATTTGTATGATTTTCTTTCTTCTATTTACTCTTTTTTTTTAAAAAAAACTCACCCTGATGTGGAAATGGGACAAACTGAATCTAAGACTGGATTTGAGAATATTAGAAGCACAGATTGACAGATTTGTCCATCACTCCTCCATTGCGTGCTGCTAAATAGATGGACGGGTGTGTGTACTGTGCTGTCTTTCTCCCTGGACTTCTTAGGATATAAAAAGCCTTTTGAAGGATTCTACTTCCTGATTTCCATTGAGAGGTGGGATTATTAATATCGATCAGATGGCTATCCAAAAAAGCAAAACCCAATGAACCCTATTTATAACTGCTGACTTGTTTGCCCATATGCTACATGACAAGCGGTAATGAGATGTTTACATCAGCATATCAAATATGAATCTGCAATACACTCTTTCAAGAATTGCTCTGTAAGTTGGTTTGAACTAGGGATGGCTGTTGTGGGGGAATCCAGCCCTTTTTGGTCTTGGGGATTTCCCCAGAGCTCCTGGCACAATTTGCACTTATGAGCTGAGCCATAGGCAGTTTCCCAACTCCCAGGAACTTTTGCCACCTTGCTGGTCAGGAGGATGAGAGGGGAGATCTCCTCTCATACTTCTGCTACAGTGGCAGTATAGACAGGATAGAAGAGGGGAGAGCAGGCACCCCTCTCATCCTCCTGCCCCTGCTACTATGGAGGTGGCAGAGGCGGCGACAGATCCTGGTCATTTTATGAAAGAAACACTTCTGCCAAATTTCCAGCACTCCATTGGCCATAGTAGTGGTGATGAGAAGGGGAGAGGGGAGCGCTGCTACTGTGGCACAGCCCCCCTGTCCTCCTTCCTTCCCTGCTACCATGGCAGTGGCTGCGGGAATGGGGACAAGCCCTGGTTGTTTTACCTAACTGTCTGAAGGAGACAAAAGATCTACCATTATGTAAAATGACTAGGGCCTGCCCCTGTTGTGAAAAAGGGGATTTAAATAACCCCGTCAGGTGCTCAGTTGATCAGGCTGGAACCACTTGGACCTTATGAGGAGGAGTCAGGATATGCAGCCAGTTTGTGAAGCAAGCGAAGGGATTTATTTAGGGGAATTGGGGAAGGGAAATAGCAATGAAAAGAGCAATAGAAGAAAAGCAATCACAGGTATTTGTAGAGAGACTCACACCCTCTCTGGGCAGAAAACTTAGGCCCTTTCTACACCATAGGAGTGTAGAGGGATGGAGGGACGGAGGGAGGGCGATCCCGGAAGTACTTAATACACACCAGCTGGGGGCCATCCCAGGCAAAATGCCTGGTGTGGAAAGGGCCTTAGTTACAAACATTCATAGAGTTGCATACAAACCCTCTGAAGATCAAAATGCTTAGAATTGTGCAAGCCCAGCCAACCAAGATTTGGGAAACAGAGCCCCCTGGATCGTGCCTGCTGTCAATGGGCAAGCGGAAGTCATGCCAGAGAGGCCCCTTCCCCCTCCTCCTGATCAGTAGCACAACCCTGGTTTTACCAATCCAGCCAACTAAGTCTTGGAAGCAGCGCCCACTGGATTGCACTTGCTTTCGATGGGCAAGTGTGAGGCATGTCAGGGAGACTCCCTCCTCACCCCTTAGTTGGTAGGACAACCCATTAGGAGCATGCTAACCTCCTGGTTACAAGTGTGGCACCGTTTTTCCCAGTTGTCTCTGTTGGATTATGCAATCTCTGCCAGGTGAGTTTTGGGACACAATGCCCTTTAGCTAACACCTGCCAAGAGGCCTGCGTGAGTCACGCCAATGAAGACTTCCTTTGCCCATCAGATGGAAGTATAGTCCAGTGCAAAATAGTGCAGTATGACAGAGCAAGATGGCCCACCCTTATCTTTGCCCTGGATGATGAATTCCACTCACAAAATTCACCCAGACATACTCATGCAACAGATAACTTGTCCTGGCCAGAGAGCAAGTTAGAGCTGCTGGTTGGGTGGAGGTTCAGTCCTTGAATGCACTCAAGATCGTCCGAAATGCCACGACCTCCCCGAACAAAGGGAGCCCAGAGTTTTTATACTCTCTGTCTCTCATTAGGGTGTCTAATGTCTAGGGTGTCTGAGGTGCTCTTTGGTGATAGTTCATCATGTCCAGTGCTATCATGGTGATAGTTCATCATGTCCAGATCAACATCACCTCTGACAGCCTTACCATGACTCCCAAGGTTGTTCTCAGAGCCATAAACGCTTTGTCCTTTGCGGACCTCCTGCTTACCTCCCTTCAGACCCATCTCCACCTTGCTACATCCAAGGAATTGGGGCATCTGGTGTGCACCCAATTTCCTCCCTCCTTCTGCTGTTCCTGGCACCCTAGGTCACCCGCATTCTTTTGCACCTTCCTCCCGCTATAGCCAGGGCAATTCGCGTAGAGTCGCTATCTCTGCCTCAATCCCCTTCTTTCTCTTGATAAGATCCATTGACATGTTTTATGTTTTGGGAAACCACTGGGACATTCAAATTGTTTACATTTGCATCACACCCAAGGTCATACTGGCCTACATTTCTCCATTTCATTTCACGTCGGTTACATTTCAGACAAAGGCTTGTAAGCTCACAGTGGACTCTGTGTTTACATCAAGGAGAGGAAGAGCATGGGCAGAAGCTCCCCTTGCAAGGCCATACAGCTGGCAACTTTATTGATAGGAGGGGGGGAGGAATGAGGATGGCTGGCAGGCTGAAGGTAAAGAGAAAGGAAGTGGTATTTCTTGATAGGCGAGAGGGGGCATAACAGGCTGAATGCAGGAAGGCCAACAGAGAAGGGGAGATAGAGAGAAAATCTCAAAGCTAGGCAGCAAAACTCGTTTGTAAGAAAGCATTTCCTTGTTACATTTATGCTGTCCCCACACACAATATAAGGCTCACGTGGCACGGTTGCCACCACAGCCACTGTGGTAGCGGGGACAGGGAGAGGGCAGTGGTGTTCCCTCTCCGCCTCTCATCTCTGCTACTATGGCAGCGGTGTGGCGGCCCTCATTGTTGCACCACTGGAAAACCTGCCATCTGGCCCAAGCCGTCGAGATCCGAGTCAATCCAGCTGGTGGATGGTCAAGTTGGAGTCTGGGAGCCTATCTACACCAAGCAGGATGTAACACTTTGAAAACGTTTTGAAAGCTGTATATGGAGTGTGTCCTGGGCCCCAACAGTTGTCACTACTGTATTAAACCATTTTAAACTGTTTTAAAGCAGTAGTGTAGATAGGCCCTGGGAGGGGTGTCAAGCCAGGAGAGTTTGCTGAGCTGCACTCCCCACAATGGGATTCCTCTGATATCCCTGTTTGAGTTGCAGCTCTTTTTGAGCTCCTTGGATTGTATGTTTCAGATATAAAACTCCATTTCCCCCAACGCGTAGTGTCACTGGCAATTAAGGCAGTTAGGAGCATAGTTTTAACAGCATTTTCCAAGCCAGCTCTCCAGAGATGTAAGCTCTGAGGAATGAGCTCTTTGAGGTACTTTTTGAAGACATCATAGAACGATAGTATACCACTTTTATTTCAATGGCATTCCAAATGTCCAGAAGCTGAAATTAATAGAAGGGCTCTTGATAACATCTTAAGACTGTCGCCGATACAACAGCAAGATGGAGGATTGCAGAAAATTCCGATCAGGATGTTCAAATAACAAAGGTTTGATGAATGGGTACCTAACAATGCTGCCGTTTCTGTATTAAGTTTGGATGTTTGCATCAGTATCCTATGCTGCCCATGTGTTCATAGAACCTAGCACTAGGTCAAAAGGAAGCTAGGAATTCAAATGGAAAAGAGCCGAAACACTCATTTCCAGAATGGGGCAGGTCAGCAGAGCACACAGATGAGAGTTCCACTAACCTGTCCTATTCCAGATACGAGCGTTTCAGCTCATTTCCAGGGTTGCCTTAGGAAGCAGTGGGTCCCACTAGCATATGAGAATTAGTGGAGGTGCAGCGGAAGTACTGGATACCGCCTTTGTTTAATTTTATTGTTTTTAAAAACGGATTTTAATGAATATCATCATTAGCAATGGGAACATAACATAATTCCTTACTCTTTGATATGAAAAGATTAAGGGTGCAATCATTTGCATGTTTCGACAGGGAACCAGAGTCCTGCAGCTCCTAGCATCACCCAGCCAGCATGCCGAGAACTGCATAGGAATGTGTCATAAAGAATAATCAGGGCAGCAGGCACACATATCTAATTTGGCCTTCACTTTCCACAGGGGGCGGGATGCAAACTGAGTTAAGCCTTTCCATTCGAGAAGGGGAACTGAGAAGATTTATTCCTCTGAAGCATCCGAAGGGAGAGGCGGGTTATAAATAATAATAATAATAATAATAATAATAATAATAATAATAATAATCTAATCAACATTATCATCACTAGAGACTCGGGTGAAGTTAACCAATACCATTTATTTATTTATTCATTTATCTATCGTGTTTTTAAATTTCCCCTCCGTTCAATGACTGCTTGAAGTGATTTGCCACCAAACCATAAAAAGAAGAAATTGCATTTTTTTTAAAAAAATCCCATCAAGATAAACAATAAAATAAGGGAAATGTCTGCCATCAAAAGGCAACACTGATCATTAAAACTTCAGCAGAACACTTTTTTTTTTTTTACTGACCACCTAAAAGCCTATAATGAAGGCTTGGAGGAAGTTCCGCAACCATAGGGTCACAGAGAGAAATATATTTTTGTCCTACTATGAGACTGCCAGAGCCTCCTCGTTTCAGATTGTTTCCATACAACCTATGAGAAGATGGGCTGCATTTATTTATTTATTTATTACATTTCTATATCGCCCAATAGCCGAAGCTCTCTGTGCGGTTCATAACAACTGATAAAATTGTATGGTACATCATGGTACATTGATCATGGTGCATCAATCATCCCTCCTCACACTTTTTTATAACTTCCTTGCCTCACATATCTAAGGCATGTTGACCTTGGTGGTTCCCCAGTGGTTGCATGCAATACACTGTCAAATGTATTCAATGGAGACAATGAAAATTAAGCCCTTTTCCAATACACAGATGAGAATGTTATCCTAGGTAACCACGTGGGGATTTGCATGCCCTTGGTATCCTTTCCTCATGAATTGCAAAATGGATGAGTTAAAAGCAGCCTTTGTGGTATTACCGAGTCTTAATCAACCCTGTGATTCCTGTCTTGTTTAATCAAGAAGACTATGTTAGGCTTTCGAGCTTGGCTACCTCCCCACATCTCAGGTTAATCACATGCTGACTAGTTTTTATGTTAAACAAATTAAATCTTACTTTCCTCCTAGCCTTTTCTGGATTGCTCTGACAAGGAAGGTGATGGTTGAGAATTCATAGCGATTGACTTGGACATTTTTGTACAGATGAGATCTGATCAGTATATAAACTCATTTAAAGTTAATGTTTCATACGTTATGCTTGACTCTCTTTCTTCTTTTTGGTTTTTGGTGTAGATGTCATGTAGCAGTTGAGTCAATAAGGGCTTCTTAAAAAAGGTGTGTTCCATTCCTAGCTCCATCCCTATTATTTTTTTTTAACATTCAGCTCGTATCCAAAACTCTTCCCACAGAATTCCCTTTCAACTACAGCAGTGTGCAAATGGGGGCCATTTCCACGATTTTTTCCAGGGGAAGGAGAAATTCTTCAAGAGTTTCTCAGAGATGGGGCTCACCATTAGCAGTAGTAGTAGCTCAGCTCCTTCCTTCCTTCCTTCGGGACATTATCCAATGCAGTTGGTGTGCTTCCAGAACTCATGTAATAATAATAATAATAATAATAATAATAATTTTATTTATTTCTTACCCACCTCTCCCTCTGGATCAAGGCGGGATACAACAACAAATGCAAAACACCATAAAATAATATATAACTAATTAAAAGCATATAAAACAAATATATTATTAAAAGACATCTTAGAATTCAACTGGGTGGGTTAGCGTAGTGGTAGCATAAGTGACCTTTGCTGTAACACCAATATTGTATGCTGTCACAACAGGTTTTCTCTATTAGCGTTTGCTAGATGCTGCTTATGCTAATACTCCATCAGTTGTAGAAGCATAGCAGCCCTGTTGGATACTACCTAGGGTGACCAGATAAAATCCAGGTCAGGGCTGATGTAACTTTAACAGTTGTAGAGAAAAGGGCATTTCAGCCAGTGTCATTTCTATGCAATTAGTTCCTGGTGAAATTCCCTCTTCATCACAACAGTTAAAGGTGCAGGCACTATACTAGAGTGACCGTATACAAAAGAAGGCAGGGCCCCTGCAACTTTAACTGTTGTGATGAAGAGGGAATTTCACCAGGAACTAATTGCATACAAATGACACTGGCTGAAATTCCCTTTTCTCTACAACTGTTAAAGTTACATGAGCCCTGACCTGGATTTTATCTGGTCACCCTAAATACTACCTAAGGATTGGTCTGTTTGTTTGTTTTTGTTTGCTTGTGTTTTTTGTATTGTTTTGTTTTGCTGACACTGCAACCAGCAACAGCAGCAAATATGATGGCAGCCTAGCAAGCATTTTGCCTCCTCCCCAGCACTTTAGACCTAGCATTGTACTGGAGGAGTTTAGCAGGGATAGAAGCCACCAGAAAAAAAAATGGTGGAGAATATTCACAGAACATTTAGTCATACGCTGGGACAACCTACATATAGAAGAACAAATACTTTTTAGGATGCAATCCTAAGTCTCTTACTAGGCAGTAAGCTTCACTGAACACAATGGGACTTACTTGTGATTAAACCGACATAGAATTGTGCGGTTAGTCAGAATAAGCAGCCCATCTATTCACTAAATGCCAATAGATCTGAATCTTTCCCATTACAGCAGAACCACAACCCTCATGTTCTGTTCATTTTGAAATGTATTTGGAAGGGGTACAACAGGGATACTTACACTATTCTCCACCATTGAGTTTCTTCCTGGATTATGAGGTTTGATATGACCTGGTTTATCTTGCCCCGAAAGAACATCAAAATCTGTCAATTTTCTATTTTTGATTTCCATTCTTAATACAGATGCCCTCACTGCAGTTTTCAGTTTGTATCTTTCCTCACCTTCATCCCTACTCCCTTAGGGGTTACCAATGCACAGCAGCACAGGTTGAAATAGATTAAATCAGGACATAAAGGAATCTTCTTAATGCAATTATACACTGCCATCTCCAGGTGTTTTGAGGGCTCATGGGCAAGGCACCTCAATGGGCCCCCTCTCTCAATGAATCTACCTTCTCACCCCCATTGTCATGGGCCACTATTGCTCCTCAACCAATTCTTTATCATTGCTACCACTTGTTTTCTTAACAGGTAGAGGGAGGCTGAATTCGAATGACACAATAAGCAACTGGGGGAGGGGAAACAATCGTCAGTTGTATTGACTATCGTGTCGTCCGAATGCTGCCATAGTCAACTCAGCGCTGATCCTAATCCACACCACAGTTGATTATTTATTACCATGTTGTGTGGGGAGTACCCCCTAGTTGAACAACTGTAAAGTTGATTATTACCCCACCATTGACTATCATGTTGTCCAAATTCAGCCAGACAGTGAACAATTAGGCAATGGCATCTACCTCTGCTCATTCTCACTACCACTGTCCTCTAGGGTCATATGAGAATTTTGTTTCATTTCACAAATTATCCAAACATGTCCCATTCACAAGCATACAGAAACACACATAGTTTTTGCACATTCTAGAACTTGCAATCACATTAGAAAAATATGTTTGTTTGTTTTTTAAAAAAAAGCATTTTCATGCTTTCAGGCCAGGTAGCTGATATGTCTCAGATAGTAGAGACATCTAAAAGCATGGACCAGAAGCGCCTCAGAGGACTATTGGCTTCCCTCTGCTTTTGGAAAGCCGACAAACACACTGCATGGCACACAATTTTCATTTTAAAGCAAACACCATAGTGGGCACGATTCATGGTGATGTATAATCTTTGTGGCATTCTTTATTCTAAAGCAAATATATACTGAATAAAGTAGGGATGTGCACTGACCCCCCGGATCGGATCGGATAGCGGATCGGAATCGGACCTGGGGGGTCGGATCGGATCGGATCGGATCGGAGGCTGGTCGGATCGGATCGGACCAGATGTCCGATCCGGATCGGACGCCATTTTGAATGCTTTTTCCCATAGCCAAGTATTGTTTTACAAAAACGCCTATAACTTTTTCATTTTTAAAGATAGAAGGATGAAACTTGGGCACATTGTAGACTGGTTAGGGGTAGTTATCTGTGAGAAATTTCAGAAAGATTGGTGCATGTATTTTGTGGCAATTAATTTTTTAATAAATACCCAGGAATGCCTATAACTTTGTCATTTTTAAAGTTACACACATGAAACTTTGCCACATTGTAGGGGGTACCTTGGGACCTATGTGTGTGAAATTTCAGAAACGTAGGTGCTTGTCTTGTGTGGCAATTAATTTTTAGAAAAATGGGTAGTAGTGGGGTAAATACAGTTACGCCTCCCATTTTTTTATTTTTGAAGATACAAACAGGAAACTTGGGCACATTACAGGTACCACTTGCCTTGATATGTGTGTGAAATTTCAGAAACATTGGAGCTTTCCTTGTGTGGCAATTAATTTTTGAAACAATGAGGAAAGAAACACCTATAACTTTGTCATTTTTAAAGTTACACACATGAAACTTTGCCACATTGTAGGTGGTACCTTGGGACCCATGTGTGTGAAATTTCGGAAACGTAGGTGCTTGCCTTGTGTGGCAATTAATTTTTTAATAAATACCCAGGAATGCCTATAACTTTGTCATTTTTAAAGTTACACACATGAAACTTTGCCATATTGTAGGCGGTACCTTGGGACCTATGTGTGTGAAATTTCAGAAACGTAGGTGCTTGCCTTGTGTGGCAATTAATTTTAGAAAAATGGGTAGTGGTGGGGTAAATACAGTTACGCCTCCCACTTTTTTATTTTTGAAGATACAAACAGGAAACATGGGCACATTACAGGTACCACTTGGCTTGATATGTGTGTAAAATTTCAGACAGCTGGGTCCAGGCATGTGGTGGCAAGGTATTTTTGAAACAATGAGGAAAGAAACGCCTATAACTTTTTTATTTTAAAAGTTAGAAGTCTGAACATTGCTCACTTTGTAGATGGGTTAGGGGTAGATATGTGTCAGAAATTTCAGAATTATAGGTCCAGGCATTTGATGGCTATGGAATTTTTAAATTACATGTTTCAAAAAAATTTCTACAGAGGCCAGGTCTTCCCCTCCCGCTTCCCGCGAAGAAAAGGAAACACTCTCTCGTCTCGATCCCTTTGATCCTTGCTAGTAGTATCCATTACAGGGCTCGTGTCTGCTTGAGTACAAAGTGAAAGCAGACACGAGCCCTGTAATGGATACTACCAAGGATCAAAGGGATCGAGACCAGAGTGATCCTTCCTTGCACGCATGGCTGCAAAACTCAGCTAGGCTCAGCCGTTCTGCTTGAAAAGTGAAAGTAGGAAAGGAAACACGAGCCCTGTAATGGATACTACTAGCAAGGATCAAAGGGATCGAGACGAGAGAGTGTTTCCTTTTCTTCGCGGGAAGCGGGAGGGGAAGACCTGGCCTCTGTAGAAATTTTTTTGAAACATGTAATTTAAAAATTCCATAGCCATCAAATGCCTGGACCTATAATTCTGAAATTTCTGACACATATCTACCCCTAACCCATCTACAAAGTGAGCAATGTTCAGACTTCTAACTTTTAAAATAAAAAAGTTATAGGCGTTTCTTTCCTCATTGTTTCAAAAATACCTTGCCACCACATGCCTGGACCCAGCTGTCTGAAATTTTACACACATATCAAGCCAAGTGGTACCTGTAATGTGCCCATGTTTCCTGTTTGTATCTTCAAAAATAAAAAAGTGGGAGGCGTAACTGTATTTACCCCACCACTACCCATTTTTCTAAAATTAATTGCCACACAAGGCAAGCACCTACGTTTCCGAAATTTCACACACATAGGTCCCAAGGTACCGCCTACAATATGGCAAAGTTTCATGTGTGTAACTTTAAAAATGACAAAGTTATAGGCATTCCTGGGTATTTATTAAAAAATTAATTGCCACACAAGGCAAGCACCTACGTTTCCGAAATTTCACACACATGGGTCCCAAGGTACCACCTACAATGTGGCAAAGTTTTATGTGTGTAACTTTAAAAATGACAAAGTTATAGGTGTTTCTTTCCTCATTGTTTCAAAAATTAATTGCCACACAAGGAAAGCTCCAATGTTTCTGAAATTTCACACACATATCAAGGCAAGTGGTACCTGTAATGTGCCCAAGTTTCCTGTTTGTATCTTCAAAAATAAAAAAATGGGAGGCGTAACTGTATTTACCCCACTACTACCCATTTTTCTAAAAATTAATTGCCACACAAGACAAGCACCTACGTTTCTGAAATTTCACACACATAGGTCCCAAGGTACCCCCTACAATGTGGCAAAGTTTCATGTGTGTAACTTTAAAAATGACAAAGTTATAGGCATTCCTGGGTATTTATTAAAAAATTAATTGCCACAAAATGCATGCACCAATCTTTCTGAAATTTCTCACAGATAACTACCCCTAACCAGTCTACAATGTGCCCAAGTTTCATCCTTCTATCTTTAAAAATGAAAAAGTTATAGGCGTTTTTGTAAAACAATACTTGGCTATGGGAAAAAGCATTCAAAATGGCGTCCGATCCGGATCGGACCTCATCGGATCGGATCGGATCGGATCGGAGGTTGTCCGGATCGGATCGGATCGGATTTTCCCGATTTTGGGTCGGATCGGATTCGGATCGTGGATCGGATCGGATCCGATGCACACCCCTAGAATAAAGGCTGGGTGGTTTTCTTGAAGCAATGGGTTGAACTTTTGCACTTTCTAAAAAATGTGCGCAGAAATGTTCACTTTACCCATTCGAAATGCTCGCTATGCCGGTTCGAATGAAAAGAGAGAGAAAAAGAACAGGTTACAAATGAAAGCGGGAGTGAGCTGAACTACGCTTTGAAGTGAAGTCTGGAGAACTTTGGCGAATTCAAGCATCCCTAGTTTCCCCATGCCTACAGTGCTGTCTGGGCCTGATCAAGGGCAAGCAGGTTTCAGTGGTGATGAGAAAGAGCAAAACCAGGGGGATCTTGACAGTGTGGGCTCTTGGCGGATGCCTGACCATGCCCACCTTTGACACCATTTCCGTAATCACATCATTGCATCCTGATTCATTTTTGTGCAGTGATTCAATCAAAGTGCATAGTGCACATTGTTGACCTGTGAGGAAAAAAGGAAAGGAAAACATGCAAACTGAGTACTGTGGCAATCCTAGAAATTCTCCGAGTTAACCGGGAGGACAAGCAGAGCAGAAGGCATTGCAGATGGAACATGGAACAATTACAGAATCAAAATCCACCCATCCCTAGAGTGAAGCAGGTCAATGTCCTGATCCCCATCTCAGAAGAGAAAATGTCAGGCAGTTGAAGACTGGATGTTAACACAACAGACCAGAATCTTTGTCCTGCTGCTGAAGTGATCCCTAGAACTATCCCTGTGCAAATACCTGCTACATAGCTCCGAAGTCTCCTGCCTGTCCTCCGTCTGGGCAGGTCATGCTGAGAAAGACCTACCATTAGGGAGTGAGGTGGTCACCATAGGAAGCTGATTTGGGGATCAAGAAAAGGCTGCAAATTATTAGACATGCAATTTTTTATTATACTATGTTTACTGTATGTGTGGGATTTTCTGCTTCAGAAGCTAAAATAATCAGACATGAATGCTATGTACCATGATTTCTCTATCTGCCATACAGGTGATGTTAAAGGTGTGGAAAAGATGGGGATGGAGGTAGCATTTATCACTCAGGTAGCAAAATTCCTTGAGGCAGTTCTAGGAAGACCATTAAGCCAATGTCTCCCTTTGCCTCCAGACTGACTGACTCCCTATTTGCTCCACATGTTTTTGCCGCCTCTACAGCCAATAGAGTATGAGGTGAGGAGTTGACATATCCCCAATAGTAGAGACATTTAAACTATGGACAAGTAGCAATTCACAGGAAAATTGGCTCCCTGCTGCTCTTCGAAAGCCTACAAGCACACGGCATGTAACACCATTTTCATTTTTAAGCAAACGCTGTAGCGGACATGATTAATTCCTTATATAATCTTTGTGGCACTTTCCCTGTATGGCAATCAATGCACTCTTTATTCGAAAGTGAATAAATAATGAATAAAAGCGGGATGACCTTCTTGAAGCAATAATCCCAGGGTTGTTTCTATTCTCTAAAGATGGACATGAAAAGCCCGGTACATGAAATATGGATACTTAAAGTAAAGAGCAGGAGCATTCCCCAAAGATAAGAGGCATTTGAAGATCTTCTTGTTAAATATTTTGGTTCTTACTTTGGATTCTTCCATGTTTGTTTTGCAAATGAATTGAAAAGTAACTTTTGAAAATACATTTCACTCCCAAACTTTTTTCTTGCTTTTCAGATTAGCATTTTCAGCATGCTGAGGAAATACACTGGTCTGTTCAAAATGAGGAGTGTGTTTGAAGTAGGGATGTGCACTGGATCGGACCCGATCCACGATCCGAGTGCGGTCCAGTGGGAAATCTGATAAATTATCCGATTTCCGATCCCGCAGCTGGATCGGCCGATCCAATCCGAACCGGTCCGAAAAAGCTCCGAACCGGTTCGGCGGATCGGCGGATCGGCGGGCGCCCACTGGCGCCCACCGCCGCTTCCATTGGCGGGCGCCAGCGGGCGCCCGCCGATGAAAGTGGACAGCGGGGGGGGGAGGAGGGGGGCACTTACCTTCTCGGCCCGGTGGCTCCCGTCCGGCGCCGGCGCCTACTACTACTAGCAGGCTCCGCGGCCTGCTCTAGGGTGGCGCGCCGGGTGATGTCATCACCCGGCGCGCTACTCTAGAGCAGGCCACGGAGCCTGCTGGAAGTAGTAGGCACCGGCACCGGACGGGAGCCGCCGGGCCGGGAAGGTAAGGAGGGGGTGCGTGGAGGGGAGGAGGGGGCGCGCGGAGGGGGGAGGGGGGAGGGGGGCCCTTACCTGCCCGGCCCGGCGGCTCCCATCCGGCGCCGGCGCCTACTACTCCCAGCAGGCTCCGCGGCCTGCTCTAGGGTGGCGCGCCGGGTGATGTCATCACCCGGCGCGCTACTCTAGAGCAGGCCGCGGAGCCTGCTGGAAGTAGTAGGCGCCGGCGCCGGACGGGAGCCGCCGGGCCGGGAAGGTAAGGAGGGGGTGCGTGGAGGGGAGGAGGGGGCGCGCGGAGGGGGGAGGGGGGAGGGGGGCCCTTACCTGCCTGGCCCGGCGGCTCCCGTCCGGCGCCGGCGCCTACTACTCCCAGCAGGCTCCGCGGCCTGCTCCAGGGTGGCGCGCCGGGTGATGTCATCACCCGGCGCGCTACTCGAGCGTAGGCCGCGGAGCCCGCTGGTAGTAGCCGCCAGCGCCGGACGGGCCGAGAAGGTAAGCAGTGGCGGGGAAGGGGGCTTACCCCCCCCGGAGCCGTCCGCTTCTATCCGCTGGCGCCCGCGGGCGCCAGCGGATGGAAGCGGGCGGCCCCAGGGGGGGTAGGGAGCGCGGGGGAGGGGGTTTACCTGCCGGGGCCGTCCACAGCGGACGGCCCCGGGGGGGGAGGGAGTTAGGCCCCCCCTTACCCACCCGCCGCCATTTTTTCCTCATAGACTTGCATTGCAATGCAAGTCTATGGGGAAAAAAATGGCGGCCGATCCAAAAATGTACGATTTTTGGGTCGGGATCGGACTCGATCCGGTCCGGGGGGCCTCCGATTTTGTCCGAACCGGTCCGGGACAAAATTGGAGGTCCCGATCCGGGTCCCGATCCGATCCGGGGGGTCCGTGCACACCCCTAGTTTGAAGGAAGAGGTGGCAACCCGAATTAAGCAGTAACGTGGTTGAACACACAGGGATACCAGAGTCTGGATGGACAAATTTGTCAGTTTTTGTTTTTTTCTACATTCATCATCATCATCTCAAGCTATTTTTGTCTTGAATATGAAGACCTTTGTGAATTTTGATTCCCCCGCCCCCTGCTGGCAGATCTTAAGGACATGCCACTTCTGAGGATATGCCACCCACTGTGGTAGATCATCAGCAATGTGATGGCATAATGTTATGCCAGTATAACCCCATCGCGGGTGCAACCCAGCTAACCCAGAGGGTGGATGAGTCAGGAATAAGACTTAGGCAGAATCTACACTACTGCTTTATAGCAGTATTGAAGTGCACTGACAATTGTTGGGGCCCATTGACACATTCCATATGCCATTTTCAAATTGCTTTCCAAATGTTATATCCTGCTTGGTGTAGATGTGTCATTAGTCAGAATCTAAACTCCCTCAGATGTTCCTTGGAGCCCGTGCAGCCCTGTAACATGACATCCTAACAATTCTCAAACCACCTGGCTATTGCTGGTGAGATAAACCTGTAGACAATAGGCATAGTATTGAGGAATGGGGATAGATAACAAGGACTGCTGTTGCAATCCCCAGCAGGTCTGTACAGTCCAGCAAATGAGCATAAGAGACAGTGGAGGCTGGTAGCTCCCATTTCAGTGGGTCTGTGTTTCCATTCTGGGTTTTGGAATTTGGGGGATAGGCGTAAGCTTCTTTAGAGTTCCAGCTGGTTCTGATGAAATCTAGAATGAAATCAGAACCCACTGAAATTGGAGCCATCAGCTTCTCCTGATGAGAGATTATGCTAAAGCTGGTTGAGTTGGGTGATGCTAAAGGCAAACTGAATCATGTGGAAGTTAGGCAATCAGCAAAATGGGCCTATGACATGCATGAAGTGGCCACTGGTTGGACCTGGCACTGTACTTTCTTAGGTGTGCCTGTGTTTTAGCCATCCTCCAAGCCATTTCTCATAGGAGACCACATTCAGTGTTTGAACCTTAATTCTCCTGTCCACAAGGAAATTCATATGTATTTTCATGTTAACTATCCTCAATACACACTTTTCCACATACACCATCCTTTTTTTCCAAGCGAGTTTCATCACAAAATTTGGAAAGGTGCAAATATCAGTGTATTGAAGGTGTTCGTGTTTGTGAGTAGGTTTGGGAAGTGCAAATTTGGAAACTTCGTATTAAAAAAATGAATTCAATTAATTTTTCACCTATCTTTAGTCCCTTCAGGGTCATAAAGATGCTTGTAATGTCAATCAACACTCCAAAGTATTTCTTTGGAGGTGGGGGGTGAGGACCAGTAACGCTCATAAGAGTGTTAGTTTGTATAGGATTCCTTTCAAGAAAGAATCAGATTAAGATCATTTTTAATTATTTGTTTCTGTTTCTTGGTTTTAACAAATGAATATGATAGGCCTGAAGAGGGATGAACCTGCTGATATCAATTATGATCATGTCCTCCTAATAGCTACACTAAGCTTATTAGGCCTAATTAGGGTTTTGTTACTGCAAAGCTTCATTAGTTAAATGCTTGCACTTGGTCTGACTCAAAATTCATTCCCAAGTACCTTTAATTCTGTTACTTATGTCACACTAGATCTGTCCACTCGGATCTCATGCCTCAATAAACTACTGCATGTTTACATATGACAGACATTTAACAATCTGTATACACATGTCCAGTAACATTGAAAACAGGATCTACATTTAATGACATATATTCAAGGGATTTAATTTATGATGGATGGATGGATGGATGGATGGGGAACTTATATTGAAACATTGGAACAAATTTTGAAACATTGGAACAAATTTTGAAATATTGGAACAAATTTTATTCAGAGTCAGTCAAAAGTTATGCCTGTATAAAATGTAGGTGTGGAGGAGAAATCCATTTGAGGGGTAGAGTTCAGTGATTTTTCCTAGGCTTGACCCCACGGACCTTGGTTCAGTTCCTGCTGTGGTGCCTGACACAGTCTGCAATTAAGGATATTGTGGGGGCCTGACTGGATACAGGACTCCGACGGACCCTCCCATGTACACCCCTTCTGGATCCAGTTGGGTGTTCACAGTGCATGCGCAGGCCCACACTCTGAGTGCCCACAAGTCCTGACAAGCACACAGCAGCTGTCCACACTTGTCCATAGCCTGTATTGTGTGCCACAATGGAGGCTCCAGAAATTATATATTTCCAGCACTGTATAACTGGGGTCTTTACAACCGCCATTTACCCAATGAGTGAGGGTAGACGCCTGCTGAGCACTCATCAGGCCTCGGCGAGCCTCAAAAGAAGCTTGTGCAGCCCAACAACTGTGGATGTATGGTAGCAGCAGGGTTAGCATCTGACAAATTGGATGCGGGTGAGTCCATTCATCCTTATCTGCAGCCAGTCAGGACAGTTCACAGGTTTTCCGGGAATTTTGCACATTTCAGAAAGTTAGGTCCAGGCATTTGGTGGCTACAACTTTTTTAGATTAAAAGTTACAATAACACGGAGTTTTGACAGATAAAAGAGGGAGGGGGAGGCGGGGGAGGGGGGTGCAATTGACAGCCCAAGCCTCTGTGCAAAAACTTTTGTAACTTTTAATCTAAAAAATCCATAGCCATCAAATGCCTGGACCTATCATTCTGAAATTTCTGACAGACAACTACCCCTAACCCATCTACAAAGTGAGCAACTTTCAGACTTCTAACTTTTAAAATAAAAACGTTATAGGCATTCCTTTCCTCATTGTTTCACAAATACCTTGCCACTACATGCCTGGACCTATCTTTCTGAAATTTCACACACATATCAAGCAAAGTGGTACCTGTAATGTGCCCAACTTTCCTATTTGTATCTTTTAAAATAAAAAAGTTGAAGGCATAATTGTATTTACCCCACTGCTACCCATTTTTCTAAAATTAATTGCCACACAAAGCAAGCACCTATGTTTCTGAAATTTCACACACAAGAGTCCCAACATACCACCTGCCTGCAATGTGACAAAGTTTCATGTGTGGAACATTAAAAATGAAAAAGTTATAGGCATTCCTGGTTATTTATTAAAAAATTAATTGCCACAAAATGCCAGCACCAATCTTTCTGAAATTTCTCACAGATAACTACCGCTAACCCATCTACAAAGTGCCCAAGTTTCATCCTTCTATCTTTAAAAATGAAAAGTTATAGGCATTTTTGTAACACAAGACTAGGCTATGGGGAAATGCATTCAAAATGGCATCTGATCTGAAAATCGGACATCCGATTTTCGGATCGGAATTGGATCCGATCCGATCCGCCCAACCTCCGATCTGATCTGATCCGATCTGGTCCACTAGGTCTGATTCTGATCCGCTATCCGATCCAATCCGGGGGGGTCAGTGCACATCCCTATTTTAAACCATTTTAAAGCAGTAATGTAGATAGGCTCTGAGTAGGCACACAGGGAACTTGGTCACAATCTTCCTTATTATAGTGAGGTATCGCATTTCTGTTGATATTGTAGCAATGATTTCTAACTTCGTATCTGAACATTTAGATTAGCATATACATTTTTATCCTATTTCATTTTTTTATATAAACCTGTGTTTTCTTTTTGGTGATGCAAAAGTGGTCCCCTAGGGGTGGGTGGGAGGAGAGGGGATTGCTGGATCTTTAAACTGGAACGTGCATCTGAATAAATATGAGAGGACTGGGCTACTGGCATAGGAAATAAGCCTTCATTGCGTTCTCTGGGACTTACATCTGGGTTCACAAATTCACAAATCAGGCTGTGGTCCTTTCTCCTTTAAAGGAGACAGGTCTTGCCTAGGGACAATCAATGTCACATCTGTTGCAAGGTTGGATAAGGCTCACAGGAGAGAAACGTTGCTTTCCTGGTATCTCTTGTGATGTATTTTTAGAAGCCAAACGTGTTGAATTGTGAGTCTTGAATTCTCGGGGAGCACGGGTGTGTGATTTCCCCTACCGAAAATATAACAATTGCACAGGTCTCTCAGAAATGGATCCAAGGCTCAGTTGTTTTAGCTTGGAATGCTAAATTGCTACTGCAAGACTCAAGAGGACACTGCAAACAACATCTTCCTGCAGTAATTTAAACGTCTTGTGTGATAAGGCTACTGATCCATGAGAAGGTTAACAGCCTTCACATCAAAGACCTGACATTTTTCATTTTGGTTTGTCTACTGCAAAATGTTTGTGGATAAGCAAAGGAACGCATATGTGTTTTGATTATATATATATATAATCAAAACACATATGCGTTTTGATTTCTCGTGAGGCAAAATTATATAATTTTGCCTCACGAGAAATGTAAGTGCTGGATGGAAACGATCACATGGTGAATTCTGACAGATTTGTAATCTTTTCCTTCATCTTGTACGTTGCGCCACAGAAAATGAGTTCTACGGTTTTCCTATTAGCACCTGTTTCATCACATATGACAATGGAAGTTGTATTTATTTTATTTATTTCTATCTATTTATAATATTTTAATCTGCTCCATAACTAATGTTCTTTGGGTGGATTATAAGCAGTTAACTAAAATGTAATACAAGTAGTTAAACATCATTCCAAAATTTAAATAATATAATCCAGTACAAAACAAAAAAACAGCACAGGATTTAATAAAACAGCCATAAAATCTAGAACTAGGTTCCTAATATTCCTGAGTTTGGGATAAAAGAAAGGCCTTTGCCTGGTGCTGAAAAAATAACAACTCAGGCAACATGTGGATCTCTTTGGGGATGGTATATAATAAGTGAGGTCCCATAACTGAGAAGGCCTCTTATAGCCTAGTTTCCTTTGGTGGTGGCGCATCCAGTCCATTACTCTGCTCAGGCACCAATTCAGGACATCCACTGCCTCACCTGGGTTAGGTGAAAAGAAGAGGTAGAGCTGGGTGTCATTGGCAGATCAGTGGATGGTACCTAAGTCCACATCCTGGATAACCTCCCGCAGTGGTTTCATGTAGATGTTAAATAGCATTGGTTATAAAACTGAACCCTGTGGAATCCCCTGGCACAATCACCATGGAACAGAGCAATAATCCCCCAGCACCACTTTTTGGAAATGACCAAGTAGGAATGGAAGCATTGTAAAGTAGTGCCCCTAACTCCCAACCTAGACAGCCACTCCAGGAGGATACAATAGCTGATGGTATTGAAAGCTGCTGAAAGATCCAAGAGAACCAACAGGGTTGTACAACAGCTTCTATCCCAAAACTGGGCCTAAAGCCAGATTGAAATGGATCTAGAACATCAACTTTATCCAAGAATAGCTGGAGTTGCTCGCCAGCCATGCGGTCCAGCACCTTGCCCAAGAAAAGGATGTTAGCAACTGGCTTTTAGTTCTCCTATAGTTCGTCTTCACTTCTGAGTCCAGAAGGTTAGGTTTCTTCAGAAGCAGCCTGATTACAGCCACTTTTAAGGAGGCAAGTACTGTCCCCTCTCTCCAGGATGAATGTGTAACTTCCCTGACCCAATTGGCCATCCCTTCCTTATTAGCCAAGCTGGGCATACATGTTGTCGGACGAACTCATCCAAACCCCTTGTCTCAATCTCAATTTGCGTATTAGACAACCAAATGCAGCTTATAGCCAAAGCCAAGCACGGCTGGACCAGACAGTGCTCTGGATGCCTCCCTACTAAAAGTCATATGGGACTTGAGCAATTTTATCTTTGAAGTATTGTGCAATTTTATCTTTGAAGTATTGTGCAATTTTATCCCAGTTAACTGTTGGAGGTGTGAACAATTCCCTCTCGGAGCCAGATTGTAAGACCCCCCCCCCCTTGCTACTTGAAACAACTCTGCTGGATGACAGTGTGAAGATGCAAAGGAGGTAGGAATGAACTCTTTCTTTGTCACCCTCATGGCCACACAGTAGGCTCAATAATGAGCTCTAACCAATGTCTGGTTAGATTCAACTGGACTTTTCCTCCATTTGCATTCCAGCCGCCTTCTGCTTGCTTTGTTGCCCTCAGTTACAAGGTGAATAAGGGAGCTAATCTGATTCTGCTAGCAGGAGAGGGCACATGGGCATGATTGTGTCAACAGACCTCATCAATGGGCAACTAATGAAGTCGGATTTACTCTAGACTAAGGTGAGTTGCACAATTGGCACCACCACCATTTTAGGGATAGGGACTGACAAAGATAGAGTAAGAGAAAGAGAGAAAGAGAAAGAAAAGCAAACATAAATAATAAAAGATCAAATTGGGTGGAATCTTGCAACATTCATTCTTGGGTCTGAAAAAGGTGTAAGGGATTCTTTCCACATCAATGCTTAGAATATTATTGAATCAAACGGATCCATCGTAGTACTGCATCAAACCCGCTGTATGATGATATAGTAGGAATACACATAAAAGTACTAAGGGAAAGTTGGGAAGACAAAACCAACTCTCCATGCAACATTCAATTGTAGGTCCAGTTATTGTGTTCTGTTCTATTCTGTTGTGTACTATTTTATTCTATTTCTGACTTAAGGAACTCCACTAACTTAATTTTGGGCTATCATTTCCCCCCTACAACACATTATTTTATTTGGATTTGGATTTTTAAAATCAAATCTAATGGATTGTGCCTTACAGCTGGATTAAAATCTGCTGTTTCATATTCATAAATAGGCCTTAGTTCTAAACCCTAAATGAAGAAGAAGGAGAAGGAGAAGGAGAAGATATCCTGCAAGGTTGACTGCTTGGAACCAGGTGACAACAATTTCATGCAGATATTGCAATGATGCACCATCCATAATCTTTTATTATTATTTTTTTATATTTTTCATCTGCCCTGTGCCTCCCTGAAAATGTTACTTCTACTGATTATTCTATTAAACCCAGCTCTTTAGCTGACTTCCCTCTTTAGCTTGCATCCAAAAGAATTCCATCTTGTATGTGGACATCAGAATGATGGGATGAGATGCAAGTTCTTTGATTAAACGAGGGTAATGACTTTATTAATTACTAAGCAACTGAGATGGTGATGACTCATTCCCAAGCCTGGTCAACTCTACTCTGGCTCAGAACCCCAGAATACTTGTTCTGTTACCTGCCACCTATCCCTTCCATTTCTGACATTATAGATCACTTTTTTAGTGGTGGAACCATGGGTTAAATCCAATGTCATGCTAGCAGAAATCCACAGGTGTGATGGGACTTTCTCCCTCTCTCCTCCCACCTGCAGCCCTCCATACCACCAAAATATCTGCTCCAGTGGGTTTCCTAGCCATCTGGGGCAGATTTTAAGGGCATGCATGGGGCTGCAGGGGGAGGGGGATCCTGGGTCCTCCATCAGAGGAATGCCACAATTGGATTCAACCCCATATGTTCCACCATTTCATTTGATCACATTAGGCAATTCCTCCAGTCTTACCACCCCTAAATTCTTCAGAACTATCATAGCTATTTCCCCCTGAGTATTTACTGGGTGGGGTGGGTGGGGGCTTTGCACTGACCTGCATTAGTGTCAATTCATATTAACAAATCTGCATTAGCACATTTGTGTACATGCGTATTAACATTAATGCATTAACACTAATGTGAATTAGCACAAGTAGAAAGATATACTGGTAAAAAAAACACACCAATACCATCAATGACCAATTGATGAAACTAAAGATGCTCAACTATCTGCAAAACATAGATGGAAATATGTATTTTAAATTTAAATAAATCTGTTCAGCCCTACTCATGACCTGCCAAGCAAATGGAACTCATGTGCACTGCAGGCACATACCAGCTCCTAAGTAGGCTGGTACAAGAAAGCGGCCAGCTGTTAATTAAGAGAAAAATGCTTGGCCCAGTTCCAACCTGCCAACAGTCTCAAAGGAGCCTTGGTAGAAGAAACCAGGCATGGGAAAATAGCCCCATAGCACAGATACTTAATGAACGGGGCCACCTCGAGCGCCATTTTCTTGATGGAAAGGTAGAGCATGAATCAAGCAAATAAACAAGCATGAACATAAACTTACCTGAGTGTATCCGTAGGCCAATTTGGCAAGCTTGTAACTCTAAGCCAGGATACAGATCACTCCCATCGTAGGTAATTCTCTTTGAGGACAATGATTTTCTTGCCTTATTTTGATACATTAGGTTGGGGCTTTTTCACAGACATTTCTTTACATTTTTACAGCAGATGCCTCCTGTCCTCAGTGCTGTATAAATTGGAAAGAAAGTGATTATACCCCATCACCATAAGGCTACTACCATCATAGCAAACGTTCATAGGGAGGATCACTGCAGTATATTTCAGGCTTTGTCAATTTCTCATGTGTTCATTTATAAAAATGCCCCATTTCTGTGCAATGTGATCTTTAAACACACACACACACACACACACACACACTTGCAAATGGGTTAATATGTGTTTAAAACTATTTTGCGAGCGGAGAAGAAATCACACGAAATAAGACACAGACACCAGAGCTTGGGATAAACTAGGGCCTCTTTATTTAACATGGAGATTCTCCCCTCCATGGATCTGAGCATGAACGTGCGGGAATCTCGCTTATTAATCTCAGGCAACTAGCCTGCCAATCTGGGCGAGCCACTCCATTGAACCCAGGGGTCGGGTATACCCGGCCCCCTATTCAAACAACACTTGAGTGTTTGGTGAGACCATCTGCGTCATCCACAGCCCGGGCTGCACAGCTCGGGTAGATGAGACAAGCCGGTCCCCAAAGGCAAGCCATATCCTGACACGGGAGCTGCACAGCCCCCGAGGAGCAGGGCCTCTGACTTGCCAATCACCTTAAAGGTGCCTGAGTGCTCACCATTCCTATCCTCATCCCCCCAAAATTCCCGCACCATCCGCCAAAGAAGGGAGTCAAGCCTCAGCTTTGGCAACCTACCCCCATCTGAACTGGAAGAATTCCAGCAGGGCCACGCTCAGATCCTGCAGGAAAATGTCATTCCCTGCATCGGAGAGATGAACTCCGTCTGCCCTGTATAAATCCCCTCTGGCAATTAGAATATCTGGGTGTGGGATAGTTACTCCTTGCCGGTCATGAAAGAATAACCTAAATTCCCTAGTAACATTTTAACTGCCCTATTTACACAGTGGGCATTCCAACCTTCACGCCATTGAACTCTAGGGAGCATGTTCGACCACACTATCCAAGTGTCTGGCCACTGGCTCCATATGAACTCGAAATCTAACTTAGCTTGTATAATCAGGGCCTTCCCCTTAGAAGGCCCAAGTCATTCCCACCCAATTGTACACCAACGCCTTGGGCACCACGGGCACATTATCAGATCTGAACAGCAGGTGGAGGAGACCTCCCCAGCACAAGCCGTGCCTCCCCAACCACTGGACGGAGGCTGATGGACTGAGACCCAGCTGTGTGCCGGCATCTGCTCGCGTCAACCTACGGCTGGCCCAGAACACCCATTGTGTTCACTGGTGAGGACCTTCCAGGCGCTGGTCTCCTCCTATGCCCTGCAGAAGACAAATATCTGTTTACCATATACTCCTGAGTGCCCATTTCCAAACATAAGCCTTGAAGGCACCGGGCCGCCATCTCCCTATGGTGCGTATCTTAGCACTGCCCATCCCTATTGCGGCCACAGTAGATGCTGCAGCAATCGTAAATGAATGGATGCCAAATGGTAATTTCCCAAACCCAGTGCCCTCAATGCCTTCTTTGCCACCATCCAGAACTGATATGTAGTTAATGGGGACTTGTTTAAATGACGGGAGAGGAAGCCAGGCGCGCTTCCCCTGAAAGCCAAGTAGCAGTTCAGGACTGCAACGGGGCAGAGCTCCCTAAGTGGGGCTTCTGCCAACGGAATGAATGAGCCCCTGCCTCCTTGAACAGTCTTAGACCTTTGCAGCCCTAGGACTACCTTGTCCTCCAATCTCTGCACATTTCCCCACTGCAGTGCTCTGCCTGCTTGATCTGACTTGGAGCATGCAAGCAATTCCCCAATTCTAAACGCGTCAGAAAAGGCAGTAACAGCCAAGGCATGGAATAACGCCTGTTCAAATACTGAAAGCAGAGGGATACCCATTGTCTTTCAACCAATTAATAAGTTGGGGGGAATAGGCTGACGTGACTCAGGAACAGGCAGGGCCAACCTAGCCCATCCCTCAAGCATCTTTCTTATGCGGAAGCCCTACGTGACGCCAGGCCACCCATATGCCTTTAACATAAATGAGAGTCCAGTCAGCTTACTTCTGATGTTATGAGTGGACAGGCCAGTGCGGTGTAAAACCACACAGAACTCTATCAAGTGCTCTATTGGAATAGGCCAGAGGACTGGAAGATGCCGCCTGGGCCTGAAAACACCGAACTCCCTATCTGCTCTCTCTTAAGCTGCACGTGTGCTGGGAGCCGCTGATCTCATAATGGCTTCCGCCACCTCACCTCTCCAAGACCCCATAGAAAACTGGGCATGGGATCTGGGTGCAACCTGGCTGTGGAATCTGGACATCTTGAACCATTGTGCTAGCAGCCGTAGCTGTTTCTGTCTCACGGACTTATGCTTCTGGCACTGGTTCCTTTGAAGTCATCACTTGCTCCACACATGTTTCAAAATCCCCAACTGGGGCCATAGTTTCTCTCCTAGATCCCCAAGCACACTGGGCCAACTTCAGGAACCTGTATATCTGGCTACATGACCCGGTGTTGCCGACTTCATTATCCAGCCCAGGAATATGGTGGACAAAATAGAGATTGCTTGATGGCTACCAGGACTCATGGCCCTGTCAGTCCCATTCCTGAGGTTCCTTAGAGGACAAAGAAGGAATGACGTGAACAATGGCCAGCTGTCAGGCCAAAATGAACATAGGTTAATAACTTTGGTCCAAAACCCAATCACTACTGCAAAAGGAAAGATCTCTAGGAATAACCAATCTTGACATTGTAGCTTCTATAGTATGCCAACCAGTGCTAATACCCATAAGGAATAAGCATGGCATCTTAATGGATTAAACCTTGGGAACACTTTAAGATGTGCAAAGGGGGATAAGGGATAAGCCTAAAACATGGCTGGCCTTTACATCACTAACTTAGTTCTGGTCCCAATGCTCACTGGTTCTAGGCTAAACAGGTAGCACTAGGGCCCCTTAAGAAGGGCTCTAAACTATCAAAGAATGCCTTCCCTATACAGGTAATTGGCAGAAGGGCCAAGCTACGAATTTACCTATTGACTTTTGGCATTACTCTATGGGCATCCCTACCCTCACACTTCCAGCGCACAGGGAGCAAGTTATCTGGCTATTCAGATATCTCCCAAGTCTGCCCTAGCCTGTAAAGTTGAGGACTTCTGGTCTAGGGACCCTACGGGCACCATAGCTGCAGCGGGGCAGAAACCATTTATAGAGGAGATGCCACTACAGCATGCCTAGCTTGCCACCCCACCAGGATGGAGGCCAACTGACCAAGACCAAACTGTGAGACAACAGTTGCTCTTGTCATTCTCAAGCTGGCTCAGATGCCTTGCTGCCTCAGCAGATTAGGATTCACATGGTCTGTAGTGTCCTTCACCAATCTCCCTTGACTAGGACGGGCCATAAGGCCTAAAACTCCTCTCTTTGGTTCTGAAAAACTAAATTCCCTATCTACTCAGTGGTATGCCATCACGGGTCACATGGCTTGGGTCATTGCTTGTCCCAGATCCCCAGGCACACCAGGCGTAGGATCCTGGTACTGTCTGGCTGCAAGGGCCAACTATGTGAACATGGTTTCACCTGTTTGACAGGTGACGCCAACTTCAGAAACCTGCCCAAATATGACAGGCAAAATGGAGTGTAATTGAGGGCAACCAGGACTTATGGCCCTGACCAGCTCCATCCTGAAGTTCCCCAGGTGACAAGGAGGCAACTACATGAGTCGTAGCAAGCTGGCAGGCCAAGTTAAACAAAGGCTAATTATAATTTTTTGGCCTGAGCCCGATCACTACTGCAAAACGAAACAAATCTCAATATCACTGCTTCCAACCCAGGTGGAGACCTAAATGTTTATATAGCAATAAGGGTGTCTGGCCCCACTAAATGATACTCCTCCTCTTATCCTCACAGCAGCCTTGTAAGATAAGATATGCAAAAAACAAAACAAAACCAGCAACTGGCCCAAAGCCAGGCAGTGAGCTTTATACATAGCAGTGTGGATACTAGAACGTAAATCTCCTGAGTCCCAATCTAATGATCTAACCGCTAACCAAATTGTCTGTTATTTATTATTGGGGGCAGCCTTATACTGAGTGAGACCAATGGTCCACCTGGTCCTTTATAGTTAACACTGGAAGGAGCAGCTCATCATGGCCTCAGTTCCCTGAGGAAGCAGTCCCCAATCAAACATTCTAACCACTATGCCACACTGTCCAGTACTATGTTTTGTTTATTATTGGAAGGCAGCCTTATACTGAGTTAGACCAATGTTCTGCCTAGCCCTTTTATTGTTAAGATTGTTTTGTTGTTAAGACTGAATTGCTAACACTGAAAAAAATAAATAATAATAATAAAAAAAGGCAGTAGCTCATCATGGTCTCAGTCCACCCAAGCTAACATTCCAACCACTACACTCCACTGTCTCTCATTTATTATTGAGAAGCAGCCTTATACTGAGTCAGACCAACATTCCACCCAGCCCTTTTATTGTTAATACTAAAAAGTCAGTGGCTCATCATGGCCTGTCTACCCAATCTAACATTCCAACCACTACACCGCACTGTCCTCATTTATTTATTATTAGGAGGCAGCCTTATACTGAGTCAGATCAATGATCCACACAGCCATTTTACTGTAAATGCTGCAGCTCTCTATAGCCCCAGTCCATGCAGAAATGCCTGGCCTACACCTGCTGACAAGCACAGGCTAGGGTGTCTTTGAGGGAGGTGGGGCTGCTGCAGAGACCCAGCCTCCCAGACCCTAAATGCAGCCCCACTTAAAATGGCTCCTGCCTACCAATATCCCTTTGCTCCACAAAATGGCTGCTAGGCCAACTGAGCCCATGCTGCGGCCTGCCAATCCCCAGGGCTGTTAAAGTGGGGCCTACTGAGTAGAGGCCTGGCTATAGCCCTGGCACTCCAGCAGATTCTGCCTCCCAGCCCCGCACTGGACGTTGAGGGTAAGAAATTGGGAATGATCCAGCCGGATCACGCTTCCCCAAGCTGGCGCCCGCGGGCATCTCAGCAGCTTCTTGAGGGACGGTGGGGGGGAGAAGGCACTCCAAGCATGGCAATCCAACCCACAAGAGGGGAGTGCAAAAGAAAGCCCCCCAGAAGCAATACTACCGCCTAGACCACTCCACCCGACCCCAGAGAAAACAGATGGTTGAGCAGCAGGTAATCCCAGCCATGCCCCTACTCATGAGTAACGAATACTACTGTCGTCTTTGTATGCGGTACCCTCAGCTCCACGGGGAGGGCTAAGGGCAGGCAAGCCACTCTTTCAAAAAAACCATCCCTCCAACTCCAAACCGTTTGGGCAGGAAGCCTCCTAGCCCCAGCAATCCCGATGAGTTTGCACTTGCACCTTGTGGCTGCAAACTGTCTCCTCGCTCCCCGAAGCAAAACAAAAACCTCCGAGTAGAAATAAGCATGCGGCTGTGAGTAAACGCCTCGTGGCCGCATGCTCCGTCCCTGCTCTGTCGCCACCCTCAGTGCAAGAACAGCAGAGGAATTACGAGGAGGGCGACTGAAAGGGTGGAAGCTCCTCCAAGCCTGCCCTCCAATCTCCAAACCCTTAGGGCTGGGAAGCCACCCAGCCCCAGCTCTCCTGAAGAGTGTGCGGTTGCTGACAAGCCTCCTGGCCACACACTATCTCTTTCCAGCAACATCTCCCGTCTCCTGACCAGAAGAAAAAGAGGCCGGATGGCTGCGCAGGGTGAGGCTATATAGGCTTGGCTCCGCCCCCACGCTAGGCTATACGCATGGCAAGCATGCGTATAGTCTTCTTTCGTCTCTTCCTCCCGCCCGCAAAATCCGACCCCTCCCAAGCCATGCTGGCTGGGTGGGGATCGGGCTTCTCACAGCATATGCATTTCTAAATGCATTTCATCCTAAAATACACACTTTGAATTTTTTTTGTACATTATCCAAACTGTGGTCCCCTCTACAAGGATTCGCTTTTGCACCCGGTTAAGCGATTATGCGCACAATCGCTGAAGTGCATTTACGCTTAATACCTCTGCACGAGAGGCGGCGAGAGGTGGCGAAGCGCATTAATGGATTTCCAAAGTGCGGTTTTCAAGTAGTTAATGCGCATAAGCGCATAATCACACAGCCAAAATGCGCTTTAACGGCCGGAGCAAAATAAAACTCGCGATTTAACGCGCATTCGATAATGCGCATAATCGGAGAGATAACACGCCTCTACGCCCCATTTGCGCTCCGCTGGTGTGGAGGTAAATTTTTTAAAGCGCCTTGAAAGAGCTTTAAACCTCTCTTGTAGAGGCAGCCTAATATTGTAAAAACTGGAGAACTGCAAAATCCAAAGGATGATTATGTTCCAATCTGCATATTAGTCCAGGAACAGAACCAGTATCCTCAAGGATCCAATTCCTCCAACATCCCTATGTAAACTCCCGCCTATTCTTCCAAGTGGAAAGTAAATGTGATTAGCAGATAACATTTTATCTTGGTGCAGGAAGGTACAAACAACGGAAATGAACATCAGCTTGAATGACACATCATAATCAAGCTGTCACAGGGGGGTGGAAATGGAATCACAGCTTGATTTGACAATACTGTCTTGTATGAATCTATAACCCTTTACTTTAAGCACACAGGTGCTTACAGCGCAACACTTGCTGTAAGCCCAAAATGAAAATGTGGTATCCCTAATCTCACTGATTTTGTTTGAACACAAGGAATTTCCCTTCAATGTTTGTGGGATGATGCATATAAGTAGCAATGACCATCTAACCCACCCCGAGAAATGTTGCTCATCTTATCAAAACCTTTTTGACTTCCTTTTGAATATCTATGATAATTTGCCTCACCAGGAAATTCCAAATTTGCCCTTCACCTTGTCTGAACGGAGGGGTCATGATGCACAGAACCCTGCTAGGACAATTCACTCATCTCTTCGTTAGGTTTTCACCACATTTTGCACAACGAAAACATTTCAGGAACATTTGGAGCTTCCCTTAAGGGGAAAAATGTGTGATGATTTTTGAGAAGTTAAGCAATTGATAGAACTTTGTTTGAAATATGAGGTTTTTGTTTTTAAACACCCAGTGCCAAATTCAAAGCAATTTGGAAATTCCTAACTTAGGTCAATTGTCCTTCATCATAACCATATCCACATGGCCCCATGGTCTTCTTCACACATTTCTTTTGAATGTCTGAACAGGCCTGTAATATATATGGGTGTATCGATTGACATTCTTTTTGTTTTACCAATGTGCAAGAGCATCAGTAAGGCATTACACACAAATATGAATCTGAATGCAGTTGTACATGAATGTGCTCATGAACATATAGATCTAAGTCAAAATTTCTCAAGCCCACTGGGTGACTTTGGGCCAGTCACAGACTCTCAGCCCAACCTACCTCACAGGGTTGGATAAAATAGAGACGAGGAGGGTTATGTACACTGCTTTGAGTTCCTTAAGGAAGAAAAAAGGTGGGATATAAATGTAACAAATAAGTAAAATAAGCATTCATTTCACCAGAATCTCACAGAATACTGAAGGAACAGAATAGGAGAAATCCTCTCATTCTTAGAAAATGAAATTTAACAGCGAGATCTGCAATGCTGGTCCAAACATACCTTTACTCTATTGCTGATAATGGGTAGGGTCCAAAGTAAATTAGTTACACTTAAGTCCCATTGAAACCAATGGGAAAATTAGTCATGTCTAAATGAAGTCCCAATTTCAATGGAAACTAAGGCTACAATCATGTACATGCTTATCCGGGAGTAGGACTTACTTCTGAATATACCTCCATAAGATTGTGCTGCTAAGTGTAACAAACTTACAATGCACTCCTAGACATGTCTACTCAGAAGTAAGATTCATTGAGTGTAATATGACTGACTCTAAGGTAAGTGCAAATAGGATTGCAGCCTTAGCCCAGATCCAACCCGAGGGAGATCAGCTTTTTCAACCTGGCATCCTCCGGATATTTTAGACTACAACTCCCAGCATTCCTGATCATTGGCCATGTTGGCTCTGATGGGAGTTGAAGTCCCAAAATCTGGAAGGCACCATGCAGGCTGATGAAAGCTATGCAAAACATAGAAATGTGAACTGGCTGTTTATTTTATACTAACTATAGAAAAAATGAAGCCATCTCTATCCTGTAAGGAAGAGGGAAACATAAATATGTAAATTCTTAACAAGTTACAATTTAGTCAGTGATGAATTGAGTGCTTTGTAACAAGTGACAATTCATTATTCATGTAATATAGAAGGGCCATGGCCAGCATCAGGGCACACTCTGCATTCAGTTAACAAATTACAAACACCGCTCTGGGGCATAATTTTGGTGAGAAATTGAATAGGCTCCCTACTTGCTTTGAGTGGAAAAGGTTGGATTCCAGGAAATAAATGTTTAATTTAAATCAATGTACCTACAGCTTTATCCATCTTTAGGAGAATAGCTGGGAGGCAATGAATGCAGGTTATCTGCACTCAGGTAGTTTTGACAGCAATTTTGCGGGATGTAAATGCTTAGATTTTTTTTTTTAAAAAAAAAACCAGAGAGAGCACTTTTTACTAGGGATGTGCACTGGATCGGACCCGATCCACGATCCGAGTCCGGTCCAGTGGGAAATCGGATAAATTATCCGATTTCCGATCCCGCAGCTGGATCGGCCGATCCAATCCGAACCGGTCCGAAAAAGCTCCGAACCGGTTCGGCGGATCGGCGGATCGGCGGGCGCCCACTGGCGCCCACCGCCGCTTCCATTGGCGGGCGCCAGCGGGCACCCGCCGATGAAAGTGGACAGCGGGGGGGGGGAGGAGGGGGGCACTTACCTTCTCGGCCCGGTGGCTCCCGTCCGGCGCCGGCGCCTACTACTACTAGCAGGCTCCGCGGCCTGCTCTAGGGTGGCGCGCCGGGTGATGTCATCACCCGGCGCGCTACTCTAGAGCAGGCCGCGGAGCCTGCTGGTAGTAGTAGGCGCCGGCGCCGGACGGGAGCCACCGGGCCGGGAAGGTAAGGAGGGGGTGCGTGGAGGGGAGGAGGGGGCGCGCGGAGGGGGGAGGGGGGCCCTTACCTTTCCGGCCCGGCGGCTCCCGTCCGGCGCCGGCGCCTACTACTCCCAGCAGGCTCCACGGCCTGCTCTAGGATGGCGCGCCGGGTGATGTCATCACCCGGCGCGCTACTCTAGAGCAGGCCGCGGAGCCTGCTGGAAGTACTAGGCGCTGGCGCCGGACGGGAGCCGCTGGGCCGGAAAGGTAAGGAGGGGGTGCGTGGAGGGGAGGAGGGGGCGCGCGGAGGGGGGAGGGGGGCCCTTACCTTTCCGGCCCGGCGGCTCCCGTCCGGCGCCGGCGCCTACTACTCCCAGCAGGCTCCGCGGCCTGCTCTAGGATGGCGCGCCGGGTGATGTCATCACCCGGCGCGCTACTCTAGAGTAGGCCGCGGAGCCTGCTGGAAGTAGTAGGCGCCGGCGCCGGACGGGAGCCGCCGGGCCGGAAAGGTAAGGAGGGGGTGCGTGGAGGGGAGGAGGGGGCGCGCGGAGGGGGGAGGGGGGAGGGGGGCCCTTACCTTTCCGGCCCGGCGGCTCCCGTCCGGCGCCGGCGCCTACTACTCCCAGCAGGCTCCGCGGCCTGCTCTAGGATGGCGCGCCGGGTGATGTCATCACCCGGCGCGCTACTCTAGAGTAGGCCGCGGAGCCTGCTGGAAGTAGTAGGCGCCGGCGCCGGACGGGAGCCGCCGGGCCGGAAAGGTAAGGAGGGGGTGCGTGGAGGGGAGGAGGGGGCGCGCGGAGGGGGGAGGGGGGCCCTTACCTGCCCGGCCCGGCGGCTCCCGTCCGGCGCCGGCGCCTACTACTACCAGCAGGCTCCGCGGCCTGCTCCAGGGTGGCGCGCCGGGTGATGTCATCACCCGGCGCGCTACTCGAGAGTAGGCCGCGGAGCCCGCTGGTAGTAGCCGCCGGCGCCGGACGGGCCGAGAAGGTAAGTGGCGGGGAAGGGGGCTTACCCCCCCCCCGGAGCCGTCCGCTTCTATCCGCTGGCGCCCGCGGGCGCCAGCGGATGGAAGCGGGCGGCCCCAGGGGGGGTAGGGAGCGCGGGGGAGGGGGGTTACCTGCCGGGGCCGTCCACAGCGGACGGCCCCGGGGGGGGGAGGGAGTTAGGCCCCCCCTTACCCACCCGCCGCCATTTTTTCCTCATAGACTTGCATTGCAATGCAAGTCTATGGGGAAAAAAATGGCGGCCGATCCAAAAATGTACGATTTTGGGTCGGGATCGGACTCGATCCGGTCCGGGGGGCCTCCGATTTTGTCCGAACCGGTCCGGGACAAAATTGGAGGTCCCGATCCGGGTCCCGATCCGATCCGGGGGGTCCGTGCACACCCCTACTTTTTACAATGACTTGTCTTCTCTTGATCAGCAGTTCACTCTTTGTATTTTATATTTATTGTTGTTCCCTGCCTCGATCTGGAGGGAGAGGCGGGTTATAAATCATCATCATCATCATCATCATCATCATCATCATCATCATCATCATTACTATAATTGTATTCCATTCATTACGTTTATGTTCTCTCAGTGTGAAGCAGGGGCAATGCAAAGGCCTCGGACTGGGTCACCTGAGCAGACACTCAGGGATCATTCATAGCAGACTTTTCCTATTTGTGCAAAGTTAACCTGCTGGTGAGAAATTGACGGTAGACTCTACAGATGGGAGAACTTAGGGTGACCTGATAAAATCCAGGTCAGGGCTCATGTAACTTTAACAATTGTAGAGAAAAGGGAATTTCAGCCAGTCTCATTTGTATGCAATTAGTTCCTGGTGAAATCCCCTCTTCATCACAACAGTTAAAGTTGCAGGCACTATACTAGAGTGACCATATACAAAAGAAGGCAGGGCCCCTGCAACTTTAACTGTTGTGATGAAGAGGGGATTTCACCAGGAACTAATTGCAAACAAATGACCCTGGCTGAAATTCCCTTTGCTCTACAACTGTTAAAGTTACATGAGCCCTGACCTGGATTTTATCTGGTCACCCTAGGAGAACTCTCTTCGCTCCATTTTTCATGGCAGGTCAATGACCCCCTGCTGCTGACCACCCCTGCTTGCCGACGAGGCCAATGGGGCCACCTGCTGCCTTCGCAAGCCATTGCCATTTTGCAGGAAATGGCTGCATGGCTTATTTTGGGAAGGGAATGTTGCATAAAGGGACCCTTTACACAACTTCCTTTATGGGAAGAGCCTAAACTGCCATGTCGCACAAAATTGTGGTTGCCACTGGGGTCCCTGTTGCCTTGCGCCAACGGGACCTCTGCCTTCCCCCACTGTCAAGCCCTTGCGGTTTCTGTCCTTTCAAGGAAGGAAACCATGAGGGCTTGATAGCCGGTGGGGACAGCATGGGACCTTGGCTGGGGTGGCATGGGACTCTTGCCCCCATCAGCTGTCAAAACTTCATGGTTAAGGGCTTCACAGTCAGTGGGGGAAGGAGCCCCTTTGGTGTGCAGTGACAGGGAGTCCTGCGGTGGCTGCAGTTTGCACAAAATTGTGTTATCACCTCTTCCTGGTAGGGAACTTTGCATAAAAGGGTCCTTTATGCAACATTCCCTTACCAGAAGATGCCAAGCCAGTATTTTGCGCAAAATGGTGGCTCATAGCAAGGATTCCAGGACCCAGTCAAGCAGTTGTGACATCTCTAGTAGAATCTTTCTCGCTGGCAATCTTCTTCTCAAGGAAGTGAGAGTGCCTACAATTGAGTAATGGGAACAGGTACCTCCTGACACCATAGAGCAGGGGTGCAGAACCTCCAGCCCATGAGCCTAATCCAGCTTGCGCCCCAATGCTTTAGTTCCACAAGCCTCACCTCCTCCACAAGACCTGCATCTTCCAGGATTGTGGGTGGTGGGAAAAGGAATCCCTGCTGTTATCTCCAATCACAGATAAGAGATAACACTGGGGATCCCCTGTGCAGCCAGGGTTGCCCCACATACAGAGAAGTCAAGCCAGTTGAGTCCCTGGGTGTAGCTGTGCACCTGTATATGGCTTTTATGCCCACATTTCTCTCCTTTGTCCAGAATTGTGTGGTAGCACACATGCTGAAATTCTGCCTGAGATCCCTCAGGTCACCACAAGGTCAAGTCTAAACTTGAGTCTTGAGAAGCGTCCTCTTGCATGGTACTCTTCCATATACAATTATGTGTGTCTCAATGTCATTGTCCAATGGTGTACTATATGGGAGCACATTACTAGGGATCATCTGTAGAAATATGATAGAGACATGTGTGGTGGCAAGGACCACAGACAGAAAACAAAGAAGCCACTGAAAGTGCATAAAAGCCCATACTTAGAAAATAGAGTTTCTAAATAATCACTTGCTCTTTGTGATTCTTTCAGCAGATGGAAACACACACACTCTCCTCAGATTAATTCAAGGTGTTTATCATTTCTAAGTGGAGAGTTACAAAAATCCCCCCTTTCAGAATTTTGTAGAAATTGGAGTGTCTTGGGTGACATGTGTTCTAAAAGCCAATTTTCTAAGTTATCTGTTAGTAACTTTACATTTATAAATTTCCGGAAATGGCGTATCAAAAATAAAAAAGACGCGTGGGATAAACTAATGCACACACTCACTCTAAATTTGGGGGCCCATTATGTTGTGTGCAACATTAGATATACGGCAATACAGAACCCCCATTTTCTGTAAAAATGGTGGCTCTCATAGAGGATGGGCGGATGCCAGGTTTGAGTGGATGCCTCAGCTAATTCCCAGCTGGTCGCATGGCTCAGTGGGCAGAGGGAGCTGCTCACCAGGTTTGGGCCTCACACCTGGAAAACAGCAAAATCTGACCCATTTCAGATCATCCAACCCAAAGAGGGCTGAGGCAGGTCAACGCTGATTCAGAACCCCTGAATTGGCGTCAAAAGCGGGTTGAGAGGGGTCCATGCACAGCCCCCAAATTTAGAGTGAGCGTGTACATCAGTTAATCCCGTGTGTCTTTTTATACATGATATGCTGAAGAGAATATCCGTATTCCAGTTGAATGGTATAGAAATCTTGTAAATCAATAAATAAAGTAGGAGAATTTGACGATGAATCTTTGTCAAAAGATTCAAGGTACAAGGTTGAAGACTACATGACAGAATATCCCAGCCAGTAAAAGCAGAGGAACTGGTAGAGGGGAAAGTTTACTATTGGATGGACCCATAGCTCACAGATAGGGATGAAGGAGAAAGTCAATTGGTTTGGAGTGTAATACTTCCTGAACTACTATATGCACCGGAACTTGATTATCTTTCTGTTTTCACACGTCTCTGAATTTTGTGATGCATACAGAATGGGTACATTAGGAGAAAATGTAGTGTTTTTTTTTTTAAAAAAAAACATAATGGGGGAAAATGCTAGAAATGTGTATGTCAGGAACAATTTGTCCAAAAGCATGTACAAATTTCTCTGTTTATGAAAATGACCATGAAACTGCACTTTTTTTTGTGCATACGAAAATGAGCATGGAAATGTGTACGGATTTACAAAAAAGCATCTGTAAACTGATGTGGAGACAGGATGGGAAGAACATGTATTTGAAAAAAATGCAAATATTGCATCATAATAATAATAATAATAATAATAATAATAATAATATTTATAACCCGCCTCTTCCTCCGGATCGAGGCGGGGAACAACAACAATATAAAACACAAGAATCACAAACAGTTAAAATTTTAAAAACAAGAAAAATACATCCCTTCCCTGCTCAGCTGTAGAGCAAATGCAGGACTCGGGTGCAATCATCAAGTTCAATGTTCTCTAAGGTCACTGAGTTGGATAAGACCTTTATCTTGGAAAGCTTCTGTCAGAACAGGCAGTATTGGGTTTGATGAACAGTTAAAGGCAGCTTCATATAAGGAAGTTCTATCATCTTGTCGACATGTATCCATACTTAATCAAACAGTTCCACTAAGGATCATCTATGAAAACTAAAAACTGTTACAAACACTGAATTGTTTACCATTTAGTAGTAAGGGTAGTTCAAAAGTGAGAAAGAAGGGAACAAGGCAGGGGGCAGGAGAAAAGAGATTTCATTTGTTGTTTTTCTGGGGGGGGGGGAATGCTTTGGCCGAATATTGATTTGAAGTTGTAACAAAATTAAAGTGAGCGAATGCTATGAGACAAGAAAGGGCCTTGTATGTCACACCTTATTCCTTTTGAGGTTTCTTTTGGAAATGGTTAAATGGTTTGTCAGGCGGTAGGAGCCAAGTCCCTGTCAGAGCAAGTTCGCCTAATTTAAAAGTATTGATTACGTTTATTGCTTTCAGCGTTCTGGGAAAGTGGAAGCCCTTCTGTTTAAGGGAGTGGATTTTAGGCCTCCATCTGTAGTATTCTGAAGTTGGGGGATGCTAGAGAGGCTGACACAAATGTGAATTACAATTTGACATATTGCAGCCTTGGTAAAGAGCTGTTTCCTCACTTTGCCGGGAAGCGTGACATGACAACAAATAATGGAAATGAACCCTGAAAGTTTTCTCCCACCCATCCACTTAATGTAGTGTTTAACCCTTTGTCAAAGACAACACATGTCCAAAAGTTTACATTGAGTGTTCATGTGATTTAAAGCCCCTGGAATGCATAAGGCTGAGGCAAGTCTTGGTTTGCCAGAAATTATATACTTGACAGGAAGCTTCATACAATCTTGACTACCTCTGTGATATGTATCACATTTTTTGTGTACATTTAAAACAAAATAGGTGTGTACTATATTAGGTGTGATTTCTATTTCACTTTTTCCTGCATTCAATATCTATCATCTATCTATCTATCTATCATCTATCTATCTATCTATCTATCTATCTATCATCTATCTAATGTTCTTTCCCTCCCAGAATGAAAAACATAGTGAAGTTTGGTAAATTCTGATCCAAACTGAACGGAAATGAAATTCTCACCCGTCTAAATAGGCCAGATCCAACAGATACAGCATTTGCAGGCAGATGGAGGGAGGGAGGAAATAACGAGATGACACAACATTGGGGTTTTAAACAAGGCCACATTTATTGATAGCTATGCAGAAGGGAGAAAAGTGGGCATCTTCAGATCTGTACAGCCAACGCCGTGATAGTATAGGTCGAGCCATTCTCAACCGAAGGGTGGCGCCATGACCGCGCCAACCCCCAGCCTTCCCTCTTGGGTAGGGAGACCTCCCGGTGTCACTCCCCCTCCATCCGCATGGATCGGAGTGAGTGAGAAAGGTTGGCCTCAAAGGTAACCCTTATCTCAACACCTGGGCCGCATGGCTCGCAGCTGTTGAGCCTCAGGTATTACCAATCACCGCCTGGTGCCTTAGAATGCTCACTGACCCTATCCTTTGAAGATGTCCACGCCTAACTGCCACAGGGAGACCTATTGGCCTCCCCCTCAATCTATGACAGATGGCCTCCCGCAAACCCTTCTGTAAATCTATCAAGAATATATCATTTCCAAGGTCCGAGAGGTGGACCCCATCATTCCGATATAGCTCCCTCCACATTGTATCGATGGCTGGGTGCAAGACAGTTCCTGCTATATTTTTCCAGTCACCTTCTTACGAGAACGATCCAGAGCCCTGAAATCGCTGACGTCCCTCCACCAGGCAATGGGAATCAAGCAGGACCAGATGATTAAAATCCCAGGCCAACGCTGTCTAATTTGTTGAAAATCAGCTAAGGCACAGACTATCAATTCCTTGCCTGTTATACGACCTAAGTCGTTACGCCCAAGATGAACCAACAACACCTGAAGTGAAACATTAGGTGTGTAACGCCGAAATAAGGTAGGGAGAAGATGCTCCCACCTCATGCCACGCTTGCCCAACCATTCGATGTTGGCAGCTCCGCTCATTCCCAGCTGTGTTCCAATGCTCAGTTGGGATGCTCGCTTTGCAGCCCAAAAGACATAACTATGTCCGCAGATAAGGACATTCAAGGGTGTATGACCGATCCGCAGATCTAAAAGTAAACACAGCTGAATTAGCTCCAACAACGTGGTGCAAAATCCTAATATAGTTGGCGCACATATGTTTTGAATGCATGTGACTGCCATCGCCCCACCGCCTGAATGCAGTCTTGTGAAAATCCGATAGCCGCTGCGGTGGATGCAGCCCCAATTCGAAATGAATGGGTACCGAATTGGTACTCATCAAGCCCAAGAGCCCTCAAGGCTCATTTGGTAATGGCCCAAAACTGGAACTTGGTCAAAGGGGAATGATCCTGATGGCAAAACAGAGCTCCAGGGCTCCGTCCCCTCAAGGCTATGAATGCACTCAAAGCCTGTACAGGGCATAAATCGCTCCGAGTAGACGGAGACAAAACCACTATCTGACCTTTCCGTCGCTGATCAGTCTTAGACTTCCTTAAAGTTAATGGAATTTGTTGCCCTGCAAACTGCAAATCCTGCATTCGCAGTGCCCTTCCAGAACTGTCCGCCTTGGATGCCACAACTAACTCAGAGATTCAAAAACCTCCAAGAAAGCAGTTAATGCCGCTGCTGCATGAAATAGAGCAGCACAAAGAAGGCCATAAAGGCCGGAGCCCCACCAAAATCTCAGGGGATAGAGGGTGCCTTGAATCTGGTGCCAGGGGTGAAGACCTAGCCCAACCTTGTATAGCTCTTTGAACTCTAAAATTGCTCGTGTTGTCGGAAACACCACAGAGTTTAGAACAAAAGGCTAAAGCAGCCAGCTTACCTCTAATTGTCCTAGCTGCCAACCCCCTTCTATGCCCTGAAACGCAGAACTGTAATATATGGTTGACTGGTATGGGTCAATTTTGCGGCAGCTGCATTAGCAATCTAAAGGCATAAAACTCCCTACTTGCCTTCCGGTAAGATGTTCTGGTTCTGGGGGCTATGGATTGCCAAACTGCAGTTTCTATGTCAGTCCGCCAATCTCTCACAAGGTCTTTGGCATGACCTCCGGGCTCTGCCTTGCCCAAGGAGCCAGCTCCTGGAACCTTCTGACCTGCTGACACGATAAAGCATCGGCAATGGTATTATCCAACCCTGGAACATGATGGGCTCGGAACAGAATGTTATGCCGAAGACAATGTAAAGTGAAGGCCCTTAACAACCCAGTGACTCTTAAGATTATGGGACGAAAGTGTGTTGATCACATGGACTGTGGCCTGGTTGTCGCACCAGAAATGTACTACTGCGTTAGCCAATTCTTCCATCCACAGAAGCACTGCCACATATATCGGGAAGAATTCAGGGAAGGTAAGATCCCTGCATATGCCAGATGCTTGCCATTCCTGAGGCCAAGGCTGGGCACACCAACGGTCCTGCCATATTATCCCAAAACCAAGAGCCCCAGAAGCATCCGAGTGAATTTGGAACTCGGCATGCAAGAGCAATTCCTTGCGCCAGAATGCAACACCATTAAAATCCTCGAGGAAAGCAAGCCAGATCCTAAAATCTTCTTGCATGGGATGAGTAATCCTAACCCGGTGATGTGGCAGGAAAACTCCTCGCATGGCATTGCAAAGGTGGCGCAGGAAGGCCCGACCTGGAGCAAAAGCCCTACATGCAAAATTCAGGTGCCCCATAAGCTCTTGCAGCTGAAGCAAGGTGACCTTTCTCCTACCTAAAACTAAGAGTAACCATTCTTTCAAAGCTGTAAGCTTGTCCATTGGCAACCTACAGCACTGATTAACTGAATCTAACTCTATACCTAAGTATTTTATAACTGTAACTGGGCCTTCAGTCTTTTCATGTGCTAATGGGACCCCCAGTTCCTGCACGAGGGCACGGAATTCTTCCATTAAGTACGCACAATGCACAGACTCAGCTGGCCCTGAGAATAAAAAATCATCGAGATAGTGGGTGGAGTCCTTTGCACCCATGCGATATTGCACCGCCCATTCCAGGAAGGAACTAAATCTCTCAAACATAGCGCAAGAAATCGAGCAGCACATTGGCAGAGCTTTGTCAACATGAAACTGACCTTGAAACTTGAATTCTAATAGATCAAAATCAGCGGGGTTAATGGGCAATAAGCAAAATGCGGATTTAATGTCGCATTTACCCATGAGCGCTCCAGAACCATTCTTCTGCACCATTTGGACCACCGCATCAAATGATGCATACCGGACCAAACATAAGTGCTCCGGTATTGCATCATTGACTGATTTGCCTTTGGGAGAGGACAAATCGTGGATAAGCCTAAACTCCCCTGGTGTCTTCTTTGGTACTATGCCCAACGGAGAAACACGCAAATTAGGAATAGGCGGGACTGCAAATGGTCCAACCGCCCTACCTGCTTCTACTTTCTTATCTATCTTATCTCACACCAATTGTTCCATAAGAGCAACTGATTTCTGATTCCTAGCCGAAGAAGGCACCCTTGGGCCCTCGTACGGAATACGAAAACCCTCCAAAAACCCTTTCTTCAAATATTCAGCATCCTTTTTACATGGATACTGACTTAGAATCCAAATAAGCGGATCAATTTTGATTGGGCTGCGGCCCTTTGGCAGGTGGCTGTTGCCCACCTGGTTTTCTACCCCCTTGGCTATCCCTACCAAAATATCTTCCACCTTTTGTTTTGAAACAATTTGTAGCTGGGTGTGGTCCATTGCATATGGGACATTCATGCCTGTATTTGCATTGCGGGCGTGCATATGTCCCCCTAGAACTAAATTCCCAACAGGGCAAGCGGCGTTGAACCCCTTGCCCCACACTCCCTTTAGTTGAGGGGGTGGGCTGCACTTTGGTCATTATATGGCTGCTATCTGACCTCTCACCGAATCCCGGCCTAGCTGGCGTCATAAATTGAAGCCATAGGTCATGATCCTTCATATCCCATCTCAACGAGTGATCGAAAGCCGATCACATACGAAATGATTCATCGTACGCTAACCAGGCACCCCCTTCGTACTCTGTATATGCTCTGTAGATCATATCCAGGTACTTAGTTAAGATGTAGCCCCTCTCTGGGAATTGCTGCTGCACAATGCCCATATAAATTAAGAAAACCGGAAGCCAATTAGCCCAGGTTCTGGTGACCTTTTTCTCCTTATTTCGCTCATAATCCTTGTCCCTGGTCTTTTCCTTTTCCTTGCTCTCCGATTCCCGGAAAAGCAAAGAAAACACATCTACAAATTCACTCTGCAGGATTTTCTCCCTTGTAGCAGGTAGTAGATGAAAACCTAAAGGAGTCACAGTACTCCCTGTTGCGATAGCGTTCTGATCTACACCCACATACGGGTCCCTACTGTTCGTTGATCCTGCAGTGACTCCAGTATTAATAATGCCGGCCGGGCCCTGCCAAACTGATGGGCATGCTATAGCCACACCAGAGGATTGTGGGGCTACAACAGTGGCTGGCTGAGCAGGGAGGAGACCGGTCACCGCTGCCGTATTAGTTGTCTCCTGAACAGGCCCTACTACCTGTGGTTGAGGAGGTGGCAATACATTATATGTCCCTGCGGCTGCAGGGGATGCTAACTCCCGAGCAACAGTCTGTCTGCCCGGCTCCTGAGCCTTATCCCCTCCTGTGTTAGAGCTGGATAATACTGTATTGCCCATTGTGCTAGACAAGGTAACCTGACTGGATGGAATTCCAGAAGGTGATGGTTGCATTGTCCCTCCCCCATGAGAGAAACCGCTTGAGCTTGGCGCTGCAGGCCAGCCTGGACCCGACCACCATGGAAACCAATTCCAAGGGTTTGGCACCCTCCATGCTTGTAACGGGATGGAATGTGTGTTGGCAATAGTCTCACCTTGCAGCTGCATTGATGGTTGACCCGGTTGCATTGGAACCACAGCCGAGACTGACGTCGCTGCAGTCTGAGAAGTCGGAACGGGACCAGCTGGGCTAACATCCTGGCTCGACTGTTGCATGTCAGTCACAGGTGCTTGATTCTCATGAGTTGATGAAGCCTATCGCCTCCAACCTAGCTGAAACTGATGACCATAAATTATCATGTTTTTGTTTTGTAGTGAAAGGATGTTGTTTTGACTTAGCTGGCTCTGTATCCGGTGGATTGGGTGGCACAATTCCCCTGTCCTTCTCAACAGCCTGTAATCTTGCTAAAATGGCTGCTATCTCAGGGCTGTCCTCTTCCTCCGAGGAGGACTCCGTTCTAGCCCTCGGGCATTTTGCTGGGGTGCTTGGTGTCCGGCCTTTTCCCTTTCTTCCTCCAATCCCTTTTTTGGGTGGCATTATGAAATTTGAACCAAGCAATTGGAAAGAACACCCCACAGGGACCTAAAATTGCATGCCCAGAAGGCTAAAATGGAATAGGGGTCGTGCAGAGCGAATAATCCCCTGCTGTGGCGGAGGGGGGAATCCCTCTTCGCCCTCCTCCCCCAAAGCCTACAGCGCTGGGTTCCACACGCCCCCGCAGTTATCAGTCACACAAATCAGCACACCGGCCTAGGGTAAAGATAGGGGGGTTCCTCGCCTCACTCTCCCCCTGAGAAGAAAGCCGGGTCTCCACCCTCCCCCAGGGACATATTTATGGGAAGAACCATTCGGTCCTTCCTCCAAACCTTTGGCCAAATGGCCGCAAACACTGCACCAAATGGCGGCAACCAAGCAAACACTGCTTGGTTGCCGCCGCTCGAAGAGAAAGCTGCCGCTGCTGGGCATTCTGCTCTGCTGGTGGGGGGGAACGCACCACCCGTGAAGCCCGAGCAGGGCTTCATGCTGCAGCACCTAGAGGCACCGGAATTGCGGCTGCATCCTTCCCCGCCACGCCTCTCTGCTCCCAGGCCCGGCACTAGAAAGCACCACGCTCGTCAGAGGAGCCTGCTGCCGTCGCCGCCACCACCACCAAGGATGCCGCCTCACTGCTACGCCACGTGGGCTTCCCCTAGCGCAAGTGCTGCGCTCCTAAGCAAACCAAGCCACGCCGAGAAGAGGAGGAGAGGTAGGGCTACAGGCTTTCAATAGGCTCTCCAGCCCCCCTCCCCTCCATGACCTGATGAAAGGCCAGCCAATTGCAGGCCTACACACCTCATCCTCCACCCCCACCCTCAACAGCCACCACCGCCCAAGCTGCGCTGGGCGTGTGTGTTGGTCCTTTCCCAGTATCATGAAGAACATGTTTATTCTCCCTGTCATATATGCATGAAAAATGTGAAGTCGGTCAGAAAAAAAGACCTGGTGTCCCTAATTCAACACTAAGATGGTTGAATACACAGAGATTCAATCCATAATTTTAAGATCTAAGCAATCACATCCCTGGGTTTGGATTGATGGATCTGTCACTTTTAGCTTCTCCCACGTTCATTTAAAATACATATATTTTAAAAAATCTCAAGTTCTTGTTCTGAATATGGAGAGCTTTATGAATGTTGATAAATTCTTATCAAAGTCAAAATGAAATTCTCACCCATTCCTAGTGTGTACACCTAAAAAAAAGTAATGTGCAAAGCAGCTCATAGTCATCACGTGATATTATATTTATTTGTTTATTTATTTATTACAAACATTTAACATTCCTGTTCTTCAGTACAGTCTCTTCCAGATGGGACACATATAGGAAATTTACTCGGCCTCTGCAATTGTATTGCACAGGTTCTGCACTGGACATTATAAATAAGCATTGACAGGTGACTCAAGGAAGACCCCTAAGCTGTGAACTTTGTTGTTCAGTGAGAGTGCAACTTGGTCCAAGACCTCCATCTAGACTGGCTGACTTTCCCCCACCATGATACATTTGTCTTGTTTGCCCACCCTCATCCATCTTCCAAACAGCATCGGTTCAAGAGTTCCACATCCTCCCTGGGATAAGCAGCTGGAAACAAGAGGCTGCATGTCATCATTGACATATTGGTGACATGACATATTGGTGACACCCCAGCCCAAACCCTTACATGGCTTCTCCCAGTAGCTTCATGTAGATGTTAAAAAGCATGGGAGATAGAACAGAACTGTGAGGGAACTTGTAAGTCAAAGGCCACAAACTTAAATATAAATTATCCAGGAAAGATTGGAGCCAATGTAACAACCTGCCTCCCGAGCGTGATCTGGCCAGGTGTCCCAGAAAAATACTAAGGTCAATGATATCACGTAAAAAGTCCAGGAGAATCAATAGGTTTTTTGTTTTTCACATCCATTACCCAGCATAAGTCATTCACCAGGGTAACCAAGGCCAAGTCTACACCATGCATATATCCCAGGGTCGTCTCTAGGTCGTCCCTGTGCATCCAAATGATGCACAGGGGATGCCAGGATCATGCAGAGACAACCAGAGACTTTTCCCTGGGTAACTGCACTGTGGTTTCCCCAGTTTTTCCCATGGTCCCGGGACAACCCTGAGGACCATGGGTGGTGTGGCATGGGCTCCCTCCCTAAAAGTAGAGGGCCTCAGCAAACAGGCACAGAGCTGTGCAGGGGGGCTCCGTGCCCATCGGGTGTGGGGGGCGGCAGTTTCACCAGCCCCAGGATGGCTGCTGGCGCTTTTCGCCACTGAGTTTTTCTTTTCTTTTTTTTCTTTTTTTTTAACTCACTTTTTTTTTTTTTTTTTTGCAGGATAGGGGCTGTGCAATTGTACAAATGGCTCCTGCTTCAAAAAAAGAAAAAGGAAATAAAAAACCACGCCGAGGCAGAACGTCCCTCCTGACTTCCGGGACATCACACTGCTGTGTGCACACTGGACGATGATCCAAGAAGTGGGAAAGCCCAGAATCTCCCCCCTCCCCCCAAACCTGGAAAGCCGATAGGTGAAGATGAGACCCAAGTCTGTTTCCATCCCAAATCTAGGGATTTGTGAATCAGCAAAACTCAAACTCGCCAAATTTCTCCAAATTCCGTCTCAAAGCTCTTTCTAACTTCTGTCCAGATCAGAGTACAAGCTCTGTTTTTTTCACTGGGCCATTTTGAGCATGCTGCTTCTGCACACAGCAGGAGGTAGTGGCAAGTTCCATTTTTTTTTAAAAAAAAAATCAGATTAAAAGGGGTCTATTTTGCTATAGAAAAATGAATGGAAGAAGCAGGAGGTGCATGGGAGGTGGATGATGTTGTCTAAAGGAAGCACACGCATTGGTAAGTGGGCAATAGTGAGCGTGTGATAAAACACTCCTCTGATGAACCTCTGTGTTCAGTCTGGAAGGTGAGAAATGGGTAAGTCCTGATCGAAAATGAACTGAAACAAATTTCTCATACATCCCTAACCATCCCAGGCCTGAAACTGGATTGGAATGGAAAGAATCAGTATCCTTCAAAGCCAAATGGAATGACCATTAGGAACAACCCTTAACATATGGGTAATGCCATAGAGGATATTTCTATCACTCAATTTATACTGCACAATAAGATGAGCATGAAGCACCATTTCAAGAACAAGATACAAGGTGGAGGCACTTTTGTTATTTACCCAATGTGGACTGCACAACCAGTCCCCCCCCCCCCCATCAGTCATGTAACTGGTGTGGAATCTGGGTGGGTAACATGGCACATAACATGAAAGTGCCTGTAGAGATGTATTATTAGGTTGGATTAGATTAGAAGAGAATTTAATTTATATACAACTTTTTGTGAAACAATTGCACTAAAAGCAGCACACACACACCATCTAGTTTAGAAACGATAATAACAGCATATCTATAAACATTTTAGTTCTAATCAATATAATCAAAAACAAACTTCAACACTATATAAAAGCACTTACAATACAATAAGCAGTGCATCAAATACAGAAGCAGGTATTATAACTGAAAGCACAGATACAGACTGCAGCTAAATAGCAAAAGTGATGTTACCTCATCCTCCTGGAAATTTACATACACTGTACCATCTGCACACAAGGGACCCTATCCCCAACAACTCCAACAAAAGTATAAGAAAGGCATGCAAACCCCAAAGGCCAAGCCCACTGCCCCATCATGACTTGTCCCAACGTGATTAGCTCATGCCCTCACCATGAAAACATCAGCCCCCTCTCCCTTTTGTCCTACTGGCAGAGAGATGAAACCAAACATAATACCCACTTCTGGAGGGGACCCATACTTTCACCATCAACCATATACTGCTTTGGGGGATTGAAAGAAGGGAATGGGGCTGATCCTCACCTTGTCACAATTTTGGAGGTAATCCATCCCTCAATTGAAATGTCTCCTTGGAAGATGTGATATCAAAGGGAGGGCTGCCTGCCAGTTGATGATTTCCAGGCTCTCCAGTTGACTCGTATGAAGTCACAACTAATAGACACCCAGGAGCTGGTTTTAAATCAAGAATCCTCTCCCAGGCTTCCTGATGTACTTTCTACCATACTCCTACTGTAGACATAATGTTGTCCTTTTCACTTTCCCACTCCAACACAAGCAGGGTGTTGTATGGCAACTCTGGGTTGGGTGGGTAAAACTAGCAATGGGCGAGATTCAACCTCTGTCTTAGGCTGGGTCAGAAGTGCTTGTTCCTTATACTTGGGCCAGATGTACACCAAGCACGGTATAACATTATGAAAGCAGCTTGAAAACAGTATATGGAATTTGTCATGGGCCCCAACAGTTGTAGTGAACTTCAATACCATTATAAAGCAGTAGTGATTTATTTATTTATTTATTTATTTATTTATTTATTTATTTATTTATTACATTTATATACCGCCCCATAATCGAAGCTCTCTGGGCGGTTTACAAAAATTAAAACTTTGGATATTAAAAATCAATATACAAAATTTAAAACCATAAAACCGTAAAAACACTGTACATTTAAAACAGCTGTGAACTCTCAGCCAGGCCTAAATGTAGTTCCTGGGTCAATTAAAAACTCAGGAGATGCTGTTAAATGCCTGGGAGAAGAGGAAAGTCTTGACCTGGCATCAAAATATATAACCATGTTGGCGCCAGGCGAGCCTCGTCGATGAGATCATTCCAGAGTTGGGGGGGCCACCACTGAGAAGGCTCTCTCCACCAGGAATTTCTGACACTCTCTAAATAGCTTTGACCTTCCATGATGAGGATGCAAGGTTGAACACCTTGAAGGTAGTGCATTGTTACACTTTTGGAGGCAGACAAAAACATTTTTCATTCTGGCAGGCCTTTGGGAATACTCTGGTCCTCTGTTTTCATATAGGATTTTTTATTTGTGATTTGTTTTTAATATTATAGGGGTTTAATTCTATTTTAACTTTTGAAAATTGATATTTACATGTTTTAATTATATATGTTTTGTAAACCGTCTTAAGTCTCAGTATTGGGAAAAGGCAGGATAATAATAATAATAATAATAATAATAATAATAATAATAATAATATAAACCCGCTAGCCGAAACGAAATTCCACTGCAGCTCTCAAGCAGTTGTGGACTACCCAGAGACATCTGGATGGCCAATGTTTGGAAACAGAATGCTGGAACAGATGTTTGTGCAAAAGGTTGGCAAAGAGTGAGTAGTGTTCTGTAATTACAGCCATGTTTCACGGAGGCCATATCTACACCATGCAGTTATCCTGAGGTCATCTCCAGGTTGTCCTTGGGCATCCAAATGATGCCCAGGGGATCCCTGGGTCAACTGGGAATGACCAGAGACTTTCCCCAGGATGACTGAAACCAGGGATGTCCCAGTTCTTCTGCGTTCCCGGGACAACCCCAAGGACAGCAGCTGGTGTGGTGCGGGCTCCCGGGTCCTCAAACGGGCATGGAGTTGCACAGGGTGGATCTGTGTTCATGGGCCCCCCAGCAATTTTGCCATCCCTGGGATGACAGGAGGGTTTGGGCACAGAGTTTGGCAGTGGGGTTACTTACTTTTTTGCCACGCGACCAGCCCCTCTTAAAAAAAAAAAAAAAAGTGGCACCCACAACGTCCCTCTTCCCTTCTGGGATGTTGCACAGCTGTATAAATGCTCGGGGAGGATCATGGAAGCAGGTTAGTCCACAATCCTCCCCCTCCTTCTCGCTACACCCTTAGGTGTAGATGAGCCCTTACAACACAGTTAGAAGCAAATGATCTCTTTCCTGTTCTGAAAGAGATCATTTCAGAGTAAGGTTCCCCAAATAATTTATGTTAATGAAATGTGTTTCTCTCTCTCTGTGTGTGTGTGTGTGTGAGTGAGATATCCTGAAGAATATATTATTCTGGCCTCAAAATATCTTTGACGATTTTCACTGTGAAAAACTTGCCGTTCAGAGCCAGCTTAAGGTTTTGCCTCCCTTCTTACAAATTCCATTTTTTGATGTTGCCCTCCCTTTTTCCTGCAACTGCAAAATGCATGACCCTACAGATGAACCTTCACGCTAGGAATGTTAAGGAAAGTTAAAAGAACTAGCAAGATGTTTTTGTGGGTGGGAGTTATTGCACATCTCTCATCTTCACACACTAAGGGAGAAGGGATACTCTATCCCAGGGAATTGTGGACGATTGCAATATCTGACTTGGAGGGCTGCTTCAAATGGTTAAAACCTCCTATGTGGAACAAAAAAAAAATGCTACGGAGGAAAGGACATACAGCTTATGCTTTTGCAGTAGTGTGAAGGCGGCTCCATCAGGAAGGATAGATGGTGGCAGAAACTAGTATCTTAATGGCTGTAGGAAGACTTTTAAAAAGTATGTGAATTGCCAAAATTGTGTACCCATTTTGCTTGAATGTAGAGATGGAGTGTTTACATTGGCCTTTCCCAACCTGATGTCCTCCAGAAGTGGTATACCACCACTCCCATCCTTGGGATGATGGGAGTTGTGATACAACACAGATTAGGGAGGATGGTTTACATGATGGGAACCCACAGCCATTTGGTGAAAAGGGTGTGTGTGTGTGAGAGAGAGAGAGAGAGAGAGAAAGAGAGAGAGAGAGACTGGCCCTTTCTACACCATAGGGGTGTAGACGGAGGGAGGGAGGGCAATCCCGGAAGTACCTAATACACACCACTGGCGCACAGGGACCAGTCGTGGGCCATCCCAGGCAAAAAGCCTGGTGTGGAAAGGGCCATTATATATAGGCTGACCATATGAAAAGGAGGACAGGGCTCATGTAACTTTAACAGTTGTAGAGAAAAGGGAATTTCAGCCAGTGTCATTTGTATGCAATTAGTTCCTGGTGAAATTCCTTCTTCATCATAACCATTAAATTTGCAGGCACTAGACTAGAGTGACCATACACAAAAGAAGGCAGGGCCCCTGCAACTTTAACTATTGTGATGAAGAGGGAATTTCACCAGGAACTAATTGCATACAAATGACACTGGCTGAAATTCCCTTTTCTCTACAACTGTTAAAGTTACATGAGCCCTGTCCTCCTGTTCATATGGTCAGTCGAATTATATATGATGTTCTAAAGCACAGTTATGGCCAAGAAATTTCACTGCCTGAAGGAGAGCCCAAATGACTCCTATTCCTGTTAGACTTCACTGAGCTCGCGATTCATAAAGTCTGCAAGCTAGGCCATTTTTTTCCCCTTTACAAAAGCAAGATGCTTTGGTTTGTGCATTCATACAAAAATAGACACTTCCAGGGCTCTTGCTCGAAGAGCAACTTTAACTGCAGTGTCAAAGGCATACTGAGGTTCAAAGGCACTGCTGGGAACACAAGAACAAAATAAAAACGTTAGGTTTTAAAACCTTTTGATTCTCTCCAACGGTCTGTCCCATTTGTTCCACCTGACCCCCACTACAACACAAAGGCCACATTCAAAGGTAGCAAATTACCTTCACAGAAAAACCTTCCGTGTAAGCAAAGGGAGCAACCTTACCAGACCTCATTTAATTAATTAATAGAGAAAATGGGATAATAAAATAATAATAATAATAATCTAAACAAAAATAAACATTTATTGGCACAGTATCATTTATAATTTGTATCCTTTTATTTTTATCACACACGTCCAGATTGGTTCAACACATTAATAAAATAAGCAATTCCGTACAATTTAAACATCTAAAAAATAATAATAAAAAGAAAGGCAAGAAATGGAGCCACGAGAGGCTAGACAGAGAGTGTGGGAGAAATATTTGGTCTGAACTGAAATGCTATCAGTCAAAACTTGGAGACAGTTTACAAATTCGCCCAGTCAAGGATACTGTAGGGATAGCCAAAAATTAATCTATCCTACTTTAAACTTTTTAAAACCTCAACTTCTTTTTGTCCTGTATATGGAGAAATGCACAGATTTTGGCAAAGTCTCATCAAAATCAAATTAAAACAACATTTTCAGCCGTCTGCACTGGCCAAATTAAATAGGTATAGCAATTCCCAGCATGGTAAGGACTATGTTGTACTTTACTGTCATATAGCTGTTAAAGAGGAGCAGGGTTTTTTTTAAAAAGGAGGTGGAAACTTCAATTCAGTGACCAAAACATGCTGCAAGGATTCAAACCCAGACTTTTAGGAGCTAAGCACTCATAGAATCATAGAATAGTAGAGATGGAAGGAGCCTAAACAGCCATCGAGTCCAACCCCCTGCTCAAGATGGCTGTCCAGCTGTATCTTGAATATCTCTAGTGTGGGAGAGCCCACTAAGATGTGGGCCTCAATAGATTAATCTGTCAGATTTGGTTTCTCCCACATTCATTATTGCTATTATTTACATCTCAAATTCTTTCTGTCCTGTTTATGGGGAAAAAATGTGAATTTTGGCAAGTTCTTAAAAAAGAAGCATGATTCAAATGAAATTCTCAGCCATCTCTGGGATTCTCTCCATGGAGTATTTCTCTTAGACAATTAACATGATGTGTGGACTCTATATGTTCACCCATAAGCACATAGGCTTGATTTGCATGATCCCTCCCCCTCAGTGAAGGGGCTGGGAGGTTGGGATGTGGGAGAAATTCATTTGGTTTGTATTTTAATGTGAACCCATCTAATTCAAACTTCCATACCTTATATAGGAAATAAAACCTTAACCTTTGGTATCTATACATTTCCATAGATTAGTGAAAATAACTACAGATGGGGTGGGGGATATGTTTGGTTTACATTTTGATGCAAACTTAACTAATTTTGCACTTTTGAACCAATATGTGAATTGAAATTCAGTTACCTTTTCAAATCCACACTTTTCCAAATTTCTCCAATAAAATACTGTGTACAACAATGTATTTATTAGATAGGGTGACCAGATACAAAAGAGAGCAGGGCTCCTGCAGCTTTAACTGTTGCAATGAAGAGGGAATATCACCAGGTGCTGCATGCATACAAATGACTGCTGAAATTCTGTTTTCTCTACAGTTGTTAAAGATACAGGATCCCAGTCCTCCTTTCCATATTATTCTCTTCATAACTAGGAGAAAAAAAATGCATGTTTTAATGTAAAATGTGTACAATACAAACTTAACATTGGAAATATTTTCAAAGTTCAAGATAAACTGAATCTAAGATTGAAAAAAAAATGAGAAATTAAGAGAACCAAAATTGGCAAATTCATCCATCCCTAAAAATATTATACAGAAAACATCATAATAGAAATAAATGGTTTGCGAAATTATTTATATTAAGAAAATTGCATACAGAAATGTGTATATTAGGAGAAAAATGCACGTAAAGGTGTACACATTTTCAGGCAGCCATTAAAAATCAAAGGATTATGTACTGATGGAGAAATGGGATGAAACCAAATTAAGACTGGACAAATCAGAAACTGAGGGATACCAAAATTCACAGGTTCATTGATCTCTTGAATGGGAGAGGTTGCATAGTCAAGCTTACATGAGTAATGTCTCCAGCACCCAATGCCTGGTAATATAGTGTCTTATACATACATACAGTGGAGGGAGTACATGCACTGTCTCCACATGTGGAGAGCATCGTTGGACAAGTATGTGCAGCTTTATTAGGGGAAAGTTTCTTCTCTTTTCCGAGACCCCTGATCAGATATTCAGTTCTGGACCTACTTCTGTGTTGGTAAATTTGTATCATGTTCCAATTTAGATTGCAGGTAGGGGCTCACATGATCAACTGCTTCTCCATATAAAATAAAATAAAATAACCCGCTACATTGATAATTATGAGAATAGTTCTAGCCTAGCTTTCTCCCTGACAGTAGTTTTTGATATGTCAAGAAACTTCCCCCCTCCCATCAATTAGGGCATCATTCCATCAAAAGTCCTCCCCCTAAAAACTAGGCCCAACAGAATATAAAAGACCCATAATAAAGCTTGACTAACAACCTGTCGGTGCAGAACCTCACTCAGAAATGTCGTTCATTTTTCCAAATTGCATTTTGTTTGCCTCAGAATTTCTCTGTAGTTTTGCCTGAGTAGGAATCCCAAATTTGCCTTGAAATATTGCTGTAGGTGAAATTCATTGGCAGCTTTCCTACACCAACAACAGATAAAGAAAAACTGTTGAATATGCAGTGGTTAAGATGGGGGAAAATGAGTCTGCTAATCAATGGAACATAGCGTGTCACACATTCACTCTGTTATTAATGGAAATATAATCATCAAGGCTAGCTGCGATCTGTGAATATTCATAGTCTTTCTAAAGCATTAGGCCTACGCTTTTTCCATTAAAAACCTATTTTGCAAGAATTAAGCATTTAATAGAAATTATTTGTCAGCTAATTTTGAGGAGGGAATGTTGTGATCTGCAGTACTTTTCACCTCAGTTTCTTTGATTTTTTTGTGATATAATTTTTGCACACATTGTAGGTTTGTGTGTGTATACACACTCACCTACATACATACACATAAAGCCATACATCCCCCACCACATTTGAGATCACAACAACAACAAAACCAGGCATGTTTTTTCACTTCACAGGCACATGGTCAGTTCTAATTTTTCTTCTTAATTTCCCAGAATGACCACTTTCAATCAAAGACACAGGTATATCAATTCAAAGCAAGACATCAAAATCTTACATGTGAGTATTAGTACAAAGCCTCTGCAGTCATTGCTATTAGATGATGCATCCTCCAAAGGCTGAGAGGGCAGTTTGAGCCCTGTCCTGTTTCCTGATTAGTTGAGGGATAGAGCAGCCCGTTCATTGAATTCTAAATCCAGGTGGTCTGAAGGGCTCAGCCTGGAAGTAGCTAATCATTCTTCTAAGTACAGCACCACGTAGGGATGAGGCTCGTGAAAAAATTCTGAGGATCTGGATTCTGTTTCTGGTGGAACCTTTACAACCTCTTCAAGGTTATAAGATTGTACCTGGGCCCAGAATTATACCACCACTTTCTTGTCACAGTTATGCATGTGTGTGGCTTTTTGTTGTTGTTGTACATCTAGACAGAGTGCAGATCTGGACTTTATATCCCTTTGCCAAAGATTCATATTAAATTTAATATTAAAGATTTGATTGACTTTCTGGCTTGATTATCTCATGTGTGACTCAAAAGCTGATACAAGTCCATCAGAGAAGGCTTGCAGGATTCTGGTGCTTTTGGCAAATACGCAAAATCCCCTTGTCTGTATAAACAAAGTTTACTTTAGTGGGGCCTACTATTTGCTAAAGAAAGATTGCTCTAGCTATTCCTAGGACAAGGGCATCATCTGAAATTAATCTCCAGTTTTGCTAATATAAAGGCTAATATAAAGGCTGCCATTTTTTTTCTTTACTCCTGCTCTCTTGTGCCATTATTAGCACTAGGAAAAACCCCAAAGAACTCCTGCTATTAATATTTTCCGAGGGAGGATAGCCATTATTCCTTCACCCCAGCATGCCTTATTGCAACTTGGGATTGTTTCACCCCAGACACAATCTAACCCAGCCTTCTCCAACCTGCTGCCCACCAGATGTGAGGGAACACAATTCCCATCAATCCCAGCAAGAATGGTCAATGACCAAGGATGATGGGAGTTGTAGTCCAAAACTTCCAGAGAGCACCAGGTTGAGGAAGGCTCCTCTAACCTAATAGCATGTTTATTCAAAAGTAAATCCCACTGAATTCAATGGAGCCCAGTAAGTATGCATAGAACTGCAGCATAACTCAGCTGTTCAGTAGTAAGCTGTACTATGTATCCAGCAGTAAGCTGTACTATTCATCCAGTTGGGCTTACTCCCCAGTAAGGGTGCTTAGGGTTGCAGCCTTCATCTTCAAAATACATGACCCATTTCATTTTGACACTGTTACAAGCTGCAAACTTGTAAGTACGTCCTGCAAATCTAAGGTCAGGTATGCTACCTGGAAGCTGACTTGGGTATTTATCTAGGATAAGGTCCCGTTGATCTCAGTGGAATTTACTTCTGAGTAGACGTGCATAGGTCTGCACTGTGAAGCTTGTGCCCAACAGTTGGGAAAGGGGGAGCCCATTTCCTCAATGGGACACTTTGATTGGAGCTAATCAAGCTAGGATGGATTGTCCTGGTTCTGCTCTGTCTCTCTTCTCCAGATGAGCTATGTCAGGAGATGATGCTTCCCTCTCTGCTTTCTTCTGACTGTGCTTAGAGAATTTCTCCCATGAGTTTTATTTGGACACATCTGCATCCCACTGCAAAATGTTTGGAGTCTGTTACTGTCTCTGTGCAACATGTATCGGATGTGCATCCCTTCCTGCCAGAAAGACTTCCCAGAGAGACAGAGAACCTTTAATTTAAAATATCCACCGCTCACTTGTGCTATGCATATCAGTAAGACTTCCCCTCCCATTTCTTATCAGTATTTGGGAGGCAGAGAGAGTAATGGACACTTATAAGTGTGTGAGGGGGTTATTTTTGAGGATCCATATAGTTGAAAATACCCACGCACCCACACACTCCACAGTACCACTAAAATGTCTCAACAACTTTGGGAAGAAACCACTTTGTGTGTGTGTGTGTGTGTTTGTGTGTGTAGAAAGCAAGGCTGTGGTTTTTGTTCAAACGTGCACAAACACACACACACACAACTATGTGTAAGTCTCTCTCTCCCCCCACACATACTCAAACACACACACACACACACACACACACACTTAATGGGATATTGCTTTGGTGGGGTGTTGTGTTCCATCCAGGGCAACTTGCAGCCTTGTATGCATGTTCAGAGGAATTGATGAAGCTGCTGGTGCATGACATGTCTTGAATCTTGATGAACAGTGGTAAATTCCTATAGTAGAGGTAGGGTCCATTGTGCCATGGGCACAGAATTACCATCGTCACAGCAACAACACCCTGAGAAGGAGAAGCACTCACTGTATTGACTAGTTACTGGCTGCTGCACTGCACAGTAAGGAAAGAGACATTTCAATATGATTTCAATAAGGCAGAATGCTTGTATCCAATAGCTCCCATCAGCTGATCATTCTGCGCTGCCAACTAGTAATCTGCTTAACAAAAGAGTGGTTGGTGGTCAGCCAGAAGCATTAAAAAAATACACTTTGAAAAAATAGATGAGGAGAAAAGCGTGCTCACAGAACAAAAGCAACACCAACAAGACCAACCAAAATAGGGCAGGGTCAACTGGAAAGTGGAACCAACTTTTCAGCAGTGGTTCTGAAACAGTGGATTAGGACTGAGAAGTTATTTGTGAAAGTGGTAGCTGTCCCATGGTCAGGAATGCTGGGACTTGTCATCACAAACATCTGGATATGCAATACGATATGCAGAGGTGACTGTGGGGTTGTGGAATATGATGATGAACAACTTAGGACCACCTACTTCTCTTTTTTTTAAGAGCATATCTTCATGTTGAGAGTTGCAACCCAACACATCTGATGGGCACCAGGTTGGGGAATGCTATTCTAGAACAAGGGCAGGCATAATGTAGATCTCCAGATGTTTTGGAATTCAATTTGTAAAAGCCCCTACCAGAATGGGCAATGATAAAGAATGCTGCGAGTTGATGTCCAAAACATCAGGATAGATCTATTTTCTGCCCATACCCATTCTAAAGTATGTTGTTTCCCAGCATTAAGATATGTGATCCATCAAGGAACTCCAAAAGATATGCAGTTTAAATAGACCGTCTTAAACCAAATGAAGCAACAATGAATGAATCTTGAATACCTAATCCAGATAGTCCTTCAGACATCAACATTAGTTTTCAACACATGGCATAGGATGTCTGTTTCTTGAATATCAGATATGTAGTATTGGGGAACTAACATAGAGGATTTCTCCCATGTGTTCAGTGTGAGATCAAAAGCAGAGCTACCACCTAATACCTTCATGCATACGTATTTTAAAAAAATTAAGGATGAAATTATTTTTTGTCTTCCCCATAACATGGGAGTTACAGTGCAATACATCTCGAGAGCACGAGTCTGGAGAAGGTTGGTTTACACTTGAATCCTATACATGTCTTCTCAGAAGTCAGTGCTACTGAATTCACTAGGACTTACTTCCAAGTGGTATAGGATTGCAAACTAATCTCATCTGAAAGGAGTTCAAGACAGTCAAACTAAACCTTTTCTGCTCCTCTGTCACTTTGATGAGACAATGTATTGTGGAGGGATTGTGGGGAGTGAACAGTATATTTTGTAGAAACACATTTTAAGAAAAAAAAAGCATTGGTTCTTTGAAGGGCAGGATGTTGCCCTAAAGTTAAAGTGTCTGGCACATGCTCTGGTTCTAGATCTGTAATGAATAGTGCCCCTTTCGTTATCAAGCATGCTGCTATATGTGAATGCGTGTGAGAGAAAAGTATTGGGCAGACCCTGTATTTGGTAAGGATATGGAACAGCGTTCCCCATCCTGATGCCCTCCAGGTGTTTGAGATGACAAGTCCCAGCATTCCTGATCATGGGACATACTGACTTGCAATGATGGGAGTTGTAGTCCAACACCTTTGGAGGGCACCAGGTTGGGGTAGGGCTGCTCTAATAAAAAAAGAGAAGTAAGTGGCCCTAAGTTGTTCATCATCAGTTTTCCACAACCCCAGAGTCACATCTGCATATCATATTCTCCATCCTGTCCTCATGGTTTCTCTGCTTTGAGAGAAAGAGAATTTCACTTGCACTTTCTGCCTCCTTAGGGAGGATGTGGCATTAAGGCTTGTGAGCCTTAACTCCCAATTTCCCTGCTTTTTGGTGCTTGGTTGGAAAATGTAGAGCCTTAATGTTGTTTTTGTAAACCATAAGTTTTTTGTTTAATGAATATGTATTGTTTTTGTTGATGATATTTATTTATATCCCACCTTTTCCCCAGTACTGGGGCTCAAGATAGTTTACAAGATTAAAACATATACAATTAAAACATATAAATATAAATTTAAACCCATAGTAAAATGAAAAACCTTTTAATTTTTTTTTAAAAAAGCATTAACAAATAATAATTTAAAAAATCCAATACATTTACACAGGTCCAGAATATTTCCAAAGGCCTGCTGGAATTAAAAGGGTTTTGTCTGCCTCCGAAAGTGTAACAAGAAGGAAGCCTCTCTGGGAAGGGACTCCTAGAGCCTTGGAGCAGCCACTGAGATTACCATCTTCCACGTACCCAGCGGGCATGCCTGTGATGTTGGTGGACTGAGAGAAAGGCCTCCCCAGAAGATCTCAGAGCACGGGCAAGCTCGTATGGGAGAAAACTGTCTTTCAGATAGCCTGGACACAAGCCTTATAGGGCTTTATAGGTGATAACCAGCATGATGATGATGAATAGTACAAATCTCTCAGAACCAATTTCAGAACAAATCTCTCTCAGAAGAACATTTCTAGAGTGGCATTGTGTTTGTGCCAAGAACTGATGGAGGCCAGCAACACAGTAGGGATGAGGTGGATTTGCCAGCTGCTTTCCTGGCATTTTTTTTTAAAGTAAGTTGTCTCTTGACTTCTGCTGTTGAAGCCAGACATGCATGTCAGTGAAGCCTGCCTTCCCCCTAGCAAACACCAGATCAGATGATTTTTAGATCAACAGGGGGCCACTCAGCACCTCTGGCTAATGAATGCTTTGTCTGCCTTAACAATTCATTTCCCTCATCAATATTCTTAGCACTTCACTTTTTCATCCCGCCTGGGCTCTGCTGCTTGCGAATTGGTTTCTTGGTTATAATTGCAGCCGGCATAAATTCAGAGCCACTAAAACACAGCTTGAGATCCCAGGGACTGCACTTGTGACTAATACAGAGTTGCATTTGGCAACTGCCTAGACTGTTGGCAGTCCAGCTGAAGCATGATCAAGAGGACCAGACATAGTCACGCAAAGGCAGCTGCCAAAATGGGATTTCTAAGAAAAAAGTACACTGGGTTACTGAATGACACTCTTGTCATTCTACAGATTGTAAACATCCTTATAGGAAGGGATATCTTTGGTTATGGAGCTGTAAGGATATAAAATAAAGGGATTTCCCCCTTAACATAGGTCTGCTTAAAAATTATTGGCAAATCCAGTCAACTTCTCTGCTGGAAAACAAAACAAAACACCCCTTTTCATGAAAAGTAAGAAGTGATTCATCTATGGTAGAACCTGGACTGATCTAGTAGAATTCTTTCTTTACTCCCCTTCAGTTCAGGCCAAGTTAATGTGATACCTACATGGTTTGGGTCCAGGTTACCTGCGGGATCGCCTTCTCCCATACAATTCCCTCTTCATCACTACAGTTAAAGTTGCAGGCACTATACTAGAGTGACCATATACAAAAGAAGGCAGGGCCCCTGCAACTTTAACTGTTGTGATGAAGAGGGAATTTCACCAGGAACTAATTGCATACAAATGACACTGGCTGAAATTCCCTTTTCTCTACAACTGTTAAAGTTACATGAGCCCTGACCTGGATTTTATCTGGTCACCCTAGGCAACCTGGAACTGACAGATTCATCCATCCAGGCCCAGGGCCTGGAGTGCCTTGCTCTTGAGAGTCTGGCTTTGAATCCCTCGGTATTCAACCAGGGCCAGATCTACACCTTGGCCATGTCTCCACCAGCCATTTATCCCGGGCTGTAGTCATCCCTGAGCGTCTAAATGGGGTTAACCAGAGATGACCACTCACTTTGCCTGGGATAACTGGGACCGTGGTTTTCCCAAATTTTACCATGGTGCCAGGACAACCCCGAGGTCCATGGGCAGTGTGGTCACTGCTCCCAGGCCCATCCCTTCTTCCTTGCAAGTAGTGGGGCTCTGCCACCAGGCATGGAGCTCTGCAGGGAAGAGTCCGTGCCCATCGGGGGTGAGGGAGGAGTTCTTTTGCCATTGCAGCGATGGCTCTCACATTTTTTTTTTTTAAAAAAAAACACTTACTGGCACAGCATTGAAATTGCACTCCATCTCCTTTTGGGGGGGGAATGGCACCTCAAAACGTCCCTCCTTACTTCCGGGATGACTCGCAAGCGTGTACATGCTGGAGGATAATCCTGGAAGTGGGAAAGCTCGGGATCATCCCCCCCCCCCAATACCGGAAAGCCCATAGGTGAAGATGAGTCCCTTGTGTCGAATTATTACGAATGTGGAATAAAAAGCAGGCAATAACACTATGAAAGTGGTATACGGAAGGTGGATTGTGCCACAACAGTTATCAGTGCACTTCAGTACTGCTATAAAGCACTAGTGTAGATTTAGCTCACGTTAATGGTAAATTAGATTTGTCATATCTTTTTTCAGATAGGTGTGTCATTGTTAACAGCTGCATAACAGGCAAGTATATCATTGTCATCTCCTTGCTGGGAATAGCAGTACCTCTTGGGTTTGACTGGTGCAGATGGCTGAGAAATTAATTTCAGTTTATTCTTTATAAAGGATTTACCAACATTTGCAAATTCCATCATATCTGGGAGGAAAATAACTTGGGATTTTTTTAAAAAAAGATCAAGTGCAGGAGAAAGCAAAACGGAGAGATTTGCTCATGCCTAGTCCCATGTAAGTGGGTATTGGATTGCACCCTTAATCAGTGAAGCACCAATTTTAATATGCCTTTGGCAAAGACTTCATAAAATGTCCATCCATCTTGTGGTAGAGAAATCTAATGATCTTCTCTGGGGAAGCTTTAATATTTCTCTGAAATAGATTCCTCTCACCACAGTGCCTTTCTGTAGATATCCTTTATACCTCTGCCACCTCATTTTCAGCAAAAGATCAGAAGGTATCAGTAATATTGTCCCTGGCCTGAAACTGGTAATGGTACACGGCAATCCTGTTCCCCAGACTGAAATATGGAGACTTCCTCCTTTCCTTTTGATTTTCATTGATTGAGCTGTAATTGTTTGGGGATGCTCCATAGTTCTCAGGATGGATGATGGAGAGATGTTATTGCCTAGTCCAACTGAATACTGAGGTTAACATGGTGACGAATCCCTACCAGACTTTGCCTCTTTTATCACATTCTGACCAATATGAACTTTATTCCCTGTGTATTTTTTCCTGGCCGAGTTTGAAAGTATCGACAAATGAAAACTATCACCCTGGGGATAGCCCCCCCCTCCCCTGCCAAATCTATAGAACAGCTTCCCTTACATACAAATTCTCACTATGACACAGTGAGCAATAGCTCATTTCTTGCAGGAAACACACTCTGGGATTTAATATACTATTGATTCTTTCCTCAATGGGCAGGGAGAAGGAGAGGTGATCTCACCCACCTCATGGAACTAGCAGGATTTTAAAACAACTCTGGAAGGATGCTCTCTGCTGCTTTGTGTGAAGCAAGGCGATGATCTGGTGTAAAGAGAAATGGAGAAAAAAAATGGAAGGAGATGGAGATCAAGGTCCCTTGCATGTACTTTTGGTTCCTATGACCCACTGTTCCCATATAGTGCCACACCATCTTATCTTTGGGCACGTACCTTGAAAGGAACATGTATGAAGTAATACACAAGAATACCTCTAATGCTTTTCCACCATCAGTGAGCCACAACAGCCTGACACATCCATGAAAGGAATGTGACTTCTTTCCAGGACAAAGGGCAATCTATGCCCATACAGGCTTCAGCCATAGCATCTCCCACCTCCCTAAATAAATAAAACCACCTTGATTACATTCTGGCTTATATTCCCTCCCCTTTAGGGGGCAATGTGTATTACTTTGCAATGAAGTAAGCCAGCCCTGCGGTGTTGGAGAGCCCTCCTGAACATTCTGGACTTTTGCCCTGAACTCCTACCCTGATGGCACCATTACTTATTATAAAATGGCTTTATATTGCGGTTTTATATTGTGATGTAAGTTTCCATATTTTATCCTTCAAGCTCTACTCTATGATTTTAATTTTTGTGAATGTCCCAGAGAGCTTTGGCTATTGGGTGGTATTGAAATGAAATGAAATGAATGAATAAATAAATAAATACTTAAATCTTCGGGTGGTATTTCCATACTACTGCAAAATTTAATGCAGTGTTAAAATAATATTTTCAGAGGCATTTCCTACCTTTCAACATTTTCTAAATGTCTTATAAAGAAAATCAACTGTTTATTTATTATGCAACACTGCAGAGGCCCTAAGCCATTAACTACAGGAATTCCAGCATCTATCTTAACAAAGTCTATCAAAAAGCCTTCTTCCCAAATTGCTCTAGGATGCAGATGGGCTTTTTCTAAATATGAACTCCCTATTCTCAACTGTACTGTCACATGTTCTTTACCACATGTTGGTATTCCATAAGTGAATGTTCCTATTTGCTTTCACTACTGGGAACAAACACACACATCATATTGATTGTACAGCTTTGATCATTTTGATCTGCTAAATTTCTCTCACCAAAGCTTTACATGGCTTGGGACCACACTACCTAACGGAACGCCTCTCCTGACACGAAGTTACCCATGCACTATGATCAACATCCAAGGTCCTCCTCCGAGTGCCTACTCCAAGGAAAGCTTGGAGGAAGGCAACAAGGGAGAGGGCCTTTTCAGTGGTGGCCCCCCAACTGTGGAACAATCTCCCCGACGAGGCCTGGCACCAACACTGGCCCTTTCTACACCATAGGAGTGTGGCGGGCGCAGCACAGGAGATCCCGGAAGTAGCCGCTTCCGGTATCAGTTGTCTGAAGCCACATCACAGACGTGTGATGGCCTGGGCTGTTCCCAGGCCATCTCAAGTTGCAGCCGCTATTTTTTTGGTTTGGATCCACAGAGAGTGTACGAGCACTCCTCTGAAAAAGTAAGATTTCTTTTTTTAAAAAAACCCTCTCGCGCGCGGCCCCCCTCCTCCTTGCCTTCGTGGGGTGGCAAAACTGGTGCTACCCCCTCCCCTGATGCGCACAGAGCCGTGCAGTGCAGCTCCATGCCCATTTTGTTGCCTTGTTTACTTGGGAGTAAGTGCAGCAGCACCAGGGATGGGCGGCCACATCTTCTGCGGTCCTGGGAACTTCCTGGGACCGCGGAAGATTCAGGATTTTTCAGGTTTCCCTTAGACCTGGAAAATCCAGTGGCCAACCCCACCCCACCCCACCCCCAGGAGGCCCTGTATGACATTTGGACCCACAGGGATCAGCCGGGGGCCAACCCAGGTGAAACTCCTGGTGTGGAAAGGGCCACTGTAATCTTTTCAGCGGCAGGTGAAGACTTTTCTCTTCTCCCAGGCATTTAACAGTATACGTTGAGCTTTTTAACTGACCCCTGGACAGTTTTAAATGATATGTAGTTTGTTTTTAGGCTTTTATGGTTTTAATTTTTGTATATTGGTTTTTAAATGTTCTATGTTTTTACTTTTTGTATACTGCCCAGAGAACTTTGGCTACGGGGCAGTACATTAATGTAATAAATAAATAAATAAATAAACAAACCCACTAGCATTTTAAAAAGCACAGGTACACAGTGCTGATTCCAGGGTGGTGAGCACTGTGCTAGGAACTTTGGCAAATGCCCAATTATCTCACACTCTGGAGCTAACCTGGCCAATATGCCAATAAATATATGTACATGCAAGCCCACTTTCATTTGGCTCCCAAACTGTTATAGTGCTGATCAAGAAATGCTTTACCACTTGCTTTTGCTGATTGCACAGAGTAAACCTTACATGGCTTCCTTTGAGTATATTCTCTGTTGACTTTGACTTATCCAAATTGTTTCTTAGTCCACCAGAATGAATGTTAAGTAAACTGTATTACTTTCTGGAAAGCCCTACAATAACCCATGTTGGCTGTAGATGGAAAAGGAAATTAAGATTATGAGTCTAAGGAGGATCAAATTCAAAGTCCATTAGTTACAGGTGTAAGAGTGTAGCTTAGATCATCTTGGGACAAGAAACTGCAGACTTTTATGGAGGGTTAAGAGTACCCTGGTTCTTTTAGGCTCAAGATGCAGCCAGACAATCATTCTCAAGAGGACAGCACATATGCTCCTGAATTCTAGAATGTATGGCTCATAATCAGTATTAGATGTGGCAGAGCATCACTGCAGTAAAACTCTACAAAATTATTATTTCATCCCTGAAAAATGTGCAGGATATTTCAAATGATGTACAGTAGCTAAAGAAGAGCACTTATTAACCATGCAATAATATGGGGAAAGCGATAGTGGTGGAATACATGATTTCACATGAGATGCGGCCAGAAACAAAAGATAGGGCGAGCCAGTGCTGTGAAAACTGCCCCCCAGCGGCATACAGACATTCCGTGTATTTGTACATTTGCTACAGTATCCCATATCCCTGCAGGGCAGACACAATACAGTCCCCAGCCACATGCAGTGCATCCCTTTCTGGATATGGAAAAGGAGCATGCATCTGACCCATGACAAATAAATTGCCTTCCAGTAGGTTCTGTGCTGTCCCTGTTGTAATGAAGGGGAGTTATCCCGAAGTAGAGATGCCATTGACTGTACACTTCTGAACTTGGCAGTGTGGGCTCCAGGGATCTTACAATACTCACCTTAAATGTGCCTGCATTTGAACCAGCTCATCCTGTCTTCAGTTATAATGGAGGAGGCTCTTCAATTGCTAAGGATGAAGTAAGGTTCAACTACCAGTCTGGTCAGCTTCAGTATACATCTTTGTCTTCCATCTCAGGCAGCCACATGTCTTGGGCCAGCCCTGCCTCTCAACTTTTGGAGAAAGTAGCTTGACTTATAACTGAACGAACCCGCTTGGGATGAAGTGCTTGCCCACCTCTGCTGTACAGTCCAGCGATTCGGGGATTAAGGTAAGGGCTCTTAAAAGGAATTCTTCCTGTACAGTTCTTTTTCATTTGAAAAATGCATCCTGCACAGCAAAGCCTGCATTGATCAGGGAGTTGGACTTTCCTCAAGATTCCTTCCAACTCTATGGCTCAATTGGGATGACACAATAAACAACTGGTGTGGGGAAAACAATCGTCAGTTGTTTTGACTATTGTGTCATCCGAATGCTGCCATAGTCAACTCAGAGCTGAACCTCATCCACACCACAGTTGATTATTTATTACCATGTTGTGTGGGGAGTGCCCCCTAGGGTTAGGGTTAGTCAACCCACCATTGACTATTGTGTCATCCGAACTGAGCCAATGTGTCTGTGCTTGTGCAAAATGGCAGTGGCTTATGCACCATGTTAATTACTGTGGGTGCACCTGATAACATCGCTGCCTAACTGGACCCTAAGGTAGCACTCAGGATTGTAAAGATCATATGGAGTCTGAAGTCTGATCCAAGAATAGGGCTGTTGCAGGCACTCAACTGAGTCCAGTAGTCCAGAGCCTTCCCCAGTGTCCAGTAGTCCCCAGTGTCAGCCTCCCAAAACCAGCTTGCTGGGCTGCAATGCCTTGGCAAGCCCGGCAGGTGTCTACTAACTTCTGGAGCCTCCATTGTGCGCAAGAATGGAGGCTCTGGAAATTGCGTATTTCCCACATTATGTAAATGGGGCTGCCATTTATGCAATGTGGAAAATGCACAATTTCTGGAGCTCCCATTTTGGCAATGGAGCCTCTGGATGAGGGTGAGTGGCCTCACAGCTTTGGCAGGCATTCGCTGGGTCGGAAAGAAGCTTATGCAGCAGCGCCAGTGGGGGCAGGTGGTGGCTTGGTGGGAATCTGCCCAAGTCTGCCCATCTCTATCCAAGAATGGAAGTCAAAGGATTACCTTTGCTTTGCTTACCTTTAATGCAGAGGTCCCCAACATTTTTGATGGGCACCTTTGCAATTTTGAGAGAAAATAATGGATCCTCTCACAAATGGCTGCTATGGTGGAGGTGGGCTTGCCCATTTGTTTAAAGGTGGCCATGGTGGACAAGGCTGGTCAAAAAACTTTCATTTCCCAGAAGGGGAAGAGGAGAGATCAACAGAAATGGGACTTGCCCAAGCACCTAAGTACAAGGCAGAGGTGGATGCTGAACTCCAAAACACAAAACCAAAATCTGAACGAAAATATAAACCAAAATCAAGATGGTGCTGGAGGTCAGCATTTTATTTTGCAGTATGGAAACTTCCCAGTTTTTTTTTTAAATATATCTCTTAGGAAATAGAAACAAACTCAGGGAGGGGCAGGAAGTCTGTCTGGGCACACCGGTACCCATGAGCACATGTTGGAGGATGCATCCCGAATGCATTGCTTGCTCTGTTTACATGTTTTTGTTCAGCAGGTAAACATGCATGGCATTTCCTACCTCCATTTCATGCTCTGTGGCTGCCTACCACAGTGCTTCTTTTGTACCATTTTCTGGTAATCTTTTAATCTGAGAGAAGCTAGGAGTCTGTCTCCTCTTATTTCCCATGAGGTTTGCAACAAACAGCCTTATAGTCCAGTACAAGAGCTGTGCTTTCCCCCCAAAGGCTTAACAACACATTGCATTCTCAGATGTTATCTTTGCACCCAGAGGTCTCAGCACTCCAGAGCCCAATGTATGTAAGGAAGCTTCCACCCCACCCTGCCTGGAAGCACATGACAAGACACTGGTGGCGCTAAGGCAAGTCTTTAATTCTTTACAAGATTTTGAGAGCATCCATCACTTTCACAGCTGAAAGAGCTGTGCCTATCTATCATCTATCTAAAAATGTTTTAAGAACTGCACTCCAACGATGAAATCTTCCAGAAAACTGCTTTGATATATATTGGAAATGTGCAGCGGGTCTCGAATTATCAGTACAGTTTGACACTACTGACCTTTCCCTGTTGATTTATCAAATGCAACACCTTGCCACCTGTGAGTTCAATCCTTTGCCCGGGTTGCAAAAAGTCCATTGTTTTCAAAGGAGCAGAGGTGGTGGGCAGGGGAAAATGTCAGGCCCAGGGATTAATCTGCCCCTCTAGGGATCCTAATCCCACCCACCAAGTTTCCCTAGATTACCACACCCCTTTCTCCTGCCGCCACCCTCTTTCCCACAACTATGAATCATTTGTTTTGTTTCCTGGTTTCTGTTCTCTTTTCCCTTTCTATAAACGTCGTGACTGCCCACTCACAGTTTTTCGTGTGTCCTTTAGAGGCTGCCGTCTGCCTCCCATGTGTCTCCCAATCCTTCTGGCCTTCATTTCATCACCAAATAGACCCCAGTAAATCCTTTTTTTTTTTTAAACAAAATGTTTCACCATTACCTGCTGTGTGTAGGAAAAGCCACATGACAACCCCCTCCCCTGAATGGGCCACATGGTCATTGTTTACTTCCTCTTTCTTCCTCTGTGTGAAGAAAGAGGAAGTATCATGGGACAGAGGTGAGGAGGAAAGTGATGGTAAAGAAACATGATCCCCCCCATCTGATGATGCTCTGTAACATTGAAACATCTCTCTTAAGGGTTAGTTACTGGCAGCAAGAGCTTTAAGTTAAAATATGATGGTATTTGGGGTGGTGGTTAGGGTGACCAGATAAAATCCAGGTCAGGGCTCATGTAACTTTAACAGTTGTAGAGAAAAGGGAATTTCAGCCAGTTTCATTTGTATGCAATTAGTTCCTGGTGAAATTCCCTCTTCATCACAACAGTTAAAGGTGCATGCACTATACTAGAGTGACCATATACAAAAGAAGGCAGGCCCCCTGCAACTTTAACTGTTGTGATGAAGAGGGAATTTCACCAGGAACTAATTGCATACAAATGACACTGGTTTAAATTCCCTTTTCTCTACAACTGTTAAAGTTACATGAGCCCTAACCTGGATTTTATCTGGTCACCCTAGTGGTGGTGATTGGCCTGGTCTCTTTTCCTTTAGTCCCACCCCAAGAGCTCCTTCAAAATGGAATTCAGTCTCAGGCCGAAAGAAATTCAACACCCCTGGAGTAGAGTGTATTAAAGGGTAACTATAGGCAAAAATGTAGATTTAGATATGCTGCCATTAAGAGGATATTGTACTCTGCTCAAAAGTGCTATAATGATAAATAATGTGGTGTCTTATTTTCCTAAAAAAAAGCATGTGATAGAGGCATAATAGGATTTTCTGACAAACAAGGGCTTTGAGGATTCAACTCAAACATGCTGAGTTTCTCTTAATGCAAAAATCAATTTCTAATGCTAATACCTATCAAATACTTGTCATGCTGTTTTTTTACATGCACCAGCACAATGTGACAACTTTCTCTTTGCTTTGGGGTAATGAATTATAGTACAGCTTCTGATTTTGACAGGGATCACACAAAGGGTGCAATCCTGTGCATATTTACACCAGACAAAAAGTCCTGCAAGTCCAGCATTCACCAACAAGCATGGCTAGCTGGAGAATACTGGGAGTTATAGGATTTTTTTCTGCCTCTACATGCAAAGGATTGCACCTTCATTGAGATATTTTTTTATGTACATTTAAGATGATCTTAGGGATGCAGTTGTCTTGAATAAGGATAAATCAATAACCATGACTGAGTGTCAGGGTGCCTCTTCACGAGAGGTTTAATGCTCTTTGCAGTCTCATTAAAAAATTTACTTCCACACCAGCGGAGCGCAAATGGGGCGTAGAGGCGCGTTATCTCTCCGATTATGCGCATTATCGAATGCGTGTTAAATCGCGAGTTTTATTTTGCTCTGTCCGTTAAAGCGCATTTTGACTGTGTGAATATGCGCTTATGCGCATTAACTACTTGTAAACCGCATTTTGGACATCCGGTAATGCGCTTTGCCGCCTCTCGTCGCCTCTCGTCGCCTCTCGTCGCCTCTCGTCGCCTCTCGTGCAGAGGGATTAGGCTAAATGCGCTTCTGCGATTATGCGCATAATCGGCTAACCAGGCGCAAAAGGGAATCCTTGTAGAGGGGACCTCAGTTTGACATGCCTTTATTCCAGGGGTGCCAGATACAAAAATGAAGCATACAGATGATGCCTATTGAATCCATCAGTTAAATAGCCAAGTTTTCCAATGAAGCCAAATTTTGTTAGAAGGGTTAAAATCCAACCAGACTTTCAAGGGACTTCCCAAACTTGATGAACAGGCAGCAAAATGGCAAATGAGATTGAGTGGGTTGGATCTAGCAGTGCTGATTTGTACACAAGGTAGCCTTTTTCAGGGTTAAGGGCCTAATCTTCTTTTAAACAGAGATGCCATGGATCAAACATGGGACTTTCCTCACACAAAACAACTGTTCTACCGCTGAGCTGCTTTCTGTCATTGAAAGTTGCCCAGGATGTTTTAATGGAAAGGCACAGCATTCATGTTTTCAGTTAGGGATGTTGCAGATATCTGGGGTGTGTGTGGGGGTGTAATTTGACAGACACCCACCCACTTAGCATCTGAATTGGACCATTTTCACCTGTAATCTTGTGTAATAGGCAGCTTTATAGCCACCATTTGCCTTAAAGACCCTTTATATAAAAAGATTGACCCTCTGTTTTTATGCAAAATGGTGGCTTACTGAGGAAACAGGTGGCTGTTTGCCAGGCATTTATGGACTGTCTGGTGGTTCATGCAGCATGGCAAACAGGGGCAGATGGCCAGCAGGGGTTCGGCAAGCAGCACGCAGTGCGGACTGGGGTGATTCCATCCATCCCAATTTTCACTAAATAAAATACAAACGGTGGAGCAGGTGATGACTCAACCAAATGTACTGCAGTAGAAAGTAAATCAAATGACTTTGATGTTGGGATGTTCTTTTTTTTCTTGTTTTTTTTGGGGGGGTAAATATTTAGTTTAAAGGGAGTTGACTGGTGAATGTTCATAAAATTCAGAAATTCTGCACATTCACAAGAAGGTATGGAAATTGTGAGCAGGCTTGGGCAATATGCAACTAATGTTGTCAACCTGTGTGAATGTTCTTTATTATATCATGGAGAGTATGCATGTTGACTGGACAATGTGCTAAATACACTGTTCATGTGGGATTTTGTGCACGTTATCCATGCTTTCTTGTGAATGTGCATAATTGCATTTAGGCTAGAGATGAGTGACAAATTCATTATGGCAAGTTTATATATATATATATATATATAGCATCACAAAGATTATAAAAATGTGGATTTCACTATATAGTTCTACCTTTGCTTGCTTATCAGTTTAGGAGGTGCAAATTGGGCAAATCCTTTCTATATATAGAAAGGATTTGCCCAATTTGCATTTCCTAAACTGATAAGCAAGCCAAGGCAGAACTATATACTGAAATCCACATTTTTATAACCTTTGTGATGCAGTTCATCTCAGAAAAAAAGCATACAAAAATGTGCATATTAGGGAAGTGTACACTCAAAATGTATATGAACATATGCACAAAAATGGCTACCTCAAATGCACACAAAGAACTGCACAAATTTCTGTACAAATTGCATGTGTGTATGTGTGTGTGTGTTTAAATGCAAACTTATGTGAAAATGGGACTAAACAAGCTTGACCTTAAAAATCTACTCAGTGAGATTGAAATTGACAGATCTTTCCCTCCCTAATTTTTGCACACACTCAAATGAACTCACATTAATCACAGGTAGGGATTGACAAATCAGGAAAATAAGCATTTTGAATTGTCTGGTGAACCTCCACACATACAGGAAGCTCTCCTCAGAAAATTGACCTCAAGGAGCAGAGGTCCATATCAGTTTTGCATGTCCATTCTGTCCAGATTCTGCATCAGTATGCCTTAAATTATGCATTTATTTTCATATGCATTTCCTCCTAACATATGCATTTGTATACAAATTCCCCTAACATACACATGTGTGTATGTAACTCTACCAAATTACATTTTTGTACATGACTTTCCCTAACGTACACATTTATGTATGCCGCTTTCGAGCTGCGAATTGCATTGCAAAATTTGGAGAATAGCGCAATCCAAAGGATAACTTTCTTCCGAACCACATATTAGTCTGCGGAATGAGAATTAGGTCACTTTACTTAAAAATGTGGGCCAAATGAAATAATCCCTCGACTATACTGTTATAATCAATAACACAGAAAAGTCCATCACAGTTGATAGGAAGATCCGAGACATTTGTTGTGGACATATTTGAAAGTTATTTTGAAAGAACTTAAACATTGTTATGAGTGTGACTTCCATGCATCACAGTGACTCTTCCTGAGAAGAAATTTCTGGCAGATTATATTTACAGTTAACAAATAGCAAGCAAATAGCACTAGCCCAGGCTGGCTGGTTAATGTTTAGTAATAGATTTACTAAAAGGCAAGGTGACATCTCTAGCTGCATTCTAGCAACCAAGATGCAATGACATTCTCTTTCAAGCAAGGTCTCACTGTAGCATTTTGTAAAATCAGATAGTTGATTTACAGGAGTTGAGATAAGGGACAAGGCATTTACATAAATGCTTTTTAAAAATCTGCTAAAGAAGGTGGAGAGCAGATGAACAGTGTTTTTTCATCATTTTTGCTGCATAATAAAAATGAAAAGCAAGCTCAGCTGAGGTTAGCTAAAATCAAAGGAAGATACATTTTCATGTCAGTCAGATGTTAATGCATTTATCTGACTAGCAATGAGGATCGGAAAGGATGAAAGCTCCTCCGAAAGTCAGATGCATTAGCAGAAGCCATCATTGCTCTGTCCCACATCTCCACTCTGCTCTACAACTGTCACCTTACTACCAGCTTGTCAGGAGACAGATGAGCCATGGGTGTCACCAAAGCCAGGCCAGGAAGATGCAAAGAATCTGCTGGTCTGGTCCTATCATAAAGCATAGTTTGGTGGCTGCCTCGGTTAGCAAATGCTGGGGAAGGGATGTTAGAGGTCAGACTGAGCTATGTGTACCATCTGCCCTGCCCTCATATGCAGTGGAAGTTGTTTGCCTATTACCAGTGCTGAAGTAAGATCCAGCTGCCCATCTGGTCAGCTTCTGTACATGGAATGGGAAGGGGTGCCATCTTATTTTTCACCCTGGGCAGCAAAATATATTGGGCTACACCTCTCAAGGAAGCAATACTGCTCTATTCACCATGCAAATGAAGAAATCTAGGCTCAAAGTGTTTATTTGGTTTATCAAGTGTGCTTACAGGATCCACCTCTGATGGATTTCTCCCCAGAGATGTTTACCAAAATAAATAATCAACTTTGGAATCCATGGACCTTCCAGATTTTTATTTCCTGAATGTACCCATGGTCAGTTGAGGCAATACAGTTAAAGAATAAAAGGATGGAGAGACAGTAGAAGCAACTAGGGATGGTTCATTTTCAATATCTCTCAGTTTTTCAGTTTTTCTGAACTTAAGTTTAGATAATCCCAAACTTTGAGAAGTTGAAAATGCATACATATTTTTGTGTGCATTTCTCCTGAAACATACAATTTTTTTACATATTTTTGCTTAATATGCAGATTTATTTTTGCAAGCAATACTCTAATCTAATGCAATTGTTAGTGTTATTTCCATGGATATATGCAGTTTTGTTTGTACCTTCCCCTCACATACACATTTTTGTATGCATTATTTTTCTAATCGGAGAACACCACTGCAAAATTTGGGAAAATGCAAATTACAAAGAAAAACGGCATTTCAATTCGGAAGTGTGAAATCAGGTAACTAGTATCTCCTTCATTCCTAGAAGGAATGGAAAAGGCCAGTTAAATGGCACTGCTTTCAGACTCTGGAACTCGCTCCCCATCCCACAAGATCAACCTGGCCTCTGAGTACAGCGTGATGATTTTTTTCTGTTTGACATCGGTGGCTAGTTTTTAATCTGCTGCATTGTTTCTGTTCTTGTGGGCCAGAGTTTCATTTCTCATTATGCCTGCTTGTCAGGCAAGTTGCAAAGTGACTGAAGAATTGTCCATGAGCTGCTTTTCTGTTTGCTCTGTTTCACCCTGAAAGAATGAAAAATCTGTACTCTCAGCTACGTTGCAAGCCTATCACTCCTTGGCATGAGGGACACCTCTAGGATATGTGCCGTTTTCATACAAATTGTCCCCCTCAAAATAAAAAGAAAGAAATACTTGCAATTTGAAAGTCCAAGGAGCAATTTAGATGAAGAGAAGCATCCCTACTATATCCTCAGTCAAAACTCCAAACTGTGCATTCAGTGAACTTCTCCCACTATACATGTTCATTGAACACCTGAATGGAACACAGCCTGTACAGTTCTATGCAAACAGGTACTTATCAGTGACAGATTTTCTGAGCCTTCCATGTGTACAGCTGTATGTGCGAGATGTGCAATCAGATATTCAATCAATGCATGTAGCAGGGGAGGTGGGATAGTCAATGAATGCACAGTGACTGAATACCCACTCTGGATGCTTGAATGGTATCTTTTCAAATGCCCTTTTCAAACACTCAGAATCCATGTAGGCTAAATGCACGGAGGGTGAGCAAGATTGGACCATCTGTATGTGCATGTAGATCGAGAGGGAGGAATAATAGATGTGATCTCACCCCCCCCACCCCATTTTTCAATATCTTGATGCTTAAGGAATTTGATCTTTGCAAGTTTCTGTATGAAATGACCTGATTTGCACCTCTTAAACAGATCTTAACTATGCACCAGATTTCACACTTTTCCAAAAGTTGTGACACAGTTCTTGGCAGTTTAAATCTCTCCAAAGTATTTTGAGAGAAAATATACATTTAAATCAAGGATCTTTAAAAATGCAGAAAGGGAATGGAAACAAATTACAAGTAAAAGTATGTGAAAGTGACACAGTCCAGAAATAGGCAGATTCACTTACATCTAGTACAGCACACATAGTTACGAACTGGGAGCGGTGCTGATGGTTCTTGGCAGACCAAGGCAGGATCTACACTGCTGCTTTAAAACAGTTTGTAATGGTATTGTCAACTGTTGGGGCCTAGGACATATTCCATATACAGTTTTCAAACCATTTTCAAAGTGTTATATCCTGCTTGGTGTAGATCTGGCACAATACTGCTACCAATCAAAAGACATTGTTCACTTATCCTATCTTTTCTTTCTTAAGGGATTTTATTTTCCTAGTAATAACCAATGGGGAAAAATGGAAGGGGTACAAATGGAAGATCATGTTATCTGGTCCCCTAGTACAATTTTGCAGGTTGCAGATAAAATCCTTGGCTGGAAACAGCCTGGGTGAATGGGGCTAAAGTGGCTGGTTGTACTTCATAGTATAATTGGAAGGTTTCACTTGGCTATTTGGATTTTAGACCCCTAACTCAATGTTTTTCAATGTTTCTCCTGCATTGTGATGAAGCAAAGAGCTTTAGTTTCAATGACTTCCAGTACAGGATTTTCTTAAAAGCACTCAAATTGACTTACATGAATATACCGCGAGCAATATGGTATACATGATAAAGCACTGAGTTCCTTTTGATTTACTTCTGCAGGCATGCAAGAGAACGGAAAAGCAATTTTCACATGATTTATGTAGTTTTAACTTAATTCTACTGTATCAGTCTGGACACAGAGATCTCATTCACTCTCGCAGAGAACGGCAGAATTTTGTGCAATAAACCTAGACACGTTTTCTCTTGATTTCCAAATGAGTTGAAATATATACAAAGGAGAAAAATCCGCTTAAACAAATTCAGTTACTCCTTTTCGGATTATGACTCTCATTCATAGTGGAAGATGTGGGCTGTTTTAAGGCTTGTTTCCCCCCCCCCCACACACACACAGTATCTTAAGAAATATAAAGCAAAATATTTCTTCCCCAGTAGAATAACATGGAAAAGGGTGCTTAGTGAACTGTAGAATACCTTGGACTATTTTTTAAATGCACATTCCAAGGCTGCTTCTTAAGTCTGAACTCCTATACACATGTGCCTGGGGGTAAGTCCTACTAAACTCAATGGGAGTTCCTTCTGAGTAGCCATGTACAGGATTGTGCTAAGGAAGACTGTTGTTGGGGCCCAAGACAGATACTGAGATGTAGCATGCAGAAGTTAAGAATAGAAGGCCACATTCTTGACATTTATTTATTTACTGCATTTCTATACCACCCACTAGCCGGAGCTCTCTGGGCAGTTTACAAAATTTAAAACCATAAAAACCATTCAAATATAAAACAACGACAATATAAAAACATAATATAAAATACAGGATAAAAGCACAACCAGGATAAAACTGAGCAGCCATACAGAAATTAATACAGATTTTAAATACAAATTTAAACACCAAGGTTAAAAATCAAACTGAAGAACTGTTAAAATACTGAGAAATAAAAAGGACTTCACCTGGTGACTAAAGGAGTATAATGTATGTGTCAGGTGAACCTCTCTAGGGAGTTCATTCCACAGCTGGGGTGCTACAGCAGAGAAGGCCCTACTCCTGGTAGCCACCTGCCTCACTTCCTTTGGCAGGGGCTAGGGTAACCATACATCTGGTTTCCCCTGGACAAGTCTGGAAACGGGGTGCCAAAATGGCATCCGATGGGAAATCTGAGATTTTCTTTAAAAGTCTGGGAATTGTGCCCCTTCCAGGGGACATTCAGACCTTGTCCTTGGCCAGTGTGATCACGCTGGCCAAAAAAATTACCCTGGATCGGCCTGGGGGAGGGGCTGGAAGATACATTTTGGCGCTTTGAAAAACATGTCCAGCCTGCTCCAAGGGCCATCTGGGGCTTGTCTTTGGCCGGCATGAACACGCAAGCCTAGAAAATCCCTGGATCGGCCCAGGGGAGGGGCTAGAAAGGCCCACTCCTGGAAATGCCAAAATGGGCCTTTTGCAGCCTCTCCTGCAATCCATCCAGGCTCCTGCTGGGTCATCACCATGGCGGTGACCTAACAAGAGCCCAGATGGACTCCTGTTCGGCACTTCCAGGAACGGGCCTTTTTAGCTACAGCCATGGACATCCGGGCCTTCTAGTTCTTTGTGGGTGTATTGGTGGCTGAGCGGGTGGGCATGGTGGCAGGTGGCCTGGCGTGCCCTTGGAACTCTGGCCCAGCCCAGCACTAGAGCCCTGGCCCAGCCCTGGAGCCTTGGCCTGGCTCTGGAGCCCCAGCCCTGCAGTGGAGCCCTGGCCCTGGAATCCTGGCCCGGCCTTGTAACTGGCAGCGGGTGGGCACCTGGCACATGGTGGCATATGACATGGCCATGGAGAAGAGGCAGAGGAGTGGCGGCAGAGGAGCCGCAGTCCAGCAGGGCAAAGGGACATGGGCAGCTGCTGTGTTATGGGGTGGGGTGGGGAGAATCTTCTTCTCCTTTGTGCTCCCCCTCTTGGTTATCTCTTTTCCCCTCTCTTTCTGCCAGCCCCTTCTCTCTCTCTCTCTCTCTCTCTCTGTGTCTGTGTATGTGCCACCCCATTTCCCCCCTCTTTCTCTCACCCTTTTCTCTCTGTTTCCTTCCTTCTTCCTTCCTTCCCAGCAAGGTGCCAAGGCAGGGACAGATCTCTCTGTCTCTTTCTGACACCCCCTTTTCCCCTTTCCCCCAGAGGCTGCTTACTCCTTTCCTCCAGTGCAAGGCTCCAGCAATTAAAAACAGAGCCCTTCTAAGTACATTCAAACATGATTTGCCATTTGGCAAGATCCTTTGGAGCATTTCACTTGGGTTTTCTCTATTCTAAATAATGTCACGTCGTCTGCAAACCTGTTCATTTCATTGCTTATCCTGACTTCAGATCATTTTGACGAAATTGAATAGCACTTATTCCAGTACAGATCCTTGAGTAATTTCAGTGTCTACTGTGAAAACTGTCAGTTTACTACTACCCTCTGTTTCCTGTCGTTTTAACCATTTATCAACCCATAAGATCCTCTTATCCCAGGAGAGACTTTGTCAAAATATTTTGTACAAACGTACAGTGACGGGACTCCAAAAGAACACCATATGATTGGTGATGCAAGTCATCACTTTGCAGAAGCCACGGTGATTCTTTCTCAAAAATGCTTTTATTTAGTACTAAATCTATAAGGGCTCTTAAATTCTATTTCCATGATCCTGGATGTATTCTCATCAGAATTACATATTATGCTATCCTCATCTTTTCAGTAGAAGTTGCTTTTTGCTAGCCAAACATGACAAGTGCTCCTTATTTGTTTTAACAGTTCAACGGGAGCATGCCCTAGAGGTTATAGATACCTTCTTTTTGTACACACTGGCTCAATTCGGATGACACGTTAACCAACGGGTGTTAAGTTAAACAACCGTCAGTGGGTTAACCCAATGTGTCGTCCGAATTCAGCCACACAACCGTTAACCAACCCACAGTTGTTTAAGTCGCGGTTTTAAACAACGGAGTTAAACAACTCACTTGCGAGTTGATTAAATGATAGTCAATTGACTAACGTGTTGTCCGAATTCAGCCTCTAGAGGTGCATGGGTTAAACAATCGAGGTGAGTACGTTAATGCAAAAGACCATAGAGGAGAGCGGCAAGAGCAGCAGAAAGCGGGCGGGAGCTCAGGCGCGGACTAAACAGATCGCTGGTTTCGCCGCCATAGCAACCGGGACGCCCGCCTCCCCCACCAGGCAGCCGACACGGAGCTCAAAAAAGAGCTGGCTCCTGCAAGCACTCACGCAGGGTGCCCAGTCAGCTACCCACACGGACAGTGAAGCGCACCAGAACGGAGCCATGGGCAAGGGGGGGAGGGGGAGACGGAGCAATCAACAACTCCAGGTGCTCAGGAACAAGGGGTAGCCCCACCCCCACACCAACAGGGAGGATGACACCCCATCCAGAGGTGACCCCCACCGCAACGCCACCCCCACCCTCGCATCACCCAGAAGGACGAGAGCAGGGGAAGCAGCGTCCAGATAGCTCCCCCCCATTCGCCCAACACGGCTGGACAGCGAGCATAGGCGAAGCCTATCCCCAAGATGCTAGAAATGCCTAGGCAATTGGTGCCCGTGGGAAACAGGCAGCTACCTGCGGATGTTGAGGAAAACCAACGAAGGCATGCACAACAATCCCAAGGAAAGATGCAGAGCGCTGCGCTGGTCCGAGGAAGAGATCGACCACTTCATAGAGCTCTGGGGGAGCCCGGAAGCCAGGAGGATCATGGCCACTGCCAGGCACGATAAGCTCTACCCATGGCTAGCCGAGAAAATGCAGGAATGGGGATATGACCACAATGGAAAGTAATGCAAGGACAAGCTCCATGGACTCAAGAGGAAGTTCAAGGAGGTCATCACTCACAATAAAAGAACTGACGCCCAGCCATGCACCATGCCCTTCTATGACGAACTGTCACGCCTGCTGTTGGAGCGTCACGACATCGTTCCAGGCAACATGGCGGGCAGCAGGGTCGCCACCAATGAGCCTCTGCGCATGCGTCAAAGAGCATGGCTGGACCAAGGGGCGCAACGGGAAGAGGGCCCCACCGCACAGAAACAGGAGCCCCCGGCAAGGCCGGTCAACCCACGGCCAACGCCCCCTGCCAAGGCAGCCCCGAAACCATCCCCCGCTCCTCCTGCCAAGGCAGCCCCGAAACCATCCCCCGCTCCTCCTGCCAAGAAAGTTGTGAGTGCATCATCCGCTCCTCCTGCCAAGGCCACCCTGAAAACAGCATCCGCACCCCCTGTCAAGAAAGTTGCAAGGGCAGCATCCGTACCCCCTGCTAAGAAAGCTGCGAGGGCATCAGCTGAAGCATGGCTGGCCAAGGCGAGGCCGATGAGCCGTCCCGCAGCATCCCAAAGTCAATTGGTGCTTGCGAGGCCGCCACCCGATGTGCTCGAGCCAGAACTGTCGCCGTCCCAGGAAGAGCTGCTGCATATTGATACGCAGGCCTCCGACGAAACTTACATGGAGATGGAGGCAATGGAGGTGGAGGCGCCATCAGAAGTGGAGCTCGAGGCCAGGGAGGCTGTACTGGAGTGGGAGATCGAGGGGTCCCCACAGCCGAAGGATGAGCCGATGGAGGGAGGGCCCCCCTAGAGGAGGAGCCACCGCACGTAGGCGAGCACGGTGAGGTCGGGGCCAAAGAAGCCCGTCCCCTGACCAACGTGCAGAGCTGTGTGCGTATGCGCAACAGGCGCAGGGCTGACCGGCTGCAGGTGGCGAGGGAGTTGGTCTCTGTCACGGAGACAACTGGGGAGCGCATCCACGGCCTGTTCACACACATGGCGGCTGAGGAGGAGGCCAGGCGCACCAAGGAGCACGTCCTCACCGTGTGGGCCACACGCACAGCCGCACAAGCCATGGAGGAGTGCGCCCAAGCCACACGGGAGGCGGGTAGGGATGTGCGTATAGGTCTGGAATGCCATGTCACCAGCATGACCGAGGCCATGGCCGCCACCAATGCCATCATCGACCGAGGCATGCCGGAGCAGACAGCAGCCATCAACCGCCAAACTGAGGTGCTCAGGGAGCTCGCCCAATCCTTCCGTGGGGCCTACCATGGGCCACCGCAGCCTGTGCCCTACATGGGGCCGTACGGATACATGGCGCTGCTGCAGCAACAGCAGTACATGCCCCCACCGATGGCCATACCGTATCAGGCCCCATGGTCGGCGGTGTCAGCAGCAGATGCCTCAGGGAAGGCAGGGGGGGTGGCCGGAGGGCACGTGCACCGGAGCATAGGTGGCCGCCCAAAGAGGGGCTGTGCCATCCCACCAGACACCGACGAAGAGGGAGAGGAGGAGGGGAGCGAGGAGCCAGAGGAGGGGGAGGAGGAGGAGGAGGGGGTGGAAAGGCCCACTCAGGACGACATGGCCTAAGGCGAGGTCATCCTACGAGCCCCTAAACCCATCCCCCATAGAACCATAGGGATGTGCAGTTGTATATTCTCCCGCACCGCTATACGAGATAGGACCCTGTTAGATATGCGTCCCTCTGGCTGCCGCCTCCCTCAGCCCGGTCTAGACGCTCAAGGCTATGTCCATCAGCATCCCAATGCAACATTGTTGCATGCGCTGGATGCCTCTCGTTCCCGGGCCTATCTCCCCTCATTGCAGCCAGAACCGGTCACGATGGCATCACCCTACAGGTCTGACAGCCACCAAGCAGGGCGGATTGTCCGACGCCGAAGGGCCCTTCAGCGCAGAGGTTGGTAACTGGGCTGTTGGGTGGAATGCATTGGTGTTAGTGTGGCCTCCGTGTCACTGATGGCTCTCCCCCTCCTCTCCCTCCTTCTGTTCTCGCCTCCCAGGGAAACTGCGCTCCCTCCGCCGTGCCATCCGTAGAAGGCGGAGTGCCCAAAAGGCATGCCGTCTCCACGCTCTGGAGGTGGCCCTGGGAGAAATAATACGTCGCATTCGACATCTGGAACGCAGCGTCCGGCGCCATCGCCGTCCGAACCACGACCAGCCGTAGGGTTATTTGGCAGCTTGGAGGCTTATGCCCATCCCCCCTAGTCGCAGTGTAGTAATGGCCTGCTCTGCCGATTCCCCATCACGCGCCCCACTCCGGCTGCTTCCTGTCACTCCCCTCAGCCTTGCAGGTGTGCTTTAGCCAAAACAAATCCTCCTGCCCTCCCATTCCACGCTAACGATGTGGACGGTCCCATGCTCCACCTTTAGCCCCACCTCCCTCCGCCCTCCTGCTCCGCCTCGCCCACCGCTCCTCCCGTCCTGCCCACCCCCTCTCCGTCCTGCCCGGCATTTGCGAGAATGTCCCGGAGGGAGCTCGCGACAGCCTGCTTGCAGGGAGCGATCCAGGCAGCCACGCAAAACCACGGCGATGCCGAGAAGGAGGACCTATTCCGTGCCCGCCTACGCCGGCTCGGTGGGGCCATGCCCGCGAAGCCAGTGTTCGGGGTGGAGACCTTCCGCTGGCCGCTCAGGGCAACGGAGGCTGTGCCTTGTCTCCGGGCCACCGTCCTGCCACTGGTTCATCCCCGTGCAGCCTCCACATCGCTGGCGGAGAAGTTGGCCGAAGGCATGGCCGAGGGAGCCCTGGCCCGCGCCCCTCCCCTCTCGACGTCGGCCGAGCTTCTTGCCGAGCGTGAAAGCGTGAGCCGCTGGGTGCTCCCCCGGATGGATGCCGTGTGGCATGAGATGCAGGACTTGGAGGACTGGGACGACGAGCGCTTCTGTAGGAGCTTCTGCATGTCACGCGCAAAGTTCGAGGTGTTGGTGGCCGAGGTGACCCCTGTCCTACAGCGGGAGTGTACAAATATGCGCAGATGTATTCCAGTCTCCCGTCGGCTCGGCCTCACACTGTACAAGCTGGCGTTCAACATGGGCTACTTGCCCCTGTCAACCATCTTCGGAGTCGGCTTGTCTACCGCGTGCGAGATCTTCCGTGAGATGGTGAGCGTGCTGAACGAGCTGTACCTGGCCGACGTCATTCGGGTGGGGGACGAGAAGGAGAACATGCGTGGGTTCCGTGCCCTGGGCTTCCCACAGGTGGTGGGGGTGATGGACTCGACCCACGTGCGCATCCTGGCCCCGCCCTCCCATGGCGAGGAGTACTTCAACCGCAAGCATTTCTACAGCATGGTTCTGCAGGTGGTTGTGGATGCCAAGGGCCACTTCCTGGACGTGTATGCGGGCGTGTCTGGGCGTAGCCATGACACAGCTGTCTTCTGGAACTCCCCCCTGGCTGCCAAGCTGATATCGGGGCGCTTCCTGAAGTCTGGCCCCGCGTCCGTGTGTGGCCGTGAGGTGGGTCTGCTCCTCCTAGCCGACCAGGCCTTTGCCCTGCAGCCATGGCTGATGGCCCCATACCGCTACCCACGCACCAACGTGCAGCGTAAATACAACTACTACCATTGCCATGCCCGCCTGCCTGTGGAGCGTGCCTTTGGGCATCTGAAGGAGCGCTGGTGCTCCCTGTTCAGCTTGTTGGACTTGCAGACCGATATCATTCCGGACGTGATGGTGTGCTGCTGCATCCTGCACAACATCTGCGAGTCCCGTGGGGACGTGTTACTGGCCAAGCACCCCGACCTCCCTCGGGAGGGCGAGGATGCCGACGCCATCCCTGTGGATGGGCGTGACATCGAGCCTTTGCTGGGGCCGGAGAATCCCGTTGGGGAGCGTCGCGCCTGTGCAGAGGCGTCCCGGGTGCGTGAGAGCATCAGTGCCTGGATCTGGCTGCGCTATCCTGACCCCGCGTGAACGTTGCCTGTGTACTCCCAACTGTGGACTGGCATCTCTCCCTGGCATGCCGCCCCTCTCCACCTCGTCCCCTTTGCACATTCCGTGCATGGCTCCCTGGGGATGTGGCCTCGGCCATCCACTCTTCACCGCTGTGCCTTCCAGCCTCCTCCTCCTCACTTCCCGGAGGCGCCTGTCCTTTCTGTGGGCCCAGCCCTGGCATACTGGTGCCCATGTGCCTTACTGCCCATGTCTGCTTTCCCTGCTGAATTAAGTTTTCCAAACCACCCCACTCTTGCCTTCTTTCCTGTGCGTGCGAGGGATGCTCTAGGAGGAAGGTGGGGGGGTTGGGGGCTGGGGGCTGTGGATCTTCCTGGTGACTGCCAGGTCCCCCATGTGGGGAGGGTGGTGGGAGGCTCCCTGGGGCATGGGTGCCAACATTGGGATTGCTCTGCTGGGCGCGGGGTGCGGGTGTTGTATTGGTGCTGCCATTGCTCCTGGCAGACTCTTTGCCCAAAGCTGCTGAGTTCCGTCCACTGACTGAGGCAGCCAATGGGGTTTGGGAGGCGTGTCCTGCATCATCTAAGATGGCGTCGCCCATGGCTTTCGGCCGCAATGCTTGCTGGGATACCTGCTGGAGGATTGCCGGAGTTCGGTAAGTGGGGAAAATGGCGGCCAGGCTGTCAGTCAGAACCGAGTACGTTATTAACCACCAGGGTGGTTAACTTAACTTTGCATCCCCTTGCTGCAGCATGTTGTCCAAATTGAGGCCGCCTTTTTAACGCACCGTCAGTGGGTTAAGTCCTCTCGGTTGATTAACGTGTCGTCCGAATTGAGCCACTGAGTTAGATTCAGACTAAGTTATGCTTTTGTCTCATTGATTTCAATAGGGCCAAAGCATGATTAACTTAGTCAAGATCCAATGCATTAGGTGTGGGATGGGTGGGGGTGGGGGGGGGAGTAGTGCTACAGATGGTCAAAAACAAGTGAAATCCTAAATTACCAGGAAGTGTGTACTGCTGTACTATAGTCTTGCTACAAAGCACAAAGTTTGGTAGCTTTAGTGTAGTACCTTTTAATAATTAATTTTTGTAATCATGCATTTTGACCCATAGACCTTCCTCTCCAATTTGCTTTGATATAATTAGCATGAAGTATATTTTGTAACAATTGCTGATAATTGTTCATCCTTCTTAGCAATCTTTTTTTTAAAAAAATAACATTATTATTATCATCTCCTCTCTTTTCTTGCTCATGGTGGTTTTTCTAGATGAACATGATGGGCTTTGCCAAGTCAGGCTGTCTTTTACTGATTCAGAAATTTCCTGACTATTGAACATGATTTAAGTATGACTGCTTTGATGTGGATGTATTTTGGTAGGCCTAGTTTCTGAAGGTTTTCCATTAAAAATAAAATAAAAAAATGATGTGACTGGTGACTGATGACTAATGGAAAATTTGTAACTTTTTCCTGCTGCCACACTTCTTTAATTCCCATGGCCAGTGGTGTATATTCTTCTGTCTTTTCCTCTTCCTTTTCTGCAACGTTTTTGTCATTGGATATTGCTATGTCAATGAAGTAGTTGTGTTTTTCTGTTTTGTTTATAACTGTTATGTCTGGTTGATTGCAAAGTATTGTGTTGTTCCAGAATTGTTCTAGCCCAGCATAGCATAGCATGGCTTGTCTTGTCTTGTTTGTGTCTGGATTTCCTAGGTTCTGAAACCATCTTTCTGGAGAGCACTTGCTGGTTGCATGATCCAGGAGGCTAAGTTCTGGTGAGTACATAGTTGTCCTTGACAGGAGGGGCTTGCACTTGCTAGAGTAAGTGAATGGATGTGAAGAGGCTGCAATCCTATCTTCATTTATCTAAGAGGAAGCTTTATTGAAATCAATGAGATTGTTTCTGTCATTTCTTTGGGCAGTTTTCTGGTTGGGATTTCTGTTCTCTGCACACTGAGGCAATGTAAATTCAAGAGATATTTGGATAAAAGGAGGGAAAGGTCCTTGTCTAGCATTGTGATAATGGGCATCTGTTCTGGCCTTTCTTTGTATTGCTGCTGACCATGGTCTTATTTGCATGGCTAATGAACCAGAGTTATAATGACACATTTTTAGATTAGTTTCTCACTAATAAACCAGAAGTTGAAACAAGCTAAGAGGTGAGAAGTGACTGCAACAAGCCTTGAGTCCATTTTGTTCCATGGCTAATGTTTGCAGGTGAATTGTATTTTATATTCTTTCTGAATGCTAGGTTCCTTGTTTGTTCTACTAGATTTTTCTGCAGTACTAGATTTTTCTGTCTGGCTGCCCTGTTTTGTACCAGTTGAAGTTTCTGGACCATTTACAAAGGCAGCCCCATGTATAATGCATTGCAGTAATCCAGACGAGAGGTTCTCAGAGCATGGATAACTGGAGCTATCAGGCTTTATATATCAGGCTTCGCCAATCTAGAGTCAGACATAACAGGAGAACATCCAAAATAAACCAATGGAATGAAGAGACAAAATCTCAGGATTTTGGAAATATACAGTATATTTCCAAATTATTCCTTGAAGTAGCCCAATGCATTTCAGCCCTGTATGATATATACAGGCCTTCTTCAGGGGTCAGAATTTCTAAAAATGCCTGCAGAGATCTCTGAAAGAGATAAACTTCCAAGATGACTCCTGCAAGAGTAGCCAAAACAAGTTGGGATAATTCAAGGAATAAATCGAGGCTTTGTCTCTTCATTCTATTGGCCAATCCAGAAGCTTAATACTGCCTGCCAATTGCAGAGGCAGATGTTGCTCTGTAATGATCGTTCCCTCCACTTCTTCAACAAGTTCCTGGTAGTTCACCAGGCTATGCCCTAGCCTCAGGGAGCAAGATGCCTGATTGAAGACCTAAATCCAGTCAGACAGTCATGGTTTCATGGCCTCTTTGAACACCACCATTACAGCAACTACCTGAAATTATAATTGTCTCATCACATGAAGCAGATCGCTACTAGATGTGAGAGTTTGTACTGACCTAGAACAGTATCATTTTTTAACCTGTGTTTCGGAAAATGGAGATTGATGTTGACCATGGACGTAGATGCTCTTTGCCAGTACAGAGCAATATTCAAAGCAAATTTGGGGAGTTCCTCTTCAGACAAAGCATCTACAGACCTTTGAGAGAACCTAGAAGAGCTTCCTGTAGAGAGGTATGTGCGTTCTTCAGTTATCCTCAGGTTTGGAGCAAATTTGGAGGTTTATCATCAAGGAAATGTCAGAATAATTTTAAAGGAAGTGAAGAGTTTTTATCAGACTAGCCAAATGTGATCAAGGGGAAAACAGAAACACACCCTTAGCAAAAAGCCTGAATAGTTGTACACCTACAAAATATATTGTCAATTTGTATTTTACTCTTTGGGCTAAGCATTCCAGCAACATTCTCAATCAAACTATTTTTCAGGAATTTCATGAATAATCAGCAGTACACTCTGTGCCAATAATGTGATATTCCTGGCTATTGCAGAAAGGCCTTTTGTAGTCTTGCAGCTCATCTTCACACTCCAGTAGCTGCTCATGCTTTAACAGAGGTGAACAAGTGAAATCTGTAATGGTACCTGATGCTAGCAACTGCAAAGGCAGAAGAACTAATGGAATGACGAATAACAATTTTAACAATTTTCTAGGATATGGAGCTCTTCCTTCCAAGTGGCTGAACCCTTTAGTTCATATGAACCTGTAAAAGATTCTGGAATGCTATCTTGTTATCCAGCTGTACACAGAGGTTGTTTGGGATGATAAGAAGGCAAATATGAAATAAGTCCCTATAGGTTTGTCAAGATTATATATGACATGCTATGCAAATAGAGGATTTCTAAAAACAACAACAACCCTGAGAACTTTGAAAGGGGTCACTGATATGTCACTGTAAGGGGGAGAGGCTCCAAGCTACATGCCCATAAGTGTTCACTAAATTATTCCTTATATATTACAACACTCATCCATTTATTGCTACTGGATCTCATTGACGTTTGGGATATTAACCCATTATAGCTATTTTCTCCTGTGAAACAAAGTAAAACATATTAAGGATGTACAAATAGACATGCTGGATCAGAACAAAGTCCTATCTAGTCCAACATTCTGCTCACACATTGGATTGCTGGATACCTGTGGGACCCCTCCCCCCAACAGACCATGAGTACACACATGTCCTTCCATTAGTGTTCCCCATCAACTGGCATACAGAAACACGCTGCTCCTCATATTGGGTGTAATATATAGCCACGTTGATTAATAGCCATTTATAGCCTTATCCTCTATGAGTTGATCGATCCCCTTAAAAGCCATCTAAGTTGATGTCCATAGGGAAGTACGAATATCAAAAGCTAAGCTTGCCAAAGTTCTTGAAATTTCATCTCAAAGCTTGTTCTGACTCAAGTCCATAACCGAGTGCAAGTTTCGTTTTGTTCTTTTCACATGAAAATCTGTGCCTATTTTATGCCTATTTTTCCAAATGTACACATCAATTGTGTGCATCTTTGAAATGTACATATACAGTCTGGCTGGAATGGCCAGTGTTGGCCTACCTTGCAGGACTGGGGCCTTGGGGTGGGAGGGGGAGAATTCTAAGGAAAAATGTTACTTCAAACTGATGGCTCTCAGCACCCACACATGGCGCTCTCACTCTTATCTTGGGAGGCCCGAGCTTCAAGGTCAGGGTTAATTGGCAGTGAGCTGCAAGAGGTTCAGCTGTGGGAAACAGCTGTTTGCAGGAAGGGGGCTGGTGGTGTGAGTGGGATGGTTGAGGATTGGTTTCGGCTGGTCATGGTAACAGCTAACCCCAAAAAGGATAAAGGGAATACCCACCGGGTGGAAGCTATCTTCTCCTGGACCGGTGCATGGATCCCTACTCAGCTAGGTGATGCTGGGGAATAGATAGATTTATTACTTTCAGGTTTGGTGCGTTCCAGGGAAAGGCTTGTCACCCTTTGGGTGTGATTTAGAGTGGGCTAAACTGTTTTATTGTTTTATTGTATTACTGCTGCTAACTTCTACCTCAAACCTCATCCTACCCCCCCACTCCCCGCTACCCCTCCCTATCTTTCCCGGCTTGCATTTTAATGGCTTATTGGGCCAACTGGAGCCTTACATGGTTAGACATTAGGATCTCAATAAATTGGACTTCCGGTGTAATGGTGGAAGGTTGAAGCCTCTCAGCCTTTGGGCTGGGAAGAACAGAGTGATTTATTTACCGTCTAAGCGGCTGCTGGACAGATTTAACAACCCCAGATTGAAGAGGTTTTGGCTGGAGCAGGTTGTAAATTGTTTTAATAATCTCTGGAGCTTCAAAACTCAATGGAGGTCACTTCGCCGGGAGGAGAAGCGGGGAGATAAAGAGACCTGATGTCTATTGCTCATGAATCACACTGTAACCTTGAGAAAGAGTAAAGATCTTTCATCATACATTCCCTGAAACTGATTGGATATATAACAACAAAAATTAACAGAAGTCGGGGGGATTTCAACACGACAAGATAAAGAGCAAACAAAACACGTTTTTATGGTGAGTGGAAACAGACTTTCTGTGTAAGGGATGTGAATAAATAAATATTTATGGAAGAGGGAAATTTCTGTAAGCTAAATTGAAGTTTTGATTCTAAGGAGAGGAGAAAAAGAGGCTTCTAACTAGCAGAGAATGGAAAATTACAGATTGCTAGACCCAGTCAACATGCCTCTGTCTGGGCTGTCTGCCAAGAAGATAGATAAAAGGTTGCCATGGAAATGAAGAATTTAGATAAGAAAAAATCTATTTGAAGCAGTTATGGCGCCGTCTGCTGATGAAACAAATATGACAATGCTTTTGAAACAGGAAAAAATGGACTCTAAGGGGAAAATATCTGTTGGTGTGATTTTGGCATTTTCTGTGGAAAAAAATACAAGCTGAACTCAATGGAAAAAGTGAAATATGTTATGGGAAAAGAATTGGAGGACATTCAAGTTGATGAAAGGGACCCAAGAGAGAAGGGAGGAATTTCAGATAAGTAATACTGGTGGAATTAAAGAATCTGTTTGATACATAATAATATCTAAAAATGGTTTACAAATGTTTATCATAGAATATAAATGGACTAAATTCTCCACAAAAGAGGAAAAAATATTTTATCATCTAAAAAAATTAAAACTGGATATTATCTGCTTACAAGAAACTCATATTAGAAAAAGATACAAAATATCAGTAATATAAAGGTTTGGGAGAAGAATTTATTTCCGCAAGCACAACGAAAAAATCAGAGGTGGTCTTGTACATTAAATCCCACTTAAAACCAGGATTAGTTGTATCTGATGAACAAGGACGTTTTGTGGGTGTAAAAATCAATGTAGTTGGAGTGGAAATTATGGTATTGGGAGTGTATGCTCCCAATAAACAAAAAGCAGAATTTTATGAACAATTGTTACATAGACTGGAGGACATTTCAAGCGATAGTTGGTGCATCTTGGGTGATTGGAATGGAGTGATATCACCACAAATGGATAAACATTCAGACAAAGATATTAAAGGTCAACAGGGAAAGCTTCCAAAAAGTTTTTTTGATCTGGTGGACAGTTTAGGTTGGTTGATGTATGGAGAGATAGAAATGGTGACTCTAAGGAATATACCTATTTTTCAGATAGACATAAATCCTTTTCAAGAATAGATATGATTTTGATATCTAAGACAATACTTACAAAAGTAAAGAGTATAGAGATTTTGCCAAAAACATTTTCAGATCATAACTCAGTACTGATGGTTCTCAAAAGAAGAATAAGTACGTTCAGGTGGAGATTAAATGAATCTTTACTACAAAATAAAGCGGTGGTGGAAGAAGGCTGAAAAACAATCAAGGCATTTTTTTAGTTGAATTTGAATAAAGGGGTTAACCAAAGTATGGTCTGGAATACAAGCAAAGCTTTTAGAAGAGGATATTTTATTCAGAAGAATAGTCAACTCAAGAGGGAAAGACAAGAAAAAATGAAAGTTATTACAGATGAGATTAAAAAGAAGGAAGAGGAGTTAAAGAGCACACCAAGAAAGACAGGGATTAACCACCAGATCAAGTTATTGCAACAGCAACTGTCCATGTTGACGATTAGAGAAATGGAACGGAAGTTAAATTTGGTAAAACAGAGAATTTGAAGGTGCAAATAAACCCAGGGAATGACTAGCTTACAAACTGAGGATAGAAAAAGAAAAAAAAAGACAATAGTGAAAATTCAGGATGGTAATACAGAAATAATGGATGACGCGAAGATACAAAGAATATTTTGGCAGTATCACTCAACTTTATATAAGAAACACGAGGCACCATTGGACAGAATAGATACATATTTACAAAAACAGAACTTGCCTAAAATGTCTTTGGATTATAAACAAATGTTAAATAGAGAGATCACTATGGCTGAAATGGTCACAGCTATAAAAAGAATAAAATTGGGGAAAACACCAGGACCGGATGGTCTACCAGGTACATATTACAAAAATTTTGAGAAGGAACTATTACTACCTTTGCAAAGTATGATGAACTCAATTTTGAAAGAGGGGAAGATACCAGAAACATGGAAATCAGCATATATAACGTTGATACCCAAGGAAGGTCAGGACCTAACTTTGACTAAAAATTATAGGCCAATATTGTTGTTGAACAATGATTACAAGTTGTTTACATCGATAATGATGGAAAGGTTGAAGTGTGTGTTGCGGGAATTTATTCATGAAGATCAATGTGGATTTTTGCCGAAAAGACAGATAAAAGATAACATTAGAATTGTATTGAATATTGTAGAATACTTGGATAAACATCCAGAAAAACAAGCAGCTTTGATTTTTTTGGATGTGGAGAAGGCTTTTGATAATCTTAATTGGGACTTTTTGTTTAAAGTTTTGGAAGTAATAGACTTTGGGTCTAATTTCACAACATGGGTGAAGTCAATTTATACTGAACAGAGTGTGCAGATCATTATTGATGGAGATTTGTCAAAACTGTGCAAGATTGCAAGAGGGACTAGACAGGGATGTCCAATGTCACCTTTGTTGTTTATTTTGGTGTTAGAAGTATTGAACAGAGCTGTAAGACAAGAAGAAAAAATTGGAGGAATAAATATTAGAAAAGAATCTTACAAGTTAAGAGCTTTTGCAGATGATCTGGTGTTTACTTTAGAGGACCCACTGAGTGGAATTGAAACTTTAATGAATAAGTTGAATGAATTTGGTGTATTAGCAGGTTTCAAAGTTAACAAACAAAAGACTAAGATACTTACAAAAAATATGAGTAAGCAAGATCAAATAAAGATGGTAGAGAAAACAGGTTTTAATGCAGAAAAAAGGTGAAATATATCATCATCATCATCATCATATTTATTTATATCCCGCCTCTCCCTCTGAATCGAGGTGGGGAACAACAACAAATATAAAACACAAAAATCACAAAACAGTTGTGATATTAAAAACAAATATGTTGTTTCATAATAATTATGTTAAGATTTGGAATGAAGTTAAACAAGATTTGATAAGATGGGACAAACTTCAAATGTCTTTGATGGGGAGAATTGTAATTAAGATGAATGTTTTGCCAAGAATGTTATATCTATTTCAGACAATGCCTATAGTAACTTCGGAGCTACCATTCAAGCAGTGGCAGAGAGAGATTTCTAAATTTATTTGGCAATCAAAAAAACCAAGGGTGAAATTTAAAATATTACAAGATGCTAGAGAGAGAGGAGGTTTGGGTTTGCCGGATTTGAGGATGTATTTCTCTGCCTGTTGCTTGATGTGGATGAAGGAGTGGATGTTGTTAAAAAACAGAAGATTACTGGAATTAGAGGGGTATGATCTAACATTTGGTTGGCATGGATTTCTGTGGTATGATAAAGCTAAAGTGAACCCCGTTCCCTTATAACCACCCATTTGCTTTTGCACAATGTTTAATGCCTGAAATTTGGGTGGGCAACTTTCAGGGGCCTGTGGCAAAATTCCTCCTCCACTGGAGCCCACAGTGACCGATTGTTCTCTTAAAAAGTTGAACTGGCTCTTTTTTGATTCTGTGTTACAAAATTTTGGTTGCAGTGGTGGTGTGGAGGGAGGGATTGCAAGGAAGGCCAAGCGGTCCAGGTAGCCCATGGGCCATGAGTTGCGCACCTCTGCCTTAGAATTAAAGATGTCAGAAGAATGCATCCAGGGCATGAAGCTCACCATGCTTTCAGGATTTGGCCCCCAAAACTCTGCCTGGCTTACCTGCGAATTGGCCTGACCCAATATGTATCAAGTCAGGCCAGCTTACGGATTTTTCAGTCCCTCGTTAAAATCTCAATTTCTGCGAATTGTGAAATTTGCTCAAATTGTAGCCGTAATGTGCTTCATTAGTGAACGTGTAGGTGATTCAAACTTTTTTGTATGTTTAGAAAGTTGTGCATTTCCCCACATTTTGGGAACCAGAAGGCAAGTTGGAGAATTTGTGAACATTTTTTTGCAGAAAATGCTCCCCTGCCCCATTCTCATTCACATTTAGGTTTGCGAATGGAGCATTCTCAAGTAATTGGTGAACTGAAACAAAATTCTCATACATCCCTAATTTAAATGTGTATTCCTAAAAAAATTTTCTCCAAACCAACATTTCTAAACATATTTCCCCCAAAATGCATATGTTTTAAAATGCACACAAAAATATGTACATTATGAAAAATGTGTATAAATTTCTGGTATTTTTTTTTATAAAAAAAGAAAATTACCAAGCTTGTGCTAAAATGGGATGGAATGAGTTTGAGCACAAAAATCTTCAAGTTAGAAATTGACAGATCCACATATCTCTTCTTGCTGGGTGGGTAACCACATATATAACTGGATGTTGCTCATGAGAATTCCCTTCCAATCCTAAAAGCAGGACTTTTCCCCCCCAAGCCTTTATAAAAAATCTGAAATCCTGCAATGCCCTATGTTGGAGAACGTGTGTGTATGTCAGCCTATCTACACTACTGCTTTAAAATGGTTTAAAACAGTTTAAAATGGTTTATAACAGTTTTGAGAACTGTTGGGGCCCAGGACACATTCCATATACAGTTTTCAAAATGTTTTCAAAGTGTTGTATCCTGCGTGTGTAGATAGGCTATGTATTAACTCTGCCCCCCCCCCCACATATCTTCATTTCCCCCACCAAACAGGTGATTGCTGGAATTTAGTTTTTAAGAAGAGCTTAAAATCTAGAGGGACAGCTATACACAGTTGCTTCACAATTCCCAGAGCTTTTGAGAAAGGGCTTCATGTGTCGGCTGACCATATGAAAAGGAGGACAGGGCTCATGCAACTTTAACAGTCATAGAGAAAAGGGAATTTCAGCCAGTGTCATTTGTATGCAATTAGTACCTGGTGAAATCTTCTCTTCATCACAACAGTTAAAGTTGCAGGGGCCCTGCCTTCTTTTGTATATGGTCACTCTAGTATAGTGCATGCACCTTTAACTGTTGTGATGAAGAAGGAATTTCACCAGGAACTAATTGCATACATATGACACTGGCTGAAATTCCCTTTTCTCTACAACTGTTAAAGTTACATGAGCCCTGACCTGGAATTTGGGATCATCAGTGTATGGGTGAGTAAACATTTTACATGAGCTAGGGTGACCATATGGAAAGGAGGATAGCGCTCCTGTAACTTTATCAGTTGTATAGAAACGAGAATTTCAGCAGGTGTCATTTGTATGCATGAAGCACTTGGTGAAATTCCCTCTTCATCACAACAGTTAAAGCTGCAAGAGCCCTGCCCTCTTTTGTAGAGCTCCTTCAGCTTTAACTGTTGTGATGAAGAGGGAATTTCACCAGGTGTTGCATGCATACAAATGACACCTGCTGCAATTCCCTTTTCTATGCAAGTGTTAAAGATACAGGAGCCCTGTCCTCATTTCCATATGGTCACCTTAACGTGAGCAGGCTGCCTTTTCAAAACCAGTGTTTTAGATCTGATTGAGAGTCAAATCAGTAGATTTGCAGTTGCACAGAGTTCCATCATGTTCCCTGGAAAGGGAAATAAACAATAGAAGAGTATTAATTGTTTCAACTTAGACAAGGCCCCCAAACACTGCTTGTATTAATCTGATTTCTGGGAGTGGGGGAAGAGATGGTGAAATGGATTTATTTATTTCCTTATAAATCACAGACAGACACCTCTGCCCTGCAGTATGAGTGTGGTGTATTATGTCATCCATGTTTCACTTCTGAAATGACTGAATTATAGTGGTGAAAGCATAGTGATTGCCGCATAGATTTCATGCCAGGCAAAGTCTTGATTGCAATTGAAACAAATCTGAATACTCTGCAGCCAAAAGTTGAAATCCACCTGCTCTATGAACTTTTTAGTCTGCAACTTTTTAATCTTTTCTTTCTTTCATCCTTTCTTTCACAAGCCAACCATTTTGCATATGATGGAAACAGAAGCTTTGTTTTCATGAGTCCAAGTGGTTTTCAAGATTTCTATTTTCAGGGCAGGGATGGATAAAAACTAGGGGTGTGCACACCAATAAATATCATTGTTTATCGTTATCGTCATTTTGGACAAAAAAAAAATTATCGTCTTCATTTATATCGTAGCTGAACCGTATCGTCTTCACGATAATTATCGTGAAAAAATGATATTTTGTGCAGCCCTATTTTTAAAGAAAAAAATGCCTGTAACTTCTGTATTTTAAAAGTTAGAGGCTTGAAACTTGGCCACAGTGCTTAAGGGATATGCCTAAGTATGTGTATGAAATTTGAGATCGATCCCTCCAACCCTCAATTTTATATGAATTTTTAAAAGATTGTTTCCATTCTGACAGGTCTGAATGAACACACATAGCGAGCTGTGATTCTGATCTGTCAGAACAGAAATGATCTTTAATAAATTCATATAAAATCGAGGGTTGGAGGGATTGATCTCAAATTTGGCACATATGTGAGCAGTGTGAAAAGCCAGTAGATTGTTATCCACGCATAAACCTGAGAGATGTGAATCAGGTCAGTTTGTATCAGAATTCACAAATATAATTCTTCTGGCATCCTTCCCTAAATTACTAGCAATATCACAAAGAGATCTGGGCCATTGTGCATGTATAGTAATGTTCCGAAGTGGGAATAGACTTACCAGAAGCTGCATTCACTTTCTTAGAAGTGCCAACAATTGGTCTGTGTGTGTATGCAAAGTAGGTAGAATCTCTTTGGGAAAAAACACACATATATTATACTAATTGAATAAACAAAAATTCTTTTGATTCAATATGTTGTGTTAAGGGTTTTTCATGTTCACTTAAGCCCCAAAACGCCACGAAATTCCAGATGTTAAGGGACATGCACTTAGCAGACATATTATTTAAGCAATACACATATAGGATGGTATCCTGTGCTTTGGGGCTGGATGGCTGTCAGTGGCCAAACCTGCAAATGACAGCCTATAGAATTCCATAGGCGAAAATGAAGTGGGAAATTGCACTTTTTGCAAAACCTACAAATACTGTTTACTTTTTCTGGGGCCTACTACACCTTCTCCCTTACCTAATATGACAAACTCTTTCCCAAAACATGTAAGTTTTCCCATTCCTCATGTGAGTCTTGGGGGTGGGGGTGGGGATAGACAATACCTGTCAAACTGCTGGTGATCACTCACCAAACTTTAAACTCCTATAAATAAGCAACTGGGACCACAGGCATGCTGGATTTCATCCATGGCCTGAGGTGCAACATCCCTAATACAGAGGATTCCACAGTTCAGAGCTCACTAATATTAAACTCCTTCCCACTGGAAATCTAGCATGTTGGGGGAAGGATTCTATGCTCACCGTTGTTACCATGCTAGTTTTCCTCTAGTGGGGGATTTTTCCTCTAGTGGGGGAACTTTGATTCCCCTCCACTTCCATTCTGAAGTGTCGCTGTCATTCACTGAATTGTGTAGATTGGCTTGTTTTCTCCCTTCTTTTCCTCTGACTTTTCCTTCTTTTCATTACAGTAGCATAGAGTAATCCATCGTACCATATTCCTGGTCTGATCGTAACGGCTCCCCCTGCCTGCCTTTTATATCTCAGGTGGTGGGACCTCTCTCTTCACCATCATGTCCTCCGGCTTGTTCCAGCTTGTGCTGTAATTCTCAATGCCATCAGTTATTCAGCCCAGGACACATTATGCATCTGCTAAAGAATGATTATCTAGCCGGAGAAATCAATAAACTGAAGCTCTATTAATAACACCCATTATGAGGGGGATGCCAAAAGGATCGTTGTGTTCTGTTGTGAATGCAGGACCTCAACAGAGAAGAAACCATCAGAAACCTATTAGAATTAAATCATTTTGACACCATCATTTAAGGTTCTTTAATAGCTGGGTGTCAGCACCTTCATGCTGTTGTGTACTAATAGCTTTCCTGCATAGGGTGGGGAGGGGGAGCTGAAAGCTTTGGCATATAAGCAAGAGACATCTGAATGCTTACCCTTTGGTCATGATGCACATGGAAGCAACCTGCTCTCCATTGCCCCCAAGTTACTTTTTCTGGTGACTGCAAATGCAGTGGTCGTAAAAGCATCTTGAAAGCAGACTGAGTATAATCAGAAAGGTCCTCACAAAACCAAGAAAAATGAGACATAAAAAGAAAAGATGACTATTGATAGATGCAATATTTTCCCAAATAAGATGCACTCATACCCATGTTCATCCTTGAGTATTTACTTACAAGTAGTCTTACTCTGTCTAGTGAAAGTTACTTCAAAGTTAGCATGTTTAGGATTACTGTGGGGATGGATGAATCTGTAACTTTCAGTTTCTAATTTTTCCAGTGTTAAATCTGGTTTGTTCTTAACTTAGACAGAGCCACACACACAGACACACACACTAGCGAACGGAGCCAGCTTCACACAGGATGGAATTACCTTTAGGTTGGTACAGAAAAGCCTTCAAGCAAACCTACCCAGGTATCATGGTTGGACACATTGTACTTGCCCCACCTGTGTGAAGGCACAGCTGCTGGCACCCATTGGCATGGTGCCTGCCATAGTCCACCCCTGTAGCCCCTTGAGGAAAGGGTCTGGGACCTCCATCTCCCTTAGGTGGAGTTGCTCCACAGCATGGGGGGGGGGGAAAGGCCTACAACTCAGCCTGCAAATTTTCCCTGGCTTCAAACCATGCTAGGTTTTTTTAATGCTTTAACATGGTGGGTTCCCCCCCCACACACACACACAAGTAGGGCTTTTTTAATGTCTAAAAGACATGAAAAACATGAATGTTGTATGGTTAAAATTTGCTTGTTGCAGTGCTGCATCATGATGCGAAGTTTGGTTGAAATTGATCAAATAGTATCGAAACAGTAAATCTTTTTCAAAAAAATTATTTGCTGCCATTTTGTTTCAAGATGGCGGTCAAAATTTTCACTATGCCTAAAACCATCCCAGACAGAGGTAGAAGAAAAACAATCAGATTTACACTTTTCAAGTCCATTGAGAACATTCCAACACTTCCTTTTATTTACATCTCTCTCTCTCTCTCTCTCTCTCTCTCTCTCTCTCTCTCTCTCTCTCTGTATAAAGGTTGTATGAAAATGCATGTCCATTTTTGTGCACATTTGCCCTAATGCATGCATGTTTGTATAAATTTTGTCTAATATACCATCTTTGCAAGCAATTTTCCTGATATAACATTTTTGAATGTTATTTTCACTACTCTGTTCAATTTTGGGTGCACTATCCCCCAATATATGCATCTTTGTAAGCATTATTTTGACAGGGGAACTCCATTGCAAAATTCAGAGAAGTGCATTTTCTGAAGGATAACTAAGGGGCTGTCTTGACGATGGAGCGTTGGTGCTGTGAGCCCTCAAAACCCCGTGGTTTCACTTCTGCGGGGTTGCGCCATGTTATCCCCACTTGCAGGAGCAAACGTGGGGTTTTAAGGAGTTGGAGAAGCCGCGGGTCCAGATTGAAGACAGAGGAGATGCTGGGTGATTTCATTTTATTTTCTGCCTGCCTTTCACTTCTTCGCAAGGTGCTTCCCGCTGCTGGCTAATCACGAAAGGCACCTCCGTGGATCCCAGCTGGATGTTTCCTTACAAGAAGAACATCCAAGCCATCTGGGTGATTCTTCAGCCTCCACGCCCTTGTGGGAAGTGGGTGGCATCATCCCCCCAACCCCACTGGAGACAGACTGGAGGGAGGCAGGAGAATCTCCCCACTGCAGAGGCAGCACAGGGGCATTCTGACAGCCATTCAGTTCACCAGCCTGCCGGCCCACACCCTCCCCCCTGCCTGAGCAGCTGGCGATCAATCAGAGGTTGCCATTTACTGGGCCACACCTTCGCCAGGACCCTGGAGTATAGCGACAGACAGCGAAGCCCTGTCCTTACCATGCTCCAGACAAGAAAGCCAGGGTAAGTCCATATACCACATTCCATATACCGTTTTCATAGTGTTATTTCCTGCTTTGTATTCCAGATTCATAACGATTTGACACAAGGTGCAGATCTGGCCCTAGTCAACCGTAATTGTTATTTGAGGACACTGAGTTCAACAGGGTTATATCTTCATTTATATATATTTTTCTTTTCAGGATATTACAAAGCTTGCCAGGAAACAGTTGTGCCAAGACTAACACTATAGCACATTCAATGTGCCTTTCACTGGGAACATAAGTCAGCCCATAGGCTATACAGGAGACATAAAGAGAGACTGCTGTAAATCTAAATCCTTATGACTTGGTTTTCGCCCTGTCCTGCTCAGAATATTACAGGCTGCTCGTAGCCAGCTGTTCAAGTTGTAACCTAGCATTTCACAAATGATCCTGGCTGCCCTTTAAACAGGCTGGTAAAAACAGAATAGGAAGAACAGCACCGGTGCCATTTGCAAGCATTCCTGGGCAAATAATATTTCACCGCAGAGTTTTGTAGTCTTTTGAGATTTATGCTTGCTTTTAGAGACTCTCTCCTTCCTTTGTATTTGCTTTTAATGTCTAAATGGTGAACCATAATCCTGATGGAAAAGATACCATTGGTTGGCAGGATTGTTTATTTATCTGAGCCATAGACAATGCGTTGGCAGGTAAAGGGCTGCCATTCAAACGCTGGGATAGCAGATGCTGGTGTATTAGTGCGGAAAGATTAAAAAGAGCTCTCTATTACCTTGGGAGGAAAGTAGCGCCTTTTGTATTTTCTACACAGGACGAGAGGCAGGCAATGCCATGAATAGGTGCTATTCTCTGTATTAATGTAGCATTTGGAGAACCTAAGCATTTTCAAGGCACGATTGTGTGAAACATTGTACTGAGTACCTGGTCCTGCCCCCTACATCTCCAATCAATGTAGACAAGTTAACAGTGCAAGTCCTGGTGACATTAGGCTTGGGGCTAACCTGACTGATAAAAAAACAAAAAACAGTATTCCATTTCTACTTCTGCCATAGGAATGCCATAGCACAAGGGTTATTCTGTTGTGACTCTGCAGTGGGGAACTGGGGAAGCAAAGCCCTATAAAAGCACTGAGGAACCTCATGCCTGAGGCCAAATCCAGCTCTCCAGGAGTCCTAATCTGAACCTCCGACGTGCCCCAGAACTAGGGTGACCAGATAAAATCCAGGTCAGGGCTCATGGTGAAATTCCCTCTTCATCACAACAGTTAAAGGTGCAGGCACTATACTAGAGTGACCATATACAAAAGAAGGCAGCCCCCCTGTGACTTTAACTGTTGTGATGAAGAGGGAATTTCACCAGGGACTAATTGCATACAAATGACACTGGCTGAAATTCCCTTTGCTCTACAACTGTTAAAGTTACATGAGCCCTAAACTGGATTTTATCTGGTCACCCTACCCAGAACACCATATCCCCTCCCCTTCCTTTCCTTTCCTTTCCTTTCCCTTCCCTGACCCCACCCCCTTTCCCACCACCACTGATCATTGGCTGGTTTACTGGATTTTGTGCAATGTTTTTCCCTTTAAGTTGAAATGCCTCTCTGAAGCCTTAGTTCCTGGTAGTAAGAGCTTTAAGGCACAATCCTATGCATGTTTCGAAAGAAAGAAAGAAAGAAGAAATCCTAGAACTCCCATTGCTAGCTGGGGAATAATGGGAGCCGTTGGGCTTTTTTTTCTGTCTAAACACGCATTGGATTGCAGCCTTAAACTACAATATGCTGGTAGGGTTTTATGGCCACACCAATATTGCCTTTGTCCCCACCCCTGTGCCTCTTGCCCCATCCATCACTGGAATGTGGCCCCCAAGAACTTCTCTGGAATCGAATCCAGCTCTTGGGCTGAAAGAGCTTCCTCACCCGTCTCCTACCAGATCCCTTTAGTGCGGTGATTGATGAGGCTCTTTTGTGAGATATTTGGAGGGGGCACAAGCATGTGTGCCCTTGGAGCCCTGACTAGACCAATAACAAGATAACAAAAACAGATGTGTGGAAGGAAATTTGGGAGTGGAGGTTGGGGGGTGAGTGAAGCTAACTTATCAGTGGCACAACCTGGATTGACCACCAGACTGAACAGACAGGATCGTGTTGACCAGGAATGAACAGGCCAGACTCATGCAATTTTAACAGGGGATATCTTGTATAGGTTCAGTTACTTGAAGGAGTCTTTTCCATGGATCAAAAAGGAGAAGGTGCTAATATTTTTGGCCATAAACGGAGGATGCATAAGGCTAGGCTGACCATCTGAAAAGGAGGACAGGGCTCATATAACTTTAACAGTTGTAGAGAAAAGGGTATTTCAGCCAGTGTCATTTGTATGCAATTAGTTCCTGGTGAAATTCCCTCTTCATCACAACAGTTAAAGTTGCAGGGGCCCTGCCTTCTTTTGTATATGGTCACTCTAGTATAGTGCCTGCACCTTTAACAGTTGTGATGAAGAGGGAATTTCACCAGGAACTAATTGCATACAAATGACACCTGCTGAAATTCCCTTTTCTCTACAACTGTTAAAGTTATATGAGCCCTGTCCTCCTTTTCATATGGTCAGCCTACATAAGGCTGCATTTCTCTGCATCCTGATAATCAATCCTAACCTTGATTATCACTAATGGGTGTTAATGTGCTTACTGGTGGGTGGCCGTGTCTTAGGAATGGAGCTTTCCTTTGCTAGGACTCTAGAATGGCCAATTAAAATGCGTGATTGATGGCTTGATTGAGCCAGAGACTTGGCAGAGAGTAAGGTATCTGCATATTCCAGAACTCTCATGCTTTTTGCATACTGAGTGAGAAATCAGTCTTAGTATACGAATGATAACAGAGGACAAGACTTATGTATTGGACTTTCTTGCCCTGGTTTTCCTGAGCCTCTGCTTAGTATGCCACTTTCTGGGCAAAATGGAAGGTTCAAAGCCAAGATTTTTAGGAGATACTATAAAAATGTTCTGACTTACAGGGTTGGCTCTATAAAGTAATATTAAGGGACTGTGCCTCGGATGTATGAGAAATGCATTTCAGTTTGGTTTTGATCAAGGTTTACCCAATCTGCACCTTTGGGACCAAATACAAAGGGATGGCCAGGCTCACCCCTGTCTGGTTTCACTGAGCACTCACCAAACTGCCGCCGGTGCCGGTGCCGGTGCCCACTCACCATGTGAGTTGCTGGGCTTGAAAACTTATTTAGACCAGCCCTCTCTTTCTCAATTATTGGAGCTGTTTGTTGAGCTCAGATTTCCTAACCACCTTGTCCAGGCACAAACAGTGTGGTCAGTTTTCTGTTTGATTACTGTGAATGAATGGTCAAGTCCTTTGACCACAGAGTGTAAATGTTTCTTAATGATAGTGTATGTTTCCTGAATGGGCAGATCATCGATAAGAGCAGAGCAGAGACTTGTGCCGAAGAGATGAGTGTTTGAGAAAAGCAGAATATAAGAGATTTAAAGGAGGATTGAGATCTTAGAGTTTCTAGGTGGAGGCAGCTGGAATCAGGCCTGCAGCCTTGGTGGTAGTGATGGGGAGGTGCTCTCATGGAAGTTGCTCTCTGGAAATCTAATGCAGGCTATAAATCTGCTTAAAACAGGGGTGGGAGACCGAGGGCTGAATCCAATTTCAGAGAAGCTCTTGGGGGCAGCATTCCAGTGGTGGGAGGTGCCAAAGACTAAAGGATGAGGCCAAATCTTAAAAGAATGCCAGCATATGTTTTACTGCCACTACCAAAGCCTTAGGAGGGGCCTTTCAACCTTCTAGAATGGGGAAGGGGGAAATACACAAAGTACCAAATGATCAGGTGTTGGACAAAAGATTGTGTGGCCATCTAGAAAATGCTGGTGGGCCTGATTGGGCCTGGATTTGGCTCCAGGCCTAAGGTTGCCCACCTCTGGCTTATAGGATAGGTGTATTTGTCTACACTTTGCTCTTGGAATAAAGACATTGTAACTTTCCAAAGGAAACAAAACCCTGTAGCGATCCCCCTGAAACTAAGGACAGGTGATAATTACATAAGAATTTCCCAAAATTCTCAAATTCTGTCATACTCAGCACAAAAAGAACTTGAGGTTATATTTCTATAGGGGAGAAACTGAAACTGTCAGATTCATCCAACCAGTCCCAGGGTTGTGAGTTCTTAGCCCCTAACTATGGGTTTAACCATGCTAGTGTCAAATTGGTTTGCCCCTTCTTTCTCTTTCTTAAGATTTATACGGCAGGCAACTACAACATAATCCTTTGCATGAACCTACTGAATGTGGCAAGTCCAGAGTTGAAGATTTCATTTTTGTTCATTTTTGTGGGAATTTACCAACCTTTTAAAAGTTATCTGTATTTGAGGCATATATATATCTCAAATATGAGAGAAAGCAAAACTGACAGCTATCTATATCAAACTGCCCTCAAATCAGAGGTTGAGGTGGTGGTGGTTTGCATAATTACATAACCAAATTTCAGTTTCAGTATGATGGAACTTGTTCTGCTCTCAACTATGGTATTGAAATACCTTAAAGATGGTACAACCTCCCTTCTGCTGACACCAATAAAAACTAGGGGCTGTCTTCATGGCACCAGGTTGGTGCTGCCTCCCCCTTCAACCCTACACTTTCCTTCTCCTGAGGCGATGTCAGGTAATCCTGGCACTGAGGAGGAATCACAGAGTTTCTGGGTGGCCATCCAGATCTCAAAGCCATCCCCGCCCTCTTCCTGGCTGAAAGCAACCAATTGCTGGTTGCCTTTCACCAAGCTCTGCCCCTGGGTTGACCCCAGATTGGCTGCAGAGTGACGTTACATGCCAGAAGCACCGTGTTGATGTCGCTTCATTTGAAAAATCAGGGTAAATCCCCAACTTTTTCTAAAAGCAGCATCATGGGGAAGCCCTGTGGTGGCTGTGAATCTGTGCTCACATGTAGACAGCCCCCTAGTCATCTTACCAACATTCTATTGTAAAACAAATTTCCAACAATATTCTTGCAAATATATAACTTCAGCAGAAATCTCAAAATGTGCAACATTCATGCAGAGGATAACAAGTTTTATTGGGTAAAATCCAATACAAGTCCAATTTAGGGTAGACTCATTTAAATGAATGGGACTTAAGTTCTAGTCATTTCAATGGCTCTACTCTAAGTAGGACTTAAATTGGATTTTACCCATTGTTATCACAGCTTAACAGTGTAGCTGGGAACAGAATTTGATCCTTTGGCTATTTTTCACTAAAACTATAAGTGGGAGGAAAAGAGAGAAGTCTTTGTCATGAAACTAAATTAATGGACTTTTTGACTGTATTGTCTTAACATTTCAACTCAATATATTAATTCATGAAGATGAATTGATAAAGCAGAAGATCCTTCAGTTCCAAATGGAACATTTAATTATGTTATATATCCATTTGGCACAGAACTATCTCTACCTCTTCACTGGAGGTAGACACAACACTGCCTCCCTCGAACCTGGATTCTAGAGAATGCAAAATGGAGGATAGGCTGCCAGCACGGTTGCTACTGTTGCTATTTGTAGTGGCGACACACACCTTTGAAAAAGGAAAGAAGTGGTCCTACACCCACTGCCAATGGTGAGTCCTACCTGTGAGGTACTGCTGGAGAATTTCACCTCTCCCTGCAGAAATTTGATGAAATTGTTTCCCCAAATTCTGTGCCAACAAGTAGGGTGGAGAAGTTCAAGAGGCCTTTTGCATGCAGCTCTAGTCTGAAGTATACCCCCCTTCACCACACTGATTCTATTATGTTGTAAATTAAATGAGAGCAAGGGACAGTGTGTGCCCATGTTTGCAATCTGCGTTGGTGGGGGGGGGGGAGTCAAAATTGTTTGACATGTCACTAAAAAGCATGGTTGGTACCATCCCCTCCAGGTTGATCCAATGTGTCTTTTATTTATCCCTGCCCCACTGAAGATATTAAATGCTGTTGAATGTTCTTTTCTTTTTCATCGTAAGGGTGGTGACAAATATGAATGGAATTCTTACAGCCTCTACATTTTTCTAAGAAGTGGGGAGCTGTGGTGTTACCTCACAAGTGTTTATCTTGTATATGTCTGATTTTGTATATCTCGTAAGTATGGAATGTTGAACTGAGTGGGTGTGGTTTATGTTGTAATAGGTAGGAGAGGGGGTGTTAGGAGTTTGGGGGTGGTTGGTGTTTGTTTGTAGAATGAGAGGAGTGTAGTTTTCTAGGGATTTAGGATTAGTGTGGAAAGTTTAGTGTAGGCAGGTTTGAAGATATTATATTCTGAATTAAAACTTTGTTAACTCAAATAAACGTATTATTATTTTGTTAGCTACCAAATGCCATGTGTCAGCTTGGTCTTATTTACCTGCCCTACCATTATTCAGCACAGACACACCAGATTATACCCACAGTTTAGCTTATTTTATGAGAAGATCCTGAATTAAACCTTTTCCCCTCATAGCTAGGGGAAAGGTTTTATTTAACCCTCCCTCAGGTTTTTCAAGTGGCCTGAGAAGGGTTTGTGTAACATGCCTTATATAGGGGTTACGTCGCAGGAACATTGTCTGTTTCTTTTTATTCTTCTCTGCCTTGCTGCTGAGCTTTGTTCTCTGCCTCCCTGGAGATGAAGGAAAGTTATGCAATACACAGGCCCTTCACTCATTCTCATCCATCTTAGAAGGTAAACCTGAAACATTTTTGCTATTGCCGCATTTGAAAATCTCTCCACTTGTTGTTTGGCTCACTTGTCTAAACCTTTGTGTGGCTCTGTAAAACAAGTTGCATTACCATATATAGCCTGCTCCCCTGACACAGCGAGGACTTCTCAAGGGTCGGATTCACAGGTGTTCAGTAAGCTAAAAAGGGATTATTAAACATTTCTACAGTGCTTCGCTAAGTACACTTTCTTTCTATCATGCAGCTTCCCTGCATCTCTCTGAGGAAAGTTAAGCTGGGGTACCCGAAAACCAACCAATGAGCTTTATGGATGAGCAGCCATTTTAAAGGGGCAACATTTAGGGAAAACATCCAGCTGTGTTTCAGAGATCAGGTGCTTCTATAATTCTGGCTCTCTTGCTGGTCTGGAACAATGAAGGCTCATCTACACTTAAGGGTGTAGCTGGAGGGAGTGGGGAGGATTGCAGACTTACCTGCTTCTGTGATCCTCTCCCAGCATCTATACAGTTGTGCAATGTCCCGGAAAGGAAAAGGGATGTTGTGGGTGCCATTTTTTTAAAGAGGAACTGGTCACACAGCCCCGATCTGGGGAAAGAGAAAAGGTTAAAAAAGTGCCCAATCCCCCTATCATCCCAGGGATGGTGAAATTGCTCCCGCAACATGGGCACGGAGCCACCTCATGCATCTCTGTGCCCATTTTAGGACCCAGAGGGCCACACCACACCAGTCGCAGTCCTCGGAGTTGTCCTGGGACCATGGAAAAACTGGGACATCCCCGGTTTTAGTTATCCTGGGGAAAGTCTGTGGTCGTCCCCGATTGACCTCAGTTATTTGGATGCACAGGGACAACCTAGAGATGACCCTGGGATAACTGCCTGGTGTAGACATGGCCTGAGTCACCATTGTTCTAAAAAAATTAACTGTCCATATTTTCTAAGTAGGGATGTCAATGAAATCCTCAACAGATTCAAAGGAGTTTGGATTTCTATGAATCTGACTGGCTGTAGACCAACTTTTCTGAGTGGCTCAGATTCTGTGGAGTTTGGGTATATATTTTTAAGGCTTTTTTTAGGGAGGGATTTGCACAAGTACATAAATGCACATTAAAGCAAGCACACATTTGCAAATAGGAACAACATGCTTGTACATCCCTAAAAATAAATTCCAATTCCAACAACGAGCAGATGATCAAATGAAAGATTCCTGAGAATCCACAAATCCCAGACTGGATTTAACAAAATCCGTATTTATCTAGTTCTATGTAATGCATTTGAAGGCGACTCAGAAGTTGCAGCTGGTGCAAAATGCAGCAGCTAGACTGCTCACCGGAACTTTCTAAAAAGACCATATAACACTGTACGTAAAAGAATTGCATTGGCTGCCTATATGCTTCTGGTCAGAATTCAAGGTGTTGGCAATGAGATTTAAGCCCTAAACAGCTTGGGACCTTGGTATTTGAGGGTGCGCCTCTCCCTATATATGCCTGCCCAAGATTTGAGATCAGTTGGAGGAGCTCTTCTCTCTGTCCCATCAATGTGAGATATACACTATGGTGGGATGTGGGAGAGTGCTTTCTCTGTCGTGGCACCCCGGTTGTGGAATACCCTCCCCTTGGAGGCCCGTCTAGTGCTGACACTGGCTTCATTTTGATGCCAAGTTAAAAGATGCCTTTTTATCAAAGCCTTTGAGGGCTAAATTCTCCATGGTTACACATAGTTTTCATTGTTTTTCATTGTTTTTATTGCTTTTTTTAAAAAAAATGTACCAGTTTTAATTTGGTATCGATTTAATTCATTTTTAGCTGTGTAAATTATGTATGTTTAGATTGTTCTGATTTTATCTGTACACTGCTCTGAGAACCCAGTGATAATAGGGCAGGGTACAAAAGTTTAAATAAATAAATAAATAAATAGGTATGCATGCTAAAAGCATGGAACACTTTGCTGATAATGTTGCAGGGGTTTTTTTTTGTGAAGGGACTAAAAAGTAGCCACAACGAACACCCTCAAGGTGTACTGAGGTTGCTTTTTGTAATTTAATCCTGAATGTATGTAAGAGTGGACTTTAAATCTTGTGGAGTATCTTCACACACACATCCACCAATCTAAAATGTCACCCCAGATATGTACCTGTGTCTCCCATGCCCAAGGTGACACTTCGTTCACTGCACTACTCTGGCCGCTTAATCCAGAAACACCTTTGAGATATATCATGTGAGTTATATTCATTCCCCCTCCCCTCGCCTGCTTATTTCTCTCAAAAAGCAGATGAGGCTGTAAACCTGCGTCTAGACTGAGCCACATCAAACTGCAGGTGGACGGGCGGGACTTTAACAACTAAATGCTTCTTTATACCAACTAACCATAATAATAAAAACACCAACAATAAAGATTCCATGTATATAAAGAACAGCATGTCAGGGATAAAGAATCCACCGAGGGTTCTTGCTGCAGGGATTTATTTATTATTATTTTATTATGGTGGAGCATTTAGTCCTGTAACTCCCATCTGCAAACTAGTTTGGCACAATTCAAATGCAGGTTAATGACCTCACCTTTTGTTTGTGAGAATTAGGTCTTAAATATGGATGATTAGAAGTCAGAAGGTATGGAAAGTTAAAGCTTGGATCAATGATAGGTCATAAATAAGTGTTCTTCCTCGGCAGCATACAGTTTTCAGAGCATATGTTACACCTGAACATTCATTTATCACAGAAAGGTTGTTTACAAACCAGGCAACATATCCTTTTGAGACATTAAGTTATTGTAAACCCAGGCATTATGCTGGGTAGAAGTACACATCAACCAATTTGTCATTTTGTATAGAACTCTCGGTGTATTAAAATGTGTGGAAACAATGGCTGTTTTCCCCCCTTGCAGAACTTTGTATAAATAGACTCTATAATAGGAGTAGAAGTAGACTCTGTTTCTACAATACAATTAAATTGGAAGCCATAAATCTTTATTTTTTTTCTACTGTGCTCTTCCTCTGGGATTGTATCAGGCATGGAAGCTTTATTACGTAGTGATGTTATTAAATCTCCCTCTCTCTCTCTCTCTCTCTCTCCCTCCCTCTCTCTCTGGCTTAGGATATGCAAGAAAGATAACAGACCATTTCATGACTTTGTCGGTTAATGTCTTTTTACTGCCATTCCTTCTAGTGCAAATATTAATAAAATTCTCTGAATTGTTAGAGACTGACTGGTAATAGAATCATGAGGTCCCAGTGGGAACATTATTAGGACAACGTGAAATTGAATCCCGTTGCAGACAGTTGGGGAAGCGATTTCCAACCTATTGGAGCCAACATAAGGTCAAGAGCAGAGTAAGTGGTCTGTTCAGTCCGCATGGTCAGCTTGGGAATCGTTTCATAACTGGAAGATTCTAAGCTACACATAAAGCTGCATGCTCTGAGATCCAATTCAAAGGAAAGGAGGGCAGTTGTTTTGATTCCACGAAGCTGCTTCATATAAAGTTACCAAATGACCAGTGGGGGAGGGAGCAGGAAAGCTCTTGATCTCTTTTAAAAGCATCTTGACATTCAGAAAGCAGTAGATGAAGCATCTAACAGCATGGAAATAAGCAGCATCACCTGCTAATGAGCTCCGTCACACCAGTGTTTTTATCACACTCTTGTCATGCCTGCTTTGTGGTTTGGCAACATGGTACTCACATGATATTGTCACTGTCCTGCACTCATCTCGCCTCTTCCCCTCCCTTTGCTGTCTTAGTTTGGAGTGGGGAAAGTCTGGTTTATTTCATCCATGCAGGATTAAAGCACCCTACCACCCCTGTGTATTGCCATCCCACGTTTTTTTCTTTTGTGGGGAGTGTATGCTTTGATCATGTGCTTGCTGATGAAAGAGGAGGGCGGAGCAGTTCTCCTTCCCCAGAACACTGGGAGCCTATCTACTCTGCTGCTTTAAAACGGTTTAAAATGGTGTATAACAGTAGTGACAACTGTTGGGGCCCAGGACACACTCCATATACAGTTTTCAAAATGTTTTCAAAGTGTTGTATCCTGCTTGTGTAGATAGGCTCTGTGTCAAACGAACTGAGCCAGTCGAACGGGCTTTTGCTGCTCCAACCCCACATTCCTTGCCTCCTTGCCTGCAGAAACAGTGCCCAGCCAATTAAACGTTGAATCGGCAAAATGCTAGACAACAAAACCAGAGCGAGGGGAGGGGGAGGCTCCCACATCCATCTCCCTACAAGAAGCAATGAAGTGCAGGGGGAAGGAGTAGGAGTGGGGCGAGGCGAGGCGAGGCAGGAACAATAATGGGAGAGCAAACAAGTGGAAAGAGAGTCCCCCAGTATAGCTATGATCATGAAAGTGGCCAGCACTTGCCATGCTAAAGAAACAGAGGTCAAAATCGTGGGTACATACCAGAGGGGAAAAGTAGGTGTGATGGAGCTCAATGTCTGGAGTAACAACAGTCAGAAATTCCTTCCCCAATTTCTGGAGACTCATTTCTCCACCCCACAAAAATGGAGAGGCTTTTGGATTGCTTTCAAATGGTCAGGAGAAATTCCTACAACATTTTTGGGGTGGCAGAACGGGAGGTGGTTTGATCATACTTACCTTGCTTAATTTTACCAAGCGGCTGAGAGAAGGGCAGAATGAATCTGGGTATTTTGGTTTCCTTCATTTTTTTTTTTCATTTTTCCAATCATTAGTTTGGTTCATCCCAAAATTTGAAAGATTCCCCCCCCCCATCTTAAATTCAGTTGATTCTTAATATCTAGATTTGTAAGTGTGTGTTTCTTCTGATACATGCACTTTTGTATGCATTTCTTCCTAATGTGTGTATGCATGTGGGGTGGAGGGATAGGAGCTATAAAGTGGGGGGATAGGAGATAAAACACCATAGGATGTCTGGTCCCATAATTGTTGAGGGCTACATGTAGCATGAAGCAGTCCATGTTCACTGAAAAAAAATGTTTTACAAATATTTCAAATGGCAACCCTATTAGCATAGGAGGCAAATGCTTTTCCTGCCAGGTTTTCCCATGAAACGAAGCAAAATCCAGCTGCAGAAACAATTATGGCTTTCCTTAACCTTTCCTTGGGAAATGTTCCCTTTTGATTTGCAGTGAACTGATTCCTTCCAGAGCAGAATTCTAAGGAAAGCATTAGCGCAGTTTAGCCGCTTCATGGAACAGTTGCTAATTAGCCTTAAATTAACTTGTATGCCTCATAGGATTGAAGGAAGGACAATTAACCTAATCTCAAGTCACCACATTCATTTCTTTTCTGTGGGACCCTCTGAGCTTAGTTAAAGGGGCTTAAAATGAACCAGCTTCCCTTGGATCTTCTCCAGGCTCTACGTTTCTAAACTGTAGAGACAAAGTTGTCTGAAAAGTGCTATGTGAGCTCAGTTTTGGATGCAGTGGGACTTTTTGTTCCTCACTGTGGTTATAGAATTTGGACCAGAAGGTCACAGAATGGGGCTTTTGGAAGCACTTCAAAGGAAAACCATTTTGTGGAACGCTTCTGAAGGCCAGTCTATGATTGGTGCAGGAAAAAATTAGTGGCTGGATGATTTTGCAGTAGTTTACAGCCCGCAACGGAAGGAGGAAGACGCCCCCCCCAGGTAAGCCCCCCCCCCCCCCGCGATCCTCACCTGGCCGGGCTGTCCACTTCCATCAGCAGGCGCCTGCTGGCGCCCACCAATGGAAACAGACAGCCCTCCCAGGTAAGCTCCCCCCCCCGCTGTCCGCTTCCATCGTCAGGCGCCTGATTGAGGCGCCTGACGATGGAATCCGAATCTGATTGAGTCCTTCCGGACCGGTTCAGAAAAGATCAGACGATCCAGAGGAGTGATCGGAAATCGGATAATTGCATCCGATTTCGTGAATCGGAGCCGATCCAGTGCACACCCCTACTAAATTCTGCTCCGCATTTCCTATACTTCTGTATGCAATTCATATTCAGCACATTAAGATGACAAGAATTCTTCATCTCTGGTCCAATTTTACATAATGTCTTGAATTAAGCCTGATGGATAAATATGTATTTTTGTTTAGCTGGCACATTCAGCAAAATTTCATGCAAATAACTTTATTGTGACTGCATGTTAGATTTCTTGTGTGTGTAGGGTGGGGTGGGTGGATTAATATTAAGAGACTGATGACTGTGAGGTATAAAAAAATGAGAGAATGAAATTTTAAAAGTGAACCAATTTATCATGAGCCAGCATGTCTGCATTTTAATCTTTAGGCCCCAAAGACCTTGAATTATTAAAGACTATTCAAATGCTAAGCAACATTATCACTGCTAAGTTAATTATTGCAGTGAGTGATAGTATACATTAGATTCATTCCATTTTTTCCCTAAGAATCATTGCAGAGGTTTATTTTATATAATTGTTTTTTAAAAAAGACGAGGAGAGAGCAAGGCAAAAACGGTATCTGAAGAACACTGGGGTCAACAATCTCCAAGATGGGAAAATTACTTGGTGGTTTACTGAAAACCCTTTTCAATCCAATCATTTTTTCCCCCAAACAGCGAGTCATTCGTAAATATTAATAAGCTTCACTGTTTATTGAGGTAATCATTTCCCAAGATTATTCCATGGCAAACTATTATCTAATTTCACCAGTAGGACACAATGTGTGTTTTGTTATTGCCCATAGAGGTATCTCTTGGTTTTGGGGAAACTATTTCATCTTGACAATAGTTCATCTTGTGCTTTTAAGACATACATTAAATTCATGGTTGAAGTTTACGATTTTTTTCCCATTTAGAAGTGAATGATTCAAAAGTGAATGAATCAAAATAGTTCATGTACTGAGAGTCAAGTACCTCCAGGCCATTCAATGAGTAAAATACAATGTGTTACCTAAAAACATTCTGGGAACCTCCTTTAATGCTTCTCTCAGACCGGATAAATATAGAAACATTTGTTGGTCTTATTAATCTTCTTTCTTTTATTTTTCTTTTATTATTTTTTGTTTCCATCCAAATTCCTCTCCTGTTCTCCAGGACTCCCCAGATTTGCCTCAAACATGCATTTGAAAGCACAGTTTCATAGCAATCCCATTCTATCAGAAAGAGAAAACTCGAGTGGTTTACACAATGCCAAACCACATGGTACATTACTTGTGCAGCATGCAGCTGAACTTTGTCTTTTTTATTCATGAGGCAATATCCAACCAGGCCTTCTGCATGTGGCCAGCCCCGCCGGCCCTGGTCCATGAGCAGCCCCACAAGTGATGTGATACAGCGCTTTGAGCAAACATGCTCATTTCCGCAGCCCTGCCCCTTCCGGAAATGAGCATTTGGGGGTCATTTTGACACTATATTGTTGTTGCATAAGTGGTAGTGGCTGCTTTCAGCCTGGGGCTGGCATGGCTGACGCCACATGGAAGGCCTGAATTGGATACTGCGCCACTGTCAGGGCCAGCCAATGGACTCAATCAAGGCTTTCCACCTCTTTTTATCCCCCTTCCAATGGGGAGGGGTTTCAGGGAAAAAAAACAGGGAGGAGGCTTAATCCTCCCCTCTTGGAGCATGGTGGTCCTGATTCAAAACAGGGCCATGCATGCTTACACTAGAGAAAGAAAAGCAAAAGACAAGCGTCAGCTACACACTATGCAATTAGTGAGATACAAATGTTTTTTTAACCTTTTTCCTTCAATGTTTCCCTTTGGATTATTTGTTTGTTTGTTAAATATATGTATTCAATTTTATGTATCTGATTTAATTAACTTTTTAATTAAATCATATTCTGACCCTTCAAGAAAAAAATAACATATGGGCAGTGTGTAACAAAAGATACACTGTCATAAAGAAACACATAGTCCTAAAATCTGATTCATTTATCTCAACTGCATAATCATCAAACTCCCCTTTCTGCTCTCCTCATATTGTATGGGTTTTATTAACTTTTTTTTGGTTTGTTTCCAGGTCTCCCTCTCTTGAGTGCAATAGCACACATTATGCAAATTGCATGGCTTGCCTTTTGCTTTTGCTTTCTCTAGTTAAGCATGCATGGCACCAGTTTGGATCAGAACCACCATGCTCCAGAAAGGGAGTGTTAAACCTTCTCCCTCCACTATTTTTTTTCCCCTGAAATCCCCCCAATTGTATTTAAAGAATTGCTGGGATTAATGAATTACTTCTTCACAGGTTGTATATTGTGGCTTTAAATGGATCGTATAGTTTAGGATTATTTATGTTTTTGTGAAATTTTGTACACCCTCCTGGGAAGGTAGTTTTGCTCCGAAAGGCAGCTTATAAATTGACAGAGCATTCCTAAAGACACAGTTCTGTGCATGCTTCCACAGGAAGCGGTCCTAAAACTCCCAGCATTCTTCAGCCAGCATGAAAGACTTTTTTCTGTCTGAACACACATAGGATTGCAACCTAAGTGTATTTGCAGGAGAGTCGATTAGAAGGCAATCCAATCCTTCCATGATCCTATGGGCTCATGTCAGCCAGGGCATGAGGTGAGGATGGGATTTGCCAGAAATCCCCCTCCCCACAATTCCTCCCCATCAGTTTCATTGGAAAATAATAAATAAGTAGACATTACATTCAGTGGAGAAGACAGTTTCAGTAGAGAAGACACCACAGATACAATTTAGCTACACTCATGAAGTGTTCTGTGGGTGAAAGAGTAAGTGCTGGTGTAGACACACCCCACATTGGTGGAATTCCTCTGTCTGCCTCTAGCCATTTGCCAGTGGATCTGGAGATCAGAATAGCTCTCTAAATGAATAAATGCACACCTACAAATAAATCATTGGGAGATGATGTGAAAAGAGGGCATGAAAGGAGAGCCAGAAGAATGTACACAAAACCACACTGTATTACAGGATTGTGCTAGAGAAACAAGCACAGGACAGCCAATGTTCTTCTTTCCCTTCCTTTTCAAATGACTCTCATAACTCTTCTACCTTTTTTGCTCCCTCTTGGTGCATCCTTACTTTATTAAGGATTCTTGTGCTATACAGCTCACTTAACCTCCTCAGGGTGGATTCCTGTGTCCATTAATGCTTTGAATGCTCTCTCTCTCTCTCTCTCTCTTTCTCTCCACCCAGCTGTGGTGTTAGGCTGTGCTATTTGATGTTTGCCAAAACGTAGTTTAAGAGATCAGCAATATTACTTCCCAACCTGGCAGGGTGGGGTGGGGTACCTAATGTGTTTCGATTCTACATCCATCATGGCTCTTAATGGTATTATTATTATTTCATCTCTTTCTTGCTTGTGGTGGTTTTTCTAGATGGACATGACGGGCTTTGCCATGTCATGCTACCGTTTACAGATTCAGGAATTTCCTAACAATTGAGCATGTTTTAAGTATGACTGCTTTCTGAATGTTGGTGTGGATGTATTTTGGAAGGCCCAGTTTCTGAAGGTTTTCTGTATAATTTTTTGATGTGATGCCGGTGACTGAGATGACTAATGGAATAATTGTGACCTTTTCTGTTGCCATAGTTCTTTGACTTCCGGGGCCAGTGGTGTATATTTGTCTCTCTTTTCTTCTTCCTTTCCAACAACATTTTTGTCATTCGGTATTGCTATATCAATGAGGTATGTGTGTTTTTCTTTTTTATCTATGACCGTTATGTCTGGTTGGTTGTAGGGTATTGTCTTGTTGGTATGAGTTGTTCTGTCCCAGTATATTTTATGATCTGCATTTTCCAAGATTGTTTCGGGTGAGTATGTATGGTATGGTGTATATTGTTTGATAAGTTGAATTTGATGGCCAGTTGTTGGTGAATTATTTTTGCAGCTGTATTGTGTCTGTCTGTATAGTCCATTCCTGCCAGAATATGGTCTATTGTTTCTTGGAACTGATGGCATTTCCTGCATAGGTCTTCCTGAGCCCTTCGTACAATTGTTCTTTGTTTATTTGTGGGTTCTGTATTATGTTGTAGTGCTTCCCGTGGAGTGCTTTTTGTGCCCATTTTTCTTTTTTCTCTGCAAGTGTGAGTGGTTGTGTTTGGTCTTCGTTTTGTAGTGCTAGGTTGAGTGGGGTGTAATTTTTATTTGCTGTTACTATGGCTTTATGAATGGGGGTGTTTTTAGTGTCAAATAATTCTCTGAGTGATTTGATCTGTTTAGCATGCATTGTGTTAATGTCTAGCAGACCTCTTCCTCCTTCTTTCCTGCTGATTGTTGTTCTTTCGATGCATGAGTTGGGATGGAGCATGTGGTGTTTTGTGAGTTCGGTGCGATTGAGTTTGTTTATTTCTTCAAGTTCAGTGTGTGACCAGTGTATGATTCTGAATGAGTATGTGAGAATGGGTATTGCGTTGATGGCATTATTATTATTATTATTATTATATTAGAAACTGCATAATTATTTAATAGCAATATTAAGAGGATTTCATTGGTTTGATTCTACAAAAGGCCTTTTGGGTGGTTTCATGAAGTATCTATATTAGAATTTAAAGAAAGACAAGGCAGTATATATAGCGTTAGTGTGTGTGTATGTGTGTGGTGTACACAACCACAGGATTCAACACAGACCCTCATTTTGTGCTTCAGAAAATGAACCAATTCTGCTCAGATCAGTTTGGAGGCCATCCACTTCAATTCAGGTGCCAACCCTGAATCAAGATTTGCAAATCTGAGATTTTATGCCTGCTACTGAGTATCATGGGAAATAAAAATTTGGCTATAACATTTTTTCCTCTTTATCACACTTAGACGGGATCTACATTACTGCTTTATTATGATTTATAACAGTATTGAAAACTGTTGAGGCCCATGACACATTTCAAATACCATTGTCAAACCGCTTGCTGTAGATTTGGCCATAGATGGATTTTACAGGCACAATAGCCCATTCGGAGAGAATTAAACCTGCCTTTTTTCTTATTATAGATGGAATGGTTTTTCTGTGACACACCTTTATATTTTTTTATTTGTTTGTTTGTTTATTTGAAAAAGAAAATTGCCAATAACTTTTTTAAAAAAATTCATGGCAGAATTTGCTGTGATAGTTGCCCCTTCTAGCCTGCCAAGTTTCAGATGGATAGGCCTGCAGAGACTTATGTATGAACAGCACTTACATTTTAAAAGTAGCCAAAGCAGGATGCACATACCCCCCCTAAGTCCTTTATAAAACTCACCCCCCCAAAAAAAAGATAACAGCTAGCATAATAAAACTATAAAGTTTCTGAAGGATAGGTGAATCAGTTTATGTGAAAGTGGGATCCTCAAATCTCAGTGTGTGAAAGATTCACTTCCCCTTTCTTCCCCCCTTTGGTTTTTCAGACAATTTGTATCTCAATGACACTAATCACAGAGATGCCTCCAGGCAAGAAACCTGCAGAATTACATAAGGATAGGAGTAGTGCATAGGGAGTTATGATTGCAACTCAGTTTAAAGCATTTCATAATGAAACCTGGTAGTGGTAGAAAAGTGTCCATCTCAAGCTCCCATCCTTGCCTTTCCCCAAAGCACATTGATCGGAAAGCCCCTGGTAAAACATGTGTTTTAATTGCTTGGTGGACCTGTCTATCACTCTTCTTCAACCCGTCCCTATCTCCCTCCCCCTCCCCCTCCCCGTATCATCAGAGTTTAGAAAAGGGAAAGCAAAATATGCTCGTTTTGGAGACACACTGTCTGCCTTTCCAAAGCTGTATTGCAAATGAAGCCTCATGCATGTTCTAGTTTCAGTTCTGGTCACTTCAGGGGGAATCCCACTTCACCCTGGAAAGCACCAGAAATGGTCCAAATGGGCCCAATTCCACACAGGTTGGCAAAATCTGATGCACAACCTTAATAAATGTGTGTGTGTGTGTGTGTGTGTGTGTGTAAGTGTAATTAGTGCTAACACTGGACTTTGTTTGTATAGAGAATATAAGATTGGTGACACAGGAATATAAATCTTACTCCATTCATATGATGTCTTTCAAATATTTGTGGGCCTTCTATTTAAAAGAACAAGAACATTTGATTTTTTTGTTTAGCTATTATTCTTATTCTTATTCTTATTTTGAGAAACCTTCCTGTAGCTGGATGGCCTTGGTTACTTTTTTTAAAATGCTGATATATGTAAAGCAATATCATGCTCTCTAAATCTACTTATGTTTTCCATACAATTATAATATTCATAGCGTGAAACAAGCCCTATAATACACTCTTTATATATTTGTATTTCTCCTTCCATATACACGTCCTCTCAGAAGTTACTGCCATTGAATTCAATGGTGCTTACTCCCAAGTAAAGGGTATAGGATTGTGCTGTGAGAGTCCTTGTGAAAAATGGAACAAACAGACCAGATCCACACCAAGCAGGATATAGCACTATGAAAGCAGTATATGGTATGTGTCGGGCCCCAACAGTTGTCAGTGCACTTCAATACCACTATAAAGCAGTAGCGTGGCTCCTGCCTCTTATATACGGCTTTCATACCATGTTCATAGTGTTATATCCTGCTTGGTGCGGATCTGGCCAGGGAAAACAGCACAGAAATTATTCACTTCGCAATAGCATTGTTTGTACCAATTGACCTTATTCTTTGACACTTTACTGTATGGGGAAAACTAGGCAAAACACCATTCATGTAACACACAATTGTTTGAATGGCTCTTTCAAAAGTAAATGGCAGGTGGGATTTCTCTGATCTGGACTGAGGCCTCAGTGGGGCAGAGATAGGATTTGAATTATTTGCTCCCCACTCTGGTCCCATGGCTATTATTTCCATTTTTTAAAAAGGCTTCCATTGGCATGGATGGAAGCTCTCTCATGCAGATAGCAGGTTCAGGAGCTCTGGTTTGGACAGGGACTGCTGAGGAGGGGGGTAAATGGTGGAAGCCCACACCCCCTGCCAGGTGTCTCATCTTACCTGGTCCTGCATCTATGTTGGCTGTTGAGGTACGGAGAAGATCAATGTACTGCTACCATCTGCCCAAACAATTACATTGTTTGGGAGATTGCAAGAGCATGCTGATGTATTGCTTCTGATTTAAATCTCAGCATTTGAAAGATGAATCTTTAGTAAAACTGGGGCTGAGTTGAAAAATTACTCACTTGATTTTCTGTTTCATTTTCATGAGCATCAAAAAGATCCTCATGTTTTCTGCAAAGTTCGACACTCATTGCAAAAGCATGTATTATTTAAAAGTTGCCTTTGCTCTGTGCCATTCCTCTTTATCCTTGCCCTCGGTGTCCTCAGCTTTATTGTCTGTGGTGATGAATTTGATTTTGTCAGCGAGCTCGCAATGCCCCAGCTGGTAAACCGATGCTGATAAACAGTATCATTCCAGTCTGCATAGCCAAAGGGACTAAATTGCAGTGAGGATAAATAATCCTGTGGTCAGTGAGGGCGAAGAAAAAAAAAAGAGAGAATGGGAATCAGAAAAAAGCAGTGGCTAGAGAAGTCACTGAAAGAACACAATTGTTTAGCGAGGTGAGTATTCTTCTGTCACTGCCGTTTCACTTCATCTTTACCTTCACTGTCCACAGGCTCATTTCCCTCACTTATTCACCCACTATTTTCTGTGGAGATTCAGAAGATTTTATTTACAAGCAACTTTTACAATGGAGATGGCCAACCTTCTGACCCATGGGCCTGATAAGGCATGCAGGGGTTTGCCATCAGGCCAAGCAGCTTCCTCCCCGGCTCTGCATGGTCTTCCATGGATGGACAATGCTTTCCCCTGCTTAGCATTGAAGAAAGGAGAAAACACTTGTCTCCCCTGATGGGAATAAGGTAATGAAATAATCAGGGATAAACACATGTATATCTCACCTTTCTTCCATTGCGGAACTCCAGGTGGCTGCATGTGGTTCCCAGATGGTCTCCCCCCCCCCCCAAGTACTGACAGTCCCAGCCCTGCTTGGATTCAGCAAGGTGGCTGCCTTATGTGCCTTCACATCATGCCCTGTGCCCAGTTAGTTTAACATTCATTCAGTTAAACTAACTAGGCTGTGTCCCTATTTTATCAAAATCTCTTCACAGCGGTATCTCGCTGTCATGGTTCTGTTGTTCTCTTAACCAGTTATCCAGTTGTACCAGCTCTTCCCTTCCTCTAGATTCTGACTTCTTTCTGTGTCCTTTTTCAGTGGTTTTTTTAAAAAAACCCAATCCTCTCCTTCCCCTTCTCTCCCTTAATTTCTGTCCTTCTGCTTTAGGCCTTTATATCTTAAAAATATAGCCCATTCCTCCTCTTCTCAAACCAATTAGGAGGCTAGTTTCTTGTATACCTTTCCCCTAAACTCCTAATACCTGAGTCATTCCTTTGGCCTTCAGCTGCTTGCTGCAAAGCTCCCCCTTCTTCCTCTGCAGACATTCTGACACTAAGCATCATTATCTAGGCTGACCATATGAAAAGGAGGGCTCATGTAACTTTAACAGTAGTAGAGAAAAGGGAATTTCAGCCAGTGCTATTTGTATGCAATTAGTTCCTGGTGAAATTCCTTCCTCCTCACAACAGTTAAAGTTGCAGGGGCCCTGCCTTCTTTTGTATATGATCACTCTAGTATAGTGCATGCACCTTTAACTGTTGTGATGAAGAGGAACTAATTGCATACAAATGACACTGGCTGAAATTCCCTTTTCTCTACATGTTAAAGTTACATGAGCCCTGTCCTCCTTTTCATATGGTCAGCCTATCATTATCTATGTGACCTCCTGATGAACTTCCTGCCCATTTTCTTATCTCCTCTTCTTATGCAGAAACTCTGGTTCAGTGAGCCTTCTGTATACCCTTGGCTTGTTGAGCCAACATCCTGAACTAACAGGATGTTTCCTTGGAATCAAAACAACCCTTTTGTTAAGCTGAACTCCTAGATAATATAGGCTGACCATATGAAAAGGAGGACAGGGCTCATGTAACTTTAACAGTTGTAGAGAAAAGGGAATTTCAGCTGGAGTCATTTGTATGCTATTTGTACCTGGTGAAATTCCCTCTTCATCACAACAGTTAAAGCTGCAAGGGCCCTGCCTTCTTTTGTATCTGGTTACTCTAGTATAGTGCATGCACCTTTAACTGTTGTGATGAAGAGGGGATTTCACCAGGGACCGATTGCATCCAAATGATGCTGGCTGAAATTCCCTTTTATCTACAACTGTTAAAGTTACATGAGCCCTGTCCTCCTTTTCGTATGGTCAGCCTAGATAATACTGAGGGCTCATCTACACCAAAGGGGGTAGTAGGAGGGAGGGGGAGGATTGTGGACTTACCTGCTTCCGCTATCCTCCCCCAGTGTCTATATGGCTGCACAACATCCCGGAAGGGAAGTGAGATGTCGCAGCCACCATTTTTGTGTGTGTGAAGAGGAGCCATGTGGCCCTGATCCAGAGAAAAGTTTTTTTAAAAAATGTACCCCACCCTCACCCCGCCATCCCAGGGATGGTGAAATTGCTGCTCCCACCCTACCCCCATGGGCATGGAGCCAACCTATGCAGCTCCATGCCTGTTTGAGGAGCCAGGAGGCCATGCCATACCAACCGTGGGCCTGGGGATTGTCCCGGGACTGCAGAAAAAACAGGATATCCCCGGTTTCAGTTATCATGGGGTTGTCTCTTGGTCATCCCTGGTTGATCCCCTGTGCATCATATGGATGCACAAGGACGACCTAGAGATGACCCTGGGATATCTGGCAGGTGTAGACATGGTCTGAGTTTCTCTCATCCCCTCCATGCAATCATATTTTTTGGTCTTTTTTACATAGTATAGTAACACTTCTAAGGACGGGTGAAAATTGTATGTTTTAAAGATCACATTCATCCAAATAGACTTTGGGACATTAGTGCAATCACCCTTCTATATTATTAAAAGGAAGAACAGATTGTCTGCTCTACTGCACAGTTAAAAATGACTAGAACAAAAAAAAAATCTCTGAAAGGTGGATGAGATCTTTCATTTAAAAAGGGCTTTTCACTTCATATTTTACTACCTAATTGCATCCAACATTGGCTCTTATTAAAATTGCATTAATTCAGCTCCAAAGGAATACATAAAAAAGCCAAGTGTCAAAAGGGTGGTAACATGAGCAAATTCTTCAACAGGAGAAGGAAAGTTTATATATATATATATATATATATATATATACACACACACACACACACACACACACATACACACTGAAATTGTCATCTGGTATGAAACAAACTGTAGAGATCTTAAGTACATCCCAATGCAGGCTGCATATCCTCCAACTTTAATGGAATTTGCTCTCAAATAATGGATCTCCTTGAAAAATTTAGGAGATTCAGGCTAGGGACTTGTGATTCAACTTTGCATTGGGCCATAGGGCAAATAGCTGTTTAAGTCCCATTAATTCCTGAAGGGACCCCCTACAGAGAAAAGGAAACGTTTCTGCAAAACGACCAGGCTGGCCAATGAAGTGCAGCCATGTGACACAAGTTTTTCCTCTTCCCTGAAGGAGCCCCTTCAGGGAAAAGGAAATATTTGTGCAAAATGGTGCCGTTGTCACCAAGAAACTGCACCAAATAACCAGCACTCAATTGGCTGCAGTGGTGGGGTCAACAGGGGGGACAGAGAGTGCCGCTCCCCTCCCCTCCTCCAGTCCTTCGTATTGCTGCAGGTACGTGAAAAGGCTGGTCATTTTATGGAAGTGCCCTATCCCCACCACCCCTGCTGCCACAGTAGCAGGGATGGAGGAGGAGGAGGAAGTTGCTTCCTCTCTCTTCCTCCTGTTCCCAGTACCACAGCAGCAGCAGCAGCAGGGTCAGGTGGCTCAGCGTTGAAGCAGGCAGACACACACTTGCCTGCCTTGGTGTGGGTGGCAGTGAACTGGCATCCAGGTGGCTAAACTGAGGAGAGATTGTTGGGCTTCGAGACCCAATCAGATTCCCATGCCATCCTTACGTCGTGGTGGTGTGCTGGGGTTGCCTGTTGAGTTACACCATACCTTGTGATCTGTCATGATGATCTGGGTGGGGCAGTCCTCAACTCAGGGCTGCCTATATTAGATTTTCTCCAGCCCATTGAAGTTATGGAAGGGTTTTGTTTTGGTGTTTTGAACAAGGTCCAGGGCTGGAGTAAAATTCTGCTGTCCTAAGGGAGATGGTTGTGGTCTGGAGGAGTAGAAGATGCAGTGTAAGTGTGTCCCTTCCCTGCACTGCCCATGTCCCACTAAAGATTCTGCCCCACTTCAATAGTTCTGCTGCTGTGTGTTTCATGCTGGCAGTGAATCTGGAGTTCCACCAGCATAGCAGGGCTTCTGCCAAATCCTTTCCACCAGCAGAGCTTGTATGAAGGATTGCTCTGTTAATAACTGTGCAGATTTTATTGATAAGATGACATGAAGAAGAGCCTGTTATCTAATTTTCAAGTTTTGATTTCACATGTGTATGAGAATATTTGACGAAAAGCTGTGTGACAATGAGTTGATTTGAAAAATAGGACTATACAAAAATATAAATAGAATACCCTGGTACAAAGGCACAGAGCAAGTGGGCTGTGAAAGTCAAGAAATTCCATGCTAGTTGAAGATCATGCCAGGTAAATTTTAACTAAGCTTAGTGGAGAAAGTTGTTCAGGTCACTTACATTATTTTTCACTTTCAAACCACTATGCAAACCGAAATAAAGTTATCCTTCAAAATTCACACTTTTCTGAATTTTGAAGGTGAGTTTCCCACTTAAAATTACAAGTACTAGAGAAAATGTTCAAACATTATTATTATTATTATTATTATTATTAACAATTATATACTGCTCCATAGCCAAAGCTCTCTGGGCAGTTTACAAAAATTTAAAGATTAAACATTAAAAGTAATTTAAAACCATAAAACATAAAAACAGCTAACATTTTAAACATTTTAAACTTTAAGCCAGGCTAAAAATTCAGTTTAAAACAGTTTAACTTAAGCTGTTAAAAATGCCTGGGAAAAAAGAAAAGTTTTGACCTGGCACTGAAAAGATAACACTGTTGGCGCCACGCCAACCTCATCAGGAAGATCATTCCATAACTGGGGGGGGGGGGGCACCACAAAGTAGGCCCTCTCCCTTGTTACTGTCCTCCGAGCTTCCCTCAGAGTAGGCACCCAGAGGAGAATCTTAGATGTTGACCATAGTGTACGGGTAGGTTCATGTCAGGAGAGGTGTTCCGGCAGGTATTGTGGTCCCAATCCGTGTAAGGCTTTAATAGGTTAAACGCCAGCACCTTGAATTGGGCTCGGAAACTTACAGGCAGCCAATGCCAGCAGGCCAGAGTCAGTTTGATATGTTCGAACCTTCTGGTCCCTGTTACCAATCTGGCCGCTGCATTATATAAGGAAAACACAGGGCAGAAAATGTGTATATCAGGCAAAAATGCATACAAAGCACATGTATTAGGAGAAATGTGCACAACTGGAAAAGTTTCATGCAAACTTTAAAGCAACAACCACCAAGGTTTAGATGACCCAAACATAAGCCTGGAGAAATTTCTAAAGTTTGAGACAAAACTAACAAGATTGGGAAAACAAGATACTGAGAAAAATCAACATTGAAAATATTGTTCATCTCTAATATTTCCCATAAGGCTTTACAGCATACATTTTCCATAAAAGAATGTGTACATAGGAGAGCTGGGGATGGGGAGGTGATTTTTAAAGTGAATTTGCTTCACTTTCCCTTATGTTCACCATTTTGGTTTTGTGCTGAAAATATCAACCCATCCGCAAGTTTGACACAAGTTGGTCTAAGCAATTCCCTGGATATTTCCATAAATATTTGCAGTGGCTTCTCTGGATGACGAATCCTTGTAAAAGCGACAGCAGAAGCAAACCAGAGGATTTTTCTTATTTGTGCAAGATCACATTAGATCTGATGAATGGGATTAGCAAGACTAAAAGCCAAACAAACATGCAATTAAACAGCACAATAAACTAAAACAAATGCAAGCAACACTAATCCACCTAGTCTCTTGAATATACTGCCAAATGCATTTCAGTGACAGGAAGGCTCCGTCCTGCATCAATAGATGGCTTAAATTGTACACCTCTTCTTGCTGTTGTTTTTACAGCATTCATCAGTCATTCCAATTAAAGTGTGCTTTAAAAATAGTAAAATAAAGTTGCATATTAAGTTTCAGGATTTTGTAAACAGCATTTATTCATTATTCTTTAATATTCACCCAGCTCTCCCTTTTCGTCCTAGAACTACTGTTCCCCATTAACTGTAGGGTGACCAGATAAAATCCAGGTCAGGGCTCATGTAACTTTAACAACTGTAGAGAAAAGGGAATTTCAGCCAGTGTCATTTGTATGCAATTAGTTCCTGGTGAAATTCCCTCTTCATCACAACGGTTAAAGTTGCAGGGGCCCTGCCTTCTTTTGTATATGGTCACTCTAGTATAGTGCCTGCACCTTTAACTGTTGTGATGAAGAGGGAATTTCACCAGGAACTAATTGCATACAAATGACACTGGCTGAAATTCCCTTTTCTCTACAACTGTTAAAGTTACATGAGACCTGACCTGGATTTTATCTGGTCAGCCTAATTAACTGGTCTCACAGCTCCAACTGTTTGTTGGATGCCCCATTGCCAATAGGCCCAATACTGAATTCTGCCTTCCCCCCATGAACACCACATGATTATCTTGTATGTCCACTCACAACATTTATGTTGCCAGTATGGAAGAAAAAGAAAATGACAAATTTGTCCACCTAAGCAGAGGGCTTTGAGTAGGCTGACCATATGAAAAGGAGGACAGGGCTCCTATATCTTTAACAGTTTTATAGAAAAGGGAATTTCAGCAGATGTCATTTGTATATAAGCAGAACCTGGTGAAATTCCCTCTTCATCACAAAGTTAAAGCTGCAGAAGCCCTGCCCTCTTTTGTACATGGTCAAGAGACAGGGCTCCTGCAGCTTTAACTGTTGTGATGAAGAGGGAATTTCACCAGGTTATATATGCATACAAATAACACCTGCTGAAATTCCCTGTCCTTTGCAACTGTTAAAGATACAGGAGCCCTGTCCTCCTTTTCATATGGTCACCCTAGCTTTGAGTGCTTTGCTCTTAAAGGTCTCTGAATCCCTTTTAGCCATCATGAATTAGGGTTGCTCTCCCATTTTTTCCCCCTGAGAGCTATCTGGCCCATAGGCTGACCATATGAAAAGGAGGACAGGACTTATGTAACTTTAACAGTTGTAGAGAAAAGGGAATTTCAGCTGGAGTCATTTGTATGCAATTCGTACCTGGTGAAATTCCCTCTTCATTACAACAGTTAAAGCTGCAGGGGCCCTGCCCTCTTTTGTATCTGGTCACTCTAGTATAGTGCATGCAACTTTAACTGTTGTGATGAAGAGGGGATTTCACCAGGTACTGATTGCATACAAATGACGCTGGCTGAAATTCCCCTTTCTCTACAACTGTTAAAGTTACATGAGCCCTGTCCTCCTTTTCGTATGGTCAGCCTATATCTGGCAGGTAAGGACAACCAGGGGTGGACAACTCTGTCAATTTCAGTCTCTCAGACCAGATCTACACCAAGCAGGATACAGCACTATGAAAGTGGTATGAAAGCTGTATACAAAAGGTGGGAGCCACACCAAGTAGGATGTAACACTATGAAAGTGGTATATGCTATGTGTCAATGGGCCCCAACAGTTGTCAGTGCACTTCCATACTGCTATAAAGCAGTTGTGTGGCTCCTGCCTCTTATATTTCATTTTCATACCGCTTTCATTGTGCTATATCCTATTTGGTTTAGATTGGGCCTCAGTCTCTCTCTCTCTCTCTCTTAAATTTTATTCATCTTGAACTTTGGGAAATTTCTCCAGTCTTAAATTTGGTTCATCCTGAATGTTGAAAATTAAAGAAAAGCTCACATGAAAATTGCAAAAGCATTTTTTTGCAGATTTCTCCTAGTACATGCATTTTTGCATGCATGTTTGCCTAATACACACATTTTTGCAAACATGTTTCCTAATCTAGTGCATTTTTAATATTACGTCCCCTAACTTATGCATTTCGTACACACTTTTTCAATGGAGACCTCCATTGCAAAATTCAGAAAAGTGTGAATTTTGAAGGACAATTGTGTTTCAGTTTGCATAGTGATTCAAAAATGCAAAAAAAAAAGATGTGTTCACATCAAAATGCACACTGAACAAATTTCTCCTCCATCCATAAGTACCACATGCTCCTCTCCATGCTAGGAATAGCTGTGCCTTTTGAATTTGGCCAATGCAGATGAGTGAGAATATTTTTTGGTTCATTGTTTGATACATGCTTACCAAAATCCACCCATTTCTTCATAGCTGGGACAGGGAAAAAATACAATCGAGACTTATATATATATATATATATATATATATATATATAGAAAACATGAAACTGACCATCCCTACCTTTGGTATCTAGCATTTGTACTGAGGCAAGAGAGTCATTTTGTTGGTTTCTTAGAGGACATCTTGGTGAAATGTTAATTTAATCAGCAGCAGCCCTAGCTTTACAAGAAAGGACAGAGGAGGAGGAGGAGGAGGAGGAGGAGGAGGTTGATTAAATATTGAAATTTGGGCAAGGTAATTGAAGATGTGCTCCTGATTTGGCCTTGTTAGTTGAAATGTACATGCCACACATGTTCTTAACAGACATCACTCAGTAGGAAATTAGTTTGGACTCTCCATGTATTAATTATCTGTGCTTGTGTTTGATTTTCAATGTCCCTTATCATGGAACATTCATCATTAAGGTGTTAGCCTATGGGAGAAATGCACATTTTTGGGGATATTTTTTTTGATATTTTTTATGACTAAATAAGTACAAAATTCTCAAAGGTTAGAAAAATGGTCCACAAGTCTACGGGCTCCACCCACCAGGGGAAACACTCGTTTGCTGCAGAATCCATGGGTCTTATTCATTAAAAATATGAACTCATTTGGTTCCATTGCAGATTTCTCCAACATCCCTAGGGCTAATGCCTAAAAGACCAGCCCTGTGTCTTCTTCCCCCTCTGCTTAGCTAACTCGTTTTTTAAAAAAATGTGATATGGTGTCTTGCTCTGCATCATTGACTATGTTCTGATTTCCTCAATTCTAAAATCCAACTCATCACTAGACATTATAGGGAAAAGAAGGAAGAACTCAGGGCTGCTTTTTCTATAACAGTCTCATGTTTTTGGCTACCATCTGCTTGAGAACCTGTCAGCATCAATAGTCTGGCTGCGTTCTACCATGGGGCTACTTGACATTATTGTCTTAGAGTATAATTGTGAATGAATATAATGGGATGCTGAGCAAATGGAGTTTTAGAATTAAGATTTGTGTAAAATAGGTTAACTTCCTGGCACTATTAGATAATTTGACAACAATTCTCCAAAGATGAAGCGCTTTTCTCTCTTCTCAATCTCTGTAAGAGGTCTCTCTATTGTCATCAAGTAGGATACATTTCTTCATTATGGAGTGTTAGAAACTAGGGATGTGCACTGACCCCCCGGATCGGATCGGATAGCGGATCGGAATCGGACCTGGGGGGTCGGATCGGATCGGATCGGATCGGAGGCTGGTCGGATCGGATCGGACCAGATGTCCGATCCGGATCGGACGCCATTTTGAATGCTTTTTCCCATAGCCAAGTATTGTTTTACAAAAACGCCTATAACTTTTTCATTTTTAAAGATAGAAGGATGAAACTTGGGCACATTGTAGACTGGTTAGGGGTAGTTATCTGTGAGAAATTTCAGAAAGATTGGTGCATGCATTTTGTGGCAATTAATTTTTTAATAAATACCCAGGAATGCCTATAACTTTGTCATTTTTAAAGTTACACACATGAAACTTTGCCACATTGTAGGGGGTACCTTGGGACCTATGTGTGTGAAATTTCAGAAACGTAGGTGCTTGTCTTGTGTGGCAATTAATTTTTAGAAAAATGGGTAGTAGTGGGGTAAATACAGTTACGCCTCCCATTTTTTTATTTTTGAAGATACAAACAGGAAACTTGGGCACATTACAGGTACCACTTGCCTTGATATGTGTGTGAAATTTCAGAAACATTGGAGCTTTCCTTGTGTGGCAATTAATTTTTGAAACAATGAGGAAAGAAACACCTCTAACTTTGTCATTTTTAAAGTTACACACATGAAACTTTGCCACATTGTAGGTGGTACCTTGGGACCCATGTGTGTGAAATTTCGGAAACGTAGGTGCTTGCCTTGTGTGGCAATTAATTTTTTAATAAATACCCAGGAATGCCTATAACTTTGTCATTTTTAAAGTTACACACATGAAACTTTGCCACATTGTAGGCGGTACCTTGGGACCTATGTGTGTGAAATTTCGGAAACGTAGGTGCTTGCCTTGTGTGGCAATTAATTTTAGAAAAATGGGTAGTGGTGGGGTAAATACAGTTACGCCTCCCACTTTTTTATTTTTGAAGATACAAACAGGAAACATGGGCACATTACAGGTACCACTTGGCTTGATATGTGTGTAAAATTTCAGACAGCTGGGTCCAGGCATGTGGTGGCAAGGTATTTTTGAAACAATGAGGAAAGAAACGCCTATAACTTTTTTATTTTAAAAGTTAGAAGTCTGAACATTGCTCACTTTGTAGATGGGTTAGGGGTAGATATGTGTCAGAAATTTCAGAATGATAGGTCCAGGCATTTGATGGCTATGGAATTTTTAAATTACATGTTTCAAAAAAATTTCTACAGAGGCCAGGTCTTCCCCTCCCGCTTCCCGCGAAGAAAAGGAAACACTCTCTCGTCTCGATCCCTTTGATCCTTGGTAGTATCCATTACAGGGCTCGTGTCTGCTTGAGTACAAAGTGAAAGCAGACACGAGCCCTGTAATGGATACTACCAAGGATCAAAGGGATCGAGACCAGAGTGATCCTTCCTTGCACGCATGGCTGCAAAACTCAGCTAGGCTCAGCCGTTCTGCTTGAAAAGTGAAAGGAGGAAAGGAAACACGAGCCCTGTAATGGATACTACTAGCAACTTCAAAGGGATCGAGACGAGAGAGTGTTTCCTTTTCTTCGCGGGAAGCGGGAGGGGAAGACCTGGCCTCTGTAGAAATTTTTTTGAAACATGTAATTTAAAAATTCCATAGCCATCAAATGCCTGGACCTATCATTCTGAAATTTCTGACACATATCTACCCCTAACCCATCTACAAAGTGAGCAATGTTCAGACTTCTAACTTTTAAAATAAAAAAGTTATAGGCGTTTCTTTCCTCATTGTTTCAAAAATACCTTGCCACCACATGCCTGGACCCAGCTGTCTGAAATTTTACACACATATCAAGCCAAGTGGTACCTGTAATGTGCCCATGTTTCCTGTTTGTATCTTCAAAAATAAAAAAGTGGGAGGCGTAACTGTATTTACCCCACCACTACCCATTTTTCTAAAATTAATTGCCACACAAGGCAAGCACCTACGTTTCCGAAATTTCACACACATAGGTCCCAAGGTACCGCCTACAATGTGGCAAAGTTTCATGTGTGTAACTTTAAAAATGACAAAGTTATAGGCATTCCTGGGTATTTATTAAAAAATTAATTGCCACACAAGGCAAGCACCTACGTTTCCGAAATTTCACACACATGGGTCCCAAGGTACCACCTACAATGTGGCAAAGTTTCATGTGTGTAACTTTAAAAATGACAAAGTTAGAGGTGTTTCTTTCCTCATTGTTTCAAAAATTAATTGCCACACAAGGAAAGCTCCAATGTTTCTGAAATTTCACACACATATCAAGGCAAGTGGTACCTGTAATGTGCCCAAGTTTCCTGTTTGTATCTTCAAAAATAAAAAAATGGGAGGCGTAACTGTATTTACCCCACTACTACCCATTTTTCTAAAAATTAATTGCCACACAAGACAAGCACCTACGTTTCTGAAATTTCACACACATAGGTCCCAAGGTACCCCCTACAATGTGGCAAAGTTTCATGTGTGTAACTTTAAAAATGACAAAGTTATAGGCATTCCTGGGTATTTATTAAAAAATTAATTGCCACAAAATGCATGCACCAATCTTTCTGAAATTTCTCACAGATAACTACCCCTAACCAGTCTACAATGTGCCCAAGTTTCATCCTTCTATCTTTAAAAATGAAAAAGTTATAGGCGTTTTTGTAAAACAATACTTGGCTATGGGAAAAAGCATTCAAAATGGCGTCCGATCCGGATCGGACCTCATCGGATCGGATCGGATCGGATCGGAGGTTGTCCGGATCGGATCGGATCGGATCGGATTTTCCCGATTTTGGGTCGGATCGGATTCGGATCGTGGATCGGATCCGATCCGATGCACACCCCTATTAGAAACTCATCCAAGATTTGTTTATTACACTTTTGTTTGCCAACTTATGCAACCAAACTAACAAAAACAACAAGGTTTTTAAAACACGCACACACTCAACAACAACAGCGACAGCAACAGCAACAATAAAAGCAACAAAGGGGGCTTTTGCCTTCATGCCCTGCTGAGACATCTGGGGGCTTGGTCTACATGGCACCACTTTGCTGCTCCTTCCTTGTAAAATCCCACAGTATCTCTGCTGTGGGGTGGGGGCAGGAAATCCCCTCAGCAGGAGGGAGCACTGGTTTTGCGATGGCCATTTGGCTCATTGGGCCCACCCCGTGCCCTCTGCCCAGCATTTCCACTATTAGCGGTCACCATTCACCCTGGAACGCCTTCAGCTTGATACCAAAGTGAATCACATGGTGGAAGGCCCATGGTAACCTCGCTTCAAAGCAAAAAAAAATGGTAAGGCAAGTCCCTGACTTTTTAAATTTGCAGGTTCAAAGAAAAGCCCCGTGGTGGCTGTGAGTTGGTGCTTGTGTCTTATAACCGATGCAGCTCCACTGTGCAGCCACCGCAAGGCAAATGAGGCATATAGAACCCCTCCCCCCCAGTTAATCCTCACAGGAAACAAAATGGTAGACTGCATGCATCTTTAATCTAATCCACAAGGCTTAATGGGACCAGAAAGTACTCATTTTGCCTGGATTGTGCCATTTTATGGGTTTCCCCTCCCCTTGCAAATGTTCCTCCTTCTATCTCTCTCCATTGTTTGCTTTTGTCTGCAAAGTGGCATTTCTTGGGTTTCCCCTCCCCTTGCAAATGTTCCTCCTTCTATCTCTCTCCATTGTTTGCTTTTGTCTGCAAAGTGGCATTTCTAGCAGCACTTCTGTTTCTGATTGCCACGCAGAAGCCTCGTTTGATTTATGATAAATGTTAATTGCCTTTCTGCTGTTTCCAGCCTGTCCGAGTAAGTGCTCCAGGACTGCAAATGTTGTGCTCACTCGAGCGCACTACGTTGTGAATATTATGTATTAAAGCCATTGTGGGCTAAATGAAGCAGATAATATTGAATGAAATGTTTATTCACTTGCTTGGCACCCAACTCAAGTGTGTGTGTGTGTGTGTGTGTATACATACACATAAAACATTTTTTGATGTTTCATCCTAATGGCTTTTTTAAAGTGCAAAAATAACCCAGCTTTTCTTCTCAGCTGGTTGGACACAATCCAGCAGAATCCAGTTGCAAATCCAGATTCTGCACTTCTATACACAGCTGCCTGGTATTTAGTCACTTTCAACTCAGTGGGGCTTACTTCTGAGGAGATATAGGATTGCACGGCAAATCTGGTTAAAAGCAACGGAGTGGGACTTAGTTAAGCCCCCATGGTTTCAATGGAACGTGGACTGCAACCCTAGACATATTTCCTTGAGAGTAGGGATTTGCATGCCCCCCGGATCGGATTGCAACAGGGATCGGAACCAGAACCAAGGCCTTGGATGGGATCAGATCGGAAGCTTCCTGGTTCAGTTTGGCCCCGATTCCGATCCAAAAATCGGACGTCCGATTTTTGGATCGGACACCATTTTAGCTGTTTTCGCCATAGGCTTACATTGGGGGAAAGAAAGCTTTTCCCCAATGCAAGCCTATGGCGAAAACATAGGGCAGGTGAGTGGGGGCCTAACTCCCCCCTCCCTGTCCCTCCCCCCCACTCGCGCTCCTTACCTGCCGTGAAGCCTGTTTCTCAGTAGATTCGACCAGCGGGTGGCAGCAGACAGCAGCGGGCACTCCGGCAGGTAAGTGGGGCCTCCCTCCCACCTCCCACCCCTTGCCCCTCATGCTCCTTACCTGCCAGGGCATCCACTTCCCTCCGGTGCGTGTCTCTACTGAGAAACAGGCTTCAAGGCCTGCCTCTCAGTAGTGTGCCAGGTGACCTGGCATGCTACTGAGAGGCAGGCCGCAAAGCCTGTTTCTCAGTAGAGATGTGCACTGGAGGGAAGCGGACGCCCTGGCAGGTAAGTGGGGCCTCCCTCCCACCTCCCGCCTCTCATCCCTCGTGTTTCTTACCTGCCAGGGCCGTCTGCTACTGATGGCAGGGGACAGCCCCGGCAGGTAAGGAGCACGTGGGGCAGGAAGGGGTCCAATCCTCCGATCTTATCCGAACCGGTTCGGGTCCTTCCGGACCGGTTCAGTTCAGATCGGAGAATCCAGATGCAGGGATCGGAAATCGGATAATTGTACCCCTACTTGAGAGTAATCGCTACTGACCTCTCTGTAGGGAGGTCACAAGTGCCTGACTGAGTCTGGGAGTCAGACGGACTACTCCGCATCCTGCCCCATGGACCCAGGTGGACACCCATTGACACTAGGATAATGGTGTGGACACTCCCGGTCACACCTTTGCTCTTGTGTCAATGGAGCCTTTATGGGCTCCCATTGATGCAGCTGAGGGAAGTACGCCATTTCAGCAGTGAGGGCAGTAGCTGCTGAGTACACATCCAGCTGAGCTGAGCATCAGAAGAAGCTCACACAGCCTGACAAGCAGGAGTGGATGGTGGCAGCAGCAGGGCGGGCATCCGCCGAGGTGGACATAGGTGAGTTCACTCACCCCTATCCATGTAGGGATGTAACAGGAGTATGGCTGGGGCTTGGTGATTTCTTACCCTTGAACACCATGGATCCCCGCACTTGCCTGACTCAGCATGCACTGAATTGGGCAAGCAAGGGGATCCCTACTTGTCTGTGAGCTACCATTTTTGCTTAAAAATGGTGCTTTGGCTATCTACATAAATCATCATTTATATAAAATAGTTGCGATAAATAGCACCATTCACACAAAATTACAGGCATAAATGGTCTAATTAGACCATTTACACAACACCTAATTAGATCATTTACTCCTGTAATTTTGTGTGAATAGTGCTATTGATGGACACCATTTACATAAATGACGATTTATGTAAATAGCTGTGTCACCATACAAAATGGTGGCTCATGGGATGCGGAGGGCACTGTATGTCATTCTCCAGATGCTGTCCAGCAGCTTGCCCAGTGCACTGAACAGGGGCGCGTAAGGGGCAGGGCAAGCATGGGACAATTCGTCCATCCATAGTTCTATGGGGCTTGCTTCTGTGCAAACCTGAATTGGATCAGAATGTAGCTACCTTTAGATGGAATTTGATTCATTGATTTATTTGATTTATTTATTTTGGTCAAAAAATGCACTCAAGGTGGCGATGTACTCTGTATATGTCTGTGTGCGCCAATAATTGTAGGTGTCCCCCCCCCTTTGGGTAGCCCTATGAGTAGGCTTGTTCAGGTCATATGTATTATTGGTGAAACTGAACTTCTAACCCTATTCATTTTACTAGTTTGAAATACCCCTACTACACCTTCACCATTTAGGGGTTATTTGGCAATGTGGGGATGTGAGTAGGGGTGAACTGTTAAAGATAACACCATCACACTGAAGGCAAAACCTGGAAGAACGGCTCTGCTCCTCAGTCTGGTATCTTCTGAACAGGAAGGAAATTTAATGAAAAATGCCATTCAGTAGTTGGGTGCATGTTCACTAGTCCTGCCATTGGGATGCATACAGGTTGCAGCAGCAAAGAAGGCAAGGGAGACACACAATGTTGAAAAGCTACCCCCCTCCCTCCTCAATTTCAAGCCAAACCAATTCTTTAAGAACCTCCAACTCAGCTCTGATGAATTTGCTTCAGAGAGTGGCCTGAAAACACATGATACAGTTCTGTTACGAAGCGAAGCAGGTTTGGTGGGAATTGAATATGGACCTGAATACAATCTGCAGTCAACATCTTGACATTTCTGAGCTTGAGCTGCCTCTACAGAACAAAAATATGCATTTGAAAAATATGTGTACATTTGCAAAACGTGCATAAAATGCGTACTTTTGGATAATGGACACTTTAATCAATAGTAGAAAATCTGTATGTTTCAAAATTATGCACAACTGATACATACATTTTGTGGAAAAAATCTGCACAAAAATACACACAATTTTTCATGGGAAAATGAAAGTAAAAACATCACTCAAAATTTGATACAGGCATGACAAGGAAGAATCATCAAGGTGGAATTCGTGGAACTGTAATGAGTTCAGGTTTTGCTGATACACAGATCACTACTATTTAGAAAGTAGATGTAGAAGAGATGTGGCCAAATCAAAGTCAGAAATAAAACTGAGTGGAGCAAAAGTGTTTTCCTAAAATTCCCCACACTATTTATGGACAGTGAATTTGGAGGGATCATTTTGCTGAACTTTCTCCAGGAGAGTCAGAAATTCTCAAATCGTTTCTTGGTTCATCATTAGCCACAACCTAGTATCATTCCAGGGCTTGGTGTGTGTGTGTGTGTGTAGGAGGCAATGACAGCCACCACAAAATAAATAAATAAATAAATAAATAATCAAAGAATATTTGGCAAAAAAAAACCAACTTAAGGGAAGATGTGAGAAAAAGAAAATATTCAAATGTTTTCTCAGGAAAATCTCTTCTACTTATTGTTATTACATTGGCTTTAGATGGTTTTGGATGTAGGACCAAAACAGAGTGTAAGGCCAAAACAGACATTAATTTAAATCCCTATTTAGCAGCTATGATTTTTTTTTAACATTGGAGTAGGCATGGGGGGCTGATCCAGATCTTAAAATTCCCCCTACCCCATACACTAAGTTCCCAAACCAGATCAAGCCTAGTATTCTGTTTTGGCTTTTGTACTGAGAATTAGGGGTGTGCACGGACCCCCCGGATCGGATCGGGACCCGGATCGGGACCTCCAATTTTGTCCCGGACCGGTTCGGAAAAAATCGGAGGCCCCCCGGACCGGATCGAGTCCGATCCCGACCCAAAAATCGTACATTTTTGGATCGGCCGCCATTTTTTTCCCCATAGACTTGCATTGCAATGCAAGTCTATGAGGAAAAAATGGCGGCAGGTGGGTAAGGGGGGGCCTAACTCCCTCCCCCCCCGGGGCCGTCCGCTGTGGACGGCCCCAGCAGGTAAACCCCCTCCCCCGCGCTCCCTACCCCCCCTGGGGCCGCCCGCTTCCATCCGCTGGCGCCCGCGGGCGCCAGCGGATAGAAGCGGACGGCTCCGGGGGGGGGGTAAGCCCCCTTCCCCGCCACTGCTTACCTTCTCGGCCCGTCCGGCGCCGGCAGCTACTACCAGCGGGCTCCGCGGCCTACTCTCGAGTAGCGCGCCGGGTGATGACATCACCCGGCGCGCCACCCTAGAGCAGGCCGCGGAGCCTGCTGGGAGTAGTAGGCGCCGGCGCCGGACGGGAGCCGCCGGGCCGGGCAGGTAAGGGCCCCCCTCCCCCCTCCCCCCTCCGCGCGCCCCCTCCTCCCCTCCACGCACCCCCTCCTTACCTTCCCGGCCCGCCGGCTCCCGTCCGGCGCCGGCGCCTACTACTTCCAGCAGGCTCCGCGGCCTGCTCTAGAGTAGCGCGCCGGGTGATGACATCACCCGGTGCGCCACCCTAGAGCAGGCCGCGGAGCCTGCTGGGAGTAGTAGGCGCCGGCGCCGGACGGGAGCCGCCGAGCCGGGCAGGTAAGGGCCCCCCTCCCCCCTCCGCGCGCCCCCTCCTCCGCTCCACGCACCCCCTCCTTACCTTCCCGGCCCGGTGGCTCCCGGCCGGCGCCGGCGCCTACTACTACCAGCAGGCTCCGCGGCCTGCTCTAGAGTAGCGCGCCGGGTGATGACATCACCCGGCGCGCCACCCTAGAGCAGGCCGCGGAGCCTGCTAGTAGTAGTAGGCGCCGGCGCCGGACGGGAGCCACCGGGCCGAGAAGGTAAGTGCCCCCCTCCTCCCCCCCCCGCTGTCCACTTTCATCGGCGGGCGCCCGCTGGCGCCCGCCAATGGAAGCGGCGGTGGGCGCCAGTGGGCGCCCGCCGATCCGCCGATCCGCCGAACCGGTTCGGAGCTTTTTCGGACCGGTTCGGATTGGATCGGCCGATCCAGCTGCGGGATCGGAAATCGGATAATTTATCCGATTTCCCACTGGACCGGACTCGGATCGTGGATCGGGTCCGATCCAGTGCACATCCCTACTGAGAATACATTTAGACTTAAGATTAGGCTTTCTTGTTCTTGTTATTAAAAGTCATTTTGTCTTTCAAGCGCAGAAGACATGAATGCTTTGGTGGTCTTCTTTTTTTTTTTTAACCAATAAATATTGGGGAATGAGTCTGAGAAATAGAGCTCCTGGCTGAAACCACAATGGGATGTTTGGCATGGGGTTGTCACTGAAAAGGTAGCCCTGTGTAGCGATGGGAGAAAATTTTGTTTAATCTGTATTTTGAAGTGAGCCAACCTAATTCACACTTCCTCGACTAATAAGTAGATTGGAATACAGCTCTCCTTCAGATTGTGCCCTTCTCCAAATATTGTGATGCAGTTCTCAGGAATGTGGAAAAACTACTGTGGATTCAGGTGTGCAATGCACAAGGTTTTACCACTATGCCAGCCTACTTACTAGGGCATCATCCCCAGAGAGAGAGAGAGAGAGAGAGAGAGAGAGAGAGAGAGGTAGAGAGGTTGCTGCTTATTGTTTCCAAAAGAGCAGGAATCTAAATGAAAAAACACCATCTCGTTAGTGTGATCCAGCACACAGGAAGAACAACAAATCTTCATTTCATTTGATTAAATTCACCTAATACCCCTTCCCTCTCTAAGTGGCAGACACTGGTGCATAACTCATAATGCACTCTTTGCCTCACCTCTCTTTATAGACATTTTGCCTTTGGGGACTGCTTCCAAGTAAATCCATCACAGGCAAGTAATGGCAGTGACACATCGTCTATTGCTCAGTATGATGAAGGATTGCCAACTGTGATCACAGCAACTTCCTCATGGTGTCATTACTGACTTCCCACCACCTAAAGGCAAGCTCTGAATCATGGTTTAAGTGCCTACTAAGCACATCCAATAGCATTTCCAAAGACGTCTCTGATGAGCATGCTCTTCCATTTCTCTCTCTCTCTCTCTCTCTCTGCTTTTCTTACCACAACTGTTATATGTGCAATGTGAGCACACCAGAACATCATCTGCCCAGACTCATGGAGGATCCCTGCCATGCAGGCTAAAGATGGGCAAACAAGCAATGTCTGAGACTGCTAGGATTTTCCAAATGTTGTCTTACCACTCATCTCAAGTCCAATTCCTGTTTGGGTTTGCAATCACAATTCATTCTGCACAAACGGGAAAGATGTGCAAATAGAGGAGTGCTCAAATACGAAATTTGCAAAAATTTCCTCAAATTTAAACTAATACCCTAATTTGTCCATCTTTCCTCCATAGACTAAAGCAGGGCTTTCAGACTGCAGTGGAATTTTTTTTTCACAAATTAGAACAATAGTGAAAAATTGAACAGGGAAAGCTGTGCAAATCACAATTTGTGAAAAATTTTGGTGAACATTCAGGGCTTCAAACAGTGTTGCATGTTTTACAAGCAAAATTGAAATTCTTATACATCCCTAAGGCTAGGTCATCTAGGCTGACCATATGAAAAGGAGGACATGGCTCATGTAACTTTAACAGTTGTAGAGAAAAGGGGATTTCAGCCAGTGTCATTTGTATGCAATTAGTTTCTGGTGAAATTTTCTCTTCATCACACCAGTTAAAGTTGCAGGGGCCCTGCCTTCTTTTGTATATGGTCACTCTAGTATAGTGCCTGCAACTTTAACTGTTGTGATGAAGAGGGAATTTCACCAGAGACTAATTGCATACAAATGACACTGGCTGAAATTCCCTTTTCTCTACAATTGTTAAAGTTACATGAGCCCTGTCCTCCTTTTCATATGGTCAGCCTAGGTCATCACTTCAAATGAGATACTCACTGCATGAAATGCCACTTGGACTGCCTGATCTCCTACCAGATTGAAGAGTACAAGACGAGTTCCTAGTAGGGCTGGGCAAGGCTCGAAGCTTGGATATTTGAATACGAGGTTTGGAGGCTATTTTCTGGTGGATCCGCTATTTTATGATGGATCTGCCATTTTCTTGCATAGCCTACAACCCCCAGCATGCAGTGCCTGGGAAGGCTGGACGTCCTGGGGCCCAGGAACAGAGGACATCCCAGTCGTTGGCGCGGCCATTGCTTGCTCCTTGGCGCAATCAGATGCTGCCGGAATGATCGCCTCTGTCCCAGTGAGATCTCACCTGTTGTGATCGGCCTCCTCCTTCCTGGCTGGTGCAATCAGCCTCCTTCAGTCTCCTCCCCGGCTGATGAGATCTCGTCTAGAATCCCCGCAATATCACACTGGCTGGGAAGAAGGAGGCCGATCACACTGGGTGAGATCTCACTAGGACAGAGGCAGTTGCACCGGCAGTGGGTGATTGTGCCAAGGAGCAGGCAATGGTGGTGGCAACGACAGGGATGCCCTCCATTTCTGGGCCCTGGGAAGACCCACCCTCCCAGGCACTGCATGCTGGGGGTTGTAGGCTGTACCAGGGCCTAGGGCTGTGCAGGAAAATGGTGGATCCATCATAAAATGGTGGATCTACCAGAAAATGGCTTCCGAGCCTTGGATTTGAAAATCCAAAGTTTGAACCTTGCACAGCCCTAGTTCCTAGTAGGGATGTGCACTGGATCGGACCCGATCCACGATCCGAGTCCGGTCCAGTGGGAAATCGGATAAATTATCCGATTTCCGATCCCGCAGCTGGATCGGCCGATCCAATCCGAACCGGTCCGAAAAAGCTCCGAACCGGTTCGGCGGATCGGCGGATCGGCGGGCGCCCACTGGCGCCCACCGCCGCTTCCATTGGCGGGCGCCAGCGGGCGCCCACCGATGAAAGTGGACAGCGGGGGGGGGAGGAGGGGGGCACTTACCTTCTCGGCCCGGTGGCTCCCATCCGGCGCCGGCGCCTACTACTACTAGCAGGCTCCGCGGCCTGCTCTAGGGTGGCGCGCCGGGTGATGTCATCACCCGGCGCGCTACTCTAGAGCAGGCCGCGGAGCCTGCTGGTAGTAGTAGGCGCCGGCGCCGGACGGGAGCCACCGGGCCGGGAAGGTAAGGAGGGGGTGCGTGGAGGGGAGGAGGGGGCGCGCGGAGGGGGGAGGGGGGCCCTTACCTTTCCGGCCCGGCGGCTCCCGTCCGGCGCCGGCGCCTACTACTCCCAGCAGGCTCCGCGGCCTGCTCTAGGATGGCGCGCCGGGTGATGTCATCACCCGGCGCGCTACTCTAGAGCAGGCCGCGGAGCCTGCTGGAAGTAGTAGGCGCCGGCGCCGGACGGGAGCCACCGGGCCGGGAAGGTAAGGAGGGGGTGCGTGGAGGGGAGGAGGGGGGCGCGCGGAGGGGGGAGGGGGGAGGGGGGCCCTTACCTGCCCGGCCCGGCAGCTCCCGTCCGGCGCCGGCGCCTACTACTACCAGCAGGCTCCGCGGCCTGCTCCAGGGTGGCGCGCCGGGTGATGTCATCACCCGGCGCGCTACTCGAGAGTAGGCCGCGGAGCCCGCTGGTAGTAGCCGCCGGCGCCGGATGGGCCAAGAAGGTAAGTGGCGGGGAAGGGGGCTTACCCCCCCCCCGGAGCCGTCCGCTTCTATCCGCTGGCGCCCGCGGGCGCCAGCGGATGGAAGCAGGCGGCCCCAGGGGGGTAGGGAGCGCGGGGGAGGGGGTTTACCTGCCGGGGCCGTCCACAGCGGACGGCCCCGGGGGGGGAGGGAGTTAGGCCCCCCCTTACCCACCCGCCGCCATTTTTTCCTCATAGACTTGCATTGCAATGCAAGTCTATGGAGAAAAAAATGGCGGCCGATCCAAAAATGTACGATTTTTGGGTCGGGATCGGACTCGATCCGGTCCGGGGGGCCTCCGATTTTGTCCGAACCGGTCCGGGACAAAATTGGAGGTCCCGATCCGGGTCCCGATCCGATCCGGGGGGTCCGTGCACACCCCTAGTTCCTAGTATGGTTGCTGCTGCCTACACTGACCATCCACTACTGCAAATGCAGGCAGTCATGTGAGTGATGATAGTGCATGAGGTTTCTGCCTGCATTTGCGTTGCAATATGACTTGAACATTGCTGGAGCTGATCATTAGCAGGGGCTTCCCAGCCTTCCCAGCATTGCCACAATTGCTGAGTGGCTTTCTGAGCTATCATATCATGATCCCTAATCTACTTAGTGTAGGTTAAAGATCATGAACTTATACTGAGCGAGGCCACTCATCCACCTAGCTTGATTTTCTCTACACTGATCTACAGTGGATCTCTAGGGTTTCAGGCAGGGGTCTTTCCCCTCCATACCTAGAGATGCGAATCATGTACAGAGTTGCTTTGGTGACTGCTAATTGCACTACATAGATCAGCTTTGGGATGTATGAGGATTTTGTTAATGTACACAAATTATGCAAACATACCATAATCACAACCCTGAATGCAAATGCAAGCAGGAGAGCGTGTTCTCCAAAGATGCTTGCAAATTCCTGAACTCATGTTCATGCTTGGGGGGCGGGAAAGCTCATTTTTATGCATTACTCAATGGAGGAAAAGTGCACATCTTGGATGCACTCTCTTGAAAATGCATACCGTTCCTTTTTGAAATGTGCACTTTTTTCATTTGACAGAAATGGAAAATGTACACAAATTGATACGGAAAACGAGGTGAGACATGCTTCAAATGGATGTTCATAGAATTTGGGTGATTGCAAAAAATTACTTGTTCACTCATCCCTAATCAACTTTCTGCACACTGCTGTAAGCAGTGTATTTGAAGCCTTTTGAGTGGCATGCAGAAAGACTGTTGGAGCGTTCTGTGCCTGCAATGGACAGTCACATAATTGTTTCAGCTTGTAGTAATGGTGGATATGCAACCATGCTGAAAGTATTGGTATGGCTCAGCTTAGGAACAACTATTGGCTTATTCCTATTAAATTTCTTATTGATACCTATAATATTGCTTGCTTCATTGCCACCCCCCCCCCCCAGTATTTTGTGCTGTTGCAGGTATGTTTGTAGCGACTACCTTCATTAAACTAAACCCCACGCTCTTGAAGAGAAAGCATGGTGGACAGTTGTCATTTGGAAACTAATTCACACAGAGAGGAGGAGGCAGAGGAAACAAAGGTCTGATTTGGTTTAATTGCAGATACTTGCAGTACATCACGGCGCTTGCAATTGGTTCGTAATGACAGAGAAGAGTTTCCGGAAGACAGTTTGATTGACATAACTGTTTTCCCCCCCTGATGTTCTTCTATATTAGAGATAATCTTAGCTTGTGTTGAAGACAAAATTGGGGTGTTTTTGTTTTTTTCCCCTGAAATCAAATGAGTTCATGGCTTAGATGTGATGTGTCCTCATTCCATTTTTCTTCTTCTAAATACACAGATGTATTTCCTATATCTCTTCCTCCTTTGCTGGGTGCATTTCCAACTCTGGATTCTACCCTACATGCTCTTATCTCTTTGTAGCTCTTTCTCCAAATGACAGTCACATGAAAATACGTGGTGCAGCAGTTGCTGAGATGTCATTGCCTGACCTCAGGCAGAGCCCCTTTGTGAATATTTTTCAGCCACATCCGAGTACAGTCGTAGTATCTATTTATTTATTTATTTTCCCAATAAGCCACAACCAAGAGCAGGGCATTCTCTGCTTTCTAATTTTCTTTTGCAAAGCAATGTATTATCTCAGTCATGCTGGTCTTAGCTTCCTGCTGGGTGGATCAGATCTGATGGCAGCAATGTCAGCTTATGATGGTAGCTGGTTGTTAAGCATCCAGGTTAACCACAATGCACTGGTTGCTTTCTCTGTTAGCAGCTTCAAACTTAGCAACAGAGGACAATTTCTCTTCTAGTATGGATGCTTGACCCATCACTGATTTTGTTTAAGCCTTGTTTAATAATATCAGCATATGGCCTGAGATAACGTGTCAAGAATTAGCATCAGGCAGGTCTCCATTATCATTACCACCATCACAACTGGCATAACAACCAATTATGCAACGTTCATGAGACTAGTTATGAAACACCACATTTCTTTTCAATGTAATTTTGAGGATAAAGATAGGAAGATAATAAACTGCCTTATACAGTGTCAGAACACTGACCCATCCAGCTCAGTATTATTTCAGATTTCTCTACAGCCAAAAGAAGTAATTTGTATAAAAATTGAGGGTGTTTTTTTTAGGGAGGTGGTCACCTCCAGATTTGATCTTTTTAGAAAACACCTGTCGCTGGGTACCCAATAGGATCACATCAAACACACTCTCTTCCATAGCTTCCATAATTACAGGCATCCAAGTGAAGCAAACTTTTATCGTAACTCTTTTCCTCCACAGCAAACTGATCTGTAGTACTACAGAGCATTACAAGGATTAAAATTAGTTTATTTCCAAGTTATATTTAACTCTTTTGACACTCTGTAGCAGCTTCAGAGCACCAAAAGGGGCAAAATTAGCTTTTAAATAAGCTAAATTTGGCCCTTTTGGTGCTCAATAGCCAACACGGATGCCATTTATTTTTATTTTGGGGGGAGAGCAGGGATCTGCATGTAGCCCACAGGTCGCATATTACTTGGCCTTTCTTTAAACCTTGAGGTCCTTTTACTGGCTATGCAAAAGGAAAAGTGGCTAAGGATAAATATATTTTATTTTCCATGTTGGCAATCCAAGCTAGAATTGTCTATGCCACATATTGGAACCTGATCAGGTTCCAAGACTGAAGCTACTATATGTAAGAATGAGTTGATTTATATGAACATATTCAATCATTAAAAAAAAAAAAGCTGCCACTTTAAAAGACCAGAAGCTAAGGCTATCTCACGTTGGTCCAAATTCCACTCAGCCAGAAAATTACCAACATCACTGCACCTAAGAAAAAAATGGTGGGTTCAGATTAGTGGACTCAATTGCCTAACTTCAAATGCTATTTAAGTCGCTGTGAGCACCTTTTAGAAGGGAGAAAGCATTGCTGTAAAAACTTCAATTTAATAAATTTAGCAACTGAATTCTGCTCAAAACCATTCTGTTCCCTACCTCCACACTACCAAGTTGCATTTTTCTTGGTACCATTTAGTAACCTTTGAAACAGTTTTTTAAAAAAACAACGACTTCAAAACCTGCCTTGACGTTTCCTACCATTATTGGCAGTAGCATAAGTCATAATGTTGCTAGGAGAAACAGCTAAATATACCATACACTGTTATTATTAGTAGTACCATTCTTAGGCTGACCATATGAAAAGGAGGACAGGGCTCCTGAAACTTTAACAGTTGTAGAGAAAAGGGGATTTCAGCCAGTGTCATTTGTATGCAATTAGTTCCTGGTGAAATTCCCTCTTCATCACAACAGTTAAAGTTGCAGGGGCCCTGCCTTCTTTTGTATATGGTCACTCTAGTATAGTGCCTGCACCTTTAACTGTTGTGATGAAGAGGGAATTTCACCAGGGACTAATTGCATACAAATGACACTGGCTGAAATCCCCTTTTCTCTACAACTGTTAAAGTTACAGGAGCCCTGTCCTCCTTTTCATATGGTCAGCCTAACCATTCTCAGCTAGTTACATCGAAGGAGACACCCATCTCTTACTATCAAATGACCCAGTGAAGCCATGGATCAACTCACAGAATAAAGATGTTAGTCACCTCACAGTAGGATTACTCTAGCAATACAGTAAGGCTCAGATGCTTCATAGGCAACACAGGACCAGGACAACATGGAACATAAATCTGAATACCAGGCTTTCGGGGACCAGGAGGAAGGTTAAAAGACAATCCAGGAAGTAGAACTCAGCAAAATCCAGGAAGCAAAAATTAATTCAGGTAGAGAGTGAAGAAAACATTTTAAAATGAAAAGTGTGGTGAAGCCTAAGATTCACCAGTGAGCAAAGTTAAGTAGGGGTCAAAAACTATCCTGAGCTGCTCAGGAGCCAGATGCCTCAGAGAAACTAGCTTGGGGAAATATATATATATATATATATATATATATTTGAATTAAAAGAAAAGAATTCCATTCCACCAACTACAATGTAAAGGGAATAGGAATACATAAGGTGCATAGAGGGTCTCCCCAACACAAAAAATGATGAGCACAAACTATTGCCACTGTGGCCAGATCTACACCAAGCAGGATATAGTAGTATGAAAGCAGTATATAAAAGGCAGGAGCCACACCAAGCAGGACAGAGTGGGATATAGTATGTGTCAATGGGACCCAACAGTTGTTAATGCACTTCAATACTGCTATAAAGCAGTAGTGTGGCTCCTGTCTTTTATATACTGCTTTCATACCACTATATCCTCCTTGGTGTAGATCTGGTCTATGTTGTCAGGGACAATTATGCATGACTGAGTTTCTTCTTCTTTTTAAAGTTTTTTTTTGTCATTTCTCCCTTAATCTTTAACGAATCTTCCTTGAATTTTCAGATTACATAAATTTGGCATTTCTTTTTAACATATGCAAATTTCAGAAACATTGGTGGAAACATTTAGATTTTAATAAGGTTACAACAACCCACCCCCTGATTTCCATTTAACATAATGGAAGCCTTATTCTACTGATCATCTTATCTGCTGAACCCACAAATGTGGCTCCAATAATTCATCTTCCTCCAACTTTGATCCTGTTCACATTCCCTGATTTATACATTGTTACTTAGAAATTATTGATTTCAAGTAATGATGCTCATGCAGCCTGCATTTCTGTGTCTGAAAGATGTACAGCATTCCCAAAGCTATGCAGACTGTCTCTTAAACTGGGCAGCTCTCCCCAGTTTCACAAAGTTGGGGCAATCCAGGGTCATGCTGACCTGAAAGCACTCCATGGGATATCACAATAAGTAATTATTTTTAAATGTGTGGTTATTTGGGGGCATTTGCATTTGGACAATAAATCAAATTGGTCTGCATTTTAAAGTGACCCAGTCTAATTTTCATTTGCTGGACTTCACACTTCCCCTTCGGATTGCACACTTCTCTAAATTTTGTGATGCTGTTCCTTACTCAAAACGTGCCTACAAAATGTGTATATTAGGGGTTGTCGCATATAAAAAATGCTTGTATTAAGGGAAATTGTTTACAAAATGTTAGGGGAAATTGCATATCAAGATAAATGCAATTTTTCATTATTTGTTTATTTTTTATGTTTTTTTTTAAAAAAAAATAATTCACAGACTGATGTGGAAATTGAATGGAACGGACCTATGGTGAAACCCATGAGACACAGTTCGGTACCGGAAATAGACTAATTTATTCCTCCCTAATTTGCATATAGAAACCTATTATCATTCTTTTCTCAATCAAGTTTGGTATGCATAGTTGCAGATGGTCTCATAATGGCCAGAGGAAGCAGCAGCTCAGAAATCTCATTCTAACAGTAAATTCTTGCTCCCAAATGTTGTGAATTTGTGCTCAGGGAAAGCATTGTAGTTGCTATGAGGAAATGTGGTTGCTTGTGTATGCCTCAGGTGGAGTCATTTACATACAGTTAGAGGGGTTAATGAATAGAAAAGTCCTGGCAATGATGAGCTTTTGATGACTTCTGTGCTGATCTCTCCCCCCCCCCAGTAAAAATTTGTGGGGGAAGTGGTGTAAATGGACCATAACAATAGCACATTAATGGATGGAGCCGTAGGTATCCATTTGTATGCATTTCATTTGAACTGGGCTTCTGAAAGGGCTGCTATGCTTGTGTCTGATGGGTGTTGGAAGACAGTGAAATCTGCAAACATTTGTTTTTGTTTTCTTTAAAAACAAAAGTTATATTGTTTGAAATAAAGTGTGTACACTGTTCTCCATTAATGCCTCCCAAACCTTGGGTTAGTGAAGAAAAAAGAATGGAAGGAATATGTGTTTGTGACAAAGAGCCTATCTACACTACTGCTTTAAAACGGTTTATAAACCGTTATAAACCATTTTAAAGCAGTAGTGTAGATAGGCTCAAATACGGATGGGCGAACAAGTAATATTTGAAATCACTAGGATTATCTGAACAACATCATCTCGCCTGTCATCTCATGCCCAACTCATGTTCGTATTTGTGATTGCTGCTTGTTTTGAGTGAATGGCAAATATGTGTGGATTGAGCAGTAATCAAATGGCAGATTCGTTCAAAATCTTGGAGATCTCACCACATTTGCGCAAATTTCCTAATCTGCGCAAATTCCTGAATTGTACAGAATTCCCCCGATAGACTATATCTGGGCTGATTCTGTCTATTGAGGAAACTTGTACAAATTAGAAAATTTGTGCAAGTTGAACTGGGAATAGAAAACAAGGCAAACTTGAGCACGTGTCTGACAATTTGCAAATATTTTAGATGGACGTGCTCATGTTTGGAGCTTTGAACGGGGCATGCTCACATGTTTTGCAAGCAACAATGAAATTCTCATACATCTTTCATCTAGTTTGTTGTAGGCCTTGGCCCTCCAGATGCTGTGAAACCACAACACCCACCGCAGCTGATAGGAGTTACAATCTAATGCCAGCTGGATGTCCAGAGGTTCCCCACCATTGGACTATGCATTTTCCACATTATGTTTCTTTCCACTTTCTCTTTGATTATGTCAGGAATCTTATTCAATTTGATGTAGACTAGATTTAAATGTGATCACTATTTTTTTAATGCCATTTAGGCTTCATTTCATTTCCCTAGGACATGGCAAATTAGTTCATCATGTAGATGAGCTTCCTCTTGCATGGTGGTTGGGGATGGACAGGCTCACCTCCATCTGCACCGCTCGCCAGGCCCCCTGGCTGTCTGAACCTTCTTGCCATGTGCACTGAACTGCTGGGTGGTACGCAGGCATCCAGCGAATGGTGCATGGCCTCCCACTCCCTTGCCAAGCAGCCATTTTGTCCAAAAATGGTGGCTCGGCTTGTTTGTTTGTAAGGAGCCCTTTTGCTCAAATGGCAGCTGTAAAAGGGACAATATGTAAAATTATAGGCATAATGGTCTATTTGTGGCGGGCAGAGGAACAGGTCCCGCTTCACTTGCTAACATGGAAGTGGTCCACTGACTCCACTCTGCGGGGTGGAAGCATTGAAAAATCACCAAGTTTCGAGCCCCAAATGGATGCCCGCAACATCCCTAATGGTGGTATTGGACAAGTAGGTCATGCTTGTGTTTTTCAGTGGTCATGAAAAACTTTGCTCTGGCCTAACCATGATGATATATGTCTCCTTTTTATTAGTCAATAATGAACTTGTAGTCTCATCAAAGGAACAAAAGCATATAATACTGGATTGTTTATTTCTACTTCACCCAGACTTCTACTAAATGGGGAAAAAACTAGGTAAGGGCTAATCAATCTATTTCTTGCTTGTGTCTGCACACACACACAAAATCTTATTTAAATCTATCATTTTAGCCTAGTTTTGAAATGTACTGTCTTTCAAAAGAAGCATTTCTTTCTAACCATGTTTACTCTCAAAATATGCATTTCTAAATATATTTTCTCTCAATGTGCACATTTTCAAACTTATTTTGATGATTCCCCCCCTTTTTTAATCAGGAAATGTAGCAGAATATTTGGGGAGTGTGAAAGCCCAGGGACACCTAAGGGTTGGATGCAGTTTTACACTGGATCAATTGGGCTGGTAGAACCCTAACTCTGCCTCTTCCTTCATGCAGTAACCTTCCAACCCCCTGGAAATGCTACACAGAGAATTGGGAAACCTTGCTGAATGGGTAGAGCTAAACGGGTGGACCTGTGGTGTGTGTGTGTGTGGGGGGAAGAATTCCCAGAAATTGGATGGAAGGACCTTACATAAACAGACCCTTCCTCTTGCAGACGGTCCCTTTCTCTCATGGAAGACAGTTTCTGGCTCTAACCCTATGTTCCAATGCACATGTTAGCATGAGATGTGCTGATCATGTCAGTTTGTATCAGAATTTGCAAATATCTAATCCCTTAAGCATCACTACTTGTCTTCCAATATTAGTTTGATCTATAGCTGCATTGAATATTTTGTATTTTTTTTTCACTCTAACAGTAATAAATGTGATACCCAAAATAACCTTGCCGTATACAGTGTTTGTGTTGTTTTGATGCTGTTCAATGCTATTTTGTTTAATAGTTGGAGCATTTTGATATTCATGAAAAAAAAACATGATAAGTAGTTTAAGCTCAGGTTTGCCTTCAGCCAATGGAGAACAACCAGATGACTGTTTCCAAGTGAAAAACACATGTTGTTTCGGTGTATCCCAAAGTAGGGATGTCCGAGGATATGCGGATGGAGCTCTAGCTTGGCAAGTTTTTGCCCATTTAACCCCCTGGATGCCAGTCCATGGATCACCATGCTTGTTCGCCAGCTGTCATTTTGTTAAACATGGTGGCTCCGCTAATTAGATCATTTATGCCTGTAATTTTGTGTGAACAGTGCTATTTACAGCTCCAATTTTACACTAATGGCAATTTACATAAATAGCTTAAACACAATTTTTACATAAAATGGGGGCTCGTGGGATGGAGGTGCTGCTGTGCCTGCTTGCCCAAAGCCCATCCTGTGGCTCACCCAGTGTGCCAAACAGGGTTGGGTAAGAGGCAGGGGTCTGGTGAGCATTGTGTGAGCCAGGTGCAGGGGGAGGGGGTGTTTTGCCCATCCATATCCGTATCCCAAAGGCCACACTGCATTTTGTTTATCGTTATACTGATTCCTGCTAGATAAAGTAGAAAACTAGGAAAGAAATGGGATCAGCACAGAGTACACAAAGACCCAATGTCACTCAAAACTCCACATCATGGTGGGAATTTAGTGGCTACAGTTTCCTTCACTTCCAGTTTAATGCAAAACTAGAAAACCAACACATTAGGAAGATGTCACTGGATGCACCTCATCCTTCAACTGTCTAGCTCTTGGCTATGTTGGAGCTTCTCTCCATCTCTCATTACCCTGTGCCCAAAGAGAGATTTCAAATCTCCTGATGAGCATATATCTCTGGTCTTCCTTTGTCTAGCAGAACTTGAATCTGTATGTTAGTCACCTCACATTGTGGCACTGACAGCTTCTGAAACTCTTCAGCCTCTTCCATTAAGATAGGGTTTTGTTAAATGCGAGATGTGGGACAACTCAGATCCAAAACAGACATCATTTTAAAGCTGTATATACAGCTATGTTTCCCCCCACCATTTTTACTCCTGAGTAGGTGCAGTGACCCCAGTCCAGATCTTAAGCTCTCCTATCTCCTACATGAGGATCCTGAACTGGATGGGGGGGGGGGGGGCGGACTATGTAACTGTTAAAAGTTAAAAATTTAAAGTTTGTTTTTTTAAAAAAAAACACCTTTGTTTTATTAAAACTCATGATAAAAAATGATAAAGAATTTTAAAGTAATTTGTGTTTTGTCCCTGAGAAGTAGGCTGAGAACTGATCCATGGGCTATGCTATCGGAAACATCACCTTGGTGCCTTGTTCAACTTTGGCCCTGTACCTCCTCCCCCATCTTTTTGTTATTTGACTTCTGACTTTAAACTCAAGCTTATTTTGAGCTGTTCTGCCCATATGGACTTCTATTTACTCACATTCTTTATAGGTAAATTAGAGGAGGGGATCTGTTTGTACCCCTCCTTGGATCTTGCCCGAAACAACCAGTTTTTTTTTAATTTACTGGTATATCTTGTCAATTGTTTTGAGGATCCATATCTTTTTAAGAATCTGATGGGCTATCAAATAGGACTTTAAGGTGGGGAGTTTAATTCCTAGCTCTGCCATTGCTAATGGGGAGCAATTGGATCATCTAAACTAGAAGGAGATGAACTTTGCTGTGAATATCTGGTTCCTCTCCAGTTTTAATTTGAGCTATGAAAGCTGGGGATTTACTGAAGCTAGCAGTTTGAAGTTTGTACATAGACAGATGTATTTTTCCCTTTCCCTCTGGGCCATATTAGAATTTTAATCTCCTAAAGCAGAACTTCTAGAGCATGAACTATCATCATTAGCACAATGGATGTTCTTTTAAAGAAGAACTGATCCACATGTTAATACAAGGTGTGATAGAAAACCAGTAAAAATATGCCTCTGTATTACATTTTGCTTCCCTGAGGACAAGGGTCTATCTAAATTTCCTGAATGAATATATCTCTCCACAATATTTACAAATCATTTTCTTCAATCTGGAAAATACCCACAATTATCCATACTTTTCAGTGACACTACCTATTATTGGACAGCATGTCGTAGATACAAATGTGCTACTTTTGAAGATAGCGGACATGGTGAATGTGGGCGGTGAGGTTTAGTGAAACTTTTCACGCACATACATTTCATTTGAGCTGACAAAGTTCTTGGGATAACTTTTGTCTCCTTTCTACAAACTAATGTAAAAGAACAGAACAATTCCACTGCCATGTGGGAATTTTGACCTTGCAGTGTTGCAGGGAGAACATTAAAAGTGAAAACACACATAAAAGATCTTTCATTCTTTCTTTCTCTATCTTATGGTCCAGATGTCTCAGCTAATGTACACTAATGCAATGCTTGGTGATGTATTGGACCATGCCTTGCACACTTTTGCTAGAGTGCACTGGATATCCTATTTAGTGGAATGGGTTTCGATTGCTGCTTCAGAGCCATTTTTCTTTAATAGGTTGGGAACTTTGATTCCATTAGGATGTTTAGCGCATTCCTTCTGCTGATGTTTTCGGGTTCACTTCCATGGTACAAGGAGATGGGAAATTAGCAGGAGCAGGTCCTGGGTGGCCTAATTTTGACTCAGGAGATTGCTGTGGTGCAAAAAAAAAATGTAGATTTGATTAACTCATTGTGTCAGGGAGGCAGAGTATTATAAATGAAGGAATTATTAACAGATTGAGCCTCCTGGGATCGATTCACCTTCAGTGCTAAGCAACAGCAGGAAAAGTGAGGCATTTGCATTTGAAACAGTGTTGATTTTTTTTCTATCTCCTGTCAAAATCACTATCTTATTTTCATGGAACTTTTACAGAGAGTGAAAATGGAATGTTGGTTTCCAGGGATGGTGTGTCAGTAAATGATATAGTTGAACAGCTGCTATTATCATGACTATTATTATTATTATTATTATTATTCAGAGGAGGATTACTACTGCTACTACTAAGGGTATCACAAAAGGAATAAATGGATGGATAAAGTAAACAAGGATCTGAAGTTTTGGATTGCTGCACTGCACGGCCTAATTCTGACATCTTAGAAACTTGCCAGTTGTTGGTTTGTTGTTGTTGTTGTTTTGGTAAAATATTAGCTTGTGTTTCTAAGACAGATGTAGGCAATTTGGTGCCCTCCTGAGCTCTGATCAGCCTCAGCCAGCATGCAATGGGAATTGTAGTCTTCAACTTCCGTAGGTCACTTTGTTGATTATCTCTGTTCTAAGGGATTGGGGCAAACCTATAGGAAGTAGATTCCCTCTCCAATGCCCCTCTGTTGGTTTTCTTGATTTGCTTTCATCAGGTGGTAAATCCTTAGCCTAGGTCAGCATGCTGTAGAGCTCAGCAGTTAGCAACAACCAACAGTTAGAAAGTAGGGGTGAGAGCAATAGTCTAAGGCTGGCTTCCCCAATTTTTTCAGGCTTGTGGGCACACTTGGAATTTTGAGAAATGTCACGAATGTTCTCACAAAATGGCTGCCAAAGGGCTTGCCCATTCACAGGAATGGCTGCCATCATGGGTGTGTCCAGCCACAAAACACCTATTTGTCAGAAGACAAACCAATCCTCTCTCTCTCTCTCTCTCTCTCTCACACACACACACACACACACACACACATCTTTTGGGTAGCTTTCTGAGGGCCACATACCAATGGAAGGTAAAGCCAAACATGGACATGGTCAAAGCTACAAACACATGCCATTCACACCCACACACCCACACCCACATCTATCCATCCATGCACGCATGCATTCCCCATATGCACACATAGAAATGGATGAATTTCTATTCAAAGAAATCCATCCATACTGCCACCATTTGCATCCATACAACATCGCCACTCTCACACAGCAGGATCATGCTTCCTTGCTGGGCATGGGGAAAGGGACTTCCCTTCTTCAGCACCTACCATGGAAATGCAGCAAGAAGGTAAGGGTTCTTTCTACATCAGCAGCTTGGTACTGGGACCTGGGAAACACCCACTTCTCTCCCTTGCTGTTCAGCTATTTCAGCTGAGCAATGTGTGTGTGTGTGTGTGGGTGTGTAAGAGGAAAAGAGAGATTGAGAGAGGGGGGAGGATGATACCTCTTCACACACACACACATCTCACATACATATACACACTGTTCAGTTGTAAGGTAGGAAACTGCTGAGCAGTGGGGGACATAGGCTTCAAAGGGGAGGACCTGAGGGAAGTGGATGTGGTCTAGGAAGAGAGACCAAGATAGGGAGTACCATAGGTGACTTTTAAGTTTCAGCCCAGCAGCTGGCTGCTCTGCATTCTTGGACTAGGGGAAGGCTGTAGCTCACTGGTAGAGCCTGCAAATCCCAAGTTTAATCCCCAACATTTCCAGGTATGTCTGGGAAAAAATCCCACCTGAAACCCTGGAGATCTGCTTCCACTCAGTGTAGCTCTGGGTTGGTGAACCTTCAGCCACAGGCCTGAACTGGCCTACTGTTCAATACCATCCAGAGGATTGTTGTGATGATACCAGCAAATGACGCCAACAATATTTGCAGCAGATAGTAATTCTATGCTTCTCCCCAACCTTCAGTACCTGTCTGCCTCTTTTACCCTTTTATTTCCAAATTGCACATTTCATATAAATTCTAGTGAATTGCACAGGGAAGCAAAAAGTGGCATCTTCTTTCTGAGAAAAAACAATCAGAATGTCTACAGTTTTCCTCTACCCTTGTCTTCAGGGATAAGGATGAGTGAGAATTTGGTTTCAGATTGTTTTTGATAAGAATTTACCAAAAATCACAATTTTCTTCATATTTGGGATGGAAAAAATGTGGATCTGGGAGAAACCTGAACTGATGGATTCATTCATCCAGATCCAGGACTTTAGGAGCTTGGGGGTTTGAATCCCTGTGTATTCAACCATTTTTGTGATGCTAAATTAGAGTTGCTACCTCTTCTCTTCTTTTCTGGCAGGTGCCTCATCTTTAACAGCTACATGGCAGACTGGAACAACATGGTCTTTGCTATTGAGTTTGTCTGGTGCAAATGGGTGAGAATTTCAGTTCAATTCATTTTTGATACGAATGTACCAACATTCTCAAATTGCAATATCTTTGAGATGTAAGGAACTTGAGGGGTTTTGCTGTTTTTGTTGTTGTTGTTTAATGAAAGCAAGAGAAAGCAAAACTGACAGTTTGTTCCATCTCTACTCAGTGGAAGATACTGTATCTTTCCCACAGTCTGCTGTAGGTAGAGGGCTTGCTTGGCTTACGTCAAAAGCCAGACATGTGCAGTAACATCCTGCTCACCATTCTGATTTGCCACACGTGTGGAATGGTCTTTCAGGAAGGAAGAAGTCCATTATGTCAAGGACGACATGAGTCAATGGTTTGAGGGAATTCAATAATAAGCTTGAAAAAAATCCACTCTGTGAGAGATTTGCTCTGACACATCCCTCGGAGTGTCATACAAGATTCACGGAATTATATTACTGAAGGAGGCACTCCACAGAGTGAGGAGAACGTGCTCTAAATGTGGGTCATGGTGTCCTTCTTGTGTAATCATAACAAAGTAGTGACAAAGCTTTTATTACATTGGGAACTTGAAAAATAAAGGTGTGAAATCCTGCTACCACCATCCTTTGGAATAATACATCAGCCATATAATAAGTTGTTCCATTTTTCTATGTGTCAGTGTGACAATTGGCAAAAATGGAACCATTCAGAGGATTGGGTAAGCAACATCTTAAAATTTTGCCACATGTCCCAATCCCATCAGTTTACAAAACCCAGGCTGATAATGTGATAGGTCATTTCCAATGTGGAAATGGCTTGAATACAGGAATATTTTTACAGGGTTGAATCTTCAAATAAATTATCCCTAATATGCATTCCGAGATGCAAGTTTAATAAACTCAGAACTATGATAAGTAAGGTCCCATGGCAAGTGATTCTAATGAGAAAAGGAGTCCAAGATGGGTGGGAGTTTTTAAAAAAGGAAATTTTAAAGGTCCAATTGCAAACAATTCCAACAAGGAAAAAAGATAGAAGACAACAGAAGAAACCAATATGGCTCCACAAAAAGCTTAGAGATTACATGAAAATAAAAAAGGATACATATAGGAAGTGGAAGGAAGGCCAGGCTACAAAAGAAGAGTACAAACAAGTAGCACAGAAGTGCCGGGATGGTATCAGGAAGGCTAAAGCTGAGAAGGAGCTGAGGCTAACGAGGGATGCTAAAAGCAATAAAAAGGCTTTCTTCAGATATGTGAATAGTAAAAGACAGAGGAAAGAAATGGTGGTTCAACTGCTTCATGAGGATGGCAAATTGGTAAAAGATGACAAAGAAAAGGCCGAACTGCTCAATTCCTACTTTGGCTCAGTCTTCTCTCAAAAGTGGGTCTATGACCCCCCTGGAAAAAGTGAAGTACAAGCTGTTGGGGCAGGATTGCAATTTGAGATTGATAAACAAATGGTCAAGGAACACCTAATTTCTTTGAATGAGTTCAAATCTCCAGGCCCCGATGAACTGCATCCTAGAGTAATAAAGGAGCTGGCAGAAGAACTCTCAGAACCACTGTCTATTATCTTTGTGAAATCATGGAAGATGGGTGAAGTGCCGGATGACTGGAGGAGGGCTAATGTTGTCCCTATCTTCAAAAAGGGCAAAAAGGTGGAACCTGGGAACTAGAGACAAGTCAGTCTGACATCCATCCCTGGGAAAATCTTGGAACAGATTATAAAGAAGTCAATCTGTAAAGACCTTGAAAACAATGCAGCGATTACTTGAAGCCAGCATGGATTTGTCAAGAACAAATCCTGTCAGACTAATCTGATCTCATATTTTGATCAGGTAACCTCCCTTGTGGACTGTGGGAATGCTGTGGATATAGTATATCTTGACTTCAGCAAAGCTTTTGACAAAGTGCCCCATGACATTCTGATTAACAAACTAGTGAAAAGTGGGCTAGATGGAACAACTATTATGTGGATCCACAGTTGGCTACAGAATCAGACTCAAAGAGTGCTTATCGATGGTACCTTTTCACACTGGGGGGCGGTAATGAGAAGGGTACCACAGGGCTCAGTCCTGGGCTCAGTGCTCTTCAACATTTTTATTAATGATTTGGATAAGGAGGTGTAGGGAATGCTTATCAAATTTGCAGATGACACAAAATTGGGTGGGATCGCTAATACCCTGGAAGACAGAAAAGAACGCCAAAGTGATCTTGATAGATTGGAGCACTGGGTTGAAAACAACAGAATGAAATTTAATAGGGATAAATGCCAAGTTCTACACCTAGGAAAAAGAAACCAAATGCACAGTTGCAAGATGGGGGATACTTGGCTAATTAATACAACAAGTGAGAAGGATCTTGGAATTGTTGTAGATCACAAGCTGAACATAAGCCAACAGTGTGATGTGGCTGCAAAAAAAGCAAATGCTATTTTGGGCTGCATTAATAGAAGTATAGCTTCCAACTTGCACAAGGTAGTGGTTCCTCTCTATTCAGCACTGGTTAGGCCCCATCTTGAGTATTGCATCCAGTTCTGGGCACCACGCTTCAAAAATGATGCAGACAAGCTGGAGTGTTGCTCAGAGGAGCGCAACAAAGATGATTAGGGATCTGGAAACAAAGCCCTATGAGGAGAGATTGAAAGAACTAGGCATGTTTAGCCTGGAGAAGAGAAGATTGAGGTGAGACATGATAGCACTCTTCAAATACTTGAAAGGTTGTCACACAGAGGAGGGTCAGGATCTCTTCTCGATCAACCCAGAATGCAGGACATGGAATAATGGGCTCAAGTTACAGGAAGCCAGATTCCGGCTGGACATCAAGAACAACTTCCTGACTGTTAGAGCAGTACGACAATGAAACCAATTACCTAGGGAGGTAATAGGCTCTCCCACATTAGAGGTATTCAAGAGGCAGCTGGACAACCATCTGTCAGGGATGCTTTAGGGTAGATTCCTGCATTGAGCAGGGGGTTGTACTCGATGGCCTTATAGGCCCCTTCCAACTCTACTATTTTATGATTCTATGATGATATCATTCCATAAACGGGGTAGCCATCTTGTGGCCCTCCAGATGTTTTGTCCTAAAACTCAAATCAGCATTAGCCAGCATAGCCAATTAGCCAGCACAGCCAATAGTGGCCACCCCAGTCATAAAAGGACCATACCACATGCCTTGGATTTACTCTGAACAGGAACAGGTTACCTCACATCCATTTTATTAACCAAGATGTGTCAAGTAATAACATTTCTATATGCAAAATACTCCTTCCTAGCACTGCTTTATCCATGTAATTGTTGTCCCAAACAGTTATTTTCTTAACCCCTAAACTCTCCTAAGTACAGATTGACGGTTACAATTTGAAATTTGACAGATGCTGAGGGAGGCAGCTGAAATCCTGTCAATTTAACATTCATTTCAGAGACCCGCCGAATTCAGGTGCTATTTTCTGAGAGGAAGGGAAGTTGAGCTGCTCCGTTTTCTGGCAATATTCTGTCACTTCATATCAGTTTATGTTGTATCGGGTCTGTCTATACCCATTGACACAGTTCTCTGAGATGGCTGTAAACAACTTCAGAACTCCACTTGAAGTTGAGAACCCCAAAACAGCACAGATAGATGAGATATTTTCATTTTCTTTCTTCTGCAACCCAAAGTATAATGTTGTGAGGTAAGTGTGGCCACAACTGACCTGTCCCTCTTCCCAACAAATGCCCACCAATGAAACATCTTTAACCAAATATTGTCATGGATACAATAGAAAAAGGTGCACAGCTGCTGCCCAGGGACAAGTGAATCACAAAAATCTATGGCTGGCTAGAATGCTGGGAGTTGTAGATTTCCACACACACACACCCGCCGTCTAAACATGCATTAAAAGTCAACCGAAGGGAATTTTTAAAAAAACGAAAAGCTTTCCATCAACTACAGTCAAGGAGGAAGAAGACCCCACCACTGGATTAGTTAATAAGGCTCTAGCAATTATGCAAATTGTGAGCACAAAAAGTCTCAACCTGGAAGTAAATTTTACAAAAGTAGGGAGAGAGGTTTGTATTCCTTTTCTAACTTAAACTGCTCTCCTTCCCTCAATCTTTCACCAATCTTCTTGAAATTTTCAGGTAATGTAAAACAAACGTTTCTTTCTGGCACCTGTAAATTTCAGAAAGTTTGATGAAACATTTTCGATTTTATGGCTGTTAGAATGACCCCCCCCCAATTATCACTTTAACATGGCGGAATGTGTTTTTTACTGACGGCCCTTAACAATGGAGGCACAGCTGTGCCTCCATTAATACACACACACACACACACAGCTGGTCTCCTCACCCTGCAGTGGCGGCACCAGGAGAAAAATTCAGGGGTGGCACAGCAGGAGCAAAGTGTATTTCTAGGTGGGCGGGCTGTGTCCCACATGTTAATATCTCCAAAAGAAAAATAATGGTATATCTTACCCTAAAGCTGCCATCCTAACCAGATATTCTGAAATAAGCCATATATTGATTAATTTAGGTATTTTTTAAAAAAATATAGCATGTATTAGCTATATTCAAATTACAGTAAAGAAAAAAAATCTTTCAAACAAGGTAGAGTGATTACTCTTAGTGTAAGGAAAGTAAGAGCAAACTGGGACACCTGGGCCATGTACACCTTGGAAAACCAATGCATGTTATGGTGCAATCTCATGCATGTTTAGATGGAAAAAAATGTCCTGCAAGTCCCAGCATACCCCAGCCAGCCATGCTGGCTAAGGGATTATGGGAGTTGTGGGATTTTTCTCATCTAAATATGCAGAAGATGGTACCTTCAACTCATCATGTAAAACCAACATGACTACAAGAATGAATTAGAATTTCCTTTTGCTGCCCTGTTGCTGAACACACTTACTTAGGAGTAAGCACCATTTTGTTACAGAAAAGGACAATCTATTTTAATTAAAATTTAGAAATAAGCATCTGTGACCATGTACAAAGTCTTCCCATGGAAAACCTATCTGGTTCAGTGTTGTGATTATTTGACTGGGACTGAAAAGCAGTTATACAAGACTGAAAGTGAGGCACTCTGTATATGGCTAAGGACATTAATCATGATTAAACATCCCATAGCATGCTATTTCTGCAGTGCCTTCAACTATGTCCCTTACTCCTTCCTTTTCTCTACCCTCTCTTCTTTTTCAGGATGTAACCTTATGCATATTTACCTCAGAGTAAGTTCTACTGAACTCAGAGAGATTTACTTCTGAGTAGACAAATTTAGGATTGTGCTATAACTCTGTTTTTAAGGTGACACAAGACCCCACCCCTACCATGTTTACCAAAGGAACCACTTGCTGATTGCTACATCATATTTGCTTGAAAAGAGGGGTGGGACACCCTAAAATAAGCAGGGCAAATGGGAATTGCTTTAGCATTCCTATCATGTTGCAGACCTGAAGCTGGATGGGAAAAGGTGCTGCTGAATCCCCATAACCCAGGAAGGACCTTAGGGCATTGCAATTCTTTTTTCCTTCCCCTTTAAGATTCCAACAGGCTCTGGGAGAGGAAAGACCACCCTCTCCTATTCTCTCCCAGATCAAGTGGGAGCATGGCATGGGATATTATACATGAACAAAGATATGATGCATCAAAGGATTGGTAATGGATTTGATGGCATTTGTCAGTTGGGTGGAATATAAATCTAAGTGATTAATTATATAATTAAAAGACTGGCTCTGAGATTAAATTTACAGAGATCTTGGGAAGGCAGCTAAGGCTGCAATCCTATGCACACTTATCTGGGAAAAAGCCCAATTTGGCAATTGAACAGAGTGGGTCTGACTTTTGAGTAAACATGCATAGGATTACAAGACAAAATGTAAGAACTGGCACAAACCAACTCTTATGACAAATCTTAATAGGACCAGTCCTGTCACTCGCCTCGCTGGATGGTGTACTGGGGGAGGATAGGGCTTGTTGGGCTCAATCCCCAGCACAGATCTGCCTCTGAGTGGATGAGGCTGCTGCACCTTCCACATGAGCCAGACTCTATATTGTAGTTTGTTTTTTAGGCTTTTTATGGTTTAAAATTTTGTATATTGGTTTTTGAATGTTCAGTGTTTTTAATTTTTGTAAACCGTCCAGACAGCTTCAGCTATGGGGTGGTATATAAATGTAATAAATAAATAAATAAATAAATATTGCACCTCTGGGAGAGAAGGTTTGTATGTGTGTGTGGGGGGGGGGGGCTCACAGCTTCCCCCAGGTATGGACCCAATCCACAATGCCCAGAAAAGATGAGCAAGAGAGAGGAGGTAGGTGCCGTGGTTGCCTTCCATTGCTTGCACATGTGTATGCATACACACATACACTCACCTTACCTGCACACAGGTAACATATAGAGCCCTCAGCTTCCCCTCACTCCAGCATAAGAGGCCGATCAGATTGTCTGCCTTGCCCACTGATCCCAACTGCATGTTCTAATCCCTCCCCTCCCCTGCCCTGAAAAAGGCACAGGGAAAGCTGTTACGGGCATCCCCTCCCCTGCTTTCTCCTTATTGTAGGAGCAGGAGCTCAAATCACTCCACTGGTGCAAGGCAAGCAGATACTTGCTCCCTCGGCAGCCCAAGGCTCAGGTGCCTGAGCCACTCTCCAGTGTCTCTTTCCCGCCAAAACTGGGCAGCAGTAGCGCCGAGCAAAGGAATCTGACGTAGCCAGTCCCACCAGCTGAATGGGTGGGACTGCTTCCTCCAGCTTGGAGGGAGGAGGAAGACTGTGAGTGCTGAGGCTCTCTCCTTTAGCCAACACTGCCTTGGCTAATTACGGGAGTCCAGCAACTGGGGGTAGCAACTGGGGTGGCAAGCTCATTGTTGGGGGGGTGCTTGCCCCCTCTTGCCCCCCCTTGGTGCCGCCACTGCCATTCTATGGTATGTTCATGCAGTGTATATCTGCTTAAAATGTATGTGCCTGTGTGGGGGGGATATGCATCACAGATAGCACTTTATGGACCCAGAATCATCATGCACATTTAATTTTGTAATATGTGAGTAGTTCTTCTGTTACCACCAAGTTTGTTGTTGCTGCTGCTGCTGCACATGTGAACATACTCTGGCACTTTTTACACCATAGGGGTGTAGAGGGAGGGAGGGCGAGCAATCCCTGAAATACCTGCTTCTGGGATCTTCGCCCTAATACACACCACAAGTGTGAAGACCCGGCTTCCTCTGGGTCATTGCATGTCGTGCCCACCATTTTGTTTTGGTTTCGGGCCGAGGAGAGCACATGAGCGCTCCTCCACAAAAAGTAAGGATTTTTTTTTTATGTGCACGATCAGGGGCCCTTCCCCCTCCCTCCTTCCCCCTCCCCCCTCCCCCTCCCTCCTTGCCCTCCCAGGGGTCGCAAAACTGGTGCCTCCCCTCCTCTAATGGGCATGGAGCCACAGGGTGCAGCTCCAGAAGCAGGGAGTCCGGAAGCAGCGGAGGGCAGCAGAGAAGGCCATAGGCAAGGAGTATGAGTGGGGGGAAGGGAGGGCTGGCCCTAAAATGGCGGTCCGAATATCTGATATGTCTGATAGTTATAGGACACATGGATTTTGGATCCGATCAGATAGGGCCTCCTTAGGAATGTATCATTAATGTTAATTGGATGTTCGATAACGACCTTATTGGTTTATTATCAGACATCGGAACAATACGAAACACATCCCTAGTATAGATGGCTAAGAAAAATCTATATTTTACATAAATTGATGAATCATGCCATAGATAATGATTTACTGCACTAGCATCCAAATAGCATAAATATAATTGTCCAAGATTGGGGTGGGGTGAGAAACTAAGATTAGGTTTCAATTAAACCAGGTCATGTATTGTCATTAGGGGAACAAACTGCATTCAGTTTTGCTGCTTTAAATTCTGGGTCTTGCCTAGAATCCAATTTTAATTCCTGTTGAAGTACGTTTTTGGATCGCTTTGAAGCACCTTCATTTCAAAAACAGATGACTTTGGTCAGATTACATTAGCTTGGGAGAGACTGGAGGTTATTGTCATTTTATGAGACATCTTTATGTAAAAGCTGCTTAGGCTTCATGCACTGACACTGACTCCCTTTGTATTATAGTTTATCATTTGTTTAATGGAAGCATGTGTTCCGATTACTGCCAGATGACCACTGCAGTACTGCATATTACAGATAACAAGACAATTATCAAATCCATTTGGCATTGTTGAAAATGGTAAACAACTTTCTATTTACAACTCAGCAGATGTTCTATGAGTTTCCTGTTTTCTTTCTCTTTTCTGGGATAGTACTTTCATGTCAAATGGATAACCCACTGCCCCCGTCAGAAAAGATGCTAATGCAAATATAAAGTGCCAAGGATGAGAGCACCATAGGAGAAAACGAAGTGCAAAAATTAATTAGAAAGATATAATTAAGAGAGTCAATGAATAATTAGTGTGTTCTCAGCAATTCCTTTCAGTTTTGCAGTGGTCAGTTATCCTTGGTGCTGGGCACACGGTGAGATGAAAAAACAGGAACTATCAGAATTGGGAACAGAATAGGAAGAACTATATTGCAGGCCAGCCAGGGGCTGAGTGTACAAGGCTGCCTGAATCAGGCGAGGAACAGTATGAAGGGAAGAAGCAAGGATAAAGATCCTCTGGTTTTTGCTTCTGGTCTGAAAAAAGCACTTTCAGTGAGTTTTTGTGCTATTCCACTAAACCACAGTGCCACCTAGGAGTGATGTAGAGGAAATACAGGAAAGGAAATGCTGTTCTGGTACAGTGAATTAGCCTGGTATAGAAAAGCCCTAAGGCACCCTGAGAACGAGGCAGAAAAATTGAATAAAATAGAATGAAACTTTAGTGAGGAAAGAAAACTTTTGGAAAATTGGAGAGCAGATTTCGGCTGAGCACTACACAGCCTAGGCCAGAGCCTTCCTGTTGCCCATATAAAGACTTAGGCCTGACCCCCAAATATTTATAGTCAGCTACATCTTGAAAATCAAATTGAACAGCTCATATTATACACCTCAGTGAGAGACAAACGTAACCCCGAGCCCAGACTAATCAAAGGAAGAAGTGCTTTTCTCTCATTCACCCACTCACCACTCTACTTCTAGGCCTCTTCTTTAGCTGCCTTGATTCTCTAGCAGCAGCAAGGGAATGGAGGAACATCTCTTTCCTATTCCTTCTCTGAAGCCTGGCACATTGCCCTTCCACTCTAATGGTGGTGGCAGTGGCAGGGTGATTGCCAGGAGGGAATCTCCATGGCGCTCACCTCCTGACCCCCACCCTGCCACCACTAGGATGATCAGATGTCCAGTTTCCCCTGGACAAGTCCGGAAACACGGGGGCCAAACCAGAATCCGGGGGAAATTCCTGAAGTTCTTACCATGTCCGGGATTTGCGCACATCCCCAAGCCATCTGGGGCTTGTTCTTGGCCAGCATGATCATTCAGGCCAAGAAAAGCCCCCGATCGGTGTGGGGAAGGGGCTAGAATGGTGTGTGCCTGCACTTCCAGGTACACATCATCCAGCCTCTTCCTCGCACCGATCTGGGGCTTTTCTTGGCTGGCGCGATCGCGTAGGCCAAGAACAGCCCTGGATTGACATGGAGAAGGGGCTAGAATGATGCATGCCCGTAATTCCGGGTATGTATCATCCAAATCCCCCACCCCCAGTCACCATCCAGGGCTTGTTCTTGGCTGGTGTGATCACGTGGATCGGTGTGGGGAAGAGGCTGGATGACGCACCCAAAAGTGTGGGCACACGTTGTTCTAGCCCCTTCCCTCCTCCAATCAGGGGGTTTTCTTGGCCTGCATGCATGGCTGTCTTTTTTTCTTTCTTTTTAAAGTATAGTTTCTTAAATAAAATGCAAAAATGACCAGAGACCAAAACTGTTTCACTGTTCCCTTCCCTCCTAGGCAGAAATGACATGTAGTTAGTAAAGGATTCATTTTATTTATACCTGCCTTTCCATTAAGAATAATATTAAATATTGCTTGGTTTTTACATTGCCAATGTTTTCCAACAGCTGTGAAGAGGCTGCAATCCTATATTCATTTATCTGGGAGTAAGCTCTATTGAAATCAATGGGACTTGTTTCTGAGGTTTCTTTGGACAGTTTTCTTTGGATCCCTGAATGGGATTTCTATTCTCTGCACTCTGAGGCAGTGTAAATTCAGGAGGTTTTTGGATAAAAAGAGGGAAAGATCCTTGTCTAGCATTGTGATAATGGGCATCTGTTCTGGCTTTCCTTTGTATTTTGCTACTGACCACGGTCTTGTTTACATGGCTAATGAACCAGAGGTGTAATGACACATTTTTAGATTAGTTTCTCACTGATAAACCAGAAGTTATTATTACTGCTCTAGCACCAGAAATGTAGCAGTTGTGCAATGTGGAATTGAAATTATTCATTTTAAGATTTAAAGGGGGCTGTACGACCATTACATCCAGCATCCAAAATTGCTTAATAACACCATTGTAAGCTGGTGTCTGACTGGGCAGGGGGAGGCGCCCAGCAGCCAAACACTGCATTTCCATCATAGACTGTGAGGCTTCTGGCAAGGGGTGAGCAGGTACACTGGCTGCTGTCATGTTTAATGGAGTGCCAGAGGCCTTCCTCACCTGTTGCTTCTTCCAAGCTAACCCAGGTCCCTTATCTGGGTTAGGGGGACAAAAGTGGTTTTGCTCCCAAAAAGGGATGTGAGCAGCAATGTCTGGACTAAGGGGCAAGGTAATATGTGAGTGCATAGGGTGGCTTGTTTGGACTTATATTAGGCTGACCATCTGAAAAGGAGGACAGGGCTCCTGTAACTTTAACTGTTGTAGAGAAAAGGGAATTTCAGCCAGTGTCATTTGTAGGCAATTAGTTCCTGGTGAAATTCCCTCTTCATCACAATGGTTAAAGTTGCAGGGGCCCTGCCTTCTTTTGTATATGGTCACTCTAGTATAGTGCCTGCAACTTTAACGGTTGTGATGAAGAGGGAATTTCACCAGGAACTAATTGCATACAAATTACACTGGCTGAAATTCCCTTTTCTCTACAACTGTTAAAGTTACAGGAGCCCTGTCCTCCTTTTCAGATGGTCAGCCTACTTATATGTCTGGATTTCCTAGGCTCTGAAAACATCTTTCTGGAGTGCACCTGCTGGTTGCATGATCCACAAGGACAGGCTCTGGTGGGTGCATAGTCCTCCTTGACAGCAGGGGCTTGCACTTGCTAGAGAAAGATGAACGGATGTGAAGAAGCAGAGGTACCTCTTGTTCTTTTGTGTTTGAAAGCCACAAAGTGTCTTGTGGCATCTTGAAGACTCACAAATTATGAAAACTACGTTCATCATGTGTGTGACAGACAACTTGCTCCACAACTGCAGAAACATCCCCCTACTAATTCTGTTAATGATCCTGTTTTGTGTTTATAATTATGTTAAAGTTAACGCTTTAGGATTGTAGGCTCTTTGCAGTCAGTGGGACTTACTTCTGAGTAGACATGTATAACGTTGCACTGTTCAACTTGCTGAAATTCTATCACAGTGAAGATTTATCATGAACTGCAATAAAATACTAATGGCCCTGTAAGCACCTTCATTTAAGGCTACAATCATATATTCATTTATCTGGGAATGAGCTTTATTGAAATCAATGGGACTTATTTCTGAGTTTTCTTTGGGCAGTTTTCTTTGGGCAGAGCATTCTCTCATTGGGATTTCTGTTCTCTACACACTGAGAACAGAATTTCCAAATATCTGTTGAATCCAAATATTGAAGAGATATTTGGATAAAAGGAGGAAAGAATCCTTGTCTAGTGTTGTGAAAATTTCTCGTTGATAAACCAGAACTTGAAACAAGTTAAGAGGTGGTAATTTTGTTCCATAGCTAATGTTTGCAGGGTAATTGTATTTTATACTCTTTCTGAATGCTAGGTTGCTAGTTTGTTGTACTAGATTTTTCTGCACCTGTTCAGTGTTAGCAGTATGCTGAATCTGTGAGTATGGGGAATGAGAAAGGTGATGGGGAAAGAGTGTTAAATGTTAGGAAAGGTGAGGCTAAGGTTATCCAGTGAAGGATTTGCAATCAGAAAAGATATGTGAGAGAAGGGGAGAATGTATCACACAGAGTATAGCAAAAGCTTCAAAGTACAGCAAAAGCTACAAAAGTAGGAGTGAGTGAAGTTAATTTCAGATACATTGAATGTCTCACTTGTTCTTTATTTCAGTGATTTTAACATTACGATGTTATGTAGAACAGGTTTGTCTAAATTGTGTGTTGTGAAATCAGACATGTGGCATGTTTGGGTGGGCTCACCCCTTGGGGGCCGGACATGTCGGTGGGCACGCCCCCTTGGGGCTGGACATGTCGGTAGGCACTCCCCCTTGTGGCGGCCATGTTGTCCTCCTTTTTGGTTTCCAAAATATGGTCACCCTAGCCACCACCACCTCCAAGCAGCCCTAACACTGCTCTCTGCTGGTGCTCAACAGAGAGAGGGGGAATGGCTCAGCAGTGGTGGTGGTAGTGGCAGCAGCAGTGGCAATAGGATTGGAGCTGGGAGGGTAGCAATCCCTCACACTCTCCTTGCTTGTGTCAGCAGCATTGACAAGGAGAGCACAAGGGGCTTGGCTGGTAGTGGAAGTCCATGAGCTGATTCAACTTACACTGCCTGAGTCAGGCCAGTTTGTAGACAAGTGAGCTAGAGTCTGGAGATGAGAACTACCCAAAGGGCAGTAGGCCTGATTTCCCCCCCCCCCATGGAATCCTCTGATATCCTTACTCTGACCTTCTTCAGTGCTCTGTGGTGGTGATGAGCTCATTGCCAGGCTTGGACCCCTAGAAAATGCCCATCCACAGCACACTCTGGAGCTGGCCCTATGACCTCCCAGGACTGTGGTTGTTTTCATGGAAGCAGAAAGGATGCCTCCCCCCCAAAAAAAAATTGCTCTGGAATAGTGGTTCTTATCCACTGTATCCTTTGCATTTCTCCTTCAAGCCAGCAAAGTTTTATGTCAGTTTGGAATACCTGCAGAACTTTGAGTTTTTGAAAAACAAAACAACCAACCCCCAAATATAGCTTGCATGCAAAGTTGAGTCAATAGGGAAGGATGCTTAAGCTAATGGAATGTCACAGTAGTGGTATGTTAGAGGCTTTGCTGCTGTAAATCCAACCGTGGCCATTTCTACACCAGGCTGTTTGCCTGGGGTGGCCCTCCAGCTGGTCCCTGTGCATTGATGTTGTGCATTAGGTATTTCTGGGATTGCTCTCCTCCTTCCCTCCCTGTGCACCGATGGCTCCCACCCACCCTCTCTCTACACCCCTATGGTGTAGGAAGGTCCCCCTTTTCTCTCTCTCTCTCTCTCTGCATCTGCTTTGGAATATGAAGAGATTTTGTTAATGGGTGGTATATGTTAAGGATGAGCACAAAGTAGAAATTCAAATGTTTTGGACTTCAACTTTATCACAAGCCTTTGCTAGCATGGCCAATGGTTAGCAATGCTGGGAGTTGAAATTCAAAACAACTGGAGATCTATTTTTTGCCCACCCAAGCTGTAAATGATTTCTTGGTTGCATCCTCATAATTTTTTGAGAGGGGAAAAACGGCGGCATTATGCCTGCTCTTCCCAGAAGACTTGCAAAAACAGCTTTGTTACATGGACTGCTTCAGAACAGGTCACCTGCCTTCAATGAAGGCCAACAAACAGTCCTGCAATTGAATGCCCTGCTGAGCAAAAGAGGGAGTTTATCTGTGGATGGACTGCTGTGATCTTGATATGCACGGCTTCTTGCTCTGCAGCATCTTCTGAGAGAATTTGGAGTTGCCCAGGAGCTTGGGCTCAGATCGTCAATTAGAGCTGCACTGAAGAGTCAAAGGGAATTTTGTATGCAGCACAATGGCTGGCTTGCAATGTTACATATGAATTCTATTCTGTTCTCTCCCAATTAACCAACTTCATTGGTGTGGCACTGTGCACATTTCTTTAGCCCGGGGTGCAGAAAATTAAAGGCAGATAAGGAAATGGTTTCCAAATAAATAAGTAGCTGCTATAAATGAAGTGCAGGAGCCAAGCAGTTGTGTCACTTGACTACAGCACCAAAGACAGGAGTGTCCTTTTTTTCCTCCATGCATCTGCCTATCTATTAATCTGTAATATTTATATCCCCCTTTCTTTCAAGGAGCCCAAGGTGGTATATGTGATCTTCCTCCTCTCCATTTTTTTCCTGCAAAACAACCCTGTCGGATAAGTTAGGCAGAGGCTGAATTCGGATGACACAATAAGCAACTGGGGTGGGGGAAACAATCATCGGTTGTATTGACTATAGTGTCCTCCGAATGCTGCCATAGTCAACTCAGCGCTGATCCTAATCCACACCACAGTTGATTATTTATTACCATGTTGTGTGGGGAGTGCCCCCTAGATGAACAACTGTAAAGTTGATTATTACCCCACCATTGACTATCGTGTTGTCCGAATTCAGCCAGAAAGTCAGCGGGCCTGTTCAGACGACACTTCAGGTGCTGTGGTTAGTGAAAGTGTGGTTCTCTGGGGTTAACACTAACCACAAGCCATGCTATCATACACAACACTTTTAAGCCACAGTTAGAGCCACTAACCCTGCTGCAGATGGTCCAACTGTGGTTAGTGAGTGAGCAGGGTTTAGCAAAACGCATCGCACAACACGCCTTAAACCCTGCTGCTTAACCGAAAGCCTTAACCAGCAGCGTTTTAAGGCACCTTCTGAACAGGCTCAGTGACTGGCCAAAGTCACCCAGTTTGTTTCATGGCCAAGTGGGTATTAGAACCTATAACGCCCGAGTCCCAGTCCAACACTCTAACCACTACACGGGCTCTACATAAGACTACAGCCTTAAATGCCAGGGAGGCTGAGGGATAGGAGACTGGATAGAGGTGGGAGTCCAGGAGAAGGAGAAGGAGCAGGGATCTCCGAGTCAAGGGGGTAACAGGAGAGCAAACAGAGATTGGCAGGAGGTATAGAAGCAGGGACATGCACATCACCATTATCTCCAGAAGGAAGCCCAAAGCAGCTACCATTGTCATACAGAACAAATACGATAATATCAAATTAAATATCCAAAGACCGCAATAAGAAAATTCATCTAATGATTAAAAAAAAATACAATAAACCTTTAACCACACGTTCAGTTCAGATCATAAAGATGAAAACAGTTAATCAATAGAATCTTCATAAATATACAGAATAAAGGGATGGTGAAATATAATCCATATTTTAACCAAAAATACATGTGTATATTTCACCCCAGCAGACAGTATAGTAAACTATTGGGATATACCAATAAAGGAGACACATCCATACTGGAACCAGCAGGGGAAAATAGGCATAATCAATTAATAACAGTAATTGTACAGAATACGAAGAAGTACCATACCCTGAAACCCCATTATGTCAAACCTTCAAACCACAGGGTGAGAAAATATGGAGGGAGAAAAGGAGAATGGAGCTAGCAGTACTGTCATGTCAAACACTGCAAGCCACCATGCTTTTGATGGTGGTGGTGGTGACTTCATGCCCAGTTTGGGGCATACTCAGAAGGTGCTGACGATGCTTCCTCCAGATTGGTGGGCAGGCACAATATTCTCAACCACTCCAGATGATGTTCCAGATAGCTCTACGTGAGACTCAAGGCTCATCTACACCTAAGGGTGTAGTGGGAGGGAGGGGGAGGATCGCGGACTTACCTACTTCCGTGATCTTCCCCCAGCGTCTATACAGCTGCACGACATCCCGGAAAGGAAGAGGGACCTTATGGATGCCATTTTTTAAAAAGAAGAGGGTAATGTGGCAAAAAGTAAGTAAACCCCCACCAAACTCCGCACCCACCCACCCCCGCCATTCCAGGGATGGTGAAATTGCTGCCCCCTCCCCCCAGGCACGGAGCTAACCCAGGCAGGTCCATTCCTGTTTGAGGATCTGGGAGCCCACGCCACACCAACCGTGGTCCTCAGGTTTGTCCCGGGACCATGGATAAACTGGGGCATCCTCAGTTGCATATATCCTGGGGAAAGTCTCTGGTCATTCCTGGTTGACCCCAGGATCTCCTGTGTGTCATTTAGATGCACAGAGACGAGCTAGAGACGACCCTGGGATATATGCATGGTGTATATATGACCTCAGTTGGTCTTAAGAGAGAAGAAAAAGTCAGGGCGGTGGCCAGGGGATGGGGATACAGTCCCTCACCCAACTTCTCTTCTGCTATTGATGCTGCTTAGGTGTGTGGAAATTATTGGTGAAGGAGGTACGGAGCTGAGGAGAAAGCTGTTACACAATTTACAAAAAGAGGCTGTGAGCTGTGGATAAAGATGGATGGCCTGTCTATTTCAGGTCTATATAATCTTTGCATGATTTATAATTCTGTCCCATTTCCTCATTAAACTGTGATTTAAAAAATTTTTTTTTTTGAAAATCCACCTTTTAATATGTATTTTGCTGTTCATGTTTTCTGTCAAGTACATCATATTTAAATATGCATTCCATACATATTTTTGATATATTGAAATTACCAAGAACTGTGTTGCAACAGTAGAAGCATAAAATCCAGAAGATCTCTCTGTTCAGATCCTCACATAGGTCTGAAAGTGTGAATTAAGTCCTTTCATATAAGAATTTGCGAGGACTGAATTCTTTCAAGCATCCCTAGCTCTGACAGGCAAAGGACCTTTCTTTCATGCTGAATGTTGGGTGTTGAGAACCAAGGACTGAAAAAGTCCAAACCCAAAGAAGTAAGGGCAGGGCTCAACTTCACATGTTGATTTGACCTAACTAAGACTTTAGCTATATGCTGTCATTTGTTATATTTCTAGTGAATGACCCAGCTTCACATGGGCTGGAATTAGGGATGGCACGGGTGTCTGTTTGGGGCTCAAAGCCCAATGAGAAATCTAATTGGGCCATTTATACTTGTAATTTTCCATGAATGGGGATTTACAGACAACAATGCTTCCCCCCATGTTGCACATGGCAGCTCACCAAGGGATTGGGTGGCCACACGCTACTCCTCGGGCACTCGTGGACCACATAGCAGCCCACAGTATGCAGTTCGCAAGGTCAGCCAGCCTGCAGGGGTCTGGCAAGTGGCAAGCTGGGTGGGCAAAGGTGAGTTCATCCATCCCTAGTTGGAATAAACTTTAGTTTGATCCAGCAAAGCCTGCATGCCTGGTCTCAGTGAAGTCATGCCTGCTGGAACTCCTAGCATGGGCCATGCCATGGTGCACCTCTATAACCCACAGAGGGACGTGTCTGTCCACACCATTCCCTTTAGGGATTGCTGCCCCACAGCAGTGGGGAGGGGAGCCCTAGAATTCTGTTTTTCAAACTACTGTCCTCTGCCTTCAGGCTATAAACTTCAAAGCCAGGAACTGGTTAGGAAAATGACCTAGTGACTGAAGATGGCATTGTGGGCTTCAAACATGCACACACATTTAAATTATTTTTTTAAAAAAGTGTTTCAAAACACAATTACATTGCTTCCATTAGTATGCATGTTACGATTCAGGTGTCTGGATTTCACAGTCTTGGCATTATGGCATTGACAGACAGGTATCTTCTTTTGTGGTTATACAGGTTTCGAATAACACTGTTGGCAATCCAGAGACCTATCCATCTTTCAGTCTCTCACTCTCTGATTGGGTTAAATTAATTTAATACTTTCCTGGGGGACCAAAAGAGTTCAGGAACACTGTGCTATCACCCCTTCCCTTTCACGTGTACCTCAAAAGGAGGCAGAAGTCACTTTTAAAATGAAAGATGAGTAAATTTTCTCCTAACTAAAAGCATGAAGTAAAGTAATATTGAGAACATGCTGCAAGGTCCAACACTCCTTTCATGTTAAGCTTCCTTGCACTGCAATTATACTTTTGGCTGGTTTCTAGTTTATTACATGTTCCATATAACTGAGGTCTTATCGCTGACCTGACCTGCTGCTTTAAGTATTTTTGAAATTAAAATGAACAGATCAAGGTTCATGTCAAGGTAACCTTTTCCCTTTGCTCTTTCAGTTTAGCTGCGTCTCATTTTCTTATTCGATTAATGGAAATTAAAAAGAATATATTCTAAAACTTCATAGTTTTTTTTTCTTAATCCCTTTTTGCAGATCTAGTTAGTTTTTAGTTCCACAGTCATATATACTGTACATACACAGACTTTTTAAAAATAATAATAATAATTGTGTACCATCTTTAATAGGAGGCGTCACAAAACATCACCTCCAAATGAAGGAATGGGTGAGAAAGTAATTACATTTCATGTTTGACCAGGATTTATCCAATTTACATCAATCTAGGGTCTGAAGTCTAAGCTTGTGATGAGATTCACCACCATCATCATTCACCATCATCAACACCATCATCATCATCACTGACATGTATTTGAAAAATGTACATAGGAAAAAAACATACTTCAAAAATATGCACATTTGATACACATAACTGGAAAACTTTGCATGAAAAATACACATGGATGTTTGTGTAAAAATAACCCCCAAACTTGCAACCCAATACAGGCATGAGTGGGAATAAGCTTCAAGATGGAAAGCAGCACTTAAGTTAACCTGCATCTTGCTGAGTCATCCAATGCTATTATAATGTAATAACAAAAATGAGAACTATCCAAAATCCATTTAAAACAAATAGGTTTTGAACCGCAAGTCTACATCATCAGGCTTGAGCTATACGAGTGTATGTCACTGGAGTGGGATAGGGAGTAATATTTATTAGGGGTGTGCATCGGATCGGATCCGATCCACGATCCGAATCCGATCCGACCCAAAATCGGGAAAATCCGATCCGATCCGATCCGATCCGATCCGGACAACCTCCGATCCGATCCGATCCGATCCGATGAGGTCCGATCCGGATCGGACGCCATTTTGAATGCTTTTTCCCATAGCCAAGTATTGTTTTACAAAAACGCCTATAACTTTTTCATTTTTAAAGATAGAAGGATGAAACTTGGGCACATTGTAGACTGGTTAGGGGTAGTTATCTGTGAGAAATTTCAGAAAGATTGGTGCATGCATTTTGTGGCAATTAATTTTTTAATAAATACCCAGGAATGCCTATAACTTTGTCATTTTTAAAGTTACACACATGAAACTTTGCCACATTGTAGGGGGTACCTTGGGACCTATGTGTGTGAAATTTCAGAAACGTAGGTGCTTGTCTTGTGTGGCAATTAATTTTTAGAAAAATGGGTAGTAGTGGGGTAAATACAGTTACGCCTCCCATTTTTTTATTTTTGAAGATACAAACAGGAAACTTGGGCACATTACAGGTACCACTTGCCTTGATATGTGTGTGAAATTTCAGAAACATTGGAGCTTTCCTTGTGTGGCAATTAATTTTTGAAACAATGAGGAAAGAAACACCTCTAACTTTGTCATTTTTAAAGTTACACACATGAAACTTTGCCACATTGTAGGTGGTACCTTGGGACCCATGTGTGTGAAATTTCGGAAACGTAGGTGCTTGCCTTGTGTGGCAATTAATTTTTTAATAAATACCCAGGAATGCCTATAACTTTGTCATTTTTAAAGTTACACACATGAAACTTTGCCACATTGTAGGCGGTACCTTGGGACCTATGTGTGTGAAATTTCGGAAACGTAGGTGCTTGCCTTGTGTGGCAATTAATTTTAGAAAAATGGGTAGTGGTGGGGTAAATACAGTTACGCCTCCCACTTTTTTATTTTTGAAGATACAAACAGGAAACATGGGCACATTACAGGTACCACTTGGCTTGATATGTGTGTAAAATTTCAGACAGCTGGGTCCAGGCATGTGGTGGCAAGGTATTTTTGAAACAATGAGGAAAGAAACGCCTATAACTTTTTTATTTTAAAAGTTAGAAGTCTGAACATTGCTCACTTTGTAGATGGGTTAGGGGTAGATACGTGTCAGAAATTTCAGAATGATAGGTCCAGGCATTTGATGGCTATGGAATTTTTAAATTACATGTTTCAAAAAAATTTCTACAGAGGCCAGGTCTTCCCCTCCCGCTTCCCGCGAAGAAAAGGAAACACTCTCTCGTCTCGATCCCTTTGAAGTTGCTAGTAGTATCCATTACAGGGCTCGTGTTTCCTTTCCTCCTTTCACTTTTCAAGCAGAACGGCTGAGCCTAGCTGAGTTTTGCAGCCATGCGTGCAAGGAAGGATCACTCTGGTCTCGATCCCTTTGATCCTTGGTAGTATCCATTACAGGGCTCGTGTCTGCTTTCACTTTGTACTCAAGCAGACACGAGCCCTGTAATGGATACTACCAAGGATCAAAGGGATCGAGACGAGAGAGTGTTTCCTTTTCTTCGCGGGAAGCGGGAGGGGAAGACCTGGCCTCTGTAGAAATTTTTTTGAAACATGTAATTTAAAAATTCCATAGCCATCAAATGCCTGGACCTATCATTCTGAAATTTCTGACACATATCTACCCCTAACCCATCTACAAAGTGAGCAATGTTCAGACTTCTAACTTTTAAAATAAAAAAGTTATAGGCGTTTCTTTCCTCATTGTTTCAAAAATACCTTGCCACCACATGCCTGGACCCAGCTGTCTGAAATTTTACACACATATCAAGCCAAGTGGTACCTGTAATGTGCCCATGTTTCCTGTTTGTATCTTCAAAAATAAAAAAGTGGGAGGCGTAACTGTATTTACCCCACCACTACCCATTTTTCTAAAATTAATTGCCACACAAGGCAAGCACCTACGTTTCCGAAATTTCACACACATAGGTCCCAAGGTACCGCCTACAATGTGGCAAAGTTTCATGTGTGTAACTTTAAAAATGACAAAGTTATAGGCATTCCTGGGTATTTATTAAAAAATTAATTGCCACACAAGGCAAGCACCTACGTTTTTGAAATTTAGCACACATAGGTCCCAAGGTACCCCCTACAATGTGGCAAAGTTTCATGTGTGTAACTTTAAAAATGACAAAGTTATAGGCATTCCTGAGTATTTATTAAAAAATTAATTGCCACAAAATGCATGCACCAATCTTTCTGAAATTTCTCACAGACAACTACCCCTAACCAGTCTACAATGTGCCCAAGTTTCATCCTTCTATCTTTAAAAATGAAAAAGTTATAGGCGTTTTTGTAAAACAATACTTGGCTATGGGAAAAAGCATTCAAAATGGCGTCCGATCCGGATCGGACATCTGGTCCGATCCGATCCGACCAGCCTCCGATCCGATCCGATCCGATCCGACCCCCCAGGTCCGATTCCGATCCGCTATCCGATCCGATCCGGGGGGTCAGTGCACATCCCTAATATTTATAACTACCTGGTTATAGTAATTATGCAGCACTGCGGCCATATTGTTTTCCTCTAACGAATGCAAGTACCTATAGTTTAATAAGTTGCTCTGTGAAACGGTACATGTTTGCGCTATCAAAATATTATTTTTCAGGGGGAAAAAATCTACCCTGTCAGAACTGCTGGTTTCCACCCCAAAACTGAAACTAGAGAATATCACTGTCATAGAACAGGACTGTCTTCCATTGCTATATATAGTCTGTTGTTTGTTTGTTTGTTTTTGTACAGAGTTTGCTTTTTGGATTCACATGCAACTCACCACTTCATGTTGCTGTGACACTCCTGCCCAGGTTCCACCTCGGAAAACTGAGAAGCAACCCCCTCAGGAATGCCTGCTTTCACTTGGATCATTGTCCCCACTGACACCCAAGCTCCAGTCCTTTCTCTTGGTTTCAGAAACATCCAATATGCCTTATTGGTTCCCTCAACCCATTTCAGGAGAAGTAGCAAGGAATTAAATTTACTAATGGGAGCATAATAAGTCAGTCAACACATGGGAATTTGTATTAAAAACACATACACACATACACACACACACACACACACACACACACAGAAAGGTTTATTTTAAACTATGAAGATATACATGTTAATAATATTAATCAATGCTTGGTACTAAATGTCCTACCTACTCCACCCCTTCTAAAATCCTATAGACAAACCCCACTAGCTAGATGTTGCTTCTTCAATCCCGAAGCCCTATCCATCAGACTGTCAGATTTCCCTTTATATAACCTTAGAATCCTGCCCCAACACAAGCCCCTCCCACCTTACACTCACGCCCTAGCATACTGCTAACCCTATTTTACCTGGGTTGCATTTAACAACATCAGCATATACATTACAACATGCAAATGTTACAGTTGCCAGCATCAAGCGATGAATGTGAATGTGTGGACTGAGCCCCACCTCAGAGTATATTTTGAAAGGGACTTACACCCAAGTAGCTGTGCTTAGGATCTGAAATGTTAACGCTATTTGCTCAGACGTCGCACCAGCTCACCTGCCAGAAACTGTTCTGAAACAAAAGGACGCTTCATATTTTTTTTTCCTTTCCGCATTCACTTCGCCCTGTCCTTTTCAAGCCACAGTGATGCAGCAGCTGGCGAATATTTAGAATTCCACTTGAAGTCTCGCCAGTTTTGATCAGCAGATCGGGCCATCGCCGAGGGATAAATCAGCTGCCAGCAGATGTGGATTGCTATTTGAGTGTGAGGCCTGGACAGCTTAATTGGGGGAAGAGATGTTAAAAGTTAAATCGACAGTCATGTAACATTTTTTGATTGAACTCCCAGTGCTATAATTCCTGTCTGAGATGAGCACCGAGTTGCACTCTTCATTAAGAGGGAGCAAATTCAGGTCCCAATGTTTGTTGCACAGCTCTTGCAGTTTCTGTATCTGGAAGAAAATCAAGACTGTAGGGCAGACAGTCTGCAAATGACTAAAATACAATGTTTTTTTTTTCCCTCCAGTGCAGCAATGGCTCAGCTGACAGCATTTTATGTCTATATGTACTATACACAACAAGGTTTGGCAGCTAGAGGATTCAGGGTGAAAATTAGTTCCATGAAGGGGGACAGTTGGCTCTCTTCCACTTGCCATCTCTCATAGGCAAGAGAGATGTATAGAGGTAAGGCTAGGCAGACCAGATAAAATCCAGGTTAGGGCTCATGTAACTTTAACAGTTGTAGAGAAAAGGGAATTTCAGTCAGAGTCATTTATATGCAATTAGTTCCTGGTGAAATTCCCTCTTCATCACAACAGTTAAAGTTGCAAGGCCCCTGCCTTATTTTGTATATGGTCACTCTAGTATAGTGCCTGCACCTTTAACAGTTGTGATGAAGAGGGAATTTCACCAAGAACTAATTGCATACAAATGACACTGGCTGAAATTCCCTTTTTTCTACAACTGTTAAAGTTACATGAGTCCTGTCCTCCTTTTAATATGGTCAGCCTAGGTAAGGCTGGCCAAAGGTCTTGTTGGCCACCCACTCTGGAGAATAGGCAAGCCTTGAGTGAGCATCCTTCACCCCTTCAGTTAAATAGTTCTCCCATTATATTGGGGCTGTAATCTATGCAACAGGGCAGTCCTGCCAGGGAGGGGAGGCGATTTGCCCCGGGTAGAGTGACCATATGAAAAGGAGGACAGGGCTCCTGTAACTATAACAGTTGTATAGAAAAGGAAATTTCAGCAGGTATCATGCAGCACCAGTCATGCAGCACCTGGTAAAATTCCCTCTTTATCACAACAGTTAAAGCTGCAGGAGCTATACTAGAGTGACCTGATACAAAAGAGAGCAGGGCTCCTGCAGCTTTAACTGTTGTGATGAAGAGGGAATATCACCAGGTACTGCATGCATACAAATGACATCACGGCAGGATCTACATTACTGCTTTACAACTAGGGGTGTGCACTGGATCGGGTCCGATCCACGATCCGGATCAGATCCAGGGGAAATCGGATACAATTATCCGATTTCCGATCTCACCGCTGGATCGTTCAATCCGATCTGATCTGGAAAGGTCTCGATCCAGATTGGATGGATTCCAATCCAGGGGCCTTCCCTGGCAGGGCTGTCCGCTTCCATCAGTGGGCACCAGCAGGTGCCTGCCTATGGAAGCGGATAATGGGGGCAGGGGGCTTACCTTCCGGAGATATCCGCTCCCGTCCGCCACTGGCCACTACTGCGAGCAGGCTTCGCGGCCTGCCCCTAGGTAGCGCGCCAGGTGATCATCACCTGATGATGATCAGGTGATGATCACCTGGCGTGCTACCTAGGGGTAAGCTGTGAAGCCTGCTTGCAGTAGCGGCCAGCGGCGGATGGGAGCGGACGGCCATGGAAGGTAAGCATGGGGGGCAGGGGCTTAGCCCCCCAGGGCCATCCGCTTCCATCCGCTGGTGCCCACGGGCACCAGCGGATGGAAGCGGATGGCCCTGGGGGGGGTAAAGAGTGTGGGGGAGGGGCTTACCTGCTGGGGCCATCCACAGCGGACGGCCCCGGGGGGGGAGGAGGGAGTTAGGCCCCCCTCACACACCCACCACCATTTTTTCCTCATGGACTTGCATTGGGGGGAAGCTTTCTTTCCCCCAATGCAAGTCTATGGGGAAAAAGAAAATGGCGGCCGATCCAAAAATTGGATGTCTGTTTTTTGGATCAGGATCGGACCTGATCCAGTCCGGTCCAGGGGGCCTCCAATTTTGTCCAATCCGATCCGGGACAAAATTGGAGGTCCCGATCCAGGTCCCGATCCGATCCAGGGGGTCCATGCACACCCCTATTTACAACAGTTTATAACCATATTGACAATTGTTGGGGTCCAGGATACATTCCATATACAGTTTTCAAACCGTTTTCAAAGTGTCATATCCTGCTTGGTGTAGATCTGGCCCTGCTGAACTTCCCTTTTCTATACAACTGTTAAAGATACGGGAGCCCTGTCCTCCTTTTCCTATGGTCACCCCACATCGTGGCAGGCAGGGGCAATGAGCTATGTGTGTGTGTGTGTGTGAGTGAGAGAGAGAGAGAGAGAGAGACAGGGGGCATCCAAAAATTCCATTGCCCCAGGCCCCCAGATTTGTCTGGGTGGCCTAATAACAGAGTCCCCCCATCTCTCTCTTTCCCTGTGTTTGTGTGTGTGTGTGTGTGTGTGTGTGTGTTTGTCTTTAAAGATGTATCCTGAAATTAGAAACCCAACTTCCACATTTGCCACATATTTGCAAATGGTTGTTTTGCTTGCATTTTTCTGGTTAACTTTTTCCAGATGTTTATTTAAAATTGTTGTTTAAAATGCCTTTATTCCTTAGGGATCTACAAGGCAGGTAAAAAAAATGCCAATACAAAATGTATAAAAGCTAAATAGAGCAATCATGTAATTATGGTGCCAGTAGTCATATGACAACAGAGCTGAATGGTACCATAACAAGTAATTGGTTGCTATTCCGCATGTATTCAGAAGTAGCAGGGTCCTAACTTGCTATTGAAATTCCATTTGGGGAAGGGGGTAAGTGACCGGCCTAGGACTGTCCCACTTGGGCAGATGTGGGAGGGGGGGGAACCAGTGAATCCACCTACCCCACCCCACCCAGGAGTGTTGCACTACAGTGGGTGCGGGCTCCAGACCACCACACCGGCTGCTCTCCCAACTTCAAAAATGTATATATTAGGAAAATGGGTACAAAAAAATTACACAATTTGTACAGACTCTAAAAGAAATCATAAATTGATGGAATGAATTTAATGTTAGAAAAATGGGAGGGGGAAATTAGCAAAATCGAACATGACAGATTCAGCCATCCCTAAGAGACAACATGGTCACATGAAGCAAAACCTTGTCAGTGGATTTAATTTTATCTACAGGACTGTGTGTCGTGTGATAGAGATTTAGGGAGTTGAAATCACAATTTGCCATAGCCGTACATTTGACGAGGCTCTCAATTGTAGACACAGAAGAACTGTAAGAACCTTTTGGAAACAGATCGTTAGGTCAAGTTTCATGGCAAACATGATCTAGCCAGAAACAGCAGAGGTTGAGTGTGGCTTAATGAGGCTTTTAATTGGCAATTAATGTGAGTTGAGCTCCAGCCAGACAGGGATGAAATGGAACTGGTATAACTCGGGGGAAGCAAAAGATGTGACTGGTAATGGGATCTGTTGAAGGAGACTGAGATACTAGGGGGGAGGTTGTGAACCAATTATCTATCACCTTTAGCTGGGAAACTGAAATATAGCTCATTAAAGAAAATTGAGAATGGCTCAGGAATGGTTCCTTGAGAGGATGGTTCAGCTCAGTAATCTACTAGCACCAATAACATTATTAATATCAAATGCCCCTGCCCCCAAGCAGGAAATAATAATTTTAAAAAAAGGACAGAAAAACAGTGTTCCAGAAAAGGCAACTTTATTCTAATATGTAGGCATATTTGTAATATCTGCATAACAATACTCAGACCTTAAGCATACATTCAATGAGGCCCTTGTGACTCATGGCCATCAGCCAACTTTACATTCTTGGGTTTGTTTGAGTCTAATTAGCACTTCTTTTTAGAAGCTGTTTCTCCCTTGTCTTTGTTGCTATTACTGTGCCCCATCTGTCCTGTTTTCCTTTGGAAGTTCATCACACATGCACACTGTAGTGGAGCCGGGGCTCTCAGGGACAAAGTGCCTGGGCTTTTTAATTAGCAAGGACAATTATGTCATCTGTGGCCTTCCTTTCAGCCTTTCCTGTTCCCTCTGAGCTTAGCTGCAATCCTAACAGGAGCTGGGAGGGAACTGGATTCCGGTCTTAATGTGTGAACTATCCCTGTTGCCATGTGAAATATTTTGGGGGTGTTGGTGGTGGCTTGATCTTGACTGGGCAATCAGACTCATTTGTTAAGACTCTTGGTGGAACTGAAAACAGTTAGGAGTGATTTGTTGATAGGGAATCAATGTTACTGTCTGCATGTTTGGACTCTCCTTGAGGAGGGGGCTGTCTATGAGGACTATCATGATAAGTGCCTAAACTTCAAAGTTGGCCATAACAGCACTGCACCTACTTAAGTAAATAGAAGAGTATTTGCCTAACCATTCATTTTTGCTCCAAGCTGGCAGAGAGCAGCACACAGTTAAACTAAGGAATTCACTACCACAAGACATAGTGATGGCTACCAATTTGGATGGCTTTAAAAGAGAGTTGGATAAATTCCTGGAGAAGAAGGCTATCAATGACTACTAGTCTTGATGACTGTATGCTACCTCCAGTATCAGAGGCAATGAGTTAATATGCACCAATTGCAGGGGAAAATGGTGGGGGGAGGTGCTGTTTCACTGTGTCCTGCTTATGAGCCCCTGGTTGATAGCTGGTTGGTCACTGCATGAACAGAGTGCTGGACTAGTTGGACCCTTGGTCTGATCCAGCAGGGCTCTTCTTATGTTATGATTCTCCTTTCTTGTGTGTCACACCGGAGAGGCTACTGTATTCATGGAGACCCCACCACCACCTCTACCACCAAGTGATTTAAAAGTCTGATTGTTCAGGGTTTTAAATTTCATGAAAAGCCTACAGTAGTTCACTAAGCATTCTGCTGCAGGCATTGTTGCTCCAACACATGGAGGACTGGAGAGCCAACAGATGAGAACATGCAGCAAGCTAGTGTATCCCCAATCTCCTCTCATGTGATTCTAATCACAGGGAGGAGGTGAATGCCTCAATAGGCTCCACTTTGCAACAGCTTCCAGGTCTTTTTATTTTTCTGCATTAAGCTTATGAATGCTCTAATTCTGGAATTAAGCTTAGAAATTCTCCAAAGCCCCTCTTGTCATCAGGCTCCATCCATGCAAATATGATTGCATGGTGAGAAAGCAGGTCCATGCCAGCAGACCCCTCCCCCAAGCTGCGGCTCCTTCTCCCCCTCCATACTTTCTGTCACACACTGGGGGAAATGCTGCCATAGAAAACACTGTTGAACATCAATGGGCTCTTCCCATGCACGGGACTCCTGATTGTGCAGGTTTCCAGATTTCAGGGAAAGACTGTGCACGTCTGGCAGGATTCCTCCTTTTGGGCTGTACCAAAACAATCTCTAGGGCCCCTTTTTGAGCCTGTAATGCCTGGGCGCGAAAAGGAGGTTGCGGTGGGGGTGTGGTGACAGGCGAGATAGGGGAACCACCCATTGGTGGGCTCCCCAGTGGTGCCACCACTGCTGGGAGGGGACAGAGGGAGTATTTATTGTTCTCACCCCTCCCAGCGGCCTCTCTTTCTCCCTCTTTGCGGCTCCATCGCACATGCCTGACATACATCTCACTGAGCTACTTTGCTGAAGCTAAGCTTGGCTTAGCTACTTTCCTCCTGCCCAGCTGCCTCCGGTGACACGAGGCTCCTTTTGACCGAGGCGGGGAACGGAGAGAAGACGCAGAGCAGCGGCGCGGCAGCACAGCAAGCCGCAGGGCTCTTCGGATGGCGAGGGAGGCAGCTTCTTCGGCCTGACGAGGCCACAGGTTTCGGGGGCCGGACAGTCTCCCCCCCACTTTTGGGAGCAGCTGTGCGGGTGGTCCCTGGGGCGGACGGATGCGCGTGATGGCTATTAGGGCAGTGGGGCTGCAGGTTTAAGAGGGCCGGACGGCTCCTCCCCCCCAGTTTCTTCCAGTCAATCTGGTTCCCCCTGTTTCGAGGGTGCGTTTGGCTTTTGCGGAGGGCAGGCCAATAGCGGCCGATAACTAAGGGCAGTGGGCTTCTGCCATTGATAGGCGTGGGGCGCCGGAGGAGGGGTGGTTTTTCTCCCCTACATCTTGGCCGTGTGCTTATTTCCTGTTGCCGGACAAACTTGGCAGGCAGCTTCCAGGCACGCTTCACTACATCTTGGCCACATGCCAATTTCTTGTTTCTGGGCAAAACCCGGCAGGCAGCTTTCAGGCACGTTACATTTCATCTTGGCCGCGTGCCAATTTTCTTGTTGTTAGGCAAACTCGGCAGGCAGCTTTCAGGCATGCTCGATACAATTTAGCAGGCAGCGGGGGGGAAGAGGCAGTTTCTTTACTGCCTTTAGCTTCTCCTCACAGGCAGCTCTCAGGCTGATAGATCTGCTATATCTTATTCTTTGTCTGCAATATCGATACGTGATGTCCCCCAAGAAGGGCATCGGTGGCAAGAAAGGGAAGGGGAGAGCCCCTCGTCCCCCGGCCAAGCGCGTTTGGCCTCAGAATGCATATTCTTCTGAGGACGAAAACCCCAACATTTCCGCAATCCTTTCTAGACTAAGAGCAGTCGAAAGGGAAAAGGGGATTGCCCCCTCTCCAGTTTCCACCCCTACAGGGAGGGGAGTGGCGTGGGGCAAGAGGTTGACTAGGGCACAGGTTTAGGATCAAATGTTGACATCTTTTGCAGCTCGGCTGGACGTTATTGAGGTGACGTCCAGCCTCTCAGAGCCGAGGGCCCCAGCTGGGTCAATGTCTAGTCCAATTGGTGGGGACAACGAGCCTGTTGCAGAAGCGAGCCAAGCTGTAATGGCGATGAATGTCAACGTCGTGCCAATTTCGCCACTTGGGGAGCAAAGCCGGGCTCAAGTGGCAGATGAGACACACAGTGCTACACCACATTTACATTCACAACCAATGGGCCCCTTTTCCCCTTGGGCATGGCACCCTTGGTTTAATGGCTTCAGGTGGCCTGTCCCGGCACTCACCAGCGGGAACTCTACGGGCAGTCAGCCATTTACTGGGACCCAGGGTCCGGCGGGGGCTTTTTCTCCACCATGGGGTCCTGTGATGCAGGCCGCGGTGGCGCCCCTGACAGTAACTCCCGTTACCCTTTCTCAACAGGGTAGTGGCTTAGTGCCACCCCACAGGCACCTTTGGGAACCGAGGTGTGCACTGCAGTTTGGCAAGGTCCGGCCGGCATCGCGGCTACTGGGAGGACGGACGGGCCTCTGGATGCTAAGGACCCTTATGTTGGGGCGGCAAGGGATGCTATTCCTACAGGGAGCACGGCGGCTCCATTAGGTTATCACCTTTTGACATCCACAAGGGAAAAGATTTTAAAGGGTGATTATATTGATGTGTTTTCCTTGCTCTTTCGGGAACCAGAGGACAAGGAGAAAGATAATTTGGTGGAAAAAGAATTTGAGAGAATGAAGAAGAAGAAGGTGGCCAGGACTTGGTCCAACTGGTTCCCGGGTTTCTTGATTTACATGGGGGTGGTGCAGCAGCAATTTCCCAATCGGGGCTGCATATTAACAAAATATCTGGACATGATCTATCGAGCCTATTCCGAATACGAGGGCGGTGCCTGGTTCGCTTATGATGAGTCCTTCCAACGAAGGGCCACCTTTGATCATTCCCTGCCGTGGGATGCCAAAGACCACGATCTCTGGCTTCAATTTATGATGCCAGCACAGCCCGGAGTTGGGGAAAGGGTTGATAGTGGGCATATTTCAGCTAAACATCAACCCGCCTCCAATCTTGCTGGGAGTGCGGGGCAGGGGGTTCAACCCTGCCTGCCTTGTTGGGAGTACAGTGCAAAGGGCAGCTGTACCCGGTCAATGTGCAGATATCGCCATGAATGCCCAATCTGCAACTGCCAATACCCAGCCTCCAGTTGCTCCAGAAACAGAGGGGGGGGCGCGGTAAGGGTCGAGACCCACAAGGGGGCAGGAAGCCTGGAGGGCAGCAGCCGCCTCCCAAAGGGTCCCAGCCCTCTTAAGTTAGGGCCGTTGAGGCATTTGCTGGCACTCCACCCGAAGTGCCAGGATGCAATCTACTTAGAGTTAGGCTTTGCAGAAGGGTTTCGCATTCCTTTTAAAGGGCCGTGCCAGGCAATTTTGCTAGGAACCAGAAATCTATCAATCTCATGGAACCTTTAGTTCATGAGAAAATTGCTAAGGAGGTGGATTCAGGGAGGGTCCTTGGCCCCTTCGTTTCTCCTCCTATCCCAAAACTTAGGGTCTCTCCTTTGGGCATAGTTCCCAAAAAGACGTCTGGGGAATTCAGGTTGATACACAACCTGTCTTTCCCTAGAGGTGGATCTGTTAATGATTCCATTCCAGATCACCTTTGTTCCATGCGTTACGCCTCATTTGACGCAGCCGTATCAATGGTGTGTTGATGCGGTCAGGGGGCCTTGATGGGGAAATGCGACATCAAATCTGCATTTTGCATTTTGCCCATCAACCCTGACGATTTTGATCTACTGGGGTTTTGTTTTGATCGCATTCCTCATGAGGACATTTCAGGAATTATCAGAGGAGCTGGGCGTCCCACTGGCACAGAAGAAGACAGAGGGACCAGTGAATGATATCAAATTCCTGGGCATTCAGTTGGATTCCGTACAACAATGTTGTCGGCTTCCTATGGATAGGATCATTGCCTTGTGGGGCAAATTGCTAGCAATTATTAATGTCTCGAAGGCAACCTTGGCCCAGCTTCAGTCAATGCTGGGTCATCTTAATTTCGCATGTCAGGTGGTCGCCCCTGGTCGTGCTTTTCTTAGACGCTTGTGTGCCGCCATGAATGGCCTTAGGCGTCCATACCACAGGGTGCGGGTCACGAGGGCAATTCTGGAAGATCTCATCATGTGGCTTTGTTTCCTGGAGAAATACAATGGTGTTTCCTTTTGGAGACATGATCTCCTACTAGAAGCGGAGATGCAAGTCCATTCAGATGCGTCTGGGGCTTTGGGTTTTGGTATTATCTGGCAGGATTGTTGGTGCTCTGAGCGCTGGCCAGAAGAATGGCTCACCACTGATATACACAGAGATCTCATGTTTTGGGAATTTTTTCCAATATACGTGGCGGCGCATCTTTGAGTCAATGAGATGCGATAATTTGGTACGATAATTCTACTGGTGCGATAATTTGATAATAAGATAATTTGATAATAAGATAATTCTTCTGGTACGATAATTTGGCTATGGTGCAGGTGATAAATACCTTGTCATCTCGGAGTCCCAGGGTCATGACCTTAGTCAGGGCCTGCGTAACAACATACTATTCAGAGCTCGGCACGTTCCAGACCTTGAAAACCCCATTGCAGACGCTTTATCGTGTCAGCAGGTCCAGAGGTTCCGGGAACTTGCGCCCTGGGCACGGCCAATTCCGGAGGCGATGCCATCAACCCTTCGGGAAATTGGCAGGAGGAAGTGGAGCGGGCAACATGGCATTCTCTAGCGCCTAGCACACGAGGTGCTTATTCAAGGGCAGGTAGGGGAGCGACTAATCAAGTGCATTGTCGCTCCCTGTGGCAGGTTTTGCGGACATCCGGAGCGTTTGATAGGGTCGGTGAGCATTCACAGGCACTGTTGAGGTGATGGGTGATGCCTGAGGCCCCTCAGCTGTTACCTTTGAGTCTAACCTTTCTCACCCACTCGGAGCTAAATGGCGCGTGGAGGGGTCGACACTGGAAGGTCTCCCAACCCCAAAAGGGGCAAGCCTGGAGGGTGGCATTTGGAATCACGCCACCTCTCAGGCGGTGAATGGCTCGCCCGTTGATGAGTAGGATGTCCGCATAGGTTTCCCATACTGCAGATCTATAATAAAAGTGGCCCTGTTTTAAAATCCATTTTCTTGTCTCGTCTCATTATTTCACACCCTACATTTCCCGCAATCCAAATGGGGTGGCATGGGGTCAAAGCCCCTCCTGAAGATCAGGAGAAGGGGATGTTGGTATTTGTGTGTGTATGTGTGTGTGTACAAAAGGTGGTAGTATATGTACATTCATAATGAGGCAATCAAATGTCTTCTTCATTTTTTTTTCTTTGCTGACGGAAGCATCCATTAAAAAAAGTTTCTTTATTTAAAACTTTTTTAACTTGCCTTTCAGGGCACGATATTATAAAAACATGAAGATACAACTACATATAAACACATGCATGCAAACACCATTAGTAGGAGCAGCTGCTAGTAGTTTTTAAGTATCAAATGCAGACTGAAAGAAATATGTCTTTGGGGTTTTTTTTTGTCCATCCATAACATACACCCAGTCTTAGGTATATGACCCTTGTGCTTGATTGGTTGAATTAATTTCTTTTGGCATATTAGCAAGCTACATACGGTGCTTTGTTCTCATTCCAGCCAAAGGAGTAACCAGGAAGCATGTAGCACATAGTTAAATTGGAGTGTACATGCTGCTAAAGCTGGTAAATATGAGCCACCTGCTACCTGCCAGAGTGGGGATTTATTTTTTATTATTATTATTACTTCTTTTTCAATTCTGATCCCAAACCTGGTAGCACCAGTGCATAACCATTTTTTTTTTTTGCATCCAATATTGTAAAGTTTATGGTTGAAGCAGAATGCCAGCACCATGTTTCAGCATAAAACTTGTAACCAAATTACAAATAAAATCATTATTGTCAGTGAGTCGCCACCTGCCCTCAGCTGGGCCTGGATAGCTGGTAAAATTTGTCATAAAGATACGCATACATGAGCAAACTAATTTGTCTTTAAGGAAAATATACTGATCTTTGGTACCAATGACTAGATTTTCAGACAAAAGGTACTTCTAAACAGGAGTTATTATCTAATGCAAACTTCAGGTTGGATTCATGCAACCCAAAGTCATATATTTCCATATATTTATTAACATGTTTCCATTCATTTATTAAAAGGAAAATTTTCTAAGTGGTGAACTTCATTTTTATAGGTTTTGTTCTCAAAACACATTTGTTGCAGAAGAAAAATGGCTCAATTAGTATACACATCTCCTAGTGCATGGACCAGTATACTAGTTCCAATAGGCCTAACTAAGGGCATTTTTTCACTGCACTTTTTTCCTGGGCTTGTCCCTGGGTGTCCAATTGACACACAGGGACTCCCAGGGGCAGTGGGGACAGGTACAGGTTTTCCAAGGAATAAAGAAATCCTGGGAAAACCTGAATCTTCCAGAGGTCCTTGGACCATCCCGAGACCGCTGGAGGTGTGGGCGCCCATCCCGCCTGGTGCCCACTTGCTCACGAGTAAGCACGACACCAGAAACGGGCATGGAGCCACACAGCGTGGCTCCGTGCCCATCAGGGAAGAGGGGCCTGCATCTTCACCATCCATGGGATGGCGGGTGGGTGAGGGCCATGATTATTTTTTGGGAGGTTACTTACCATTTCAATGGAACAGGGCCTCCCTCTTGTGCAACCAGCCCCACTGCTTCAACCCCCCCCCCAACAAAAATGGTAGCGATGTCTCTGTTTCCTCGCAGGATGTCGCACACCATGTATGCATGCTGGGGGATGCTCTCGCGAACAGAATATCGCGGGAATCTCCCCTCTCCATCCCGGAGCACTGGGAGGTGTAGAAAGGCCCTAAAACATAGGGAAAATGGTGGAGATTGAATAAATTAATGTTTGCAAATAATGGGAGGGGGGTCAATGGTGCTATGAAAATGGCAATGCAAGTGATGGCTATGTGATCAAAGAAGCTCAGATGCTGATTGCAATGGTGGAATATGGGTGCAGAATTTGATAGATTTGAAAGGAAAGGACAGGAGTGGCTATAGTTGTCTGGCGTCAAAGGAAGAGGGACCCAAAGGACTTCACTTCCTGGTTTGCTGCAAAAAGTTGCACAAATACATTGGACACAGCTATCCTTGGGTTTAACAACTATTCAACAATGGGATGGAAGCCTCAAGCTGGCAGTTTTCAGAAGCATTTCTGCCTGCTCTTCACATGTTTCCTGAAACATGAGTCCTAGGTTTCGGGGGTGAGCACATACAGGTCCTGTCCTCAGCAATCCATTGCACAATGTGCTACTGATTACACAAGAGTAAGGTGCAACTGGTTGCACACGGGATTGTGCAAACCTAATGCATAACCATTTGTGCAAGCGCTTGTGAGACTGCACTTGCACAATCTTAACTTTAGTTGGATTCTCCCCTTGTGCATAGTTCAGAGCCTAGTTTTTGCTCGCACAATATTATTTGTGTTAAGAGAATGACACAATTGGATACTGCCCCATAGAGTTCAATGGGAGCTACTTCCAGGCTAAGTATCTATAGGATTTCAGTTTTAATGATTACATGCTTCTCCTGTAGTCCAGTAATACAGCCTTCTTTATTTTTCTTTTTGTTTTAATACTTGCAATTGCTTAAATATATGCCACAACATTGTACCTGGAATCACACCTTCTTTCAGTAGCCGTTTACATCCTCGTCCTTCTTTGTAAGTGTCAAATATTTGATCAGTTTCATGTTTACATCATAATTTGAAAGAGTAAAAAACAACATGTGTAACTTACCTTGTAATTATTTGTTGGAGGAACCCCTAATCAGCATTAATTAAATTAGCACGGCAAATCAAAGCTGAAAAGTCAGAGTTTATTCACTGGCAAACTACAGAAATTAGTGGGTTATACACGATTTGCATTTTAATTGAGATGTTACCACTGAATGAAGTAAAACAAAAATGAAAGCCAATCATTTGGATTTAATGGATGGCGGTTCTTCACCTTGAACTGGGCCTACCACCTTTTAGGTCTGTTGAACATAACATCAGTAGAACAAATAAGTTCTGCATCAGTCATCATTACCAATTTTTTTTATTCTAAATGATTTGAGTTGAAGAGAATTAAGCACACGCTTAACTCTCCCATCAAAATCAGTTAGGCATGCAGGCCAGTTTTTAACATGGCAAGATTCTAAAACAGGTGTGTTGAACCTCTTTCAGCCTGAAGGCCAAATTAAATTTCAGAGATGCTCTCGGGGGCCTCATTCTGGATGGGGCTGAAGCAAAAGGAACAGGGCTAAAATACAAAAATACTAGGTCTGTGCACGGACCCCCTGATATGGATCTGAATCCGAATCCAGATCTGTCAGATCCAGATCAGCCTGATCCGGATCTGTATGATCCAGATCCAGTTCGATCCGGATCTGGATCCAGATCTGGATCAATCCGGATCAATCCGGATGCCATTTTAGGTGATTTTTTAAGCCATAGGTTTTCATGCGGGGGGAAAGGACTATAACATTTTTATTTTAAAAGCTATCAAGTTGAAACTTGGTGACATTGTAGATGTGGTGTAGGTAGTCATGTGTATAACATTTCAGAAACATAGGTGCATACATTTACTAACAAGATTTTTTTTGGAAAAATAACCAGAAAGTGCTTATAACTTTTTTATTTTAAAACATATCAAGTTGAAACTTGGGGACATTGCACATGGCATGAAGGTAACATGTGTGGGACATTTCAGAAACAATGGTGCATGCATTTACTCACAAGTAATTTTTGAAGAAATGATCAGGAACTGCTTATAACGTCTTTATTTTTACAGATATTAAAATGGAAGTTGGCCACATGGCAGATGCAATGTTGGTACACATGTTTGTAAAATTTCAGAAACATAGGTGCATGCGTTTACTTGCAAGTAATTTTTAGAAATTGGATTTTCCAAAGTGCTGTAACTTTTTCATTTTTCAAGATACACACATGACAGTTGACCACAGTGCACGTGGACTGGAGGAACACATGTGAGTAAAATTTCAGAAACATAGGTGCATGTGTTTACTCGCAAGTAATTTTTAGAAATGCATTTATCAAGGCAATCCACAAGTGCTAGTAACTTTCTTATTTTTCATGATACAAACCAGACAAGTAAATATTGGACCACTGTGCAATGTGCAGGTGCTTAGGCACAGGCAGCCACAGACACAGACAGTAGTCTGCAATGAGAGCACACGTCAGTGAGACTAAGTTTGTCTCAATTTTCATGTTTGAAGCCAAAAGGAACTCTGCCAGTATAACAGAGTACCAAAAATGACGTTTTTCTCAGGGTGACCATATGAAAAAGAGGACAGGGCTGCTGTATTTTTAACAGTTGAATAGAAAAGGGAATTTCAGCAGGCGTCATTTGTATCCATGCGTCACCTGGTGAAATTCCCTCTTCATCACAACAGTTAAAGCTGCAGGAGCTATACTAGGATGACCAGATACAAAAGAGGGCAGGCTTCCTGCAGCTTTAACTGTTGTGATGAAGAGGGAATTTTGCCAGGTGTTGCATGCGTGCAAATGACACCTGCTGAAATTCCCCCTTCTATGCAACTGTTAAAGCTACAGGATCCCTGTCCTCCTTTCCATATGGTTACCCTACTTTTTCTGCTGCCACCAATTCACCTTTAAAATTTCCTAGTAGCTGGTACTAGAGGCTTAGGCATGATATTGACACCAACTCTAGAGATAAAATGAACTATCAAAAAAATTAATTTATTGAAGGGAATACTAATATTTAATTTGGAGTTTTCAAAAGACTGCTTACATACAGGTTTTATGGGCACAAGAGGCACTGCTACAAGCCTCCAATTACTTCTTTTACTTCAGGCGAAATTGCTTAAACTTCTTCCCTAGCCATATACTTACAACTAGGTCCAGTTTCTAGATATAGTCTTCCTCTGACACCAAAGTTCCTCCTTTTGTATTTCTGGCTGCTTGGATAGTTTATCTAGGCTGACCATATGAAAAGGAGGACAGGGCTCATGTAACTTTAACAGTTGTAGAGAAAAGGGAATTTCAGCCAGTTTATTTGTATGCAATTAGTGCCTGGTGACCATATACAAAAGAAGGCAGGGCCCCTGCAACTTTAACTGTTGTGATGAAGAGGGAATTTCACCAGGAACTAATTGCATACAAATGACACTGGCTGAAATTCTCTTTTCTCTACAAACTGTTAAAGATACAGGAACCCTGTCCTCCTTTTCATATGGTCAGCCTAGTTTATCTGTTTTTTTTACTGCGTACTTGTATAACCTTCTGGCAAGATCCTGCCATGATACTGCCACCAGCCTCCCATACCAGATCTTTACCAGACATGTATAATTATATGCCAGAGAAAGAATAGCTTAATATTCAGGCCTTAGCTGTTCACTTTCTCCTTAGCTTTCTTCTAGTTTTTCTAAAACACCATACATCAACCAGTAGACTTTCTCTGTCTCTGATTGCCACAGATTGACTCTTTCTAAGTGTCAATTGTAACTCCTTAACTGTAGGCTGACCATATGAAAAGGAGGACAGAGCTCATGTAACTTTAACAGTTGTAGAGAAAAGGGAATTTCAGCCAGTGTCATTCATATGCAATTAGTTCCTGGTGAAATTCTCTCTTCATCACACCAGTTAAAGTTGTAGGCACTATACTAGAATGACCATATACAAAAGAAGGGAGGGCCTCTGCAACTTTAACTGTTGTGATGAAGAGGGAATTCCACCAGGAACTAATTGCATACAAATGACACTGGCTGAAATTCCCTTTTCTCTACAACTGTTAAAGTTACATGAGCCCTGTCCTCCTTTTCATATGGTCAGCCTACTTAACTGTCATTTCCAAATCACTATTTTCCACCTAACTAGAATCCCCAGCCAATCAGAATGGAATTCATCTGATCCTAGCCCTATCTAACAATATTCAATTTTCTCTCTTCCCCTTTAAAATGCCTCTGAGCAATAGGCCTTTGACAGTAACAAAACAAGGCCTCATGCCTATTTAGATATATATTAGCCACCTAGAAGCCACAGAAAGTAAACATTACATAGCAACAACAGTGATATACAGGCATTTCTTCTGAAAATGGCAGCCATATGACTTTTCCATCCCTCCCTCTCTCAAACACACACAAACACACACACACAGGCACTTTCCACACCAGGCTTTTTGCCTGGGATGGCCCCCGGCTGGTCCCTGTGCACCAATGGTGTGTATTAGGTAATTCTAGGATCACCCTCCTTCCCTCCCTTTACACCCCTATGGTGTCGAAAGGGCCACACACACACACTGTTACATTGTACCTGTGTCTTGATGGTCTGATGTTCTGCTACTCTGACCTCATACCAGCAATAATAAATGATGTGGTGTGGGGAAGCAGCAACAATTATGATGATGATGTTATGTCACAACATCAGCAAGTTATTGTAGACATTATGCAAGTGAAGGAGGAATTAGACACAGACATAACATTTTCCCTGGTAGCCACAATGTCTATTTCTGGCCTATAAAGTAGGGATGTGCACGGACCCCAACATCAAATTGGTACTGGAATCGGAACTTCAGATTTTGTAAAGTATCGTATCATTAATATTGGATGTCTGTGTTATCGGATCACATCCAATGACGATACAACATCGGATGTTCTGATTTTGATATTGGACAGCCATTTTAGATGTTTTCCCCATAGGCTTGCAATGGGGGAAAGTCTATGGGGAAAACACCTAAAATGGCTGCCCTCTCCCCTCCCTCCCTCCACTCGCGCTCCTTACCTGCTGCTGTCCCGCACTGTTGTCCGCTGCCATCCACTGTCTCTGTCTCCTGCTAATTAGGCTTTGCGGCCTGGTTCTCAGTAGAGCGACAACGCGATGGGCGACGTCATCACCCGTTGCGTCGCGCTCTTCTTTCTGGTGAAATTCCCTCTTCATCACAACAGTTAAAGTTGCAGGGGCCCTGCCTTCTTTTGTATATGGTCACTCTAGTACAGTGCCTGCACCTTTAACTGTTGTGATGAAGAGGGAATTTCACCAGGGACTAATTGCATACAAATAACACTGGCTGAAATTCCCTTTTCTCTACAACTGTTAAAGTTACATGAGCCCTGTCCTCCTTTTCAGATGGTCAGCCTATGTAAACTGCCTCTCACAGAAACAAGAAAGGAAATCCAGAGGATTGAAGTGCGGGGGGGGGGGGCAGGATTATGCTTAAAATTAACATTTATTGCCTTTCCTCCTGTATGCCATTGGAAAGCCAAATAAGTCAAATGTGCAGACAACTATAAACCACAGGAAGCACTGGATGTAGCACAACTCAAGAGCAATCCCATCTCTCGGTGTTGCAGTTCTCATTGGTATGTACTACACACCACAGGCCAAGCATCAGCTTGAAAAAAAAAAAAAGAGCCAAATAGAGTAAATGTCAACACTAAATAAATCCTATCACCAACAAGCTGCCAGCAAACGTTTATCACACTTCTGGTAATGCTCAAAACAGTTACTGCACAATGATGAATCATTCCCTTATATTGCACACATGTTGATCATAAACATTTATCAGACTTCTGGCAGTGTGCATAGCACTGGAGAGAGACACTATGGTTTGTTGAAGAATGTCTGTCCCTTTTTGATCCCCTGTGGATTCTCGGGTTTTTAAAGCATGGTGAAATGGAGGCTGCGGAGTGTAGGAGAGCATAAGGCAGGCAGCCCATGCTGCATCCCCCATGCCGTCCGAAATAAAAGACAAGATTGGCAGCCTAATCCTAAACGTGTGTAGTTGGAAGTGAATCCCACTCAGTTCAATGGGATTGACTTCACAGTGAGCCTAATTTAGGATTTCAGTCTTAGAATCTTTTCCCTCTTCTTTCTTGTTTACATTAGCATTTGTCTCATGAATAATGTGATGAATAGCTTGAATGATGCCTACTATCCTATTCTAATCTCACAACAACCCAGTGAGGTATGCTTTCCCCCCTACTTTTTATTATTTGGAATTATAGGGGCAACATTAAAAATATTATAGTAAAAAAAAGTATATCTAAACACAATAACTGTTTACAACACCATACATGAAAAGAAAAGGTGGGGGAGATTCTAAACTGATATTTCAAACATATATGTTGATATAAACAAACCATATATCTAAATAAGCATCAAGATGAAACAGACAATGGTAAAGTTGCACATTCAAATGCAGCAAAAACAGAACAGTCTTGATAGGTGATGGATCTCTATTTTTCCAAGTTTGTAGTGTGAGCCTCTTTGCAACTGCAAGGACTCTTATTATCCACTTTTGCTATCTGTATGTCAATGCCCATATCCCAGGAATATAATTTGAAATTATCACAGATTTTTCAAGAACAAAATGTATGTGAGCAATGACTCCTAACCAGAAAAAGGCCACCAGAGGCATGCCTACATCATATGCCTAGGGATGTATGCATTTTGTTATATCCATTCCATGGATTATCAGGCATCTTTCATTCTGGTGTCCTCTCATTGACGGAATAGGATTTTTTTTTAGGAATATATGAAAAATTCATTCCATTTGAACAAGGCCCCCTATCCCCCAAATAATAATAATAATAAACCAGTTCTCAAATCCATGTGACTCGGGAAAAGCCGGTTTGCTCGGGAATCCGCAGGTCGGATTCATAGAAATCCAAATTCACTTGAATCCCTTGTGGATTTCTCCAACAGCCCTACATATGCCTCAATGAGCCATTGTCTGCATTGCATCACTAATATCTTGCATAGGTAGCCAACATCATCTTAACAAGTCAGTGTAGTTTCCAATATACATGAAACATAATTTTGTTCAATTTTAAATCTACAAAAATAGTACATATGGAAGCTAGAGCAACTTTTCCTTGATTAGGCAGTATAAAGCCTTCCAATTCCCTGTCCCATTCCTCTCTAACATAAGGTAGAGAGGTAGACTAGTGACTGATATCTGTCACTGGCAGGGAAAGTCAGCACATAATTGTAAATTCCCATATGTTGAACATAAACACACACAGGGCATCTAGAGATAGGTTGTTCTTCTGCATAAAGGTTTCTAACATCTTTACATCTGCTGATATTTTACATTAGTTTTCATAAAGAATTTCCCTTAACATGTTTTTGTACACAATGTCAAGGAACTGTCAAGCTGCTCCTTGCAGTGACAGGGCTTTCCCCTTCCTGCCACCCAGTCCCCAGCCAAAGCTGGCTTGAGCCAACACTGGAAATAACCACACAGAATTTAGGGACCAAAGCAAGTTTATTCACAGACTAGTCTAAGTTAAGGCCTTGATCAAATCAAAATGGATTATACAAGCAAAATGGCAAAATAAGGTGAAATTGTTGGGAAAGGAAGGATAAAAAGGGGGGTTAGAAAGGAATGAGGTAGGTTTGGTATTAGCAGCACAAACACGAAAAAGCCATAAAACAATTAGGACCCCAATTAATCACACTCTTAAAAGTGTCAAGCCACCCCAAACCGAGCAGGTTATAAAACAATAAAAACTCTCACTAACACCTGGCTTATTCCAACCGAACGGAGATCATCTTCAGGCAGAGCCTCTGCCCCGAAGAGATGCCGGACCGCTTCCAAGCCATCATTTTCTATCCGTTCCATGGCTGGCCCCATTGCTATGGAAACCAGCCCTCCCTAATTTCTCATAGCTGAAAAGCTGAAGTTCGTTAGCGCAAGCCACCTGCCTGACCTTGGCTGGTATGGCTTGAGATAAGCAAAACAGAAACTATTCCAACATTCTTTCCTCCACCACCACCCCTCCCTTGAGCTCCAAGTTTCCCGCTTCCCGCCAAGTGACTCCTTTTGCAGAGCAGGCCGCTCTCAAAAGTTATTTTCTTCACACACAACATTCCCTGTACTACACATTTTTGTATGCAGCTTTCCTGAATATACACATTTTGTATGCAATTCTAGAGCCAAGAACTGCATCACAAAATTTGGGTAAATGCACAATCCCAAGGATAACAGTGTTCTGGGAACTTCAAATTGGGCTGGTCTACTTAAAAAATGTGGACCAAATGAAATTCACTACCATCCCTAGTTATAGCTGAATGCTGAAATGTGGTGTGGGCCTTTAGAAGATTTTAGCACAGACGTGAGGCTTGAGAGGTGAGCTAACCATGTGCGGTACAACACCATGCCTGAAACTGGAGCTCAGGAGACAATCGCCAGCAACATCTGTCAAAGGACCACAGGGATAACACAATCTTTTAAAGAAGGACTGGCTTCCAGGTTAGGCAGAATGGGGGTAAGCCTGATAGTGTTGCTTGATTAAGGCCCTTTGAAGTTTCAGAATAGAGACTTTGTCCCAGCATAAAAGAGATGAGATTGGCTGTACCTAGAGATGAAAAACTGGGCCTGTGGAGAGATGGAGTTGAAAGTGTTGCCACGAGTATATGGAACTATAAAAACTGAGTGAAAATGTTTGACAGCAGGAAGTAGCTATACTTTCAGAAAGCAAAATGAAACCAGCAAGCTAGTCAAAAGAAAAAAAAAAGTCAGGGAGATACCACCACCACCACCTCCACACATGCACCTTGTACTTTACTTGGATGTCCTTGTCACATCTATCATTCACAGCTTCTCCAAATATGCAAAGTTAGACTGACCATATGAAAAGGAGGACAGGGCTCATGTAACTTTAACAGTTGTAGAGAAAAGGGAATTTCAGCCAGTGTCATTTGTATGCAATTAGTTCCTGGTGAAATTCCCTCTTCATCACAACAGTTAAAATTGCAGGGGCCCTGCCTTCTTTTGTGTATGGTCACTCTAGTATAGTGCCTGCAACTTTAACTGTTGTGATGAAGGGGGAATTTCACCAGGGACTAATTGCATACAAATGACACTGGCTGAAATTCCCCTTTTTCTACAACCGTTAAAGTTACATGAGCCCTGTCCTCCTTTTCATATGGTCAGCCTATGCAAAGTGGCTTTGAGCAATGAGACACTATTGATTAGAGCTGATCTGAACATTTGCAAGTGATCAAAATTGCACGTGCAGATTTTGCATTTACACATTGACCGTAAGACTTATTTTGTTCATTCAGATGTTTTAGACTTGGAGCCATCTTTTGATTCTTCTGATGTTGGTAGGCTTCAGATCTGAAATCTCATAAATACAAAATGCTAATTACTATTATATGTCAAATGATAATTGCTGTTACCTATTATATATGAATTATATAAGATAAAAACACCAGTTCATATCGGCTAACAAATAGAATCTAATATATTATGTACAATTGCATGCTAATCATCAAATTCTATCAAATGGCATACCAGGAGTTTCAACCTATTTTTCAGAGTTCTCAGGATCAATCAAAAGAACAGCTAAAATTATATTTCCTTGTCACTGCAGATCTTCCTCTTCAATGGGAGGCTAAAGGGACAGGAAAGGTTGTGTGTTTATTCCCAGTTAACATAGAGTCATAGAATCATAGAATAGTAGCGTTGGAAGGGGCTTGTAAGGCCATCAAGTCCAACCCCCTGCTCAGTGCAGGAATCCACCGCAAAGCATCCCTGACAGATGGCTGTCCATCTGCCTCTTGAATGCCTTTAGTGTGGGAGAGCCCACAACCTCCCTAGGTAATTGGTTCCATTGTCAGACTGCTCTAACAGTCAGGAAGTTTTTCCTGATGTCTAGCCAGAATCTGGCTTCCTGTAACTTGAGCCCATTATTCTGCATCCTGCACTCTGGGGTGATCGAGAAGAGATCCTGGCCCTCCTCTGTATGACAACCTTTCACATATTTGAAGAGTGCTATCATGTCTCCCCTCAATCTTCTCCAGGCTAAACATACCCAGTTCTTTCAGACTCTCTTCATAGGGCTTTGTTTCCAGACCCCTGATCTTCCTCATTGCCCTCCTCTGGGATTAAAGTGAAGGCTAATGCTAATTAAGACCAGAAGAACCTAAGGAAAGCACTGTGGTGAACAACATCACACAACCTCCATACATGAGATTATGTTGACACTCGTGCAGCATTACTCTCTACTCCATTCATTCTTTCAATTAAAGGAAAGATGCTTTGAAATGCTTTACCTGTGGCAGTGGCTTGGACAATATGACCTTCGTGATCCCTTCCAATTCTATCATTCTGTGTGAATGGTATTGATTACCAGTTGGATACTTGTAAAGTGGAATGGTAGCTGCAGTTGTGTGATAGTTTGAGGTACATAAATGCTATATGTCTACTCCAGCAGACAGACAACTCTGAGATTTATCTCCATCAGGGATGTGCAAATTAGTAAAACTCCAGCTCGCCAAAATTCACCAAATTCCATCTAGAACCTCGTTCTGACTCGAGTCCGTATCAGATAGTGAGGGTCATTTTTTCTCTCTTTTCGCATGAAAATGTATTTTAATGCATTTTTTCCAAATGTACACATCAGTTGCACATGTCTTTGAAATGTACACATTTTTCTCCCATCAATCAAAGCATCTTTGTGTGCATTTTTCAAAACTATCCCTTTTTATGTACATTTTTCATTGCTGTTGTGTTCATTTATTTTGATACATGAATCATATTGCAAGCTTGGAAATATACAGTTTTTGACCACAGGTTGTGACCATGTTTGGTCCGAAAGGTGCAAATGGGTAAATCCTGATAAAAAAAAGAAAGATCTGTAATATAACAAAGTGCTAGATATATTATTATTATTATTATTATTATTATTATTATTATTATCTCTATCTGTAACTGACAGCCTTCCAGCTCCAAGGTAGTGGTGAAGCTGGAACTAACCATAACATAGGATACCATACCCTGTATGTATTGCCTAAATAACACATTTGTTCAGGATATGGCCCTTAACACCTGCAATATCCTGGCATTTTGGAGATTGAGCACACCTGGGAAGCCCTTCACATAAAAAGTTAGACTGATTTTTTGGTTAATAGAATATAAATTACAGATAATCCTTGTCATGCACAAAGATATGTTTGTATATAGCTTGTTACCAGATTATATTTATTTATGTAACAATATTTATGGAACATTCACATTAAAAGGAATTTCTAAGCAAATGTACAAAAATATCCTATAAGGTTATAATTAAATACTGTATATTATCACTGTATACACAAAACAAGAATACCTTCTTGGGAATGCTCATTGGAAAAATTATATGTTTCGTAGTCACTGAAAAATCAGATGGGATGGCACCTAATTTGTAGTGGTAGGGAATTCCAGAGAGTGGGACACTGTGATGCTGAAGTCCCTATCCCAAGTCACCATGGACTGGACCTGACATCTTGAGCATCACCAGGAGGGCATGTTCAGAAGAGCGCAGTAACTGAACAAGCAGGTAGGGGGTCAGGCAATCCCTTAAATATCCAGGTCCTGAATTGTTTAGATTCTAATATTGAATAGAGCCATGATTCGTAACCCAACAATATCCTACAGCTGAAGACAGGGATATATGGGATATTAGTTTTAGTTCATTTTTATCAGTATTGCTTATTCACACATCCCTAGCTGAATATTTATGTTATGATTTCATTAAAATCACAGTTGCTTTTACAAGTTTCTTGTAATGTATATAGCCTGCTTGTTTCACACATTGTGTTTTTGTAGTAACATACAATGAAACCCATTCTCTGGAGACAATGGTTGCTAGGTGTTTTATATCAGTATTGTGGTGTCTTTCTCCCCTCTGAAAATAATGATTCACCATTGAGTTACCATGGTGACTGAAGGTAGGTACCAAGTGTCATGGCAGAGCACACAGTACATCAATACTTCATCAGGATAAATCCTGAAGTGTTGCAATCATTTGGTAAACTTCTTGTTGTTGTTAACAATGTAGTGTGGTATTAATTATAAGGTTACCTCACACTAGTTTTGATGGGATTTTTACAAAATATTTTCATGCGATGAATTGTAGAACTGATAGGCAGATATTATATTAACTCAACATTGTGTATGACCAACTGTGGAGATAAAGGCATGCAAAGTAGAAGACTGGTTTCTCAAGCCTGCCCCGTCTTCCTTTCCAGAAATGCACCCCTTTACTTTGATTTATTTATTTACAATATTTATATACCGATCCCCATCCAAAAGATTTTGGAGCAGTGAACAATAAATATAATAAAAGAATAATAAAAAACACCATAATAAAATTACAATTTCTAAATGAACAGAGTTCTGCTAAAACCCCGGTACTGTAAAGTAAGAACCTGTCAGCAGCAGCATCGCCACCATGGGAACATGAGGTGATACCAACCCACAGAAGAAACTCTCCTTCTTCCCTCACCATAGCTACCTAGCATAATTTCTAGCAAACTTGTGTCTCATCCCATCATTCTCTATCCACCCAACCTGAGTTGCTGGCCTGTTGACACTTGGGCCAGATCTACACCAAGCAGGATATAGCAGTATAAAAGCGGTATATAAAAGGCAGGAGCCACACTACTGCTTTATAGTAGCATTGAAGTGAACTGTTGGGGCCCATTGACACATAACATATACCGCTATATCCTGCTTGGTGTGGCTCCTGCCTTTTATATACCGCTTTCATACTGCTATATCCTGCTTGGTATAGATCTGGCCTTGGTTATACTGAAGGGGGAAGCAGAGGGCCTTTGGACTGCATTTTACTTAGCATTATCTCTGTGATCCATCGGCCTTCCTTTCCCAGTTCTTCTTATCTCTTGTCAAAACAATGCACAGTTTGCTAGTTGTAAATAATGCTTAACAGGGGAAGATACTGGTCCATGTGCTAGGGGTAGGCTGACCATCTGAAAAGGAGGACAGGGCTCCTGTAACTTTAACAGTTGTAGAGAAAAGGGAATTTCAGCCAGTGTCCTTTGTATGCAATTAGTTCCTGGTGAAATTCCCTCTTCATCACACCAGTTAAAGTTTCAGGGGCCCTGCCTTCTTTTGCATATGGTCACTCTAGCATAGTGCCTGCAACTTTAACTGTTGTGATGAAGAGGGAACTTCACCAGGAACTAATTGCATACAAATTACACAGGCTGAAATTCCCTTTTCTCTACAACTGTTAAAGTTACAGGAGCCCTGTCCTCCTTTTCAGATGGTCAGCCTAGCTAGGGGGCAGATATACTAGGGTGACCAGATAAAATCCAGGTCAGGGCTCATGTAACTTTAACAGTTGTAGAGAAAAGGGAATTTCAGGCAGTGTCATTTGTATGCAATTAGTTCCTGGTGCAGGCACTATATCAGAGTCACCATATACAAAAGAAGGCAGGGCCCCTTCAACTTTAACTGTTGTGATAAAGAGGGAATTTCACCAGGAACTAATTGCATACAAATAACACTGGCTAAAATTCCCTTTTGTCTACAACTGTTAAAGTTACATGAGCCCTGACCTAGATATACTAATCAAGACAATTGTCTTCTCTGCAATGACTGTACATGAATGTGTATTCAAAAATAAAAATCTGTAAAAAAAATGACATTTGTGTTTTGAGACTTTGGAAAAAATGTGGGAGCTAATTTCCCCATTTCAGTAGTAGTTACTTCCATTATAATTATAATTATAATTATTATTGTAATTGTATTATTATTATTATTATTATTATTCACTACTTACTCTATTTTAAAAATATCTCTAAGTGGTTTACAAAGGGACATGAAGGCACATTAATATATATATATATATATATACCAGTACTCACAGCACCATAACTAACAAACAAGCTTGGCAGCATAATCATTCAGGGAAGACTTTGGTAGAGAAATAAATCTTTTATTGGCATGTAAAGCACCTCACAGTTGGCACCTCCTGAATACCTGGGGGTGAGGTGAGGGCATTCCACCACCATGGAGAAGTTCAACTTCTGGTTTGCCACTTGATGGCAATCTGCAAGTCATGGTTCAATCAGTAGGGCTTCCTTTCAATGGTCAATGATTGCACAGGTCTTTCAGTAATTGTAGTAAAAACATAGTGCATATGTCTAGGGTGTATGCACCATACTTCTGGTTAAAAGCCCCCCAAGATCCGTGTCGGTGTCCATGTGAACAAGAGCGTGTGGCAACAGGCTGGAACCTTTAATAGGAATACTCTACTTGTAATGAAAACACGTAACACAATGAAATAAAATTAAAATTTGAAAAGATAAATTGCTTCTTTGCAATTTAGGGAGCAATCCAGTGCATGTTCAGAAGGAAAAAAATGTCATACAACTCCCAGCATTCCCCAGCCAGCATTCTCCACCCTTAACTGGGTGTCCAAGATCAATGCGGGCTTTGGGCCCTTTCTGACCTCTCCCCCAATCTTGTGGCCCTCTCCAAAGAATTCTGAAATGACAAGCTTTTGTCATCTGTTCACATATCCATGAGTGTTCTTTTCTTCTTGTTGTTGTGACACAGGTTTTTCCTGGAAGTATGTCTTCACTTGATTCATGCTCCTTCCATAGGCCTGGGATGATCCTCTCTTATGAAAATGAAATATCATAAGTTTAAATGATCTGCACTGCCTCCAGGGACTGGCTATGACAGGTACGAAGAGGATAACAGAAAAGCAATTACAAAATCGAGGATTATACGTTTGGAGGGCTGCGGCTTAGAGGTTTAATGTTGACTTGGTCTGCATGTTTTGACATTTCTAGGCTCCCTTTATAAAAGCATTTGCCATTGGTAGAAAAGGATTTTATGCCACTGCCTCAGCTGCAGGGAGGTCTGCTGATCAACCATAAATTAGTTTTAGACATTAGCAAACATTAGTGAGCCCTCATTATATGTAGAATGTGATCTTAATTAAAGGGACGATTTACTCAGTGCATTGCAATTCACCCCTAGAAGTGAATTGAGATCGACTAGCTCTTGAGCCCTGCACATGTCCTATTCAGCACTGGAAATCATGTAAGCATAATGCTAGTTCAGCCAACATCTTATTGCTGGCTTGCTTAGTATATATAGGGTTGGATCCACATTTAGTTATACTTAGAGGAGACCTATTGAAATGAATGGGAATTAGGTTATTCATGATGAACTTAAGCTCCTGGTTAGAGTGGGAAGACATGATCATGTTCTTCCAGTTCTGTGGCATCTGCATTGGCAAACAGTTGTCTGGCTAGTGGGTTATTCTGAGGGCCTTTGGATGGATTAAACCAGTTACTGCTGAAGAAGAGTTCAAGGCTACAGGTACTTCAGGCCAACAAATTAATTTCAGGTCAGTTCTGAGGTCTCCCTTTACTTTGTTTTAGACTTGGAAGAGCCTTCATGGCTTGGGAGTTACAAAACATAGAAGGTGTCTTTCCCTAGGTGAACACAACAGTCTGTTGAAATGAATGGTTAGGAAAAGCCCTGCTCTTGATACAGAAGTTGAAATCATCTGCAGCAAGGCACAATGCTTTTGCAAAGTTTTCACTAGGGGTTATGGAATTCTTAGAATGACCTCATGTAAGAGTGTGAGTCCTTTTGGACTAGAGTGGAAGGAGAAAATATGCAATTTCCCTAGCCTTGGGGAAATTGTGTATTTTTCTCTGCTGCATTGATGGCAGCCTCCCACCATTAACACAGCAGGGAAAAGGACAAAGGGTGTTCGCAGGTCAGGTTGGAAGTGAGTTTCACCCAGACCTGCACCCCCTTTGCCCTGCAGCCAACAATGGGGCAAGAACCTCCTGGGCGTGTCCATTGCCATTAGAGTGAAGGGGCCTTTAGTCTCCAATTAGTGCATGAGAAACACAATTTCCCCAGCCTTTGGGAAATGCGTATTTCCCACTGCTTCATTAATGGCGACCACCCGCCATTAATGAAGTGGGGGAAAGGACAAAGGGTGCATGCAGGATGGAAGGACAAAATCTGCCAGGCATGTAAGTTGCAGCCCAGGAAGGCAGGGCATGGGGGCGTCCACAGCTGTCAAGGGCCCTGGCAAATGTTCTCCCCATTGCTACTCTTTGTTCTGGAAGTGAAAAGGCATGGCTGTTTGCAGCAGCTAGGACTCAGTTCCTTGGGAAGTTTACATAAGATGCATATTTAAAGAATGGAGCATTTGCGCCTCTAATTTTGAATAAATGGAGCCTTTATGGTTGCCATTTACTCAGCTTTGAAAGTATGCAATTTCTGGGGCTCCCATTGTCATGCACAATGGCAGCTCTGGGTGAAGGTGGGTGGCAGGGAGGCTTCATTGAGCACTCGATGGGCTGCAAAGAAGCTTTCATGGTGCTACAAGCAGGGGGCGAGTGGTTGCTCAGAAAGCCGGGTCCGGGAGAGCAGGTGTGGGTGAGTCCACTAGATTTCCGGACTCAGTTGGACACCCTTGACATCCCTATCAAAATAATTGGTGCTCCCATTCTTAGTCCCTGCCAAACCTGCTGCCAACCTATCTCTAAATGCTACTCTCTTGCAAATATAGAGTTTCTCAAATGTAGACTATGAGACGATCTACACCCTAGCTTTGTAACATTTCATAAGGGTTACAAAAACTCTTTGGGCCATATGACACACTCCCTTGAACGATGTATACCTGAGTATTTTTAAAATTCACTTCAGCTATAGGCTGACCATATGAAAAGAAGGACAAGTCTCATGTAACTTTCACAGTTGTAGAGAAAAGGGAATTTCAGCCGGTGTCATTTGTATGCAATTAGTTCCTGGTGAAATTCCCTCTTCATCACAGCAGTTAAAGGTGGAGGCACTATACTAGAGTGTCCATATACAAAAGAAGACAGGGCCCCTGCAACTTTAACTGTTGTGATGAAGAGGGAATTTCACCAGGAACTAATTGCATACAAATGACACTGGCTGAAATTCCCTTTTCTCTACAACTGTTAAAGTTACATGAGACCTGTCCTCCTTTTCATATGGTCAGCCTAGTCAGCTGTAGGGGTGTGCACGGACCCCCCCGGATCGGATCGGGACCCGGATCGGGACCTCCAATTTTGTCATGGATCAGTTCGGACAAAATCGGAGCCCCCCCGGACCGGATCGAGTCCGATCCCGATCCCGATCCAAAAATCGGAAATTTTTGGATCGGCTGCCATGCTCTCTGTGTTATACCTTTTCTTTTCTATATGACAGACATCAAGGTTTCCCAAATGTATTAGTTCTTCCCTCAACATCCTGTTTTGTTTAGTTTTATTTTGTTTTGTTGTTTTGTTTTGTTAGGATGGCTATTTGGAATACATTTTGTTTAAACATAGCTTTTTTTTTTTTAAGAAAAAAAGTCTTCCTGATGTTTGGGGTCTTCCCTTCATTTGAAGTGATGCCTCCCATTGGCTTTTCAATCGCCATTCAGTTCTTAATTATCCAATGAAACCATCAAGGCTGCCATCTGGAAGTTCGTGCCTTTTGGTGGACCAGCTGCTGCAGGCTCATTAGTTGTGAAGATGGTTTTTATCACAATCGCTATCATTATAACCTGCTCTTTTTACTATTCCCACACCGAGTTTCCATATGGCTTCTACATATGCTTGATGCCGTCCACAGTTTGGCCGCCACCAATGTACAGAGATATGGTTCTTTGACCATTTTCTATGGTAAATAAAGCTGGCATATATGTGAGGATTCAGGTCAAATCCAAGAGGCTTTCATTGCTGTGGTGACAAGAAATATAATCCAAACACATCTACACAATTCTGCTCATCAAAACCAGAGAGGCTGCAGGATCTTTAATATGAACTATAAATATAGACTTGATTAAAGTTCTTGCTTGCTTCTTAATGAGGTACAACATGGTTAAAACAAAAAACCCAAACACCCTCCAGTGACTGTGGTGGCTGCCAGTATTCAAAGCAGCTATACATACCCACACCTCACTCACACGAGCTAAAAACAGTAAAGCACTGCTCTGCTGTGAGGCTGAGAGATGGCAATTATCTTCAACTCCTAGGCAGAAGGAGAAGTTGACAGGCAATGTGTTCTTAGAGCTACTTTTGGAAATGGTAGTCACTACAGCTAGTAGGAGACTTCATTTCATGTGATGCCCTATGAAGATGGAAATAAAAGAACCAGAGATATACATAAATATACTTCCCCACCCACGGAAAACATTCATATAGAAGAGAATATCCTCACGTCTTTTTAATAAGGAGATTATCATGGCTTTCAAATCTTTTCCAACATTTTCAGAAGCACAGTGAAGTGCCAGCGGGGTGTCAGTAGGGTGTAGTGGTCAGAGTGTTTGACTAAGACTTGGGAGATCTGGGTTCTATTCTTCTCTCCGCCATGAAGGTCACTGGGTGACTTTGGGCCAGTCACTGATTCTCAGCTTAACCTATCTCAGAGGGTTGCTTTAAGGATAAAATGGAGAGGGGGTGACCATATGTCAGGAAAAACCAGGTCATGTCAGGATTTTTGCTAACAAATCCGGGAAGGGGGGGGGATTATGAAATTGAAGAAAAGTCTGGATTTTTCCCATCCTCCCTCCCCCCATCCAAAGGGCAGCTCTTCTTTATAGTCAACGGGAATAAACACAAATGCTTACAGATCTGTCAGTTTTAAAGATAAAGTGATGAAACTTGGCACCCTGATAGCCCTTAGGTGGTGCTTTATCCTTGCCAAGTTTCAAGCAGATCTGTTCATCTGTTGATATTTAGGATTTTGTTTAAGTTTGAGGTTTTAAAATTATTATTTTTAAATAACATTGGAGCCATACCCTTCAAACTCAGCTTGTCAAACCTCCTTTTTGGGGTCTTGCACCTTGAGCAGTTTCAGCCCTTGGCATCAAGGGGATCTCAAGGTTTTAGCTAAGAAGTGTTGGTGAGCATGGCACCATTCCTGTTGCAGATTTGGTGGGCAGTTGGGCACCTGGAGCTCAGCAGAGGCGCAGCATCCACAGATCAAAATGTGGGAAAGGAGAGGTCAGTCAAAGTAGCCCACAGGGCAAAACAGAATGGGCCAGAGGCCTTTTTCTCAGAGTTCCACATCATGGGTGATGAAGAGTCATCCTTGGAAAAAAAATGCTCATGACCAACAGTGATGTGCCAGTCGAGAGAGAGGCTCTCATCTTTGCAGATGCCCTGTTGCTGCGGATGTTGGAATCTGGTATGTCATTGCTTTGCTTTGCTTTGCTTCCCCTTCACTTTGTTCACTTATGAGCTAGAATCTGTCTGCACTGCTAGCATGCAATGCAGAACATTTGAAGTGCATGTCAGAGAAAAATAAATAGATTTGCAGCTTTGGCTGTCTGGCATACCTCTTAGAGCCAGAGTTAGACTGAAGACACAACTCAGAGATGGCTGTAGCTGAGCCCTGAGAGGCTGGCGTGCCACACAGAGCCTTTTAAGAGCACCTCAGAGACCAGTGTTGGTGCAGGCAGAGGCGGCTGGCAGTGGAGGTGGTTTTTAAAGTAAGAGTCACCAGATGTGACCAAGCAATAAGCTGGCATCCTCCCCCCCCCCACCCCCCGGCCACATGGTACAAATGCTCAGTCTGGCTGGACCTTTGGGAGAGTTTGGAAGAGGGAGGGAGATTGACTGTTTGAAGCTGGAGGCTTTGGTTTGGCTGCCATGACTTAGCGAGAGGGACAACAGAGGCTGCACAGGCAACCCAGAGAACCTGTTCCAACTTAGCCCCACGGTGCTGGCATGCAACGCAAGGCATTAGAAAGAGGTCCTCAGAGTCACATGTTTGTGCAGGTAGTAGACAGGAGTTCAAAGTCTGGATGTGAAAAGTGGTGCCAATACACAAGCCTTGAGAAGCTAATGTATATAAGTGAGAAGTGTGAATGGGCGAAGTAGTGTCTGCTACCCACAACACCCACCCTAATGTTAGAGTGGAGAAACTTATGACAATCATACACAAGGTTTTTTTTAAAAAAAATTGAACTTTAAAGTAATACCGCTATAAAGCAGTAGTGTAGATCTAGCCTTCATCATACTTAAGGTAGACCCATTGAAATTATTTGGACTTATGCCAGAATTGTCAGTAGTGCTGCTGCACTACCTCCATTGTGGTCTCCCAGTACTGTGGAGATTCCAGTTGTGCCACCCACCTACACTGTTGTCTAGGTGCTGGAAGTAATCATAACCAGGTGGTTTGAATTGTTGTATCATGCCCCTGTGCCACACAAGAAGCAAACACCGAAGGCAGTGCTTTATTTGGTCAATTTTCTTGTGCTATAATACTCCCAGTAGAGATGTGACTCTTCTGGTATTGGAGGGGCAGTGGTCTGCATCACCAAGATAGGTGAGACCCCATGCAGTTTTCCTCCAAAATACTTCAGGAGGTATGATTGTCTTCCCTCTCCTGTGGGAGGAATGCTGAACCCTACAGGAATAGCTACACCTCCCTGTTAACAGACACAATCCACAATTCATGTGGGCAGATCATATAACATAGGTCCTTCTTAACCCAGTGTTTCCTCTTCCTATAGAACATTGGGGTGGAGTGGGGGTTGGCAGCCACATCATTTGCCCTCCCCAGGGCAAAAAGGGAAGTGGGTTCTACAACAATGTGGTAACATTTGAATCAAACATGGGCTGGAATGTCATGTGCTCAACAGCAGGCTGATCTTTGCTCTACCTAGGTTGCATATGAAAATGTTCTAGGAAAATTTAACTGTGCTTTTTAAAATAATAATAATAATAATAATAATAATAATAATAATAATAATAATGCTACTCTTCCACTGCTAGGAGATTCTTTTGAAAGTCTCTTTATACCCTCCCCCACCCATTAATCAAGTAGTGCAAGTTGCCATTTGAAGAGATTATGTAGAAAATGTGCTGTTGTACTGCAGAGATCGGGCAGTTTATTGCAACTGTAGGCGCTGTGCAGCTCAGGGAGGACTTAATGTGATAAAAAATGGAGAATTTTGTGAAGAGCTGTTTATGCATAACAAAATCATCCTCACACATGCATTGACAGATATTTGTGCAGTGGGAAGGAAACATGAAAGGGATTTACGTATCTGGAAAGTAGTAACACAGGATTTGGGTTTTAATTGGGAGAAACACTAGGTCCGATTTTTCAATAGAAAGGAAAGTTCTTCGCATTTTCCAGAATCACATACAAAGATCCTAATTCTCTTTGTTCCTTTGCTTAAGAAAACATCCTGTTAGTATTTCCTATTAGTCTTTTTAAAAAAAATCCTGTTATGGTGAGTTTCACTTGGTAGATCAGAGTCTTGGTGACTTTGTCAGCAAGATAATAACTTTAATTGGTCCAACTACTGGAAGCAAGCTTTCAGGTCACACAAAATGTCAGCAGTAGTCCTATAGAACAAATAGTAACACTAATATGAATAAGTAGGTAAGAAGATATTTTACTCACTGATCAAAAAAGCACCTTTCAACTTGCATGTATGAGCTTTAGAGATTTGCAGAAGTAAGGATTTGAGAATCCTGGAAATGAGTATATAATTAATGTTTAAACATCATATTTATCATTGCCATCTTTTTATACCAGGGACCTGCACCTTTAACAACACAGTAACAGGTATGAAATTTAAATAGGCTGAAGTTTCCATCATTGCAACTTCTTGCCAGGGCAAAACAACAACAACCCTTCTGCTGAATTTCTGCTAGGCAACCATTATAGGCAAACTGCTGCACATGTGCAAGACCTCTTTCTCTAAGGGTTCCGAATATTATTTTCTACTCAGGAAAAAACAGACAAACCACCAGTTATATTTTTAGCATCACCTAGGGACACGGACTGAATCCAGAGTATAAATGGAATTTGAAGATAGAATGTTCATTAAAGTTGCAGTCCTAAAACATTTGTCTGGATATACATGTTACCAACTAGAGTGATTTCTTTATTAGCCTGACTCTAGGTCACCAAAAATGTTGGAGCTTTTGAGACCTCTGAATCCTAATATCATCCTGTTTGTTTGCTCAAAACCCATATAGGGTTCGGGAACATTCCCTCCAAATATGCAAAAAACCTAAAAAGATTTGTGAGTACTCACAATAAATGATTGTAAAACTGGAGGGTAGAACCTTTCCCTTCCCATGCCTGTTCCCATCCCTCAAGGAAGCCAAAATAAAAACAAAACATGGGGTAACCAGACATGAGGAGGTGGTCCTGTTCATTACTCTAAACAAGCTAGCTTAGATAATCAGCTAGGGCCCTTCTCTTGGTTTTCTCCTTGTTGACTACCAAAGGAAGCCATTTTTGTTTTGGCATCCAGTCTATAGAAGGCCATTTCCACAAAAGCTCATCTGGCACCCACATCTGGCTCTCTTTTAGAAATTAGATGAAACCCTTTTTATTTTCTCAGACTCTTAGGTTTAAGGTATTTAACATTTTGCCAATGGTTCTTTTATCCATTTTGTGATGTGTTTTAATTGCTTTGACATTTTAGTTGTGTAAAACCAATTTTCTTGAAGGTGGTCAAAGCAGGACTACACTACTGCTTTATAATTCATGACACATTCCATATACCGTTTTCAAACTGTTTTCAAGTGTTATATCCTGATTGGTGTAAATCTGGCCATCGACACATTTTAAATCAAGAAGCAAATTCTGTTATGATATATTTCTGAGTCACCATGCTTGGGATTTGACTTAGGTGTTATTTTATTATTACTGAGACTTAAAATATTATGGCAAACTTGTGCAGCACAAAATAGTTTTTTTTTATATTTCTGTACATTGTCAAGCCAAAAATAATCTTATTTCTATTCGGTAGGTAGTGGGTTTGCAGGTGGCATGTTTAAGGCCAAAACAAAATGACCATGTGGGCTCTTGACATGATACCATTTGCAACTGTGAAAGCTGAATGTTGACCAACTGCTTCCAGAGGGAAAAACTAGGCAGAAGCTATCACTGGTTTAATACAACTTTTAAAGAAATAAAGAAAAATAAGAGAAAGAAATGATTAGGGTTTGTTAAAATTTATTCCTCTGAATGCATAAAAACACATGATCATGTTTATCTCTTTTTCTGAGAATCCTTATATTAACAGTGGACAATTTATTATTTATTTATTTACAAAATTTGTATACCGCTCCATCTCTGAAAATAGATTCCGGAGTAGCGAACATAAAAATTAAAACAGTAAAAGATACAATTCTCTCATACATAATTCTCATACATCCTTAGCTAAGCTCATTAAAAAGATGTATCAAACATAATTAAAGCGATAAATAAAGAAGAAAAATACAACCCTGACAAAATGCAACTCCTTTGAAAAGAAGTTCTATATAATGGAGGGCACAAAAAGAGGGAGGGGGTAAGTGATCTAAATTTCCACTCAAGCTAGTCAGCTCAGAGAAATTAGATGGAGTGGGTTTCTATGTGTTATTTTTAAAAAAATGCTCCTTGCATTAAATATTAAATGTTCTATGCATTCAAACTAGACTAGGCATAGGGCTAGCAAGAACATTTTCTACATTATTCATGGCTCTCATAGCAAATTTATGTATTACACAAGACACAAACCTTTCATTGTGGCAAAAGAAACTAAATAATTTTTGTACTCAGCCACAAATATATTTCTAATTTTTCTTTTTGGCTGTAGAATCTCAAGGGACGAAAGTGGTAAGATGGGGCTGGGTGTGCCCATGTATTTGTCTGAGGTAAATATAACCTTTAGTGACATCGGATGGCTTCCTCTGGCATATTTCTTTCTTACTGTCAACTTCCCCCCCCCCCTCAAAATGACCTCCTTTTTTGAAGAATTAATTATTTAAGAGATGGCAAGGAGTTCGTAGGGTTATCTACTCCCGTTACCTCCTCATTCTTCTTGACAACTTCCTCTCTCAAACTTCTCCCCAGGGTCGTTCTATACTACATATTCAGTGAGGTTACTCCCAGTTAGTTTAATACACAAGCAAGGAAGTTTGTATCTCCATACGCCCTACATTTTGAAGGATTTCCCATTGTTTGTCAAAATAGTTTGTCCTCTGCGGAGAAGCGAGACCCTTCTCTGAAAGGGGAAAAAAAAGAGGAGGTGGAGGATGTTTTTAGTCAGTGTATAATGGGATGTTGGAGGATTTGGGGGATGGAGCCTAACAAGCTTTCATCGACTCTGCCACCAGGACTCCATTTTGATTTTCACCAGTTGGCCCAACTCAGTCTGCAGTGAGTCAGATTTTCCATATTCATGCAACTGTCCCTCTTTCCGTGCTGGTGCCAGCCCCAGCCAAAAAGCAGCACTGTCCAGGCTGGAGTTGGCACTGGCAGGGAGACAGGGGAAGTTGCATGGCAGCCGTGACACAGAGGGAGGGCAGCACCATGGGACAACCCTCCATCCCTGTCACTGTTGTGACACAACCCTCCCCCTCTCCCTGCTCTCATCAGCCCCAGCTTGGCAGCAGGGAGAGAGGGAGGGTTGCATAGCCACAGTTAGTGGTTGTAGGGGATGGACATTTCATTTATTTATTTCTTTGCAAACATCCATTTCCACAAGTTACAGCCGGAATTTGTGGACATGAGTGTTTGCAATATATATATATATATATATATATATATAAGAAAAAGGTTCCCGGATTTCGGGAGCAAACCCCCAGCTTGGCTCACAAAGACCGAGGGAATCTGTTGAACCACAAAGGCTGAATTTACCCAGGACCGACATCCCTAATACCCACCCCACTCCCCGCTAGATTCTTGTCCAGCTGCCCTGGCCCAATGCAACTGGTCTAGCTATTCTCGGGATGGAGAGCACCGGCTCCATTTAAAGCATTTTTATCTCACTCCTTAGTGGCTTATATACAATCAATAACAATGAGACTGTCCCTGCACCCAGGCTTACAAGTGCATTATTTTAGAAGAGGAAGATTTCAGAAGGAAAGATCCCCTGTTTTAACTTCATCTGCCCAATGCAGGGGTATTGAACCTCTTTCAGCCCAAAGGCCAGATTCCATTTCAGAGAAACTTCAGTGGTCATAGTAGTTTGGGCCAGTGGTAAAGGAGGCAGATCCAAAACATCAAATATTGAAGCTTAAAGCTCTTACTTAGTAACTAAGCTTTCAGAGAGGTATTTCAATATTTTAGCATAGGGGAAAATGCACAAAAGCTGGGAAACCACTAAACAATTAATAGTCGGGGCAAAGGAGTTTGGGCCAGGGTGAAATGGGCCTCTGGAGAACCCCAGAGTGTCAGATTTACCCTAGGAAGACTGGATTTAGCCCCTGGACATGCAGTTCTACAAGCCTGGCCTCATGCTTTTCTAGGAATACCATGAATATCTATGGTTTTCTGCTCCCAATATAATAATAATAATAATAATAATAATATAATAATAATAATAATAATAATAATAATTTTTTCTTACCTGCCTCTCCCTCTGGACTGAGGCGAGGAACAACAATAAATATAAATACAAAGGCCATAAAATAGATAAAATATTAAATACAAATAAAACTAATACATTATTAAAACATCTTAAATTCAACTATATGAAAACATCTTAAAATTCAACTATATGAAAACAACATAACCAGTTGTGGATAAGTTTCCTGAAACAAGTTGGTTTTAGGATATTATCATCAAGCTTTGAAGAGAGTAGGCTGGAATCCTGACTGAGTGCCCCAACACAAAGCAATGATTCTGAAATAGATTATTCTGATTATATATATATATATATATATATATATATATATATCTTTTGAATAGGAACTATCTTGCCCAAGAAGTAAGGTAGTTGCAGGTAATACACATGCAATATGCAACAGTGATTATGATCTGCCTGATGAAAATCATATATGTTTGTTTTCTTTATCATAGTTATCATCATCATCAGCTTGTGTGTGTGTGTGTGTGAGAGTGAGTGAGTGAGTGAGTGAGTGTGTGCTGCTTTCCATGGTAGAACTATGCACAAAGCAAGTTACAGCAACATGGGGGTGGGAACCCTACATAAAATAGAGTAGCATTTTCAGACAACTAGAAATTAAAAGTCACAACAAAATTGAAATAATCATCGCGATAAGATAAACTTGTCAGAATACATATGTACTGGGATTAAACAATAATTCATACTAAGGCAAAAGAGAAACACAAAAGAAAAATCTAAATAGGAACTAAAATGATATATTTTATCTAAAGCTAAAGGTTTTCTCAGCCACAAAACCTAAACAAGAGCCCACTCTGATTTTCTCTGGACGCTTACAGCAGCAATTGCTGATTGAGTCAGGGCCCTCCCCTCCCAGGCTAGGTGGAAGTGAACCAGGTATAGGAACAGGGACCAGGTCTTGCGTGAGTCACCCTAGTTGGTCTCTAGGTACCTTCAGCAGCAGTAACTTTATTTTAATTTTTTTTATTTATCTATTTCATTTCTAACCCGCCTCTCCATCCAGATCGAGGCAGGGAACAACAATAAATATAAATATAAAAACAATAAAATAGATAAACCATTAAAACAGATACAAACAAATACACTATTAAAAACATCTTAAAATTGAACTGGGTAGGCCTGCCGGAAGAGAGCAGTCTTCACGGCTCTCTTAAATTCCAGAAGACTGCTAATTTGTCGAATCTCCTCCGGCAGGCCATTCCACAGTCTGGGAGCGGCAGAAGAGAAGGTACTCTGGGTAACGCTGGAGCCAGAGAAGCAGGGACCAGGCTTACAAGACTCACACAGTTTAGATAGATGGGCCCTAGGCACCTATTCTTGTTGATAGGTATCCAAAACAGGTAAGGCCAACATAATTTTTTTGAAACATGCAGGAAAGTTAAAATATCAATATAAATAAAAGTCCTGGTTTGCTATTTATCACCAGTATTTTATACTAATCCAGTGGTGACTCATTTTTTTTAATCTCATGTGAAAATCCACTGCATCCAACATGTTAAACTCCTGTCTTCTCAGTGTACCTGAAGTCCAGATTTCAGAAATCAATGATGTATTGTACAATCGTGACTTCAAAAAAACACCTGCAGAGCAAGAGGGAAATCTTTAAGAAATAATATATAGACAAGCACTTTACAACTAACTGCTTTAACTCATATTTGCCATGAAAAGGTGGTAATACTGTTTGGGCTAGACTCATTGTAAAATAGCTTAGAATGCAGTTTAAATTCATCTGTCATTAGTGCGGGAATCAAAGTAGGAGAAACAGACAATGGTACGAAAAATATGTGGCTTTCTCAGTGGAATGAAAGAGCCTTACATGCAGCTGAATGCTAAGCAAAGGGTATGATCCAATTCCCTGCTGCATTGAATTCTCTTCATATTGTGGATTTTTGGATTCCATTGATGGAACCCTGATCTAGGGGTAGATCTACACCAAGCAGAATATAGCACTATGAAAGTGGTATGAAAGCGGTATATAAGAGGCAGGAGCCACACCAAGCAAGATATAGCACTATGAAACCAGTATGTGTCCATGGGCACCAACAGTTGTAAGTGTACTTCAATACCACTATAAAGCAGTAGTGTGGCTCCTGCCTCTTATATTCCACTTTCATAGCGCTTTCAGAGTGTTATATCCTGCTTGGTGTGCATTTGGCCTAGGTCAGGCAGAAGGCCACCCTCAAGATGCACCAGAACAGAGGGACACTGACACCTGATTGAACAACAATGCCACCATTGTCTGGGCGCTACAGCCAAACCCCACTCTAATCAAGAGGGAGAACAAGATGGCTAGGGATTGCGGCTCTGTTGAGCCAGTGACGGAGATATTTCCTATCCTAACAGAAAGTGTGCTGGGAGTTTGATTAGGGTCTAGCTTTCTTCTCACGCCAACCAAGAAGGATTGGCCCATGAGCATTTCTATAGCTGAGAGAGACAGAGAGAGAGAAGAGGGATCAGTGAGCTAGAATGACGACAATAATGGATCTCCTCCTCTCTCACGTACAAGACTGAGGTCAGAAGCAGCAGTAGCACAAGGCATGTGCAGTAGGGGTGTGCACGCCAAAAAATATAATCATTTATCGTTATCGTCATTTTGGAACAAAAAAAAATTGTCTTCATTCATATCGTAGGTGAACCGTATCATCTTCATGATAATTATCGTGAAAAACCGATATTTTTACAGTCCTATTTTTAAAGAAAAAATGCCTATAACTTATGTATTTTCAAAGTTAGAGGCCTGAAACTTGGTCACAGTGCTTATGGGGTATGCCTAAGTATATGTATGAAATTTGAGATTGATCCCTCCAATACTCGATTTTATATGATTTTTTTAAAGATCGTTTCCATTCCGACAGGTCTGAATGAATGCACATAGCGAGTTCTCATTCTGATCTGTCAGAACTGAAATTATCTTTAATAAATTCATATAAAATCGAGGGTTGGAGGGATCGATCTCAAATTTGGCACATATGTGTAGCACATATTTTTTAAATTTTTTTTAAATCAACCAGATCCATCAAGTCTTTTCAGAGCCCTTCCTTCCCTGTGTCATAAGAGCAGTAAAGAAATGGCAAATTAAAGGTGCTTTCAGAAAACAACATTTGTGCAATTTGCACCTTGACATAAATAGTCTAATGAGGCAAATTTTACAAGCAGGTCTCCTAGGATGCTGAAAGAGCGCACCATAACCTTCAAAGCCAAGTTATAACAATGTATGTGATTTTTACAATATATTTATAATGTTGTTAGGCACGATGTGGCATGATTTTAGTTTGTCATAAAATTAAGCATTACACCAAACTGGTTCTTGTCACCTTTATGGGAATGCTGTCACTGGAATCACCCAGGATCCATCCGTTGTAGACTTTTATAAGAGAGCCAGTTAGTAAATTATCCGAACCACCAGTTTGCTGTGGTGGATCTCAACTCTGGAATTTCCATGAGAAGTTCACAACCGTTCATCACCTATTCCAGTCATCCTGCTTCCTATCCATCCCATTTAAATTTAGTAAGGCTAACATTTTAAAATTCTCCCTTTAAAGAGTTATTATCCCAGTCAGATTTTTTTTAAAAAATAAGTAAAATGTTATTTTGTAATTTGTGATGTAAATAATTTATGGGAGTTGCCATTTTCTTCAAGATGAAAGAGTCCCCAAAGCAATTTTATCTGACCCCCCCTGATAACTGAATTTTAGCCAAACTATGATAATAGTTTGCTCGTGATTTCACTTGTAAGAAAAAGAAGTTTGGGTTGGAACTAATGCCGCCCTTCCACTCACAGAAGAAATATTGATCAAGTGGATAACTCAGCTTTCCCCAACCTTGTGTGGGCCAGATGTTTAGGACTACAACTCTCAGAATTTCTGTCCATTGGCAAAGGTGGCTGGGGTTAATGGGAGTCGAAGTCCAAAATATCTGGAGGGCACCATGTTGGGGAATGCTGTGCTAACTGAAGGGGGTGATTTGGGTCTATTCCATCTTCACTCTGCAGACTGGAGTCCCCTGAAAATCTGTCCTGGGAAGGGGGAGTTGGAGGAATTTGTGCAAATCCGTCCAAAAAGTTTTTTTAAAAAAGTCTGCAAGACTGCAGAATCTGCACAGCTCAGAAAAAGCAGGTCCACTGTTGAATTCACAGAACAGATTAATAGAAATGTAAACTCATTTTAAATCTGTTGCAGATTTCTCCAGCCTCCCTATGCTGTAAGACATAGAATAATTTGTGGTTCAGAATACTGTGACTAGAGGTATTAATTTATATTGATGTCAACAAAGACATGTCTTCTTCTTCTTATTTTTTAAACTAGCTATCAATTTCCCCCCGGACATAATTCAGTGTGTGTGTGTTTGTGTGTGTGTGTGTGTTTAATCTATGAGGCTTTACATGAGTTGGGATGAGGGCATCTGAAGGACTTCCTTCTCCTAAATGAACCTTCCTGATCTTCATCAAAGACCCTGCTCTGGGTTCTCATGCTGTCTGGGGAGGGAGGGATGGCAATGAGTGACTGGGATTCTGCTAGTGCCCCAATTCAAACACATCCTTCCCTAGGGTGCCTCAATTGTTAGGGATGTGCACTGGATCGGACCCGATCCACGATCCGGGAGCCACCGGGCCGGGAAGGTAAGGAGGGGGTGCGTGGAGGGGAGGAGGGGGCGCGCGGAGGGGGGAGGGGGGAGGGGGGCCCTTACCTGCCCGGCCCGGCGGCTCCCGTCCGGCGCCGGCGCCTACTACTCCCAGCAGGCTCCGCGGCCTGCTCTAGGGTGGCGCGCCGGGTGATGTCATCACCCGGCGCGCTACTCTAGAGCAGGCCGCGGAGCCTGCTGGTAGTAGTAGGCGCCGGCGCCGGCCGGGAGCCACCGGGCCGGGAAGGTAAGGAGGGGGTGCGTGGAGGGGAGGAGGGGGCGCGCGGAGGGGGGAGGGGGGAGGGGGGCCCTTACCTGCCCGGCCCGGCGGCTCCCGTCCGGTGCCGGCGCCTACTACTCCCAGCAGGCTCCGCGGCCTGCTCTAGGGTGGCGCGCCGGGTGATGTCATCACCCGGCGCGCTACTCTAGAGCAGGCCGCGGAGCCTGCTGGTAGTAGTAGGCGCCGGCGCCGGCCGGGAGCCACCGGGCCGGGAAGGTAAGGAGGGGGTGCGTGGAGGGGAGGAGGGGGCGCGCGGAGGGGGGAGGGGGGAGGGGGGCCCTTACCTGCCCGGCCCGGCGGCTCCCGTCCGGCGCCGGCGCCTACTACTCCCAGCAGGCTCCGCGGCCTGCTCTAGGGTGGCGCGCCGGGTGATGTCATCACCCGGCGCGCTACTCTAGAGCAGGCCGCGGAGCCTGCTGGAAGTAGTAGGCGCCGGCGCCGGACGGGAGCCGCCGGGCCGGGAAGGTAAGGAGGGGGTGCGTGGAGGGGAGGAGGGGGCGCGCGGAGGGGGGAGGGGGGAGGGGGGCCCTTACCTTCCCGGCCCGGCGGCTCCCGTCCGGCGCCGGCGCCTACTACTCCCAGCAGGCTCCGCGGCCTGCTCTAGGGTGGCGCGCCGGGTGATGTCATCACCCGGCGCGCTACTCTAGAGCAGGCCGCGGAGCCTGCTGGAAGTAGTAGGCGCCGGCGCCGGACGGGAGCCGCCGGGCCGGGAAGGTAAGGAGGGGGTGCGTGGAGGGGAGGAGGGGGCGCGCGGAGGGGGGAGGGGGGCCCTTACCTGCCCGGCCCGGCGGCTCCCGTCCGGCGCCGGCGCCTACTACTACCAGCAGGCTCCGCGGCCTGCTCCAGGGTGGCGCGCCGGGTGATGTCATCACCCGGCGCGCTACTCGAGAGTAGGCCGCGGAGCCCGCTGGTAGTAGCCGCCGGCGCTGGACGGGCCGAGAAGGTAAGCAGTGGCGGGGAAGGGGGCTTACCCCCCCCGGAGCCGTCCGCTTCTATCCGCTGGCGCCCGCGGGCGCTAGCGGATGGAAGCGGGCGGCCCCAGGGGGGGTAGGGAGCGCGGGGGAGGGGGTTTACCTGCCGGGGCCGTCCACAGCGGACGGCCCCGGGGGGGGGAGGGAGTTAGGCCCCCCCTTACCCACCCGCCGCCATTTTTTCCTCATAGACTTGCATTGCAATGCAAGTCTATGGGGAAAAAAATGGCGGCCGATCCAAAAATGTACGATTTTTGGGTCGGGATCGGATTCGATCCGGTCCGGGGGGCCTCCGATTTTGTCCGAACCGGTCCGGGACAAAATTGGAGGTCCCGATCCGGGTCCCGATCCGATCCGGGGGGTCCGTGCACACCCCTATCAATTGTAAAGCAACCTTCCCAGGGACACTTAACTGGAGCCTATTCTTCAAAGTTGACGATACCAGCTAAAAACAACAACCTTGGTCTCCCCAGATCTTTAACTTGCTCACTCCTCTGTGACTGTGAAGTGCGAAACTACACATTACATTAAGCACACTTTATACAAATATGTAAGCTGGCCACTTTGGTTTTGAAGAAAAAGCAGCTCCAAGGAACTCCAAATAAGAACATGTGTTAAAATTATTCATTCATTCATTTCTAAGATTTTAATAGTTGCCCCGTAGCTGATAGCTCTCAAAGAGGCATACAATAAAAACTAAGGTTATGCATGGACCCCCAAAATCAGATCGGAATCGGAGCTGGAACTGGTGCCTTGGATCAGATTGGATCGGATCGGAGGCTTACCGGTTCAGTTTAGAGACAATTCCGATCCAAAAAATGGACGTCCGATTTTCGGATCAGATGCCATTTAGGTGTTTTTGCCATAGGCTTACATTTGGGGAAAGAAAGCTTTCCCCCAATGCAAGCATATGGTGAAAACATGGGGGCGGGTGAGTGGGGACATAACTCCCCCTCCCTCCCTCCCTGTCCCTCCCCCCACTTGTGCTCCTCACCTGCCAGGGCGCCCGCTTTTGTCTGCTGCCGTTCGCTGTTCCAATCTACTGAGAAACAGGCTTCGCGGCCTAGTTCTCAGTAGCTCGCCAGGTGATGACATCATCACCTGATGCGCTACTGAGGCAGGCCACAAAGCCTGTTTCTCAGTAGAAGGGACCAGCAGACGGAAGCGGGCACCCTGGCAAGTAAGTGGGGCCCTCCCCTTCCCCCCCCATTCATGCTCCTTACCTGTCGGCATCCTGCGCTGCCGTCCGCTGCTTCCGTACTACTGATAAGCAGGCTTTGCAGCCTGTTTATCAGTAGTATGGTAGCAGCGGATGGCAGCGCGGGATGCCGGCGGGTAACGTGGGACCTCCCCCTCCCTCCCCCTCTTCCCCCTCATGCTCCTTACCTGCTGCCTCCTCACTGCTATCCACTGCCGCCCGCTGCTTCCGTAGTACTGAGAAACAGTCCTTGAGGCCTGTTCCACAGTAGAGCAAGGGCGCACTGAGTGATAACGTTACCCGGCACACCATCACTCTATTGTGGAACAGGCCGCAAGGCCTGTTTCTCAGTAGTACGGAAGCAGTGGGCAGCTGTGGATGGCAGTGAGGAGGCAGCAGGTAAGGAGTGTGAGTGGGGAGGAGGTCTGAGATACAAGGTCCGATCCTCTGATCTTTTCCAATCCGTATCGGGTCCTTTCGGATCGAATCGGATGAGATTGAACGATCCAGCTGCAGGGGATTGGAATTGGATAATTTTATCCGATTTCAGCCAGATCGGGTCCAGATCGTGATTTTATTATCTCTAATAAAAACACATATTAAATCCATAATCCACATAAAAATAGCAATCAATCAGTTAAAAGCCGCAAGCAGCTAAAAGCAGCAAAGGCTAAAAACAGGCATCACAACAATGACTACAAATATCAAAAATAAAGCTACATAGGTTGGCCATGTGTCCTCTTATAGAGGGCAGTTCTCTGAAGGACTGCCAGAGGACCGTCCTCTATTGGGAGGTGTCTTCTAGTTGAAGGACAAGATTGAAACTATACAACTGTTGTCCAACATACCTGAACAGCATTTTGAACAAGCCATGTAGTCACAGTCTTACACACATGGTGAGATGCAGTGTATTTCTATTTAAATTATCATAAGTATTTCTAAATTCAAGTCTTTGGGCATAGAATAGCATATAAGTTTTAATGCAAATCTGTGTCCTCCTTTGTCCTCTTTTTCTTTAAAATAAAAGTGGGCAATTTAATCATTTGGAGGTTTTTATTTGGTTTTTAAAAGATAAAGTAGTTAATCATACCTGAAGAAACAAGGCCAAATTCTACCAGGCTCTTCAACATTTTGGAGGAAATTTGCAGCAGGTGAGAAGAATTTCCTCTGAACTAACCCTAATCAGTTTACATATCTAGGCAGGATCTATACTACTGCTTTATAATTAGGTATGTGTATCATATCGTTAAAATGTATGATAATGATACAATATGCTTTTTATCGTGCATGCATTTAACGATAACGATACAATAGAAAAACTTCTGATAAATATCCGATCCGATAATTTTCAGCCCGGTTATATCGGATTATCAGAATGCCATATAAATAAACCTATAACTTCTGTATTTTCAAAGTTAGAGGCTTGAAACTTGGTCACAGTGCTTATGGAGTATGCCTAAGTATGTGTATGAAATTTGAGATCGATCCCTCCAACCCTCGATTTTATATGAGTTTATTAACGATCGTTTAAGTTCTGACAGGTCAGACTGACAGCTCACCACGTGCGTTCATGCAGACCTGTCAAAAAGTTGCAGGATTTTTTTAAAAAATCATATAAAAAGAGGGTTGAAGGGATTGATCTGAAATTTCATACACATGTCTAGCACATGTTGCTACACATATGTGCCAAATTTCAGATCAATCCCTCCAACCCTCAATTTTATATGATTTTTTAAAAGATCGTGCAACTTTTGACCTGTCAGAACTTAAACGTTCTTTAATAAATTCATATAAAATCGAGGCTTGGAGGGATCGTTTTCAAATTTCATACACATACTTAGGCATACCCCATAAGCCTGTAACTTTGAAAATACAGAAGTTATAGCATTTTTTCTAAAAAAAAATAATACAGCTTTAAAGGGCACAATGGGGCTGCAAATTAAATATCGGAATTCCGATAATTATCGTGAAGATGATACAATTACCCTACGATATTATCGGAGATGATAATTTTTTTGGTCCGAAACTCCAACAACAATAAAATACGATATTTCCGGGCATGCACATCCCTATTTATAATGGAATTGAAGTGCATTAACATCAGTTGGGACCCATGACATATTTCATATACTGTTTCAAACTGTTTTCATAGTGTTATATCCTGGTTGGTGTAGATCTGGCCCTAGTGGCAAGTAGACCTAAATGATTTTTTAAAAACAACGACAACAGCAAAGCTATCAAATGTGTTTTATATGTTCCCTTCCATCCACCCACCTTCTTCTGCTATTTTATTCTCTACATTAACATTAAATTTAGTTCAGTGGCTTTTTCTTTTCTTTTTTATTGACAGCCCTCCTGGACCACTTTAAATCAAAACTAGAAAGATAAGAGAGAATTATAATTGCATCTGATTGACTCAGAGTTCAGTTCCATGAGTTTATTAATTCTACTCATTTTCTCCCTCCCCCACTTTTTAAAGTATCCCATTGTCAAATGGGAATCATGATAAGGCTAAGATGTCATTTGCTAAAAAGGTTAATACGAACCATTGTGCCAATTTATATGTATCAGCTGTTTATTTAGATATTGGAGAATTTGATCACATAAGCTTTCTAGTTGTGTGAGCAAGCCTTCATGTAAACAATTGCTTCTTGGACTGAATAAGCAACACCCTGTAGACCTACAACAAGGGTCGGCAACATATGGCCACCTAATGTGGACCCAGCCACTCCTCATTGCCCCCTATGCACTTTTTTTAACCAGTCATGAGCTTAACACAGGTTTACACAGTCTATGATAGGGTAATTGATGTCACCCATGACTACAACAGATTTTCTATTTCAAGATCACACTGAGCATTAAAGTCCGAGAGATGACCTGTTATCTGCTCATTGATTAGATGATCTTGGGCATATTTTTAATTCACTACATTTTTCCTCAGCAGCCAAGTCACCTAGCCCACTCCCTCACCTGCTGAGAGCACACCTAGAGACCTGAAGGCAGGGCCATGCAGAGCTGGTCATATGCCCAGGCCAGATGGGAAGTGTGTGCCCCCCCCATTTCAAACTGCTCATTAAGTATTTTTAAATCAGAGGCACTGATTCAATGCTAAATACATATATGAACTAGAACGATTTATAAAAAAAGGTAATGGGAAGCACTTTTATTCAGGATGTAAGACATCACTTCTTCACGTTCGGAATTCACTACGGACAGCTTTTGCGCTGTTTCCGCAAGGCGGGCTTCTCGCTGCTTGATGGGCCACTTACGCTATGGAAGCAGTAGCGTAAGCTGGGGGAACCTCCTCATTGGAGTGCCCCCTCAAAATTGTGGGCCCCGGGCCAACTGGCCCCCTGCCCCCCCTCCCGCACGGCTCTGCCTACAGGCCACAGCATATGATGGAGAAGCAGATAACAAAATTGTGGCGAGAACAGCCAGGAGGAACTGTGGTAGTAATCATGGCCACACCTCTTATTTTAATGGGAGATATAGGCCATGCTTACCCAAAGTGTCTTGCCAGGGCTGAAACATGCTTTGTAGATTACATGACATGTGTTTGACCTGGAAGATCACAAGTTGGGCTTGCTTCAGTTAACTAAACAGCACAGTTTGCTCATTCATTCATTTGTTTGTTCACTATCCTACTCTATCCCATGCGCTCAAAACAGCTTGCAGTAGTTTTTCCAAATGTTAATAGTTGTCTTTAATGCAGTACTAAGGCCAGGCCTACACAAAGCAGTATATAGCGGTATGAAAGTGGCATATAAAAGGCAGGAGCCACACCAAGCAGGATATAGTGGTATAACAATGGTACCGTATATGGTATGTATTGATGGGCCCCAACAGTTGTCAGTGCACTTCAATGCCACTATAAAGCAGTAGTGTGGCTCCTACCTGTGATATACTGCTTTCATACCACTATATCCTGCTTGGTGTAGATCTGGCCTAAGAGAACAATCCACATCCCTACTCAGTTGTGTGTGAATCTGCAAAACTCGAGCTTTCCAAAGTTCTCCGAATTCCATTTCGAAGCTCATTCTGAGTCCAGTCTGTATCAGATTGTGAGCTTTCTTTTATTCTTTTGCAAATTTCCTCATATATTTTCCTAATGCATGACTCAATTTTGTGCATTTTTGAAATGTATGCAATCCACTCCCATGAGTAAAATGTATTTGTACATATTTTTAAATTGTATGCAGTTTTGTAATATACACATGTTGTTGAACGGATATTTTTCTTTTTTTGTACTGCGAGTCACATCCCAAGCTTGGAAAGGTGTGGCCATTGACTACAGTACAGATTGCATCAGAGTCTGTGTTCCATTTGGATGGTGTGAACTGGATAAAATCCTGATCCAAAAATGACCTGAAACAAATGTCTTATACATCCCTACAGCTGAGGGGCTACAGGGTGCAGCAGATCTCTCTCTCTCTCTCTCTCTCTCTCTCTCTCTCTCTCTCTCTCTCTCTCGGCCCAGAGACTGAGCTCTGACCTCAGAGGAGGAGATCTGAATATGGATCCTGCCCCCAGTCCCTTCCAGTCACCATGGAAAAGTCCACAGTGGCTCCCTTCGCCAAGGTTGTGACTTCAGAATGGGAGAAAATGGAAGTGCTGGAGGAGGTTCAATGGGCAGGGCGGGCAGAGGTCATGGATCTGCTGGATCCACCAGCCACTCAGCCCTCATCTTCACCCCACCCTAGGAGAGGACACTTAGATTAGGGATGTCCATCACCAGGAAATCCAGCTCTTTTTGGGCGCGCTGATTTCTGTGCCAGTCCTGACTCAGCTTCCATTTTGGGTTGCTTCCCAAAATTTGGGAACTTTGGGAGGGTTGTTTTAAATTTTGTGCAAATAGCAATTTTCACAAATTTTGTCTGTAACTTGTGCAAAATGCAGGCACAATTTTCTACTGATGTAAACAACAAGAGCAACAAACAAAATCCGTGAACTGGCCTGACTTGATGCAGATTGAGTTGGGCCAGTTTACTGGACATTGAGCCAAAATCCATGAGGGTGAGTCGATAAAAGCTTAGTAAGCTCCACCCGCCAGGATGGATTCCTCTGACATCCCTCAGTTAAATGGGCTCAGAGGCCTGTCTAATGTAAATCACATTATCAATGAATGAAAAGGCAAAAATAGCCTTTGTCCCGCCTCCTTCCTGCTGGCAAGAGCCTGGCAGAGCTTATGATGAATGGAGGACTCCAACATTGGAGCTCTCCATCATTTCAGCTAGAGGCCCACAGCACTGCACTCTAAGGAGCTGAAAGGTAAGGAGAAATGTTTTGTAGAGTCATCTTGCTATTTTCCATAACGAATGTCCTTGATCAAGAAACATTCATTGCAGATCTGCAGAAACAATATTCTTACGTTTATAACATGGCCCGGCAACCAGTTGCTAAGCAGGTAACCATTATCATTTCAATGGACTCAATACTCAAAAGCTATCTTTATGTCTTAAAAGGTATTTCCTAGTAATGTATGGATTTTGTTCAGTCTCTCCTGTTTGGTTTTTGCTGATCATCAGGTGACTTCCTGTCATCAGCTCATTGACAAAAACAGGTTGTTTTAAAAAAAACAAAACACAAACCAATAACAACAAAGAAACGAGAATTCCCTTCTACTTCTGCTGATTTGCTTTAGGACTAAGGTGGATTCTGCAGATTTGAGGACTGGTTTTTCACTTTTCAGGGGATTTGTGCCAATTTGCACTTGTGCCAATATACATTAGTTAATGTGAATTAATGGCGAATTAGTGGTAAATCCTGCCCCAGAGTGAGAAACTAGTCTGCAAGTCCATGGAATCCACATGTCTCGGAAAAGGCCAGTCCACTGCGGAATCTGCAGGTGAATTCAGAGAAATCTGGGACTTTAAAATGCCACATACTTTAAATGTCTGGCTACATTTTATTTTAGCTTTAAGAAATCTCTGTTGCAGCTGAGGCAGGGATGTGTGGAAAGCAAGTTGTGGGTTTGCCCTTCTCATAGTCTGAAGATACTTTCATAAGTACCATGGGTCTATTTTTACTTGTAAAGAAAGAATCCTATACAGGCTTATCTTTCTTTTATAACAAGGGTCTATCTAACTGGTGTAACAGCTGTTGCATGACCATCTTTCATTTGCTTGATTGCTTGCTAATAGGGGGTGAATAGTTGAAATCTCCTCAATGAGAGCTAATGACTGTGGATGTTTCATTAATAGGCAATCTACCTGCAGGGTGGGGTTTCTCATTGTCAGTGTGTGTGAGTGTGTATGTGTGTGTGTCGGTGAGAGAGAGAGAGAGAGAGAGAGAAAGAGAGAGAGAGGGTTTGCAGATAATAGGAAATAACTTCCTCAACTATAGAATTCACTACAATGAGATGTGATGATGGCCACTAATTTGGATGGCTTTAAAGGCAGTTGGATAAATTCCTGGAGGAGAAGGCTATCAGAGGGTCCTAGTCAAGATGGCTACATGCTATCTCCAGTATCAGAGGCAGTAGCTGTGGAATATGGGCAGGGTGCTGCTGTTGCACTCATGTCCTGCAGTTGGTTTCCCATGGACAGCTGGTACAGGGATGTTGGAGAAATCCAAAACAGAACCAAATGAGTGCAATTCTTTATGAATCTGACCCACGGATTCAACAGTAGATTGTTCCCCCCCCCCCCCCCCGTTGGGTAGAGTCTGCAGACTTGGGAACCATTTTCCTAAACTTCAGGAATTTTGTGCGAATTTCTTCATCAAAAATATGCAGAAATAAAAATAACTGCCCCATGTGTATTTTTCCCATAGGCTAAAGTATGAATATGTGCATTTGGGGGAAATTTGTGCCGGCATAAATTTGCACAAATTCAGAAACTGAAAAATAATCTGATTTCGTCAATGAAAGGCACCTGACAATCCCCAAAACAGTGATGGAATGGATTTTGTGCATTCTGTATATGCTTAAAGCTGGTTGGCTACTGTATAAACAGAATGCTGGACTTGATGGACCCTTGGTCTGATCCAGCATGGCTCTTCTTATGTTCTCATATTCAGTTTGGTTGCAGCTAGTTAAGGCGAGAACAGGTTAAGGGGTGGACTAAAGAGGGGAGGGTACTGCAAATGGATATAGCTTACTATGAAGGGGCAGGATTTGATGCCAATTTGTCAGCTAATAATATCCAGCCTGGTTTATCTCTGCTTTCCCCAAACTCAACATGTATCTTTGTAAATAAATAGATATCACAAGAACAATACTCTTACCTCCTCCCCTCACAAAAGACATTCCAACCGACTCTCCTGGCATGGGAAAGGAAGAGAAAGTAAACTGTGTCACCATCACCATTGCTGCAAAAAGATTTGAAAAAAAAAATTATATATGCCTTCCCTCATTCCGTCTCCCATTTCTTCTTTGTCATGTCTTAACTTTAGATCAAGGGCCATCATACTACATATCTTTGTAGGCCACTCTGTGAAGCCTCTCTGGCTAAATGGCATAGTATAAATGTTGTAAATAAATAAATAAGAACATCCAGAAATCTCCAGCACTTTCTTGTCCATAGGATCTATAAACTTCATGCCATGCAAAGAAGTAGGGAGTATGCCAAAGTTATTTAGCATTTTACCTCAGAGAATAGTCTTCCCCTTCTGTTGGGCAACTCCTCTAGCTTTTCTTAGAATATTCATTTTTTTCCCTAAAGCAATAGCAATAATAACAATAATAGCAAAATTAAATATAAGGACTTATAGTGCCCAGTAGGGGAAGGACAACAATATATTCTTCTGATTTAGAAGGTTTGCCAGCACTCAGTGTTTGGGACTACTGTCATTAAAGTTGCTATCAAAATATTGAATTGTTCTTTGAAATGCAAGAAAATCCAAAAGGGATGTGGAAATCAAATCTGTTTATTTCCCCCCATTTCAACATTTGAGTTGTGTGTGTGAACTTTCACGTTTAGAGCTCATAGTTCTCCACAGCACGCTATTCAAAATCTGCTCCTGAAAACCCAAAGTGGATGTAAGCAGCTGTGAAGTGTTTGCTGAGAAATAACCTGCATTGCATTGGATAGTAGGGATGTGTATCGTATCGTTAAAATATACGATAACGATACGATAGGGTCATTATCTTGCATGTGTTTAACGATGACAATGCGATAGAAAAACCTACGATAATCATCGGAGACGATAATTTACGTTCAATTTTATCGTTTTATCGGACTGCCGTATAAATATACCTATAACTTCTGTATTTTAAAAGTTAGAGGCTTGAAACTTGGTCACAGTGCTTATGGGTATCCCAAATATGTGTATGAAATTTAAGATTGATCCCTCCAACCCTCGCTTTTATATGATTTTTTTAAAAAGATCATTCCCGTTCTGACAGGTCTGAATGAACGCATGTGGTGAGCTGTCATTCTGACCTGTCAGAACGGAAATGATATTTAATAAATTCATATAAAATCGAGGGTTGGAGGGATCGATCTCAAATTTCATACACATGTCTAGCACATGTTGCTACACATATGTGCCAAATTTGAGATCGATCCCTCCAACCCTCAATTTTATATGAATTTATTAAAGATAATTTCCATTCTGACAGGTCAGAATGACAGCTCGCCACGTGCATTCATTCAGACCTGTCAGAATGGAAACCATCTTTTAAAAATTCATATAAAATCGAGGGTTGGAGGGATCGATCTCAAATTTCATACACATACTTAGGCGTACCCCATAAGCATTGTGACCAAGTTTCAAGCCTGTAACTTTGAAAATACAGAAGTTATAGGCATTTTTCTTTAAAAATAGGGCTGCAAAAAATATCGTTTTTTCACATAATTATCGTGAAGACGATACGGTTCATGTATGATATGAATGAAGACGATATTTTTTTTGGTCCGAACTGACGATAACGATAAATGATATTTTTTAGCGTGCACACCCCTATTGGATAGTAGTGACATCCACTGTTTAAGTTCCCCTTCAAGTCCAGTTGATGGATTACATAGCAGAGAACTATACTCCCTCTTCAGCAGACACAATGCTGCAAAAGAGAATGCCACAGTTCTTTTCTGACTGTGCTGTGCCTTGCGCTCAGGAATGGACAAACACACCTTTACCCACCTCACACACTGTTCAGTGCTCCCACCTGCTGCCTGACACTGCTCACTGCATGTGGTGAGCTTCCGGATGATCTTCTATTGCAGCTGACACCGTTTTGTGCAAAATAGTAGCTCGGCCTTTTACGTAAATCACCATCTTGTGCAAATGATGGCCCTAAATAGGGTCATTTACACAAAATTACAGGCATAAAGTGGTCTAATTAAAAGTAGCTTCTGGGCTTCTTCATCATTTTAAACCTAATGAGCCTAGATGCCTGCATATAGACCTTCTATCTTGAGCAATTGTATGCAGCAGTGAAGTCATGTACAACATGTAATTAGAACTCTCCCAATCAACCTTCTAAAGAGCACTGGATTGATACAATTATGTACAAACCTATTCAGCAAGAACAGCAAGCAAGGGATCCACATTTTAAAGAAGGTGCTATGGCATCATCATTTCTGTTTATCTCCTATAAAGAAGCCCTTCAAGCTTTGTATCCTATCCCAGTCAAATGCAGATGCTGCATTTTTTTCCCTGACTATGATTTTGCTACATAAATTTCACAGCCAAAGTCTCATCATAGTTTTTGAGCTGAATTTCTCCTTAGGCTGATTTACTTCAACTGTAGTACAAGCTTACCCATGATATACCAAGTGAGTTTCCTTTCCCCATTAATTTGTGGTCTTGCATTGTGATTTCTGTTCTTCCTTCCTTTTTGTTGCCTGTATTTTTAAAGTTTATTTCAAAATAAAATCCCATGTTAAAGAAACATTCAAGACAGGATGATCCTCCAAATTGTGGCCTGGCAAACTTACTACCAAATTATAAATAATCAGTACACATAAAACTTAAGGCCTGAGACATCATTTTAGATTTCAGTAGATACTGTCAGGAAGAAGCCCGGACTCCCTGGTGTGAATTCCAAATCGGCTAAAGTAGAAAACAACCAGCTGGGACAGGTAGCAGTGGAGGAAATTCTCCAAGACTTCCAGGAGTCAGGGAGGAATCTTCCCAGGAGCTTGTCAAACAGGAGGCCCAGGTCAGAGATCATCTCCCCGCTCCCCCTGCGGAAGCTCAGTCTTTTTCAGAGGGGGAAAGAGCATCAGAATTGACAGATCCCAGAGTCCACCGCATGTTCAAGTGGGTGGAGTTAACAGGAGGTGGGTGGCGGTCTGCCAGACTAACAAAATGGCAGAAATTATGACATGAGGACCCTCCCTGAAGGAGAAGTCTGGTAAAAGCCTGTCAGGAATAGCAAGAAAACATCAATTTAGTTGATAGGCAACTGCCTTGCTTTGTTAGGCTAATTAAGCCTAGTGGATAGCTCATAGCATTCACACTCTCTTCAAGTGTGAAGAGGTTCTATTTACCAAATAAAGGCTTTGTGGATTGCACAGTGACTCACTTGTTGGTGGGAGGGCTTAAACTCATGACAGGTATGGGGTATGGTTTAAATGCCCACTCATGGATAAATTCAAGATTAATTTGCAAAAAAGGAACAAACAAATAAACAAGCAAACAAAAGCAATGTTCAGCATGGATGGCTCCTGACTCCCACCACTCAAACTTCCATTTTATTTTATTTGGTGCTTGAAAATGAGGGTACCACAACAATATGTAACAAATCCAGAAAAGGTATTAAGATTGTCAGTAACTCCCTGTTGGAAGAGGAGAAAGTAGGTTCTTGGCATGAATAATACTCCCTTGATGAAGCAGTTATTACGATGATCAAAATGCAGTGTGGCCTACATTTTTCTGCTTAATAAAGTCCACTTCCTACACCTGTTAAAATGGTTTTGGTTCCACAAAACTATGGACCACCCAGTTTTTCCCTTAATAGTCTTGGATAAAAAGATGCCAATAATTATTGTCATCGATTAGATGATTCTGTTCTCATGGACCTTCAGTAGGGCTAAATCTCTTTCTTCAAAAGCCTAAAGGTGTTATGACAGATTAGAGCCACAGGCATCAGTGTTCGAATGTACTTAATGTTAGCAGGAACTTACTTTGTCCTAAAGTCATGTTGACACTTGCCTAGGGCTCTCTCCTTAAGGATACTTCACAGCACTTGGCCTGCAGGAAGGAGAGGTGATATTGAATATGATTGGCAAGCCTACTTCTTGCCTACAAGCCAAGTTCTTAATCATCTTCCAATCTCTGGCCTACTCAGCCTGATGCTTTATTCCCATCTCAGATTCTCCAAGGATCTGAAAAGACCACTGAGCACATATAAATTTTGAGAATCCAGAGACTACTGACAGGAGGTAAGAAAAAAAGGAAGAATATGCATTAAAGTATTAAACCTCCCGAAATGCAGGTGGACGGGGACTGCATGTGGCTGGGAAAAGAAGACTGGAGAAATTCTCAAAGTTCAAGATGAATTGAAATTAAGATTGGAAAAGATGAAAAACAGGGAAAAACCGAAAGTAACAAATTCCTTGAGCCGTTCTCAGCAGTGGCTCTTTGGGGTTTCAGATTGGAGTCTTTTCTAGCCTTGCCAGGAATTGAACGAAGGATCTTTTGCACAAGACTCACATGCTCTACTTCTCAGCTATAGTCTTTCCCATGCAATGGTCTGAGCCAGCACAGAACAGCTTCATATGTTCATGCATGTTTAACTGGGCCAGCTCTGTACCTCTGATGCCTCTGCCCTTGACAGTCCAGCTAATGCACACAGTAAATGTGCTGTGAAAATTTCTTAGCAGCTTTCTTATTTCGGTCAGATTGTCAATATCCCATGATAGAAAACTGATGAGTAAATTTGATGCATTTTGCCTACAAATCTGATTCTGTAGTAAATTAAAGTTACAAATGAGGAGGGGATGACACCTCCAAAGCCAAATGTAGCAGAAAGAAATTCAAAAAGGAGCAATGATTTCTTCTTCTTCTTCTTCTTCTTCTTCTTCTTCTTCTTCTTCTTCTTCTTCTTCTTGCTGCTGCTGCTGCTGCTGCTGCTGCTGCTGCTGCTGCTGCTGCTGCTGCTGCTGCTTTGTGAGTCCCAACACATCTCAAGCTCTTCACTGGGATGTACCATATATACTTGGATGGGACGGGAGGAGGGGTTGGAGTTTTGTGGTTTGCCACTAATATGCTAACGGCACTTAATTCTATCTCTCCTTTCCATCTAAATCCAATAACGCTGTTCTAGTTCTAAAATAGTGATGCTGTTGGTAATGAACTGGATCAGGGTGAGCAAATTGAAGCTTAATCCAGGCAAGACAGAGATGCTCCTGGTTAGTCAAAAGACAAATCAGGGAATTGAGGTTCAACCTGTTTTTGATGGAATTACACTCACCCTGATAACTCACATTCACAGCTAGGATATATTCCTTAATCCAGCACTGGGACCCAGGTTTCACCAGTGGTCAGGTGTGCATTTGCAAGCTAAGGCTAGTGAGCCAACTGTGTCTATCCCTGGAGATTCTTATCTGGCCACGGTGACATATGCCTTAGTTTCATCCCATTTACATGGATTATTGTAATATACTTTCCATGGTTTGCAATGTGCTCCACATGGTTCATCCTTTGAAATTGTTTGGAAAGTTCAGCTGGTCCAGAATGCCACTGTCAGACTATTTATGAAGGGCAGTTAGAAGGAGATATGGCTCTATTGTAACAACAGGTTGACAGGCTACCATTCTGTTACTGGGCACAATTCAAGCTGCTCATTATAACCCTTCACAATTTGGGACCAGCCTATTTGAAAGACCAGATTATCCCATATGATTCTGCCCTGGTTTTATGATCTTTAAAAGAGGCCCTTCTCTCTGTCCTGCCATCATTTGAAGAGAGGCCAGGACACTCCGGCTCAGTTCGGACAACATATTAGGCAACGGAGGGGTAAATAACGTACTGACCGTGCGTTCGGCAGGAGAAGCTCCACAGATGACACACTGCAGCCGGCGCTGCTTGGAACTGGCAAACGCCCCAGCTGCAAGGAACTTGCGGTAGCCATTTTGGTTGCAGCGTCTCCTCCATGTGTCCCCCAGCCGTATCCCAGCATGCACCGTGAGTTCTGCCAGCTGCATAAAGCGGCTGGTTTTTTTTGGCTGCTCTAGGCAGTAGAACTCTATTCCGAAATGGAATAGTCTACAGAGAGAGGGGGGGCTGAATTCGGACAACACTTTAAACAAGGGGGCTTCGGGCTAAACAACGTGCAAGCCCGTTGTTTTGCTACATTGTTTAAAGTGCCTGATTAATGTACTGTCAGTTGTGTGTGCATTGTGTGCTGCCCTCCAGACGACACAATAAGCAACACAACTGACGATTGTCCCCCCTCTTCCGTTGCCTAATGTGTCATCCGAACTGAGCCTCCATCTCCATTGTTCTTCTGCGAGCAGGCAAAGGGATTTTTATTTAGACAGGCGCTTCATTTTTATGCTGAATTATTCACTGAAATAGGATTTAATTTGGTAGGTGCTGCTTATTTAATTTTTATTGATGCATTTTTAGTTGATGTGTTCTGATAATAATAATAATAATAATAATAATAATAATAACAATTTATTTCTTACCCATCTCTCCGTCTGGATCGAAGCGGGGAACAACAACATGATAAAATACATAAAACTGATTAAAACATGACACATATTATTAAAACTGCATAAAAAATCCTAAAACATCCTAAAAACATCCTTAAAACATTCTAAAATTCCACTGGATATGCCTGCCGGAAGAGATCAGTCTTTATAGCTCTTTTAAATTCTTGAAGACTGGTGAGTTGGCGGATCTCTTCTGGCAGGTCATTCCACAGTCTGGGAGCGGCAGAAGAGAAGGTCCTCTGGGTAACGGTTGTCAGCCTAGTCTTGATGATTTTTATGCTTTATTTATAATTTTAAACATTTTATTGTTACCTGCCTTAAGCACTATTTTAGTGAAAAGGTGAGGTATGAAACAAACAAACATTATCAGCTGCCACTGCCACTTTCCCGCAAGAAAAATAATGTGAAGCAAATTTGAGAATCCCATCCTCCAAACATCAGCAGAATTTCGAGAGAAGCCGAATGAATTTGGGTAAAGTTTGCAGCATTTCTTTGGGGAGAGGTAGTTTCTACACATCCTTAGGTTGTCACCAGATGTTACCTAATGCAAAATTTGAAGATCCCCTTCAAGTGATCCATCTTGAGGGAAGGCAAAAGACATCTGACAAATGTAGAGAGGTTTCTGGGATAGGTGAGTATTTGTACATCTTAAAGGAGCTCTCTACATCACTTTCCTGCAGCAGATATCTCTTTAGCGTTCTCCGTTTTTGTTTTATATCTGTTTTACAGCTCAACATATATGGTAGAGCTGGTAAAATATCACCAGATGTTGTCTATTGCAACAGTCCATAAAAGCTCTGGTAGCATCAAAATGTAACATTGCCCTCATTGATTGACAGGGATAGAGAGGGCATTGCTCCTCCTGCTATGATTCTGGAAAATCCATCGTAATATTATCCAGACCAAGATTATGACTGGCAGGCTTATCATAATCCATATCTCTGAGATGCCTTTTTATTAAGTGAGGCTGAGATAGGACTGTCCATCATCTGATATTGTTCAGTCAGGAGTTCTCTTGTGGATTTCCTTGAAGCAATAAAAGTGTCTTAGAAATGAAAAGAAAATAGTGTTTTGTTTCCTAGATCTGTTGTAGTTTGATTTACATAGCAAAAGCTGCATTCCTAGATACAAACTGTTGTTTTTGAGTAATCGGGTTGAATACAGAGATCCCATGACATCCCTCTCACAGAAGGGGAGAGATTTTCATGGATTCCCCATTCCCCCTTCTGTTCCCTGCACCTCTCATATCTTTTTCAGAGCTTTAGATGACCCTACAAAACAGCTGATGCAAGAGACTGCAAAGGTAATGGGTAGGGATGTGCACGGACCACCCGGATCAGATTGGGACCCGGATCGGAACCTCCGATGTTGTCCTGGATCAGTTTGGACAAAATTGGAGGTCCCTTGGATTGGATCAGAACCGATGACATCATCACCCAGAGCTCTACTGAAAACTAGGCTGCGAAGCCTGTTTCTAAGTAGATCGCCGCACCGGAGGGAAGCAGCCACCCCGGCAGGTAAGTGGGACCCCCTCCCGCCTCTCCCCTTGCACTCCTTACCTGCTGGGGCGGCTGCTTCCCTCCAGTGCTGCAATCTACTGAGAAACAGGCTTCGCAGCCTAGTTCTCAGTAGAGCACCGGGTAATGATGTCATCACCCGGCGCTCTACTGAGAACTAGGCCACAAAGCCTGTTTCTCAGTAGATTGAAGCACCAGAGGGAAGCGGCCGCCCCAGAAGGTAAGTGGGGGCTCCCTCCCGCCTCCCCCCTTGTGCTCCTTACCTGCCTTGGCTGTCCGCTGCCATCCGCTGGTGCCTGCAGGTGCCAGCGGATGGCAGTGGACAGCACCAGCAGGTAAGCCCCCTTCTCCCTCTCCCACTCCTTGCCTGCCAGGGCCGTCCACTGCCATCTGCTTCCCCCTTCTACTGAGAAACAGTCTTCACAGCCTGCCTCTCAGTAGCGTGTGGGTGACGAGGCAGGCTCCTAACCTGCCAGGGCAGCGGATGGCCCTGGCAGGTTAAGAGCGCGAGGGAGAGGAGGAGGTCCAATCTTATCCAAACTGGATGAGATCAGACAATCTAGAAGGCGGGACCGCAATTGGTTAATTTTATCTGATTTTGGTCGGATCAGCTCCAGATCATGGATTGGACCCGATCCGATGCACACCCCTAGTAAGGAGTGTTGGCCCTTCCCCCTTTTGTGAGTGGGAGCCTCTCTCTACTGGATCTATGCCACTCTTCCAAGTTGGTATGTTCACAAGCAATGTTTTTGTTTGTTCGTTACCTCTAAGGAATTGTTGGCTTTAAATATCTAGATCAGTGGCTTTCTAAATGTGCTCTGGGGTGCCCTGAAATTCCTTGGAAGCATTTCAGGGGCCCTTCAAAGAGAAAATCATTTAAGCAATGGCACTCAAGCTTGCCTGCAAGATGACTTCTCCTTCAAAGATTCTAAGCCAACTCAAACCAGGTAGTGACTCTGCATTCAGGAAAACTGTTGAAGGGCAGGCCCACCCCAAAACCCTAGGAACAACAAAGTTTTAGAACAAGGACACACACCACCAGTCATTTTCCTAGTTTCTTCCAATTGTTACACAGAAACTAAGGGAACTGATTTACTCCAGGAACTTATATTAAAGATGTGGAAAGGCCACAATCAGGGAAACTATTGAGGGTTTCCCTATAGGGATGGGTGAGACATATGTTTCAGTTAGGGATGTCAGTCGCTGTAAATTCTGGCTTTTTACATGGCTGATGGATTCCCATGGCAAAACCAGCTTGGCTTGCCTCTGCAGGGGTCTGTTCCAGAAATTAAGGAACTTGGCCATGGCGCTGTAAAGGTAGGGTGGGGGGAGAATGCTCCCATTCTGCCTCTGTGGTGTGATTCTCTCTCTCTCTCTCTCTCTCTCTCTCTCTCTCTCTCTGTGCTACTGCTGCAGCGGCAGCCTTAAAAGCATGGGTGGGGAGCATCCCCTGCTCATCTTCCGCCACCAAGCTGTGTTGCCACTGCAGTGCAATGCTCTCTCTGTTCCTGCCACCAGGAGAGACAAAAGGAGCATCACATATTGGCTAGGCTGACCATATGAAAAGGAGGACAGGGGTCATGTAACTTTAACAGTTGCAGAGAAAAGGGAATTTCTGCTGGCATCATTTGTATGCAATTAGTACCTGGTGAAATCCTCTCTTCATCACAATTAAAGTTGCAGGCACTATACTAGAGTGACCAGATACAAAAAAGGGCAGGGCCCCTGCAGCTTTAACTGTTGTAATGAAGACGGAATTTCACCAGGTACGAATTGCATAAAAATAACGCTGGCTGAAATCCTCTTTTCTCTACAACTGTTAAAGCTACATAAGCCCTGTCCTCCTTTTCATATGGTCAGCCTAATATTGGCACAGCAGCAGAAGGGTGGGGGGCACTGTGCAAAGTTCCCCCTTTTGCCACTATGCGAAGGTGGAAAATCTGTTAGCTGATCCCCCCCCAATGGATTCCCCCGACATCCCTAGTTTCAGTTTGTCTTTGTCCAGAATGTATACAAATCACACCTCTAAGAACAAAGCACAAACCTGAACACAATCTGGGCTTCAAAGTCTGCATGTTTCTGAGCTTGCAGTGAGATCTGTGTCACCAAAACAAAACAAAACAAAGTGTTTGAAAAATACATACATTTGAATCATGTCTATGGGCATTTCTACACTGGGGGGAAATCCCACAACTTTACTGCAGTTTTCTTTACTGCAGCTTCCGTTTTTGTCTCACAATCACAATGTGGTCACTTTACACACACTTCCCTTCCCCCTCCCTTTCCCCCCTTTAATAGGAGTTCTACATGTTTCATTTAAACAGGCACAAGATTGTGCTGTCTTCTGCTTCTTTTTCATTGCAAAATTTTGTCTTTTCATGGTGAAATGGAAGGGGGTCCTTTTATCACAACTTTTTCCCATTTTCAGTTAAACCACAAAAAGAATGAGAAAAGCACTGGAGGATTGCAACATCATGTAATTGACCAGGAAACCTTCCTGAGTGGCCAGTCATGAATCTGCTATAAATAGATCGTTTAGAGGAGCCCTATGAAAGAATGCATACATTTGAAAAATGTGCACAAATGTGCTTTAGCCAATGGGAGAAAAATGTGTACATTTTTTAAGAAATCCACACAACAGTGTATATAGAAATATGCACAATTGTTGGTGTGGCAAAGCCTCCAGAAAGCTTGCAATCTGGTATAAGCATGAGTTTGAACACACCTCAAAGTGGAAATCAAAGAACTTTTATGTGCTTGAGTTATACAGATTTTCCCTTCCCCCTTTTCCCCAGAGCAAATGCTGTCAGTTTATTATTTATTTATTCATGCATTCATTAATTTGTTTAAATCATTTATTAGCTTCCTCTCCAACATTAAAGGGGCATAAAGTGTGTAATAAAACAAAACAGAATGAACTCAACAAACAATGAATATTGAAAAACTGCACCTATCCTAATAGCTAAAACTATCCAGTTAACCAACGACTAGATAGAAGGCCATGAAAGGGGGAATTATGGCTCTTGGAGCAAGGATGTTCATTCCACAACCTTGAGGCAACTGACATAACATTGCATTGCCACTTTTGCTGGGAAAAAAGAATTTCACAAACGTAGGGGGCAAGTTTCAGCACAGCACTAACGTGTATGTCAGTCACTTTTCAACAATTGCTTTACAGTGCAATCCTTACTCACAAGTAACCCACATTGAGTTCAATGGGGATCATTCAGATAAGTGGGTATAGGATTGCAGCCTTATTCAATTTACTATGATGAGTAGCTGATGAAATTGGTCTTGGTGCCTTTCATAATAGGGCTGTTGTCCACATTCAAAGGTAATATTGACTTCTGTGTTTGTCTTTCTCTGTATGTAGCCACCTTCTCAAAAGCACTTCTACACCAGCCTCGGGCTCTCTGCAGTCTCCCTTCTTCTGCACTTCCAAGGCTAGCACATTATCACTTTATCCTACATTGTATAAAAATAAAATAGCTTGCTGATTTTTCTATGATTGTGTATTCCACTTTTATCTGTCCCCTCGTTTCTTTTTGGAACAATTTGAAATTAGGCTCAGTAGTCTCATTGTGTGGGATACTGTAACAAGAAAGGGGAAATTATTTGATTTTAATCCTCCGTCAGTCCCAAACTAACTGTATTTAGGGGAAATACTTTGAAGGTATAGTTAGCATAGATAGATGGTGATAGATGATAGATAGATAGATAGATAGATAGATAGATAGACATTAACACTAGAGAAAGCATCTAGACTGGGACACCACTGTGGGGTAGAAGGGAATAAATCTTTGCTCCCTACTATAGGCCTGATCTGGATCAGAGGTGCATGCCTCAATTTTTTTTGAAAAATATTGATCCATAAAGCAAAGGAAAGAAAAATCCATACTTTTCCAAAATGCATGCAAGTACATTTTAGTCAATAGGTGCATCCATCCAAAACTACATAGGTTTAAACATGTGTACATTTAAAAATGCATACATTAATGCATAGATTACAAAGCAGGCATACTAATATATATAATCACAAGCTCATGAGGAAATGGGATAGAGCTTAACATCAAAATACTGGTAATTTCAGTGAGACTCAGATCGGCATTCCTACTGACCACGCTCAGTCTCTTTGGGTTATTTTGGAGTTTTCCCATCCTTAGGTCCACCAGTACCATATGCTTTGTATGTCTGCAAAATGTTGGATTACTCCAAACCTGCTGATACCTCCTTCTTGCGTGTGGTTCTTACCCTTTCGGCCATGAATGGCACTCACAGCCTGAATCTCTGATATAGAGGGAATGCAGTTTCTTTGGGATTTATTTTCATGCAGTGGGGTTAGAATAGTAAGGATTTTGTAAAATCCATTCTGGCTGCATTTTGTGGATTGTTGGTAGCCTTTTGTGCAATCATCCACTCACTGACAGAATGAGATTTTCCCAATGTTCTTGGTATGTACAGATCTGCACTTGCAAAAATGCATAAATCCTGCCCCAAAGACCATAAATGCATAACCTCTCCCCCCTGACATTTTCATTCTTTAGCCTGTGGTAGAAATGCACATTTTCAGCCATTTTTTATTATTAGTTTACTTATTTTTCTAATCTGAATTTGCGTACAATTCTGGAAAGTCTATGGAATCTCTATGACTCAAGAAAAACCAGTCTACAGAGAATCTACGCATTGGATTCCTCGAAATCTAAACTTCATTGTGGATTTCTCTGACGTCCCTAAGGGGAATAGAGTAGGGGTGTGCATGCCAAAAAATATCGTAGTTTATCATTATCGTCATTTCGGACCAAAAAATTATAATCTTCATTCATATCGTTGGTGAACCGTATCGTCTTCACAATAATTATCGTGAAAAAACGATATTTTTTGCAGCCCTATTTTTAAAGAAAAAATGCCTATAACTTATGTATTTTAAAAGTTAGAGGCTTGAAACTTGGTCACAGTGCTTATAGGGTATGCCTAAGTATGTGTATGAAATTTGAGATCCATCCCTCAACCCTCGATTTTATATGAGTTTTTTAAAGATCATTTCCGTTCTGACAGGTCTGAATGAACACACATGGTGAGCTGTCATTCTGATCTGTCAGAACTGAAATAATCTTTAATAAATTCATATAAAATCGAGGGTTGGAGGGATCGATCTCAAATTTCATACATATACTTAGGCATACCCCATAAGCACTGTGACTAAGTTTCAAGCCTCTAGCTTTTAAAATTCAGAAGTTATAGGTATATTTATATGGTAGTCCGATAAAATGATAAAATCGCCTGAAAATTATCATCTCCAATGATTATCGTAGGTTTGTCTATTGTATCATCATCATTAAACACATGCTCAATAATGACCTTATCATATCGTTATCGTACATTTTAACGATACAATACACATCCCTAGAATAGAGGTGTCACACTTCCCTCTGGCTGAATCATCCTTGAAGAGACAAGAGTCTCTCATTTGTTTCTGCTGTGTGCATGTATGTGTTTGTGTATGAGCCAATATCTAACCTGTTATCTCTTCTTCACACTGCTTAATTCATATCCCTGCATTCCTATTCCAACTTGGAGACATGCATTTAACAAAAGAAAGAAAAAAAGGCTTTACTTCTAGTCATGCAAACACTGAAGATGCCTTTAATTAAAGGAGACAATTATAATGATTTATATCCATTAGCACATACAACAAAACTGTTCAAAGACATTTCAGGGTGCAATCCTATGCATGTTTAGATGGAAAAAAACTCACAGGTTTTCCCAGGCAGCCATACTGGTTGGGGAATTCTAAGAGTTGTAGGACTTTCTTCAGTCTAAACACGCACAGGATTGCATCTTTAGAATATAAAATAGGAGTGAAGAAAGGTAACAAAAAGAAGCCACGGGGAAGAATGAGTGGGGTTGGCACACAGAATCCGTACTTGTGTACACATTTTCTCAAATTTGCTCAAATTTCCTGAAACCAGAGCCTATTTCCTAATTTACGCAATTTTCCTCCATAGACTAAATCAGGGCTAATTCATCCCACAGAGGAAATTTGTGCAAATAAGGAAATTTGTGCAAATCGAACTGGGTATCGTGAACACATATTCGATAATTTATGAATATTTTCATGTTTAGAGCTTCGGACAGGGCATGCTCACATATGTTTTATCACTACATCTGTCCAATTCTGCTTTCAAGAGTGTACACAGCACTCAGTGTGAGCTTTCTATGTAAAAGAAAAAGGCCCTTCCTACCACGTCCGGCTTGTCTGGGCAGGAGGGGGCAATTGTGGGTGGCAGAGAGGACGACACGTGGAGGCCTGCCATTGGCAGCCTCCATATGGTGCCACTGGTTGGGGAAGGAGCTGTGTAGGCTGACCATATGAAAAGGAGGACAGGGCTCCTGAAACTTTAACAGTTGTAGAGAAAAGGGGATTTCAGCCAGTGTCATTTGTATGCAATTAGTTCCTGGTGAAATTCCCTCTTCATCACAACAGTTAAAGGTGCAGGCACTATACTAGAGTGACCATATACAAAAGAAGGCAGGGCCCCTGCAACTTTAACTGTTGTGATGAAGAGGGAATTTCACCAGGAACTAATTGCATACAAATGACACTGGCTGAAATCCCCTTTTCTCTACAACTGTTAAAGTTTCAGGAGCCCTGTCCTCCTTTTCATATGGTCAGCCTAGAGCTATGGGCCCACCTTCTTCCTTTGCAGCTTTCGGCTCCCTACCTCTGTGAAAGACAAAGACTTCGGCCATGAGGCAGGGAGAACACCGGTCACTGGTGCGAGCAGCATGAGGCGGCAAAAAGAGAAGAGGAGCGGCAGCGCAGCTGGGCAAAGCAGCGCACGCTACACCAAGCCACCAGCCGGTGGCTTCAGGTTTCGATGGGAGGGCAGCCCGGTCCTCCCGATATCCAGAAGCAGCTGTGGCTGCTTTTAGCTCCAAGGCCTGGGGTAGGGGGGGGAAAGGACACAACTGGGGGACAAGGGAAACAACCCCCCGCCCATCTCTCACCTCTTTTGAAGTAGGCCTGGGCTAAGGAAAAGGGGCAAACCAGCTCCTGCTGGGAAGCTTGCTGCTGTGGCCTAAGCTCCTTTTTTCTGGGTACAGCCAGGCCAACAAGAGCTGCACCCCCCTCCCTCCTCTAGCACTTGATAGAAGACGCATGCAGGCAGGCTGTGAACTGCTTGAGCTATAGGCCTGATTCTGCTGTGAGTCTCTGCTCCCCTCCCCTCTTTCATTATTCCATATTTGGGCACAGTTTGCACACTGGGTGTGGAATAGAAGACCCAGGGGGCTGGGGCTCAATTATTGTTATATTATTATTACTATTATTATTTAATCCCAAATTCATACTGCCCATAGCTGAAGCTCTTTGTGCGGTTTATATAGTTATAACACTGATCATTAATAAAATCGATACACAAAGCCTTGAATCATAGCAAACGTGACTCCTTGTAGGCTGCGACCTAACATGGGGTGGCTAGTGCCTCCATAGGTGTGTGGGAGGGCTTTTGGCATCCACCCAGCTACATGCAGTGGGCCTACTCAGTTTAGGATCCCTGATCTCCAGGCTGCGGCCTAACTATGAGTGGCAGGGTGGCTGGTGCCTCCTAACATCTCTGAGCAGTGGGCCCATCTGACTTTGGGCATACAATAACATTACAAAATCACAGCCAACTTCTAATAGCAAGAGGAGTCTGGCTCCGCCAAATACAGTGTTGCATCTGATCCTCCAGCTGCTGGCATTTATCCCCTGTGGTTTTGCTGCCAGTCATTGTGGCAATATCAATTATTCAAGAGGCAGCTGGATAGCCCTCTGTCGGGGATGCTTTAGGCTGGATTCCTGCACTGAGCAGGGGGTTGGACTCGATGGCCTTTCGGCCCCTTCCAATCCTACTATTCTATGATTCTATTATTTCCAATGGGTCCAGAAACCACCAGCCTCGTCTATTCAGGGCAAGCACTGACACCTATGATTTTCCTGAGATGAGGAAAGAAGGCCATGAGGAGCCCGGCAAAGCTGCTGCCAGTGGGTGTGGATGTTGTGGTGCTGGAGGGAATGGTTTTCACCCCCACCTGTGATTACATGTAAGGAGCAGACATAACCTATTGGACAGGGGTGCCTGGGCAGTATATCCAAAAGAGTTGAGGGGCCTGAGCTCAATGTCTTAGAGCATACATTACACTCTGCAAGTCCAAGTTCATCCCCCATCCCCAGCTTCAGGTAAGGCTCAGTAGGAATCTTGCCTGAACACCTCAAAGGGTGTTGCCAATTACTGTCAGAAATTTTGGGCTCAAAGGACCAATAATCTGACATAGCTTTCGATATTCCCGATCACTCATCATTAAGATCAGATGAGGTTGCCAACAAGTCAGGTAATAACCTGCCAGCCTAGTTTATTAGGGCAAGCACTGACAGCTTGGCTTATTCAGACATGATGTGGAGGGATGCCTGTGTGGTACTGTGGTGCTGGTAGGAAATGGTCACCTGGGCGAGTATAAGGCCATTCTCTGAAGTGCCGTACGTTGCACCTACCATAGGCATGGCTGCCCACATTTCTGTGGGAAATAGCAGGAATTCCCCCACACAATGGCATATAAGGAATGGACACAGCCCAGTGGAACAGGGTGCCAAGGCAGTATAGCCAAACTCGAGGAGTTTAAATTCCCTTTGCGAGGTAAACGTTCTTTTGTTTTAACTCAAATAGTTGTTGTTTTTCTGGTAGGAGCAGTTTTTCACATATGACTGGATAGTTATGTGCTTCTCTGCTTTTACATTCAAGTAGGGTTTTCACCTCATATCATGGAAGATTCTACTACGTTGCATTGGGGAAACTATGGCCTATGTCAAGAAGCTCTTGCTCCTGGCCCGCTGGGACGCTGTGGAAGCTTCAGGATTTCTGCGCGCATGACTGCGACAATTAGGGTAACACAATCATTTTCAGGTAACAGTTCCCCACAATACCAATTCATCACATTCCAGTTCTGGGAATACTAAACACTGTAGTCTAGGAACAAGACGTCTAGTCAGGCCATGCCTAAGCATGCAACCATATGGGCACAGCATACTTTGCTGAGCTGGAGGGAGAGCTTCCTGCTCACTTTTTAGAAAGGAGCTTTGATTAAGATGATATGCCAACATACAATTGTTGGACAGACTTGGCAAGTATTATGAGCATCTCTGGCTTGCCTGAAATCTTGATTGTCTAGCCCGTTCATTCCCAGGCTCAATTTGAAGGAGGGTAACATCCACTGAGACCCGAGTAGGACCCGGAGAAAATTCATAGCGAAACGTGGGCGACTTAACCATGCCGCACAAGCTTTCTTGGGCTTCAGTACCATCGAGAGTTGTTGCAGCCACAGCTGGGGCTAGAATAACATTGGCTAGATGGAGTACCTGCCTCACTGTTGCGGCATTGTAAGTAATCATTGGCAAGTCATCTTAGTGTAAAGGCATCATGCTGGCCAGATTGCGCAGACGATAGGAATCGTCTGAGCGCTGTCAGCTTGGGTGTCTTGACTGTCCACAGGAAAGAAGAGGGACTTCATTCAGGTGGAGTTTTCCCCTATAGTTGTAGCTTTCAGCAACACATATGCTATTTTAATCTGGTTGATTATTAGGCTGGGCCAACAGTATTAGTTCAGACATATGCACACTGCCCTCAAACAGTCCAGAGATATAGATATCGATTCTCGCAGCATCACATCTGTGTTCATTACATGAAGGACTGGCTTTAGTTGGCAAGCGATGTCTGGTTGTGCCTTCCGGTACAAGAGTTTGTGATCGTCCTCCCCCAGAGTAAGGGCATATTCAGAGTTTGGCCAGTAGCACTTGAGGAGATGTGTGAGCTTACAATGAATAGGATAGGACGCAACCCTTCAGACATTTGCTTCGGGCTCACATATTTTGCAAACAAAAATGAAATTCTCAACATCTCTAAAGTTGCTGCATGTGTATGAGTCATTTTATAATGAATATAGCCAGATGCAGTTGTGGTTATATATTCTTTTAAAAAGTTGTAACTTGATGTTTTGATCAAAAGGGAGACTGCTATGGTCAGTTTCAAAAGCAAGTTCAGAACAGGCTATTTCTGATTAAGACATGAATACATCACACAACATTGAACCATGATCTGAGAATAGGGGCATTATCAGAATGCAAAGATATCTCACTTTTCTTCAGGGAACACATTTGAGGATATTGGGTTTCAGTCTTTTCCTAAATGAATTTGTTAGGCTTCCTTTTTTATGATACAAAAATTATAAATGCCACTTGAGAGGTTATTACTTTAAAAAGAGATGGGATTGACATCAGCATCTCGGGATATATATATATTTTTCCTCCTGCAATATCCAGATCCTCTGAACTACCTTTCCTGTCTGTGAGCTTCTGCCCCTGTTCTCTTCAGGAATCCACAAAACTAAAGAAAACATAAATCAAGACTGGGAAGATGCATTAGCCCCTTCACCCAGAAGATTTGGGCAATCTATCAAGTACTATAAAAGCCATTTTAGTATGAAAACCTTGAGTTTTGAAGAACATTGTTCATCATGAGTAAAATAAATAAATAAATTCCAAGAAAGGTATTTGGTTTTACCTGCTACCTCCAACTTGTGTCCAGCCTGCCTTGGTGTAATTACAAACCAAATCCTTTAGATATTTGCAGTTCTGCTGGACACCTGAGCATTCACAGAACAACTTTCCAAGGATGAAAAGTTCAGCATTTGCTAAACTCTTTCTTTAATTTACATATTCAGAAACAATTTATTTAATGGTGTTCATTGCTTGGCGAACTGCAGTACTTATATTTTGATTAGAGGGGATTCAACTGGGTGCCATGTGGAAAATTGTCTCTTTCCCCCCACTAATTCATATGCAGTGCTGTGCATCTTTTTGGTGTTGCTGCTGTTAATATTATGAATGTTTCTCCCCTGGGACTAGTGAGAATACTTCCTGAAGAAATGCACTTTTCTAATCAAATTTTACAACTTTATTTTAAGTGTTGTTTGAATACTAGATTGCAAAAGTCATAGAACACTTACTTTTCTTGCAAGGGTTGTGCAGTACACCCGACTGGGTCCAGGAGGCCAACACCCCCCTGCATCCAGCCCAGTTAGACAGCAAACTTATGGTCCCTAGACAGTGTCTGGGGAGGTGGGCATTGGGTAGCTCAGATTCCTGGATCCCTAACCCCCTCCCTCTCACAGCCAGAACAGAGAGAACCATGCTGGCTGCCTCTCGAAGGTCACAAAAGCAACCCTGGAGATGAGGGAAAGGGAGTGTGTGGTGGACAGGGAGGGGAGAGGATGGCTTACACCATAAACCCAGGACTCCCCAACCTCCTCCTCAATGCTTCAACTAGGGGCGGATCTACACTGCTGCTTTAAAGCGCTTTAAAGCGCCTTATAACAGTACTGACAACTGTTTTGGCGGGTGTCCTGGGCCCCAACAGTTGTCACTACTGTTATAAAGCACTTTAAAGTGCTTTAAAACAGAAGTGTAGATCCTGCCCAGGTGAGCGAAAATGCCCATCTAGCTAAAATGCAGGGCAGGAGGTGAAACAGAGGCAAGGATCACCTCTGCTGAACCTCTCACTGTGCACTGGATACTCCTAAGCTTCTAAGTGTGGAGGTTAATGAGCATCAAAGGCAGGTCTGATAGGATTATGCCCTTAACAAATAACAAGTGCCATTTGGGAATGGAAAGGTGGGATATAAAATAATGAATAACAAATATCTTTCCTTTTCATTCTCTTTTCCTCCTTGGTTCCCCTTTCTCACATCCTACAGTCAGCTGGCATTCCTTATCAACAGAGTACACTCAGTCTGCATTAGGTTGTTTTTAGGGTTCCCATTCTTAGGGTCACCTTCAGTAGGGTCCCCCTTCTTAGGGTTCCCTCCCTTCAAGATTATGTTTCAGTTCTGCATACCTTGAGGATGCTTCCTTCTTGTGAGAAGGTGATGCCATCTTGGCTTCATAAAGACTGACATTCGGAGAACTGGGATCACTCTTAGTGTATATTTTGATGATGATGGTGATGTTTTATTGCATTTTTATCCCACCATCCCTCCAAGGAGATCAGGGTGGGTAGGGTTGTTGTGAGCACCCAACTGGGTCCAGAAGGCCAATGCCCTCCCCAAGTCCTGCCCTCCAGACACAATTGGATGTGCCTGGTTCAAGCACAGACCTGCCCCCCGAGCGCTCACAAGGGCCTGCAAGCTTTCAGGTGCAGGTCCACCCTGGGAAAGCGCCTTTTCTGGAGCCTCTGGGAAGTACACAATTTCTCCAGGCATGCTAATGGTGGCTGCCATTCCATCTATGTTTCGCAGATTGTCAGGTGTCTTTCATTGCATTGTCCACTCATTGACAGAATCTGGTTTTCTGTTAGGAATGTACAATAATTTTGTTCCTGTTTGCAAATACTCATTGGCACTAATTAGCATAAGTGTGCATTTTTGGAAATCCTCGCCAAAGGCTTTTTTTTTTAATGGTCCACACGTCTATGTGACTTGGAAAAAGCTGTGGGTCTTGTGGAATCTGTGTGATTTGGGGAATCTGCAGGTCAGGTTCATAGAAATCCAAATCCATTTGAATCTGTTTGTGGATTTCTCCAACATCCCTACTGTCAAGCTCAAGTGCATCAAGTTTCTCCATTTATTTTTCCATCCCAGTTTTGGATGAGGTTTTTTTCCCTGCAATTTTGTGCACATTTTTTCAAATGTCTTCATTTTTGCGTGCATGCACTCATTGACTAAAGCATGTTTGTGCTGCGTGCATTTTAGAATTGAATGCCGTTTCCTTGGCACATTTTTGAAACATGCAGCTGTTGACAAACGCATTTATTCTTTCTTTCATGGAATGTGTTTCAAGTTTCCGAATACATGGAAATGCCACACACATCCTGCTAGGTCCGACACTTTATAAAGTCTTGCTGCACCATTCTAGGGATGTCAATTTCTGAGCAATTTGGTTCATTTTTGGCTCGACAGACTTCTGGGGTGTGTGCGACTTGCTTTGCATTTGAGAGCTGAGCTGCAGACCCTTCCCCAAACTCCAGGAACTCTTTCATGCATTTTGGGGGGGGGAGGCGGGGGGAAGGTCCTCCAATTTCTGCAAATTTCTGAGCAATTTCTGCAAATTATGGCTGAATTTGCACAAGTAACACCAATTTGGCTGTAATTTGTGTAATTTGTACAACTTTGGTTATAATTAGTGCAGATGGTTTAGAAATTTGCACAGATTGCAGAACCAACCCCCCACCTACCCCACCCCAAATTCTCAAAAAATCCACAAACTGCCCTGGTTTACTGCAGATTGAGCCAGGTGCCAGAGTGGGAAACAAGACTAGGGAGTTGAACCTAGGAAAACCATTCAAACTCTACCCCTCAACAGCTTTCGCTGACATTCCTACACCATGCAGACACCACTTTCTATCTTCACTTTGCTCTCCCCAAAATAGTACTTTGTGAACGGATTGCTTCACCCTGCTGCATGACAAGACAAGTTCTGCAAGAATCTTTCAGTGTGAATTGACCTCATCTGAACATCCCATACTAATGTGCAGGTCTTAACTTAATTATCCACCGGCTTTTGCACTTCCCCAATTTTCCAGCATGGTTCTCATCTCAAAAACTAAAAAAACCACAAGTATTTTGAGAAAAAAGCACATTTTGAAATGCACAATTTTAAAGAAAAATATGTTAGAACACGTATTTAAATGCCATTTAAATACATGTCCTAACATATTTTTCTTTAAAATCTAAATGCAAATTCCCTTCAGTGTTTGTTTGTTTGTTTGTTTAGCACATCAATGCAGAAACAAGATGGGATGGAAAACAACATGTGAATGGTCATGGACCAGGAATAGACTGATCATTATGGTAGCACTCAAGTCATGTGTGAATACGGGTCTGGTTCTTAGAGCCTGAAAAGGGAAGGCTACTGGCAGGTGTTTGAATTGTTGCTTCGTCAAGCTGCTGGGTATAATTCAATAAGAAAAGATGTGTCTCTCTTGTTTTCCCCCAGCAGCCTTTCTTGCATGAAACCCCTTGAGGACACAAAGGATTCAGATCAATCCTGAAAGGTCATGAAAAGAAAAGAAGGCAATCAGACTAAAATTCTCTGCAATGATTAGAGAATTGCCCAGCTCATGCTTCCTGGCATTTGGCATGAACATGTTGGAGATGACAGGTATGCTTGCTCACCTCCAGGTGGAAGTGCTCTTGTTTTCCACTGCAATCCTAAATGTAGTCTGGACAGCTTGCATTAAGAGGCCGACTAAAAATGTAACGGTGAGAGCAGGGGAATTTAAACTGCTACAAGCACAAAAAAGACAGCAGAACAGGTCAAATAAATTATGAAACATTTGGAAGGAGATCACAGGATCATGATCTTATTTCTCAGCTTGATTTGTCTTTTCCCCTGTGTAGAACATGTCAAATGAAGTTTCCTAGCTTCTCTGATCCCCCGTGTTGACCTGTCTTCCTGAACTTGTTAAAAAAAATACTCCTGTTTATGCATAATGAAATATGTTTTTGAGTTAGCTGGGTCAGCTACAACAAAGAAGGAGCTGGTACAGCAGTGGATATCCGGTTATCAATGACGGCATATATGGAGTTCTATAGCTGGAGGCAGGCCAATGAAATTGATGTAGGGGCCATCTATACCAGCTGTTATTCCGGAATAATATTGAGATCATCCCTACCAGGCCACATGATGTTCACCTACTCCCATGGTGATCTCGGGATGACTGCTCAGTTTTTCAGGAATATCGCTGGCTGGTTTTGTAGAGGCTTTTCCCCATCTCTTGCTACAATCCTGAAGTCCCTGCCCCCATTTTGCGAATTCCTGGCTTGGTGAACAGCCAACCCGCTGTCAGGACTGTGTATGGGCAGTGCCGTGTTTCATTGCCGACAGTCTCTCTCTCTCTCTCTCTCTCTTTACACAAATATATCAATGCACAATACTACAATTTTGACAAAGTACCTATCTCCCCTCCCCCCCCCCCCCCCGGTGCTGCTGTGTGTTTGAGCTTGTACGCATCTTGGAGGAATGATTTTAAAAAATCTTTTGCTCCGTACCCATCAGTCTCGTCCCACCTACTTCTGCCAACGCACATCGGAACCGCCATTAGGAGGCACACATCCTCTTGCAATGGCTCTCCTTTACATGTGGGAAAATTCCCTCGTGTGTGCCTGGGAACAATGATTGCGGAAGCAGGAAACCTTGCGATCATCCCTCCTCCCTCTCGAAAGGGCTGAAGGTATAGGTGAGCCCATGGTCTGGATTACTCCCACCATTCCAAATTAGCATGGGCAATGGTCAGGAATGAGGGGAGTTGGAGTCCAACAACATTTGGGGACCCAAAGTTGGGAACTACTCAGGTATGGGAAGTTTGTCCTCTTCCTCCCCTCGCTGAAAGTTGGACAAAATGTTTCAACCCAAGAAAGTGAAACATAGAACTTTGTGGACTTGTCCAAAATCCACAATACCACAAGACTTTTATTAGGCCAATGCAAAGGTCACAAAATACTGTGCAAGCTTTCTTGTTCTCCAGAATTCTTCATCAGGATAGCTGGTAAATGAAGTAAAACATAAAGCAGGTGGAGGTTGGGGGGGGGGGGAGCCCTTACTCTGAATGTTGGGATTAGGGATGCCCATGCAAGTAAAGCACAAATTCATTGAAATTCTACTTCGAAGCTTGTTCCATTCCGTGTCCATACCAGATTGCAATCTTCTTTTTTCCACATGAACATTGGTGCATATTTTTTTACAGCTGTATGCATCAATTGTGTGCTTATTTGAAATGTACAGCTTCTTCTCCCGTTGATTAAAGCGTATCTGTGTACACTTTTCAAAAGCATGCATTTTTCCTTGAACACTGTTCAAATGTACGCATGCAGTCAAACAATTGTTTGTGGTCTGCAAATCATACTGCAAATGCAGAAAATGTACAGATTTTGATTACAGATTGCATTTAAGTCCATGTTTGATCAGGCAGGTACAAACTGGGTAAAACCTGACCCAAAATGAACTAACACGAATGTGAATTCATTGAGGTTCTCCGAGTTATACCCCACAACTTGGTCTGAGTCGTCCCTTTATCAGACTGTAAGTTGTTGATTTTTTTTTTTACTTCTGTGGGACAATCACAAAGAACTTGAGTATGTACTTGGGTGAGCATTAAAAATATTCAATCTTCCATCAAGTAATAAGCCTTTGTGCATATATATATATATATATATATATATATTCCCCTAAATATTTTTAATATACACATTTTTCAAACAGCACCACAGATTTGGGACTATGATCTTTGACTACACTTTGGGCTTGTGTTTGGTTTTGGGAGGATACAAACCAGATAATTTTGGGCCATAAACAACGACTAGATCTACTGCTTTATAGCAGTATTGAAGTACACTGATAACTGTTGGGGCACATTACAAATTCCAAATTCCACTTTCCTGGTGTTATTTCCTGCTTTTTATTCCACATCCAAAATGATTCGACACAAGGTGTAGATCTGGCCAAAGTGAATATATATACATATGAATGCGGATGAGGAAGAGGAAACACTACTCCATTGCCAAGGGCAACTGGATTAGCTTCTCTTGCCTTCACAGATTGTTCATTGTTTGCCAGCATTGTATGGCAACATTCTTGCCCAGTCCAGCTCTTGTGAAGCAGAACTATGCAAAATGGGTTGGGACAGAATATGGACAGGGATGCCGATTCAGTTGTACATTCCTTCTACATTCTGCTTCAAATAGTTAAACAGACTGGAGCATAGTTTAGTCAGTCTCATGACTTTTGTACTCTATCTCTCCTTTGTTTTTGGTTTACTGATCAAATACTGATCTATCTATCTATCTATCTATCTATCCAGCCAGCCATCTTTATGCAGATGTTGCTTCTGTGTAGGACTTAAGTGTGGAGGAGGAGGTGGGTGCGCATATAAGCCTCTCTCATTTGCTAATATCCCCATGCACTCAGTACTTGTCAATTACAGGAAATATGTACACACATTCAGCTGAACCTGCTTACAGAGCCGTCTCCCGACCTTCACACTCAATGTGCAAAGGTCTAATTGGATACTGGGCACGCGGAGATGCATGCCCACATCACCTTCCACAATTTAGCCTATCCTGTTATTAGGCAAATGCCTGCCCTGCATAAGGCATCTATCTACCTATCTATGTAAGGTGTGGGCCAACTTACCTGTGTTCGTCTCAGTGGGTGTTCACCCCACCACCACCGCCCTTGCTCACTAGGCTGTGCAGGCCTCTTCTGAGGCTCAGTTTGGCCTGGAGAACACTCGGCAGCTATCTGGCTGCACACCGAAATCGTGCACTTCCCCATCCTGCATCAATGGCAGCCACCATTGACACAGGAAGAGGAAGTGTGTGATTTTGGTGGGCAGACGGCTTCTGAGCATTTGCCAGGGCCTCACGAGCACATGGATGAGTGTCCATGCTTGTGCTGGGGAGAGCCTGACTGAGTCTATGGGGGCAGGCATGGGGGGTTCCGCTGGACTCCCAGACCCAGATGGGTACTCACAGCTTCCCTTATCTATCTATCTATCTATCTATCATCTATCTACATATATATTTCTAAAGTAGAGGTGGAGATTTATAACATACCACTAGGACTATAATATGCTATAATAAATCTGCAATTTCTCTTGTCTTCTGACTAATACAGTTGTTCCAGAGAACCACAGTTGCTCCAGGGGCTATCTTACTAATATTCAATGTGAATATTAGTAAGATAGGGCAAAGTAACAGGAAAGTATATATATACCCATCACTTCTGATCTTTCCTACCATGCCCAGTTTATGGGACAGTGTTGCATGTGTTCCTGGGCACACTCTCAGTTCAAACAAACTGTCACAGAGGCTTTGAGGTTGCTGCAAGCAAACTGAGGGTCTTTCCTAGAATATGACTCAGAATCTTCGGTTTCATCCAGGGCTTCCTCAGCAGATAATTTACATGAAAAGGGTTACCTCAAGGCAGCAAGTCTGAACACCCGCACCCCCTCTGATCTACAGGTACCTCAAAGTTATTTATTAACACATTTGGAGTGAAACAATTCCAAACTTTACCATTTTGTACATTGTGCACGGGGGTTGCCCTTCAACTTAAAATTGGTAGTGAGGCTCATATTTACCTTATTCCTGCATTTGAGCTAGTAACATGGGGGAGGTGAGGTAAACACAAATTGTTCTTAGGAAGATCCTAGTTGCTAATTGCTCAATTACTGCCTTATGGTGCAATTATTTCCTAGTTTTAGTTTAACTGCCATCTACCTTTCTAAAAGATTCTAGTCACTGAGAGAGAGAGAGAGAGAGAGAGAGAACGAGAACACAACTGAGCAGAGCGCACAAAAAGACTGCTAAGCAAAGACTAAAAAGAGATCAGAGGTGTATCAAACGTTGTGTGTGTATATGTATGTTTAATGACATTTGGTGTAATTTTCATATTTTCATACAACTAAATTCATGTATACTTCCAGAAAGTTTTTAAAAAATGCCTGCAAATCCACAGAATCTGCAGAATTCATGCAACTCAGTGCTGTGCCAAAAAATAAAATAATAATAATAAAAATAAATAAATCAGATTATTCAATTTTTGGCATTTCGTGTGGAAAAATCAAAATTTTGGTGAAAGAGGCTGGGAGAAGTGAAAATTTTAGAGAATTTTCTTCTTGGGGAAAGGAACAGGGTTTCTAGCTTTTTAAGTGTAAGAAGTTTTGAGGGGGTCTTAGTTCTATTTTATTATTATTATTAGTAGTAGTAGTAGTAGTAGTGGTAATAAAAACCTGGCACTTGCAAGAGCACAGGAGTTCTTCCTGAATGTCTATTGGATAGGGCAACATCACATGATCTCCAGTAGGCAATCACTATGAATTGCTGGGCTCTTCCAAGTGCAGGGATGGCCTTTTTATTATTATTATTATTATTATTATTTTTAAAAAGAAAAGACCCTTAAACAAGCAGCTACACTTTTAAAAGTTATGTGGAAATGCTGTCCCCCTCCCCAAGAAGAAAATTCTCTGAAATTCTCCCCCTCCCAGTGAAAGATGTAGTAAAAACCACGCCTCCTTTGCAGGAAGAGAAAAAGCTCCCAAAAATTGGTGGCAGGATTCAGCACAGCACTAAACTCAGAAGATGCTGGTGCACTATGGAATCCATGGGTCAAAATGAACAGAAACCAAAGCCATTTGAGCCTGTTTCAGGTTTCTTTGACATTCCTATGTGAACTGACCACCACATGGAGATGGGAACATAATTATACTTCAGACATTTCATAGCTCAAAAAAATCTCTACCAAAACTACATCTATAAATACATTAGGAAAAACTATGTTCAGAAATGCATTCCTTCAAATAAGATGTACTTTGTGCGAAAATACATTCCGATACATATATATATTTAAAGGTGTATTTAAATGCAAATTTCAGTGCAGATTTAATTTTCAGATTAATGCAGAAATGGGATGGAATAGACTTATAAATTAACGTCTGTAAAATAGACATGTACCAAAAATAGACTGATCGGTCCATCTTTATGTTGATCCTTCTCATCCACCTGGTTCTGGAGAAGGCATGCTTGATTTCCTATTTTTGCTTTATTCTTTCATTGCTCAGCATAACTGTGTACTTTTGACTCCATAGCTCACAACCCATCTCTCTTCATTTACCCCAATCCAGGATCTAAATCAAGCCTCAAAGAAAATACCCAGGGCAAAAGGGATTTAAGTTTTCAGATGCTCAAACCAAAGATCCATCAATTCTGTTGTCCTGTTTCCATCAGCGGCCAGCCAGATGTCTCCAAGAAATCCACTAGCAAGGCACGAACAGCCCATCCCATGTGGTATATCCCCTTCTATGTGTGAGATTGTGTGTGCATTATTGTCTTCTGGACTATTTTAGCCCCGAGATTGAATATGCACCTTGGCTTTTAATGTCTCATAAAACCAGAAAGCATGAGAGGTACAAATAGAAAAAAACATGCCTCCTATAATAATGGCTGCATATTTTCACATTAGAAACATCTAATAGGGCATCTTTTCAATTCACAATTTCCATGCTAGCCACAGGGGACAGTAATTAAATTAACTGAAGCTACCTTCATTTCAAATGTGGCTATGACATAAAGCCACAGGGGAAATAATTAAATGAAATAGGAACTAGTAGTTCTTGGAGTGAGCTACTGTTTCCCCCCTCCACACCCCTCTGTTTCCTTTGCAATGGAGGCAGGTTCCAAAAAGAGTCAACACATTTGGCTAAATAGGGCTCCAGGACTCTATCCATTTGGTCAGATCCAGATTTGCCTTTCCATGAATGGAAGAGCTCCTCTTGTTTGTACATGAGACTGATCTGAGACTATAGCTGGTGGAAGGAAGGAGGTGTTTTCTTTTTTCTCAATTCCTTGTCTCCACTGCAGCCTCCAGTGCTACCTTCCATATTGTTTTGGGGTTCCCTTGACCCTCCAGAGCAGCTGTTCAGCTCTCACAGTGAGTTGGGGGGGCATGTATAAGAAGGAATTTGGGGGGAAAAACACCTCTCCCATTCTGTCAACAGAACTTCACCCACAGGTAGTCTGGATCCAACCCATTTACACCCCATAGTCAGTAGACTTTGTCAGGTGTAACCTTACTAAATTGTAGTCTAAGATCTTAGTGTGTTGTGACTATAAATGAGCAAATGTCAGTCCTACTTTTTCCTACATTCATTAAAACCAAAACAAAAAAAATATTTCAAGTTCTTTTCTTCCCAAATATGAAGATTTTGATGACTTTTGGTAAATGTTTATCAAAAACAAACAAAATTCTCACCCATTTGCACCTGCCAAAATCAGTTGCAGCTATTCCCAGTATGGAAAGGACCATGATGCCATATATAGCTGTTAAAGATGAGGAGCCTTTCAAGTTATATATAGTGATAACCCTATTTCAGTACTATAGTCATTGAATACATACGGATTGAAAGCTAGACTTTTAATAGGAAAGCACTCAAAGTCCTGGCCTGGATGGACAGATCTGTCAGTTTTGGTTTCTCCCACGTTCAGTTTCTTGAAATAAATGAATAAATAAATCTCAAGTTCTTTTTTGTCCCAAATATGTATGACATTGTGAATTTTGGAAAATACTTATCAAAACTGAACCGAAACGAAATTCTCACCCATCCCTAGTTGTGACTTGACACCAAGTGAATGTTAGAGATACTACATATTGGATTTGCTGGACATTAGCAGCAAAAGTATACGCCAATGGTTTTAAGCTTCTTACCGCAAAACATTATTTCCATAACTGATTGATAGCCTAGGAGGCATTGCTCATGCATGACATTATGCCTTTCCCTCTCCTTTCACATTGGATGCTGGCATGGACCATGTGAACTGTGAGTGCATCCTCATATATACCTAGCAGAGTGAAATCAGTAATGGTGAACAAACTGTCTATCAGGGAAATGTGACTGCCATTACTAGTCTTTTTAATGAAGGACCCCTGATAAGATTGTGAGGAACCACAGAAAGTGAACACCATTTGGAAACTACTATTGTATACAACTGTACCTGAAGGTACGGATGGGAGAACCAAGTATGTTCGAGCTCACCAAAATTCTCTGAACTTCACTACAAAGCTCAGCTTGGCTAACTCACATTTTTGTTCGTGACCTGTTTTTGAGTTCACGTGAACAGGAAAATTGTGAATTTTTCATTTTTCAAAAGTGTGCGGTCCCCTTCCCCCCATTGGCTAAAGCATGAACGTGCACATTTTTGGATATTTGTACATTTTCAAAAATGCACTTTAAAAAAAATGTAATTGCAAATTTGGGAATGAAAATGTGCTCCCCTTGGCATTCATGTTTGGGTTTGCAAACAGGGCAGGTTTGGGTGTTTGTGAATTGGAACAACATTCTTACACATCCCTTTCCTGAGCCAGAGCTACACCTTGAACATCATCAGATGTGGGGGGGGATCATGGATCCCTACTATCGCTTCTCCCTCCCCCTGCTTCTGTCATACAATACTTCCTCTTTCTGACAGAGAATAAAGAGGAAGTAAACAAGACCACATGGCCCATTCAGTGGGTGGTTTTAATCATGCCACTTTTCCTGCATGCAGCAAGAGATCGTGGCAAGTTTTGCTTCTAAAAATAAGTCGGACTCACCAGTGCCTTATTTTGTGATGGGAAGAAGGCCAGAAGGAGCAGGAGACACATGGTAGGTGGATGGCATCATCGAAAGGACCTGAGAAAAAAAACATGAGTGGGCAGTAACAAGTGTGCGATAAACACTCATCTGATGGCACTCCTTGTGTCAAACCATTACGAATGTGGAATAAAAAGCAGGAAATAACACTATGGAAGTGGTATATGGAAAGTGGATTGTGCCCCAACAGTTATCTGTGCACTTCAATACCACTATGAAGCAGTATTATAGATCTAGGCCTGGAGGAGGCAGACAAGTGGCTCACAAGAAATATAGCTATTTCCTTCATAGGATGAAAGCTGTCTCATTGCTTTTTGTTCTATTGGATGCCTGTTTCAGGGATCAGGTCAGAGTTTGATAAAGGGACTTTACATTCCAGTGGCTGCCTTAGTGCCAAGCTGCAGCCAAAAAGCTTGAGGGCAACTAGCGAACTTTTTTTAAAAAAGCTTTATCTCAAGTTAGTAGGCCCCCTTAATTCCCTGGTTTACTCTAATAACGTTTCTTTTTGTAAACTTCCCAGAGAGCTTCGGCTATTGGGTGGTATGGAAATGCAGTAAATAAATAAATAAATAATTTAAAATTCTCCCACCTTTCCTTCCATGTGGACCTTTAAATGGTACGATCAATCAACTGTAAATTGCATAAAATCTTATTTAAAATATGCTCATCATCTTTACAGTTCAGCAAAAAATTAAGGACAGAAACAGCAACTCTAGAAACAAAACTTAATAAGAGAATCAAACATATCAGTTATTGCCCAGGACAAAAGCATACTGGAATAACATCCTTTGAATGGAAGGTGTTGATTTAACTACATATAAGTATTCACACTCAGAAGGAAGGTGCATTTTAATTTGAAGAACAAAAGGTCATCCTTAAATTTTATTCCATGTTACAGTAGGAAGGAGTAACTTAATAAAGTTCCCAGCCAGGCCTATGAAAACGGCCTAGTTGTCTTTTATTGCCAGTTGGGATAGAGACTAATATAGGGTGACCAGATAAAATCCAGGCCAGGGCTCATGTAACTTTAACAGTTGTAGAGAAAAGGGAATTTCAGCCAGTGTCATTTGTATGCAATTAGTTCCTGGTGATATTCCCTCTTCATCACAACTGTTAAAGTTGCAGGGGCCCTGCCTTCTTTTGTATATGGTCACTCTAGTATAGTGCCTGCACCTTTAACTGTTGTGATGAAGAGGGAATTTCACCAGGAACTAATTGTATACAAATGACACTGGCTGAAATCCCCTTTTCTCTACAACTGTTAAAGTTACATGAGCCCTGACATGGATTTTATCTGGTCAGCCTAGACTAATAGTGTCTGTTTTGGAAGGGTAGAAATGGAGTAGGACTTCATTCCAGTGAGGTGAAGGAGGGGGGGATGTGGCTGCCTGTCACTCAGGTTGTTGCCAGGAAGGGACACTAATAGAGTCTGTTGTGAGAGGGGAGGAGCCAAGTGGCAGTTGGTCAAGTCAGGCTGGTGGAGAAGCACTAGGTGCCTCTGCCTCCCCTTGAGCTTGCAATATAGAATGGCCACAGCCTTTATGTTCCCATCCCACCCACTCAATCCCTGACGTTCCCAAGCTGATGGGGAAAGCTTGAAGCCCCCCCCCCCATATTTACAGGAAGGTTATGGACTGAACAGGTAGGCCTGGGGACATTGGGGGCATATAATGTGTACACGTCCTCACCCCCACACCCTTTCAAGTGAGGTGAAATCTGAAAGGAGCCTGGTGGCCAGATAGAATGGTCCTCATCAAGCCAATGGAGAAGCCCTAGCTGTTCCTTTCTCTCTCTTCCCTTCAAGCTAGTGCCAGATAGAATGGTCACTCATGGTGTTAATGTAACACAATACCATCCTCAGAGCTTGGGGGCAGGCAGCTTGTAGTCCTCCAGATGTTGTTGGACTGCAACTCCCATGATCCCTTTACCATTGGCTATTCTGGCTAGGGTTGATGGAAGTTGCAGCCCAACGTCTGGAAGGCCATCAGTTGTTCTAGCATATTGATTTGTGGTGTCACACTGGTGCAGCATCTATTCTAAACACTTGACTTGCTGGCTTGTCCTGCAAGTTCTGGAATAGGGCTGTTAGCTTTCAGTGTTTAAATAAAGAGCCATTCAACTATAGCCCAATTTGTGTGTCAAAACTCGGGTAGGAGAAGGAATGTTTCACAGTAATTTCAAATCTTATTTTGGGCTTTATCCGAATAACCAGGCAATTCCTGTTTGCAGCATTTTTGACATGTAGATTTTAGCTGCATTTTATAACTGGCTGGCACACCTGACAGCTGAGTCTGAATAGCATCTCTTCCCAAATGATGGTGCCTTTACTTCTGTAACTATGTATCTAATGTGCTCTGAGGCCTTTGAAAAATATACCTTTATTCTGACTGGAATGGTTTTCAATAGGGGTGTGCATCGGATCGGATCCGATCCACGATCCGAATCCGATCCGCCCCAAAATCGGGAAAATCCGATCCGATCCGATCCGATCAACCTCCGATCCGATCCGATCCGATCCGACGAGGTCCGATCCGGATCGGACGCCATTTTGAATGCTTTTTCCCATAGCCAAGTATTGTTTTACAAAAACGCCTATAACTTTTTCATTTTTAAAGATAGAAGGATGAAACTTGGGCACATTATACACTGGTTAGGGATAGTTATCTGTGAGAAATTTCAGAAAGATTGGTGCATGCGTTTTGTGGCAATTAATTGTTTAATAAATACCCAGAAATGCCTATAACTTTGTCATTTTTAAAGTTACAAACATGAAACTTTGCCACATTGTAGGTGGTACCTTGGGACCTATCTGTGAGAAATTTCAGAAACTTAGGTACTTGCCTTGTGTGGCAATTAATTTTAGAAAAATGGGTAGTAGTGGGGTAAATACATTTACGCCTCCCATTTTTTTATTTTTGAAGATACAAACAGGAAACTTGGGCACATTACAGGTACCACTTGCCTTGATATGTGTGTGAAATTTCAGAAACATTGGAGCTTGCCTTGTGTGGCAATTAATTTTTGAAACAATGAGGAAAGAAACACCTATAACTTTGTCATTTTTAAAGTTACACACATGAAACTTTGCCACATTGTAGGTGGTACCTTGGGACCTATGTGTGTGAAATTTCAGAAACATAGGTGCTTGCCTTGTGTGGCAATTAATTTTAGAAAAATGGGTAGTAGTGGGGTAAATACATTTACGCCTCCCATTTTTTTATTTTTAAAGATACAAACAGGAAACATGGGCACATTACAGGGAACACTTCACTTGATATGTGTGTAAAATTTCAGAATGATAGGTCCAGGCATTTGGTGGCTACGAATTTTTTAGATTAAAAGTTATTAACCTTTTTTACACAGAGGCTGGGGCTGTCAATTGCACCCTCCCGCCTCCCGGGAAGAAGAAGGAAACACTTTCTCTCATCTCTTTGATCCTTGCACGCTTGGCTGCAACTGAGCTAGTATCCATTACAAAAGGAGAAACAAAGTAGCACTTGGCTCGTGTCTGCTTTGATACTTTCACTCAAGCAGAACGGCTGAGCCTAGGATCACTCTCTCGCTGGGATCGTTACAGGAGAAATTTTCCACAGTCTTCAAAGTGGTGTGTGCAGACACCTTGCCACCACATGCCTGGACCTATCATTCTGAAATTTTACACACATATCAAGTGAAGTGTTCCCTGTAATGTGCCCATGTTTCCTGTTTGTATCTTTAAAAATAAAAAAATGGGAGGCGTAAATGTATTTACCCCACTACTACCCATTTTTCTAAAATTAATTGCCATACAAGGCAAGCACCTACGTTTTTGAAATTTTACACACATAGGTCCCAAGGTACCACCTACAATGTGGCAAAGTTTCATGTATGTAACTTTAAAAATGACAAAGTTATAGGCATTCCTGGGTATTTATTAAAAAATTAATTGCCACAAAACGCATGCACCAATATTTCTGAAATTTCTGACAGATAACTATCCCTAACCAGTCTACAATGTGCCCAAGTTTCCTGTTTGTATCTTCAAAAATAAAAAAGTGGGAGGCATAACTGTATTTCTCAATGGGCAAGTGCTTTCCAATGATTTTCTATGGGCAAGTGCTTTCCAATGATTTCCTATAGGAAAGTACTGTCCAATGAATCCCTATGGGCAAGTACTGTCCAATGAATCCCTATGGGCAAGTGCTGTCCAATGAATCCCTCATTGTTTCAAAAATTAATTGCCACACAATACAAGCACCTACGTTTCTGAAATTTTACACACATGGGTCCCAAGGTACCGCCTACAATGTGGCAAAGTTTCATGTGTGTAACTTTACAAATGACAAAGTTATAGGCATTCCTGGGTATTTATTAAAAAATTAATTGCCACACAAGGCAAGCACCTATGTTTCTGAAATTTCACACACATAGGTCCCAAGGTACCACCTACAATGTGGCAAAGTTTCATGTGTGTAACTTTAAAAATGACAAAGTTATAGGTGTTTCTTTCCTCATTGTTTCAAAAATTAATTGCCACACAAGGCAAGCTCCAATGTTTCTGAAATTTCACACACATATCAAGGCAAGTGGTACCTGTAATGTGCCCAAGTTTCCTGTTTGTATCTTCAAAAATAAAAAAATGGGAGGCGTAAATGTATTTACCCCACTACTACCCATTTTTCTAAAATTAATTGCCACACAAGGCAAGCACCTAAGTTTCTGAAATTTCTCACAGATAGGTCCCAAGGTACCACCTACAATGTGGCAAAGTTTCATGTTTGTAACTTTAAAAATGACAAAGTTATAGGCATTTCTGGGTATTTATTAAACAATTAATTGCCACAAAACTCATGCACCAATCTTTCTGAAATTTCTCACAGATAACTATCCCTAACCAGTGTATAATGTGCCCAAGTTTCATCCTTCTATCTTTAAAAATGAAAAAGTTATAGGCGTTTTTGTAAAACAATACTTGGCTATGGGAAAAAGCATTCAAAATGGCGTCCGATCCGGATCGGACATCCGGTCCGATCCGATCCGACCATCCTCCGATCCGATCCGACCCCCCAGGTCCGATTCCGATCCGCTATCCGATCCGATCCGGGGGGTCAGTGCACATCCCTAGTTTTCAATTAAAGATGGACTAAAATTGTATCCCAAAATAATTTTCTGATAGGTTTTCTGGAAACTCCTATTTTTTTTTTTGGCTCCTTTCCCCAAAAATGAAGGATTTCAGTATCCTCAAAATACTTAGCTAAATGCCCAGTTCAATTTCATAACTCACAAATAAGGTAAAATTTGGGAGGCCATTTTTTTTAAACATTCCATACTTAAGATGACACCTTCCAATGATAATAAAAAAATAAGAATGATTGTTGTTCTTTTTGCCTAGGATAGGCTGACCAGATAAAATCCAGGTCAGGGCTCATGTAACTTTAACAGTTGTAGAGAAAAGGAAATTTCAGCCAGAGTCATTTGTATGCAATTAGTTCCTGGTGAAATTCCCTCTTCATGACAACAGTTAAAGGTGCATGAACTATACTAGAGTGACCATATACAAAAGAAGGCAGGGCCCCTGCAATTTTAACTGTTGTGATGAAGAGGGAATTTCACCAGGCACTAATTGCATACAAAGGACACTGGCTGAAATTCCCTTTTGTCTACAACTGTTAAAGTTACATGAGCCCTGACCTGGATTTTATCTGGTCACCCTAAGTAATGTTATACTTAGTATACTTATATTATAATATGTATAACAAGGGCCACTGTGCAGGCCTAGCTAGTGGAGGAGTCTGCTTATAAACAAAAAGTGTAGGCTAACTTCAGGTCAGGCTTAGCGTAGGCTTAGGTATTAGGTATCACATTGCAGCTCATAAACTAAAGTTCAGAAATAGAGCCCAACTTTTCATTTACTTTAAAAAAACAAAACAAAACAAAACTGAGTGGGAAACAGCCCACACTGAACCAGATTCATTGACTCAGCCTTTTGTATTCCTAGAGGAGCTCAAACCACTCCCCTTCCTTAATCACCTACCCATTGTCTATTGTAGTGACCCAGTGACTATTGTCGTCTCCACTACACAGAAAATCTCCATTCCCAGAGGGCTCATTCGACCTAGGTTTCCACCCACTGGAAGTTAGGGCTGACCAGTAGTTGAGCCACCCCCATTTAATTTCTAAATGAAACCCTCTAACCTGATTGGCTGTAGTTGGGGCAAGCTAGCTAGAGCTTTGTAAATAGGCAAGCTTGTGAAGGAGCCCAGCTCACTGAGTACAAGGACCCCAGTGACAAAGCATCAAGGTAAAAAAAAAAGTTTTTTTTTTTTTTACACATGTGAGTGAAGCACCTATGTGAGTTTAGCAAAAGGGAGAGGAAGCCAGGGCAGCCAGCTAGTATACAATTGTAAAGAAATAACTATAAAGAAATTTGATGTCTTCTCCTAATAAATAACTTGGTTTTCTAGGTAAACAACTCTGATAATAACAATGAAAACACAGTTCTGAAGATAGAAAGGCAGCAGCAGTGCTGGGGCTGTACAATGCATTATACTGAGAGCCACATATATGAAGTTCATTACACAAATGTTTTATCACATGCTCTCTACTGCCCACTTACAGATGCTCATGCATCCTTTAGATGATGATGTCTGCCTCCCGTGCACCTCCCACTCCTTCCGCTCATTTTTCCATCACAAAATAGACTTCTTATAATCCCACTTTAAAACACACACACACACACACACACACACACACACAAACCAGTATGTGCCACCATCTCCTGCTGTGTGCAGGAAATGCGGCACAATAAAAACAGCCCCTGAATGGGCCATGTGGTCTTTGTTTACTTTTTTTTACCCTATAGGAAGAATGAAAAAGTAATAAGGGATAAAAGCGGGGGTGGAGAAGTGACGGTAAGGAAACGGGATTCCCCCCATGTAATGATGCACTCTGACTTTGTATCAGCAGGACAGAAGTTATAGCTGTATGTTTGGTATAATGAGGTCCTGGCTCTCAGGGAACATATCATATCGTTATTGGAAATCACTTTTTTAAAAATTTTTTGATTGGATTATATCGGAGGTAAATCGTATCGCATTTCCGATATTTAATTCAGAGTCATAATTTGACCTATAGAGCTGATTTTTTAAAAATAGAAAAAATGCCTATAACTTCTGTATTTTCAAAGTTAGAGGCTTGAAACTTGGTCATAGTGCTTATGGGGTATGCCTAGGTATGTGTATGAAATTTGAGCTCGATCCCTCCAACCCTCAATTTTATATTAATTTATTAAAGGTCATTTAAGTTCTGACAGGTCACAATGACAGCTCGCCACGTGCGTTCATTCACACCTGTCAAAAAGTTGCAGGATCTTTAAAAAAAATCATATAAAATACAGGGGTGGAGGGATTGATCTGAAATTTGGCACATATGTGTAGCAACATGTGTTAGACATGTGTAAGGAATTTGAGATCGATCCCTCCAACTGTCGATATTATATGAATTCATTAAAGATCGTGCAACTTCATTGACAACTGGTTGACCGGGCCTCCGTGTTGTCATCTTGTTGTCTGCTTTTTTCCCATAGGCTAGCATTGGGGGAAACGCATGTATAACTTTTTTATTTGAAATGATAATGACATGAAACTTGGAGAGCCAGGATTAGCAAGATCCAATCTGCAATGTCCAAAAGGTTTCATGTCTCTATCTTTTCAAATTAAAAAGTTATAGGGGTTCCCCCAAAAGCCCCAACCCCGCTGTAACTTCTTCATTTTTAAAGATAAAAACTTGAAACTTGTGGGACATCGAAGATGGGATCTGGCTGGTCATTTGTGGAATAAAATTTTCTATGAATTTTTAAAGATCATGCTCGTTCTGAAAACTGAGGCCCGGTCAACCAGCTTTCAGAAGGGGCACGATCTTTTAAAAAAATCATAGAACATCGAGTGTTTGAGCAATTGCTCTGATTTTTTTTCCACAAATGAACATATAAAATCGAGGGTTGGAGGGATCGATCTCAAATTTCATACACATACTTAGGCATACCCCATAACCACTGTGACCAAGTTTCAAGACTCTAACTCTGAAAATACAGAAGTTATAGGTTTATTTATATGTCAGTCCGGTATTCCAAAAAGATGTTCAGATCGGATATTTATCGGAGGTTTTTCTATCGTATCGTTATCGTTAATCGGAGGTCCGATAATGACCTTATCGTATCATTATCAGACATTTTAATGATACGATACACATCCCTACCTTGAAGTCAAGGTTGCTGACCTGGGGAAGCTGAGAGATGCAGAGAGGTTGGTGAATTAGATTTTTTGGGACCTAAGGATAATTTGGTGCCATAGTCTATAAGACCTCTCTCTCTCTCTCTCTCTCTCTCTCTCTCTCTCTTTCCCCAATGCTGTGAATTATTTTATACATTTTTTTCTAAGGTCCCTGAATCACCAAAGAGGATTTAATTAAGTAACTGGCAAATAATTCCCATGGATCTGAAGCATGGCTCTTTTCCTTCCACTGTAGTTCTGTGAGCTTATAAAATCAGTTTTACAGAGAAATGTCACTACATTGTAGTTCATTTCTCTATTTCTTCCATGATGACTTGCTGTTAGGGATGGGTGATAATTATGTTTCAGTTTGGTTTTGATAAGAATCTACCCAAATTCACAGAGTGCTTTACTTTTTAAAAAAAAAAACTAGCTTTGAATCCCAATGTATTCAAACATGTTGGTACTTAATTAAGGTTGCCACCTCTCTTTTTCCATGACAGGCTCTTCATCTTTAACAGCTATAGGTGGGCAGGAACATTTCTCCATGCTGGAAATAGCTGTACCTATTTAATTCGGCTGGCAGAGATGAGTTAGAATTCCATTACAGGTAATATTTGATGAGCATTTACCAACATTTTCAGCATTCTTCACATTCATAACAGAAAGAACTTGAAATTAAAATAAATGTGTGACAGCAAAAGCAAAACTGATAGATTTGCCCACCCCTACTTATTAGAATATATGCTTGCTCAAAATATAGACTAGCAAAAGCCATCTACTGAAAGAGAAAAGAGTGCCTTCCCTATAGTCATCTTTTAACTACCATATTGAATCATAGAATAGTAGAGTTGGAAGGGGCCTATAAGGCCATCGAGTCCAACCCCTTGCTCAATGTAGGAATCCACCTTAAAGCTTCCCTGACAGATGTCTGTCCAGCCATCTTGAATGCCTCTTGAATGCCTCTAGTGTGAGAGAGCCCACAACCTCCCTACATAATTGGTTCTAACAGTCAATAAGTTTTTCCTGATGTCCAGCCAGAATCTGGCTTCCTGTAACTTGAGACCATTATTCCGTGTCTTTATCCAAAGGAGATCCTGGTCCTCCTCTGTGTGACAGCCTTTCAAGTACTTGAAGAGTGCTATCTTGTCTTCCCTCAGTCTTCTCTTCTCAAGGCTAAACATGCCCAGTTCTTTCATTGTCTCCTCATAGGGCTTTGTTTCCAGACCCTCGATCATCCTTGTTGCCTTTCTCTGAACCCCCTCCAGCTTGTCTGCATCCTTCTTGAAATGTGGTGCCCAGAACTGGATGCAGTTCCAGATTTTTGCTGAATCTGAACCATATCCCTAATTATCACTAACTGCTGCATACTTACTTTTTCTTCTCAATAGAACAAGCATCTACTGCTGATGGGGAAAATGCTTTGTGTGGGATATGTAGGCGATGTGATTACAAACACTTGCCCCGTGAGCAGTGGTCCTGAAATGTAGGCAAAAACATCATCATCCATAGACAATGGCTCAATTCGGACAACACTTTAGTCAATGGTGGGTTAATAGCATACTGGCAGTGTGTTAAAGAGGTGGAGCTCCACAGACAACACGCTGCAGCAGGCGCTGCAGGGAACCAGCAAACACCCTGGTGGTTAATAACGTACTCGGCTCTGACTGACAGCTTGGCCACCATGTTCTCTGCTCACTGACCTCTGTTAGTCCTCCAGCAGGTATCCCAGAACACACTGCGGCCGAAAATCCATGGGCGCTGCCACTGAAGCCAATGCAGGACTCGCCTCCCAAACCCTATTGGCTGTTGTAGGCAATGGGCGGAACTCAGCAGCCTCCGGCGAAGAGGCAGCCAGGAGGAACGGCTGCACCAAAGCAACGTCCGCACCCCGCACTCAGCACCATGCAGCAAACGTTGGCACCCACGCCCCAGGGAGCCACCCCCGTCCACCCTACAGGCAATCACAAGGGTGACCCATGTCCCCCAGCCCCCAGCCACAAACATCACCCTCTCTAAGCATCCAAACACACACACAGGAAAGAAGGCAAGAGTGGGGTGGTTTGGAAAACTTTATTCAGCAGGGACCTCAGACATGGGCAGTAAGGCACATGGTCACTACGAAGCAAGGGCAGAGCCCACGGAAAGGACAGGTGCCCCCGGGAAGGGAGAAGGCGACTGGAAGGCACAGCGGTGAGGAGGGGGAAGCTGAACGAGCACCCCCAGGGAGCTAGCCATGGAATGGGTGATGGGGAAGAGGCGGAGAGGTGGAGAGGCGGAGAGGGGCAGAATGCCAGGGGGAGATGCCAGTCTACAGATGAAACCCCACAGCTGACTCTCACAGGGGGTGGGGGTAGCACTGCCAGATCCAGGCACTGATGCTCTCTCGCACCCGGGATGCCTCCAAATGGGTGTGGCGCTCCCCAATGGGATTCATGGGGCCTGGCAATGGCTCAATGTCCCGCCCGTCCACAGGGATGGCGTCGGTGTCCTCTCCCCACCCCTTGGATGTGGTTCTCTTCTGGTGCGCTTCCCTTTCCATTTGGGTGGCTGCATGGGCACCCGACGTGAGTGCTTGCAGGAGCCGGCCCCTTGTTGCACTCCATGCTGGCTGCCTGGTGGTGGTGGGGGTGTCCTTGGTTGCTATGGCGGCAATGCTGGTGATCTGCTGTGGGTGTTGCTGAGCGGCCGCCCGCGTTCTGCCACTCTTGCCGGTCTCCTCTATGGTCGTTTGTGATAACGTACTCACCACGGTTGTTTAAACCACGCTCCCCTCCAGAAGAGATATTATTCAATTGACTAATCCCTAAACAACTCGCAAGTGAGTTGTTTCTCTCGGTTGTTTAATTCTCCTGATTAGCGTACTGTGGGTTGTGTTCCTCCCTCCAGATGACACGTTAAACAACTCAACTGACGGTTGTTTAATTAAACAACCGTTGCTTAACGTGTTGTCCGAATTCAGCCAATGGCTCAATTCGGACGACACGATAGTCAATGGTGGGGTAATCATCAACTTTACAGTTGTTCAAGTAGGGGGTACTCCCCACACAACATGGTAATAAATAATCAACTGTGGTGTGGATTAGGATCAGCGCTGAGTTGACTATGGCAGCATTCGGATGACACAATAGTCAAAACAACTGACGATTGTTTCCCCCACACCAGTTGTTTATTGTGTCGTCCAAATTGAGCCAATGTCTTCTCAACTCTTGCAGGAGTGGAAGGAAAAGGTCCTGAAGCAAGATAAGGAAGGAGTTCAGAGAAGCCCATCCTTTTCTCCTAGTACTTGAATCCATAGGCATCTCTAACATTACCTGCAGAAGTAAAGGATTCAACTCTGTTAGTTGCCCTGAGTTTCTAGTGTTATAGGGTGGGGTACAAATAAACAAATAAATAAATAATAAAATCTGACCTCAGCCACGAGTTCACTAGCAAGCCACTCTTCTCTCTCCTTCTCTCTCTCTCTGCCTCAGATCTGCAGTATGAAAATCACAATAATGACTCTCTTACAGAGCTGTGTTAAGGATACTTGGTATAACTATGTGAAACACTTTGAATGTTTAAAATGGGTTTTATTATTCATAATACTAATAGCATTTATTTTATTTATTTAAAACATTTTTTAGCCAACTTTCAGGGCAGGAGCTCTCCCAAGGCGCCTTACACCCATATATAAAACAATATACTCATTAAAAGCAGTAAAAAACATAGGAAGTAAAATATCAATTAATCCAAATAAAAGCTAACATTAAAAACTAGTAATAATTAGTGAATTGAGCCATATCAGTAGGTATGGGAATCATCAGTCTAAATTTTCAGAGAACTTGGGCAGGTGCTCTTCATAACAAAGACTGAAATCCAAAGACTAGAGCTGGGCAAAGCCTCCCAAGCTCACCTTGCATTAACTCAAGAATGATACTGCATCTCATAGGATCCCCCCCCCATTGCATTAAAAATGTATCATTTCCTGAACCAATCCAAGGCCTCGGAAAAATGCCACCCCACTACATCCGGCATCCTGAAAACGTGCTCCCTTCTTTCCTTCACTCAATCCCAAAGCACTTTTGTTCACACTAAACCAGGTCCAATGCTTTGGAATCCTTCGCTAGGCATGTGCTTGTCTCAAGCCCGCATGCTGTGATTGCCGTGTTGATAGAGTGTCATCCTGTTCTGCCTCATCGGTCCAGGGTGTAGTCATCGCCTCATCCATCATTTTCTTAGCTTCTTTTATTAGTGTGTTTAGCTGACTTTGCAAATGGCTTTTATCTCTCCATTCGTCTTCTTCTTACAAAGTCTTTTGAGATGCTTCGTAAGCCAGGGTCTTTTTTTTTTTTTTTTTTAAGAGCAGTATTTTCTTTCTTAAGAATACATCTTGTGGGATTTAGTTCTGCTGCACTGGCAAACAGAAATAGCCCACTTAAAATGATTCCTGTGGACTACCACATTAACCAATTTATGGAAATAGTATGTTCATTTATTTTATTCCATTGTATAAAATGCATTTTTGGTACTGAATTGGAATGAATGCAAAAAAAAAAAAGTGAGGCCCAGAAAATAAAATGTCGGAGCTGCCCGATATCCTGATATTTTCACTTTACTAAATGAGGGGAGTTGCTCTCCTACCGCTTCACCTCAGATATCTGGATAACATTTTTCTTCACAAGTATTATTTCTGCATGTTGATTTATTGTACAGCAAGTCATGGAAAGTTTTCATTTCTCCGTGCTTAGGCATCCCTAAGACGGACTGGACAACACACTTTGTTTTAAAGACACATTATAAATGTGAAGGGATAATGTACAAAATACAACTGACAAATGGGGAGGATGTGCAGTTTTAACAAAATATTTATTTTGTCCACATAGAAATGACACGTTGATTGAAAACTGGGCAGTTTAAGACTAGAATATTGGCAGCAATTTCCTCAGTGAGTGTCCCAGGCCACGGAATTTATCCATACACCTCCCACCAAACTCAGGCTCAAATCCTTTGAAAACAGAAACTGCCTAGGGAGAAAGAAAATAAAAAGAGAAACAATACTTGTTAAAACGAAGATGTGACAAACTCAAATTGGTTGTTTCACCCTGCCTTCTTTGTGTGTGTGAATTTGGCTTAAGGATGCAATGAAACAGGAGGATGCAAAACCTGTTTTCATTTCCTAGTAATCGCTTCAAATTTGTTTGTTGACTGCTATAATTTCTATTCTGATAATCTAAAAAACATACTCAAAGCAGCTCACAATGTTAACATACTAAAAACAACAATATCAAATAAAATAATGCACTAAAACAAAATCCAAGGATATGCATTGATTTTAAATTCTGCAACAGGCATCAAAATACCTTTTCAAAACAATATTCCAGAAAAGCCTGCTGAAACAAAGTGTTTTTTCATTAAACTTGGGTACCAGATGGGCCAGGCATCCTTATCTATTCAAAATAAAGGAAGCATCCTATCTTCAGGACCCATCTACCACAATTCTGATGGTGGAGGAACCTAAAAAACGGCCTCAGAAGAGAATACACATTATTTTAAGATACCCTGGTCCCAGACTATTTAAGGCATTAAAAATCAATGACAGCACTTTGAATTAAGCACAGAAATGAATTGGCAACTATTTCAGTTGGTATAACATTGGTCAAAGCCCCGCCAGCCATAATCTGGACCCAAATGAACTTCTTGAACTGTCTTCAAGGGCAGCACCATGTAGCATTTGTTACAGTAATATAGCCAGGAAGTGACTATAGCATGATTACTGAAGCCAAGTGTAGGCTGACCAGATAAAATCCAGGTCAGGGCTCCTGTAACTTTAACAGTTGTTGAGAAAAGGGGATTTCAGCCAGTGTCATTTGTATGCAATTAGTTCCTGGTGAAATTCCCTCTTCATCACAACAGTTAAAGTTGCAGGGCCCCTGCCTTCTTTTGTATATGGTCACTCTAGTATAGTGCTTGCACCTTTAACTGTTGTGATGAAGAGGGAATTTCACCAGGAACTAATTGCATACAAATGACACTGGCTGAAATTTCCTTTTCTCTACAACTGTTAAAGTTACAGGAGCCCTGACCTGGATTTTATCTGGTCAGCCTAGCCAAGTGTGGTTTCCTCAGGACAGGTTGCAGCTGTAAAAGTTGGGGGGGGGGAGCACTTTTGGGATATCAGTCACTGCTAATTAGATTATTGCATGTATACCTTCTAATGAAGCAAACATTTAGATTTTGAATTTGCAAGGCCAATTCCAAGGTATTTCTTTCAGGCTTAAAGTGAATGTCTAATTTGTTTGGCCTGGGGCAGTAGAGGAATCTTTTATTCCGATCAAAGTAAGTCACAGAAGAAGAGGAGGGCCTGGGGGAAAATGACCATAAATTGTAGATAATGTTTGAGAATATGCGTGGAAATATATTTCTTGGGCCAGATCTCCACCAAGCAGGATATACCACTTTGAAAATGGTATATGGAATGTGTCCTGAGCCTGAACAGTTCTCAATATTGTTATAGACAGTTATAAAGCAGTAGTGTAGATCCTGCCTCTATTTCTATGTACCTATGGTCCACATCTTGTGAGATTTGCAGGCATCAATCAGAGGAGGACAAGGAGCACTCTGAATGCTGCTTTGCTGGCCTAGGCCCTTCTCTAGAAGAGAAATTAACAACAAATAAACAAAACCTGACCTCCCAAATGCAACTAATTTTCAGTGAAATGTACAAAACCATATTTGTTGAATGCTGCTGTGGCAAAAGCTGAAAGAAGTTTTAGCAACCTAGAACTGCAGGCATTGCACTATGGAGTAAGAATGTGCGAGGTTCAGGCATTCCACTATGGCAGGTGAACGTGCGAGAGACATGGACTTCTGAGAGATAATTTATGGTTTCCATTGCAAAAGGCCAGAAAAATAAAATTGGTGCCTTAGAATCATCATCATCATCATCATCATCATCATCATCATCAAAGTGTGACAGGATAAGAACTATATTAGGGATTATATGCAACAAATAAGTTACAAAATAGTCAGAAAGTGTTGCAGGGCTCGTCTTCAGGGTGGTTGTTACGTTGAACCAAAATAGGTAAAAGGGGAGGAGTTTTTGGGAGCATGGCAGAGAAAGCCCAATTGTGAACTATCTTTCATCACTCATTATACGATTGGATGGATGGGATGGGATGAGATCAGTGGGAGGGCTCAGTGTTACAAGTTTGCATGGGTCTCCTCTCCCAGTACAAATGACCCCTTCAAAGTGATGCTTCGACCCTGGAGTAACTGGCCCTGAAATAAGTATCTGGAATGACACCAAACCGTTCTACGTAATTCCATAAGCAAATGCCTGCCATTCATCGCAGGTTAAAAGGAAGTTCACCATGGATGAAATGGAAACCAGATTCCCCCCATCTTCCCACATTTTGAGAACTTTCAAATAATAAATTGTGGTTGCCCATTTTAAGGTCACTCCACTAGGGTTAGAGGAGTCTAAAAAGGCCACAGTGATATATAAATACTAATCAGCCATGCAGACTGTAATATTCTTAAGGTTAAAACTGTTTCTGTTCTCTCCTCTAACAAGAGTGAGATAGATTTAATCCTTACTAAATTATCATAGAAGCTGAACCATGCAAACAAACATTCGGTGATATTTACTGGCAATGACTGTGACATTTTCAACTTATTAAAAAGCAATGAAACACAGAATGAGACCCTCTACCTTTAAAAAACCTTGATCTTTGCAACAGTGAGCTAATGTGATGCCAAGCACATTATCTCTGACAGCTCAGTTAAGAGATGGACAAATCTGTCCTGGAAAATGAAGCAAAGAGGTCGGCTCACACTTTCATGCATTCAGCCAACTTTGTTCCACTCAAACATTTCTTCTTTTTGTCTCTCAAGCTAGGATGCAAGTATCCCTCATCTATTGCAGCGCGATCTTCTGATATAATTCAGATTTCAGTGGAACAGAGGAGTCATCAGAAATTGAGTGTCACATTTATACCATGTCACATTTATAAATTTATACATATGTCACATTTATACCATGTGCAACTGGCATCACATTTACGCAAAAGGTAAAAATCCATTGTTCAACTCTTATGAGAGGAATCAGTGTAGGAAGAGCAGAGACCACCTTGAGTGAGTATGTCACCCTGATTCTACATACGCACCCCTTTGTAGCCTTCCCTTTTTCAAAAGTACATCAATTTCAAAATCAAATATGCCCCCCACCATTAAATATGAAGTGGTACATTAACAAGGAACTAGTAATGTTCTACTTACATACGTGGCTACTGTTGCATATTTTTGTATAGCTGCTACAAAGGCCTGCAACATCTATCATTTCAGGGAACAAAAATTACATATTTGCAAATGCAGTATCAGAGGCAGTAAGCCTATATATCCCAGTTACTGGGGAACATGGCTGGGAGGGTGTTGTTCCACTCATGTCCTGCTTGTGGGTTCCTGGTTGACAGGGTTCCTGGTTGGCACTGTGTGAATGGAGTGCCGGACTAGATGGATCTTCTTATGCTGTTATGTTCTTACTAAGAGCCCCAAATACAGCAAAAGGTTTTCGAATAGTTATGATAGATCCATCCAATAACAAAAGCAAACAAGCAAAACATTGGACAATTAAAGGCCAAAGTAGACATGACATTAAACAGGTCTTTGCATTCACCATGCATAGTTGTTCCTGTTGATTTTAATGCAACAACATTGGGTGGGTGAGAGAAAATTATCAGGATTGCAGCAGGTATGGAACAGGAATTTAACTCATTCCTCTTCTGCTGCAGGAAAACTCTACCTCTGAACTTGCGCTTTCTATCGGGATGTCATCCCCTACCTGCATCAATGGGAAAATTATCCCCCAATGTGAATAACGGCTTCAAAAAAGTAATTTTACTCAGGACAATAGCAGTGAAGGAAAGGATTTACAATCCCCTGGCACACCTTCTGTGATCCTATTAATTATCAGCCCTTCCCAGTAGACATTACTTGCACTTTCAAAGCACACATGCGTGTTAAATGCAAAGACACATATAACATCATATCTAGTTTGTCCCTAAGCCTGTTCACTGAATGGGAAGAGTATGGAATAGCACGTGCTTTCATTACAACATAGCCCAGAAACTAGGGTGGAGAAATACCAACTGCATAACTGGAGAAAGCCAGACGCGGTCATCCTTATCAAGGGAAATACAAATGTGGCTTCTGGTCCATATCACTCTCATATATGGTCATTCATAAGTCCATTTCATTCTGTTTATTCATTAATCTGCAATTCTTAAAAAAATATCCACACAAATATTCATATTTGCATTTCTCTCTGAAATGTACGTTCTCTCAAAATACCCATGTTTTAATGTACTTCAATATGTTTTTTGAGCTGAGACATGTGATGGAACTTTCAGGAAGAACAAAAGCTGATGGATCATTAAGTTCGAATTCACATGTTAGTCTGAGCGGTGCAGATCCAGCCAGCTCATACCAGGACTTGCAAAAACGGAATTCCTCATGCATCCTTAGCTTCACCACATTTTCATATTTCGAATAAGAGAGAAAATTTCCACACATTGACCACTTCTTAAGTTGGACATCTGTATTTACCCTCTGTGACTTTCAGTCTGGAACCAAGGACAGTAATGCTAAGACTTGGACTCACAAATGAAATAATAAGTTAGAAAATGCTGTGCATGTAGCCATTTATGTGGGGGGGGGTGGATTGTGGTGGTGGTGGTGGGTCTAACGTAACCAGTCGCAAGTAAATTTTGCCCATTGGGGATGCACTTAACATGCACGCTGTACTCTTACTCCTCAATATGTTTAAACAACTTGTTGATGGACAAATATCCTCAGTCACTAGCACTGTTGATAACTGTTGTGTGATGGATATAAGCATCGAAAACCCTTTCAAAAGAGGACAGGGTTGATTAACTATCTCTATTTGCAATTAATCTGGCCTCTTTCGGAAAGCTTTTTAATAATAAAGACTCTGGGAGAGTGGATAAGTGTACGTATATCCCTTGTTTGGAGCAATACGTTTAAGGCTAACATTTTACAGAGCAGTCAAATGGGGACAGGAGAAAGACAAGCCACCTTGGTGACTGAATTGCTATTGCTTGTGCCATGCAGTGTGTGCTGATGTGTGTGTTTGTATGTGCATGTGTGTGTGTGGTTTGTTCATTTTTTTTAAAAAAAAATCTTTTCAAAATTCTTGTTTGAATTTTTTGAATGTCAGCTCCAGGGCTGGTGTAGATTTTCCGACCATTCTGGTGGCATGTCATGTGGATGGGAGAACTCCAAAAGATCTCTTGAATGCCAGCTTTAGAGCGTCCCGCTTCCTTTGACCTTTCTTTGGCAGTGTGTGTGTGTGCAAATTTCTTTCTTTCTTTTCTTTTTTACTTTTTCTTTCCCATTGCTTTCAGTGAAAGGGGAACTAAAGGAGGCCAGTTCTGAGGGCAGACTTCCTTCTCCATCCATAGATGTTAATGTGTGTGTGTGTGTGTGTGTTAATAAAAATTATTGGAATAATTTTGTTTTAATACTGCTTAACAAGAGATTGCATTGCAATTGCTTACGTGTTCATTTTCATCTTCGAATTATCCTATTCTGTATATATATTGTTCAGTGCCCCTGAGGAAGGATTTTGAAAAGGCATTGGGCCTAAAAATGAATCTTCTTTCGGCATCTGGATTTATTTCCTCACCCCCACAATGTCCCTGGGACCATAGCATTGCCCTGTAAAAAACTGTAAGAATTAAAACTCAAAGCAGCATAGAGGGCTTTAAATTAATAACAGTTGTTAAAATTTAGCAGACTTTGCTGTTACCAGATTGCCCTGATCTGTGAGGAGAAAACACACACATAAAAATCAGAAGCACATCCTGAGAGAGATAATAATTAATTAATTAATTAAAATAATTAATTAAATAAGAGTTAATTAGAGTATATTATTAGTTCATACAGATCAATAAAGTTAGTCATGGGCTAAGAGAGGATGACTGGAAGAGTAAACACTAGGCCTATTGTGCCCTACAATAATCTTTAAAATAGTGCTAAACAATATTGAAACCTAATTCATGGGTGGCAAAGTTTGGAAGGCCAGCTTATTGACTATTCTCCAAGGAGTGAGGCTAAAATTCTCCAGCAGTTCAGGAAGAATTTGGTAAAATAAATAATATATATATATTGGGGGGGGGGGACCAGAAAATTGTTTTCTGAGAAATTTTAGCAAATTGGTTAATTATTCAATTCCTGGAAAGTAAAGGGGGTTAGAGAAATTCATGAAGGATGAGGCTACCAGTGGCTAAGAGGCATGAGGGATTTGTGTTACCTCCATGATCAGTTGCATATTCATCAGTATACCAGTTGCTGGAATACATGAGCAGGAGGATGCTGTTGTGTTTTACCTGTGGGAGCCCCACAGGGAGCTGGTTGGCCAGAATGCAAACAAACTTGGACTAGATAGAACCTTGGTCTGATTCAGCATGGCTCTTCTTATGCTGCTGGTGAAAGGAGAGGGGAAATAAAGACACAAGACAGGTATGTATGGTATGAAAATTGGGCCACATTGAAAATCTGCAAAGGAAAATCTGTGTAAACCCTACCTAACCTATGCCAGCAACGAGTTAGGCTATAGATTGGGCAAAACATTCTATGCTTGCTGAGTGGCATTTGGGAAAAGGGGCATTCCTGTGTCAGCCCCTCCTGGGCCATGAAACACTGGGGGGTGAGGTGAGGTAACTAGGGTGACCAGATAAAATCCAGGTCAGGGCTCATGTAACTTTAACAGTTGTAGAGAAAAGGGATTTCAGCCAGTGTCATTCATATGCAATTAGTTCCTGGTGAAATTCCCTCTTCATCACAACTGTTAAAGTTGCAGGGGCCTTGCCTTCTTTTGTATATGGTCACTCTAGTAAAGTGCATGCACCTTTAACTGTTGTGATGAAGAGGGAATTTCACCAGGAACTAATTGCATACAAATGACACTGGCTGAAATTCCCTTTTCTCCACAACTGTTAAAGTTACATGAGCCCTGACCTGGATTTTATCTGGTCAGCCTAGAGGTAACCCTGATCCCTCCACTGGGGCTGCAAAACCCACAGCAGAAGGCCTCAGGCATCACCTATCACAGAAACAGTGCCTCAAAATGATCACCATCCGTGTTTACCCTAACTGTGCCCATCCCTACCAGCCTACTAAAACTAGGCTGACCATATGAAAAGGAGGACAGGGCTCATATAACTTTAAAAGTTGTAGAGAAAAGGGAATTTCAGCCAGTGTCATTTGTATGCAATTAGTTCCTGGTGAAATTCCCTCTTCATCACAACTGTTAAAGTTGCAGGGGCCCTGCCTTCTTTTGTAAATGATCACTCTAGTATAGTGCCTGCAACTTTAACAGTTGTGATGAAGAGGGGATTTCACCAGGAACTAATTGCATACAGATGACACTGGCTGAAATTCCCTTTTCTTTACAACTGTTAAAGTTATATGAGCCCTGTCCTCCTTTTCATATGGTCAGCCTAACTAAAACCAAACATGACTAAATTAACCTAACAGCTGAAATACGAACCAATTTTTCCTAAAAGACACTCTCACCCCACTTACAGCGGGAAGTAGCTAAAAAGACTCATGGCTCAAGCCATTCAGACTATGAACCAAAAATTCCGACTCAGCCCCCCGATAGGGTGACCGACATAACCCATACTTCACACAGGGAGGGAGGGAGTGCACTTCGAAGAGGTTGAAGGATGGGCTCCGCAGACTAAGAACGCCTCATAAGCCCCACCCCCAGCCAATGGCACTATACAATCACCACCAATGGTGACTGACTACGTTTCTCCTCCCCACCATCGTAACGGCCTCCCTGGGATAAGGCATTTTTAATGAAATGAGTTGACAACGCTGAATTGAATTAAAGAGCCAATGTCATTTGTGCTAATAATTGGGAATCACAATATCAATTGCGCATACAAACCAAAGATGGGATGAAGAGAGCAAATAATCTGAATTATTCAGGATTTATTTATTTATTTTGCCTGGAGGAAAAACATTCAGAAAACCATATTTTTTACAACACTTCAAAGGAAACTGGATTTTAAGTGTGCAGAGATTTGCTTCAGAAAAGCCAATACTATTGTCAGTTCTAAGTGACTGGTAGTTAACAAGTGGAAGCAATTGAATAAAGTTTTCTAATGGGCTCTTTGCTTACTCAAGGCCCTAAATAGATGGAAGAGCATAGACTTAATTAACCCCTTTCATTTTTAATGTGCCTTAGGAGCAAATGTTAGGGAAGGTTTTTGCAATGTGTGTTTGCACTTCCTAGTAGGCTGTTACGTTGCATCAATTTACATTAATTTAGTATCATTAAAAGCAGTTGAACGAAATTGGCTTAGGTCCAAAGCAATTGGACTGAATTGTTCATCAACTGCTCAAAAGCATTAGCTTGTTCAGTAGCTCTGGACTATGTTTGTTGTGGTGCTGGTGCTGGTTTTGTCCACTTGGGTTTATTTTTTTGGTTGTCTTTTAGATGAGCTCTTGCAGCTTTTGGGGGCAGAAGTAAAAAGATCACAAGTTGCCCCTGAAAAAGGCAGTGCCACATCTCTCCCTCTCCATAATGTCCAGTTACCCCATTTATCCACATCATTATAATTAGGGGTGTGGACTGGATCGGGCCCAATCTGGCGCATATCAGATAAAATTATCCGATATGATCCCCTGCCCCTGGATCGGCCGATCCAATCCGATCCGAAAAGAACCCAATCCAGATCAGATTGGATCGGAGGATTGGGGCCCACTCCCCCCTCGCACTGTTTACTTGCCGGGGCCATCCGCTGCCATCTGCAAGGGAAGGGGGCATACCCCCCCAGGGCCATCCACTTCCATCCACTGGCACCCGCCCTGTCCTCCTTTCCATTTGCTTTTATTCACCACTATAATCCAACAATATAATCCAGTGTTGGACAGCTGCATTGCAATTTATCTGAACATATTATAAGGGGTAACGTTCTGTCTACTGAAACTCAAAACATTTTGTAGAATATTTTCTGTTTAAAAATGTCTAAGATGTCTAAACCAAAAGAAGAACTCTTTGAAAGGGAGAGCTGATAAAATCCATCTACTGACTACACTGGCCACATTTTATTAACCCTTTTCCCCATCTTCTCCCCCCCCCCTTTCCCTGTTATCATGCTGCTCCTTTCTGTGTTAGCAGGTGCCAACAAAGGAGAAAAGTTTATTATCAAAGTACCAACACACAGTTTGAATTCCTGGCTCAAGAGCGTTTCTCTTCCTTCATTCGTAAGTCATTGTGAGCTTCCAGTATCACACATGAAATATGCTCTTTTAAAAATGTTCATCATTCACATCTTGTCTCTTCCTCCATTCCCCAATGAGCATGTTTCACAAATAATTTTCTGAGATAGTGTAATGTTTTACCTGTCCATTTTTTTTTTAAAAAAGAATAATTTCTGCTTAGTATTTAAACTAGTGATATTCAAGTTGTGTACAGTGATAGGTCCTGAAGTGTGCCTTGACAAATTAAGCTGCCATACTGGAATGCATCCGCCATGTACATTTACTGGAGCAAACAGCTAATATGAAAGATTGCTCCCCCCCCTCATCACCTTTGCATACCAGCGCATAGGAAGAAACCAAGTTTAAAATGAACTGCTGGTTATTTTAAGAAATTTAGCACTAGTGTATAGATTTCCAGAATGGATGGGTATCTTTAACAGTTACATAGAAAAGGGAATTTCAGCAGGTGTCATTTGTATGCATGCAGTACCCAGTGAAAAGCATGCAGAACTGCATCCTAGAGTGATAAAGGAGCTAACAGAAGAACTCTCAAAACCACTGTCTGTTATCTTTGTGAAATCATAGAAGACGGGTGAGGACCAGATGACTAGAGGAGGCCTAATGTTGTCCCTATCTTCAAAAGGGGCAAAAAGGAGGAACCTGGAAACTATAGACCACCCAGTCTTACATCCATCCCAGGGAAAATTTTTGGAGCAGATTATAAAGAAGTCTATCTGTAAACACCTTGAAAACAATATAGTGGTTAATAGAAGCCAGCATGGACTTGTCAAGAACAAACCCTGCTAGACTAATCTGATCTCATATTTTGATCGGGTAACCTCCCTTGTGGACTGTGGGAATGCTGTGGACATAATATATCTTGACTTCAGCAAAGCTTTTGACGAAGTACCCCATTGCATTCTGATGAACAAACTAGTTAAAAGAGGGCTATTGTAACAACTATTAGGTGGATCCACAGTTGGCTACAGAATTGGACTCAAAGGCTGAATTTGGACAACACGATAATCAATGGTGGGGTAATAATCAACTTTACAGTTGTTCATCTAGGGGGTACTCCCCACACAACATGGTAATAAATAATCAACTGTGGTGTGGATTAGGATCAGCACTGAGTTGACTATGGCAGCATTCGGACAACACGCTAGTCAATACAACTGATGATTGTCCCATCACCACCACCAGTTGCTTATTGTGTCATCCGAATTCAGCCAAAGAGTGCTTACAATGGTACCTTCTCAAACTGGGGGGATGTAACGAGCAGGGTACCGCAGGGCTCAGTCCTATGCCCAGTGCTCTTCAACATTTTTATTAATGATTTGGATGAGGAGGTGCAGGGAATGCTTATCAAATTTGCAGATGACACAAAATTGAGTGGAATAACTAATACCCTGGAAGACAGAAACAAACTCTACGTGGGGCTGCCTTTGAAGGTGGGTCAGAAGCTGCAGCTTGTGCAAAATGCAGCAGCCAGATTGATAACTGGGACCAGAAGGTTTGAGCATATAAGACCTACTCTGGTCTGCTTGCATTGGCTGCCTGTATGTTTCCAAGCCCAATTCAAGGCGCTGGTTTTAAAGCCTTACACGGCTTGGGACCACAATACCTGATGGAATGCCTTTCCCGACATGAACCTACCCGAACACTATGTTCAACATCTAAGGCCCTCCTCCGAAAGCCTACTCCGAGGAAAGCTCGGAGGTTGGCATCAAGGGAGAGGGCCTTCTCTATGGTGGCCCCCCAATTGTGGAACTATCTCCCTGACGAGGCTCGCATGGCGCCATCCTTGTTATCTTTTCCATGCCGCGTCAAAACTTTCCTCTTCTCTCAGGCATTTAGCAATATCTGATGAGCCTAGGTTTGTTTTGTTTTAGGTTTATAGCTTTTTAAAGTTATTACAGTGGTTTTAAGTGTATGTGTATATTATGTGTATATTGTATGTTTTTGCTGTTTAAATTTATATTGTTTTTAATTGTTTTAATCTTATGTAAACCACCCAGAAAGCTTCGGCTATGGGGTGGTATGCAAATGTAATAAAATAAATAAATAAATAAATAAACTTCAAAGTGATCTTGATAGGCTGGAACGCTGGGCTGAAAACAACAGAATGAAATGTAATGGGGATAAATGCCAAGTTCTACACCTAAGAAAAAGTTACAAGATGGGGAATACTTGGCTCAGCAAAACTACAAGCAAGACGGATCTTGGAAATGTTGTAGATCACAAACTGAATATGAACCAACAGTGTGATGTGACTGAAAAAAGTAAATGTTATTTTGGGCTGTGTTAAAAGAAGTATAGCTTCCAAATCACATGAGGTATTGGTTCCTCTCGATTCAGCACTAGTTAGGCCTCATCTTTAGGGTGACCAGATAAAATACAGATCAGGGCTCATGTAACTTTAACAGTTGTAGAGAAAAGGGAATTTCAGCCAGTGTCATTTGTATGCAATCAGTTCCTGGCGAAATTCCCTCTTCATCACAGCAAAGTTGCAGGGGGCCTGCCTTCTTTTGCATATGGTCACTCTAGTATAGTGCATTCACCAGGAACTAATTGCATACAAATGACACTGGCTGAAATTCCCTTTTCTCTACAACTGTTAAAGTTACATGAATCCTGACCTGGATTTTATCTGGTCACCCTACTCATCTTGAGTATTGTGTCCAGTTCTGGGCACCACACTTCAAGAAGGATGCAGACAAGCTGAAGCATGTTCAGAGAAGGCCAATGAGGATGATCAGAGGTCTGGAAACAAAGTCCTATGAGGAGAAATTGAAAGAACTGGACATGTTGAGTAGGGCCGTGCATCGGATTGGGTCCGGTCCACGATCCAGAGCCGATCTGACTGAAATCTGATAAAATTATCCAATTCCAATCCCGGCTTCTGGATTGTCCGATCTGATCTGAACCGGTCCAAAAGGACCCAATCCGGTTCGGATAAGATCGGAGGATCAGACCTCCTCCTCTCCCTCGCATTCCTTACCTGCCGGGGCCATCTGCTGCCATCCACTGCCCCTTCAAGGCCTGACTCTCAGTAGCGTGCCAGGTGATGTGGAGGGGGCTTACCTGCTGGGGCGTCCGCTTCCTTCACCTGCCATAGATCTACTGAGAACTAAGCTTCGTGGCCTTTTTCTCAGTAGAGTGCCAGGTGATGATGTCATCACCTGGCTCTCTACTGAGGACTAGGCCACGAAGCCTAATTCTCAGTAGATGTACGACAGGTGAAGGAAGCGGATGCCCCGGCAGATAAGGAGCGCGAGGGGGGAGGGGGCTTACCTGCCGGGGCTGTCCGCTGACGCCCATGGGTGCCTGCGGACAGTAGCAGATGGCCCCGGCAGGTAAGAAGCATGAGGGGGAGAGACAGGGAGGGGGAAGTTAGGCCCCCACTCACCCACCACCACCATTTTTCCCCATAGACTTGCATTGGGGGAAAGCTTTCTTTCCCCCAATGCAAGCCTATGGCGAAAATAGCGGCCAATCTAAAAATCGGACATCCGATTTTTGGATCAGGATCAGTTTCGATCCAATCCAGGGGACCTCCAATTTTGTTCCGATCTCATCCGGAACAAAATTGGAGGTCCCGAACCGGGTCCCGATCCAATCCAGTGTTTCCGTGCACATCCCTACTTTTATCTGATAGAGAATTGCATGAATCCCCTTGGTATATTTCAAATGAGAATTCGCATCTGTTGGCATACCAGGGTTGTAATACTTACAAGGATAACTTGGTCAACATGGAATCTAGTGTGATATGTTTGCAATAATAACAATATGTCAATAAATGGCAATATGTCAATAGCAAGAATAACAATCAGCAGCTTCTGATACACCGAACTAATCATAATGTTAATTGTCTAGCTACTATTCCACTGAGGCCTGATGTGAGCAGTTAGCACTCCTGGGCACCTGAAGAGGCCACCATATTCTGGCAGGGCTCCCTGTCCCTGCTGCATTGACACTACCCTGGGCTCCCCATGCTGAGTGGCTTGAGGTTTCCATTTTAAATTTCCCACATTGCCCTGGAACAATGGTATGAAGGGGGCATTGCGGGTAGTTAAACCTTTCAGGCTCAAGCAGTGCCGGCTCCAGGATTTTGGTAGCCCAAGAGCAAGGCATCCTCAGTAGATCCTCTCTTAGTGAGTTTATCTTCTCATTGCCATTGTCATCAGCTGCTATTGCCCCTCATCCTGCTCCTCATCATTGCTAGCACTTCCTAGCTTGACAGATAGCCAGTGAGCAAGTAGGCTGTGGTATCTACTGCTCCTTTGCATCAGGATGAGAGGTAAGTGAACAAGTAGGTTGAGAAGGTGAAGTGGAGGAGCACTTCCAGGGGACTCTTGTTAGTGGGCCCTGGCTGGGATGCCCAGTCATGCCTACTCTTGACAGTGGCCCTGGGTCCAAGCCACCCAGAATTCATCAGTGTTGATGCTGGTTACTGCCACCAAGTAAACTCCTTTAGGTTTGGCTGAGGACACTTCCAAAGGGCACTTCAGCCAGGGACCCCTCAAACCTGGAGCCAGTAATCCTAGCCACTAGTGACTCCAGTTTACATATTAAATCTATTTTATAATAGGTTGTTATATGTCATAATTCTGAAACTTTATTACCTGGATGTGTCTTTCAACAAATCCTACTAGAAAAAAAAATACCAGGCTTGATTGCAAGACCTGTGATAAGCTAGCCTTCAAGGACTATTTTAACCTAGAAGCAAATTTAAGAAACTGGTCAGGTAGACCGTGTTGTTTTCAATTGTCTTGTTTCATAATCTTAAACTTGTGCTGAGGAGAGCTGTGTTTATTACATGCAAAATGCTAACGGCGTCTCCGTACACAGTTCCAAAGCAATAACAAGGTTCATAGCAAAAAAAGCCCTGCTTCGTGTTGTTTTCAAATGGCATGCCGGGACCATTTTGCCAACCAACAAATTCAAATCTAGCTTTATTCATAGCTGGGGCTACAGTCTGAAGGCACACTGATGCAGTAACCTTGCAGAAGCTAAGCAATCTCTGTCCGTTCCTGGCCTATATGGGATGTTATCTGGGAAACCCTACATACTAGAGGTGTGCAACAGATTGGGTCCGATCCATGATCCAGACCCGATCTGGGGGAAATCAGATAAAATTATCCAATCTGATCCCCAGCACCTGGATCGGCCGATCCAATACGATCTGATCCGAAAAGGACTCGATTTGGATCATATTGGATCAGAGGATTGGACCCTCTCTCCCCACTCGCGCTCCTCATCTGCCGGTGCTGTCTGCGGATGGCCCCAGCAGGTAAGGAGGAGTGCGAGGGTGGGGCTTACCTGCCAGGGCCATCCGTTGCCATCCGTGAGCACCAGCGGGCACCAGCGAATGGCAGCAGACAGCCCCAGCAGGTAAGGAGGAGCACGAGGGGGAGGAGGGAGGGGGCCCCACTTACCGTCCGGGGTGTCCTCTTCCTTCACCTGCCATAGATCTACAGAGGACTGGGCTTCGTGGCCTAGTTCTCAGTAGATCTACGGCAGGTGAAAGAAGCGGATGGACCCAGCAGGTAAGGAGGAGTGCGAGGGGGAGGAGGAAGGAAGGAGGGAGGCACTTACCTGTAGGGGCGTCCCTTCACCTGCCGTAGAACTACTGAGAACTAGGCTTCGCGGCCTAATTCTCAGTAGATCTATGGCAAGTGAAGGAAGAGGATGCCCCAGCAGGTAAGGAGGAGCATGAGGGGGGGCTTGCCTTCCAGGGCCGTCCGCTGCTGCGGGCAACTATGGACAGCAGTGGATGGCCCCGGCAAGTAAGGATGGGCCCAGCAGGTAAGGAGGAGTGCGAGGGGGAAGGAGGGAGGGCCCCCCAGGTGATGATGATGACATCATCACCTGGCGCTCTACTGAGAAATAGACCGCGAAGCCTAGTTCTCAGCAGATCGACAGCAGGTGACAAAATCGGATGCCCCGGCAGGTAAGAAGTGCAAGGAGGGGAGGGACAGGGAGTGGGAGGTAGGCCCCCACTCACCCCCACTCACCCCCCACTGCCATTTCCCCCCATAGACTTGCATTGGGGAAAAGCTTTCTTTTCCCCAATGCAAGTCTATGGGGAAAAATTGCGGCCGATCCGAAAATCGGACATCTGATTTTCGGATCAGGATCAGGTCCGATCCAATCCAGGGGACCTTCGATTTTGTTCCGACCCGATCTGGAACAAAATTGGAGGTCTCGATCTGGGTCCCAATCCAATCCGGGGGGTCCATACACATCCCTACTACATACACCACCAGGAATACTAATGTAATAAATAATAGAAAGAAAAGGTGTGCAGAGTAACTCAATGCAAAGTCACTAGCATTACAAAACATAAAGGATTGCAAAACATGCCATAACTTCCATTGAAGCCATTGGCTAATTTACCCCCCCCTAAAAAACAAACAAACAAACAATGTGAATGTGTTTTTTAAAGGATTTCAGCTTTGCGAACTGAATCAATAATACTGGGTAGGCATTGGAGCTAAGAATGGATTAAAAGATAAATCCCAAAGAAATAGCCAGCTCAGGAACACAACATTTCCCCATTTTGCCAGATTCTTCTCTATTCTGCAGGATACATTTTTTATCTGATCTTCTGATCGCCACCTGAAAGAAACCTGAATTCTGCTTCTAGAATAAAGAGGTAGAGATGGGATGAAAAGCAGGGCCATATTCTGCTCCACATTCTGCAGTATTATCTTGTCTTCTTCTTGTCTGTGAATCAGTTCCTGTTTCCTTCAAAACACCTGCTGTCTAGGCAGTGGGGTGCTTCTGTGCTGGTGCTTGGTATGGGCCATGCTTTTTGCCAAGATGAGATATAATCTCATAGCTAGCATTTGCTTTGACTTCTGCTCTTTATCTTGCTTTGTAGTGAACTTTTCAGCTGCGTTCATGGATCTTGTTTGACATGGTGCCAGGCTTTGGAATGATAGTGTGTTATTTGTTTGTCCCAAAGAGGAAAACATCAAACTTTTGCAAGAATCACATAACTGATCATAAATTAAGGTTACCTACTGATGGCTATCTTTGCATGTAGTAGCAAAAGAAATTGGAATACATTAATCCCACCAGCTTGATCATTGTGTGCCTGCTTTGTGTCCCTGTCAGAAATGGGGATTGGTGAGAAATTTGCTCTGTTAAGGGTTTATAGATCTACATAATCTGCACCTCCTGGAACTGAACATGAAAATTGATGCAATTTGTGGTTGGAAGTCCAACAACATGTACATGTTTGAAAAATGCATAGAAAACACCATGCAATTTCTAATGTGCATACAAACATGTTTTAGGCAAAAAGATACCTAAAGGGTGTAGAGAGAGGGAGGGGGGAGGATCATCGACTTACCTGCTTCAGCGGTCCTTCCCCACCATCTAGACGGCCAGACGATGTCCCGGAAGGGACGATGGATCTCACAGCCACCATTTCCTCCCTGTTTTGTGTGAAGAGGAGCTGCGCAGCCCAGATCCAGGGAAAACATAAGTTTGAAAGAAAACTGACCATGCCCAACCCCCATGCCATCCCAGGGTTGGTGAAATTGCTGCCCCTACCCCACCCCCATGGGCACGGAGCCACCCCATGCAGCTCTGTGCCCGTTTGGGGACCTGCGAAGCCATGCCACACAAGCCACGGTCCTCGGGATTGTCCCGGGTTTCCGTTATCCGGGGGTCATCTCTGGGTCATCCCTGGTTGATATTGGGATTCCCTGTTCCTCATATGGATGCACAGAGACAACCTAGAGATAACCCTGGGATACCTGGCAGGTGTAGACATGGCTACAGTATTATTATTATTATTATTATTATTATTATTATTATTTTCTGTAAAAAGAGAAAAAAAACAATATCTGTATTGGAACCAGATCAGAATGGACTCAAAAGTGGGGAAAGGATGATGTTCACAGAAAATGACTTGACATATCCACCCAGCATAGTTAGCACTGAATTTTAGGCTCCACGTTCTATAACTAATTTGGGACTGTCCAACTTGTGGTCATTGAGGCCTAATGTAGCCCACCAATTAGGTAAGGAGGCCCACTCTATGTTCTGGGCAGGATCTACACGTCGTCCTCGATGCGCCCTCCCTGCGCCACAAGCCACTTCGGAGCGCTTCACCCCGCCTAATGTGGCTCAAGCCTCGGAGGCTCTGCCCATGCCCGCGCCGCCGCAGCCGCCACCCTTTCATCCAGGCCGGTCCCGGGGAGGGAGGGGGGAGGGTTGTAAACAAAAGCCACCGATTGGGAGAGGGATTTCCAATTGCTAGCTTTTGTTTACAACCCTCCCTCCTCCCTCCCTGGGACCGGCTGGGATGAAAGGGTGGCGGCGGTGGCGAGAGCGCGAGCAGAGCCTCCGAGGCTTGAGCCACACTAGACGATGTGCAGTGCTCCAAAGCGGCTTGTGGCACAGGGAGGGTGCATCGAGGACGACATGTAGATCCGGCCCTGGTTTGTTGCCTGCCTTGAGCTATAAAATAGGTGTCTGTCCAGCCCCAAAATGTAGCTGGTTGGGTGTGCCAGGCCACTGGGTCTCAAGATGAGCAGGCTCATGCTTATATATATATTTATTTACGTTTGGCCTTTTGTTATGGTTAAGTGTTATGTGCTTCTAGCTGGCATATGCCTCAGGGTTTGAGCTCCTTGCTCTCTTTGCATTTGTAGTTCAGGGAGAGCATCTTAGGGTTCTTTGACTTTAAACCAGACTAGGGCTGGACACCTCTTTAAAGAAATCGGAGAACCCCCCCCCCCACACACACACTATAAATATAAATTTCCATATGCAAATATCATAAAGATTGGTGTCCTCTTTTCTGATGATGCTTTTCCTCTTTGTGGCAATGCTTAAGTACCACCTTACCTCGCCTTCTATGGGAGAAAAGAAGGAGAACATCAGAAGCTTCTGCTTTTAATTCCTTACAGTTTAGCACACATGCATGTTATGTTTTCCCCTTTCCTTGTAGGTTGGATTCACCTGCTTTCATTCTAGAGTTATCTGTTCTGCATGCACTGGATTAGGTGCTGGCTGCTACTTTTGACACTATAGTAACCTGACCATTATTGGATTACATTTAGAACCTCTTATATTATGAGTTGCTGCAAGACCCCACCCATAGACTTTTCTTTTCAGTTCCTTTCAGCTTTTGCCCAGTGCTATTCCTGCAAATAAATAGCACATCCATTGGCCTGCAAATAAACTGAGTTCTATTTTACCCTAAGAAGTTCTTCCTATACCAAAGTCACATTTGTGGTCTGTACTGTTTGTCTTGTCTGCCACTGACCCAATGGAGTCAAACCTTGAGCCAAGTTGTCATATCCCTGTCTTTGTCTGTGAACTGCTGGACACTAGAAAGTTCAATCTGGGAATGCTGTTGATCAACCACAGATTTAATTTTGCTTCTTCCAACATTTAAGCTTCAAAGCCTCTCTACTAGCATCCTTGAAACCTTGTATGTTCTTATGAACGTATCTAATCCTTTCCTTCTTTAGGAAACAGCCTCATGAAAATCTCAATTTACTTCAGCTTTGAGCTCTGAACAGCGACTGACTTTACTTGATGCAATCTTCAGATGGCGAGGTAGCAAGACAGAGAGGTGCATGCAGTCTTCCTCTTTGATATGAAAACTGCTCATCCATTGCCTCATATATCTATGAAGTCTAATTCACCTTCCCTCCTGTCTTTCTTCTCTTTATGACTAATGCCCTGTCAAAATGCCATTTTTTCCCCTGAATCAAAGCAATTTTTGAGTAATATGAATGGCCTAAAAGCTTCTCCTCGTCTCCTCAGCCTTTTATATTCCGACATAATATTTCTGTCTGTTCTGAGGCTTAATTACTTTATCATTTTATGTAAAAAAATAATAATAACAAGAGCAACAAAAGGCTCCTTTCAAACAAGGAGGTGTGTAATGGAGGTGCTTAATGAGACAGCCATAATGTCATAAAAGGAGCTGTCAGGATAAAGTGGCATGGAACAGGCCAGATAATGATCCTGACATGAAGGCAGAGCTGAGGAGTATTTTGAGCAAGAGAAATAACAGTGATGACAAGGAAGACTGGATGGGCATACACTCAGTTCATTAATTAATCTAGAAAAAAACTATAGCTCCTAGTTTAGTCACAAATTGTGACTCGGACAGTCAGGCACTGCCCACCTGTCAATGAGGCCTGTTCAGGCACTTAGTAACAACCACGCAACAGTACAGTCTCAGGCAGCAGAACAATGGGGAATGGTTATGGAGCCACACACAGCTGATGGCTGTCATTCACCTTGAATGTTCACAATGTGTGCAGGGCTATCCTAGCCGCAGACTCAGAATCAGTGCTAGGGTTTTTGGGGAAGGGGAACATTGGGCAAAATGCTCTCAGGCCATGTCTACACCAGCCGTTCGTTCCAGAATAATATAGAAGTCGGCCCTACCAGGCCACATGACACATAGCTGATCCCGCTGTGATCTCAGGTTGACCCTCAGTTATTCAGGGATATTGCTTACCGGATTTGTCATGGCTTTTTCGGTTCTCTTGGCACAATCCTGAAGTTCACAGCTGGTGTACCCTCCTTCATGATGTTGTTGCTGTTCAGTGTGAGCTCCTGGCTCAGTGAACAGCCAACCAGCTGTCAAGGGTGTGTACATGGGCATTGACGTGTTTCATCGTGAGCGGTTTAAAAAACAACAACAACAACAACAACAGATCTCTGCGCAGCAGTGAATTTTCAACACAGTACCTATCCCCCCCTTGTGTTGCTGTGTGTCTGCACTGGTGTGCATTTCTCAGGAGTTATTTTAAAAAATCCTGTGCCCCATAGCCATCTGTCTAGTCCTGCCCGCTTCTGCCGATGCACATTTGGAACTGCCGTAAGGGGAACATGTTTTCCTGCAACAGCTCTCCTTTACTTGCAGGACACATCAGTGGCATGTGCCTCGTGAGCACCGATCGCAGAAGTAGGGAACCAGCGCAATCATCCCTCCTCCCTTGCAAAAGGGCTGTAGGTATAGATTAGACCTCAGTGCTCTCCTCTCTGAGTGTGGCTCGCACATCATCACCTCAGTTGGAAGCAACTCATCCTCTTGTCTCTTTCCCTCTGGACCCAATTCATGAGGTGAGATGGCCCAAATGCTCAGGATGTGTGTGCATGCGTGTGTTTTAATTTGCATGAAAATGTGTACACATTTGTGTGCACTTTCCCCCTAATAATGTATTTTTCTATGCTAGTTTCCCAAATATAAACATTTTTATTTACAAGACATTTCCATAATATAGTACATTAATGTTATTTTCACGAAGGCTAGATCTACACTATTGCTTTCCAGTGGTATTGAAGTAGACTGACGACTGTTAGGGCACATTATACATTCCATATACCACGTTCATAGTATTATTTCCTGCTTCTTATTCTACATTATCCAAAATACCATAACAAATGGCATTGTGCATCCTGTGAGGTATACATGCACAAGAGGAATATAGTGTTACCATGATGGGATTGTAATACTTTGGCACAAGGTGTAGATCTGGCCTAAGACAAGCATTTTTGTGCATTTCCCCTAATTTTTGTATGGATTTTTGTTTGTTGATTTGTTTGGAGCAGTCCATTCCTAAAAACTGAGAAAGTGTGAACATCGAAGAATAGCTCAACTTTGTTTTTCATATCAGTTTGAAAGTGCAGAATTAGGTAGGTTAGCTTAAAAATGTGAACCAAATGAATCTTTCCCCTATCCCTAAGCCATAAAACAATGTGCAGTCAACCCACGTACTGCATTGAGATCTGGACACATGACTTCTCTGATGTTCCTATGAGGCTTTCATGATTAGAATGACTTCTCACTTTATTTCACTGGATCCACCCATTGTATCTGTGCATCAGGCCATTGCAGTACTCCACTGAAGTAAAAGAGGAGTAAGAGGGCATAAAAAAACAAGTATGCTCAGCAATGACAAGATGCCTCACAATGAGTCATATCTATGATCCATCAAACCAATATTGCCCATTATGACTGGCAGTTGCTCCCCATTATCTCAGGAAGACATTTCTCAGCCCTGCTACCTTAGATACAGTTAATGGACTCTCCATTATGGAGATGCCATTGTTTGAATTTATGGCTTCCTCCATTCAAAACATGTGTTCATGCAGTGAGCTACAGCCACTGTCTTCTTTAGATGAGGAAGAAACTCATTCATTTTGCATTTGAATGTGAACTTACTTAGTTCACACTTACCAAACCAATATGTGAACCAAAATGCAATTATACTTTAATATTTACACTTTGGAGAGAACAGTAGTTATTGGGTGAATTAGAAATGCAATAAATAAATAAAATTAATAAAAATATTCAATTTTTTTCCAAACTTGGTGATGCAGTTCACCTATTAAAAAAAACCCCACACAAACATACAAAAATCCATAGTTTGGGGAAAGTGTGCAAACAAATCTGTATATATTATGTAATTTTATGCACACTTTAACATGCATAGGTAAAACAACAGAGAGAACTACACTATATAAGGAGAAATTGTGGAAAATGTGCATATTAGGCAGAATTGCATACAAAAATGCACATGGAAATGAGTACAAATCTTCATGAAAACTTTTTTAAAAAACCTTCACAAATGGTGCAGAAATAGGATAAAACAAACATGAGATTGGAAAAAGCGGAAACTGAGCAAAACCAGAACTGACAGACCCATCCATCTCTACTGCTTTCAGACAGTGCACATGTGAAAATCCCTGTGTGCACATTTGTGTGCATTTCATAAGTGAAATAAATTAACTACACAGGTAACAAAAGGAAATCATGTACTCAATCTGAGCCCAAAAGTAATTTTTATGTAGCCATCATTGGGCCTATCATTATTATTATTTTTAAGTATAGTTATAAAAAAAATCCCATAGTTTGATTCAAAGGGAAGAGGGCAGAAGTAACATGTTTTTAAAATTGTAAGAGACAAGAGTTAAGAAACAGCGTAGCCACCAATTGTAATGTGATACCTCATTTTAGATTTTGTATGCAACTTTCTGGGTGGGGAGGGGGATGGAATGGCCAGCTGGAAGTGATTGATGCCTCTCTGCGAGACACAATGGTCCCAGGCCATCTGAAAGAGGCGGTAGTGAGACCACGACTGAAGAAATCTTCCCTGGACCTGGAAAATGTTAATAACTATAGGGCAGTGGCAAATGTTCCATTCTTGGGCAAGGTCCTTGTGTGAGTGGTTGCGGGCCAGCTCCAGACACCCTTAGATGAGACTGATTATCTGGATCCATTTCAGTCTGGTTTCAGGACTGGCTTTGGCACGGAAATAGCCGTGGTTGCCCTGTATGATGACCTATGTCGGGAGAAAGTCGGGGAGTGTGATACCATCAGACATGGTATCCTGTTGGGATGACTGGCTGAGTTGGGAGTGGGAGGCACTGCATTGCAGTGGTTCCGCTCCTACTTGGCGGGGTGGCTCCAGAAGGTGGTGCTTGGAGAACATTGCTTGGCCCCGTTGACTCTCCAGTACGAGGTCCAACAGGGGTCAGTCTTGTCCCCCATGCTGTTTAACTTTTGCATGAAACTGTTGGGAATGGTCATCCGGAATTTTGGAGTGTGTTGTCATCAGTACACAGATGACACACAACTCTATTTCTCCTTTTCAACTTCATGAGGTGAGGCTGTAGATATGCTGAACCAGTGCTTGGCTACGACAATGGACTGGATGGGGGCTAACAAACTGAAACTCAATCCAGACAAGACTGAGATGCTGTTAGTGGGTGTTTCTGCTGACCGGATGGAGGGTCTTCAACCTGTTCTGGATGGGGTTGCACTTCCCCTGAAGGAGCAGGTTTGTAGCTTGAGACTCTGTCACTTGAGGCTCAGATGGCCTCGGTGGCACGGAGTGCCTTCTACCAACTTCTGTTGGTGGCCCAGCTATGCCCCTATCTGGTCAGGGATAACCTGGCTTCAGTTGCCTATGCTCTGGTAATCTCCAAGTTGGATTACTGCTATGAGGTCTATGTGAGGCTGCCTTTGAAGATGGTTCAGAAGCTGCAGCTTGTGCAAAATGCAGCGACCAGATTGACAACAGGAACCAGAAGGTTTGAACATATAAGACTGACTCTAGACCACTTGCATTGGCTGCCTGTATGTTTCCGAGCCTGATTCAAGGTGCTGGTTTTAACCTATAAAGCCTTATACAGTTTGGGACCACAATACCTGATGGAACGCCTCTCCCAAAATGAACCTACCAGTACACTACACTCAATATCTAAGGTCTTCCTCTGGGTGCCTACTCCGAGGGAAGCCTGAAGGATGGCAACAAGGGAGAGGACCTTTTCAATGATGGCCGCTCAATTATGGAATGATCTCCCCAATGAGGCTCGCCTGGCACCATCATTGTTATCCTTTCAGCACCAGGACTTTTGTCTTCTCCCAGGCATTTAACAGTGTATGTTGAGGGGTTTTGTTTTGTTTTTGGGAGTTTTTTTTTCTTTTTCTTTTGTCCCAGATTAGCTGTTTTAAATGGGTATTGTATTTGTACTCTGTTTTTGCTTTTTATGCTTTTTAAATTTTGTATATTGGTTTTTAACATTCAATGTTTTTAATCTTCATAAACTGCCCAGAGAGCTTCAGCTATGGGGTGGTATATAAATGCAAATAATAATAATAATAATAATAATAATAACTACTGAAGGAAATAATGCAAAGGACACACAACTGGAAAGAACCTGGCCCAGACCAAATACAAAATGTCTGGTACAAACAGCTTACATCAACACACGAATACCTCACTCAACAGATCAACACAGTCATAGAACACCCACACCTATTCCCTCTGTTCCTAACTGAAGGCAAAACCTACATTAAACCAAAAACTCCAGATACACAAAACCTAGCTAACTACAGTCCCATAACATGCCTTCCAACACTCTACAAAGTTATAATCACCACAATCACACAGAAAATTGAAGCACATCTCACCCAATATAATATACTCACAGAAGAACAAAAAGGATGTAAAAAGAACAGCAGAGGTTGCAAAGAACAGTTAATAATAGACAGTGTCATCATGAAGTAAACAGAAAAACAGAAAGGAAACCTTCACACCTGCTACACAGACTACAAAAAGGCTTTTGACTCCGCCCCACACAGCTGGCTGAAAAAAAGTACACAAAATATACAAAATACATCCTTCAATCCAAAACTTTCTGACAAGAATCATGGAGACATGGAGGACGACAATACACCTAACTACAGACAAGGATCATACACAGACAGAAAAAGTAAATATCAAATGTGGCATATTCCAAGGTGATGCACTCAGCACTCTATGGTTTTGCCTGTGTCTCAATCCACTATCCAACACCCTTAACAACACTTCATATGGCATCAACATAAAACACCAAAAACAAGCAAAGCACAGAATCAGTCACCTCCTGTATATGGATAACATCAAAATATATGCTTCAACCTTGACACAGATAAAAGGCCTCCTGAGAATCACTGAGGAACTGACAACAGACATGAAAATGGAATTTGGGATGGGAAAATGCAAGATGCTACACATAGAAACAGGAAAATGGAAAGAAAATGAAATAGCAGAAACACTAAATAACGAAATATTAGATAACATGGAAGAAAATGAAACATACAAATACTTAGGATTCCAAGAAAACACAAAAATCAATCACTGCACAGTAAAAACTCAACTAAGAATGCAATATAAAACAAGCCTATCACAAATCCTAAAATCTAAACTCAACTCTAAAAATATTTTCAAAGCCACCAACACCTACGCAATATCCATTCTCACATACTCATTCGGAATCATACATTGGTTGCACACTGAACTCAAAGAAATAAACAGACTCAATCACAACTCACAAAACATCGCATGCTCCATCCCAACTCATGCACTGAAAGAACAACAACCAGCAGGAAAGAAGGAGGAAGAGGTCTGCTAGACATTAACACAATGCATGCTAAACAGATGAAATCACTCAGAGAATTCTTCCAAACTAAAAACATTCCATTCATAAAGCCATAGTAACAGCAGAGAAAAATTACACCCCACTCAACCTAGCACTACAAAATGAAGACCAAACATAGCCACTCACACTCGCAGAGAAAAAATAAAAATGGGCACAAAAAACACTCCATGGGAAGCACTACAACATAATACAGAACCCACGAATAAACAAAGAACAATTGTACAAATGGCTCAGGAAGGGTGAGCTATTTCCAGAAGCAGAAGGATTCCTAATAGCTATACATGATCAAGTTATAGCCACCAAGAACTACCAAAAATACATCATAAAATATAACAGTGTAACATCAGACCTATGCAGGAAATGCCATAGATTCCAAGAAGCAATAGGCCACATAACAGGAGGATGTAAAATGCTGGCAGGAATGAACTATACAGACAGACACAATAAAGCTGCAAATATAATTCACCAACAACTGGCCATCAAATTCAACCTTATCAGACAATCTACACCATACTATACCTACTCACCCGAAACAATCTTGTAAAATGCAGATCATAAAATATACTGGGACAGCACAATTCATACCAACAAGACAAAACCCTGCAATCGACCAGACATAACGGTCATAGACAAAAAAGAAAAACACACATACCTTATCAACATAGCAATACCAAATGACAAAAATGATGTTGGAAAAGAAGAAGAAAAGAGAGACAAATATACACCACTGGCCATGGAAGTCAAAGAACTATGGCAACAGGAAAAGGTCACAATTATTCTGTTAGTCACCTCAGTCACATCACATCAAAAAACTATACAGAAAACCTTCAGAAACTGGGCCTACCAAAATGCATCCACACCAACATGCTCAATTGTCAGGATATCCCTGAATCTGTAAAAGGCAGCATGACTTGGCAAAGCCTGTCATATCCTTCTAGAAAAACTGCCACAAGTGAGAAAGAGATGAAATTATAATAATTTGACTCCTTTTACTAGAAGAAATATGCCAATGTCCCATTTTATGATTTGCCTGATACTAAAGATGTACTGGCTTTTATACAATAGATCTGTAGGTCACATCGACACAGACATATCTGCACTATGTTTACACCTCTGTGAGTGCCTGAGTGAGTCAATAATGCTCCAGGCATATAAAATGCGTTGTTGTTTTTTGAACCTTCATTCTTCTCTTGATCTAGGAATTCATACCATTTGCTTTTTACAATGAATATAACACTGTTAGTAATAAACAAGTCCAATTTTGAGCACATTTTGTGGGGTGGGGTGGGATATTCAAGGTTGCATTGCCTGAAACTAGCAATGCCCTCTCATCTGTGAGAGAACCAACTTTCCGAGTGAGAAACCAACACACAGTGTCAAGGTAATGCAAATTTAATTGTGCATTACAGTGTTTTCAAGTGAATTTGCTTGAGACTTGGCTGTGTTTGAATTTCTCTCAGTCTCAAGGTTTTGAGTTCATTCAGCCTGAAAACTCTGAGTGCAATTCAGAAGGGAGACTGAAATCCTACATGGATGGAAACCAAAGAAAATAACCTCACAGCACTTCTGCTGGGGAAAAAAGAACAGCTTAGCATTACACTGCTCTGGATGGCAAGTCTACAGAGAATTACCCCCAAAATCAAAAGTCTAGAACCTGGAATTGTCCCTGAGGTGCATGGACTTCCTTATATAATTTAGTCCTACAAAACCCTGAGAGTATTGGTTTATTTCTAACTTGACTAGGGATAATACTGTGACTGTTGAACTAGGTAAAACATTGTAAAGATTCTCTTGGAATTAATATTCAATTTAACTGAATTCTGATGGAATCTTTTTGGTTTAAGCAATCACGCTTGTCTGTGTTCAGTATTACTTGGGGAATTACTGAAATAATGAAGTACTACTATGTTAATAAAACGTATATGATGACTTGAGTTGAGCTTGTTCGTTGGACAAATTGCCCTTTAACCAAGGGTGGCATTCAGAATGCTCATAGACCTGTATACTCAAAATAATATTTTGTTCTCTCTTTATAGCATGGTCCTGCGATTCCATTAACTCAAAATACATGTGCTAACAGCTATTGCACTGATGTATAGTCTTGAAGTGCAGGCAACATTGCTAGCAGGCTGCATACCTAGGGTATGGATCATCTTGCAATCAATCAGAGTTCATTCTCAGTTTCACTATGTGACTCTGAGAGGTGTAATTATTGATCAGCATAACATTGATTTAGAAACATTTAATTATGTGCAACATCCTAGAGTTGGGTGGTCGGGGGGGGGAGTGGGGAGGGAGCCTGTGGTGCTAGTCTAAGGAATTTCAAAACTATAAAATACTCAGTTTGGGATCTGGAAGCCCTTCAGCACTGTCTAGCACAGCTGGGGAAGTTTCAAGCAGGGGGAAAAGGTTCTTTATTCCTCCCCTACCACTGAGCATCCTGAGCAACATATTGTTGCAGGTCCCACAGGTTATATCTCAATAACGTTTGCAGCAACATTGTAAGATAGGTTAGGGGAATTGCCTGCTCTGGATGGGGTTGCATTCCTTTTGAATGAGCAGGTGTCCAGGGGTACTCTTTGATTCTACCTTGTTACTAGAGGCCCAAGTGGTCACAGTGGTATAGAGTGCCTATTTTTAGCTCTGGCTCATTTGCCATCATCAATGACCATACCTAGAAGCGAATAGTCTGGTCACAGGAATTCTTGTCCCAGGAACCTCATGGTTAGTATAGTGCAATGATCTCTGCATGGGGCTGCTTGTGGAGAAAGTTTGGAAATTGCAGCTAGAATGAATGAATGAATGAATGAATGAATGAATTAGAGTCTAGTGAGATTAGCTAGATAGGTTTATCACCAGTTGTTTTATTTAGTGCTGTTCCAAACATTTCTTCCATGAAAATTTTGACCATTCTCATTCAATTTCATTGAAAAGAAATTGCTTTCGAAAAGAAATTCAAAGGAGAAGAAATTTCAGAGAAATGTTCAAGGGTTCGTGTGCTTTCCTTACTTGTGATATGGCTGAGGAGTTTTTTGTGAGCATCCTGTCTTTCATTGTACAATCATCTCTGTGACCGCCTGTAGCCTCCTTGGCTTTCTGCACTTCCTGCCCAGGGGAAGACATCATAAGTTTATTCCTCCTATAGGGCCTTTTCAGATCAGGGAGTGCAGGCAGCCTGGGAGACTGTAGAGCAATGGTGAGGTATGTAATAGAAAGAAAAATATAGACAGAACCCTCAGCTGCTTCATAGTGATTAGTTGAGGTCAAAAACAGCACCAGCACATATTCAAAGTAAATTATAAAATGCCCTGAGAATGAGGCAGAAAAATGGAAGCCCCTTTCATGAGGAAAGAAAACTTTTTTAAAAAAGTCCTGAGATTTTTCTTTTGTTACTCCTTAGAAATAAAAGGACACATTGCAGTATTTTCTCCATATTTTCTTCACCATTATTTTTTTTGTGGTGGCTGCATTCCCTCCCCATCGTGCCCTGGAGTGATGCTAGGTATATGGGGCATTGTGGAGGATGCAAAATGGGGGCTCAGCTGCCAACACAGTTAGTGCTGTTGCCACTGGCAGTGCCAGTGCACCCCCCTACCCCCAAAACACCACAAGACTCTTAGGAAATCAAAGAAAGAAGCTGTTGTACAACCCTGTGAGGAATTGTTAGAGAATTTTTCCTCCCCCTGGAGGACTTCGGTGAAATTGTCCCACTAATCACAAATAGGGAGCAGAATTTTGAGAGGCCAGTTGTGCACAGCTCTAGTTTTATTACTCTTTTGCTCATACGGTTTTGTGATGTGTGTGTGTTTGTGTGTGTGTGTGTGTCCAGTCATATTTTAAATCCTCTTCTATTGACATTTTCCGTTTCTCTCTCTCTCTCTCTCTCTCTCTCTCTCTCATTATTCACTCCACATTTGACAGCCAACTACCATACTAGCTAAAGTAGATACCAGGGAATTAAAACCTCATTTGGTGGAGGCTGGGGTGGGGGAATCCACCTGGTGGCAGTAGGAAATGCCAAAGGAAGACAAGGCCAAAAGGGAGTTTGAATACTGTTTTGTCTATTTTACGTCCACAGGATGTTGCTGGCTAGTTTTAGCACCCAGTGAAAAAAATACATTTCCACCAGGTCTTTTGATTAATCACTGGACCTATATATCGGAGTGGGCTAGTTGGGTTGGTGTATATTAAATTTAATGCTTACTTTGTGTATTTTTTTGGGGGGGGTTACCTCCTGGAATCATTTTGCGATAAAAGGATGGACTTATTTAAAAAGTTATAAAATAATAAATAAATCCCACACCTTTGAAATGAAATGGACAAGAAATCACCTTTAACTCCCATTTTTGAGAATTAGGTCTTTCAGAAGATGATTGAATAGCAATGGGCTAAGCTTTATGTATTAGGGCTCATGTAACTTTAACAGTTGTAGAGAAAAGGGAATTTCAGCCAGGGTCATTTGTATGCAATTAGTTCCTGGTGAAATTCCCTCTTCATCACAACAGTTAAAGTTGCAGGGGCCCTGCCTTCTTTTGTATCTGGTCACTCTAGTATAGTGCCTGCACCTTTAACTGTTGTGATGAAGAGGGAATTTCACCAGGAACTAATTGCATACAAATGACCCTGGCTGAAATTCCCTTTTCTCTACAACTGTTAAAGTTACATGAGCCCTGACCTGGATTTTATCTGGTCACCCTAGCAATAGGGCAGGCCTCTTCATAACACAAGAGGAGAAAAATCAATGCCACGTTCGTGTTTCCTTGTTACTTACAGTAAAATTGAATACACGTGATCACTGCCTTCCACGTAACAGTAAAAAAAGTGGGTGGGGGAAAAAATTATCTGTGCGATCAGTTGTTAAAACCATGTTTGAACTGCAGACAAATAAACAATACCCAAAGAAACCCAAGAAAAACTCAGGTGTGTTGGCTTAGGGAAAGGAAACAATAGCCTTTATTGTTTAGTAAATGCAACATCGTTTATATTCAGTAAATGCAATAAAATCACTTTCATCTACCTCTATATTTAAAGTACTTACGATGTGCTTTTCAGCTGCAGCTTACTTCTGCTTACTTAGGTCTGGGCACCCACTTTTTTTGCTGAGCTCTCTATCCACTTATGCACATGGTCTATTCCACCCACGCACCCACCCTGATATTTCTGAGGGTTGGGGGACCCTCCGAAATAGAATGTATATTTTATTGTATGTATTATTAACATTCATATATTGCCTTGTATTTTAGAAATAAATAAATAATCCCATCAAGGCCTCCCATCAAGTTTGGGATATGACATGGTGGATGCAACAGCTAGGGGTATCAATGATAACTGGTGCACCAACTTAAACATGTGCCATCGCTTACCAATGTGATTTCCAACCCACTACTGGATACAAACCTATACTTATTCAGAAGTAAGGCTGCACTAAAATCTTATACCCATTGACCTGGGAATAAGCCCTATGGAACTTCAAAGGGCTTATTTCTGAGCAAAGCCATGTAGAGATGTGCTATAAGCCCCTCTTTTATTCAGTGGGGTTTGCTCCCAGTGGAGTGTTATAGGATTGAAGCCAGAGAATACAAAACAGAGAGAAGCAGCAGAAGTTGGAGCAATCCAAATGACCATATGTTGAGGTCAGATTTATCTTTTGGTGACAGGGTGGAGGAGGAGACTAGTTAATTGGCCATTGCAGATTATAGTGCCACTAACTTTTACTTGATGTAAAAAAAAATGAAGTAAATTGAGAGGTTACTGCTCAGGTGAAACCAACAACCCTGAAAAGGTGGGGGGACCAAACAAAAAGAAAAAAACCAAGGAAATTTCAGCGAAATATTCTGCACATCTCTACTAGGAAACTCACAGGAAACATGAATCTACATCCATGCTTTAGTCAAGATGTATCTGGTATTTGGAAATGTCTCCTGCTGCCTCTCATCAGCACTGGATATTGTGTTAGAAGTTACAAGCTCTTCGGAGAGTAGTCAGAGTTGATAAGATTTGGGACCAATGTTGCCACTGAATTTTTCCTAACATGAAATTTCAAGGCAAATATGGAGGAACAGAATGATGTAGGAGGTAATTAAGACTTTTCATAAGACTAGAAACACTTATCACAGAGTTTAGATCCGATTAGAGGCTAACAAATGATTCCCAAAGCATTGGCTAACCTGGTGGCCTCCAGCTGGTTTGGTCTTTTGCTCCCAACATCCTGACAATTGGCCTTGCTGGCTGGGGCTGATGGGAATTGAAGTCCAATGCATACAGAAGCACCAATTTGGAGAAGGCTGTTCTGGTATGCAACGTTATAGAGGAAATAATGTCTGGCCCACCTGCTCATGGACAGGCTGACCATATGTAAAGGAGGACAGGGCTCATGTAACTTTAACAGTTGTAGAGAAAAGGGAATTTCAGCCAGTGTCATTTGTATGCAATTAGTTCCTGGTGAAATTCTCTCTTCATCACACCAGTTAAAGTTGCAGGGGCCCTGCCTTCTTTTGTATCTGGTCACTCTAGTATAGTGCCTACAACTTTAACTGTTGTGATGAAGAGGGAATTTCACCAGGAACTAATTGCATACAGATGACACTGGCTGAAATCCCCTTTTCTCTACAACTGTTAAAGTTACATGAGCCCTGACCTGGATTTTATCTGGTCACCCTAAAATGTGTGACATAATATCATCACACTTACCCTACAAACAGCAGCAGCCAAAGTAATGGATTAGGGTGGGTAATGATGAGCATGATTGTGCTATGTTTCATGTCTCCTTTAACAGTGGAGACATGGCATGAAATGTGACCATACTTTCATAGGAAGGACCAGTGAATCAGTCTATTTGTAGCCTGTGTCAGTTTCACACACATTTCATCCTATCTCTATTGTTTTCTGTGACTTTTTTTTTAAAAATGTGCAAAATGCACATTCATATTTTATGCATTTCTCTGATTTATCTATTTAAAATTATATTTAGGCCACCTTTAAGGGATGAACACTCTCAAAAAGGAAGACAAAATAAAAACAGAACAAATAAATGCCAAATAAAATACAAAAAAATCTTCAGTAAACTAATATTCAATATTTGCATTTTCCTTAAAAAATATTATATATGTATGCAATTTGACCAAACATATTTGATAAAATTTACATTTTATGCACATTTCCTCAGTGTACACTTTTAATACATTTTTGAACCAAGATCTGCATTTCACAATTCATAGAATTGTACAATCTGAAGAATAACTGTGTTCTGATTGGCATATTAGTCTGGCGATTTATGGATTAGATTGCTTGCTTAAAAATGACCTATTTTACTTCTCCCCATCCCTGTTATGTGTAGTTTGGCCCACCTGACATTTTTTTTCAGTCAAGTTTTGAGTGGGAAGGCAAGGAAGGAGACCATACTTTTAAGAATTGAAGGAGTTTTTAAACTAGGCTGACCATATGAAAAGGAGGACAGGGTTCATGTAACTTTAACAGTTGTAGAGAAAAGGGAATTTCAGCTGGCATCATTTGTATGCAATTTGTGTCTGGTGAAATTCCCTCTTCATTACAACAGTTAAAGCTGCAGGGGCCCTGCCCTCTTTTCTATCTGGTCACCCTAGTATAGTGCCTGCAACTTTAATTGTTGTGATGAAGAGAGAATTTCGCCAGGTACTAACTGCATACAAATGACGCCGGTTGAAATTCCCTTTTCTCTGCAACTGTTAAAGTTACATGAGCCCTGTCCTCCTTTTCATATGGTCAGCCTATTTTAACAGAGATTTGGAAGTTAGACAACAGAATAGCTTTTAGACTGAGATTTGTGGATTCCTCTAAGTGCTTAGATGTTTGTGGCAGAGATATGAGACATCATGCATAAAGACGTGCAAGCAGCCATCCAAATGTTTGAATTCATTGAGCATAAAGAAAACTAACCAAGATGTGATTGTACGCTTATCTGATAGCAATCCAATCTGCACAAACTCCACAAGACTGCAAACAAATTTGATTTGAAAAGGCTCTGCAAGACTATGCTCTTTGTGAGATTTTACATGCTTTATATTCTAGTCTTCACTGAAAATACTGTGGGAAAATGCTTCTTCAGATCACTTTGTGAATATGTTGCAGAAAAACAAATATCAGGTTGATGTACATGCATTTGAATGAGGTTTTGTTTTGTTTTTTCAGAAAGAGAACATTGCTGAATTTAAATACTGGGCGTGTGTGTTTTTTCCTTTTTAGAGATGGCAAGGAACATGGATTCAAACAAAACTTCCTGAAATTGACACAATAATTCAAGAGAAAATGTTTCTGTGAAATGTTCCCCAACTTTATTTCACTGATCTGTTATGCTAGTTCTTCAGCATGTTTATTTGGGAGTAAGTCCAACTCAACTCAACAGGCCTTACTTCTGTTAAGGACTGCACTATCAATCTCTGAGTAGGATTTCACTGATGATCTCTGATTCACACTTGCTCCCAGGATAGGAGGTGGCGGTGGGGGACATCCATGGGTCACATTTTAAACCTGTGGGTCTGCTTTTGAAAAAAGCATTTTTGAGATTTTGCAAGACAACTTCATTCATTTCACCATTTCACTGAAAAATTAATAGATCAAAACTATCCATTATTATATGAGTGAAATGGTTTTGAGGCAGTGACAATCTCAGAAAACCTCCATCCTTGCTATGTTTGTTGTGTATTGTATCTGTGCAACAATGGGGTGAATGGCTGTGTATTCAGCCATTTTAGTGCTTAATTAGGTTTGTCAATAGAGCTGTGTGCCAATGGCCTCCCAAAATTCTCTATTCCCTATTTGTGGGCAGAAAAAATGAGGGAAATTTTCACTGAATTTCTCCAGGCAGAGAAGAAATTCTCCAGTGCGTTCTCACAGGCAGGGCTCACCATTGGCTAGGGTTGTGGAACAGCTTCTTTCTTTTTCCCTAAGATGTGTGTTGTGTGTCACTACAATTGTGCTGGCCACCTGGTCACCGTATTGCATCCTCCACAATGCAAATGTGAGGGGGACGTGTTGTGTCTAGCCCCAGGGAAGAAATGGTACTAGGTCTGTGCCAAACACTCTCCTCCAATTTCCTGAAAGTTTTCTTCTCCTGTGAAAGAAGCTTCCATTTTCCTGCCTCATTCTCAGGATGTGCTATAATTCATTTTCATGGTATTTTAAAGCTTACCTCATCACTGTGAGGTGGCTGAGGGTACTGTAGGTGTTTTATCATATATATATGATACATTTGCTAGGCACTTCCAGAATAAAAACTTTGGCATCCGTCAGGACTTAGACTCCAGTGTTATAGCAGGTGAATCTAGTGAGGTATCCAGAGCACAGGGTTGTCCTTTTTCCTTGGATAAGTTTCAGTTGGTGCAGCTCGAGGATGTTGACAAGGTGCTTGGACAGGTTCGTGCAACCACTTCCATATTGGATCCTTGCCCCTCTTGGCTAATAAAAGCTAGCAAGGATGGAACAACTGGCTGGGCCAGGGAAGTGATTAATGCCTCTTTGCAAGAGGGAGTGGTCCCAGGCCTCCTGAAAGACCACTCCTAAAGAAATCTTCCCTGGACCCTGAAAATCTTAATAACTACAGGCCAGAAGCAAATGTTCCATTTCTGGGCAAGGTCCTGGAGTGGGTGGTTGCGAGCCAGCTCCAGGCACTCTTGGATGAGACCGATTATCTGGATCCATTTCAGTCGGGTTTCAGGCCTGGTTTTGGTATGGAAACAGCCTTGGTCACCCTGTATGATGATGACCTATATCGGGAGAAATACAGGGGGAGTGTGACTCTGTTGATTCTCCTTGATCTCTCAGCAGCTTTCGATACCATCGACCATGGTATCCTTCTGGGATGACTGGCTGAGTTGGGAGTGGGAGGCACTGCATTGCAGTGGTTCTGCTCCTACTTGGGGGGTCGGCTCCAGAAGGTGGTGCTTGGGGAACATTGCTCGGCCCTGTGGATTCTCCAGTATGGGGTTCCGCAGGGGTCAGTTTTGTCCCCCATGCTGTTCAACATCTACATGAAACCGTTGAGTGCAGTCATCCAGAGTTTTGGAGTGTGTTGTCATCAGTACGCTGATGACACGCAGCTCTATTTCTCCTTTTCATCTTCATCAGGTGAGGCTGTGGATGTGCTGAACCAGTGCCTGGCTGCGACAATGGACTGGATGAGGGCTAATAAACTGAAACTCAATCCAGACAAGACTGAGACGATGTTAGTGGGTGGTTCCGCTGACCGGATGGAGGGTGTTCAACCTGTTCTGGATGGGGTTGCACTCCCCTTGAAGGAGCGGGTTCGTAGCTTGGGGGTTCTCCTAGAACCATCTCTGTAATTTGAGGCACAGAGTGCCTTCTACCAACTTCAGTTGGTGGCCCAGCTACATCCCTATCTGGACAGGGATAACTTGGCTTCCATTGTCCATGCTCTGGTAACCTCCAAGTTAGATTACTGCAATGCACTCTATGTGGGGCTGCCTTTGAAGGTGGTTCAGAAGCTACAGCTTGTGCAAAATGCAGCGGCCAGATTGACAACAGGAACCAGTAGCCTGGGTTTGTTTTGTGTTTTTTTTGTAGCTTTTTGGAGTGTTGTAGTGGTTTTAAATGTACAGATTTTTGTATGTTTTTGCTGTTTAAATTTTTGTATATTGTTTTTAATTGTTTTTAATCCTATGTAAACCACCCAGAGAGGTTCGGCTATGGGGCGGTATACAAAAGTAATAAATAAATAAATAAATACTGCCTGTGCTTCCTGATCTGGGGAAAAAAAACCTTGGGGGAATTACCTCACACTGTTTTCCTCTGGCCTTTAGTTGGCGTGACAAGCCAAGGGGCTACACGTTGCCAGAGAGATGATTGTAGAATGAAAGACAGGATACTCTTCCCACACACTCCTCAGCTTTTTCATAAGTAAGGTAAACACAAAGACCCTGAAACCAACTAGGGACAGGGTGAAAATTAGTCTAGGCCTGGCGGATTTTTGCCCCATGGCTGACGTCTGCCCTGACCTGCTTCTGCCCTTTGTCCTTTTCCCCCTGCTGCAGTAATGGCAGCCATCATTACTGCAGCGGGGTACATATGCAATTTCCCCAGCCTTGGGGAAAGTGTGTTTCTCCCCCCTGCCAATGAGGGTCTCACAGGTCCTATTTGCAGGGCCTTTAAGGCCCCCATGAGCAGGGTGCAGGAAGAGAAGAGTTTTTCCATTCTACTTTAATGGTGGCCACCATTAGAGCAGAAGGGTTTTTCACTTCCATTCTAATGGTGGCTCCCATTAGAGTAGAAGGGAAAAATCCTGTCCTTCTTTCCCCTCTGAACCCATTGGGGCCTGAAAGAGCCTCTTGTATTAAGAGGCCCTTTCAGGCCCCAATGAGCATGGGGGTGGTGGGAAGGCATACTTTCCGGGCCTCCAGAAAGTGCACAGATTCCCCTGGCCATTCCATTTGCATGGCTAGGGGAATCTGCACACTTTCCAGAGTCCTGGGAAGCACACATTGCCACACCCTTACCCCTCCCTAACCCATTTGGGGCCTGAAAGGGCATCTTAACACAGCATTAAGAAGCTGTTTTAGGCCCTGATGGGCACAAGGAGGAGGGAGGGAAAGCACAGTTTCTGGGGCCTCCGAAAAGTGTGCAAGTCACCCAGCATGCTAATGGTCTGCCAGGGCAATTGTGCACTGTCCAGAGGCTCCAGTCATGCACATTATCGAGGGCTTGGCCAGGCTGGCTTGGCTGGAACAGGTCCAACCAGACAGTGTTCAGCGGGTTAGTCAACCCAGGAGTTCTTCTTTTGCTAAACCCAACCCATGGGGATTTCTCTGAAATTCTCTCCCCCATTAAATTTCTTTTCAAAAGCATTTTTTCTCTTTCACATTTAATAAGAATTGTTGAAAAATATGTGGAAGAATTTTCAGCACAGAACTAGTTGCCACTAGACTGTTCTCTTCCGGCGGGCATATCCAGTGGAATTTTAGAATGTTTTAAGGATATTTTTCGGATGGTTTAGGATGTTTTAATGCAGTTTTAATAATATGTGCCATGTTTTAATCAGTTTTATGTATTTTATCATACTGTTGTTCCCTGCCTCAATCCAGACGGAGGGGCGAGTAAGAAATAATTTATTATTATTGTTGTTGTTGTTGTTGTTGTTTGTTTGTTTTCTGAAGGGTTCCTCGTCTTTAACAGCTACATAGCAGGCAGGTACAACAAAGTCCTCTTCACATTGGGAATAGCTGTGCCTATTGACTTTGGCTAGTGAAAATGGCTGAGAATTCTGTTTCAGTTCAGTTTCAGTATGAATTTACCCAAATTCACAAAGTTCTTCATACGGAGGAAGAATTTGGGATTTTTAAAAAAAATCTGAATCCAGGAAAAAGTGAAACTGGCAGAGTTGCCCATTCCCAATTGTATTGTCTTCCAAGTAGCGTCTGAGGTTTCTGCAGTGAAATCAATTATCCATCCTCTTGACATTCCTTTTTACTATTTATTCCATTTAAACCCATTGGCACTTAGAGTAGTCTGACCAGATAAAATCCAGGTCAGGGCTCATGTAACTTTAACAGTTGCAGAGAAAAGGGAATTTCAGCCAGTGTCATTTGTATGCAATTAGTTCCTGGTGATATTCCCCCTTCATCACAACAGTTAAAGGTGCAGGCACTATACTAGAGTGACCATATACAAAAGAAGGCAGGGTCCCTGCAACTTTAACTGTTGTGATGAAGAGGGAATTTCACCAGGAACTAATTGCATATAAATGACACTGGCTGAAATTCCCTTTTCTCTACAACTGTTAAAGTTACACGAGCCCTGACCTGGATTTTATCTGGTCACCCTAACTTAGAGTAGATGCAGAGGCCCTGATCCAGATAGGGACACTAACTTGGGGTGTTGGAAGAGTGTTTAAAACCCATATTGGGGGCCCAGTGCACCTACTCTAGAGCTGTAGGGGGCAGAGAAAGCTGCTAGATATGGATTTAGAGTAATGTCTGCTTTGACCCTCATTTTAATCCTTCGTGACTGAACTGCACATAAACATTGACTAATGATTGGCTTTGGTTACAGTAATTTTAGCAGAGTAGACTGAAGCTGTGGACATTTTCTCACACAATTCTGCCAACACACCTCATTATTTGCACTTCCAGGCATACAGCATGCATGATATTCTAATTCTAGACTCCTGCTGACCCTTCATTACCTCTCCATTAACTTCTAGCAATTATGATGAAGTTGCCTAGTGATTTCATGGCATACAGTAATTAAGTGGAGGCTTAGCGAACTCCTACATGTGGACAAGGCTACTGACATGTAAATTCATTCACACTATTGTGAAAATAGAATCCTTACATAACTTTCAAAGGTACACAAGCTCTTCCCACGTTCAGCATTTCCCACCTAAACGATATGATAAATTCAATTCACGAAGCTTCAGCATTAGATTCTCATCCTACTTATATAAACTAGATGTGTGAAATTAAAATTCCTTTGGCTCTCTTTCCTCTGATGTTTACGTGACATTTAACCTTCAAATTTACTTCACATTTTGCATTAGGAGAAATCTGGTGACTTCCATAGGCATACGCAAAGGGTGTGCCCAGGTACACCTGAATGTCTCAAGCAATAAGAGCCAAATTGAGGGGAGCATTGAGTAAGGATCCAGAGGGCAATCCAGATGAAGAGGGAACAGTCATCTGGCTGGTCCGCTGCTGCCACCCCTCACAGTGCACTGTTGCTCCCGGCAGCAGGAACAAAAAGGAATCACTCTGTCATGAGCCTCTCTGCCAGGAGACATACTTCAAAGAGGCCAGGAGAAGCCCCCCAAAGGCCAAAGTCACCATAAAGCCCCACCAATGCTGGGGCTTGAGGAGCATCTCCTCATCCCTCCCACCTGCAACGCAGAGTAGGGCATCAGTGGCTGCAGTGTGTAATATATAAATGAATAGAAATAATTCCCTTTATGATTGAGTATTGAATAAATGTTTGCCTTTAAAAAAACAAATCCCTTGGGTGCACATCCTAAGGAAATGTTTGTTCTGCGCACACCTATGATAACATCCTATGAAAGTACCGGAAGGCCTTCAGTTGTTTCTCTCATTTTACCAAGGTTGCAATCCTATACACACATACTTGGTATTTATTTATTAATTTATACTGTTTTCCATAAAGTTTCAAAGCAGTGAACATGCAGTATCTTACCATCAAAACAACAATAAAATATCATCTGATTGCACTTGAAAATCCCTCAGATTTTCACTTGAGAAGGAATCTCCACTTTTGCTTCAAATTTCACTTTAGATAAGATTTCAATGTCAGCTGCAGTTAAACAGAAATGGCAGGTGACCAGAAACACAGTTCACTATTTCCCTATTCGCTACGCTTCCTATTTTGTGACATTATATGTCGTACTAATAAAGGCATTGTTCTACTATGTGGTTTGGGGTTTTCTTCCTAGTTGGCCAAGACTGCTACTTAAATTATTTTCTGTTTTAGCATGTATGGACCAATGTAAATGGATTCTTATGAAATTTATTAATCTACAGTTATTCTCAAATCAGGAAATCATCTCACAATTATTTATATATATACCAAGGAGACAGCATATTGGATTTCCACCAGATTCTTTTCTCACCAAACAATGTTTCCCATTGCTTTGCAATGGCAAGTTTAGTGCTTGCTTATGATTTGTCCACAAACTGTCCTGGGTGCTTTGATTTATCTTGTGCTTCTAATGCTTGGAGTAGCTGCCAGCATCCCAGTAGTGGTGGCTGTTTCCTTCTGATACTTCAAATGTCACTGTGAGGAGATGCTAGAAGAGCTGCATGATATTTTAGGGGAATGATTGAGAAGATAAGCAGATTGGTTGGAAATTGGGTTGGGTGAATCTGTCGGTCTTTTCTCTCTTGCACATTTAATTTTTTAAAAAAAATATCAAGTTCTTTTTGTCCCGAATGTGGAGAAATTCATGAATATTGGTAATTTCTTATCAAAACCCAACTGAAATGAAATTCTCAATTGGCCCAGATTCAATTGGTCCAGCTATTCCCAGCATGGAGGCCTGTTGTTGTACCTGTCTAGCATGTAACTGTTAAATATGAGGCACCTGTCAGGCAACCCTAATCCAGCACTAACAGAGTTTGCCTGGTTGGGCAAATCAATCCACTTTGATTTCTCCCACATCGTTTTTAATCTCAAGTTCTTTTTGTCATGAACATCAAGAACTTTGTGAATTTTGGAAAATTCTTATCAAAACAAAACTGAAGCAAAATTCTCAGCCATTCCTTGATATAACAATGGCTCAAGTTTCACTATGCTGAGAAGAAAGAGGAAGCTACCTTTGAATGATTGATGTATAGCAATCACATCCCTCTCATAGAAAATAATGGGAAGCGCTTGCATGAACAATGCCTGTTCAGAAGGTTCATCATCCACCTGTTCGCCATTTACATAGGAAACATGCCACACAGATTGCAGTCTTTGTGATAAAAGAAGTAATATATAATTTGTAGTAATGCTGCACAGGGGCTTTGCTCAAAGCATAGTACCAACAGTGCAATGCCATATTATTCCCTTTAAATTACTCCCCAGCCCTATCAGTAACCATTGCGACCTTTGCAGTCTAATACTCCATGTGACACTCACAGAGAAGAAAATCTTCTGTCGCTTTGTCACTCAGCAAGATATTTAATGGCAGTGTCACATTGTTCAAGGGTGAACTAGCATATGCATAAGCAATTTCATGCCCTCCACCAAAAAGGTGGGCTTCTATGAGCATCTATTGCTATGGCAGACACCAGAGCATGAAATAGTGCTTACAATGCAATTCCCTCTGGACGTTTGAAAGGGAATAGTTACATAGCTAAGCACCAGCTCATTTTCTAGATGGCGGCTTCTTGGAGGTTCTATATTTTATTTACAGCTCACAGTGAGAGTGGATTTTGATTGAAATATAATTTACGGAATGAAATACATTTTACTGTCTAGAGAAATGGAAGGCGCGAATATTCATAACAGAAAAGATTTCTAAGGACAAAGAATGTAGACGTTGCCAGGTGGTACTCCTCTTTTCGCCCTTCTGTTTCCTTTGTCATCCCTGCCCTTCAAGAGAAAACCACACACTCCAAACTCACAGCAGACCACCTTGTAGTTGGTACACGAGGCCGACCTCCAAGGCGATGAATAGGCAGCCCTAAAACAGCTAAGGTAGTGGCAGTGATGGTGAAATGCAGAATATTAGAATGCCGAATGTAGTGATGACTACCAATTTGGATGGTTTTAAAAGGGGGTTGGATAAATTCCTGGAGGAGAAGGCTATCAATGGTTACTAGTCCTGATGCCTTTATGCTACCTCCAGTACCAGAGGCAGTAAGCCTATGTATACCAGTTACTGGGGAACATGGGCAGGAGGGTGCTGTTGCACTCATGTCCTGCTTATGGGTTTTCCGTCAGCAGCTGGTCAGCCATCTTGTGAACATAATGGATCCTTGTTCTGATATAGCATGGCTCTCCATATGTTCTTATCAAGCAGTAGTGTAGAGGTAAATTTTGAAGTGGAGGCATGCATCATACAGTCCCCATAGCCATGTCCCCAAGGAGAGTCCAAAAAATGCAGGCTGCTGTGTCGATCTATATCAGCAAACCAGTTCTAGGAATTTTCATCTGCTAAGCGCTGATCTTTTGTAAAGCTAATGAGTCTTAACTGCCCTTTCAAGAATGGCAATGTGCTGATATTTTAAAACTTTGACATACACACACACACTCCTCAGTATTCCAAAAAAATATGTATTTGCCTTTCTGCGCATCAATGCAAATCCAAAGCATCTATATACCATCAAAATACCAGCTCCCCTAGTTAACAAGAATAATAAATGTAAGGGAATTCTTATAAAACATAGCTGGGGAACCTCTTTTTTCTATCCAGGGCTGCATTCCCTTAGAGGTAATCTGCCAGAAGTAGGGAGTGCAATTCACCTAAGTTTTCCAAATTCCATCTCAAAGCTTGTTCCAACTCCATAACAGATCATGAGCTTCTTTTCTTTTTGCATAAAAATCTGTCCATAATTTCATGCATATTCTTCAAAATGAACATGTGCATTCTTTCCCCATTGATTATAGTGCATTTGTGCATATTGTACACAATTTTTTAATGTGCATTCATCAAACACATTTTTGGTTCCTACGAATAAAATTGCAAGCTCAGAAAGGCACGTGGACTTCGGCTGCAGGTTATATTCGAGTCTGTGTTCAATCTAGAACGTGCAAAGAGGGTAAATCCTGATCAAAAATGAACTGAAACAAATTTCTCATACATCCCTCATCATCAGCCACATACTGAGGTGAGGGGCAAAGACAATAGTTGGCAGCATAGCCATCCCATTGCAATCTTTCTGTTACCCCCTCTGTCTTTCTGTCACCTTCTTCTTCTTCTTCTTCTTCTTCTTCTTCTTCTTCTTCTCTCTCTCTCTCTCTCTCTCTCTCTCTCTGGCCTCATCTACACCAAGCAGGATATTGCACTATGAAAGTGGTATTATTTATTTATTTATTTATTTATTGCATTTTTATACCGCCCCATAGCCGAAGCTCTCTGGGCGGTTCACAAAAATTAAAACCATGAAATCATTTTAAAATATATAAAACAAGGCACAATCTAAAAACACAGAATAACATACAATATAAAAACACAACCAGAATAAAACCAAGCAGCAGGAATTAATACAGATTAAAATACAAATTTAAAACAGCAAGGATTAAAATTGAGTTAATTTAACTGTTAAAATACTGGGAGAATAAAAAGGTCTTCACCTGGCGACGAAAAGAGTACAAAGTAGGCGCCAGGCGAACCTCTCTGGGGAGCTCATTCCACAGCCGGGTGCCACAGCAGAGAAAGCCCTCCTCCTAGCGGTATATAAAAGGCAGGATCTACATTACTGCTTTATAGTGGTTTTGAGGTGCACTGACAACTATTGGGGCCCACTGACACATACCATATACTGCTTTCATACCGCTATATCCTGCTTGGTGTGGCTCCTGCCTTTTATATACCACTTTCATACCTCTTTCATGGTGCTATATCTGGCTTGGTGTAGATAAGGCCTCTCTCTCTCTCTCTCTCTTTCTTCCTTTCTCTTTCTGCCAGCCTCTTTTTCCTCTGCTCTCTTTCCCAGAGAGCTATTGGGGAAGGGATAGTTAGCTCTTGCCAGAGGTATCAACTGATCACTGGCAGAATGCTTTTGAACTCATTCAGAGGGCTGCATTCTGCTCTAGGGCTGCAGGTTCACCACAGCTTCTCTAAAAAGTGAACAAAGTTACCGTCCCTCAAAAAGATGGAGTGTTATGAATGATGGCACTAACCAATGTGAACAAGTATACAGTCTTTCCTCTATGCTACTCGTATGTCATAGGACAGCTGCTCTTCCAACACAGTGGCTCAATTCGGATGACATATTAGGCAACGGAGGGGTAATAATGTACTGACTGTGTGTTAGGCAGGAGGAGCTTCACAGATGCCATGCTGCAGCCAGCGCTGCTCAGCACCGGCAAACGCCCCGACTGCTATGAACTTGCGGCGGCCATTTTGGTTGCAGCCTCTCCTCCCTGTGTCCTCCAGCTGTATCCCAGCAGGCATCGTGAGTTCTGCCGGCTGCTTAAAGCGGCTGGGGTTTTTTGGCTGCTCTAGGCAGCAGAACTCTATTCCAAAATGGAATAGTCCACGGAGAGGGGGGGGCTGAATTCAGACGACACTTTAAACAACGGGGCTTTGGGCTAAACAACGTGCAAGCCCGTTGTTTCGCTCCATTGTTTAAAATGCCTGATTAACGTACTGTCAGTTGTGTGTGTGTTGTGTGTTGCCCTCCAAACGACACAATAAGCAACACAACTGACGATTGTTCCCCCCTCCTCTGTTGCCTAATGCGTCGTCCGAATTGAGCCAGTCTTTTCACCAGTTGGCAGATGAAGTCAACCCACCAATAAAATAAATCAACTGAATGCAGGTTTTTTTGGGTTTTTTTGTAACATTTACAAGCCTTTACCTACTTACGACGAACATCATTCTTAAATAAAACAAGCATCTTGTTGAAAGAGGACAGATTTATGGATGAGTTTATGCAAGCTATACAGACTTAATTATGCCTTTTTTGTTTAATAAACTTAAGGATGCTAATGGTAAACAAAGAGCAAATCGTCCCCAAAACCACAAAAAAATAATTTACGTCGTCATTAGGAAGTGAAGAAATAGCTGCAGCTCATTTTCTTAAGCATTTGGTTTTAATCTTATGTCATATACCATTAAAAAAAAAGCAGACAGATCACAAAATGGAGTGAGGGCACAATCTAGCCTCAGTTGTCATTGGTTTCAATGGGAAAGTACACAGGCTCATTTTCCCATTGAAGTTAATGAGCCATTTGAAATGTTTTTATTTTTATTGGAGAGTTTTTTTCCCCACCCAGCAGTGTTGAAAAGGCCTCATGCTGATGCATGCACATTTTTGAGGATGATTAGAGACACTAGAGCAGTTGGGGCACATCTACGGTACTCAGAGGACTCCAGGGCCCTGCTAGTTGGCATGTGGGCCATCTCCCTATTTCTCTTTCCTTGGTTACAGAAGTGGAAAGGGAAGAGGGCAATTTTACAAGCTTGGAAAAAATATATTTTTTTAAAAAATCCTTTACCATGCTTAAGCAGGATTTTATGGACGCACCCTGAATCTGCCCCACAAGCACTGCCAACCTGACTCATATAGTCCATCCCAATGAGCCCAACATGCATGGAGGGGGGAAATGCACACTTTCCGGAGGCTCTGGAAAGCCCAGGGCAGACCCACACCCGAGTGCCTACGAGGGCTCGCAAGTGCTTGGACATGGGCCTGCCCTTGCACCGGGCACATCCAGTTGGATCTCTGAGGGCTAGATGAGAGGGGGCCCACTGTTCTCGTGGACTCAACTGGACATTTGTGGCATCCCTATCCTTAAGTGATTGTGAAAAAATTGCCCCGTGTTTGCCTCTATGGCAGAGATTGCAGACTTCAGGCCCTGGGGCAAATCTAGCCCTCTTGGGGTCCCAATAGGCCTTCCAGGGTTCCCCAGATGGCCATGCCCCCTTTCCCTGCCTCCACCCCTTTTCTCCAACCACCAGTTGTTTCATGGTTTTCCAGGCTGAAAGGGTTAAATGCCTCTCCTAAGGTTTGGTGACTGGCAGTAAGCGACATTATCTACAATTGGCTAGTATTTTTGGGGGTGATTTTGGCCCTTTTGCCTTTCACTCTACTGTCTTTGCATTCAGTCCCACCCATCGCTGGACTGCAGCCCCTAAGACTTCTCCAAAATCAAATTTGGCCCTTGGGATGAAAGAGGTTCAACACCTTGGTGGTAACAGGTATGGTGGGCTGCTTAAAAAGGAAACCTTTTAACTTAAGGCTGCAATCACATTCATCCAGAACTATGTCTCACTGAACCCAGTGGGACTTCCTATTGAGCAGTCATGCATAGGATTGTGCTATAAATCAGATATTTCTTTTCCCAAGATCCTTTTTATGTAACCCATTAACATCTCCCCAAACAATCATAGTGGATACCAATGTTTTCATAATAATAATAATAATAATAATAATAATGATGATGATGATGATAATGATGATAATAATGATAATAATAATAATAATAATGGCTTAGATCACTATTACACTTGTCATCAAAGAGCATTCAATGTACTCCCCAACACACACACACACTGCTAAATTGGCTTATAATTGTGTATGCATGCATTCTTTTTGGGACACATGCATGCACTCGTAATGCCATTTGGGAATGTAGGAATATACTTTCCAGCACCAGCCATGCTTTTAGCATCACTTTCATTGCCCTTCCCTCCCAAAACAAAAGCACCCAGGAAAAGAAGAGAGATTTAGATGGCATGTCACATACACTGTTTGCAAGGGACTCTTGAGAAAATTTACCCCAACAGAAAAGTAACTATGGATGCAATCCTGTGCATCTTTAGACAGAAAATATTCCTATAATTCTTAGCATCCCCCAGCAAACCTTTTTCTGTGTAAACGTGTGTTGGATTGCACCTTGCTGGACTAAACATTGCATGGTCAGATGGTCACATGGTTCACTTCCCTTGTGTCCTGTTTTGTCATGGTCCATTTCAATCATACTTCCCCACCCCCCACACTCCTTGAAGGTTTCTGCTTCTTCATTCCCCCCCCCCCCCCATTTCTGTAGGAGTTAGTCAGGGATCAGTACTAGCTGCCATTCTCTTCACCCTTTTCATTCTACTCCTTGGTTTTATTAACCTCTTTTTTGGAATTCAGTACTAGCTTTATGCTGATTTATAGTCCTGCTGTCTCATGCCTGATCTTTCTATTTTTTTCTCCTCCTTGTTCTGGTCTCTGATGCTTTCTCTGCTATCTCTCAGGGAATGTTCTCAAACTTAACTCTTCCAAAACTGAGCTCTCGGTGCCATACAGCATACAGATACAAACAGAGTTGGGAAACATAGAGCTTCTTTAAATAAGCAATTTTTAGCATGCACATGATTGGCTACTCACAGAAGTTTGTGGGTCCATTACACAACGTCATCCACAGCCAGGCTGTTTCCCGTGCTATCCACTGGAAATCGCACATTTGGGGGACACCCCCCCACACACAGATAATGTGGTATTATCTTGATATTGTAGGCTTTTTCCACCACTGGATGGCACTGTCTCGTTAAAACACAATGGGGCCTTTCCAAGAAGGGAACACATATGTGGTCACATGTGAAGGATCACGTTGTGAAAGTTGGGATTACTGTGTGGACAAAAGCCACGGTAAAGCATGGGATTTTTCCTCTGTGTAGAGAAGCTCATAGTTTTCACCAGGACTACTGAAGAGGGCAGTAGCCCTTGGGAAAACTGCATTTCCCAGCTCTACTTGCACCTGTCACACTATTGGTGAATGCAGTATGCCAGCAGTAGAGAAGGAGCTTTCCTCCCTGCTCTTCTCCCTCTTGCTTGCATCCAGGTAGGCTGATGAGTAGGAGTGGGGAGTGGGATTGGAGGAAAGTGGGTGGGTGGATGCAGGCAGGGTGGATGAGAGTGAGAAAAGAGTTTAATTCATCTTCTGCTTGGATTACAATCCAAACTAGAGAAGAATAGTGATGTCTCTATATTTGTCTTGTATTTAAGACGAGCATTTACAAGCTCCCAAGATTCATTTTTGAATCTGTGAATAAGAGTCAAGTGACTCAGGCAACATATCTAATTATAGCCAATGTTTCCAATTCTAACCTAGCAAACTGCTCAGAATTTACTCTTAATGCTACACCTTGAACTAGAAGAATAAACAGTGACAAGCGTTCCCATCAGTGAAAGGGGCTGATATGAAACATATTGTCCTATGTAACAAATGTAGGAGAAGCTGAAACTGGCAGGTTCATTCATCCAAGGCTTTGAGTGCTTTGCTCTGAAAAGTCTGGGATTGAATCCCTATGTATTTTGCCATTTTAGTGCTTAATTAGGGTTGCCACCTATTTTTTTTCTGACAGGCTCCTCATCTTTAACAGTTATATGGCAGGTAGGTACAAGATGGTCCTCTTCATGTTGGGAAACAGGCATACCTGTTGAATGTGACTGGTGCAGAATAATAATAATAATAATAATAATAATAATAATAATAATTTTATTTATTTATTACCCACCTCTCCCTCTGGATCGAGGCGGGGAACAACATTAAATACAAATATAAAATACATAAATCTGATGGCTGAGAATGTATTTTCCATTCTGATAAACGTTTACCAAAACTCACAGAGTTCATATTCTCAGGAGAGAAACAATTTGAGTTTAACACTGACAGATCTGCCCATCCCTAGCATTCCCTTATGCTTTTTCCTACTGTTACAGAGTTATTAAAGCTTGTGGACAGGTTACCGAATGCTTAATAGGTACAGCATACAATGTGATCAGAACACTGGATGCTTTGTTGCACCTGTTAAAGTCACTGAGCAGAAACGCTTTGTAAATTATTATAGCCAGGGCCAAGGTAGCTGTGGGCGTACCTCCATCCTTAAAGGATACCAGGCTAAAAAGAAAATTAGTGTGCAGCCAATTAAACACACCTGGTGATAATAAATTTGCCTTTGAGCCTCTCTAAGTAGCGTTGCCTTCTGTGGTCCCATTAATAGTTTATTTTCTGGTCAGGTGCACTATTGATTGTTCTGCACTGAAGCTATTTCTTCCTCATTAGCTTCCCAAACTTTTCTTTGCCTCAATTTTCCTCAGATACAAAAGCTGCACAAGATTATGTGAGGCGTGTTGCTTAGCAACAACCCTATTCCTATAACAATAATGGCTGAGCACGGCGTGTCTCCTTCTTCTGGAAGAGGTTGGATGGATTCCTGTCCCCACTCCGCCCCCATCCGTTTGCTTTTTTACGGGATGATTAATAAAAGGATTGCTCTTAAATGCTATTGTGCTGGAATGCGTGTTTTAAATTTGGTTTATCCCTGTCCAGTTGTATGAAAACGAGCCAATGTTTTATCTCCTTTGGTATGAAGAGAAGAAGAAAAAATCAAGTAATTTTTAGACCACTAGCAATATAACTAGTATAGTCTTTTCCCAAGTTCTCTGTCTTTTTATTACTTTCAAACACTATTTTCACACCTAAGGAGTGTGCGGAGGGGGGATTATATTTCTAGCTATAGTAGGAGATTTGCTTTATTATGCCCTATTGGATTAACGATCACAGAAGCTTAAAGAGAAAAATGGTATTCCTTTCAAAATTGTTCAAATGCTCTAAGAAAACCTGGCTGGGTTTTGGTTCCTCTTCTTAATGGTATTCTGTTTTCATTCTTCCTTTGTGGAGCATCAAGCTATCCTCTGGTATTGAGATGATGAACAGAAATAAATATCTAAGATGTTCATGATTGTACTGTGGCTTTTGAGACCCGAGGGTTTCAACATCTTCTAAAACATCATGAAACTTTTATTAAAATCCTATGGATCGGATAGCCTAGTTGAAGAAATGGCTTTGGCTGATTTCACACTGAGGACATTTACGCTGGAAAAATAATAATAAACGGTGTCAAAAGAAACATGAGTTGCAAACTGCAAAATGAAAAAAAAAATACATTGCAAGCAGAGGCAGGCCTGCTATCAGGAGGTAGAGTGGTGCAGCTATCTCATGGGACAGACTTGGGTTACTGTTAAGGGTGGCAAAGTAAGAGACCGATAGGACCATGAAGTGTCATCTGCTTAGACCAGCTTTCCCTAATGTGGTGCCCCCCCAGTTACTCTGGACTACAACTCCCATGACAAATGGGACTGGGATGATGGGGGTTGTAGTCAAAAACATATGGAAGGCTGGTTTCAACTAGTGCTGTGCTGAAAATTTCTCCCAAGGAAATTTTGACCATTCTCATTCAATTTGATAGAAAAGAAATTGCTTTCGAAAAGAAATTCAAATGAGAAGAAATTTTGGAGAAATCCTCATGGGTTCAATTCAGGGGTCTTGTGCTTTCTTTACTGTGTGTGAGTGTCCTGTATTTCATTGTATAGTCATCTTTCTGACAGACTGTAGAACTCCTTGGCTTCCCACCCAAGGGAAGACATCATACATTTATTCCTCCCCTAGGGCCTTTTCAGATCAGGAAGTGCAGGCAGCCTGGGAGACTGCAGAGCAACGGTGAGGTGTGTAATAGAAAGGAAATATAGACTGTACCCTCAGGTACCTCTCAGTGATTAGTTAAGGTTAAAAACACCATCAACACATATTCAAAGTTAATTATAAACTACCCTGAGAATGAGGCAGAAAATGAAAGCTCATGTCATGGGGAAAGAAAACTTTCAGGGAATTTCTGAGATTTTTCTTTTGCCCCTAGAAATACAAGGACACTATTCAGAATTTCCCCCACATTTTCTTCACCATTATTTTTTTGTAGTGGCTATATTCCCTCCCATCAATGCCCTGGAGCGATGCTAGGTATTTGGTGCATTGGTGCAAAACCCTAATAGGTTGACAACCTATAGCCTTGTGTTATATGGGGAGTTTCTATAGATCATCCTGTCTTGCCTCACTAACTTTTAGAGTGCTTTGAAAGTGTCAACAAGGATGTGGATAGGGTAATCTGGTAGGCATAATTTTCTTGGACTTTCAAAATAACTTTTGATAAAGTCTCCACCCCCTCACTCATAAACAAATAACACAGTCATGGGATAAGAGGAGAGATGCTTTTATGGATTAGTAACTGGATAAAGAATGGAAAGCAGAGAGTAGGAATAATGGACAGTTGTTATAATAGAGGGTTGTAAGAAGTGAGTTCCTCCAATGATCTGTATAGGAACCAGTGCATTTTAACTTGATTATACATTATCTAGAGTTAGGGCTGCGCCAACTTTGCAGATGACATGAAATTACTCAGGATAGTTAAAACAAGACAATATTTGCAAAGATCCAAAGGGATCTTTCAAAACAGAATGAATGGATATAAACGTGGGAGTTGAATTTCAATATAAGTAAATAAACTGATGCCCACTGGGTCCAAAATCCAAACTTCAGATAGGCACTGTTCGGGTCTGAGCTTTTGGTAACTGACCTGGAAAAGGGACTGTAGGGTTAAGCAGATAGCTGAATGAAAGAAAAAGTCAACCCAGTATATGGAAGCTCTGAAAAAGGCAAACACAATCTTACAGATCTATTACGCAAGGGATGGACAATACAACTGCTGATATTGCAATGCCTTTATAGAAATTATGGTGCAAACGTATTGGGAATATGGCCTACAGTTCTGGTTGATGTACCTCAGAAAGGATATTGTAGAGCTGGAAAAGGTGCAATAAGAAGAGTTAGGTAAATGTATGAAGGATAAAGCTATCAAAGGTTACTACTCATCGATACTACCTCTGATATTGGAGGCACCATGTTTCTTATTCCACTTTCTGCGGAACATCAATAGAAAAGAATAATTGCCCTCAAGTCCTGCTTGTGGGCTTTTTATAGGCATCTGGTTGGCCAGTGTGGGAAACCTTGGGTCTAATCCAGATGAGCTCTTCTAATGTCCTTATGATTTGTGGTAGATGGATATGGGTTTCTGAATTCCAATTCTTAACAATTAAGGATGGCGTGAGAGGCCATTTGGGGCTCAAAGATTAGTGATTTCTTGCTCGCCTGACCCCCCAGATGACAGTGTGTGGATTCCCATGCTTGCCTAATTGAGAGTGTGCTGAGTTGGGCAAGCACGAAATCCTCGCTTGTCTGTGAGTCACCATTTTGTGTAAGAACGATGACTGAGCTAGTGATTTAAATCTCCATTTGAGCAAAATGGCAGCCATAAAACCCCCATTTATGCAAAATTACAGATGTAAATGGTACTTAGATAGGTGCCTGCAGACTGTTTGGCAACTCGTGCAGCATGTGAAAGAGGTTGGGCAGCCGGCAGAGGTCTGGCAAGCAGTGCACAAGGCAGAATCCGGTGAGTTCACCCATTCCTGTTAACAATATGAATTACACACACACACACATGCACACACACACAAGTTGCTCTACTGAATGGAAGAAAGCTTTGGGGGGAACTAATAATGGATTTTAATGAGGAAGGTCTGTGGGCATAATTATTCTAGTGTATGGAGTAGATAATTGGTTCTGCTCTATGGGCCATCATTTTGTATGTAGTCGTGCCTTCCCACTATTTCACACTTGGCTCCAGTTAGTAGACCTTGGCATTCTAGTAAAAAAAAAAAAAAAGAAGAAGATTCCACAAGCCTGAACTCTGCCCAACCCTGATCTAGAAGGATCCAAACCAGGAATGAGCCTACGTGTTTATGAAGAGAATTTACAGCACAATCCTATCAATGTTTACTCAGATGCCAACCCCATTGTGTTGGGGTCTTACTACCAGATAAATAAGGATTGAATTATAGCCCTAATCATCCTTGGGAAGATCTATTGCGTAGTTGCTTACTCCATATTTGTGACCATTATTATCTTTTAGAAATAATGGAGTAGCAGTCCAATGGCATAGCTATTTGCAAGTGTGTACACAGAGGGGGGAAATTCTTACTCCAAATACTTCCCTCTGCTTGTTAAATAATAAATATTTTTCCTTTAAGCCGTGAATAATGCTCATCTGTGTGTGCGTGCGTGCGTGCGTGCGTGAGAGAGAGAGAGAGAGAGAAAAGAAAGAGATGAAAAATTAGTTTGTGGTTTAGCCTCCTGCTTTCTTCTTCAGTATCTGTAATTGAGTATGTGATACAAGATCTTCTGAGAGAGTTATACGTAATGTGACTGAAGGGCCAGAGTCTAATGAAAGCTACCAGAGAAAAGAAAAGTTAATGTATGACTCTCCATCAGCTTCCCTGAAGCCTGAACTGTGGGTGCCTCTGTGTTTGCTGGCTTCAATGATTATCCTCTGAGCCCAAATAAACAACCTTATTCTACAAGGCAAGCATCTACCTAAGTTCTGTACAAAGATGGAAACTTTGAAAAAAGAAGAAAGTGGCACTGCCAATTTGATGAATAAAACAAAAGATGAGACTGAACATTTCTTGCAAAAAAAAAAAAAATGCAGCAGGACTCCCCCACCTTTCTCCTGGCAGGGTATAATATACAAAATGAGGAAAAAGGTAATATCCACCAGTGTTTTTGTTTTGTTTTTAAGCTGTGAAGCGTGTTCTAGTTTAGGGCATGGAGGGTGGGGTGGAAACATTCCCCTGTCATTAATTTGCCTATCTAAGTATCTGCATTTATTCTTGACTGGATTAATGTTTGGACAGGCTATTAATCTATTTTTGAATGAAATGTTAAAATCTGTAAACCTCACCTCCATGTCCTATCCTTTAAGACTCCTTTGGTGACACTATTCATCCCTTGTGGGATACATAGGTTAAGTCACGCACAATGAATTCATTATTTACAATACTCAGAATCAGGTGGTCAATAGTGGTTAGAGGCTGAAAAATGTCATTGCCTACAATGCATCATTAATCTTACATCCATGCTGCAGGATATTCTGAGGCCTACCTGAACCATGCAAACTCCTGGCATTGATGCAAAACATCTCCATTTCTTCCTGATTTTGCTAAGTAGTCATGGGGGTTGGGGGAAATGAAATAGTCTCACTGATGTCGATCGAGTCACAGGTGAAGAGGATCTACATCTCAGTACTCCCATAACATCCTCAGAAGCATGCTGCGTATCTAATCCTATGCATTTTTGACTTTGCACAATATCTGATTGTCAGGTGTGGTTCCAAGTAGTTTAGGCAAAGGGCAATGCAAGACAGAGGCCAGATATAGCAGCATGAAGCAGGATATAGAGGCATGAAAGCAGTATATAAAAGGCAGGAGCCACACTACTGCTTTATAACGGTATTAAAGTGCACTGGGTCCCTTTGACACATACTATAACAACAAAAGGGCAACAAAGGCCTGTAGCTAGCTAGTAGCAGTAGAAGGAGGCTGCATTCGGACAACACATTAGTCAATGGTGGGTTGAGTAGCCAACTCACAGTTGGTTATTTTGTGGGTACTCCCCACACAACATATTCCTACACAACTGTGGGTGGTTGGGGCTGGCATTGAGTGGACTAATAGTCAACCCAGCATTTGACTGACACTGCCCCCTCCCCCTCCCCTCTTCCCACCCTCAGTCCTCCCAGTTCTATCCCAGCAGCCTCTGCAAGTTGCACCACTTGTAGCAGAATGGTAGCTGCCGCTTTGGTCTCTCTTGCCACCTGCCTCTATGGGCTTGTGTTTTAACCCACTCACCACATGCCATTAACCCACTCACTCCTCCACGCAACACTTTAAACAACTGGCTTCGAGCTAAACAACTTGCAAGCCAGTTGTTTCTCTCAGTTGCTTATTTGGGCAGAATAGCATACCATCAGTAGTTTGTGAGTGGTGTGTTACCCTCCACACAACACAATAAGCAACACAACTGATGATTGTCCCCCCCCCCCCCCAGTTGCTTAATGTTAGGGTGACCAGATAAAATCCATGTCAGGGCTCATGTAACTTTAACAGTTGTGGAGAAAAGGGAATTTCAGCCAATGTCATTCGTATGCAATTAGTTCCTGGTGAAATTCCCTCTTCATCACAACAGTTAAAGTTGCAGGGGGCCTGCCTTCTTTTGTATATAGTCACTCTAGTATAGTGCCTGCACCTTTAACTGTTGTGGTGAAGAGGGAATTTCAGGAACTAACTGCATACAAATGACTCTGGCTGAAATTCCCTTTTCTCTACAACTGTTAAAGTTACATGAGCCCTGAACTGGATTTTATCTGGTCAGCCTACTTAATGTGTCCAAGTGCAGCTGGAGTGTTCCCAAATCATTCTGTAAGTCTGACCTAGAAGACTAAATAGGGCTCAAGAAACTTCACCTAGCCCACTCTACCCTTTTGATCTGCAAAGATATTTTTGCTAGTTTAGTTGATCTTCTGCTGCAGTCTCCTTTGGTCACAGCTGGATGAAGAGGCCACAGGCCTTTGACAACCCCAAAGATCCCAGTTCAGGACCTTCTGCAGGGTTGAGTCCTGACACTGATATACTTTTAAGGTGGCTACCTGGGCGAGATCTTCAAGAGCACACATTTTGCTCAACACTGATTTGACATCTCATATATTTAAGAGAGAACTTTCATTTCCTTCTAAGTTTTGTTCCCTTTCGCATTAAAATAAATGCATAACTCTTTTCTCTATTCAGATAACCCTCCTGATTTCACCATCTGCTTCTGCAAATGATGTCAATTTTTGCCTACCTTTTAAGAAATAAGTCAATCTATTGTGTATTCTCCTCTAAGCTGATTATATATATATATATATATCCCAGCAGGAGTCAGGAAATAGCTTATTAATTTTTTATTCACTTTCCATATAATTAAAGTTGATTTTTAAATATTTTTCAGCTATTAAATTGTGTGCTTCCGTAGCCTTAAGTATCCAATCTTATCTCTTTGATAGTAGTATTTTCTCTTCTAGTCTCTGTAACAATCATTTTAGCTTTATGCTTTGAAAGTGCTTTTAATTCAGTTTTTGTGCAGAGTATTCCAACTCCCCCCCCACCCATGTTTTATCCAGCAGGATATCTTCTAACGTACATTATTTTTTCCTTCATCTGTCTTGTCAATTCTTCTTCTCTCAATAGTTCTGCTTCTCTTATCATTGAAAAAAAGCTATTATTTTCTCCATTAAGTGTGCATCCCCAAAAACCTTGGCTTATTTCAATTGTATAAATGCAAATAGTTGGCCATTCATTTCCCTGATAATAAACATCAGGTGTCCAGAAAGGGTGCATTTAATGGACTGATACTAGGCCTGCTTAACTTGAGGTGTTATTTATTTGGGCCTAATAGGGAAGCCTGGACATTTTCCTCCCCTCCTGCCAGTCTGTAAAAACAGGGAAATGGCAGATGGTATGGACCACAATTCACCAAGCACCGCTGCCAACACAGATTGTTAGCACAGTGTCATGATTAGACCAGGATTGGAGAAAGATAGCTTCAAATTCCCACTCAGTCATGATGCTCACTGGGTGGCCATGAGCTAGCCATTGTCTCTAAGCCTTGCATGGAGATTAGGGATATTGGATAGGCTGACCATATGAAAAGGAGGATAGGGCTCATGTAACTTTAACAGTTGCAGAGAAAAGGGAATTTCAGCCAGCGTCATTTGTATGCAATTAGTACCTGGTGAAATCTCCTCTTCATTATAACAATTAAAGTTGCAGGCACTATACTAGAGTGACCAGATACACAAGAGGGCAGGGCCCCTGTAGCTTTAACTATTGTAATGAAGAGGGAACTTCACCAGATACAAATTGCATACAAATGACGCCGGCTGAAATTCCCTTTTCTCTACAACTGTTAAAGTTACATGAGCCCTGTCCTCCTTTTCTTATGGTCAGCCTAATATTGGAGGAATCCATTTGCGGCATGCAGCTCCCTGAACTTTAGTCCACTTGGCCCCACAGACTTTGGCTCACTCTCACTTTCTTTTTAAATTGTTTAAAGCCAATTGTGCAAGTTATGCAAATTGTGATCACAATGTGTGGAAGATATGCAAATTGCGACCATAATTTGTGTGAATTATGCAAATTGCAGCTGCAATAGGAGACTGCTTGGCGTGGAGCAAATAAACATACTGTTTTGCTATTAAAGCTCAAGATTTGAACCTTTTCAAAGTTTCAACATTTTCTGTTTGCTCAAGCTTCAATTTTTTTAAAAAAAACAAGCAGAATTGGTCTGGTAGATCTCTATGAATAAGCATTACACTAGCGTATTCTCATATAGATGGTGGAATGCGAATCAGGTGTAATTGCACAATTCAGCTATACACCATTTGATAGGCTGACCATATGAAAAGGAGGACAGGACTCATGTAACTTTAACAGTTGCAGAGAAAAGGGAATTTCAGCGGGTGTCATTTGTATGTAATTAGTTCCTGGTGAAATTCCCTCTTCATCACAACAGTTAAAGTTGCAGGCACTATACTAGAGTGACCATATACAAAAGAAGGCAGGGCCCCTGCAGCTTTAACTGTTGTAATGAAGAGGGAATTTCACCAGATATGAATTACATACAAATGACGCTGGCTGAAATTCCCTCTTCTCTACAACTGTTAAAGTTACGTGAGCCCTGTCCTCCTTTTTATATGGTCACCCTACCATTTGATGAATGTGAATGAAACATATAGAAAGGCTGAGAAAGAAAAACCTTGAAGAAGAAGGGAAAAAAGCATGTGCAAAGGAGCCAATTTTAATCCCACAAGGAATCGAGACACAGAAGCTTCGGTAAAGCTGTGGGTTAAAGGCCTCATGTAGAAAAGCCCAGAGGCCATGTTTTCAAAATGTTTTTTGGGAACTGGAGGAACTGCTTCATTTTTTAAATTTATTTTTTAACAGAGAAGTGTCATGGCTGAGCCTTCTGTGGGAGCCCTGCCATTGGTCTTAAAAAGAAGGTCTGCTCCATAATAGTAAATGTGTGGGGTAAGCTCCCATGAAAAGCAGAGGAACTTTTGTTTAATTCGGATCTGTTTCTTTAAAAAACGGGTATGACCACAGGTTAGGTGGGTGATGCTAAATGGGCAATTTAAACGTGTGTGTGTATGGGGGGGTAGAGCTACAAGAGCACTATTGACAGTCACTTGCAAGAGATTCTTTTCTGCTTCAATGTCAAACTGGACCTGTCAAAATCCACTCTTCTATGTTAGCAGAATCTAGAAAGTGAGTGGCTTGGCAAACTGCAGAATCATAAAGTTGTGCTACAAGCCCTGTAAATGGTGAGCCCTACCTGTGAAAATGTATTGAGAATTCTTCCCCCCCCCCCCCGGAGAAATTCAGTAAAATCCATCCACCTACCCAAAAAATTCTCCGTCTACAAAAAGGGTGGAGAATTTCAAGAGGCCATTTCTGCACAGCTCTAATTTCAACATTCTACATCGTTGTTGGAAGCACAACAGTACAAACCACTGTCTTCTAGAATATTCTCTCATAGATCCTGTGATCTTGCAGATGCTCACTCAGTGAAACCTGACCTTGCAATTTTTTTATAGACATGATGGTGACTAGTCATATTACTTGTCGGAGGCAGTATGCCTCATAATACCAGTGGCTGGGCAACATCAGTGGAAGAGTGCTATTGCACTGAGGTCCTGCTCGTGGGATTCCTATTTGAGCATCTCATTGGCCTCTATGGGAATATGATGCTAAGCTAAATAGGCCTCTAGTTGCATCCAGCATGGTTCATGTTATGCTCTTATGTAACTACTCATACAGCGAAGCCCAACAATTGTCTGCTCACCGTTTCCTTTCTTAGAAGTCATTGAGGGCCTCTGGATTGGGTTTTAGGAGTTAAAGATCTTTGGGTTACCTTACATTCTTTCTGCCGTCTCTTGTTATGGTGGAAGAGAGAGAGAGAGAGAGAGAGAGAGAGAGGTTAATTGTGTCAAGGGTATTGTGCTAGCTTTTCCAATGGGGCATCTCTCACGCAGTCCCCTTCCAACGCAGTCCCCGTGGTGCTGGCCTTGTTTTGCTTTTCAAAGCACACTACGTGAAAAGAGAGCGCTTAACTGTGATTCCTTAGAGGTCAGTGCCAGAACTTACCTGACATTCTTCCTGCATGACACAACCTTTCATCATGATAAAATATGCCTTCAGCCAAATACTGCAGGGCTCAACTCCGCATTGTAGAGCCCAACTCCTGCATTGTAGAATTCTGAAATCTACCTCTACCCTTCATCTAAATTACTAATTCACAGGTATAGTACAGTTCCAAAATATTGTAGAATGCACATGCTCTTATCTCTCTCTAACTCTCTCTCTCTCTCTCTCTCTCTCTCTCTCTCTCTCTCTCATGCAGTTTGATATAAAATAATAATCCTTTCTGAATCAACCTCTGCTGTCCCACAATGGAGCAACTGGCAGGTCATTAAAACAGTTTGCTTGAAAAGGGATACACATTCTGGGAGGGGGATTCTGACATTCAATGGTTTCCTTGCTCTCTTTTATAACTTATGAAAAGATTAGGCTGCAGGTTTCCACAGTAGGATCTATAAAGGGAAAGGATCAATCCAATTTGTAATGAGAACATGTACTGATGTAATCAATAGCCGTTATCTCGGCCAAGAATATGCTCCACTTATGAACAACAAGAAGAAAAGCAGTATTCTCAGGAAGCCATCACTCCATTTGAGGCATTGTGGCTATACGTTTGGATGATGTCTCTATTACACAGTAAATGTGTATCAGTTTTCAGGATGGGGGTAGAGTTGCGCCAAGATAAAAAAAATTGGGGGAACCAAAACAAAAATTTGGTCCCCTATTTTTCTAAGGAGAAAAAAAGTATCTGGGGGAGGGGTTATTTTTTTCACCCATCCCCCATTTTTATGTTCCACCCCCTGGGCCTTCTGGGTGCCAAAAATGAGGATTAAATTCCACAGCTTTGTTGGGAAGGGGAATTCAGGGCAGTCTTGCACATGCTATGGACATGGATTATTCTTGTGATTGATTTAAGACATTTGTAATTTCCAGTCCTGTGATGAAAATGGTAGTAGTCACATAATGGGATCAACACACACACACACACATGCACACACACAAATGAGATGAATAATGTAGTAGTTCAAATCTCATCTCAGCCATGAACTCATATGTGGCCTTAGGCAAACCATTATTCTCTCAGCCCCACATCAATTAGAATATTTGTGTCCTACCTTTCTGTCCATTAATGAATCCTCAGGCAATTAGCAGTATCAATAGTAACAAGTTCAAGCCATTACAAATTAAAACTGCGGATGCACAGCTCATTAGGAAAACAAAACAAACAAAATACAAGGGATAAAAATAGGACAAGGAACTCAGCAAAGTATAACAACAACATTCTTTTTTATTCTTTATTTAAGAGAAGCATTAAAGTACTTCCAATTCATTCGTGCATGGAAACTGAAGCCAAGATGGCTGCCTTAACCTTTGTGCCATGAAAGCAGTAAACATTCCTAGGGTCACACCTATTATGGTCAGACCTCCAGATGTGCAGAAAGTTGGGTAAAATGAGGGCCACAATTGTATTAATTTAACGGCACAAGGAGTTGGAGCCAGACTTTGGGGAAGAGTACTTGCTTGGCCTTAGGGTGACCAGCAAGACTTGCACTAGATGTAGTCTGGATTCTAGGTGGGAGGGTGGGTGCTGGAGAAATAGAAAGTCTTCCAGGGGTCAGGCAGGATCAACCTAAACAGTTGTGCCAGGTCCAGCCCCAATGTCCTGACATGGCATGCATCCACACACCACAGCAACACACTTGCCTCACCCGGATAGGCCAGGGGCAAATGCCAGTTCTCCTAAGAACATAAGAAAAGCTCTGCTGGCTCAGACCAAGGGTCTATCTAGTCCAGCATTCTGTTCACACAATGGCTGACCAGCTGCCAGTGGGAAACCGATGGCAACAGTTCACCTGCTGAGCACAATGTTCCGGCGTCCTGAACCGGGCTTCTGTTATTACATCTTCAGTTGCCTGTCTATTGGGGCCTATAAAGAAACTGTACTATACTGAGAGCCACCGTTTAGTAGAACCAACATTAAAGGTCTTTGCAGCCAAGATTGCATCTCATCTTCTATGTGGTGCAGCAATCTGGGGTAGCCACTGCAGAGATGAACTTGATGTAATTCAAAATAAGATCCTGCGTACAATCTTGGCAGTGTCACACAGTACACCTGGTGCATTATTAAGGACTGAACTAGGTCTCCCTTCACTAAAAGCACATATACACAAATCCATAATATTGTATTGAAAAAAATTACTATCGATGCCAGAACAACATTTAGCAAAATTGTGCTTTTTGGATTTGCAGAATAGTAGGGTAGGGTACACTAGTAGGGTAGGGTACAATCTTGTAGATACTTCATATTGAACTACTCAGTCCCCCCAACATAAAAAATGCAGGACATATCCGATCGTAAGATCTGAGGTATTGTGTTTGGTGAAGATGCCAAAAGAGATTTTGAATACATACAAAACTGTAAATTTGCTACTTGGTATACCAAAATCAAAACAGACCATATAAGGGCTACTTATTTGCGAGATTTAACCTTTTCCCCTGTTAGGCATGCTTTTACGCAGTTAAGATTTCAGATGATGCCCACTGAGTATCTGGCTGGAAGATTTTCTAATAGACCTGTAAAAGAGCGCTTTTGCATATGTAAATCAGGACATATTGAAGATCTTGTACATTATATCTTATACTGTCCATGATATAATTCACCCAAGGCTAAATTTATTCTCCCTTTCCAGAACACATTAGAAGGCCAATCAGACAATTTTAAAATTAGATGGCAGCCACTGTCAAATCCTAAGGGGGGTTAAACAGAAAGAATGTTTTAAATCCTGGTCATTTTATTGTACTCCTGTTTTATTGTACCATTTTTTTTCTGTTTTATACTTGTGTGCTTTGTGTTTGTATTGTGATGGCCATTGGCTACAAACAATACAAACATGATTGATTGATATTTATTTATTTATTATAGTATTTTATCCCACATTTAGGCAAAAAAGGCTCTCAAGACAGCTTACAAAAATATATCTTAAGACAGTCCCTGCCCATAGGCTTACAATCTAAAAAACATGACACAAAAGGAAAGGGGATTTGGAGGAAAGAGGAAAAAAGCAAATTTAGGCACTTGATTCTTAGTTGCAAAGTTCAGAAGGTCATGAACACAGTGGAAAGGCTGCTGCTTCCTCTTTCTCTAACAGCCTCATACAGATCCAGGCATGATGGAGGGATGCCTGATTGCCGCTTCCTTTCCCTCGGATGGCCTCATCAGCGACAGTTGGTAGCAGGAGGGAGGGAGGCTCTCAGTTGGATCTGGATCCAGGCACAATGGAGATGTACTTGCTTACAAGGTAACCTCCATGCACCACACATTCCCTTAATCTTTCAGCCTTTACCCTTTTCCTTTGCAGGGTAGGGACAGCACAGAAGCTGGAGTCAGTGGTATGACCACTTTAATAAGAAATATTGTATTGAAATTATTTAAATTCTAAATCTTTAAGCCTGACAGCCAACCCTTCCCAAACCTTATATTCCGCACCAGAGGCTGATGTAAGCGAAAGAGAACCCATCAAAGTAATTATGCAAACATGCTCAGAACAGCAGCCATGCAGGACAACTCTGTTCATTTTGCAAATTCTGAAATGTAATTTATTCAATTTTAAATAGACCTCTCTTTCTGATTGTGTTTTGCATTGAGATTAGGGATGGCTGAATCTGACGATTTCAGTTTCACTGGAGTTCATTACTCTTCCAAACTTAAATTTAGTTCCTCCTGAACTTTGAAAATTTTATTTAAAAGTTTGCATGAAAATGTGTACACATTTTGGATGTATTTCTCCCAATACATGCATTTTTATGCAATACTGTCCAGCAAACAGGTTCCTTTTGCGAACAAGCTTCCTAGTCTAATGCATTTTAATGTTATTTTCATTCATGGACAGATTTGCTTTTTCCAAATATTCCCATTTTGGTACATAATGTTTTGATTTCAAAATTTCGTGGGAGTGCAAATTTCAAAGGATTGCGTGTTGGTTGAAAGCACAAAATTAGGTAATGCAAACTGAATAATTTCTTCTCCAGCCGTAATCAAGTTTAAACAATTAGCCCAATTCTAAACTCTTACTAGTCTTGTGTTAGTCTCTACATATTATATCTATTAACCTTGTTTCCTTCACTAATATATAGGGCCTGTTTATACAACATGCTAAGCCATGGTTAGGCTGCTAACCCTTTTGCAACAAATGCTTAGTGAGTGTGTTTAAAGCATGGTTATGTAGCCATCATGGTTAGGGATGGTTCACATAATGCGCTAAATCATGGTTCATATAACACGCTAAGCCGTGTTTAGTTCAAGATGCTTAACCACCTTGGCTTAGTGTGCCATCTGAATAAGGTCATAGTCTGTCAATACCAACTCATATCACCCTCTCTAATCCAAATAAAAGCAATTAAGGGACTATGCACTGCATTAGATGACCCACCTGACATGCTACTATGCCCAAATAAAATTGTGGGTATATTAGCATGTAAAGAAAAAGAAAAAAATAAATTAAGCAGAATCTCAAAACCTAAGGTGGAATCGGGGATCAAGGGGGTCCTGGTGGGCTGGAGGCATGGGGCAGTACCCAATGGGGTGCCGATGTTCCACCAATTCCCTTCTGCCTTCCTGATTCCCTTCCACAAGCAGTGAATCCTGCTGATTCCACTGCATAAGTGGGACCCACTGCTTACACAATAGAGATTTAGCACTTCCTAGTTTTAAGGCTCAGCTGACCTGCCCTATTCCAAAAATGAGCATTTCCACTTGTTTGAGGTTGTCTCTGGAAGCACTACATTGCCATTGTGCATGGGGGTGGGGGGTTGTGCAATAGAATCAGTGGAGCACAAAAGAATCAGCAGGGGCATCAGCAACCCATTGGATCCTGCCCATGCCATGCCAGTTTGGGGTCAGCAATATCTGAAGCTCTCTGGGTGGTTCACAACAATTAAAACCATAAAAATAGTCTATGGAATTTCATAAGCTCTTATGAAATCCCACAGACCACAAGATTGGAGGGGTGGTGACAGTGCCATCCTCTTGTGGAAAGGCAGCATCTCGATCTTTTTTGACCCTGATGAGTCACTATAGGGAGATTCTTTGTCGGCACCTGTGAGGAGAGATTAGACGCAGAGCTTGTAAAAGAACAGCCTGCTCTTACTCCAGTTACCAGTTAGGGATGTTGTGGGAGTCTGGCTGGAGCTCTGGCAGTGTATTCAAATTTGACCACACACTTTCCTTACCAGAGACCCTGTGGGGTGATGGAAGCCATGGTACCCAGGGTCATACATACAGCAGTGGATGAGGAAGGAAGTTGCTGACTCCAGGCTAGTGTTCCATGCTTCCAGGCCACCAAGAGCCATGTTCATGGAAGGCAGGTGGGGAAAACCAGGTGCTACTTATAAAACAAGAACTGGATTTATTAAACAGGGAAGGGAATTCGGGGGGGGGGGGTGGACCCAAAATAAATATCCTCATGAATGAATTATTTAAGCAAGTCTCTAAACAATAAAATGGAGGGAAGAGGATCTAATAGCAATATGTTCCCTGAAGGTAGGTTATTTCTTGAAATTAAACTTGTCTCTAATTGTGCAGGTGAGGACGCTGCAGGGATTGTTAACCTCAGTTACTGACAGTTGGCTGTCAATCATATACTGACTGGTAACTAGGGATGGACAAACCACCCTGCACTGGCCCTGTGTCCTGCTCACCAGACCTCCACCACGTACTCGGCCCTGTTCAGCACACTGGGTGAGCTGCCCGGTGGTCCACCTGGCAAGTGGCACACAGCGTCCCCCAATCCCACGAGCCACCATTTTGCATAAAAATGGTGGCTCGGCTGTTCATGTAAATCAACATTCGTGTAAAATGGCTGCTGTAAAAAATACAATTGACACGAAATGACAGCTGTAAATTTCTATTTATGCAAAATGGCAGCTCGTGGACAAGTGTGGGGATCCACAGACTAGCATTCAGGGGAACGAGCCTGCAAGAAATTGCCAAGCTCCAGCTCCAGCCAAAGTCCCACAACATCCCTAACTGGTAACTGGAGTAAGAGCAGACTGTTCTTTTACAAGCTCTGTGTCTAATCTCTCCTCACAGTCTCCTGAGAAAGAATCTCCCTATAGTGACTCATCAGGATCAAAAAAGACTGAGATGCTGCCTTTCCACAAGAGGACGGCACTGATACTACATTCTATTTCCCCTCCAGTCTTGTAGTTTATGGACATTCATAAGAGCTTATGAAATTCCATAGACTACTTTTGTGGGTTTAATTGTTGTGAACCACCCAGAGAGCTTCAGCTATTGGGTGGTATAAAAATGTAATAAATAAATAAAAATGAATAAAAATGACTTGAAAAATCACACTTCTCCACAAAAAAACCTACAAATATCTTATATTTATTCTGGGACACAGCACATACTGCACCTTCTCCCTTAGCTCAGATAACAAAGCTGTTTTAAAAGATGATGATGATGATGATGATGATGATGATGACAAGAGACACTGTACAAACAGAAAAATGCTATTACAAAGTGAACTCCATGTAAATTGTGTGTGTGTGTGTGTGTGGACACCAGACAATACCTTTTAAACTGCTAGTGGCACTCATAAACTTAACTCCAACAAATAACCCATTTCCCACCCTTTCTACCTCAAGATAGGCACAGACCATTCCCAAACTGACCTCACCTACAAAGCCATGTGTCAGAACAGTCGGCTGAGCTGTTCTGTCTGTATTTCGCGGATTGTCAGGTGCTTTATCTTTTGTTCTGTCCTCCACTCATTGACAGAATTGGATTCCCCCATCCCAATTTCCTGAATTTGCAGATTCACATTTGTGAAAAAGTGCAAATCCCCTCAAAATTTGCATTTTCATGCTTTAGCTTCTGGGGCAAATGCACATTTTCAACTGGTGGGGTTTGTTAGAAATATTTTATGTATTTTTCGAAGTCTAAATTTCTGCAAAATTCCAGAAGGTAAAAAAGAATGGTCTACAAGTCCATGGAGTCAGGAAAAGACAGTTTGCTGCAGAATTAATGAGTCAGGTTTATAAACTCATTTGATTCCATTGCTGATTTCTCTGGCATCCATAGGTGGCATTTCCCATACTTGTCATTAAGATTTCCCTCCAGAAAGCCATGCACAGGTAATGAATTATTTACAAATAAAAAAAAACTAGAGCTGGTCCAAAACCTGCCCCCCCCCCATTTTCAGGAACTTTCTCTCTCCCTGCGAAAGGGGCATTTTTTCTGCATCTTTCACAGGGAAGGGGGAAAATTTGGAGAATTTTCTCCTTGTGGAGGGGGACAGGATTTCAACATAACTTTTTTAAGTGTAGCTGGTTGCTGAGGGCCCTTCTTATATTTCATTTTATTTTTTTCAAAACAACAACACCCCCTTTCTCCAGTATTTGGATGAGCCCAGCAGATCTAAGTGAATGCCTATTGGTGACCATGTGACCTCTTCCTCTCCAATAGACATCCAATAAGCAATCCTGGACTCCTGAAAATGAGGGGCTGTTTTAAATAAGAAAGGAAGGAAGGAAGGAAGGAAGGAAGGAAGGAAGGAGACCCCCCTCAACAAATGGCTACATTTTAAAAAGTATGTGGGAATCCTGTTCCCCTTCCCAAGGAAAAAGTTCTCTGGAATTCTCACTTCTCCCAGCCTCTTTCGCCTGAGTTTTCATTTTCCCCCATGCCCCATGAAATGCCAAAAATGGAATGGTCGAAATTTTCAGCACAGCACTACAAAAAACAACATCCCCTTCTTTTTGCTAAAAGAAATGTAACTTGAAATCATTTCACAGCAGAATTGGGGAGGGGGGAGGAAGTGTGGAATAAACATAATACAGAGAAATTGCCACTTAACAGAACTGATTTTACCCTGTGGTTTTAAATTGCTATTTATAATTGTGGCAAATCAAATTCTGCCTGTTTCTCTTTGGGATCGTAATAGTGTTCTATGCCCCTTTGCTTTCATATTTATCTACTGGGGGTTCAGTATAATGTGTCACTCTCTTTTTCTGCTCATGGCACACTGCAGGGGTGGGCAGGGGGTTGCTCTAACTGTTCCATTGACAGTTCTGAGTCTGGTGAGACAGTGTCAATGTTGTCCCCAAATATTTTTTTTCTATGGCCGTGACCAGATCTGGATCCAGATCCTGAATCTGGAGAGGATCGGGCTGATTCGGACCTCCGGATCCCAGATCCAAATTAGATTGGATCGGGCCTGGATCAGGCCGGATCGTATCTGCGATCTGGATCTGATCTGGATCCAGTCACAGCACTCCCTCTCGCTCTCCCCCCCCTCTCTCTCTCTCTCTCTCTCCCCTCCCTCCCCCCACTCTCTCTGCTTACCTGCTGCCTCATCCACGCGAGGAGGGAGGATGACGTGGAGGCCAACAGGGGACGATGCGGAGGAGGTAGCAGGTAAGCAAGGAGATTGGGGGAAGGAGGGAGAGAGTGGGAGGGATTGCTGATCAATTGACCTTGATCGGATCCAAATCTGAGTCAGATCAGGCCCGATCCAGACCTGACAGATCCGGATCCGGATCAGATCGGGGGGTCCGTACACAGCCCTAATTTTTTCCTCTCCATGGTGTGAATGACATCTGTTCATCTATACAGGAAAGAATAAAGGGGTGTACTCAGAGTTCCCACAGAAGATAAATAATACACCACCAAACTTCATACAATCCTTTTCTGCTCCTCTCTGCCTGTGTTCTGATTCTTAGTCAGGTTACAATGTGATGGAATGTTGGGGACAGACTTCTGCATACAAAAATAATAGGGCGTAACAGATAAACAAATGCAGAAATGTGTATTTTTCCATGTGTGAAAGTCAAGAATGGTTGGGGATCATTGGAAGTGCCCATCTCTCAGCTAGAACATCTCTTCCGATCAACTTGTATTCATGTCTTGAACTGTCTTCTCCCCCCTTTCCACCGGAATGTATTGTTTCTTTATTTGTGATTCCCCCCCTAAACTTACAAATCATTTTTCAACTGTCTTCCTCAAAGTAGCTCACAATCTTAGATGTATTAAAAAGAAAAACATACACTTGCAGTAAAACAAAACAATCCAGGCAGAAGCAGAAGTCAGAGCCCAGCGTTATTTTCCCTTGCTCCCACCTGCCCCCCTCTCTTCAATAGCTAAATGTGCTTTTTCAGGCTACAGGCTCAGTGCCAACGAGAACCTACATGGATGCCACTCTGCCCTGGTCTTCTGCCCTCACTGAACCTCTCAGCAAGCTAATAGATCATTCCTGATGTGCCTCTTTGGAAAAAATGTCTTGCGCCTTAGCTAAATGGGAGATATTCCCCTAACATTATGGGCATCGTCTGACAAGCATTTTATAGCACGCTCATTTCTTCACCCTCACTTTTTTTGTGCGTCCCACGTGTCTCCCACCCCCTTCTGGTCTTTTTTCCATGACAAATTAGACCCTGGTAAATCTGTATTGTTTTTCTTTTTTAAGCGAAACTTCCCGCCATTTCCTGCTGAGTGCAGGAAAAGCAGAACGATACAAATGTCCACTGACAGGGCCATGTGGTAATTGCTGCTTCCTCTTTCTTTCCCCATGTAAAGAAATCGTCACTATTGTGGGACAGCAGCAGGAGGTCATAGCGACAGTACAAACACGATTCCCCCCACCACCATCTGATGATGCTCTATGTTATTAACTGTCCACATATATTACTTTTGAGAGCCATTTCGTACCCTCTCAGAGGTTGCAGAAGCGACAGGTGCCCTTATATCTCTATACTAGTTTCACTGCTTGAAACTATTGCTTTAGAAAAGCCTGGCCAAACCTGGTGCCTTCCTCATACTTTGGATTTTGTCTCCCATCTGCCCCAGCCAGTATGGGCAATGGTCAAGACTGCTGGGTGTTGTGGTCCAAAAATCAGGATGGCACCAGGCTGGAGTAAGCTGCTTTAGAACTAGAATCCTGAGGTAACATAGCAAAAGGGTAGGAGAGCTGTTTCTCCTTTAGTAGGCTGACCAGATAAAATCCAGGTCAGGGTTCATGTAACTTTAACAGTTGTAGAGAAAAGGGAATTTCAGCCAGTTTCATTTCTATGCAATTAGTTCCTGGTGATATTCCCTCTTCATCACAACAGTTAAAGGTGCAGGCACTATACTAGAGTGACCATATACAAAAGAAGACAGGGCCCCTGCAACTTTGTGATGAAGAAAGAATTTCACCAGGAACTAATTGCATACAAATGACACTGGCTGAAATTCCCTTTTCTCTACAACTGTTAAAGTTACATGAGCCCTGACCTGGATTTTATTTGGTCATCCTACCTTTAGAGCAGGGGAATGTAAATGAAATCAGAAGTGCCTCACTGGCTTTTCCAGTTGCGTAAGAATGAGCAGACAGAAAGCTTAACCATATTTAATACGGAGCGAATCTGTTTGCTTAACTCCAGGGTAATTTATAATGCAACATAAGTATCTATCAAGGTATGAAATCATCTCAGAAAGGTGCTGATCCATGGAGTACTGCAACACACTTCATTTCTGTCTTTTCACTGTTGGAGTGATCACCAAAGCACTTGAACCCAAGTGATTATAGAACTCCCAAGGGGAGAAGGTAATAGGTAATAACTGAGCAAAGCTCACAATCAGGACATACCCTGTCTGGTCTTCAATTTCACACCATATGCAAGGTGTGAAAAGGTTTATTTTAGCAGTCTATCAAATGAAGCCCAGTTCAGTGGGCAAATAATTGAAGTGCTTCGAATGGCTATTCTGAGCAAACTTTCCAAAATTGTTCTTGGGCTTTGTAATTCTCAAAATGAGTGTTATGGGCTCCCAAACATCTCCAACTCCAGCTTAGGTATGATTAGGCTGACCATATGAAAAGGAGGACAGGGCTCATGTAACTTTAACAGTTGTAGAGAAAGGGGAATTTCAGCCAGTGTCATTTGTATGCAATTAGTCCCTGGTGAAATTCCCTCTTCATCACAACAGTTAAAGTTGCAGGGGCCCTGCCTTCTTTTGTATATGGTCACTCTAGTATAGTGCCTGCAACTTTAACTGTTGTGATGAAGAGGGAATTTCACCAGGAACTAATTGCATACAAATGACACTGGCTGAAATTCCCTTTTCTCTACAACTGTTAAAGTTACAGGAGCCCTGTCCTTCTTTTCATATTGTCAGCCCAGGTATGATTACCCTGAGGTGCTCAAGCTACATTCCTAAGATCAGCATATTTTAACTGAATTTCTTTGTGGTGTGTTATTTTAGACCTCCAGGATGCTAGGGATGGACAGACTCACCTGCTGCCACCATCCCCACTTGCTGACTACGCAAACCCCCGGAGGGCTTGGTGAGTGCTACAGGTGTGCCCTGCAGCTGCCCACTCCTGGATGTGAGGTACCACTTTTATGCAAGATGGTGGCTCCATAATTTCTGTATTTTAAATGTTGCACAAAATGGCAGCCGTACAGGGCCATTTCAGCCAGATTAGAGGCATAAACAGGCCCTTTATGACTCTAATGTTGAGAAAGTGGTCCTTTATGGCCACCATTTTGTGCAACATTAAAAGTACAAAAAGCACAGAGCTGCCATCTTGGATAAAATGGCAGCTTGCATTGAGGAGTGGGTAGCTACGGGGTGCTCCTGGATGCGTGATACTCAAAGAGCACATCTGTGAATGCCCCATGGCTCAGCGAGCAGTGCCCAGAGGCCCAGTGGGGCGAGTCCATTGGACTCCACCCCCATGTTGGGTGCTGACGACATCCCTAATTTCTGTACATTCACCAAAGCAGCAACAGAAATCGGTCACAACAGCTAAATAGGTAGCAACGTAGGACACAGCCTTATCCTGAGTCAGACCAATGGTCTAACTAGCCCAGTATTGTCAATACTGACCAGCAATGGCTCCACAGAGTTCCAGGCAGGTGCTTTCCCAGCCCTATAAGGATTGGACCTGGGACCTTCTGCATGCAAAGCAGATGCTCTATCATGGAGCTACAGTCCCCCCCCCCCACAACAGCTCTGAGTGAGGTTTGTATATCCTTAATCTACTAACACTTAATGCATATGTAAATAATCAAGTGAAATCCTAAACAGTGGAGCCCTAAGGGGAAGGGTTCTGTTAATCAGAAAGTGTTGGAGTCCAATTAGGATCTGGGCTGCCTAATCCAGTCTGACGTTGTTTCATTTTGTGGGTGATTCATACAATACCTGATGCGGACCTGTCCTGTTGCCCTTTTTTAAAATATGAATTACTAAACCAGGAGGAGCAGATGAAATTGGGATTGGATACTGTCAGCCTGTGCACTAGTAGTCAGATATGCTGGGAACCATACCCAGGTGGCCACAGCTGAGGTAAACTAACCCTACCCGATTTTCCTGTCCAGGTCTCAGTAATGTACACCAGGTGGGCTTTCCCATCCATGATCAAGCCATGGATGACAGAGATCTTCTTCTGAACTGGCCTGGTGTCAATTAATAGCCCCGGCAGACCCAAGGGCATGCTGATAGGGCAACCAGTCTCCACCAATAATGGGAGGAAAACCAGATGAAGGAATAGTGTGCTCCTGTAACTCATTAGCTGGTCCCCCTAAGCCATATCTCCTCCTGCCATTAATTATTCAATAGTGGCCACCAACACGTCCCCCTTGATTATTTCCTCCTCCCAAGCATGTCTCTAAGGGCTGATAAAATTATCCGTTGGCTCTTCCAGGAGCCATATTCAGGTCCAGTTATATACCGCCTTCCTGCACAGTAGTTTCAAGGTGATTGGCCAGTTGGAATGCAGTTCACAAGGCAGGCACTTCTGCCAGCCCAGAAGGACAGTGGGCTCCTGGTTAGAATAAAGCCCTCACTCAGCATGAATAGGAGACAAGTAGGGATGCCATTAGGCTAAGACGTCTCACCTAGCCTCTGAATGGTCCAGCTGATGTGGATGTTGTCTGTCCCTTCTTCTGCTGCTTTGTTCTATCTGCTTTCCCACAAGCCCTTCCCCCCCCCCCCGGCAGTTCCAAGGCCAATGGCCTGTTGGAAAGGTGTTCATGTAGAAAGAGAGCTGGCTACCAAGGACCTGTGAGGGAAAGTCAGATGGGGTTAGTTTCACTGAACTCAGCTCAGTATATCCACCTGGATATTTGATATAGTACCAGCGTAGATTTGAAGGATGGGGAGGAGGAGTTGCCATTGTCTATAAGACTTCTATCTCCCTCTCTAGACTTCCTGTCTGGATGAGTCCTAGTCTGGAAAGGCTGTACCTGGTTTTGGGCTCTTGTGAAAGACAAGGGATTTTCTTGGTGCACCACCCACTTCTCTATCCAACAGTCTTCCCAAGGCTACATTTTTTCAAGCCAGCTCAGAACTTCATCGTTTCCATGACAGCCATGCAGCTGTTTCAACATGCCATTGGTTCAATGTGTGTGACAGGACATACCTTCAATTTGGATTCCTGAGGGTTCTGGGGGATTTTTGTGCTGCTATGGCTGGCACTCCTGTTGAAAACTTGGTCCCCCAGTGGGATCCAGAGGTGACAAGGGCAGTTGACATGATCACTCCTGAGCACTCTTTGCCTTCTGGCTGAACTGTTCAGCACCCTGTTATGCTGTGAAGCTGAAGGCCAAATCTGATGAATTCAGGTTGGACACCAAGTCAGACACCACTGCCATCACCTCAGACAGGCAGGCTGTTGGCCTACTCTGTGGCAATGAGTCAGTGATGGTGTCAAAGAACTATTTCTCCCCACCCCCACATACCATTATTGCATCCTCTTGTTGCTGCTCTGTAGAGCTTTTTCTGGTGGTTTGTGGCCTTGTACGGGCTGATCAGAACAAATATCCAATTGAAAACTGGAGTGCTTGTGATCAATTTGTAGTACACTTTGAGGACAAAGTTGTTCAGATCCAAAGGGATGTCTGTTGTGTGGGAATCCAGCCCTTTTAGGGCCCATTCAATTAATAATAATAATAATAATAATAATAATGATAATAATTTATTTCTTACCTGCCTCTCCATTTGGATCGAGCAGATGGATTCCTCTGCTGCCACCAGCTCAGCTTGCCCTTGCAAGCTGAGTTGGGGATCTGCCTCAAAATCTGGGAACTTGGTCACGGTTTTTGTTTCCCCTAACCCACTTCTGCCACCATGCAATCACACCTCTCTCTGTTGGAATTGGTACCAACAGGGACAGAGAGAATGTTGCATTGCAGCGGGGCAATGCATGGGCTGGGAGGGATGCTGCATGGGGGAAAGTCATGCAAAGGTTGAGGGAAGGCTATGCAGAGGCAGAAAATCCACCAGGTGGCCTGACTTGCTATGGGCTGAGTCAGGCCAGCTGGTGGATGCTGGACCAGAGTCCAGGGAGCCAAGTTGGTGAAAACTCGCTGCGCTCCACCCCCAAAATGGATTCCGCCAACATCTCGACAGATCCACCATGATTTGGACTCCATAGTTTATGCAAACCAGATGGTAGAGTTTTCATGTAAACCATCTTGTCCAGTTTTATGGGATAAGTTTAAGTTGCTGAGACGTGATGATATGGACAGAGTGCTTCAATCTGTCTGACCAAGTACTTGTGCTCTTGACCCCTGCCCTTCTTATCGGATTATAGCTAGTAGATCTGGCCCAATGCTTCCTTGAGAGATGACAGACTACTGATATCTTTAATAGAGATTGTGGTCCAGTTTCTCCAGAAAAGTATGGGGGTTAGGGGACCTTAATAATTTTAGAACAATGGACAATCTTCCATTTTTGGGCAAGGTGATTGACTTAAGTAGTTTCTGGACAACTTCAAACATTTCTGGATGATAGTGATTATCTGGACCCATTTCAGTTGGGCTTTAGGCCTGATTTTGGGGTGGAGAATGCCTTGATTTTCCTGTGGGATGACCGTTTCTGGGAGAAAGACGGGGAAGTACATCCACGTTAGTTCTCTTAGACCTCTCAGCAGCTGTCAATACTATCAATCATGGTTATGTTGGGGAGACTTCTGGGGAGTCTGTCCAAATTGAGCTACATTGGGTTATGTTGTATACCACTCTAGAGGATACCCCAAAAAGCATGAGCATTTGTGGAGGGTGGGGAGCTGGGAAGATTGGTGAACATTGTGCTTATTTACTCCTGCTGAACAGAACTGTAAAGGTAAAGGCTGCAGTCTTTCTGGAAGGTATTTATTTATTTCATTTTTATACCGCCCAATAGCCGAAGCTCTCTGGGCACTTTACAAAGACAGGGGTCTGAGAAACTCTGGTATATAATAGAAGGCCAGTTTTGGGGTTGGATTCAGATTTATAACGGACCAATTGTGCTGGCAAAAGTGGATTTCCTTGCTTTTTCCTTCCCACAGCATCCCCTCCAGCCCTTGAAAGCGCTACACAGATTGTCAGGGGACACTGCTGAATGGGGTGAGTTGTGGTGTAATGTGGGGGAGAGGGGGATCCCACAAAATTGGATGGACAGGCCTTGCTCTTCCTCTCATGCAAGGCAGGTCTTGGATCCAAGTTTTATCATTCATATCTGAGGAGTGACTTGCCTAAATAATAATAATAATAATAATAATAATAATGGAGCTTCATGGAAACCATACAGAAGCCAAGAATAAATGGGCTGTAGATTGAGAGAGAGATTCACAGCATTTCCCCCATCCACACCTTCTCTTTATACTTCAATTCAACCTAACCAAGTCTCTTTTTAGCTCTACAAACGCTTGTCACTCAGGGGATCACTAGGGTATGAAAGACAACGTCAATGGACTACAACTGGATAATGGCCTCCTGCTGCAATAGCCACACCAAGATTTGTATTTTCTATGCAGAGAACCATTATATAGATATCCCTGCGACACCGAGCTAGTCCAAAAGCTGTGTTCCTGTAACAACACATTTCTTGAGAAAAGCAGTGGGAGCTCTGTCCACCCAATCAGAACCAGACATTGTCTGATGGATGTCTGGGCTATGCATTGAGGCTGCTTGCTCACTGTACCATAGTGGAACATTGCAAGGTGTTTCCCCCCCCCCCCTTAACTTACTCAGAGAACGTACCTTGTGCTTTGATTTACTCCACTTCACGCAGGCTTCTCTTATAGCAGAAAAAAAGGAAGAAAGAAAGGCACTCAGAGTTCGTAGCATTCCTCTAAAGCGAGTGCAAAAATTTCTATACAGGAGATAATTTTAGCTAGTGTTATGGGAAGCCTACATTTTGGCTGAAGAGATGGGGTACAAGTGCCAAGATGCTTGCAGTAAATACTGGGTCTGTTCAGACGACACGACAGGCTCTGCAGTTAGGGAAACTATGGTTCCCTGGGGTTAGCACTAACCACAAGCCGTGCTGTCACACACAACACTTTAAGCATGGTTAGAGCCGCTAACCCTGCCTCAGATGTTCTGACTGTGATTAGTGAGTGAGCAGGGTTTAGAAAAATGCATCACACAAGACACCTTAAACCCTGCTGCTTAACCAAAAGCCTTAACCAACAGGGTTTAAGGTGTCTTCTGAACAGGCCCATTGTGCCTTTCTTGGTATGTTCAATGATGAGGCATATTTTACATGTAGCAAAATAGACATATATGTTCTCCTCATGTCGCAGCCTACCACATTTTGTATGCTCAAGAGCTGTTCAGGCCATGATTCCCTTTCCTCATGGCAGAATGTTTCCAGCTGCCTCGCTAATAGGAAGGGCTTCAGTGGAGCCTATGGGTGTTGGAGGAATCCATTTGGGGAGAGATTTAGGCCTCAATGACACCAAGCAGGATATTGCACTATGAAAGTGGTATATAAAAGGCAGGAGCCACACTAATGCTTTATAGCAGCACTGAAGTGCACTGACAACTGTTGGGGCCCATAGACTCATATCATATACCACTTTCATACTGCTACACTGACCATCTGAAAAGGAGGACAGGGCTCATATAACTTTAACAGTTGCAGAAAAAAGGAAATTTCAGCAGGTGTCATTTGTATGCAATTAGTTCCTGGTGAAATTCCCTCTTCATCACAACTGTTAAAAGTGCAGGCACTATACTAGAGTGACCATATACAAAAGAAGGCAGGGCTCTGCAACTTTAACTGTTGTGATGAAGAGGGAATATCACCAGGAACTAATTGCATACAAATGACACTGGTTGAAATTTCCTTTTCTCTACAACTGTTAAAGTTATATGAGCCCTGTCCTCCTTTTCAGATGGTCAGCCTACATACTGCTATATCTAGCTTGGTGTGGCTCCTGCCTTTTATATACTGCTTTCATACCGCTTTCATAGTGCAATATCCTGCTTGGTGTAGATGAGGCCAGAGATCGCCAAACTTTCATCAGCTTGCCCACCCACCCCTCTGCCAGTCTTCAGCTTATTTCCCTGTGAGTTGGCCTGATTCAATTTGCATTAAGTTGGGCTAGCTTGCCAATGAAAACCTGTGGAAAATGGTTTTTTCTGCTATACCTAGCCCTGACCTGAAGAGCTCCTGGTTTGGGTCCTGTGCGTCTGACCCCTCTTCCCACACGGCTCTGGTAACATATAGTTGCAGGAGCCATGTGGGCAAGGCCAACAACACAGCTCTTCCTCAAAACAAACAAGAGCAGTGACGTTTGCATTCAAACAAATGATGCCATTGGCTCCATGCAAGGAATCATTAATGGAAGAGCAACGAAAAAGTCCACATGATGTCACTGGCTACAATAGCACTGTGGCAACACAGGATGAGCTGCAAGTAGCAGGGAGTCATGTTGTGGATGTAGCACATATCTCAGGAATACTAAATACCAGCCAATAGTACTTATTTGCCAGTCTAAAGGAAACTTTTCATAAACATTTGAATGAAAAGATGGTTTTCTTCATGCAAAAGACACTGAATAAGCTGGACACAGTTTAAAATCAATACACATTGAAGTTTACTTGTGTTTCCAAATCTGTCTACTGCATGGTGTCATTATAGGTGATCAAAAACTAAAACACTAACAATCCCAAAATATGAAAAATGCAGCAATGATGGGCATCCTCATTTAGTGGAAACACACCAAGACTTTTGAATATATATCACTAACGCTGTAATCTAGGGTGACCAGATAAAATCCAGGTCAGGGCTCCTGTAACTTTAACAGTTGTAGAGAAAAGGGAATTTCAGCCAGTGTCATTTGGATGCAATTAGTCCCTGGTGAAATTCCCTCTTCATCACAACAGTTAAAGTTGCAGGCACTATACTAGAGTGACCATATACAAAAGAAGGCAGGGCCCCTGCAACTTTAACTGTTGTGATGAAGAGGGAATTTCACCAGGAACTAATTGCATACAAATGACACTGGCTGAAATTCCCTTTTCTCTACAACTGTTAAAGTTACATGAGCCCTGACCTGGATTTTATCTGGTCACCCTACACTGTAATCCTATACCAACTTAACTGGAAGCAGGGACATTGCTAGGCACTTAGAAGATTCAGGACACCAGTCCTTAACACACAAATTTGCATATGCTAATATATGCAAATATAGGATTAATAGGATTTATTTAAATTACACCAAAGTCAAAAACAGACCATTAATTTCTCATCCAAATAGCATCAAATATAATCAAAGATGTAATCGATTTGCACCCCAAACACAGAACATCCAGAATCAGTAATTCCTCTTTATTCCTCAATTTATAGGCAATGGTTGTGAGGAGGTATGAAAAATGCACAAGAAAGTGTGGCAGGTTCATCTTTCACATACACACCCCTTCTGAAATGCAACTTTTAGCAAAAAGATAACTAAAAATGGCAACTTTTGCACCAAAATAGAGTTTCACAACTTTGACAGAGCACTAATTTGAAAGCAAACCAAAAGTAAATCAGGGAGTCACTCTCAATTCATTTTGCAGTCGTTCCCCCCCCCCACACACACACACACACAGATTTTTTTTCAAAATTGAACCCATTCCCCTTCAATCAATTCATCAATTAGCTTCATAAGTTAAATTCAAAAGAAAATGAAGTGGTGCAGAATTCTGGGGTTCTAAATGCTGAGGGTGGTAGGAGGAATACAGTGCGGAGAGTGAGCTAGAGAAGCTAGAAGAAAGGATGGAGATTAGAAAGAATAGAGCTGTGGAGGCTGGAAGGAAGGAAGGAAGGAAGGAAGGAAGGAAGGAAGGAAGGAAGGGCAGGTACAGGCCATTTCTAAACCAGCCTTTTTTTTGTGGGATTGCCCCTGGGTGTTTCCTGTGCATTCAAATGACTCACAGGAACTCCCGGGGGCAGGGTGTGGGCATGGGTTTTCCCTGGGATAAAATGTCCCTGGGAAAACCCAATTCTTCTCACAGTCCCGGGAACATCCTAAGACCGCAGGAGGTGTGGGTGCCCATCCCACCTGGTGCCTGCTTACTAGCAAGTGAGTGGGCACCAGAAATGGAGCAGGTGGCAGAAATTTTGCCACCCCTGGGATGGCAGGGAGGGGGGCTGATTTAGGGTTGTTGTTGTTGTTTTTAAAAAAACTCACCTTTTGCAATGGAGCGCAAGTGCGCTCTCTCCTCCTGTTTAAAATAAGAGAGAAAATGGTGGGCGCAATGAAGCAGTGTCCCGGGAGGAGGCTGGGATGTCACACTTCCTAATTTGGAAAGAGGGGGATGATCCTGGAAGGAGATACGTCCGGGATCATTCCCCCTCCCTTCTTCTACACCCGTAGGTGTAGAAAGGGCCTTAGAAGTGGTGATCAGGGGGAGAAGAAGAATGAAATAACGACTGGACAGTATGATCTATCCAGAGGAACCCTGGGAAATTAAAAGGGAAGAAGGCAGGGTCGGCAGGGTCGGCAGCATCAACCCAAGGTGTCTCACTGTCTGAGGCAAGAACACATGCCACCATCACTGCCGCTTCATACCCCTTCCTTGTTGTGAGTAGAGATGTCTGAGATTCATGGATTGTGCAGTGTCTGTTTGCAGATGGATTCATTTCCCCCCCAAAATGTAGGGGGGGGGACATAAAGAATTCTGTAAAATAGTTTGCAATAATCTACATAATTTATCTTAGTACATAATATTTAGTGTTTTGCCCCCCAATTCCACTCAATTCCCCCCCCCCCACATGTTTATTTTCTAGTGTGGCATATGTCTCAGGAGAAACGTGCACATTTTCCTGCGAATAAATTTGTGTACATTTGGGAAAGTAAATAAAAATAAAGTCCAGAATTCTGCAGGCTTCGCACAGCCTGGGGATGCTGGTTTGCAGTAGATTCTGCTAGTTGGATTCTTAGAAACCTGAAATCATTTTACTCCATCTCAAATTTCTCCAGCATCCCTAGCTGTGAGCAGGTCTCATGAGAGCTTGGCTAGCTGGAACGCTGCACCAGAAAAGCTAAAGGGAACAATGTGAGGGAAATAGAGTGGGCAGCTGTTCCAGAGAGCCCACTACCCACTCTCTCATTGTGGCAAATGCCACAGTGGGAGAACAGCTTTTGACAGCTAACATGGGGGGTGGGAGGCGGGGGGTGCAGTTTGCCAGCCACTGTTTTTGAACTTTTGTAATTTTAAAGTAAAAAAATCATAGCCACAAAATGCCTGGACCTATCTTTCTGAAAATTTTCACAGATAAGTACCTCACTCCCATCTGCCGTATGGACATGTTTCATGCTTCTATCTTTAAAAATAAAAAAGTTAAATAGGTTTCTCTCATTTCTCCCAAAATGCCTTGCCACTGCTTCTGAAATTTCTCACACATGTCAACCAGTGGTATCTCTAATGTGGACAAGTTTCATGATTGGATCTTTAAAAATAAAATGAATTGAAGGCATAACTGTCTTTACCCGACCGCACCCCATTTTTTTAAAATTAATTGCCACCAAAGGCAAGCACCTACAGTTCTGAAATTTCACACACATGAGTCCCAACATCCAATCTGCAATGTGGCAAAAGTTTCATGCATGGATCTTTAAAAATAAAAAAAAAGTTATAGGCATTCCTGGTTCATTAGTAAAAAAGTCATAGCCATAAAATGCCTGAAGCTATCTTTCTGACATTTCTCACAAAGAAGTAACTCTAAACCATCTGCAATGTGGCTAAGTTTCATCCTTCTATCTTTAAAAATAAAAATGTTATAGGCGTTTTTGTAACACAATACTAGGCTATGGGAAAAAGCATTTTAATGGCGTCCGATTCAAAAATCGGACTTCCAATTTTAATAATGGTATCGGGTCTGATCTGATATGACAGACCTCTAATTTTTCCAATTTGATATCTTCCGATTCCGATCCAGTTTTTGGCATCCATCCACATCCCTAGAAAGCAGTATGAAAGTGGTATATAAGAGGCAGGAGCCATATTACTGCCATATTATAACAGCATTGAAGTGCACTGACAACTGTTGGTGCCCATTGACACATATCATATACTGTTTTCATGCTACTTCCATAGTGCTATATCCTGCTTAGTGTGGGTTAGGCCTCAATTTGCCTCATGATAGGGCTGGTCCTGGGGGGGGGGAATGGAAGAATGGCTTCTTCTTTTCTTTGCTCTGCAGTTTCTGGGGTTGACTCTCTATGTGGTGAGGACTTGTGACTTTCTCCCCAGTGCACAACATAAACACATAGCCTCACAAGACAAATACACAAGTGGATCAAGCTGGGAAGCCCCACACACAGGCTGTTTTTACACTGGCCTTTTTTCCCAGAGCTGTCCCTAGCTGCTCCCTGTGCATCCAAATGACGCACAGAGACTCCTGAGAGCAGGGGGGGATGGGCATAGGTTTTCCCTGGGATAAAAAAACCTTGGGAAAACTCGATTCTTCCAGCAGTACTGGGACTATCCTGAGACCGTGCCCGCTTACTCACGAGTAAGTGCAGCACCAGAAACAGGCACAGAGCCGCTTGGCGCAGCTCTGTAGCTCGGTGCCCATCAGGGAAGGGATGGCAGCAATTTCTCCACCTCTGGGAAGGCAGGGAGGGGGCTTGGAGGCCGATTTGGGGGGGGGTCTTACTGCTTTGTTGGAGTGGGACCTTGTTCTTGCATGACTGACCCCACTACTTTTAAAAAAAATAGTGTTTGTGATGTCCATGCTTCCTCCCCAGATGTCGCGCGCCACGTGTGTAGTTGGGGGAGGCTCTTGCGATCAGGATATCGAAAGAGCCTCCTCCCTCCCAGAACTCCTGAAAGTGTAGAAAGGGCCTCAGAGTCTTACCTCTCTATATAATACAGGGCATGGAGGTGCACATACTAGTTCAAGAGGAGCCAGCCAAACACACATACAAAACCAGTGGAACATACTTTTGAGTAGACATCTATTAGGATTGCCCTCAAACATTTTGAAAACTGGACTAAAACTGATCAGTTAGAAAAGAATGGGGAATAGCATGAGGAAATGTGAAGAATATTCCCTTGCCACTATGTCTGCTTGTGGTTTGTTTTTAACCTTTAGTGAGAAGCAGTAATGCATAAATCATAACAATGTTGTAAAGGTTAAAGTGAAAATCTCAAACCACCATAAAGGGCTGTCAAGTTATAAATGATCTTCTTGTCCAGAATGCTACAAACATCCAATTAGACAACGAATATTACAGGTTTAAAAGAGAGGGGGGGGGAAATCTGCAGAATCTGTCACAGAGCAGCAATGCTCTGTTTCATAAATGGAAGGGAAAACAGGAAAATACTGTTCCTATGCGCCTTCCCCCCCTTTTCCTTTCCTGTGCCCTTTTCTGCTCCGATCAGGTGAAAGTTTTATTTCTCAGGCTACCTCCATCACAGCAGCCTAAAACTCCCTGGCTCTCAGTTATCTACTTTAGGGAGTATGTGAGATGACTCGTAGATATGGAGTGGGTAACCCAATAAGGGGACAACACATGTAAAAATAACCACGTTTAGATTTTACTGCAGAAAAAAAATCAATAGGAAAATCTGAATGGACACACCCACACACACACACTGGTAGAGACTGATTATATTATATTTGCCGAAAAATAGTGGGGAAAGGAGGTGTACTGGACTATTTTGAGTATCCTAGGGGCTGTCTATATATTGTCTTTGCCCCGGAATCCACACTGTGTTGGTTATATGATGCAGCCACTGATTGGGAGCCACCCCAGGGCAAAGAGCCAAAGATCTCTGATTTTTGTATTCGGCACAATGCAGTGACAGCTTAGGGCTAGGAGGAATTTCCCAGTGGAATTGTAGTTGCCCCAACTGAAATTCCTCAAAACTCTTTAGGCTAGGGGTCCCCAACCTTTTCGGACCTGTGGGCACATTTGGGAATAATAATAATAATTTATTTCTTACCTGCCTCTCCGTCTGGATCGAGGCGGGGAACAACAACATGATAAAATACATAAAACTGATTAAAACATGACACATATTATTAAAACTGCATAAAAATCCTAAAACATCCTAAAAACATCCTTAAAACATTCTAAAATTCCACTGGATATGCCTGCCGGAAGAGAACAGTCTTTATGGCTTTCTTAAATTCTAAAAGACTGTTAAGTTGACGAGTCTCCTCCGGCAGGTCATTCCACAGTCTGGGAGCGGCAGAAGAGAAGGTCCTCTGGGTAACGGTTGTCAGCCTAGTCTTGGCCGACTGCAGTAAGTTCTTCCCAGAGGACCTGAGCGTGCGGGGCGGATTGTATGGGAGAAGGCGATCCCACAGGTAACCTGGACCCAAACCATGTAGGGCTTTAAAGGTAATAACCAACACTTTATACTTCGCCCGGAAACTAATTGGCAGCCAGTGGAGCGATTTTAAAGCTGGCGTAATATGGTCACCCCTAGATGTACCGGTGACCAACCTGGCTGCCATATTTTGAACTAGTTGAAGTTTCCGGACTAGGCATAGAGGTAGCCCTATGTACAGTGCATTGCAGAAGTCGAGCTTTGAAGTTACCAGCGCGTGCACCACCGTCTTTAGGTCTTCCAACTCTAGGAAGGGGTGCAGCTGGCGTATCAGCCGAAGCTGATAGTAGGCACTCCTGGCCGTCGCATCTATCTGGGCTGTCATTTGGAGCGACGGATCCAGGAGCACCCCCAAGCTGCGAACACAGTCTTTCAGGGGGAGTGTAACCCCATCCACAACCGGTTGACACACCTCCAAACCCAGGTTGCGGCCTTTGACAGCAAGCACCTCCGTCTTGTCTGGATTCAGCTTCAGTTTGTTTTTCCTCATCCAGCCCATTACCGCCTCCAAGCATTCATTCAGAGGAGACACACTATCCTTAGCTCGCGCTGTTATCGAAGGCATAGAGAAATATATTTGGGTGTCATCAGCATACTGATAGCACCCCGCCCCATGCCTCCGGATGATCTCTCCCAACGGTTTCATATAAATGTTAAACAGCATTGGGGAAAGGATGGCACCTTGCGGTACGCCACACAGCAGCTCCTTCTTTGCAGAGCAGCTATCCCCAAGCATCACTATCTGGAACCTGCCCGAGAGGTAGGACTGGAACCACTGAAGCACAGTGCCCCCAATTCCCAATCCCCTCAGGTGTTGCAGAAGGATACCATGGTCGATGGTATCGAAAGCCGCTGAGAGGTCCAGAAGTACCAACAGGGACACACTCCCCCTGTCAATACTAAGGCGTAGATCATCCACTAAGGCGACCATAGCAGTCTCAACTCCGTATCCTGCCCTGAAGCCAGTTTGAAATGGGTCTAGAAAATCAGTGACATCCAAGACTACTTGGAGTTGAAAGGCAACCGCCCTCTCAATCACCTTGTCCAAGAATGGAAGGTTTGATACCGGTCTGTAGTTATTAAAGTCCAGGGGATCCAGGGAGGGCTTCTTTAGAAGCGGTGCTGTGGGCACCATCACAATATGGCTCCCATGGAAGATGTGGCTAGGTATATGATGGCTGCTGTGGGGCCCTGACTAATCTAAAGAGGTGGGTGAGTGAGGGGAGAGAAATAGCAAGGCTAGAGGCTGGGAGTGGAGAGCAAGAGGAAGATAAAGGGGTGAGTGGGAGAGAAAAAACAAGGCTAGGGGTGAGGAAAGGAGAGAAAGAGCAAGGGAAGGGGTTGGGTGCTGCACATATGTGTAGCAACATGTGCTAGACATGTGTATGAAATTTGAGATCGATCCCTCCCACCTTCGATTTTATATGCATTTATTAAAGATCGTTTCCGTTCTGACAAATCAGAATGACAGCTTGCCACGATCTCAAATTTCATACACATACGTAGGCATACCCCATAAGCACTGTGACCAAGTTTCAAGCCTCTAACTTTTAAAATACAGAAGTTATAGGTATATTTATATGGCAGTCTGATAAAACGATAAAATCACCCGAAAATTATCGTCTCCGATGATTATTGTAGGTTTTTCTATCATATCATCATCATTAAACACATGCACAATAACGTCCCCATCGTATCATTATCAAACATTTTAACGATACGATACACATCCCTACTTCACAGGCGCTCTTGGAGGGCCCTGCAGGCACCAGAGTGCTCATGGGCACTGCATTGGGGACCCCTGCTTTAGGTCTTTTCTCTGAGGGGAAACCTTCAAATTCATTCCAAATATCACTTTGCCTCAAGCTTTGTGGGGCATCATTGTAATATGTTCACAGTTGCTGGGTATTTAGCAGTTTGTACTTTCTTTGTATTGACCTTTCTGTTTCCTTAAGAATACATGAGAGCATATCAAGTTTGTGTACATGCTGTGCTCATGATCAAGGGAATTTTGAAAAGTGTTAATAAGCATACTTGGCCACTTTGGAAGTGGGAGAGAAGGGGGAAGAGTAAAAACTAATCCAGTTCCAATGATAAAAATACTTCTATATTTCAAATGACAACACCCACTGCGATGTTCTTAGCCAACCTATGTGAACAGACCAAAACAAAAGATGAACTTCAATTTCTGTTATATAGAAAAATGTTACAATCCTCATATTCTTCATGTTTCTTGAATACCTGTGTGTGCAGTTCTTGAATACTTGTGTGGTCAGTGAAGGCAGGAGCTCCCACACATTTCCGGGGGGTGTGGGGGCGGGGAGAATATATGCACAAAATGGCTTTAGCTTATGGGGGAGGGAATGTGTCCATTTGGAAAATGGGGTGCACTTGAAAAAATGTGCACAGAAGCATGTGAAAAAATTTTATGTGGATTTTTAAAAAGCAATTTGCAAATGGATGTGGAAATGGGATGGAACTAATTTAGCTGCAATGATTGGACAGATTGACTGAAAATGAACTTGACAGATTCACCCATCCCGAGGGAAGAGAAGGAAAAATCCTACTAAACTGAAGCTGAATCCTTGAAAGACAGAGAGTCAAAACAGGCCCTTTTAAAATGTGTGTCTAGCAGTGATATCATCTTTTCATTGCACCTTGGAGAGCTCCTTTAGACTGATTGGTTCTGACTGGTTCTGACTGGTTCTGACTTAAACCTGGAGTGGATTCACCACCCTGCTGGCATCAGAGACACCGGCCCTTACTGCTAGTGCCATGGTCCCACCCCAAATTGGAGGTCTGTTAGCTCCTGTTAACATTTAAAAGAAAAGAAAACCTATGAGAGACCCTCTCCATAGATCTGCCACATCATGTTTATTTGCCATCAGGGAGAAACTCGCTAGGTTGCCTTCAGCAAATTACTAACTCTCAGACTCAGTCTCTTCAGCTGCAACATGGGAATAATTGTAATAATATCTTATTTTCTGTCCCTGTGGCTATTGTGAATATTACTGGGACAATATACATGAAGTGATTTTAACCTGTGAAACGTATGACATAAATGTAAAGTATTGTTTTTTCCCTACTTTTAATTGATTATTACATTTATATCTCACTTTCCCCCCTCTTCCAAGTAACCCAAAGTGATTACATAAGTCTCCTCCTCTCCATTTCATACTCACAACAACCCTGTGAGGTTGGTTAGCCTGAGAGTCAGTGACTGGCCCAAAGTCACTCAGTGAGCTTCATGGCCAATTGAGGACTAGAACCAGGATCTCCTGTGTCCCAGTCCAACACTCCAACCACACTATACCACACTGGTGGAATTGTTGTTGTTGTTATTTATTTATTTATTGTTGTTGTTACAACCTATACAGATTTGTCTCAACTTAGACACTGTTATTTTAATTTTGATAGCAATTTAAAATCTAATGCCTTAATCTATTTAATAAATCATTGATATTGGAAACCACCACTCTAAGGATGATGGATCCTCCCTGCATTTCGATGCAGCCTCTAAGATCTGTAATTGACCAATGATGTCATGAGTTCACATCACTGGCTAGAAATCTATGCCAGTGAATTAGGTCCAGAATTGCAGTGACTTCTGAAGTGAGGGTGGCTCCCTTCTTCCATGGCTATTCCCTTCTGCTCCCACGGACCACTGATGGAAAAAAACATCCATGGGCTTTATGGTTAAGGTGTCTTACATCACCTGGATGCTCTCACACAGTTGTGCTGCGTAACAGACACTGTTGTTGTCTTCACTACCTCTGATGCAGCAAGACTGTGGCTCAATTCGGATGACACAATAAACAACTGGTGTGGGGGAAACAATCATCAGTTGTTTTGACTATTGTGTTATCTGAATGCTGCCATAGTCAACTCAGTGCTGATCCTAATCCACACCACAGTTGATTATTTATTACCATGTTGTGTGGGGAGTACCCCCTAGTTGAACAACTGTAAAGTTGATGATTACCCCACCATTGACTATCGTGTTGTCTGAATTGAGCCTGTGAGTGAGCAATGCATGTGCAGAAACATCCAGGAGCTGCATAATATGTTAGATGTTCTCACATCCTGGAGCTCATAGAGAGTCTCCTCAACAGTGATGAGTGCCCAACGCATTCCTTGCAAGCTTCAGCTTCTGCAGAGTCTTCTAGGTACGGGTGCTTCCCAATGATGTCATCAGTAATGCATGTTCTTAAATCATCAGTAAAGCATGCTTATATCAACAGTTGTAATGCTCTTATGCTGTTCAGATTCTGCAAACTGTCCATGTGATGGTGACAGAAAAAGAAAGGTCAGCGAACATAAGAAATAAACAATGTGACTTAAGAGTACATAAGTTAGAGATACCCTCCGTGCCTCAGAGCACACCAACCAGCGTTAAATTGCACATCCATTAATTAGCATGGAGAATATTCCATTAACCATCAGCATATGGACACATTTTTATTATCCTTTGTGTGTGGAGTGCTTGGAGTACAAGGATGAAAGCAGTGTGTGAGTAATTGTTTGTTAATTAAGATGGGACGTCTCCCAACTGTTCCTACAAATGTCATACAAAAGTTCCCATGGCTTCATTTGCACAGATGGTGAGAATCCTCTGGGGCTCTTACATTAACTGAAACTCCTCTGAGAATATTATCTGATTTGTTCTGGCTGATAAGGCATTGAGACTCAGTGGCTTGTCTACAGTCTTCCATTTCACATCCCGTTGAGAGCCTGCTCAGAGCTTAGATGGGTCTCCAACCATAGTTCTCCTCATTTTTAAACAAAAACAACGGTATTACTTTTGACTGCAGATGAATGCAGCAAATTTGACTTCTTGGTTAACGACTGCTATTTTAATTTTCACACTGAAAGCATATGGCCAGCATATTTTCCCTATCCTCATTATTTCCATACTCCCCCACAGTTCCTCATTATACTATGAGTGTATTTTGTGTCTGCGCAGTGGCTGTGGTAGCTGCTATCAAGTATATAAATATCACTTTTGTGATGTAATTCATTTACCAATAGATGGGTCTTTCTTGCAAATAAGACAAGATTCGTACAGGAAGAAAAGGGGACAGATACTGGAAGTGTGCTTTGTTTACTTAGTAGTCTAATGTGTTTATCCAAGTCTTGAGGTGACTTCAGTACAATCAATGTGAAAGAATCAATAGCAATAATCAATGTCGGTGTAGCTACTGCACACATGAGCGCTGAACTGTTCCCCACAGGATTTGGGAATTGCATGGAAGTTAAAGATTAAACTTTGATGAGGATGTGTGCCACACTTTCCCATTGAAGAATAATACTTGCTCTTAGATTCTCTTTGTCATTGCTTCTGTACTTATATGCATATTCATTCATATTTCAGCACTTCTTTTTTTTTATCAATTCAGTAGTGTAACACAATCTATGCAAGGCGACTGTAGGAGATGATGCAAAAGCAGCAGGCCTGTCTATCAAGAGACTTTGGCACATAGGAGGAAGTTTCCTGAGTACAGAGAGCAGCCTAGGCAACAGAGATGATTATGAAGGTGATGGCAATGAAAATTGAATAATAATAATAATAATAATAATAATAGGATGAAGACGACGATGACGACGACGATGATGATGATGCAACAAACCATTTCTCCTCCACCTCCTTAGCCACACAAAGACACCTGGTGTTCCCACATCATGAGGACTTCACATAAATGTTTACAGTGGCATGATAAAAGACTTCTCTGAGTCACAGATTGCTTCAGAGGACTCACTCACCACGCAGAGGCAGGCTCTATGCAAAGCTATGTAAAGCAGCACTCACACAGTAGCTATTGGTGTGTATAGCTACCTATGTTTCCTTGTGATGAGATCATCCCTTCTTCCTAATGGTGACTTACTGAAATATCTGTTCCTCCACATAGGGCACATGCCCCTTTTCATAAGCTATAGGGTTTTTTCCCTCCCCTCAGACTTGGTATTAACAAGCACAAAACAAAACAACATGACTAGTGCAAGTACAAGCAGTTTGGGATTAAAATGTACTATGGCCAAGAAATTGCTGTGGATATTGCTGCAATTAGCTCTTTCCTATAAGCTTCGTAAGCTATAGCCCTTAATTGGAAATGATACATGCTTCCCCTTATTATTAATATTTAAAGAGAGAGAGAAAGTTTTGGGGAAGTGTTTAATTGCTTTTTGGAAAGGTGCATTTTTCAAAAGAATAAATAAACTGCCAGCACAAATGGCAACTCTTTAATTGCCACTAAAATGGTACATTTGGTGTTTTCTCCATTAGCCCTTAATGGGGGGGAATGAAAATGAACTTTAGCCGTAGAGAGAGTCAGCTAGGCCTCAGGATCCTAGCTCTGGGCCAGAGATATAGTAATCCCCAGGACGATTTCTTTATCTGAGGTATCATTACTGTTATTATTATTATTATTACTATTATTATTGCTGTAGTCATCATCAGAGTCTTTTATAGCATTTGGTTAGCAAATGAACCAGTGAGGTAGTCTGTGTATAATACTGAATTGAGATACGGAGGAGCCAAGTCAGGGCTTATTCTAAGCTCCTTTTTTGATCAACTGCACAAGAAGCTGGTGACGCTCACCCACCCCCAATGCATGAGCATCTCCCAATTTCTTTCTAATGGAAAAAATATAAAAAATATGAAACAGGGAAGAGTAAATGAGAATGAATAGAAAAATTAAGAAAAAGAGAGACAGGGAGGAAAGCAGGAAGGGGGGAAAGGAATAGAGAAAGGATGGGAAAATAAGAGAAGGAAAACTGACAACGCCTTGCAAAGAATGGGTGAGATTATCTTTCCTTCCTAAATTATACTTGAGGACTGAAACTGCCTCCCCACAAAAAGGGTAACTGAGGGGCTGAGAACCTCCTCCTCTGATGATAACAATTACTTATCCTTTCTCAAGATAATTGCTGTCCTGCAAAATATGTTGATGGTTCTGCATGGTATACTAGGGACAATTGGTTCTAAAGCTGTTACAAGACAGAGGCCCCTCACAAAATGGCTTCTCAAAAGGTGTATAGCTACAGAGCTACCCTTAACGTGCAAATAAGGGCTTGAAAACAATTGGTGCAACAGGAAGATCAGGAGCCTATCTACACACGCAGGATAAAACACTTTGAAAACATTTTGAAAACTGTATATGGAGTGTGTCCTGGGCCCCAACAGCTCTCAAAACTGTTATAAACCATTTTAAAGCAGTAGTGTAGATAGGCTCCAGGTCTGACTTGAACACAAAGAGGTATAATTTTCATGTTACATGGTATAATGTTTAGGAATAAATCCACCAGGAATTGGTGGAGAATCTTTCAGAACCCCACCTAATGGAGTAGTTGACTCTCTTGTTGACTTCAACTCTTTGATGTTGATCCTCATCTGTTGCTGATTATGAAGCCTTTTGCCACATTACAGCCTTCAGTAAATCTGGAAGCCATACACAAGGTGCTTTCTGTGAGGTATGATGGCACTGTGGAAACTGACAATGTTTCTGTAATGGTGGAAGTCATTACAAAATCTGGGGAAGAAAAGCAGTACATTCTAGGTGCTAGTGAACCCTGCAGCCATGGCTCAACACGAGCGCTGGATGCAGTTGAGATGCCTGCAGCAAGACAATTACAGATGCCTGCAGCAGCTAGACACATCTTTATGCATGTGTCCTCTTTGGTCACAGATGGAGCATTTGTCAACATGCATAAGAAGCCTGGTTTGTGGACTCTCTTCCCATCCAAAATGATGATAATAATTAAGAACCTTCTGCCATAACTGCTGAAGTTCTGGTGTGGAATCCACCAGTCAACTCATGCATGGAGATCTACAAATAACTTAGTTGGTGCAGTTGGACACATGTTCCACCAGCTTGTAGGGTGGAGCACATATTTCTACACTTCAGGGGTCAGACTCCAGATAACTTTGGGACATTGCAGAAGCCAAAAATACTGTGTCTGTACACTCCCCAAGCTTTTTGAGGCCAGGTGGACAGAGTTTTCTTTCTCACTATTGCATTCAGTCCTAGTGTGTTGGCATTCCCTTATCCTCTTTATGAAGAAGTCTGAGGAGATGGCAGCATGTGGACTTCTTGCATGCCTCCTTGTCAAGGTTCCTTCCATGTCCTGGACCCCCTGAGCACATACTTAAGGATCTCTTGCCTTCTTAAGAGTCCCATCTTCCTTCTTTTACCTTCCCCTTCCCAAAAATGTGGGGTTTAGGGTGTAGATGTGGGATAATTGGCACACTAGACACTTTAGATTCAACACAACAGTTTGCTAGTATAGTAAAACAAGCAATTTACAATTAAAGGTATTTAATCAATAGAGCTAAGTAATACAAAGGCATTAAAAGAAGACAAACATTTCAAAACACAAGTTCTTTTACCCTAGCTACTAGGGATGTGCACTGGATCGGACCCGATCCACGATCCGAGTCCGGTCCAGTGGGAAATCGGATAAATTATCCGATTTCCGATCTGACAGCTGGATCGGCCGATCCAATCCGAACCGGTCCGAAAAGGCTCCGAACCGGTTCGGCGGATCGGCGGATCGGCGGGCGCCCACTGGCGCCCACCGCCGCTTCCATTGGCGGGCGCCAGTGGGCGCCCGCCGATGAAAGTGGACAGCGGGGGGGGAGGAGGGGGGCGCTTACCTTCCCGGCCCGGCCGCTCCCGTCTGGCGGCGGCAGCTACTACCAGCGGGCTCCACGGCCTGTTCCAGGGTGGCGTGCCGGGTGATGTTATCACCCGGCGCGCTACTCGAGAGTAGGCCGCGGAGCCCGCTGGTAGTAGCCGCCGGCCCCGGACGGGAGCAGACGGGCCGAGAAGGTAAGCAGGGGGTGCGTGGAGGGGAGGAGGGGGCGCGCGGAGGGGGGGAGGGGGCCCTTACCTTGCCGGCCCGGCCGCTCCCGTCCGGCGGCGGCGACTACTACTACCAGCAGGCTCTGCGGCCTACTCCAGGGTGGCACGCCGGGTGATGTCATCACCCGGCGCGCTACTCGAGAGTAGGCCGCGGAGCCCGCTGGTAGTAGCCGCCGGCCCCGGACGGGAGCGGACGGGCCGAGAAGGTAAGCAGGGGGTGCGTGGAGGGGAGGAGGGGGCGTGCGGAGGGGGGGAGGGGGCCCTTACCTTGCCGGCCCGGCCGCTCCCGTCCGGCGGCGGCGACTACTACTACCAGCAGGCTCTGCGGCCTACTCCAGGGTGGCGCGCCGGGTGATGTCATCACCCGGCACGCTACTCGAGAGTAGGCCACGGAGTCCGCTGGTAGTAGCCGCCGGCGCCGGACGGGAGCGGACGGGCCGAGAAGGTAAGCAGTGGCGGGGAAGGGGGCTTACCCCCCCCGGAGCCGTCCGCTTCTATCCGCTGGCGCCCGCGGGCGCCAGCGGATGGAAGCGGACGGCCCCAGGGGGGGTAGGGAGCGCGGGGGAGGGGGCTTACCTGCCGGGGCCGTCCACAGCGGACAGCCCCAGGGGGGAGGGAGTTAGGCCCCCCCTCACCCACCCGCCGCCATTTTTTCCTCATAGACTTGCATTGCAATGCAAGTCTATGGGGAAAAAAATGGCAGCCGATCCAAAAATTTACGATTTTTGGGTTGGGATCGGACTCGATCCGGTCCGGGGGGCCTCCGATTTTGTCCGAACCGGTCCGTGACAAAATTGGAGGTCCCGATCCGGGTCCCGATCCGATCCGGGGGGTCCGTGCACACCCCTACTAGCTACCTCCTTTTCCCTCTAACTCTGGTCTTCTCTTCTGCCTGGTCTCTGGTTTCTCTCTCCTTTTATCCCCTCTTCCCCCCCCAAAACCAAAAGTACTGTTTCAACCTTGAAGAAATAAAATTAACTGGAGAAATTAAACATAACCAGGGAAATGTATCTTAACTGGAGATATGAAACTCCTTCTCCCAGGGATATCCCCTCCCTACAGAAAAACTCCAGGTCTCTAGGCCTGAATTTATTACCTTGCCTTTGCAGGCCTCAAACCTTCACACTCCTTGATGAAGATAAGTTCTTTCTTCTATCCTTTCAGTTGATGTACTTACAGTCTTCAGTAGGTTCCAGAAACAGCTGCAAGGAGATGACGGTCACCATTCTTGATATAGAGAAGCTGACAATGTTGTAAATTCAAAGCTATTGGATTTGAAAGAACAGTGTTTACCTGGTGTGTGGGTCAAGGCTTTCAAGGATGAAGCTGTTACATAGCCAGATGAAACGAACAGTAACAATGAAAGGAATTCAACTGGCAACAAAGCACAGGAAGAGACACAAGGAACACCACCAGTATGTATCCGACAAGAGAGTTTTTGGCGCTGTCTTTAATGAAGTCATTGATCCCTCTTGTTGAGTTTTTGCATCAACACTTTGACGTTGATGCTGATCTGTTGCTGAGTATGAAGTCTTTTGCCACTTTACAACTTCAGTAGCACTGGAAGCCATTCACAAGGTGCTAGGTACAGACCTTGATCTGGTAGAATCCTCACTAGAATATGAGGAGATACTTCAACTTGAGAGCATCAATGAGGTTTGCAAGATGACTCATTTGGACCATTTTCTTGCATTATCCAAAGAATGCAGAAAAGTGACACGTCTTGACACATGTCTAATGGCTAAGCCTCATTGTGCTGATGGTGAATGTCTAGTGTCCCATTGATGTCCATAACCAGAAACAGACTCTTAGGTGAGTCAAAAAATGAATACCTTTGCATCTCTCACAATATCCCACCTCTCATTGAAAGAGATCCTAGGGCATCAGTGCGCCTATGGATGACTAAACGAGAGGACAGAACCAAAAACACAGCTAAAGTGAGAGAGTAGATGAATGTGTTTTCTCAGAGGCCTCCAAGCAACACTGGTCATCCTACCCAGTCCCAGAGGGTAAGGATCTGACCACCTTTCTTTTGTTAAAAAAAGAAGAAGTGAAATGACATTTTGATGTGATAGGTACAGTGTGAGAGGAGGTACGGTACATGGCATGATTAGGTAGTTTTCTTTATCTTCGTACTAATATGTGCTGCTGTTGACATTCACATGAGTTAATAACTGCCTTTGACTAGTCAATCAGTTGGTCCTAATAATATATGATTAGTATAAGGTTATGATGATTGGAAGTAAGCAGTAATCGTCTTAATGTTCTGCTCCTTTATCTTATTTTCTTATCTATTTCTTTTAAGAAACAATTTCATTCCATATTAAAGCCCATATTCACAACTGAACAAAAAACTTAGTTTCCACTGCACACATTTTTTTCCAAATGTGTCCAGCCACAAAATTATTATTGTTGTTGTTGTTATTGTTGTTGTTGTTGTTGTATTTTTTCTCTCTCTCATGGTGGTGGTTTTTCTAGATGGACATGACGGGCTTTGCCAAGTCATGCTGCCTTTTACAGATTCAGGGATTTCCTGACAATTGAGCATATTTTAAGTATGACTGCTTTCTGGATGTTGGTGTGGATATATTTTGGTAGGGCCAGTTTCTGAAGGTTTTCTGTATAATTATTTTGATTTGATGCCAGTGACTGAGGTGACTAATGGAATAATTGTGACCTTTTCCTGTTGCTATAGTTCTTTGACTTCCATGGCCAGTGGTGTATATTTGTCTCTCTTTTCTTCTTCCTTTCCAACAACATTTTTGTCATTCGATATTGCTGTGTCGATGTGGTATTTGAGGGGTTTTTTTATGTCTATGACAGTTATGTCAGGTTGGTTGCAGGGTATTGCCTTGTTTGTATGAATTGTTCTGTCCTAGTATATTTTATGATCTGCATTTTCCAAGATTGTTTAGGGTGAGTATGTATCGTATGGTGTAGGCTGTTTGATAAGGTTGAATTCCTGCCAGCGTTTTACATCCTCCTGTTATATGGCCTATTGCTTCTTGGAATCGATGGCATTTCTTGCATAGGTCTGTTGTTATACTGTTATCTTTCATGATTTATTTTTGGTAGTTCTTGGAGGCTATAACTTGACCCTATATAGCTATTAGGAATCCTTCTGTATCTGGAAATAGCTCACTCTTCCTGAACTATTCGTACAATTGTTCTTTGTTTATTTGTGGCTTCTGTATTATGTTGTAGTGCTTCCCATGGAGTGTTTTTTGTGCCCATTTTTATTTTTTCTCTGCGAGTGTGAGTGGTCATGTTTGGTCTTCGTTTTGTAGTGCAAGGTTGAATGGGGTGTAATTTTTCTCTGCTGTTACTATGGCTTTATGAATGGGGGTGTTTTTAGTGTGGAAGAATTCTCCAAGTGATTTTATCTGTTAAGCATGCATTGTGTTAATGTCTAGCAGACCTCTTCCTCCTCCTTTCCTGCTGATTGTTGTTCTTTCAATGCATGCGTTGGGATGGAGCATGCAGTGTTTTGTGAGTTGTGATTGAGTCTGTTTATTTCTTCGAGTTCAGCGTGTGACCAGTGTATGATTCTGAATAGGTATGTGAGAATGGATATTGCGTAGGTATTGATGGCTTTGAAAATGTTTTTAGAGTTGAGTTTAGATTTTAGGATTTGTGATAGGCTTGTTTTATGTGGAGTGATTGATTTCTGTGTTTTGTTGGAATCCTATGTATTTGTATGTTTCATTTTCTTCCATGTTATCTAATACTTTGTTATTTAGTGTTTCTGCTATTTCTTCTTCTTTCCATTTTCCTCTTTCTATGTGTAGCATCTTGCATTTTCCTATCCCAAATTCCATTTTCATGTCTGTTGTCAGTTCCTCAGTGATTCGCAGGAGGCCTTTTATCTGTGTCAAGGTTGAAGCATAGATTTTGATGTCATCCATGTATTATTATTATTATTATTATTATTATTTCTATACCATCCCATAGCCAAAGCTCTCTAGGCAGTTTACAACAATCCATAAAAAATACACCAGCTTTTTTTTTAAAAAACAGCATGATAAAAACAATCTAAAAAATGTTAAGACACAAAAATTGAAACAATCTTAGCAGCTAAAAACTAAGTGAACAATATTTTCCCTAATAGATCTGTTCAAAACAGCAAGCATAGATGCCCCATCATATGCTATTAAAGGCTTGGGTGTAGAAGGCAGTAATGGTGCCAGGCAGGCCTCAATGAGGAGCTTATTCCATAGTCAGATAAACCCTGAACTAAATTAAAATCCCTGCTGAAGAATAAAACTAACTGGGTTACCTCACAGGACATCTGTGAAAATAAGACTGATGGTGATGGTAAAATATACTCAGCATTTATGTGCCAATTGCTCAAAGTACTTTATATACATTCCAATGTACATATATTCCTGAATAGGGATAGCCTAGCCATGGAGATCCATGCACTAGTAACCTCACAATTAGACTACTATGCCAGCAGACCACTCTCCCTTATATAACTAGCTGACTTTTAAGGTCATCAGAGGAGGCCTTGTTGGATGTTCTGAAACTAACAGAATTTCACCTTGCAACACCTCAACAGTGGGCCTTAGTGGTGGTGGCACCCACCCTCTGGAAACCCCTTCCCCATGCAATTTGGGTGGAAGAAAATGTAGCATGTCCCAAATACCTTTTGAAAATGCAATTGTTCAGCCAGGCTTTCCCGGTCTTGTGATTAATTACAATCAATCACGCTACTCCATCTTACTGCTACTTGCATTGATCCATATAGAGGAGGCACTGAATCCTAGCCCCCAAATTGGCTCGGCACATTGGATAGCTCCTTCAGAGTTCTGACTGAAACCCAGAATGGATTCACAGCCCTATTGAAATTGGAGCTACCAGCCTCCACTGGCTACATTTGTAGTCTAGGAGCAGAATAGGAGGAAGAAATACTCCCACCTCCACTGGAAGCCAATTGGCCCATGGGGGAACCATTGAGCAGCAGGGTATACCACCTGACACTTGCCATGCTGAATTTGACCCCTGTCCTCTTGCTCACTTTTCCTCCCACCCCCACTCCCATTCCCACACGGGGCTTCTGGTGAGCTTCTCTAATGCTTGCCGCTCATTTGACTGCGTTTTGAGTCTATCTCCGAAAGGTATTTAGTAGGGATGTGCACTGACCCCCCGGATCGGATCGGATAGCGGATCGGAATCGGACCTGGGGGGTCGGATCGGATCGGATCGGATCGGAGGCTGGTCGGATCGGATCGGACCAGATGTCCGATCCGGATCGGACGCCATTTTGAATGCTTTTTCCCATAGCCAAGTATTGTTTTACAAAAACGCCTATAACTTTTTCATTTTTAAAGATAGAAGGATGAAACTTGGGGACATTGTAGACTGGTCAGGGATAGTTATCTGTGAGAAATTTCAGAAAGATTGGTGCATGCGTTTTGTGGCAATTAATTTTTTAATAAATACCCAGGAATGCTTATAACTTTGTCATTTTTAAAGTTACAAACATGAAACTTTGCCACATTGTAGGAGGTACCTTGGGACCTATGTGTGTGAAATTTCAGAAACATAGGTGCTTGCCTTGTGTGGCAATTAATTTTAGAAAAATAGGTAGTAGTGGGGTAAATACAGTTACGCCTCCCATTTTTTTATTTTTTAAGATACAAACAGGAAACTTGGGCACATTACAGGTACCACTTGCCTTGATATGTGAGTGAAATTTCAGAAACATTGGAGCTTTCCTTGTGTGGCAATTAATTTTTGAAACAATGAGGAAAGAAACACCTATAACTTTGTCATTTTTAAAGTTACACACATGAAACTTTGCCACATTGTAGGTGGTACCTTGGGACCCATGTGTATGAAATTTCGGAAACGTAGGTGCTTGCCTTGTGTGGCAATTAATTTTTTAATAAATACCCAGGAATGCCTATAACTTTGTCATTTGTAAAGTTACACACATGAAACTTTGCCACATTGTAGGTGGTACCTTGGGACCTATGTGTGTGAAATTTCAAAAACGTAGGTGCTTGCCTTGTATGGCAATTAATTTTAGAAAAATGGGTAGTAGTGGGGTAAATACAGTTACGCCTCCCATTTTTTTATTTTTTAAGATACAAACAGGAAACATGGGCACATTACAGGGAACACTTCACTTGATAGGTGTGTAAAATTTCAGACAGCTGGGTCCAGGCATGTGGTGGCAATTAATTTTTGAAACAATGAGGAAAGAAACGCCTATAACTTTTTTATTTTAAAAGTTAGAAGTCTGAACATTGCTCACTTTGTAGATGGGTTAGGGGTAGATATGTGTCAGAAATTTCAGAATGATAGGTCCAGGCATTTGATGGCTATGGAATTTTTAAATTACATGTTTCAAAAAAATTTCTACAGAGGCCAGGTCTTCCTTTCCTCCCCCTCCCGCTTCCCGCGAAGAAAAGGAAACACTGTCTCGTCTCGATCCCTTTGATCCTTGCTAGTATCCATTACAGGGCTCGTGTCTGCTTGAGTAAAAAAGTGAAAGTAGGAAAGCAGACACGAGCCCTGTAATGGATACTAGCAAGGATCAAAGGGATCGAGACGAGACAGTGTTTCCTTTTCTTCGCGGGAAGCGGGAGGGGGAGGAAAGGAAGACCTGGCCTCTGTGGAACATTTTTTGAAACATTTAATCTAAAAATTCCATAGCCATCAAATGCCTGGACCTATCATTCTGAAATTTCTGACACATATCTACCCCTAACCCATCTACAAAGTGAGCAATGTTCAGACTTCTAACTTTTAAAATAAAAAAGTTATAGGCGTTTCTTTCCTCATTGTTTCAAAAATTAATTGCCACCACATGCCTGGACCCAGCTTTCGGAAATTTTACACACCTATCAAGTGAAGTGTTCCCTGTAATGTGCCCATGTTTCCTGTTTGTATCTTAAAAAATAAAAAAATGGGAGGCGTAACTGTATTTACCCCACTACTACCCATTTTTCTAAAATTAATTGCCATACAAGGCAAGCACCTACGTTTTTGAAATTTAGCACACATAGGTCCCAAGGTACCTCCTACAATGTGGCAAAGTTTCATGTGTGTAACTTTAAAAATGACAAAGTTATAGGCATTCCTGGGTATTTATTAAAAAATTAATTGCCACAAAACGCATGCACCAATCTTTCTGAAATTTCTCACAGATAACTATCCCTAACCAGTCTACAATGTGCCCAAGTTTCCTGTTTGTATCTTCAAAAATAAAAATGTGGGAGGCATAACTGTATTTCTCAGTGGGAAAGTGCAATGCAATGATTCCCTATGGGAAAGTGCAATGCAATGATTCCCTATGGGAAAGTACTGTCCAATGAATCCTTATGGGCAAGTGCTGTCCAATGAATCCCTCATTGTTTCAAAAATTAATTGCCACACCAGGCAAGCACCAATGTTTCTGAAATTTTACACACATATCAAGTGAAGTGTTCCCTGTAATGTGCCCAAGTTTCCTGTTTGTATCTTCAAAACTAAAAAAATGGGAGGCGTAACTGTATTTACCCCACTACTACCCATTTTTCTAAAATTAATTGCCACACAAGGCAAGCACCTACGTTTCTGAAATTTTACACACATAGGTCCCAAGGTACCACCTACAATGTGGCAAAGTTTCATGTGTGTAACTTTAAAAATGACAAAGTTATAGGTGTTTCTTTCCTCATTGTTTCAAAACTTAATTGCCACACAAGGCAAGCTCCAATGTTTCTGAAATTTCACTCACATATCAAGGCAAGTGGTATCTGTAATGTGCCCAAGTTTCCTGTTTGTATCTTAAAAAATAAAAAAATGGGAGGCGTAACTGTATTTACCCCACTACTACCCATTTTTCTAAAATTAATTGCCACACAAGGCAAGCACCTATGTTTCTGAAATTTCACACACATAGGTCCCAAGGTACCTCCTACAATGTGGCAAAGTTTCATGTTTGTAACTTTAAAAATGACAAAGTTATAAGCATTCCTGGGTATTTATTAAAAAATTAATTGCCACAAAACGCATGCACCAATCTTTCTGAAATTTCTCACAGATAACTATCCCTAACCAGTCTACAATGTCCCCAAGTTTCATCCTTTTATCTTTAAAAATGAAAAAGTTATAGGCGTTTTTGTAAAACAATACTTGGCTATGGGAAAAAGCATTCAAAATGGCGTCCGATCCGGATCGGACCTCATCGGATCGGATCGGATCGGATCGGAGGTTGGTCGGATCGGATCGGATCGGATCGGATTTTCCCGATTTTGGGTCGGATCGGATTCGGATCGTGGATCGGATCCGATCCGATGCACACCCCTAGTATTTAGAGTCAGGGCTCTTTGATAATCCCTGAGTAGTCAACCGGATGCCATACACCTGCCTTGTGGAGTAGCTGGTCAGCTACTAATGGCAGTCAGAGTAAGGGTGAGAGTGGGTGTTAGGGGGAAGCTTCCCTACATCAGGACCAAACAAGATGCAATGCTAATGCATCTTTGCATTTAATACATCCATTTTCAAATTTAATAAAAGGAACTAGCATCAGCTGGTTCAGTGGGACCAAAGCAGCCACGGAGAGAGAATTCAACCCTTTTCTCCCTTGCTGAAGTACTGACGAAAATCCCTCTTCTGAAGGTGATATTTCCTTGGGGGGAGAAATACTCCATTGACACTGAAGGGGAATTCCCAGTGCAATTCTCAGCCCACAGTTTGGGCCTTATGGGTAGTCAGGGCTGATGCTACCATGAAGCCAAATGAGGGGGGAATTACCTCAGGTGGCAAATGCTGGGAAGAGGCAGCAAGTTGTTGGAGGAGAAAACTATGAACCACACAGGCTGCCTTGCACCCCCTAAGCTAGCCTGCTGCCTTCAGATGTGTTGGAAGATGTTGACCCATTGCAAGAATAGAAGAAAGGTTCAACTACCACTCCAGTCAGGATTTTTAAAAAAGGAATGGGAAAGGGTGCTATTATGTCCTTCTCCATAGGCAGCAAAACGTTGTGGGGCAGCCCTGCTTGTAGGACATGAGTAAGTAATAATAACACAAGAAGCGATCTTCAAACCTGTACTGACCTAATGAAAGATAATAGATTGGTATAGCAACTCACCTGTTGTCTATCACTGTTTCATGGCTGAGCAGTCAGAAACCATAAGGAACAGTTCACAGATAATTATTCAGACCTTGAAGAAATCCAGTGCAAATTATCTGATTATTGCTACCCTTTAAATGGGCATATCCTGCGAAGCAACTTGTCGTTATTATTGGAATGCAGGAGACTACCTGGGAAATTGTCCTCTCCTGTCTGGTAGGTTTGGCCTGAATTATCTGTTTCATTTTGTTTGCATTCAGACATGAGATGATGTGCAATCATCCATCAAAGTCACCCAAGCAAAGCAATCCTGAGGCTTATCTAATGAATGTAAATGACTCTCTCATTGAAAGAGCAGAGAAACCGTATGTCATTGTCATTTTAGTGGAGGTAACTCAATCCATGTTTAATTTAATTAACTCTGGCAATTAACACAAAGTTGAAAATCATATACATTGAAAAAAATCTAATGGACTAAGAAGTGTGCCAGAATTATAATGAGCAATTACTGTTGGAAAGCATTTGATTAAGATGATTAAAACAAATCCATGGCTATAGAATTAAATTTAAAGGGAGGACATAGGTAGTCTCTAACAATATAAGTTAATAGGCAATTAGAATCATCTGACAAAGATATTTGTTGGAGTGATGCATCTGCTTCAGATGAAGTTGCCCACATGAGAGGCATTTGGACCACCAGTGATGTGAAGTAGCTGTGAAATTGGTTGTTCCCAAAACTTTAGACCCAGCTTAGAATTTCAAAGGCCATCATCAATGGAGTGTCCAGTAACTCCACGAGTGGAATTACACTGGATCAGTTTCAGTTGGTGAGTACTGAGGACGTGGACAAGCTGCTTGGACAAGTGAGGATGACGACGCCCTCTCGATCCCTGTCCTTCTTGGCTTGTTGTCCAGGGAGGAGATGCAGTTCGATCACATCTACAATGTATTATTAATGCATCTCTCAGGGAGGGGAGTTTTCCAACATATTTAAAAGAGGCGGTAGTACGGCCACTTCTAAAAAAGCCCTCCCTGGACCCTCTGGACCTTAATAACTACAGGCCAGTATCAAATCTTCCGTTTTTGGGCAAGGTGATCGAGAGGGCAGTTGCCTCCCAACTCCAAGCAGTTTTGGATGATACAGATTTTCTAGACCCATTTCAAACCGGCTTCAGGGCAGGATACGGAGTTGAGACTGCTATGGTCACCTTAGTGGATGATCTACGCCTGAGTATTGACAGGGGGAGTGTGTCCCTGTTGGTACTCCTGGACCTCTCAGCGGCTTTCGATACCATCGACCATGGTATTCTTCTGGAACGCCTGAGGGGATTGGGAATCGGGGGCACTGTGCTTCAGTGGTTCCGGTCCTATCTCTCGGGCAGGTTCCAGATGGTAATGCTTGGGGATAGCTGCTCTTCAAAGAAGGAGCTGCTATGTGGTGTACCACAAGGTGCCATCCTTTCCCCAATGCTGTTTAACATTTATATGAAACCGCTGGGAGAGATCATCCGGAGGCATGGGGCGGGGTGCTATCAGTACGCTGATGACACCCAAATATATTTCTCTGTGCCTTCGACAACATCGTCAGCTAAGGATAGTGTGTCTCCTCTGAATGAATGTTTGGAGGCGGTAATGGGCTAGATGAGGAAAAACAAACTGAAGCTGAATCCAGACAAGATGGAGGTGCTTGCTGTCAAAGGCCACAACCTAGGTTTGGAGGTGTGTCAACCAGTTCTGGATGGGGTTACACCCCCCCTGAAAGACTGTGTTCGCAGCTTGGGGGTACTCCTGGATCCGTCGCTCCAAATGACAGCCCAGATAGATGCGACGGCCAGGAGTGCCTACTATGCGCCCCTTCCTAGAGTTGGAAGACCTAAAGATGGTAGTGCACTCACTGGTAACTTCGAGGCTCGACTTTTGCAATGCGCTGTACATAGGGCTACCTTTGTGCCTAGTCCGGAAACTTCAATTAGTTCAAAATATGGCAGCCAGGTTGGTCACCGGTACACCTAGGGGTGACCACATAACACCAATCTTAAAATCACTCCACTGGCTGCCCATTAGTTTCCGGGCGACGTATAAAGTGTTGGTTATTACCTTTAAAGCCCTACATGGTTTGGGTCCAGGTTACGTGCGGGATCGCCTTCTCCCGTATAATCCACTAGGGGTGTGCATCGGATCGGATCCGATCCACGATCCGAATCCGATCCGACCCAAAATCGGGAAAATCCGATCCGATCCGATCCGATCCGACCAACCTCCGATCCGATCCGATCCGATCCGATGAGGTCCGATCCGGATCGGACGCCATTTTGAATGCTTTTTCCCATAGCCAAGTATTGTTTTACAAAAACGCCTATAACTTTTTCATTTTTAAAGATAGAAGGATGAAACTTGGGGACATTGTAGACTGGTTAGGGATAGTTATCTGTGAGAAATTTCAGAAAGATTGGTGCATGCGTTTTGTGGCAATTAATTTTTTAATAAATACCCAGGAATGCTTATAACTTTGTCATTTTTAAAGTTACAAACATGAAACTTTGCCACATTGTAGGAGGTACCTTGGGACCTATGTGTGTGAAATTTCAGAAACATAGGTGCTTGCCTTGTGTGGCAATTAATTTTAGAAAAATGGGTAGTAGTGGGGTAAATACAGTTACGCCTCCCATTTTTTTATTTTTTAAGATACAAACAGGAAACTTGGGCACATTACAGATACCACTTGCCTTGATATGTGAGTGAAATTTCAGAAACATTGGAGCTTGCCTTGTGTGGCAATTAAGTTTTGAAACAATGAGGAAAGAAACACCTATAACTTTGTCATTTTTAAAGTTACACACATGAAACTTTGCCACATTGTAGGTGGTACCTTGGGACCTATGTGTGTAAAATTTCAGAAACATAGGTGCTTGCCTTGTGTGGCAATTAATTTTAGAAAAATGGGTAGTAGTGGGGTAAATACAGTTACGCCTCCCATTTTTTTAGTTTTGAAGATACAAACAGGAAACTTGGGCACATTACAGGGAACACTTCACTTGATATGTGTGTAAAATTTCAGAAACATTGGTGCTTGCCTGGTGTGGCAATTAATTTTTGAAACAATGAGGGATTCATTGGACAGCACTTGCCCATAAGGATTCATTGGACAGTACTTTCCCATAGGGAATCATTGCATTGCACTTTCCCATAGGGAATCATTGCATTGCACTTTCCCACTGAGAAATACAGTTATGCCTCCCACATTTTTATTTTTGAAGATACAAACAGGAAACTTGGGCACATTGTAGACTGGTTAGGGATAGTTATCTGTGAGAAATTTCAGAAAGATTGGTGCATGCGTTTTGTGGCAATTAATTTTTTAATAAATACCCAGGAATGCCTATAACTTTGTCATTTTTAAAGTTACACACATGAAACTTTGCCACATTGTAGGAGGTACCTTGGGACCTATGTGTGCTAAATTTCAAAAACGTAGGTGCTTGCCTTGTATGGCAATTAATTTTAGAAAAATGGGTAGTAGTGGGGTAAATACAGTTACGCCTCCCATTTTTTTATTTTTTAAGATACAAACAGGAAACATGGGCACATTACAGGGAACACTTCACTTGATAGGTGTGTAAAATTTCCGAAAGCTGGGTCCAGGCATGTGGTGGCAATTAATTTTTGAAACAATGAGGAAAGAAACGCCTATAACTTTTTTATTTTAAAAGTTAGAAGTCTGAACATTGCTCACTTTGTAGATGGGTTAGGGGTAGATATGTGTCAGAAATTTCAGAATGATAGGTCCAGGCATTTGATGGCTATGGAATTTTTAGATTAAATGTTTCAAAAAATGTTCCACAGAGGCCAGGTCTTCCTTTCCTCCCCCTCCCGCTTCCCGCGAAGAAAAGGAAACACTGTCTCGTCTCGATCCCTTTGATCCTTGCTAGTATCCATTACAGGGCTCGTGTCTGCTTTCCTACTTTCACTTTTTTACTCAAGCAGACACGAGCCCTGTAATGGATACTAGCAAGGATCAAAGGGATCGAGACGAGACAGTGTTTCCTTTTCTTCGCGGGAAGCGGGAGGGGGAGGAAAGGAAGACCTGGCCTCTGTAGAAATTTTTTTGAAACATGTAATTTAAAAATTCCATAGCCATCAAATGCCTGGACCTATCATTCTGAAATTTCTGACACATATCTACCCCTAACCCATCTACAAAGTGAGCAATGTTCAGACTTCTAACTTTTAAAATAAAAAAGTTATAGGCGTTTCTTTCCTCATTGTTTCAAAAATTAATTGCCACCACATGCCTGGACCCAGCTGTCTGAAATTTTACACACCTATCAAGTGAAGTGTTCCCTGTAATGTGCCCATGTTTCCTGTTTGTATCTTAAAAAATAAAAAAATGGGAGGCGTAACTGTATTTACCCCACTACTACCCATTTTTCTAAAATTAATTGCCATACAAGGCAAGCACCTACGTTTTTGAAATTTCACACACATAGGTCCCAAGGTACCACCTACAATGTGGCAAAGTTTCATGTGTGTAACTTTACAAATGACAAAGTTATAGGCATTCCTGGGTATTTATTAAAAAATTAATTGCCACACAAGGCAAGCACCTACGTTTCCGAAATTTCATACACATGGGTCCCAAGGTACCACCTACAATGTGGCAAAGTTTCATGTGTGTAACTTTAAAAATGACAAAGTTATAGGTGTTTCTTTCCTCATTGTTTCAAAAATTAATTGCCACACAAGGAAAGCTCCAATGTTTCTGAAATTTCACTCACATATCAAGGCAAGTGGTACCTGTAATGTGCCCAAGTTTCCTGTTTGTATCTTAAAAAATAAAAAAATGGGAGGCGTAACTGTATTTACCCCACTACTACCTATTTTTCTAAAATTAATTGCCACACAAGGCAAGCACCTATGTTTCTGAAATTTCACACACATAGGTCCCAAGGTACCTCCTACAATGTGGCAAAGTTTCATGTTTGTAACTTTAAAAATGACAAAGTTATAAGCATTCCTGGGTATTTATTAAAAAATTAATTGCCACAAAACGCATGCACCAATCTTTCTGAAATTTCTCACAGATAACTATCCCTGACCAGTCTACAATGTCCCCAAGTTTCATCCTTCTATCTTTAAAAATGAAAAAGTTATAGGCGTTTTTGTAAAACAATACTTGGCTATGGGAAAAAGCATTCAAAATGGCGTCCGATCCGGATCGGACATCTGGTCCGATCCGATCCGACCAGCCTCCGATCCGATCCGATCCGATCCGACCCCCCAGGTCCGATTCCGATCCGCTATCCGATCCGATCCGGGGGGTCAGTGCACATCCCTATAATCCACCCCACACACTCAGGTCCTCTGGGAAGAATTTACTCCAGTCAGCCAGAACTAGGCTGACGAGTGTTACCCAGAGGACCTTCTCTTCTGCCGCTCCCAGGCTGTGGAATGGCCTGCCGGAGGAGATTCGACAAATTAGCAGTCTTCTGGAATTTAAGAAAGCCGTGAAGACTGTTCTCTTCCGGCAGGCCTATCCAGTTTAATTTTAAGATGTTTTTAATAATGTATTTGTTTTTATCTGTTTTAACGGTTTATCTATTTTATTGTTTTATATTTATATTTGGTGTTGTTCCCCGCCTCGATCTAGATGGAGAGGCGGGTTAGAAATGAAATAAATAATAAATAAATAAATCAGCCAAGCATTTTATTGCACACTCATTACTCATTACTGGCCATTCACGGGGGCGTGGCTATGATTGAGTCAGGGTAGAGTCGCAGATCTTCTGAGCTCCTTAAAAAAGCTATGAATTAAGCACTAATTCCTTATCGTAAAGACTAATAAAAGGCATGAAATATTGTCTGGAAGTGAATAATTGCTGAGGGTGAGTTGGAAACGAGCAAGAGCTTGCTGGAGGTTCATTGCTGGTCGTGGCTGTAAAAGTGAAAGTAAATTTTTTGGACAACGGAGGAGGAGAGACGCCATTAATGAGGTAATTTATGGATTTATAATTGAAGATATAACCCAGCTTGCTTGACTTAAAGTATTAAAAGGCATTATATATAGACTGGAAGTGAACAATCTTTGAAGGGGGATTTGAGAGCAGCAGAAATTGCTGATTGCTGGCTGTTCCGGCTGGATGTAAAAGGGAGACTAAGGACACGGAGGAAGCGAGATGCCATTATTGGACTGATTTATGGACTATAATTGGCAGCTAGCCTGTTATATGGCACATTTGGAGGGAGTTTGAGAAGAAATTAAGTTAACTCCCAGTGAATTTGAAGTCTTGGTTGCAAGGCAGAGACATAAGTAAGGGGCCTCCAGGCAGAAAAGGGAGGAGGGAAATTTATGAAGAAGCAGAGACGGCAGAAGCCCTCTATTTCCACCCCTGCCTGGGTAAGACCCGTAAAAGAGAGAGGATCAGATCAATTGTGGCATAGATTGGCCCGGGTCGATTCTCAAGAAATGCCAGATAAGCAGACTGGGAAAAAATCTCCCATTAAGGGCTCTGTTTCGCAAACTTCAGAGCCAGCTGCAATTCCAAAGATAGCCAGAGGAGGGCAGCCAGACCCAATGGATGAATTAAAAGATGATATAAAAAAACATGCTTATTGGATTGGAAGAACGCTTGGCGAAGCGCATCTCAGATACGCAGACTGAACTCATGACGGGTTTAAAGCAAGTGGTGATGGATGTTGGAGTGCTCCAGGCAGATACTAAAGTTTTGGCGGGAGTTTGTAAGAAACAGGAAGACCAGCTTTCTCAACATGAACTACGCCTTATCGCTATGGAGGATCGGGATAGACGGGCTAATATTCGCATTAGAAAATATCCAGAACAAGAAGGAGAGACTTTAAAAGATTTAAGAGATACAATTTTGACATGGATAAGAGTACAACTTCCAGATGAGGCCTGGCAGGAAGCGGATCTCGAACGGGTGCATAGAGTTGGTTCTAAGCGTAAAGGAGTGCTTCCAAGGGACATAATTGTTAAATTTGCAAATTATTATAAAAAAGAAAAATTTATGCAGGCAATCAGACGACAAGCTCAACCAAAGATTCAAGCAACAGCAATAGAAATCTATCAGGATTTATCGGCACACACCGTGCAGTGGAGGAAGAGTGTCAAAATTTGTACAGCAGCATTGAGGAAGAAATCGATAACCTACAACTGGGGATACCCAGTATTTTTGAGATTCTTCTGGCAAGGGAAGCAAGAAAGAATAACATCGTGCGAGCAGGGAATCGAGCTGTTGGAGAAGTTGGGCATAATCGATGCCAAGGATCTGGGAGAAATAGTCCAAGTGGAAGGAGCGGTTGGAGGTTCCAGAGATCAACTAGAAGGAGCGGTTGGAGGTTCCAGTCAATGAAAAGGGATTAGAGGGGAAAGAGTAAAAAAGGAGGGGAGGATTGGACTTTGCTCTGTGGGTTGGGCCGTGTTCCCCCCCCTGAAGAGTTCTAAAATAATTGGGACCAAAGCCCAGATGACTGGTGAGGAGGGGGGTAAAAATGGGGGTGGGGGGTGGGGGGGGGAAGGGTGGGGGGGTATGTGTATCACTGACCGAGACCAATTTAATGATGTGGCTGGAAGTAAGAAATGGAGAATAGATTGAGATGTGCAACTTTAAATGTTAAGGGGCTAGGAACGGTGGTTAAAAGACGAAGAATTGAAACATTGTTGAAAAGAAAAAAAATAGATATAATTTTTTTGCAGGAAACCCATCAGATAAAGGAGGGGGCTAATGAGTTAAGAATGAGGGAAGTTGGAGTTTATGAAAAGTCATTTGGTACTTCTAAAGCGAGAGGTGTGGCAATAATAATATCGAAGAAATGTGGTATTAATATTCAAAGTATAAAGAAAGATAAGAATGGAAGGATCCTTATAATTTACTGTGCGTTGGAAGAGGAAGAATTTGTGCTGATAAATGTCTATGCTCCAAATGGGAAACAAATTGATTTTATTAAAGAAGTATTTAATATGGTGGGAGATTTAGGGAAAAAGAATATTGTGATGGCTGGAGATTTTAATATGGTACTAGATAAAGGGAAAGATAGAGATAATATAATAAGAGATAGTAGAGGAGAGGGTAAGACAGAATTAGCTAAATTAATGGAGAGGAAAGAATTAATGGATGTATGGAGAGTTGTAAAAGGGCAAGAAAGAAAATATACATTTTACTCACCTAGATTTAAGAGCTACTCAAGGATTGATTATATTTTTATATCAAAGAATATGGTACCTAAATTAACAGATTGTGATATTGGAGTAATTAAGATCACAGACCATGCTCTAGTGATGATGGATATCAAGTTAAAGAAGGATTATAAACAAGCAAAGAGATGGAGAATGGACGGAAGAGTTTTTAAAAATAAAAACATAGTGGATAAATTAAAAAAGGAAGTGCAGGAAATATGGCAGATAAATGAAAAAGGAGTTAATTTGCAAGGATTATTATGGGATACGATGAAAGCAGTAATAAGAGGGATCTGTATTAGGGAAATGTCCACACTTAAAAAGCAACAGGAAGTACTTAATAAAAAGACTGAAGAAGAGATAAGGAGTTTAGAGGAGAGACTGAGACAGTCAAAAGATAAGCGATTATATGCCCTAATTCAGGCTAAAAAAAAGGAATTGGAGAAAGAAGAAATAGAACAGGTCCAAAAGAATTTATTATATTTAAAGAGAGATTTTTTTGAATTTAGTAATAGAAATTCCAGGTTGCTGGCTAGATCCACGCAGTCAGAGAAGGCTAAGAATATGATAGGGACAATAAGAGATAAGTTAGGGAATAGATGTAATGTAATGAAAGATAAATTAAGTATTTTTCAGGAATTTTATAAAGATTTATATACTTCAGAGGCGCTTTCACAAGAAAAGATTCGGGAATATGTAGAAAGGAATTGGAAAACAAGACTGGATGAACAAGATAGGGAGTGTATGGAAGCCTTGGTTACTGACAAAGAAATTGAGGGAATTATTGGAAAACTAAAAGGAGGTAAGTCTCCGGGGATTGATGGTCTGGGGCCGGAATTTTATAAAATATTTAAAGATATTTTAATAACTAGATTAAAAAAATTATTTAATAATATAATAGAAGGAGGAATGACCCCGCCATCGTGGGACCAGTCCCTGGTTGTTTTAATACAGAAGCCAGGCAAGGACTTGACAGATCCAGCGTCATATAGACCAATATCTTTAATAAATCAGGATGCAAAAATATTTTCAGCAATTATGGCTAAAAGAATGGGTACATTTATATTTAAATATATTAAAAATGATCAATGCGGATTTATTTTAGGTAGGAAAATGCCGAATTTAATTGGGAGAGTTATAAATATAATAAATATTATTAAAAAAAGGAACTTAAAAGCAGGATTATTAGCTTTAGATATTTTCAAAGCCTTTGATTGTGTGGAATGGCCAGCGTTAAAAATAATATTAAAAACATTTGGGTTTGGACACAAATTTATGGGAGTGATAAATCAGATGTATAAAAATAATAAAGCGGAAATAATGGTTAATGATGGGTTAACGCAACAAATAATACTAGCCCGAGGAACTAGGCAAGGATGTCCACTTTCACCGATTTTATTTGCAATAGTTATAGAAATTTTAGCAAATGTAATTAGGGAAGATGAAAGATTAAAGGGGATAGGAAGAAAAAACAAGATTAAAGTAAATATGTTTGCGGATGATACGTTATTGACAATAGAAGATCCCCTAGAAAGTGGGGAGATGATTCAGAAACATTTGAGAGAATTTGGGGAAATTACAGGATTACAAGTTAACTGGGGGAAGTCAGAAATGATGTTGTATAACTATAACAAGGAAGAGATGGAGAAATGTAAAGCCAAGTTAGGATTAAGACATAAAAATATAATAAGATATTTAGGAGTTAATATAGATAAAGAATTAGAAAGAATAGAGGAACTTAATTTTGTAAGCTTAAGAAAAGAGGTAGGGGAGAAATTACAGATTTATAGAAAATTAAAACATTCTTGGTTTGGTAGAATAGCGGTTATTAAAATGAAGAAATTACCTAAGGTTAATTTTTTGTTTAGAATGCTACCTATTAGAATTTCAGCAGCTGAGCTTAAAAATTGGCAAAATATGATTAATGCATATTGTAATGGGGATAAAAGAGCTAGGATAAACAAGGGGTTATGGTATAAGACTCAAAAGAAAGGAGGTTTAGGACTTCCTAACATTAAGAATTACTATATTGCTAATCAGTTAAGATATGTTATTCATGCTATTTTAGGGGACCAAGATTTGGAATGTCTGGAATCGCAAACAGTAGAGATAGAATGTACATTGCGAAATATATTTTTTACCAAAATGCAGAAGAAAGAATGGAAGGTACTGGACAACCCATTATTGGAAAATATAATATCAATATGGGAGAAGTATAGGGGGAAGTTGATACCAGGAGATTCTCCGCTAGCCCCAGTTGTAGTAGTGGGAAACTTCCCAAGAGCATTAAAATCAGAGATGGAAGTGAGACTGAAAGAACAAGATATTCTTAAGCTAAGGAATTGGATGGGAAAGATGAAAGATAGTGAGCATATTAAAGATTTGTTTAAAGGACAGAAGATAGCGTGGTTCAAGTGTCTGCAACTGGGAAAATGGACTGAGGAATGGAGGATAAAAAATAAGAAATGTAGAAATAATACCAGATTTGAAGATTTAATTGAACAAATAGAAAAAAAAGATGAAGCCAGAGCTAAAAAAGGACTCACTAGCGAGATATATAAAATTTTAATAGAGGAGGAATTTCAGGACTCACTTAAGGTTATAAAAGAGGTATGGGAAGAAGATATAAGGGAAAAAATTAATGAAGATAATTGGGGGAGGATGTGGAATGTAAGAATGTTGAAATTATTGTCGATTAGAATTAAGGAGAACTATTATAAGACAGTTTGGAGATGGTATCTAACACCTGTAAGATTTCACCAGATTGATAAAAAAGTGTCCAAGAATTGTTGGAGGGGTTGTCAGGAGGTTGGGACCTATTTTCATATGTGGTGGAGCTGTGAACAAATACAAAAATTCTGGGAAAAGGTTTTTAAAGAAATAAGTGATATAATTGGAAGTAAATTGGAATTAAACCCGAAGCTAGCTCTACTAGCAATATGGGATAGTAGGAATAAGCATATAATTAATAGAGAATTGGTAAACAACCTCCTGGCACCCGTTAGAATAATGATTGCTAAAAATTGGAAAGGGCAACGAAGTTATAAAATAGAAGATTGGTATAAAGAAATTTGGGATATAGCATTGAATGATATGTTGACATGTAAAATGAAAATAATGAGGGGAATGTCCAGTAAGAGTGATTTTGGAGATATATGGACTCCCTTTTTGGAATATGTTTTAAGATCTGGAAAGGGACAGTCGCCTTCAAAAGAATCATTAAAATTCTGGAAGGAAGATGGATGAATGTGAGTAGGTCTCGGGGGGGTGCACGGGGGTAGTCGAGGGAGTTAGTTTGTTTATATATTATGTATTATGTGTATGTTTGTTTTGTTTTGTTGAAAAATTAATAAAAATTATACTAAAAAAAAAAATTACTGGCCATTCACAGTTTATCACAGGTCCTTTTGATGATGACGTCCACTTGCACACACAGGTATTCATTTGGCTATTATGAAACATGTCATAATTTCCTGCTGTGTGCAGGAGAAGCAGTGGGTTAAAAATACCCACTGAATGGGCCATGTGGTCATTGTTTACTTCTTCTTTCTTCCCCATGTAAAGAAAGAGGAAGTATTGTGGGTCAGAAGCGGGGGGAAGCGATGGTAGAGCAACGCAATTTCCCCCTGTCTGATGACACTCAAAGTGTGGTTTGTGTTGGTCTTGTGTAACAACCCCAAATCAAACCTCTTGGAGGGAAGCTCTCCATACAAGGAAAATGCTAGGCATAGGAAAGGAAAAGGAAAACCTGGCTGTAGTGGTGTGACTAATACAACTACAGCTCAAGATTCCAATCAGGGAAAGATTGTACCAAAATTCTCCAAACACAGTGCTTTAGGGAGGATGGTTGAAGTAACATATCAGGTGTTCCACTGTTTTCATACTGAAAGCAATTTGCAAGTTGATTCTGCATGTATTTGCAAATCGAATACTTGTACCCAAACTTCTGTAGCTTTGCTGGGAATTTACCTAGGGGCACCTTCCGCTGGAGAAATTCTGTGAAATAGTGGCCAACCTACTCAGCTTACCACCCTCCACAATGAAGAAAATTTTGCTAGCTATTATTAGCGTAGTTCACCAGATTGTTATGTGCCTGGAGTGATTGTAATTAATAGACCTTACCTTTCACTTTTTATATATAAGAAAATAAGTTGCTGAGACAAATATGATCAGATATTACCATGTTCTGAATCTATTCATATTCATAATCTTCCTATAAAGGGCTTTTAATGAAGCCAGATCCAAAATACAGTCTTAAGATGTCATGATGAAAAATACATTTTCAAATGTCATTCTTAACTCAAAAAGTAAGTGCCATCATTTGAAAAGAAGCCTTTCTGGAAAAAAGACAAAGATGAGGAAAGCATGCAAATGTAAATTCCTGGAACTGCTAAGATACATGAGCTTTCCTTTCAGGGGGATATATCACCTGTGTGTAGAGTTAAGCAAATGCTTAAGTATAGAGGCACGGATGACTGAGTGCGGTGCCAGTTTTTGAAACCAGCGGCTTAGTAATTTCATAGCAGTGGGGGGGAAATCTGCAGATCAGAATAAATAGTTCCATTTATTGGATGCAGTTATCCAATATTTCCAGCGTTCACTTTTCAAATGTAAATTACATCAAAGCGCTTACTAAAGAAATGCACTTTTGTTGATGGATATGCTCAATTGGGCAGTGTGTGTACCTGGTAATAATCATGGCCTTTTTAAGTTTGCAGAATGGGAAAAAAATAAAAGCTGTTACATTTCCTCCTTGTCACTGACATTGTTGTAACATAAAATTATCCATTTGCTTTCTATGGTGATTGCTATATAACTCTGTCCCATTTGGAAAGCTGTAGAACAGAACAATTGGCATTGGTGCATACATGCTTCTCTGTTTTGATGCTTCTTCCAGAAATGTTGTGGACAGGCACCAACACTCCTATATATATATATATATATATATATATATCCTGCTAGCCTCACAAGAAACCCAGTAAATGCCCAGCCCGGAGGGCTTGGGCGGGAAGCTGGCCGTTGCAGGTGGGGAGGGGGGGAAATGAAGGCACCTCATGTGCCATGGCCATGTGAGCCATGTGGGGCAGGGCAGGGCGGTGCCTATAAAAGCCATCCCCACCGTCTTACCAGCCTCTTTCAATTTTGACTTCCACCCTCCCTCGCACCATCCAGTATGGGATTAGCCAGTCACCTCCTTTGGGTGGGGGAGGCTGAGTAGGAATTTTCCTTCCATGGTGGACAGGTAGTAATTACTGAGGCCATGTCACACTTCCTGGGTTGGATCCAGGAGTAATCATATTTAGACCAGACTCATTGAAATTAGGGTGCAGGAGAATTCTATGATGGAGTCAAATGGGTTTAGATTTCTATGAATCCAACCTGCAGATTCCACAGAGGACTGGCTTTTCCAGAGTTGTGTGGATTCTGTAAACTTGTGGACTGTTTTGTTTTAAAAAAACTTGTCAGAAATTTGTATAAATTTAACACTACAAAAACAAGCAAATGTGCATTTCTCCCATAGTTTAAAGTGTGAAAATGAGCATTTTGGAGGGATTTGCAGTTTTGGGGGCAGGATCTGTGCATTTTTGCAAGTATGAATTTGCACAAATGCAAAATTTTGCAAATTTAGGAACTTGGAAAAAAATCTGATTATGTGAATAAGTGGATGACAGAACAAAATGCGCCTAACAATCCATGAAATACAAACAGTATGGATTGTATACAATGCATACATCCCTAATTGAAATAAATGGTACTTAAGTTAGGCATGACTATTTCAGATTTCATTTATTTCAGTAGGTCTAACTATAACTATGACTAAAAGTGGTTCATTTTCCTTAGGTGGCCTGAAGTGCAAGTCCCAGTCAATGATTTGTTGTATTGGCCTTAACAATTCTTTGGAGCTTTTAATTGAATGTTCAACTTTCCTTATCTAATTTTCCAATTGTGAGAAACAACATTTTTTAATCAGTATGGTAGTAGAATATGAACTGAGAAAGGGGTTGGGGATTGTGGGCGCAAATAGGGGAGAAATAAAGAGACGAGACAAGAATGTATGGTTGCAAATTCGGGCCACATTTATTCAGATCTGCAAAGGAAGCACTGGGCGGGCCCTGATTATGCCATAAACTAGCAGGCATTTTAATGAGCGAAACATTCTATGCCTGGTGAGTGGCGTCTATTTGATCGCCACCCACAGGCCTACCCCCTTTTGAGAGGGGAGGCCTTCTGTGTCTCTCTCCCCTGGCCGCATAACACCAGGTGAAACGAGGTGAGTCGGCCTCACAGGTAACCCTTATCCCCCCACTGGGGCTGCAAAACCCTCAGTGAAAGGCCTCAGGCATTGTCATGAGCAAGCCTATCCCCAGACTTCTTCTCATGAACTTTGGAAAACTGACAAGACACTCAAGACGGTGAGACTCCTTTTATTGGTGAAATCACATGGATTACAAGCATGATGGTTTCATTTTTGCATACATCCACTTAAAGCTGTTAACAGCCAGAAAGCTTTAGGCTCCAGTCTTGACATGATCCTTTAGGCAATCACTTGGGGGAGAAGTGTAGAGTTAGCCCTTATCCTATCTGAGCATTTACAGACACCACACATGCTGACTTTTCAAGAACATGGCTAGAGCCCAAGGAGGTGCTCCAGGGCACAGGGTCATCTGGAGCCCAGCAGAGACAGATTGGTCTAGCACTAACCACACCCAGCCTGCCAGAAACACTGAGCTGATCATAGTAAGCAAGACCCCAGGGAACGAACCTTGTCAACTTAGGAATTCTCCCTTGCACGTACTTTAGCTCTGAGGGAGGCTCTCTCACAGGCCACATGCATACAATGCAGATCAAACACAAGTCCAAGTCTATGAAAAACCTCAGAGCACTTTCCATGGCACAATCCTTAGAAATTCCAAGTCCAAACAGCAAATGAGCATGTTCAGAGTGCTTCTAAAATCTCCAAACAGGTAGAATCCAAACATGAGGGGTTTTAGGCCAAGCGTTCAAAGATGAACTCTAGCAAGGGTTCTTTACCCTTGCTCCTCCTCTTATAGACTGTAGGCCTGACTTATTTCAAGCCACTTGACAGACAGGTCCTCAGACCTGTAAAGCAAACTCATGTGCTAACAGGGCGACTCTGTTCAACCTCATTTTGATGACTCTACAAAGTAAGTGACAGCTTGTAAGAGAGGCCCCCTCCTTTTCCAAACAGGCTTTGTTCCCAGGAAACTATCTACTTCAAGGTTTCTGCTAGCAACTCCCGTGAGAAACAGAGACAGAGATAAGCTTACAGAGAAACAGACTTTCTTAAAACAATCCCAAATTCTTCAATTTACAATTCACCAGGCCTCTGGCCTGGTGATGCCCAACAGGCATCACCTGTCACCAAATAACAGTGCCACAGAATGATCACTATCCCTGTTCTCTCAATGTGCCCACCCCTAACGTCAAGGGACAGTGACAAACCTATTGTTTAATCTCTCTCCCCCATCTGCATAAAATCACTTCTCACAGGCTCCTTTGCAGATCTTGCAAGAAAATGTTGTTGCCTGCATTGGTTAAGTGGACCCCATCCTGCTTATATAGCTCTTTCTTTGTCTGCAATACATCTGGATGGCAAATAATCCCATCGCTGTGTGTTCTCAGGGCGATGATGATTTCTCTATTTAACTTTTTGTGGCCCTGGTCCATGGACCGTAGGTCCCAACCATGCTTCCATACCTGTCTAGGAATCAGACAGGCCAAACTATGATGACACCTGGCCAATGTCGCCATATAACCTGGAAATCTGTCAATGCCTGCTCAATGAGGGCCGTGCCTTTACACAGACCACCAGCACCTGTGGGGGAGAATGCACCAGATTCCTCTGGAACAACGTGGACAGGAGGCTCTCCTATTGCATGCCACATCTGCCCAACCACCAGCTGAGTCTGAGCTGTGATTCACAGCCTGACTGGGAAGCCCTCTGATCGGCCCACAAATGAGCACAGACACTGGCTCCCGTATGTTCCAGAGATCTAAGAAAGAGAAAATTATGAAAAATGGAACTGGCACTACAGATTATCTGGCAATGGATTGATATACATATGGTAAGTCCACATCCTGAACTTCCTGGGCTGAAAAACCCAACGCTGCTGTTGAAAGGGCCCAAATATGGAAAGAATGTGTAGCGAAGCGAAAAGCTCCCAATCCTAAAGCCTGCTAAGCTAATTTAGTGATTGTCCAAAATTGGTGTTTTGTCAGTGGGGTGCCATCCACATGTTGGAAAAAGGGGCCTTCATCAGCCCCTCTTACTGCTACAAATGCTTCCAATGCCTTTACAGGGCACAACTCAGATACCTGAGCAGAAAAAAGGGACACTTTCATGCTGTGTCCTCTGTGGTCTGTTTTGGACCTCCTAAATTGAATATAAACCACCTGTGGATTAAACACCACATCTTGATATAATAGTGCCTTTCCTGAGGTGCCATCTCTAGCTGAAGCTACCAACTTGGATATCCGAAATGCCCCGAAAAAGGCCTTAAGGGCTGCAGCATGGAACAATAAAGCTTCAAATTGAGACTTACATACGGATGGCCAGTTCCCCTTTAGGCCCAGTAAGATGTCTGGGGATAGCGGTTGTCTACCACCCTCTATCCTAGGAGACTCCCTTGCCCATCCCTGCAGGTAGTGCCTAATCCTAAAGTCCCCAGTGTTCTCTGCCACCCCTTTCATCTTGGACCAAAAGGCAAGTGCTGCCATCTTGCCTCCAATGGTTCTAGTGGATAGTCCTTTCCATTGGGAATGGACACAAAATTGGAGAAGGTGTTCTACAGGAATAAGCCACAACTGCTGGAGTTGCATTCCAGACCGGAAGGTATAAAACTCCCTTCCTGCCTTGATGTAGGCCTTCCTGGTGCTGTCAGCTATAGAATGCATCTGTCGGCTGTCAGGTGCTTCATGGACAATTCACTAGGCTGGCCTAGTGAATTGTGAGTTGAAAGCTTGGCAATTGTTGTGAGAAGTCTGTCTCTGTTCTGTGCTTATCTGTGGCTGCTAGCTGAGGCCTTGAGTTTCCTTGAGAACAAAAGTATGTTTTGAAAAGGTGGGGGCCATTTTGCAAGCTGTCCCTCACATAGTGTCGTCATCAAGAGGAGGTTGAACCGTGCCTCCCTGTTGGCACATGAGTTTGGGTTTCAGGTCTAAGGTCCTGTCTGACAAGTGGCTTAGAACAGCCAGCCTCCAGGCTATAAGAGGAACGAGCAAAGGGGAGGCCCTTTGCTAGGAATCATCTGTTCGCCTGTTCTATGGTTACCATCTGGTTCTACGCTTGCCAAGAAACTTGTGTTTGGGATTCTATCTGGTTTGGAGATGTTGGATGCACTCTGTACATGTTCTGTTGCTATTTGGACTTGGAATTTCTAAGAACTATGCCATGAAAAGTGCTCTGTGGCTTTTCATAGATTTGGACTTGCAGATTACTGTTCTGGATTTGTGTTCTATAGCAGTTTTTTTCCTGCATGGAGCCAAAGTCCAGGCACAGGGGAACTCTGAGGCTGATCGTTGCTGTTCTGGAATTGTGTGTGTGTGTGTGACCTGCGAGAGAGCCTTCCTCAGAGCCAAAGCTATGAGCAAGGAAGGTTTCCTAGGTCGAAGAGGTTCGTCCCCTGACATCTTGCTTATGTGATCAGCCCAGTGTTCCTGGCAGGCTGAGTTTGGTTTGGTGCAAGATGATCTTGTCTACTGTCAGACTTCATGCACTTCTGTGCTGGGGTTTCTCCTTTGAGTTTTGTTAGTGTTCCTGATGAGTCAGTGTGTGTGGCCACTCCTGACTGTATGGGACAGTGGCTAACTCTAAATGTCTCCCCCTGAGTGATTTGCTGTTTGCATTAAGCCGTTGTACCTGAAAGCTATCTGGTCCGTCTTCAGCTTCAAGTGTGTGTGTGCAGAAATGAAACCGTTATGCTTGAATTCTGTGTGATTTTACAATAAAAGAAGTCTCACCATTTTTGGAGTGTGTCAGTTTGCCTAAAGTTCATGAGCAGAAGCCTGGGGTGAGCTTGCGTCATGACAGTATCATTGCTTGCTCAGCCTAGGATAGCCAATCTCCCATAGGGCAGCTGGCATGGCCCCTGGATGCGTCTGAACCTAGGGCGCCAATTCCCGAAACCTTTGCACCTGTTTACACGATAAAGCTTCTGCTATGGCATTATGCCTAGCACTAAACCAGATATTATAATGTAAACAACGTAAGATGAAGGCTCTGACCAGAGTCATCACCCTGGGATTATGGGAAGATAATGTATTAATAACCCTAACAGTGGCTTGATTATCACACCAAAAATGAATGGTGCAATTGGCCATCTGTTTTATCCACACATGCACTGCAACGTAAATCAGGGAAAATTCCAGGAATGTAAGGTCCCTACCTCTTCCTGCTTCCATTCATGCCTCTGGCTGTTGTTCAGCGCACCACTGGTCCTGCCAAATGACCCCAAAGCCTTGGGCTCCGGAAGCATCTGAGTGGATCTGCATTTCAGCCTCGAAGAGTAACTCACGCCTCCAAAAGGAGACCCCATTGAACTCTTGTAAAAATTGCTGCCACATAATCAGATCAGTCTTCATGGCCGCAGATACTTGGATTTGGTGATGTGTCTGCTTCAAACCAGCCATAGCTGAACACAATCTTCTCAGAAAAGCCCTGCCCGGGGTGACCACCCTACATGCAAAATTCAGATGACCCACCACCTTCTGCAAAGCATGAAGCATGACTTTGCGTGATGTGAGGATCGGTGAAGTCTTATCCCTAACTTTCAATAACTGATCCTGGGGGAGCCTAAAACACTGGTTCACAATGTCCAGCTCAATGCCCAGGAATCTAAGGACCATAGTTGGACCCTTGGTCTTTTCCTGGGCAAGTGGCACCCCCAGCTCCTGAGTCAAGCGCTCGAAGACCTGCATAAGCCTATGGCATTGAGCTGAACTCCATGGACCAGCCAGAAGAAAATGATCAAGATAGTGAATAATGCTATTAACTCCCCTCATGTACCTAAGTGACCATTCTAAGAAGGTACTAAACCTTTCAAACAGGGCACATGAAATAGAGCATCCATTAAGCAGAAGCCAGGAATCATAAATGATGAGGCAGGAGAAGGAATCAAGGAGTCAGAGATGGAAGCCAAACCAGGGATCAGAAACCACTAAGGAGAATACCAATATTTCCTGGACAAAATATCACTTTGAACAGGAAGCTTTTATATTTCTTCCTGATGCAGGCAAGGAACTATTGGCCAGCCTCTATGGGGAAAACCAGTGTAAAACTCAGGAGTGTTTTATTGTTCAGGGAATTCTCCATGCTCTAGCCTTGGTGGGCCACCACATGGTCAACAGTTCTCAATTTGGTGGGTTCCTGGTTATAAACCTCAGGCTTCTGGTGTTGCCTAGATGTATTTTCCAATGAAAAACAAAGGATCTTGTGGCACTTTAGAGACTATCACATCTATTATGGATTATGCTTTTGTGGGCTACAGTCTACTTCATCAGATATATCTGATGAATGCATTTGATGAAAGCATCTGAGAAAGTGGACACAAGTTTATGCCATAATAGAAACGTTAGTCTTTAAGGTACCACAAGGTCAACACAGAAACATAGGAAGCTGTTTTATATTGAGTCAGCCCCTTGGACCATCTAGCCCACTATTCTTGGCACTGACGGGCAGCAGCTCTTCAGGGTTTCAGGCAGGAGTGTTTTTCAGCTCTATCTGGAGATGTCAGTGATTGAATCAGGGACCTTCTGGTTGCAAAGTATGTGTGCTACCACTGAGCTCCACTACTGACCTCCTAACCTTGCCCTCTCCCTTTATATGCATTCCTCATAAGTTCTTAAATAGCCTATGCATGTAGGCATTAACCAAATGAGCTCACCAAAGTTCTTGAAATTCCATCTTGAAGGCTGTTCTGACTTAAATCCATACCAGATTGCAAGCTTGTTCGTTTTGCACAACAGTTTATTTCCCCCCCCAAAAAAATGCATGCCTCAGTTGTGCATATCTTTGAAATTTTTGCATCCTTCTCCCAATGATTAAAGCATAGTTGGCTGCATTTTTCAAAAGTGCACATTTTATGTGCATTTTTCAGAAGTGCACATTTTATGCGCATTTTTCAAATGTACACATGTTGTCAAATGCATTGGGGGGGCTGCAAGCTTTGAAATGTACAGACTTCAAACACAGGTTGCAGTTGAGTACTAGGTAAATCTTGAAGAACTGGGCGAATCCTGACCAAAAACAAAACAAAATGAATTTCTCATACATCCCTATATGCGTGTGCAAACTACATGTGCCTGCGCTGTTACATAGAGCTTTGAAAACCTTTCTACATGTGTGGAAACATCCAGAAGTTAAGCTATGTAGTGAGGGCAAGCATGTTCTTGTTCCATGCATGTGGCACCTGCACAAACCCATTGTCTTCTTGACAAAAGGTGTGAACTGATCCCTCTGTTGTTTGCTAGCTTTTTCAAGGCTCCCCCTGTTGTCTTCAAAGTCCTTTTTTCCTGGCAGGCTAATTTTACACCACATAGAGCAACTGTTAAGTAAGGAAAGGCCGGACATGGTTTGTGTTGCGGGTCACATCCAGACAATTTAGGAACATTCTGCAAAGCCCCCAATGTAGAAACCTGAATGCAAACTTCACTGCCCTGTTGGGATGAGACAGGGAAAGGATGCCATGGAATCAGGACCTGCCTCCAAAAAACATTCCAGGACAATTTTCCTCAACCTGGTGCCGTCCAGATGGTTTGGACTATGACCCCCAGCATTCTTGAGCATTGGCCCTGCCTTGTGGGAGCTGATGGGAATTGAAGTCCAAAACATCTAAAGGGCACCAGGTTGGGGGAAGCCTGTTCAGAAAGAGAATCCTGGATGTCAGACTGGAACAAAAAATCTGGAATGTATTCTGTTGGGTATGTTGGAGGGGAAAAGGCAGTGTGCTTCTCCTCCTCCCAACTCCTGTTAGCTATGATCCTAGTTTGCATGCAAGTTTATGACTACAGAGGAATTAAATGGAATAATATCTCCCCCAACCCCCATCTCTAAGCAATGATGAGGAACAAATCACTGAAGTTTATTCCTAGATGAAACACTTATATACAAAAATATCATCTAGGTACTTTGTTCTTTCTGCCCTATCGAGTGAAAATTAAACTATTGAGCTCTGAAAATAAGCAAATTATGCATTCTGTGTGCTGTTGACAGTGTCCCCTTTTAGAAACCTGGATTCCTTCCAGCCTATTCACCTGACTTTTTTTAACCCCACACTAAGGCTGCCTCTACAAGAGAGGTTTAATGCTCTTTCAAGGCACTTTAAAAAATTTACCTCTACAAGAACGGAGCGCAAATCGGGCGTAGAGGCGCGTTATCTGTCCGATTATGCGCATTATCGAATGCGCGTTAAACAGCGAGTTTTATTTTGCTCCGTCCGTTAAAGCGCATTTTGCCTATGTGAACAAGCGCTTATGCGCATTAACTACTTGTAAAGCACATTTTGGTCATCCCTTAATGCGCTTCGCCGCCTCTCGCCGCCTCTCGTGCAGAGGTATTAGGCGTAAATGCGCTTCAGCGATTATGCGCATAATCGCCTAACCAGGCGCAAAAGCGAATCCTTGTAGAGGGGACCTAAATCGAAACATGATGGTGCCTGTTTTGGCTATGTCCAAGAAGCATACAAATGCCCCTTAATTTTGTTTATTTTGCACTCCCCTTTCTAACTTTTGCCCCCCACTTAAAAAAAGAAGCAGCAAAGTTTCTGTCCTTGCCAAGAACCTTCACACTGCTATACAAATTAACATGAAAGTACCCGCTCTCACGGAGTCATCAAATCTGTTTCATTTGTTCTCTCGTCTCTAGAGACCCTCTTCTATCTCTTCCCACAGCCCTCTGCCAAGTGATTTCACATCAGAAGAAAACATAAAATTATATTGCAAAAGTGAAACACTGCTATATCACAGGCTGTCATTGCTTCAAGGTAGACCAAGACTATTTTTAATTTTTTTATATATAAAATGTTAGTGTTGCCGGACTACGGGCGATGTGTTCTCCCCCCACAACCCCCCCCCCCGTCTCCCCTCCAGTTTCACAGAAATGCATAGCTCTTGCTCCTGTCTCTCCTCCCCTTATCCTCATTTCCATGCGCACTGGATTCTGCTGCATTTGCTGAATGTCTCTCTCATTCACTTGTAACTCCTGCATTATTTAAAAGGTTTTTCTTGGCATGTTTTAGAAGTTATGTTACACCAGAGACTTCCTGTTAGGAAACAGTTTTGTACACGCATGCTAGTCTTGCATGGAGATCTCTAACTTCAGAGTGCTTGTGGAAGAGTGATATGGCAATATTAATCAAAACAAATTATGACACCACTTGTGCTAGTTTGTCTTTTTTAAAAAAGAATTGGAGGATTCTCCAATGCTTATGGGGGGGCTACATCACCCCCTTATATCTTTGATGAATTTCCTGTCCACCTTACTTTTGGAGAAGAGTATCAACCTTAGATTTCCTTCCACTCATATGGATATATCACTCACTCACACACACTCACGCACGCACACACACTGAAACAAAAATTGAAACAAGGACTATTGGCCTATTTTGTTTTTTTAAAAAAGGAACTAACTTAAGTTATTATTATTTATTACATTTATATAATGCTGCATAGCTGAAGTTCTCTGGGTGGTTTACAAAGTTTTAAAACACTGAACATTTAAAAACCAATATACAAAATTTAAAAAGCATAAAAATCATACAAACAAACTACATAACAACTATCCAGGGGTCAGTTTAAAAACTCAACATATACTGGTAAAGGCCTGGGAGAAAAAGTCTTAACCTGGCGCTGGAAAGATAGCAATGTTGGCGCCAGGCGAGATCGTTCCAGAGTTGGGGGGCCACCACTGAAAAGGCCCTCTCCCTTGTTGCCATCCTCCAAGCTTCTCTTTGATTTCAAGAGGTCACCATGAGGTATGACTAAATCTGGAACCAACCCCTCTAAATTAAGATTTATTTGCAAATTGCATAAAGAGCCAGTGTGGTGTAATGGTTACAGTGTTGGACTGGACCTTCTAGTCCCCACTCAGCCATGAAGCTCACTGGGAGAGTTTGGGCCAGTCACTGACTCTTAGCCTAATTTACTTCACAGGGTTGTTGTTGTGAGGATAAAATGGAGAGAACTATATACAACCCCTTGGGTTCCTTTCAAGATGAAAAGAAAGGTGGGATATAGATGTAATAATAAACTGTATATACAGTATATATCACACCACTTTCTTCCAGTAAGTTAAAGACCCTCTCCCCTCCATCCCCCCCTCACAAAAGCCCTGTGTGGTAGCTTAGGATGAGAGAATACCTAGTGAGCTTTGTGGCTAAATGGGGATTTGACCCTGGGCCTTTCCAGTCCTGGACACTCTTAGCCACTATACTGCACTGACACCATTTTGTTAGAAGGCAAAATGAGGCAGAGAGATCTGAAATGATGCTCTACAACAGCATCATTATCACCGTGTGGTTTTCATGGCCGTCAGTGGCTTTCTGCAACAGCCAAATACAGCTTTCGATTTTGTCTTCTGGCTGCTGGATAGGGATGGCCAAATGAGGGATGTTTGAGTTTGCCAGGGTTCTTCAAAAATTGCCATGCTGCTCATCTTATGCTGAGTTTGTGTTGCCGTTTGTGATTGCTGCTTGCTTTGCGTGAAAGGCTGATTTGCACAAATCGAGCAGCAAGCGAACAGGAGATTTGCACAGATTTCCCAAAATTTGCACCAATATCCCCAAATCTATGCAATTTTTATCCATAGAGAAAAGGAGAGTTGACTGGGTCTACTGGGACATTTGCGCAAATTAGGACATTTGTGCAAATCAAACTTAGAATCAGGAAAGAGATGAACGCAAACATGTGTTTGATGAACTGCAAACAGTTTCAGTAGACATGTGCCCACACTTGCATTTGGGGCTTTGAATGGGGCATGCAGACATGATTTTTGAGCAAAGATGAAATTCTCTTACATCCCTACTGCTGGGTTTCACTTTACAATCCTACTGGTAAAGGGTCTGTCCTAAGCCCTGTTCAGGTGTTCAGTACTCTTGGGTACCAAACATGTAAAGAGACCAGTGGTTAGCCCTGCTCCCTCAAAACCAATGTCCACAAGCTACATAATCTTGATTGCAGAATCGTTTACATTGGTCTGAAGGATGCTGCTTCTACATGCGATGGATTTCCTCCATGAGGATAGGAATCCTGGCTGATCATGTTTCTTATCCCTGTGTTTGAATTACCATGCACATAGAAGCACACAGCCCACCCATCAGACTGATGCCAAACATGTTTTGGATGGGGACATGGCCACCAAATGCATCATTGTAGATACCAATATAGTCCAACTGTCCCCTTTACATCTTTAGTAAGGTACTGATTGCCAGAATATATCTATACTGATGAATTTGAATGATCACTTGGCATCTATTGATGAAAGTCAAAGAGCTGCAATGAAAGGGAAAGCAAAACATGTTGCACCTTCTGATACCAGACTCTCCTAAGTTATATTATTTGTTAAATCATCCTCTTCCTCTTCCTCATCATCCTGTCCTCTTTCTTCGTAGATTTTTTTTTTGCCCAAAGAAGGAAAAACACTCACACACTCACACAATTATAGTTGAAAACAAACATGATAAATGTCATTCTAAAACACATTCAACTTTCAGTATTATCTGCTGCTGAATTATTTCCAAAGGGAAAGAATTACATTGGAATGGAATCTGACTTACACCAAATTCAGATCATTGGTCATCCACCTTGGTATTATCTACATTGATTGGTAGGAGGTCCATAGGTTTCAGACAGGACTGAAGGACTGAACCTAGAGGAATCCATCACTGCAGAGGCTTGCTTTCTGCTGCTGCCCCCTCACCTGATGGGCATTACAATGGGCTAACCAGCTGCTCCTCCCCTTTACAGGTACCTATTTAAGGGAAGCGTGCCAGAGGCAGCGCCTCAGCAGCGTGCCTCGTTGACGCGCTAGCGTCGCACAGAGGAGTCACCCTACTGCCTGTGCCTGTTGAAACCATTAACAACCAGCAACCAGCAGCAAGTTGGAGTTTTATACTATTGTTTAATTTGTATATTTTGAATATGTGCCTGGGGAGCTCAAGGGGGCAAGGGGGTGCCCGCATAACTGTGGTCACGGGTAGGGGGAGGTATGGTGTTGGGGGAGAAACAGGCCAGATGAGGAGAAGAGGTGGTAGTTGCCTTACAACTATCCCCTTTTCTGGTTCTTCCCCCAACCAGGTAGTTCCTGGCAGCCTTACCAGCTTGCCCTCAGGGTTGGTGCTGCTGCTGCTGAATACCAGGTCGGTCCAAAATAAAATCTCCCTCATCCATGATTTGATTGTGGATGAGGGGGCTGACCTGGTATGTATCACTGAGACCTGGGTGGGTGAACTGGGAGGGGTTACTCTCACTCAGCTTTGCCCCCCTGGGTACTCGGCGCAGCACCGACTTCAGGGCCGGGGAGGGGGGGTTGCCGTGGTCTATAGAAATACAATCTCCCTCTCTAGGCTTCCTGTTCATTCGAGTGCTGGTCTTGAGTGTCTGTACTTTGTGTTGGGTACCCGAGATGGTGGTCCTGGGGGATCTCAACTTCTATGCGGAGGCTCCTGCATCTGGAGCGGCTCAGGACTTCATGGCTGCCATGACAACCATGGGGCTGTCTCAACATGTCATCAGCCCAACGCATGTAAAAGGAAACACTCTTGACCTGGTTTTCTTGGGTGGACAGGAGGATGGTGATCTGAAAGTGGGGGAACTAACATCTACCCCCTTGTCATGGTCGGATCACTTTCTATTGAGGTTTAGACTTTCGGCATCCTTTCCCCTCTGCAAGGGTGGGGGGGCTATTAAAATGGTCAGCCCCCAGAGGCTAATGGACTCCAATGGATTCAAGAAGGCTCTGGGGGATTTTCCTGCTGATATGGCCGGAGCTCCTGTCGAAGCCCAGGTCACTCTGTGGAATGCAGAAATGACCCAGGCGGTTGACACAATTGCACCCAAGCGCCCTCTCCCAGCTCCTTGGTTTACACCTAAGCTGAGGGCAATGAAGCAAAAGGGGAGATGGCTAGAACGCAGGTGGAGGAAAACTCGTGCTGAGTCTGATCGGACACGGGCTAGAGCTCATTATCGAGCCTACTCTGTGGCGGTGAGGGTGGCGAAGAGACAGTTTTCCCCCAGCATTGCATCTTCACACTGTCATCCGGCGGAGCTTTTCCAGGTGGTTCATGGCCTGCTACACTCTGGGCCAGGGCGAGAGATGGTGGAGCCCTCGGTAGCATGCTGTGATGAGTTTGCACGGCACTTTGAAGTTAAAGTCACTCAGATTCGTCTTGAATTGGACACCATGCTTAATGCAGCTCCGCTAGTAGAGGCGTTCAGAGCACCGTCTGGTCCAGTTTTGTTGGATGAGTTTCAGTTACTGAGGCCTGAGGATGTGGACAAGGTGCTTGGCCAAGTCCGGTCGACCACTTGTGTGCTTGACCCTTGCCCGTCGTGGCTAATTACATCAAATAAGGATGGGACCGCCGGCTGGGTCCAGGAGGTTGTAAATGCCTCCTTGAGAGAGGGAGTGGTGCCGGCCTCGTTAAAAGAGGTGGTAATCAGACCACTCCTGAAAAAGCCTAACCTTGACCTGGAAGATGTTAATAACTATAGGCCGGTGGCGAACATTCCTTTCCTGGGCAAGGTGCTTGAGCGGGTGGTTGCAGGACTACTCCAGACACTCTTGAATGAAACGGATTATCTAGATCCATTTCAATCGGGTTTCAGGCCTGGTTTTGGAACAGAAACTGCCTTGGTCGCCCTGTGGGATGACCTTTGCCGGGAGAGGGACAGGGGGAGTGCGACCCTGTTGGTTCTCTTGGACCTCTCAGTGGCTTTCGAAACCATCGACCATGGTATCCTTCTGGATAGGTTGTCTGGGCTGGGAGTTGGAGGCACTGTGCTGCAGTGGTTCCACTCCTACTTGGATGGCCGTTTTCAGAAGGTGGTGCTGGGGTATTATTGCTCTGTGCCGTGGCATTTAAGCCATGGGGTTCCACAGGGCTCTATTTTATCCCCTATGCTATTTAACATATACATGAAGCCGCTGGGAGAGGTTATCCGGAGATGTGGGCTGAGATGTCACCAATATGCGGATGACACCCAGCTCTACCTCTCCTTTTCAACAAACCCAGGTGAGGCAGTGGCTGTTCTGAATCAGTGCCTGGGCATGGCAATGGACTGGATGAGGGCTAACAAACTGAGACTCAATCCAGACAAGACGGAGGTACTGTTAGTGGGTGGTTCGTCTGTCCGGCGAGGTGATGTTCACCCTGTTCTGGAGGGGGTTGCACTCCCCCTAAAGGATTGGTCCGCAGTTTGGGGGTGCTCTTGGATCCAGAACTGTCACTTGAGGCACAGGTGAACTCGGTGGCAAAGAGCACCTTTTACCAGCTTAGGCTGATATACCAACTGCGCCCTTATCTGGACAGAGATAGCCTAGCTACAGTTATCCATGCTCTCATAACCTCTCATTTGGATTACTGCAATGCGTTATACGTGGGGCTGCCTTTGAAAACGGTCCGGAAACTTCAGCTGGTACAAAACAGGGCAGCCAGATTGCTAACGGGGATTGGCCAACGAGACCATATTACGCCAGTCCTTTTCCAACTTCACTGGCTGCCGATCCAGGTCCGGGCTCAATTCAAAGTGCTGGTACTAACATTGAAAGCCCTAAACGGCTTGGAGCCAGGTTATGTAAAGGAACGCCTCCTTCCATATGTACCTGCCCAGATCCTAAGATCATCTACAGGGGTCCTTCTCCGTGAGCCCCTGCCAAAGGAAGTGAGGCAGGTGGCCACTAGGAGGTGGGCTTTCTCTGCTGCGGCACCCCGGCTGTGGAATGAGCTCCCCAGAGAGGTTTGCCTGGTGCCTACTTTGTACTCTTTTCATCGCCAGGTGAAGATCTTTTTATTCTCCCAGTATTTTAACAGTTAAATTAACTAAATTTTAATCCTTGCTGTTTTAAATTTGTATTTTAATCTGTATTAATTCCTGCTGCTTGGTTTTATTCTGGTTGTGTTTTTATATTGTATGTTATTTTGTGTTTTTAGATTGTGGCTTGTTTTATATTTTTAAAATGATTTCATGGTTTTAATTTTTGTGAACCGGCCAGAGAGCTTCGGCTATGGGGCGGTATAAAAATGCAATAAATAAATAAATAAATAAATAAACCATGTGCTGTACCATTGAGCTATGGTTAACTCTGCAGTTAGGACACAAATAAAACTGCCAATTGATCACACAACACCCTCATGGCAATCCTCGCTTGCTCTTGGGCCTTGAACAGCAGCCTGACCTGCAGAAATCACTAGGCAAAGCTTTTCAAACCATGCAAATTAATGTTATTATCACCTGGCAATATCTGCTGTTCTAGTCTTGGATTAGAATGCTATTGTTGCCATTACCATTTAGCTCATGGCAGCCTCCCTCCCAGAACTAACAGCAATTTTTGGGAGGGTGTATTTCCATTGGGTGGGGAAGGGAAGTGTTAATACCCCTCTCCATGCACCAAGGTCCCAATGCAAATTGGGGCCACCATACTTACTACCAACTATTGTGTTTAAAAAATGAATGCAATGGCCAGTGTGGTGTAGTGGCTCAAGTGTTGGACTAGGAGTCGGGAGACCCGTGTTCTAGGTCCCACTCGGCCATGGAACTCACTGGTTGACTTTGGGCCAGTCACAGACTCTTAGCGGAACCTACCTCACAGGGTTGTTGTTGTGAGGATAAAAATGGAGATTATGTATGCTGCCTTGAGTTCTTTGGAGGAAAAAAGGTGGGATAGAAATGTAATAAATAAGTAATGTTTGGCATGAAACAAACATAAGATAGGAAAAATTAGAAACTAAGAGAAACCAAAACTGACAGATTTGTCCACCCCTACCTATAAGTGTTAACTGAAAAAATAAATCCACTGTTTTACCTCTTAATTCTGAGTGCCACATCCTATAAAGTTTTGTGGAGCACTAAAATAATAATAATAATAATAATAATAATAATAATAATGGTGGCCTGATTCTTTGGTTAAATAGATGGAACTGCAGAAGTACTGTGAAACCTCGAATGAATGAGAGGTTATCCAGCTAACATGCAAAACTGCCTCTGTGTAGCTCTTCCAAAAGTGCAGATAACCTCTCTCTCTCTCTCTCTCTCTCTCTCTCTCTCTCTCTCAAACTAAGGCAACTGCCCCTGGAATTTTGGAATCCCATATCGCTGCACAATTTGCTTTAGTGGTTGTGCTGGCGTCTGGATCTCATTTTTTTCACCTGGTGTGACAGCCATAGATCACGACTGTTTTCTGGAACCATCACATCATAGGATAATTCTGGGACTAGGTGATGCTAATTATGCTAATTAAAACACCACTGAGTGAGAATAAATTACTGCTAACATTATTTAAAAATCAATTATTTTAATAGTTCCAATCTTTTCCACTATAAAATTCGTGTATGATAGTGATAACTAAAAAACCCTTGGTTTTGCAATTAAACACACAGATGAACCATTGTGGGTTCATATTTGTAGATTTAAGACTAAAGTAACAAAATGTCTTGGTACAGTATACTGCATTGAATTAATTCCAGCTAAAGCTTCTGATGAAGTCATAAATCACAAGAGCAAATGAAAGTTTCCTTGGGGCTATTCAGCTTGAAAGCAGATCTATTAAGCTGCCACCTGATAAAAATAAGTCCCTCTAGTTGCTCTTTTTAATCAATACAGGTACAAGATGCTGGTGGGCACGTCAGCTTGCCAGTCATCTACAGGCGCACAGCCCGGAAATGTGCACTATTTTCCAGCCTTTCCCTAGAAAAGTGAAGGCTTATGATACATATTTGGTCAGCCAAAAAAAATAATGAAGCATATTGGGGGCCTGGATAGGTCTATCTGTTCTCGTTATTGTAGGTAGATTCATAATGCTTTTGGACTAGTTGGATCCAAATGATAATATATTGTGAAGATCTGAGCTTTCAGTTTTGAAAAAAAAAAAAGAATTCCCAGTTGATCCTCGACTGGGAACAATGGAGAAATCTGTGATGGATCAAAATGACACCAGATTTCTACGACTTCATTCAATTTCTATGAATCCATTCCATAAAGGACCAGCTTTTCAGGATCATGAGGATTTAGTGGATTTGCAAACCAGTTTTCAAACTTTCTATAATTGTATACAACTTTGGTCATACAAAACCATGAAATATGGTAAGCTATATGCCACTTAAACAAACACATCAAACAACCCAATGTTTTACACATCTCCAACCTCTTATTGATTTTATGTAGACCTAAGATAAGTACACAAAATGTTATCCACCAGTGAAAGTGATGTAAATTCTGATGGATTTGGGGGCATTCTTTTCTGGAGTGGGGGAACCATAGCCCTCAATGATTGGATGACACCTGAGAATCCACAAAACTCAGATGGAGTGGATTATACAAGATCCATGCATCCTTATCCTCAACTTCATTGGAAAGTGACAGAACATTCTTTTTAAAAGATGGAGTCCATGCAGTCATGTGAACACACTGATCCGGAAAAAAGGAGATAGAGAAAATGGTGACTTGAAGTTTGGCAGAGATGAGGTGTGCAGTGGGGAAAGTAAATAGGGGTGGGGCAATTCAACATCACCAAAATAGAGGACAAAAAAGGACACTGCTTTGCACAATATTTGCATATGGGAAATTATATGTATAGCTGCAAATGTAGAAACAATCGCTGTTATTGAAATATAACTGCAAGGCATCTCACCATAATACAGAAAAATGACTAAATGACCTATGCATCTGCTCAGTTTGCTGTCCAGGTGCTAACTTGATGCACCACTTCAAGATCCCTCCTCTCCATCCTTATGATTCTTTGATTTTAAACCAAACTTGGTCAGGAGTGGACAGCACATCATCACATAGGGGAAACCTTCAACAGAGAACTGTCCTCTTCCAGCCTCTAGTTGTCCCCATGAGCACTCTAGCTGTTGTGTTCTGCACTAGCTGCAGCTTTCAAACCACACACATGGGTAGCCCCACATCGAGCACATTACAGTAGTCTGATTGTGAGGTTACCAGTACATGAATGACTGTGGCTAGGCTATCCCTCTCCAGGAACATGCATAGTTGGTATACCAACTGAAGTTGATAATGGGCTCTCCAGGCCACCGAGGTTAAGGGCTTTATAGTATGACAAATATATATATATATATATATATATATATATATATATATATATAAGCAGGTTCTCAGAATGTTAAGATACTTTATTTCCAAGCCCAACGCGTTTTGACCTATGTTGTTTTTTAAGGCCTTTTTCAGGGGGTTGATAAGAGATGTCTGCAGAAATACTCTTAACAGGATGATAGTCACCAATAATTATCGTAGGAGACTATCATCCTGTTAAAAGTATTTCTGCAGACATCTCTTATCAACCCCCTGAAGAACGCCTTAAAAAACAACTTAGGCCCAAATGTGTTGGGCGTGGAAATAAAGCATCTTAGCATTCTGAGAACCTGTTTCTCTCCTTTTTTTTTGCCCTGAGTTGGATGCTCTCTTCCTTTTGGTTTTTCTTTATAGTATGACAACATAATACTGGACAGTCCTCTGTAAAGTAGGACAACTGATCATGTTTAGGGTGACCAGATAAAATCCAGGTCAGGGCTCATGTAACTTTAACAGTTGTAGAGAAAAGGGAATTTCAGCCAGTGTCATTTGTTTGCAGTTAGTTCCTGGTGATATTCCCTCTTCATCACAACAGTTAAAGGTCCAGGCACTATACTAGAGTGACCAGATACAAAAGAAGGCAGGGCCCGTGCAGCTTTAACTAGTAATGTAGAGGGAATTTCACCAGGAACTAATTGCATACAAATGACCCTGGCTGAAATTCCCTTTTCTCTACAACTGTTACAGTTACATGAGCCCTGCCCTGGATTTTATCTGGTCACCCTAATCATGTTAGAAACAAAATAGGACAGCTGGTCACACTAGAAGCAAGATCGTTTCTCCAAGCAGCTCACCTGGCATTGTCTTTTAATTGATTTCATTCATAATTCCATCTGGAATGAGTGTTTAAGGCTTGGACTTGTTAAGATTTCCATTTTTCCATCCTGGGAAGAAAAACAGAATTTGGTAGGCCTGTTTCCTTGCTACATGGATAAGGAATATGTCATATAGAATGGCTGATCCAAATGTTTTCTGGGGGGTAATGTGAGTATGTGTTTGTCTTGCCAAGCTATGGAAAACAGGTTAGGTGTTTCAGGGGAATCATCATTAAGACTTGTAGACTAAAGGTAAATAGTTAACTTATTATATTCCACCAATCTCATGTGGATGGGTGATCTGGCCAACATAGATTAAGTTACAGCAGCCTTTTAAAAAACCCACAGAATTTATTAAAACACTAGTATTTCTTCTGTTCTGATCATCTACTCTTGTTGGTCCTGGGGCATTTTTTAACTGTTTTGTAAAGATTCTCTTCCTGCTGTCCTAGAGATTATTGTTATTTACCATAAGTGAACAAATGACTGGCTATTTACAAGACTGAAGTACTGGTCTCCAAAACATTGTCATCACATATCTCCCAATCTTTGCTGCTTTAGAGTCGCTTTCTTTATATATATGTTTTTTTTTAATGGAGTAAAGAAAGCTCAAGATGAAGTATAGGCTAAAGCTGATCTTTCCAGCAACCTGTGCAACTAGATTATAGTATCTGTCTTTGACTTATTCTAGACAGCTTGATGGAAAGGATACTGACGGCGTGTGTGAGAGAAGGAAAGTGAAGTCTTCTTGCTGTTTATTATCAGCCGCTCAGCTTGCTGTGCTAGGCAACTGGTGCAGAAAACAGCCTTCCAATCAGTGGCGTATGGATAAACCAAATATGAACAGCAAGAGGCAAATCTTTCTTCATGGTGCCAAAAAGATTTTTAAGAAGGTAACAGATTGAGAATTTCCTTTAGGGGGAAAAAGAATGCTTCCTGCTTATGTGGCTCTATTTAGATTGAGGCTGATGTGCTCCAGTCCTGATGGTAGGACAAGATGTGCCACATAGAATCATAGAATGGTTGAGTTGGAAGGGAGCTATAAGACCATCAAGTACAACCCCCCCTGTTCAATGAGGGAATTCACATTAAAGTAAACCTGACAGATGGCTGTCTAGCTGAAGAACACTGGGCCCAGGACTGAGCCCTGAGGTCCCTGCTCGTTATCTCCCCCCAGTTTGAGAATATACCATTGGTACATGATGTTGAGCTGCTACTGAAAATGGTGTTGCTATGTTGAGTTCTTTCAAATATGTATGAAGTAAGGAAAAACCCTGACCCAGACCTCTAGCAAATGTCCTGATCCTGACCTCTGGAAAATGTGCATGCTTAAGCTGCTGCTAGACAGAATTTGCTCGCACTCTGTGCATACTCTGGTGTAACGCCTACGCTTAGCTGATATTACATCTAACCATAGACAAGTGTGAAGTCTAAAACCGAGAAAACTGCAGGTTGGAAAGTTTCCAGTTCAATCACACAAGTTTCCTGTTATTCGAGTGGTTTGGCTTCAAAGCATATGGGTCAAGCTTCAAAGAAAATGACAGGCAAAGTTACTTTCCTTTTGATATCACTGCTTAGAAAGTCCCCCCTCCCCCCACTTCTCTTAAAAGTACTGCATGATGCGTGTGCTTGCTGGCTGATGACCCTTGGGTATAAATATACGCGCCCTACTTGTAGTCGGGGCTGTTCCCCGCACTTTCAGTGGAGAGCAGTCGCATTGCAATGCTACAAATAAAAGCTTTTCGAGTTCACCACTTGGCGTGTCTTTACGTGATTGGTCAGCGGCCGGACACAGATCTTCGGGGTCCTTGGAACCCCTTACCACATGTAGAACTTTGCAAATGTTGGTAAATTCTTATTAAAAACAACAATCAAAACAAAATGTTTACTCTTCTGCACCAGCCAAATTCAATAGGTTCAGTTATTCCCAGCATGGAGACGACCAGGTCTACCTGCCCACATTATAGCTGCTACAGATGAGGAGCCTGTCAGAAAAAAAAGAGGTGGTAACCCTAACTAAGCAGTAACATGGCTGAATAAACAGGGATTCAAACACAGACTCTTAAGAGCTAAGTGCTCAAAGGCCTAGGCTTTGATGGATGGGCTTGGTATTTTTGGACCTGGTAGTTTTGGTTTCTCCCACATTAAAATCTTAAATTCTTTCTGTCACAAATATGGAGAACTTTGCAAATTTTGGTAAATTCTTATCAAAATTGAAATGAAATTTTTACCCATCTTGAAGATGGTTGCATTTCTAAATTACCTGGTGCTTCCACTAACCCTTACAGATAGTACTAATGTTCCCATCTCTTTAACGGTTGTAAGTGAAGGGTTTCTTGGAATGTTGGTAGTGTAATGGACAATTATTTACCTGTGCATTTCTGCTTTTCACAGGAGTCTTACCAGAGAAAAAGATGGCATTATGCAGCTATGATGGAGCAAACAGCAGGAGGCTATAGAAAGAGAGCTCTATTTGCATAGTTATAATGGACAAAACCTTGAAACATTTAAGATGTTTCTTTTGAGGCTATATCAATTGGAGTTCCCCACATGACATATCTTGATGTCATCTTTATGTATGGATGAATCCATCCATTTTTGGTCCATGCCACTTTTGCATGTGTTCACTCAGAGTCTATCCCTTCTCACCATTATTCTGTGAATTTAGTTTTTAAAATCTGTATTTCCAGAATTATTTTGAGATGCTGTTTGAGCTGAGAACCACATCCCAAACACGTGGAAAATGCAAAAAGTTGACAATTGGAGTAGCAGCCAGATATTGTTCCTGTTCTTACTATCTGAGATCCTTATTTGTTGAATCTGCCGGAGGAGATCCGACAAATTAGCAGTCTTCTGGAATTTAAGAGAGCCGTGAAGACTGCTGTCTTCTGGCAGGCCTACCCAGTTGAATTTTAAGATGTTTTTAATAATGTATTTGTTTTTACCAGTTTTAATGGTTCATCTGTTTTATGATTTTTATATTTATATTTATTGTTGTTCCCCACCTCGATCTGGATGGAGAGGCAGGTTAGAAATAAAATTAATTAAATAAATAAATAAATAAACAACAACAACTGCCAAACGACACAGTGAACATCTTTTACATACAAGACATGTGCTCCACTGATGCCCCTCCAACTTTAAATCTGCCACACTATGGTGTTAGTTTCTAATTGCAGGATTCTAAAAAAAAAAACAAAAAAACAAAAAAAAAACAGAACTGCACAACAAACAGTTTACCAATATATTCAGTTGCACAATTTGCTAAAAAAAGAAAAGAAAAAGAGTCATTCATCCTGGAAGGTGCCTATGGAGGGTTATTGTGCAAAGTTGGATATTTCCAAGCGAATGTAAACATTTCTCTTATTTTTCATTTCTTCAGTATAATGTAATGCACTTGCCTAGCCTAGTTGGATAAACAATGCATGTGAGGCTCATCAACTCCAGTCTGTATGGAGCTGAATGCATTTATACATTCCCAGATATACGAGATCCCATGACAATAACAACATTTCACAGCATGGGCAGCTACTTGCAGCGTTGTGCTTCTTCCTGAATTATCCTGTGTATGTACGCATGCATCTATTCTCTCTTTCTCTCTCTCTCTCTCTCTCTCTCTCTCTCTCTCTGTCTCACACACACACACACACACACACACACACCATTTTGCAATGGATAAGTTCATTTATTTATTTATTTACATAAAATTTATATACATGTATTACACAAGGCAGCTTACATTAATTAAAATCATAATAGAAAAACATGATGGCAATATCAGTAATATAAAAACCACAACCACATTTTTTTAAAATGGTATATCAATATCAGTAAACTCTGTCAAGGACATAGGAACGGCTTTCCACAAAAACCTACTCAGGCTGACAATTATGAACCTTAATTAAGACTTCCCTCAGTAACTGTGGCCTGGCCACTGAGAAGTCCTTTCTTTATTTTCCCAACCCACTTTACTTACTTTAGAGATGGAGCACAGATAAGGACTTCAATGAGTAAGCACGCTGTTACTCATTAGATATCCTAAACCTAAACCATTCAGGTCTTAAAGGTAAGAACTAACACTGACCAGAGGCGTCCCTACCATTAGACAGAGTGAGACAATTACCTCAGGTGGCAGATACTGGGAAGTGGCAATGATGTGTTAGAGGAGAGAGTTGTGTGCCTGTTCTGTTTCCCTAAGCTAGCCTGCTCCTGTCAGGTGCGGTGATTGCATAGTAGCTAGAGTGTTGGACAGAGAGTCAGGAGACCTGGGTTCTAGTTTCCACTGGGTGACTTTGGGCCAGTCACAGACTCTCAGTTCAACCTACCTTACAGGGTTGAGGATTATGCACACCTCCTTGAGTTTCTTGGAGGAACATAGGCAAGATATAAATTCAATCAACCAACCAATCAATCAATCAATGATAAATGCCGTCCCATCCCCAACATCGAAGTAAGCCTCAACTGCCAATCCAGTCAGCTTTTTTTTACACATGGAATAGGAGTGGGTGATATTTTGTTTTTCATATCAGGCAACAAAATGTCTTAGGCTAGCCCTGTCACTGACTGCTTTTGAACGTTCAGAGTAACATGTCATTGATGTGACTTTAGGAAGAGGCATATTCACTGATTATACCTGTATACATACACTGCCTCTGACGTTCACTACACCTTCCAGTTTTGTTTAGCAGAGCATTGGAAAGGAGCACCTCTGCACTAATAGCAATATGTGTATAGGCTCTGCTTTCCAACAATACCCTAAAACACATCGGGGGTTGGGAAGTACACAGATGTTGTGTGGTGTAGGGATTTGTGAGAATTAGCATTAAAATTCACAAGTTGCTTCTGACACAAGATGGGCAGAACAACAATTTGGATGTGGGAGAAAGTGGAACTGATACAGTTGTCCATCCAGGCAGAGTGCTTTGAGTGCTTTGCTCTTCAAAGTCTGCATCTGAATTAGCACTATGCTGAAAATTTCATCTATATTTTGATTCAGAAATTGAATTCTCATTCAATGTGATCGAAAAGAAAGTAGTTTTGAAAGGAAATCCAGAGGAGAAGGCATTTTACCACATCTTTGTAAAAACATATTTCTGACAGCATGTGGCCTCCTCAACTTCCCACACTTCCGTGGAAGCCCATGGGAAGATATCATGAGGTAATGTCTCCCAAAGGACTTTTCCAGATCATCAGGCACAGGCTGCCTGGGAGGCTGTAGCGCAAATAATTCAAATTGTAGCTTCCTTTGGGCAGGAATCTTTTTTGTATATGAATCCATTGTATATTAATGCTGTCACTTCAATAGTAAAAAGAAAAAAAGGAAAATGTGGGAAACTGGTAATTCTTCCCTCTTGCTTGTAAAAAACATCCAAATGACATTGGTGTGTGTGTGTGTGTGTTTATTTGCTTATTTGTTTTTGGATGGCAGCTAATGTAGCCTTCTTAGTGTGAGGAGCTTCATTTTTCTGGAAGAGAGGGAATTCTAACAGCCCTGGCTTTTCTTCCCTCCACCTATTTCTTGTTGTTTAAAAATCCCTTTGGGGCTTAATGCTTCTGTCTGTTCCCTACCACAGAGTGAACTAGATGGTGCTTTCATGCCCTTTTAGTATCCACAATATTACTTCTATCATTTCCTGCCAGTGAATGTAAGGAAGCAAATATCCATGGGCAAATAAACCCCAATGGGTTAGAAGTTTTAGCGGCTGAAGTCAAGTCAACAATATTCTTTGTTGGAAGTTGAGGTTGTTCATTTTTGAATGTGGGATTTTGGAAATTGGGGACCTACAACAAAATGTTGCAATGTCAAGTGCTCTTGTTCAAGGTTCCAAAAAGTGAGACAATACTCTCCTGCAGGGTACTCCATGCCATCCTCCCAACCTTACCCTTACAGTTTGTCAGAATTCTGACACTGAAACTTACTCCTTTGGGTACTACTGTCCTCTCAAACTAGCTGTTCCTTAAAGAATTAACTATTTGTGGGGAGGGTATTTCTGCAACCTTGGGATTCCCCTGAACCTGTTGCTACTTCTTTCCTATGCATGGATAGCGCCGTTTTGGCTACATAAGCTTTGGCACTGAGTAGAGTTGAATAAGAAATCTTCCCAGTCTAGTCTCCTCCCCACTGAATTTACCCAATTCATGCTCTCAGTAGGGATATTGGAGAAATCCATAGTGGAACCAAAGGAGTTCATACTTTTATGAATCCAACCTGTGGATTCTGCAGACAACTACTGCTTTCCCCCTGCTAGGCAGATTCCATTGACTTGTGGACTGTTTTTCTAATTCTCAGGAATTTTGTGTAAATTTCATCATAGGAAAACACACACACACACACCACACACACACACTGGCAAAAAATATGCAAATTCCTCCAAAATGCACAAACTTCCCCAAAACATGCACATTTTGGGGGAGTTTGTGCATTTTGGAGGAATTTGCACATTTTCACATGTGGAAATTGTGCAAATTTGGAAATTAAGAGAAACCCCAATTCTGTCAAGGGGGGACAATGGAACAAAAGGCAGCTGACAATTCAGAAAACACATATGTGACAGGTTTTACACAATCTGTATATCCCTACCTCACAGAACTGAATGTGAGCCTAAATACATTTTCTGGTTGGAAATCCCTACATTTTGAAGCTTATGATGCATTCCATGAAACAACAACATTCACACTCTTGAAAAATGTGCACAGAAAACTGTATGATTCTAAAATGTGCGTAAAGATGCCCCCCAAAAGTGTGCATCCTTCACACGTGTGAAGGTTGTACACAAATTTCTACAGGTTTATGTGCATTGGGAAATGTTCATAATGACCGTGGTGGTGGCAAAATAAGAACTTTGACAAAATAGAGCTTGACAGATCTGTCCATCCCTAACATTAAATGTCTTCAGTTTCAGTATGCTGATTAAGCAATATGGTACTACTACTAAACTAGAATGTGATAAAGAGTATAGTATGTCCTTTGTAACTGGGTGGTGGAATGTATGTTAGCATTTTATAATGAGGGAGGAGGAAAGGATAAGCTATTGCCATTTTGAAATTAGGGCCTTGGCATGCCTTGAATAAAAATGTGTCAAGAAGAAATCACTATGTGACATCCTTTAGGGAAATCATTCAGACAGCAAAATTATTGTATTCTGTTACCCTTGGGTATTCTACTTCCTTTGAGCCCATAATAAGGTATATCCATGGGTGTTGAGGTAGTGGATTAGTAACAATAACTCTAATAGATCAGGTAGAAACTCAGTTTCTTCTGGTCCAGGGATGGCTATCTTGTTCACCCTTTTCACTCCTTGCTTGGAGAAGCTAGGCATAGCTGCGAGTCTGAGAGTGAGCTTCCTAAGGAGCCATTCTTTGTGTAACTACACTTTCTCTACCAGAAACCACTTTCTCTACTAGGGGGAGGGGAAGAAAGCACAACCATCATTCAAATGAATACATGATATAAATAAGTCTCTAAAACACTGAAATTGAAGGAAGTCCAACCATTATGCAGTCTACAAAGGTAGGTGATTTCTTAAAACCTGTCTTAAGCTGTGCAGTCCAGGACTACAAAGTAGTTGCACTCAGCTTCAGTTACTGGCAGTTCATGGTGGGGCCACTGGGAAATGGATGAAAGGCAGCATGCTGCTGCTGCTGCTCTATTTCTGGGGCTTTCCTCAGCACCTTTCTTTTCTGTCTCCGTCTCTTCATAATTTCTTCTGAGTCTTTCCTTTTCAGTCTCTGTCCCCTCAGAATCTACCCTCACAAAATCTCTCCCATTTACCATGTCCCCTCTGCCTCTCCCTAATGGCTCATCAGGGTCACAAAAGGCTTGAGATGCTAGCATTTCACCAGAGGGCTACCCTGCACAGAGCAAAATTTTGAAGAAAAATGGGGTATAAATCACATGAATAAATTTATGAAACTTGCTGCCCTGTGACATGTGGATTCCTGCTGGCTGGATCAAAAATGACCCCCCACACAGGCAGCAGCATGTGATGATCAGTTTCCATCTGAAAGTATAATATGAGGAGCCTTTCCATTTCAGGCAAAACTCTTGCTGGGTTAGAAGTAGCACATTCCATGGTAATTACCACCAAACCAGGTATTACTTCTGACCTGGCAAGTACCCTGTTTGAAGGGACAGGGTCTCCAGCATTTATGTAGAGGACAGTGGACCCTAGCTGGGAGATGGGTGTGTGGCAGGTGCCCAACCATGCCTACTTTTTGTTAGATGTGATCAACAATGAGTGTGAAAGAAACCCAGCCTGTCATAAGGGAGGAGTGCAGCAGAGAATCAGATAGTTAATCAGTTAGAGACATGTTTGTTCTATGTTCTTTATTTTGACTGGTTAGTATCTCTTTAACCTGAAGATTCTAAGTGTGTCCCATAATGCAGTTCTCAGCCTCGCTTCCTGGTCCTAACTGCTTTTTCTGTGGCAGTTATGTTCTCTCTATGACAGTTATGTTTTCTAATGGCAGTTAGTAAGATGTCTTCAAGAAGACTTGATAAGAGGGACTTCCGGGGAGGTGCTATGGTGGACTGAAGCCTTTGCTAGTAGTGGAGAGGCAAAGCGGCCTGATAACCGACTGGGAGGTCCCTCCGGTCAGAGGAAATCACCCTAGATTAAAGGGATGAGCTGGAGATAACCATATTATCTCTACGATTAAAGAATTGTCTCTAGCATTGTACTTTAAGAACACACAAATTCTGACTTCCGCTAACACTTTTGACTGTGGCCCTGGGTCCAAGCTACCCATTGTTCACCAGTGTTGGTGCTGTCTAATGCCTTTCAGCCATTTCCTAGTGGCCCCACCTCTGGGTTTTAGGGAGAAATCACCAGCTCTGCCCCCTGAATGCCAGTCCATAGATGCCCATGCCTGCCTGACTCATTGCGTGATGAGTTGGGAAAGTTCATTGTTCCATGTTGCCTGCCAACCCCTCATCTCTCTCCTTGCATGGGGTTGACAGGAGGAAGGAGCAGGAGCCCTGCATCACTTGCCAGCCTCTTGTGCTCTGGAGTTGGCGAATGCGGAGGCTGGAGTCTTGTGCCAACCTGTCGCGCTCTCCATGCAAGAAGAGTGCAAGGAGTTGGCAAGTGGCGACGGGGACTCCTGTGAGCCACTATTTTGTGCTTCACTGAGAGCTCCCTCCAACCTGGAGGGAGGTAATCCTGATTCTAGTTCACATCGTATATCTATAATATAATAGGTTGTTATATAGATTGTAATTCTGAAGGTGCCCTATATATTATGAGCAGAGATTCTGATCAGCGAGAATTAATCTAAGGGACAGGTTGTTTAAAAGTGTTAACTCTTTCCAAGCTTCATACACTTTTGCATTAGGAAATGGCAGGCAATCCTGAATATATCTATATCTATATCTATATCTATATCTATATCTATATCTATATGGCCTCCATGCAAGCTAGTGTTCACAAATACTTTAAAAGTCTAGGATTTTAACTTAAATGTGGGCAATTCTGGGACAATTTGACTGTGGTCCATTAAAGAATAACCTCTTCACCCAGACTATCATTCATGGGAAAAGGTGGGATGATACTACCTAATTAGTAGTTGGTTAGGAAGACATTTGGCAAAATGAAAAGAAAATGGTACCTAATTATCTAGCTACAAAATTCCATTCAAGTCAACAGGGCACTGTAAAATGTGCTCCTGTTACTGTGGATGGTCATTTCATTTCATTCCTGCAATACTCTTTTTAAGGAAGTAGAAATCTATTGCATTCACACACGAGTCTTAGCAACATGTTCCGCAAAGTGTTTAGAACCGGCCTGCACCATTGGTGACCCACAAGATAAATGCTGCCCACAACCCATATATGGGGTCTCACCAGCATCTCAAAGCTCTGATTATTGCTGCCTGCCTACCAACAATACATGGCTGCTGACCTACAATTAGCTTGGGGGCTACAAGTTCTACTTTCCTTATATATGTGAGCATTCAGAAGGAAAGTCAGAGGGGTTTGGGGAAACAAAGTGTGTAGCAATCTGAAAAAACTTTTAGAAACGAATCCTAAAGCAGATAAATTTTGACTAGGGTGACCCTTTAGAAAAGAGGACAGGGCTCCTGCATCTTTAACAGTTAAATTGAAAAGGGAATTTCAGCGTGTGTCGTTTGAATGCATGCAGCACCTGGTGAAATTCCCTCTTCATCACAACAGCTAGAGCTACAGGAGCCCTGCCCGCTTGACCAGATACAAAAGACGGCAGGGCTCCTGCAGCTTTAACTGTTGTGAGGAAGAGGCCCAGAAATCCCATCAACCCTCATCATTTGCTATTTTATCTAGGTTTGATGGGAGTTGTAGGACAAAAACATTTGGAGGGCAACAAGCTGTCCTCCTTTGGCCTAAGGAGAAGAACTACTAAAACAACCCAAGGTGGACTGAGCATGCTCAGTGGCATGGAATGCTGACTGACTGTTGTTGAGGAAAACAGGGAACAGAGTGGAGTGATTAGAATCTTGAAAAGCAGCACTCCACATTGCAACCTTTGTTGCAAGTCCCACTTGGACAATCTTGTGACTAACTAATATTTCTTTCAATATGACAGCAGGGAGCCAAGTTCAAAGGAGAGCTTGTAATGAGAAACTGCCTTACTTGGCTTAGCCCATTGCTTTTCATCTGCTGACCTTCGGTTTCAGATCTCCCAGCTCTCCGTTTAGTTGGTCTGTATAAATCTCAATGGATTTTTTTAACGTTATATTTTCAATTGCCTCTGGTATTAGAACACAGCATGGATTCCCCCCCCCCCCCAATGCAAAAACGTCTGCACATCATTGTTGTAGCCAAGAAGGGAAGTCCTTCTTTAGGGGAGGCATGATTGAAATCCAAATGTATTGTCAATATCAGCAAGTGAGAACTAAGAGTTATTAAAACATTCAGGTTAATGGAATTCCATAACATTAACGGTTTACTCAGCTAAGGCACTGGAAGAGGAGAACGTTCCAAGGTAGGCCAAGAGAAAGACAAACGAGAAAGTTAGGAAGAAAAGCTGGGATCAGCTTCAAGGGCAAGTTTTAAACTACAGTCCCAACATTTCCCTGTAGATTGCAAGTTCCATGAATCAGAAGTATGTAGGCTGACCATATGAAAAGGAGGACAGGGCTCATATAACTTTAACAGTTGTAGAGAAAAGGGAATTTCAGCCAGTGTCATTTGTATGCAATTAGTTCCTGGTGAAATCCCCTCTTCATCACAACTGTTAAAGTTGCAGGCACTATACTAGAGTGACCATTTACAAAAGAAGGCAGGGCCCCTGCAACTTTAACAGTTGTGATGAAGAGGGAATTTCACCAGGAACTAATTGCATACAAATGACACTGGCTGAAATCCCCGTTTCTCTACAACTTTTAAAGTTATATGAGCCCTGTCCTCCTTTTCATATGGTCAGCCTAGAAGTATGTGTTTTGCTTTATGCATCACGATAAACACTAATCATTCTTTGTTTCTATTTGGATGAACAACATACTGAGAAAAGTAGTATTTTAAATGTTAACATGTGGCTCTCCATCAGTACACAATCAAATACATTAAATGTGTTAGAGCTAAAGTACACATTCCAGGATATGGTGGTATGAAAGTGGCATGAAAGTGGCATACAAAAGGCAGGAGCCCCACCAAGCCCCACCAAGCATAATGATATATGGTATGTGTCAATGCGCCCCAACAGTTGTCAGTGCACTTCAATACCGCTATAAATCAGTAGTGTGGCTCCTGCCTTTTATATGCCACTTCCATACTGCTTCCATACCGCTATATCCTGCTTGGTGTAGATCTGGCCTCAGTAGCTGAGGCTTATCTTTTGTTTTACTTTACTGTAAGTGCACTGTGCTCCAGGAAGGCAATGTTAACATCCCCACACCTAATCTTTTCCGGTAATTCACTTCCACTGAAGGTTAAAAAAGGTGGGGATGGCTCCATTAGAGTCAATGGAGACTTTTTCCCCATGGGGGGATGTTGGGGGAAATAGTGGTGGAGCTTTAACCCTTCTGTCCCAGAGCATAGCAATCCCAAACTGAATTGGGACCACACATGCTTACACTAGACTAAAAAACAAGACAAGCCTTAGCTATGTGCTATGTGATTAGTTTAACATGTAGTTTGGCCCTTAGAGTCACAATCATATAAATTAAAGTCCACAAACAGTCTTAATTTTTATACTGGCCTCTGGTGTTTGTATGTGTAAACTAGACAGTCCTCCTCCTCTTCCTCCTTCTTCAAAGTAGTGTTCTTCCCTTGTTAAGTTTTTCCTAAACTTCCTTAAGTAAACCAGTAGTTTCTTAATAGTTTATTACAAACCAAACGGATTATGATCATCAATTTTACTAGTGTAACAGCATCTACCATCAAGCTAAAAACAAAAAATATTTTTTTCACCAGGGCTGCCTGTTAATTATATCTTGGCATAGATGAAACCTGGTGTCACTTGGAATTTGGGAGTGAAATAAGACCCTTCATGCTCATTTTGCCTTTGAAAATTGTCAATGTAATTAAAAAGAAAAAGACAAGTAAGAGGATCTATTGAGTATTGACAATGTCACAATACAATATATCAAGGGTGCAGGACGTCCGGATCATGGGCCAAATCTGACCCACCTATGATTCTAATCTGGCCCTCAGGGGTTCCTCAGATGGCCGTGCCACATGAGACCTTTAGATTGCCATTTAATAGTCCATGACTGAGAGCATTACGCATTATGTTTGATGTGGGAATCAAACTTGTCTGTATGCACGTTATTAACATCTATGTTTTTTGCATCTGAGCAACCTGGTCCATTCAAGTTTCCTGTAAAACTCGCTGTTTAAAAATGCATGTGTTATTTCTTCCACAGTTCATGTGTTATATCTTCCACAGTTTCTGCTTATATTGTGGAAAAAACTAGAGTAATACCCCTCCCCACCATTTTCAGTAATATTACTGGGGCACTCAAAGATATGAGCACCTTCATGGCACAATTCCATGTACAAATGGAATATATATATATATATATATATACATATACACATATGTATTCACATCAGTGCCTAGCTTTTTGTGTGCACATCAACACACAGCAATCAAGCTGACCCTATCAATGCAACTTTGTTTACCCTTGCTGATGTCACAATGTAATTAAATTGGGTTGGTTGTGTGGACTTGTGATAGCACATTCACTATGTGATCCTTGATTGTCTGGGATTACATTAAAGAAAAGCCCTTTCAAGTCACTGAAACAGAAGCAGTCAGGGAAACCATGGCTACCAACAGCCAAAAAACCAAGTGTGAACATTAAGGTTGGTGTTTTTTGCCCTTTTGTACCCTTCAAAATGACTATATGGAATATCATGAAAATGTGGTGCAGCATTCATCATATTTAAGTTCATTTATCCTTCAGGAGGGTTGGTTGTCTGTAGAATGTATAGTCTGCAGCAGCCTGCTTATTTTGCCTCCCCCCTATATATATATATATATATATATATCCGACTACATTATGTTTGAGCTATAGCATCTATAGAATGGTGAAATCTTGGCATCTCTCTAGACACAAAGTTTAACATACCATTTCACTAAGCTTTCACCTCTGAGAACAATCTATATGCAAGCACATTTTGAAGGATTGAACTAGTCACCATGATGACAAGCTCAATTCATGCTTATTATGTACTGGCAAAATGCCTGTCATTGTAAACGATCAGTATGTATGGAGAGGAGACCTGCATATTGCAAAGATGTGTGTGTGTGTGTGTGTGTGTGTGTGTCAGGGAGAGAGAGGGGGGATGTATCCCCTTTATCGATCAAAGCTGAGTCATCCTGCCATAAAAATGATCTCCAAATGTCACCTTGTATGACAGAAAGGGGTGCGCTGGGGACTAAACCTACCCCTTGTTTCTCCTGTCTGGGGCAGGAGGCAGTACCTTCCCAAACGCTCGCTGCAAACGCAGCACACACAGAAAAAATGTTCAACTTTTTTTCCCCAACACTGTAACTCTGATGAAAAGTCCTCTCTCTCTCACACACACACACACACATACACACACACACACACACATGCACACAAACACCTGTTAATCCCAAAAGGAAAGTTCCCATTGGAGTGCAGCTTTGTTGGTGCAGCAGCAGAGCTCTGGCTGCCACCACCATTCTTACTTCCCACGTTCTAGTGTGCATGGATTCAGCCCCCCTCTCACATCTCTCTCTCTCTCTCTCTCTCTCTCTCACACACACACACACACACACACACACACATTTGCCTAGCCCCTTCAAAAGTCCTCTTTGTGGCTGCCTCTTAGTGGCCCTGGCAGCAGTGGCAATATAATCATGCTCTCCTTCTTTTATTAACCTACAACATGTCAGAGTTGGTGTAGAGGGCATTACCCTCCCTCTGATTTGGTTTCAAGCAGCTGAAAATGCCACATGACCAATAGTATTTGGCTCTGTGATGATGTCTGAAGCCAACTCAGAGGGAGGGCAATGCTTTCCTCCCTTACTTGTCATGTTGTGAGCAACATAAGAGTGGGTTGGATTCAGATTCTCCCTTTGACAAGAAGACGAGATCTGCTCGCATCCCTCCCTCCCTCCCCCTGATTTGACCGGATCTCTCCCCACGTACACATGCCACACCACAGCTCATCTTGTTCAGCAGGGTCTCTTGACTCTCTGTGTAACCATTTCAGGGGGCTGGAAGGGCTGGCATAAAAAGGAGCAGGTGAGGAATTCCACTTACACCAATGCAGTCGATCCAGGATAAATCTGGATCCAGGTCAGAGGAAATAAATGGTGACCAGTTACAATGGAGAATTAGATTGCCCTTGTCAGAAAAGGGTAAACACCTCCACTCCCAATCACAATACCCACATACACCCCAAGATTTTGGGGGAAGGATCTAGAAAGCTGCTCTTGACAAGTTTTGAGCTGAAGCCTCTCTTCAGGGGATCAAGATTGCAAATGTGTGGCAGTTTCATTAGTTTTCCAAGCACACACAGTCCAATAATGGCATGCTGCAGGAGGAGAGCTCAGTCAGTTGTACAATACACAAAATAAAATATTAGATATGGCAGAAATAAATAGAAAATGATACGCTTTTCAGCTCTATTTCTGTAGCAACCTCTCATGGTTCATAATGAATTATATTCTAATTTAAGTGAGACATTAGCACTTTCGTGTGTGTGTGTGTGAAATGGTTGCAGAACTATCCTTGTTCTGTAAAACAGAGCAAATTCTAACTTTCTTTTCCCCCCCACTCCCCCACCCATTCTTTCCTGTGGGAAATTTGTAGTTTGTTACTGAAGGAACCGAGGTAATGATTGTGAGTGATAATGTCAAAATGGGGAATAAAATTACTTGTTATTCTATCAGTAATGATAAATGCTTATATTAGTACAATGGCTTTCACCTCCTCCCTTTGTGATGGGATAAATGCTAATAACTTTTGCAGAATGGCCCATTTTGTCCTTGGCCCTCAGCACTATCCAGATCTTTGGAAATGATGGCTTTAATTTTCTTGATGATGAAATGAATGTGATGAGAGCAGGAGAGGCTTACATTCGGAAGTGCAAGGGACTGGCTGGACAAAATAGGTCCTGAAAAGCTGGCTTTGAATAGCCTTGCTTAAAGGGCAAAAGCTCAATATTTAATCTAGACATGGTATAGTTGCCTGGCAGATTTCCAAAAAGTCTCACTGATGCCTACAAGTGCGTACTTTTTATGCATATTTTCTTGGAAGTAGGTCCATATTTTTGTTGTTGTTGTTCATATTTTTTAAGTGAATCCACCTGATCTCTACTTCCTAGATTACTATCCAGATCAGAATGCATTTTTTTTTTTTAAAAAGTAATCACACATTGATGCAGATGATGGAACAGACCTCAGAAAGAAGGCATGAGAAACTGGTATCAACCAGATATAGATTAACAGGTCATCCATCCCTTTTCACAATAGCCCTGTGATGTATTTTAGGCTGAGAAAGGCAGAAAGTGACTGGCCCATTGAGCTTCAAGGCTAATTGTGGATCTGAACCTGCATCTCTCAGCAATGGGTCCCCAATACCAACCAAATAAAAACAACCTCTCCACACAGAAAACTGATAAGCTAATCTTCTATGTGGTGGGTATTGTTTTGTATACAGGTTCCTCAATCATTTGATCCTTCATCTGTCATATGAAATCATTCACTGCAGACACAGGCTTCCCACCTCAGTGAGAAGTAGGCTCAAATAGGCCCAGAAAGGGTCAGTAAGAAGTAGCGTTGGGGCAAAAATTTGCCTGGGACTGTGAGGGCAGCAGACGCTCCTCTGTATAGCCCTCATGGGCCCAGGCGGATGCACCCAGGGTAGGCCCGTGCCTGATTGCTCTCGACCCTTTGAGATTAGTCAGTGCAGTTCCGCCCTAACCTGTGCTCTTTGTCCTTTTCTCCTCACTGCATTAATAGTGGCCGACATTCACGTAGTGGGGGGAAATATGCAATTTCCCCAAGGCTCAAATAGGGTTAGAAAGAGGAGTAGTTGGGCTCTTTATTATGGCTTGCAATTTGCAGAGTTCTGCTGGCAAATGTATGGGGGTTCCTCAGTGGAGAAATCAACGTGAAAAGCGTTCTCTGATCTTAGGAAGTCTTCAGGAAATTACTGACCTATGAATCTGGTATTATCTGCAAGATATCTCGGGTGATTCGTTGAGCCATTTTCAGGAATCAATCTGAGCAAAGCGGTCACTGTTTCTGAAAATACTAGCATTGGACTCAGCTGTGAGAGCTGTTGTCAAGTCATTCTCATGTGTAGGACATGATGCAGTATTGTGGTTGGCAATAAAATAAAATTTGCCTAGTAGAATTAAGTGGGCATTGAAAATTATACAGTGCAAGAACATATATTAAGTATTCATAGTTACTTCAGATGGGTTATTCTTGCATTTGCTTTTATATATCTATATAAAATTAATCTCATTCACATTTATCTCATGAAATAAGGCAATTATATGCAGTGTCAAAATATTAAAGGCATATATTGTAGGTGATTCCCCCCCCCTTTTTTTTTTTGTTCTCGGTGTTTTGACCTACAGGAAGCTTGTGTTGTAAAACTGACAATAGCTATGATCTGTTCATAATAGTTATACAGATAATTGGATTTGTAACAAGGTAGCTAATGAGATATGGACTGAAAGAAGCTGTATAGTTCTGTGCTATCTATGCTGCAGTTCAAGGTGGACAAAGGGCTGCTCTCTCTGTCTTGCTGAATACTTGAGATGGGTATAAGCTATAGTGGGCCATAAGTACAAGTGATGGTGCATAACTGTTCCTTTTGAAAAGCCCATAGGTTAAAGGGAAACTGATGCATTCTGACTGGTCCCACCCCACAGCTCCAGATCCTGTGAGATCACCCCAGGTGTAGTGGGGGTACAATGTCCAAGTGCAACTCTAGAACCTCATGCTCCATTAGGGAATCCATCATCTGCTCTGGGCAATGGCTGAGGAGAGGTGGCTGGATCATGTCTGGAACTAGCATTAGTTTCAGGACCTTGGACAGCAATACTTGAGCAACTGACCTGGCATTTTCCTGCAGTACTCACTACAAGCAGGGTTTTAGGCCAGGCAACTATGGCAGGATCTACACTACTGCTTTAAAATGTTTTCTTTTATAACAGTAGTGCCAACTGCTGGGGCCCAGGACACACTCCATAAACAGTTTTCAAATTGTTTTCGAAGTGTCATATCCTGCCTGGTGTAGATCTGCCATATTTCTGGAAGCTCTACTTCTCAGTAGGGATGTGCAGGGACCCCCCAGATCGGACCGGGACCCAGATTGGGATCTCCGATGTTGTCCTGGATTGGTTCGGACAAAATCGGAGGTCCCTCAGATCGGATTGGACCCAATCCTGATCCCAATCCGAAAATCAGATTCTGATTTTTGGATCAGCCACCATTTTGGGTGTTTTCGCCATAGGCTTGCATTGGGGGAAAGAAAGCTTTCCCCCAATGTAAGCCTATGGTGAAAACATGGCAGTGGGTGGGTGAGTGGGGACCTAACTCCCTCCTCCCTGTCCCTCCCCCCGCATTCACGCTCCTTACCTGCCGGGGCTATCCGCTACTCCGATCTACTGAGAAACAGGCTTCACGGCCTAGTTCTCAGTACAGCACCAGGTACTGAGTACATCACCCAGTGCTCTGCTGAGAACTAGGCTGCAAAGCCTGTTTCTCAGTAGATCGAAGCACCAGAGGGAAGCTCAGATCTACTGAGAAACAGGCTTCGCGGTCGGATCGGCTCTGGATCATGCACACCCCTACTTCTCAGCTCTCTGCTGTATCTGGCTGCTAAAGGGCCAGAAGATTTTTCCTGCAGGCTTTGGCTTCTCCTGGAGATTGAAGGTTGGAGGAGGGATGATCCAGTTGGAGCCGGCTCCTCAGCGTTTCCCTGTTTACTAGAGGATTCTGATGTCCACTCCTCAGAGTCAGGGGACAGTGGCACCTCCTGGGGGTTGTGTGGGTAGATATAGGCTCCAAGACAGTGGGCCCCAGTTCAGAGATACCAGGGATTGCTTTTGGCACAGGAAGCTTTAGCCTTGGAGGGCTCCCAGTCCTGGGAAATGACATACATCAAGCAACCTGAGGCCTCCCAACTCATAAGGAGGAAGCCATGCTCTTCATATGCTCTAAATCAGGGCCCTGATGCCATGAAGGAAAAGGTGAAGGCAGTGCAGCCTATTATAAAGCCGCTGAATATGGAATTAGCCATTGCTGAAGCAACACTACGTCCTAGTGTGCTGTCCGTGACTCCTGGCTCTCTGGAGTAGGAAGTATGAAAAAATTGTCTCTAAAATCAAAACTAACAATCTGAAATGGGACGAGCTTGAAGATGGAATTCAGAGAACTTCTGTGAGCTTGAGTTTTGCTGATTCACACATCCCTACTCTGGAACTCCTTGAACTCTGACCCACTAGACAGCTCCATAGCCTTGCTGGTAAGGCAGAATTTTGAGCCACATGGCTGCAGTGGCAGAAATGGGACACCACTCATATAAGGAGACATTCTCATCCCTCTCTGTCTTAACTTATGAGCACACACAGAGATACATTCAATCACACACAAAATTTATCAAAAGTAGTGATCTGGATTATGTAAATTAATCTCGCTTTACTTACCATTATCATGAGGGCAGAAATTCTTGGACAAAGTACAAATAGTTACAGAGAGTTTGATGGGTATTTTTGACTTAAAATATTGAACATTTGGGGGGGATGTCAATCCAGTATGCAGCTGCTGTTAAAAAAAAAGTAAACTCTGTGTTAGGCATAATTAGAAAAGGAACTGAGAATGAACCTGCTACCATTCATACTACCATTATACAAATCATACTACCATTATACATATCATACTACCATTATACAAATCTCTGGTGTGACCACACTTAGAATACTATGTACAGTTCTGGTCATGAACCTTAAAGAAAGATATGGTACAGTTGGAAAAATGCAGAAAGGGATAACTAAAACGATCAAGGGGCGGGAGCATCTCCCCAATGAGGGAAGGTTTCAACAGCTGGTATTATTTAGCCTGAAAAAAAGGCAAGGTAAGGAGAGAGATGATAGAGGTGTACAAAATTATACATGGTGTGGAGAATGTGAATAGGGGGACATTTTTCTTCCTCTCTTATAATACTAGAAACTGGGGTCATCCCATGATGCTGAGTGGTGGGAGGTTCAGTAAGTACTCCACACAGTGCATAGATAAACTATGGAATATACTACAAGATGTAATGATGGCCACTAATTTGGATGGCTTTAAAAGGGGATGAGACAAATTCCTCGAGAAGTAGGCTATCAATGGCTACTAGTCCTGATGGCTATATGCTACTTCTAGTATCAGAGGCAGTATGCCAATGCACACCAGTTTCTGGGGAAGATGGGTGTGAGGGCACTTGTGGGTTCCTGGTCCACAGCTGTTTGGCCACTGTGTGCAAGAATAGTGGACTAGATGGATCCAAGGTCTGATTAAGGGTTGCTCTTCTTATGTTCTCTTATGTAGGGGGTTGATGACTATTCATCATTGCTCAGGACTTTCATAGAATTATGATTCAGTTTTAACAGCAGATGTTTTTGGTAGTTTTATGCAAATACCAATGATGGGGGATTTGTGGTTGAGTACATTAAATGGACTTCCTGTTTCTGTGTAGCCTGGGGTTGCAAAATATAAAGGTGTACAAAGCAACAGAAAGAGTATTGCTCTATTAGCATTTCATAAAAACAAAAAACTTATTTTGCTGCAGATGTAGCTTTATGTTGGAGTACTTCAAATGCTTACTCAATATCAACTCAGTAAGAAGGATGATAAGTTGAATGTGAAAGGAAAACGTATCATGTTCACATGAAGTAATGAAATTGGTGACAGGATTGATAGTATATGAAAACTTAGCCCCTCTGGTGGTCAGGGATAAGAAGTTACAAACTGAAAGCACCACAGCGAAATGGCACAAGTTCCAGGGAAACAAATTATGAATAACTTGACTTTGACCCAAAGCAAGTATATACCTTTGTGTGGCATTAGAGAAGAAGAAGACGAAAACGAAGATGAAGACGAAGAACTCCCACTGCAATGCTAAATCTCTTACTTGCTGGCATTTGTTTATATATGCTTTTAAAAGGCTGCCTTACACATTGGCTCAGTTCGGACGACACAATAAACAACTGGTGTGAGGGAAACAATCGTCAGTTGTTTTGACAATCGTGTCATCCGAATGCTGCCATAGTCAACTCGGTGCTGATCCTAATCCACACCACAGTTGATTATTTATTACCATGTTGTGTGGGGAGTACCCCCTAGGGTTAGGGTTAGGGTTAGTCAACCCACCATTGACTATTGTGTCATCCGAATTGAGCCACTGAATACTATAAATATAAACAGTGAATGTGCCATCCAGATAGAATTGTCAGGAAGTTGGGACCGGCTACACCTCCTGGTTGAGTATACACTCAGTCAGGTTTGCTGCTACTGTTAAAGGTTATACCATGGTTAGCAGAGGTGTGCTCTCCGCCCCAGAATTATCTGATAACTGCGAACATCCACAGTGCATTCAATCTTCCAAAGTGGGGATTGGCCGCTTCTAAACCTATCAAATAATTTTAAAGCAGAGCTCCTAACGTCTCTGAAATTATCCTACCATTTTTTTTGTATGTGGTGTGTTCCAATAAGGAACATGGCCATTTTGTGTGTGTGGTGTGTCTAAATTGGAAACCTCCCAATAAGGAAGATGGGGTGATGGGGTGATAATTGATATTGACATCTGTGGCTAACCAATTAGGAATTGCCACAGCACTGTCCGTGACCATGTTCTGTTCTCCTTCAATTGCAGTGTTCGGGGAGGGAATTTTCTCACAATCCTTGATTCCATGCACTCATTATTGTTCTCAGAGTTGCTGCATTCGTTTCAGTCACACACACAGAGAGAGAGAGAGAGAGAGAGAGAGAGATTCTTTTATCTCTGCACACACAGTGCAAAGTGAGATTTAGAGAAGGAGAGGGAGAGAGAGATCTACGAGATCTCAAGATGACTCTGTTCCTTTGCAGAGAGAGAAGGAGCTCTTTTTGTTTGGCTGTCTTTATATGCTTCATTTGTTTCACCTGTTTTATCCCCAGTGGGTGTGCATGTGCCTGCCTGTTAAAGCTTTTTCCTCCAATATGCCTGCCCGTCCCACCTTGCAGGGCTGGGTTCTGTGATTCTTATTCTTATTTTTTTCTCCTTAATGATTTGACATGCTTTAGCTCTCCTTCCTGAGAGCTGAGCGTTCCCAGCAGCACTTGGCTTCAAAGTTACAAGTGTCTTCTCTTTGTACTTGCAGGTTTGTGTGTTTTAGGGTTGTGCAGTTCACAAAGTGGTACAAGCAATTATTAAAGCATACTTTGATAACAATCCATCATGAGGTGTGGGAAACACTGGCTGCATTCGGACAACACGATAGTCAATGGTGGGGTAATAATCAACTTTACAGTTGTTCATCTAGGGGGTACTCCCCACACAACATGGTAATAAATAATCAACTGTGGTGTGGATTTGGATCAGCGCTGAGTTGACAATAATAATAATAATAATAATAATAATAATAATAATAATAATAATAATTTATTTCTTACCCGCCTCTCCGTCTGGATCGAGGCGGGGCAGCATTCGGACGACATGATAGACAATACAACTGATTATCCCCCCCCCCCCAGTTGCTTATTGCGTCGGCCGAATTCAGCCACTGACTTCTGCTGCTGTTTCTGTCCGTGGAGGGGAGAGGGAGTGCAGGGCTGGTTGGTTGGTTGCACCTTTCTGCTTGGACTCAAAGAAGTCAGCCCCAGTACTGGGCTGGCATTGTGAGTGAGTAAGCTTCTACACCTGAGTAAGACAGGCTGTTTATTTCTCAGTTAAAATATTACTCCTATTCACTGGCTGGGCTTCCAGTGCAGGGGGGTGGTCGTCATCGTCTTCCTCCCGTGTAGCTTCCTACAGGGAAGCTGTTGTTATTGCCTTGACTCGACTTGCTCCTATGTGCCCTACCAACAGTGGGGTAGGGATGTCTCCTCATCCTGCAAGCCTCCTGTTCTCTCTGAGGATGGGAAAGCTGTGTGCTGCTGTTGTGGCATTTATTAATATATATTTACTTCTTTATTATTGTGCTAAGCACTTTTCCCACTGCTTCCTGTCCCTCTCCCTTCACCGTATAGATCAAGGCACGAGAGAGGTGCCTGAGAAGACACTTGAGTTTGGACTTTATAAGTTCCCTATAAATCAATGCATGCAGGGATCTGCTCCAAAAGCCTTCTTTAAAAGCTGTCACGATGCCAGTTTTGATGTGTTTACCTTTAAAACTGAGGGCACTGCGAGCATTTCTGTTAATTCCCATTGACAAGAATGTTGTGGTTACCTGAAAATGGAGCGGGTATTCACAAAACTATCCAGCAGAGCAGAGAGAGGGAGGCGCTCCAGAAATCGGGGCAGCGAATCGCCTCATCGAAGCGCCACCTTGAATTTTGGGGTGGAGAATACCAGCTCTGCATACCCCTAATGGTCAGAGTATATCTGAAAGACCTACTTTATCTCCAGTCCAATGCCTCCTCTAGAACTTGCTAGTACTTGCCCACCAAGGCACCACCCATACCACATCTAAGAAGCAGCACCTATATCTTGGAGTTTAATCTATCATGTTTTGGAAAATATGAGCACTCTAGGTGAGTTGCTCTCGAGGCAACTTATCAACAAGGCCTACAAGTGTATTAAAACTCGTTACCACTAGCAACAGGTTTTGATTCCTTTGAGACAACAACCAAAGGATTCCAAGTTATCTGGTAGTAAAGCAATTAAGTTTGGAATTGATTGCAAGTTTCAGAGCATGCATAGTCTGCATCTTCACAATATTCCTTCTGTACCTGAACTGAGTTGGTTGCTTTAACCCCTGAATGATCAAGTTTGTCCCCCACTGCTTATCTCATTTTTCACCACCGCAGCTCTGACTCTGTGAGAAGGAGGAGGAGGAGTCTGCAGGCCCTTCTTCTTTTCTCTTCCATATACCAGCAGTTGACAAGTAAATATCACATCATGCTAGCAGGCCACATGAAAACAACCAATCAGGAAGGGGAGACTTGGTGTCATACTGCACTACCAAAATTTAGCTCCCAAGAAGCAGCTTGATATTGCACATGTGCAAAAACTCCTATACACAAAATGAGATAATGGCTGAATTCGGACAACACATTAAGCAACTGAGGGTGGGGGAAACAATCGTCAGTTGTGTTGCTTATTGTGTTGTGTGGAGGGGAACACGCCGCTCACAAACTACTGACAGTATGCTATTCCGCCCAAATAAGCAACTGAGAGAAACAACTGGCTTGCAAGTTGTTTAGCTCGAAGCCAGTTGTTTAAAGTGTTGTGTGGAGGGTGAGTGTGTTAATGGTGTGTGATGAGTGGGTTAAAACTTAAGCCCAAGCTACAAGAGTGACCAAAGCGGCGGCTGCCACTCTGCTACAAGTGGTGCAACTAGCAGAGGCTGCTGGGATAGAACTGGTAGGACCAAGGGAGGAGGGAGGGTGGGAGGAGGGGCAGGGGCTGTGTCAGTCAAATGCTGGGTTGACTGTTAGTCCATTCAACGCCAGCTCCAACCACCCACAGTTGTGTAGGAATATGTTGCATGGGGAGTACCCACAAAATAACCAACTGTGAGTTGGCTACTAAACCCACCATTGACTAATGTGTTGTCCAAATGCAGCCATTGTATTAAAGCAGTCTTCTCATCCAAGCTTTCATGAACAACGTCATTACTTTCCAAGGAAATAATGAATTCACTTGGGGTGCATTTGCCTATCACTAGCTAAGACACAGGGTTTTATTCAGTGGATGGGACTTTATGTAGGCTGTGATGGATATTATATTTTCATTTGTCAACAATTTGCAGTGTTTCAAAAGTTAGTCTGGCTTTCTTAACACATATTGAACCTCTGACTGTCAATATGATCAGTTTGTGATAAGATGTCAAATCCTGGGTACTGTTGTATTGTGGAGGAAAAATCAATGAATTGGGAAGCACCAAAGGAGAGGTTTAGACTACTTTCAGAGGAGGATCCTATAAACACTGCTAGGGTAACCTTATGTAGGGTGACCAGATAAAATCCAGGTCAGGGCTCATGTAACTTTAACAGTTGTAGAGAAAAGGGAATTTCAGCTAGTGTCATTTGTATGCAATTAGTTCCTGGTGAAATTCCCTCTTCCTCACAACAGTTAAAGCTTCAGGAGCCCTACCCTCTTTTGTATCTGGCCACTCTAGTATAGTTTGTATAGTATAGTATAGCTTTAACTGTTGTGATGAAGAGCAAATTTCCCCTGGTGTTGCATGCATACAAATGACACCTCCTGAAATTCCCTTTTCTACACAACCTTTAAAGATACAGGAGCCCTGCCCTCCATTCCATATGGTCACCCTAATTGAAGCCCAGTTGGGATAGGGTGACCAGATAAAATCCAGGTCATATGAATCCAGGACAGGGCTCATATAACTTTAACAGTGGTAGAGAAAAGGGAATTTCAGCCAGTGTCATTTGTATGCAATTAGTTCCTGGTGAAATTCCCTCTTCATCACAACAGTTAAAGTTGCAGGGGCCCTGCCTTCTTTTGTATCTGGTCACTCTAGTATAGTGCCTGCACCTTTAACTGTTGTGATGAAGAAGGAATTTCACCAGGAACTAATTGCATACAAACGACACAGGCTGAAATTCCCTTTTCTCTACAACTGTTAAAGTTACATGAGCCCTGACCTGGATTTTATCTGGTCACCCTAAGCTGGGAGAAAAGTGAAATCTATGTCAAAGTAATTAGAGAGCTGTTCCTAAAACAGGGGTGGAGAACCTCTTCCAGCCTTGGGGCTGAATTTGATTTTGGAGAAGTTCCTGTGGCTGCATTCCAGTTATGCATGGGGCTGAAGGCAAAAGATGTCAATTAAAAACAAATCCTGCATATTTTTATCTTAAAGGTCTTCTTACTAGTAATTAAGACTTAGGAAAAGCATTTCAACAATTTGAAATGGGGAAAAACTGCAAAAAAGCCATAAAACTACCAAATGATCAGTGGCTGGGGGGAACAGGCACTGGGACCAGGGGAAGGGAGCATGGCCATTTGAGGAACCTCAAAGGGCCAGATTGGGACCCCAGGCCTATGGTGTGATATAGATAGATGTCAGATGCATTAGTTGAATATCCATTAAACTAATTCCATGTTGAGTTTTCAAGGACCATCTAAAAGGGGAAAAGAGAGGACACCTGTAAGACCTTTCCTGTGTTGGAGTTCCATAGCTGTGGCACCATCATTGGGAAGGCACTGGCCTAGTATCCACCGACCATATTTCTGGTGGAGAGGCTCATCCATGATGTATTTTTTGTGTTATTTTTGCAGGTCTCACCCTAGCACCTTGCCTAATATATCATTCTGGAAGGCTGCACAGGGCAGCTAGGAGCAGAGACATCCTGATTGTAATGTGTGAGCTACTAGCAACTGTTGTACTTAAGAGCTATGATGTGTGTCCTCTACACTAAATGTATTAATAGGAGTTCCCAGCTGTGAGTTATGCATGTAAGAGAATTCCGGATATACGCAGATGTCTTCTCAATAGTCAAATTGCCACCATTGTCAGGCAACTCATAAGGTAACGTAAACTTGGGAAGTCTAAAGCCCTGGGAGGAAATGTCCACCAATTTAGAATCATCCTCAACTCCAGATAGACTCTTAGATTCAAGCACCATCTAGTTATCCCACAAGGTCCCTTTTGTTCTAGGATAGGGTGTCCAGATGGCCCGGGGTTTCCCGGTCCTAACCTGGAAACCTAGGCCAAACCGGGGCAACCGGGGGGCAGCGGGGGAAAACCGGGGTGGCGAGGGGTCATGCGGCGGTGGCGGGAGGCGGGCAGCGCAAGGCACTTATTTGCTTGAGCGTCTGCTTCCCTCCGGTGCTCGGAATCTACTGAGAAACAGGCTTCGCGGCCTGTCCCTCAGTAGCGCGCCGGGTGATGACGTCATCTCTCGGCGCGTACTGAGAGACAGGCCAGGAAGCCTGTTTCTCAGTAGATTCTGAGCACCGGAGGAAAGCGGATGCCCAGGTAAGGAGCGCGGGGCAGCGCGGCGCGGCGTGGGGGGGCCGCACGGGGGGGTGGCGCGGGCGCGCGGTGGGGGGGTTGTTTTGGGTGGGGGGGTGGCAGGGGGTGGTGGGGGGTGTCCGGGATTTTGATTGTCATAATCTGGTCACCCTATTCTAGGAAGCACAGTAGGGAAGTCTGAGAAATTTGGTTCAGTTTGTTTTTGTTCACGAGCTTTGAGATGGAATGACAGAACTTCAGTGAGCTCAAGGTTTGCTGATCACTAGGCTGACCATATGAAAAGGAGGACAGGGCTCATGTAACTTTAACAGTTGTATAGAAAAGGGAATTTCAGCCAGTGTCATTTGTATGCAATTAATTCCTGGTGAAATTCCCTCTTCATCACAACAGTTAAAGTTGCAGGCACTATACTAGAGTGACCATATACAAAAGAAGGCAGGGCCCCTGTAACTTTAACAGTTGTGATGAAGAGGGAATTTCACCAGGGACTAATTGCATACAAATGACAACAGCTGAAATTCCCTTTTCTCTACAATTGTTAAAGGTACATTAGCTCTGTCCTCCTTTTCAGATGGTCAGCCTATGATTCACAAGTCCCTAAAACATGGCTTTGTGATGCTTAATCAGCTTGTCCAAATTCAGTCAATGAACTAGAACTTGACAGAAGGTTTCAATTTACTCCAGGAGCCAAACTACCAAATCTTTTGTTTAACCCCATCATGAGCACACCCAGATTCATTGCCTTCGTGGTATTCTTTGCTGACCTCTATAACTATTCTTCAGTTCCAACTATCAGTTAATGCAGACAGACTTTCTGTTGCATGAAGATGTGAGTCTCTTGGGGTTTGGCTGGCACACTGCCCATTCAGTGTGATTTGCTCTTAGCACTGTCCCTCCTTCTGGAGCTGAATCCACAGTACTAGGCCCAGAGCTTTCCTCTATGCTTGTAGTGCTTTGCTGCCTTTTTGTTCCAGACAGAGCTTCACCCTTAGTGAAGCACCCAATGCTGACTATTTTCCATGCTCATTTCAGTGGTTCTGTCCAACCACAGTTGGAACTCAGTCAATTGCCTTAGATACTCAAGGGACCTCTACAATGTACGAGTAGCTGCAATATGGGGCCACTTGGAGATCCAGGGAGGCCTGTGCATTTGGATTAAGTTAGGCTGACCATATGTAAAGGAGGACAGGGCTCATGTACCTTTAACAGTTGTAGAGAAAAGGGAATTTCAGCCAGTGTCATTTGTATGCAATTAGTTCCTGGTGAAATTCCCTCTTCATCACAACTGTTAAAGTTACAGGGGCCTTGCCTTCTTTTGTATTTGGTCACTCTAGTATAGTGCCTGCACCTTTAACTGTTGTGATGAAGAGGGACTATCACCAGGAACTAATTGCATACAAATGACACTGGCTGAAATTCCCTTTTCTCTACAATTGTTAAAGTTACATGAGCCCTGTCCTCTTTTTCATATGGTCAGCCTAATTAAGTAGAAGGACTATTCAGGGTTGCTGGCTTTAAGATTAGTGGTTTACCCTTCCCTTGACAAAGCAAAGTGCCAAGGTTGTTTTAATGTGAACCGCCCAGAGAGCTTCGGCTATAGGGCAGTATAAAAATGCAATAAATAAATAAATAAATAATGAGGTTTTTCAGGGCCTGAAGGAACAGAATGGCCTAATTTTGCATATAGTTTGATTTGGGAAATATGGGGTTAATGTTTTCTCTGTGTGTTGGTCAGTGTAAAAACTGAAAGGCTAAAAGTTCACTTAATGTTTCACTAAGTCTTGGTGCTGATGAAAAACATGTGAGAAAGCGGAAGGTTGAACAGATGGTTAGTAAGATAAGGAGACTGAAATAGTGTTTTCTTTAATATTGTGGCTCCAATGTGTCTTATCGTTTGAAAGAAGTTTCATTTCTTTTTTTAAAAAAAGGTGCAATGAACTCAGCAGAAGAAATATAGGGCAAAGATGTGTCTACCTGGTTGATTAGAATTACAAGGGCTCTTATTCTAGTTAAACACATCAAAACTGGAGGCAAAAAGGCAGCTTTTAGCCAAAGAAAGGCTGAAAGACAGAGGAAGTTTAGAAGAATCGGAAAGAAAAAACTAAAATTAAAGAGCTGCTTGTGAGAAGCCGAATCCTCAGAAAAGCAGAGAACTCTGACAGTAAGATATTGATGTGAAGAACAAGGAAAATTAGCTGGATGAGTTTGCCCTCATTGTTTTACCCCGTTGCTCTTATGGTGTGTGTGTGTGCATGTAAGCCTTTTTCCTAATAATAATACTTTTCCAGTGAATGGTTAAGATTTTGCTGCTTAAGCTCTGTAGCCTCATTTCTTATTGGATTACCTACCACACACCTAAAAGCCAAGCCTAGGCTGACCATCTGAAAAGGAGGACAGGGCTCATGTAACTAACAGTTGTAGAGAAAAGGGAATTTCAGCCAGTGTCATTTGGATGCAGTTAGTTCCTGGTGAAATTCCCTCTTCATCACACCAGTTAAAGTTGCAGGGGCCCTGCCTTCTTTTGTATATGGTCATTCTAGTATAGTGCCTGCAACTTGATGAAGAGGGAATTTCACCTGGAACTAATTGCATCCAAATAACACTGGCTGAAATCCCCTTTTCTCTACAACTGTTAAAGTTACATGAGCCCTGTCCTCCTTTTCAGATGGTCAGCCTAGCCAAACCTCACATTAGCTGGTGGTATTTACAAGAGACCCAGAGGGTTGTTTGGTGGCAGCAGAACAGTTCCAGGGAAGGGAAGGGAAAACAGGAGTGGGACACTCTGTTTGGCCTGGGCCAGATCTACACCAAGCAGGATATGACACTTTGAAAATGGTTTGAAAAGTGTATATGTAGTGTGTCCTGGGTCCCAACAGTTGTCACTACTATTACAAACCATTTTAAAGCAGTAGTGTAGATCCTGGCCTGGTCTCCTTTACACTCATGGGCAAGGGTGTAGCTTGAACCAGATGTATCCAACATCTAGCTAGTTATCTTCCCTTGCTTTCTTTCCCCCACTGCCCTCCATTTCAAGTTATATTTTTGCAACCACAAACTGTGCTGTGTCAGGGATTCCTAAAAATGTCTTGGCCTATCTTTTGTCGCCCTCCATTGTTTTTGAAGACTTTGTTCATTGGCATTCTGTGGCCTTAGTTACCATACAGAGGTGATTACCCCATTTTGAATAAGAAGCCTGTATAACTTGGGATAGCCACGACCCTTTTTAAATTTCCAAGTGAAAGAAACAAATATACCCGTTCTGACTTTCTCTCTTTCTCCTGGTATTGCTCTACACCTACCTTTTGCATGGACAACCCTGAAACTTTAACCTCCCCTGCTGTGCCTAGATTTACAAAGACACCCACCATTACCTTAAGTAATGAGGCCCTAGGAGAGGCATTCCAGCCTTTTAGACGGCGGTGGGGGGCGGCGGGGGAATGTGCATAAAAGTCATGAAGCCACAAATAACAGTCATTGTGGGTAAGTGGTGTAACTTTCTGGGGACCTCTGGATGGCCAGATTGGTACCTTGGACTTAAGGTTTAAGCCTTTCTGCTTTCTGCTTTGGTTTCTGCTGTTCTCCATAATTTAGGAAAATTGTGAATCCTGAAAAAAAAAAAACCTCCTATTTGGTTTCCTATGGAAGCATTAGTTTCCAACTGAAGACCAGCTCAATAATAATAATAATAATAATAATAATAATAATATTAACAATTTTTTGACCTAGCCAAATAATGCAAACAAACAGCCCTCCTAATGTATTTATTTATTTATTTATTACATTTGTATACCGCCCCATAGCCGAAGCTCTCTGGGCGGTTTACATAGGATTAAAAACAATTAAAAACAATATACAAAAATTAAAACAGCAAAAACATACAACATACACACAATCTGTACATTTAAAAACCACTTCAACACTTCAAAAAAACTACAAAAACAAAACAAAACAAACCCAGGCTCCTCAGATATTGCCAAATGCCTGAGAGAAGAGGAAAGTCTTGACCTGGCGCCGAAAAGATAACAATGTTGGCGCCAGGCGGGCCTCGTCGGGGAGATCGTTCCACAATTGGGGAGCCACCACAGAGAAGGCCCTCTCTCTTGTTGCCGACCTCCGAGCTTCCCTCGGAGGAGGCACTCGGAGGAGGGCCTTAGATGTTGAACGTAGTGTTCGGGTAGGTTCATGTCGGGAAAGGCGTTCCATCAGGTATTGTGGTCCCAAGCCGTGTAAGGCTTTATAGGTTAAAACCAGCACCTTGAACCGGGCTCGGAAACATACAGGCAGCCAATGCAAGCGGGCCAGAGTAGGTCTTATATGTTCGAACCTACTGGTTCCAGTTATCAATCTGGCCGCTGCATTTTGCACAAGCTGCAGCTTCCGGACCACCTTCAAAGGCAGCCCCACATAGAGTGCATTGCAGTAATCTAACTTGGAGGTTACCAGAGCATGGACAACTGAAGCCAGGTTATCCCTGTCCAGATAGGGACGTAGCTGGGCCACCAACCGAAGTTGGTAGAAGGCACTCCGTGCCACTGAGGCCACCTGCGCCTCAAGTGACAGAGATGGTTCTAGGAGAACCCCCAAGCTACGAACCCGCTCCTTCAAGGGGAGTGCAACCCCATCCAGAACAGGTTGAACACCCTCCATCCGGTCAGCGGAACCACCCACCAACAGCGTCTCAGTCTTGTCTGGATTGAGTTTCAGTTTATTAGCCCTCATCCAGTCCATTGTCGCAGCCAGGCACTGGTTCAGCACATCCACAGCCTCACCTGATGAAGATGAAAAGGAGAAATAGAGCTGCGTGTCATCAGCGTACTGATGACAACGCACTCCAAAACTCCGGATGACTGCACTCAACGGTTTCATGTAGATATTGAACAGCATGGGGGACAAAACTGACCCCTGCGGAACCCCATACTGGAGAATCCACGGGGCCGAGCAATGTTCCCCAAGCACCACCTTCTGGAGCCGACCCACCAAGTAGGAGCGGAACCACTGCAATGCAGTGCCTCCCACTCCCAACTCAGCCAGTCGTCCCAGAAGGATACCATGGTCGATGGTATCGAAAGCCGCTGAGAGATCAAGGAGAATCAACAGAGTCACACTCCCCCTGTCTTTCTCCCGACATAGGTCATCATATAGGGCGACCAAGGCTGTTTCCGTACCAAAACCAGGCCTGAAACCCGACTGAAATGGATCCAGATAATCAGTCTCATCCAAGAGTGCCTGGAGCTGGCTCGCAACCACCCGCTCCAGGACCTTGCCCAGGAATGGAACATTTGCTACTGGCCTGTAGTTATTAAGATTTTCAGGGTCCAGGGAAGATTTCTTTAGGAGTGGTCTCACTGCCGCCTCTTTCAGGAGGCCTGGGACCACTCCCTCTTGCAAAGAGGCATTAATCACTTCCCTGGCCCAGCCAGTTGTTCCATCCCTGCTAGCTTTTATTAGCCAAGAGGGGCAAGGATCCAATATGGAAGTGGTTGCACGAACCTGTCCAAGCACCTTGTCAACATCCTCGAGCTGCACCAACTGAAACTCATCCAAGAAAACAGGACAAGCCTGTGCTCTGGATACCTCACTAGATTCATCTGCTATAACACTGGAGTTTAAGTCCTGACGGATGCCAGAGATTTTATTCTGGAAGTGCCCAGCAAATGTATTACAGCGGGCCTTAGATGGTTCTACCATGTCCTTGGGGCCAGCATGTAAAAGCCCCTGGACAACTCTGAAAAGCTCCGCTGGGCGGCAGGTTGATGATTGAATAGTGGCAGCAAAGTATTGTTTTTTTGCTGCCCTCACTGCCCCTGAATACAGCTTACCATAAGCACTTACCAGTGTTTGATTGCATCCATCAGGAGTTCGTCTCCATCTGCCCTCAAGCCGTCTCCTGTTTTGTTTCATCACTCTCAGCTCTGGGGTATACCATGGAGCCATTCGAGCTCTACACAGGAGAGGGCGCTCAGGAGCAATCGTGTCAACTGCCCGGGTCATTTCTGCATTCCACAGATCGACCAGGGTTTCGACAGGAGAGCCAGCCCTATCAGCCGGAAAACTCCCCAGAGCCCTCTGGAAACCATCTGGATCCATTAGCCTCCGGGGGCGGACCATCTTAATGGGTCCCCCACCCTTGCAGAGGGGAGAAGCCACTGTAAGTCTAAACCTCAGCAGGTGGTGATCTGACCATGACAGAGGGGTTGATGTAAAGTTCCCCACTTTCAGATCCCCATCTCCATGTCCAGTTGAAAAAACCAGGTCTAGAGTATGCCCTGCTACATGCGTTGGGCCGATGGTATGTTGGGACAGTCCCATGGTTGTCATGGAAACCATGAAATCCTGAGCTGCCCCAGATAAAGTGCCCTCGGCATGAATGTTGACATCCCCCAGAACCAAGAGTCTGGGGGACCTCAACAGTACACCAGAGACCACCTCTGTCAGCTCAGCTAGGGAGTCTGTTGAGCAGCGGGGTGGGCGGTACACCAACAGAATCCCTAATCTGTCCCGTTGGCCCAACACAAGGTGCAAACACTCCAGACCAGTAGTCGCATGGACAGGGAGCCCACAGAGGGGGATGGAATTCCTATAGACCACAGCAACCCCCCCTCCCCGGCCCTCAAGTCTACCCTGATGCTGAACCAAGTACCCCGGTGGGCATAACTGGGAGAGACTAACTCCTCCCTGCTCTCCCACCCAGGTCTCGGTTATACATGCCAGATTGGCTGCCTCATCCACAATTAAATCGTGGATGAGGGAGATCTTATTATGCACTGATCTGGCATTTAAAAGCAGCACCCGGAGGCCTGAGGGCTGGCTGATAAGGCAACCAACAAGCCTGTGGGTGTGAGGGGGACTGGAACAAGGCACAGCCATTAACTGTCTGGGCCTTGTTTCCCTAACCTGGCAAGTCCTCCTCACAACGCCATATCTCCCTCTACCCGTCACTACCCTGATTGTGCTCCCCTCAGATCCCCTCACCTGGCCCTGTATCCTCCCTCCCAGGCACATAGCTCAAGCCTGGGGAAAGGGTAAAAAAAAAAAAAAAAAACAACGAAGACAAAACAGAAAGCCGGCAGGCAGGCACACTCCTCTCCTCCTCGTCTGGCAGCAGCCCTCCCTCTCCTGCAGGTTGATGGCTTTCCCAGGCCCCCTCAGCCAGCAGCTTAAATATCCCTCCCAGGAAGGGAGGGGGACTGATGTAATTGTCCACAGCAGCTGGCTCAGTACCTGGGAGCCTGGTCCTGCAAAGAGTGGCAGTCTGCCAGGCTGAAATCCTCTAGAGGCTGGTGGTGGTGGTGGTGGTAGCAGCGAGGCCAGGAGGCAGGCAGGCAGGCAGGCAGGCAGGCACACTCCTCTCCTCCTCCTCCTCCTCTGGCAGCAGGCCTCCCTCTCCTGCAGGTTGATGGCTTTCCCAGGCCCCCTCAGCCAGCAGCTTAAATATCCCTCCCAGGAAGGGAGGGGGACTGATGTAATTGTCCACAGCAGCTGGCTCAGTACCTGGGAGCCTGGTCCTGCAAGGAGTGGCAGTCTGCCAGGCTGAAATCCTCTAGAGGCTGGTGGTGGTGGTGGTAGCAGCGAGGCCAGGAGGCAGGCAGACAGGCAGACAGGCAGACAGGCAGGCAGGCAGGCAGGCAGGCAGGCAGGCAGGCAGGCAGGCAGACTCCTCTTCTTCTCCTTCTCCTCCTCCTCCTCCTCCTCCTCCTCTGGCAGCAGGCCTCCCTCTCCTGCAGGTTGATGGCTTTCCCAGGCCCCCTCAGCCAGCAGCTTAAATATCCCTCCCAGGAAGGGAGGGGGACTGATGTAATTGTCCACAGCAGCTGGCTCAGTACCTGGGAGCCTGGTCCTGCAAAGAGTGGCAGTCTGCCAGGCTGAAATCCTCTAGAGGCTGGTGGTGGTGGTGGTAGCAGCGAGGCCAGGAAGCAGGCAGGCAGGCAGGCAGGCACACTCCTCTCCTCCTCCTCTGGCAGCAGGCCTCCCTCTCCTGCAGGTTGATGGCTGTAATCTGCATAATGCACAGATGGTAGACCATACACTGTACCTGATACAGCATGGAAATTCCCTTAGGAACAACTTACTTAGGAGTAAGCCACATTGAACTCTGTGGCACTTGTTTCTGAGTAGACATGCATTGGATTGCAGTGTTCTGGTTTTTAAAATGCAGGTGACGATTGACACATTTACTGCCACTTTCCATTTGCTCATTACAGTTTCTTCCTTTCACTCCACAGTACACCTGATTTAAAAGATCACAGCTTTCCTTTGTCACGTTCTGTGTAGTTAAGGGCCCCACATCAACAGCTTTTGAATGTGTTGTAATAACCGAACCATTAAAATTCAGTTTCTGTTAATGCTTCTCAAATGATTTCCCAGGAGAAAATGTTGTTATATATATATTTTTTAAAAAAATCTTATTAATATTTTATTGACATTTAATTTTAACAAAACACGAGGGGGAAAACATGCCTGGCAAACTTCAGTATTGTGGGATGTCATGAGAAGAAGAAAATGGGAGGGGACCTTGGTTTTTGTAAAAGTAAAATGACATAAATGCATCCGTGTGTAGAGAAATCTGATCAGGAATCTGTCCTGTATGATTTTAATTAATCTAAGTCTTTCTGAAGATGTAGGACGTAATTCCTAAATGGCATGTAACCCATCTGTTCTTGGGAAAATGGGTTAAGGACAATCTGGTTATCACCTCCTAAATCACTGATGCCAGCGCATATCTCCGTCATGTTGAATGGCTTTGAGCTACACAGTGCCGGCTTCTGGCTTTGGAGGGCAAGACACCCTTGGGCAAAACACCCTCAGTGAGTCTACCTTCTCAGAACCATTGTCACTAGCTGTGATCGCTCCTTATTCTCCTTCCTCATCATGGTTACCACTTGCATGCTTCACAGGCAGAAAGCCGGTGTGCAAGTAGGCTGTGCTGTTTGCGGAGCGAAGGACGAGAAATAATGAGGCGACACAAGAATTGGGATATAAACAAGGGCCACTTTATTTTTACAAATAACAAAGGGGGGAGGTAATCCTAAGCGGGCATTTTAGAATGGCCGGCCAGGCCATTGAAGGGGTTGGGCAAGACATTCACAGCCCGGGAAGTGGCGCCTGCGCTCTCGCCACCCCCCGAGCTTCCCCAATCTGAGGTGGGGGGCCTTCCGGTGTCGTCTCCCCTCGCGCCGCAGGGCTCCGAGTAGACGAGAAGGGTTGGCCCCAAAGGTAAGCCTTATCCCCCCAACTGATGCCGCAGGGCTCTCAGTGGTTGGCCCTCAGGCGTTATCCATCACCTAACAGTGCCTGTGAATGCTCACCATTAAAAAACATAAAAATGCCCGCTCCTACCGCCACAGGAAAAGTCAAGCCTCGGCTTGAACTTCTCCCCCCCTCCCCCCTCCGAGCACCTTAAGAAGACCCTCTTGTAAATTAGATAAGAATAGGTCATTGCCTGACTGGGACAAGTGCACCCCATCATGACGATACAGCTCCCTCCGGGAAGGGCCAATATTACGATGTTGAATGCTAACATCCCCATGCGTAGCCAAGGCTTTAAAGATTGCAGAATTAACCCGTTTTCGGGTAAGCTCAATAGCGCGGGGGTCGTGTGCCACCCTCCAATGTAGCCGGGGCAAGATGCAGGACCAAACGACCCGTATGTGAGGCCAGCGCTGGCGGAGCTGCTGAAAATCAGCCAAAACTTGCAAGATAAGGGCCTTGCCTTTTATTAGGCCCAGGTCGTTTCCCCCTAAATGAATGAGCAAAATCTGCGGGGGGAGCCAAGCAGGATGTCGCTGCAGCAAGGTGGGGATGAGCTCGTCCCACCGCATACCACGTTTCCCGAGCCAACGGATAGATGCGTGCTGACTTAAGCCGAGCTGAGATCCCCAGCTGGAACTAGCTGCGTGCTTGCTGGCCCAGAACACCATGCTGTGGCCGCATATAGAAACCCGCACAGGTGCCATAGCCACTGGTGGATCTAAAACAAACATAAGGATGTTAGCACCCACCACGTTGGGTTATTTAGCAAAATGCCTCACATACGATTTAAATGCAGCAGAACGCCATCGTCCCAGCGATTTTATCTGCGAATGGGAAAAACCTAAAGTTGCAGCTGTTGAAGCAGCCCCAATGTGAAATGAATGCGTGCCGAACCTAGCACCGCATAAACCTAAGTCATCAAGCGCTTTTCTTGCCACTGCCCAAAATTGATATTTGGTAAGGGGAGAGAGGTCCTGGTGATGAAACAGGAAACCTGGAGAAACCCCCCGCATAGCCATAAATGCAGCCAAAGCTCTCACAGGGCATAATTCCTCGCTAGTTGACGGAAATAAGGAAATCCAATGCCCCCGACCCTTCTGGTCTGTTTTGGAATGGCGTAAACATAATCGGGCCTCTCTTGGCCCTAGCCGCAAATTGGAGAATTGAAATGCCCTAGAGGAATCATCATTTTTGGATGACGCCAAAACCTCAGATATACGAAAAGCCCCGAAAAAGGTTGTCAGTGCCACAGCGTGAAACAAGCTTGACTTGTATGGCGAGTGGCAAAGAAGCGGCCAGCGAGCTTGTAACCCGAGAAGAATGTCAGGTGACAATGGTAGTCTTTGGTCAGGCCCCCGGGGGGATGCCCTCGCCCAACCGTTAAGTGCCCTCCGTACTCGGAAATCCGAAGTACAGTCCGCCACGCCTTGTGCTTTAGCCATAAATGCTAACGCTGCCAGCTTGAGGGAAATAGTGCGCATTGACAGACCCCTATGTTTGGCACATACACAAAACTGCAGCACGTGGTCCACTGGAATGGGCCATAAGAGTTGAAGTTGATTGGCTAAGCGAAAGGCCTGAAATTCCCTACCTGCTGCTTGGTATGCGGCCTTGGTGCTAGGCGCCAAGGACTGCCATATAGCCTGCTCTACCTCCACCTTCCAATCTGCCACAGAGCTGGAGGCATGTTCTCCGGCTGTGGGAGGGCCCAAGGCGCCAGTTCCCGAAATCTTCGTACCTGACGTCGGGACAAAGCATCCGCTATATCATTATTCAAACCCGGTATATGTTTTGCCCGGAAAAGAATATTGAATTTTAAACAATGCAAGGTAAAATTCCTAACCAGGTCCATGACGTGCAGATTACGAGAGGAAAGAGAATTGATGACCTGGACCGTGGCCTGGTTATCACTCCAGAACAAGACTGTGGAGTCAGCAAAATCGCTGGCCCACACGTGTGCCGCCACCACAATTGGGAATAGCTCCAAAAAGGTGAGATCCTTGCAAGTGCCATTTAAAAGCCATTCCTCTAGCCACTGTTCCGCACACCATTTCCTTCCCCAAATAACTCCGAAACCCATGAACCTGAAGCGTCGGAGTGAACCTGAAATTCTGTCTTTAACAATAGCTCCTGCCTCCAGAACGAAACTCCGTTGAAATGTTCCAAAAAGTCCAGCCATACTGAAATATCCTCCCGCATGGATCTAGTGACCCTAGTTCTGTGATGCGGCTTGCGCAATCCAGACATAGCAGAGCACAAGCGCCGCAGAAAAGCACGTCCCGGGGCAATGACCCTACATGCGAAATTCAGGTGCCCCACTATTTCCTGCAATTGTTTTAAAGATACTTTTTTATCGTTTATAATGCGTGCCAATTTGATCCGCAGTGTGGATAGCTTGTCAATGGGCAGCCGGCAGCATTGTAAAGTAGAATCTAATTCTATGCCTAGAAATTTAAGAATGGCTGATGGGCCTTCGGTTTTCTCATGTGCCAATGGCACCCCGAGTTCCTCGCATAATGCTCGAAACTCACCCATCAGGCACCCGCAATGTGGGCTGCTGGCAGGCCCCGAGAACAGGAAGTCAACAAGATAGTGAATGACATCCCGCGCTCCTGCCCTAAAAACAAGGGCCCATTCCAAAAATGTGCTGAACTTTTCGAACATTGCGCAAGAGATGGAACATCCCATTGGCAAGGCACGATCTATATAGAATTTCTCTTGGAAACAAAAACCTAATAAATTGAAATCCTTAGGGTGAATAGGCAAAATGCGAAAGGCTGCTTTTATATCGCATTTGCCCATTAAGGCCCCAGGACCATTATTCCTTACCATACGTACAGCGGAATCAAATGATGCATACCTGACAGAACTCAATTGTTCCGGGATAGCATCATTTACGGAAGCCCCTTTTGGGAAAGACAGGTTGTGAATCAACCTGTATTCCCCAGGCGCTTTCTTTGGCACTATTCCTAGAGGCGATACCCGCAAATGATGGATCGGGGGGGCCTCGAAAGGCCCCAGCAAATTTCCTGCCATGACTTCTTTGGTAATTTTTTCCCTTGCAATGTCCTCAAACTGATTGATGGATTTCTGATTTTTGGCCAGTGAACCGCACCTAACGCCCTGAAAAGGGATGCAGAATCCCTCCTTAAAACCAGTACTAAGGTATGAAGCTTCACGCCGTTTGGGGTAAAGCGCCAACAACTTGTTAAGGGGCTCAAGGTGGACCGGACTGGGCCCCTTTGGCAGGAGCTTGCTGTCCCCCAGTACGCCTGGCGCCCTGTCCGTCCCTAACGGGCAACTTTCCAGTCTTATTCTTGAAGCAATTGGTTGCGGCATGATGACCTGCACAAGTTTGGCAGTCGTGTCTGTATTTGCACGGGTTGCGTGAGCAAAACCCTTTGTTAAAATCCCAGCAGAGCGGGCGGTGTTGAACCGCCTGGCCTGCGTTCCCTCGGGAGGTGGACGCAGGCTGTTGTTTTGCCAAAATGTGGCCACTGTCCGCCCTGTCGCCGAATCCCGGTCGGGCTGGTGTCATGAACTGTAGCCACAGGTCATTATCCTTCAAATCCCAGCGAAGGGCGTGATCAAAGGCCGCTCTACGGTGAAATGATTTGTCGTAAGCCAACCAGGCTCCGCCTTCATATTCAGAATAAGCTCGATAAATCATATTGAGGTACTTAGCCAGAATAACCCCCTTTCCTGGGAAACGCTGGAGCATGACCCCCATATATATAAGAAATCCAGGAAGCCAATTGGCCCATGTACGGGCCACTTTCTTCCTTTTGATCCTTTCCACTTCTTTTTCCATCCCCTTTTCTTTTTCAGTGCTCTCCTGTTCCCAAAAAAGCAATGAGAATATGTCCACATATTCTCCCTTGCAGATCTTTTCTCTAGTTGCGGGTAACAAATGATATCCCAATGGAGCAGATGTGCTTCCAGTTGGGATAGAATCATATGTAGCACCAGCATAAGGATCCCTATTCCCCAGGGTGGGCCCTACCCCGGCTGCACCCGCAGGTCCTAGCCAGACATTGGCGCAAGCACCCATAGCCTCAGTAACCGGGGATGATTGCGGCTGGCCTTCCGGGGGAACGTTCCCTAAAGCGTTTGGTTGTTGATACGCCACAGTCCCAGCAGCCACGGTGCTGGCTTGCTGTGCATTAACAACTGTGGCCGGAGCAATTAACGGATGAGGTGGAACAATTGATTGTGCCATGTTTCCCGTTTGTGATCCCACACCAGAAAACCACGGCATGAAACCCCAATGTGCTGCAAAAGCCCCAGGTGCTTGAGGCAATGGCGAAGTGTAGTGTGTCTGCTGCTCACCTTGTAACATGGGGCTGATTCCCTGTGCCGGGGTGAGATGTTGAAGGGGAGGCACGGAAGAGGGATTCGCGTGTAATTCTACGACAGACGGGGTGGATGATCTGATGATGCTTGCTTCTGTCCCCAGCGCCTCCCTGGTCGCTCCGCTCGAGGAGTCTTCCACCACCTTCAATCAAGCTGAAAGAGCATCCCATAAATCATCCTGCCTCTTTTTACGAGTCTGCCTACGCCCTGCCACGGTGTGCGGAGGAACCGTTAATGGAGGGGAAACGATGCCCTTTTCTTTTTCTAATGTCTGCAATCTGTCGATAATACCAGATACATGAGGATCTAATTCATCCTCTGAGGAAGAATTGTCAATGGGCCTGCTCCATTTTGCAGGTTGTGCAGGAGCCTTTCCTTTGCCTTTCCGACCCCCCACACCTTTTTTTGGAGGCATACTGAGATGGAGGATGAAGCTAAAATCACCCCGTTACAACATTAGGAATAAAATTGGGCTAGGATTTCCAAAAATTGCAAAAAATTGAATATTTGCTAGTAAAACTTGTAAAATATTGCTGCACTATGACAGGTATGAGGGAGCTAAAGATGTCACGTGCCCAGCAAGAATCTTTCAAACCCTACCTACCAGAATGGGAAGAATTGAACCCGTGAAAATACAAACACATGAACCACAAACACTTCAAATAAAGGAGTAACAATAGGCAGAAGAATTAAAGCCAGCCAACCAGATTGAAAGAGCGAAAAAGCGGCTATTAAAGCCAGCTAACAACAAACAGGGTAGGGAGGGGGGGTTGTCACCCAACACCGGGGGGGAAGGGAGGCAAAGCCACCAACCGGAACCTACACCCCTCCTAGTAAACCCCAAAATTAACTATTGTGGCTCCAGGCAAACCTGCCCTGTATGCCCACTTAAATTCCCCCCCGAACACCCGTAACCTGTATGGCCTGAGAGGCCTTGAAGAAGATTCCTGTCCTCCCCGCTGCTTGGCACGACTCCCCCATTGCCAGGCACTTGCAGCCTGGATGTCCCTGCAGCTCTTCGTGGGGGGTGCAGATGGCCTAATTAGGCTGAGCAGCTCTGCCGCAACCGAGGCCCCGCCCCCACAGCCTTCGCTTGCCCTTCGGCCGCAGCCGCGGCCCTTCCTGGATGTCCCTCGTCTCCCCGCGCTGCAAGCGCACCTCCTGGGGACAGCGAGGGCCGAACCCAGCCGCTTGCCGGATGCCTATCGTGGGGGCGGCCCCCTCCGACGACTCTTCAGCCTGTGCTGCGGCTCCCGCCGCCGGCTACAGCCGAGCCCTGCACGCCCCGCCTCCGGATCTTCAGCCGCGGGGCGGCTTCCTCCTGCCGGCTCTTCTGCTCCCCGCCGCGACTGATGCCGCCGGCCACGGCCGGAGCCGAACCTTGGCGCTCGCTCTGCCGCTGGAGCCTCCGCCGCAGTCCCTCGCCGGTCCGCCAAGCCGCTTTTCCTCCTCTTCCGCCCGAAGAGAGGACTCCTCCAGACGCCGCCTTCCCGCTGCTCCTGCTCCTGCTCCTGCTGCTGCTGCTGCTGCTCCTGCTGCTGCTGCTGCTCTCCTGCTTCATTCCGCAAGCTGCGGAACAAACTGTGGAGGTGAGGAGGGGTCCCTGGACTTAAATAGCTGTAGACCCCTCCCATCTCTGGTGGCACCACCATGGCCCAGCAAATAACGGGCCAAAACGTCACCTCTCCCCATCCTCGCCCGCAACCACCTCTCCCCACCTAGTAAGCCGGGTAAGGAAAGGCCATTGCTGCTGCTCTTTTTTGCACCACTGATGACTGTGCCAGAGCAAGATTCAGGTGAACAAGCAGGCTGCAAGGGTGAAGAGGAGGAGAAACACCAGCGGGCTGTTGTCATTGAGCTTGTGCAGGGGTGTAAGCCCTCCACAGGTTCCCATGTTGTTGTCATGGGTGTCAACCCTGAAACTACTTGTCAGCTAAGTCTGGCTGCTGACATGAGTCTGGCCCCCTGAAGCAACTTCTAAATTGGCCTGGGACCAATACAGTATATATTTGGAGCAGTAAATTGCAATCAACCATCTGGCTGGTGTAGAGTTGAACAGAATTTGAGGACACACAGGTCCCCATCATACGTTATACACATTGAAGGGGGGGTCAGTATGCATAACTATTTCACACTGTTAGTCCAGCCCCTGATGCTGCATGTAGGGATGTCACGAGTGTCCATTTGGGGGCTCAAGCTCAGTGGATTCCCACCAGTCCGGACCCGTGAAGCCAGTTTGCAACCCCCATATTTAGCGTCTGCCAAGTCAGATAAGTACGGTGGTTACAAGAAACTCTGCCTCCTTCTGCTGGCACCCAACGGAGAGAGGTGTGGTTATTTGGCAGCAGTAGTGGCAGCCCCTCATGCTCCTCCAATTCAGGGAGAGCACAAAGGAAGAGGAAGATTTTTTCCCCTGTAAAAGCCAATTTACATAAATCAGCCTTTATGGAAAAGGTCCCCTCTCAGCCATTTTCATTCTCCTTGCAAAGGGGCACAACTCAAGTGGACAGACTTGAACAGACAGGTTGCCGAGCCTTCAAAGGGTTTGTGTGGCCCGGCTCGCACAGGAGGACAGCAGCAGTGGCTTCTTGGACGCCTGCCCAGAATGGACTTGACTGAGTCTGACCATGTCTAGCTGCATGCCCCCCTGCCCCCAAACATCCACATTTGGAACATAGAGCTCTTATATGGAGTCAGATCATTGATTGGCCTAGCTCAGTAATGCCTGCCTGCCTATACAGACTGGCAGATGTTCTCCATGATTTTAAGACAGGAGCCTTTCCCAGACGATGCCAGGGATTGACCCTGGGACTTTTTGCATGGACAGCCTGTGTGACAACCTTTCAAGTATTTGATAGTACTCTTCAAATATTTGAAAGGTTGTCACGCAGAGGAGGGCCAGGATCTCTTCTTGATCACCCCAGAGTGTAGGATGTGGAATAATGGGATCAAGTTACAGGAAGCCAGATTCTGGCGGGACATCAGGAAAAAAATCCTGACTGTTAGAACAGTACGACAATGGAACCAATTACCTAGGGTGGTGAAGGGCTCTTTCACACTGGAGGTCTTCAAGATGCAGCTGGACAACCATCTGTCAGGTATGCTTTAAGGTGGATTCCTGCATTGAGCCGGGGGTTGGACTCTATGGCCTTATAGGCCCCGTCCAACTCCACTATTCTATGATTCTATGAAAGCACATGCTATACCACTGAGCTATGGCCCTTCCTGGAGCATGGATGTCTGATCAGGGGAAATCTGTGCATGTAGAGGTCTAGTTGATCTGGAACCCTACTGCACAGGGTTCCAGATCACATAAAAGTCTGTGTGTGCAGACTTCCCCTCTTCAGGTGTCCATCCTCAATGTGATGTCAGGGATGGGGCTAGAAGTGTCCCTTGCCAGTGCCATGGTAGCCAGAATGGGAAGAGGAGAAGAGGCTCTCTCTTCTCCTTTTCCTCTCCTGGCTACAGTGGTGGCAGCAGCAGGACAGGATGAAAAAGACAGGGAAGCCATAGTCAGCACCTCTCCCCGTGTCTCACACTTTCTGTTTTCATCTGGTATGCAAACACGAAGAAGGAATTTTCCTTTTCACCACTCAGACCTTCCCAAGCTGTTAATCTATGCCTTTCTCAAAGCTTTCTGCTCCAGACCTTCTTTCTTGGTCCTCAAGTGGATAGTTAAAGCAGAAGTAACATCCCCTAATGTGAAGTGTAAGAGGGCTTGAGTGGTAGGAGAAACAATTGTGGGAAGTGGGCTAAGATTTACTTCCCTCTTGGATGCTTGGGAGTTACCTAGCCCTTTACATTTTGTTAAGTTCAGCCTCCATCCCTAGCTTTTATCCCCTAATGACCAGCACCTATTGTTGACAGCTTTTATGGGTCATCAGATGGTAGACATCAGCCAGCTATCCACTGGTTTTCCTGAACTGCAATCAACAGCTAAGAGTAAATGAATGAGAAGGTGGTTGGCAAATGCTAGGCCCCGTTAGAACTCAGCATATATTGATTACTGTAAAACAGCCTTCCCAAACTGGTGCTCTCCAGATGTTTTGGACTTCACCTCCCATCAGCCAGCATAGGCAATTGTCAGCAAGGCTCGGAGTTGTAGCCCAAAACATCTAGAGGACACCAAGTTGGGAAGGCTGCTGTAAAACATAGGCAGTGTTTTAAAAATCACATTGTCTCCATTTGACACGGATTGTTAGAGCCCATTGTCCTCTATGTTTTTCTAATCATTCATATATATCTATATCTATATATCTATATATCTATATATATCTATATATATATATATATATATCTCCTGCCTTTCTTCCTCTGGCAAGGAACTGAAGGAAGTTCACATGGTCCTCCTTCTCTCCATTTTATCCTCACAACAGTCCTGTGTAGTAGGATAGGCTAAACATCAGTGACTGGCCTAAAATCACCCATTGAACATCATGGCCAGTTGGGGTCTTGAACCTGGATCACCCGAGTCCCAGTCCAACACACTAACCATTACACCACCCTGCCTCTCTGTATGTACAAGACATGCTGTGAACAGGATGGCAGGAGGGGAATTCCTGTTACTTTTTTGCTACATACACACACATCCTCCTCTGAGTCAAAGAAAGCAATTTCATAAGCATTTTATACTTCTAGGTCAAAGGATTTAATTGCAATAAAGGGCAGCACTTGAGGATGAAGAAGAGAGTTCAGCTCCATTCCTTGCTGCACAATGCTACTCAGAGGATGTGAGTGCAGGCAGAGATTATGAGCATCTGGCATCACATGACAACATGTGAACTCTTCCAATATTTGACACCAGCTGAAAAATGCTTATATGTGGATGACACATAATGTGTGTTCACACCCAGTCCTGTCAGGGATGCTACATATATAGAACTCAATCTCAGATTATATACTTTTCTTGAAAAAGCAAGTAGCTGTTGCTTGAAAGCATTTCTTCTTCAATCACACATAGTCCCATACTTCCTTTAACAACAATAACTAACTCACTCCATCACTCGGGCAGCAACTGCTCTCCCCTGAGAGATTGCAAGGGGAAATGGATGTTCCCAGAGCGACCAAAGCTTATGTGTGAACTGATCCTGAGTAATTAATCAATTGCCTTTTAACTAATTAATTGATTAATCCATCCATTAAATTTAAATTAATTTAGACCTTGTCAAAACCTTAACAAAGGCATGTTTGATGGAAGGAAAGGATCTCTCCCTCCACCATTCACTGTCCCTATAACACACAACATTTTTTTTAAAAAAGTGCTTTTAATTTTCAGCCCTATTGTTTTAAATTTAGCCTAGCTTAGGAAAATAGGTCCCATGAATTAATCAATGGGTAGAGCAATTCTATGGCCCCTAGACAGTGTCTGGGCAGGGCAGAGGCATAGGATTGTTCAGTTTACTAGCTCCGAGATCAGAGACAGAGCTCTGACCTCGAACCCAGTAAGCCATACTCTCTCCCTCATAGCTGGTGCGGAGAGAGCTGTGCTGGCTGCCTCTCTGTTCTTGGAAACTGGAGTGCAGAGACAGGGAAAGGGGGACAATCCCGGGGAGAGGAAGAGACTGGGAAGCTGCCTTATACAGCTTCCTATGCTCATCCCATCCTCCTTCCCTCCCACTCTGTAGTGTCTTGGCTAGATGGGTGAAATCACCCATCTAGCAAAAATACATGGTGGCTGGAGCATGAAGGCAAAGATCTCCTTTGTGCTGAGGCCACCCTGCATTAGGATACTTGGCAGCCTCCGGCTTCAGAGTCTGCTGACTATCAACATAGGATTGCATCCTAAAGCTTAAATTGATTCAATTTACTTATTAAATTGATTACAATTTTGCAGTCCTGGGTGCAGGGAGGGGAGGAAATCGAGGAAACTGCTTTACACAGCTTCCTATTGAGTCTCCAGGCTCCAGCTCCCCAAAGCCATGCCTAGACAGGCAAAATCACACATCTTGGCAAGAACATGGAGGAGAGGATCCCCTCCATGTTGCAGCTGCCCTGCAAAGGATAGTTATCAGCATCCTATGTAGGAGGCTCGTCTATCTCCATATGGGTGTTCACCTTTCAAAGTATCATGCGAGCGTGTATGCATTGATTTGTTCATGCTACACAGTATTAAATTAAGAATGATTTCATTTTAAGAGGTGCAAAACTGCCTGGGGTTTGGAGCATTCATGGTGATATCAGAGTTCTTGATGACCCTGGGGTAGGAGAGATCTGGCTTCTGCTGCGAATTTGCAAAAAGAGTTGTTGTTTTTTCAGAGCTTGTCCCTGATGAGAGGAAAAGTATACTTTGAGGCTGAATACAGTCAAAGTACTCCTAAATAGGGTCCACTGGTCTAAAACGTTACCCCTGCCTTTGTCCTAACAAATGTTGAATGGAATCTAGATGTTAGCCCCAGGAGTTAGCATAACAATAGACTTGGGTCTTCTTTCGTAGCCTTGTGAGAGTCTGGGATTTGTTCAGCAGTACATAGCCTTTGATGTCTGATAAAGCTTTTCTTGGAAACTCGGTAAGAAGACTGAATACAGTAAATGCAGAGACTCGAGTTAATAAATGAAAAGGTCACAGACTCTCTTGAGGATTAACGGACATTGCACATTTTAGGAAATAACAAAAAGGCTCAATATGCAGGATCTGAAGGATGGTAGTTGTTGTTTTCTGCAGGAAGTAATACTTGGGCTTAGCTAAGGCCCAAGCAGAGAAGAAATGATGGGACTGCTAAATTCTTCAAGTTGAAAAGAAAACCTGTACATGCGATAGAGAGAGAGAGAATGTGTGTGTATATGAAACTTCACTGGGATCATTCGGGGGCTCTAAACTAAAAGCTGAAAGTTGCTGCAATAAAATACGTGGCTTTAATCAGTGTTAGTTGTGAGCAGCAACTGGTGATAATAAAGGCAGGGGGTGAATTAACATGGTAATTAAAACTCCTCTCATCTAGTGGGACCTGAATGACCATTGTGATATGGATGTACATAAGCATGCATCAGTTATGCAGATGAAAGGTTCTCTCCAAATACACATCTCCTTTACTGGATCAGGACAAGTTATCTAGTCCAGGCATATTGAACTACTTTCAGCCCAAGAGCTGAATTTCATTTTAGAGAAGCTCTAGGGTCGCATTCCAGCGGAGGCCGCAGCCAAAGGTGAAAGGGTGGGCAAAATACTAAACGGTACCAGGATATTTTAGCTCTTGCTGCCAGTAATGAAGCCTTAGGAGAGGCATTTCAGCCTTTTTGAATAGGGAAAAAAACTGCACCAAATGAAGACAAACACGGTATTTGTACTCAGGGGAAAGGGTGGGCAGGTAGGGAAAGTGTGGAAAACTCCAGAGAGACAGATTGGGAGGGCTGGATTCCCCCCTCCAAATTGGAGGGTCTGCACTCCATTTTCAGTAATTTAATTATTGTTCAGTGGACATACATGGGAAGTAGGAATGTTAGAGAAATCTGCAATGGAATCAACTGAGTCAGAGTTCTATGAATCTGACCCATGGATTCTGCAGCAGACCACGTTTTCCTGAGTCACATGGACTACACAGACTTGCAGACTGTTTTCTAAAAAGGAAAAAACAAAACAAAACCAAACCAACTTTCCAGAATTTTATACACTTTCTCTCTCTTTCTCTCTCTCTTCCAGCAAAATCTGCATTTTACCCATGGGTAAAGCATGAAAATGTACATTTTGGGTGGGATTTGCACATTTTGGTGGATTTGCACATTTGGGGGGGGGGGGTTGCATGTTTCCAAGTCCAAATTTCTGCAAATGCGAATTTGCGCAAATTCAGAAAATTGGGAAAAATCTGACCCTGTCAATGAGCAGACAATGGAATGAAGGCACCTAACAATCAGCAAGATGCAGACAAATGGATTTTACAAAGTTCATACATCCTTAATAGAAGGCAGCATTGTAGAAGCAGCTTTTCCCCCTCCTCCCTCTGCACTTCATTATAACATGTGTCCTCACTCCTCACAGGGACAGCCTGCACACCTTATGATGAATGTGCATAGAGAGAGGAAAGATTGTACTGACACAATTCTACTCCACAGTCCCCCTATCTTCATTAAGCTTTGTCTGAATGGCCGAATAAGGTGTTTCTTGTTTGTGGTGTCGGGGGGATTAAAAAATTCTACCCTAGAACTATTCACCATTTCGGTTGGCAGGGGATGGGTGTATTTCCAGTTGTATATTAATAGAAAGGATCAATGGTGTAGCAGCTTTAAAAATAATGGTACAGATTTAAAATAAACTAACCTATCAGCTTTTGGGATGAATGTAGAGCTATTCAGTCAGGAGTCATTAATACTATTTTTACTTGTACTACTTTTTATTTACCCAAGCGGAAGAGGGAGACCTGGACTGGGACATAGAAAGCATGCACTGATCTCCTGTGTCCTGTAATGCTTTGGTTCATGCACACTGAGAACAGGGGAAGGAATTGAACACTGCCATGCCCTAGGAAAGCCTTCCCTATCCTGGCGCCCTCCAGATGTTTTGGACTATAAGTCCTATAAGCCCCAGACAGCATGGCCAATGGTAATGCATGATGGGAGTCATAGTTCAAATTATTTGGAGGGCACCAGGTAGGATAAGATTGCCCTATGAGGTTTCCTCTAGGGGTGTGCACTGGATTGGGTCCGATCTATGATCCGGATCCGATCCAGGGGAAATCGGATACAATTATCCGATTTCTGATCTCACCGCTGGATTGTTCGAGCCAATCCGATCTGATCCGGAAAGGTCCCGATCCAGATTGGATGGATCGGAGGATCGGTGGGCGCCCGCTGGCGCCCGCTACCACTTACATTGGCAGGCGCCAGCGTGTGCCTGCCGATGGAAGCAGACAGTGGGGGAGGCTTCCCTGGCGGGGCTGTTCACTTCCATTGGCGGGTGCCAGTGGGCGCCCGCTGATGGAAGCGGACAACGGGGGCAGGGGTCTTACCTTCCGAGGATGTCCGCTCCTGTCCGCCGCTGTCCGCTACTGCGAGCAGGCTTTGAGGCCTGCCCCTAGGTAGCACGCCCGGTGATGTCATCACCGGGCGCGCTACTCAGGAGCAGGCTGCGAAGCCTGCTCGCAGTAGCGGCCAGCTGCGGATGGGAGCGGACGTCCGCCGAAGGTAAGCAGGGGGGAGAGGGAGGGGGGAGGGGGGCCCACGGCTCACTTACCTTTGGGGGACGCCTGCTCCCGTCCACCGCTGGCCGCTACTGCAAGCAGGCTTCGCAGCCTGCCCCTAGGTAGTGCACCTGCGCGCTACCTAGGGGCAGGCCGCGAAGCCTGCTCGCAATAGTGGCCAGCGGCAGATGGGAGCGGACAGCTACCGAAGGTAAGCAGGGGGGAGGGGGGAGGGGGAAGGGGCCCATGGCTCACTTACTTTCAGTGGCCATCCGCTCCTGTCCGCCGCTGGCTGCTACTGCGAGCAGGCTTCGCGGCCTGCCCCTAGGTAGCACGCCTGCACACTACCTAGGGGCAGGCTGCAAAGCCTGCTCGAATTAGTGGCCAGCAGCAGATGGGAGTGGATGGCCACTGAAGGTAAGCAGGGGGAGGGGGCTCACCCCCCTGGGGCCATCCGCTTCCATCCTCTGACGCCCGCGGGTGCCAGTGGATGGAAGCGGACGGCCCCGGGGGTGTAAGGAGCGTGGGGGAGGGAGCTTACCTGCCGGGGCCATCCACAGCGGATGGCCCTGGGGGGGGAGAAGGGAGTTAGGCCCCCCTCACCCACCCGATGCCATTTTTTCCTCATAGACTTGCATTGGGGGAAAGCTTTCTTTCCCCCAATGCAAGTCTATGGGGGGGGGGGGGGGAATGGCGGCAGATCCAAAAATTGGATCTCTGGTGTTTGGATCGGGATTGGACCCGATCCAGTCCGGGGGCCTCTGATTTTGTCCGATCCAATCTGGGACAAAATTGGAGGTCTCAATCTGGGTCCCGAACCGATCCGGGGGGTCCATGCACGCCCCTAGTTTCCTCTATATGTGGCCATGCAGGGTTGGCCCTACCACTAGGCAGAGTGAGGCAAACACCTCAGATGGCAGATGTTGAGGGACAGCAGCAGCAGCCTTCTGACCATACTTCCTGAGCCCTTTGAGCATTTCCCTCTTTTGTAGGACAGAGCTGTCTGTGTCACATGCCCTGTCCTGCACCCCCTAAACTAGCCTACTGCCCTCTGGTGGGGTGGAGGTTGCTGTCCCAGTGTTAGTGCTGAAGTAAGATTCAACTGGTAGTCCAGTTGGATCCTATATATGGAATGAGAGGCCATATACACCTTCAGGCAGCAAACTGTCTTGTGATGACTCTGTGGTAGTACTTTTTAAACTCATCAAATTATTTTAAACCATACACCTAAAAATGTAAAGTATGAACCTGAACACACCTGTAGTAGACAGAACTGGGATTAACTACAATTTCCCCCTTGAATATACTCTCAGTGGCAAACCTGGGTGTGAAATAACCTCATGCAGCAATGAAGAATAGAATCTGGCCTGCTGGCATCTCCTTTTTGAGATGTATGTAAACCTAGCTGCTCTCTGCACATTTGTACAAATTCCTTGCTTGAAAATGAGATTTCTTCCCCCTGTATCTTAAAAAGTAACAACTTGCGTATAAAAGATGCTACAATTTGTTAAGCTTGACAGGTGTATCCTCCCCCTACCGCCCTGGCTGAACTGCAGAATACCAAGTAAGGCCCAGAAACAGCCGTGAGAACAACCTGCCCGTCTGAAAGATAAAGCCAGCCAGGCAAGCTTATCTTGTGTACCAGGTGACTCTGTTTCTGTTTTCTTTGTGTCAATGGGTGAGTGGGTCCTGTATGTGTATTCACGGCACAGTTTTTCCTCTTGCTTCCATCCACTGTAGAGATAAAACTGAACCAAGGAGTGGGGGAAGGGGCACTTCTCAAAACCACACAAGTGCTAAACATGGGGAAAGAGCTTATTGCGCACACTGAAAAAAAATCAGGATGCTTCCCAAATGCTCCCGATTTCAATTTCAACCCTTGAGTGATCCAATTTGTCCCCCACTGCTTCCCTCATCTTTGTCACTGCTGCCGCTCTGGCTCTGTGAGGAGGCGGATGCTGCAGGCCTAACATCTTTTCTCCTCCGTAGGCCAGCAATCGATACACAAACATCACATGAGGTAAGCAGGCCACATGAAAATAACCAATCAGGAAGGAGGAGAAGCTCCTGGGGGTGCATTCCAGGGGTGTGTGAGGCTGAAGGTAAAAGGGGTCAGGAGAAATATATTTTAAAAATCCAGCATATGTTAGCTTAAAGCTCTTCCTGCCAGTAACTAAGATGTAGAGGAAACATTTCAACCGCTTAGAATTGAGGTGGTGGGGAGTGCAAAAAGACAGGAACCTGCCAAAGAATAAGTGGCTGAGGAATCTAATTTGAAGCACACTGTCTCATCTCCCACCACATGTCCTTCCCAAGAAGAACATGCAAGAGGAGAATCAATCAGGCCCCATCCATTGGCCAGAGAAGACGAAGCTGCAGGGAGTTTGCTTCCTCCTTCCCCGCCAGAGAGAAGTGCATTCAGATTCTTCCTTGCCCCACTCCATCAAGTGGGGGTGAAAGGCAACATTTGAATTATTTTGCAAGGAAATGGGATTCGAGGACTCCACACAGATGGGACTGATTTATTTTTATTTTATTTTTGTTTGTTTTTTAAAATGCATTCTGTCCCATCCAATACATAGAGAGATTTGCCAGTGTTATGTTTCATGGATATTCATATTGAAAGTGTCCCTATTCTTAGATCAGGTTGGCCAACTGAACTTGCAAACTGAAGCAAACAGGCCCCCTCGTGATCCTACCGATTCCCAACCAATGTACAGCTGAGAGTTTGACCACTGACTATGCATGTTTAATGTTCTGGATTTTTCTGTTCAGTGTGCATATAATATATAAATAAATGTTTGTATATAATACTATGAGTTAAATCCAAAGATGACAGTATGCCAGTGGAATGGAAAGCGTTGGAAGACCCACTTTATCCTCCCTCTGCAACCTCCCATGCTTCTCACATCTGGAAGGCTGAGGGGGGGGACCTTCTAGAACAAATGTGGAGGGCATGTGTGGACTCTAGGGGGAGGAAAGCAAGGAGTAGTCCATTTGTGTGAGTGGAAGTTCACTTGTGCGATGTTGGATTTATGCCTGACAGGCAGCATGTGCTTCATACCTGAGATACCCTTACTAGTAATACACAACATTTACTAGTAGTTCATACCACTAGTACATTGTGGAATTTGATCACATATGAGAGGTTGGTCCAGTTTGCATAGATTTTTGGCCCTCAGACCACTGTTTGAAAAACAGAATGGCACCCAAGAACGCAAAAGATGTCTATCGTTCTTTAATGCCAGGATTTTGATCCAAGATCCCATGGTGGTTAAAGGTGGATCTTCCTCAGGCCCCAAAAGTTGAAGGCCATTGACACAGGCTGATGAATGGAGTGTAGAGTAGCATATATTTCTCAAACCATCTCTGTGTTCTTCTACCCTTGCTCCAAAGCCTTTGGCCCAGCCAACTGCCAAATAGAATGAAATGCAATTTGTACTGAAGAGATTGGGAGAGCTACACGGTTCGTTAAGGCTGCTGTTAGTATTCAAATGATTAGACCTATGTCCTTGGAAACAGTTGATGCATTACTGGAGCAGAAGTGTTTCCGAGAATAAGGGAAACAAAGTTATGAAAATGCTAATGATTCCAAATAATAATAATAATAATAATAATAATAACTTAGAAGAACAGAACAAAATATAAAGTGCCAATATGAGGATGAAAGGCATCCATGTGCAGAGGTATACAACTTTAGATTGATTTTATAATATATCCTAGTTGTACCAATGTTGTAGCAAGCATAAACAATGCTACAAAACTAAAATAGCATTCAACAATGACATACAAAAAGAATTAATCAATAAAATTGCCATAGAATATAAGTCAGTAAGAGCAGTGATATTAAAATGACATACACCAAGTCAGCAGAAATCGATAAATATTAAAAAGAAACTTAGTAGCAGAGATTGCAATAAGACCTTCATCCCAGCAGGAAAAACAAAATAGTGCAATAACAATTCAGTAGCCAAGAAACATGTTCCTCCATAAGTGAGGAAATAGGCAACAGTATGTCCATGGAAACATCAACAACCTTTGGGCAGGATCCAATAGGGTCCTTGTGAGTGTGGCCAGCACCTCCGGTCATGGTTCACGCGTGCCCAGCCCCTGTGGTCATGTCCCCAGCACTGCCATAGTGTAGCACTTCCAGGGGAAATGCTCATTTCTGGAAGGCATGACTTGCCCTGTCCAGAAATGAATATTTGCGCTCATTTCAGGGCTTGTGGCTATATGCAGACCACAGCCTAGCAGGGCTGGCTGCATTCACAAGGCCCCAATTGGCTGCTACCCTGTATCTCCTAAGTTCCTTCAGTTTGTTCTCTGCCCACAACACCAATGAGCATGTATGCATTGGTAAAACACTGTAAAAAAAAGACCAAAGACCTATTTATTCCAGCACCCTGTTCAAACAATGGCCAGCTAGATGCTTTTGGGAAGCCTGCAAGTAGGACATGAGTGCAACATACCATCTCAATTGTGTTCCCCAGCAACTGGTATATAGAGACACAGACTGGTTTGGGACGACACATTAGGCAACGGAGGGGGAAATAGTGTACTGACCGTGCGTTAGGTAGGCAGAGCTCCACACCTGACATGCTGCAACTCTGGTGCTTGTGCAGCTGAAAGTTCTGGTGGCCATCTTGGTTGCTACGTCTGCTCCCTCCCACTCCCTCAGTCCCCCAGCCATATCCCAGCATGCACCGCGAGTCCTGCTGGCTGTATAGATCAGCTGGGGGTGTTCGGCTGCTCCGGCCGGCAGAAACCTATTTCCAAACGGAATAGTCCACGGAGTGTGGGGAGGGGGTTGGTTTCAGATGACACTTTAAACTGGCTTTGGACTAAACAATGTGTAAGCCCATTGTTTCTCTCTGTTGCTTAATTGGGCGGAATAACGTACTGTCAGTTGTGTGTGAATGGTGTGTAACCCTCCACACAACACAATAAGCAACACAACTGACAATTGTTTCCACCCCCTCCGTTGCTTAATATGTCGTCCGAAACCAGCCAGAGTGTGCAGAAGTGGCCTTTCAAACATCACCACCCTTTTTGTTGGTAGAGAAATTGGGGGGATGCTTTCACCAAATTTCTCCAGGGGGAGAAGAAATTCTCCAACTATTTCTCACAGGTAGGCATCACCATTGGCAAGGGTTGTAGAACAGCTTCTTCCTTTTTTTTTCCAAAGGGTTTTGGGTTGTTTTTGTTTTATTTATTTATTTATTTTATTTATTTATTACATGTGCATACATAGCCGAAGCTCTCTGGGCGGTTTACATAGGATTAAAACAATTAAAAACAATATACAAAAATTAAAACAGCAAAAACATACAACATACACACAATACACACATACATTTAAAACCACTACAACAGCCCCAAAAAGCTACAAAAACCCAGGCTCCTCAGATGCAAGCAGCAACAGCAGGAACTGTGTTGGCAGCTTGCCCCCCCCCCCATTTTCTATCCTCCACAATCCCCCATATACCTAGCATCACTCCAAGGCATGGAGGGGAGGAAATACGACCGACCACAAAAAATAAAGGTGAAGAAAATGTGGAGAAAATTCTGAAAAGTGTCCTTTATTTCTAGGAGGTAAGACAAGAAAAATCTCAGGGATTTCCTAAAAGTTTTCTTTCCTCATGAAAGGGGTTACATTTTTCTGTGCCATTCTTAAGGCAGATAATAATTTATTTTGAATGTGTGCTGGTTGTGCTTTTGACCTCGACTAATCACTGTGAGGTGGTTGAGGGTACTGTTTGTATTTTTCTTTCTATTTCGCATCTCACCCCTGCTCTATAGTCTCCCAGGCTGCCTGCACTTCCTGATGTCTTCCCCTGGGCAGGAAATGCAGGAAGCCAAGAAGGCTACAGGCTGTCAAAGAGATGCTTGCAAAATGAAAGACAGGGTAACCCTGTATACTCCTCAGCCATCTCATAAGTAAGGTAAGCACAAGAACCCTAAACCAAATCCATGAGAATTTCTCTGAAATGTCTTCTCCTTTGAATTTCTTTTCGAAAACAATTTCTTTTCTATCAAATTGACTGAGACAGGTCAAAATTCTCATGGGAGAAATTTTCAGCACAACACTATTCTGGAATTAATCTCTAGCCATTGATGAGTAGTAGCCATTGTTAACCTTATCCTCCATGAATTCCCTCCATGGAGGGAAGGAGTTAGTCATGTTAAAATGATATCCTGTTGTAGATCTCTCAAAGTTCAATAAGGGTTCAGCTTATTGAAACCAAAGTTATGAGTCTAATCTCTTCATTACAGAGGTGTGGGCGTGAAGGCATACAAATTTGGAAAAGGGCTTGAAATTAATCACATAAAAGTGTGGAATATTTGTGTTGTTGTTTTTTGTTTTGTTTTGTTTCCTGAAGTATCAGTCGAAAGCAGAAAAATCCCATGGGGCTGAGCTGCACTGTCTATATCAACTTTTCAAAATGTAAGACATGTTTGCGTTATGGTCTGCAACTTCCCAAAGCTGACAATTCTATAGATCCAGGATTCTTTGTAGTACTAGTAAATCAAAAGAATAATTCACTAAGGACACCAATAACGGATGAACTAAATAATGTGAGCTAAAGCAAAAGATGGAGCCTTTGTTTACAAAGCAATGTGTGTTCCTGCTTTGTTCATGTCAGCAGCCATATGTTTGGCTCACTGGATTGTTGTTTGGGATACAAGAGTGAAATCCATTTAAAACTTGAATGATCTCACAATAAGCACCACAGAGCCAGCTTATTAGCATATTTTAAAACATACTTGACTGTCAATCATTGGCTTGCTATAACAAGATAAATGTCTGTGCACATGGAGGAACCATACCTGAATGCAGGAAGAAGAGAATGATAGCCTGTCACGATGGCACTATGGCAGCGTACTCTTCAGGGAATGGTAGGAACCCATTCATGAGGATCCTGTCCAAAAGGCCTTGCAAGACCTAGGGTAATGGGGGAGAGATGCATCTCAAAAGGGGGCACAGCCAGACTGCAGTACCATTAGAGGGCAAAGCTTTGGGGTGGGGGTGGGGAAATTAATTAAATTCACATTTTAATTTTGTACTTTCGAACTGATGCATGAACTGAAACTCATTCGTCCTTCAATGTTTGTGGTTCTCCAATTTTTTGGAGTGGAAAATATGTACATTCAGGGGGAATGCACACAAAAATATCTATAGTTGTGAAAATCATGCTAAATATTAGGGGTGTGCACGGACCCCCCGGATCGGATCGGGACCCGGATCGGGACCTCCAATTTTGTCACGGACCGGTTCAGACAAAATCGGAGGCCCCCCGGACTGGATCAAGTCCGATCCCGATCCAAAAATCGTAAATTTTTCGATCGGCCGCCATTTTTTTCCCCATAGACTTGCATTGCAATGCAAGTCTATGAGGAAAAAATGGCGGCGGGTGGGTGAGGGGGGGCCTAACTCCCTCCCCCCCGGGGCCGTCTGCTGTGGACAGCCCCGGCAGGTAAGCCCCCTCCCCCGCGCTCCCTACCCCCCCTGGGGCCGTCCGCTTCCATCCGCTGGCGCCCGCGGGCGCCAGCGGATAGAAGCGGACGTCTCCGGGGGGGGTAAGCCCCCTTCCCCGCCACTGCTTACCTTCTCGGCCCGTCCGCTCCCGTCCGGCGCCGGCGGCTACTACCAGCGGGCTCCGCAGCCTACTCTCGAGTAGCGCGCCGGGTGATGACATCACCCGGCGCGCCACCCTGGAGTAGGCCGCGGAGCCTGCTGGTAGTAGTCGGCGCCGCCAGACGAGAGCGGCCGGGCCGGCAAGGTAAGGGCCCCCTCCCCCCTCTGCGCGCCCCCTCCTCCCCTCCACGCACCCCCTGCTTACCTTCTCGGCCCGTCCGCTCCCGTCCGGGGCCGGCGGCTACTACCAGCGGGCTCCGCGGCCTACTCTCGAGTAGCGCGCCGGGTGATGACATCACCCGGCGCGCCACCCTGGAGTAGGCCGCAGAGCCTGCTGGTAGTAGTCGCCGCCGCCGGACGGGAGCGGCCGGGCCGGCAAGGTAAGGGCCCCCTCCCCCCCTCCGCGCGCCCCCTCCTCCCCTCCACGCACCCCCTGCTTACCTTCTCGGCCCGTCCGCTCCTGTCCGGGGCCGGCGGCTACTACCAGCGGGCTCTGCGGCCTGCTCTAGAGTAGCGCGCCGGGTGATGACATCACCCGGCGTGCCACCCTGGAACAGGCCGCGGAGCCTGCTGGTAATAGCTGCCGCCGCCGGACGGGAGCGGCCGGGCCGGGAAGGTAACCGCCCCCCTCCCCCCCTCCTCCCCCCCCGCTGTCCACTTTCATCGGCGGGCGCCCGCTGGCGCCCGCCAATGGAAGCGGCGGTGGGCGCCAGTGGGCGCCCGCCGATCCGCCGATCCGCCGAACCGGTTCGGAGCCTTTTCGGACCAGTTCGGATTGGATCGGCCGATCCAGCTGTCAGATCGGAAATCGGATAATTTATCCGAATTCCCACTGGACCGGACTCGGATCGTGGATCGGGTCCGATCCAGTGCACATCCCTACTAAATATTGCCTGCCAAATGTGCATATTAGGCAAAAGTGAATACAAAAATGCATGTTTTAGAAGAAATGTATGCAATCAAGCATACAAGTTTTCATTTGAGCTTTAAAAAAAATCTCAGATTTTGTCATGAACTGAACTTAAGGTTGGAAAAATTAGAAACTGCGGGAAAACAAAATTGACAGATTTGTTCCTAAGGGAGCCGGATCCACCGGTGGAGTGATAGAAAAGGAGCTTGGTTATGTGTTAACCCCCACTTTCCCCAGTTTGAATCTGACACAATGTCTCCAAGCCTGCCAGAACCTCCAATCCCTGTTGGTATACTAGTTGACAGGTATACAGTTTTAGGCTGACCAGATAAAATCCAGGTCAGGGCTCATGTAACTAACAGTTGTAGAGAAAAGGGAATTTCAGCCAGTGTCATTTGTATGCAATTAGTTCCTGGTGAAATTCCCTCTTCATCACAACAGTTAAAGTCGCAGGGGGCCTGCCTTCTTTTGTATATGGTCACTCTAGTATAGTGTCTGCAACTTTAATTGTTGTGATGAAGAGGGAATTTCACCAGGAACTAATTGCATACAAATGTCTCTGGCTGAAGTTCCCTTTTCTCTACAACTGTTAAAGTTACATGAGCCCTGACCTGGATTTTATCTGGTCACCCTATACAATTTTCTATTATACCATATTGTCAGTTAGAAACAAAGTACTGGTCAAACCTTTCTTAAAATGACCAGTGCTAGAGTTGTAGTGGACATCACATTTGTGGCACATAAAAAAAGCAAAGGTAGCTATGCTGGTTCATTAAAAGAACCTCCAAAAGCCACAGTTGGATAATACCTTTCTTGGAACCAACGAAAGGGAGTAAGTTTCAAGGGTTCTACAGAACTCTTCATCAGGCTGGATGGTAGGAAATGGTGTGGGCGAAAGAGGGGGTAGGGAAAGAGGGGGAAAGAGGGTAATTAGGGTAGATTTAGAGTCAGTCAGATGAAGATTGTAGAGTGAATGAATTAGTCTATCCTATCTGATGCAGATATCCAGTTACACCTAGGATTCTGGGACAAAGAAGCAAAGGGTGACCCCCATTTTTGAAAATACAAACCTGGCTGCCACTCAAATCTGTCTCCAGCCTTAAGTGAAACGCATAGGCTCCTTGTTAGGCAAACACGCAGAAGTTACAAAAACATGACAGACTTCATGTTAATCAAGCTGGAGATTAATTCTGTGTGGTGTGCTAAGTAAAAAAAAAGTCAATTGAAACCAAATTGTGTAGTATTATGCAGTGGTTGGATGGAACGAAGCCTTCAAAATGCAGTAACTTAATCACAGCAAGAATATTTACTGGCAAGGCCATTACACAACGGAATGGGAGACCACAACAAGTTGAATAAATGAGCTGCTGGGAGAGAAAGAAAAAACATAAGGGATAAAGGGAAGCAGTAAAACCATGGATTAGAACAAGGTCAGACCTGTAGTAACAAGGCTCAGATTCATGATGAACTGCTAAACCTGTCATGCAAACAGACTGGCTACTGCAATGGGCAAAAGCTAGCTTGGCTCAGATTTGAAGGCCCAGGGAACTGAATGATAGAATCTAAATCAGTTCTGGGAATACTGAGGTGTTGCACTGTGAAATTGCTTTTCTAAAGCAATTGGGGAAATATTCCATTGGCTGGCCTTCTCCTCTTTAAATATAGCTTTCAGAAATAATAAGTCTTTCTCTCCTCTCTCTCTCTCTCTCTCCCTCTCTCTCTCTCTCTCTCTTTTCTTTTGCCGTCAGTGATTCTGGACTCTTTTGAATGGATAAGTATGCATCACATTTCTAAGCCAATTGGAAACTCTGAAGCAAACTGCAATTTTATATTTGGATACTTCTGGAGACAGCCAAGCCAGAAATATTAAATTTAAATAATCACTAGGCTTGACAGAGCAGAATTAAGGACACCGTGGAGTGGCCAAGTCTGAAATAAGGGAAGTCTACCTTTCTTTTGAGACTGTGGGATGAAGGATAATGTGCAGTGAAGCAGTTTGGCAGTTTGGCTAGCAGTAGAAGTAAACAATCAAGGTGGCCAGGTGGCCCACTTTACATGGGACAGCCCTCTATTTGATGGTCAGTCAGTGGATAGTGTTCTGTTTGAAGGGCTGTCCTGTCCAAGCTGGGTTTAAAAATCAAGAACCATAAGGGGGAGAGCAGGTGCCTTGAAGTTGCATTTCAACAGTTAGCTCCTAGACAGCAGACTGAGCAGGTACACAGCTTAATAGGGTGACCAAAAGGAGGACAGGGCTCCTGTATCTTTAACAGTTGTGTAGAAAAGGGAATTTCAGCAGGTGTCATTTGTATGCATCCAGCACCTGGTGAAATTCCCTCTTCATCGCAATAGTTAAAGCTGCTGGAGTTATATTAGAGTGACCAGATACAAAAGAGAGCAGGGCTCCTGCAGCTCTAACTGTTGTGATGAAGAGGGAATTTCACCAGGTGCTGCATGCATACAAAATGACACGCTGAAATTCCCTTTTCTACACAACTGCTAAAGATACTGGAGCCCTGTCCTCCTTTTCATAGGGTCACCCTAGCTTAATTGATAACAATCTTCCCCCCTATAATGAGATGAAGGGTTGGATCCAGGATCTAACTTCTGCGTGAGTAAGGGCTTAGCTTGTGAAAAGTCCCTCCACCCAATTTTGGGGAATCCACTGTTCCCACTCATATTACCCGTCACCCCATTCAGCAGGCTCTCCTGACTTTTTGTGTAGCATTTTCTGGGGGCTGGAGGGGCAATCATGGGAAAGAAGAGGCAGGGAAGGCCGTTTCCCCCAGCACAGTTGATCCAGCTTAAATCTGGCTTTAACTCACATTATTCTTCCTGATTTAAATTTTACTAGTTCTTCATAAATTGACATTTATACATAAAAATAGCATATTATAGTCCTCTTTTGTTCTCTTTTTTGGGTAATGTGTAACTGACAACCCTATAAGGCAACTCAGCTCTGAAAGAAGTGCTGAGATCAAGACCTAATTTATAATACATTATCTGACTTCCTTTTGAATGCTGACTGTCCCAGATGAAGTGAGGTTTTAAGATGGATATTGCCCCCCCTTTCAGATATATTCACAATGAATTGTGACAATCTCTTTTCAATGTCTGTCAACAGTCACCCATGTGTTTTGAGTTTTCAGACATTCAGAAAATTTGTTTGCAATTGTCAATGTTCAACATACACTAGATTTCAGACACTCGCTGTAAAGCCTGCCTGCTACAGTGAAGAATTCAAAAGCTGGTCAATGGTATCATTCCCATGTGAATGCTGACAATTTGAGATGTTTCAGTTTAGTGCTCTTTAGTCAACCAGACTTTTGCATATCCATCAGACTAAACACAAAGCAAGAAAGATACAAAGTGTCAACGTATAAGAAAATCAGGTTAGGTATAACAATAGGAAAACAGGTAAGAATTTAACAAAATAATGAACAATTGATTTGTATACTAAAATATTGCATTAATTAAGATAGCTCAATAGCCTATATTGTCATCTGTAAAGAGATACATTAACAAGTTTAGCAGTGGAGTATGTCATAAAATAACAGGAATGGATGGATTCACCTCCATTCAGGCCCTGTAGGTGGTCACCAAACCACTTTTGCCACTCTCCCCCCTGGACCCTATTGTCGAGCCTCTGTGCACCTCCAGACCCACTCACCAGGTGGCCGCGCACCCGACAAGTGGGTCTGGCAGCTGCCTATCCCCCCATCTGGCAGTCGCCCAACCTTTGGCTTAGCAAGTGGAGTCCATAAGGTCAGGTGGGGGGAGGGAGTCTGTCGGACTCCTCCCCTGCACTGGACACCCGTAACATCCCTACAAAATAATCTGTTCCAGCAAGGGAATGGCAAGTTCGTTGAGCACTGCCCGTCTGGCCCTGTTCTGGCCAAGCCAGCCTGACTGAGTGCTTGGCTTTGTGTATGTCCAGGGCCCCCAGAATGTGCACAATCCCCCCAGCAACAATTAGCTCTGGGCATGTTCTTTCCCTCCCTCACCCCCCCCCCCGTGCCCATTGGGGCTTGAAAGGACCCTCTTAATGCTTGCATTAAGAGGCCCTTTCAGACCCCAATGGGTGAAGGAGGGGGGAGAGGCATGGGAAAGCATGCTTCCCGGACCTCCAGAAAGTGTGCAAATCCCCCCCCCCGGCCATGTTAATGGCGTGGCTGGGAAAATCTGTGGCCTTTTCAGAAGCCCAGCAGGTATGCTTTCCTGCACCACCACCCTGCACCCATCTATGCCTGAAAAGGCCTCTTAATGCAAGTGTTAAAAGGCCCTTTTAGGCACCAATGAGCACAGTAGGGGGGGGAGGGGGGAGGAGAAGGGTTTTCCCCTTGTATGTACTCTTCTCCTCCTTCCCACCCACCCCCACTGTTAATAGGGCCTTGAAGACCCCCCCCCCCCATCGGAGGGAGGACTATTACATAGTGGAGGGAGAAAATATGCAATTTCTCCAGCCTGGGAGTAATTGTCCATTTTCCCCTGCTGTGGTAATGGCAGCCACCATTGCCGCAGCAGGGGAGAATGACAAAGGGTGAGTGCGGGTCAGGGTGGATGTGAGTTCTGCCTGAACCTATGCCCCCTTTGTCATCAAAGGTACCATGGGGCAAAAATCTGTCAGGCGTGCTCGCCAAGGCCCAGGAGGGCCAAACACAAGCGTGTCCAGTGATCTTACAGGCCTAGGAGGATTTTTGCCTTGTCCCTAGTCCAGCCAATAAAAATAAGATTTTATTTAAACAGGAGTTATATCTAGTACCAGCTGTAAAGGGATCAAGCAACCATGTCCTCAAATCTAGATACAATGGGCATTCCAGAAGAAAGTGAGCCAGATCTTCTGCCTTCTGGCATCCAACTGGACAATGTCAATTTGCCCTAACCGGGCCACTATGACTGGTTTTGCATGACATATTAGGCAACGGAGGGGGAAATAGCATACTGACCATGCATTAGGTAGGCGGTGCTCCCCATATGACACGTTGCTACTCCGTCCGTTGAGCGGCTGAAAGTTCCAGTGTCCAACTTGGCTGCGGCGTCTCCTCTCTTCCCCCTCCCTCAGTCCTCCAGCCGTATCCCAGCATGCACCACAAGTTCTGCTGGCTGTATCAGAGCAGCCGGGGGGGGGGGGGTTCAGCTGCTCCGGCTGGCAGAACTCTATGCCCAAATGGAATAGTGCACAGAGAGAGGGGGGTTCCCTCCACATGACACTTTAAACAACGGGCTTCGGGCTAAAGAACTTGCAAGCCCATTGTTTCTCTCTGTTGCTTAATTGGGCGGGATAGCATACCGTCAGTTTTGTGTGCGTGGTGTGTAACCCTCCACACGACACAATAAGCAGCATAACTGATGGTTGCTTCCCACCCACACACTCCGTTGCCTAATATGTCATGCGAAACCAGCCTATATCATCCCTTAACCTCCATTAACTGCAGAGTGTTTATTCAGCATTTAGTTGAGCCAACTAAAATCACCATTTAGTTAAGAGCCGTTTAGTTAAGAGCCATCTAAAATCAGATGAGAAAATAAAAATAAAAGGAAGCTATTATTTTAGCTAAGATGAACATAGCATCAATTTGATGTGCATTTCAGGACTGCCTGCAAAATGATGGTAGAAAAATGGCCTCTTTACAGATGTACACCTGTGAACTGAAACAATCCCATATTTTTTGGACATTCACAATCATTGTCTTGTATTGCCCACATTCACATATGCAAACCAATATTTCTCAGCACACTGACTGTTGGCAATGCACACAGAAGTTATCTGGAACCAACATCTGTCCCTGTGAAGGCTGATTCATTGGGACTGTACAGATGACCATTTAACAGTGCCAAAACAACAACAACAACAAATCCAGAACAAAACAAAAACTCTAGTTGATGAGACAGACGTGATGTGAACTGGCCCTTAAATAAAGTCTGTCTTTCAGCTGGCAATCAAGGATATTACATTAATTTAGAAGTCTGGGTCTGCTTCAGAACACCTGGATGTTGAACAGCAATGATGACGTCTGAGAACTCCCTTGTTCAGATGCAGACAGCTGGAGAAGGGGACAAATCTGAGTCCAAGGTGGCCTTACATGCCATCAAGAGTGTCTTTCTTCTGCCCTACGTGCCTCTTCTCCCATTTTGCAATTCAATCTCATACATCTCTACTCAGAAGTAAGGCCCATGGAGTTCAATAGGACTTCCCCCCCATCCCAAGGGAGCTGAGTATAAGACTGCAGCTTTACAGACTCACATTCTATCAAAATACTTCACTTGACAGTCTGAAATTATTTTTGCTTTAGTTTTCATTTATTACATTTCCCCTAGTATCAATGCTGTTATTTTTCATTACATCCAATTCAACACATTCCTTAAGTGTTAGCTAAACTCTTTCTCTCTTTTTCATTTTCTGTACAGAATTATTACATTTTCCTGTTTTCTCAGGCTTTTAATTATTATTATTATTATTATTATTATTACAAAAGGGTGATAGTCTCAATTGTGTCATTTCCTTTTTTTTTAAGTGTCATTTGACATACCTACACCTTACCCTATCTCATTATTTTTAAAAAAAGGATATAAGGATTTATTTATTCTTATGCTGAATTGTAGGGACTGTTGTTCCCCGCCTCAATCCAGAGGGAGAGGCGTGTAATAAATAAATAAATTATTATTATTATTATTATTATTATTATTACTACATTGATCGGCCTAAGATTCAGCCATGGCAGGAATTTACTCACATTCACTATAGGTAAATGCACGTCCAAAGCTAGGGGACAAGCCATGATCTCCTTTCTTCTGTACCCCTCCACATTTCAATCCTCTCTCACATGCAAAGTTCTGAGCTAATTCAACAGTCCCTCTGCACAAATTGCCATGCACTGGTTGGTGCCCTGCATTTGTTTTTAAGAGCACAAACACCTTGAAGTGGGTAGGTGGAGTTTACTGAAAGAATGAACCAGGGGGGAACCTCTTTCAGCGTGAGGGAAGGATTCCATTTTGGAGAAGCTCTTACAGCCTGCATTCCAGTCATGGGCAGGCAAAAGATAAATATGGAGTAATACGGATGCGGAGAAACATGCAGCTTTGGTTCCCATTTATATGGTTTAGGGCTTTTCACAATTGAAGGCTGGCCCTGCCATGCAACACATGAGTGGGGTGGGGATGAGAGATGAAAATGGTATCTGAATAGTGCAGCCAGACCTAATAGTGCAGCTAGACCTACCACCTGGGTGCTATTGTTGTCAGCAAAAATATCTTGGGTCAGTACTGTCGTGGCCCAAATCACAACAGAGATGCTTTCTGTGTTCTAACATACCTTTATTTTGATAAGAAGGGAATATTTTACGTTGCAACAGAGAAAGAATGCACCTCTGCCAAGGAGCACCTTTCTGACCGCGCTGGGCATGCCAGCTGTTTTTGTCTATTCACTTGGTTACAGACATGAAATAACTGAGCATGCACAGAGTACTTTGTTGATTCAACAGGAAATTTAGCTTATCACAGGTTTCTTGTAGTTTCTGTGGTTAGGCTAGCTCATTCCTGTCTGTCTTGCAAGAGGAACTGCCTAAGAGTCACTTGCAAGTTCACACAGAGTGAGTGTTGTTTTTATGCTGGGCATATGAATCTTCACATTAATAGTTCACCTCTAGTACCAAAATGGCTTCTCTTATGTCAAGATATGCATATTTGATGGGTAAATGTGCGCTAAACTTAGCACTTTCCTATTTTTAAACACAAATTAACATGGAACAGGAGAGAATTATGACTGAATTCATTTGAAACTGACATGGACTGGAAATAGTCTGAACCATCAGTCCACAATTTGCAGAAATGCATATTCTAACTTTACTTTACATCCATACTTTACATCCCACCTACCTGTGATCAAGAGTTGACACAGTACTGTAGCCAAGGCATTTGTGTGCAATTCCCTCCAAAATATGCATTGTACACACTTCCCTCTAATATATAAGAACTGGACTGGAACTTTAATGGAAGTAAACAATCCAAAAGCTATCTTGCTTCTGGTCCATGTATTAGTCTGGGAAGTGTGAATTAGGAATGTGCACGCCCAAAAATATCATATTTTATCGTTATCGGAATTTTGGACCAAAAAAATTATCATCTCTGATAATATCGTAGGTTAATCATATTGTCTTCACGATAATTATTGGAAATCTGATATTTAAATTGCAGCCCCATTGTGCCCTATAGAGCTGATATTTTTTAGAAAAAATGCCTATAACTTCTGTATTTTCAAAGTTACGGGCTTGAAACTTGGTCACAATGCTTATGGGGTATGCCTAAGTATGCGTATGAAATTTGTGATCGATCCCTCCAACCCACAATTTTATATGAATTTATTAAAGAACGTTTAAGTTCTGACAGGTCAAAAATTGCACGATCTTTCAAAAATTCATATAAATTACAGGGGTGGAGGGATTGATCTGAAATTTTGCACATATGTGTAGCAACATGTTCTAGACGTGTGTATGAAATTTGAGATCGATCCCTCCAACCCTCGATTTTATATGAATTTATTAAAGATCCTGCAACTTTTTGACAAGTCTGAATGAACGCATGTGGTGGGCTGTCATTCTGACATGTCAGAACTTAAATGATCTTTAATAACTTCATTTAAAATCAAGGGTTGGAGGGATCGATCTCAAATTTCATACCCATACTTCGGCATACCCCATAAGCACTGTGACCAAGTTTCAAGCCTCTAACGTTTAAAATATAGAAGTTATAGGTTTATTTATATGGCAGTCCGATTATCCGATACAATTGGGCTGAAAATTATTGGATCGGATGTTTATCGGAGGTTTTTCCTATCATATTGTTATCATTAATCAGATGTCCAATAACAACCTTATTGTATCATTATCGAACATTTTAATGATACGATACACATCCCTAGTGTGAATTAAGTCAGTTCACTTTAAAGTGCTGATAGAATTAAATTATCCTCCCTCTGAACTATGAATGTAAATTTTCTTATCCTTTAGCCACTTTGAACAATGAATGATACATAACATTTGGTTTTCCTTATGAAAGCCAAACCGATGGTCAATTTGTATTCAAACAGCCTATTCTGTTTGCTAAATTGTCTAAATATGACACACAAATGTTTCCTGTGAATATTCTGTTTAGTTCAAATATATTATTCCTCAGGCATTGTTATAATTTAAACAGAGCATTATTTTCTTCTCTGCATTTCAGGTTACTTGGGATGATTTATGATAGGGTGTTTATACTAGTAGTTATGTCATTAATGAACAGAAAATCTATCTCTTGATCTATACTGTTGTTTTTTAAAATCCTTATTGATATATTAGCCAATCAAAGCCAGATTTCCTGAAACTCCTCAACTGGTTGTTAATCATCCAATTACCAGTAAAATGCAAGGTGGGAGGGAAAAAATAGTGTGTTAGTATTCTACTAGTTGATCACTTAGCATTTGCATTCCAACTCTGAGTATATTAAATCTCCCCTTGTTGAAGGTTCATTAATTCATATCAGTGTGAAATACCAAAGCAGTTTATGTGTCCGGACACTTCTCTAATTCCATCTCCAAAAATAACCTTGGAAGAAAGTCAAACTCTGCAGATAATGACAATTTTCACTGAACATGTGAGTAGGCAGTTGAACAGATTTCTGCAAAGGTTATATTCTCTTCTGTACTGGGACCCTGATGGTAATTGTGTACTGGAAATTAAAACTGAGATGGACACAGATGGAGCCATTAAATCCATCTGTGTTGGACAATAGTTCATAATGTGGAGGGGGTTTTGAGTTTTATTTTAACTGTTAAAGGAGGAGGAGGGTATGCCAGTGATTATACAGGTTGCATTGTAAATGCTGAGGTGTTGGAAATGAGTTTCTTCATTTCCAGCTAGCAAAGAGACCCCACTTTGCACAGGTTGGAATAGCCCTTAGTTTAGCAAGATTTTCAAGCAACCTTACACAGCTGTCAGATTTGTATATATTATGCCTACATTGTCTGAGTGAAGCCACCCACTGTTACCTGTAGATGCTGCCCTTGCTATGGTGTACTCCTATGCTCCCCAAGGGAGGTTGTGTCTGCTCAATTCACTTGAAAAGGGAATGCCGCACAGCAGGGAGAAGGGGAAGGGAAATGACTGTGTTCTTCAGCCCACTAATCTCCCCTGGCTTCAAATTCCATGGACTGCAAAGCTATGTGCTTGTAGGGAAGACTGCCCCCAGTGACTGAAGATGTTACCGCAGGCTTCAACCATGTGGACACATTTAAATTAGTGCTATGCCGAACATTTCAATTCTTCCATTTTCAGCATTTCATGGGGTGGGTGGGAAAAACCCAAAGACTCTGATGAAAGGGGCTGGCAGGGGTGAGAATTTCAGAGAATTTTCTCCTTGAGAAGGTGGATAAAGTGTCCACATACCTTTTTAAGTGTAGGCGGTTTTAGAGGGGTCTTCCTTCTATTTTTTTTTATTAAAAAAACAACAACACCCAGCACTTGCAGCACCCCAGGAGTCTTCCTGAATCCTTACTGGACAGGGTAAGGTCACATTGTCTCCGATAGACATTCAGGAAGAATTGCTGGGCTCCTCCAAGTGCTGGGGTTGTTGTTGTTGTTGTTTTTAAAGATAAATAAAAATATAGAAAGAAGTCTCATTAACAGCCTGCTACTTAAAAAGCTATGTGAAAACACAGTCCCCCTCCCCAAGGAGAAAATTCTGTGAAATTCTCCTGCTCCCTGCAAAAGAGATAGGGAAAAAAAATGTCTTTTGCAGGGACAGGGGGGAAATCCTGAAAATAGGGGGCAGGATTCAGCACAGTACTAATGTAAATTAATTAAAATTAATGTATTATATGTTTTTAAAACTAAATAACCTGAAGGTGAACAAACACACACACATGACACAAGATTCCCCTAGTACACATGCCAGCCAAGTTTCAGTTGTCTAGGTTTCACAATCTTGTTGTTATGACTCTGATAAACTGGTAGGCATGCACTTTCTTCTGTCATTACAGAAGAGGCAGGAGGATGTGGAACATATTATTGCATTATTGAGCCTCCTGCAAATCTACATTTTCCCCTGATCCAACCCCACACATTTCCTTCTTGTCCTTTCTGAAGTCAACCCACTATTGTTGGATGTCCACAGGTTGCAAAAGTATCTGTGCTCACAAATGGGAGGCATCAAAGGATGGATCTCCCCCTCCAACCTGAGAGAGGGAGAATTACTCTATCCTATGGGCCTAAGGCTTTATTACCGAAATAATGATAGTTTCTGCTATCATTACTTAGAACACAGGCGGGGGAACTAGATTTGGGACTGATGCCCCCCCTCACCCAGCCCTCTAGAAGCCAAACGATATCAAGGGAAAGAGATGCACCACCTAATGCCATTTGGTTACAGGCTAATGTGACCCATTAGCCTACAGTGGCAGAGCTTGGACCAGAGGGTCCCCATCCCTGGCTTAGAATATAAATGTTTGGACGTCACTCAAAAGTATTATTCAGAGACGTCAGCTTTTAGAGCGTTCACTTTTCTCAACTACCTAGAACACGAAACACACTTTGCAGAATTTCCCTTGAATATTGTCCAGCATCCTTTTTGTGGCAGCTACCCCCCCACCCTCTACGCAGACATACACACACAATGTGGAACAAAACTAAGTCCAGTGCATTGGGGAGCCTGCAAAATGGTGGTTAGGCTGGCGATGCTTCCAAGTTGCAGCAAAGAAGAAGAAAGCATCTTCAAGGGGAGGGGAGAAAGTCACTAAGTTTCTTCAGATGGGAGGGAGAACGCATTTCCCTCCCATTGCTTTTCCTCGTGCTACTGTCCACAATATGGTTGATCTAGGGTGACCATATGAAAAGGAGGACAGGGCTCATGTAACTTTAACAGTTGTAGAGAAAGGGGAATTTCAGCCAGTGTCATTTGTATGCAATTTATTCCTGGTGAAATCCCCTCTTCATCACAACAGTTAAAGTTGCAGGCACTATACTAGAGTGATCATATACAAAAGAAGGCAGGGCCCCTGCAACTTTAACTGTTGTGATGAAGAGGGAATTTCACCAGGAACTAATTGCATACAAATGACACTGGCTGAAATTCCCTTTTCTCTACAACTGTTAAAGTTACAGGAGCCCTGTCCTCCTTTTCATATGGTCAGCCTAGTTGATCAGCTTCCTCTTCCTTCACATGCCAAAGAAAGAGGAAGCAAACAAAGACCATGTGGGCCACTGAAGTGGGTGTTTTTATCACACAGATTTCCCTGGCAGCACGTTTTGCTGTAGGAGGAAAAATCAGATTTCCCAGGGTCTTTTTTAAAAAAACAGGAAAATGACCAGAAGAAGCAAAAAGTGCCTGGAAGGCAGATGTGGTCACGAAAAGGCCCCACAAAATCTGTGAGTACCCAGTAACGAGCATGTTATAAAATACTCGTCTGATGCTACTACTGCTGCTCGAGGTGAGCCCCACCCCAAAGAAACTTTTGGGGGGAAATCCCACATGGAAAAAAAATTGTGAAGTCATCAGCAAGACCCCAATTTCTCTGTTCACAAATGCAGTGAAGAACTGCAAGACATCATTTGCACGCAGCTTTAATTTATGGTCATGACAGTAATAAATCGTTGGTGTATAAAATCTTAAGGCAAAGCTCTCTCGATTTCTCTAGATTTTGAAAGCAATAATCAAGTGCCTTTAGAAAAGAAAACAACTGAAAATAACAGGATGAAGTTGCCAAATTAAATATCACAATACACAAGGAAATAATGAATAAAATACCTAGAAATACTAATTCAGGTCAGTTGATTTGCTTTGGCTCCATGGTTTTTAATGCCACACTGCACTTGCCAAGGCAGTAAGCCAGGCATCATAAATGAATGAAATTAAGAGATTTTTCAGTAGGACTAAATATTGCTTTTGACTAGTTAGGACCTAAAAATATGGCTAATTTTTTTAATGGGGATATTATTCATTTAAGAGAATAATGCTCAGCCCTACATACTGTTCACTAGAAAAGTGGAATCATGATAAATGTGATACCTGTTTTTCATGTCCATTGGTTGCAACCTTTAAAAGGAATGAATTTCCTAACAAGAGAGGTCATTTGCAAAGGATAAATACAATTGCATGTCAGCTATCAATTCATAACAATTATTAAATATTATAAAAAATTAATATTATGGAATTACAATTAACAGGTACTGTGAAATATTAATATTATTTGATATCAACCATTACATGCTTTAAAAAAAAAAACCTTTCAAAAATCAACCATTACATACTTTCAAATTTAAATGCTGAAGTAATGCATTACCAAATACAAAATTAGCAAGACTACCAAAAATCAAAGATTGAAGTCACACCACTTGTGAATTTATTTATTGGAAAAGCATAATAAAAGTCATATAAGCACATCAAATATCAAACAGAAACTTCAAATCATTAGCTGTCCAATTCCAGCAATAAATGAGAAAATTCCAAAATTCTGGGGATATCTGGAGAATATTCAACATCAAAGTTCAAGAAGAATTGTTGGGAGTCAATATTCTTTAGCCATAGTGTGATACCACAAGTTTTAATGGACACCTTACTCATTCCTGAAAGTTAAAGCCCAAATGCCAAGTGGCTGTCTCTCCATCTTCTCTGTGGTGAGGTACATGTTACCCTTCCTTATACTATCCTCAAATAGAAGAATGTTAGATCTTTGTTCTGAATCTTGTGTACGTTGTCACCTGAAGTTTCTAAGTTTCAGGCTTCAATTTCCAAATGAAATCCTCCTGTCCACTCTTGGATCCCTGCCCTAATGCAGGGATAGACAACTTGTGGCTCTCCAGATCTTTTGGCCTACAACTCCCATGATCCCTTATTATTATTATTATTATTATTATTATTATTATTATTATTTGAGGCTCTTGTTAAACTACAAAATTTAAAACAATTAAATAGCTAAAAGCAATTCCAATACACTATTTTAATAGCATACCTATTCAAGACAGATGACGTAAGTGTCCCATCATGGGTCATTAAATGTCATTAAATGTCTGGGAGTAGAGGGCGGTTTTAACCTGATGCTGGAAAGGTGACAGTATCAGCACCAGGCAAGCCTCAGTGGGGGAGCTCATTCCACAGTTGGGGGGCCACCACTGAGAAGGCCCTCTCCCTTGTTTCCACCTTCTTATCCTTCCTTGGAGGAGGCACTCAGAGGTAGTCCCAGATGTTGATTGTTGTGACTGGGTAGGTTCATGTCGACAGAGGTGTTCCATTAGGTAGGCATGTCAGGAGAACATTCCATTAACATCTGGAAGGCCATAGGTTGCCTACCCTTGCCCCAGAGTGACATCTTGTGATGTTTGTTATGGATTGTTATATATATATAGACAAACCTTTTATTTCAATATACATGTTTGCCATTCTGGTTGCAACTACCTGTGGACAACAGCATAATCATTACAATCAAAGAGGGATATACCGGCCTCAGGCAGGTAATATAATGCTCATGAAGGCTACAGCATTTCCTTTGCATTATTGATAGAAAACTGTTCCAAGAGGATACTCATTTGACAACTCTGCATAATAAATGATTGCTTTAATATTTATACCTCTATCTCTCTGTGTCTAATTTAATGATCCATTTAGCATGTTTCTAATTCCTGAGATGATCATAGAAATCTGTTTCATAATTATGTTTTCCATCCTTATATACTGCTTAAACTCTGGAACATGACATTCCTCTTCCCACCGCAGTTTGCAGTTAACCCCTTGCAAACCATGATGCATGAAGGTGCCCACAAACATAACAACGAACCATGGGGAATCTCTGCAGTAATTAGGAAAGGGGGGAGACCCCATGCTAAATAAAGATTAAAAGCCTTACCTTGGCAAATGTAAATTAGAGTAGCTTCATGGAGGTAAATGGAGCTTCACTGATTTACATTAGCTAAGGATTTGGCCAATTAGTAATGGCATAATTATAGTGGTGTGCATAACAACCACCATAATTAAAGTTGAAACCTGGTTAGGCAAAATAAAATATGGAAGAGAGACCTGACTCCTTGCAGTCTCTTCAGGTGAGATCAAAAGAAGAGCTAGCCAAAGGCCTATGGAGTCTAGCATTTGGTTCTCACAATGGCCAACCAGATGCCAATGGGAAGCCCACAAGGAGAATATGTGTGCAATATCACTCACCTGTTCATGTTTCCCAGGAACAGGCATTAACAGGCATATTGAAAGTTATTGAGCATTAGGGAGACTGAGACAGATACTTCATTCAGGTGATTTTAGGTGCAGCTTGATTAGAAACTTCCAGGAATGGGGAGAGGTGCTTAATGGATTTTCTCCTACAGCTGTCAAAATAAATTTTCTGGCCTTGGATATTGGAGGGAGCATCATTTCCTGGTCAGCCTCAAGCAGCCAAATGTTGTGGGCCAATCCTGTTATTGAACAATCAGTCATTTGTAGAAAATAGTGGGGATTAGGTTGCATTTTGTACAGTTCAAAGGCCTTCATGTGAGTGAAGTGTGTAATGTGCACATTAATGTAAGCATTCTTTGTGTGCATACATAAATGTATGCACTATTTTTGCCAAGAAATTTACATGGCTGAAATGCTGTTTTGCGCACATACTTCTCAAATATGCCTCCCCAGCCCAAGGTAAGCCACATTGAAAAGTTTGCAAAAAGGTGGATTTCAGAATGCAACTCTGTTGACTCTCCAAGAGGCTCGGGAGGTTGAATTGGAGACATCCATTAAAAACAAAACAAAAAAAAAACAGCTAAAACCCTGGAGTGCATTTCTCACCCATCCTTAATTGACAGTAACTGACAGAGGCCATGTCTACACCATGCAGTTATCCCGGGGTCACCTCTAGGTTGTCCCTGTGTGTCCAAATGACACACAGGGGATCTCATGGTCAACCAGGGATGACCAGAGACTTTCCCCAGGATAACTGAAACTGGGGATGTCACAGTTTTTCCACGTTCCTGGGACAACCCTGAGGACCACAGCTGGTGTGGCACGGGCTCCCGGGTCCTCAAACAGGCATGGAGCTGTACGGAATGGCTCTGTGCCCATGGGGCTGGGGTGGGGGCAGCAATTTTGCCATCTCTAGGATGGTGGGGGGATTGGGCACAGAGTCTGGCAGGGGAGGTACTTATCTTTTTCAGTGGATTGGGGCTGCCTGGCTGAGCTCCTCTTCTTTAAAACCAATGGTGCCCGTGACATCCTTCTTCCCTTCCAGGATGTTGCACAGGCGTATAGACACTGGTGGGAGGATAGCGGAAGCATGTAAGTCTGCGATCCTCCCCCTCCCTACTGCTACACCCTTAGGTGTAGATGAGCTCAGAGACTTGCTACATTTTCCAGCCAGTCACAGAGGAAGTTGCTTACAGCAGTTGCATGGAACTGAACACTACCAGGGTTTTGAAGCGGGGACCTAACCAGACCCAAGCACCTAACCATGCACCATCTTGGAAGCTTTCCAGATGGAGAATCCACTGTGCATGGGTGCCATCACTGAATGTGGCCAGAGAGAGGTATTGGAGTTTGTTGACCCAGCAGTTGTCAGGTGATGCAAGGCATCAGTGCAGTTTTACTTGTCCCAATAAAGCCTGAGACCCACTCAGACCAGCTCTTCAGTCTGAGCAACTCACTTTTTGAAACAACACTAAGCTGCTACATGCAATGTAGGTGCTCATCACCCGGATCAGTGTTTGAATGGCCTTCCCCAGTGGCAGAGTCAGCCTCCTGGAGGTCTTAACTACATGAAGGATATTTTCAACCGTCTTAGGACAAAAATACATATGAAATACATGAAAATGTTTAATTTGCCTATGTTTAATTCTTTAAATAGCAGCTGTGGGGAGAGTTGAACATGATTTGGAACAGGACACATGGAGATGGATTATTGAACCCATTATCTGTGAGCTGGGCTAGATCTACACCAAACATGATAAAAAAAACATTGAAAATAGTTTGAAAACTGTATATGGAGTGTGTCCTGGGCCCCAACAGTTGTCAATACCATTATAAGCCATTTTATAACAGTAGGGTAGATCCTGCCCTGCATTCTTATCAAACTTGCACTCCTCAAGCTTTTATTAACCACAGGTGGTAACAGGGCCTCCAAGAGTGGGTTCAGGCCCCAGTGGGGGGGAAAAAAGCAATTCCAGGGGCCCCAGCAAGGATGATCCCTGTAAGATTATAAAATAGGCTGACCATATGAAAAGGAAGACAGGGCTCATGTAACTTTAACAGTTGTAGAGAAAAGGGAATTTCAGCCAGTGTCATTTGTATGCAGTTAGTTCCTGGTGAAATTCCCTCTTCATCACAACAGTTAAAGGTGCAGGCACTATACTAGAGTGACCAGATACAAAAGAAGGCAGGGGCCCTGCAACTTTAACTGTTGGGATGAAGGGGGAATTTCACCAGGAACTAATTGCATACAAATGACACTGGCTGAAATTCCCTTTTCTCTACAACTGTTCAAGTTGCATGAGCCCTGTCCTCCTTTTCATATGGTCAGCCTATTATAAAATCAAGAAACAATCAACGCAAGTAGGAAAACTCTTGGAAAGAATTGAGAATGGGCATTTTCTCTCGGAGAGCTCCGACGATTTTGATGCCATTCTAGTGTTTTGGGGGAACACATTGTAGGCGGGCAAGAAGGATGCACACAGGGACCTGTTAGACTGAAAAGAAACAGCCCCTTCCCACTCAGTTGTCCCCCTGGGGGTTTCTATGACCTTCCATGCGGATCATTTCAATGGAGCAGCTCTTTGCAATGACAAGCAACCCCGCATGCTCCTGCTGCAAAAAATCCCTTCATTTTGCTACAAATGGATGTCAGAAACAATCAACAAATAATGATAATACCAAGAAAGACAAAAACATATGCAACATAGTTGGGCCCCAGGACGCCTTCCAGACCACCGGGCCCTGGTAATTTGTACCGGCTTCCCTCCCCCCTTTGGCCCTGGGTGGGAAGGTTTCACTAGTGGCTATGGTGGGTTTCCCTCCTGGGGTACCCACAGCTTGTGGGGGGATTAGTGATTAGGCACTTGCAGGGAGATGCATAGTCCATAAAGACTGACTGAGGATGTTCAGGACTTATCCTTTCACTAAAGCAGGTGTGGGGAACTTGTGGCCTACAACTCCCATGATCCCTCAGCATTAGCTAAGCCAGCTAGAGCTGATGGGAGTTGTAGGCCAAAACATCTAGAGGGCCATAGGTTGTCCACCTTTGCACTAAAACAATGCTGATATGGGGGAAACCTGCAACTTTGGTTTCCTTTCAAAGGGCTTAGGACTTTTTCACAAGTCAGGGCTAGCCCTGTCTTGCAGCGCAGGCATGGGGACCAGGGGCGGTGGCAGCGGAGGGAAAGATGAAGGCAGGAATTGGTATCTGAATAGTGCAGCATTTTGGTTCTATTGTGGCAGCGAAATACCTTAGCCAAATACTGTGTCAATTCTTGATCACAGGGAGGTGGGATGGAAATTATTTGCATTCACAATGGTAGACTATTCAGTGGTACTGTGAAAAAAGAATTAAAAACACTTTCTTTATATGCTGTCTGTGACTCCACTTTGGGGACCAAGGAGAAAAAAATGCATGTTATACACTTATACATCTTTAACATTACATGTAGGTGGCCCTTCATATTTGAATGTACATTTATGGGGTAATAGCTTCAGGAGTCCTGGGAAATGCCTACCCCTTTGGAGGCTTTCCAGATATTCAAAATTCAGCAATGGGAAAGAATTTCAGTGACTTCTCTGTACTTTCCATATGAAAACGCTGTCATGTAGGCCCCATCTATTTGTATTTGGGGTGTGTATACGAGGCAAGGTCTGAAACTGAACATTTCAGGGGTGACGCTCAGTGTTCTCTTTGCCTCATGTACTTCCATTCCAAGAATCACAATCTGAATTAATTAAGCAATACAACATGACAAGACATGTTTTATGGACTCATTACTACATGCTTCATTTCTTTAGGGAAGCACAAGCCTGAAGGCCATTGTATTCAATTGCCTAAAGCGTTAGTTAATGGCCCTGTAAAACAAACCCTGAAGTGCCTCTTTTTCTATTAAACAATAACTTCTAGGTTCAGATTTCATTTATTTTAAATGCTTCTGTAAAGCTTTTTTTTTTTTGTTTGTCAGGGGGGCTTAGGTATGTCCTAGTTTTTTTTTTTTTTTTTTTTTGAGAGAAGGGGTGGATATGCCACAGGAAAGGACAAGAGGAAGTTGTGCAGATTTATATACGTGCCCAAGAAAATAAATCCTAAACATATTAATAGGGAACCAGCTCCACTGAGCGCAGAGGAACTTACTTCTGAGTAAACCTGCAAAGCAGTGTCAGCCTGTTTGCCATTTGAGTTTTGCCCAGTTATTGTTGATGTAAGGTTTTCCCTTCTTATGAATATTATCACTGATTTAATTTGATGCCTGAGCAAAATAATTAAACGTCTTCCTTTTGTATAAATAAGTCAACTGATTAAAAGTCAGTCAATGTGCAAATTATCAGGTCAGGATCTACTCTACTGGTTTAAAACAATTTATAACAGTAGTGGCAACTGTTGGGTAGGGTGACCAGATAAAATCCAGGTCAGGGCTCATGTAACTTTAACAGTTGTAGAGAAAAGGGAATTTCAGCCAGTGTCATTTGTATGCAATTAGTTCCTGGTGAAATTCCCTCTTCATCACAACCATTAAAGTTGCAGGGGCCCTGCCTTCTTTTGTATATGTTACTCTAGTATAGTGCCTGCAACTTTAACTGTTTTGATGAAGAGGGAATTTCACCAGGAACTAATTGCATAGAAATGAAACTGGCTGAAATTCTCTTTTCTCTACAACTGTTAAAGTTACATGAGCCCTGACCTGGATTTTATCTGGTCAGCCTACTGTTGGGGCCCAGGACACAGGGCACATACAGTTTTCGAACTGTTTTCCAAGCGTCGTTTCCTGCTTGGTGTCGATCTGGCCCAGGACAGCAGCATGGGTGACGTTTGAGATATTGAAGAGCTGCGTATGATGCCTACAGTTTGTTAAACAATATAAAAAAGAGCTAGCATGGGGTGACCATATGAAAAGGAGGACAGGGCTCCTTTATCTTTAACAGTTGCATAGATGAGGGAATTTCAACAGATGTCCTTTTTATATATGAAGAACCTAGTGAAAGTCCCTCTTCCTCACAATGATTAAAGCTGCAGGACCCCTGCCCTCTTTTGTATCTGATCAAGAAGGCAGGGACCCTCCAGCTTTAACTGTTGTGATAAAGAGAGAATTTCACCAGCTGCTGCATGCACACAAACGACACCTACTGAAATTCCCTTTTCTATGCAACTGTGAAAGACACAGGAGCCCTGTCCTCCTTTCCATATGGTCACCCTAAGCTAGCATTCCTTGTTAGAAGAAAAGATTATCAAAAGAGAGCCAGTGTGGTGTAGTGGTTACAGTATTTGGAATGGGACCCTGGGGACCTGGATTCCATCCCTTTTCGGGCCTGACTGAACCCCACAACGGACCCAGCTTGGCTGGCATTTGCGAGCCAAGCACTGTGATAGTTCCTGAAATCTGTGAACTTTATGGATTTTTTCCCCCTCGCAAAATGGTGGTGACAGGCAGTGATTGCAGGAGTGACCACTCCTCCTGCTGCCACCTGCTGCTGTTAGCATTGGCCAGGGAAGCGTGAGGGGTTTGCGCATGGTGGCAGTGGCGGCAGGCAGCAAGCCACAGTGGCAGGAGACGCAGCCTTCATAAACCACTGCCCATTGCAACCGACACAGACATTATTTTAAAGATGTAGCTAGCAGCTGATTCATTATTATTATTATTATTATTATTATTATTATCTATAGATGTAGATCCTTTGGATCAGGACCCCAGCATGGGGAGTGGAGATGGCTTTAAACCTCCTGTCCCACCACTATGCCCCCGATGGGGGATATGCCTGCAATTTCTATTGCAAAATTGTGATCCATGAGCAAATGCCAAAGCTGGATTGGGCCCATGGCAGGGAAGAAGGGTTAAAGCCTGCTCTTATCTCTCATACTAGGTTCCCAATCAGCCTCCCCCTGCATCTACCCTGGTGTAAAAATGGGGTGGGGGGAGTAATACCTGTTTGGGCCCTAAGAGACACTTTGGCCCCAAGAGAGCCCCAACTGCCTCCACCCACTGCCAGCACCACCGGCACTGTTTGCAAATGGCTGCTTCTCTGAGAGGTAAAGGAGAGACTCAGGCACAGTGACCCGAATGTACACAAATAGCTGGCTGCCTCTCCCCTAGGCTGACCATATGAAAAGGAGGACAGGGTTCATGTAATTTTAACAGTTGTAGAGAAAAGGGAATTTCAGCCGGTGTCATTTGTATGCATTTAGTTCCTGGTGAAATTCCCTCTTCATCACAACAGTTAAAGTTACAGAGGCCCTGCCTTCTTTTGTATATGGTCACTCTAGTACAGTGCCTGCAACTTTAACTGTTGTGATGAAGAGGGGATTTCACCAGGTACTAATTGCATGCCGGCTGAAATTCCCTTTCTCTACAACTGTTAAAGTGACATGAGCCTTGTCCTCCTTTTCATATGGTCACCCTACTCTCCCCCTCCCAGGTCCCCCTCCTCTCTCATCCTCCTGCCCCTGCTGCCATGCCATGCCTCCAATCAAAGGCGTAAAATCCACCAGCTGGCCCACTTTGGTGTGGACTGAGTTAGGCCAGCTGGCAGATGTTGGACTGGAGTCTGGGGTGTCCCAAACAGATTCCTCTGACATCCCTCAAATTGCATGGGGAATTGAACCACAGATTGTGTTAGAGTCTGCCTGCAGTTCCAGTAGTGCAAACTGAATAATTTCAGATCAAATCTAATCTGAAATGAATTTCTCATTCATCTCTACACATTAGTCTGGGACATGCGGCTCAGGCCAGTTCATATTCACGAAGATCTAATTCCTCAAGTATCTCTAGATCAAAAGTACCTGTCCACTTGTACAAGGCACCATTGGATCCAAGCCTTCCCCCCCCCCCCTTCAAGGTACCATAATGTGCATAGAAAAAAACTCTATGCAAACACCTCACAAAATGCGGAAGCAGAATTTTGTTGAAAAAAATATTCCTTTGCCATGGAGCAAAGGTGGACAGATGTCTGGCTTGTGTGGGATCTACTTGTGTGTGTGTTGTTTTTTTACTGGAACCCTGAGATCCACCACTGGGAACCAGTGTCAGATGCATTATAGCTCAGGAGGCTGAGCCAATCACCTGCTACACCCCATGAGTCATATATCTACATTGGGGAACAAATCTACATCACAGTTACTATAGATCAGGGATTCTAATAGCCTAAAGGGGGGAGGTGCTCTGGCATTGCCAAGAAACCCATGCAAGAGCTACTGCAAATCATCGAGCGAACTAACATGGGATCCCCCTCTACATTCCTGCCCACCTCTGCTGTGGAAAACACAAGCTGACACGGAAACATGAGCTTATCAGCAGGTTTTATTTCAAAGCTATCCTACAGCGTTCTGTAGCAGGGTTAGAGGAGCTTCAGATATTGACTGAACACTGCAGAATTGCTATTGTTCCCCGTAACATTCCAAAGAACTGTATAATGTTCTAATGCTTTTTCTAAGGGTTAGAACAACAGACATTATTTTAAAAATGTAGCTAGCAGCTGCTGCTGCTGCTTTCTTTTTTTTACTGGAATGGGCCCATAGCAGGGAGGAAGGGTTAAAGCTCCCTTTTCTAGTCACACATCCCCATACCTACACTAGAGTAAAAATGGGGAAAATAATGTTTGTTTTGCCTTTAAGAGAAATTTTCAGTAGATGCTGATTTGCTAAGCACTACTGGTTATGTATTGTGGATTGGTTCTGAATATACCTGTACATTGTGTGTTTGACGACCTACGCAAATCCCAGGCCTTTCCTAATCAAGTGTCGCATAACTTCAGATCAACTTGCTGCCACAAATGTTGCCAGACTGATCTTTCCATCATAAGCTAAATCAGTCTTTTGAGAGATTCATTGAGTCAGTCAAGATCTATGCGGTACATCAGGAACACACATCTGAGGCATTTCAAAAGAAATCAGAGGCATCAGTGTCAAACCAGGTAACGTCGGGATTGCATGACAGACAGGTTTGCTTGTTTGGCAGCCTCAGGACAACACTCAGCAGAGGTCCCCTCAGCACTAAGGTGTAGAGGATTCCAGCTGGTGTTTCTGAAGTAGGAGGAGACAGACCCTACTGGATAGCACATATTAAAGAGAACAGAAGCATGCCAAGAAAATTAATGGATGCAGGAATGTCAACAATGTGTGGATTGTTGCATCCCATAAACCAGCTGTGGCCGGATAAGTTGGAGGTAGAAGATGACAATTTTGTGAAGTCTTTCACTCCTTATATATTACAGTATACTCACTGATTACTCCTGGAGGTCTGAATTTATCCAAATTCACTTTCAGAAAAGTGTGGCTTAACAATGTAGGCCTGGCACTGTCATGCTTGGTTCATGTCAGTGGTGTTCTGGAGTCAAATCCTCTGGTTTTCCCTCACGGAGAGGGAGCTACAGTGACTAGGGCCAGCATCAAAGGTAGGCATAGTTGTGCATCTGCCTGGGGGCCACCCTCCAGCAGGTGCCCACTGGCAAGAGCCCCCTGGAGTTTCTCCTCTCCCTCACTGCTTGTTCACCTGCCTCTTGCTCTGGCCCAGAGAGTTAAGGTGGTGAGAAGGAGGTGCAATGGATGCCACTTACTACCTGCTCACTGCCTCTCTGATTGCCAAGCAAGCAATTGGGAGTAATGATGAGAGAAACAGGCTGAAGAGCTATAACAGCTGGTAATAGTGATCATGGGAAGGTAAACTCATTGAGGGAGGGGTCCATTGAGAATGCCTTACCCAAGGGCCCTCCAAAACATGATGGTAGCCATGTGCCCTACTTTACAGAGGACAGCCCTCTGTTTGAAGAACTGTCAGAGGACAGCCCTCGGCTTGAAATTATCCTCTGTCTAAGGACTATCTAATTTAAAAATAATGGAGCACAAGTGTGGGGATCAGCAGTGGCCTTGAAGTTGCCCATCAACAGTTGCATATGGACAGCAGACTGAACAGACAACACAGGTCATTTGCTCATGGTCTTTCTCACTATGGTAACATATATTGTATTTCTACTTAAATTATAGTAACTATTTCTAAATTTGCATCTACACGTATAAATTTAAATCTTCATTTTTTTAAAAAAAATGTGTGCACTTTTGCCCTCTTTTTGGTTGATCTTCTTCTTCTTCTTCTTCTTCTTCTTCTTCTTCTTCTTCTTCTTCTTCTTCGTGTTGCATAACCATCGAAAATGTCATAAACACAGGGAAGCATAGCTTCCTGCTTCTGAACATGCTGTTTCCAGCAACAGCGTCCTAATGGGGATATAGGTTCAATCCCCTAGGCCTCCCTATGCTGAAGGAGAGCTTCAACCAAGTCTACAACAACATCCCACAATAATGCTGGTACGTTGCAGAGAGATGTCAGGATAGGCATGGGGCATAATTGCAAAGGAACCTCCCATATAGTTTTTCTATTTCCTTTGCCCCTTAAACCATGCTGGCTCCAGGTTTTGGATAGGGCTGTGCACAGCTTTGGGACCGGATCTGGTCAAAGTGGTCCAGAGCATTCAACCTCTTTGGCCCAATCTGGGGCGAAGCTAAACCGTTGTCTCTGCCTGCTGATAAGACCTAACTGACATATCAGCTCGCACCCAGCAGCTCTCCATCCTCTGTGAGAGCTGCCATTTTTAAGGAAGATGGGAGTTCTGTATTTTCCTAGATCTAATGTTGTAAACAATGGTGGCAGTAAAGGGTCATTTCTGGAAATTCCTGCAGATAGGTGGGGACAGCAGCTCGCTGGGTTCAGTTGGTGATTGGAGGTGGGAATCCGATGCTTGGTGGGCACCCAAGAAACCAAAACATCTGACCCACTTTGGATGTCTGGATCTTGCATCAGATCCAGATCCGAAGTAGGTTGGACCAGGCCCAACTTGGGCAGATTGGGGTCAATTCGGAAGCTCCAAATCAGCCTCTGAAGCGGGTTGGCGGTTTCCCTGCATGACCCTAGTTTTGGTGGGCCCATGGGCAAGACATCCTCAGTGGTTCCCCTACCTCAATGAGTTTACCTTCTCACTACCATTATCACTACCTGCTATAACTCTTCATCCTCTTTGTCTGCCTTGATTGACATGCAACAAACCAGTGAACAAGTAGGCAGTGGCATCTGTTCCTCCTCCTTCTCACCACCACCACCACTCTAGGCAAGAGCGAGCGACAGGTGAACAAACAGTGTGCAATTGTGAAGAGGAGAAGCAAGTTCAAGAAGCTCTTGTCAGTACACCCCTGCTGGGGGATGGGCCCTTGTAGGTGTCTTGACATGCCTACCCTTGCGGCCAGCCCTGCACTAAAGTACAGTGGGACGAAACTGTGAAGTGTTCAGATTAAGTCTATTTATAATAGTTCCTCACTGCTGGTCCATCGTTAAAAGGAACCTTTTAAATACTTCGCAAATGTGAGTATTTCCATTTCTTACCTGGGGCCAAAAAATAAATGTTTCATCATAACTTCCAAAACACTTAGAAAGTTTGTATACAATGATTTGTCTCCCCAGCTAAGCCCCCCTAGTTCTCTCCGTTTGACCTGGATTTTGACAGCAGGAATGATTATTGTGTAGCAGCTATAACAAAATAGTACTGATGTGTCTGCTGGTATCTGGAGTACTGAGATTAACATCATGCAGTTGTTGCCTGAGGCAATACAGAGGTGCAGATGGAGATGTGGGTAAATTCAGTAGTAATAGGCTTGGATAAAAATAAACTGTGTCTAATTCATGTCATTTTCATTTGTCCCGTTCCCTCCCTTTCAAAACAACAAAGGTACCCGAGAAGTTTATGAAATGGATGAATTTGTAATTCAGAAAATAAGAACATATAGTGACAGATTGGCCTGTAAAATATTGAACACATGCACAATAATGAGATTAAAAATGAGAAATCTGCATACTGTTTTACAAAATATACTGATCAGGCTGAAGTGTGGGGAGGAGAAGAGAGCAATGCTGTCTTTAGTAAGGAAATGCTCTGAACATTTATACAATTCCTATGTTCATTTGTTTTTAAATTTCATGGGGGAAATTGAATATATATGTTTTTGCATCTTCTAAATGGCTATACATGGATTTGAATCCTTTGAACAAACATGTGGACCTTAGCTTTTGAAGACAATGGCTCAATTCGGACGACACGATAGTGAATGGTGGGGTAATAATCACCTTTACAGTTGTTCATCTAGGGGGTACTCCCCCCACAACATGGTAATAAATAATCAACTGTGGTGTGGATTAGGATTAGCACTGAGTTGACTATGGCAGCATTCGGATAACACGATAGTCAAAACAACTGACGATTGTTTTCCCCACACCAGTTGTTTATTGTGTCGTCCGAATTGAGCCATTGTGTTGAATCCAAATTCATGCTGGATCAATCGCACTGATGGAAATTGACTTCTCCACTCTCCTTCCCATGGAAGCCGTTCAGCCCCTGAAAATGCCATTCAGAGATTCTGGAGACCCTGCTCAACAGGATAAGCTGTGGTTTTGGGGAGAAGGGTTGTGAAGAAATGCCCTGTTTATAACTGATGTTGTGTAATGTTCACTTTGTGTGGCTGCTGTCTGAGAAGTTACATTGTATCTGAGCGGGCCTGAGGCCTTGTTTTGGTACTGTCAAAGGCATGTGTGGTAGTTGCTTTGTGACATTCCAAAGGGGAAGAGAGAGAGAATTACTTTAAATGTTGTTAGATGGGGCCTGGATCAGATAAATGTGATTCTGATTGGTTGAGGATTCCAGCTAGGTGGAAAAGATTGGATGGGGAGTGACAGTTAAGAAGATGACAGCTGACAGTTAAGGGGTGAATCTGTGGGTAGTTAGCAAGGGGGAAAGTCTGTTGGTTGGTGGGAGGTGTTATAGAAGGACTAGGAGAAAGCCGAGGAGAAAGACACTAGCTAAAGTCTGAATATTAAGCTATTTTTCTATGGGGGACAACCTGGTGAAGATCAGGGGTAGGGAGCAGGCAGATGTGTTATGCCAGGTGATGGCCCTAAATTCTTGCCAGAAGAATTTTACACAAGCAGGCAGTAAAAACGCAGATAGACTTCCAATCAGCCAGAAATACAACAGGAGGAGCTTTGGGTGTCAGAGGAAGACTGGATCTGGTTGTGACTGTATTTGACTGGCATGAAAGTTTAGGTAAAAGAAGTCACTAAGAGGCTTGTAGAGCAACAGTGTCTCTTGAGTTATTAAGAATGGTCAGTAAACAGTCTATTGAGAAACCCAAAGTAAATATTAATATTTCGTTATGTGCAAAATATCCCTTTAATATATTAACTTGTTTGGTGGTTATCTTATCTCTAGTGTTGGTGTCCTTCTTGCACCTTAGCCTCTCATACCAGGCTACTAGGAGATTTTAAAGTATTCTAGTGAATTGGTGGCAGTGGAAACAGGCCAGTTTGGGGAACCCTGAATTATAGTGGCAGAGAGTTCCTTAAGCCTTGAAATATAGTCACTTCCCCAGCCAGCCAGTATGGATTGGGTGGGAGGCGTTGGTTGCAGGCAGTTAGAAACAGCGTGAAGAAATACTCACGTGTAAGAGAATGTGCACAGGAAGAGCCGCTTAGGCATGGGGCGAAGTCTAAGGCTATATAGCCATTGCTCGTCCAGGACTCGGCCTCTTTCATTTTCGGCCCCCACCCTCCCTCCCTTCTAGTATGAGATTAGCTAGTCATCTCCTTTGGAGGAGGGGCTGAGTAGGAATTTTCCCTGGCAGTTAGAGCTGTGCAGGTTTTTACCTATTCCATACTGGACGTTTGAATTTAGCTATGGAGAATAAATAGGTTGATTTGGGGTAGGGGGTGCGGGAATTTGAAAAGTAAGAATAGGGTTGGTGAGCATTTTTGGCATTGTTGATGATGAAGGGCAACCCGGAGGGCCTGATTCTCGACGGGCTTCGCAGCTCCGAGTCAGGATATGGGTTGCCTTTGGGGACCGTTTGCCTCACTTACACAGGACTGTGCAGCCCTGCGTGGGAGGTGACGCAGATTGGTCTCCCCAAACACTTAAGTGTAGTTGTAAAAAAGGTGTGGGTTTTAACCCGGACACCATGACCAACTGAGTGACTCGCCCTTTATTATTTTTGGCAGGTTAGTTGCCTGAAAGTAGAGTTGTGCTGATTCCCGCACATTCCTGCACAGATCCAGGAAGGATGCTATACCCGTTGTTAAATAAAGAGGCCCTAGTTAACCCAACCTCTGGTGTCCGTGTATTTATTTCTGATTTGTTTGTCCGCTCGCAAAAGCATTTACTGGAAATAACAAACCCATGGGTGGGATTGCCTGGTGAAAGGAGCAGTTCCTCCATAAGGAAGGTGGCAGTGTTGAGGAGAGGAAATCTTCCATAAGGTGACAACCTCAAAAATCAGGTGAGGGACCATCATTGAGTGGAGCCCTTCATCTCATGGAAAGTAATTTCCTCTCACAGAAAGCAGGTCCTGGATCCAACTCTTAAAAATTTTCCATGGCTATTTTTTATTATTATTAAATGATGCAACATTTTTAAAGGAAAGATATTAATCCGTGAACGTAAGCAGAATTAGACCCTTGTCATTCAATCTGCCTTTTGCCATACCAGTGGGTCTCTTCTAGAATGTCATGGAAGCTAGTCAGTGGCTGAATTCGGACAACACGATAGTCATTGGTGGGGTAATAATCAACTTTACAGTTGTTCATCTAGGGGGCACTCCCCACACAACATGGTAATAATTTGTATTTTATGTTAATGCTGTTCCCCGCCTCGATCCATTGGGAGAGGCGGGTAATAAATAAATATATTATTATTATTATTATTATTATTATTATTATTAATCAACTGTGGTGCGGATTAGGATCAGCACTGAGTTGACTATGCCAGCATTAGGACGATATGATAGTCAATACAACTGACGATTGTTTCCTCTCCCCCAGTTGTTTATTATGTCGCCCGAATTCAGCCAGTGTGAACATTGGAAAAGGAAAATGGACAACATCTGAGAGTGCAGACACTTCAAACAGGTTTTCTGCTAAATATATGTATCAGTTATATCCTGAGACCTCCAGGCCCCTACATGCTAAATCTCAGCTGAAGTTTACTTGTATTGGGTTGAATCCATAGTTGTATAAGAATTCCAGGGTTTTCTTTGGGTGTATGTGTTATATTCCAATCCGATTTTCCATTAAAATATTTGAATGCAAAAATATTTGGATGCAAAATACTTGAGGTTAATTTGGAGCTTCCCGCTGGAGCGAAATGTCTGAGGGAAAGGTGGGGGGAGTTTTGATAACACTAGCAAAACTTCTCAGGGGTTCCAAACTTTTCTATCTGAAGTCTACAGAAAGATTAACACTGAAGATGGTCAGCCAAGCTCAGCTCAGGGTGTTATCTGCCTCTCAGCAATGCTGGATTTCATTTTGGAAATCTGGGGTTGCTGAAGCAACTCATGGGCAATTTTAAGGAAAGCAAACAAACAAAAAGTTTCAGTACAACTAGTGAAATTTCTCTGGGGCAGCTCCCTATATTCCTGCTTAAAATGGTTGAGATTTTATTTTTTCATTTTGTTTTATCAGTTTGTGAACTTCTTTTAATTACAATGTAACAGTTTCCTGGTGAAAAGTAACATGACACCCCATCCAATAATTTAATCTTGGGACCATGTCAAATAAAGTTCACTTTTTCATATGTCTTATCTGAAAACTTCTTGTCATTGAGTTACACACTCACAGAACTGACCATTCTGTAGGTCAGCATATATATTTTTTTCACTTGATAGCAGCATAAGTATCATTCCTTCAACGATTTTGCTTTTGGAAAAGCTATTTTGATTTTTAAATTAAGTGTTAAAATGTCTTCCTCTCTTCTACAGATCCCCCCTCAATTTTCAAAATATATGATATAATCATATTGTCTGTGATTGGATGTTACAGAGCACTTGATGGCTTTTAGGGAAATAGAAGAGAAGGGTTTGATAGCAAAAGCAAAAGAAAGCAATAGGGAGACTAAAGTCTATCTACACACACAGGATAAAATACGTTGAAAACGTTTTGAAAACTGTATATGGAGTGTGTCCTGGGCCCCAACAGTTCTCAAAACTGTCAGCCTATCTACACTACTGGTTTAAAATGGTTTAAAATGGTTTATAACAGTTTTGAGAACTGTTGGGGCCCAGGACACACTCCATATACAATTTTCAAGATGTTTTCAAAGTGTTTTATCCTGCATGTGTAGATAGGCTCTAAGGCTACTTATACCCATTTATCCAGAGTAAACACCATTGAATTCAGTGGAACTTTCTTCTGAACAAATGTGTATGGAATTGTGCTGCAAGGCTGCCTGCAATCCCAAACACACTTATGTGGGAATAATCCCCATTGAATTCAATGGGATTTACTTCTCAATATACATGTGTAGGAGTGCGCTGCTGTGCTGTGTCCAGCAGGACTTCCTCTTCTAGGCTCACCTCAATATGCTACAATTTTCAGAAGTTTATCAGGCAAGAAACGACTGAGACATCCTAACTCATCTTAAAGCCACTCAGAGATGCAGGGATTTTTAGAATTATTTTTATTGATTTTCCATTTCAGCATACAGCACAGGGAATGTTCACTTTATCTTTCTGTTTTCCAAGAATCATACCTTTATGTCACTGCCCCTTCTATCATGCTATTTTCAAAAGCCACAAATGTAATTCAAGCCGAAGCAAACTTGAGAGCTATTTTTTTTTAAAAAAATCTATATACTATCCAGTATCACATTCCATATGATGCCAAGCTGTATTGTGAAGATTTTTCCCCCCCTTACCTTTAGCATTATGTTGTATTGACACTCTGGTGGATATTTCCAATCTACATTCTATCAAAAAAAAAAAAATTACAGGTTGCTTCTTTAGTTACCTAAAAGCTCATAATGGGCCTTTTAAAAAAACCTGAAATGACTGTTTGCTGTAAAGAATCTCCTGTGTGCAGCAGGAAGGAGAGCAAGTGTCCTTTATAATATAATATAATATAATATAATAGTTACAATATTATATGAAATAGAAGAAAGAGAGAATGAAGATTTGGAATAGATTTTAAAGATCAGATAGTTTCACACCCATCACTGAGGGATAAGTGTACTGTAGTACCTCGAGTGTTGGACTGGGAGTCGGGAAATCCAGGTTCTAGTCTCCACCCAACCGTGGAAGCTCACTGGGTGACTTTGGGACAGTCACAGACTCTCAGTCCAACCTACCTTGCAGGGTTGTTGTGAGGATAAAAATGGAGAGGAGGATGATTATGTATGCCGCCGTGGGTTCCTTGGAGGAAAAAAGGCAGGATATAAATGCAATGCAATCAATAATTTATTTGACCAAAATCTTGCCCAATACATCTAGTGGAGCACTTGTTCACTGCTGCTGTTGTTCAAGTTCTATTAAGTGAAGCAGGTTCCCCCAGAATGGGGCAATCCCTCTACAGAATGGTGAAGGTACACATGCAGCATCTGCTGCATCTTTGTATAATGAAGCCACACCATTGGTACTATCTTTTACATGAAGAAGGTCCCAGTGTTGACCTATGGCAGTTAAAACAAGTTCTTCTGCCTGAGACCTTGGAAAGCCATTGTCATTGTGAATAATGGGATAGATGGACAACGGGTCTGAACTAGGGGTGTGCACACAAAAAAATAACCTTGTTTATCATTATCGTCATTTCGGACCAAAAAAATTATCGTCTTCATTCATATCATAGGTGAACCATATCGTCTTCATGATAATTATTGTGAAAAAAACGGTATTTTTTGCAGCCCTATTTTTAAAGAAAAAATGCCTATAACTTCTGTATTTTAAAAGTTAGAGGCTTGAAACTTGGTCACAGTGCTTATGGAATATGCCTAAGTATGTGTATGAAATTTGAGATCGATCTCTCCAACCCTCGATTTTATATGATTTTTTAAAAGATCATTTCAGTTCTGACAGATCAGAATGACAGCTCGCCACGTGCGTTCATTCAGACCTGTCAGAACGGAAAAGATCTTTAAAAAATTCATATAAAATCGAGGGTTGGAGGGATCGATCTCAAATTTCATACACATACTTAGGCATACCCCATAAGCATTGTGACCAAGATTCAAGCCTATAACATTTAAAATACTGAATTTATAGGTATATTTATATAGCAGTCCGATAAAACAATAAAATTGCCCGAAAATTATCGTCTCCGATGATTATCATAGGTTTTTCTATTGTATTGTCATTGTTAAACACATGCACAATAATGACCTTATTGTATCGTTATCGTAGATTTTAACGATACGATACACATCCCTAGTCTGAACTGGTGTAAGGCAGCTTCCCATGCCCAGAACTGATCCCTTTCCATCCTCCCCAAAGTCACTTCCGCAAGCTTGGAGAGGCAGCTGGTGTGGTTCTCTCTATGCCAGCTTTGAGGGGCATGGAGGGAGAGGGGAGCTCAGAATCCAGGGTCTGAGTGTGGTCTCTGACCTCAGATCCAGGAATTCAAACTATCCCATTGCCCCTCAGATACTATCTAGAGGCCAAAAGTTTACTCTCCCTATTCCTCATTTCCCCCCTCCCATTATAAATTTGGTTCATGTCAAACTTCAGTCATTTCCCAGTCTTATGTTTGTCTTGTCCTGAACTTTAAGATTGTTTATTTGTTTGTTTTAGTTTGCATGAAAATTCATAAGCATTTATGTACACATTACTCCTAATATATCTATTTCAATGCATTTTTGTTTAATGTACACATTTTTAAACCAACTTTCCTAATATAATGCATTTTGAATGTTATTTTCTTTAATATATACTTTTTTAAAAAAAAAATGGAGATGTAAAACATACATGGACCAGAAATAGATTAATATGTCCATACCTACATAGGTGTGATGTCTAGAAATGGCAGTAGATGTCACAGTGAGTTTCACTTTTATCATGTCATTCTCTTTTGATGAGATATAGCCTTATTTATTATTATTTTTACTCCTTCAAGCCATCCTGAAGCTTCTAATTCCTTCTACAAGGCATAAACAACATGGTGCCTTCCAGATGCTTTGGACTACAACTCCCATAAGCCTCAGTCAAAATAGTCAATGATCAGGGACTGTGAAAGTTGTAGTCCAAAACAGCTGGACGACAGTTGCCTCGCTCTGCCTTACACTACATTGCCCCAAATCCTTGCACATGGAGAAGTTGGTCTCAGAATGCCTTCTTTCTTCACCTATAGTCAGACAGAACAGTGAAAAATCTAAGAACAGTCTCGTCAAAGTGAAGGACAAGATGCCAAAAAGACTCTTTCAAAATTCATGCTTTATTCAATAAAGGGTACCAAGGAGGCAATGTAGTCCCATGAATTATTACCGGATTGTACAGTCTGCTGATACATGTCATCCTGAGTTAGGCTTGATGGATAGTAATTGATAAAGATGTCCCCAACAACCCAACTTCAAAAGAAGCACTAAGGAAGTAATAGGCGCCATACACTGAAAGGCAAAGGCAGCGTTCTTCTGCCCAACCACATCTTTGTAGTAAATTTTAAGTAGGTTAGTTGCAAACATGTTATCAATAAGTCAGAACTATTACATTTCTTACTTGACAAGAAGCCTTAAATAAGAGGAAATTCACCTATCATTTCCCTAAGTAAAACCATGGGAGTGGAATTATGGGGTTTAAGAATGCACAACTAGCAAGGGAATCTGCCTGAAGTGGCTGACAGTACTACTGTCAGAATGAAAGTCAACATGCATCATGATCAGGGAAGTCTATCCGGGCAGCACCTGTAGCAAGTATATAACTTTAGCCATCGGTAGTAGTCAGTCTTGAGCAAGAGGTTGCTAATGTAGCCATCAGATGGCTTTTTCCCATAAGCGCTAGCCAATTTTTGGAATCCTAAAGGTGGGAAGGTGGACACTGCCTCATGATTTTCTATCTGTCAGGCTTTCAGAATGCTTTCCACATCAGCTGCCAAGGAAAGCTAATCAGCCTTCTGTGGAGTTCCTGTGCATTACCATGCATTCTGGAGAGCATATTCTGTAGTAAACATCCTCCCGACATTCCTTTCTACATGCATGCAGGAGTGTGCACTTGTTGGAATGGGCAAATCTGTCAGTTTCACTTTCTTCCGCATTCATTTCTGTAAAATCTCAAATACTTTGTCTCCCAAATATGAATTTTGCAAGTTTTGATCAATATTTATATTTTTAAAAAATACATCTGAAATGAAATTCTTAGCCATCTGCTTGAGCCACATTCTGTAGGAACAGCTATTTTCAGCATAGAGAGGACAATGATGTACCTGCCTGCCATGTAGCTTAAAAAATAAAAGAGGTGACAGCCATCATTAAGCACCAACATGGTTGAACACACGGGATTCAAAGCCAGACTCTGAAGAGTAATGCACTCAAAGACCTGGACTGGTTAGATGAATCTGTCAGTTTCTCATCATCTCCTTTTGATTTTGTCTTAAATTCTTTTTGTCCTGAAATATAACACTTTGTGAATTTTGTTAAATTCTTATCAAAACTGAACTAAAATGAAATTCTCACCCATCCTTACTTACATTGTGTGTGTGTGTGTGTGTGTGTGTGTGTGTGTGTGTGATTATGAGAACTTGAAGACAATTCTTTATCCAAAGCAGCACAGAAACACAATGAAAACGCTCTTGGTTACACAGCACCAAGTGAAGTGTAGACCCATCTCTGGTGCCTTCACAGATTATCTGAGAGTGAGACTCACACAATCCTGGGTGTGTGGCCTGGAGGCAATTTCACTGAGAGCCTATCTACACACGCAGGATAAAAAACTTTGAAAATGTTTTGAAAACTGTATATGGAGTGTGTCCTGGGCCCCAACAGTTCTCAAAACTGTAATAAACATTTTTGAACCGTTTTCAACAGTTTAAAAGCAGTAGTGTAGATAGGCTCTGAGCTTATAGATTCAAAGCATTTGGCCATTCAACAGATGCTTAAAACAATCTAGAACATATTAAAATCTGAGGTATTGCTCGGTTGATCATGTCCATATTTTATCATAGCTGGCAGATAACATCACAGCAAAAGGAAAGGGGAATGAAAGAATGAGTTTCTTTCCCTCGCTCTCATTTGAGCAATTGAATTATGAATCCTGTCTGGAACAGAGGAGAAATGAAGGGGAATGTTGTGATTAAAACAGAATAAAGGGCCAAATAATATGTATATGTTGAAGTACTAAGAATAGAATGCATGGGATTAAATGATAACGTCTTAACAATTGTCTTGAATAACATTTACTATTATTTTTTAAAAAATAACTTTCTATGTGTGCAAAGTTTTAATAAGTTGAGTGCAATGTTTAAAGATCTGAAACCAGGTCAGTTGGGTTAGGACTTATCTCAGCCAATAAATCTAGAGGAAATGCTGCTGAATGTGGCCGCGAAACATCTTCCATTGACGGTTGTTTTTGCGGTGTCAGGATGGATTCCCATTAGAGGTAATTAGAATGTTCCTAATTTGAGGCTCAGTGCATCAAAGAACACCCTGTGTCTGTGACTGTATGAGCTAATGGAGTCATTCCACTTCCTTGCCACATTGGGAGATCTGTGTGAAATTAAGAAACCAAAAGCTCGATCACCTAAATAATCCATCTGGTCTTCTCTTAGCAAAAACAAATCCAGTGGTGTGTTATTAGTGTGATCCAGGGACTATGTCTGCAATCTCTCTTGCTATATCAAGGATTGTATTATTACATTTGACAATTCCATTCTCTTAACCTGTCTTGATAAATAATCTCTCTTTCTGTTGATTCTTACTAATTCCATTTTTACCCTTTTTCTGAACCCCATTTGTTCACTTTGAGAATCTCCACCCGAATTAAAGTGCTTTTCAACAAGGCTTCATAAAATATCCTCTAGGTTGATATTGACTTTTGGAGAAGCACGTTAGGAAAATAGGAAGCTTCTTTATGCCAGGTCAGGTTATTTGTTAAAATGCAGAAGACTATTGTCATTTTGAACAGTTAGTGGTGTGAAGTAAAATTGTGCTTTTTGGGCCTAAACTTTCTGTCAGCTATGTTCAGCTATGCTTTTCTTTCTTATTATTTCTCAGAGTCTACCATTTGTCCAAGATTGTGACTTCAAAGGCTATTATTGACCCTGAAATAGTCTTTGGCTAGATCTCAAAGTCTGCCACATAATACAACCAAAAGTATCTATAATTATCATATAGTTATATGTGTTGACTGCTTACCACTTGCTAAATCTGTCCTCTCACTTTACGAGAATATATAAACATTCTCAAAGTTATTAAACTATAACCAGAATATGAATAAAATTAATATAAACATAATAAAATATCAGTCCCTGAAACATTCTAAAAAACAAACCAACACAAGCTAAGGTCCCAAAAAAATACTACATACCAAGCTGCAGCTCATGTCTGTCTGTTGCCATTCCAAAAAAGTTCCCAACAACTATAAAGACATAAACATAATAATAGGGATGTGCATCAAATCGGGTCCGATCCACGATCCAGAGCCGATCTGACCAAAATCATGATAAAATTATCCGATTCCAATCCTGGCTTCTGGTTCGTCCGATCTGATCCGAACCAGTCCGAAAGGACCCGATCCGGTTCGGATAAGATCAGAGGATAGGACCTCCTCCTCCCCCTTACGCTTCTTACCTGCCGGGGCCATCCTCTAGCATCTGCTGCCCCCTTCTACTGATAAACAGGCTTCGCGGCCTGCTTCTTGGTAGCGTGCCAGGTGATGACGTCACCCAGCGTGCTACTAAGAGGAAGGCCACAAAGCCTGTTTCTCAATAGAAGAGGGCAGCAGATGGCAGCGGACAGCCCCTGCAGGTAAGGAGTGTGAGGGGGGAGGAGGATGAAGGCCCCACTTACCTGTCGGGGCGCCCGCTTCTGTCCGCTGCTCTGATCTATTGAGAAACAGGCTTCGCAGCCTAGTTCTCAGTAGAGCGCCGGGTGATGACATCATCACCTGGCACACTACTGAGATGCAGGCCGCGAAGCCTGTTTCTCAGTAGATCGGAGCAGTGGAGGGAAGTGGATGGCCCCAGCAGGTAAGGAGTGCGAGGGGGGAGGGGGCTTACCTGCCAGGTTGTCTGCTGCCACCCACGGGCGGCAGCAGATAGCAGCGGATGGCCCCAGCAGGTAAGGAGCGTGAGTTGGGGGGAGGGACAGGGAGGGGGGTGTTAGGCCCCCACTTACCCACCCACCACCATGTTTTCCGTATAGGTTTGCATTGGGCGAAAGCTTTCTTTTCCCAATACAAGCCTATGGCAAAAACACCAAAAATGGCTGCTGATCCAAAAATCGGACCAATCCAGGACAACATCGGAGGTCCCAATTTGGGTCCCGGTCCAATCTGGGGGTTCCATGCACATCCCTACATAATAATATTGCTTTATAGTTTTTTGTTACAATCATTGCCCTATAATGTTTTGTCATTTTACTTTGATAGTTTGTTCCTGCTTAAGAAGATCTTTAACTTTCACCCATTAGTTTGTTGAATTTTAAGATGTTGAATTTTTTAAGATGTTTTTAATAATGTATTAGTTTTATTTGTTTTAATGTTTTATCTATTTAATGGTTTTTGTATTTATATTTATTGTTGTTCCCCACCTTGATCCAGAGGGAGAGGCGGGTAAGAAATTATTATTATTATTGTTGTTGTTATTGTTATTGTTTCTAAATTTTAAAAACACCTCTGTTTGTTCTTGGCAACATACCATCTAGCCCAGTATTGTCCATCCCCCACAGGTGACCCCTCAACTGGCAGCAGATAACCAGAGTCTCAGCCAGAAGTCTATCGTAAGAACTCAGCTGGATAAGACCAAAGGCTTCTTTAGTCCAGCATCCTATTTACATATTGGCCAGCCAGATCCCTATTGGAAGCTCAAAAGAAGGACATGAAGGCAATCCCTCTCACTGGAGTTCTTCAGCAACTGATATTCAGAGGCATGCTGAGGTCTATCACTCATCCTGGAGATAATATCACTGCTACCTGATCATTTGTAGCGAAGATGTCAAGGTTTGTAGCTGGAAGCATCCACACACAAAGTTCTACCACTCAGTAGTGTCCCTTCGAACTGCTGAACAAGCTACCAAAGGGGCAGAGAACCACCTACGGATGGGTGAATGAGTGATGATTGAGATCACTAAGCTTCTTTGAACATCATCTCCCGGCTCATCTCATGCCCAATTCCTGTTCACATTTGTGATTGCTGCTCACTCCGTGTGAATGGGGAAATTGTGCAAATCAAGCAGTGATCAAAGGTGAAATTTGCACAATTTTCCCCAAACTTGTGCAATTAGGAAACTTTCTCCCATAGACTAAAGTGGGGCTGATTCAATCTATGGGGGAACTTTGAGAAAACTAGGAAATCTATCTGGGAAAGGTGTGCAAATCCAATGTGAACACATGTCCGGTAATTTCCAAACATTTTTGGTGGACACGTGCTTGTGATTGCATTTGGGGCTTCAAACAATACATGCTTGCATGTTTTATGATCAAAAATTAAGTTCTCATATATTCTTAGACCTACCTTACCTTACAAAATCTTTGCACTACCAAATACTATTTGGTACCCTTTAGGTATCTTTGCCTATTCTTATTTTTAGCACCATTTTCTCTTCCCTTGCTCTCACTGCCCTTCACTTCACTTGCCCATACCACTATTCAGGGACCCTAGGCAGTTATTTATTTATTTATTTATTTATTTATTTTTGTGGGGGAGGAAACTCAAGGTGATCTAATATTGAATTAAAAAATTAAAAACAAAAGGCACCCCAGCTGTACTGGAAAGACAGAGTTCCTGAATATTATAAAATGGTGACAGAATGAGCTCACATTCAGGGCTTGTTTTCTTTATTATCAACCCTCCCACTCTCTTCTCACACATTAATTTAGTTTCAGCACAGTTGGGTTTCTCCCTTCACAGGAAGCAAGAAGTTGCAGTTAGTCACTGGGTACTCTCATTCTACTTTATTAATTAATCCCGACGATAACAGTAGTCTTTCTTTCTTTCTTTCTTTCTTTCTTTCTTTCTTTCTTTCTTTCTTTTTTGCTGAATCATTCTTGGGTTGTGTGTCAGCCTGGTTAATCTTAGTGGCTCTATCTTCCTCTGCCCCCCCATTCCAGTATCTCCAGGATCTCTATTGCCATTTACTTTGATTGTCTGTTTCAACCTTCATGAACCCATCTCCATGGAGAGAAGCCATAGCTCAGTGGTAGAGCATCTGTTTTGTATGGGCAGCACTTATTTAGGTCCAGGTGGTGAAGGGAAGAGAACAAATTAGACACACAGACTTAGCTGGGATAATAAATTAGTTACGACCTTATTGACTTTCACCTGAATAGGCTTGGTGACAGCAGATGCTATGTATCCTGCCATTGGCTAGCCTCTGGCTGTCTAATTTCCCCTTCCTGGCCTGCATGCCAGGAGTGCTTGTGGTGGATGGCAGCACAAGGGTCACATCATGGTGTGGACCACTAATGTGAAACCCTTTCTACCACCCCAGATGTGGCCAGCTGGGCTAGTCTTAGTGCCACATTCCTGAAATCCCTTATGGGAATCCCCACTGTGAGGGACAAAGGAGCCCAATCCCGCTCCCTCTCAACAATGGATCCAGCCCAATGGTAATGAATGTTATAAAGCGAAGCATCCACAAACAACTTACTGACAGTCTAGATCAAGTTATTTACAACGGAATTCATCTGGCAATGGGGAAGGCAAAAAAAAAAAAAACCCAACCCTGCATTATCTTTGACAATTAGTGTGCAGTTAAAATTCTTTCTGAGCCTCAATAAATGGCAGTCACTTCTGCCCCTGCAAGACATCATGCTACCTGGAGTGAGTGGATAGGGAAGTCAGTGACTGCAGTACTAAAGCCATGTCGGAGGCCTGCTTTTAGGGGGCTCAGGTTGAACTGGAGTGAGAACAACGGAGAGATATCTCTGATTGGTCTGCCCCTTTGACCTCAAACCCATCCAGCCCATCAGAGCACCGATGGGGTTTGCAGGCCTCTCCCTGGGAAGGGGCCCAAGTTGCAGTTCAGCAGCTGCTCCTCGCCAGCCTTTCCTCCCTTTGTTGTCAGCCTGCATGCCCGCACAAATCATGGCTCTCCAGAAAGCAGGGAACTTAACTTGCATGCAGAAAGCCCTAAGTTTAATTCCTGGCTTCTCCACACAGGACTAGAAAGAATCCAGCCTGAAAGCCTGGAAAACTACTGCTGCCAGTCAGTGTTGGCAATACTGGGCTAGATCGACCAATGGTCTGAATCAGTATAAAGGCAGCGTCCTATGTTCCTATGATTTTTCAGATATGTCCATGACACTTATGTTGTCAACAGCAAAAATCACAAGGGTTGCCACAATTGACAGGATTAAACAGGATTAGGGTGAGAAGAGGGGGATTTATCTAAAGATCAGTCTTATTTTAGAAGAGCATTAAAGTAGGCTGGTGTGTGTGTGTGAGAGTGTGTGTATGTGGGGTGGTATTCTCTCTCTCTCTCTCTCTCTCTCTCTCTCTCTCTCTCTCTGTATGTTGTATATTTAAAAAGTCCAGCCACCATGAATACCACTCTTCTGCAATGAACGGTATCATCCAGCCCTGTGTTGGGCCAGTCAAGGACCAATTTTGAATCATTATATCACACTGTCCTTATGCCACCCACAGCACATTTCCCCTCCTTTTACTATGCCAATAAATATGGCTTTCCCTAGCATCTGTTGCAGGGAACCTGCTAAAACCCTCGCAATGCCTGCTGAATCACTAAGCCAACTGCTATCTTAATCGTCTAATTAATAAAGATTTGTGAGAGCATTAAAACATCCCAGGGTAAATGCTGCCAAAACATGTACACACATACACACACATACGCACACACATGTCCTTTCCAGGTCATATCGTCAGCTTATTATATAGGACATTTCTGATGCACACAGAATGCAGCTGCTGTTGATATATCACCAGCAGCCATTCTCGCAGGCCACACAGAGGAAAAGGAGAGAGGAAGCAGAGCCATTACGCCAGCTCTGTTAAATAACTACTCATTGCTTTCCCTCTCCCTCTCCCATCCCTTCTTCCTTGTGTGTCACAACTTTTAAGCAGGCAGGGACTGCCTTGTGTTATGGATTGCATGTAAGCTGCTCCAGGGGCCTTGGCTGAGGAGGTGAATATAGTTGAAATAAATAAAATGAATAAACATATTAGCTACACATCCATTAAGCATATGTATGTTTTCTAGGAGCCTACTTAAAAAGGTGTCTTCCAAGATGCACTAGCTCAATTTCTAAAGCTTATCAAACCGTAATAATCCAGTAAAACTGGTTGACACTTTAGCATTTATAATGTGAAAGCTTGGAGCCAGCTTGTTCACAGGCTAGAGGGGGGTGAGCATTCGTAGGGTACAATTTCTATCAATGCCCTACACACTCACATGCATGCACACTTGCCATCATCTGACAATATGTCAGTGGAATCTCACCTAATTTCAAACTGAAGTTGTTAAGCTAGTCATCTTAAATTCTTTCACACAGTGTTGGCACTTAGATAAATATCTACGGATTCTAATTAGATGATTTTACTGGCAAATCCTGGCAACATGCCAGCAGCAAACGACCCCCACCCCCATTGACTGAGGGTTTCAATGAAAATAGTTCACTAAAGTTTGAGAGAGAGAGATCCCATTTGCATTACACTTATCCTCAAAAACATGCAATATATTTTCACACTCCAACATCATCTCATTCTTTCTTAACAGTTTAAAATGTTTTAAATGTCAGCTGTTTTATGTTTATGGTTTTAAATTTTGTATATTGTCTTTTTAGTGTTCAATCTTTGAATTTTTGTAAACCGCCCAGAGAGCTTCGGCAGTGGGGTGTTATATAAATGTTAATAATAATAATAATAATAATAATAATAATAACAATAACAACAATAATAATAATATCATAATGAACTCAGGTGGTGAATGCCAACAGGATTGTAGCCAAATTGGAGGCACTCAGAAACAAGAGGTGGTATCAGCATGCTCAGGGTGTGTGTATGTTTGTGTGTGTGATAATGATGCAAACAACAACAACAACCAAGCCTGGGCATGGTTACTAACCACAGAATGTAGAATGGCATTTAGAAACGGAATATGGAACATGAGGAAGAGAGACAGAATGGAGTGCCCTGCTTGGAGGCAATGACTGGCTGGCCAGAATACTTATCAGAATGGTGGTTACTATGCAACATTTTGTTGCAGGGCCCACTGGTCACTCCATATTCAAAAACGGATCCATGTTATTTCACATTAACACAAGCCATTGCTTTTTTTTTCCACCACAAAGCATAGACCCAAATAGTATAGAATGCAGATCCAAATAATTGCTGTATATTTCATATGTAGTTACCTACTGCACACAGCATGTGAAACAAATCATTGAATCTCACATAGGAAGCTGCCTTCCACTGAGTAGAAATGTGGGTGCATGGAGGTTAAGTTGTAAGCAAGCACATTTTGTGACATTGCACAACATCATTGCTGATCATGTCAGTTAGCTTCCCATTTCCTAGTTATTATTGGTTGTTTTTTGTTTGTTTGTTTTTGGAGTTTGAGCCAACATGAGATAGTCTTAACTCTGGTCTTAAATTGGCTTGTTTGGGAATCACTGAATATCTGTATCAATTTTGAAGGAACTGGTATCCCCCCACCAAGTACCTAACAGGCATTTAGTACAGCAAGATGTAACTCTGCATTTTCGGAAAGTGGGGATTGTTGGAACCATCAGAATGTTAGAGCACTTCACTTCACAGAATGTGTCTTGAATCATGCTGAACTTTTTTTTAAAAAAAAATGAATACATGCTACATGAGTTAGAGATGTCCATTGCTATGGAATCTGGCCCTTTTTGAGCTCAGCAGACTCCTGGAGAGTATCTGCCTACATTTGCAGACTGAGCTGCAGGGATTTTCCCGAAATTTGGAACCTTTTTTTTTTTACATAAATAAAAATGTGCAGAATTTGAGTTGTGGACACAAATCACGTGATTTCTGCAAATAGTGACTGCATTTGCACAAATTGCACCCGCAATTTGTGCAAATTACTCAAATTATGGTTGAAATTTGCATGAATTGCACAAAATGTGCCTACAATTTGCACACATTTCTATTTATCTGGGTAAACAACAACAACAACAGGAAAACCCATGAACTGGCCCATTTCAGTGAAGATGATGGATTCCTCCAGCATCCCTAACATCAGTGAAGGTGGTGCAGCCCCAGGAGGTGATATAGAAAAAGCATTCAAGGGCACTTTGATCCTGTAGGACTGATGCAAACTCAACGTGAAATCTCTGAATGGCACAAGCATCACATCGACACAGGATTCCACAGCCAAAAAAAAAACACAAGACAAAACCAGTTGACTGATGTATTTGTATGCACAGTTCTTGGACTTTAGTGGTGGGAGGGACTCATTCTCTTTATTTCTATCATTTAATTGCTACCATTTGACTCAGTGCAGCCTCCATGGAGAACACGGTGCTCTAGGTTTTGATTAATCCAGAACATCTGAAATTTCTTACTAGGCTGGTATATTTCAGATAACCATGCAGTCTCTTGCTACAGTGCTGCATCTGGAAGTTTGGAAGAACAGCCCAACAGCACCCGTATTTTCACCTGAGATTGAACACCCGATTCTCCTCCAGTTCTACAGAACTACCCATCTTTCATGATTGGATTTTACATGTTTAGAGTATAGACTTATTATCCATACTTACTGTAGCAATAATGCTGACACACAACCACGCTTTGAAGAGCTCGTAGAGGATGAGAAGAAAAGCAATGGTCCTTGTGCCTTTTTCCCCCCATGGGGGGATTATTAAGAGTTAGCAATTTAGTTCTAAATCAGTCTTCAGACTCTTACATTTGGAATCCTTCCACCTAATTAGCAGCACAGCGAGAAACTTAAAAAAGAAAAGAAAAAAAAAAGAATTAAGGTAGTTATAAAGAGCGCATCAACATTTATTGGGACTTTGATTTAGGGATATTTTATGAGTCCTGATACCCGGCAGGGGATAACCAAAGCAAGAATCAACATCTTCCAGTGTTGTAATATGGTATTAAAATATCCCTGTAATGCATGTTTCTAGTAACATGAAATAATTGTAGCCAAGTGAATGGAACAGCAGCTGAAATCATGGCTAAAAGTGTTAATGTACAGGATAAGGATATTCAGTATGTAATATTCATAACAACAAAGTGAACGCTTTTCTCTGGTATTTTGAGAGGTTTGGAATGAGTTGGAATGATGGGTAAAAACATGACAATGGCATTGTCTGGAAATAGGCAGATACGTTCAGCCCTTCTTTTCCTGTGTGCAACATTGGGATGCTGGTGAAATTCAAGACGAACTACAATGAGTTCAGATTCCTAAGAATCCGACCTGCAGAATCCACTGCAGACTGGCCTCCCCAAGCCATACAGCGCCTGCGGACTTTTCTTTTCTTTTTGACTTTCCTGAAATTTACATAAGTTCATTCGCAGGAAAATGTACAAGTTTCTGGTGAGAGATATAACATACTGGAAAATATACAGTCGAATGGAGTGGGGGGAGCAATATGCTAAATGTTCTATACTAACTTATACTATACTAAATGTTCTATAAACTTTTCTGTGGAATTATTTGTGTATCTTCCCACACAGCAGGGAAAAAAAGTGACGCGGGAATGAACCACACTGGAAAATCCACTAAACCTACACCAGATGGATTTCACAAAGTTCAGACGTCCCTAGTGCTACATTGCTGCAGAGCGTTGGGAAGAGCACAGATTATTTATGTCGCTCATAAACTTATGTTGTTGAGTTTGAATTCCATTTCAAAGTTTGTTCCAACTCATGTCCATAACAGGTTGCAATATTTGGGGGGGGGGGTTCCCCCTTCTCTAATGAAAATCCATGTGGATTTTTCCAAATTTGCCACTGAAGTAGACAACTATGAATTCTCCACCTCCCCCTTCCCAACCCCCATCACGTTTGCCTGCAGTAGTGGCAACACATATACTGCATTTATCCAGGGGTAGATGTGTGATGGTCTGTTTGCATCCATGCTTAAGTGTGGATCGCTCTTTATTTCAATGTGATGACATGCTTCATTGCTTACCAGCTTGCTTTTGCGCATTATATTTCACTTCCTTTCCCATTCTCTGCAGTTCATTTAATTATGAAGCTTACCACTTTTTTTATTCTCACAGATCCGTACTAGATTGTTAGTTTATTTAAAATTAGTCTACAGACCATTGATATTTCTTTTCAAATAAAAGAAAAAAAATGCACATGCCAACTAAAATATTTGCTCATAACAGCATACACTTAATGTTAAATGAGCAGGATCAAGGATCAGCCTTTGCAAGCATCTTAGGTCCCATTTTTAAAACTGTATTTAAAATCATTGTAACCTTCTGGGTGATGTTGACATTACGCCCCTCCAGATATAACAGAAGTAGCATCATCTTTGAATGATCAGGATAGGATGTTAAAATTTACTGAATCATATCTGTGCTTGAAACTGAAGGGTTGGAACTACGATTCTAAGGTGACTGGAGAGGAACAAATTGGGTCTACAGCCAGATGCTCCATTGTGGATCATTGCTTGACTTTATTACACCTTACAGTAAAGTATTCACAGTTTAACAATAGGAAACCCTTTGTAGCTTTTGTGGATTTAAGAGCATAATGGCTCTTCTGCAACTTAAAGGGCCCATTCAGACGACACTGTTACCTCTGGTGGTTAAGGGTTTTTGGTTAAGCAGAAGGCTTTACAGTGTCATGGGCAATGTGTTTTCCTTAACCAGGTGCCCTGCTAAGCACATTATAGTCGGCTTCACTAACTCTGTTATGCAGCAGGGTTAGCGGCACTAACTTTGTCTTAAGGTGTCATGTGTGCTGCACCTGTGGTTAAGGGCTGAAATCATAGAGCTAGTAGTTTAGTGGGCCACTCTAGCCTGCAGGTACACTCACTTCTCCTGATTGCTGCACTGCTAGTACCTCAAAATGACCAGCCACATATATCAGAGTGGCCAACCTTCCCAAAATGGTGGTGAGAGCGAGACGGCGGCACCTTCCATGTAAATAAATCTGCTGGCATAACTCCTGGCCACTGAAGGGGTGGGGGATCAATAAGCCTGAATGGCGTTTGAGCCGCAGAACACTGGAATCGCTATCTTCAAGGGCTGCGTTATACAAGTAATGGCTGCTGACTGTAGAGATGGAACTAAAATGGCGGGAGCAACTGCCGGCTCTCTTAGCGCAAGGGCTGCTGGGATACTAGGCAGAGCATTCGGAGGACTCAGGTGTTCATCTAACAGGTTTGTGGTTAGCGTGTGGTTAAGGAAACCAGGAACCAGACAGGGTTAACAGTTTCGTATGTGACTGTTCCACTTGTGGTTAGAAATAACAACAGAGAAGCACTGTTAAGCTAACCACAGAGCCTTCAGTGTCATCTGAATGGGCCCATATACACAACTGTGTATGTGTGTGTGTTGTGTGTGAAACATTGCTTTATTCTGGGCACTTAGGCTTCTTCCACAGTTAGCATTTGTTGACCCAGCTGTTACATCCTGTATAGATTGCTCAAACCATTTCCATCTCTGCAGTCCGTCCCTCCTGTTTAGGAAATCATTCTAGATGGGTTTTTTTTAAAAAAAATCCAGGAGTTGGGGACAATTTCACCTATTTTTTCCAAGGGGAGGAGAAATTCTCAGCTGTTTCTCACAGGTAAGGCCCACCAATGGCAGGATTGTAACACACTTCTTTCTTTTTTTCCTAAAGGTTTTTTGTGTGTGTGCTGCAACTGCAGTTGGCAACAATATCAACTGTATTGGCAACCTGTTCCCCATTTTGCACCCACCATAATACAGGTGTGAGGGAGACAGAGTTGTGCCAAGCTCCAGCAAAGAGATGGAATTAGAGCTGTGTCAAAATTAGGAATGTGTGGATTGTTCAAAATTGTTCTGTCTGTGTTTTGTGGATTATCAGCCATTTTTTGTTCCGTCATCTGCCCATTGACTGTTTCCTCCCCTCCCACAGCTTCTGAATTAGTGCAAATTCCCCAAAATGTGCATTTTCATGCTTTAGCCAATGGATGAAATGCAGATTTTTGGCTTAAAATAAAATCTTGTATATTTTTGTATGATGAAATTTGTACAAAATCCCTTAAGGTTAGGAAAACAGTCTGCAAGTCTGCAGACTCCCTGTGGTGGGGAAGAAGCAGGTCCATTGCTGAATTTCAGTGTTGGATTCATAAAATTCCAAACTCATTGATTCCATTGCAGATTTCTCAGACATTCCTAGTCAAAATCTGTCCTTCAATTAGGGATTAGGGATTTCGTTAAATCCATTCCATCTGTGTTTCGCGGATTGCCAGGTGTGTTTCATTCGATCATCTGCTCATTGATGGAACTGTGTTTTTGTTTTTAACCAGGACTTTTTTCTACTTGTGCTAATTCATATTCTTGCTAATGTGCATTTCTGCTAATATGCATTAGCACAAATGCCTCCCCCCCCAAGTGAAAAACTGATCCACATGTCCATGGAATCTGAGTGACTCAGATAAACCTGGTCCTCTGTGGTTTCTGCAGGCTGAAGTCATAGAAATCCAAACTCATTTAAAGCTGTTGCAGATTTCTCCAATATCTGTCCCTCCAATTTTCTCAACATTTCCTTCCTCCATGAAAGAGTCTTCCATTGTTCAGCCTTATGCTCAGGATGTTTTAAAACTAATTTTGTGGTGTTTTTGAGTGTACGCAATCACTGTGAGATGATCAAGGGTGTTGCGGTGAGTTTTATTTCTATTACACCTTTCTCAATTGCTCTATTACACCTTTCTCAAGTATAAGCAGCCTCCCAGGCTGCCTACACTTCCTGATCTGAAAAAGACATCATTACCTCTTCCCTTTGGCTTTAATTGAAGTGTGGGAAGTCAAGGAGGCTCCAGGCTGCTAGAAAGATGATTGTACAAAAACAGGAGACTTTGTACAAACACTTTGGGCATCTCCTAAGGAAAGTAAGCACAAGCATTCCAACTAACCCATTTTCTATGAAATGTTCTTCACCATTGAATTTCTTTTCAAAAGCAACTTCTTTTCCCCAAAATTGCATTAGAATGTGGGGGGGGGGGAGTGGGGGAGAAATATTTGGCATAGTACCAATCCAGTCTATCGTTGTAATCTTTCCTTTTCTAAATAGTATTGCCTTTACATCCATTTCTCTCCCATTCCAAATGGCAGGGAGGGGGGCAATTATGAACAGGACCAGTGAGATGGAAAAGGAATGCTTAACCCTTTCCTCCCATACTATGCTCCTGTCACAAATTTGGGGTGTTACAGGGGGAATGCCCACCTAGTAACACAATGGCTTTTGGTTTCTAAAGGTCGAGAAGCAGAGTTGTTCTTCCTCTTGCAATGATTTTTGTGCTGCTAAATCACCCACATCTAGAAGCACCCTTATGTATAGCTGCCAAGATGTATTTTTTGCTTCAGGAATAGAAAACTACTGAGATGTACAGCATGCTGAGCATACACACAGGGGTCAGCTGAAGGGTTCATTGCACATTTCCCTTAGGGCTTCAGTAAAACATTTCTTAAGGTGAGGATGCAAGACAGAAAGAAAGAGATCAGAACATTACATATGAGTATTCTTATACAAGACACCTTAATTCCTTTCCTTTCTGCATCTCTCCTTCTTTATATCTATGTCTTTCTATCCATTCATCCATGCAAAGAGGTGTCATATAAGTATTCATTAGCTGTTTCACATCCAAATTATATCCATCTTCTTTATTCAGCATTGATATCATTTTCCGCAACAGTTTACCATATAATAATGATTTTAAACATCAATAATTTTAACTCACTTGATAGCAACAGCTTTTCTGCATGAGGCTGCTAATCTGCTGTATCTACTTTCAGTTTCATGCATGATCCGAGCACTACACAAAGAGTGTTCCCTTTCTTGATTCTCTATTACAAAGCCACTAGGTGGCACTGTGGAATAGTGAAATTGCACAAGTACACAAGTGGAAATAAGGCTCCTTTCACTTTCTTTAAATAATAGCAAATTTCCCCTGCTGCTTTTTTTTTTAACTCGCTGACAGTGCTGTTTAAAAGACAGAAGCAAAACTGGAGGATCACAATGTTGTCTAAAGAACCTGTAAACAACTTAAGTAGGGGAATTATTAGTGCACAATTAATGCCTCATGCAGAAAAGCTCCTAGTTTTATTATGAATTAACAGGAGGAACACTGTAAGCTGTGTTATGCCATCTCAGACTCTTCGTCCATCTAGCCCAGTATTGTTTACTCCAACTGATAGTGGCTCTTCAGGGTCTCAGGCAGAGAATAGCTCTCTAACATCTCAGGCACTTGCTACCAGATCCTTTTAACTGGAGATTGTTAGGGTCTGGATATGGGACCTTCAGCATGAAAATCATGTACTCTACCACTTAGCTATGGAATCTCCCCTAAAGATATGACCCCACTTTATCATGAAGCAGGAGCTTGTCTGGGAATTGAATTCAAGGGCTCTTCCACCTAGACCAACCAACCAGACACACTTTTATAGTGCAACAATATACATACCAGTGGTAAGCCCCATTGACGTGAATGGAGCTTGCTCCCAGGTATGGGATAGAAGCCTAAAGTATCCAAAGCAAGAATTAGTTTCTCCCAGCCAAGTGCAGTAATAATGGAGAAGGGGAGGGGGAGAAGAACTTTCCAAAGCTCTTTTTTTTTCTCCTCCCACTGGCTATATAAAAGCTTTATTGAAGGAGAACATTTGGCATGGACCTTCTACTTCAAACAGAATTTTAAGAGAAAATATCAAAAGGTCCTATTGATCTGACTTGGAATTACTTCATCTGTTATGCTCCACTGTAGATTATATTTCTATAGTTTTCAGTTCTGCCGAGAAGATGCTCCTTCAGTAGCAAGGCCAATATCAATTTATCTGACAGTGTGGTTGCTATAACATGGATAACCAGGCCTGTTTACATTATCTCTCAAAACAGGTTGCACCCTTGAGTTAACTGAAAAGAACATGTTTTCTTTTAATGCTGCAATACTCTTCATTACATGCCAGGAATTATGGTTTCAAGGTGGGTGGGAAGGTTAAAGGCTTGGTTTTGGACCTAAGGTGACCATATGGAAAGGAGGACAGGGCTCCTGTATCTTTGACAGTTGTATAGAAAACATGGATGGATTACAAAATGATGACATTATCCCCTCGATCACCTGTGTAATTTGAGTAAATTACACAGTGAGTAAATTACACACAAATAATAATAATAATTTATTTATATAGTGCTTTGTTACAAAGTGCTGTACATGAAGTAAAATAGGTCAGCAATACTCAATAAACCCTCATCTGGAAAAACCCTTCTATATAGCATAGTATTTCTTTGTCTCCTCTGTGAATGACTATCCTTGTCTTCCTAGATAGCTAGAACCTCAGGTGTTATTCCAAATAGATACTCGAAAAGGGGGGGGGGGAGATCTTGGACATTGAGATGCTGAAACATTCTAAATATGATGTGTTATTTGGAAGTAGTAATATCTCACTTGTTTTTGTATATATATATATATATATATATATATATATATATATAATATGGATAAACATTATTTTACACAAGTGGGTGTCTGTGTGTATACACCCATACAAACCCAGCTTAGTTTTACCCATCTCTAGTTTGTTAGAGCATCCCTTCTCCTAATTCTATATAATGTTCCTTGTTAATCATCAATTTTTATTTTAGTCAACAAGAACATTATATGTTGAGGTGCAAACTATGTGATCTCCTTGGCTGATAAAGCTAACTAAAGAGTGTTGTTGTTGTTGTTGTTAATTTTTAAGGATAGTACGGTGAGATAGGCCATGCTCTACTTCAAGTAAAGGGGCACAGCACAGTGATGTACAGTACACATAGCAAAGCTGCAGCATTTGAATTAGTTGAACTTCAATCCTTGAGGTAATAAATTTGGTGTGACTACCAAATGCTTGCTGACTTTGTTTCCCAAAGCAGCAGCTACATTTTAGGCAGAGATTGTCAAGGATTGCATTTGTTCTGTGTTTCGAAGTTAATCAACCTACTAAACTAATGCATGGATCCATATTCTTATCAATATCAAACTTCTCCAACTTTTGTGATGCGGTTCTTGGCTCAAAAATATACCAAAACATGTATTAAAATGTATATTTTAGGCTAGAAGATATATGTAGAATGAAATATGTACGTGAGAAAATGCATTCAAAATATGTATTTAAATGATATTGAAATACAAATTTCCATGTGGCTTTTTTTTAAAAAAAAAGACACAGATTAATGCAGAAATGGGACAGAAAATATTTATGAATGGACAGACGCAAAACTGATAAGGACTTTTTAGCTCCCACAACATACCTATATGAGTTAAAATACAGGTGCCCTAGCCTATAGCAATTATTCTACCAGTCAAGGTGGTAGAGTTGGCAACTCATAATTTTCTTTGCAGATTGGTACTGATTGCTAGGGCTGTGCAGGTCTCAGACCTCAAATTTCCAGATCTGAAGCCCAGAGGCCATTTTATGTTGGATCCACCATTTTATGATGGATCCACCATTTCCTCGCCCACTCCCAGGCCCCCATACAGTCTACAACTCCCAGTATACAGTGCCTGGGAGGGCTGGACTTATTGGTGATCTCACGAGATCTCTCCCTGGAAAGGACACAATGGCGCCAGGTGCGAGGAGGATGCAATGGCACCGGGAAGATAGACTTGACGATGCCGAGGAGAGGGCAATGGTGGCAATGACGACAGCTCTACCCTCTGTTCCTGGGCCTTGGTATGTCCAGCCCTCCCAGGCACTGTATTCTGGGAGTTGTAGACTGTACAGGGGCCTGGGAGTGGGTGAGGAAATGGCAGATCCATCATAAAATGGCGGATCCATCATAAAATGGCGGATCCATCATAAAATGGCCTCTGGGCTTCGGATTCGGACATGCGAGGCCTGAGGTTTGCACAGCCCTACTGATTGCTCTTCCAAATGGAAGTTGCTTGGTATTGCAATAATCTCATCAGAATACACTATTAATCTTCTTCCCATGCTACTTAGGAATCTATCATGTCTGCAATCACAGACATTTTAATACCAAGACAAACGTTGAATATCAGAGATATTTACTGACTACCTGTCTCTTGATCCCCCCCACCTCTCTTTGACGCCACATGTTTAAAGTTTTTGACATATTTTATAGTGGTGGTCATAGATTTCCATGAAAATGGATCAGTACAATTGGTTCCATTGATTTTATAGAATCCTCCACTGAATATCTCCCTACTTCTTCCTATATAGTAGGCTCATCTAAACCTAAGGGTGTATCAGGAGGGGGAGGATTGTGGACTTACCTGCTTCTGTAATCCTCCCACAGCCTCTAGATGGCTGTGCAATGAAGGGGGACATCACAGGCACCATTTTAAAAAGAAAAGGATTCACTGAAAAAGATAAGTAACTCCCCGCCAAACTCTGCACCCAACCCCCCTGCCATCCCAGGGATGGCCAAATTGCTGACCCCCACCCCCCATAGGCATGGAGCCACCCCATGTAGCTCTGTGCCTGTTTGAGGACCTGGGAGCCCACGCCACACTGGCCACGGTCATCGGGGTTGTCCCAGGACCGCAGAAAAACCAGGAAATTCCTGGTTTCAGTTATCCCAGGGAAAGTCTCTGGTTGTCCCCAGTTGACTCCAGGATCCCCTGTGTGCCATTTGGATGCACAGGGACAACCTACAGAAGACCCCAGGATAACTGCATGTTGTAGACATGGCCAATGTTTCTCTCTCTTTCCTTCTCCAGTTTTTATTATGTGGGATAAGGGAATTTCCCTGATTTCATTTCAGGTTTCCTCTGCCTGATGTTCTAGTCAGCCCAAATTCCAGTTTAAGAGTTAATCCTGGAGTAGGGTCATGCACTGGTTGCCACAGCTTTTAATTCATTTCCATCTGTTTCCCTCTAAGTTACTGATGCACAGGTGCACTCTGTTAAAATACTGAAAGAAAGAAAAATGGAGGTGATGTGCTTATATGTATGAAAGCATCAAGATTCCTTTTTTGTGCAGTGTTTTGCTGATGAACAACTGCTGCTGCATATCAGAAAAATACAACATGCATATAATCGTATATATTACCACAAACAGGATGGTAAGCTTTTATTGCTTTTAGCCGACAGACATTGCAACTTTCCAGAGAATAAAGGATATATTTCAGAGATACAAATTCTCAAGATTTGATTTAAATACCCTGGTTTTTTAAAAAACAAACAAACAAACAAACAAACATATTAGTGAGATATACCAATGGGTTTATCAAACAAAAGCATCATACAGCAATTAGTTACCAAATTAATTGGTTTAGATTCTTGAGTTTGCCAAGATGCAAAGAGAAAGCCTATGGTCCACATAAGTGTCTATATCAGACTACAGTACATCACTTAGATTTTCTGAAACAGGGCTTGACAGTAAGTGGGCTAAAAGAGGATCAAGAAATTTAGAACAATAAAAAAAAATTCAGTATAAAAAGGAACATTAGCATGTAGTGTCAAAAGTCTTCGAACCTGGAATCTCCTTAACACACAACATTATTCCATTCCACCAGGGAACGAAAGAGGGGGACTCTTTAGCTCCATTACTCATCAACCTCCCCCTTAATGACATCATACTGAGATTATCTGGATCAGATTTTTTGTTGGGCCCTCGGTTGTTTCTCACACGGTTCTATTCCCCTGTATGCTGAGACGATTCTGTGATCTTACAATAGTGGCCTACAGAGGCTATATTCTAAATTGCACACACAGTCACATCAGCATTGCTTCCTTGTAGAGTTTTATCAATCATATTTACATGGCCATAGTGTGTATGTAGGATGTGGCAGAAGGGAAGACACAAATGAATCCCCTGTTCCATCCAACCCACCTCTCGTTTTGTCCCATGGCTGTTTTCCCCCAATTGTGATCCCAAGTGTCTTTCTTTCTTCCTTCCTTCCTTCCTTCCTTCCTTTTCTTTTTTTCAATTTCTGTACAGTGTCCTTGTTGCGTCACTACCTTCGGTGATGCTATCCAGAACTTCTCTTTCGCGGCCGCCACCCTCTTCTTTTAAAAAGAGGGGAATTTAAACCTTTTTATTTATTTTTGTGTGTGAGTGTATATCATCAATCTACAGCAACAACTAAGGCTGAGAAAACATGGTTAAAATAACAGAACAATATTGAAAACTTTATTTATAAAGAAAAAGATATTTAAATACAACTTATGTTTAGGGTTATGAAATAAGTATACCTCCCTCCACCTCCCAGGGGAAACTAACCATCCCCCAAACTATAGCCCCGATTCCCTAATCCTACCCTGATGAAAGCCCATCCCTCTCTCTCACCTCTCTCTCCTTTATCCTCTCTCTCACTCTCCCCTCAAAATAAAACTGCCAATCAGATGACATCATTCAAACAGCTCAATATTTTAACTCCCCCTCCCCACTATTTACCATTGTGTATAATAAAGTGGATTGGCCAGAGCAAATCAAGCCCTCAACCAAACATTCAAAAATATATAAACAGCAACACAAAATACCATTTCATCACCCGGCGTGCTGGCGCTCTATTGTGGAACAGGCTGCAAGGCCTGTTTATCAGTAGTACGGAAGCTGCGGGTGGCAGCGGGCGGCAGCGAGGAGGCAGCAGGTAAGAAGCATGAGTGGGGGGAGGGAGGGAGGGAGAGGGAGGTCCCAACTCACCCGCCGCCATGTTTTCCTCATAGACTTGCATTGGAGGAAAGCGTTCTTTTCCCCAATGCAAGCCTATGGCAAAAACACATAAAATGATTCTGATTCTCTGATTTTTTCCCCGATAATAATTGGATTTTAAAAAAATCGGATAGGGAGAAATTGGAGCTTCTGCGGCCAGCATCGGAATCGGACAATGGAAGTCTGATATCTGACATATCGTAGTTGGATCAGACATCGGATCCGATACGATGCACATCCCTAGTATTTTCAAATTATAAATTGTGGTGATGACGAACTGAAAAATGTGGCTGAATGTACATTCACAGCATTCTGCATAAAATACTAATTGTAACAGTGAAGGATTCCTAATTCAACTAAGGTGGCCAGTCAACCCAAAAAGCGGAAATGCATCACCCATTCAGAGAACAAAAGAAAAATAATATTTGCATATGCTAATGTATATGTGTGCAAACTTAGGAAAAATACTATCATTTAAATAGAAATACAGTTCATCTCACCCCACTGGGGAAGACTTTGAGCAAATTGTATGCTTACTCATTCTGCTGTCCAAGAGATACCGATGTCCCTGCGCTCTGTTCTAATATTTCTTTATCTTTAAACTAAATTTGGACAAGGCAACCCTTCAAATAGAGGATACCTTCAAATAAAAGACTGTCCTCTAGCAACCTTTCAAATAGATAACAATCCTATGTAAACTGGGACACATGTTCCACCCCACCCCCCATTTCAATTTGAAAATGAAGCAGATATAAAGAATTCCAAAATCTAGAGAAATTTGGAGGACAGCTTTGTGAAGCACCCCTGATCATCATTTTGTTAGCACAAGTAATCCCCATATCTGTTCAATTTGTATGAAAGTGTACTTTGTTACGTAAGCTGAGGGGAGGCAGTTATAAGAGTTGAGAAGTTAGCATTTTCTTAAGGGATATCCCATTTTGAAGGAGAGAAAGACCTATGGACAATTTTCTTTCCATTAATTTGAGAATTATCTAAATCAGCCTTTCCCAATCTGGCATCCTCCAGATGTTTTGGACTATAACTCCCAGAACCTCCCCCCCCTGCCACTATGATCTAAGCTACCACCAATTACCAATGGAGTAATGACTATCATCAGATCAGGCATTCTTCCAAGCGCAGGATAAATGCACAGAAGTAGAAGTGTTGAGGTGGGACCATGAGTGCTGGGGCCTCCAGTGACACTACTGTGACATGCCCCCCCATTTTAAGCAGGATGTTTACAAAGTGTCACTTATGTCCATAGCTACTCCATGTGATCACAATTCCGGTTTCCAGTTGGGAGGAGTACATGCATGTATACAGGTCTCCACATGTAGGCATCCCTTTGTAGGCATCCTGTTGAACGTGCCTGCTGGCCCTGCCCCAATGTCCACATACCCACAGGATCTGGCCTCAGTGTCAGAATTTGGATGCAGGACACTCTCTTTTCTGGTTAGGTGAGGGGGAGATGACCAGGGCACGTAGAGACATTGGAGGTGTGGTTGGCGAGCATGGTCCAGATCCGATTCTCCCTCCGTTTGCCATTTATGCTGCTGGCAGAAGTGAGATGAGATGAGATTCATACTCTAAATCAGGGCCAAATTCCACTTCGGAGAGACATTCCAGTGGTGGGTGAGGATTAAAGGCAAAAGGGGCAGGGGCTAAATGCCATCATACCAAAAATACCAGCATATTTTAGCTTAAAGCTCTTTCATCTAGTAACTAGGTCTTAGGAGAGGCATTTCACATTTTTAGAATGAGGGGGGAAAGCTGCACACAAACTGGGAAACCACCAAATGATGGTGAAAAAGGTGAGGCCAGGGGAAGAGGACATGGTCATTTGGAGAACCCCTACAGAGCTGGATCAGGACCCCAGGAGGGCCATACTTGACTCCCAGGCCTGAGATTCCTCACCCTTTTCCTAACAGAAGACCCTTTTCCTTGCAGTGGCACAGCGTGAAGGTGGAGTCATCATGAGTTTTACTGCAATTTGAAATGAAAGGCATAATGAGGGGATTTCCCTTCAGTCTGCTTTTGAGCATCATGTCAGCTGATCAATCACACAATCTTGCTATCACAACCCCATTAATAATAAAGGAGGAGGATGTTCTTTAATGGAGGGGAATCTGGCTCATGTAGCTTGGTCTCATTCTGCTCTGGAAGATGTCAGTGCTAAATGTTCTTCAGGAAGACATTCTGTGCAACAAGTGCTAAAGGTTGACTATTAACACTGATGGGGATCTTAACAGTTTAATATTTTATTAGTCGTTTAAAAGTTACTTGTTGTTTTTGCAATTACTGCTACTCTAAGTATGCTGACTGTTAAACTGAAAGAGGCAGACTGACCTGGGAGGTCTCAGGATACTGGTACTTCCTGAACCCATGTGATCAACGATGGAAAAATTTGCTTAAAAGCAATTATATAAATTTCTCAGGTGATGTAAAAATCCACCCCACTATTACTAACCATTCCTCAACAGGATTTCTAAAGACTATACAAGTATTTTTAAAAGCTTCCCCAAAACAGAAACCTATTTTGAAATGAAAACATTTTTGTTTACATGGCTCCCCATGGGACAAACTCTCATCATTGTCCCGACTTTTCAATATCTTTTAAATTCCTGTAGGGTTTTTAAAGGGATAAAAGAAACATCAGTTAACAAGACAGAAGTTGCACTTTTTTTCTTCAAATCTGAGTTTCCCCTGCCCCACACACAACTCCTGACGGACCTTCACATGATCTGCTTTGGTCATGATAGTGGGAATTTGCTCCAATGCAATTATTATGAGGATAGACATGAAATATGTCATGGTTTAATCACCTTTATTCAAGTTTCAGCCCTTTTTCTGGCCACTGAAGTATAAAGGGCAGTGGTTGTGGACTGAACTGGGAATTCACACATTCTTTGCAAGTTCACATCACATCATGACTTCTGCCCAGTTCAGACAGTGTATTCTGGTGCATGAGAATGTGGAAAACAGGTCAAGTTCTACACCAAGCAGGATATAACTAGGGTTGTGCATGCCCGAAATTATCGTATCGTTATCAGAAATCACTTTAAAAAAAAATGGATCTGATTATATTGGAGGTTAATCATATTGAATTGTGTCGGATTTCTGATAATTATCAGAAATCCGATATTTATTTCTGATCCCTATTTTGTCCTATATAGTTGCTTTTTTAGGCAGAAAGGCTTATAGCGTCTGTATTTTCAAAGTTAGAGACTAGAAACTTGGTCACAGTGCTTATGTAATATGCTTAAGTATGTGTATGAAATTTCAGAACAATCCCTCCAACCGTGTATTTTATATGAAGTTTTGAAAGATTGTGCAGCTCTGAATAACAGCTCGCCATGTGCATTCAGAGATCTGTCAAAAAAGGTTCATGATGTTTAAAACATTCATACAAAATACAGGGGTGGAGGGATTGTTCTGAAATTTGGCACATATGTGTAGCAACATGTGCTAGACATGTTTGCCAAATTTCAGATCAATCCCTCCAACCCTGTATTTTATGTGAATGTTGTAACAATCGTGGTGCTTTGAAAGCAATTGGGAGGCCCAGTCAACCAGCTGTCAACTAGCACAATCTTTCAAAAATTCATATAAAATTGAGGGTTTGAGCAATTGCTCTGAATTTTTTTCACAAATTACTAGCAATAGACAAGCTGCACTGGGGAAAAATTTTCAAGTTTCAGATTTTTAAAATAACGAAGTTACAAGGGGGTGGGGCTTTTGGGGGACCCCGTATAACTTTTTTATTTTTAAAGATAGAGACATGCAACTTGGGGAGCCAGGACTAGCAACATCCCACCTGCAAAGTCCAACAAGTTTCATTTCTCTATCTTTTAAAATAAAAAAGTTACACCCATTTAAGTTCTTTAAGGAAAGCGTATGTGTCTATTATCTAATACTTTTTTTTATATAACTTCTGTATTTTCAAAGTTAGAGACTTGAAACTTGGTCACAGTGCTTATGTGATATACCTAAGTATGTGTATGAAATTGCAGAACAATCCCTCCACCCCTGTATTTTATATGGATTTTTTAAACGTTGTGCACCTTTTTTGACAGATCTCTGAATGCACGTGGCAAGCTGTCATTCTGAGCTGTCAGAAATTAAAAGAGCTTTCAAAAATTCATATAACATACACGGTTGGAGGGATTGTTCTGAAATTTCATACACATATTTAGGCATACCCCATAAGCACTGTGACCAAGTTTCAAGTCTCTAACTTTGAAAATACAGAAGCTATAGGTTTATTTATATGGCGGTCCGATAATCCGAAAAAAAATCCGATATAATTGGACTGAAAATTTTTGGATCCGATATTTATCGTAGGTTTTTCTATCATATCATTATCGTTAATCGGATGTCCGGTAACACCATTATTGGATCGTTATCAGACATCGGAACGATATGATACACATCCCTAGATATAACATTTTGAAAGTGGTTTGAAAATGGTATATGGGATGTGTCATGGGCCCCAACATTTGTCTCTACTGTTATAAAGCAGTAGTGTAAATTCTGTCTAGGGCTCAGGATCACACCTACTGCCCCCTCTACTGCCTACACACATACAAACTATATACACATAGGCATGCACATGGGATCAAGGATCCTATTCTATGCTTCTAAATGTTGTGTGCAAACTTACACATGTATTGTCTCTTTGCACACTATACTGAATTTTGATAGGTATGCCCAGGGTCAGTGGACATGATCTCTCCCCAGTGCATTCAGGCTTCCTATATTCCTATGTTGTCTTATCTGGAATAGTTGGTAGAGCACATGTTTTACATTCAGATGGTCCCAGTTTTGATCCCTGTAACCTCCAGGTAGAGCTGGAAAACTCCCTGCTTGGAACCATGGAGAGCCACTGCCAGTCAGTGATGACAATACTGGGCCAGATGGACCAATGATCTGATTCCATATATGGGAGCTCCCTATATTCTTATGTCTGAACAGTATATATGTTGTCTGAACAGAAACTTTCCCTTTGGTTTTTTTCTCTAAAGTCACTCACACTGGCTGAAAAAGGAGCTCAGAAGAGCTTACATTATACCATCTGCCTGATCACTCATATTGTGTGCCTGCTTAAACTTGCCCTCTTTGTTTTATTTTCATTTTTTGGAGGGGAAGCATTCACCCAGCCATTGGCTTTGATTCTCCCACCTCCCACTCCCACATCATTGCAGCTGAGAGACATTAATTTATAATCACTTCTGAGATTTATTTTGGCAAGCGTCAAAAGGCAAGTCGAAAATACAGAAAATGTCAAACTTCACAGGAAGGTTTTTGCTACAGAAATTCTGATATATGTTTAATAAGAGATGCCGCATGTTCGGGAGCTGAACACCAAGTTGCAAATTATCTTGGTGGCTGAATGGAGACCTGTGATATTAGTAGTGAACGTTTTCCCCCAAAGGGAAACATCACCTTTACTGGTCAGGTTCTGGTTATTGTCATAGCTGCCACTACAGATCTTCAAAGGGAACAGATCTTGCCATGCCTTGCATCCAGGCTAGCTAGTTGCACTGTGCCAACATGGTCGCTAATGTCCTACCAGCATGTAGACTGAGGCAGAAAGTGTTTTGAGAAGACAAGAAATACTTTTCAGAGTAGTTCTGCACCTTCTTCTTTTTTTAACCTGGCTGGCACTATGGAGCACACAAATAAAGGCTGTTAATTAAACTGTGCTGGGGTATTAACAGTGGTTTTCTAGTCTTTTTTCTGTGTAAATACACTAATTATTGAGAGGAAATCTTAGCTTCCATGCAATGTCACAGTTGTTCTTCACCTGCTTCATCATGTTGAATGTGTGTTCACCAGAACTACTGGTGTGGACAAACTGGGGGAAAATGCAATGCAACTGTGATATTAGGAAAAATCCCAGGGAATCCAACTTTTGAGTATTTCTTGAAGCAATTCCTTTGGCTTGCAATCCAATTTGAAGTTTGTGGAATATATTTGTTTGAAGAAGATGACTTCATCACTGAGGTCTTTTGAGATGACTTTGTTGTGCTGTTGCTGAAATTGTTCAACTGCAAAAAAAGTAGATCTCCATTGCTCAGTCTGTTGAACTGCTAAAGAATCCCAAAAAGGATACAAGTGAATTGCTGTGATTCAAATCAATGCACGAGACCTGAATAGGATAAATGATGACACAGAAGACAATGATCTTATAATGCTGCTTAGCATCAGAGTCTGTATTAAGTTGCAATTCATGGACAACTCAGATGAAATGCCAATATTCTGTACTACTAATTTGGACTCAGTCAGGGTTGCATCCTGTTGTTCAAGAATCTGCTGAATGTAATTGATAAGACTTTCAATGTTATTCCCCTCAACATCAAGTGTAGCATAGTATGCTTCAATTACCAGACTAGTTTGGTGGATCATTGTATGTAGCTTCATTCACAAAGATGACATTAGAACTCATTCAAATTGGGAGTTGTGCATCTGAATAGATTGAAGTTCAGTTCAAGCCTGTGCAAGTGAGATGGAGTGATTAAAGCTCATTTAAAACCTTTCTTACTGAATTCAAATGCTGTGTAACTGGTTGAGCACTGCCAATCCTTGCAGACCATCTATGTAGTTTTGGACATCCCATGCAATGAAACAGGACGCTGTTGCTTCACAGTTGCTCAGCTTTGTGGACCACTACTGAAGAGATTGTAGTGTTCATTTGCTGAACTTCAAAGTCATTGCCTCCGTGCATGATTCAGCTGAGTCAACACCTGGGGAATGTCTATACACTCTTTTAACCGAGTAGTGGCTGTGCAGTGGTGCTGCATTGTTGAAATGATGCAGCTGTCAACACAGCCATATTGGGATTTCCCTCTGAAACTGTGCATTTTGCAAGTGCCGATTTACAGTGACTTTTACTTTTGCTCCGGGTTATCTGTAGGCATTGCGAAAAAGCTTCAATTGGCAAGAGGCTGTCTTTTGTTGTTGTTGGGATGGGAATATGCAGGAATGCAGCAAGGGGGCAGGGGATGGGCTTTTCTGGCTGGATAGCCCATGCTCCCTCCTGCCTCCATCTAGCTTTATTGTTTTAACCTCGCAGCAATGATGCTTCAGGCTTTTGAGCTGATGCCCTTCCAAGCCATCATCATATAGATACCCCCCTGGAAAGTTTAATGTCTGATTTCCACAGCTGAGGAAAATACCATTTGACTTATTGAACTGCCAAACCATATTAGATCCATTGTTATAGGGTTGACCAATGCACACTTCAAAATCTAGCCTAAAACCTTCTAGAATTTAGTTATTATTCATTTATTGATTGATTGATTGATTGATTACATTTGTATACCGCCCCATAGCCAAAGCTCTCTGGGTGGTTTACATAGGATTAAGAACAATTAAAAACAATATACAAAAATTAAAACAGCAAAAACATACAACATACACACGATCTGTATGTTTTTGTATTTGTATTTGTTGAACTTATATCCCACCTTTCTTCCATCATGGAACGCAAGGCAGCTACATGTAGTTCACAGGTGGTCACCCCTCCAAGCACTGACCAGACCCAGACCTGCTTAGCTTCAGCAAGGTGGCTGTCTCATGTGCCTTCAGACCATGCTCTAGGGATTGCTAGTACTTGAGCAGCAATCAACTCCCCTGCACACATTTTTTTCTCATGATATCATTAAACAAAATAAACCTTTATGAAGTTGCAAACGTTGAGCTGTCTACAATCTTAACATATTGAATAGCCATAGTAGTTTGTTCCTTGTGAGAAAAAAAACCTCTCAGGGTAGTCCACTACAATTAAAATAATAAAATACCACTTATTTATTTATTTATTTATTTTACTTTTCAACCTGCACTTAATCCAGCACCAGCCCTACTAATTGTTTGTTTATATAATTTGTTGATCTAAGAGGACACATTCATCCCGGTCTAATCTTGTGTCACCAGAACTGATATATTTTTATTTATATTTATGAACATTTTTAGACTCTTTAATATGACAAAATCTATATCAGTCAATTAAAAAAACATATTCTACCAAATCAGATCTCTTTTTGTCTAATAGTAATGCACATAAGTATAAGTTCTGAAACCTATAAAATGCTGCCCAAATTTACATGTTTCTGTATCTGAGACCCCCTTTGAGTTTGAAGCCCAGTCCAAATGGCCCTCCTGTCCTACCCATTGATTACCCCCTCCCTGCCCCAGAGGGTGAGAATTAGGGATGGGGGGAGGGAATAGTTTTGTTCAAGTTTAGTCATAGGAGCCAAAGTTGTATACTTCTGTTCCACTCTGAACTTCAAGATGGCTTTAAGGCTTAAGCACCCACAGTTCCATGTAGCTAACTAGGCTATAACCCCGCCTCAGGGGCCAAGCAAGCTTCATTCCATTTCCATGGGACCAGTGAACATAGAGTACAAGGCAATAACATTAGAGCCAAGTGACCACATCCTATCTGAGAGGCCATTATTGAGCTTCCTATTACTAATACAGTGTATCTTAAAACTTCTGAACACAACAAAAGGCATTTTCTACAGTGAATTGTGCACCAGAAGGGACAATACATCATGTACTGTAATAAAAAAGGGAACATTTATCCTTGTGAGTTAGAGCTGTGGAAATAACTTATTTTATCCTTTAACTTTGAGGTCCTCTGAGTAGTGTAAATACAGTTGTATGGCACCAGAAGAAATAAAGAGCTACACCTAAACTGTTATTTATGCTTATGAAGTGTCAGCTGCTTAAAGAACTTGCTTTTGCTATTGCCAGTACTCTAGTTGCTGTTTCAGAAATGTCCAACATCTGGAGAGGAAATGTTCTTTTCCAAAATGCTTTTGACACCAGAGAAAAGAAGCTGATATAATATGAATATAAAAAGTACAATTAGATTGTGACTCACCAGAGGTTTTAGTGTTATGGTTTTTCAAGCATAGCTCATGAAGTGTGTGCATATACCAATAAGAGGTTCATTCATATATGCCTGTCAGCTAGTTTCACTCATCATATGATTAATTAATTACTCAACACTTGGCACCTTGCAAGCAAATGTGTGAATAGCCTCCATTATTGCGTTTGAGGCGATGTTTGGAGTACAGCTGATAACAAAAGTTTTGCCTGTGTTGTTTTGTAATTGTTCATTCACACACTCAAGCCATCATTACATCCTGCAGTTGTCAACTACATGGGTGAGCGAGACCTATTGCTTTCCAAAGCAGAGGATACCACCCATGGTATTCTGTCAAGCAAGTGTGGAGGGTCTGCCTTCTCTCTTGGGCATGGTAAAATCTCTTCGCTGGTGCAGAACAACGAAGCTGACTAATGGGCAATTATCTGCAGCAAACAGTGTTTAGAATCTGTTGACTTCCTTGCCAGAAAGGATGGAGAATTCACTGTGTACTGTGCAGATAGAGATGGACACTGTGAAAACTAGTCACATTCCATCATTTTATTTAAATCTTTGGAAGGAGTTCCATCTATCCCATGCTGATGTAAGAGATTCCTAGACATCTTGATGCCCACTGTGGGAACAGAATGCTGGGCTAGATAGGCCTTTGGTCTGATCCAGCATGGCTCTTGTCAAATACTAAACTTTTTATGTTCTTGTGACACTGAGGTGAGCCAGTGATAAATCAGCATATATACATCATGTTAGAGGGATTCTGCCCTAGTAAATACTTGTAAATGCTCTGTGCCCTTTGTATATCTAGCTGAACATGTGTGGAGTTTTAATGAATCCACTTGGTGAAGAGTGTACCAGCCCAGCATGTAGGAAGCTTTTAATATCCTGAATGAATGACTAATGAGATCCCCTGGAACAGACTTGCCAAAGAAATTGTCTGTATGTCCAGTTAGGGATATTGGGGGAATGCTCAATGGATTCAAATAGGGTGACCATATGAAAAGGAGGACAGGGCTCCTGTATCTTTAATTGTTGAATAGAAAAGGGAATTTCAGCAGGTATGATTTGTATGCATGAGCACCTGATGAAAGTCCCCTTCATCACAGCAATTAACGCTGCAGAAGCTATACTAGAGTGACCATATACAAGAGAGGGCAGGGCTCCTGCAGCTTTAACTGTTGTGATGAAGAAGGAATTTCACTAGGTGCTGCATGCATACAAATGATGCCTGCTGAAATTCCCTTTTCTATACAACTGATAAAGATACAGGAGCACTGTCCTCCTTTCCATATGGTAACCCCAGATTCAAATACGTTTGGATTTGTATGAATCTGACCTGTGGATTCTGCAATCCAGCTTTTCCTGAGTCACACCATTTTTATTTATTTAATTTTTTACTTTGTGGATGAATTTGTACAACAGCACACCCATTAGCAAATGAATGAAATATCTGATTCCGTCAGTGAGAGGATGACAGATTGAAAGGTGCCTGTCAATCCATGAAACATAGATGAAACTGATTTACCAAGATCCACACCCTCCCTCTCTCCAGTAGATGGAATGAGGTAAAACCCTGTGTGTTTTGCAGAACGGATATATGATTCAGCCATGGCAGAAGCCCTTTCACTGACTCAGGTGGGAGACAGCCCATCCTGCCACTGGGACATCACCTCCCTTCCCACCACTGTGCCCCCTTCCCCTTAACTTTGCCACCACCACAACTCCATAGATCTAACACTGTGGCAGCAAAAGTAGGGGAGAGTGTGATGAGGGAAACAGAAGGTGGTCAACTGTGCTCTCTCTCTCTCTCTCTCTCTCTCTCTCTCTCTGGCAAATGCAAGGGTGGGATAATGGCTGGTGGGGCTCCCCAGAGCACTTGCTGGAGGTGCTGCCCCCCAGTGGGGGTGTGTGTGAAGGAGCGGTACAACTTGCCACTTCTTCCACACCACTACCTGATGCAGGCACATCACCCTGCTTCATGGGGGGGGGGGGGAGTAGGGGGCTTGCTCTGCTATGATTGTGGAAATATTAGCAAAAAGCAGCTATTGCCAAGAAAAATCACTCTGCTTCACATATCAGCATTGCAGTTAGAAAATTCTTTGCTGCAAAAAGTACTGCAAGTAGCATCACGCAGCGTAATGTGACCATGTTGGGGGGGAGGGGGGCAGGAACTGGATGTTAGAGATGAACTAGCTTAAATATGTTAGAGAAAGAGGAACAACAACAAGCTCGAATAGGGAAGTCTACTCCTGTAGACCTCTACATCTGTAAGTTGCCACATGTTCTAGAACTCAAAGTGTGCAGGGCTTCAGGATGTGTGGGCATCTACAGACATGGCCTTTTCTGTCTCAGACATCCATGCCTAATATTTGGATATTGGGCTGAGGAAGCTGCTGGATGTCAGGGTGGGCGACATGAGTAACACAGGCCTTCCTATCAGCTTCCAATGCAGTCTTGTTGTTGCTAGTAGCCAATTGTGGTTGCTTCCTGAGAAGCAGATGAAGCTGACTCCATAATGGAGTCCCTTCCATATGGACCATAAATTCTACGCTGAAATATTTAGAGGAGGGGCAGGCAACTCTGGGAGGTCCTGGGGGCCCTTCCCCCCGACCACTCCTTTGCTATGAGCCACACTCTGAAAACAAACAAAAACAACAAAACAATTACCTGTTTGCCACTGACATTTGGCAACAAACAGCCTGTAGATCTATGGAGTGTTAAAGGGATTGCATTTAGTTTGTTTGCAAGTTAAATTTGAACTCTTTTTAGTGCTCCATATTGCTAAATCTGCCTCTCTCTCTCTCTCTCTCTCTCTCTCTCTCTCTCTCTCTCTCTCTTTGCAATAAAATAAAATTTCCACTATCAATTTTGGTGGTGTGGTGGAGGGCAGGGGGCTGCCCACTCTTACTTTACAAAAAGGATGGAATAACATGGAAGGAATTCCATATAATAATGAACTCAAACTATTCTGCAGCCAAGATGGTTAGAAAGTAGAAACCCAAAAGCTGTGGAAGGTGGGTGGGTGGGTGGAAGCAAAGCTTATGGTGCAAAACATTCTGGAAGAGGATGAGAAGAATTAAAGTTGGCTTCTACTTTTTATCCTCCATTGTGTCTGCCGAACATTAATTCATCATTCATAAAAGTTTAACCTACTGAAGTATGTGAACATTTGTCATTTTCTCAAGCATGCTAAATAAAATGAGGGTGAGACTCATGGCAAAAGCATTTGCAAGCTGATGTCAGATACTTTATTCCTTCGCATATGATCAATTATAATTATATCCCAAGGGCAAGGCTTCGGCACAATTTTGATGTGTTGTAAAGTGATGTCTTGCAAGCACTTTCCGGAGGCTGGACAAGAAACAGGCTGGTGAAGAGGAACGGGACAAAATAGACAGCAGGTCAAAAATGGAGACCTGAGGAGACAATGGGGAGTGGAGGCACGGAGCTAAATAAAGGAGGGGCCAAGGACAAAGTGGATCTGTTGCAAAACACCATGTAGGGCTAAAGGGCGGAGGTGGAGGGGATGATTTGTTGACAGGATGGAAGTAATGATGGGTGACCAATCTGAGAATTGAATTTTTTTTAAAACACCCAGAGAGCTTCGGCTATGGGGTGGTATATAAATGTAATTAATCATCATCATCATCATCATCATCATCATCATCATCATCATCATCATCATCGCATTGTTGCAGAATAAACCAAGCTATTTCTTAATAAATTTCCCTAAATGGCATCTGTATGCTTTCTCCCATGGGGCAAATAGCAGTTTTAGGTTATTGGGGGGGGGGGAATTGGGAATACAGTGCCGATGAAAAGGATTACATTCCGATTAGATTCTGCTCTCATCCCCATGGTTCTGGCTATTAAACTTTTAAAACATGTGGATCTTCCAGTGTCACGTCTAGTATGGCCCTAGGACAAATCAAAGACATTAAGTTAATCCTTCAGTGGATTCGGTTTTTATATGCTGTATTTAAGGAAGTAGGATTTGTTCCCATTCCTTGTTAACCAGGACATTCCCCATTTGCACCCTTGAATGCAAACCTGAGTGCATTTTGAGGTCAAAGTTTGCATATTTGAAAAAAAATATATGGATTTCATGCTTTAGTCAATGGGAGGAATGTACACATTTCAATATGCACTTTTAAAAATGTGCACCCAAATGTATTATTTTCTCATTCAGACAGCAGCAGCAGCAGCAGCAGCAGCAGCAGCAACAACAACAACAACAACAACAAGCTCATGATGGGGAATGGGAATGAGATGGCCTATGCTTCAAGGTGGAACCTGGAGAACATTGACACGCTTGAAACATGCTGATTTATTCCTTTGCTATCTGATTTCACAGGAGCACGGAAACAGTACAGGACATGGTATGCCGATTAAAGCTATGTGCTGCAGTTTACAACACATCCAGCAAAAGTCATTGTGCAATATTCCCATCTTTTAAAGTTTTATGCGTAGGTCAAGTACCACTTGTACAAAGTTCTAATGTGGATTTCCTTCGACACTGTTGAAACAGGTTCTCTGTTTTGAAGTCTCAGAAAGCCTTTTCTGCAAAAGCTGACGGCGTGCAATTTAAAATGCCGTAAAGTTACCATAGCATATTTTCCTTTCATTCAGTTTCAAGCCCATCGCCTTGTAGTGTGCGAGAATTCTCATTAAAATGTCATAGGATAAGAAACATGGCAAACAGAGATAAATTAATCAAGTCCAGATCCCTGGTGTAGTGTATAACGTATGCTTAATATAATTACAGTTTTGAATTACCAGAAAAATTGAATTAATCCTGTTTTGACTCATAGCCTCCCTTAATCATTTATGATGCTTTACTAATGAAGGTCAGCAAATATGTCCCTCCCCCACATATTTTTTTTTTGGTTTTGTAATATGCTGAAATAAAACGTGGTAACATTTCCCATCAATGCTAAACATTGTTAGAAGTTTGGCAATTCCCCTTCCTCTTTTCATTTAGGATTAAAGAAGAGAAAATAACATTCTAATTGTATCTAATCACAAATTAGATACAAAATTACAATTCAATTTATGTTGAACCCTCAGCGTGATTGAAAATAGTAAAGGGTCCTGGTGAGCATTAAGGACAAAAGCTCATATTTTCTCAGTGTTTTCTCTGGCCTTTCCATTCTTATATCTGGTCTCCATTCTGATTACCTCCACCCATACAGTTGGTTCTCAGATGTCTGTAGGTCTCCAGCTTACTCAAAAGACCTCACCCTTCTGTGTGGTGCTGCACCTTCTGAATGGAAGTGAAATCCCCAGCCCAGTTGGGCGGGGGATGATATTTGCGGGGGGGGGGGAAGAGACGAGGTGGATGCTCCTGATTGGAGCATCCATATGGGGCCACTGGGCGGGGCAGGGCCGAGCGGCTTAAATAGCCGGCTAACGGGCCTGCCCGCCCTCTTCATTCTTGCGCAGCTCCCTCCCTCCCCTCCCTGTGGACAGTATGGGCTAGCCGGTCGTCATTAGGAGGCCAAGTAGGAATTTTTTACTCTTATCCTAATTTGGTTAGGAGTTTTTTCGCCTACTTCATACTGTAAGACAGCTGGGGAGTATTAAATAGGTGGATTTGTCTTAATTCTGGTCACTTAAATTGGCGGTAGGTGCGGGCATCCTTAGGGGCGTTTTCAAATGGTGAACATTCTCAGGAACCGTTGAGGTAAAGGGTAATACCTGATGCCCACATCTGGGAGTCCTGCGGCACCAGATCATGGGAATAAGGTTTACCTTTGAGCCCAACTCTACTCACACACTCGGAGCCCTGCGGCATGGGTGTTGGGACAAAGGAAGGCCTCCCAACCCCATATGGGGGAAGACCAAGGGGTGGCGAACCTGTGCTGCCATCTTGAGGTCAGAGAATTGTTCGCCCATTCCTAAGATTTGACCTGGAAGAGGCCAAGAGAAGATGCCCGCATAGGTTTTACCCCCTTCTGCGGATCTTGAATAAAAGTGCCCCATTTTATACCCAACTTTCTTGTCTCGACTCTTTATTTGCACCTTACACCTCGCAATTGCCTCAATCCTGCCTCACAGCCAGAATCATTGCATACAGAAAGCATCTGGTACTGCCTGCTTGATGCTTCACCATTACTACACAGCATGGTTTCCATCAGCCACCACCTCCAGTATTCAGGTTTTCTAGTGGGCTCCCCTGGAAGGGTTCTAACCCTGAACTCTTTCCTTTCAGCCAACAACTCTTATTCTTCCTCAGGTCTCTGATTCTAATGGTCTTCTAACCAGCCTTTCAACACATTTTCCATGTGGAACTTCTAACTGCCAATCATGTTCCGTGTGGAACTTTTAACTGCCAATCACTGTCGTTGACCCTACTGACCAATCCAAAGAAAGGTAGCTTCTTCCACTAGACCTTTTCAAACACAGCTTGAAGCTGCCCTTCATAGCAATCATAATGAAGGCTGCCAAATCTTAGGCCCCAAATAGAGAGCCAAGCCAGGCTTCTAGCTGAATCAGTTACCTTTTCTAAGGGCATACTAAGCTGTAATTTAGGAGGGGACAGATGTTCTGCCTTAGCACACTGGGTTTCCATTGTATACCTGCATGGATAGTGCTTGAGCTAATTGTCTATCTGCCTGACTGACACTGATGAATATGAACTTGGCAATTCTACATGACTGGTTTGCTACCCTGTTCAAAACTGTTTCCTGTCGGGAAAGATACTTCTCTCTTCTCAGCACTTCCTGGTCTTCCTGAGTGCATCCTCACTCAGGTAGTACAGGAAGCTACTATCTAGTAGTAACTTTTAACTTAGGCTGACCAGATAAAATCCAGGTCAGGGCTCATGTAACTTTAACAGTTGTAGAGAAAAAGGAATTTCAGCCAGGGTCATTTGTATACAATTAGTTCCTGGTGATATTCCTTCTTCATCACAACAGTTAAAGGTGCATGCACTATACTAGAGTGACATATACAAAAGAAGGCAGGGCCCCTGCAACTTTAACTGTTGTGATGAAGAGGGAATTTCACCAGGAACTAATTGCATACAAATGACACTGGCTGAAATTCCCTTTTCTCTACAACTGTTAAAGTTACATAAGCCCTGACCTGGATTTTATCTAGTCACCCTATTTTAACTGGCTGCGAATGAACCAGTTGGGAAACTGTTGAAGAAAATGGTTATGTGCTACTCCTCTTTGTACTTTTGATTCTGCATTCTGTTTTATTTATTTTTAGATAGAGATGACCAAGCGGTGGCACATGGCTCTCCATAAATAACTTTTAGCTCAATGAGAGGAGACTGAAGGGAGACAAAAATGGCTTACGTTTTTAACCAATTTCCACTCTTTGGGGGGTTGCTGACACCAGTTTCATAGTGATAGAAGTCTTCCCAGCAGAATGCCCCTAGGAATGGATCTATATGATGATGTCATTTCTAGTTGCATTCAAGGGGGGGGCTGCTGGCCAATGACCACAAGTGTTGCTACCACTGATAAGCTCCCTTGAATATTCACCCCCTTTCACCCCAATTTGAATCCCTCTGAAATTTCTGAAATCCCCGCTACAATTTTCACTACCTATGAATGGCTAAGAAAAATGGGGGAGGAGGGGGTTTCAGGTGTCAAATTTTACTTTAGTTATTTTTGAAAGTTTGTTTACACTTTCATGCATAAAAAAACAGAAATCACATCTTCTTGTTCATCATTTCACATCTCGGTATTTCATCTCTTAACATTTATGTAACATCCTGGCTATGGTCTGTAAAATGGAATCCTTCCTGCTAGATCAGGGGTGGGGAATCTCTTCCAGCCTGAGGATGGAATTTCATTTCAGAGAAGCTCTTGGAGTAGGCTGACCATATGAAAAGGAGGACAGGGCTCCTGTAACTTTAACAGTTGTAGAGAAAAGGGAATTTCAGCCAGTGTCATTTGTATGCAATTAGTTCCTGGTGATATTCCATCTTCGTCACAACAGTTAAAGTTGCAGGGGCCCTGCCTTCTTTTGTATATGTTACTGTAGTATAGTGCCTGCAACTTTAACTGTTGTGATGAAGAGGGAATTTCACCAGGGACTAATTGCATCCAAATGACACTGGCTGAAATTCCCTTTTCTCTACAACTGTTAACGTTACATGAGCCCTGTCCTCCTTTTCATATGGTCAGCCTATCTTGGAGACCACATTTCAGAGGTGCGAGGGGCCAAAGGCAAAAGGGGCAGGTCTGAAAACACAATGTATAAATATAATAATACACTCCAGCCTTGGGTAGCCTAATGCTCTTACTGCCAGTAAGTAAGCCTTAGGAGAGATATGTAAACCTTTAAAATGGAGGAAGAACTACACAAAACCACCAAATGATTGGTGGATGGAGAAAGGAGTGAGGCCAGGGGAAGAGCCCAGGGCCTTCTGGGGAGTACTAGGGGGAACAGATTAGGACCCAGGAGGATGGGATTTGGCTCCTAGGCCTGAGGTTCCTCACCTCTGTGCTGAATAGTACTGGCTTCATTGTGGAGTCAAACTACTGAAAAGGGAATTAGTTTTCATGCCCGGTGAACAGAATAACCCTCAGGAATATTGATATTGCCCCTCCCCCCGGATTAGATCTTTCCTTGATCCACAAACAGCCTGTGTGATCTGCATGTTTACTGACATTACCTATGGCGCCCCTCTCTGCTCTTTTATAGTGAGGAAATTAAACTACATGGAATTGAAAACTCTGTTGATGTTGGTAAATCAAACGTATTGTTTGCATGGGCCATTTTGATCGATGCCCTTTACAAGTTATATTACACCCTGATAAGTCATTTCTCATGTCATTGCATCAAATTTAAAGGTTTCCAGCTATTGGAAAGCAATACAAATCATAGTTTCCCTCGGCTCCTATTGATTTCTAAAAGCTTTCTTCAGATGTAATTAAGATTATTAAAATCTTTCTGAAACTGGTTTCAATTCCTTCTGTTTAGCTCTTAATGGTTTCCCTTCTGCTGCAGAGCTATTTACAATCAGCAACAGTAGTCCAAAACCACCTTGCTCGTCTGATTTGGGGGCATAAATTCTGAAGTAACAATGTCCAGACACTTTTTAAAAACACCTCTTGGACCTGTTCAGATGTCACACTAAGCCACCATGGATTGCTCAGAAACATGATCCACAGTGTCTTAGTGTGTAGTAATAATAATAATAATAATAATAATAATAATAATAATAAATTTATTTCTTACCCGCCTCTCCGTTTGGATCGAGGCGGAGAACAACAGGAAATATAAAATATGATAAAATACATAAAAATGATAAAAACATGGCACACGTTATTAAAACATCATAAAAAACATCCTACATGATGGTTCAAGTACTCACTCCCATGCTCACCTTCTGTAGTGGGGGTATTGAGCCATGGGGTGAGTAGTGTGTCATCTGATGGGCACCCTGGTTAGCTCTGGCTGCATAAACAAACAAACAGAAATGGTTGACTGGAGAGTTGGCCAGTAAAAGCGACCACCACTCTTGCTGGCGTGAACTTCCTCAATGATTAAAATGGCTGCATTCCAGATGGAACAGCTGCTGGGATCCCATTTCTGCCACGTTGTGTGTCTGGATGCACGGGTAACATGTGCAGAGGAACGACAGGTAACAATAGAAGGGAGTACAGGAACCACATGGTACCACATGTTTGCTAGTCATATGGCAGGCTCCCTTGTAGTGGTTCACTTCCCACTTCCCACAACCACCCAGAGAGCTTTGGCTATGGGGCGGTATATAAATATAATAAATAATAAAATAAATAATAATAAAATTGTTCCATACCCACCCACCCTCTTTGTGCACATGTGAAGAGGCTACAACTTTATTTAACTTGTAATACCTGAGATTTTTACTGAGGGAATTGCACTGGCTACCTATTGGCTACCAGGCCAGGATCAAGGTTTTGGTACTAGTGTAGAAAGCCCTGAACAACTTGGGACCAGGATACCTGAGTGAGCGCCTTCTCCTTTACCAAACTGCTCTTTCATTGAGGTTGTTAGACGGCATGCTCCTGGTGGTTCCACATGGACCTAAGGCCTCATTGGAATCCACCAGGAGAAGAGCCTTTAGTGTAGTGGCCCCTCCTCTGTGAAACTGCCTTCCCCTGGAGATCAGGCAGGCACCAACACTAGGCTGCCTCTGGCACCTCCTGAAAACAACTGTTTTGAGAAGCCTTCCTCAATCCAATTTTTTGGGGTTTCCTTTGTTTTTAAATTGAACACTTTTAATTTGCTTTTTAAAATCTTCTTTCTTTTACTACCTATGTTCACTGCTCTGGAATCTGTGTTACATAATTGAGTGCTATATAAATATTGTAAAAATAAATAAATAAATAAATAAATATCTACCAGCTAAGTGGGGATCAGTTGAGGGAGGCTGACCATCTCTGCAACTGAACATTGATGGGCACAAGCAGCATATCCCCCACTTTTATCCAGCTGGCCACTTTTTTGTAGAAGTTGGTCCTCCCAACCTACTGGCTGGGTTCGCACAACACAACAACCCTCACTCAAGGTTGAGTATGGGCTGAGACTGGTTTGTTATTGAACAGTAGGTTGTTGTTGAATCATGGGTTGTTGTGTTGTGTGAATCCACAAACAACTCATAGGTTACAACCCAAAAACAAATCATGGGTTTTCTTAATGCATTGTTCGAGGTTAACAAACCATGGTTTGTTAACTTGGCTGGGTTCACATAATGTAACAACCCACAGTTCAACAACAATCCACACTTAGGCCCAATCCGCACCAAGCAGGATATGGCACTATGAAAGCAATATGAAAGTGGTATATAAAGGCAGGAGCCACACTACTGCTTTATAGCAGTATTGAAGTGCACTGACAACTGTTGGGGCCCATTGACACATATCGTATACTGCTTTCATAACACTTTTATAGTGCTATATCCTGCTTGGTCTGGATTAGACCTCAATCCCTACTCAGCCTTGTGTGAGTGTTGTAGTAAGGACAAGAAAGCTGTAAGCCATTTTAATATGCAAGAACCAAATAGATTGACACATATTGATGCATTTCCTTGAATTCTACTCACTTGGTTTCTATTTTGGTTGAGAACAGTTAGATAAGGTAAGTAACAATGAGTAGGTTCTTATTGCCTTAAATTGCTGTTTATGACAGTGATGTTGCATATGCACTCAGGTCCATTGCTAATGTATTGTGATGCATAGCCAGCTAGGTTTGTGAAAAACCTACTATTTTTCTAGTCTACATTGTTAAAGTTGTTGTTGCTTTGGCAATGGTGAAGTGTGCATACTGTTCAATTACTTTCCCAGAAGTTACTGTTACTTGCAAAAACCTGACAAAATCTACACCAAGTAGGATATTGCAGCAAATAAAGGGCAGGAGTCATACCAAACAGGATGTAGCACTATGAAAGCAGTATGTGTCAATGAGCCCCATCAATTGTGAGTGCACCTCAATACTGCTATAAAGCAGCAGTGTGGCTCCTGCCTTTTATATACCGCTTTCATACCACTTTCATAGTGCAATATCCAGCTTGGTGTAGATGAGGCCCAGGTCAACACTTTGAGGGGGGAAGTATATTTATAATTGGACTATATAATGGAGATTGCAGCAAAAGGGAAGTGATCAAAACTGGGTGATTGTTGCTTCCATGTGAAGCCTTTGTTAGGCTGACCAAATAAATCCAGGTCAGGGCTCATGTAACTTTAACAGTTGTAGAGAAAAGGGAATTTCAGCCAATGTCATTTGTATGCAATCAGTTCCTGGTGAAATTCCCTCTTCATCACAACCGTTAAAGTTGCAGGGGCCCTGCCTTCTTTTGTATATGGTCACTCTAGTATATTGCCTTCAACTTTAACTGTTGTGATGAAGAGGGAATATCACCAGGAACTAATTGCATACAAATGACACTGGCTGAAATCCGCTTTTCTCTACAACTGTTAAAGTTACATGAGCCCTGACCTGGATTTTATCTGGTCAGCCTAGCCTTTGTGATTTGTCATAAGCACTGTGAAACCCTTGCTACCTAAACTTGAACTGTTAAGATATTAAGATAGAACATTGAATAGGACCATACCTAAGGCGGCAACCCTATACCGAATTTCCCGGGTTGGCTGGGAGTGCTGTGCTGCTGGCTGAGCCTGAGGAGTGTTTGTTTGCCCCGCCCATCTCCACAGGTATTTCAGCCTTCAGGCTGCTGAAGGCGCGAATGAAGCCGTTGGACCAAAACTGCAGCCATGGATGAAGACCACAAAGAGAGGAGAGCCACCTGCACCCCATCCTTCCAGCTGACCACAATGTGTAGGGGAGTGGCAATTTGTGTTGTGCAGGGCAAAGGGAGATATGGCGTTGGCAGAGCAATGTGCCGTTACAGGGGAAGGAGAGATGGATATCTCACACCCATCTTACCTTCCGATTGCTCTGCTAACCCGGGGAACTTGGAGAACGAATCAGGCCACCCACAGAACCTCTCCTTGCTCCTATGTAATGCCAGGTCAGTTAAAAATAAAACACATATCATCCATGACCTTCTTTTAGATGAGGAGGCTGACCTGGCATGCTTCACAGAGACCTGGCTGGAAGATGACAGTGGACCGACATGGGCGCAGGCCCTCCCAGCTGGGTACTGTGTCAGTGAGCAGGTGAGGAAAAGTGGGGGGGGGGCGTAGTAGCTGTGGTCTATAGGGATAATCTTAACCTGACCAGACTTCCTGTTCGTGAACTGAATCACATTGAGTGTGTGTACCTGAGTCTGAAGACCAAGTATAGACTAGGAATTCTGTTAGTGTACCGGCCACCCCGCTGCCTATCAGACTCCCTGGCCGAGCTCACGGAACTGGTCTCGGAGTTGGTGTTGGATTCGCCCAGGCTTTTTGTCCTGGGCGACTTCAACATCCCATTCGAGACTGGTTTGTCAGGTGGAGCTTGGGAGTTCATGGCATCCATGACAACCATGGGCCTATCCCAATTGGTCTCTGGACCCACACATTCAGCGGGTCATACCCTCAATGCTGTTTTCTGTTCCGAACAGACGGATCTGTGGGTGGAGGTAACGAATACCTCCGTGTTGTCATGGACAGACCATTTTCTGGTTAGGGTTAGTATCACGGCTACTACCCGCCCCTGCAGGGGTGGTGGACCTATTAAGATGGTCCGCCCTCGAAGGCTGATGGATCCTTCTGGATTTCAGAAAGCCTTGGAGGGTTTTATGGCTGGTATCGTCGACGATCCTGTAGAAGCCCTGGTCGATAGATGGAATCGAGACCTAACTAGGGCTATCGACACGATCGCCCCCAAACGTCCTCTCCGGCCCGCTTCTAACAGGGCGCCCTGGTATACGGAAGACCTCAGGGAGTTGAAGCGGAAAGGACGACGACTGGAGCGCCGATGGCGGAAAACTCGACTTCTATCCGACAAGACACGGCATAGAGAACATCTTCGTTCCTATGGGGTGGCAATACGTGCAGCGAAGAAGGCTTTCTTCTCTGCGCGCATTGCGTCTGCGAATTCGCGTCCAGCGGAACTGTTCAGGGTGGTGAGGGGTCTAACTCAGGCACCTTCCCCCCTGAATCTGATTTTAGAGCCTTCGGCAGTTCGCTGTGATGCCTTTAACGATCATTTCACAGATAAAATCTCTCGGATAAGAGCCGACTTAGATGCCGTCGTTATAGCAGAGGCTGATGATGGAGTGTCCGGCGACTCCGTGAGTAGAATTACACTGGATCAGTTTCAGTTGGTGAGTACCGAGGACGTGGACAAGCTGCTTGGACGAGTGAGGACGACGACTTGCCCTCTCGATCCCTGTCCTTCATGGATGGTCATCCAGGGAGGAGATGCAGTTAGATCGCAATTACAATATATTATTAATGCATCTCTCAGGGAGGGGACTTTCCCATCATGTTTAAAAGAAGCGGTGGTACGGCCGCTTCTAAAGAAGCCCTCCCTGGATCCCCTGGACTTTAATAACTACAGACCGGTATCAAACCTTCCATTCTTGGACAAGGTGATCAAGAGGGCGGTTGCCTTTCAACTCCAAGTAGTCTTGGATGACACTGATTTTCTAGACCCATTTCAAACTGGCTTCAGGGAGGGATACGGAGTTCAGACTGCTATGGTCGCCTTAGTGGATGATCTATGCCTTAGTATTGACAGGGGGAGTGTGTCCCTGTTGGTACTTCTGGACCTCTCAGCGGCTTTCGATACCATCGACCATGGTATCCTTCTGGAACGCCTGAGGGGATTGGGAATCGGGGGCACTGTGCTTCAGTGGTTCCGGTCCTACCTCTCGGGCAGGTTCCAGATGGTGATGCTTGGGGATAGTTGCTCTTCAAAGAAGGAGCAGCTGTGTGGTGTACCACAAGGTGCCATCCTATCCCCAATGCTGTTTCACATATACATGAAACCGCTGGGAGATATCATCCGGAGGCATGGGGCGGGGTGCTATCAGGATGCTGATGACACCCAAATATATTTCTCTATGCCTTCGATAACAGTGCCAGCTAAGGATAGTGTGTCTCCTCTGAATGAATGCTTGGAGGCGGTAATGGGCTGGATGAGGAAAAACAAACTGAAGCTGAATCCAGACAAGACGGAGGTGCTTGCTGTCAAAGACCGCAACCTGGGTTTGGAGGTGTGTCAACCAGTTCTGGATGGGGTTACACCCCCCCTGAAAGACTGTGTTCGCAGCTTGGGGGTGCTCCTGGATCCGTCGCTCCAAATGACAGCCCAGATAGATGCGACGGCCAGGAGTGCCTACTATCAGCTTCGGCTGATACGCCAGCTGCGCCCCTTCCTAGAGTTGGAAGACCTAAAGATGGTGGTGCACGCGCTGGTAACTTCGAAGCTCGACCTCTGCAATGCGCTGTACATAGGGCTACCTCTATGCCTAGTCCGGAAACTTCAACTAGTTCAAAATATGGCAGCCAGGTTGGTCACCGGTACATCTAGGGGTGACCATATTACGCCAGCTTTAAAATCGCTCCACTGGCTGCCAATTAGTTTCCGGGCGAAGTATAAAGTGTTGGTTATTACCTTTAAAGCCCTACATGGTTTGGGTCCAGGTTACCTGCAGGATCGCCTTCTCCCATACAATCCGCCCCGCACGCTCAGGTCCTCTGGGAAGAACTTGCTGCAGTCGGCAAAGACTAGACTGACAACCGTTACCCAGAGGACCTTCTCTTCTGCCGCTCCCAGACTGTGGAATGACCTGCCGGAGGAGGCTCGTCAACTTAACAGTCTTTTAGAATTTAAGAAAGCCATAAAGACTGTTCTCTTCCGGCAGGCATATCCAGTGGAATTTTAGAATGTTTTAAGGATGTTTTTAGGATGTTTTAGGATTTTTATGCAGTTTTAATAATATGTGTCATGTTTTAATCAGTTTTATGTATTTTATCATGTTGTTGTTCCCCGCCTCGATCCAGACGGAGAGGCGGGTAAGAAATAAATTGTTATTATTATTATATGTTATTATTATTATTTTTGTGAACCGCCCAGAGAGCTTTGGCTATTGTGCAGTATAGAAATGCTATAAAAGAAAGAAAGAAAGAATAAATGTCATTGAACTCAGTGGGATGTACTTCTGAGTAGGCATGCATACATTCAAATTTTAAATTATTTGAACTTCATTCCCATTAAAATCAGTGGAACGTAAGGTATGATTAACTTTTTTCATTGACTTCAGTCCGATCTAAATGTAAGTAACGTACTCTGGATCCAATGATTTGAATCATGTTTGTCAGAGTTATTGGCAGGAAACTGTCTAAGATTTCACTCAGCTGTGTTATTCTTCAATATTCTTCAATAATAATGAATGAAAAACAACTAAAATAAAGCATTTGTTGTGAGGATGTATTCATGATGACGATTCTTTCTCTCTCTCTCTCTCTCTCACACACACACACACACACATGTTAAAATATACTAGAATTTATTGTAGAATGGATCTGCATATTACATAGAATAATAAAGTGGTAGACTCAATTCTGAACTATTTGTTTCCTTTTAAATAGCATATCAGGGTGAATGATATTTGCTTAGCTTAGTCCCTGCTGTGCTAGCTTTCGGTTCTCAGGGGGTTACTTTTATATGTAGGTGAATATTCGATGATATGATCCTTCACCTGCAGTTTGAAGTGCACAGTCCATCCTTCCATCTCAGGTCTCTACCATCTCACTCTCTCACCTCACTGCTGCAAGAGTAGACCAGGCCATGGAATGGCTCATAAACTGTTTCTGTTGCTGCTAAAATACCCGTACTAAATATAGGGGTTATAACTTTGATCTAAATATCACCAGCTCCTCTACTGCTGCTGCGGTGCAGGGGGGGAGGGGAGAGAAAGCTACCATTTTTATGAATTTTATCATACTGATTTTATCACTTTAATATGAAAATGGGTCATTCTCCACTAAACCACTGCCAAAGCATGACATTTTTACTATCCCCATTACCTCTGCAGTACACTTAAATTTGATTTATGAGAACATTTTATGGTATGTTTGTCCTTAGGAGGCTCTGAGCAATGAGATAAAGAATATTAATGGGATTCACTTCAGAAAAGGAGAATGTGTTGCATGTTGATTGGCTGCAGATGTAGCTTCAACAACAACAATACATTTCAACTAGGGGAGGAAAAGAGTCCCTGACTCTTTATTCTAATGTTCTCCTGCAACCTTTATAAATATAAAAGGGTGAGGGAAGTGAAAGTAAACAAGTATTTCACTTCAGTGCTGTTACTTGAAGGTGACATAATGCAAAGACTGTGACAAGAACATAACAAAAGAGACTTCCCGTTGAATCCATAACAAAATGGAAGAGGATATGCCCAAATATCAGGATGACTGTTCTATCTCCATTACAGCTATTCGTAGGATGGAAGAGGTACTGATACATCTCTTAACATGAATTGGTAGATTCCTCCTCAGGTAAAACATCTTCAGAATTTCTGGAGAATGTAAAAGGTCTGTGGTAAGAGTAGCCTAATTTCCTAGGATGGTGCTGCACATCTAGGGTATGTTTGACAGCAAAAATTTTTTCAAGATTTGGGGTGTTAGGTTTTCACTTTAACAACATTCCTATTGGGAAGTTTGCAAGGGTCCTGTTTTTAAAGGGGTGCCCTAGCAAATTAAAGCTGACTCTTGAGAAGACAACTATGGACGTCTAAAATAGATACAACTATTATAAGAACATAAGAACCACATTGCTGGGTTAGACCATGATCCATCTTGAATGCAGCCAAATAGTTAACTCTCAAAAGATCACAAATAGGGATGGGTGAGAATTTCATTTCAGATTTGATAAGCATTTACTAATATTTGCAAAGTTCTGCATATTTAGAACAAAAGGAACTTGAGTTTTTTTTAAAAAAAAAACACGTGTAGGAGAAACCGAAATGGACAGATTTGTACTTCTTAGCTCTGGTCTTTGAGTGCTTTTCTCTTTAAAAAATCTAGGTTTGAATCCATGTATAATCAAACACCATGTTAGTTCTTTATTAGGTTGTCACCTCTTTTTTTCCTCACAGGCTCCTCATCTTTAATACCTATTTGGCAGGCAAGTACCTCATGGTACTCTCCATGCTGAGAATAGCTGGACCTATTAGGTGAGAAGTTTGCTCAAATTTCTTTTTTATAGGAATTTTCCAAAATTCACAACATTGGCCACATTTGGAAGAAAAAGACCTTGAGATACAAAAAGAAAAAAAAGTTTTGGGACAGAGCAAAACTGACAGATTCACCCATCTCTACTCATAAATGAGATGTTTGTTCCCAGCTAGTGCTGTGCCAAAAAAAAAAAATTAATCCATTTTCCGCATTTCATGGGGGGGAATGAAAACTCTGGAGAAATAGGCTGAGAAAGGGGAGGATTTTGGAGAATTTTCTCCTTGGGGAGGGGGACAGGGTTTCTACTTTTCTTTGCTGAGGGGACTTCGTTCTATTTTTTTTTTATTTTAAAAAAGCCACCTTCAACACTTGCAAGAGCCCAGGAGTTCTTCATGAATGCCTGTTGGAAACGGCAAGCTCACATGGTCTCCAATAGGCATTCAGGAAGAACTGCTGGGCTCCTCCAAGTTCTGGGGGTGTTGTTGTTATTGGGTTTTTTTTAAAGGAAAAAGAAAGAAGACCTTTCAACAAACGGCTACATTTTAAAAAGTTATGTAGAAAGCCTGTCCCCCTCCCCAAGGGGAAAAGTCTCTAAAATTCTCCCCCTCCCTGTGAACCAGGCAGAAAAAAAACAATGTCTCTATTGCAGGGAAAGAAAAAGTTCCCGAAAACAGGAGGCAGGATTTGGCACAGCACTGTCCTCAGCATCTGGTAACTAGTGGTGCGCTGCTTCATCTTAATAGGGAGGTACCAATTAGGCTATCACAGCTGATAGCTATCGATAGACCTGTCTTCCTCACAAACCCAATCTTGACATTTTAGAATAAATCCCTTTATTTATTTTTCTCCCTTAGATGGATACAAATCAAGCTGTTGGAATAGCTCTCCCACTTCTCCAGTTGCCTCTAGATCCAAAAGACGTGGGCAGGATCTACACAACTGCTTTATAATGGTTTATAATGGTATTGACAACTGTTGAGGCCCAGGCCACACTCCATATAGCATTTTCAAACTAGTTTCAAAGTACCATATCCGGCTTGGCGTAGATCTGGCTCGGCTGCTGTTTTTTGTTCTTGCTTTTCAGTTTACGACTGGGGATATTTGACGTATGATCACAGCTGGTGAAACTCTTGTTGCTTACATCTGAAAGATATGTGTGTTTTGAAAGAAAAAGGCTTCCCTAAGGCACAATGCTGTACATATTTAGACAGACAAAAGGCCTACATTTCCCAGCATTTCCCAGTCAGCATAGTTGGATGGGGAATGCTGGGAGCTGTGGGATTTTTGTCTGCCTGAATATGCGTAGTATTTCACTCCTAGTAGAATTTCATTCATTTCATATTTTGATGGCCTTATCAGTTTTGTATTTCCCAATTCAATCTGTGAACCAGAACACAGTCATCAGTGATATTCACACTTTGGATTTTGCTCTGCAGTTCTACACACACAAAATGTGTATCTTGGTGAAATAAATGTACTGAAAATCATTGTAGAAGGGAAAGCTGCTTGGAAAAAAATGGAACTATTAGAAAAAAAAGTGTACACAAAAATGCATAGATTAGTGGAGGAAATGTCCATGTAAGTATTATATAAGGGGAAACCACTTGTCAAAAATGACTATATTAGTCAAACACATCCAAATTGCATATGTTAGGCAAAAGTGCATAGAAACATGCATACGCACATACAAAATGCATACAAATTTCAGTGCAGATTTTTTTAAAAAATGCAAACAGATGTGAAAACAGTACAAGGTGAACTCAATACTGGAAAAGTGTCCATGTCTCCTAGTAGCACAGAACATCTTTAATCGAAAAGCATGGCAAGCTCAAGGGTTAGTGAAACTTTGCATGGGGAAGCTGTTTGCACTACTGGGAAGTGCCGCTGCGCTCTCGTGGAATGAAAAAATAAATTTAACTGAAAAGACTTTTAAATAAGCGTTTTTTCCAATACAAAGTTGTTATTTGTATTTTTACTTGCAAGTTGCTGTCATGTTTATTTCATTATTTGTATATTGCATGATGCAAATATATATTCATGGAAGTTCCTTTTTTATATATAGTTTTCAATCTCAAAAGGAATAGTTTCCCCCTTGCACAAAATACGTTAACAGCATTCTGGACACAAGATATAATGGAACACAGAATAGTAATAGAGCTGAACTTAGGAGATACCTACCTACTGCAGCCAACAGTTGTAGTAACCCACCATCAAGCTCTAGTTTCTTAAAGGGGTGGCAAAACCACATATGCACATGCCCAATCCTTTAGGGGGCTTCCATGGGTAGTATCCAATGCTGCTGCTACTCATCTTATATCATTGAATTACTGCTAAGTGACCTCTAGCATAATCCCCATGGTGTATGCTGGTGCAATGGTTTTTTCCCAGGGAACAAAGAAAAACCCCACCAGGGGGTTGGGGTGTTGAAGGAAGGGGAAGCTAATCACTCCCTTCCCCCATTTGAAAACTCCCCTTCCACATGAACCAACACATACATCCTTCTGAAACTTTGCAGGTTTATTACTTAGGGACATCTCTAGGATGTCCACAAGGACCACAGGGGGGGTAGTTCTGTCCTCTTTTGGAGATCCTCAAAATGTCAAGACGACTCTATTTTTTCCTGAATTTGTGTTCTGGTTATTTTAAGGATGATCGTCTCAGAAGGGGAAACTCTCTCTGCAATTGCCATCCAATTCTGCCAAGAAAAGAAGAAGAAGGAGAAGAGGAGGAGGAGGAGGAGGAGGAGGAGGAGGAGGTGGTGGCGGCAGTTTCCGCTTAACCCCGTCCTACAAAATATTAAGATGAATAGCACAAAAACCCCTGCACCTATATTTCTGACATTAGGCTAGGGTAGTCAAGTCCCAATGGGCTACTATGCCTGCAACTGTCATACAATTCTAACTTGGTTTAGTGTTGACTCGGAAGCAGACCTAGCAGAAGCAGACCATTTCCCAAAGCACCAAACTGGGGAGTGAGTCAAAGGGGGCGCTCACCTCCAGAGGGTTTAATTAAATGTGTTGAAGTGTGATTTGGATGTGATCACCCATAAAGCTAGATCTGGTGGATTACGGAATGGGCAAAATACAGAATAGGTCTAACTTAGAATTCTTCAGGCACTTCCTCTTCTGGACTGATTATTACTGGATCCACCATGCTTCTTAATATAAGGCTATCACCCATATCATGTCAGCTCTCCTCTCTTCTTGGCCTCCCATTTTCCCTCATATTGAATTGCCTTATCCTGCCGACCAGCCATAAAAGTTCTACAAGCTGGAGGCAAAACATGGGTTGTAGTTTGATGATTACAGTGGACAACGATATTTTGTAAACCCTCTGATTTCTTTCTGGTTTTTTGTTTGTTTGTTTGTTTGTTTTTAAAAAAACAAAGCAGAAACAGTGTGTCTTTTCAAATAGCTCACAGCATTCTGCCCAAGGGGTAAGACAGCGATAGAAAATGGAAGTCAATTTTTATCCTGAGAATGTGTGTGTGCACATTTCTCTCTACAGCCAATATGTAATAAAGCTGCACTTCCAGGTCAAGTCTAACTGTGCTTCCTTAATGCTCTGAGATGTGCAATGTTTATTTTTAAATCAGTACAAGGAAACGTAATATCTGGGGATAAATTGTGACATTAATCTTCCTTCCTTGTCTATTTATAGACTCAGTGAAACACAGCAAACATAGGCATTGATTCATACCTCCGGGTACATCACTCAGTTATCTCTCACAGTACTTCACCTATCTCCCAGTGATTCTGAGCAGAGCATGGGGATGATCTCCATTGAAAAGTACTGCAGATGAAGATAGTTTTAGCTGATGTAAAAGCTCCATCTGTGGTGTTTGTTCTATGGTAACAGTAGATGTGGCAGTCACTGATTGATCCAGGTACATATGTGAATTCCCCACCAAGAATGGCCTGCACATTCACAAACACCCTGTAGAAGTTGCTTGAAACCATTGGAGGTGCTACAGAGATTTGTCATGTGCTGTGTGTGAGCCACACATGAAGTATATGTAAGTGTATGTGTGTCGTAGCCCAGGAGCATGAATCCTCAGAGACTGAGGTTTCTAGTGGCAGTGACCCTAAAGAGGAGTCAGAATCTGTTCCTAGATCTTTAGACATGGAGTTCTCCACCTTGGGTCCTGCACATTCTCTTCATGAGGTTCCATTGCCCCCTGACTCCAAGGAGTGGACAACCAGCTCATTCCTCCTCAGACTCTCACAACCTACAAGAAGCCAGCCACTGCAAGGAAGTACACTGGCCGTTCAAAAAAACAACAACAAATGTAGCACTTGAGGAGTTGGAGCTTCCAGAAAGCCTCCTCTGGGATGGGAGAATCGGCAAAGCTCAAGAACATCGATTTTCTCCAAGTTGCACTTGGAATATCAGTCTGTCTCATTTCTGTTCCCAATCATGATTTTTTTGTTCTTGTTGTTTGAATGGGGAAAATGTATATATGCGTATCCATTTTTTTAAAGATCAGTGTGGAAGCCACTTTCCCCCATTGACTAAAGCATCAAAGCACACACTTTTAAAGCACACACATTTTAGAAGTACACACTTCCCCAAAATGCACTCTTTTTGAACCAGCATCACAGGCTTGGGAATGTGCAAGCTTTGCTGGCAAAATGTATCTGCAAGTGTGGATGGGGCAAGTTTTGCTCACAATAAAACCCTGCCAGTTGCTCTAAGCCACTGCTGGAGTAATGTACCAGAACTCTAGCTATAAGACTGCACTCTCTGGTCTTGACCTGGTACCAGTCTTCGGCTGGTACCTGTGAGGCTGCCCATGGTGCTAACTTCTCCTGTTCCAGTTATCTGTCCCATTTCATGCCTCTCTGTCTGAGCCATTGCCCAGAGCAGATGATGGAATCCCTGATGGAGCATAACTCTGTGGGTTTGTTGGCATTCCCATATTCAGCAGCATCAGGAACAACAAAGAATCAAGGATAGACCTCAACAACATGTGTTCTAACCAATGCTAAGAATAATAATAAAAAACCACCTTTGTATTTTGTTTCTGTATTGTTTAAAGCTCTTATAAGCCGATTCGGAGATAATTTGTTCAAAAGACAGGGAAGAAGTCTTTAAAAAAATAAACCACTTTCTCTCTTGTGTTGTTTCAATCTCCAGAAAGCCAGGAATTGGGAAGCTAAGCTAAGCTGACTTGCTCCATCCATGATCAGTGATGATGTTGTGCAATGTCAGAAATTGTGCTGGCTTACAACTTACCCTCCATGCATCCACACTTTTCCTGGCTCTTTTGGGCCAAATCCAGAAGGGGAGGAAGGAGTGTCCAGACCAGCAAAGATGCTCCATGTTGTCTTGGTCCTTTCTTCCCTAATGAAGCATCTGAGGCTTGCTGTATGGCTAGAGCAATCCTCCCATGTGTTCACCCATGCTTTTTTATTGCTTACATGGATAATCAATGTGGTATAACTTTAGACTAGAACTGAGGAAGCTCAATTCCAAATCCCCATTCAGCCATGGAGCTTGGGAAGTGACCTTGGGTCAGTCATTATTTCTCTGCCTAACTTGCCTCACAGGGTTGTTGTGATGATAACACGAGAGGAGGAAGAACCATGTAGGCCACTTTCATCTCCATAGAACAAAAGCAAGATGCAAGTGTCATCAATCCAACAATGTAGGTTGGGGCTGGGCCCAATGGGCATTTGTACACTCAATGACCATCTTCCCAGGACTCATTTGACAAAACAAGCACCCTCCTTGGGGCTTCTCCCATTTCTAATCTCTTCCTGCATGACCACCCTGCCCTTTGCCCAGCATATAATGACCCATGAGATGTATTTTATGAACCCCCCCCTTTTTTTACAATCACATGGTCACTGTAGTGTGCGGCCACAACTCCTTTTTGCAATGTAAGCAAAATAAATATGGGAAAGTGCCTCTGGCTTCCTCCATGCTCTTTGATTAAGCAGAGAGAGAGAGAGAGAGAGAGTTGTGCAGTTGCAGAGCAGCATAAAAATCAAGATAAATAAATAACATGATCTCCTAGCACATGAGGCTCTGGGATTTTTTTTTAAAAGGAGAGTGAAAAGGTTGATGATGATGTGTGTGGGGCAGGGGGAAGCAAAGCTGGGATTCTAGTAAAGAGAGTCCTGATAGTTGCTCCCACCAAGGAACACAAAATTATCTCCTCTCCCCAAGTATGTGTGTAAATGTGCATGATTTAGAGAGGTGGTTACTAATGATACAGGCGATGAGCAGGAGGAAATATAGGAAGGAGCCAAACTGTTCCATAAACATCTCAGAATGGCTCTCACTTACTGCAGCTGACAGTGCCTGTGTGCTCCATTTGCTTGCTGCTTCCTTCCTGATCTGGCATAAAGGTCTGTACACATGGATTTGCAAACCATGCATCACGCAGATGGACTGACTTCAACATGCGTAGGCTGCTATAGAACACAAAGTTCTCAGGGTAGCTTACAGCATAGTCAAACATCCCCCTCAAACAAATCAATAACTAGAAGAATAACTATAAAATAAGATGCAGCAGAAAACTCAAGGTGCAGATGGTAAAAAAAAATGAACTAAAAGAGAGCCAAAGAACATATTATGCTGATCTCGTAGCATGGAATTGAAGCTTAGCTCATTTTTACTTCCATGTTCAGATCCAGTTTCCCAGGAGGGGAAAACTAAACCTTCCCCTATCTATTTCTCATGCTGGTTGTATAACTGTAATAAAATTTATCTATCTACCCTATCTATTTCCCCCCCTGTAATCCCCCCTCTGTCCCCATACAGGGGGATGTTAATGAAAAATGTCTCAGTTGGAACTTTACAATTTCAGAGAGATGTGAGGAGCCTCTAACTAGAACAGCCTTCCCCAGCCTGGTGCCCTCCAAATGTTTTGGACTACAATCCCCAGTATTCCTGACTTGTGTTGACGGGAGTTGAAGTCCCAAACTTCTGGAGGTCACCAAGTTGGGGGGACTGATCTAGATTAGGGTGACCAGATTTTGGAACCCAAAATCCCAGTCCCCCCCCGCCAACAACCTCGCCACCAAGCCACCCCCCAAAACAACCCCCCCAAGCATCAGCCCGGACCTACCGGGGCGGGTTCTCTTCTGCTGCCTCCTCCACCACCGCCACCGGGTCCCCCGCCGGCTCGTAAGGCCAGCAGCCGCATGGAAGAGGCAGGGGAGGGCCGGATCCGGAAGTGACATAATCGGCCCTCCCCCGCCTCTTCCACGCGGCCGCTGGCCTTACGAGCCGGCAGGGGACCCGGTGGCGACGGCGCGGCAGCGGCGTGGCAGCAGACCCGGCGGCGGCGCGGCGGACCCGGCGGCACGTCAGCGGACCTGGCGGCGGTGGCACAGCGGCGGACCCGGCGGCGGCGGCACGGTGGCGGACCTGGCCGCCCCAGCAGGTAAGTGCCCCGTGCCTCGCGCTCCTTACCCGCTTCCCTCCGGTGCTCGAATCTACTGAGAAACAGGCTTCACGGCCTGTCTCTCAGTATCGCGCCAGGTGATGACGTCGTGCTTCTAAGAGACAGGCCGTGAAGACTGTTTCTCAGTAGATTCGAGCACCGGAGGGAAGCAGACGCCCCTGCGGGTAAGGAGCGTGAGGCGCGAGGGAAGGCACTTACCTGCTGGGGCGGCCCTTCCTGGGCTCCTCCACCGCCACCACCTCCGGGTCTACCACCACTCCTTGTTTGCTGCCACCGCCGCATGACCCCCCCGCCACCCCGGTTTGCCCCCCCGCCCCCCGGTTGGGCCGGTTCACCCCTGGATTCCCGGTTAGGACCGGGAAATCCCGAGCCATCTGGACAGCCTAATCTAGATGCACAGACTTCACTGACAGGATATGCAATCAAAGCTCTCTTTCCCCAAACATTGTCTTTAAAGAAACAAAGCATCTTTGTGAGTGTCTATATCTTTTCACCCATGGGTGGCAAACAACTTCAGAGGAGGGGGAGGCACATTGAGTGAAAAAACAGCCAGAGGAGCACTCTCTCCCTCTCCCTTTTCTTCTTATGACACAAGAGTTTACTCATAGTATGGGTTAGCAGCAGTATAGGATTGCAGCAGCCTAATCCCATCTGGGTCTACTTAGAAGTAATCTCTACTGTATTTGATGGAGCTTATAGGGTGACCAACTTTTGGGATTTCCAGGTTTTTGTTCTATCCTGGGTGTTAGGGGGGATTTTCTGTAATTTTCTGTATTGTCTGGGAATGACACACTTCTCCCTTCAAGGTTGCCATTAGTGGGGTGGGGGGAATGATGCACTTTCCAGAGGTGTGTCATTCCCCCCACTGCTCCAATTGGGGCCTTAAAGGGGAAAGCGTGCCTTTCCAGGAGAATATAGAAAAGACCCTGATTGGAGGAGTGGGGATGACACACTTTCCCCTCCTGCACCCCAATCAGGATCAATCAGATTGCAGAGGAGGAGGGGAAAGCACACTTTCTGGGGCCTCCGGAAAGCATGCCATTCCTCCTCATCACACTAATGGCGGCTGCCATTAGTGTGGCAGGGGAGGATGACATGCTTTCCAGAGTCCCCGGAAAGCACACTTTCCCACCGTCCCCACTGGGTGTCCTCTTTTTTGGTTTCCCAAATATGGTCACCCTAGCTTACGCCCATGTAAGTGTGTGTGTGTGTGTATGTGTGTGTATAAGATTGCAGCCTTAATCTCTCAACTTTTCAGCACTGCTTCTGTTTTGTTTTGAAAGTCGAAAAAAAGGTCGTGTAGTACATTCCAGATATTTGCGATAAGTGCAATTCCTATGAAACTATGGTGGTGCAAAGACAGGGATGGGAGAACCAGTGATTTCTCCAATTCTCCAAAAAATCACTTTGAATGTCATTTTGGTTCACTCCTCTTTCCATATGCAACCTATTTTTCAGCTCAGTTGAATGGGAAAAGTGCAGAGTTCAAATGGGAAAAGTGTGAATTTTTGGGCATTTTTTTTTCAAAAGTGTGCACATTTCCCTCATTGATTAAGGCATGAAAATGCACCTTTTTTGGGGGGGGAAATGTCATTTCATAGTGCTCAATTAAAAAAAAACTTTTTTGAATACCACAAATATGGAAAATTGCTAATATTTCTACAACAACAGTGCTTATGCTTGCATTTGGGGCCACAAACGAGACGTGTTTGTACAATTTGTGCACAGAAACAAAATCCTTGTTCATCCCTATGCAAAGATGCATCCTAAAATTTAGATAACTGGGAAGCGTTGTTACATTTGTTACATTTATATGGGCAACATAGAATGTGATTAAGTGGTGAGGAATTTTGGCTCAGCAGAATTAGCGTTATGAGAGGATCATGTCTCTTTTTCACCTACTCACCATGTCATAATGAAACTGATTAAGTGGCAGTTATTCAGTGTCCCCTACTATGGTGCTTTTCTGCCTTGCTCAAGGTGCTGTCCTTTTCTCCAGAGCTAACTGGGGATTCTCGAACTGGATACAAATGTCCTTGACTTCGTGAGCGGCAGAGCTGATGTGGGAGTCAAGTGCAAAGGTGATTGCTTGCAAGCCCTTCTACGAGTGAAATGGAGCCCCTGGCAGTGCAATTATGCAGCAGGGAGTGCAGAGAGAGGTTTGTTAAGCCTGTAATGAGTCTTGTGTAAATGAATGGAGTCCGGGAAAGAAGTTGAAGGAGTTCAGCCAATTGCCTGTTTTGGCTGAACAGGCAATTGGCTGAAGCATGGAATGGGAGCGAGAATTGGCTGGCTAATGAGTGAACATGTTGCACAAGGCTTTAGAAGTTTCAAATGTTTGAAATATAAGAAAGGAATCAATTACCAAAATATATTTTTAAAAAACATCAAATCAAATTCTAAAAGACAGGGATTGTGATAGTCACACAGAGCCTGAAAGTTTGATCTCTTTTAGATTCTAGATATGTCTCTTCCCTCTAAACTTTATACTTTTCTCTATCTTCTTCTTCTTCTTCTTCTTCTTCTTCTTCTTCTTCTTCTTCTTCTTCTTCTTCTTCTATCCCATCTTTCCTCAAAGTAGCTAAAGGCAGCATAGTTTTTCCTCTCCCCATTGTATCTTCATAATAACCCTATGAAGTAGGTTAGGCTGAGAACACACTTTATCACTATGCTACACTGGCCCTGTTCAGAAGACATCTTAAACTATGGCTTTAACCATGGTGAATAAGGGTCTTCTGAACGAGGTCACTGACTCCTAGCTGTTTGGCTGTATTTTCCTCATTAACTTCCCCAATTTTGTGTTACACAAATTGTCTTCAACATGGTTTTGCTTGTATGTATGCTGCCTATGTGCTGGGTTCCATGTTACCTAGCTTCCAAAGGTGATTGCCCTAAATGTGTTTGTAATTTCATCTCCATCAGCTTCCTTCAAAGATAAAATGCAATGTATAAAATAGCTGTAAATTATGGGGAGAGTAATAACTGCCAAGAGAGCTTTGCCTATTGAATGGCATAGAAATGTTATATAATAAATAAATAAAACATATTTATCAAAATAAAGAAAAATATGTATGTTTATATCAGACATCTGGGTAAATTGGCTGTTCTTCATATATATAGCCTTTGACTACCTGGTGTCAACAAATATTCTAGACTACAATTCCTAGCATTCTTGATCACTGGCCGTGCCATCTAGGGATAATGGGAGTTGAAGTCCCAAAGATCTAGAGGGCACCAGGTTGGGAAGGCTGACCTAGTGCTTGAATACAGACTTCCTTAATTTTATTCTAGAATTTGTTTTTCATTTAATGCTTTCTCATTTCTACATGAGTCCCTCCTTCAAACCCACATGAAAACATATAGCAACATCTGTAGCCATTTCAAAAACTCTATACTCATATGTTTGGTATCGCACACTCTTTCTTGCTGAATCCATCTCCCATACCATTTTATTCTAACCATTTCCTCTGAATACTGCAATAATTCTCTTGATTGACATACACAGAAAATCTGCCTAGGCTTCTGATAACTTTGTCCCTCTCTCTGATTCAAATTACATGTAGTTAAGTAAATGAACAATATTGTTCTTAGCCTCCCTCTTTAATTGAATCATACCCTTGGATTCCCTTCTGTTGATACCTCATTTATCTATAATAAGCTTATCCATCCTGAAGATTTTAACATTCCACCCCTGTAACCACAAGTTTCAATTCTTGCCTGGTACAAGAATTTCACAGTGGATAGCATATTGTTTGAAGTGGAATACACACACTGCTATTAAAAAAAAGTTTTTCATCTTTTTTAATAAATAAATAAATAAATATGAAACAACAAAACCTGTATAATTTCCATAGTGCTAAAAGAGAACACAGATGGTTCAGTGCCGACAGGATTTGAGCTAAAATGGAGCCACTGAGAAAGAAGAGGAAGATCTCTGCATGTTGCTCAGTTGAACCCTGAGATGTAGAAAACTGCAATTTGATTTGGTTTTTAAATAAATAAAACAAATGGGGGTCACACACACACACACACACACACAATATAACAGCTCAAACTCAATGAGTAGTGAGCATGCTCAGTGGCCTCCAGGAGCCAAAGAATGTAGTGCTTTTATGGGAAAAGAAAAATTGAGTTTTCTCTTCCTACCTGCACTACCTGCCAGGATGATCACTGGCTCCAACTGTCAATTGAATTTCAATTATTTAATGTATGTGTTTGATCAGGACAAAGAGTGTCTCTACATTAAGGGAAATTGTGTTGTTTACTCAGGGATTTTCTGCTTCCTGGTTCTTTGGCATGATTGTTATAGGTTGCATTACATGGGAGGAGAGGAATTACAAGGGGTTTGAATTGATTACTGTTCAGTTCCATTGAGTTCTTCTGAGACAGTACCATCTAGTGGCGGAAGATCCTGATGTTTCCTAGCTAAAAGTGGTTCTTTTTATCCCCGGATGTCTAAAGGATTCTGCAGGGAGATGTTGTGGTTGTTGACAATGCCATAAAATCTACTCCAAAACTTCCATGAGTGGCCAATCATGAGTGTGCAATAAAGGAGCCCATAGGCACATGCAACTGCACTGCTCAAAGCAGTCTTCCCTGTCCCCTCCTCCCCATGGAACCACCTGCAGTGCTCTTGGAAATGCTACACGGGGGGGTCAGGGCAGCCTGCTGAATAGGGTGAACCATGATGCAAGTTGGGGAAGAGGAATCCCCATAAATCAGGTGGAGGTACTTTCTGTGAGAAGTAGGGGTGTGCACTGGATCGGCTTTGACCCATGATCCGGAGCCAATCCAGGGGAAATCGGATACATTTATCCGATTTCCGATCCCCCCATTGGATCGTCCCATATTTTCCAAACCTGTCCGGAAGGACCCGATCCAGTTTGGGAAAAATCGGAGGATGTCATCACCTGGCGCGCTACTTAGTGGCAGGCTGCGCAGCCTGCTTCCCAGTAGTGTCCAGGAGCGGAGGGGAGCGGACGTCCCATACAGGTAAGGAGCGCCGGGGACGGGGCTTACCTGCTGTGGCCCGTCCGCTGCCATCCGCTGCCACCCGGGCGGCAGCGGATGGCAGCGGATGGGCCCCTGCAGGTAAGGGGGATCGCAAGGGGGGAGGAGGGAGGGCCCCCCCACTTACCTGCCTGGGATGTCCGCTCCCCTCCACTCCTGGCCGCTACTGTGAAGCAGGCTTTGCGGCCCGCCCCTAGGTAGCATGCCAGTTGATGTCATCACCATGCACGCTACTTAGGGGCAGGCCATGAAGCTTGCTTTGCAGTAGCATCCAGGAGCGGAGGGGAGTGGATGTCCCATGCAGGTAAGGAGTGCCGGGGACGGGGCTTACCTGCTGGGGCCCATCCACTGCCATCTGCTGCCACCCGGGTGGCAGCAGATGGCAGCGGACGGGCCCCAGTAGATAAGGGGGATTGCGAGGAGGGGGGCACTTACCTTCTGGGGCCATCCGCTGGCACCCGCTGGTGCCAGCAGACGCCCCTGGCAAGTAAGGAGCATGAAGGGGAGGAGGGGGCTTATCTGCCGGGGTCATCTGCTGCCGTCCGCTGGCACCCGCAGGCGCCAGCGGACGGGAGCATAAGGTACCTTCAGGCAAGAAGCGTGAGGGGGGAGGGACATGGAGGGGGGAGTAAGGCCCCCACTCACACCCCCGCCACTATTTTTCTGCATAGACTTGCATTGGGGAAAAGCTTTCTTTCCCCCAATGCAAGTCTATGGGTAAAAATGGCGGCCAATCCAAAAATCAGACATCCGATTTACGGATCGGGATCGGGTCCGATCCGATCCAGGGGACCTCTGATTTTGTTCCGATCTGATCCGGAAAAAAATTGGAGGTCCTGATCTGATCCGGGCGGTCCTTGCACACCCCTAGTGAGAAGGACCCTTTCAGAACCACCTGTGAAGAACTTTGAGCACTTAGAAAAGTGACTGTATATCTTTACACTAATAAAATGCATTATTATTATTATTATTATTATTATTATTATTATTATATTACAGAGCAATAAACATAACTTCCATTAATTTGAATTTCACATCTCAGCTCATCAATGGCTTTAAATAGCAGCTTTCCTTTCAGAGGGTATGCAAGGGTCAAGCTGAATTGTTGATTTGCCTTCAACACACACACACACACACACACACTTAGGTCTTCGTTGCAGAATGGATTTGTAATTTTAAAGCGGAGGAATGAGAGAAGCTGTTTGTCCCTTGAGGATGAAGACAGGCTGTAAGTCTCCAAAGCAAAACATATTGCACCTGTGGTTGAGCTGCAATTCAGGTGGGATGAGAGAGAGCAGATATGCAGCAAAGTGATTCAGAGCCCTGGGAGCTACGGAACAACTTTTTCAGAGCCTTACTTTCATGGTATTTCTCTTGCAAATAGGAAAGGTGGATCTTTTTTTCTTTTTCTTTTTCTTTCTTTCTTTTTTTCTTTCTTTCTTTCTGCTTATTTGTTCTCAAAAGCTGTTTGCTCTGTCACTTCCATGAGACGCAGATGAGACCCTTTGCTTGATCCACAGCCTGCTGGACTTTGTGCGGAATGCCTCCTACCCCTTCACCAGACTCTTGGATCAAGCTCACATTTAAAAATAGGAACTCAGATGATGTGGACAAAAATGCTTAATCATTACATTCAATCACTGTGAGGAGGTGGGGGCAATGAAACTTGTTTCAATATTGACATTTAGAAGAATGTTTTACTGGCTCCCCCAAAATGGACTGGCTGAATAGTGCAGTACTGGGCATTTGTGAAGTATGGATTTTGTGAAATCTGTTCTGTCTGCATTTCATGGATTGTCAGGCATCATTAAGATGTAACGTAGAACAGGTTTGTCTTAATTGCAAGCTGTAGGATCCGACATGGGACAAAGGTCATGTTGGGGTGGGCATGCCCCCTTGGAGCCGGCCATGCTGGGATGTCCTCCTTTTTGGTTTTCAAAATATGGTCACCCTAGTGAAATCTGTTCTATCTGCATTTCACAGATTGTCAGGCATCTTTCATTCCATTGTCTGCGCATTGACTAAATCAGAATAGTAAAAAAAAAGTTAGGGATGTATAACAATTGAATTCCACTTACACAACTGCACAATAGTACTATTGTGCATTAGCTCCAGAGCAAATTTGCGCAAACCCCACCCCCAACTACAAAATCTGACTGCAAGGCTGTGCGCGACTCGGGAAAAACCCAGTCTGCTGCAGACAATGGCAGCATTAGAAAAAAACAACAACAGTGGGGTGGCGCAGAAGGGGCAAAGTATATTTCTAGGTGGGTGAGATGTGTCCCATATGTTAAAATCACTGAAACAAAAATAATGGTATATTTCATATTAAAAGTTCCATGCTAAACTTATTTCTGAAATAAATGGGGAGAGGGTTATTAATTTTAATTCAGAAACATATTAATTTAGGATTAGAAGTTCTTTTCTTTTCTTTTACTATTATGCAACCCATATAGAAATAACACATCAAGCTAATCCTCTCTCCTGCACGTTCGTCATTTCCCATTTCCCCTCAATGGATTGTCACTGGACAGTTGGCATCTTGAAGAGTAAGTCAGTAGCTGCAAAGTGCGTAGGTTTTGCTGGCTCAAGAGCTACATCTGAACTATAGAAGAGCTACAGAGAATGATAATAGATGAATGCACTTGCATATGTGAAAATACCTTTCCTTCAAGTAATGACAGCAGTACAGCAATGGCTGGTGAGTGGGGAGGCAATCTACCTGTTTGGGAAGGTGCTTGCCCCCCCTCCTCTAGCGCCACTCCTGGCTGCGGAATTTGCAAGTTGGATTTGCATAAATCCAAATTCTTTTGTATCCATTATGGTTTTCTCCGACATCCCTACTGAGTATTCCTATCTGTCATTTACTTCACCACCTCTCTAACCTTATTTTATGGGGGTTGGATCCAAACTTCTTCATCCATAGAGTAGACCCATTGAAACCAATTAGACAAGTTAGTCACAACTCATTTAAGTCCCATTGATTTGAGTGGGTTTACTCTTAGCAGGTCTATGTCTGAATCAAACCCAGAGTGCATCATTTAGGATGCAATTCTGTGCATACTTACCTGGGACTAAATTGCATTTAACTCAATAGGGCTTACTTCTGAGTAGACATGCATACAGCTGCACTTCTAATTGCTCAATCAGCAAGATTAATCAATTTAAATGTCTTGATAAATTAAGGTGTGTTCCTGATTAACCAGATGAATTTAAAAAATCAATTCAATTCATTTTTAAAATTAAAAAATATTCCTTTTAAAGAATTCACAATTATTTTATACATGAATCTGCACACAAAACATGTCTAGCTAGTGCCACCTTACAAAAGGTATCCCCCTTTCTTTCCTACAAGTGACCAGCCTATGTTAGCCTATGTTATGTAATTTTTTATTCTGTGCAAATATTAATTTCCCCCTGCCCCTGCCTTGCAGATCCAAGCTAACAGTTCAGAACTGCTTATGGTGATTTGGGATTGTTAACCATAGTTTAAATATGTGAGGGGCTTGATATGTGTGTGTGTGTGTGTGTGTGTGTGTGTGTGTGTGTCCCCTATGCAAAACTCCCAGATAAATTTTGTATAGAGAGCATAGGTTAAGAATACAGAACTTTGGGTCCATGCATCAAATCCAGACCAACTGGGGTTTGAATCTGGCCCTTGGGCTTTTTCAAAGTAGTTTTCCCAATACACTGCATTTTAACATTATTTCCCCTAATATATGCATTTCGTGTGCTTTTTTTAATTATTGGAGAACTCCAAAGAAAAATTTGGAGAAGTGCAAATTTAAAGGAGTTTTGTTTCACACATTGGTTCAAAAATACAAAATTCAGTAACTTCTCACTAAAATGTACAGCCAACAAGCTTCTCCCTCAGCCCTCTATGGTGAACATATTTACTTCTTCGGACATTCATATAGGAGGCTCACTAGGAGTAGTGTGGGAGACAGAAGAAGAATCGCCCCCTTGTAGTTCTGCTGATGGAAATAGTTCCATCTGTGGAAAGATAGCACTGGATACAACCCATAATCCCCTAAAGATGTCATATAGATAGAGATAGATAGATGATAGATGATAGATAGATAGATAGATGATAGAGATAGATAGATAGATAGAGAGAGAGAGAGAGAGAGAGAGAGAGAGATGATAGATAGATAGAAAAAGAAAACAAACTTGAAAGACTGAGAGCCTATCTACACACGCAGGATAAAACACTTTGAAAATGTTTTTAAAACTGTATATGGAGTGTGTCCTGGGCCCCAACAGTTCTCAAAACTGTTATAAACCATTTTAAACCATTTTAAACCATTTTAAAGCAGTAGTGTAGATAGGCTCTGAAAGAAAGAAACTCAACTCTAAGGCCCAATCTACACCAAGCAGGACATTGCACTATGAAAGTGGTATGAAAGCAGTATATAAAAGACAGGAGTCACACTATTGCTTTATAGCGGTATTGAAGTGCACTGAAAATTGCTGGGGCCCATTGACACATACCATATACCGCTTTCATACCACTTTCATAGTGCTATATTCTGCTTGGTGTAGATCTGGCCTAAGAATGAGGAAAAAAGGGCACCAATCATATTCTAGGGATACTGTCTCCAAGACAGTTCTAGATGCACATAATCAAGGTTATTAACACACAACTACTTGCATGAGATTGTGTACAATGATATACATTTGTTTGCATGTTGTAATGTGTGTGTCATCCAACACAACTCAGTGCTGATCACGTTCATTTCCATGTTCAGATGAATGAATGGAGACAGGAGGAAGAAACCATATACTCCGCCTGATTTCACTGGAGGAAGGGATAAAAACTTAATACATAAATGTTTGAATGGCGCCTAAACATATTTCGGAGCTTGTTCTCATCACCCAAAGCCCCTGAAACAGAGATAATGATGAGCAAGGCAGGAGCTTCAGCTCTGCCAGGGAAGCTTCTGGAAGGCTTTCATATGAACCTATTTGGGAGGAGGAGTCCATCTAGGCACCTTACAGGATCCAGACATACTGGAGCCTCCAGCTCCTATATGAGTTCCCAGTCTGAGAAACATGTATATAATTGGATGAAATCTCCTTAAATACTGCTCTAAACACATTTTGAGGGGAAAGAAACAGTGTTGCTACAGTTTCTCTGGGTATTCTTGGAGGCAGACACCATTGTAATCTGCATAATCATTGCATTGAACAATAATCTGAAAAGGGAGACACAGATTCATTTTAGATACGTGTATAGGAAAACACATTTTCAAAGCCCCTTTTCCAGCTCAAATGGATTTCATTCAATACACGGAATGGAAATTGGATTTTATTAACCTCCCTTTCTTTTGTCGAGCAAACTTTTCCACTCCTTTTATTTTGTAACAAACAGACCAGAACAGTGACCTTCTCTTCCAGGCATCACCACCAAGACCACTTGGGGATCTTTCCTAAGACATGGGGGGCCTTCCCCCCACCACGTACACTCAAGGACTCAGCTGGAGGACTTTGGGGCCCCCTCCTTTCCATCGTCCCTCCCTCCACATTGTCTAAGCAAGGCTTCAGTCAGTCAGTCAGTCAGTCACCAATTCATAAGACAGGTAAATTCCAACAGGCTCACTCGGTCCTTGGAGTGGAATGGATCTTTTCTGATTCACTGAGAAAGTTCTCTACTCTTCTTAGTACTGCAGAATCTCCCAGTGTAGATCCAGATTAATATCTCTTCCCCACACTTACAGTGCCTGTGCAATGCACTACTGCAGCTAGCCAATCACATTGTTCTTTGCCTCTTGGGCTCTCCCCCCAAAGCTAATAGGCTAATTACTGCTTCATTTTCATCTGTCCACCAATACCTTTTAGCAGACAAGAAGTAGGTCATGATTCCCCCACTCCCTGATGCCCCCTCCAGTAGCCCAAATCACAGCACTGACCCACCTCTAAAGAAACCGACATGGCAAACAATCTACTGAGAGTGAGCATTAAGGTCCCACAAATGCAAAAGAGGGGACCCCATGTTGGTTGGATTTGGGCCCCGACTATGAGGCTCTGTACCGCTGCTTTATGTTATGGAGGATCTACCACATACAAATGGAAAGTGTCAGAAAGCAGTAGTCTACTTCATTAATTTTTCAGGTTAGATGTTATAAATAAAGATGCAGAGATTATTGCTACCACAGTTGTGGTGCTTTAGTTAGGCTAGTAAATCAAACAAGGTTCCACCATTTTAAAGAATGATCAGGGTTGGGGCATTCTAATCTTGAATGAATCACATTTATTGCATTAGTCTTCAAGCTATAGCAGCACAAAACCTAGTATCAGAATGTACAAAAACTTATATAAGGATACAGTAGTTACTAATCCAAACTGGTAGTCAAAATTGATAAATAAAAATATATTCCTGAAATAACATGTTTTACATATAAAATATATGACAGTATAGACTTATATAACAATCTATTGCTCACGTTTTCAAATGTCTTAGGAAATTCACAACAATGGAATCTAAAATTGAGTTTCACTAATCTTTCTGAAATTTACAGATGCCAGGAAGATATGTTGGTTTTACATATCCTGAAAATGTAAAGTTCATGAAAGTTTGAGAGAGAAAGAGCAATTTAAAAAGAGAGAGGAATCAGTCAAAAATGACTTTGAGAAAGTGATCAGTGACCTTTATTACACACTATTTCTGAACTAAGTATTGGCTACTCACTTAAAATATTGCTAGTTTTCTATCCTTCTTGTATTGTAGCTAGTGGAACGCTATTTCTTTTTTCAAAATTGAATTCATTTCAGCAGCTCATCCCATCCTGGACTCTAGATCGCTTACCTGTGAGCTAATCTCACTCGATCTGGATTGGGTCAGACCAGCTTGCAGATTCTCATCCTGCCTTTAGATCACCATTTACACAAATATTGCTGTAATTTGTTTCATTTGCATAAATTGGGGTCATAATATGCTTATTTTTTCACAATTGGACTTGCAATTTGCACAAATTGCAGGAGAAAATATAAGTGTATTACGGCCACAATTTGCACACAGTAAGAAAATTCCGGTAAATATGTGCGCAACTTGCAGCTGAAATGTGTGCAGATTATTCAAATTATGCATGCAATTTGCCTAAATGCCAATTTAAGGGTGGGGGAAAACAAAACAAGGTGCTGGATTCCTGTAAAATCCTGTGGCTCAGTTCATAAATACAAGCCAAGCTGGGGGTTCTAGTGAAATCTGGCTAGCTCAAAAAGGGCCAGATTTCTCGGCAATGGCCATTAATAGCTTCATCATGTAATAAGAGTCTATGGGACCCTCATGACCACTCATAGCCATAGAAGATGCCTCTCCCTTGTGCTTCCTCATTGCTGACTATAATTTTGTGGAGGCAGGGAGAGAAACTGCCTCATTCAAGAGGCACAGAGAAGGAAGGTGTTACGTTATGTGCTCTCGTTAGACCAGTGTACAAATTTACACATGTTCTAATGAGACCTACACACTCGCTTATAAGGAATCTTTAGACATTGGCAATAGAGCGTCTGTGGCTAAGTAAGGTGATTCTTACTCAAAGCAATCCACACCATTGAAGAGGATAACACCACAATGGCACATTTATTGAGGTATAAACAGATTCAAATGCACAAGCTAGTTTTGGGGAAATTAGCTAAGCAAATGGAGGCTTAAAATAGTTTCAAGACTGTGAGAAGGAGTCTTCCTGAGACTTAGAGCATACACACATACAGCAGGAGAAAGAGGGGAGGGGATCTCTAAACGTGATAAAGAGGGGAGGGGATCTCTAAAAGTGATACACCTTTCCCTGAGTTGAAGTCCTTTCCTGAAGACAGCAACTAGTGTGTGTTGCAGCTCCTGGTCTCAGTAGAGAGGAAGGAAGGAACAGGAGCCTTTTCTCTGGGAGGAGAGACTCAGCAATTGCATCAGCATGGTGGCACCTAGTGATTTCAACAGCATGGCCCCATGGTTCTAAGAAGGGGGGTGACTCTCCAAACCTAAGGGTATACAATCTAGAGAAAAGCAATAATGTCACTGCTCATAAGCACTGGAAGTGATGTTACTTGCCGTGGGGGAAAAACATAACAAAAGAGGGTATTTGGGGATGATGGCTGTACTTGCCAGAAACATTATTTTAACAGACGAAGACTTCACATGCTAATGACTGTCTTAAAGTGTCCAGGCTGGAGTTCAACAATAGGAACACATTGCAGGTGCAGGACCGGGTATCACTCTTGTCATATAGCATTCATATTCTTCTCCATTTTACCCCCTCCCTTGTCTCTGGGGAATGCATTTTAGGAGGTCCATTAGAAACTGGATTGTTTGACCTAGCCTTATGTGATTGGTATTAGCCCCATTCCTGTGCCTTTGTTTCATCTCTGTTGGAAGTGGGTTTCATCTCTGTTGGAAGTGGGGAATAAAGACGCTTTGGCTTTTGGACTGCTTCAAAATGGAATCAGTATTGCTCACTCACAAGAGAGCTGGTCAGGTTGGCCTTGCGTCTACCTCCTTTGCCCAGTAGCAGCCCTTTTACTCCCCGCCCCCCCCCCACACACATGAGGCCTCACAGACCACCACTTCTGCACCACTCATGCCAACACTGAAGCAGCAATCTGCTCAGGAGAAGGCCTTCTCCATTTTTCGGGCACCACCATGCCTCCAAGGGAATCTAGTCTCTGCTTCTGTGTTGCTCATGGTGGCATTGAGTGGTGAAACTTTTGGCTGGCTGGGGAAGTGAGGAGGCCTTTCGGAAGCCTTCCCTTGTCACCTCCTCCTCCAAGGCAGTGCAGATTAGTGCTTCAGTATCCCATGCCCCAGTCTGTCTCTGGCCATGTCTACACCAGGGTTTTATCCCGGAGTTGTCCCTAGGTCATCCCTGTGTGTCTACATGATGCACAGGGGATCCCGGGGGCAACTGGGGATGACGTAGGGACAACCGCGGGATAACCCCAGGATAGCGGAAATAGATATCCCAGTTTTTTGGCTATCCCAGGTTGTAAAATGGTCACAGAGTCGTGCGGGTTGGCTCTTTGCCCATGGGGATGGGGGAAAGCAATTTTGCCACCCCCAGGATGGTTGTGGTTGTGGTTGGAAGCAAGTCTTTTTTTTACCTTCCCTTTTTGGGCAGATTGGGGCAGGTCCCATGATCAGTCATGATGTTATGCAATTTCACAAATTGTCATGATCAGGCCTGTTTCAGTCTATTCATAAGATTCAGAAGCTGAAGAAACAGGACTTGAAACCTCCCAGCTTACACAGGAAGTGGGGGAGATGATTCTCCCAGGCTCTTCAACCACCTGAGATGAATCTTCACAGGACCTTATCAGTGAAAACATTAATAACTCACAGTCTGTAGGAACTCAAGAATCCTCAGAAGGGGATGGAACTTCAGAGCTGGTTGATCCCAGAGTCCGCCGCAACTTCAAATGGGCGGAGCTAGAAGCAGGCAAGAGCAGGTCAGCTCAGCTAGCATCTCGTCAAAGGCTTCTTCAAAGAAATCCACCTTGAATTGAAAGGGACTCAGAGAAAAGACCTTCCCTGTTGTTGAAAGGACAATTGTCTCTCTTAGTTAGCCAAGTTTAGCCTAGAGGAAAGTTCCCAATGTCTAAGCTCTCATCAGGTGTGAAGAGATATTTATTCATTGAATAAAGCTTTGTGGATTATTTGGCAGGCCTCCTTATTGTCTTGCAAGGCAGAGGGAGGGCTGGGAAATACGACACAAATTGTGCTTGCTTACAACTTATCCTCCATGCACCCGGTTTCCCTTGGCTTTTCAGGCCCAAATCCAGATGGGGAGGATAGAGTACCTGGGACTTGCAAAATGGACCACATTGTTCTGGCCCTGCATTGCCTAATGATGCATCTGATCCTTACTGTTTTGCTAGAGGAATTCTCCTATGTGTCGACTCATGCCTTTACTCTGTGAGTTGACAGTGGGGGATTGGGGAGGGGGGTCTCCTTTGATGCAGCAGAGCTGAGAACGGCACTACAGCTAATGACTTAGGGTGTTTTAACTGCATTTCCTAATACCATTGTGACTGATGGTGTAATGACAAAAATAAAATAAAATCTAGCAATACAGTAATGAAGAGAAATCTAGTAATCCTTGGTGCTCCCATTAACTATCATGGGAAATTAAAAATGGCTATAACATTTTTCTCTTTGTCAAAATTGCATGATATTTGCATGCACAGTAGCCCCTTAAGAGGGGCTTATGCCTGGCAAATGTTAAAAAAAAGGTGCACAGCTTTTTATGCTATGCACTTTATATTGTCTGTTTATTTGTTTGTTTTAGAGGGAACTCCTGATAACTTTCTTTTCCTTGGCAGAATTGGATGAAATCTACTGGGATAGGGGCTCCTCTGGTGGGGATCAAGTCTGGCAAATTTCAGAATGATGGCCATTCAATCAGCTATGTAGTTCACGAAGTGGTCTTCGACCAATCACCATCTCTCAGCCCTGACTAACATAAATGTGAAAGTTATTGTGCACTGGTGCACTGGAAAGGGACCAAGTGCACCTGACTGATCTCATTGGAGGAGGGGTGGGAATAATAATAATAATAATAATAACAATAATAATAATAATAATAGAACAATTCATACGGACAAGACAATACCTTGTAACTGAACAGACATAACTGTCATAGACAAAAAAGGAAAACACACATACCTCATTGACATAGCAATACCTAATGACAAAAAATATTGTTGAAAAGGAAGAAGAAAAGAGAGAAAATATACACCACTTGCCATGGACGTCGAAAAACTATGGCAGCAAGAAAAGGTCACAATTATTCCATTAGTCACATCAGTCAACGGCTTAAAATAAAAAAAAAAATATACAGAAAACCTCCAGAAACTGGGCCTACTAGAATACATCCACACCAACATCCAGAAAGCAGTCATAATTAAAACATGCTCAATTGTCAGGAAATTCCTGAATCAATAAAAGACAGCATGACTTGGCAAAGCCTGTCATGCCCATCTAGAAAAACTTGCCACGAGCGAGAGATACAGAATAACAATAATAATAACTAAATAATTTTTCGCTCTATCCTTTACTCACAAATTTGCTCATCTGACCCAAATTATGGAGCTGCCACATTCTTCCCTCCACACAAGAACCTGCCTTATAGTGAGTCAGATCATTGCTCAGTACTGTCGGCACTGACTGGCAGCTGCTCTCCAAGGTTTTCAGGCAGGGGTCTTTAGAAGATATACCTGGAGACACTGGAGATTAGACCTGGGACATTCTACATGCAAAACATGTGTCCTGCCACTGATTTGCAGCCCCTGCCAGGGGTTACGGAACTACATAATGAGGGCAGTATTATTCATTTAATTTCATATTGCATTTATACTCTTCATCATGGGTCTCAAGGCAGTATAAATAGAATCCCCAGATGGTCTCCCATTCAGTCACTGACCAGACACAGTTCTGCTTATCCCAAGATGTTTTGCTGCTTCCTGTTCACTCTGGCCATGCCTAGGGATTATATTCTATCTAGAAAGCACAAACGGAAATCCTACAAATACAAAGTAATAAATAAATAAATAAATCACTGAAAGGACTACAGGGAGACCTACTTAATGATATATTTCCTGGAATCTGTCAGGTACATTCTTTTTTTTTTTTGTCTGCAGAAAGCAGAATAAGAAGAAACTACAAAGGCCACTCTGGTTGTGCATTGCTCTGCTTTTTTCCAAAATGGGGATTGATCTACTACTGTTAACTCACTTGAAGTTGGTGTCAGGCTTTGTTGTTGGCATTGGTGTTTTTTTTTTTGTCCCTTTGCATTATAAAAACAAATAGAGTACGCAAAATCACCATAAAGGCTGAATCCATTCCAAAAGTTCTTGTAGGTAGGATTTCTTGTGTGGAAATGCAACTATTTTAAAAGCAAGCTTGACACATCATAAACGAGTTACCTGACTTTTATTTAAGATTGGGGAGTAAATTCTGGGGGGATGACTCCTGTCCTGCATAAACAATGTCACCCTTGCTTACACTAAAATAGGGTGACCATATGGATAGGAGGACAGGGCTCCTGTATCTTTTTAACAGTTGTAGAGAAAAGGGAATTTCAGCAGGGGTCATTTGTATGCATGCAGCACCTGGTGAAATTCCCTCTTCATCACAACCATTAGAGCTGCAGGAACTATACAAGAGTGACCAGATTCAAAAGAGGGCAGGGGTCCTGCAGCTCTAACTGTTCTGATGAAGAGGGAATTTCACCAGGTGCTGCATACATACTAGGCTGACCAGGTGGCTCGGGATTTCCCGGTCCTAACCGGGAATCCAGAGGCCAACCGGGCCAACCGGGGGAAAACCGGGGTGGCGGGGGGTCACGCGGCGGTGGCAGCGAGACCCGGTGGAGGTGGAGGAGCCCGGGAAGCGGACGCCCCTGCAGGTAAGCACGAAGGGGGGCACTTACCTGCTGGGGCGGCCGCTTCCCGGGCTCCTCCGCCACCTTTGCCGCCGCTGCCGGGCTCATAAGGCCAGAGGCCGCGCGGAACAGGCAGGAGAGGGCCAGATCTGGAAGTGACATAACCGGCCCTCTCCCGCCTCTTCCGCGCAGCCTCTGGCCTCCTTGGGGCTCAATCGCGATGGCGATGAGCCCTGAGGAGCCCGGACGCCCACGCCCGCCTCTTCCGCGTGGGCGTCCGGGCTCCTCGAGGCTCGTCGCCATCGCGACGAGCCCCAGAAAGGCCAGAGGCCGCGCGGAAGAGACGGGAGAGGGCCGGTTACGTCACTTCCGGATCCGGCCCTCTCCTGCCTCTTCCGCGTGGGTGGCGATGGAGGACCCCGCGCGGCTGCGCGGGCAACGGAGGACCCGGCGCGGCCGCGCGGGCGGTAGCGGAGGACCCCGCGCAGTCGCGCGGGCGACGGAGGACCCGGCGCAGCCGCGCGGGCAGCAACAGAGGAACCCGCGCGGCCGCGCGGGCGACAGAGGAACCCGGCGGTAGGTCCAGGCTGGGTTTTTTTTTGGGGGGTGGCTTGGTGGGGGGGTTGTTTTGGGGGGGGCGGGGGGGACCGGGATTTTTACTTTTAAAATCTGGTCAGCCTAATACATACAAATGACACTTGCTGAAATTCCCCTTTCAATTCAGCTGTTAAAGATACAGGAATCCTGTCCTCCTTTTCATATGGTCACCCTAACTAAAATGCTTTTAAGATTACTTGATAGATAATCATTAATGGTGAAAGATGAGGAGGAGGGAGGTGGAGTAGATTTCTCGGGCCTGGTTCTTGCCTAGTTAGTTAAGGAGTCGCTAGATTCTGGGAAGGAAGAAGTGTTAAAGAAGTGGAAAATCCATTAGGAACCCCCAAAAGTTCCTAATCTCACTGACATATTTTAACTCCCCATGATATTCCTGCAGATGTTTCACTACCATGCAGCATGAGTGTTTAGGTTAGGCTGACCATATGAAAAGGAGGACAGGGCTCATGTAACTTTAACAGTTGTAGAGAAAAGGGAATTTCAGCCGGTGTCATTTGTATGCAATCAGTTCCTGGTGAAATTCCCTCTTCATCACAACAGGTAAAGTTGCAGGGGCCCTGCCTTCTTTTGTATATGGTCACCCTAGTATAGTGCCTGCAACTTTAACGGTTGTGATGAAGAGGGAATTTCACCAGGAACTAATTGCATACAAATGACACTGGCTGAAATTCCCTTTTCTCTACAACTGTTAAAGTTACATGAGCCCTGTCCTCCTTTTCAGATGGGCAGCCTAGTTTAGGTGTGAAGGTGTCCCAAAGATAGTATTCACTGGGCAATTTCCAAAGTTGGCAGTCCACTAGTACTAAGCAGTGGGAATCTACCGCTTGCTAGAGCCACTCTGAAATCCAGTCCAAATAGGTACTTCTGGAATGGGACAAGTCAGTGGGGCTCCCAAAAGTGCTAAACAGTGTGGGATACTGCCTGCATTTGCATATATTCATATTTGTAAGCAGCATACTTAGGGATGTATGATCATTTTGTTTCCATTTGTTTACTACCAGAATGTGTCCCATTCACACACCCCAAACCTGAGCACATTTTGCAGACCACACCCGCATATTCCTGAGCTTATGACCATATTTGCAGAATACATACTTTGGAAGCTGCACGCTTTAGAAATGTGCAGTTTTGGAGGGGCGGGGAATACATCAATGGCAGAGAATACATATTTGGACTGTGCACACGTTTCCCATTCAAACAGCAGCAGCAACAAGTACAGAACTGGGAACAGGAATGAGGTGGACAAACCTTCAAAGTGGAACTTGGGGGCTGTCTTGATGTCTTCTTAGCCCCGGAGTGGTTCTGAATCTGCACGGCGTTGATTAGATGACGCAGATGCAGATTCAAAGCCACCCCGGGGCAAACAGCTGAAAACGCACTGCTGAAAATTCGGGGACTTACCCCAACTTTTCCAGCCAGAGCGAGGGCAGCTCGGCTCTTCTGCTGGTCTGTCCTCGCTCAGAAGCTGTTCCGGGGGCATTCCCTGTGGGTGGCAAGCCCTAATTGGTCACTGCCTGCCCAGGCAGAGGGTGGCGGTGGTCTGGAGCACTGCCTTGCCTGGGAGAAGAGTATTTTCTTCCCCCAAGCTGCCGCCACCGCCTCCTCCTCCTAAACTAAATTTTCTCCCCCTCAGTTGCTGCTGCTGCCACCTCCTCGTCCTAAAAAAACATTTTCTCCCTTCCACAAACTGCTACTGCCTCCTCCTCCTCCTCACCCTAGTCTCAGGGAAGGACGGGGAGGGGGCAGATGACAGCAATTATCCCCACACTTGCTCCTTGGCATGGGGATTATCTGGCGCAACCCTGCAGGAGCGAAAGCATGGTGTTTTGGGGGGAATGCGGCACCACCTCGACACCATGAAGACACCCCGTTGGAGAATCTCAGTGAGCTCAAATCTTGCTTGGTCTCCCATCTCTCAGGATATTCTGATAAATAGATATTAGGGCCAAGCAACTGGGTATGTCTATCTCCACCTTGCTCTGGTTTTAAACTTCTCAGGGTGATCTGGCCACCGCTGTCCCCAGAGAACTTAACTACATGCCATTAGGAGAACAGTGCCAACTGACCCCATCATAGGGAAGCTACATGGTCACATTTGTTTATGATGTTATTTGATACATTTATATCCCATTTCTCCTCCATAGAGCTCAAGCCAGCTTACTGCTGCAATAAAATAAATATAATAATAAAAGCCCATGTGAGCTGCCCGTATCTCAGTCTTGGCAGAAGGGAGATAGCCCATGTGTAGTGGAAACAGCCTCAGTGCCTAGCTTCACTAGGATTTTGCCTGATGCTAATGCCAAATACCTCACAATTTTGCTCGTTCTGAGAAAATCAGCTTCAACAATTCTACAATGTTCAGAGAAAGAGATTTCTTTCTTTATTTTTTTTTTAAAAAAATATGGCACGGTGATAATGAAACAATTCAGAGTTAATGGAAAACTATAAGCAAAGGACTCTAATGATCCAGAATAATTTCTGATTCCTGCAGTGTAATTTACAGGCTGTACTGCTATAATTTAGGGCCCTGTTCTCCTCGGCCATAGACAGAGAAAGAAAGAAGAAAATAAAACCGTCCATTGAAGATGTAGGATTTTATCTTTTTTAAAAAATAATAATAATAAAAAACAAATAAATAAAGAAGGGATTATGGGAATTTTACCTTTCTACACAAAAAAACAAAACCCAAAGGCTTGGTTCACATGATATCTGATTCATTTGACTGCTCCATTAAACTGTTGCGTCCTGTGGAGGCTGGCAGCTCTGATGTCAGTGGGGTGGTGAATCCGCTCTGGGTTTCAGTCCGAACCAGTTGGAACTCTAAAAGAACCATACAAGGTGCAAGGTTTTATTTTCTCCCTTCTTTCTCCATCTGTTCTTGAGGAGAAAAGGGCCTTAAAACATAGCAGTGCAGTATGGAGCAAAGCATCTTGGATAGCTCTGTTAGAGTTCGGAGCAGTTCTGACTGAAACCTGGAGCGGATTTATCGCCCCACTGACATCAGAGCCACCAGCCTCCATTGGTTGCTCCCATTTCACCAAGGAAACATATGCAAGTCCATCTTGCCTCAGTGGCTGGCAACACAAAGATCCTTCGTCCATCAGTAGGGCTGGCTACAGAGAATGACAAGGTTGGGTGTGCTAGGGGTGTGCACGGACTCCCCGGATCAGATCGGGACTGGATCGGGACCTCCAATTTTGTTCCAGATCAGATCGGAACAAAATCGGAGGTCCCCCGGATCGGACCCCATCCCGATCCGAAAATCGGATGTCAGATTTTCGGATTGGCCGTTATTTTTCCCCATAGACTTGCATTGGGGGAAAGAAAGCTTTAATAATAATAATAATAATAACGATTTATTTCTTACCCGCCTCTCCATCTAGATCGATGGATCTAGATGGATGCAAGTCTATGGGGAAAAATGGTGGCAGGGGGGTGAGTGGGGGCCTAACTCCCCCCTCCCTGTCCCTCCCCCTTGTGCTTCTTACCTGCAGGGGCCTTCTGCTCCCGTCCACTGGTGCCTGCGGGTGCCAGTGGACGGCAGCAGACGACCCCGGCAGATAAGCCTTCTCCTCCCCTTCACGCTCCTTACTTGCCGGGGCTGTCCACTGCCTTCCGCTGGCGCCCGCAGGTGCCAACAGATGGCAGTGGACGGCCCTGCAGGTAAGTGGGGGCCCCATCACTCCTCCCCCCTCGCAATCCTCCTTACCTGCCGGGGCCCATCCACTGCCTTCACCTGCCATAAATCTACTGAGCACTAGGCTTCGTGGCCTAGTCCTTAGTAGAGAGGCAGGTGATGACGCGGATGGCAGCAGACGCTCCCAGCTGGTAAGCCCCCCTTCGTGCTCCTCATTACCTGCGGGTCCGTCTGCTGGCACCCGCTGGTGCCTGCGGATAGCAGCGGACGGCCCTGGCAGGTAAGCCCCCTCCCTGCATTTGTGCTCCTTACCTGCCAGGCCGTACATGGATGGGCCTGGCAGGTGAGGTGCACGAGTGGGGGGAGGGGGTCCAATCTTCCAACACGATCCAGATCAGGTCCTTTTCAGATTGGATCGGATTGGATCGGCCGATCCAGGTGCTGGGGATCAGATCAGATAATTTTATCTGATTTCCCCTGGATCGGGTCTGGATCATGGATCGGACTCGATCCATTGCACACCCCTAGTATTTGCCAGGGCTGCCAGACCATCAGAAGGCCTACCATTTCCACTTTGCCTAGAAGCCTTATTCAGGCGTCATTCCAAAATATGTGGAGATGATGTGTGAAGAAAGAGCGGGGCTGCACACACCATCCCTGTCCCCAACATTCTTCATACAGCTGCCCCACACACCGCACTCCCAGGTCCTCAGGAGACAGTGTGGCAGACCCTTAGGGTGCAAGCAAAGGGAGCATTTGCCCTCACGCATGGAGGATGCCATGACAACCTTATGCTCTAAGAAGAGAAGGAACAGGGCTCAAAACTTTAAAGGCTTCTGTTCTGCTATCTTAGGAAGGGTTCCCATAATGCTGAACCAGCCATGGTGCAGAGGCTTTTGGATGGCAACCAGCACACAAGGGCATGCATTGCGAACCTGTGTGTGTGAGTCCTTCTGTTGACACCTTTGATTCCAAAGGAGGAAAAACCAATACCTGATGGTTTGCCTTCTGATGCATCTTTACCATTCCTGGTTAGAAAAATTGTGCTTTATTTTTTGTCTCTCCACAAAGGCAGATTTAAGTGGCATTTCATGAGAATAGATGAATGGTCAGGAAAAAAAAGAGGGCTTTTTCTCTCACACACATAAATAATTGAGGGAGAAGAATCTTGCTAATGTTTGTCTTCACGAGGCTGGATATACCTCTGATGAGGCGGAAGAATACATTTTGAAAAAGACCCAGTACCCTGTGTTACCATCTGTGCATCTTCGTTACTCAGGCAGGGTTGGTCAAGCTTTGTGCAAATAGGATATTTATCACAGATGCTGGCTAGGGATGGGTGAACTCAACTGGGTCCATTTTATCAGATGTTCCCCCCGCCACCGCCACAGATCACCACACAAGCTTTTTTACGTGGCTCATGGGTGTCTGATGAGTGCCCAGCAGCTGTACACCCTCGTCCAGAGCCTCCATTGTACGCCTTGGGGAAAATGTGTTAGTCCTGTTCCCTGCCCCACCAATGGGGGTCTTAAAGCCTTTCCAGGCCCTTCCTGCACCCATCAGTGCCTGAATGGTTAGCTGACCATATGAAAAGGAGGACAGGGCTCATGTCACTTTAACAGTTGTAGAGAAAGGGAAATTTCAGCCGGTGTCATTTGTATGCAATTCGTACCTGGTGAAATTTCCTCTTCATTACAACAGTTAAAGTTGCAGGGGCCTTGCCCTCTTTTGTATCTGATCGCTCTAGTATAGTGCCTGCAACTTTAATTGTTGTGATAAAGAGAGGATTTCACCAGGTACTAATTGCATACAAATGACGCCAGCTGAAATTCCCTTTTCTCTGCAACTGTTAAAGTGACATGAGCCCTGTCCTCCTTTTCATATGGTCAGCCTATGAAAGGGCCTTGTAACACTTGCATTAAGAGGCCCTTTCAAGCCCTGATGCCTGTAGGTGGGAAGAGGAGAAGGGTTTTTCCCTTCTACTCTAAGCGTTTAGAGGCCCTTTCAGGCACCAATGGGAGTGGGAGGGGGGAAAGCATGCTTTCCGGGACTCCAGAATTTGCACACTTTCCAGAGGCCCAGAAAGCATGCTTGTCCATGCCTCTCCCCCTCCCTCATCCATTGGGGTTGAAATGGCCACATAACACAAGCATTAAGAGGCCATTTCAGGCCCAGATGTGTGCAGGGGGAGGGAGGAAAAGCACATGTCTGAGGCTTCCAGAAAGTACGCACTCTAATGGCATGCCATGCAAATTACACGCTTTCCAAAGCCTCAGCTGCATGCAACATTGAGCGCTTGCCAAGGCAAGCTCCCCTTCTCACACATTTCTGACACCCTCTACATGTGAAAGGTAAGATTCTATAAAGCAGAGCCTCTTTTATATGGAAAACCAGCATTCCAGATTACATGGAGAATTTCTGCAAATGGAGGAGGCTCTCCTTTTCAGAATGTCACTCTCCGTGAGTAGAGAGCAATATAAATGTGTGAGGAAGGGTGGGGCTAGCACACTCCTACTCCCCGTATGTTTATCCGACATAGACAAGGAACAGGTTTAGGTGGCCTCGGTGGCATGGGGTGCCTTCTACCAACATCGGTTGGTGGCCCAGCTACACCCCTATCTGGACAGGGATAACCTGGCTTCAGTTGTCTATGCTCTGGTAACCTCCAAGTTAGATTACTGTAATGCACTCTATGTGGGGCTGCCACATAAAGATAGTTCAGAAGCTGCAGCTGGTCCACTTGCATTGGCTGCCTCTGCATTTCTGAGCCCAATTCAAGGTGCTGGTTTTAACTAGGGATGTGCACAGTAAAATAAAAAAGTCAGATCAGAATCAGAATTGGAACCGGAAGTGATGTCTCAGTTCAGATCAGATTGGAGGCTTTCCAGATTGGATTGGATCCGATTCTGATCCAAAATTCGGACATCCGATTTTCAGATCGGATGCCATTTTAGGTGTTTTTGCCATAGGCTTGCATTGGGGGAAAGAAAACTTTCCCCCAATGTAAGCCAATGTGGAAAACATGGGGCGGGTGAGTGGGGACCTAACTCCCCCCTCCCTGTCCCTCCCCCCCACTCATGCTCCTTACCTGCCAGGGCCGTCCACTGTTGCCTGCTGTCGCCCGCTTGTCCCTTCTACTGAGAAACAGGTTTTGCAGCCTGCCTTTCAGTAGCGTGCTGGGTGATGTCATCACCTGGCGAGCTACTGAGAGGCAGGCCACGAAGCCTGTTTCTCATTAGAAGGGACCAGCGGGCGGCAGCGGATGGAAGCGGACAGCCCTGGCAGGTAAGTGGGGACCTCCCTCTCCCTCCCCCTCCCCTCCCCCTCCCCCCACTCACACTCCTTACCTGCTGGCATCCCGCACTGCTGTCCACTGCTTCCATACTACTGATAAGCAGGCCTTGCAGCCTGTTTATCAGTAGTACGGAAGCAGCAGAAAGCAGCGTGGGACGCCAGCAGGTAATGGGGGACCTCCACCTCCCTTTCCCCCTCCCCCCACTCACTCTCCTTACCTGCTGCCTCCTCGCTGCCGTCCACTGCCGCCCGCTGCTTCAGTACTACTGAGCAACAGGCTTTATGGCCTGTTCCACAGTAGAGTGACATCACCCGGCGCACCGTCACTCTATTGTGGAACGGGCCACAAGGCCTGTTTCAAAGTAGTACAGAAGCAGTGGGTGGCAGCGGATGGTAGCGTGGAAGTACCAGGTAAGGAGCAAGAGTGGGGAAAGGGGGGGAGGAGGTCCGATCCTCTGATTTTTTCCGATCCGGATTAGGTCAATTCGGATCGGATCATATTGGACAATCCAGATGATCGGGATCGGAATTGGATAATTTTATCCAATTTTGCCAGGATCTGGTCCGGATCGTGGATCAGACGCGATCCGCTGCACATCTCTAGTTTCAACCTATAAAGCCTTACACGGCTTGGGACCACAATACGTGATGGAACGCCTCTTCCGACATGAACCTACCCGTGCACTATGCCCAACATCTAAGGTCCTCCTCTTGGTGCCTCCTCCGAGGGAAGCTCAGAGGACGGCAACAAGGGAGAGGGCCTTTTTTGTGGTGGCTCCCAAATTTTGGAATGATCTCTCCGATGAGGCCCGCCTGGCACCAACATTGTTACCTTTTCGGCACCAGATCAAAACTTTTCTTTTCTCCCTGGCATTTTAACAGCTTAAGTTGAGTTTTTAATTTTGTCTTTGGCCTGGCTGAAAATTTTAAATTGTTTTAAATGTTAGCTGTTATTATGTTTTATGGTTGTACGTTTTGTATATTGACTTTTAATGTCCAATCTTTTAATTTTTGTAAACCCTCCAGAAAGCTTCGGTTGTGGGGTGGTATATAAATGTAAATAATAATATTAATATTAGGGCTTGTATCACGCAGTCCCCCTTTCTTCCTATGTCTCCCCCATTCCCATCTATTAGGCCCTGTCAGTCCACTGCTAGCTGAGGAATTGAAACCTAAGAATGCCCAAATGTGTAGCTTCTCATTTGGGAGCTGTTTGCACCTTTAGCCTTGAGCTGATGATGAAAGAATCAAAACTCTGCCGAGCTTGGTGAATAATGTTCCTCTCAAGCCTTTTTTGATATCTACACAGAAAGGACCATTAATGGTTAATGAGAAAGAAGAGAGAAAGCTGCATGATGCTGAATTTCCATTAATTAAAAGGACTTTTGTGTGTGAGAGAGAGAGCTTGGGTCTGTCGCTTTCAGAATACACACAAATTGCATTTCAGGAACCAGTGAAGGCTCTTGGCAATGAGAACAACAATCGGTAATTATGAGACATCTGTAAGTGATGGACTGAGCCTAAATTACAAGGGAACAATAATGAACATAATGTCAGACTTCTGGCCTTAATAACAGAAAGTGCAAGAGAATACTGGATGCTTACATCGACTCTGGTGCAGTGTTATGGTCTCAGTTTCCATGTAAACCAACTGGGAAATGGATCTCTCTTATTCACTGTGGAAATGTTTTGAAATGCTTTTAGCTATGCAGATACATTTCTTTATGTGCCCAAGGACAGTCAAATACTTTGTAGTGGGATTAACAGATCCATGACTTCTGGTTGGGGGGTGGGGCAGGGCGGAAGTAATAGCTCCCACCTTCTCCCGGCATTATGCCCACTGATTTGAGAAGAAGCAAAAATTCCATGTTATCCAAAGCAGGATCTGAAGGGAGAATCTGCACATTTTTGGAGGGAGCTCTAATCCTTTACTTTACTCTGCTGCGTTCCCTGACAGTTTGCTCTAATGGGGTAAAATGGGGGGACATGATCTCCCTATGAGAGCACCCCCTCTCCAATTTTGCCCCAAAATAACAAATGGTCAGGGAATGCAGCAGATCTCTATTTTTATAAACAGGAGATGCACTGATGTGCATCAGCAAAGTGAAGGCTAAGAGCTCACTCCACAAATGTGCAGTTTCGGATCTAAATTGGGGTGAATTAATTAGGGATGTGCACGGACCCCTCGGATCGGTTCAGGACCCGGATTGGGACCTCCGATGTTGTCCTGGATTGGTTCAGACAAAATTTGAGGTCCCTCAGATCGGATCGGATCTGATTCTGATCCAAAACTCCGACATCCGATTTTCGGATCGGCCACCATTTTTGGTGTTTTCGCCATAGGCTTGCATTGGGGAAAATAAAGTTTTCCCCTAATGCAAGACTATACGGAAAATATGGGGGCGGGTGAGTGGGGACCTAACTTCCCCGTCCCTGTCCCTCCCCCCCCACTCACGCTCCTTATCTGCCGGGGCCGTCCACTTCTCTCCGCTGCTCTGATCTACTGAGAAACAGCCTTCGCGACCTGTCTCTTAGTAATGTGCCGGGTGATGATTACCTGGTGCACTACTGAGAGGCAGGCCGTGAAGCCTGTTTCTCAGTAGATCAGAGCAGCGGAGGGAAGCGGGTGCTCCAGCAGGTAAGGAGCACGGGGGAAGGAGGTCCGATCCTCCAATCTTATCCGAACTGGATTGGGTCCTTTCAGACCAGTTCGGATCAGATTGGACAATCCAGATGCCAGGATTGGAATCGGATAATTTTATCCGATTTCGGCTGGATCAGGCCCGGATTGTGGATCGGACCCAATCTGGTGCACATCCCTAGAATGAATGTAGGGATGCCCTCTGCCCGGCTTCTGCCCGGCTTCTGCCCTCTGCCCGGCTTCTGGCAACAAATCAGGGGTTGCCATCCACCCCCAGCTCAACCACAGAGCACGATCACACAGCATAAATTCCGAACTTTGTTTTACCACTCTGCTTTGACAAAATGCCCTGCCATAGCTGTGAGTTGGTGGCTGCATCATATAACTGACCAAGCTGCACTGCCCAGCCACTACAGAGCTTAGAAGATGTATAGACAGTCCCCTAGATTTCCTCCATTCCATTCTAACTTTGCAAGCTTTCCATGAGGGATCTGCATCCAAAAATAACTCCTAGTACTTCTAGAGGGGCAGAATTAGATGCTGCAGAGGGGGCACAGCATAGGCCCCTTGGAAGTTCTAGATCACCAGTTTGCTGCCTAAAAAAAGTCAAGAAAGGCTTTCATATAATGGAAGGCAATTGGAAATGCATAGTTCATGGGTAGCACATATGTTTCACATGCAGAAAGTCCCAGGTTTAATCCCTAGCATCTCCAGGTGTATCTGGAAAATACTCTTTTCTAGGGATGTGTAGGAAATCCCTTTTAGTTTTGATCAGGATTTACTCAATTTGTACCTTTTGGACTGAACACAGACCCGGATGCAATCTGTGGTTAACGTCTGTACATTTCTGAGCTTATGATGAGATTTGAGGAGCCTCCAAAACGCATTTAACAGCATGTGTATATCTGAAACATGTGCACGAAAAGATGTGTGCTTTCCGAAAAATTCACGCAAAAAATGCTTTTAAAAGTCAAAGACATGCACAATTGATGCATACATTTTGGGGGGGAAATATGGATAAAAACATGTGAACCCCCCCCTCACAATCTGATAAGGACTTGGGTCAGAACAAAGTTTGAAATGGAATTTGGAAAACTTCAGCAAACTGAAGTTTTGCTTATTCACACATGCCTGGAGAGCCAGTGCAATGTATTCACTGCATCCATTAATCTAATAGAGGACTGACCAACTTGTGGACTTCCAGGTATTGTGGGACTGCATCTCTCATCATGCCTCATCTCTGGCTGTGCTGGCTAGGGCTGATGGAACTTGCAGTCAGACAACATCTGAACGGCCCCCCGGACCTGTTACTACATGTTACATTTGACTAACGAAAGTCCCCTAGCGCAGAGCAAACATCAAACGTTAATAGCCTCCACATTCACTTCCTGCAGGGAATATGCAGATCAAGATGTAGCCATGAAAAACTCTACAGGGAATACTTGTATAATAAAAGGAGAGTGCATATTCTTTTTACAAGTGGTTCTTGCAGTGAAAAAGGATGAAATGTGTAACATTAAGGATTGATTGCAAGTCGTTTGCCCAAATATGATCCTAAGGAATCTTTAACAGTTTCTACATAAAACCTAGACATAATTCCTTTTTCAGACAATCAGGCAGCTGCAGTGTCAATAAAGGTTCAGTGAGGAAATCTGCCTTCTACATGTGAAATAGCCGTCAGGGGAAATTATTAAATCCATTCCAGATAATCAATGGCTATTGCTGAAATAAAGTTATCATTATTAGTTGACATAAAATGACTAGGTGCTCTGATGCATTTTGACAGCCAAACTCAGGTTAGGTTATTGCAGGAAAGCCAAATCAGAGGATATGTAGAGTTAGGCTAGGGATGTGAAAGAAATTCACTCGATCTAGGTTTTTGTTTTTTAAAAAATAAAATCAGAAAAGCTCATATTTACCAAGACCTGAGTGCAGATGCAATTTATGATTTCCAAGGTTGCAATATGTTCTACAAAACAAACAAAAGTGTTCACCAAAATACACACATTAATACATACATTAATGTGTGCATTATGAAAATGTGTACGAATTTCCATATCGGTTTAAAAAAAAAAAAAAGGTCTTGCAGAAACAAGACAGAATGAGCATGTCCTCAAAAACCTCTGTCAATCTCTGTGTGATCAAGATTGACAGATCCATCCAACCTAGAGATGTGCAAATCAGAAAAACTCAAGCACATTGAAATTCTCCAAATTCCAGCTTGACGTTTGTTGCGACTTAAGTTTGTAACAGGATTTGAGAATTTTGTTTTCACATAAAAAGCCATTTGTATTTTTGTGCCTTTTTCCCAAATGTACACATCAATTGTGCCCGTCTTTAAAATGGCACATACTTCTCCCATTGTTTTAAACACATTAAAACACATTTCTGCACATTTTTTAGAAGTAAGCATTTTTCATGTACATTTTTTCAAATGCATTTTTTTTTTTTTTTTTGCTGGTAGTGGGAGCTGTGGATGGCATTGCATGCTCAATAATGTATGGCAGATTGTGTCCAAGTCCATGTTCGGTCCCGAAATTGCAAACTGAGTAAATCTTGATTAAAAATCACAGAAAAGAAAAGAAAATCTCATAAATCCCTAATCCCTACATTATTCTTACCCAGAGGACATTCTGGAAATTGTGAAGACTCTAGCCCAATTCAAGGTGTTCACTGAGTCCCTGGCTAAATCTACACTACTGCTTTATAGCAGTATTGAAGTGCACCGATAACTGTTGGAGCAAAATCCACATTCCATAAACCGCTTGCGGAGTGTTATGTCCTGCTTTTTATTTCACATTCATAAAGATGTGACACAAGGGGTAGACCTGTCCCCTATCTGTTGCTACACAGGAACTGAGATCTTTTTGTTTAATTATCAGATTTGCATTTTACTCTTCCCCCAAGGAGCTCAAGGGTGATGAACTTCACAAAGGTAAATCACAGTTCTGCTTGTCCATGCATATATGTACTGGGACATGAAATTCAGTGATCCAGTTGCATACTGAAGCTGGAAAACAAGATATACATGCGCCCTGCTGTCTTTTCTAGCTCAATATATATAGGGAATTAGTATTTCTTCTTGTATTACTAAAGTTCTTCTGTACTTTGGTGGATTCATACCCTGCAAAGAGTTTTATAGCAAAACACTCACACTATAAGAGGAAGAAACTGTCTTGCTTTTACGGTACAGGAAGAGACGGTTATCCCATGACTGCATCCAGTCCCCTTAATAATACTAATGAATTAGATATATGGTTGCTCTGTGCCAACAGCTCCCTCTTTCACCAAGCTTATTTGATAATTCAACTTTGAAGTAATGTGGAATAGAAAGAATGACTAAGGCTGCAATCCTATGCACATTTACCTGGGAGTAAGTCCTGGGAAACTCAACGTGACTTGCTTCTGAGTAGACCTGCTGAGATGTGCATTGCAATAGGCTAAACCATTGTCTCTATAGCACCCTAGTAGAAGGAATTTCAGTTTCTTAAGTATTGAAGATAAACAACATGATCTAGAAATGGTGATCCATACGGTAGATGTATGTAAGGCACTTTCTTTATGCATAGCTGGTAAGGATCTTGAATTATGTTAATCCACATGCATTGCATCTCCATCTCTATTGCCATATTTATTCAAACTCTATTGAGCAGCCTGGATGTGTCTTTTGATAGAGATCTGGGTATTCATCTCCATTATGGATGACTAGTTGTTATACATGACTAGTTGCCTGTGGATAGTGCTGGATTGGGGAGTGGTGTGTGTGTGTCTCAAAATGCTTTTTAAACCAGGGTACCTCTAGATGGGCAGTTTCCCCCACGGTGGTTTTGGAGTGGCAGCAGATCATTTACATGATGCTGCTGTCACTCCGAAGCCATCTAGGGTCAAAGCCTCAAAGCTCTGCTGTAAAAAAGTCGGTCATTTACCCCAACTTTTTTAGCTGGAGCGATGCGGATGCAGCAGTGGCGTCTACAGTGGCAGGATGGCCGTTTGACAATTAGATCCCCCTTCTCCTCCTCCGGCTTCTGTGGCTCTTTATTTTGGGGGTTGTTCTTCTTCCTCCCGTTTCTTGAGAGAGGGTGAAAAATAACAATAATGAACTCTCTGCATGGACCTCCAGCTAGGAGGAAAGGGAGCAACCCAGAGAGCTGTGGAAAGTGAACTCTTCAGGGCTTGCCTTTCCCTCCCCCACCCCTGGCCAGCCCCTTTCAGAACGAGGAAGGGAACTTGTAACAGTTCTTTATTTCTTCTGCTTCTCCTCCTCCCCCCTCCCTCTCCCTTATCTTCCTGAGATTTTCCTTTTTTTCCCTTTTGGTAAAGAGTATGGTGGTGCTACTCTTCCCAGCGCTGCTGGGCTAACTGAGGAGAGGAGGAGGAGGAGGAGGAGGAGGAGAAGAAAAGACTAAGCTGAGGTGCCCTGGATGGCTGGGTGCTATGGCGGCGATGGCAGGAAAGCCCGCCTTGGCACTCCTTCCGCTGTATATGGACGGAAGGAGTGTCAATGCGGGGTGTGCTGCCTGCCGCTGACGCTGCGCCGATGCCATGACACCATGAAGATGAGGGCCTGGATTTGAATGCATAAATATAGCCATTCTGCTTTGAGCCATCTCTCTCTTGCTGTTCAGGGAAACAGAGGGATGTATGAGAATTTCATTTCTGTTTGCAAACCATGTGCACATGTTCCATTCGCATCCTGAACCCGAATGTGAGCAGGAGCACACTTTTAGGGAATTCTTCAGAATTTCCCAAACTTGCTTTCTCATTCGAAAATGTGAGAAAATTTGCATGAAACTGACGTCCTGACAGCCTTGGTGAGACTCCAAGGATATCAAGGTCTGCTCCCATGTGCACTTCCAAGATTGGAAGACAGCAACAAGGGAGAGGGCCTTCTCTATGGTGGCCCCCCAATTATGGAATGATATTCCTGATGAGGCCCGCCTGGCGCCAACACTGTTATCTTTTCAGCGCCAGGTCAAAACTTTTCTTTTCTCTCAGGCATTTTAACAGCTTAAGTTGAGGTTTTAACTGACTTTGTGGCCAGGCTTAAAAAGTTTAAAATATTTTAAATATCAGCTGTTGTATGTTTTATGGTTTTAAATTTTGTATATTGACTTTTTAACGTTTAATCTTTTAAATTCTGTAAACTGCTCAGAGAGCTTCGACCATGGGGCGGTATATAAATGTAATTAATAATAATAATAATAATAATAATAATAATCCTGTGGTGATGGTAACATTGCGCAGCATGCTGATATTTTAGCTGCACTCCCTCCTCATGAGCCTCAGCCATGGCTTCTCAAGCTTTTGCTTCTTTTGCAGGGATGATGTCAATAACATCATGGGAGGGTGGCAGGATACGTGCTCCCTTAAATAAGTGTACAAAGTGGCCAAGTAGTTATTTATCTCTTAAAAACAAACAAACATTGAAATCGCCCCCACATGCTCAGAGCAGCATGCGGTTCTGCTCCCATAGGCTTGCATTTAGGCAGCTCTTCCTTGAACGCCCATGTGACCAGTATGTGCAAGGAGCCCCACGCTGCTGAAAGTGCAAATGGGACTTGGTATTACAGGAAGGGATTGCCACACTGATTGAGGGACGGGAGAACCGGAGATGTTCGAAATCACTGAAATTCTCTAAACTTCACTTCAGAGCTTGGTTTGGCTCATTCACATTTTCACTTGTGACCGTTCCCTCCCACTCCCCACCCCCAGTTTCAAACAGGAAAAGTATGTATTTCTGTGTGCATTATTCAAAAGTGTGCATTTCCACCCACTGACTAATGAATACTTATTGTTGTGGTTATTGTTGTGATGATGATGATGATGATGTATTTTAATCACATGTTTGAGAATATGAGGACATTTTTTTTTTAAGGAGGGAGGAGCTCCAATTTGTGTTTGAAGTTGTGAATGGGGCATGTCCGGGTGACTGGTGAACTGAAACAAAATCCTTATGATCCCTACACTGATTGTGATGTTTCTCACACAGGGTCTCAGACCCACCAGAGTATCAATTATTTCAACAAGTAATTTTCTGAACTAACCCAATCCCATGACATGCACATATACTGGCTTCCCTCTATCCCTCCCATGATATGTCTTCTTCTTGATCCAAACTTCCCATTCCCACCATTTCCATCAGAACTCACCTCAGCTGAGCACCACTTCAGATGCTGCCTATTACATTTCTAACTCACCCCCTCACCAAACCACACAATATGCCTTCAGCATTTTATATGGAAAAACATTTGATAAGTAAAGTGTTCCAGCAAGTAAACAAATAAATGAAAATAAGTTTGTGGCTGAAAGAAACACACTATTTGATGAATATTATAGAAGAATTCAGTAGTGTAAGGCTTATGACTCAAGAATGACCAGACTGATTTTGCTCATTTGTGTTTTAAACTGAAGCTGGAGTAGTGTAGACGTGCATAAAAATTGGAAAGTTTGGAAAAGTTCAAGGCTTGATCTTTAATAGCCAAACAGTATGTTTTCATGCCCTGGCAAGGAGTCTGAGGAACTTGGGAACTACAGCTCCCATGTAGCTCCATGCCGTGCAGGTGTGCAGAGAGAAAAACACAAAGGCAGGGTTGGAGGGAGGGCTTTAGGCTTTGCAAGTTGAACATGTTCACAAAGTGGCCATATTGGAGGTGAGGATAGTGGTAGAGGTGGTGGCAAATGCTCTGAGGTGGTGGTGGTGGTGGTGGTGAAGGAAAAGAAGCAGCCTTAGGAAAAGCTGGATCTTAAATGTGGGGGAAGAGGGAAGAAGATGGAGTTGAGGCCTGAGGAGAAGAAGAGAATGTTGTCCAGTGGCAATGGATGTGAGGAAATGAGCCCAAAAAGTCCTCAGTTTCATTGAAAGAAAGTAACTTCCATACAGCTTCTGGAGGACTGACATAGCGGGAGTCAAGGAACAGTGTGTTTCACCCTCAGACTGCTAACAACATGGCTAACATTAACATTCAAAGCCCTAAACAGCATTGGGCCAGGGTATCTGAAGGAATGCCTTCTCTCATATGTACATTAATGTCATCTTCAGGGGTCCTTCTCCATAATCCCCTGTCAAAGGAAGTGAGGCAGGTGACTACCAGGAGGTGGACCTTCTCTGTTGTGGCACCTCAACTGTGGAATGAGCTCCCTAGAGAGGTTCGCCTGGCACCTACATTATACTCTTTTAGACACCAGGTGAAGACCTTTTTATTTTCTCAGTATTTTAACAGCTTATTAGTCTAATTTTTAACTTTAGTCTTTTAAATTTGTATTTTAAATCTATATTGCTGCTTGGTTTTATCCTGCTTGTGTTTTTATATACTGTTTTTATACTGTTGTTGTTTTATATTTTGAATAATTATGTTTTTAAATTTTGTGAACCGCACAGGGAGCTTTGGCTATTGGGCGGTATAAAAATTCAATAAATACATAAATAAATAAATAAATAAAATATTTTCACTAGTATTTCATAGAGCCATACTTTTCAATCTGCATTCCTGACAAAAAAAAAAGGGAGGATCTGAATCCGATATGTTTTATCAGGGTTTCTTCAATGAAGATCAGCAAGGGTAGAAAATCTTTCCTAAATGACAACGAGACAATTACTACAAATGTCCTCCTGCAATACATGGCCAGTATTATGATCACTACCATGCTAACACCCTGCATGAATTAAGTTGGAATTAGTTGAGAAAAAATCTATTTCCTACAAGCATCCTACATAATATCACATAGGAAGACTGTTTAAAAAGGGGCTGTGAACAATTGTCTCACAGTACCCTTTGAAGAATACACAGGAATATCCATAACCGTGAGGGAAGACCTAGTTCTCCCAATCAGCAGATGAAGTGGTACACCAGTTTCCTGACTACACCACTTCAGATTACAGGTGTGGATTTACTTGACTGAATAGTCCTTAATACCAAAAACAAAACAAAACAAATACAGATGCAGATACAAAACTAGATATCAGAAAAATAGATATCTATCAAAAATGTAAATAGGGCCTTTAAAATAATCATAATCTTGGCACATAGCAAAGAAGATCTGATCTTGGTATGTTGGAATGTTAACACTGACACCCTGTTCAGAAGACATGCTAAGACATTGTGGTTAAGCATTTTGAGCTAAACATTTTGGCTTAACATGTCATCTGAACCATTCCAAACCATGGTGGCTACATAACCACTATTTAAACACACTCACAATCCAATTAACCATGGATTAGATTGTTGTCTGAACAGTCCCTATGGTCTACACAAACCACAGTTTCCTATATCTTGCAGAAAGGGTTAAGTGTGTTTTATTTCAAACCATGAACACATTCTTTCATTTCCCCCTTTGTGAATGAAAGAGGAGAAAAGGAGATAGGAACATAGGAATCTGCCTTATACTGAGTCAGATCATTGTTCCAACTAGCCCATATTGTTGACTAGGGTGACCAGATTTTGAGGATCAAAATCCCGGCCCCCCTCCCCGCCACCCCACCCACCCAAAACAACCACCCCACCGTGCGCCCGCTCCGCTCCGCCCCACGCTGCCCCCCCACCCGCATGCCTCCCGCCGCCTCCCGCCCCGTGCTGTCCCCCCGTGCCACGCCGCTGCACCGCCGCGCCGCTGCGCCGGCCCACCTGCCCGCATGCCTCGTGCCGCCGCCCGCCCCGCGCCGCCCCCCCACCCGTGCCGCGCCGCCCCATCCACCCACGACACCACCCCCACCTGCACCGTGCCACCCCCCCACCCGTGCAGTCCCCCACCCGCGCCGCCCTCCCCACCCACGCCGCCCGCCCCCGCGCTCCTTACCGGCTGGGGCATCCACTTCCCTTCGGTGCTCAGAATCTACTGAGAAACAGGCTTCCTGGCCTGTCTTTCAGAAGCGCGCCGGGTGATGACGTCATCACCCGGCGCGCTACTGAGGGACAGGCCGCGAAGCCTGTTTCTCAGTAGATTCCGAGCACCGGAGAGAAGCGGACGCCCCAGCAGGTAAGTGCCTCATGCCGCCGCCCGCCCTGTGCAGGCTGCCCGCCTGCCCCACCCGCGCCGCACTGCCCCCCCACACATGCCGCCCCCCCACCCACGCTGCCCCCTCCGCACCGCGCTGCCCCCCCCACCGCCCCCCCATGCCACGCCGCCCCCCTGCGCCGTGCCGTCTCCCCCCCACGCCTCCCCCCCCGCGCTGCCCGCCCCTGCGCTCCTTACCGGCTGGGGCGTCCGCTTCCCTCTGGTGCTCGGAATCTACTGAGAAACAGGCTTCCTGGCCTGTCTCTCAGTAGCGCGCCGAGTGATGACATCATCACCCGGCACGCTACTGAGGGACAGGCCGCGAAGCCTGTTTCTCAGAAGATTCCGAGCACCGGAGGGAAGCGGACGCCCCAGCAGGTAAGTGCCTCGTGCCGCCAGCCTCCCGCCACCACCGCGTGACCCCCTGCTGCCCCGGTTTGCCCCCGCTGCCCCCCGGTTGGCCCGGATCGCCCCAGGGCCATCTGGTCATCCTTTTGGGGGGCTAAATTTCCAGATTTGGCCCCCCAAAACAGTTTTTCCACCCGGATGCGGATTTGCTCCCCATTTCCCGGGCATGTCTGGACAAATCTGGGCAGATGGTCACCCTATTGTTGACACTGATTGGCAGAGGCTTTCTGGGGTTTCAAGCAGGGTTTTTTCCAGCCCTACCTGGAGATGCCAGGGCTTGAACCTGGGACCTTTGGCATGCAAAGCAGATGCTGTACCGCTGAGCCACATCCCACCCCTCGTGGACTATATGAGCCCAGGGCTCAACCATGTTATATTCTCATAACAACCAATTGTGGCTTGTATTGTATGCTATATCTGGATGCAGCCAGTGGGTCTTCTTTTTCAGTTACAAGTTTGGTGTACCAATAATTTAATGAGATATTAGAAAGTTTAAACTAATAGTCATAATATGAATGACTAATGGTCATAGTAATGCTGTTGCTGCTTATCCTTTCTGGCACCGTTAAAGCAATATTGGGTGCACAATATATTTGATGGAAACCTTAAAAATGCCCCCCTTCTTCTAAAATGGCTGGAAGTGTTAAAGGCTAAAAAGATTTTTTAAAAAATAATAATAATCAAAGCCTACTTTAATCCACAGCTTTAATCCAAACACCTGACCTAGGAACATTGAATGCATCTAATCTTTAGCACCTCTTCTGACTCACTCACACTAAATCTAGAAAAATGGAACTTCTGCCAGCCCGGCACGAGGCAGAATATTTTTCTCTACTCATAAATTCTGTCCCCAAGTCAGAGATGTAATAAAATTAAGAGCCAGAATGTCTCCGGAGAATGCTGGAGCCACAGCTTGGAGAGACAAGTAATCTGATTTCAACCTTCTTTGAGTTAAAGTTGAGCAAACAATTAGGGGGAACATTGTGAGCTGCCTCCAGCATTGTCAGGCAGTATTAGCTGAACTGAGAAGAAACATTATTGTCTGAGAGGGCAGCGCAATGAGGTTAGTCTCCCAAGTTGCTGTACAATTGTTCTTTATTTTATGTATCATTCCTGCTGGGCAGGGCCCTGGAACCAAAGCTCTGCAGAACAGTGGCAGGCAGATGATATCCCAAGGGATGCTGGGCAATGCCGTCCTGTCAGAAGGCAGGGACAGAAGCCCAAAGTCAAAGGCACTTGAGGCCAAAGGAGCTTGCAGGGGGTGGGGGCTGCAATCCCAAAGGGAGTTACAGTTGGACTTAGAGCTAGGAATGAGATTTTTTCCTGGCTTTGTTCTTTTATTATTTGGTGGTTTTGCTCCACCCCAAGTTCCCATCCACCTGAATTCTGGTTAAATTCAGGCCTTTATCACACGGGCAGTTTGATCCACACCTGCCACGGCTTTGATTCAATTCTTTCACATGATGTCATCCCCCAGTGCTCTCTAGGGGTGTGCATCGGATCGGATCCGATCCACGATCCGAATCCGATCCGCCCCAAAATTGGGAAAATCCGATCTGATCTGATCCGACCAACCTCCGATCCAATCCGATCTGATCCGCCAAGGTCCGATCCGGATCGGACGCCATTTTGAATGCTTTTTCCCATAGCCAAGTATAGTTTTACAAAAACGCCTATAACTTTTTCATTTTTAAAGATAGAAGGATGAAACATGGGCACATTGTAGACTGTTTAGGGATAGTTATCTGTGAGAAGTTTCAGAAAGATTGGTGCATGCATTTTGTGGCAATTAATTTTTTAATAAATACCCAGGAATGCCTATAACTTTGTCATTTTTAAAGTTACACACATGAAACTTTGCCACATTGTAGGTGGTACCTTGGGACCTATGTGTGTGAAATTTCAGAAACATAGGTGCTTGCCTTGTGTGGCAATTAATTTTAGAAAAATGGGTAGTAGTGGGGTAAATACATTTACGCCTCCCACTTTTTTATTTTTAAAGATACAAACAAGAAACTGTATTTCTCAATGGGAATGTGCAATGCAATGATTCCCTATGGGCAAGTGCTTTCCAATGATTCCCTATGGGCAAGTACTGTCCAATGATTCCCTATGGGCAAGTACTGTCCAATGAATCCCTATGGGCAAGTACTGTCCAATGAATCCCTCATTGTTTCAAAAATTAATTGCCACACAAGGCAAGTACCAATGTTTCTGAAATTTCACACACATATCAAGCCAAGTGGTACCTGTAATGTGCCCAAGTTTCCTGTTTGTATCTTCAAAAATAAAAAAGTGGGAGGCATAATTGTATTTACACCACTACTACCCATTTTTCTAAAATTAATTACCACACAAGGCAAGCATCTATGTTTCTGAAATTTCACACACATAGGTCCCAAGGTACCACCTACAATGTGGCAAAGTTTCATGTGTGTAACATTAACAATGACAAAGTTATAAGCATTCCTGTGTATTTATTAAAAAATTAATTACCACAAAATGCATGCACCAATCTTTCTGAAATTTCTCTCATATAACTATCCCTAACTAGTCTACAATGTGCCCAAGTTTCATCCTTATATCTTTAAAAATGAAAAAGTTATAGGCGTTTTTGTAAAAACAATACTTGGCTATGGGAAAAAGCATTCAAAATGGCGTCCGATCCGGATCGGACATCCGGTCCGATCCGATCCGACCATCCTCCGATCCGATCCGACCATCCTCCGATCTGATCCAATCCGATCTGACCCCCCAGGTCCGATTCCGATCCGCTATCCGATCCGATCCGGGGGGTCAGTGCACATCCCTAGTGCTCTCGCGCCCCGAGTGCTCCATTTCCAGTTTCACTTTTGAAGTATCCCTGAACGGGGATTCCGCAGGCTTAGCTGAGGAATCGTAGCAAAAACGACCATGTGTAGATCACATAGGAAATGGAGGAGGAACCCACATAAGCAAAACAGATAGGTGTGATAAAGCCTTCAGAGAATTTCTTATTCATGAAATTCAAGCTGGCACAGTTCCTCCCTCTCCCACGTGTACATTACCGTTGGTCATATGCAAATTGAAAATACACTGCGAAGAATCATTTTGCCTGTGCTTTTGAATTGGAAACGTGATCCATGCTGGCTCCAGGTTTGCGAGGCCTGTTGGGCAAGTCCTCCTTCTCACCACCTGCTATTGTTACTAATCCTCTTTCTCTCTATTGCTACCACTTGCTTGCTTGACAGGCCATTAAATCTACTGCAGTTAAAGCTGCAGGAGCCCTGCCCTCTTTTTCATATGTATCCAGATACAAAAGAGGGCAGGGCTCCTGCAGCTTTAACTGTTGTGATGAAGAGGTAATTTCACCAGGTGCTGCATCCATACGAATGACACCTGCTGAAATTCCCCTTTCTATACAACTGTTAAAACATACAGACACCCTGTCCTCCTTTTCATATGGTCACCCTAAGCTGCATGAGGCACCCTCAGAAGAACTCTCTCTGATGATCATAGCAATCAGGCAGGGACATAAGGGGTGAGCCAATCCCTAAGGTAACCTTGTCCCAAGTCATTTAGGACTTTATATGTTAACAACAACAACCTTGAGCTTGGCCTGGTAGTTTATTGGCAGCCAGTACAATTCTCTTAGAAAGAGTGTAGCTTGCTGTCAGAAGGAGGCCCCAGTTAGTAGATTCTGGATCAAGCCCAATAAAGCTCTCAGCCATCCAAATTACAGCAAATGTTCAGCAATGGTATAGCCCAGCTCCTCCCAACAGTTATCAATCAATTGCCAAAATATGCATTGTGTAACAAAAATACCTTGTTTTGCCAGCAAAATAATAATAATAATAATAATAATAATAATAATAATAATAATAATAATAAATAAATAAATAAAATGTGTGTGTGAGAGAGAGAAATCTGGAGCAAAAATAATATTGATCAAGGGGTTTGAAGGGAGTTGTTGTTGTTGTTGTTGTATTACTAGCACAACTCCTGTGTCATTGTGGGGGCTAGTAGTCTGAGAATGATTAAATAAAAATACATTCACCCGTTTCTCTTGTGACTGGAACAACTTTACACTTTTTAAATAATTGTAGCACAAATAAATTAGCAAAGTTAAAACTCACAAAAAATATGTTCTTTAAAAAAAATTGTTTATGATTCCTTGGAGTCTGAAGTGGAAACTTGTAAGCTAGGGTGACCAGATAAAATCCAGGTCAGGGCTCATGTAACTTTAACAGTTGTAGAGAAAAGGGAATTTCAGCCAGTGTCATTTGTATGCAATCAGTTCCTGGTGATATTCCCTCTTCATCACAACTGTTAAAGTTGCAGGGGCCCTGCCTTCTTTTGTATATGGTCACTCTAGTATAGTGCCTGCAACTTTAACTGTTGTGATGAGGGAATTTCACCAGGAACTATCCAATCCAATCCACTCCTTTATTACAGTCCATAAACCGACCACCAGTAACTAATTGCATACAAATGACACTGGCTGAAATTCCCTTTTCTCTACAACTGTTAAAGTTACATGAGCCCTGACCTGGATTTTATCTGCTTAGCCTATTGTAAACTTTCCCCCCTGCTCTTCTCCCTCTGGTGTCCTTTCAGCTCTTTCCCCTCAACTTTTCTTCCTCCTCCTCTAACAGTCACCAACTGACTTTTCTTCAGCTGCTTTATTACATGTGCATACATACAATATGTCACATGTTGCATTATACGCTCAGTATGGGGCATATACATTAATCTCCCCTTTGCTACATCTCTCTTCCCCAGCTGCCCAAAGCTTGAGCTTGAGCTTTGGACTTTTTCAAAGTTTCAAATTTTTCTACACATCACCGCCCAAGCTCCAGTTTAAAACAAAACTGAGCAAAATCAGTCTGGTAGATCTCGGGCAATAAGCCTTACGCTACCATATTATTATATAAGATTATTAAAATTAGAATTTGCTTTATGTTGTCCCATCAACTTAGTTGGAGATTTATGATTAGGGATGGTCAAATCTGTCATTTCTGCTTTCTCCCACATTCAATGTTCTTAAAATTTCAAGCTTTATCCATCATGAATATGAATAAATTTGTGAATTTGGCTAAATTCTTGTAAAAAATGAACTCCATTGAAATTTCTACCCATCTGCATTCAGCAAGTACAGTTATTCCCAGCAAGGACAAAACCATATTGCACCTGCTTACCACCTAGCTGTTAAAAAGGAGCCTGTCAGAAAACAACAACAACAGGTGGCCACCTTAATGCAACACTACAAATATGGTTGAATACACTGGGATTGTGTCAAAGTTCATGTTCAGTCTGGAGGGTGTGAACTGGGTAAAATTCTGATAAAAAATGAACTGAAACTTTTGGATAGCTGCCAGAAAATCAAAGGACAAGACTATTTGTTTAAAAGTGATACATTTTAAGACTTCAGTGAATAGAAAGGTCTTGCACTGGGCTCCACCTTAGACCCACCCAAAATTGCTCGGCTCGATTACCTCAGCTCCATCAAAATGGTGGCAATATTAAGAAGCACCCCCTTTCATACCAGTATTTGAAGCCTCCTCCTTCCCAAACTGGAACCAAAATGGTTGTCCCATATTCACCACCTAGGCATGGAGTGGTGAATTGTAGCTGACTGTTTTGATCCACCTGTGCCTTCGGAGGGGTGCATGTTGCAGCAGTTCCCCCCACACCACAAAGGTTAAAAGGGGCATCAGATGACGCATTTCTTCTTAAGCAACTAGAGCAGAGGAGGCAAACCTCAGGCCCAGGGGCCAAATCCAGCCCTCTGGGGTTCCTTGGATGTCTATGCCTCTTTCCCCTGGCCCTGCCCCCTTTCCCCCAACTGCCAATCTTTTAGTGGTTTCTTGGTTTTTGCACGTTTCATTACTCATTCTAAAAGCTTGAGCAATTTCTCCTAAGACTTAGTTACTAGGGATGTGCAAGGACCCCCCGGATCGGATCGGGACCCGGATTGGGACCTCCGAGATTGTCTTGGATCGTTCAGGACAAAATCAGAGCTCCCTTGGATCAGATCGGACATGATTGTGATCCGAAAATTGGAAGTCCAACTTTCAGATCGGCCATAGGCTTGCAATGGGGGAAAGAAAGCTTTCCCCCAATGCAAGCCTATGGCTGGGGTGAGTGGGGGTCTAACTCCCCCCCTCCCTGTCCCTCCCGCCTCCTGCCTCGGCCTCTTACCTGCCAGGGCAGCAGCTTCCCTCTGATGCATTGATCTGCAGAGGAACAGGCTTCGCGGCCTGTCCCTCAGTAGCTCGCCGTTCCGGAGGGAAGCCGCCACCCCGGCAGGTAAGTGGGCCCCCCTCCTCCCTCCCTCCTCCCCCCTCATACTTCTTATCTGCCAGGGCTGTCTGCTGCTGTCTGTTAGCAGCCACAGGCACCCATGGATGGCAGCGGACGGCCTCGGTAGGTAAGTCCCCTCCCTCCTCGCGCCCCTTACCTGCCGGGGCCATCCGCAGGCGCCTGCAGACGGCCGCAGACGGCCTCAGCAGGTAAGGAGTGTGAGGAGGAGGAGGAGGTCTGATCCTCCGATTTTATCTGAACCGGATCGGGTCCTTCCGGACCGGTTCAGATAAGATCGGACGATCCAGAAGCTGGGATCGTAATCTGATAATTTTATCCGATTTCGGTCAGATCGGCTTTGGATCATGGATCGGACCCGATCCAATGCACACCCCTATTAGTTACTGGCATTAAGAGCTTCAAACTAAAATATGCTGATTTCGGTCCCGCCCCTTTTACCTTTGGCTCTACCCATCACTGGACTGTGGCCCCAAAAAGCTTCTGCCTTCAGGCAGAAAGAGGTTCTACACCACTGAACTCTGTCCTCTGGGTATGATGATCTTGCCTTACTTTGAAGAGGGTTTTGGGGTGGCAGTGGGGGGGGGGAGAGAGAGAAGGCAGCTATCTCTTAGAGCTTCGGCTATTGTGTGGTATAGAAATGCAGTAAATAAATAAATAAATAAAATCACACCTAATCCACCCACCCACCCCGGTTTGCCTCTGCATTTTTTTTTACCTCTGAGGCAAAAGTGTGTCAAGCCTATGATCCCTTTCACCTTAATAGCTGCTCTTTCGCTCTTTCATTCCTTGGCTCATTAGCCCTTCAGCTCCCCTACACCCCTCCCCTTCTCTTTCTCCCTCCAGTCAAGTCCTGGCAGATGAGCACTTCAACCAGACCACCTTTCTGCTGGGCAAAAATGGAACGACCCTTTAGTCTGGCTCTTTGGGGGCATTGAGGGAGTACAATCCTGTCTCTACAGAGATTCAGGTGTTATATGATTTTAAAAAAGGCTTTCAAGCCTGGAATGCAAGGTTTGGGTTTTCTACTGAGGCTTGGAGATGGATGTTGGGAGAGATCGCTTTTGCCTGCCAGGACCCAATGCTGGGCTGACCATCTGAAAAGGAGGACAGGGCTCATGTAACTTTAACAGTTGCAGATATAGGGAATTTCAGCCAGTGTCATTTGTATGCAATTAGTTCCTGGTGAAATTCCAGTTGCAGGCACTATACTAGAGCAACCATATACAAAAGAAGTCAGGGCCCCTGCAACTTTAACTGTTGTGACGAAGAGGGAATTTCACCAGGAACTCATTGCATACAAATGGCACTGGCTGAAATTCCCTTTTCTCTACAACTGTTAAAGTTACATGAGCCCTGTCCTCCTTTTCAGATGGTCAGCCTACCCAATGCAATCCATTCAAGTCCTCGTTCCTTTAAAACTACACAGATTTTTACTGCAGATTTAACGCATTTAGGGGAAATAGTCCAGACTTTTAGCATTCCGGGAAAGGCTGGGGAAGAAGCAGAGTGCCAGCAGGGCAGGCACAGCGTCATGTGAGTACCGTGCTGCAAATCTGCACATCAGGCATGGTGAGGGTGCACTAAATCACTGGTGTGATGGAGCTCTAAGATTACCACTAATGTGCTTGGTACCATTTTTTGTCCAGAAAAAAAAATGTGGAGGCTTTCATGAAGAATCTATGATGAAATAAAAGAGTACCCTTTATGCAAACAAAAATTCTGGGGTGAAGCCTCACTCTTGCATTGGCAGGAGTTGATAAGATTTCTATAACTCAGCAGATCCAAAGGAGAGGCAATGAGAATCTAATTTATATTGCTGACACTGTGCTAATCTCACTAACATGATGACAAATAGGTAAATGTGTGTGTCTCCATAATGTGTGCCTGGAAAAGGGAGCTGGAAGCTTCAAAGTGAATAGCAGAAGACAGATGATGCCCACTAAATCATCATTTGGCTATAATGGGGGTATGGTCGAGTTCGACTTGGGCAGTGGATTATGGAAAGTAATTCCCTGCCTCAATTGGGACAGGAAAAGCTTTCTCTGTGAATCCAAGTCAAAAAAAGGACCAGACATAATCATGCAGAAGGCAAATAAATTTATGTAGGGAAGGTGGATTAAGCCAAAAAGAATCTCAGGTGACTGAGGTCCTAAAGACATTTGGTAATCTAAACAGAATTTATGGAGGACAGGAAAGATGTGTTGTTGTTGTTTTGAGCTCACAAACAAATCTGGAATATTGAGGGATGTTTTCCATTCAAATGTATTCTAACTACTACTGCCAAGGCACTTAAGGCAGTTTAAAGTATACAATCTCTCTCTCTCTCTCTCTCTCTCTCACACACACACACACACACACACCACAAAATAATAAAAAAAATAGATTTGTCTCAGGCGATTGGTGGTCTCTTCAGGATCTGATGACATGATCTCCTTGGCTTGCCTTGGACACCCTCCTTTCTGCCCTCTCTCATCCTGGACAGGTTTTTCAGTAGCCCCTGGGAAGGTGGGGGAGGGCTGACCAAATACTTCTCTCAGGCCATAGATGTCTCTTCAAGAGCTACTGGCAAGAGCTTCTTGGCATGGGCTTCTTCTCTTGCATTCCTTCAAGCTGCATAAGTCTATGAACTGACTTCATACAGGCTTGGACTGCACAATACATGAATAGCACAGGATCCACCTGGGGCAACTCTCTCTCTTTACTCTAGATTAAGTGTGCATGGCCATGATTTCAATTGAGACCACAACACACCACTACCACCATTTTCTTTCTGAATCCCCACATGGGAGTTAAAGAAGAAAAAAAGTATCCATTGGCCTCAATGTAGTCTTGGGCCCCCTCCACAAGGATGCGCTTTTGCGCCCGGTTCGGGGATTATGCGCATTTTCGCGGAGGCGCATTTACGCCTAATCCCTCTGCACGGGAGGCGGCGAGAAGCGGCGAAGCGCATTAAAAGATGCCCAAAAAGCACTTTACAGGTAGTTAATGCGCATAATCGCTTGTTCACACAGCGAAAATGCGCTTTAACGGCCGGAGCAAAATAAAAGTCGCTATTTAACGCGCGTTCGAAAATGCGCATTATCGGGGAGATAACGCGCCTGTACGCCCGTTTTGCGCTCCGCTCGTGTGTAGGTAAAATTTATAATGAGCCTTCAAGGCTCATTAAACGTCTCGTGTGGAGGAGGCCTTGGACATCTGAGGCTTATCTCTACTCTAGAGTAAGTGTATGCACCCTGATTTAGATTCAGAATTGTCCTGCATTTATAATACCAGTTTTCAGAAAGATGGAAATAGATGCAAAAAACATATAAAATGCCCCCCTTAGATTCATCACACCGATAATGTAGCCAATCTTATAGTGCACTCCTATGCATGTCTGCCCAAGAGTAAGACTCACTGCTCTCAATAGAATGGCAGTCTCAATCCATCAGTGAATCCAACCTCAAAGGATATCCCATGAGACCTGCAGAAGCAAGGGCCAACATTTTCTTTTATGGCTTACCACTTTTTTATTCACCTAGAACCTTCTTCTTTCGTGCATCTGGTCACCTTGAGTCAGCAATGGACACAAATGATTGCTTTACTCTAATTGCAAATAACTAATTCGTTCCATTGACTTTAATGGCCCTTCTTAGCATACTCAAGTGTAGGCACATGCTCGAAATGCTTTGCTGAATCAATGATTTTGTTGCTTTTGTGGCACACACAGGGAAACGTAAATGAGAGACGCCCAGCGGGTTTGTGGCCTTTGTCAGCTCTACAAAACCTGACGCACTCTTGGGCCTGGGGCTTGCCATTCTTAAGAAAATCTAACTATAATGTCGAAGGGTACACTTATGTTTTCCTTTGATGTGTAAATCAAATCCAAGTAGTCCTATCATTAAGCTCCTATTTCCAATGAGACAAAAAGTTCTTTCCCTCAGGGAAGTGCTCACATAAATCCTGCATTATCTGTAGGTTTTATAAAGAGAGAGAGAGATGGGGCATACCCATCATTTCCCTCCTAAAACAGCTTTGAAGTTTGAAATACTGAATTGTCTAGGCTGAAACGACGGGGCACCATCTCCTCCTTAATTAAATCACAGTTACGGTCTGACTTGATGTGTCACTTTCAATTAAAAGGTCTGGGTGTATCCCAAGTTGTCTTCAAGCTGCCTACAGCTTCAGGCAGCAGCAGGTCTCAGAGGCTTAGCTCTTCCCTTGGACTATGTATTGATTCATGCTCCAGCCATCAAATGCATTATCAGGGTGGCTTTCGATCAAATATTTTAAACACCATAAAACTACAATGTTAATTTAGAAACAACAACAGAAAATGTATAAAAGCAGCATACCAATTAATATCAAATATCAACATAATTGGAGTAAAACAGATGAGTAAAGGTTAAAAAGTTGGAGGGGGAAGGACTTGGGCTGGAATGTTCTCCCCCAGGAGGTCAACCAGGTAAGCCTTTCTGTGGGAGAGCATGCCAAAGCTGGGGCCACCACTGAAAAGGCCGTCTCCACAGTTGCCATCCACCATACCTCGGATGATGGAGAATCTAAAGAATGGCTTCTTGTGAAGATCCCAAAGTCCTGGCAGACACATGTGGAGACAGGAGATCATATTGGTGTATTTTGGCGCCGACCAGGTGCATTTTTTAAAAACACAAACATATCAATGTGCAGGAGCGCATCTTTGACATAGTACCTATCTCTCCTGTATTGCTTGTGCACATCTCAGAGGAATTATTAAAAAAAAAACCTGTGTCCCATACACATCTGTCCAGTCTCGGCCACTTCTGCTGATACACATTCGGAACCGCCATCATGCGGCATGTTCCCTCCTGCAATGGCTCTCCTTTACTTGCGGGAAACTTCTCTCACATGTGCCCCATGAGCGACGATCGCAGAAGTGGGAAACCTCGCAATTATCCCTCCTCCATTGCGAAAGGACTGTAGGTGTAGATTAGGCCCTGGCATCCCTTTGGAAATGTAATTTTCCCAAGGGCTACTGCTGTATTTCCCCATGGGCCATTGGGGCCTTTCTTCCTGGTATGTGCTGCTATGGTGTGTGCAGGACAGGGAAGGGAAGGAGAGATCTTCCTTCCCTTGCCCCTACAGCCAGAGCTCTTCTGGTTATGCTGCCACTGGGACTACCAGCCAAATCAGTTGGGCTTAATAGGAAGGGGAGATGATTTGAGGGATGGAAGTGGCAGCCTGGGCGGTAGTTGGGAGGTGAACTCTTAGGTCAGAGGGGCTGTCTTCGTGGCCCTGGGTTGGCACCTCCTTCCTCTGAAACCCTGCGGTTTCCCTCTCCCAGGGTGGTGTCGGGTAATCCTGATGCTACACATATGTGCCAAATTTGAGATTGATCCCTCCAACCCTTGATTTCATATGAATTTATTAAAGATCATTTCAGTTCTGACAGATCAGAATGACAGCTCACCGCATGCGTTCATTCAGACCTGTCAGAACGGAAACAATCTTTTAAAAAATCATATAAAATCGAGGGTTGGAAGGATCGATCTCAAATTTCATACACATACTTAGGCATACCCCATAAGCACTGTGACCAAGTTTCAAGCCTCTAACTTTTAAAATACAAAATAGGTACATTTATATGGCAGTCCGATAAAACGATAAAATTGCCCGAAAATGATCATCTCTGATGATTATCGTAGGTTTTTCTATTGTATCGTTATCATTAAACACATGCACAATAATGACCTCATCATATTATTATCAAACATTTTAACAATACCATACACATCCCTAGCAGCCACCATACACAAAAAAAAGTTGAAGAAAATGTGGAGAAAATTCTGAAACGTATCCTCTAATTTTTAGGAGGTAAGAAAAGAAAAATCTCAGGAATTCCCTGAAAGTTTTATTTTCCCATGAAAGGGGCTTCAATTTTTCTGCCTCATTCTCAGGGCAGTTTATAATTTATTTTGAATATATGTGGGTGGTGTTTTTGGCCTTGCCTAATCACTGTAAGGTGGCTGAGGGGACTGTCTATATTTTTCTTTCTACTACACATCTCACCATTGCTCTACAACCTCCCAGGTTCCTGCACTTCCTGATCTGAAAAGGCCCTAGGGGAGGAATCAATTCATTACCGTATTTCACCAAATCTAAGACACCATTAATTCTAAGCCACACATTAATTTTAGGCCACCATCAGGAAAAAAGCATTGCGTCAATTCTAAGCTGCAGCCCCACTGCTTCGGTCCTCCCCGCCAGTGCCGCCCCGGTCAGCACCGCCCCGGTCCACCAGCACCAGCGCCAGGGAGGCCGCTGCCAGCAAGGAATGGTCTTCCCCACTCACCTCCATTGCCGCCCTGGTCCTCGGTGCCAGCGCCGCTTGTAGCGGCCTCCCCAGCCTGGAAACGCGGTGTTACTCCAAAGTAGGCGCAGGTAGTCCTCGACGCACCTACCTGTGCCACAAGCCGCTTTGGAGTGCTGCACCCCGCCCAGTGTGGATCAAGCCTCGGAGGCTCCGCTTGCGCCCTCGACGCCGCCCTTTCATCCCAGCCGGTCCAGGGAGGGAGGAGGGAGGAGGGAGGGTTGTCCTTTCATCCCAGCCAGTCCAAGGAGGGAGGAGGGCTTGTATGTGATAAACATACAATCTATTGAAGGCCTACACCTGTACCATGGAAGGAGCAAGCCCTTACACGTAGACTACAAAAAGTCCCCCTTGCAAAGGGACGTTGGTTGCACCTTTAATTCAGATCTTTCCAGAGTCAAGGGATGCCTTATGCTGTTCAATCCCTTCTCTCTTCTTCAAAAATCCTATGTCCCTTCAGATGTTTTGGATGGGCCAAGAATTGGATTTCTGCTTTAATTTAAGTGCATTTATGCCTTCAATTTTGTTGAGAGCAACAGAATGCCAGCTCTATAGCTGTCATTAGTCATACACAGTTCTATAATGATACCAGAAGATACTCTGCCAGTGACATCTCTGCCTTGCCATCTAATCTAATTGCTACAATTTGCAGGGAGTTTGTAGACTGTATGCTAGCCTCTTCACTGATGTCCCATTTGTGGAACATCCAATATTTGGCATCATCTAGACTTTCTTTTTGACCATTGCTAGTGTACCACAGTGATCTGACTATGAAACATCTGGTACCTTTGGAAACAAACATAGTACAGAAAGGTCCTATTCAGTTGATATATCTGTATGGCCTGCAGAGGACTGAGCTCTTTAAAACTGCAAGCAAAAAATTGTAGGATAGAGTCAAAGATGTGACTGTGATTAAAAATTCACTCAATTAACAAGTTGGGTGAGGGAAGGGTTGAATAGCTGACCATATGAAAAGGAGGACAGGGCTCATGTAACTTTAACAGTTGTAGAGAAAAGGAAATTTCAGCCAGTGTCATTTGTATGCAATTAGTTCCTGGTGAAATTCCCTCTTCATCACAACTGTTAAAGTTGCAGGGGGCCTGCCTTCTTTTGTATATGGTCACTCTAGTATAGTGCTTGCAACTTTAACTGTTGTGATGAAGAGGGAATTTCACCAGGAACTAATTGCATACAAATGACCCTGGCTGAAATTCCCTTTTCTCTACAACTGTTAAAGTTACATGAGCCCTGTCCTCCTTTTCATATGGTCAGCCTAGTGTTGAACAAAGTGCAGTGGTAACAGAAATAAACACATCGTGTATAACCCAGCCCAAGGAACACTTAATTTCAAAAGATTTCAATGTGAGCTGTTTTAAGCAGATCGTTTTACTGTTGACATCAATAGGACCTAAAAGTGCTGAAGACTGTAATCCTTCAATGAAATTTTATTTTCAAATCAAGTTGAAAATACAGGCAAGAAAAATTAGAACATATATAACAATATGCACCATCAGACAATAACTCCACATAATGTACAAAATGAATCATGGTGTCTGAGTTTTCTTCATATACCAGTTGGATAATTTATTGTGAAAGATTTACAATATTTGTCCATTGTATGCTTGACCCAGCTAATAAAGAACCTACAAAGTGCCTAAAAAAGAAGGAGTCTTTTCTTTGTGTTTATGGATGCATTGCTTTGATATTTTTGGGTCGAACTAGATGTTATGATGATGGTATAACTTGTGTCTCAGGATGTAGCTCATGATAATTTTCTATAAAGCAGTGTACAGTGTGTGGGCAATTTAAAATGCAGCAAGGGAAGATGAGAAGGGAATGCTGAGCTTTTCACCTTCCAATACTTCCTCTCGCAAAATGCACTACACTACATTTGTTTATCATCCAGTGGGGTTATAAACACTCAGAAGCTCACCAGGAGAAAAAAAAATAGCCTAAGAAGAACAGTTTTAAAGAGAAATCAAAGGCAGAGAAAGGCTTTATTTATTTATTACATTTCTGTCCCACTTTTCTTCCATCATGGAACTCAAGATAGCTATGTATGGTTCCAGGTGGTCTCTCTTCGAAGCACTAATCAGACCCAGGAGTGCTTAGCTTCATCAAGGGGGTGCCCCATGTGGCTTCAAACCATGACCTGGAGCCTATCTACATTACTGCTTTAAAAACGTTTATAACAGTTTTAAACCGTTAATATAGGCTGACCAGATAAAATCCAGGTCAGGGCTCATGTAACTTTAACAGTTGTAGAGAAAAGGGAATTTCAGCCAGTGTCATTTGTATGCAATTAGTTCCTGGTGAAATTCCCTCTTCATCACAACAGTTAAAGGTGCATACACTATACTAGAGTGACCATATACAAAAGAAGGCAGGCCCTCTGCAGTTACATGAGCCCTGACCTGGATTTTATCTGGTCACCCTACGTTAATAACGGTTATTAACCAGTTTAAAACTGTTATAAACCATTTTGAAACAGTAGTGTAGATAGGCTCCTGGGCTCAGTATCACTTTGCTGCATTTTAAATTTGACTGGGGTTAACCAGCAACTAAGCGTACAAACCCCTTTATCATGTGGCAAAGCATTACAGCTGACTATGAAGGGAATTTGGTTTGCAGTTTAGAATGAACCGACCTTATTCTTGCGCTAATCAAATGAACCAGATAACAATTATCCTTTGGTATTTGCACTCCTCCAAATTTTGCAATGTAGTTGTCTGATCAAACATTATGTACAAAATAGTTTACGTTTGGGAAAAAATAGTGTGCAAAGGTGCATATATTAGGGGAAAGTGCTTGCACAGATTGGAGGGTAATGAATTCAAAATGCACACAAATTTTCACATGAAAGTGCCTACAAATTTCCATGAGGACTTTAAAAAGAACATTCACAAACTGACACAGAAATAGGAAGTTTGTGCTTGAAATTATGAGAATATTATAGACAGTGAAACACAGAAATGGGTCCATCCCTACAACTAACCACTTGCTAATCTGCTGTCCTTCTGCCCGTTATGGTGAACTAGTGTATCCTCCACTGTATACAGCCTTGTGAGAATGGATAAGAACCTCAGACTGGAGTCAGGCATTTCTGTGTAACTCACATGTATATATTCCTTTAAGAATTATGGACTAAAATTGTTTCTGCACATGCTTAGTAGTGACCTTAAATGTCAAGCAGCCTTATGGGCAGAGCATAAGGAATGAAAAGGAAAGTAGACTCCATCCTCAGTGCAGTTAGGAGTTGGTGGCCAAATAAGGTGTGCCTAGCTAATTCCTTTCTCTAAGGCCTTCACCACCAAGAGTAGGTTGGTAAACTTCTCAAGTTTAAAAGTAAATGTATTGAAGATTTTGTTTTATGAAGGTCTTGAAATGTTCTTTTCTGTATGAAAATGAATGACGTACATTTTCTTAAGAAGATTGTTCTGGAAAGACAGTGAGTGAAACAAAGATCCAACCTGCCTTCGTAAAGCAACAAGGTGAAGCTGGAAAGACAGTTGCAAGAGAAAGACAGAGCTACAAAGAAAAGACTGACTTCAGTAGACAGTACTTAGCATTTGGTTGTGGGTTTATTTGGACTTATGAAGTACCATATGTGATGGTATGTGTGTGTGTGTGTGTGTGTGTATTTGTTGGTCCAAACTCGAAAAAGCCAGGAAATTGGAAGCTAAGACCAATGCCTTGACTGATGTGCCCCATGATTAATGTTGATGTGCAATGTCACAAATTGTGCTTGCTTAAAACTTACCATCCATGCACCCAAACTTTGCCTTGGTCTTTCAGGCCCAAATCCAATTGGGAAAGATGGAGTGTCAGGGACCAGCAAAGATGTCTCATGCTATCCCGATCCTATATTGCTTAGGAAGCATCTCAGCTTTACTGTGTATTGTTAGAGGAATCCTCCTCCCTTCCCCAGTCATCCTGATTTCCACTTCAGTGTCACCATGACAGGACTGCCTGTGGGGTGTGTGTGTGTCCATGGAAGGGAGGATCCTCAACCTTCAAAATCCAACACAAGCTGCTCCTATAGCTGCTTTCAACAATGCAACAGTTATTCCCCTCCCAAGTCAACATTCAAAACCAACTATGAGGTCTGAACAAAACGAAGAGGAGCTTCTGCAGCTGTGCGTAGTTATGAGTGGTTCATAGACTGTCATTATAAGTGAAAAACCTGATTTAAATTTTAAAAAAGAATTTTAAGTTAAAATAGATGTCTTCTACCAACTGCAATACAAGTGGAATCAGAAATGCTTTAGCTGAGACCCCTTTGTTTTTGTTTTTAGAAATTGTGTGCAAAAAAGGGTCACCAAACAGTTTGTGAAAGATGCATTTGACTGAGTAAGGTTTTGCTTTGGCTTTTTAAACTGCTTTTTCTCCCAGAAATTTTCACCAAACTTACTAAAAATTTCAAGGTGTGTAAAACCAGCACTTCTTTCCCGGATTTGTAAATTTCTGAAACATTCCTGAAACTCTTCCAATTTTATAAAGGTTAAAACAGCCCCCACATCACCATCTGTTTGTTTTATTTTACTCCCCAGCCTTTACTATAGTAACCACAACTGTGGCATAATATATTGTTGTTGTTGTTGTTGTTGTTGTTATTATTATTAACAACACCAATAACTCAATTTATATCCCACTTATAGACAGAACATCCTAGGAGACATACAAAGTTAAAACAATTTAAAAAGATAAAACTATCAATAAAACCACAAAGCATAAACAATATAAGATTCTAAAATGGGAAGGCCTCGCAGAATAATAGTCTTTAATGCCTACTTAAAGACATTCAAAGAAGTCTGCAGTTCATTTCAACCAGCAGGCGCATTTCAACCAACAGCTGAGGAGGAAAAGGTCCTGTAGTGTGTGACTGCGGCTGTTTCTACACCGGCCTTTTTTCCCGAGGATGTCCCTGGGTTGTCCCTGCGTGTCCAAACGATGCACAAGGACTCCTGGGGGTAGGGGAGGATGGGCACGGGTTTTCCCAGGGAGAAAGAAACTCTGGGAAAACCCAATTCTTCCAGCAATCCCAGGACCGTCCTGAAACCGCAGGAGGTGTGGGCAGCTGTCCTGACTGGTGTCCACTTACTCATGAGTAAGTGCGGCACCAGAAATGGGCACGAAGCCAAGAGCGGAGCTGCATTTTTGCTAGTCATGGGATGGTGAGGGGGGGTTAAGGGCCACAATTTCAGTTTTTTTAAAAAAAAGAACTGACAATTTTGATGGAGTGGGGCCTCACTCTTGAGTGACCGGCCCCATGCTTTAAAAAAAATGGGGGTCGTGATGTCCCTGCTTCCTCCCATGACGTCCCTGCTGGGAGAGGCTTTAGTGATCAGGATATCATGAGAGTCTCCCTCCACCCTCCCGGAACAATGGTAGGTGTAGAAAGAGCCTGCCAATCTCACATTAGGCAGTGGCAGCAGATGCAAGATGGCTGGGCAGAAAATAGATCTCTAGGACTTCAACCCCCAGAACCCCCTGCCAGCATTGCCAATGGTTAGTAATGCTCAGACCTGATGACTTGTGTGTGTGTGTATGTGTGTGTGTGTGTATATATATATATATATATATATATATATATATATTCAAGATTAGGGCAATATGTTTGATTTGGGACTGCTGTTGATTGTTTGGAAGTTAACATGCTTCATTCCCGGCAACAAGCACAACATCCAGTGCAAAGTTATGAACATTACCTTGCAAAAGACTGACACCCATGCTCCTTGAATTGGCTTAGTTTGTTGTGAAATGAGCAGAGCTGAAACAGTCACTGCTGATCAAATTTTAAGTGTGGTGAGCTGGATTTAGAGCTAGACCAGGCAGATGGGATCCTAATGAACTGGTGGTGAGTTATTTTATAAATAACTAGAATTGTTCTCAGATGTCCAATATCATTTGTATTTAAATATCTGGGCCAAAGACTAAAAGACTTCTGTTGCTTTCAGACCTCTGGATCGAACCTTCAAGCTCCATTTTTTCCCTTTCCACAAGTCATTGGAAAATTTATTGGGGGGGGGGGGAATCAGTGACTGGGATGAAAATACAACTGACACCATTACAATAACCAAGAAAGCAATTCTCTATCTTTCAGAAACAGACTAAAACAATGTAAGTGTGAACTTGCTGTATATTGGTAAGAAATGCCACTGCATAGTGCTTTTCATAGATTGTATATAAAAGTATGATTGAAAGATCATTTGACTTAGAAAGTGTATTCTTTTTATTTTCTCCCCCACCCCATCCCCTATAACTCAATTTCTAATGAAAAGCTTGATGTCTCTGACTACATTCGACTTCTGTTTAAGGGAATAAGCGTTGCATTGTCTTTACACTGTGCCCTGAAGGGCCCTGCTTGTTCTTTTGTTTTTTGTGTGTGTGTGGGGGGGGGTATATTCAACAGGCTGATCCATAGTGTGATGAAAGCCTTGTCAATAGTTGTGAAATACTGTAAGGTCTCAAGACTTTGAACTCTTTTGTACAACACTGTGAAGTGACATGTTAAAACTAGGGATGTCATGGGCACTTGACCGGGTCCGGGAGTCTGATGGAAATTATATAAAAGCCCCATTTATGCAAGAGTAAAGGTGCAATGGGGGAAATGTGCAATTTCTGGAGCCTCCATTGTTGTTCACAATGGGGGCTCTGGAAATTTTGCATTTCCCCTATTGCATAAATGGTGGCAGTAAATCCCCCATTTACGCAGCAGGGGAATTACGTAATTTCCGGAGCCTCCATTGTCGGGCACAATGGAGGCTCCGGACAGGGCAGACAGCTGCTGGGCAGTCATCGGATGCTTGCGAACTGCCAAAGACGCTCACTGAGTGTGCAAGTGGGGACAAACTGCGACAGCAGGGCAAGCATCCCATGAGTTGGACCCAGGTTAGTTCACTCATCCCTGTTTTAGAACATAGTGAAAAGTCAGTTTGGCCCCACTGGGGAAGCCTGACCCAGAGCTCTCTAAAGCAGGGACATCAGACTAAGAAATCTTGGTCGGAGTGCCAAATTCCCCCATTAGCAAATGCCCAGGGGCCAGATTTTCACTGGGAAATCACCAGTTTTAACGAGGCAGAAGCTAATGCAGCAATGAGCAACTAGTAGCCCTCCACTTGTTTTAAACTAAAACTCCCATCAGCTCCAACCAGCATAGCCAATGGGGAAGGATTATGGGAATTGCAGGCCAAAACATCTGGTGGGCCACAAGATGCCTACCCCAATGTCTAAAATTAAGTAAACAACTAATTGAACAAGCAAACACACATGCCTTGCAATCTATTCCCAATGTGCCACTCTTCCATATCTTGTTACCTCATATCCTTTTAACGCCATCAATTTCCTCCCCTCATCCTGGACCTGATTGCCCACTGCAGGTCTGAACTCTCCGCTATCGATGCCCTCTTCTCACAGACCATTACTCACTGCCTTACAGTCCTCCTACCAAATACCAAAGCCACCCTACCACACCACTACTCATTCGAACACATCTCCCTCCCCACCAGCTTTGACCACCACCCATTCCATACTTTTCCCCCATTTGCTGCAGACATGGGCATATTGCAACTTCCATGCTCCATTCTACTCTGCTGCAATGAAGTATGGCTCCAACAATGGACTGGATGAGGGCTAATAAACTGAAAATCAATCCAGACAAGACTGAGACGCTGTTAGTGGGGGGCTGCTGACCTGATGGAGGGTCTTCAACCAGTTCTGGATGGGGTTGCACTCCCCTTGAAGGAGCAGGTTCGTAGCTTGGGGGTTCTCCTAGAACTATCTCTGTCACTTGAGGCTCAGGTGGCCTTGGTGGTACGGAGTGCCTTCTACCAACTTTGGTTGGTGGCCCAGCTACGCCCCTATCTGGACAGGGATAACCTGGCTTCAGTTGTCCATGCTCTGATAACCTCCAAGTTAGATTACTGCAATGCACTCTTCATGGGGCTGCCTTTGAAGGTGGTTTGGAAGCTGCTGCTTGTGCAAAATGCAGCAGCCAGATTGATAACTGGTACCAGAAAGTTCAAACATTTTAGACCTACTTTGGCCCACTTGCATTGGCTGCCTGTATGTTTCCGGGCCCAATTCATGGTGTTGGTTCTAACCTATAAAGCTTTACACGGCTTGGGACCACAATACCTGACGGAATGCCTTTCCCGACATGAACCTACCCAAACACTACGTTCAACATCTAAGGCCCTCCTCCGAGTGCTTGCTCCGAGAGAAGCTCAGAGGTCAGCAACAAGGGAGAGGGCCTTCTTTGTGGTGGCCCCCCAGTTGTGGAACAATCTCCCTGACGAGGCCCGCCTGGCGCCAACATTGTTATCTTTTTGGCACCAGGTCAAGACTTTCCTCTTCTCTCAGGCATTTAGCAATAACTGATGAGCCTGGGTTTGTTTTATTTTTAGCTTTATAGCTTTTTAAAGTTATTACAGTGGTTTTAAATGTATGTGTATATTATGTGTATATTGCATGTTTTTGCTGTTTTAATTTTTGTATATTGTTTTTATTGTTTTAATCTTATGTAAACCGCCCAGAGAGCTTTGGCTATGGGGCGTTATACAAATGTAATAAAATAAATAAATAAATACTGTGGCAGCCATTGGTAGGTGAGCCCCTTTGCCCAATTGAGCACATCAACTTCCTAGCTCTGAAAATGGCACTGTCATTTCTATGGAGTGTGGTTGAGGTGCTGCAGATTGCATTGGGAACTCCAAAGGTCCGATAAGGCTCTTTTGGGGCCTATTCGAATGGCACCTACATGTTCCATTTTTGAACCTAAACAGACATGGCTCTCTACTCAAGAACATCTGGGAAACTTCGGAGAGTGGCATACAAACAAAATCAACGATTAGCAAGTATTGACAACAAACTAAACCCTGGGTAAATCATTTGAAGATGCCATGAACTTACCAGGGAAAGGTTATATTTTTGCCTAAATGATTCACACATATAATATGTAGGTTTTCTGTTCTAAAATCTAGGAAATAAGAAAAGCTAAATGAGTGTGCAGTGAAGATCCAGGATAATTCAGTAAGTTGGTGGCATATATGGAAATTCCATCTGATCTCAGTTAGGATTTCCCAAGCACATAATTGTGGGACTCATGGAGTTCTCATCCTTCTTAATCAGAAAATGTATTTTCTTCAGTAAAATTCAAGTAATTTTAATCCTACTTCAGTCTGGGTCATGGTAACAGTACATTGTGAAGAGCAAACTAAACAACCAGGTTTGAAACAGCTGTTTTTTGTTGCTGGTTATATATACATACATACATACATACATACATACATATCTCCACAGTTGTACTGGTAAACATTCTTTTGTCTTGTATTGTGGTATAATCAGACAATTCTGGAGAATGAATCCTAACAGATTGTTTCTCTTGTTCTAGTCCAGTGGTCAATACTAAAATTGCAAAGGATGCCTTGCAATTTGCTACTTACTGAATTGCATTTGGGCACATTAAATATTTCTTCAAACAGAGCCAGAAGATCAATTACCAAGGCACTTATCACTGGAGTATTACTTGGCTGTGCTGAGAGATTATTTATGAATGCAATAAATAAATAAATAAATAAATAAAAAGTTGTCTTTGAGGCAACAATAGTAATGGAGTAGAAATAGAATAATACTGATGCCTAAGCTTCGATATATTTCCTGCTCTTAAAACACAGGTTAAAAAACTGGTTTGTAAGCTTCTTCAAATTACATGTGAAAGATATACCTACTTATAGGGATGGGAGATCTAGGGATGCTCAAGCTCACTGAAATTCTCCAAACTTCACTTCAAACCTCTGTTAGACTCATTCCTCTTTTCATTTGCCAGCTTTCCCCCCTCCCATTCATTTGAAAAGGAAAAAGTGTGCATTTCAATTAGGAGAAGTGTGCATTTTTCAAAAGTGCCCACTTTTCCTCTATTACTAAAGAGTGAAAATATGTTTTTTTTCCAAGTGTGCATTTTTTAAACTGCAATTGTTTTTCAAGTGTACATTTCCTGAACACTAATAGAAGTTTGGGAATTTGTAAGGGTTTTCAACGAACATGCATTCCTGAGATTGAGAACAGGGCATTTTTGAGTGATTTGTGAACAGAAAATAAATTATAGCACTGGGGAAATCGCATATTTTTCTCCTCCACTCTAATTGTGGTGGGCAAGGGAGAGAAACACAATTTCCCCAGGCTTGGGGAAATTATGTATGTCCTTCCGCTGTGGGAATGGCGGCTGCAATTTCCCCAACCAGTGGAAAGGACAAAGGGTGTGCATTGGTCAGGGTGGAAGTGAGTTCTGCCCAGACCTGTGCCTCTTTTGCCCGGCGTTGGAGAAAAATGCACCCGGCATGTCCATTGGGGCCCAGGAGGGCTGGACGTGGGGGCATCCACGGCTCTTGTGGGCCCTGGTGGATCGTGGCTCCATTGCTAGATTCACCATAGCATAATGACCATATTGACATATTGCATCTATGTCTCCATATTTTGATATGATCAGGCGTTACAGATAAAGTAAATAGCATGATGTTTCATGCTGGACACCTTTTTGACAGTTTTCTTATGGTAAAGACAATTTATGTTTGAATGTCATTGCAGAACTGCAAGAAAAACAAAAGAGGTCACCATATATCAGGCCCGCTTCATTGGTTCTAGATTTTGGATATGTAACGTCGAATACTGTCTTGAACAAAGTGCAAGCGGAATAATTATGGGTGGAGTTATTTACACTTAGGCTTTGTCTAATGGACTATACCTTCAGAAACCTTTCTACAACAGAGCGTTCAACCCCACTTTTTTTTTTATGACCATGTCTCAGGACTACCCTGAATGCAAGCTCTCCTCTTAGAATAATCTGTCATTGCATCTCCATCTTCCTCCCTGCTTTCTATGCTTACCCCAAAATTTTCCTTTCCCTTCCCAAACATGTTAGATCCCCCCTCCCTATTTACTCAATCTCAATCTCCTCAACCTGTCACCTCATCAAATCCTTCCTACTGCAAGCTGATCAGCAAGTACATGCCACAGCCAAGTTTTCAGCTCTGGAGCTATCCTTCGCAAGAACTCCGCTAATTTCCCCACAATTCAAGTTCTCATCACAGGTTAATGTGGTTTATTGATCTCTATAGGGAAGTTGCATGTTTTCTCCCCAAAAAGGAATGTGCACAGTTTAATTTCTTGCATGTTAATGATAAATATTCCTAATAAATTAAATATTCCCCATTGTTTGAAAAAGCGTGTGTGCTTGTGGATTATTTTGCCATAGACATGCTATTGTTATTTTAAAAAAGAAATCCCTCAAAAGAATGTGTCAAAATAACAATAACAAAGCGAATGTTTGGATCAGCCCTAGAAAAAATGGCAACACCACCTTGCGGTAGTGGTGAAGTCGAGAAGGACATTGTCCCTTCCCATATGTGCCTGCCCAGACCCTAAGATCATCTTCAGTGTCCTTTTCCATGAGCCCCTGACAAAGGAAGTAAGGCAGGTGGCTACTAGGAGGAGGGCCTTCTCTGCTGTGGCACCCTGGCTGTGGAATGAGCTCCCTAGACAGGTTTGCCTGGCACCTACATTATACTCCTTTTGACGCCAGGTGAAGACCTTATTCTCACAATATTTTAACAGTTTATTATCACAGTCTTTTAACTCCTCTGTTTAAATCTGTATTTTAAATTTGTATTTTAAATCCATATTGCTGTGTGGTTTTACCCTGGTTGTGTTTTTATATTGCATTTTTATATCGTGTTTTATACAGTTCTGTTGATGGTTTTAACTTTTGTGAACCACCTAGAGAGCTTTGGCTATTGGGCAGTATATAAATGTAATAAATAGATAAGTAAATAAATTGTGCTACTGCCACTGCTAATGGTGACCTATCCCCAGTAAACTGAGCATACCTGGAGAAATTCAGCGAATTTGTTCCCTCAATATGTTTACACTGAAGTGAATGGGAATGTTGTTGTTTTCTTATGCAAATTGCAGGTACGGGCCCCTGAGCAGGACACTTATATGGCATCATATGATAACAGACTCACAGTCACAGAGAGGAATAATAATAATAATAATAATAATAATAATAATAATAATATATTTATTCATTACCTGCCTCTCCCTCTGGATCAAGGCAGGGAATAACACTAAATACAAATAATATAAAATACATAAAACAGATTAAAATATATAGAACTAATACATTATTGAAATAACAATAAACCTCTTAAAATTCAACTAGATAGGCCTGCCTAAAGAGATCAGTCTTTATGGATTTCTTAAAGTCAGAGAGACTATCAAGTTGACAAATCTCTTCCGACATGCCATTCCACAGTCTGGGAGTGGCAGAAGAGAAGGTCCTCTGGGTAACGATTGTCAGCCTAGTTTTGGCTGACTGAAGTAATTTTTTCCCAGAGGACCTGAGTGTGCAGGGTAGATTAAGACCCACCTAGTCATGTTGTTATCGATACTTCTCCGCTTGTGCAAGCTAAGGACATGGACAAGTTACTTGGAGGTTTGAAGCCTGCCACTTGCTCCCAGGAGCACCACCTATATTAAAAGCTGTCAGTGCAGGTTTGCAGCACCTGGACGTCTGAGGCATTGAATCCCTCCTTGAGGGAGGATGTGGTCCCTACTGTCCTTAAGAGTAATACAGTCACAGAGTTGGAAGGGACCTTGATGATCATAAGAACATAAGAAGAGCCCTGCTGGATCAGATCGAGAGTCCATCTAGTCCAGCATTCAGTTCACACAGTGGCCAACCAACTGCCCACAGGAAGCCCACAAGCAGTACCTGAGTGCAAAAGCAGCCTCCCACCCATGCTCCCCAGCAAATGGTGTGCATATGCTTACTGTCTCTGCTACTGGTGATAGCCCATAGCTATCAGGACTAGTAGTCATAGATAGCCTTCTTCTCCAGGAATTTATCTAGTTCCCATTTACAGCCATCCAAATTGGTGGCCATCACAAAATCCAGTACAACTCCATGCTCAATGCAAACAATAGGGAACAACATGTTGTTGCTTCAAAAACGTATTTCTCCCCAGCTACTATGAAAACTGCAGGAAACGTCAGAGTGAACAGGGAATTTTGAGGGTGGTGGCAGATGACATCAGTGTCCCTGCTAATAAAAAAAGTCCAAGGCTGCATTCCTGCAAGCCCTGGCTCCGCTACACCACTATGCTGGTGCATTTCTGGGCCAAATTGAAGTGCTATTGTTAACCTTTAGCATTACATAATTTGGGGACAGGTTATCCCAAATGGATCTGCTCATATAGTAAGATTAATCCCAAAGGCCCTGCTCATTTGTCCACCAGGGAATTCAACTAGGCTGGCAGGCATGGGAGACAGGGCATTCTCAGTAGTGGCCCCTCAATTATGGAACTCTCATCCAACTGAATTATATACATACCTGCAAGCCTTTAACCATCACCTGTCAATGGATGTTAGTGCTACTGGTTTCTGAGGTGTTTTTTTTTAGTTTTTTGTGCTATTTTAAATTGGTTTATGGAGAAGAAAATGGGATGGTTCTGGCCTTTGTTTTTAGGATTATAATTTTTGTTTGTTTGAGGATTACATTTAAAAAAGTTGTATAAGCTACATTCTGAGGGTTCTTCTCTAAAAATGGCCTAAATATATTTAAATGAATAAATAAAATAATAAAATATCAACTGACTTGCTGAAGATTATGACATATTTTCATATGCAAAAATTAGGACTAAAAGTTTAGGTTTCAGAGTCCTGAGCATTCAGTTTAAACCAGAGGTGTATGTTGTCTATGAATTACCATTTACATTCAGCACAGGCTAAATAAGTATCCCAGAGGTCTTTGACACTGCAAATTCTCTAGCATTAACCTGCTCTATTATCTATGCAGCACCATAATGAAGGCTTGGTTTTCCATGGATTATGTCTTGTTATTCATTTTAATCCTAGGATTTAAGATGTCAAAAAAGAGAAGGATTTGTATGTTTGTATGTTTGCATTCTTGTGATATATCTGTGTATGTCCCAGATACAAAAAATAAAAATAAAAATCTCAATCCATTCCCAGGTGAAGCCAGCTGCTTCATACATTTTAAAGTGAGTACTGCTTAAAGAGCTTATAATGAGACTGAAGAACCTCATGACTTAAGATCTCATTATCAGTCAATGTTAGACAACGTTGCTGGACTTCTGGCACAACCTTGCAGATGTTACTGAATGTATTTCTCTCGGATATGTGTACTTATGCAAATTCATAGGAATAACATTTTGTCATTGTCAATAAGCTGTGGAGGCTAATGGCTCCAATTTTGTTGATGAACTGCAGGGGGGGGGGGTGTTAGGGCCCACCTGGGAAATCTCAAAGGGCCAGGATGAACTCAAATCCTAGAATTCTCCCCAAAGGCAAAACTCTACTCACCAAATCCCAACAATCTTTTCTCCCTCCAAAAAAGAACCCCGTTTGGCTCGCTGACTCAACACTTTTTCTGAACAACTTCCTAGCTGCCATCATGAGGACTCTGCCAAGCAGGTGTGGACGCTCTGGTGACAAAGAGGAGCAGGAGACCAGGAATGACCCAGAAGTGCTTCTGCTCCCAGCCAAGTCCAGAAAGCCAATGAGCACTGGACTGGCTCAGAACCTCATCAATATGTTAACCATGTAAACAATGGCAGCAGAATCGCCAGCAGCAATGGCCGCTTTTTGAAGGGATACAAGTTCTTTCAGGCAGGCAAAGTTGCCAACTGCCCGACTGGCCCCACTCGTCTGCCTTTAAGTGTAGGCTGACCATATGAAAAGGAGGACAGGGCTCATGTAACTTTAACAGTTGTAGAGAAAAAGGAATTTCAGCCAGTGTCATTTGTATGCAATTAGTTCTTGGTGAAATTCCTTCTTCATCACAACAGTTAAAGTTGCAGGCACTATACTAGAGTGACCATATACAAAAGAAGGTAGGGCCCCTGCAACTTTAACTGTTGTGATGAAGAGGGAATTTCACCAGGAACTAATTGCATACAAATGACCCTGGCTGAAATTCCCTTTTCTCTACAACCGTTAAAGTTACATGAGCCCTGTCCTCCTTTTCATATGGTCAGCCTAATTAAGTGCAGCTTGACAATTAGAAATGGAAGAAGTGAAAGCTTCCCCAACATTCCCATTATACCAGGAAAAGCATCACCTCTTCATTTTCTATGTGACAAAACAGTTGCTAAAAGCAAAAGAGGCTAAATAAAGAACTGAAACAGTTAAAAAAGAAGGGGGGAAAGCTACATGGTGTAAAACACAAATGATTACAATGACTCCCCTGGTGGTAAGAGCAATTTGACAGTGGGGACATGGGAGGTTCTCCTCCATTGGAGTTATTGAAGCAGATGCTGGACAGACATCTGTCTGAGATGCTGTGGCTACAACCTGTCTTAGAGATCCTGCATTGAGAGGGGGATGGACTGGATGACTTCCAAAGTCTTTTCCAACCCTAAGATTCTATAACAAAACTCCATATTAGATTCAGAGCTAAAACTCCATGTTAAATTGACTTCCATCTACACACGTACTGTACTATCGAATTATTATAATGATCTAAGAAACAATTATCCGCAGTCCTCTCCCGATAAACATAATCTTTGTGATTCACACAAGAAGCTCTGTGTTTCAATAATAGTATTTTCAGACAACAAAGATGTTGCAAGACATGCTTGCTTCTTCCACAGACATCTGGCATTACAATAACACTGAATTTGTTCCCAGCTTGCTCTCATTAGGTCTAGCAGGTCATGCTGGTGGTCTTCTTGTATGCTGGCTGTAAAATATATATGGGAGAACACTCTTTTTCATTTATAAATATGCTCCTATCACTTCTAGTTCATGAAATTTCCCATCTCTTCTTGTATCTTCACACTTGTTCTGTAATGCGACTTCAGTGGGGCTACCCTAGTGTTTGGTCCGGAAGCCGAATTGGCCGTTAGCTACTAAGCAAAGATCAAGATCTTGCTGTTGTTTAAGTCCTGAACAACTTGGGACCAGGTTACCTGGCAAATCCCTTTCTCTGATATAGACCTGTCCCAGGATAGGTGCTGAAGATAGGCATAGTCAGGCACCTGTTAAGGGCCCACCCCCCAGCAGGGGCCCCCTGGCAAGAGCTCCCTGAACTTGCTCCACCTCATCGCCATTGCAACTTGCTTGTTCACCTGCCTCTCGCTCTGGTCCAGACCCAACGGAGATGGGGAGGTGGAGGAGCAGGAGATGCAATTCCTGACCATGGGATATACTGACTTGCAATGATGGGAGTTGTAGTCCAACACCTTTGGAGGGCACCAGGTTGGGGAAGGGCTGCTCTAAACAAAAAAGAGAAGAAGGTGGCCCTAAGTTGTTCGTTATCAGTTTTCCACAACCCCGCAGTCACCTCTGCATATCATATTCTCCATCCTGTCCTCATGGTTTATCTCCTTTGGGAGATTGAGAATTTCACTTGCACTTTCTGCTTCCTTAGGGAGGATGTGGCATGTAGGCTTGTGAGCCTTAACCCCCAATTTCCCTGCTTTTTGGTGCTTGGTTGAAAGCCGTAGAGCCTTAACATTGTTTTGTAAACCGTAGGGTTTTTGTTTAATGAATATTGATTCAAGATTACTTTGAGATGTCCTTATCAAAATGGGAATGGGACAAAATCCCCACCTGTTCCTAGATAGCAAGACTGGGAGAAACACATCTGTGAGCATGGACAGCTGTTGCCAGTCACAATACTGGGGTAGAGAAACCAAAAAGGTGACTCAATTTAAAGCAGAGTCATGCATACAACCTGGTTTAAATGATATTCTAGGACAGGCTCTCTGATTTGATTTGATTCCTGCATCCATCAAGAATCAGCTAAAATAAGGAAGAAATGCAGCATTAATTACAAATCATTTGCAGCAGTTTAATCCGGTCATTTATTAGAAGATTGCAACTGTCACAGCAAAATAAAGCCCAAGATGTTGAGCTGAAGCATCCTCTGTCTAACATGCTGCTGCATCCAGAATACTCATTATTGGAATCATGCTTTATCTTCCGATCTGCCTGACATTTTACAAGCAACAATTAGAAAATAAACATTTACTATCCATCCATGTTTATGTTAGGGTTCCAGCGTACTTGTTGGTTTAGCCCCACACTGCTGACTTGCTAATAACGAAATCGTTACTGGAAAAGTGCTGTGCATATTCACAACTATTAACTGTAGAGTGTTTGTTTATTTGATGGATCAACTCTCATGGTCATATCAACTTACAAATGCATACACCAAAAATATATGAATATAGATACACACAGAAATTCTGTAATAAAAAGAATTAAAATAGTAAAAAGACATTAGCAGAAATTTTCATTAGAAGGTGCCCATGAATATGTAAAAGTTCATTTTAATTAGTGTTGTGCTGAAATTTTTGCCATAATTTTTTTGACTGTTCGATGGGGGAGGGGGTGTAAAAAGATTTTTTTTGTGATTTTTTTTTTTTTTTTAGCACAAAATGAACAAAATGAGAAAAAGCTGCTTCTTTCCAAGGAGGCAAAAATGGGGGGGGGGGGGGTATTTTCAGAACAAAACTAGTTTTAATACAAAGGATTGAAATAATAAGAGGCACTAACAAAACTTTGCATTAAAAGATGCCCATAAATATATAAAAGTAGCAGTACTGATACATTAAAACGTCCATGTTAAATGTCATCATTATAGTTCACCATATTGACCTTGACAATTTTTTTTCTCAACTTTTGGGCAATTACTACAAATCTTGCAACTTTGATCTTTCATAAATTTGTCAGTATCAGAGAGTAACTATATAACTTTAACTTGATCATCACTGTCAGATATATCCCGTAATACATTCAAAATAAACGTTGTCCTAGGTTCAGAATATAAAGAACAATTGCAATGTAACAAATATGTTTTTATGTATTTTATTGTTGTAAGCCGACTCGTAAGGAGTTCTGCCCTGAAAGGCAGCCCAGAAAAGTTTTAAATAAATAAATAAAATGAATAAATATGGGCACCTTCTAATGAACAGTTCTACTACTGTCTTTTCTTTTCCTTTTTACAATTTTAATCCTTTGTATTACAGAGTTTGTGTACACATATCTGTAGTCATACATTTTTGGTGCATGCATTTGTAAGTTGATATGACCATGAGGGTTGAACTAACAAATGAACATTAACTGCAGAGATGCTTCCAAACTCATTGTCAAGATGAGCATTAGGGCTTCCAAATTCAGATTTTTTAAAAAAAAGTTAGAGTGGAATTCTCCCCACCCAGCAAGTCAATAAAACCTCCCAACTTCCCAGCCCGTTTCCATCCACCAGTACCCCAAACCCCACCCCTGCCCTTCTTCTCCACCCAACTTAGAGGGCTGGAATAGTCATTTCCCCCTTCCCAGGGTATGGTGCATGACAATGCATTGAAGGCAATGTTGAAGCAACCCCTACAATAGGTACTTTTCCTAAGGACATTTAGCATTGTAGTGGTCCTTTGGGGAATGGCATTTCTCCAGGAGATACTTCAGCCTTGTATAGTGTACCTCATGACCACACACCTGGTACTGGGAGGGGGGAGAATGTTCCTCCCTTACTCCTCTCTCCAAGCAGTTTGCTACCACTGCTAGAGCCAGAGTACTACCACTCCAGCCCTGTAAGTGGACTAGGCTTGGAAGAGAGGGTTGGAGGATCTGTGGGTAGAAAGATGCATGGGTGGATGGGCTATAGAGACCTTGGGGTGTGTATGTGAATTTGGCTTTAGTTAAGCCAGCTATTTCCCAATTTTCGGGAAGTACTCCACTCATTTCTGAGACACTCTTGTTTGAGCTGTGGGCAGCTCAGGCAACTTTAATTTTCAATTCACTATCTCCTTGTGTGTAGGTAGAAGTAGGATCTGATGGATTTGAGTTCAAGGAAGACACTAGTTTATTCATACCTTCTTAAAAAAGAAAGAGGAGAGGAGAAGAAAAAGGGAAACTAGTAAATGTGTTTGAATGCAAAGCTTTCTTTGGGAATGTGTTAAAATCTAATATGCTGAACCGTAATGATATATTGAAATTGTCTCAATGTTTTCCATTCAAGATGTTCCCACTAACTGTTTCCTGCTGCTTTTATTCTTAGCCCATAATTTTAGCACTTCATTCATATTTATGGCGCGAATGCAAAAGATCCATACCAGAGAAAATCAACAGCATCGTGATGTTTCCAGGTGAACTGGGCTGACTTTTTTTGGGTGGGGGGGGAGCCTTCTGCTACTTTTCCCTGTCTGATTTTCTCCCCTTTTGAAAGCAGTGACAGAAATAATTGGCTGAGCAGTTTGTGGTCTATGAATGTCTTGTGTGTGTGCACATGTGCGGGTGCGTTTAAGTACCACACAGCTGTGGCTCATTGTTCCTTCTTCATACACCAAGACTTCCCATATAAACACGGGTGGCAGGTGAAATAGGAGAGGGAGAGGGAGAGAAATACACACACACACAGATTGGGAGTAAAGGCATGATAGTTGTGGGAGATGCAGAAACTAAACTACATTTTTTATCTTACTCTGCGAGATAGGTTGGGAAATGATAACTTGTCAAAAAGTCACCCTGTGAGTGGGGAGCTGAACTTAAGTCTTTGTGATCTTGAACCCAAGTCTGACATTCTAACCACTATACTGTATCAGTTATCAGGCCGCAAGAAATATTATGGCAAATATCTGCATCGATTCCACCACCACCTCAAACACACACATACAGAAAGAGAGAGAGAGAGAATATGTTAAATATTTTATTTTAAAAGCATAACGTTCCAGTGTAAGGCATTGCATTCATATCTTTGTTCAGCATTTCCTAAAGTGGTCTTTGGCAATTTCATTTGGCAATGGCTTTGAGCCATTCACATCAATCCAGAGTGTGATGTTTTGACTCTGTGTTTACATAATGTGGGCAGGCTTCTCCATTCCCATCAGTGGAGGAAAAGGCAACAGGGAGAAATGTGTGTGGAGAGCTGCCCCTTCCATTGAAGAGAATTGAAAGGCCCTAGTAGATAGAGGAGCTCTGTGACAAATCCCTGGTTTAAACCTTGCTGCAGGCAGCCACAGCTTAGTAAGCAGCTTTAAGCCAGTTCTACATTCTTTAAGCCTCGCTAAGCACACGTATCTGTATGGAAGTCATATGTTGCAGCCTTCCATACAGAGTTGGTGGATAGCATTGAGACAATATATGTGAGGCATTGTGATCATTCAGGAAGTGGCAGACACCCGATTTTGGGTTAGCATCGGCTATGAATTTTATCGAGGAATGTACAGGCTTTATGTAATTATGTAATCTGAAAGGAGGGTGCAGGATAGGAGGTCCTTTTCTTCAGGTAATATTTGCCCAAGGAACTTGCCTAGCTGTTCATGCCATGTTTGCCCCTCATGTGTTGGGCTCAGGCCTGAACCTTCTGCCAATGGTATAGTCCTGTGTCTGAGTATGCAGCTGGGATAAGTGCAGGGGCTTGTCTTGAGGAGAGGTTTGCCCCAGGGTAGATGCGCAGTGGTGGCAGGTCATCTATATGATACAGCCACCATTGCAAAGCCATCCAGGGGCAAACCCCCAATGCTCCGATTTAAAAAAGTCAGGCACTTAACAAGACTTTTTTTTTCTTGGTGCGAGGCGACAATGGCATCTGCCGTCTGACACCTTGCTTCTGAGTTGCGTCGGAGGTGTGCTCCAGCCAATGGCAAATCCTGATTGGTAGCCTGGCCGGGTCAGGGGGAGGGGGTGGTTCAGTGAGATGAATGGCTGCTGGACTGCCTCCACACCTCTGCAGGCCAGTGCAATTAAACAATTTTTTTTTTAAAAAAAACTGGAGCCAAGTACGGCGAGGGGGCCACCGAACAAACTGACCAGCTGCTGCGCCACCTACACACCTCCCCGGGCCAGTGGAGAAGCGCAGTTAAAGAATGAAGAAAAATGAAATAAGCAACTACAGGGACCAGAGCAGCACACCAGGACAAGTGGGAGGGGGATACCGAGCAAACCACCTGGCTGCTGAGCCAGTTATGCGCCTCTGCACATTAACACAAAACTGAAAAACAAAAGAAAAGAAAAATGGAGCACCGGCTTCCCTCCTTTGTTTTCAGCTGGGGGGAGGTAGAGAAGTAGGGAAATAATGGGGGGGGCGCTCAGCGCCCGTGCAATGATGCATGGAGGTGTGTGGGCATGGGCATGGGCTCCTTCCTAAAAACCCTGCACTTGTGCTCCTTACCGTGCAGATAACAGGAAGGAGCGCAAATGCAGGGGGTCAAGGGCTCACAGTGCCAATGCACTGCCATCAAGACACAGCCCAGGTCCCATTTCCAGCAATTGCCCAAAAGCTATGGGATCTCCCCGCTCTGTCCCCCTGTGCCTCCACTTGCATGTAACTCCCCAACCTTGCCTCACAGAGCACATTGGGCAGGTATCTAACTTCAGCCTCTAACTTCCAGGCCATAACTCCCCCCTTCACTTTTCTGCCTGTCAAAGTTGTGACCATTATGAGCCAGACAGAACTATCTTAAGGCCAGATAGAATGATGTACATATCCCTAAGGCGATACATAAAGGAAAGCCAAAACGATGCCCATCCACATCCAATCAGGACGGCATGAAAAAAGTCCTCGTCCACCAATAGGATGATCAGCCTAAGGTAACTATGGTACATAGGGTGGGTGAATGGGATGTGCTGCTTTCTTGACTGAGTAAGGCTGAGCAGCGGGTGACAAGGCCTTAGATAGACCTCACCAAAATCTCTCCCCTCCCAAATCTCATGATACTTGAGAAGTTTAGCCTGTCAAGATTTACCTATCCAATAGACATGATTACCAGGTGTTCCTAGCCATTACTTCTCTCTTACTGCTGTGGTACCCCAAGCTTTATGTATGACCAGGGAAAGCTGACACAGGTTCAGGGACATAGAAGATAGTGCTGCCTGCTTTTCCAGATCCATAGCCATCCAGCTCTTGTACTCATGACCTCAATTTTAGGACTCCAATATGTTCCAATGCATTAAATTTTAATTATATGCACACTTACACACACATACGCACACATACACACATGTATGAATGTTAGTCATCATCACAATTTCCTTCAGAAGTGAATCATATAGTAAATACTAAATTCAAACCATTATAAGGTATACCTGTTCAATTTATTTAACTCAGTCTATTAGCTTCAGCTGTAAGTTCTTTTTCACTGTACTCATTTTGTATCATTTCCAAGGAAGAACAAAGGATGGAACCTTTATTTGTGGGGGGAATTTATTATTATTATTATTAAAATATAAAGTTTATTGAAACATTTTTGTTTCATAATGCGATGCAGAATGTACAAACCGACAGAAGTACCCCATTTTTAGACTACATGCTTTTTGTCAGTGCCAACCTAGCGATGGGAGAATGAGCAACATTTGAGCTCACTAAGGTTTTCCGTTTTCCACCTTGATGCTCAGATTGATGCATTCTCACTTCTGAATGCAATTGTCTTGTCTTTTCTGTTTTTTGAGCAGGGAAAGGGTGTATTTTCAAACATGAAAAAATGTACACCTTTCCAAGCATGCACCCCAATAGGTAGGAGTGATGGTGGTAGGGGAAATGAACTTTTTTGACAGTGTGCATTTTCAAACATGAATTCAAGTTCGGGAACATTCATTAGAATTATGTTCCATCTCGTGTTCAGGTTGTGAATGGAATACACTCACATGATCTGTGAACAGGAACTAAATTCTCTTACATCTCTATTTCCAGCATCTCCAAGTAGGGTTGGGAAAGTCCCCTGCCTGAAATCCCGGAGAGCCACTGCCAGTCTGTATAAACAGTGAAATGGACTAATTATTTCTCTCGGTAGAAAGTGGGTTCCTATGTTCTTATCCTATGTATCCTGCCCACTTATCCTACCCTCATCCTATAAATCAATGGTGGACAACTTTTGGCCTCTAGATGTTTGGGCTTACATGTCCCATCAGCCCAAGACAGCATAGCCAGTGGTGATGAATCATGAGAATTGTAGGCCAAACATCTGGACGGCTACAAGTTGTTTTTCTATCAACCCAGCAAATCCAGACAGAGAGACCCCTCCCCCCTAAAAAATGAAGTTGAGAGAAACAGAGAGAGACAGGGATAGAGAAGAAGTGAAGACAGAGGAGGAGAAGGGGTGTAAATAAAGCATTAAACTTCTGAAGAGAAGGAGTCCTTTCAATGTTGAGGGCCATTTCTGAAAGCTTGAAACACCTCTTCTTAAGCTGCAACCTAACTATTCTCTGGCATAAAAAGATCACTGCAGTCTCCAAAGCCTTTGTCTCATCTATTATCCTGGGCATCATAATAATTTGATTGTTCAAAGAACAATACTTGCCTGCAGTGTAGACACAGGTTAAGTTGGAGCATTTGAGCCTCTATTACAGTGATTTAGAAAGAAAGAAAGAAAGATTACTGGTTAAGCACACCAGTTTCTGAGGTGAGTAGCTCCTTCATACAAAAGGGCACTAGGAGTTGTTCTTATGCCTATCACTCAAGAGAGATTTCAAAATCTCTCCCGTAATACATTTTTCTTCCCTAGAATGATATCAACCACATAGAGTTTTTTTTTCTTCCTGTCATGAACAATAGTCCACAAATGTGAAAATCTAAGAGAGCTGAGCACAACACATTTTGTTAAAATGTATTAGCTACATCTTCTCCCGCCATTTTTTTTAACAGTCGGAGGGTCCGTTTTTTTTTTATTGTGACCTCCCATGCGCACACAGATGTTTAACTGCTTTCACAAAGAATTGTCCCATTGCCGCATCATGGCGGGAGGGAGCTTATAAATCTGACCTCCCAACTTAAAAATAAAAAAATTAAAAAAGATGTAGCTTTTATCTTTAGCACAATATGTAGCTGAGCTCTGACAGGTTTATTTCTATTCCATGATCAAAGCAAGGGACAAAGTGGATGAGACAACAAGGCATCCCATGTTTGCTCACAAAATGTATGGGTGTCTTTTATTGCTGATGCAGTGGCAAATTTAGCAGGGGCTGTGGAGGCAGGGCCCCTGCAAAAAAAAAAATCTATGAAGGGCTGCGTGCATGTCCGCCCCCCTCCCCCCCGGTTTAACTACACAACTCCCCAATCATGTAGAAAGAAGAGGAGGAGCAGGGATGGTGAGCTGATATTAAAAGCAAAATGGGTGAATAGGTGAGGAGATCTGGGCTGCCTCTATGCGAGAGGTTTAAAGCTCTTTCAAGTCTCATTAAAATTTTTACCTCTACATGAGCGGAGCACAAATCGGGAGTTGAGGCACATTATCTATTCGATTATGCGCATTATTGAATGTGCGTTAAATAGCGAGTTTTATTTTGCTGTGGCCCAGCGCATTTTGAATATGTAAACAAGCGATTCTCCACATTAACTACTTCTAAAGCGCATTTCAAACAACCAGTAAGGTCACCAGTTGTGCGCTCAGTTACCTCCCACGTACAGTCATGTGCCATAAAGCGCTTCCGAGAAGATGCGCATAATCAGAGAACCAGGCGTCAAACCGAATTCTTGTAGAGGGGGTCCTGAATTCTCTCATCTTCTGTGGTTTACTGTCCAGCAGGCTCTCTAACCACATGCTTCCCCCCCTCTCAGCTTGGGGGCTACTTCCAGTAGCAAAGTGGTGGTTGGGAGAAATGCAGCTTGAAAGAGAAGTTGTGAAGAGTTAAAGTACTGGTTGTGGGGAGAGACTGCATTCCTCACATGTGGACCATCTTTGCTTTGAACATTGGAGCGTCCCCACCCCGTCTCTTTTGGTGCAGGGCCAGTCCTGCCATGGAACTGAGTGAAGCAACCTGCTTCAGGTGTCACCATGGCAGAGGGATAGATGAAGATGGGGTCTGAATGATACAACAAGAATTGTATTTTGAAGTGTTGGCTCTTGCAAAGGGAGGCAAATGTCAGTTGGGCTGCACTTCAAGTAGCAAGATGTTTCAAGCCAATACTGTCATTATACGAGGAGCTTCTATGTCATGTTGAAATACATGACTGTTGCTCCCCCATTTGCTCTGGCATTAAGCATGGGTATGTTATCAAAAATTCTCACACTGCATTTCATTTATAGGAATGAAATACACACCCACACACATACTACACATATCTTCTGGGATCTGAGAAGGGAGCATTTTTAATGGAAGAGATAATGCTAATTTTGAACTGCTGACATACCATGAGACCTTTTAAAAGACTTTAGCATAAATAATAAATTTTTATTACAATCTTTTTATTACAATCCAATAAACTTCAGTGTGATATTCTCCGCAAGATGGAGGCTAGCTGCATTAATGTATTGGTAAAAGAGGGAGAGAAAAAACACGGGTTGGCAAGTAAGCCATTGACAGAGCGGGTGCCCTCCAGATGTTTGGGACTTCAACTCCCATCAGCCCCAGCCATCTTGGCCAATAGGCAGGAATACTGGTAGTTGTAGTCCAAAACAGCTGGTGGCCACCAGCTTGGTGAAGGGTAACTTACATTTTGTTGTAGGCTGCAATCTATACACACTCATGTTGGAATAAGTCCCATTGAACTCAATAGGACTTACTTCTGAGCAGATATGCAGAGAAGTGCGCTGTAAATGTGTGCTGTGTTCCCTAAAGCCATAATTTATATAGTCAAATCCACTGTGGCTGAGAGCAATCATGGTAAAAATAAACTTACGAATCATGAAAGAACTTGTCAGGAAGTTTTTCATTAAATAAGAAAATGAACCACTGGAACGTTATTTCTGCCTTTTTAATTTGGAGTGTTATTAAAACAAACAGTAAAGGTTAATAGCAGTGAACGACAAAACCTCTACTTGAGTAATCCCATGTACGCCTGATGGGAAATGAATCTTTTCTGTTATAGAAATGGAAAATGAATCTATTCTGTTAAAACACTAAGCGTGTTTCTCTTTCTAACCAAGGCAAATTTTGATTCTATCCAAAGAAAGTGAACTGGATTGTTGATGAGTCTTTTGTTTTTCTTTCCTCCCCTCCACCCCTAAAGCACATCTCTGCTGCCGTTTAATGTCCCTTTCCAGACACAGGGATGTGAGGTGAATGTTATCACGTTCATAGCAGATAGATCTCATGTGTGTTAAGTAGATTTCATTGTAAATAAGCACATTTATCTTTATTTTGTAACAAGGAAATTAAAGGGTTTAAATGGTTGTATTAGATTTTTTTTACCCTCTGTGATATTGGTTCATGAATAATAATTAATTGATTTTTCTTCCTTCACGCTTACTTCTTCGACTAATGCATTGTTCTCTTCCTCCTTTAATTCATTTAATGGGTTGCATTTTAATTTTCTCTGCTGGCCTAGACGACCATTGATAGAATTGATGAGGGACATAAGCACAGAGAGGAATGATGTGGGAATGAAGCTAGCCACTGATCCAAAAACTCTTGTCAGGCATTTGCATTATTCGGTCACTATTGCAATGATGTTAGAGTGCCTTGGCCTTTGGCTGTTGGAAATAATTCATTACATTTAATCATACAAGCAGTGATGCACACAGCTGTTAACACATTTCAGGATGGGAGGAGAATGGGGTGACCTTTTTTTCCATGACATCCTAATTGGGACAATCAGTTTTTGCCAAAACTGGCAATAAATGAAGGCTCCTATTTTTCATGTACTATCAACAATCTAGATTTCCACTGATGTGTGCGTGGGGAAAAATAAGCCACAATTAGCAGGAATTAAATTCAGCATAGTTGCTGTTCTTCAACAACAACAACAACAGACAAAAAAGAAAAATACGTACTTCACTGACATAGCAATACCTAAAGACAAAAATGTAGAAAAGGAAGAGAAGAGAGAAAAATATACACCACTGGCTATGGAAGTTAAAGAACTATGGCAACGGGAAAAGGTCACAATTATCCCATTAATTGCATCAGGCACTGATATCACATTAAAAAAACTATACAGAAAACCTTCAGAAACTGGGCCTACCAAAATACATCCACACCAACATTCAGAAAGCAGCCATACTTAAAACATGCTCAATTGTCAGGAAATTCCTGAATCAGTAAAAGACAGTATGGCCTGGCTAAGCCCATCATGTTCATCTAGAAAAACCGTCACGAGTGAGAAAAGAGATGATGATGATGATGATGATGATGATGAGAATAAGAATAGCTAGCATAACACACTGCAATCTTTTGCCAAGTCTGATGGTAAACTAAACCTGCAAAAAGATTTTAGCAGTTAGATGTTTCTCTAAAACAAGCTAACACTATAGGGTTTTCCCCGCTACAGGCCAGAAGAATAAATATTCTTTGAAAGATGGCAATGATAATTATAAATGACAATTAGATTTCTGTGATATCCAATTTCACCTGTAAGTAACTACAATCTTTATAAAATCTATCATTTTTTTTACAACACTAATATGTGTTAAGTTTGTTTTCCAGATATTCTTCCACATGAACTTACATTTTGATTTATTGAAAGCCACATCTCTGGCTGGCCATCATTAATATTTCGGCATAGGAAGGAGGGTGGAGTATACCAAATTTAAAAATATATTATGAAGCATACCAATTAAGATATGTATTAGCAATGACAAAAGAAAAAGAAAAATTACAATGGGTAGAAATAGAGAAGGAATTGATGAGATATAAGAAAGAGAAGAGAAAAAAATATTTCGAAATAGAAAAGAAAAAAAACAAATGGAAAGTAAACAATGTTCAATAAAAGGAATGTTGAAAATATGGTACCATAAGAAAGAACGATTGATGCCAAGTACGTCACCTTTAAACCCAATGTGGATGCATTCCGAATTTGACATTGAAAAGAAAGTAATTACAAAAAATAATCTGAAAGAAATAGGATTAACACAAATGAGAAATTTCTATAAGCAACAACAGCCAATAACACAAGAGATGTGGCAAAAACAAACCCAAAAGGTTAAAATATCATGGATGGCATGGCTGCAGATTAATAAATTTATTAAAAAGGGCAATATAATAAGGGAAAGTACAAGGGAACTGACGGAATGGGAGGAGCTAGTAGATAAGTATAAAGTTGGAGATAAAGGAATAATAATGCAAATATATAGAATTTTATTAAAGCTCAAAAACAGAGGGAAAATAATAAAACAAATATGGGAGAAAGATTTGGGAAAAGGCTTGGAAGAGGAAGAATGGAGAGAGATGTTTAAGAGAGATCCCTTCCAAACCACATTGATAAAAATTAAAGAAGGGGCTTTAAAGTTGGCACAAAAATGGTATCTGACACCAGTGAAGTTGGCGAAAATAAACAAAGACTTAACATCAAAATGTTGGAGAGGTTGTAAGGCTAAAGGAACTCAAATACACATGTGGTGGGAATGTGGGAGGGTTAAAAAGTTGTGGGTCAGAGTTTTTCAAAAAATGGAAGAGATTACGGAGCAAAAGATAAATAGATTGCCAGAGTTGGCACTTCTGAATATGTTTCATAATAGAAATAGAGAGTTAAGAAAAAAAGCACTAATCAGTTTATGCTAGCAGCAGCTAGACAGTTGATTGCTTCTAAATGGAAAACAGCAAAAAATGTTGACAATAAAGATGTGGGGAAAAAATTATGGAAGATTGCAATAAATGAAAAGTTGTTGCAGAAACTAAAAACTTATGAAAGGAAAAAGAAAAGGGACACCTTTAAGGCAGATTGGAAAGCATACATAGAATACGTGAAGAAAGAAGAGAACAAAAAGACTATACCTGAAGCATAAGAAGAATTATGGAACTCATGATACTAGCAGAAGGAAACCAAGCTGGGGGAGGAAGGAGAGGGGGTTAGGACAAGTAAGATTTTTGTGACGATAAAGTATGATGTTAGTTTGGAATTGTCAGGGGATGAAAATGTAATAAAAGATTTTTAATAATAATAATAATAATAATAATAATAATAATAATAATAATAATAATATTTAGGCATAAACCTTGCCACAATGCCCAAGAAGACATATGCAATCTGAAGAACAAAGACTGAAACACTATTTGAAGAAAAATTGTGCTACTGTTGGCTTACCTTTTCATCAGCATTCAACACCCATACAGAAGTGGAAATCTGGATTGTAATGATTGAATACCTGTTATTTACATTTACATTTTTTACTACAGATTACACCGGACCAATTAAAATATGGAGCAATGACCAAACTAATAGCGTCTCCACATTAGGGGAAATCACGTTGTTTATCCAGGATTTTGTGCTTCCTGGTTATTTGGCGCGATCGATATGGGCTGCATTACACAGGAGGAGAGGGGCAACGCAGCAGAAGATCCTGCTGTTTCCTGGGGTTTCTTGAAATAGCAGACCCCTTTGAATCGAGGGAGTGCCTCCCTCCCTCCCTGGAATGTGTGCAAAGGAGTGGGGGGGGGGAGTCTTGTTTTCATCTGCTGTCAGTTTGCAACCTCTGGCACACTTACTTGGTAGTCACATGGGGAACTACTAGCCCAACTATAATCTAGCATAACAAAGGATCTTGTTTTTGTGGTTTTATAGAATCTGTTCCTGTGACACTTGCTTGGGAGTAAGCTCCATTGAACCGAAAGCAGTGCTCTTGGTGGGGTGGGGGATCTGAGTTGTTTCACTTTGTTACAGGGAGGCATTTTACCTTCTTTCTCCCTCCAATAGCAGGGAAAGTCCATCCTCAGCAAATTGATAGCACAATGCCAGCTTTACATACTGCCAATTTTGTGCCATTAATGGTATATATTGCAGTTTATCTCTGATCTTTTGAAAAAATGGACTAAGGGGGGAAAACTGCAGGAGACATCCTGGTTGGTGACAATATCATGAAATTGACCCACAAACCTCCATGAGTGGCCAGTCACTTGTTTAGAGAAGTCCTAAATGTTCTGATAATCATGCATAATAGAGCTTATCTTTGCATAAGTATGCATGGCCTGGTGTTGCTCCCCCCCCATGGGAAGTATAAAAGAAGAAAAAAAACTCAATTGACTCCAATGGAGATATTTTTTTAATCCTTTTAACCCCCATGAGAGGCAGGAAAAATGGATGAGATGAGGTTTAGCACCCCATCCTAGAGAACCATGGTTAATTTCTAAATCATGGTTCTACATGCTCACACAAAGTTAAAGAAAACTATTATGCATAATTTCACTATGAGTGTCATCAGTTGCGGGGGGGGATCACAATTCCCTACCATTGCTTCTCTGCCACCCTTCCTGTCCCCCTATACTTCCACTTTCTTCCCGGAGAAGAAAGAGGAAGTAAACAAAGACCATGTGGCCCATTCAGTGGCCATTTTTATCATGCCGCTTTTCCTGCACAAAGCAGGAAATTGCGGCACATTCCATTTCCTAAAAAAAAAAAAAAAAAGTCAGATTAAAAGGTGTCCATTTTGTGATAGAAAAAAGGCAAGAAGGAGCGGGAGGCGCTTGAGAGGCAGACAGCGTCCTCTAAAGGTTGCGTGAAAAACCATGAGTGGGCAGTGGCGAATGTGCAATTAAACGCTCGTCTGCTGAGCCCCTTTGTATGTTTGCCCAAACATTTAGTTTGGCCTTAAGCATCACAAGACAGAATGTGAGATTTTATGTGCAGCTCTCACCAAAGCGCACCTGAGCTGTGGTTAAGCCTTGTTTACCTCATTGATATAAGTAACAGAGGCTGGGATCCTATACACTTTTCTGGGAGCAAGACCATTAAACTAGGCTGACCATCTGAAAAGGAGGACAGGGCTCATATAACTCTAACAGTTGTAGAGAAAAGGGAATTTCAATCAGTGTCATTTGTATGCAATTAGTTCCTGTGAAATTTCCTCTTCATCACAACTGTTAAAGTTGCAGGCACTATACTAGAGTGACCATATACAAAAGAAGGCAGGGCCCCTGCAACTTTAACAGTTGTGATGAAGAGGGAATATCACCAGGAACTAATTGCATACAAATGACACTGATTGAAATTCCCTTTTCTCTACAACTGTTAAAGTTATATGAGCCCTGGCCTCCTTTTCATGTGGTCAGCCTAATTAAACAGAACTAGACTTCCATCTGAGTAGACATGCATGGGATTGCACTGTCTATAAAGTTTTTTTTTGTGTTGGAATGTTATAGACCTTTAGCCATAAATGGCTATTGCTAGGTCTGCTGCAAAGCACACAGGAAAGCTTACACAGTGGTGGATTGTACACCAGCCGTTTATTGCAGGGTTGTACCACAGTCGTCACTTACAGGCCACAGGACATTCACCTGGGCCTCCTCCACACGAGACGTTTAATGAGCCTTGAAGGCTCATTATAAATTTTACCTCCACACCAGCGGAGCGCAAAACGGGCGTACAGGTGCGTTATCTCCCTGATAATGCGCATTTTCAAATGCGCATTAAATAGCGACTTTTCTTTTTCTCCGCCCGTTAAAGCGCATTTTCGCCGTGTGAACAAGCGATTATGCGCATTAACGTCTTCTAAAGCGCTTTTTGGACATCAATTAATGCGCTTCGCCGCCTCTCGCCGCCTCCCGTGCAGAGGGATTAGGCGTAAATGCGCCTCCGCGATAATGCGCATAATCCCCGAACCGGGCGCAAAAGCGCATCCTTGTGGAGGGGGCCCTGCTCTTGCAGTGATCTTGGGTCCATCCCTCACTTATTGAGGAATTTTACTGACTGCTTTTGTCATGGTTTTTTAGACTCTCTCACTACAATCCTGAAGTCAGCAGCTGGTGTGCCCCCCCCTTCATGAAACTGTTGCTGCTCGGCATGAATTCCCGGCTCAGCGAACAGCCAACTTGCTATCAGGGGCATGTCCAGCCATTTCAGAGGTGTATGGGAGTGGACGCAGCCGCCATTCTTGCCACATGGTTTGGATCTGTGTTGGCGTGTTTTGGCACCGAGAGTGTGCGTTTTTTTTAAAACACAAACGTATCTCCGTGCAGCATTGCATATTCAGTGGATTGACTATCCACCTGATGTGTAGCTGTGCATTTGTGTCCATGCGCATCTCTGACAAGTCATCAAAAACAGCCTGTAGCTTGCATAGCCCCACCCACTTCTCCCAAAGCGCTGTCACGGGGGCACACGTCATCCCACAATGGCACTCCTGTCACTGCGGGAAACTTTGCTTGTGTGCGCCCTGTGAATGCTAATAGCAGAAGTGGGGGAAAGTCACCCCTCCTCCCTTGTGAGAGGGCTGCAGGTGTAGATTAGGCCAGTGTCTCTTACAGGCACAAAGCTTCTTAGTGGCAGCAAGATGCGGAACGCTTGTTCTTCTCACATTTGTCTTGACAATACGGATGTGATGGCTATTGGTTTAGATGTCTCTGCACATCAGCATATGTCTGAAATCCTCAAACAGATTTTTTTTAAAACTCCTCTTTGCACTCGCAGGCTTCTGCTTCGTAGCTGTCAAACCAATCGTGCCCCGCAGATGCATTTTTCCCATGCAACCAGATTTGGGATATTGAGCAGAGCCCCTAAAATAGCCACATAGTATCGTTGTTACATGGCACATTGGCTGAATTCTGTATGTCCCTATATGTAATTTCCCCCTTTGCTTAGTATCATGCGTTTATGATTTTCTTCTCTGGCTTCCAGTATCATTTTATTTGCTCGTATGCCACTTTGAGCTCATGGATATGTGGCCTATAAAGGTTGTTAAATAAAATGCTCTTCCCAGCTTCATTTGTCAGGTACCTACAATTATTAACATTCATGCAACAGGTAGAGAGAGCTCCGAGAGACATAAGCGGCAGCCTTGAGAGGGGTAAAAATCTTTCAGGGATAAAGTGTACTATAGACTTGCAAAAATAAACTTCAGAGGTAGAGACCGGTCCCTGCGACACTACATTTGTCAACTTCAACTTCCAGAGAGTAACGGTCTGAACTGGAGTTCCTCTTGCATCCACAGGCAAATGCAACGTTGCAACAGATGCAAGGACACAGAGTGGTGGGACTAGACTGCTCCCTTGCTGCATGCATTTCCTCTATTTGGGTTCAGAAGGCCTGAATACTGCTAGAGCTGAATTCGAATTGCTCAACAGGTTTGATTTTATCACCAGAGGCTTGAATCAGAATCACACTCTTATCTGGCTTACCTGATGTCAGAGTGTTTACATTATCAGCAACAACTACACTGCAAATGACCACTGTTAATAATGTGGTTGTCATTGTCAGTAGATTATTATTATTATTATTATTATTATTATTATTATTCATATCCCACCTTTTCCCCAGAGCTGGGACTCAAGACATTTTATAAGATTAAAACATGCTCAATTAAAACATATAAATGTAAATTTACAAAATATAAAATTAAGGTGACCAGATAAAATCCAGGTCAGGGCTCCTGTAACTTTAACAGTTGTAGAGAAAAGAGAATTTCAGCCAGTGTCATTTGTATGCAATTAGTTCCAGGTGAAATTCCCTCTTCATCACACCAGTTAAAGTTGCAGGGGGCCTGCCTTCTTTTGTATATAGTCACTCTAATATAGTGCCTGCAACTTTAACTGTTGTGATAAAGAGGGAATTTCACCAGGAACTAATTGCATGCAAATGACAATGGCTGAAATTCCTTTTTCTCTACAACTGTTAAAGTTACATGAGCCCTGACCTGGATTTTATCTGGTCACCCTAATAAAATATAATTAAACCTATATTGACTGTATATAAACCTGGAGCTCTTCATCATATCTAACACTCCAGTATAAAGCCTATCTACACTACTGCTTTAAAACGGTTTATAACAGTTTTTAACCGGTTAATAACCGGTTTAAAACTGTTATAAACCATTTTAAAGCAGTAGCGTAGATAGGCTCCTAGAGTCCACATAAATTTATGCTGTAATAAACGAGATGTGGTTGGGTCCAGGATCTGCCTTTCATGAGAAGAAGGGCTCCATCTAGTTTTGGGGGATCCCCCACAGACACGCCACAGCTCACTCCATTCAGCAGGGTCTCCTGGCTATCTGTGTAGCATTTTCAGGGGGTGAAGGGGCTGCTGTGGGAAGGAGGGAGCAGAGCAAATCCACTTCCACCAGCATAGTTGATCCAGCATAAATCTATATCCAATCAATCTTAAGGGTGCCACAAATTTCTTTGTTGGTGCTGCAATCAACTAACACAGTTACCTTCTGGAAATTTGTTTTCCATCCTCACCCCCCCGCCCCCACTCACACCCCCACGAGAACACGAAATGGTCTCTTACACCTCTGCTGAACATTCTTTCATATCAAAAGGGACGATAGAATATTCTCCTGACAAGCATATTTCACCCTGAGGCTTTTATAATCTGTGCCTTCGATTACAAGAGTATGTTTAAAAATCTTTTAAAAGTCTCTTTCTGAGCACACAGTTCCTTGAGATCCAATAAAAAAAATATCCTTAAGATAGAAGAGGCATTGTTCATTTCTCACTGGCTTTGATTCACTTATAAATTATGGTCTCCTCCACATTATGCTGAGATGCTATTTTGCTAGTCTTTTCATGGCATTGGCTTCCTTTCTGATCTGCCTCTGTGCATATAAGCTTTAATCAAGTCTGAAAGGCAAAACTTCCTGGAAAAGAGCAATTCAACTGACAAGGAGCATAAAAGCTTTAAATAAGGAATGCTGCGAAATTGCGAGATGTAGTTTGGCAATGGCTGGCTAGCGAGAATGAAGGATGGGGTAAGGAAATGACCCCAGATGTGTTTTGTTTTTAAGGCCCAAACCCACAATTAATAGGATATAAAGTAGGCTGGCCATCTGAAAAGGAGGACAGGGCTCCTGTAACTTTAACAGTTGTAGAGAAAAGGGAATTTCAGCCAGTGTCATTTGTATGCAATTAGTTCCTGGTGAAATTCCCTCTTCATCACAACAGTTAAAGTTACAGGCACTATACTAGAGTGACCATATACAAAAGAAGGCAGGGCCCCTGCAACTTTAACTGTTGTGATGAAAAGGGAATTTAATCAGGAACTAATTGCATACAAATGACACTGGCTGAAATTCCCTTTTCTCTACAACTGTTAAAGTTACATGAGACCTGTCCTCCTTTTCAGATGGTCAGCCTATATAAAGTCCAAATATGTGGCTTGGCATTTCACAGCAATATGTGTGTGTGCCTGTTCTTTCTTACCTCTGCAAATGCCACCCATGTGCACTCTGCACATGGGCAGGATATGCAGAGATAAAAAAGAACATATTGCTGTGAAATAACAAGCCACTTTTTATTATTATTATTATTATTATTATTATTATTATTATTATTATTATTATTGCTCTAAGCTACCTTGGAAGGCCTTCTGCCCTGAAAGGCAGCCATGACATATTTTAAATAAATACATGCATAAATAAATAAAATTCTCTCTGTCAGTTTATTTTCTCTTCTTAGGCTATAGCCCCTGTTACTGCCCTCACTGCATTAGTAGTCTGTGTTCTAAACCTCCTTTCCTTATCTTTTCCCCTTTACTTATATAAACCTGCTGTCTGCTTGGGCCCTGCCTGTCCTTTTCTAAGCCCTTTACAGTGCAACACTATGCATGTTGAGCTCCATCACACCTACTTTTTCCCCCAATATGCACCTGCGATTTTGACCTCTGTTCATTAGCGCAGCAAGCGCTGGTCTCTTTCATATGTGTGCTTTGTTGCACGATTTCATTTGGGACTTATTCGCTCTCCCATTCAACTCCACCCCACCCCTCCCCTTCGCCTTCCCCCTCCAGTTCATTGGTTCTTTTCCTTGATGGATGTTGTGATGGACGTGGTGTGGCCACTTCCATTCCATTTTTGGATAACTGCTTCATTCTAGCCTATTGGAATTAACCAAAATGTTTACAGCTCCCTCATTTTTAAACATAAAGAGATGAAACTTGGCAACATGGTAGTCCTTAAGTAGGGCTTCAGGTATGCCAAGATTGAAGTCAATCCCTTCATCAGTTGATTTCTTAGGATTTTATTTTATTTTTTTCTCTCTCAAACCATTCCCCCTCCCCATAAATACACACACACACGGCTCTCTGGTTCTACATTAATCCACCCCTGCACATTTATAGAGGGAGCCTTTATCCTTATCAGTGGATGAGCTGGGTGGGATTGACCTGACTCAGCTCTGCCCAGCTGGGTACTCAGTGCAGCACCAACATAGACAGGAGGGTCAGGGTGTGTGGAGTCACCGTAGTTTACTGAACTTCCATCTCTATCACCAGGAAGCCATTCCAGCTTGGAGCAGGCCTTGAGGGGTTGCACCTAGTGTTGGGCCATACAGACAGATTGGGGATGCTGCCCACCCTGCTGCCCAGCATCCTCCCGGACTTAGCTGGCAGAGACGGTCTTGAGTGTGGTGTTGGAAGAACCTAGAATGTGGTTCTGGGTAACTTCAACTTTTATGCTGAGGCTCTCTCTGGAGGTCCGGCTCAGGACTTCATGGCCTCCATGACAACCATGGGGCTGTCTCAGTTTGTCATTGGCCCAACACATGCAACAGGGCACATTCTTGACTTCATTTTTGCTCCAGGTGATGAGTAGAGTAATCTGAAAATGGGGCGGGGGTCCAAGTACCCCCATTGTCATGGTCAGATCACTACCTGGTGAGATTTGAAGTCTCTGTGTTACTTCCCTCCTGCACCTTTTTTGACAGATCTCTGAATGCACGTGGCGAGCTGTCATTCTGAGCTGTCAGAAATTAAACAATCTTTCAAAACTTCATATAAAATACACGGTTGGAGGGATTGGTCTGAAATTTCATACACATACATAACCCATAAGCACTGTGACTAAGTTTCAAGTCTCTAACTTTGAAAATACAGAAGTTATAGGTTTATTTATATGGCGGTCTGGTAATTAAAAAAAAAACCCAATATAATCAGGCTGAAAAATTTTGGATCGGATATTTATCAAAGGTTTTTCTATCATATCGTTATCGTTAATTGGATGTCCAATAATGACCTTATCATATTGGTATCGGACATTTTTACGATATGATACATACCCGCCTCGATCCGGAGGGAGAGGCGGGTAATAAATAAATATATTATTATTATTATTATTATTATTATTATTATTAATGGGATCTGATGGAGTTCTGAATGCTCTTGGGGACTTTCCAGTGGAGAGTGCTGGTGATCCAGCCGAGGCTTAGCATCATTATGGAACAGTGAAATGCAGATTGCCATCGACTTGATTACACTTGAGTACCCTCCCTGGTGCTGTGGAGCCCGCTCTGCTCTCTGGTATACTGGGGAGCTGCGGACTTGAAGCAAAGATGACCGAGCACACTCTAGAGGACATAATCGTGCCTGTGGTGCGGCAGTGTGAGCAGCAAAGAAGGCTTACTTTGCTGCCTGCATTGCATCCTCATGTAGCCGTCCAGCAGAGCTCTTTCGAGTGGTCCAGGGATTGTTAACACTTTCTGCAGTGAATGGGGCCATGGTTCCCTGAAGGACCCACTGTGACCTTTTTGCATCTCACTTTGAGGACAAAATTGCTTGTCTCCGCAGCACAATTGATTCTGTTATTATTGCAGTTCCAGTCAAGGTGTCTGATACCACTATCTGCCCAATTTTGTGGGATTAGTTTTAGCTGCTGCAGCCTGATGATGTGGACAAGGTACTTCATAGTAGTGATATTGCTTTGATGTTATTTCTGCAGACATCTGCAGACAGCCAAAGAGACTGCTCTTGAGGCAGGATAGTGGCTTGCTTCTGTGGTGGTTGGAACTGCTGTGGTGCCAGCTTCCAACAGACCTCTTACCTCATAATAACATAAGAAGTGCCATGCTGGATCAGTCCAAGGGGACATCTAATCCAACATTCTGTTCACACAGCAGCCAACCAGCTATCAATGGGGAACCTACAAGCAGGACATGAGTGCAACAGCGCCCTCCTACCCACGTTCCCTAGCAACTTGTATACATAGACATAGTACTACTGGAGGTGGCATATAGCCATCAGGACTAGTACCCATTAATAGCCTTCTCCAGGAATTTGTCTAACCCCATTTTAAAGCAATCCAAATTGGTGGCCATCACTACATCTTGTGTAAGCTGTGATGTTCTACTGTTGAAAGATGTAAATATGTTGCAAAGTTTATTGTTATGATATGCATTTAGTTATAGATCTTTAAAAGGAGTAAGGAGGATTATCACTAGGGGTGTGCACGGACTCCCCGGATCGGATCGGGACCCGGATCGGGACCTCCAATTTTGTCACGGACCGGTTCGGACAAAATCGGAGGCCCCCCGGACCGGATCGAGTCCGATCCCGACCCAAAAATCATAAATTTTTGGATCGGCCGCCATTTTTTCCCCCATAGACTTGCATTGCAATGCAAGTCTATGAGGAAAAAATGGCGGCGGGTGGGTGAGGGGGGGCCTAAATCCCTCCCCCCCCCGGGGCCGTCCGCTGTGGACGGCCCCGGCAGGTAAGCCCCCTCCCCCGCGCTCCCTCCCCCCCTGGGGCCGTCCGCTTCCATCCGCTGGCGCCCGCGGGCGCCAGCGGATAGAAGCGGACGGCTCCGGGGGGGGAAGCCCCCTTCCCCGCCACTGCTTACCTTCTCGGCCCGTCCGCTCCCGTCCGGCGCCGGCGGCTACTACCAGCGGGCTCCGCGGCCTATTCTCGAGTAGCGCGCCGGGTGATGACATCACCCGGCGCGCCACCCTGGAGTAGGCCGCGGAGCCTGCTGGTAGTAGTCGCCGGCGCCGGACGGGAGCGGCCGGGCCGGCAAGGTAAGGGCCCCCTCCCCCCCTCCGCGCGCCCCCTCCTCCCCTCCACGCACCCCCTGCTTACCTTCTCGGCCCGTCCGCTCCCATCCGGGGCCGGCGGCTACTACCAGCGGGCTCCGCGGCCTGCTCTAGAGTAGCGCGCCGGGTGATGACATCACCCGGCGTGCCACCCTAGAGCAGGCCGCGGAGCCTGCTGGTAGTAGTAGTCGCCGGCGCCGGATGGGAGCGGACGGGCCGGGAAGGTAAGGGTCCCCCTCCCCCCTCCGCGCGCCCCCTCCTCCCCTCCACACACCCCCTGCTTACCTTCTCGGCCCGTCCGCTCCCGTCCGGCGCCGGCGGCTACTACCAGCGGGCTCCACGGCCTGCTCTAGAGTAGCGCGCCGGGTGATGACATCACCCGGCGCGCCACCCTGGAGCAGGCCGCGGAGCCCGCTGGTAGTAGCTGCTAGTGCCGGACGGGAGCGGACGGGCCGAGAAGGTAAGCGCCCCCCTCCTCCCCCCCTGCTGTCCACTTTCATCGGCGGGCGCCCGCTGGCGCCCGCCAATGGAAGCGGCGGTGGGCGCCAGTGGGCGCCCGCCGATCCGCCGATCCGCCGAACCGGTTCGGAGCCTTTTCGGACCGGTTCGGATTGGATCGGCCGATCCAGCTGCGGGATCGGAAATCGGATAATTTATCCGATTTCCCACTGGACCGGACTCGGATCGTGGATCGGGTCCGATCCAGTGCACATCCCTAATTATCACATGTAAAATAAATGACTAGGTTGAAATGTATTCACTGTTTGTAGTTACAGGTCTGAGTAAGTATAGAATGATTGGCTGGCTGTGTGTCTGAATGGTAAGTGAGTGCTGATTAGCTAGTTTTTTAGAGTGCCTGCATTGGTGAGTTGTGTATGAATGGGAGGAGCTGGAGAGCAAGTGAAGTATATATGTGTCCGACAGAGAGAGAGTTGATGGGGTTGTTTTGGAGAGTTGTTGAGAGGGTGGATTAGGAGAGTTGAGAGAGAGTTGAGAGAGAGTTGAGAGAGAGTTGAGAGAGAGTTGAGAGAGTATTTGAAGAAATGTGAAGTGTCTGATTTAATATTGTGAGAGAAATTTAGCTGTAAGAACAGTTAGCTACAGAAGTAACAGTTTGAAACGTATAAGAACTTTGACAGAAACCATTACGCTTTGTACTTGAAACCATTATGCAATTCGACTGAGGTAACCAATAAGCTTGTTCATGCAGTACACTTATGTTAATAAATCTTGTTGAATTACATCAACTGGTGTGGTCTTTGGTTGTACCAGAGGAAGGTACTAGTGGCAGCAAGAGATAAAGTGGTTTGTCTGAGGCCAAGTTGCTGAGCTGTAGAGCTGTGGGGTCTAATAGTAAAAGAGGGACAGAGGCAGCAGCAGTGAGGCAGAAAAGTGTCACATATGCAAATCCCATAGTTTAACCATGTGCTGTGTTTATTCATTGTGACTCATGTAAATAGGATCTTTAAATTGCAGCCCTGATGTTGGAAGTTACTTTCTGCTGGAAAATTACTAGGATTTATTTTTGAGTAAAGTGTAAAAGATCAGGATGTAAATCTCTGACAGTACTTCCTGAAACTCACGTCTCAGTGTGTTTATGTCATATATAAGTGCCGGTGTAGTTTTCTCGTTCCTTTTTCATGGCTTCAAATTGCAGCTTCAAATACAGTTCATGGCACACTTCTTACCCTGACAGAGCTCCCCCAAATATCGATTCATCTGCTTCCATCAGAATTGCAAAAAGCATGTTGCAAAATGTAATGAAACAAAAATGCCAGGATACATTGCAATCAAGTTTGTGTTTCCAAAGTTGCTGAAGAGCTGTTTTTCCTCTTGTAAAATAGTCTGTCTTTTGTACATAGAAATGCCCATCAATCTCTTTGCTCTTTATTGTTGCCATGTTTTATATCAATATCATGCATACCTGGGCAAATAGCTGATGTTATGCTATTTTGAACTTAAACAGCTTTTTTTAAAGCTTTTTGACAAATGCATTCCAAATAGACCCCCTCAAACCCACATTGATTTATTGAGAGATCTCACTATTGATTAAATTCCTATTGCATATAAGGAGAATTTCAGATTATTTAATTTCTTGGGGTTCAGCAAAATTGTGGATGTTAACCGGTGAACAGCAATCAAAAAGGATGGCTGAAGCTGTTTTAAAACAACAACAACAACAACAACAACAACCCTAATTATCCTACGTTATCTTCCCTGTTTAATGCATTCTTAGAGAAAAATGCAATTGTGGGTGGTCATAGGTTGATGGAGATACAGGGCCTGTTCGGAAAACACACTAAGCCATGGTTAGGCCACTAACCTTTTTGCAGCAAATGGTTAGTCAGTGTGTTTAAACCAGGGTTATGTAGCTACTAGGGATGTGCACTGGATCGGACCCGATCCACGATCCGAGTCCGGTCCAGTGGGAAATCGGATAAATTATCCGATTTCCGATCCCGCAGCTGGATCGGCCGATCCAATCCGAACCGGTCCGAAAAAGCTCCGAACCGGTTCGGCGGATCGGCGGATCGGCGGGCGCCCACTGGCGCCCACCGCCGCTTCCATTGGCGGGCGCCAGCGGGCGCCCGCCGATGAAAGTGGACAGCGGGGGGGGGGAGGAGGGGGGCACTTACCTTCTCGGCCCAGTGGCTCCCGTCCGGCGCCGGCGCCTACTACTACTAGCAGGCTCCGCGGCCTGCTCTAGGGTGGCGCGCCGGGTGATGTCATCACCCGGCGTGCTACTCTAGAGCAGGCCGCGGAGCCTGCTGGTAGTAGTAGGCGCCGGCGCCGGACGGGAGCCACCGGGCCGGGAAGGTAAGGAGGGGGTGCGTGGAGGGGAGGAGGGGGCGCGTGGAGGGGGGAGGGGGGCCCTTACCTTTCCGGCCCGGCGGCTCCCGTCCGGCGCCGGCGCCTACTATGCCCAGCAGGCTCCGCGGCCTGCTCTAGGATGGCGCGCCGGGTGATGTCATCACCCGGCGCGCTACTCTAGAGCAGGCCGCGGAGCCTGCTGGAAGTAGTAGGCGCCGGCGCCGGACGGGAGCCGCCGGGCCGGAAAGGTAAGGAGGGGGTGCGTGGAGGGGAGGAGGGGGCGCGCGGAGGGGGGAGGGGGGAGGGGGGCCCTTACCTGCCCGGCCCGGCGGCTCCCGTCCGGCGCCGGCGCCTACTATTCCCAGCAGGCTCCGCGGCCTGCTCTAGGATGGCGCGCCGGGTGATGTCATCACCCGGCGCGCTACTCTAGAGCAGGCCGCGGAGCCTGCTGGAAGTAGTAGGCGCCGGCGCCGGACGGGAGCCGCCGGGCCGGAAAGGTAAGGAGGGGGTGCGTGGAGGGGAGGAGGGGGCGCGCGGAGGGGGGAGGGGGGCCCTTACCTATCCGGCCCGGCGGCTCCCGTCCGGCGCCGGCGCCTACTATTCCCAGCAGGCTCCGCGGCCTGCTCTAGGATGGCGCGCCGGGTGATGTCATCACCCGGCGCGCTACTCTAGAGCAGGCCGCGGAGCCTGCTGGAAGTAGTAGGCGCCGGCGCCGGACGGGAGCCGCCGGGCCGGAAAGGTAAGGAGGGGGTGCGTGGAGGGGAGGAGGGGGCGCGCGGAGGGGGGAGGGGGGCCCTTACCTATCCGGCCCGGCGGCTCCCGTCCGGCGCCGGCGCCTACTATTCCCAGCAGGCTCCGCGGCCTGCTCTAGGATGGCGCGCCGGGTGATGTCATCACCCGGCGCGCTACTCTAGAGCAGGCCGCGGAGCCTGCTGGAAGTAGTAGGCGCCGGCGCCGGACGGGAGCCGCCGGGCCGGAAAGGTAAGGAGGGGGTGCGTGGAGGGGAGGAGGGGGCGCGCGGAGGGGGGAGGGGGGCCCTTACCTTTCCGGCCCGGCGGCTCCCGTCCGGCGCCGGCGCCTACTATTCCCAGCAGGCTCCGCGGCCTGCTCTAGGATGGCGCGCCGGGTGATGTCATCACCCGGCGCGCTACTCTAGAGCAGGCCGCGGAGCCTGCTGGAAGTAGTAGGCGCCGGCGCCGGACGGGAGCCGCCGGGCCGGAAAGGTAAGGAGGGGGTGTGTGGAGGGGAGGAGGGGGCGCGCGGAGGGGGGAGGGGGGAGGGGGGCCCTTACCTGCCCGGCCCGGCGGCTCCCGTCCGGCGCCGGCGCCTACTACTACCAGCAGGCTCCGCGGCCTGCTCCAGGGTGGCGTGCCGGGTGATGTCATTACCCGGCGCGCTACTCGAGAGTAGGCCGCGGAGCCCGCTGGTAGTAGCCGCCGGCGCCGGACGTGCCGAGAAGGTAAGTGGCGGGGAAGGGGGCTTACCCCCCCCCCCCGGAGCCGTCCGCTTCTATCCGCTGGCGCCCGCGGGCGCCAGCGGATGGAAGCAGTCGGCCCCAGGGGGGGTAGGGAGCGCGGGGGAGGGGGTTTACCTGCCGGGGCCGTCCACAGCGGACGGCCCCGGGGGGGGGGAGGGAGTTAGGCCCCCCCTTACCCACCCGCCGCCATTTTTTCCTCATAGACTTGCATTGCAATGCAAGTCTATGGGGAAAAAAATGGCGGCCGATCCAAAAATGTACGATTTTTGGGTCGGGATCGGACTCGATCCGGTCCGGGGGGCCTCCGATTTTGTCCGAACCGGTCCGGGACAAAATTGGAGGTCCCGATCCGGGTCCCGATCCGATCCGGGGGGTCCGTGCACACCCCTAGTAGCTACCATGGTTAGGAATGGTTCACACGACACACTAAGCCATAATGTTCGGCTCAAAATGCTTAACCATTGTGGCTAAGTGTGACATCTGAACAGGGTCATAATGGGTGTTCCTGATTTTGAGATGTGAGAAGCCGCATGCCAGCATCAGCAAGTCACTGAATTTATCCTCTGGTCTGCGCTTTTGAAGAGGATAATTAACTTTCCTGCATGAGCAACTCCTATTTGCCTAAAACCCTAAAAACAATTTTGAGCTGCTGGTGCTACACAGTGGCTGAATTTGGACAACACGATAGTCAATGGTGGGGTAATAATCAACCTTAAAGTTGTTTATCTAGGGGGTACTCCCCACACAACATGGTAATAAATAATCAACTGTGGTGTGAATTAGGATCAGCACTGAGTTGACTATGGTAGCATTCGGGCGACACGATAGTCAACACAACTGACGATTGTTTTCTTATCGTGAAGGAAAGTTGCTTATTGTGTCATCCGAATTCAGCCAGTGAGTCAGCTTCCTCTCTCTCTTCTCTACATGTGTCCCTATCATAATTTCTTGTCCACCAAGCACTACAAAATATACCCCAGTCAAGCTGTGTAGTGGGAGGTGGACTAAGAGAAGAGCAGAGTCAAATGCTAAGAGTATGGTCTTTGTATGCTAAGACATACAAAGACCTAGGAATTACACCCAGCCTACAAAGTAGCCTCCCTGAACCTTGGAAAAGGCAAATTTAAATCACACAGTATTTTCAGCAGAAGGAGAATAAGAGTGAGAATGTGCTGTGTAAGTCACTACAGGATGTATCACCATCTATGCATTCTGTATTGGACTGGTCAGTGGATCTTAAAGGGACTATACAAGAGCCCAGGACCATTAGATCCTCAATGGACCTGGCCTCAGAGCTGGCCCTTGTAGAATACATGTCCATTTTAAAGGAACTGCAGCAGGTGGATAAAGTTGAGTCAATGAACAAAGTGGGACAAATAGAAGAACTCATGCAGAGACAGATTCTTGAACTTGCTTATAATGTCCCAATCCCGAAATATGAATCAATTTCCACTCAAACAGAGGAAATAGAAGAAAGTGATCAAAAATCATGGGACGGTGTCTTATGGTGTGTAGGGAATTAGCCCTTATAAAAAAAAAACAACTCTCAGAAAGTAAACACTGGTTGAGAACCATATAACTCAAGAGAGGGAACTTGGGCCAAATGGATCTGACAAACATATTCCGCAAGTTGGACCAGCAACTAAGAACATTGCAAGGATACATATTAAGAAAAGTAAAAAAATATTAAGAATATAAGAAAAAGGGAGAAAAAGGCTCATTGTTGTCAGGAAAAGGAACTAGAGTGTGATATATGTGTATGTACCTTTAAGAGAGTGCAGCTATCAGTCCTCAAGAGGTCTGCAGCTGTTAGCTGGAGGCTGAGTGAAAGCCAGGGTGGGACTGCTGGTCTTGGCTTTTTTCCTGAGTGCAAGCTCCAGAGCTAGCTGTTGGTATTGCTGTATACAAGTACTGTAATAATACTAAAGGAGATTACAAAACAAGGAGCTTTGGAGACTTTGCTTGGCAGTCAAGGCTTGGGCGAGCTGCAAGTTGAGCAGGTAAGCTCACTCCTGCATTATCCATGCTGGAAGGATATCACATGGTGTCAGAAGTGGACTTCTCATAAAGCTACTTGAGAAGGGATTTTAGTGAAGATGGAACATTTTAAACCTCCTTCCGAGCTAAGTTTTGTTGGGAACTTAGGAGAAAATTGGAGAAAATGGGAACAGAGACTACACGTATATCTCACAGTTACAAAAGCTCAGGAAGAGTCAGAGGACTATAAAATTGCTGTAATGCTGCATTGTATAGGAGAAAAGGCTTTGGAAATGTATAACGACATTCCCAATATCTATGCAGATCCTGAAAAAAAGACATTAGAAGAAGCTCTTACTGCATTTAAAAACTATTGTGAGCCCAGGAGGAATCCTGTTTTTGAACGATATCAGTTTTGGCAACTCCCTTATAATGAGGAAGCAGGCATAGACTGTTTTGTTACTACTCTTAGAGAAAAATCTCAGCATTGCGAATTTGGGGCCTCTACAGATTTAATGCTTAGAGATAAAATCGTGTTCAGCATTTCAGATAGCAAGCTCAAAAAAAAGCTTCTAGAAAATCCAAAATTAACTTTAGAGCAAGCTATCACTATCCGCAGAGCAAAGGCCCTTGTTAGGGCCCAGGCAACAGCAATAACTACAGAAACAAGTATCTTAGCTATTCAACATAAGAGGGGAACTTCTATTGGCTATCAAGAAAGCAGAAGGGCTTCAAGGCAGTCCCTTGCAGCAGATAAGTCAGCAGCTGCAAGGGGCAATTCCTGCAGTAGATGTGGGTATGTTCACAGGCCCAGGCAGTGTCCAGCTTTTGGAGAGATCTGCAATAAGTGTGGAGGAAGGAATCATTTTGCTAAAGTGTGCAGGACACAACCCCAAACCTCCTGCTCTACTAAAGATATGAATGCCCTATTTCTGGGAATGGTGACTAAGTGCCATCAAACTGGGCTCTTGGAAAGGCCAGATGCCTGGTACAGTAAAATAGTTGTGGCAGGACTTCCAGTCTTTTTCAAGTTAGACACCGGAGCAGATGCCAATACAATTCCTAAAGACATTGCAGAATGCTTGCAAGGTAAGGTGCACACAGCAGAGACAAATGTGATGCTAGTTGCCTTTGGAGGAGCAAAGGTTAAACCAAGAAGTAGTATTGTGGCTCCTTGTAAAAATGATGTCAAGATTCAAAATCTGACCTTTTATGTAACAGACACTGGAGATCCACCAGTTCTTGGCCGGTCAGCTTGTGTGGGCCTTGATTTGATCAGACGTATGCACGTAGCAGTGGTGTATTCAGCAATAAAGACAGATGAGCTCCTTGAACAATATTCTGATGTTTTTGAAGGCCTGGGTTGTTTCCCAGGTGTGCATCACATTTATGTTGATACTACAGTAGCACCCGTGGTGCATGGATGTAGAAAAATTCCATATGCAGTCATAGCCCCCCCTAAACACAACTTTGGAAGATCTAGAGTCAAAGGGAATCATCACCAGGGTAACTAACCCAACAGCATGGGTCAACAGCTTGGTGATAACGCAAAAAAAAAAGAATGGCTCACTTAGAGTGTGCCTTGATCCGAGGGATCTTAATAAGGCAGTTAAGCGGCAGCATTTTTCAATCCCAACAGTTGAGGATGTGCAGAGAAATCTTGCTGGCAAAAAGTTGTTTACCATCTTAGATGAGAAGGATGGCTACTGGCAAGTGGCCTTGGATAAGGAGTCTGTGGAACTGTGTACGTTTAACACCCCATGGAGGAGGTACCACTTTAATAGACTGCCTTTTGGCATCAAATCAGCAAGTGAGGTCTTCCAGCAGAAGAATTATGAGTGTTTTGGGGATATTTTTGGAATCCATATAATTGCCGATGACATGATTATTGCAGCATCAAGCAAAGAGGAGCATGATGAAATACTTAAACAGGTTCTTGATAGAGCATGGAAAATGGGTTTTAAGTTTAATAAGGACAAAATCCGATTGCTAGTGGACACGGTTAGGTATATGGGCCATATCTTCTCCAAGGATGGCGTACGGCCAGACGACAGCAAAGTGGAAGCAATTACTTGACTGCCTGCACCTGAGGACAAGAAGGGGCTTCAAAGGGTTCTGGGGATTATTTAATACTTGGCCCAATATATACCTAATGAGTCCAGTTTAACAGCCTCCCTGAGAACTCTGTTGTGAAATGATGTTATATGGCAATGGGGACCTGAGTAGCAGGCAGCTTTTGAAGGATTGAAACAGGCCATCACAAACGCACCAGTTTTGCAGTATTATGACCCCAAGGAGCAACTATGGGTCCAAGCTGATGCTTCCAAGGATGGTTTGGGGGCATGCTTATTTCAGAAAAACAAACCAATTGCATATGCATCCCGAGCTCTATCTAAAGCAGAGCAAAACTATGCGCAAATAGAAAAGGAGCTATTGGTTGTCATTTTTGCAATGACAAAATTTCATCAGTATGTGTTTGGAGTCCAAGTAAAAGTCCAATCAGATCATAAGCCATTGGAGGCAATTTTTGCTAGGCCGTTGGGGAAGGCCCCAGCAAGATTGCAACGGATGTTATTACAACTGCAGAAATATATTCAGATTCAATATATGAGGGGCAAGGACATGTTTATAGCTGATACACTTTCTAGAGCAACTACAAATACTTGGACTGCAGACATGGAATTTCTGACAGAAGATATGTCAGAAATTACAGCATGTCCAGCACAGACCCGTTCAGTGACCATATGCTTAAATTATTGCAAAAACACACATCAACTGACATGAGTCTACAGGGGTTGAAGGCCTTACATCTTAAAGGTTGGCCTGAGAGACGTAAACAGATTAGGCCTGAACTCCAGCCATATTGGCTTTTTCGAGACTGCATTTGAATTGAAAATGACTTGTTGTTGATGGGTCACAAAGTTATTATCCCACAGGGTACTAGAGAAGACATGCTGAGGCTGTTGCATTCACCACACCAAGGCGTTAACAGGTCGAAAGCACATGCTCGGATGCTGATGTATTGGCCATATATGAATAGAGATATAGAACAGTGGGTCAACAACTGTCAGCCATGTCAGGGGCATCAGCCAGCAAATCAGAGAGAGCCAATGATCCTGCATGAGATTCCAGACCTGCCATGGCTAAAGGTAGCAGCTGACATTTTTGAATTGCAAGGTCAATCTTACTTGATAGTTGTGGACTATTTCTCTAAGTTTCCTGAAGTTCTCCACTTAACGGACAAAACAGCTATGACTGTTGTGGCCAGATTGAAGGCAATATTTGCACATCATGGCATACCTAAAGAGATGATTTGTGACCATGTACCATTTGCAAGTAGGGGTATGAGGCAATTTGCAACTGAGTGGGGGATCACCGTGACACACTCAAGCCCAGCTTATCCCCAGTCTAATGGCCAAGCAGAATGAACTATTCAAACCATTAAGCATATGTTACTGAAGGCTTTACAAGATGGTGCTGATCCTTATCTAGCTCTGCTGAATCTACGAAATACTCCAGTCACAGGGTTGGATTTTGCTCCAGCCCAGTTGCTCATGGGACGCCTGCTGAGAAGTACATTACCAGCTACGACATGGCCTTGAGGCCCAAGGTGCCACAACGGGTGCATCCTAGACTACAAGATTGGCAGAAGCAGCAAAAAGTATATTATAAGCATGCGGCACCTCTTCCTCCTTTGCAAGTAGGTGACAGGATTAGGTTGAAAACAGCTTCAGGTTGGATGCCAGCAGAAGTAGCTCAGAAAAGAAAAGAGCCATGTTCATAAGTTGTTGAGACTCCACAATGTCGAGCCTATAGAAGGAATCGGGGGCACCTCAGGAGGGACTGTTCTTCTCCTTTGGGTGTAATGGACGTGGACCCAGAGGCTGCACTGGAGCTGGTGTCTCCTGAGGAGTCGGTCTTGCCAAAGGAAGAAGAGTCAGTCGTGCCAAAGGAAGAAGAGTCAGTTGTGCCAGAAGAATAATCTCAAGGAGAGCCGGAGCCGGAGACTTCTTTGGAGATGGACAGACACGAAGATAGGATTACCAGCAAGGTTTAAAGACTATGTTATGAGCTGGTAAAGTACGACGATAATTGAAAGTTAAGGGTGTGAAAGATACCGCTCACATGGAGAAAGGGGATGTGATATGTGTGTATGTACCTTTAAGAGAGTGCAGCTATCAGTCCTCAAGAGGTCTGCAGCTCTTAGCTGGAGGCTGAGTGAAAGCCAGGGTGGGACTGCTGGTCTTGTCTTTTTTCCTGAGTGCAAGCTCCAGAGCTAGCTGTTGGTATTGCTGAATACAAGTACTGTAATAATAATAAAGGAGATTACAAAACAAGGAGCTTTGGAGACTTTGCTTGGCAGTCAAGGCTTGGGCGAGCTGCAAGTTGAGCAGGTAAGCTCACCCCTGCATTATCCACGCTGGAAGGATATGACATAGAGAGGCTGTTTAATTTGGATTCGAACAAGCCCACCCAGAAGGAAAAAAGGAAAAAGAAGGAAGTCAATGTCATTAACTTGCAGCAGATAACCCAGGACGAAGGCCTGACAGAGAGAAAAGCAGCTAATGCTCTCAATGTGGAAGAATTACAGGATCCATGAGCAAAAGTACTTAGAAATAAGTGAAAGATGGAGGACAATGTTTATAATATTAATTCAGACCCAGTATCCTATCACACAGTGCCGCAGTTGGATTTTTATCCGAGAAATGGTTGGAATTTGGTGATGATTCCACAAAAATTATTATCTGCCAACTATCCCAAACCTAACGGTTTTCTTGCACAACCAGAGCGTACATCACACCTCTTGCATATTTAAAATGTTTTTTTTTTTTGCCAGGGGCAATGAGGTTTGATAATATTGTTCTCATAGAATATTTGTATTTTGATGGAATTAGTGCTCAAGCTGTGGTTACATTTAAGGATTGGGACATAGCTAATTTTATTTACAGATCCAGGGAGATATTTTTTTAGAAGATAGGTTAATAATTATAAGATTCTTTGAGAATCAGGCCCCACTGGTCTTTTTATTTGGTGCTACAGCTGTTGGTCACAAGGACAATGATCTTGTGATAATGAACACAGTATAGAAAATCTTATTGATTTAAATTGGACTCAAAATTCTGCCCCCTTCCACTCTCAGTCAGAGACCTTGGGGTCAAATCTAACAGAATCAGTCATGACCTACAAAAATCCATCACTGAAAGAGGAGAAAGCTCTATTGAATTCATTTTGGAGGAGAAAGCTCTACTGAATTCATTTTGGACATTTCCAAATATCACTCAGGAAGATTAGATCTATTGAGAAAATGTTTAATGGAAGAAACAGTTGATCCAAATGTAAGAATGAAGGAATGTAATCTGCTGATGATAGATGAATTAGGAGCTGGGAAACAAGAAAAATTACCACTGGGAAAGGAAACTATGCATGGGGCTTTTATTGACAAAGTGAAAGGAGGGAGAGTAGAGGATGTAATAGTAGAAATAAACTAGGGTGACCATATGAAAAGGAGGACAGGGCTCCTGTATCTTTAACAGTTGCAAAGGACAGGGAATTTCAGCAGGTGTCATTTATATATATACGGAACCTGGTGAAATTCCCTCTTCATCACAACAGTTAAAGTGGCAGGAGCCCTGTCCTCTTGACCGTGTACAAAAGAGGGCAGGGCTTCTGTAGCTTTAACTTTGTGATGATGAGATAAGTTGACCAGGTTCTGCATATATACAAATAACACCTACTGAAATTCCATTTTCTATGAAACTGTTAAAGCCACAGGAGCCCTGTCCTCCTTTTCATATGGTCAGCCTAAATAAACCCTCTGGTAAGGAACATAGGTCTGATCCAAGTTAGGAGTGAACACATAACATCAACCAAGCATACAAAAGGAGGCCTTTTTAGTGGCACAAACTGGCTTGCAATAAGATACTTGGAAGAAGAAGAGATAGGATGTAACATGGTATCAGATGATCTAGAGCAACCCAGAACAGACATAATTCAGCCAAGGAGATCCAATGTTAGCAAATTGAGCCCCCTTAAAGATGAACTGGTATGCCTTGAGTCAGGAGGAGAACAAGGACCTGTTCAGCTAAAAAGGCCAGTTAAAATTGAACAGCATAACATGACACATAGTGTAAGGTTGGGGGACTCACTATCTGAGCCTATCAACACACGCAGGATAAAACACTTTGAAAACATTTTGAAAACTGTATATGGAGTGTGTCCTGGGCCCCAACAGTTCTCAAAACTGTTTTAAACTGTTTTAAAGCAGTAGTGTAGATAGACTGACAGTCTCCTCCCCTCCAGAGTACAGTGAGAAATCACAACTGTCAACTGATAGCGACAAAGAGCATCCCATAATTCTACTGGTTAAAATTCTTATATGGAATATAGCCGGCTGGCAGATCTGTTATCATAGCAATGATTTAAATGATTTTCTGTCCAACTTTGAACTGATTGCCCTTCATGAAACATGGCTTCAAACTAAGGATGATAATTTATTGCCAGGGTATAAAACTTGGTTTGACCCAGCCCAGAAAGTTAAAATTAAAGAGCCATAGGTGGTTTTGCAATTTTCATCAAAGAAGACTTAGGATGGGAAGGACAACTGGTGACAAATGTTGATGTCCCCCCAAATTGTATACCCCAAGTTCAACTTTAATCTTGGTAAATATTTATATTAGGGATGTGCAGCGGATCGGATCGGATCCACGATCCGAATCCAATCCGCCCAAAAATCAGATAAAAATGATCCGATCTGATCTGCCAACCATCCAATCTGATCCGATCCGAAGGGACCCGATCCGGATCGGAAAAAATAGGAAAATCGGACGCCATTTTGAATGCTTTCCCCCATAGCCTAGTATTGTGTTACAAAAATGCCTATAACTTTTTCATTTTTAAAGATAGAAGGATGAAACTTTGGCACTTTGTAGATGGGTTAGGGGTCGTTATTTGTGAGAAATTTCATAAAGTTTGGTGCAGGCATTTTGTGGCAATTAATTTTTAATAAAGAAACAGGAATGCCTATAACATTTTCATTTTTAATGTTCCACACATGAAACTTTGCCACATTGTAGGTTGTACATTGAGACCCATGTGTGTGAAATTTCAGAAACATAGGTGCTTGCTTTATGTGGCAATTAATTTTAGAAAAATGGGTAGTAGTGGGGTAAATACAGTTATGCCTTCAACTTTTTATTTTTAAAGATACAAACAGGAAACTTGGGCACATTACAGGCAACACTTTGCTTGATACGTGTGTGAAATTTCAGAAAGCTAGGTCCAGGCATGTAGTGGCAAGGTATTTTTGAAACAATGAAGAAAGAAACACCTATAACTTTTTTATTTTAAAAGTTAGAAGTCTGAAAGTTGCTCACTTTGTAGATGGGTATGAGTAAGTTATCTGTCAGAAATTTCAGAATGATAGGTCCAGGCATTTGGTGGCTATGAATTTTTTAGATTAAAAGTTACAAAAGTTTTTCCACAGAGGCTTGGGCTGTCAATTGCACCCCCTCCCCCGCCTCCCCCTCCCTCTTTTATCTGTCAAAACTCTGTGTTGTTGTAACTTTTAATCTAAAAAATTCATTGCCACCAAATGCCTGGACCTATCTTTCTGAAATTTCTGACAGATAACTAAGATTCCCAAATGCCCTAATTATTATGATGGGTGATTTTAATGCCAGAATTGGAGAAATACCTGCGAAATCTGCTGAGTGGTTGGGACTCAAGGATGAATTTCAAGAGACACATTTCTGGCTTTCAAGTGATAAGAAAATAAGCAAAGCTGGTTGAAGTTTGTTGGGTTTAATGTATACCATTTGGGCTACAGGTTTTAGGTCCTAGTAACACTAACCTTCCATATCTCTACACATATTTTACTAACAATACAGGCAGTGTTATTGATTATATCTGTGTGTCTAGCCAAAATGCCCATCTTTTCTCCAGTATTATTGTAAACATCAGAGAAGATAGCGATCACCAACCTATATCAACCCAGTTAATTCTTGAATCTGATCTAAGACCATTGACCCAGGCAGATAAACAGGCAGCACACAGCAAGTGGATTCAACAAGTCTTAATTCCTTCCTGAATTCAAATGTGGGAAAAGATTTGGGGAGAATGGTTTGCTTTTCCAAGTCAAACATAAATTCTGTCTCATATGCATATCAGGCTATTTGTTCCCAAATTAAACTGTTGTTATTAACCAGGGTCAGATCAAGTGGTTCAAGGAACATAAGATCTCCATGGTTTGATGAAGAGTGTAAAGTGTCAAGGAAGTGTCTGAGAAAACAAATGAGAAAAGCACGCAACACTTCAGATTGTGGAGTTTATACACTTATGCTCAAATTTAGGCAAGAATATAAAACAATAATTACAGCCAAGAAAGTTAGTTTTGTAGCCAGAAGCTGGGCAGATTTGGAACTAGAGGCCAGGAACAAAAGTCAAGCATACTTTTGGCATTTAGTCTCTGGTAGACTAAGAGAATCAAGTCAAATCTTTCAAACACCTAAATCTGGGAGGATTCTTATTCTGATTTATTTAAGGAAGAGACAAAAGATGGTAGAACATCCCACAAGGAAAATATCTTTGGGAATATCAATGATTTCCCTAAATGGCCTCCTGTCACCATGCAAGAAATAAAGTCTCTCATACAGTCATTAAGGAACAATAAACTCCAGGAGAGGACTTTATGCCACCTGAGCTCTTCAAGGATAACACAGATTGGTGGGCTACTTTACTAGCTCGTTTATTTACTCATATAAATAATACAGGATGTGTTCCTAATGGCTGGAAACTTAGTATAGTAGTCCCACTATTTAAAAAAGGAGATCGAAGGGATTCTAGAAATTATAGGCCAATCAGTTTAATTGATATCCCTGCAAAAATCTATGCCAAGTTTCTTTTCCAGAAACTAGAGGACTGGGCTGAACAAGACTCAATCTAATCAGAAGAGGAGGCAGGCTTCTACTATTGATAATTGTTTTATTTTGTCTCACTTAATATTAAAATATACTGAAAAAGGTGAACAGCTCTACACTGCATTTCCTAATCTAAGTGCCATTTTTGACTCGATAAACAGAAACCTTCTATGGGAAAAACTGCTGAAAACAAGCATAGACCAGAGACTCTTTTTTTTCATAAAGGCTCTTTATACAACTACAAGTTTAAAAGTTAGAACTGGTGTAAACCAATCCTTAACAAATAGATTCCTACAGACAAAGGGGTTCGACAGGGCTGTATTCTTGCTCCATTCGTTTTTAACTTTTATATTAATGATGTGGTTTCATATGTTCATAACCAAGATTTCCACATGCCAAAAATCATGGATAGATTGGTCAATATCCTTCTATATGTGGACGATATGGTTCTGTTACCTACAACACAGGTAGGCCTGCACAGACATCTGAGAAAGTTCAATGCCTACTGTCAGGAGAACGATCTAGAAATTAACAGCATGAAATCTAAAGTGGTGGTCTTTGGCAAGAAAAAGAAACAATATAAGTGGTTTTGAGACTCCAATGAAATAGAGCAGGTGGTGTCTTTTACTTATTTGGGCATAGTCTTTTCAGCTGTGGGATCCTGGACATTACAAGCAAAGAGAAATGAGCTGAAAGCAACTGCTTGTGCTCAAACTTTGAAAATAGTGGTATGCATGCCAAAAAATATCGTCGTTTATCGTTATCAACATTTTGGACCAAACAAATTATCGTCTTCATTCATATCGAAGGTGAACCATATCATCTTCATGATAATTATTGTGAAAAAATGATTTTTTTGCAGCCCTATTTTTAAAGAAAGAATGCCTATAACTTCTGTATTTTAAAAGTTAGAGGCTTGAAACTTGGTCACAGTGCTTATGGGGTATGCCTAGGTATGTGTATGAAATTTGAGATCGATCCCTCCAATCCTCGATTTTATATTAATTTTTAAAAGATAATTTCCGTTCTGACAGATTTTATATTAATTTTTAAAAGATCATTTCCGTTCTGACAGGTCTGAATGAACGCATGTGGCGAGCTGTCATTCCGACCTGTCAGAACTGAAATGATCTTTAATAAATTCATAAAAAATCGAGGGTTGGAGGAATCGATCTCAAATTTGGCACATATGTGACACAATGATGCAACAAGGAAGTTTCTGGGGCATTCCAGCAGAAGACAGTCTTTGTATATGTAGCGCATCTGAAGTGAAAGATCTGGCCCACTGTTTACTGGAATGCCGATTAGGGCATTCCAGTTGTAGGGAACAATAATTGTCTCCATTTCTTGGGCGTATGAAAAATTGGGTGGTTGAGGACAAGCTGAATTTCTTCTTATGAGGATCTAACCAGTTTGTGACTCTGAGGGTTGCCCTTTTCGCGGTAAAGGTGACCAGTTTAAGGGAAATGGAAAAGGGAAAATGTATTTTAAATTAGCAATGTAACAGTTTTTAAATCTTGTGGGGCCTCAATATGAGCATGTACTGTTATCTTTTAAAATATTGTATTACCTCAATTTTAGACTTTTTAAAAGTAATGTTTTAAGATTCATGTATTTATTGTTTGTTTTTAAAATGTGTTTATTGTGTGTGAAATGGTCTGAAGACTTAATCAATAAACTTTTTTATTTGATTTGAATTTATCCTAAAATAGACTTTTGAGGCAAAAGATCTATCTGTCACCTTCAAAACCCTGCTGGCTTATTCCAGCCAGGGTAAGCAGTTATGGTGTGTTTCATCCAAAAGCACACCCAGCATATCTTTGTTGCTTGAATTCACCCTCCCATTGAAGCGATGGGGGGGGGGGGATAAATTAAATCAGATATGAGCCCAATCTTGGATCCTCTCATGGGAATGAAGGGAGTTTTGATCCAATAGATCAAAGATGGTATTCCTGCCCTTGCAATGCCCTGTTTTGGGATCTACCACAGATGGAAACACTGCTGGCAACATAAAGATACCTGTGGAGCTTTCCACGGGTATACCAGGCAGAGGTGGGGCTCTAAAGCCCCCTGCACACCTTTAACCTGCTACCTAGTTTCTGCCAAGTGAGATATATTTAGGTTGAGGTGCAACATCAAAGGAATTTTGAGTGCAGCTCAAAAGAGTGTCAAGAAGTTTATAGGAATTTCTAGAAAGATTTCTATTAGGGGTGTGCACCGGATCGGGTCCAATCCACAATCCGGACCCAATCCAGCCAAAATCTGATTACGATCCCCGCATCTGGATCGTCCGATCTCATCCAATCTGATCCGAAACGAACCAATCCGGATCGGAAGAGATTGGCGGAACTGACCTCCTCCCCTCACTCATGCTCCATACCTGCTGGGGCTGTCCGCTGCCATCCGCTGGTACCTTCTACTGAGAAACAGGCTTTGCGGCCTGCCTCTCAGTAGCTTGCCGGGTGATGACATCACCCAGCGTACTACTAAGAGGCAGGCCACGAAGCCTGTTTCTCAGTAGAAGGGCCACGGGGAAAGAGACAAAGTCTGGTGCTGGTTGACGTGTGTTTTTATTATTTTACATTAAAAGCCCAACGTTTCGGATGTACTCCTTCCTCAGGAGCTATAAACAATAAAATACATTCTTAATCAATAACAATATGGACAACACCTATCACAAGTTAGACATTCCTTTCTTTTGTACCATTAATCACTCCTTATTTGTCAATATATTTGCCAAATAAAAATACACATATAACTATACATGCATGTTTAAACTTCACAAACAAATCCTTAGATACCACCCATATAGCTAATTTCTTTCTGTTCTAAAAAAATTCATATTTATACTGTTCATCTTCAAACAACAACAGGATCCCTTCTAATAGGCAACCTTTGCCATCATATAAATCTTATAAGTAAGGAGAGTGCCACCCTAAAAAACCTATCACAAGTTAAACATTCCTTTCTTTTGTACCATTAATCACTTCTTATTTGCCAATCTATTTGCCAGATATATGCACCAACCTGAAATATAATTAACCCTGTTTTGAGAAAGGCAGACTCATTTGTTATCATTTTTTCAGAGATAACTATCTTCATTTCCAATAGTTATTAATTCCCTCTTCCAACAAACACACATAAAACATAACCCTGTGACGTGCATTATTTATATACACAGACACAGAATTTTTTGGCATTACATTACTGTTAACCTATTTTAAGCCTTTGTCCGTCCCAAAATCTCTTTAAAAAGTACAAACCTGTGTCTCAACACACGTTGCCTAGACAAATTAACAACTTTTTTTGGAATAAAAATTCTTCAGCAATTCTCTTTGAAGGCTGCGTTCTCTCTGCGAGTGTCCGTCTATAGCTGTGTTATTTATTGGAGATGATAAGGGAATTTTTTCAGCTGCACTCCACTGACTCCTCTAGGATTCTGCCCATACTTAGTTCCCTTTTGTTAGCCCGAGTTTACTTGTTGCAAAACCATCTCTTATTGCCTGTAAGTATGTAATTCTAACGACTCATTCAGTCCTTCTGGTGTAACAGATTTCAAAGTTAGCATCCAAAGTATCTCTCTTTTACTTAGAGATGCCCCTTTCCCCCGCACCTTCTCAATGACCCAGAAAACAATTGACTCTGGTTTATAATTTTGTTCCATAAAATGCTTCACCAGAGGTGCCCCTGTCCTTTGATTCCTTAAATTATGGAGATGTTCACCTATCCTCACTTTCAGTTGTCTAGATGTTTTGCCCACATACATCTTATTACATGGACATTTAATGACATAAATAACTCCCTTGGAGTTGCAATTGAGGAAGTCTTTAATCTGTATTTCCTTTCCATCCTTGATATTGGTGAAGGAGATGACCTTTCTGGTGTGTCTGCATTATACACACCTCCCACACGGATGGTGTCCCCGAGGTTTGGGTAGATTAACAATAGACGATTTAACCACTGTTTTGTTATCACACTTTTTATGGTCAGTATGTACTAACCAGTCTTTCAAATTCCTTGTTCTCTTGAAAGTGATCAGAGGTTTCGTCACTAAGCCAGGTAGATCTTGGATGAAGTCCCAGTAAGAACGTATATGTGTTTGTAGTTTCTTTGTAACTGGATCATATGGTAAAACACATGAAATTCTTCCATCATTTTTTCTGGCTTTATACTGTAAGAGGCTTTGGCGATTCCTGTTGTTCACTTTTTCTTTTGCTTTTTTGATGACTTTTTTTGGATAGCCTCTATTAGAGAAGCATTGTGTTAAAATATTGGACTCTTGGACATAATCTTCATTGGAGGAACAGTTTCGTTTGGCCCATAGAAACTGGCTGTATGGTAAGTTGTTTCTAAGGTGCGAAGGATGATAACTGTCATACTGGAGATAGGTATTCTTGTCTGTTGTTTTCCTATGCAATGTGGTATTAAGACCTCGAACTTGTTTTTGTACCACTAAGTCCAGAAAAGAGATGCGTTGCAAACTGTGCGAGCTCTCAAAAATGATATTTGGATCTCTGGTGTTTATCCATTCTACAAATTCTAACAAACTATCAGTTGTACCTCTCCAAAATAGAAGTAGAAGGGGCCAGCGGATGGCTGCGGATGGTAGTGAATGGCCCCGGCAGGTAAGGAGCATGAGCGGGGGGAGGGATGACAGCGGACAGCAGCGGACGGCCTTGGCAGGTAACGAGCGCGAGTGGGGGGAGGGGGAGGTCCCCATTTGCCTGCCAGGGCGCCAGCTTCCATCCGCTTCTGTCCGCTGGTCCCATCTACTGAGAAACAGGCTTCGTGGCCTAGTTCTTGGTAGAACGCCAGGTAATTACGTCATCACCCGGCACTCTACTGAGAACTAGGCCGCGAAGCCTGTTTCTCAGTAGACAGAACCAGTGGACAGCAGTGGATGGCAGCGGGTGCCCCGGCAGGTAAGGAGCATGAGTGGGGGGGAGGGACAGGGAGGGGGGAGTTAGGCCCCCACTCACTCAACCCCATGTTTTCCTCATAGGCTTGCCTTGGGGAAAAGCTTTCTTTCCCCTAATGCAAGCCTATGGCGAAAACACTTAAAATGACTTCCGATTTTCGGATCAGGATTGGGTCCGATCTGATCCGGAAAGCCTCTGATCTGATCCGATCCGACACGCCGACTCCGGTTCCAATCCCGGTTCCAATCCTATACGGGGGCCGTGTACATCCCTAATTTCTATACCATCTAACCTCACTTGCTTTCCATCTAGACAGGGGAAAAAAAACTTCTTTTGAACTATTGACAGGCCAGTCCCCATTTCCCCTGCAACAGATCATGCATCCTAAAAATCTTAGAACCCATGGATTCTTCCCCAAAGACCAGAGATTTTGTGTTAAGAAAAGCCAGGCAACACCCATCACCAGCACTACAGCCTACAAAACAAAGGATGCTCAGGGCTAACTCGTATGGTACACAAACACACACATGCCAGTGAGCATATTTTGTGATATGTCACATGGAGGTCATGGCAATACATGCATATGCACACTTGCCAAATCCTTCCCCCTTGTGGCTGGGGAGGATTCAACATATCTATTTCTGTGTGCACCAGCTACATCACATGTTATGTTGTACTCAACTGTGTGGGAGGAGAGTAACTGCATCCCAACAGACCTGGACCTCTGCATGAGGACTGCACAATGGAAACTCTGCCACCATTTCTATGGCATGGCTGCTTGTTTCCTTGTTTCTAATGTTCATCGGGATCTGCTGTATACATTGGCCCTAAAAGTATGGAGGTGAATACATTTGAGCATCCTTTTTAAATAGGTTCTATTTGTTTTATCTATTTAGTCCAATGGAATGACTTTCAACCTATGCATGTGTGTGCAGCATGAATGTTCTATTGATATCCAAAGAACATTCTTGCTGCACAAACAAGCATAGATTGAAAGTTGTTCCCATTGGACAAAGCAGAAGTTCCTACTTCCATGTAAATCTCTTTAGGATAGATCGGCCTGTTGAAGAATTGCAAAGGAGATGCATTTTACTCCTGAACTGTCGTTCCCATGAAGTTAGCTTGATTTCTTTTTTAAATGCAGAATGGGTTCTTCTTCTTTTTTTAGGTCATGGCACATTTCAAATGAGTTTTGGAATGCCTGCACCCCAAGTCTTTGCCATTACTCCTGCCCCGTGAATGCTGAACAACCAGTCCCAGCGATCTGTTAGTTTAAGTGGTTTTATGGCACTCTGTAATGTTGTTAACATTACTCAGGGAAGAGGGAGCAGGTGGAAGCACCATCTGTCATGCCTACCTCAACGGGCAATTTGCATAAAAGTTTTAAGAACAGCAGCTTAGTGCCGAGACAATCAAAGTTAGCCTAGTAAACTTACCATAAAATCACTGAAATAATAACTGGTATTCAACACTGTTTCCCCCACACACACTGGTGGTTCCCCCCCTTGTTTTACATTACTTCCCAATAGAGCCAGAAGGGAGGTGACAGATGGCCATACGCAGGAGCTCTAAGGAAGCTGATGGTCCTTCCGCCATTTATTTCCCTATTTCCCAATCCTCCGAGCACTGCAGCAGCACAAGTGCCATTTGCTTCAGTGCCATGAGCATTATTGATGGAGCCTTTAGGCAGATTGGATGAGAAGCAGAAGGGGTGATGTGGGGGGGTCTCTATGTGTGTGGCAAACAACGTTGGGAAGTAGTGGCTAATGAAAAGCAGGAACCTTCAGGAGTCCTGGGGAAAGTGTTCGCAGAAGGAGGTCATCAGGCAGAAGGATGGAGGATAGATGGACCCACCTGAAGATGTTCTTTGTCACTTGCCCCTCTAATTCTCCCACCCCACCCCAACTTCCTGACATCACAATGTTCTGCAGTCTCCTGCCTTCATTCCCACTCTTGGCTGCCATTGCTGTGGGACTGGGATAGGAATGGGTAAAGCTGTCAAGCTCAATTTTGCTCAGGTTCTTGTTTTTTCCATTCCTAAGTTCATTCCATCTGGTTTCCTGATTTTATTGTGAATTTGTCATTATTATTATTATTATTATTATTCTGCATGAAAATTCACATTTTTTCATGTGCATTTCCTCATATATGCACATTTTAGTATACATTGTTTAAAAGCCAGTGTGGTATTGGGGTTATAGTGTTGGACTGAGTTGGGGAGTGAGGAGATCTGAGTTCTAGTGGCTTTGGGTCAGTCATTGACTCTCAGCCTAACCTGCCTCACAGGGTTGTTGTGATGATAAAATGTAGAGGAGGAAAAAAGTGGGACATAAATGCAATAATAATAAAATAAAAATGTATGCCTTCTCCAATCTGGTGCCTTCCATATATTTTGAATTAGAGCTCCCAGAATTTCTATACATTAGCTATGATGCCTGGGACTGATGGGGATTGAAGTTCAAAACTTCTTTATTGATTTTAAAAATAGGTATTTGATCTGTTTTTTGTAAACCGCCCTAGATGTTTTGCTGAAGGGTGGTAATGTTTGTGTATACACACACATACACACACACACAAACACATTTGTTGCACCCGCATTTCCATATATATCTAATCCACATTGATATCCCACTAAAAACTGGGAATGACCAATGCAGGAACAGAAGAAACTGCCTTATGCCAAGTGAAACCATTGGACCCAGCTGTATTTTATTTGTTTATTTGTTTATTTATAGCCCATCCTCACAAGAAGCCCAGGGCAGGCAACAACCTGTATAAAAACAAAAGAACACTTGAACACCATTAAAATCATATTTCTAATATTACAAATACACAATACAATTCCATGAAACGATACCAGAAAACAGATCAAAACACTTGTCAATACCCCCAAAAGCTTTAACATCTGCCACATATAATAGCCCCATGGACCAAATTCCTCAATGGCACCACAAGCAAAGCCTCCCCAGCTAATCTTAAAATGGGGATTGGTCCATATTGGAGAAAGCAGTCCTTCACATACCTGGACCACCTTCTCCAGTATTGACCAATCCAAGATTTCAGATCAGCCATGATGACTCTGCTTGGAGTACTCTGCACTGACTGACAGTGGCTATATCATTGGTTTCAAACAGCAGTTCTCCCTGATCTATTGGAAAATGCTGGAGATTGAACCTGGGACCTTTTGTACATGTTGCATGCTCTACCACAGAGCTATAGCCCTTTCTCAAATAAAATACTACCATCAACATAGTGCCCATATACAGATATGCCTATTTCCCCTCCAGTGCATATTCACAGCCAGTTGTGATGAGTCATTAAAGGAAATGGGAGGTCGGTGTGGGGTTTGGGGAGTCCACATGTGAATGCTGGGCCCACAGTGGGACTGAAACATGTTGTGTGACTGTAGTTTTAGAAGTGGTTTGGAAAGAATTTTGAGCCTACCATTTGAAATCTATGGAGGACTTTCCTCCCTGCTGTGATTAATTCCTTAAGCAAGAGCTATCCTTCAAAATACAGAAAACTGTCTGGACTTTCATCTCTGAACCATATTGTGCCAGTTTTCATCAAACGCTACAAACACCTCCCGTGGAAATGTCTCCTCCATCCCATCCCTTGCTGTAAATTGCTGCATCTGACATGTGAACCATGCAAAGTACTTTTCTGTATATGGTGGGGTGGATGGGTGGGCAGGCCCACTGGAAATATAATCTGGTCTGGCCAGACCAAAGAGCTGAGGAAAGATAACAAACTTTACAGAGAGTCAATGTTGGCAGAAAAAGTATATTGCATTGTGGGCTACTCATTTCCATTTAGTGGGAAATTGTGGTATACAATTGCCACCACATTTTGCCAAAAGCATTATGTTGAGGTAACTTTGCCAATTCCTTCTTTGCCAATCCAGCCAAGGAATTTTGAGGGGGTGATATTCGATTGGACTATATTATTTTTATTTTATCAAGAAAGCCTTGCAGATCTTTAAGCGGGTGTGCTGGAAGCTTCTATGTGTGGACATGCCAACCCACAAGTGCACTTCTACCCTATCCTAACCTTCTCCAGGTTTGTAGCCTAGGATCAGTCTATACACTATTAAGCAGGGATGGTTCAACCTGTCAGCTATGCATCTTCTTACATTTGAATATATTTAATCTCATGTTCTTTCTCTCCCAAATATGAACTTTGTAAATGTCTGTAAATTCTTATCAAAACTGACCATAAATTAAATTCTAACCCCATCTGCAGCAATCAAATTCAATTGGTACAGCTATTCCCAGAATACAGAGGACCACATTGTACCTGCCTGCCATATAGCTGTTAAAGATGAAGAGCTTCTCAGAAAAAAGAGGTGGCCTTAATTCAGTACCACAAACATTGCTGAGTAGATCATACACAGGGATTCAAACCCAGAGCTTTAAGAGCAAAGCACACAAAGCTCTGGACAAAGAAATCTACCAGTTTAGGTTTCTCTTGCTTTCCATTTTTTTTAAAAAAATCTCAGGTCTTTTCTTCCCTTTTTGTTGAACCCAACCTGAAATTAACTCCTCATCTATCCCTACTATTAAGTTATGATGCATGTTATTATAGTATCATTGCTTTGTAATTTGTATTCAAGAATACAAATACAAGTTTAAACTTTTCATTTGTGTTTCTTCTATATATAACTAAATTGAATTTCTCAGTGACAAGAATTTTCCATCACTTCACAGGTCTTTGAAGGCACCCTGGCATTTTCAGACAGATTTCAGTTATTGCATTTAAATCAATCAACATGATAGACCAGAGACTTGCAAACATTCCATGGTGGAGGAAAGCGCTTAAGCTCATTGAGCAAATTAGTAACTTTGAATGATTATTTACTCTACATTGACTCAATTATTAATAAGAAATACATGACCCAGACATTATTGCCATTATGATTTCTGGAAATGTGAAGATGTGATTGCTCTCTTAATCACCTTGTGTGCATTTAATTGGAATTGTCATGGTCATGATGTTTTGTTTGTGGTGGAAATTTTATCCTAGCAAAGACCAGTAAAGAGACTGAGAAAAAAGAAAGGATTGCTTTTTAAACTAGTTCTGCCCTATACAGAGGAAATAATTTAACTTCATTTGGATTGTAACTGTCCCTATCTATTTGAGACTGCAGTGAAATCTTTAATTTTGTTTGTTTAAAATGTATTCTCTTTCACCAAGGTGGCACCCAAAGAGTATGCAACTATTATTATGGCCTCTAATAATGAATTTGCAATTGGTGCATATTGACAGGACAGTAGACAAAGAGCTTCTTCAGACGGGGGCGAAATCGCATTTCCCTCCAATCACTTTGAATCCTGCATCTGTGATGAGCAGCTTCCTCTTTCTTCAGATGCTAAAGAACGAGGGTAAACAAAGACCACATGGCCCATTCAGTGGGCGTTTTTTATCATGCTGCTTATCCTGCACACAGCAGGAAACAGCAGCACGTTTTGCTTCTCCCGCCCCTCACCCCAAAATCGGATTTACCGTAGGCTGACCAGATAAAATCCAGGTCAGGGCTCATGTAACTTTAACAGTTGTACAGGAAAGGGAATTTCAGCCAATGTCATTTGTATGCAATTAGTTCCTGGCGAAATTCCCTCTTCATCACAACAGTTAGAGTTGCAGGGGCCCTGCCTTCTTTTGTATATGGTCACTCTAGTATAGTGCCTGCACCTTTAACTGTTGTGATGAAGAGGGAATTTCACCAGGAACTAATTGCATACAAATGACTGGGTGAAATTCCCTTTTCTCTACAACTGTTAAAGTTACATGAGCCCTGACCTGGATTTTATCTGGTCAGCCTAATTTACCGGGGTCTATTTTGTGATGGAAAGAAGACCAGAAGGAGCGGGAGATGCATGGGAGGCAGATGGCATCATCAAATGGACCAGCGAAAAACTGTGAGTGGCCAGTAATGAGCATGTGATAAAATGGTCGTCTGATGATTCTCAAAATGGGGCCACAGAGAAACAAGCGGGAGGAATCAGTATGCTTGAGGGGGTCTGCAGAAGTTCAAAAAATCTTTATAAAAAAAAGCAATCTAAGGGGGCAAAATACCCCCCAAACAATCCAAAGAGGATAGAGCATGTTGGTATGTGGGCAGAGACAACGCTGAAGACGGGTCCTTTATGTAAGTTTTCAGCCTGATGTATGAGGTTCCAATCTTCATTACTCCATTTCTTTCTAGTTTCTGTGCCTTAATAGTTTATCACATGCTTCACTACACCTTGATACCAGAACCTGAAAGGAAAGCTAGCATAACCAATATAAAACTAATTATGGTGGTGATAAGTGGTGAAGTATTATCATGCTATGGAGTTTGCTTTTCACCCTCCAAATCAAGGTTTCTGCATTGTTGCTGGGTGGCAGTTCATTATAAGAACAAGATCTTAAATGGGAAATGTTCCTCTTCTACTTAAAAAAAAATGTTCATAATTGCACTACAGCAAACGTCCATAATTGAACTAGTAGCAGAATGCTGACTGAAATGGTGGAAATGTGAATGGAAATGTATCCATAAAATAACTATGAATGGGTTGACAATAAGGGCCAACTTTCCTTCCCATGTAGCTTTGCTCCACTTTCCCCTTCCCTTTCCCTCCTCCCTTCTTTCTATCCAAACCTTCCCAACCCAACGCCCTCTGGGTGTTTTAGACTACAATTTCCCACATTCCTGACCATTGACCTTGCTGGTAGAAGCTGATGGGAGTTGAAATCCAAACACCTGAAGGGCACATGTTTGGGGGAGGATGTTGCATCTTTTGGAACCCTATTTGCTGCCTTTCTTAACCCAAATTGCATGAAGAATAACTAAATCCAGAAGACTGACACAACTTCCCAAAAATATGCTTGGAGATAACATAGCCATATTGAAAATATCATTGATACTGTATATATAGTGTTCATTTTAATCTGACACATCTTTTGACAAATTGAACTCTTTCAAATGGGGTGGAAATCATATTCCCTTACCATGGCTCTTCTCCTGCTTCTCTTCCATATTTGCATTGAGCTGTAATTACACAAGGAAAAGAGCAGCAACCATGTGGCTTGCACAGCTCAATCAGTTGAATGAGACAGCACCCTCTAGTGGGCATTTTATAGTGCAACTTTGCCTGCACATCACAGGAAAATCCAATAAATATCTATATATTCTAGAAGATATGGGTTTTCTAAGGTTTATTTTTAGTGCTAAAACCGGAAAATGGAGCAGGAGGCTGACGGATTGTCAGAATGACCACAAACATCCCTGAGTAGCCAATAATGAGCATGCCATTAAACTCTTGCTTGAAGAAGCTCATTGTATAAAAAAGGTATTTAGCAAAACTCTACTAAAAATAAAACATACAACAAAAACAATGCATGGGAATATAATGTCTGAGTGGCAGAATGGGGTGTCTAGTGAGTGATGGATGAAATATATATTTTTGACATCACATTTGTAATTCCAAAAAAAAGGCCCCTAAAAATGCATTAAAAAGTCATGGTTCAACTTCCATAAAAGCCAATTTTACATAAAAGCCCCCCTCCCATCATGCTCTACTTGTAACAAAGGAACAATAGGGGCTCGCACCAGTGAGCAGTGACACCTCTCTCTGTCAGGTGCCAGCAGAGGAAGAACATAGGAATATAAGAAGAGTCATGCTGGGTCAGACCAAGGATCCATCTAGTCCAACACTCTGTTTTCACAGTGACCAACCTAGCATGGTCGCCCAAAGATGGCGACCCCTTGTGCTGTTTCCATGCAAGAAGAATGTGATAGGTTGAGAGGGACATCTTTTCCATAAAAGCTGATCTACGTAAATTGGCCTTTATGGAAAAGGCTCCCTCTTAACCCTTCATGCTCTCCTTACAAGGGGTGTGAGTGGATGGGTTGCTGAGCTCTCAAAGGCCTCACATGGCTGATGACACATGAGCTGGCAGCAGCAGTGGACTCCACAAGCGCCAGCCCACATGGACTTGAGTCCCTCCATCACTACTCAGCAAAGGCCATGTTGACATAGTGTAAGGTCCAAGCTGCAAGTGACTTGGTTGGCAAGTTCTTTCCTAAAACAAACCCCATGGAATTCAATAAACAAACAAATAAACAAACAAACAGATGTTAAGTCTACACAGTTGAAACAAGCACCAAAAAGCAGGAAATTGTGAGTTAAGGCTCACAAGCTTGAACACCACATCTTTCTGAAGGAGAAAGGAAGAACAAGTGAAAAATTTTATTCTCCCAAAGCAGATAAACCATGTGGACAAAATAGAGGATATGACTGTGACTGTGGCGTTGTGGGAAACTAATGACAAGCAACTTTACAGCCTTCTCTGTGGTGGCCCTAAACCTCTAGAACAAATTTCCATCAGAAGTCTGCCATGCACCATCCTTGCAGGCTTTTTAAAAATATTTTATATATTTTATTGTTGTAAGCCACTTTGTGATGGCCTGTGCCCTGAAAGGCAGCCAAGAAATATTTTAAAATAAATAAATATATAAATGAAGGCCCTCTACTTCTTTCTTTCTCTCTTTCTCTCTTTTAGAGCAGCATTCCTATCCTGGTGGCCTCCAGACATGTTGGACTGCAACTCCCATCATTTATTTATTTATTTATTTATTTATTACATTTGTATACCGCCCCATAGCCGAAGCTCTCTGGGCGGTTTACATAGGATTAAAAACAATTAAAAACAATATACAAAAATTAAAACTGCAAAAACATACAACATACACACAATCTGGCTGGGGATGAAGGGAGTTGCAGTCCAACACATCTGGAGGCCACCAGGTTGAGGAGGCTGTTCTAGAGCATCATCTTTTTTCAGAATTAGGATAGAACATACACAGCTACTAAAGAACTCCAAAACAGGTGCAGCACTTTCAACAGACTCTCTTAAACCAAATGAGGAGACAACTAATGAATCTTGAGTGCCTAATCAAGACAGTTCTGCAGGCTCCACAATTAGTTCTCAGTTCATGGCATAGGTTTTCTGTTTATTGAATTTCAGATATATGGTTTGGGGACTAACATGGAGGATCCTCCTTTATGTGTTCAGGCCTGTGTGATCAAAGGCAGAGCCAGCACATAATAGTCTCATGTTTAAAGATGATCTTGCAATGAATGATGAAAATGATTTTTAAGTTCCCCATAACTTGCTTCAACAGCATCGATTGGGGGGGGGGGGCATGAAGCATTTCCTCTTTCTATTTATTTATTTTAATTATTTATAGCCCACCTTTTTTCCTTCAAGGGACCCAAGGCAGTGTACATAATCCTCCTCCTCCTCCTCTCTGTTTTATCATCACAACAACAATCCTGTGAGGTAGGCTGGGCTGAGAGTCTGTGACTGGCCCAAAGCCACCCAGTGAGCTTCTATGGCCAAGTGGGGACTAGAACCCAGATCTCCCAACTATGAACCATGATGACTTTCTAACATCAACATGATGCTGTCTAAAAATAAACTTAGGGAGCAACTGTATGTCCCCCAAACAGTATTGGTGGGTGGAGGAAGACATAGGATAGTTCAGTTTACTGGCTCTGAAGTCAGAGAGAGCTCTGAGCTTGAAGCCAGGAAAGCACCTTCCCCTCCCTTTCACCCTCATAGATGGCGTGGAGAGAAGTGTACCAGCTACCTCTCCAAATAATGGAGTGCAAAGACAGGGAAAAGGGGCAAGGAGGAGAGGAGAACTAGGTGGCCAGAATACAATGTATTCTATGTCCGCCCCAGCCACCTCCCCTCCTCTCCGAGGTGCTGCTGCTAGATGGGAAAAATTGCCCATCTAGCAGGAATGCAGGGTGGTTGGAATGTGGAGGTGAAGATCATCTCCTATGTCTTTCTGCCCTGCATTGGATGCTTTGGCAGCCTTCAAGTTCAGAGGCTGCCAGAAAGCTACATAGGATTGTGTCCTCTTTACACACTTTGGTACATGCATTTTGTATTTAATATGCTGTAACTTTATAAAATTCTACTTAAAATGCTTTCATTCAGAAAGCCCAGTGCCTTAATAAACCCCTTGAATAGGGGCTGCTTCATAGACAATAATTTATGGCATGGACATACATTTTCCTAGTTCTATGCAGAAATTCATTAGAAGTAGAATTCCTTGCATATCTACTCAGAAATAAGGTCCATTGAGTTCAATGGGGCTTGCCCCAGCCATATGTACTACCTCGCTAGATCAAGGCATTGGCATTTAAGACAGGGTCAAGGTCCAGTGCCGCCAGGATAGTGATGATTATGCAGATGATCACCCCCATGACCCAGCAGGGCAGATAATCCACACTGATGCCTTCCTCTTTTATAGAGGGAATTCCTCTGTTTGAAGAGCTGCCAGAGGAGCTTTGGCTATTTGATGGCACCCTCTATTTGAAAGGCTGCTCTGTTTAGGCTGACCATATGAAAAGGAGGACAGCGCTCATGTAACTTTAACAGTTGTAGAGAAAAGGGAATTTCAGTCAGTGTTATTTGTATGCAATTAGTCCCTGGTGACATTCTCTCTTCATCACAACAGTTAAAGTTGCAGGCACTATACTAGAGTGACCAGATACAAAAGAAGGCTCTCCTGCATTTTGACAGGAGAGCCAAATGAGGCTAGTCAAGAAGGGCAGCTTGGGATGGAAAGCCAGATGACAGGTGTGGAGATGGCTCTGTTGCTGAAGCAAATGAGTGTTCCCATGATGCCAGGAAGCCTGGCTCTGCTGTTGTGTAAGCAGTAGGGAGAAGTATCTTTCTGCTTCACAGCTTGTAGTTCATAAGACAGCCTTTAGCCCAGAAGGATCAGCCCCAGCTAGGGACGTTGCAGGTGGCTGACTGGGTCTGGGAATTCGATGAATTTCCCCTCATCCACCCCTCTAGACCCAGTCAGTTGGCCATGGCTCATTCATGGGCCCATGCTTCAAATCCCCACGCAGCCCACTGAGTATTCGGCAGACAGGCAGTGGGGACAGGCAGTGACAGGATGTGCATATGACAAATCGGACACAGGTGAATTCCTCCAGCCCCAGCATACACTCACACACCCAAACAGACACACACACAGTGTAAGAGAGTTAGAGTTGAGAACTAATGGAGGGAGGCCTTATCCTCCTCTCCGTTCACATCTGAGCCCCAAGGTAAGATGAAAGTGGCACAAGGAAAGTGTGGTGACCCATCATCTGTAAAGACCATTTAATCCTTTAACTATCTTAATCTAGAGCTGGCCCAAGACATTTTGCTGCCTGTGGCAAAGGACAATACTGCAGCTCCAGCTAGACTGGTTGTTGAATCTTAGTTTGATATTTGTGATAGGACAGCATCTTCCACTGCAACCGAGGGCAGCAGGCCCACAGCTCTGTCTTCCCACATCTTCTCCCCCCCCCCCCCATAACAAGAGCTACCTGAGGAGGCTGCCTCACTCTGTCTTCTTGTAGGGCCGGCCCTGTCTTAACCTGAATCAATGTGACCAACCTGGATTAGTACTTCTGCTTATATGGCTTTACATCCAAGCACACCTACTTAAATGCAACGTTTGTGGGCTGTCGGGACATATTGCATTTTGTGTCTAAGCTATGGAAGCATAAATACATAAACTGTTCATGAAAATCTTCTTAAAATCACCTTGATGTGTATATCAATTGCCTTGAAAGTGCCACGAAAGAATACAATTTCATGCAACATTTAAATCAACTCTGATTGAATGGAAATTAAAAGAAGGCAATTCTTTACTTTTGTCTCTTTCCCCAGTATCTGAGCTTGTCTCCTTATGTATTCATATATATATATATATATATATATATATATATTCTCTGCAGAGATATTTATGCCGAATATGTAACTAAATCCCTCATCTCTGTATGTAAGTTCGGCTAATGTGATTGTTCTTCATCAGACAGATGCCGGTCTGCTGATGCAGTAGGCAATCAAGGCTAGATGTGACTCTGCTAAAGAGGCGTATACAGCATTTGTGCCATTGTAGAAATATTCAAACATGCACTTTTGCCACAGGGGGGGGGAACCAAATTGCACAGCTTTTTTTTTTTTTTTAAGGAATTTTAAATTACACGGGGGACTAAATGTTAAAGAAGATTTGGAATCCCTGCTTTGGTTAAGGACTGGCGAACCCTCCTCATCTCAAGTCAGAATCAGCTCCATATTTGCAATCTGTCTTAGCAAGTAATGTGAGCAATTTCAACTTTGGGACATGGAAATCAGTAAAACCCAGGCTTGTTAAGGTTCACCAGGTTCTACCTTAGAGCTCGGTCAGACTCAGATTGCAGGCAGTTTTTTTTCTCTCTCTCCAGCAGGCTGAGCTGAGGGAGATGAGAGGAAGAGTAGGGCCATTCCACCAACCTTGCTGAAAGAATTTATGTTCCTCTCCTCTCTTCCCTCCAAATTAACTTTTCCTGATCTACACTGGCTGGCAATGCTCTATCACTGGGCAATAATCTGCAATCCATTATCCATTTACCTGGAAATAAATCCAACTGTACTCAATGGGGCTTACTTCTGAGTAGGCATGTATAAGGCTGCACCATGTGTCTTTTGGAGTAGAAATGCTAAGAGTCTGGTGATACTTTAATAACTAGCATGATTGATGATTGTGATGATGATCATTTCACTATTTTTTTTCCCATTTCATTCTAACAGAGATGTAATGATGTCCTGAAATCACTGTGGCTCCTACATCAAGAATATTGCTATTGTCAGAATGGAAGAAGAAGTGTCCCCCTTCTGTGACAATGGCTTAGCCATTCTTGAAATTTATTGTTAGTGTTAGCAATTAGCATCGTTGACCAATGTCCACTTCTCAAAGAATAGACCCTCTCAGGAGACATTTCGCATTTGATCTGCATTTCAGAAAGTTGCATTTCAAACATTTCCCCCCACTTTTTTCAGCATGTGTGCTGGTGCTACATAGTGTGATGGGCAGTATGCCTAGAAAAGGAAAGTTCTTTAACCGGGTCCAAAACCAGATAAAAAAATTGCTGAGGGATTGCATTTGCTACTTGAAAGAAGCCGTTCTTGAAATTTTATTTTTATTCATGCATTTATTGCTTTGATTCCTTTTAGCCTTGTGCCTATAATCCAGTTGCAAATGAGCCAATTTGGAGGATGAAAGCCTGTGGCCTGGGTAGCTGAATAAGACAAGTATGGTGACAGTAACATTCCTGATTTTGTTGCCTGCCTGAAAGCACAAAAATAAGAGGCTTCTCAACCACTAGGCAGGCCTCAATATACATGGCTGGTGAGCTGCATTCTACCTCCTTGGTCACACATTTTGCAGGCTAATGTAAGTTTGTTTGTTTGTTTGTTTGTTTGTTTGTTTTTAAGAACACTATCCATAACATTCTGCAACACTGATTGGCTAAGTTTGCATTTCAGGGTTTGAGAGGTCATGGAACACTGAGAGATGGTTCGAAAGTCAGCATTGTTGGGCACCAGCCAAGGCCCAGCTTAGCAGGACCCCAACAACTGTTCCCTGGAACCCCCTAGCCCCACTTTTCTCCTCATTCCTGCCTGTGCAGATGATTTCTCCAAGCTTGTGAACAATGACCAAAGCAAAAAAGAGAAGCTGCTTCCATTTGCCCTGACTTTTCCCGGGCAATGATCCAGATTGGATCTGAAGAGAGAATGAAAGCAAATGGCTAACAAGTGGTTACAGTTTCAAGGAGTTGGGCCCATTTAGGGAAGAAGGTAAGTCCTTCTTTTACAACCCGCCTCCCAATCCAATATTGGTGTTGTAGAATGCCATAGCCTGGGTGGGGTCTGGATACCAAGATGGAAGCACCTAGACTGGAAGCCACAAGAGGAAACTTATCTGGTTAATTTTCTAAGACAGGTCTCTTAAGGGTTGCAAAGCCACACAAAAGATAAACATCAGTAGTAAAGTCAATCCAAGTTCAGTGGAGATTTGTGGCCAGGTGTCCTCCTTTACAGAGGACAGTCTCCTATTTGACGGGCTGTCCAGTCAAACTCTGGTTTAAAGGAAAAGAACCCCAAGAAGAGAGGACTCAGGGGTCTTGAAACTGCCCATCAACAATTAGCACCAACTATGAGCAAGGTGGACAATGTTCATAGTTTTCCACGCAATGGTGAGATGTACTATATTTCTGTTTAAATTGTAATAATTATTTTTAAATTTGCACCAGTTCATCAAAATTTGCATTAGCAAATTTCATGCAAATCAGTGTCCTCTTTTTTGGTGATACATTTCTTTTCCTTTCCTTTTTGGTAATTCTTACCTAGTGGAGGAGGCCAACAGCCTGAGGAAATGAGATGAACATATGAAATTCAGGGGAAATGTTGACAACTCTGCAGTACAAATTCCAGAAGAAATGTATATGTGTATGTGTAGGGGGCGGGGCTCAATGAAATCCACCTGCCACATCTCCCAACTCTCTTCATTTTTTGCCAAATCGTAACATCACGTAGGGGCTTGTCACAATGAGTCAGGGGCCTCAGGCTGCATCTAAAACGCTGGCCAATGATGCTATGGAAGAATTGGTTTTGCTTTGAGTTGGTCATTTCTTTGCCTCCTCTTCACCATCACCAGGTATCTCTGTGGACATTACATCATGGACTGTGTCTATATGACACCACTTTGCTAGCTGATTCCCCCTAAACCCTGCAGCATCACGGAACTGGAAAACTGTGAAAAACTTTTTTTTCCTCTGGCAACTGTGAAAGCCTGTAGCAGCACATTACATATCATAACTGCCCTTACTTTCATTCCCTGGACTTCATGGTGGTTATTACTAGGCTTGTTAAGCCTGCCCTTGCCCTACATTCCTGCGCCTACCCTCTACTGGGATCCACCCCTCGTTATGCCCACTTTCTTAACATGAATTGGAGCCACCACTGACAGACATAGAAGCAACCCTGGTGACATTGGAGAAATGGAAAAAGTCACAGTAAAATGACACTCGGAAAAAGCACAGTTTCGCGGGGAAAATCCCACTGTGGCTGCGAGTTGGCGGCTGCATCATATAAACAATGGGGCACAACTGCACAGCCCCGATGAGGTTTATAGATAGCGTGTATAGATAAGCCCTTGCTGCCACATTGGCAAACTTTCCTCTCCAGTCTACTGGCAGTGCTGTGCCCCAGGCCTAACTCCAAGGACAAGAGAGAGAAATCTAACACTCATTAGGTGTGTGTGTGTGCATGCGTGTGTGTGTGTGTGTGTATATATATGCATTAATCATCTAGGTTGAATAGAATTTTTCATGAAGGTATTGCTCTTCAGATTGTCATCACAGAACAAAAGAGCCAACATCAACAACAGAAAGGGCTGCTGAGTGCACAATTCAAGAGGTTTATGGAGGAAGATTTTTTTTAAAAAAAAAACACCCAAAAGAAGAAGAGGAAGAAGCCTGTGTTCACATGTCTGCAATCAGAAATGTGAGAGAGAAAGGGGAAGATTGAGTTCACAAGGAGATGAACCAACGGGTAGGTTGCCTGGGTTACATTAAAGATTGCACGTTTTTTTCTTCTTCTTCTTTGAAGCAAATGATGTTGCACTCCTTTCGAGATCATCTCATTGTTAATTCTGAATTGTTGTCTCTCGGTAAATACCTATCTCACTGAATATGTGAGGGGAGTGAAGAGGAAGATAGAAGTAGGGGTGTGCATCGGATCGGATCCGATCCACGATCCGAATCCGATCCGACCCAAAATCGGGAAAATCCGATCCGATCCGATCCGGACAACCTCCGATCCGATCCGATCCGATCCGATGAGGTCCGATCCGGATCGGACGCCATTTTGAATGCTTTTTCCCATAGCCAAGTATTGTTTTACAAAAACGCCTATAACTTTTTCATTTTTAAAGATAGAAGGATGAAACTTGGGCACATTGTAGACTGGTTAGGGGTAGTTATCTGTGAGAAATTTCAGAAAGATTGGTGCATGCATTTTGTGGCAATTAATTTTTTAATAAATACCCAGGAATGCCTATAACTTTGTCATTTTTAAAGTTACACACATGAAACTTTGCCACATTGTAGGGGGTACCTTGGGACCTATGTGTGTGAAATTTCAGAAACGTAGGTGCTTGTCTTGTGTGGCAATTAATTTTTAGAAAAATGGGTAGTAGTGGGGTAAATACAGTTACGCCTCCCATTTTTTTATTTTTGAAGATACAAACAGGAAACTTGGGCACATTACAGGTACCACTTGCCTTGATATGTGTGTGAAATTTCAGAAACATTGGAGCTTTCTTTGTGTGGCAATTAATTTTTGAAACAATGAGGAAAGAAACACATATAACTTTGTCATTTTTAAAGTTACACACATGAAACTTTGCCACATTGTAGGTGGTACCTTGGGACCCATGTGTGAGAAATTTCAGAAAGATTGGTGCATGCATTTTGTGGCAATTAATTTTTTAATAAATACCCAGGAATGCCTATAACTTTGTCATTTTTAAAGTTACACACATGAAACTTTGCCACATTGTAGGGGGTACCTTGGGACCTATGTGTGTGAAATTTCAGAAACGTAGGTGCTTGTCTTGTGTGGCAATTAATTTTTAGAAAAATGGGTAGTAGTGGGGTAAATACAGTTACGCCTCCCATTTTTTTATTTTTGAAGATACAAACAGGAAACTTGGGCACATTACAGGTACCACTTGCCTTGATATGTGTGTGAAATTTCAGAAACATTGGAGCTTTCTTTGTGTGGCAATTAATTTTTGAAACAATGAGGAAAGAAACACCTATAACTTTGTCATTTTTAAAGTTACACACATGAAACTTTGCCACATTGTAGGTGGTACCTTGGGACCCATGTGTGTGAAATTTCGGAAACGTAGGTGCTTGCCTTGTGTGGCAATTAATTTTTTAATAAATACCCAGGAATGCCTATAACTTTGTCATTTTTAAAGTTACACACATGAAACTTTGCCACATTGTAGGCGGTACCTTGGGACCTATGTGTGTGAAATTTCGGAAACGTAGGTGCTTGCCTTGTGTGGCAATTAATTTTAGAAAAATGGGTAGTGGTGGGGTAATTACAGTTACGCCTCCCACTTTTTTATTTTTGAAGATACAAACAGGAAACATGGGCACATTACAGGTACCACTTGGCTTGATATGTGTGTAAAATTTCAGACAGCTGGGTCCAGGCATGTGGTGGCAAGGTATTTTTGAAACAATGAGGAAAGAAACGCCTATAACTTTTTTATTTTAAAAGTTAGAAGTCTGAACATTGCTGACTTTGTAGATGGGTTAGGGGTAGATATGTGTCAGAAATTTCAGAATTATAGGTCCAGGCATTTGATGGCTATGGAATTTTTAAATTACATGTTTCAAAAAAATTTCTACAGAGGCCAGGTCTTCCCCTCCCGCTTCCCGCGAAGAAAAGGAAACACTCTCTCGTCTCGATCCCTTTGATCCTTGCTAGTAGTATCCATTACAGGGCTCGTGTTTCCTTTCCTACTTTCACTTTTCAAGCAGAACGGCTGAGCCTAGCTGAGTTTTGCAGCCATGCGTGCAAGGAAGGATCACTCTGGTCTCGATCCCTTTGATCCTTGGTAGTATCCATTACAGGGCTCGTGTCTGCTTGAGTACAAAGTGAAAGCAGACACGAGCCCTGTAATGGATACTACCAAGGATCAAAGGGATCGAGACCAGAGTGATCCTTCCTTGCACGCATGGCTGCAAAACTCAGCTAGGCTCAGCCGTTCTGCTTGAAAAGTGAAAGTAGGAAAGGAAACACGAGCCCTGTAATGGATACTACTAGCAAGGATCAAAGGGATCGAGACGAGAGAGTGTTTCCTTTTCTTCGCGGGAAGCGGGAGGGGAAGACCTGGCCTCTGTAGAAATTTTTTTGAAACATGTAATTTAAAAATTCCATAGCCATCAAATGCCTGGACCTATAATTCTGAAATTTCTGACACATATCTACCCCTAACCCATCTACAAAGTGAGCAATGTTCAGACTTCTAACTTTTAAAATAAAAAAGTTATAGGCGTTTCTTTCCTCATTGTTTCAAAAATACCTTGCCACCACATGCCTGGACCCAGCTGTCTGAAATTTTACACACATATCAAGCCAAGTGGTACCTGTAATGTGCCCATGTTTCCTGTTTGTATCTTCAAAAATAAAAAAGTGGGAGGCGTAACTGTATTTACCCCACCACTACCCATTTTTCTAAAATTAATTGCCACACAAGGCAAGCACCTACGTTTCCGAAATTTCACACACATAGGTCCCAAGGTACCGCCTACAATGTGGCAAAGTTTCATGTGTGTAACTTTAAAAATGACAAAGTTATAGGCATTCCTGGGTATTTATTAAAAAATTAATTGCCACACAAGGCAAGCACCTACGTTTCCGAAATTTCACACACATGGGTCCCAAGGTACCACCTACAATGTGGCAAAGTTTCATGTGTGTAACTTTAAAAATGACAAAGTTATAGGTGTTTCTTTCCTCATTGTTTCAAAAATTAATTGCCACACAAAGAAAGCTCCAATGTTTCTGAAATTTCACACACATATCAAGGCAAGTGGTACCTGTAATGTGCCCAAGTTTCCTGTTTGTATCTTCAAAAATAAAAAAATGGGAGGCGTAACTGTATTTACCCCACTACTACCCATTTTTCTAAAAATTAATTGCCACACAAGACAAGCACCTACGTTTCTGAAATTTCACACACATAGGTCCCAAGGTACCCCCTACAATGTGGCAAAGTTTCATGTGTGTAACTTTAAAAATGACAAAGTTATAGGCATTCCTGGGTATTTATTAAAAAATTAATTGCCACAAAATGCATGCACCAATCTTTCTGAAATTTCTCACAGATAACTACCCCTAACCAGTCTACAATGTGCCCAAGTTTCATCCTTCTATCTTTAAAAATGAAAAAGTTATAGGCGTTTTTGTAAAACAATACTTGGCTATGGGAAAAAGCATTCAAAATGGCGTCCGATCCGGATCGGACATCTGGTCCGATCCGATCCGACCAGCCTCCGATCCGATCCGATCCGACCCCCCAGGTCCGATTCCGATCCGCTATCCGATCCGATCCGGGGGGTCAGTGCACATCCCTAGATAGAAGTATTCTAAGTCATTATCCTGACTGTAGCTGAAGCTAGAAGTTAGTTAGGATGAACCTGACTTTCTTTTTAAGTGAGGTTATTTCTTTTGTTATGGGCCACAATGTTCAGAGAAACCGAACCATATCATCAGTGGCTCATCACGCTGCAGAAAATGGGGTGAGTTTTAAATGCCTTCAGAAAACTTGTTTACACAATCTTTCCCTGGCTTGTCATCGATTCTGATGCTGTGCCACTTTACTGTTCCTTTTAGTTTCTTTTTGTTGTTGTAACTTGTAACTGTTTATCATCATATATATAATTTTTTCAGTGGTTTTGAGTATTTTTTTGTTAATAAAACGATTTAGAGATTTTATTTAAGAAGTATATAAATATTATTAATAGTAAAATATATATATTCTGAGGCTTCAATGGATCTGAAATGTTTGTGAATCGTGTAGACTATTGGGTGGCATAGAAATGTGTTGAATAAATAAATCAGAAATTATATAGAATTCCTCTATCCTAGGGATGGGCATATCAACAAGGCCTTTGAGGTTCTTCAAATTCCAGCTCAAAGTCTGTTGTTGTTCTTGTTCAAACATTGAAGTGCACATATTTAATGTACACACTCAAATGCATACCCCCCACAATGCTTTTTTTTTAAAAAAAATGTGCATTTTTAAAGTGCACATTTTTTTAATGAATGCATTTTGTGAATGCGATCACAAGCTTGGGAATATGTGAGCATTGCCCCAAAATTTACTTGTGTTCATGTTTGGGGTTGTTCATGGTGAAAGTCCTGATGCTTAATGAAATTAAATAAAATTCTTATACATGTACATGGGACACAAATCCTTCACTTTGGAGGTACCAGCTAAATGGTGCATGCATTCTCACATGCATGCACACAACTTTTGAATGTGTGACTGTAGCTTCATTGAAAAATATTCTGGTTGGGTCAGTCCAGGTATGACATTCAGAAAGGTGGTAAGCTGCATGCCTGTGATGTGAAGTATATCTCTGGGCAACATCATGAAGCAGAGTACATGAAGGAGTTGCGGATGTCATTAGGAATCCATCAGCAGCCATCGTTGATATGGGAAACTCACACTGAGTTCTTCATGATACAGCTGGGAGGAGGACAAACTGCCAAGGCAGGGCATTTTGTTGCTTGAAGCAAAGGAGAAGATGGCTTCTTCTCCCAGTCTATATGCAGAAGCCAATCAGAGTGGCAGTTGAATTTTACTTCAACACTGGTGACAGAACATGACCTTTCAATGCACCTGAGAGCAGCAGGCTAGCATAGGGGGAAGAGGGAAAGTCCTAAGTGACAAACAGGTCTATTTTGCAACACTTTAAGCCTGCCATTTGCCACACAATATCACTGTACCTAATGGTAGAGCCAGCCCCGTGTCAGCGGAACGCAACCCTCATGATAATGGTGCATTACATGCAAATTGTATCTACCAGGATCTGATTTGGAAAAGCCCATCCACATATTCAAGCCAAGTCATCATTTTTGGCATCACAGTCAGCCCCCGTCCCCATCTTTTAAGTCATCCAATCCTAGCTGTTGCATGTTTTCACGTGCTTTCCCCCAATGTATGCATCAGTTGTGTCCATCTTTGAAATATACACATTCCTCTCCCATTCAATCAAGCATATCTGCACACATTTTCCAAAAGTAAATATTTTTTATGTGTATTTTTTCAAATGTCGAGCACATTTGTTTGGCGGGGGGGGGGGCACAAATCACATTGTAAGCTCAGACATCTACAGAGTTTGACCATAGATTGCATCTGAGTCTGTGTTTCATCCAGAAGGTGCAAACTTGGCAAATCCTGAGAAAAAGTTAACTAAAACAAAATTTTCATACATCCTTAGATGAGAGTTGTAGTGCAAAACATTTAAAGAGCACCCAGTTGGAGAAGGCTGTGCAACATCGTGGCTTCCATCTTAGGCATTCCTTCCATCTTGAATGAAAGTTGGCTTGACAAGTATCAGTAGAAAGAAACCCATTTGACAAATCCCAATTCTCCCAAACTTCTGGTTATTTAAATTCACTCTGTACCTTCTGTGTAGTCCCCAAGCTATTTCAGTACTACGACATTGCCCTACTACTTAAATCAGTCTCAACTTTTTCAGATATTCTGGGGACGTTGTGGGGGTAGTGAACCAGTACAATCCATCATCCCGCCTCGGATCTGAATCTGGAATCCAAAGTGAATTGGGGTGGTTCAGAAGGCTTTGAAACAGACCCAAATCAAATCAAAACAGAACCAAATTGGTCCAAAGCAAATTGGAATGGTCTAAATCTATTTGGATTGATTCGGACAGATTCGGACCTTTTTCTCAAGTGCAGACAGCTGGACTATTCTTGCAACAGTTTTTGTTATAGTAGGGAGGGGGAGAATTTGTAGGGGGAAATTGGCTGTGAAGTGACAGCTTCTTCCCCTAATCCTCCTGAAGTCTCCCAATTCTCTCTAGCAGCCTCCAATCACAATGGTGGAGGAGGGCTTCAGGACAATCAGGAGATTGAGCTTCCTTCATTCTTGCTCATTGTGGGTTAGACTTGGTAGGTGTAGGGTGTTTTGGGCTGGCTAGTTTAGATTTGTTGTTGGTGTGGGGCACCAACTATAATAATAATAATCGCATAACTATCTCATTCCTATATTTATAAATTCTGGATATGATATTTAAAATTTACTAACCGAACACTTCAGAGATGATATTTATTAATTCTGAATAATAAATGTCTATAATAATATTTATAAATATGACTAACCATTCCTATATTTATTCATTCTGAATAATATGATATTTTGTTATTTTTTAATGCTGAATAATTGCAATTTCTCATTGCTCTTGTTCCTGCAGCCAATACAATCTGATGTAGGGATGGACAAATTGGCAAGTTACCATTTCTCTGAGTTTCGCATTTTGTAGATAGTTTCCATAGTTAAACTATGGAATTCATTGCCTCAAAACGTAGTGATGGCCACCAATTTAGAAGACCTTAAAAGGGGGTTGGATAAATTCCTGGAGGAGTAAGCTGTCAATGGCTATTAGTCCTGATGGCTATGTGCTACCTCCAGTATCAGAAGCAGTAAGCCTATATGCACCTGTTGCTGGGGAACCTAGGTGGGAAGGTGCTGTTGCAACTTGTCCTGCTTGTGGGTACCTGGTCAACAGTTGGTGGCCACTGTGTGAACAGAGTCCTGGACTAGATGGACCCTTGGTCTGGCTCTTCTCATGTTCTTATATTAGATCTTAAATTTGGTTCATCCTGAACTTTGATAGATAAATAGATAGATAGGTGTGTTTGTGTGTGTGTGTGCTTGTATTATTATTATTATTATTATTATTATTATTATTATTATCTGGGTGGTTTACAAAAATTAAAAAGATTGAGCATTAAAAAGACAATATACAAAATTTAAAATTTTGTATAGTGAATTTGTAGTGAATTTTTTTTTTGCATTTGTGTGTGCAATTCTCCTATTAGATGATTTTTATATGCAATTTTGCCTTATACACACATTTTGCAAGCAACTTTCCTAATGCATTTGTTAATGTTATTTGCACAGTATAGTAATAATTTTGTGCATGTGTATTTTCCTCTGAGATATGCATTTTATATGTATTTTTCAACTGGAACACTCGATTGAACAATTCAGAGAACTGTGAATTTAAAAAGATAACTGACTTTTGCTTCACATATTGGTTTGAAAGTGTGAAACAAGGTAACTTCACATGAAAATGTGAATTGAACAAATTTCACATTTGGAAGGCACAGTAAACCAAAAGCACTGCCAGCCTTTCTGTATCACTTGTGAAGAAAAGGAAAGCTGCAAACGTGTGGCATTGGGAAACAGCAGCTGGCAGAATTTCCCCCCAACATCTTTGACTCATGTTGGAGTTTCAGCTGCAACAGCTTTAAAGATCCACAGCTATTCTTAATTTACCATGGTGCCAATTTATTTCTATAATGATTTTATTTATTAATAGGCAATTATTTTTATATTGCCTATTAACAATAATGGGGGTGAGATGGTGAGGATGCCCTGCCCCCGGCATAGTTATGACACTGCAGATCCATTTAGTTAGTTTGATCCTTTGCTACGTTTTATATCTCACCATGGATTGGCTAAATTTTGCTGCTGCATTCCAGTCAGAAAAATTCTTCCTCTCATAGTGAGCTGTTCCATGGTTTGTTCCATAAGAGTTTCTTCATCTCTCATGTTGATGTGAGGTTTGTAGTCATTCCTGCTCTGACCTTTTGATTACCTTGCCTTGCAAGAAGGGATTACCAATAAGGATGGAGAGAGAACTTTGTTCAGATCAAATTTTATGAACTTCCCTAGCTTTCAATTCCTGAATGAATGTACAAACCAAAATGTAGCCATTTTTTTATATTCACGCTTTCTTGAGTTTTGCAATGCAGTTCTCCATTTAAAAAATGCATACAAAAATGTGTATAGCAGGAGAACGTACACATGGTAAGACATTTATTAGTGAACATACAATACAAAAACATATTATATTCAGGGAAATTGCTCATACAATATTCTATATTAGGGAAAAGTGTGTACAAAGATGGATCTATAAATAAAACATGCATAAAATGAGTATAGTAAAAATAAATGTGCATGAAAATGAGTAAGAAAGTTTATGTAGAATGTTTTATCACAAAGAGTGCAAATGAAACTAGCTACGTGAAAATAAAATGAAAAATGCACCATATTGGGATATATTGCTTGCATAATATGTGTATATTTGGAAAAAATCAGTACCAAAATGCATATGCGAAGAAAAATGTATATAAAGTTGCGTACGCGTGTACAAAAATGTGTAGATGAGGAAAATGTGATCAGGCCAAGGGTCCATCTAGTCCAGCCTTCTGTCATATAGTGGTCAAACAGCTGTTGACCAGGGACCCACAAGCAGGATATAAGTGCAATAGCACCCTCCCGCCCATGTTCCCAGCAACTGGCATGCATAGGCTTACCTCTTCTGATACTGGAAGTAGCACATAGCCATTAGGACTGGTAGCCATTAATAGTTTTACTCTCCAGGAATTTATCCAACCCTTTTTGATAGCCATCCAAATTGGTGGCCATCACTACATCCTGAGGAAGTGAATTTCATTGTTTAAATATGTGCTGTGTAAAGAAGGACTTCCTTAAGTTCCTTTTATCTGTCCTGGATCTCCCACCAATCACCATCATGGGATGACACCATGTTCTAGTATTATGAAAGAGGGTGAAAAATGTCCCCTTGTTCAATTCTCCATGCATAATTTTGTCCATGCTCTGGTAACCTCCAAGTTAGATTACTGCAATGCACTCTACGTGGGGCTGCCTTTGAAGGTGGTTCAGAAGCTGCAGCTTGTGCAAAATGCAGCGGCCAGATTGATAACCGGAACCAGTAGGTTCGAACATATAAGACCTACTCTGGCCCGCTTGCATTGGCTGCCTGTATGTTTCCGAGCCCGATTCAAGGTGCTGGTTTTAACCTATAAAGCCTTACACAGCTTGGGACCATAATACCTGATGGAACACCTTTCCCGACATGAACCTACCCGAACACTACGCTCAACATCTAAGGCCCTCCTCCAAGTGCCTCCTCCGAGGGAAGCTCGGAGGTCGGCAACAAGAGAGAGGGCCTTCTCTGTGGTGGCCCCCCAATTGTGGAACGATCTCCCCGATGAGGCCCGCCTGGCACCAACATTGTTATCTTTTCGGCGCCAGGTCAAGACTTTCCTCTTCTTTCAGGCATTTGGCAACATTTGAGGAGCCTGGGTTTGTTTTGTTTTTGTAGCTTTTTTTGAAGTGTTGTAGTGGTTTTTAAATGTACAGATTGTGTGTATGTTGTATGTTTTTGCTGTTTTAATTTTTGTATATTGTTTTTAATTGTTTTTAATCCTATGTAAACCGCCCAGAGAGCTTCAGCTATGGGGCAGTATACAAATGTAATAAATAAATAAATAAATAAATAAATAAATAAATGTCTCCCCTTACCCTCTTTTTTCCAAGACAAACAACCCCAGCTGTTGTAATGTTCCCTCTTAGGGGAGACGCCCCAGCCCCTTGATCATTTCAGTTGCCTTTTCTGCACAGATTCATCCATCCCTAGTTACCGACAGATATGAGTTACATAGAAGCCGAGACAGATGTGCAATCTTTCTGTGAATTCCATCTGCAAAAGCATGCAATGTGCAATGCATGGATTCTTGCACAAAGCATGGATTCTAGCCTCCATGAACAGGGCTGATATTTGCCGCTACTGGACTGCTGCTGCTACTGGATCTCTCTCTGAGGAGGTTGTTGAATTTCTCATTCTTACTTTTCAGAATCAGGCTGGGAATCTTCTAATATTGTTTTAGTCTCTTTTGGAGGTCATCCAGCAAACCGCCCATTCATCTGTTTCAATGGATTTGAAAAGAACTCTGCTGGGATGTTTACCTCCTGTCCAACTGTCTTCTCATATTTTAGCTGTGCAGCTGATAAAACCTGAGCCCCGCAGTAAAAACGAATTTAAAAAATGGCCTGCATTCAAAAGATTTCTCACCACCTGATTTCATATTCAGCGCATTATGTGGGCTCATCGTGGCTCATCTTTCCCTGGATTCATAAAATGTGACAACTTACTCTGCACATCGTTTGAGGTGGGATTTTTCATCCATCTGTAATGAAGGTTCCATCACAAAAACTTAAGGGAATATACATTTTTTAAAAAAACCAATTGTCCAATTCTTTCCACATAATGCATTTGCAAGCCCTTCTGCCATATGACATGCAGCCAAGGCAAGTGGCAAAGAGGATGTGGTGCTATAGGTCACCACCAAAGAGATGATAGCAGAAGTGAGTGCATGTGATTAGCAGTTGCAAAGTTTATTTCCCCTGTTCATTGCCAGCCACCCCCACTAGGCTGACCATATGAAAAGGAGGACAGGGCTATTGTATCTGTAACAACTGTATTGAAAAGGGAATTTCAGCAGGTATCATTTGTAGGCATGCAGCACCTGGTGAAATTCCCTCTTCATTACAACAGTTAAAGCTGCAGGAGCTATACTAGAGTGACCAGATACAGAAGAGGGCAGAGCTCCTCCTTTTCATATGGTTAGCCTAACCCCCACCTCCTCAAGCCATTCCTTTTGGTCAATTTCCTACACAATACTACAAACATGCTCCTGGGATTTAGGTTAAGGTAAACATTGCTGGAGAGTTTGGCTTGGAGGAAAAAGCAGGCAGCAGGGAGAGGAGTAATCACTCACTCTATCCCATTGCTTCTCTTTCATGAATTTGTACATTTGAAATTCTTATTCTCTGCCCTTCCTCCAAAAGGAGTACAGGGTAGAGATGCAAGACAATTTTGTTCCCATTCACACATCATGCAAACGTGTCCCATTCACAACTTCCAGAGGAGCACAATTCTCCGGAAACATTTGCCATTTCCCAAACTCCCATTTGCATCTGAAAGTGCACGCATGCGCACCTACCACCTGCACATATATGAATCCCACCCATCCACATGTTCATGCTTTATCCTCTGGGTAAAATGCACATTTTTGATCAGGAAAAATGTGCACTCTTAAAATTTTCCCTGATTTGAAATGCACATTTTCCCTGATTTGAAAAGCAGAAATGAACGAAAGACACTTGTGTTCAGCAATGGGAATGAGGTGAAATAAGCTTTGAGGAAGAATTTTGAGAACCTTAATGAGATCAGATATCATGTGTTCGCTCTGCCCTAGCACAGACTGATTTATAATATTTTTTAAAAACCTCATGCCCATGAAACAAACGTAACATCTACTTTCACACTAAAATAATCTAAAATCATCAAAACATCAGGAGCCAAATGCTTGCATTAAAAGAAGGCTTTTAGCTTACATTTAGAAATACTCACAGTGGGAGTCTAATACAGCTTTCCTGGGAGGGTGGTCCACAGGGGTCACCACTGAGCAAGCCCTCGCTCAAGGAGCAACTCCCCCCCCCCCATTTATGGGGAGAACTGAAGCATCTCCTGCAAATAGCATAGCCCTAATTGACTGCTAATGGGGTAGGTGTTCCGTGAGGTACCTCAGCCTCAGGTTATTAAGGGATTTATATGCTAATAGCAGAACACTGCATTGGGCTCAGTAGTAGGGTGACCAGATAAAATCCAGGTCAGGGCTCATGCAACTTTAACAGTTGTAGAGAAAAGGGAATTTCAGCCAGTGTCATTTGTATGCAATTAGTTCCTGGTGAAATTCCCTCTTCATCACAACAGTTAAAATTGCAGGGGCCCTGCCTTCTTTTGTATCTGGTCACTCTAGTATAGTGCCTGCACCTTTAACTGTTGTGATGAAGAGGGAATATCATATATATAACAACTATATGTTAATCCTTATTTAAGACAATGCATGTGATTAGAGTTGATAACAATACTTTAATTTTCACCACTATTAGTGCAATCCTATATGTATCTATGAATTCAGTGGGGCTTATTAATAATCATGTACAACAAAAGAACAGTTCGTGTGTTTATCTTACACAGTTATCATGAAAAGGAAATGAAAGACCGGATAGGGATTTTTTAAGGATAATTCTGACCATGATCCAGTCAAAACTTGCATGTTCAGGTTGTGTGTGTGCTTAAGTCTCAAACAGCAATGCTCAAAAGTGCTGGTTTTATCATTATTTATTTATGTTTATATTCCACTCTTCCTCCAAGTGCTCACAGCAATATACATGGAATTATTGCTTCCACTATAATCTCTGATATAGGGAGAGCATAGGATTGGTCAGTTTACTGGCTCCAAGGTCAGAGACAGGACTCCAATCTCGGAGCCAGTAAATCATGCTCTCTGCCCCCTCCTTCCTTCACAGCTGGCATGGAGAGAACCTCTCTGCACTCAGAAACTTTAGATGGGGAAACAGGTTTGGTCCTGGGGGTGGGGAAGAGAGGAGACCAGGGAAGCTGCCTTACACAGCCTCCTATGCTCGCCCCAGCTCCTTTTCTCCTGTTCTGAAGCACCGTGGCTAGACAGGTGAAATCACAGGGCAGGCAGAGCATGGCGGTGAGGATCACCGTCATGCTCTGGCCAGCCTGCATTAGGATACTCATCAGCATCCAAATTTGGAGGCTGCTGACCATCAACATATAATTGTGCCCTTAAAAAATAGCCTACTCTGTCATGCTCAGTTGCTGCACCCATCAGAAGCTATCCTCATAGTGGTACCCAAGATTTTAGAGGTTCAGTCCATGATGGCTCAGAATAAGGCCTTTAGCGATAGAGTGCACTCCCTACCACAACAAATTAGGCAGTTGCCAACCCTTCTGCGTTTTCAGCACCTACTTCTGAAAACATATCTTTTCCAACACACATTTCCAGGGATGTCACCTTGTACTCTGCATACAACTTAGAAATAATAATAATATCCCACCTTTTCCCCAATACTGGGCCTCAAGGAATTCATAAATATTTTTGAATATACGAATGAATAAATAAAATACTTTAGAAGATAGAAGATAATGTAGTCTGAGAAATAGTAATGTTATCCATCATCATCCAATGGGCTTTAGAACTCATTGGATGATAAACCCAGACCTCCCCAATACAAGTTTAGAATTCTAAGCACTATACTGTCTGTTTTCAGCATTTCAGGAGATATGTTCATGTAGTATATATATAAAAAAGATTTTATGCTGCTATGGTAGGAGAATATGCCAGCGTAAATGTTTCAGATTGGAATGCCAATCTTCTTCAAGTCTGTATTGTACAGCACTGAAGAAATCTGTACTAGTAGTAGTGTCAATGAAGCCTCTGGCGGTCTGATCAGTTCAACTATCATGAGACTAGGACCAGGCAAAGCATTAGTCCATCTTGCTCAGTATTGACTGCACTGATTGGCAGCATCTTCCCAGAGTTTCAGGCATAGTTTTAGCCCTAGCTGCATATGCTGAGAGTTGAGTTTAGAAACTTCTGCTTGGAAATCTTGTGCTCGACCACTAAGGTACTATCCCTTCTCCAAAGCAAGATCCAGTTATCCCTTTAACTCATCCTTCCCCAACCTGGTGCCCTCCAGATGTTTTGGCCAATGGTGAGAAGTTCTGGCAGTTGTAGTCCAAAACACCTGGAGGGCACCAGGGATTGAATCTGATGCAAAACATCTGCTCTATTTCTAAGCTACGGCATGTCCAGAGAAGAACAGAAAAGGCAGAAGGATCTAGAGAAGGAAGAGAAGTTCAGATGGAGTAGAGGAGGAAAACTAGGGAAAGTGAATGGACAGAGATCTTTTTTTGATTAGCACATCAACAAAGAAACAAATAAATAAATAGATTGATGTTCACATACTGCATTGAAAGACCCTACAAAAAAATTTGGTTGCAGGGCTTGAATTATCATATATTATCCAAGATGTTTGCTGCATTTTCCTGCCTCATGCAAAAGGAACAGAAATCAGTGATGGGAAGGTGATGTTGCAAAGGAGCTTACTTGGATAGATGAGCAGCATCCAAGCCTACTCTAGAGATGTTGTGACATGAAACAGAAAGCCACTAAATGACTGCAATGTAACTACGACAAGGTCTACTAATGCAGAAGATTCACACTTGGAGCTAAGACAGTCCACTGGTGTACATCTAAGCTCCTGTAACACATGGTTGAGTGTTTCAAAAGTAGTTAACATCCAGCAGTTCCCTGCAGGCAGATTTTTTGACAAGTTCATTCTTGTCAGTGCATTTAAAGCCTGGATTCCATAGCCAGAGGACAACTTCTGTGTCAAGGGAGGCCAGGTGTCATGTGCTGACCTTCAGATGGTAAGCTGGATACACTTCCGCCACATGGAGAAAAGATATATATTATGCTCTGCTTCTCTTGCATGCACAATGTGGAGAGAGAAACAGGCCAAGGCAGTTCTGGTTACATGAATTATGGCTGAGTCCAGATGGAAGCCTCTTTGAGCCCCATCCAGGATTTTTAGCCAAGGGGATTGGGAAAGGAAGAGACGCTCTGAAGGCCAGATCTGACACAAAGCATTCAGTCTGACAGGCACCTGTGCCTTGCATTGTACCGCAATGAGTTTGGTGACCCAGGTATGGATTATTATTATTATTATTACTATTATTTATTACATTTATATACTGCCCCATAGCTGAAGCTGTCTGGGCAGTTCACAAAAATTAAAACTTTGGGCATTAAAAATCGATATAAACATTTTAAAAGCACAAAAGCATAAAAACAGACAACATATAAAAACAGTATATATTCAAAACAACTGTGAGCTCTCAGCCAGGCCTAAATATAGTTCTGGGGGGTCAATTAAAAACTCAGCCTATGCTGTTAAATGCCTGGGGAAGAGGAAAGTTTTGACCTTGCGCCAAAAAGATAACAATGTTGGATGTAGAGCTCTTTTGAAAACTATGCCTAGAATGATCTAAAATCAATATAACGAAGTTAATCTTCTGACATTGCCATGGGTCACTTCACACATTATACATACTGTATGGTCTCATTTCATTGGCACTTCTGTACTGCTGTTTGTTTGTTTTTCAAGCTTCTAAGTCGGGAGACAGACAATAGCCTTTTTTTTAAACAGAGTTGAAAGTGGCTTGAGAAAGGCATCACTTTCGTGGCATATAAATGTCATTCTTGTTGCCCCGCTGTTGCTTCTGGAGATGAGTGAAAATTTCATTTCATTTTTGATTTGTCATAATTAACAAAGTTTCTCATGTTCAGGTCAAAAGGAACTTGAGATTAAACAGAAGAAGAAAGAGGAGAAATTGAATGTGGGGGAAATTGACACTAACCTATTTGCCCATCTAGGTTTGAAGACCTTTGAGTTCATAGGTCTTCAAAATCTGGCTTTGAATACCCGCACATTGAACAATATTTGTGCTAAATGGAGGGTTGCTACATTTTTTCCCTGCGATGCTCATCTTCAACAGCTATATAACAAGCAGCTATATCATGGTCTACTCCATGCTGGGGAATAGCTGTGAGTATTGAATTTGGCTGGAACAGTGTCGTGGATTTGGTTTCAGAAGAATGGGGAGAAGTCAGGAATGAAATTGCAGAGTCATATGCAGTAGGATATGTATACTTTTTTGATAGAGCAGTTGGCAACTATAATGAACTTAAAGTTGGTTCTTATAGCCATACAGTGAAGGTCAGTGTGTTTTGCTACTAACAAAAGTTAAATAATACACAGCATCTGTCAGGTGCAGTTCATATATTTCTTCTCATAAGGATGTTCCTTTCTCTGCTGTGAGAAACCTTTTTTCCTGCCAGGAAATTAAGGTGTGTGTGTCTTCTAACAGTGGCTCTGTTCAGAAGACACCTTAAACCACAGATTTAACCACAGTGAATAAGGCAAAAAGCCTTATACACCATGGTTAAAGCTGTGGTTTAAGGTGTCTTCTGAACAGGGCCAGTCTGAAACTAGGTGAGACAAGTCCTATAAAATCCTAGACAGATTGGTCTGCTACCTGTTTTTATCTGAGGTGGGGAAGGTGTACCACCTGTTCAGATAAAGAGCTCTGGGACGATGCCCACTGCTTTAGGGTGACCATATGAAAAGGAGGACAGGGCTCCTGTATCTTTAGCAGTTGTATTGAAAAGGGAATTTCAGCAGATGTCATTTGTATGCATGCAGCAACTGATGAAATTCCCTCTTCATCACAACAGTTAAAGCTTCAGGAGCCCTGCCCTCTTTTCTATCTGGTCACTTTAGTGTAGCTCCTGCAGCTTTAAGTGTTGTGATGTAGATGGAATTTCACGAGGTGCTGCATGTATACAAATGACACCTGCTAAACATCACCCAACAGAGAAAAGGAAGTCAGGTCTGGCTCAAGGGTTTATGCTGCCAAGAGCAAATGAAAAATGTTCCAGATGTAGGGACGTCAGAGATATCCACAATAGATCCAAATCAGTTCAGATTTGAATCCGACCTGTGATTTCTGCACCAGACTGGCATTTCTTGGGTCATGTGGATTCCATGGACTTGCAGACTAGTTTTTTACATTGGGGAATGGGTGATTTGCACAGATTTGCACTTGCACTCATGCATATTAGTGCTAATGCATACTTGTGTGAACAGAATGTAATTCTCATACATCCCTAAAATAAACCCTGCAATACAAAGAAAGAAAGAATTTTATTTATTTATTTATCCTTGCATTTATCTCCTATCTTTTTTCCTCCAACGAACCCTAGGCTGCATACATTACCTTCCTGCTCTCCATTTTATCCTCACAACAACCACCCTGTGAGGTAGGTTGAGTTGAGAGTCTGTGACTGGCCCAAAGACACCCAGTGGGTTTCCATGGCCGAGTGGGGACTAGAACCCGGATCTCCCGACTCCCAGTCCAACACTTTAGCCACAAGACCACACTGGCTCTCATTTAACAAAATCTGTACATCCCTAACTGTGGTCCTCCTCTATTTTGTTTTATTCTATGCTGATAGAAGTATATCAATAGCACATTAAATTGCTCAGAGTTGACCAGGGATACAATTTTCTTTTTCATCACTCTAACAGTGAATTCAGGTGCAGTATGCCAATTGAAATGGAGCCAAAATGGGCCACTCAGAAACAAACAAACAAACAAACAATGCCCTCTCCTATCAGCATGCTCAGGGAAACCATGAGTTTGGAGATGTATGACATATTGCAACTCCCCCGCTCCCCCCAAGGAGGCAAATAAAGCCAAAAACAGCCAAAAGGGTACAATGGAATCCTAGCGGAGGGCATGGCTGGCTGGCATGAACTCTGAGCAGAAGAACTCCTGTTAGGAGGTGAGGCTACATTAGCAACATATTGCGGGTCATGCTTGCTTTCAATATTTGTCACGTCCTCATTTTTCTCCTCTCGACAACTCCATCTGGGCAGCTGATGCAAAGCTGAAGGCCCTTGACTACATCTCTTGGAATTCAGGGTGTACCTCCCTGCTCTGATAAGCTGCCAAGCTGCCTTTGTATTTATCTTCTAAAAGCGCAGGCAGTGGCTCTCTTCCCTGAAGCCACTTGCACAGCTGACACGGGAAATTCTGGAATTTTGACACTCCAAAGGTTTGCAAAGTTTGCTTCTGTGGTGGAGCCAGGCCTGAAAGCAGTGCTCTCGGATTACAGCTTTCAGGTTGAGAGGGAGAAAAGCCATGCTCTCTTCTTATGTGCCCTATTCTCTTTTCTCTTGACTGTTCTGGCTACAAGATTCCATCAACATGTCCAGCCCTTATCCATCTCCCTGCCACCTCAGAGGAGAAAGGATGAGTCTGACAGCTCCCCAGCTGTTGACTTAGTATTCTCATATGCCTCCATGCAATTTTCAGGGAGCAGATGCTATGCTCTACTTGCTCTGTGATCCGATAAGGGGCCTCCCATTCACATTGCTGATCCACCCATTGCCTCTTTGCGTAGTTGGAAATATGCAGAAGATCAGAATAGTCCAATTTTATGCATTGAAAAGTCATTGCGGACTGAGGGGGAAAAGTAACCAGAAAAAAAAACACCTATGACTGTCAAAGCAGTAACATGGCTTTGCAAGAATGTGTGCAGAGTGTATGGCAATGGCAGACTATCAAAAAATACCACCAATGATGTGACTGCATCATCATGAGAGCCAGTGTGGTGTAGTGGCTAAAGTGTTGGACTGGGAGTCGGGAGATCCGGGTTCTAGTCCACTCAGCCATGCAAACCCCTCTGGGTGACTTTGGGCGAGTCACAGACTCTCAGTCCAACCTATCTCACAGGGTGGTTGCTGTGAGGATAAAATGGAGAGAAGAATTTTGTACGCCACCTTGGGTTCCTTGGAGGAAAAAAAAGCAGTATATAAATGCAATAATAAATAAATAAATAAATAAATATTGTTCTACTGAATTGTTTGGGACATGGGGTTAACTCTCCCTGTAGGAATACACAAGTAGCATAGCTTCGGGAATCTAATAAGCAAATAGTTTAAATACAGGCAACATTATTATTATATCCCATACCCAATGAGTATGCTCAGTCTTTTTTGGGGGGGCAGTTTGGGTCCCCCTGCTATATTTTGGGTATTTGGGGTTGAGTAGATGAATTTGTGACAACTCCTGGCTATGTTAACATCTTTGATTTTTCCATTTATATTTATATTCCCATTTCTGTCTTTCAGGAACATTTAGAAATAACTTCTCAGTATGACCTATCCAGACATTGAGATGATTCATTCTGCCCTTTTTTATATGTATCTCTTCCTCATTTCCAGCCACTTCATTCAACACATGCTACCTGTTAACAGCCCCCACCCCATCAAATTTCCATACCATTGAGTATTTATATGGGGGGGGGGTGTTCTTCCTTCCTTATATTTTAGTTTTCATAAATATTTTATAAATTTATTTATTTGGTATTGAAAACCTTGGAGTTGCCCTTAGTCTTCTGATACTTCCCTATTGTGCAAGCATGGTGCTGTTTTGGTTATAAGCAAGGGAAGAATTAAATTGGAAATAGAGGGGTGATATATGATCACTTGCAGTTCAGCACTTTGCAAAGTAAAAGTTAGACAGGTCCCTGCCAGCAGGCCTACAATTTATTGGACAGGAGACAATTGGACAAGAGTTCACATGATTAAATGTGTATACATAGGTAGAATGGGATCAGTGGTGGCAAACCCCACCCTAACATATAAATGTTTACCAGGCCATCTGAACCCTCCCTACCAGGTACAAACTGTACCCCAAAAGGCTCTGTGAAGCACTGTCAGGTAGAGATAGACAAATTTTTCCCACATTCAGATTTCCATCTCAAATTAAAATGTCATGTACTTTCTCTGTTAAATATGAAGAACTTTAGGAATTATGGTGAATCCTTATCAAAAACAAAATGAAATTCTCTGCCATCTTCACCAAATCCAGTCAGTACAGCTATTCCCAGCATGGAGGGGAGCATGATGTACCTTCCTGCCATGAAGCTCTTAAAGTTGAGAAACCTGTCAGGAAAAAAAGAGGTGGCATACCCTAATTAAGCATTAACATGATTGAACACCCAGCGATACAGACCCAGAATTTTAAGAGCTGAGCACTCAAAGCCCTTGGGACAAAATGGTCAATTTCAGTTTTCTCACATTTAAAAAACAAACAAACATAATTGAGTCCTGTTTGTCCAGAATATGAAGATCATTTGTGAATTTTGGTAATTTTGTTTCAAAAGATCTTTTCCCGCCCTGCCAGCATGGCTAGGGTGGGGGGAGGCTGTTGCGGGGAGGGGAGGGGGAGGAAAGGTGAGGCGCGTACACAAGGCACGTGATTCGAGAGCACGAGGTGGGTGGGGCTGCCTATAAAGGCGGGCTCTGCTCACTTACTGGCCTCTTTCCGTCTCCCACCCGTATCTAGTATGGGATTGGCCAGCCACCTCCTTTGTAGGGGGTGGGGCTGAGCAGGAATTTTACCTGCCACAAATTGGCACCAGTGTACAGGTTTTTTGACTACTCCATACTGGGAATATTACAATGGGGCGGGGATGGATAAATAGGTTGATGGTTGGTAGGGACGTGCGGAAACCTCAAGATATCAGGTAAGGTTGGTGAGTACTCGTTGGGCATCGTTATGGTGATTGGCAGGTTCTGAGGCCTGGTCCTCGAGAGCTGTGCGGCTCTCAACACAGGATATGGCCTGCCTTTGGGAACCTCTCCGTTTCATCTACTGTGAGTTATGTGGCTCCCGGCGGGGATGACATGGGGTGGTTTCCCCCCAAACACAAACGAGTAGCTTAAGGCAGGAGACGGGTACATCCGACTCCTGGCTTGGTCGGGTGGCTCGCCCTTTATGCAGGCTAGTAGACTGGAGACAGGTGTATTTGGATTCCCATACTCTCACAAGCAGATCCAGGGAGGGGTGAGTTACCCAATTTAAATAAAGAGGCCCTAGTTATACCCATGCTCTGGTGTTCGTGTCATTATTTCCTCGCTTATCTCTCTATCTGCAACAGAAATGAAACAGATTTTTCACCTATCTCTCTTGTTCAGGGCCTCTGCTTTTTGCAGACATTACCATACACAGAGCTATAGGCACGTACCATTTGTAGGCAAGTGGGAGTGTAGAGATGATCTAGTGAACTTGTGACAGATGGTGGGGTTTTACCACCACAAATCCACTCTCCTCCCAACATGTGTGTACAGTTCATTGTTATCTTTTTGGCACCATGTCAAGACTTTCCTGTTCTCCCAGGCATTTAACAGCATATGCTGAGTTTTTAAATGAGCCCAGAACTATATTTAGGCCTGGCTGAGAGTACACAGTTGTTTTAAATGGATATGGTTTTTATATGTTGTCTGTTTTTATGCTTTTTATGGTTTCAAACCTTGCATATTGATTTTTATTGTGTCGTGTGGCAGGCAACACACAATACACACACAACTGATGGTACACTATTTCAGGCAATTAAACAACGGAGAAAAACAATGGGCTGCTCAGTTGTTTATCCCGAAATCCATTGCTGAAAGTGTCATGTGTCAGGAACCCCCCTCTCTCCATGTACTATTCCACTCAGTCATAGAGTTTGCTGGCAGAAGCAGCCAAAAAACAAAACAAAACCCAGCCGCTCCTATACAGCTGGCAAAAGTTGTGGTGCATGATGGGATACAGCCAGAGGAGGAGACACAACAGCCCAGAAGGATGCCAGGACTTTCAGCTAGGGATGTGCATGCCAAAAAATATCGTCGTTTATCGTTATCATCATTTCGGACCCAAAAAATTATCGTCTTCATTCATATTGTAGGTGAACCGTATCGTCTTCATGATAATTATCGTGAAAAAATGATATTTTTTTGTAGCCCTATTTTTAAAGAAAAAATGCCTATAACTTCTGTATTTTAAAAGTTAGGGGCTTGAAACTTGGTCACAGTGCTTATGGGGTATGCCTAAGTATGTGTATGAAATTTAAGATCGATCCCTCTAGCCCTCGATTTTATATGAATTTATTAAAGATCATTTCAGTTCTGACAGATCAGAATGACAGCTCGCTATGTGCGTTCATTCAGACCTGTCAGAACTGAAACGATCTTTTAAAAAATCATATAAAATCGAGGGTTGGAGGGATCGATCTCAAATTTCATACACATACTTAGGCATACCCCATATACACTGTGGCCAAGTTTCAAGCATCTAACCTTTAAAATACAGAAGTTATAGGTATATTTATATGGCAGTCTGATAAAATGATAAAATCGCCTGAAAATTATCATCTCCGATAATTATTGTAGATTTTTCTGTTGTATTGTCATTGTTAAACATATGCATGATAACAACCTTATCGTATTGTTATCGTACATTTTAATGAAAGATACACATCCCTGCTTTCAGCCGCGTGACAGGAAGGGGCAACATGTGCACCGGCAAAATAACGCATGGTGAGTGTGTTATTAACCCTTCCATTGTCTAAAGTGTCATCTGAACACACCCTTTAAATCATTGGGAGAAAGACAACAAGGCAGCAGGGGGCAAAATTAAAGGAGGAAAAAAATGAAAGGGTGGAGCAAGACAATAGGGTTTAAAGACAAGGGGAAGGATTTTGAATTAGATGTGGAAACTAAGTGCTGTTCTATAGATATTCAACTGAATCAAGTGGTAAAGATTGTCCAGACTTGTATCACATCATGCTACAAGTGAGCTGTTGCCTGTCTGAATATTCTCCTAGAACCACACATTGTGCATATAGAAAAAACAACGTCAGAGAGTAGGATAGACTGAATTTGCAATTATCTACTTATCACTTGAAATAATCTACTCCAGGTAAACTTGATCCATTACTTCTTGTTTTTTGCCAGATTTATAACCTGCCTTGCAAGGAAGTCAAGGGGAAAAACACACAGAAGTGACAGGTGGAGTTTAACGACATAATCATGACCACAGTTCTTAGTAAATAAGGAGAATGATTAATAGTGTTTCCTCAAAAGTAAGTCCCGATACACTCAATGAAGCTTACTCTCTACTAAGTGCGTTTAGGCTAAAATCCTATGCACATTTCCTTGAGGGTAGGCTTCACTGAGGAGGAAATGATTTCTGAATATAAGTGTGCTGCAAGTTCTTAAAAAGAAAATAGTGCTCAATTGTCTAAGTTGGTACTACTTTTTAAATAATGAGGTCCAATCCTAGCATAATTACTGAGAACCTAGACCCTTTGAATGGGAATTACTCTCACACCTGATGAAGTTATCTCTCGTCCATGAAAACTAGGGATGTGCACAGTCCCAAAAATCGGATTGGGATCGGGACCAGGACCGGCACTGTGGCATCGGATCAGATTGGATGTCATCCAGATCGGATCCGATCCAATTCTGATCCGAAAATCAGATGTCCGATTTTTGGAACGGATGCCATTTTAGGTGTTTTTGCCATAGGCTTACATTGGGGTAAAGAAAGCATTCCCCCAATGCAAGCCCATTGCAAAAACATAGGGGTGGGTCCACCTCCCCCCTCTCACATTCCTGACCTGCCGGGGCCATCCGCTTCCATCCGCTGCTGCCAGCAGGTCCAATCTACTGAGAAACAGGTTTCACAGCCTGCCTTTCAGTAGAGCGCCAGTGATGATGTCATCACCCGGTGCTCTACTGAGAGGCAGGCCGTGAAGCCTGTTTCTCAGTAGATTCGACCAGCAGGTGGCAGCGGACAGAAGCAGGAGGCCTCGGCAGGTAAGTTGGGACTTCCCCCTCCCTCACTCGTGCTCCTTACCTGCCGGGGCCATCCATGAAGGCTGTTTCTCAGTAGATTGGGGCAGCGGGCAGCAGCAGATAGCAGACAGCAGTGAGGAGGCAGCAGGTAAGAAGCGCAAGTGGGGGGAAGGGATGAAGGTTCCCAGTCACCCACTGCCATGTTTTCCCCAGCTTTCTTTCCCCTAATGCAAGCCTATGGTGAAAACACAAAAAATGGAGGTCCGATTTTTCAATTTTTCCCAATTAAAATGGGGGGGGGGGGATCGGATGGGGAAAAATCGGACCTCCATTTTTTGAAATTGGAATAATTCATTAACATTCCAATTTTGGCCGGATTGGGCCCAGATCGTGGGTTGGGTCCAATCCGTTGCACATCCCTAATGAAAACCTATGCAATAATATATTTGTTACTCTTTAATAGGAATGGATGGAGCTGTCTCTTTCACTTTCACTTACTAGAATGTTCACACTTCTTTAAGTGAAAGTTTCTTCCATTCTTTATCCTTATCAGTTTTCAAATGACTATTTTTAAAAGTTAATACCAAACGTGCGTATTTTTATCAGCATTTGCAAAAGAATGGAATTTCTTATGCAAATTTGCATACATTTCCCCCTAACATGTACTAGGGTGACCATATGGAAAGGAGAACAGTGCTCCTGTCTCTTTAACAGTTGTATTGAAAGGGTAATTTCAGCAGGTGTCATTTGTATGCACACAGCACCTGGTGAACTTCCCTATTCATCACAGCAGTTAAAGCAGCAGGAGCCTTGCACTGTTTTGTAACTGGTCTGGTATTTGTATTCTACAACTTTAACTGTTGTGATGAAGAGAGAATTTCACCAGGTGCTGCATGCACACAACTGACCCCTGCTGAAATTCCCTTTTCAATGCAACTGTTAAAGATACAGGAGCCTGGTCCTCCTTTTCATATGGTCACCCTAACATCAGAGCAATTGCTTAAATCCTCGATTTTCTATGAATTTTTTAAAGATCATGCTCGTTCTGAAAACTGAGGTCAACCAGCTTTCAGAAGGAGCACGATATTTTAAAAAATCATATAAAATCAAAGGTTTGAGCAATTGCTCTGATTTTTTTTCACAAATGACCAGCCAGATCCCATCTTCAATGTCCCACAAGTTTCAAGTTTTTATCTTTAAAAATGAAGAAGTTACAGTGGGGGGGGTGGGGCTTTTGGGGGACCCCTATAACTTTTTAATTTGAAAAGATAGAGACATGAAACTTTTTGGACATTGCAGATTGGGTCTTGCTAATCCTGGCTCCCCAAGTTTCATGTCATTATCATTTCAAATAAAAAGGTTATGCACACGTTTCCCCCAATGCAAGCCTATGGGGAAAAAAGCAGACAAGATGACAGCACGGAGGCCCAATCAACCAGCTCTCAATAAAGTTGCAGGATCTTTAATAAATTCATATAAAATTGACAGTTGGAGGGATCGATCTCTAATTTCATACACATGTCTAGCACATGTTGCTACACATCTGTGCCACATTTCAGATCAATCCCTCCACCCCTGTATTTTATATGAATTTTTTAAAGATTGTGCAACTTTTTGACAAGTCTGAATGAACACACATGGCGAGCTATCATTCTGACCTGTCAGAACTTAAATGATCTTTAATAAATTCATATAAAATCGAGGGTTGGAGGGATCGATCTCAAATTTCATACACATACTTAGGCATGCCCCATAAGCATTGTGACCAAATTTCAAGCCTGTAACTTTAAAAATACAGAAGTTATAGGCATTTTTTCCAATTTATTCAGCTCTATAAGGCACAATGGGGCTGCAAATTAAGTATCAGTTTTCTGATAATTATCGTGAAGACAATACAATTAAACTACGATATTATCGGAGACGATAATTTTTTTGGTCCAAAATTCCGATAACGATAAAATAAGATATTTTTGGGGCATGCACATCCCTAGCCAGTGGTGTCTATTTGTCTCTCTTTTCTTCTTCCTTTTCAACAACATTTTTGTCATTCGGTATTGCTGTGTCAATGAGGTATGTGCCTTCTTCTTCTTCTTCTTCTTCTTCTTCTTCTTCTTCTTCTTCTGACATCTATATACACCATGAGGCTGCCAGTAGACAAGAAGCTACAGACCCATGTGGCTGGAATCTGAAGAATGTCAAAAAAGAAAAAGAAATAGAAGCATTCTTTGAAATACATGATGCTATGGGTCACACAACCATATCCAGAATAACGAGATGGGAGATGTAAGTGCATTAAATAGGTATACAACTTTATATCAGTGTAACAGGATCTGCAACAAAAGTTGTGTGAAATGCTACTAATGCATGGGGCTGCCTTGCATGTATTACTGCCTCAAAGTAGGACAAGCTAAACCCAGACATGAGCTAGAAGTAGTGTGATTATTACAACCTCTACCCTGACCACACTTCTTCAGGTTTTGACACAGTCCTTTCTAAATCATTACCCTACCAACCCTCAAGAATGTTGGTTCCATACCCCTCCCAGGTGTCACTCATCACCTTAAAGGTGCCTCACCTTTGTTCTTACCTGTCCATGTTACTTTTCCCATGCAGGTCAATGGGAGCTGAGGCAGTGGCAAAACAGTGCTACATAGGGATGAATCAAGCTTCAATAGTGTGCTTTGTCTCTTCCCCCACCCAGTATCAGGATGGGGTTTGTGTGTGTTTGTGGTTGGGCAAACATGTCCCACCCTAGGCTGACCATACAAAAAGGAGGACAGGGCTCATGTAACTTTAACAGCTGCAGAGAAGAGGGAAATTCAGCTGGTGTCATTTGTATGCAGTTCGTACCTGGTGTAATTCCCTCTTCATCGCAACAGTTAAAGCTGCAGGGGCCTTGCCCTCTTTTGTATCTGGTCACTCTAGTATAGTGCATGCAACTTGAATTGCTTTGAGGAAGAGGTGATTTCACCGGTACTAATTGCCTACAAATGACACAGGCTGAAATTCCCTTTTCTCTGCAACTGTTAAAGTTACATGAGCCCTGGCCTCCTTTTCTTATAGTCAGCCTATCCCACCCTTCTCTGAGGCAGCTGCAGTGATCCCCAGCCTAAACTTAGGTGGAAGGATCAGGTTTCAGCTAGCTGCATACCCAAGGCCCACTTATACTCAACTCAATGCATACCAATGATAGCTCTTGCTGTAATACACACCATACCACTGCCAAAACGAGAGGTCAAAGCAAGTGGAGCCTACTTTTCCTTTTTCGTGGTTTTCTCTCAGTTCTTCTATGCTGGAAAAGGTCAGCAACAGCAAAAGAGAGACATAGAGGCTGGTTTCGGACAACATATTAGGCAACGGAAGGGTAAATAGTGTACTGACCATGAGTTAGGTAGGTGGAGCTCCCCACACAACAGGTTGCAATTCCGGTGCTTGTGCAGCTGAAAGTTCCAGCAGTCATCTTGGTTCCTACATCTGCTCCCTCTCCCTCCCTCAGTCCCCCAGCCATATGACAGCATGCACCACAAGTTCTGCTGGCTGTATAGGGCAGCCGGGGGGGTTCAGCTTCTCCAGCCGGCAGAACTCTATTCCTAAATGGAATAGCCCACGGACAGAGGGGGGATTGGTTTCAGATTACACTTTAAACAATGGGGCTTCGGCCTAAACTAATTGGGTGGAATAGCATGCTGTCAGTTGTGTGTGTGTGGTGTGTAACTCTCCACACAACACAATAAGCAACACAACTGATGATTGTTTTCCCCCCTCTGTTGCTTAATGTGTCATCCAAAACCAGCCAATGAGACAGAAAGAGAGCTCCATCTGATGAGTTTTTTATTGCACACTCGTTACTGGGCACTCACTGACTTATTTTTAAAGATGGAACTTGCTGCTATCTCCTGCTGTGTGCAGGAGAAGCAATGCAATGAAAATGGCCGACTGAATGGGCCACGAGCACGTTGTTTACTTCCTCTTTCAAAAGAGGAAGTAATGAGGGACGAGTGCACGGGTGGAGAAGCGACGGTAAGCAAACACGATTTCCCCCTGTGTGATGATGATCAGAGGCCAGACGTACACCAAACAGGATGTAGCACTTTGAAAATGGTTTGAAAACTGTTTCTGGAGTGTGTCATGGGCCCCAACAGTTGTCGGAATCATTATAAACCACTTTAAAGCAGTAGCGTAGATCCAGCCTGCCAGACAGACAGACAGACAGACAAAACAGCAGGACCGGGGATTCTGGAGTCAGCAGTGGGCAACCTTCTGGGTTGGAGGCCTCAACAATGACTAAGAATGCCAAACCCAGTCAAAGCCCTGATGGAGGATACAAACTGTCCTGTCCATCTGCTTGTTTTCATTCCTTGTTTTCTGTGATATTGGTCGCTTACCCCTGATCTTCCCCTTGCAAATGTAGGCAAGGGCAGCCGAAAACAGATAGAACAAGGAAGGGAAACAGCAGGGGGAAATTGACAATGAAGACAGTGCAAGTGGCCAAGCTGAGCAGCTGTCTCCTTGCCAAGAACATGGATAGGGAGGTAATGGAATTACATTTTTGTTCACAAAACATGCAAGCAGGCCCCATTCATGGCTACGAACGTGAGCATGAGTACACGTCCATGTAAAATATTTGCAAATTGTCAAACACTTGCTTCAATTCATTTTGTTCCTATGTCCCATTCAATTTGCACAATTTTCCAAATTTGTGCAAATTTCCTCAGTAGACTGAATCAGCCCCACTTTAGCCTATGGAAGACATGTGCACCAATAAGGAATTTTGTATGATTTGGGGAGGCAGTGCTCCAGCCGTGGATCAAGGAATCCGTGCTCCCTCCCCCCTCCCCACCGGCATGGAGAGAACTGCATTAGTTGCCTCTCCGGGGTTGCAAAAGTGGCCTCGGAGAAGGGGTAAAGGTGTGTTTCCTTGGGTGGGAAGGGGAATGGAGAGGCCAGCATATAAAATATCCCCAGGCCTCTCAAGCCTCCTTCCCTCCCTCCAAGGCACCTGAGGTAGGTGGGTAAAAAAGCCCGTCTAGCAAAAGTGCAGCACAAAAAGAATGGGGAGGTGAAGATTGCCTCTGCCACTTTCCTGCTCTGTATTGGATGCCCTTAAGCCTTGGTGTTCAGAGGCTTGCGAGCATTGGGATAGGACTGTGCCCTGAGTTACTCATCTTCATTTATTTATATATTAAGTCAGTTGAAACAGTGGGATTGGTATATTTGAATAGCAACATTATAGTGGAAAAGAAGCTTTATAACAAGCTGTAGAAGATTCTCACCTTCTCCCTCATGGACTTTCCTATTTGCAGCTCCCTAGCCTACTGTGTAATGAATTCCAGAGTCAGACTGATGCACTGTAGAGAGCTGGAGGCTGGTATTGAGATGTGGGTGTGTGTTTAACCTACTAATCCAGATTTGTTCCGTGTAAGTCAGCCATGCCCAGCACTATTGAAACTTATCTCTATTTCCTTTAAAATCACTTTGTGTGTAAATGGGGAAAATAAGCCATTGGCTCCTCTACAGATATTATACCTGTACCTAGCATATAAAGTCTACCCCTTCTATGGTACATTTTCAATAAGAGAAAATAGGTTTGTGTTTGAGGTGCCAGGATTTGGGCGATGAATTTCATGCAATGATTTTCGCAACGGTAATCCCATTTGGGTCACTGTAAAAGCAAGTTAATCTATTACCGGTGACAGTGTCGTCTACCTTCCTCCCACTGACTTTAGCCACTCTTAATTCATAAAACCTGAGGATTCTGCAATAGGTTGTTGATAGACTGATCACATGCAGGTGTCATTTGTATGCATGCAGCACCTGGTGAAATTCCCTCTTCATCACAACAGTTTAAGCTGCAGGAGCCTTGCCCTCTTTTGTATCTGATCAAGGTACAAATGCATACAAATGAAACCGGTGAAATCCCCTTTCCTATAAAAGTGTTAAAGATACAGGAGTGTTGTCCTCCTTTTCATATGGTCACCCTAGGCAGAAGAGAATCAGCGGGGGTATAAGCACCCATCGGATTCTGCCCCAGATGTTTTGAACGCAACCACCATCATTCCATACGTTTGTGGAACTGGCTGGGGGTGATGGGACTTGCAATCCAAAACATCTGGAGGGCAACAGATTGAGAGAAACTGAACTACATATTGCAGGAGGCAGAACTTTTCAACTTTTCAACTGTGCTTTATGAGAGATTGGGGTATTCTTGGATGAGGGAACCTCAGTCCCAGATCTTAATCTCTGGCCAGTTATAAAATTCACTGTATGATCTTGAGTACATTGCTGTCTCTTAGCCAAGCCCACCTTGTATGGGTGTTGTCATTTAAAAACAGAAATGCCATACATTTAAGGTGAATACTCCTTCTGGCTTTTAGGAAATGAATGATAGCTTAAAAGTGAAATGTTTCCTACATCAGACTTACTATGTTCAGACAACCATATAAATTCCTGTTCAGCTTTTACACCATTTCAAAACCTGTGGTTATGCAGCCACTATGGTTAGGAATGGTTCACATGACACACTAAGCCATCATGTTTAGCTCAAAATGCTTAACTGCCATGGCTTAGTGTGTCATCTAAACAGGTCATTATGGCTTAGCATGTCATGTGAACTAGGGTGACCAGATAAAATCCAGGTCAGGGCTCCTGTAACTTCAACAGTTGTAGAGAAAAGGGAATTTCAGCCAGAGTCATTTGTATGCAATTAGTTCCTGGTGAAATTCCCTCTTCATCACAACAGTTAAAGGTTCATACACTATACTAGAGTGACCATATACAAAAGAAGGCAGGGCCCCTGCAACTTTAACTGTTGTGACGAAGAGGGCATTTCACGAGGAACTAATTGCATACAAATGACACCAACTGAAATTCCCTTTTCTCTACAACTGTTAAAGTTACATGAGCCCTGACCTGGATTTTATCTGGTCACCTTATCTTTTAGAAGTTTTCCCAGAGCTCTGCTAAAGGCCTAACACCAGGAAAGGCAATGCAGCAGGTTGTGAGTTTAGGGGAAATAACTGCAAGAGCTTAAAATATATATTTAAACAAAAGGAATCTCCAAACACAGGTGGAGATCTAATGGACCAGTGCAATGCCACAGAAATCAATGTTATTGTTACAGTCAACAACAGTAGAGGTAGCCCTAATTCCCCCAGTACCTGAGGTAACTTTCAAAAGTGCTGAACAGCCAGGAGCTCCCATTGGCTTCAATACTTCTAGAAATTAGGCCAGGAACTGACGACCACATGGGAAATCGAAATTCCATTGCTTTTCTAAAGGTTTTTTTTAAAAAAAATAAGGCAGGAAATTGAAAGGCTGTCTCAGTTTCTATAAGGAGCTCTAGGTAGACAGAGCTTAATAACCCCAGATCACTTTGAGCAAGTTACAAGGAGACAAGGTGCAGAGTTACAAGGGGATGAGCTTCCATGTCAGGAAATCAGTAACCCCTGATGTGAAAATATGGCAAAAACAGACAGAATATAGTGTAACAACACACCTAGCCCAATGGACTTTAGCAACCTAGGCAAGTTATAAAATGTAGGGCTGTCCATCAATAAACAAATGTTTAGTTGATTTGTCATCTAAATTTGAACAGATTAATCCATTAAATTTAAATATATTTGTACATGACCAAAAGTACTTTTAAGTACTCAAGGAAACATGACACTGAATTGAAAATAGCTATTGCTCGTTGTTGGAAAGAAATCCCATCTTTAATTTTCTCTTCCATGTCCTGTGGCAATAACACACCAGGCTCAAAGTAGCCACAAACAAACTCTCAGCAGTGCCACTTAATATGGGAGCTAGTGCAGCATAGTCATTAGACATGCAGGAATCCTGGGTTCAAGTCCCCATTGTCCATAAAGCTCACTGGCTGACTTGGTCATGGACTAACTAACCTACCTCAAAAGTTTGTTGAGAAGATAAGAAAACAGAGAGGAGGAGGATTATGGAAAATGTCTTGGGCTCCTTTCAGGAAAAATGATGGGATGATCAGGCACTGGATTGTCTCTGGCTGATGGTTTTAAATTGTTTTAGATATATGTTGTGGTGTATGCTGTTTTATGTCCTTGTGTGAATGGTTTTATACTTTGTATAGTGTCTTTTAATTTTTGTAAACCACCCAGAGAGCTTCAGCTATGGGGTAGTATAGAATATATAAATGAAATGAAATGAAATGTAAATATGAACAAATAAAATAAACATCACTGATTAAAACTGACTGCCATTGATCAAGCTTTATTAAATGTATTTACTGATTAAACTCCAGTTCAAGCTCTCAACCCAATGAATTCCTTCCCCCACTTGAGACATGCATTTTGTCTGGGTAAATTTGATTAACAGAATGTCCCCTTCCCTGTTTGAGAGATTTCTACCTCAACCTAGGCCAGTGAGACTATCCTTCTATAGGCACGTGGCCATTTGCTTTTCCCAACATTAACAGGGTAAACCTGGCATTCAGAGCGGGTTCCAAGGAACTGCCGCCATCTTGGGACATCTGGTCAATTCCTGAAGCAGCTTCAGTAGATAAAACAGCCATCCTTGCTTCTCGGATAATGGATTAGTCTTGTTTTCCCCAACCTTGTGCCCTCCAGGTGTTTTGAATTACAGCTCCCAACTTTCCTGTCTGTTGGGCATACCAGCTGGAGTTGACAGGAGGTGAAATTCAACAGATCACCATGTTGGGGAAGGAGGACTAGACTAGTCACTAGTGGTAGGTAATATGGAGCCCATTGGCACCACTGTGCCCCAGACACCTTCATTTATTATTTATTTATTTATTTATTTATTGCATTTTTATACCGCCCCATAGCCGAAGCTCTCTGGGTGGTTCACAAAAATTAAAACCATGAAATCATTTAAAAATATATAAAACAAGGCACAATCTAAAAACACAGAATAACATACAATATAAAAACACAACCAAAATAAAACCAGAATAAAACCAAGCAGCAGGAATTAATACAGATTAAAATACAAATTTAAAACAGCAAGGATTAAAATTGAGTTAATTTAACTGTTAAAATACTGGGAGAATAAAAAGGTCTTCACCTGGCGACGAAAAGAGTACAAAGTAGGCGCCAGGCGAACCTCTCTGGGGAGCTCATTCCACAGCCAGGGTGCCACAGCAGAGAAAGCCCTCCTCCTAGTGGCCACCTGCCTCACTTCCTTTGGCAGGGGCTCACGGAGAAGGACCCCTGTAGATGATCTTAGGGTCCGGGCAGGTACATATGGGAGGAGGCGTTCCTTTAGATATCCTGGCCCCAAGCCGTTTAGGGCTTTAAATGTTAGTACCAGCACTTTGAATTGAGCCCAGACCTGGATCAGCAGCCAGTGAAGTTGGAAAAGGACTGGCGTAATATGGTCTCGTTGGTCAGTCCCCGTTAACAATCTGGCTGCCCTGTTTTGTACCAGCTGAAGTTTCCGGACCGTTTTCAAAGGCAGCCCCACGTATAACGCATTGCAGTAATCCAAACGAGAGGTTATGAGAGCATGGATAACTGTAGCTAGGCTATCTCTGTGGGATGACCTTTGCCGGGAGAGGGACAGGGGGAGTGCGACCCTGTTGGTTCTCTTGGACCTCTCAGCGACCATGGTATCCTTCTGGATAGGATGTCTGGGCTGGGAGTTGTAGGCACGGCACTGCAGTAGTTCCGCTCCTACTTGGATGGCCGTTTTCAGAAGGTGGTGCTGGGGGATTATTGCTCTGTGCCGTGGCATCTAAGCCATGGGGTTCCACAGGGCTCTATTCTATCCCCTATGCTGTTTAACATATACATGAAGCCGCTGGGAGAGGTTATCCGGAGATGTGGGCTGAGATGTCACCAATATGCGGATGACACCCAACTCTACCTCTCCTTTTCAACAAACCCAGGTGAGGCAGTGGCTGTTCTGAATCAGTGCCTGAGCACGGTAATGGACTGGATGAGGGCTAACAAACTGAGACTCAATCCAGACAAGACGGAGGTACTGTTAGCGGGTGGTTCGTCTATCCGGCGAGGTGATGTTCACCCTGTTCTGGAGGGGGTTGCACTCCCCCTAAAGGATCGGGTCCGTAGTTTGGGGGTGCTCTTGGATCCAGAACTGTCGCTTGAGGCACAGGTGAACTCGGTGGCAAAGAGCACCTTTTACCAGCTTAGGCTGATATACCAACTGCGCCCTTATCTGGACAGAGATAGCCTAGCTACAGTTATCCATGCTCTCATAACCTCTCGTTTGGATTACTGCAATGCGTTATACGTGGGGCTGCCTTTGAAAACGGTCCGGAAACTTCAGCTGGTACAAAACAGGGCAGCCAGATTGTTAACGGGGACTGGCCAACGAGACCATATTACGCCAGTCCTTTTCCAACTTCACTGGCTGCCGATCCAGGTCCGGGCCCAATTCAAAGTGCTGGTACTAACATTTAAAGCCCTAAACGGCTTGGGGCCAGGATATCTAAAGGAACGCCTCCTCCCATATGTACCTGCCCGGACCCTAAGATCATCTACAGGGGTCCTTCTCCATGAGCCCCTGCCAAAGGAAGTGAGGCAGGTGGCCACTAGGAGGAGGGCCTTCTCTGCTGTGGCACCCCGGCTGTGGAATGAGCTCCCCAGAGAGGTTCGCCTGGCACCTACTTTGTACTCTTTTCGTCGCCAGGTGAAGACCTTTTTATTCTCCCAGTATTTTAACAGTTAAATTAACTCAATTTTAATCCTTGCTGTTTTAAATTTGTATTTTAATCTGTATTAATTCCCGCTGCTTGGTTTTATTCTGGTTGTGTTTTTATATTGTATGTTATTCTGTGTTTTTAGATTGTGCCTTGTTTTATATATTTTAAAATGATTTCATGGTTTTAATTTTTGTGAACCGCCCAGAGAGCTTCGGCTATGGGGCGGTATAAAAATGCAATAAATAAATAAATAAATAAATAAGGTGATGGTAAGCCATCACTCCAAGGTTCTCCTACCTTGTCCATTGTTCTGAACAATGGGATGTAGAAGGGAGTGCCTTGGAATGTGAGCATTGCTGAGCACTCGCCTGGGCCGGCTCCCAGAACGGGGCTGGCAGGCAACACTCGGTGAGCTCATGGGGTGGACACCCCATGAGTTCTGCAATGCCTGCTCACAATACCAAACACCCAGAAGAGGTCCTCCATTCATGTCTTCCCTCAATATAAGAACTGAGCCTGAAATTTGGCAAGAGGTGTGTGTGTGTGTGTGTGTGTGTGTTTGAGAGAGAGAGAGAGAGAGAGAGAGAGAGAGTTTTCACACAAGAACACAAGGCAAAGCAGATCCATGTCTTTAACTGCTTTTTCCAAACAGAAGGCTAAGAGCAGACTCATATTTGAAGCCAAATTCAGCATATTGAAACTAAAAAGAAAGAAATCTTGTATTTTGCATAATGTCTAATTAACCTGTGGAATGAATTCATGGCCACATGAGATCAATGTGGCCGACGGCTTAGCAGGATTAAATTAGAAGAAGAAAAATGCAACATTTATATGGATGAGAACTTCAAAAGCCATGTTGGCTAGCTGAAATACAAATCCTTCACGCTTCATAAGGGTAAAACAACCACTGAGTGGCAAAGGTTAAGAATAAAGTTTCCATCATGAGAAAGTTATCCAATCTCTGTGTGCATGCACTGGGGATGTGCCCAAATGGCCTTAGAAATTACCCATTCTATTTGTGGACAGAGAAATTGAGAGGACAAGTTCAACAAATTTCTTCAGGTGGGGCTCAGCATTGACAAGGATTGTAACACAGCCTCTTTCCTTATTTTTTCTTTTTTTTCCTAAGGGTTTTTAGTCTTTTCAGCTGCCACTACAAGGGACAAGAGCATCAACTGTACAAACAAGTCAACGACAAAATAAATGGCTAAGTTCCTCTTCTCCATTCAAAAGTCTCGTAAGATGAGTTCTTCATCCCAACTGTAACTTCTATTCTACAGTTTGTTTTTGTTTTGTTTTTTATCTTTTGCATCACATATTTTAACTATGCTCATATCTTTTAAATATGTGGCTATTTTTAAATTGTCATATAACAAATTGTGTATTTTTATGGTTTTAATGATGACTGCTGTTGTTTCTAATGGGCCTGTGATCACAAAATAAAATGGTACACAACTGTGTTGGCAACCTGTCTCCATTTTGCTGTGCCAAAATTCTGTCCTCCAATTTCCAGAAAGATCCCACCCTGCCCTGCTATGAAAGAGGTTCCCATGTTTCTGTCTCATTCTCAAGGTGTCCAATCATTTAGTTTGAATTTGTTTGGGTTCTGTTTTTGAGTTTATCTAATCATTGCAAAATGACCGAGGGTGCTATGGGTGATTCTTTCTAATACACATCTCTCCATTGTTCTGCAGCCTCCCAGGTTGCCCATATTTCATGATCTAAAAAAGCCCTATGGGAGGAATTACCTCATTACAGCTTCCCCTGGGGTTTAACTGAAGTGAGGGAAGCCAAGGAGGCTTCAGGCTGCTGGAGAGATCATTGTACAATGAATGACTGGACACTAGGACACAAGCACAAGAATGGCGAACTCAACCCATCTTTGCCTTTGAACTTCATTTTGGAAGCAGCTTCTTTTCTATCTGATTGAATGAGAATCGTCAAAACAAATGTGGAAGAAATATTACACATAGCATACATGTGTCCATGCATGTGTATGTCCACCTTTACTTGAAAATATAGAATGACTTGCTGTACTAATCTGATATGGCTTTTCTGAATGTGTGCATTTCAAGTCATTATCCTTCTGCAGTAGTGCAATGCCCATTATGAAGGGCACCATATCTAGAATTGCCCAAACCCCTGGAAGATGAAACATATTTCTGCAGCACACATTGGAACAGTGGGAGCTGAGCAATTCACCTGCAATGTTGCTGCAATTGCAATGCTTTATTTTTCCCAACAGTGTGAATGAATAGCTGTGATTCAAGAAAATAAAGGAAAGGAAAGGCATACACTCAGGGATGCCATCAGGGTATGGGCTTTTCCATTTCTTAATTTCCTGGAAAGACCCCAGCCCAAAATATTTTGAGAATTTATTCCAGGCCCTGACAAAATTACCAAATCTCCCCCCACCCCATTCACAATCTGAAAAGTACTGGCTGGGGAATGCTGGGACTTGTAGGACTTTTTTCTGTCAAAACATGCATATGATTGGACCTTTAATGTGTTTTTTTTAATTAAAAAAACTACAATAACAACAGATTAATATGGATTTTTGACATGTAGACTTACGGTGAACACAATGGCATTAAAAGGCGATTGGACAAATTTCTGGAGAAGGCGGCTATCAATGGCTACTAGTACTGATGGTTGTATGCTACTTCCAGTATCAGAGGCAGTATGCCAATGCACACCAGTTGCTAGGGAACATGGGTGGGAATTGGGAAGGAGCTGTTGCACTAATGTCTTGCTTGTGGATTTCCCATGAACAGGTGTCAGCCATTGTATGAACAGAATGCTGGGCTAGATGGACCCTTGGTCTGACCCAGTATGGCTCTTCTTTTGATCCTACGTTATGTTCTTAGGTAGAAGTAACATGATTAGCTCCACTCTGCAAAGCCCAGTCCTGAGTTTTGTCTCTTGTTATTCCACGTTGTTTAGAACATGGGGGGAAACACTCGGAAATTACTTTTGATGGGCTGATTTCAGACATTCATAGTAACACTAAGCAACAATTGATGAAGTAGGTATTGTGCATCTTTTCAAAAGGCTTACCACATTACTAGCTTCAGAGCTATAAAGTAGTAGTACTCACCTTTATTGTGAGAATGAAATACAATTTCTCAGAAAGTTCTTCATGCAAGGACCTGCATGCTATTCATATGACCCGGCAAGAATACAAATAAGAATTACGTAAGTGACTTTTGTCTGGCGTCCTTGCATTCTCCAGTAAGTATTTAATATGCATTTTTTTTAACTTTGTGTATGATTGTCACAAGTTTCTCTACTCTAACATTAGGGTGGGTGTTATGGGAGGCATACACTGCTTGGCCCATTCACACCTCTCACTTATATACATTAGCTTCTCAAGGCTTGCACGTTGACACCACTTCTCACATACAGATTTTGAACTCCCGTCTACTTCCTGCACAATCATGCAACTCTGGGACCCACTTTCTAATGCCCTGTGTTGCCTGCCAGTACCATAGGGCTAAGTTACAACAGGTGTCTCTGGGTTGTCTGTGCAGCCTCTGTTGTCTCTCTCTCCAAATCATTGTGTTGCCCAAAAGTTCCAGGCTCTTTTTCCTAGGAGATATGCCAATTCCCACTAAGAAGAACAGACTCCAAAGATCCAATCCAATGCACTTTTATTACCATCAGCTGAGCGGGTGCACTCTAATAAGCTGCCAGCTCACCAGAGTCACACCTAGGGGCACGCAAGCCCCCCCCCCTTATATACTTTTACAGCCAGCACCCTATGTCATTGCTACAGAAAGCACACACACAAGCATAACTCAATGCATCTCAATGTGAGCCCTCGTCCTTTGGGCTACTGCCAAGGACCACCTCGTTTCTCATAACTAGCTCATTATTGCGCCTGCTAGGACAAGTTATCAGTTTCGCCTGTTACTTTTGGGGAATGTGCCTGTTCCGGCCAAGGCCAAGCTAGCCGTTTGCTTCTTGTTTCTATCTGCTACTTGTAGCCTGTTTATTTGGCCTTAAGCAAGCATTCCCATCAAGCAATCCCAGCATTCTGTGCGAGTGAGCAAAAGATGGATCCACTTTGGCTATCAATTGCAGCCAAATCAAAGCCTCCTGCCTCAAACAATCTCCCCCACTGTCTCTCTGCCAAAGTCTCTGATGGTCCAGCTGGGCAGCACATTTGTGGCCAGGGGTATTGTTTATTGTTTGTTCATGTCTGGTGACTCTTACTTTAAAAAAACTCTGCCACCAGCCACCTCCACCTCCTCTCCTCCTGCCCACCTGCTTGACTCTGATGCACTCAGGGCTGAAAATTCTCAAGGTACAATACCCTAAAGAGGAGGTTTGACAACCTGAGTTTGAAGAATATGGCTCCAGCGGTTTTTAAAAATCTCAAACTTTTAAAAAAAAATCCCTAAAAATCAACAGATGAACAGATCATCTTCCAACTGGCAAGGTTAAAGCTCTATCCGAGAACTATCATGGTGCCAAATTTCATCTCTTTACCTTTAAAAATGGCAGAGCTGTAAGCCTTGTTGTTAATTCCCATTAAAGTAGTGCCACCCTTTGGCTGGGGAGGGTGGGAAAATTCCAGATTTTTCATCAAAATCCATAATTTCCCCACCTTCCCAGATTTATTACCAAAAATCCTGACAAATCCAGGTTTTTCCTGTCATATGGTCACCCTTCACAATAAACCACATTGTTCCTTCCTCAAACTATCCTGACCAACCTAACCCAAAATCACTCTGATCTCCTACTGAACTTACTCATCTCCTCTGTCTTCCTCCCAGCACTTCCATATATCTTCATTCAGTCAGCTAATTCCTTCCATTCTCTCTGTGTCAACCAATCCAGGCATCTCAAACAACCAGCCAATCAGCACTCACCTTCCATTCGGGCACACAGCCAGCCAATCCAGGCACTCCCCGACAACCAGCCAATCACTCTATACTTAACAAGAACTATAACTACAAACAGTAAGTACATTCCAACCTAGTCATTTACCTTAACCATTAACATTCTTTCACCTTTTAAAGACATATATAAATTAATGCATACCATAAGTAGCAAACCTTACAATAGGGTGACCAGATAAAATCCAGGTCAGGGCTCATGTAACTTTAGCAGTTGTAAAGAAAAGGGAATTTCAGCCAGTGTCATTTGTATGCAATTAGTTCCTGGTGAAATTCCTTCTTCATCACAACAGTTAAAGTTGCAGGGGCCCTGCCTTCTTTTGTATATGGTCACTCTAGTATAGTGCCTGCACCTTTACCTGTTGTGATGAAGAGGGAATTTCACCAGGAACTAATTGCATACAAATGACCCTGGCTGAAATTCCCTTTTCTCTACAACTGTTAAAGTTACATGAGTCCTGACCTGGATTTTATCTGGTCAGCCTACAATACAATTATAACATAAAGCAGCAGAACATCACAGAGACTAGACCTAAATCTACACTAGTACGTTTTACCAGTACTGAAGTGCACTGATAACTGTTAGGGCACATTACACACACCATATACTGATTTTGTACCGTTATTTTCCACTTTTAATTCCATATTATCCAAAATACCATAGCAGTTGTCATTGTGTGTGCTGCATAGGTAAAAATGTGCAAGAGGGATAGAGTGTTATGCTCTAATTGTGGGATGTAAGAGGCAGCAGGTGGAAAGAGAGATTCATATTCATGTAAATATGAATGCACATGTATTTTCACAAAGATAGTGTATGTCTGCTGTACTTTGTTTTGTAACAGAAGTGGATTTTGCAAAGCATTGCTCAGGTGAAGGATTTATATTAAATCCTCACGTCCTCCAGCAGGTGTTTTGCCCAAGACAATTTGGGAGGAACTGAGTCTCTTCCTCCTCCTTCACAGTCTAAGGTGACCGTATGGAAAGGAAGACAGGGCTCCTGTATCTTTAACAGTTGTATTGAAAAGGGAATTTCAGCAGGTCTCATTTGTATGGATGTAGCACCTGGTACAAATTCCCTCGTTATCACAACAGTTAAAGCTGCAGGAGCTATATTAGAGTGACCAGATACAAAAGAGGGCAGGGCTCCTGCAGCTTTAACTGTTGTGATGAAGAGGGAATCTCACCAGGTGCTGCATGCCTTCAAACGACACCTGCTGAAATTACCTTTTCAGTACAATTGTTAAAGATACAGGAGCCCTGTTAACCGTTTCATATCACAGTCCCCAAAATATTGTGTCACCTTTCCCTCTTAATTCTGTATTTCCCTAATTATGGCTGGGCAAACACTTTAATAAAGACAACTTTTCTTAATGAGATTGCAGTATTATCCACACCAAGGAACTCCAGGTGAAGGATTCAGCTCTTATGCAGCATCCGAAAAGGTCCCACCACAGCTGTCTGTTGGCATTCAGGCCGCCACGGGTTTACTGCTCCGTGTGTCCGATGTGCCAAGAAAGACAATTTCACACCGCGTTGCCCTTTTTGGTGCCTGCACCTTTGGATGCCTTTTTGCATCTAATCTTTTAATTAAACTCTGCATGACAATGAGGCCACTATTTGCTCAGCTTTACTTGCAGCTGCAGCCTGATGGAGTTGTCGATACTGGCTTGCCTTGACCTCTCCGCGGTCAGAGTCACAGGCAAGATTGCTTTGCAAATAAAATGGTTTAAAAACATACATCCACGGCCTCTCCAATAAAAGAGCATTTAGCAAAATCACTATGGCTTCTGTTTATGTTTGTTTGTTTGAGACATCTCGAAACGTTTGGGCTGGCACAATATCCTTGCAGTTGTGTGCTTTTTTCCACCAGAAACATAAAACTGGTCAGCGATTCTCGTGCAATAAAGGCATATTCCTCCGCAGTCAGCCCCTTTCTGCAATCTTCCTTATTTCAACAAATAAGTGTGGGATCCTTATTAGGAGGTGAGCCTTCCATTCAGGGGTTGGCATTGTCAGGCTCTGATGAGGTCAACACACTAGTGGGGACCCCACTGCTGATCACCAGAGCACCCTGGCTCTGTTGCTTCTCTTCTCTTCTTGCCGCGGCCACCCAATCCAGTGGAGGCTGGTGGCTCCTGTGTCAGTGGGGTTGTGCATCCACTCTGGGAGCCTATATCTACACTGCTGCTTTAAAACGGTTTATAACAATTTTAAACCAGTTAATAACCGTTATTGACCGGTTTAAAACTGTTATAAAACATTTTAAAGCAGTAGTGTAGATAGGCTCTGGGTTTCAGTCAGAATTTTAAAGGGCCTGTCCAAGGCACTGAACCTAATTTGAGGGTAGGGTTCACAGTAGGGTGACCATACGAAAAGAAGGACAGGGCTCCTCTATCTTTAATGGTTGTACCGAAAAGGGAATTTCAACAGGTGCTATTTGTATGCATGCAGCACCTGGTGCAATTCCTTCTTCATCACAACAGTTAAAGCTGCAGGAGCCCTGCCCTCTTTTGTTGCTGACCACTCTAGTATAGCTCCTGCAGCTTTAACAGTTGTGATAAAGAGGGAATTGCACTAGGTGCTACATCCATACAAATGACACCTGCTGAAATTCCCTTTTCCATGCAACTGTTAAAGATACAGGAGCCCTGTCCTCCATTCCATGTGGTCTCCCTAGTTCAGCATCCTTGATAGCTACTTTAGATTTCCGACTGAATTCCAGAGTAGATTCATAACCCCACTGACTTAGGAGCCACCACCCTCCACTAGCCTGCTCCTCGGCTCTCTCCCTCCGGCCCAGACGCAGAGCTCCAGCGACCAATGGGACTGAGTACCAGGAGCAGTGGCTGCCCCTACCTACCCTTCCTTTCTGCATAACAGCAAGGGTTGGATCAACAGGTAGCACAAGTGGGTGATTACAGGGAGGAAGAGAGAGGCCCACTGTGGACACCCTAAAGCAGGGGTGTTGGCCCTTTTCAGACCCAGGCCAAATTCCATTATTGGAGAAGCTCTCCAGGACCCATTCCAGAATTTGGTGGGGGCAAATTCAAAAGGGATGAGGTCTCAAATGCCCGCATATTTTAGCTTCAAGCTCTTACTGCCAGTAACTAAGCCATGGGTGTGGCATTTCAGCCTTTTAGAATGGGAGACAAACACACGCACACACATAAAAACCTGGGAAACCAACAAATGCTTGGTGGTCAGGGGTAGGCTGACCATCTGAAAAGGAGGACAGGGCTCATGTAACTTTAACAGTTATAGAGAAAAGGGAATTTCAGCCAGTGTCATTTGTATGCAATTAGTTCCTGGTGAAATCCCCTCTTCATCACAACAGTTAAAGTTGCAGGCACTATACTAGAGTGACCATATATAAAAGAAGGTAGGGCCCCTGCAACTTTAACTGTTGTGATGAAGAGGGGATTTCACCAGGAACTAATTGCATACAAATGACACTGGCTGAAATTCCCTTTTCTCTATAACTGTTAAAGTTACATGAGCCCTGTCCTCCTTTTTATATGGTCAGCCTAGTCAGGGGAAGGAGGTGTAGCCATCTGGGGGATTCAGACTATTTTCTAACAAGAGGTCTAAGAAATTGGTTAGACAGAGGCCCTTTCTACACCATAGGGGTGTAGAGGGAGGGAGGGAGGGCGATCCTGGAAGTACCTAATAAGCACCATTAGCGCACAGCGACCAGCCGGGGGCCATCCCAGGCAAACAGCCTGGTGTAGAAATGGCCTTAGAAATGGTAACTGGTCCAGGGTCATATCATGAGTGCCATGGCTATTGGGATAGAATGCAGGTCATGTTTAACGAGGGCCATATCTGCAATTGAACAAAGGCTGAAGGGGTCCAAGGTAGTGACAACTTTTCAGCCTAAATTTCTTACAGGTCGTCAAAATATTCTTTTGACATATTGCATAGGGGAGAGGAGGAGGAGGAGGAGGTGGAGGAAAAGGGCGGTACAGACTCAGCACTGGATACAGCAAACGGTAAGTGAATCACTGTAACATGACAGCCGAATACGATTGCATAAGGATGGCATCCCCCTGAAGAAGACGTTCAGTCAAACCAGATTGTGCATATTTAGCAGCTTAATAAACTTCTGTTTCCTAGCACCATCTTGATGCTGTGGAAGAAAGCACCTGTTTTTTTTTTTAAGTCCCCTTTCTGCCATTCCCTTTTGATCCTTCATTATCTTGCTAGCAGCAGCAGGGGCCCATCTCCATGACGGATAACAAGGATCTTGCTGAAACCTGCCTGGGAATCCATCATGTCAGGCAGGAAAAGAAGGTCTTTCCTCCAATTCTCAACACTTGCTTCCCCCCTCTGCAAGTAAAGGCCAAGTTGCTCCTATCACAGGTAAGGATAGGTGAAAAACTGGTCATTGCTTTTGATTAAAAGTCACCAGAATTTGAAAATTATGTCATACAGAGATTTAACAAATGTGTAGGTGGGAGAAAGCAAAGCTGACAGATTTGTCCATTCAGGCAGAGGGCTTTAAGAGGTTAGCTCTTAAAGGTATGGAATTGAATCCATGCATATTTAGCCATGTTTGTGGTAATGAATTAGGATTAAGCTAGCCAAAGTCCTACAAATTCCACCTTGACTCAAGTGCATATCAGATTATGAGTGTATTTTCCTGCATATTATTCCAAATATAGGCATCAATTGTACATATCTTTGAAATGTATGCATTCTTCCCTTGATTAAAGCATAGTTGTGCACATTTTTCAAAAGTGCACATTTTTCATGCACATTCTTCCAATGTATGTATGCCATTAGCCCCTCCTTTTTTCTTTTTCTTTTTCCTTTTCTTTTTTGGTTCCCAAACACATTGCAAGCTCGGAAATGTGGATTTCAACTGCAGATCTTGTCCAAGTCTGTGTTTAGTTGCAGAAATTGTGAACTGGTTAAATCCTGATCAAAAACAAACTGAAACCATTTTCTCACACATCCCTATATTGGCAGGCAGGTTCAACATGGTCATCTCCATAATGAGACTAGCTCTTACAAATTGAATTTGGCTGGAGCAGATGGGCGAGAATTTTGTTTGGTTCATTTTTTGATAAGAACTTATCAACATTTCCAAATGTCTTCATAAATGGGACAAACAGAGCTTGAGATTTAAAACAAAATGAATGCGGGAAAAAATAAACCTGACATTCGTTCATCCCCACATTACATGCTATTTTTCCACAGTGGACCATGTTCTAAGCATCAAACAGCAACAAATATCAAAATATAGCACACACAAAACATTCATGACAAAATATATCAAACAACGTCAAGAAGTCAATTTAATATTACACTTAGAGCTGTTCACTGCCTCGGGCCGACTCCCCAAAACAAAGGCGAAGCGGGCTGATTCGGCCCACTTTGACCAGATCCGAATTGGCAACGGGTTGGCCCGAGGCAGCCTGAAACCAAAGCAGGGGGCTGTGAAGGGGAGTGAGGGGCTGTGAGCAAGGAATAGGGAGTTGGGAGTCCCATGGACTCCCAGTCAGCCTTGCATTGGCTTTCCTTGGTGCAGGCCCCATGGCCAGCACCCACGAACCTGTAAGGCCGAGTCACTTCGGGATAGGTGAATCTCACTTTGGCTTTGGCTCCAAAGTGAGGCAGTCACCCCAAATGTGCCCTGAGTCGAATTGAGGCCATTTTGGAGGTTCCAAAATGGCCTCCGAGGTGAGTTGGGCAGGCTGTGCACAGCCCTAACTGCAATGATAATCCAAATACAAAAGTACCATTAAAAAAGAAAATAATAAGTCTAATCCAACCCCCACAGCTAATGCTGATCTTACTACTTTTTAAGGTAGGGCTGCAGACCCTCTTTCAAACCAAGGGCCAAATTCCATTTCAGAGAAGTTTTCCAGGTCCACAATCCAGTGGTGGGTGAAACCAAAGTCCAAAAAGGCAGGACCAAAGGAAAAAAGGGATGGGCCAAAATTTCAAGGGGTTGGGGTCAGGGGAAGAGGTGTGGCCACCTAAGGAATCCTAGAAAGTCTTATAGGTGGGTCAGAATAGACACCTGGGTCTATGGTTCTGTAGCTCTTTTCCAAGGGGCCACAGGACACCAGTTTCAAGCATTAGGGAAGCTTTGCATACAGCCCATCTCTCAGCATCATGAGAAAGACTGCCCCATTGGTTGGAGATATCAATCATTTCTCCACCTCATAAGTAATAATTGGTTGGGCAAACTCCTCCCACTGTACCCCTTTTCTCAACATATGAGCATGTAGCTTCTTGTTTTACATTGCATTGTGCTGAACTGAGCCCCTTGCTCCTGGCAATTAATTTTATATCTCATTCCTGACCCTAAAGTGAACATTTCATTTTGACATTCCGTTTTTGCATTTTTTTTTGTTTTTTTCCCTGTTGAACTGGCAAAACTCATCCACAGCAATCTCTCTCTGTCCAAAATGATCCCTTCTGAAGGGATGATGGTGTCCTTCCCAATTTTTGCTTTGCCTCTTTTGTTTAAAAATGGTGACTCTGTGACCCACACTTTCCTCCTGTGAGATGGTTTGACCAATCCATTATTGTTCTTGAAGTTTGTGTCCAGAGGACATCTTTCTCTCATGTTCAGATGTTTTTGTTTTGTAGCAGAATTCATGCTGTACTCATGCATGCACTGAGGTTCTGCTCTGTTTCATAATAATCAGCTAATCTGATTAATTTTGAAGGCCTCGGTCATAATGAATTCTTAATGAATAGCTTATCAATAGGTGAAATTTACCTGTTGTTTTAATGCCTTTACCAATCTCTCATTTGTTGTGGTAATTGTGTTCATGTTCATTAACTTCCAGATGATGCTAATTGCAAATAGTCATTTATTTACTAATGTATCTTGGACACTGAAGTTTTAGACTCGTTTTAAATGTTGGTTTACCATTGACAGAAGTTCAGTAAGCTTGCATTTAAGATAATGATTTTCTGGAAAGTATCCATTAATGTTAAATTATTTTCTACTTAAAAAAACATCTTTTGTGTGCAATTTGTTGTGATTGATGATACTTCTGTATAGGGATATATGGATTTTGCTAAATCCTTGCTGACTGTGTTTTGTGGATTGTCCAGTGTCTTTCGTTCTGTTGTCTGCACATTGATAGAATCAGATTTACTTTTTTAGAGATATATGAGAATTTAATTCCTGCTTGCAAATGTACGAATGTGTATTTGCAAAAATATCACCACCCAACAACAATGGTCTACAAGTCTGCAGAATCTATTTCTGTATATTTGTCTTGTTCGAACATAACAACTGACTTAGTTTGCTGTTACATGAATGAGCTAGCATGACATATTTCCTTTTCCCATTCACAAATGAGGAGAGGAAATGTAAAGCTATATCCAAAGCAAATGATGGTTTGTTCACACTACAGTTTGTTAACAAGCTAGGATGTGAAACCAGGATCACATCCATGATTCATTGTTATTTCTAAACTGGATAAAGTAGACTGGACTTGTGAACTAGGTTTGATTTTTCTCTCTCCAGGGGTCATTTACCAAAAGTAAACAACTACTTGCCCCCATCTGGGAATCTAAACACACATTTTGTGTACTACCTTCATAGGTGCAAGAGACCATGTTTCATATATTTTAAAGAACAGGGGTTTATTTGAACGTGCTGGTATCTGCTCTGTAGCACTACATTGTTCTTATACAGTACTTCACACTGAGTGCCAATCTGGCACAAAAACAAATAAATATAAGGTAATAAATGCCAGTTAATCTTTTCATGCCAGCCTTAAATTATACATGTACAGTAGCTGGGCTGCACAAGCATATCCACAGAGAGTTTCTCTAAACAAAGATGATTAGCTTTTAAAAGGAGTGGAGAGCAAGAGGAAGGAAATAAATCTTGCCACACACTCATCATTAGGGATGTGCACAGCCACAAAAATCATATTGGAATCAGAATCGAAACTTCCAATAAGGTCCTGTATCGTATCGGGAAAAAATCAGACTTGCCAAATATCACTTCAGATCCATTTGCGATATGAAAATCAGACTTCCGATTTTAGAATCGGTCGCCATTTTGAATGATTTTCCCCATAGCCTCCAACCCTCGATTTTATATGAATTTATTAAAGAACGTTTAAGTTCTGACAGGTCAGAATGACAGCTCTCCACATGCGTTCATTCAGACATGTCAAAACGTTGCACGATCTTTCAAAACTTCATATAAAATCGAGGGTTGGAAGGCTCAATCTCAAATTTCATACACATACTTAGGCATACCCCATAAGCACTGTGACCAAGTTTTAAGCCTCTAACTTTTAAAATACAGTCCGATAATCAGATATAATCGGGCTGAAAATTTTCGGATCAGATATTTATCGGAGGTTTTTCTATCGTATCATTATCGTTAATCGGAATTCCGATAACGACCTTATCATATCGTTATCGGACATTTTAACAATACGATACACATCCCTAATAATAAGCTCTTGTTAAAAGATTTATTTATCTGTTTAATGGGAAAATGTTGTAATTTCTTTTTTAAAAAATGAACTTAAGCTAATGTTTCATACATCCCTAGGTTTTTATGCCAAAGATCTGAGTTTGCTCCTTGTCCTTCAATATAGCTAAAAAATTATGTCTTATAGCTCTCTCTCTTTTGTCCCCCAGCAATGGAAATGTATGGACAAGGTTGTTGTTGGAGCTGAGGCTCAACAAAATCTAGTGATCATTCTGTCACGAAGAGCTGACTTTGAAACCGGGGAAACTGGTGCAAGAGTTAATCTCAGACACCAAAGCAGAAGAGCTCCTGGGACTGAGAAGCTAGCAGGTTTGCTGCAACTTCTCCCTGTGATGAGGAATGCTGCCCTCCACCCTGTAGCTCGAACGGTTTGATAAGAAACATTCATTATTTCCCCAATAGCTATGTTAGAAACAAATGAAAGTGTTTACAGATGCTATCAGCATGAGGTTGGATGTGTTGACAATAAATTAATGCCTCTTTCTGACATGACCCTTGGAGTACAGAGGATGCCTGTAGTAATTTCTATTTTTTCCCCCATGTCTGACACATACCTGCATGTTTTTATTTAAAAAATGGTCAGTTAGGCTGAAACTTGGCATGGAAAGAATTGATTTTATTGACATTGTTTTTGATGGTCAGATTAGGGTGTTGAAGTAAATGTACAAGCTAACTTTTTTTCCCTAGCAAATAAACATCAGAAAGATGTAGAAATCTCCCTCCCCCTCTTCTCCAGCTCTTCCCAAAAGCATCTGTAGTTGCAATAGGGCTAATCTTCATGGATTATAGGCTTCATCAAAAGGCTGCAAAATATTAATTTCCCCCATAGTGTTATACAAGTGAGACCTGAAGCAAAACATTGCAGTGTGTTCAGTGTTCCAACCAGCCAGCCATACCCTTTCCAGGATATGGTATTCCATCCCCCCTCTCCTCTCCCATTTCCTGATCTCACCAACAACAACAACAGTCAGTAACCATCCCATGCCACTGAGCATGCTAAGTCATCATTGGACTGTAGTTTGAGTGGAGATTCCCCTAAAGATTTGTTGTACTTCTGCAAACCTTGGGCTCCCCCCTCCCCAACACTGAGCCTGCTGATACCCCCTTTTTCACAAGGGATGACACTCAAAGAATGAATTTGCTATTAGCACAGTTGTGTTCAGGGCTGAATTCCATTTCAAAGAAGATCTTGAGGCCATATTAGATTGGTGGGTGGTGCTGAAGGCAAAAGGGGCTAAGGCCAAACATAAAATGGGTAGGGCTTAAACACCCAAAGTACCAGCATATTTTAGTTTAATGCTCTTATCGCCACTTGCTAAGCCTTAGGAGAGGCATTTCGATATGGTAGAATGAGGTGTGTATGTGTGTGTGGAAATCTTCCTAAAAGCCAGGAAACCACTAAATGTTTGGTGGTTGAGGGAAAGCTGTGTCTCTACCTGGGGGACCTTGGAGGGCCAGATTTGGCCAAAGGCCAGAGGTTCTTCACCCTTGTATTAGCATATAGGATCGGTCAATCTAGCACAATGAGCACTGCATCCTCTGCCATCCATTTAATTGATGGGTGGACCCTAGTATGAGAGTGTCCTTAGCAGTGGTGAGGTCAACCGAGGACTAGCAGCACCACATCTTTTAACATCCCCACGCACCAAGAAGGATGCTGTAAAGGCCTTTGATAGTTCTACTGCTGCACTACCTCTATTTTATTTATTTAATTATTCATTGCATTTATAGCCTGCCTTTTTCCCTTCAAGGAACCCAAGCGCCATACACAACCCTCCTCCTCCTCTCCATTTTTATCCTCACAGCGACAACCCTGTGAGGAAGGTTGGGCTGAGAGTTTGTGAGTGATCCAAGGTCACTCCATGGCCAGATGGAGACTAGAACTCAGATCTCCCGACTCCCAGTCCTACATTCTAGCCACTACACCACACTGGTTCTCTCCAATACTGTCAATTATATGACCAAGATTTTCCTTCATGGTGGGGATGACATCTTCGTTTGTGTTTGATGAACCTTCCCATATTGGAGCGATACAGTGGAGCAGTAGTAAGCCTCCAGACATGTATACTAAAAAGTAGGAGGGGGGGAATCAGAAAATTTATAAAAGGACATATAGGTGGAAGCTGTATTACTTGTCAGTAATGATATTCAATTGGCCCTCTGACACTCATGCAGTTTAAATTCCTCACATCTCTTAGTTGCAATTGTAATGGATAATGTAGGTGGGGGGGTGGAATGGGGGAGATATAAACTTTCTTTTTTTAATCAGAAACTAAATATTGTGCCTGGAATAGCAAAATCCTGTCCTCAGCATGCAGATGAGCATGGTCTTGCTCTTGCCCCCTGCTGTAGAGAAAAGGTTCTACGCAGAGGAATCGACACACTGAATGGGGATTCAACCAGTTGTCCTGGGACAAGAGTCTCAAGAGCCAATTTTCACTGTAGATTTGAGGTCTGCTCTCTTTTCATTTGTTCCTCCAATTTCTTCCCTTCTCCTCCTCTTCCCTTCTCTGTTTTTCATCTCCATGGTTAGGGGATGGGGGTGGGGAGTTGGCAGGGCCCGTCGAGGGAGCACAAGCATCTACAGGCTGGATGGCCAATTGCTGTAGGTCTGATTAGGCATGTGGGCCATAGGTTGCCCACCACTAGAGAGAATGTGACAAACGTGTCTAAAAACATGTGTATCATGCACGTATGCTTGCAAAAGAGCTGAAGTTTGGCACAACTCTTTGGTGTGTGAACATTCAATGGAGAGCCCAGGTTTCTTGCTGTGTAATGTGTAAAACCACCTTGAATATCCCCCAAAATGCTTTACTTTTTCAAATGCACACAAGGCACCAGATGTAAGGTGACCATGTGGAAAGGAGTACAGGGCTCCTGTATCTTTAACAGTTATATTAGGCTGACCATATGAAAAGGAGGACAGGGCTCCTGTAACTTTAACAGAGGTAGAGAAAAGGGAATTTCAGCCAGTGTCATTTGTATGCAATTAGTTCCTGGTGAAATTCCCTCTTCATCGCAACAGTTAAAGGTGCATGCACTATACTAGAGTGACCATATGCAAAAGAAGGCAGGGCCCCTGCAACTTTAACTGTTGTGGATGAAGAGGGGATTTCACCAGGAACTAATTGCATACAAATGACACTGGCTGAAATTCCCTTTTCTCTATTGCTGTTAAAGTTACAGGAGCCCTGTCCTCCTTTTCATATGGTCAGCCTAAGTTATATTGAAAAGGGAATTTCAGCAGGTGTCATTTGTATGCATGCACCGCCTGGTGAAATTCCCTCTTCATCACAACAGTTAAAGCTGCAAGAGCCCTGTCCTCTTTTGTATCTGGCCACTAAAGCTATACAACTGTTAAAGATACAGGAGCCCTGTCCTCCTTTTCATATGGTCACCCTAACTAGATGCTTTCAAATGTAGTTAGGATGGAGTATATTTAGAATCAGTAGCACTAGGGGCCACCTGTCTGGAAGCACACATAGATGGAAAGATGCCACTGACAAACTCTTTGAGGGAACAGCTGCATGGTTTGCAGGCCAACTGATATTGGAGTATAACACCTGCCTTTCCCACTGAAGCAGCAGGTAAGCTATTCCATGATTATCCTAGAATCATTTTGTATTTGCCTCTGAACATTTCAGATTCCCTGCTTCCTCTCTTGGGATGTGCAAAACAGCAAAATTTGAGCTTGTGTCCATGTTCAAATTGTGAGCTTCCCCCTTCTTCTTACATGAAAATGCATGCATATTTCTTTGCACATTTCCCCAGATGCATGCGTCAGTTGTTAACATTTTTCTGAAATGTATGCATTATTTTTCCATTGATTAAAGGTGTTTGTGTACAATTTTCAAATGTATGCATTTTAATATTTTTTGTTGTTGTTGTGCAAATCATGTCACAAACTGGGGAATGTATGTATTAGGGATGAGGGAAGCAGCAATTTTGAGCTCACCTAAGTTACCTGAAAATCATTTCAAAGCTTATTGCAGCTTGCTCCCATATGCTAACCCTTTAGGTACAGACTTCTCATTTCCATATATTTCTAGTCCAATGTTTCTAAGCAATTGCCTGATTTTTCTAAAATAAAATAATAGATAATTAGGAGTGGCTAGAGACATATCTGACAAATTTATTCTAGATCACTGAAGTGTTAATACTTCCAAGCTAAATATTGATTTTCTCCAGCCATTGATTAAAACATTATTAATTATGTCTTAATGCAGTACTCATTATTTATTAAAGCAGTCTTAATAGAACCATGCTTAGCTGGATACTATTATTAAAACTTATTAAGAAAAGCAATCCAGCTTTCAGTGAGCATTGGAAAACAACAATCAGTCATATAGTAATGATGTACAGGTTACTATGAGATTGCACTTGAAGAAAATGAGGACATCCCAGGTATGTGGAGGGCAGCCCTATGTTATGGCAAATTCTACTAGTGTCATCCAAACTCTGTTGGCTTCTCCAAAATTCTTCAGAAGTTTGGGCTGAAGAAGACCTCCAAATTCACTTTGAAATTTGTTTCTGGTGGATGTGATGAGAACTCCATATCAGCTATCCAGCACAGTGATGGAGTGGGTGACACAAGGGAGTGCAGCTCCAGGGCTTTTCAGAACATGAGTGATAATATCATCTTCTAGAGCTCTGGGGTAATTGGTGGATCCTACTTGCTCATGCAAGTGAAAGAGGTGATAACAAGGCTTTCACGTTTTACTGTTGTTTATGACAGTTTAGCCTAGCGGAAGCCATAGGATAGATACTTCTTCCATTTTCATTGGAAGAGTTCTTAATTCATGCAAGCAATTTCAATGATAACATTTCTTTGTAAAATGGTTTGAATTTTGACTTAAGAACAGAAGAACAGAAGAGGAATAATAGAATCATAGAATAGTAGAGTTGGAAGGGGCCTATCAGGCCATCAAGTCTAACCCTCTGCTCAGTGCAGGAATTCACCTTAAAGCATACCTGACAGATGGTTGTCCAACTGCCTCTTGAATGCCTCTAATGTGAGAGAACCCACAAACTCCCTAGGTAATTGGTTCCATTGTTGTACTGTTCTAACAGTCAGGAAGTTTTTTCTGAAGTCCAGCCAGAATCTGGCTTCCTGTAACTTGAGCCCATTATTCCACGTCCTACACTCTGGGATGATGGAAAAGAGATCCTGGCCCTTCTCTGTGTGACAACTGTTCAGGTATTTGAAGAGTGCTATCATGTCTGCCCTCAAACTTCTCTTTTCCAAGCTAAACATGCCCAGTTATTTCAGTCTCTCCACATAGGGCTTTGTTTCCAGACCCCTGATCATCCTTGTTGCCCTCCTCTGAACACGCTCCAATTTGTCTGCATCCTTAAGTGTGGATCAGACTGAGCATCCATCTAGTCCAGCATTCTGTTCACACAGTGGCCAATCAGCTGTTGACCACAAGCAGGACATGAGGGCAACAGCACCCTCTCACCCAGGTTCCTCAGCAACTGGGGCATATAGGCTTACAGCCTCTGATGCTGGAGGTAGCACATAGCCATCGGGACTAGTAGCCATTGATAGCTAAAAGTTGCATTTCAGCTGGCTCAACAACTTGGTTAAAGCTTAGCATGTTTTACCCATACAGTCAGAAGTAATCACCATCGAGTTCAATGGAGCTTAATCCCAAGTAACAATGCATAGGGTTATAGTTATGCTCTGTAAACAAACTTTAATTCTGAGATTTTATTTTGTTTGTTTGCTTGTTTCTTTGTTTCGATGAATGTCTGTGTTTAATTATGGAGTAATAATATTAGCTCCTTTGAGTAGAAACATTAGAAAATAATTTTTGAGAGCAAATGTAAAACTCCTGGACATGAGCGGTGTCCTGAAGTTTGAAAAGGACATCAGCTTATGTTTCATGATGGTATATTCTTGGGAAGGCCTAGCAAAGTCTGGGCTGAATTTCAGAGACAGAAGAGTCTGGAAACAAGAATATGATGAGTTTTCTAATTGCTTTTGAAGATGAAAGTAATTGTTACTGTCACCAAAGTAAATTAGTTTGTGAGAATTTTACCTCACAAGCATCTCCTTTTGCTTCCTCTGAATGTAACAATTTTTCATTTGCTTCTCTTCAAAACAACAGGAATAATGGGGTAGGTAATTGAGGCGGGGGGAATAACATGTGTGGGGATTTAAAAGACTAGGTTCTTGCCAGAAAATTATAGTACAGGTGTTTTTCATAGGAATCTGCCTCCCACATAAGCACAAAAATACATACCAATAGAATGCCACATCTGGGATCTCTTTTCTGCATGTTTCAGATATAAGATAAAGGTGTTTGACTTTGATGGGCAGGCGGAGCAGATAGTATCCAATGGGATGCATAATTCTCCAGTAGTATGCATATTTCTCCTACCCAACAGCTGCAGTACAATTTCATCTGTATCTTTGAAGCTGCTCATGCAATGTGTATATGAAATGTTTGATAAGATTTGGCTAGGAGTGAAGATGGATTATCCACCCTCAGGGAATATTTCAATTTGTATTATTTGTCCCCATTTTGGAACAAGAGAAAAAGCCAAAGATGTTCCAGAAGTGAAACATTTTGTTGTACTCTTTTGTCACTGCTACTGCGCAATTTGAACCATAGGGATGTCTTCCGTGGGAAAGATCATCAATATATGAAAATAACATGAAGTTGTTCCTTTACACTTTTGAAAGTCTGGCTAACTGAGTTACTGTATTGCTATCTGCTATAGTCCACCTCCCCGTACTCATCTTTCTGCAGTTTTAATAGAACTGGTAACTATTTGCTTATCAAAAAAAACCACCCCAAAATAAATAAATAAATAAATGTGCTGTTTTGCCTAAGCAAAGTAGAGGCAAGTTAACATCCCCAAATTATACTAGATTATACTCAGTTTTATGGATTTCACCCTTCTTCAGTCTTCTCACATCAACCCAGGAAGTGGTGATGGTGGGGAGAGTTTAGTATAACAGAGATTGAATTATATTAAAGCACTGTTATCAGGGTAATTGACCATGACAATATGCCATCTGTGCCATGCTTACTTGTCCCTAGCATGAATATCATATAATTTAATTGAAATCAAGCCAAGTTAGACACTGTGTATCAATACAAAAGCCAAGAGAGTGCCCAACATTCGTTGGCACAGCAGCTCTAGGTAAATGTTATGCTTAATAAGGCTGTATTTGAAAGGTTAAAGGCTGTGCCATTCTCCGCTCTTTATATTACCAGCTGGGAATCTGGATTTGGCATTTGTGACATCTCTTGCAGGATCTGAAATGCTCTTCCTTTTAAATCTTGATCTCAGCTTTGTTCCATAGCAGCAGAGGGCTAAAAAAAAATGGCTAAAAGGCAATTTCTACTGCATGTGTGTGCACATCAATGTGCCCCCTGTGGGACAATGCTGTTTGATCCCTACCGGAGTACTTCTCAAGAGCTGAGATGCAGAGGTTGAATTACCAGCTGAAATAAGTGATCACTCACCCTGTAATGAATATATTTCTCCATGGATGCCTGTAACAGCTCTCATTCAAGGTTCTCATTTGTGAAGAAGTATCTAGCTGAAAGGAATGGAGTCTGCCTACCCAATTATTCTAGAAATGTATGCTTTTGCACTAACGAGATGATTCTGCTCTTATTATCCCTGTTGTCGAGCTAGAAGTTTGGTTCAATAGTTCAGCTGCAAAATAGTTAAGATTTGATTGGACCAGCTTAGGTCAATGAAAGTAAACAGAGGCAGGATCTACACTACTGTTTTATAGCGGTATCAAATTGTGCTGACAGCTGTTGGGGCCCATGACACATTCCATATACTGCTTTCATACCGCTTTCATAGTGTTATATCCTGCTTGGTGTAGATGTGGCAACAGTCATTTGAGTTTGGCAAAACTCTTAATGAGGCTGAAAAGGTATCACATTACTTCTTTCAAGTTGTGATCAGAGTCATCGCTCTCTTTTTTTATTTACATTTCGTGTGTGTGTGTGGTATCTATATCTATCAAGAAAGAAGATATAGCAGACCGAGGGGAAAGTCTGGATGGTACAATAGTACCATGGTATAACCCCTATGTGAGTCTCACATAAGTAACAGCTAGGGATGGGGAGAAATTTGTGCAGTTGACATTTTAATAGGAACCTACCTAATTTTGCACTCCCAAACCACTGTGCAAGCTGAAACTCATGTATCCTTCAATATTTGCACTTCTCCACATTTTGCGATGGAATTCTCCAATCAAAACATGTGTACAAAACTGTGCATATAAGGGAATATAATATTTTTGCAACAGTACTGGACTAGTATATGTCTGGAGCTGTTCTCCAGATTACCTCAGAAATATAACTTCATTGTATGAAACAGCAATTAATATTTGTTCCTTTACCTCAGTATCTTAGAAACCAACATGATTTCACAACTGGGTAAATCAACCTTATATGAAACTCTGTAAAACCTCTGTAGAATATCTACAAGATATAAGATAGGCATTTTCACATGCATAGCAGCTTAGAAATAGGTCTCATTTAGATTTGCACAGGAAGATATCACATTAACTTTATTCTGATTTTCTTTTCACACACTTTCAGAAATGAAGCTTCAGAGGTCAAGTTCACAGACTTTTTACCAAGTGCAGAAGAGATCTGTTGTCATTGTCACACAACTTACTTACTGGTAGTACTGTGCAATAATAAAAAGGCAATGTAATTTTTATTTATTTATTTATTTATTTCATTTGTGTACCGCCCCATAACCATAGCTTTCTGGGCAATTTACATAAGATTAAAATGTTTTTAAAAATATACAAAAATTAAAACTGCAAAACATACAATATACAAATTCATTTAAAACCATTCTGATAATTTAAAAAGCTATAAGCCTATTCAGACGCTGTAACACCTACTACAGACCAGAACAGGGGAAAGCAGAAGGTAGATTGGGACCTACTGATACTGTAGCTCTCTGGGTGATTTGCAGTAGATTTCCAAGGTTTTCTGAGTTTAAAAAGAGCAGGGGGATGGAATCTTTTGGATGGAGAGTGATATAAAAGTATTTTAAATAAATAAAGATTGTAAATAAAAAATAAAAGAGACAAAAATGAACCAACAGGAACCACTGACATGGCTGGCCTTGGGCTAATTGCTTACCTCTCAAGCCTCAGTATTCCTTATCTGTAAAGTAGGTGGACTAACTAATTGCTTTTTACCAGGTATTTTTTCAGCTTTGCTGGCTTTTTTTATTTTAGAGTAAAGTGTTAGAATCCCTGATCTATGATAGCTCACATGTAGATTTCTATATATCTCAGAATATGGTTTGTTGATTCATTCATTCATTCATTCATTCACAACACACTGCTCCATATCTAAACAGATTGCAGAGTGGAGAACAATAAAAGATAAACAGATAAAAAGAATAAAATAGCATATTAAATTCCACCCCCCTAAAAACAGAATAAAAAACCATGGGTGGTCAATCGACACACTAAGCCATGGTTAGGCCTCTAACCCTTTTGCAGCAAATGGTTAGTGAGCATGTTTAAACCATGGCTATGTAGCCACCATGCTTAGGAATGGTTCATATGACAAGCTAAGCCATAATGTTTAGCTAGAAATAGTTAACCACTGTGGGCTCTGTCAACTATGAACCCCCAAACTAGAATCTCTTCCAAACTACCAAAGGTTTGTGCTAGTTTTGTGCCATTTTGTGCAACAAACCATGAGTTTTGTGCCACCACCCGAAGCATGAAAATGACATACCCTTCAGTGTTGTTTGGAAAATGAGAAAAAATTCAAATTGTCTGATCAACTCCAAATTGGGGCCAATATTTTGTACTAGTTTTGTGCCATTTTGTACCACAAAGCCCGAGTTTTGTACCACAACCTAAAGTGGGAAACAACATAATGTTACATGTGGAAACATCAATAAGAAAAAATTCACATTCTCAGATAAATTCCAAACTAGGGGTGTCCACGCCAAACAATATTGTCGTTTATCGTTATCGTCATTTCGGACCAAACAAATTATCATCTTCATTCATATCATAGGTGAAACGTATCATCTTCACGATAATTATCGTGAAAAAATAATATTTTTGCAGCCCTATTTTTAAAGAAAAATGCCTATAACTTCTGTATTTTAAAAGTTAGAGGCTTGAAACTTGGTCGTAGTGCTTATGGGGTATGCCTAAGTATGTGTATGAAATTTGAGATCAATCCCTCCAACCCTCAATTTTATATGAATTTTTGAAAGATCATTTCCATTCTGACAGGTCTGAATGAACGCACGTGGCGAGCTGTCATTCTGACCTGTCAGAACTGAAATGATCTTTAATAAATTCATATAACATTGAGGGTTGGAGGGATCAATCTCAAATTTGGCACATATGTGTAGCAAACCCCACATTTTTTTACTGCTACACAAAACCTGAAAATGACATACCCTTAGGTGTGGTCTGGTGCCAAAGTTTTGTGCTAGTTTTGTGCCATTTTGTGCCACAAAAACTGAATTTCCGCAGAACCCATACTTTGATGTATCAATACACAGTTGGTGGTGATGGCACAGAACTTATGGTTTGTGGCACAAAATGGCATAAAACTCGCACAAAACTTTGGCATATGTTTGGAAGAGAATCTAGTGGGGGGGGGGGTTGTAGTTAACAGAGCCACCACTGTGTCATCTGAACAGGGTCAAGAAAGGGTTCTTGAAGTAAAAGTGTTTTTCTGCAGGTGCCAAAAACAACACAATGTTGGTGTCTGCTTGACCTCCAGAGACAGGGAATTCTGTAGAAAAGGGCTCGCCACACTAGGAATAGCTGAACTCTCTGACATCCAGGGTGGGGTGGGGTGGGGTGGGATCTGCTACAGGGAAATCAGGGCCATGGCCAACAGGTTTCACAAGGCAGCTCTCCAGCTTTTGAAAAAAAAGTGCTAACCTAATGGTGGCTGCTATCAACCTATTGTGGGAAAATTACAGTCATAAATGGCATATTTTACACCATTTGTGGCCACAGAGTACTTACTTTTACATAAATTGCAGTTGTTTATGGGCACATTTACATAACAGTAAGTGCTTTACGGCTGCAAATGGCTCCTTCGAAAGCTGGAAAGTCGATCCGTAGGAACTTTTAAGGACCCAGAGATGAGCAGGGCCAGTCCACTGAGAACTCTGGAAGTAGGATTTTTTGGAATCCAGCTTCACTTGAGCCCACGAACGATTTTTCCTGCATCCCTACACCACATGCAGAACCATGACTGGAGACCGGGCAGGTTGATATGGGAGAAAGTACTCTCTCAATTATCCTGGTTCCAAGTAGTTAGCTAGTAGTAAAACCTTAAACTTGGCCCAGGAGTGAATAGGCAGCACTTCCCTCAGCAAAGGAGTTGCATGCTGAAAAGGCAGCTCCTGGAATGGGATGCAATCAATAATTGACTCTTTCCACAAACCCACCATTTTGTCTGGCTCTTTTTGGTAGAACACACAATTTTAGTAACAACAACAACAACAACAACATATATCTCAACAAGCCATAAATCTGCCCATTCCTGGACTGTATAAGTAGTAGACATTCATGCCATGAGTCCAAGAACTGCTGATGCCCCCAATTTGCTTATATTGATGGCATCGTTGGATCAGTTTGTCTTTCTGAGGTTTTTTAAAAAGGGGGAAATGTTTTAATTTCCTAGGACAGCATTCCCCAACCTGGTGCCCTCTAGATACTTTGGACTTCAACTCCCAGGAGTTGAAGGCCCAAACATCTGGAGGATATCAGGGCATGATCTACACTACTGCTTTACAATGGTATCGAAGTGCACTGACAACTGTTGGGGCCCATGACACATTCCATATACCATTTTCAAATTGCTTTCCTATGTTATATCCTGCTTGGTGTAGATCTGGCCCAGGTTAGGGAAGGGTGTTCTGGGGTCAGATCACTTCCACATCCTATCCATTTAACAAGATACATTATGGAATTTCATCCACAAAATGCTTCTTCTTTTTATAGTTTTTTCAGTGATCACAAAAAGGTCTTAACTGACGGGATGGTGGGCTTTTATTTGCCTTTGATCCTATGCCATCATATGCATTTCCCAGCATGCATTGATTGATTGATTGATTGGTTGTCGTCCCCCCCCGCCCAAACCTCCAGATGCCTTGAACTGGGCCTATAACAGGTGTATGTGTTGCACTTTTGAGGCAAAATCTGAGCATTTTTATTCTAGGTTTCTAGAAATATGGCTCAGAAATTCAGGTATACAAAATTTAATAGCTCCAATAATGTTGAGAATCTGTTTTAAATTCATTTTATTTCCACTGTAATATCCCAACACTTCCCTCATTTGAAAAGCATTATCCCTTGACTGTTAACAATTGTCCATCAGTGATTGGACACACTCTGTTAAATTCATTGTAAAAAATAGGTATCGTTGACATGAATACCCATTTAATTGCTCGGCCTACAAAAGCTAGGCAGAACATTCAATAGGAATCATGGCAAATATTTACTATAAATATGATTTAGTGAAGTACAATGAAGTCTCACCCCCTGTTTATATCCCATTTCAAGGTTTGTTGTGACAAGAAAAGTTGTGATCCAGCAAACTTAGGGAAGCTGCTGCCTCCTTTCATAGCAGGAATCACGGGGGGTGGGGGAAGTATTTCTTTTATTAACCCTTCAGCATCAGGGGTTTTTTTTCTATTTAACCAGGAAAACAAAGAAGATGTGAGCATTGAATATTAAAACAGAAAGATGACTATTCCTAGGGGTGGGCATGGGGGGTTACCCAAAGTCGCCTGCTTTAAAAAAAATCACCCTACACTGAAACATTTTTGTAAAGATTCAGCTCACCTGTTCATTGATTCAATCCCACACTTTCCTTTTGGTGGAGAGGCCAGGGCACTTTGAGCAGTGTCTATGTTCTTTGGAGAAGATCCCCAGAGACTTCTGGAGACTCCATAAAAAAACAGATTCTAAACATTGGAGGCTGCTGGCATCGATTTTGGTGGGGCTGTGAATCCATTCCGGGTTTCAGTCAGAACCAGGCAGAGCTCTAAAAGAACTATCCAACGTGTTTAATCAATTTTGGGGGTGCACCTTGAATAGCTCCTTTAGAGTTCTGCCTAATTCTGACTGAGACCCAGAATGGATCCACAGCACCACAGAAAATCAGAGCCACCAGCTTCCAATGTTTAAAATCTGCTTTTTATGGAGCTTCCAGAAGTCTCTGGGGATCTTTTCAAAGAACATAGGCACTGCTCAAAGTGCCCTGGCAGTATTAGCGCCAATGAATTTCAGATGAATAAGGTCATTTTTTCATCCACAAGGATGTCACAGAAATCTGCAATGTAAAACAACAACAACAACAAAAACCCGAAAACAAAAACCCTCCAAAAACGCACATTTCCCCCATAGGATAAACATTTAAATGCACATTTTGGGGAGATCTGTGCAAGTGCAAATTTATGCAAGTCCAAATTTGCAGAAATTTAGAAAATTGGGGGGGAAAACAAATTCCAACAATGAGCAGATGATGGAACAAAAGGCACCCAACAATCCATGGAATAGATTTTATTAAATCTGCCCATCCCTATGAGGCACAATGCCAAAGCACTGTATAAGTGAGGCCCATAGTAACCAGCCCTCTAGTTCAGAGCAAAGGTGTAATGGAATGTTAGGTTGTGCAATGATTACCTTCACATGCATGAAACAGCCTGACTCTGAAGAAAGGGAGCTTAGCAGTGGCAGTCATGAATATGTCTGTGCTTACAAGATACCAACTATATTTACCACTGTGTAACTTTTGCTTCTCAGTCCACCTGTTGGCCTTTCAAGAACAGAGTCAGCTTCTACAAGCAATTGTTAAAAATAGAGCTAATTTTCTTTGTCAAAAGCCTTATTATCTTATTGTTATGCCTAGGGCTGTGCACAGCCCCCCCCCCCGGTCCAGAACCAGATGATCCAGATCGGGCCTGATTTGGATCAGATCGGGCCTACCTAGACCTGATCCAATCCTATTCGGGTCCGGATCTGTATCGGACCAGGGAGGCTGTGCACAGCCCTAAACACTGTGCTACTGCAAACTAGGCCGCAATCCTGCGAGATCTCATGGGGTTGCAGCCTGGTACGCAGTAGCATTTCGAGGCTGAGGCAGCGGTGATGGAGGTAAGTGGGGAGGGGGAGGGTTAGGGCCCCGCAAGTCCCCTCTTCCCCCCTCCCCTGCCTTGCAAGGGCCAGGGAGGAGTCCCCCCCCTCCCCACACACCTCTATCGCCATCCCCGGTCTTCACTTCCACCACTGCAGCTCCTCGCTGGCAGCAGCCACCTCAGCCTGGAAAGGCGGCACTACTGCAAATTTGGCCGTGATCCCACGAGATCTTGAAATCAAGATCTCGTGGGATCGTGGCCTAGTACACAGTAGCACCACATTTTTCCAGGCCGAGGCAGCGATGGAAGTGAGTGGGGAAGGGGGATGGAGGGAGGCAGCTGTGTCTGGATCCGGATCTGAATCCGGATCCCAGGACCAGTTTGGACTGATCCGGACCTCCCCGGAACTGATCCTGATCTGGGATTTGGAGGTCCAGATCAGCCCTAGTTATGCCCATCCTTAAATTGTATAACTTGGCATGGTATAACAGTCAGATATCTAAAGTAAATATATGTCAGTGTGAATGGAGTGCATTGTCTGTGCATGTGCAATATAGATGTTTAGAACCACCACACACACAGTTTCGTTTTTTTAAAAAAAAACAAAATAATTCATGGTTTGCTTATACGCATTAAACAAGTCAGAACTGGTCTGTTAAGTCAATAAAGTAATCATTGTTACCATACCAACTCCAGGCTGATTAGATCTCTATAGAATTCACTAAGAGAATGCACAAGAAGCCTCAATATTCACATCATGCTGTGTCCTCAAAGGAGGCTGTCTATTTTTACTCTTCTCTTGCAGGGCTCATGGAATAAATGTGTAAAATGTTATGGATAGCTAAATAAAACTATATGCTATGCTCCAAGGGGAAATGTCAAAATTGAATGCCCTTCATACCAGAGGAAATGTATGGCTGCATTGATGTTCATTACAATTTGGATGGGCAAAGCAGTCATATACTGCAATTATGCTAGAGCTGGAGATGTTCTGCTGCCATTCTGGTGGAACAGACACCATATCCAGTACATGCTCTGTTCAAGAAACAAATATATAACAAATACAAATATGTCAGCCAGTTCTAACCATAGCAGAGATGGTGCCCGCACACCATGTAGACACAGAGGGAACCAGCACACACTAGAGGATCTGAGGGTGTGGCCACAATGATGTCATACCCCCTCAACATGCACACTATGCACAAGGACACTACAGTGCCCCCCCCCATATACTGATTGTTCCTCAGGGTCTGGTTGTGGGATGGAAACACACACACACACACACACAGAGAGAGAGAGAGAGAGATGAGCAATAATCATCAGTTAGAACTAGGAATGTCCAAGAAATCTGCAATGGATTCAAATGAGTTTGGATTTCAATGAATCCAACTTGTGGATTCCACAGTGGACCGGCTTCCTGCAAGGATTCCTGCATTGAGCAGGGGGTTGGACTCGATGGCCTTATGGGCCCCTTCCAACTCTACTATTCTATGATTCTATGATTTTTCCAAGCCATGTGAATTCCACAGACTTGTGGAGCATTTTTGCACTTAGGGAGGGTATTATTGCTGCATTGTTTTAATCTGTAGGGTTTCATTGTTTTATCTAGCTTAAATTGTTTTTAACTTTGTCTGCCACCTAGGGTAATTTGGATATAGGCAGGATATAAGTTGAATTTATAATAATAATAATAATAATAATAATAATTTCATTTAATTTAAAATTCACTGTTGCCAGACGCCAAGTGGCTGCGGCGCTGTTTACCAACATCAGCTGGTTTGCCAGCTATGGCCTCTTCTAGACAGGGATAGCTTGGCCGCAGTGGTACAAGCACTAGTAACCTCAAGACTGGACTACTGCAATGTGTTCTGCGTGGGCCTGCCCTTTTTGCCGCTCCAGAAGCTGAAACAGTAGCACAGCTGTTGAGAGCTGCCCCTCTTAAAATGATTTGGGAAGATGATTTAAAGGAACAAATTAATGAACATGACTGGGGAAGGATGTGGGATGCAAGAATGTTAAAGCTTTTGTCGATTAGAATTAAGGAGAATTATTATAAGACAGTATGGAGATGGTATTTAACGCCAGTAAGATTTCATCAGATAGATAAAAAGTGTCCAAGAATTGTTGGAGGGGATGTCAAGAGGTTGGTACTATTTCCATATGTGGTGGAGCTGTAAACATGTACAAAAATTTTGGGAAAGGGTGTTCAAAGAAATAAGTGAAATAATTGGAAGTAAACTGGAATTAAACCCAAAGCTGGCTCTACTAGCAATATGGGATAAAGGAAATGAGAATATAAATAAGAGAGAATTAATAAACAACCTCCTGGCTCCCGTCAGAATAATGATTGCTAAAAACTGGAAAGGGCAAGGGATATATACTATAGAAGAATGGTATAAAGCAATATGGGATATGGCACTTAATGATAAGCTAACGTGTAAAATGAAAATAAAGAGGGGAATGTCCAGTAAGAATGGTTTTGGAGATGTATGGAGCCTATTTTTGGAATATGTATTAAGAACGGGGAAGGGGCAAATACCTTCAAAAGAGTCTTTACACTTTTGGAAAGAAGAATAATGTATAATTGAAGGTCTCCTGGGGGGGAGGGGAGCACAGGAGGTATGTGGTATGTATTGTATTTTATGTTGTTTTATGTTGTATTATGTTGAAAAATAAAAAATATATATTTAAAAAAAAGAGCTGCCCCTTTTCAGTATGCAACTCCTTTGCTGAGAAAACTGCTGCCAGGTTTAAGGTACTAGTGCTAGTGTAAAAATCCCTAAACAACTTAGGATCAGGATAACCAAGAGAGCACCTTCTCCCTTACCAACTGCCCTTAGCCACTTTCTACTAAGGTAAATGCAAGAACCCCTCACCCCAGCAGTGAGAATTTCTCCAACAATTTCTTCTACCTTTATTTTTTTTTAAAAAAAAAAGTGAAAGAAATTTCTTTTCTATCAAAGTGAATGAGAATGGTTGAAAAATACAGAAAACATATTCACTACATCACTAATTTGAAGGAAGGGGGATTTGAAGGTGTTTCATGCATAGGGCGCAGAAAGGGAGGATAGGCTGAGTTTTGTAAGGGAGCAGAAGTGTTCATAACGCAGATATTCCTAGAGATATTCCATGTCTGTATGTGTGACAGGGATACACATGCGCTCACTTGCACCTATTAAACACTTTTTTTGCTTGTCTGCCTTTTCCATTCCTCTCTCCTTCAAACCTGTTGAACAACTGCCCATTATTCACTCTAAAATATAATGTTCCATCAGAAAGACTTTTATATTGGTAATGTATTGAGATCATTCAAGGATCTATGACTGCTCTTAAAGTCTGACCTCGGAATTATATTCTATATTATGCAGTCATGAACTTCCGCATTAATGCCATTTAACCTGTAGCAATATTAGTATAGAGAGGACTGTTATCACTTCCTATGAAATATGGTACATTAACTTCTACAAGTGATGGGCTATGACATTATCTAGGGATGCTCGAGGATTTTGTTCGGTCCACATTTTTTAAGCGAAGCGGCCTGATTCGCATTTCCCAGACTAACATGTGGATCGGAACATAGTTTTCCACCAGATTTTTGCATTTCCCTGAATTTTGTGATAACATTTCTCAGCTAAACCAAAACAAAACAAAAATGTACCAAAATGCAAATGAAATTCATGTTTCAGGATAAAATGCATATACAACAGTTATTAAAATGTGCGCAAAAATGCATGTTTTGCCATTTTTTTAAAAAAAAAATCACATTTAAATGTGAATATTTGTGCCATATATATATATATATATAATCTCACAGATTCATGTGTAAATTAATTAGAATGGATTGATAAATGAACACACATGAAAGAGACATAGACTGGAAGTAGATTGCTCTGTACATGCTTAGTATCCATGTTGAAACAGATGGTGCAAGATCAAATCCAACATAGACTTCCCAGGAGCCATGGTTTAAACACTATATACTGCCAAGACCCTCAACTTGAGAAGTGTTCCCTCCTAATGTTACTTTTCCTTCCATATTTTTCTATAGCTGCTATAATTTTACTAAAAGTGTCTGCTAGTGTGATTCTAAATCACTTCAGATATGGGTGTGTGGAAGAGGGGGAATGGTAAATCCCACCAGAAAATGTTGCATAGTATTCAGAGAAATTTCTTCTTAGACATCTTCCTATACAAAATGTCTTCTGAGAAAGTTTGGCTCAGCTCTACTTCTGACTCTGGAGGTAGTATGCAGTCATCATGAATGCTGGACATGATAAGGAGTTATTGCAATATTTTTTTCCAGTTAGCAAAATAGTTCCCATCTCTCCTGCATGGTCACAAATGGTGGGAGGGGCGCACAATGGCATCTTCTTGTCAGATCTTGAAGATAAAAGAAAATGAACGCCGGATTACAAGATCTAAGCACCGTCAATTTAGATGGTAACATAAACAAAAGATTCAATGGGAATCATATAACAGGCTTTATGGCCTGGCGAGGAGATGCACAAGTTAATGGTTCATCAGATTGAACTTTGATTGTTAGGTGGTTTAAAAGTACAGTAGATAAGAAGGTAAATAAAATAAGTCTCCTACCTGATATAAATATCAGAGTGCATGGAAACCCTGGGAAAGCACGATTTAACATTTTCTCTGTGGTGTCTTTTGAAATGGGCCCAATACTGTAGGGTGGTCATTACTAGGGATGTGCACTGGATCGGACCCGATCCACGATCCGAGTCCGGTCCAGTGGGAAATCGGATAAATTATCCGATTTCCGATCCCGCAACTGGATCGGCCGATCCAATCCGAACCGGTCCGAAAAGGCTCCGAACCGGTTCGGCGGATCGGCGGATCGGCGGGCGCCCACTGGCGCCCACCGCCGCTTCCATTGGCGGGCGCCAGCGGGCGCCCGCCGATGAAAGTGGACAGCGGGGGGGGAGGAGGGGGGCGCTTACCTTCTTGGCCCGTCCGCTCCCGTCCGGCACTAGCAGCTACTACCAGCGGGCTCCGCGGCCTGCTCTAGGGTGGCGCGCCGGGTGATGTCATCACCCGGCGCGCTACTCTAGAGCAGGCCGCGGAGCCTGCTGGTGGTAGCCGCCGGCCCCGGACGGGAGCGGACGGGCCGAGAAGGTAAGCAGGGGGTGCGTGGAGGGGGGGAGGGGGCGCGCGGAGGGGGGAGGGGGGCCCTTACCTTCCCGTCCCGGCGGCTCCCGTCCCGGCGCCGGCGCCTACTACTACCAGCAGGCTCCGCGGCCTGCTCTAGGGTTGCGCGCCGGGTGATGTCATCACCCGGCGCGCTACTCTAGAGCAGGCCGCGGAGCCTGCTGGTAGTAGTAGGCGCCGGCGCCGGACGGGAGCCGCCGGGCCGGGAAGGTAAGCAGGGGGTGCGTGGAGGGGAGGAGGGGGCGCGCGGAGGGGGGAGGGGGGCCCTTACCTTCCCGTCCTTCCCACCGCCATTTTTTCCTCATAGACTTGCATTGCAATGCAAGTCTATGGGGAAAAAAATGGCGGCCGATCCAAAAATTTACGATTTTTGGGTCGGGATCGGACTCGATCCGGTCCGGGGGGCCTCCGATTTTGTCCGAACCGGTCCGGGACAAAATTGGAGGTCCCGATCCGGGTCCCGATCCGATCCGGGGGGTCTGTGCACACCCCTAGTCATTACACATCAGTAAAACAGAGGAAAAGAAGAGGGTACCAATTAACACATGCTAATTTTCATTTCAGATTAATTACTATAATTCAAATAGAAGGACAATGCATCTCACCATAGGGAAGAACATGGTGCCTGCTCAATCATGTCAAGGCTTTTGTTGGCTCTCTCCCCTCATGTCTCTTTGGCTTTAGAACAGACTCAGGACACCTTTAAGTAGATGTCTGTCCTCTGTCAAATAGGATGCCTAGCCATTCTACACCGGGAGGCTCTAATTCACTCGGAAATGGCTTAGTTGCTATGGTATTTGACCCTTGAAAAGCTCCCCAAATACCTTTTATACATTTGTAGCCACAGGTTAATTTCATATTCTTATTGCCAAGCAATACTTTGATTCACGGCCATTCTTCTTCGAGATTTGTATTTCGTTATGGGAATGTTAAGGCAATCCATCCCTGATCTGTTTAAGGTTTTATTTTGTTTCGGTTTGGTTTTAAAGTTAATTTTATTTTGACCACTGTGACAACTTGTTTCTATGAAGAAAAACAGCAACAGGATGCTAAGGTGAGAAGCAAATGAAATCACACTGCAAAATGAAATTAAGCATGCAGTTCTATGTCTTTACACCTGGGTCAGATTTAACAGCAAAAGAGGTGCTTGGGTCAAGAACACTGAACTCTCCCCAAGCCTACCACTTACCTCCCTGAAGTTCCTCTCTTCAAGCACTTTCCAGTATCAGATCTCAGCTTTAGAGGCCCACTAATCTGTGTGCAGTGATTATGTATCCCAGAGCATACTGATGGGCATGCAGAAAGTGTCATTGGTGAGAACCTCCATGTGGGGTCTGTGATGCCCTGCCTGCACCTGTGACACTCACCGGGCTACACAACAGGGCTGTCCATGCCACTCGCACCTAGGGCTTACTTCAACCCCCCCCCCCCCCCGTGCTTATGATGTGTTTGAGGGTCTAGGCTTACTGCTGCTGCTCCTGTCCCGCCTTTACTCTTTTAGGACCCACAGCTCTACAGCCAGCACTCTAACCCTCAAATCCCCCTTCGTTCTATCCGGTGCCACCAGTACCTTCCTCAGGTACACTTCCAATGATCACACCAGTTGATATAATTAAATGTAATTTATTAACAAGATGATTGTTCAGGTAGCAAAAGTTTGATGGTTTCCTTAGTTTAGCAGCGTATTGGTTACAGGCACAATGCTTAATAGTTTCAGTCAGTAATTTCTCTTCATAACACGTTTCAAATATAAACTTCTAAGTTTTTCGTTTCTTCTGCTTACTCTACTCACTCTAAGCTACACTGCACTCTTTCCCACAATCTAGTTCCACCAAAATAATAAAACACGTTCGCCCTTCCTAGCCTCTAATCCAGTCAACAACAACTTCCCTCTCCCTGTCTCTCCGCTCTTGTCAGCTAAAAACAGAGAGAGAGAGAGAGAGAGAGAGAGAGAGAGAGAGAGAGTATTCTCTTCTTGATGAAGCTTTCATTGTGCCGTTGCCCTACCTCGTTCGTGAAATTGGTGGCATCTTCCGCTTGCAACTTGCCCGTGTTTTCCAATCGCTTCTTCCATCCTTTTTTCCCTTCCACAAAAAACACATTAAGGAGGGAAAGATGGAATAGCTGCATGATGCCATTCGATGCATAGCGCTAAGATTGCTCTGTCTGGAGGTACACTGTGTTTAGAAGTTCCATTTCTGGGTGGGTGAGCGGGTGCGCCTTATCTCTAGCGCACCTGCATTTAATGCAGCCACATGCATACTTAAGGCACCGTGCAGTGTATAGTCTGCTATAGCAATGTACTCTAAGACAATTCTGGGGTTTTCCCCTAACATATCTTTCAGTAAAACAGCAAACACCATCCTGACTTCTTAAATCGATGGAGGACAAGCTATTTATTTATTTATTTATTTATTTATTTTATTCCATTTATATAACTCCTCCCACTCTCACACAGCTAGCCAATCCAGGCACTCCCCCACCACCAACCAATCAGCACTCACACATGAACTCCCCCCTTATACTTACTCAGTTACAACACAACTGTGAGTCTATTTAACTTCTTTCTTGGAACTTTTGGCATTTCGTAAATAATTACAACTTTTTATATGCAAGGACCTCTAAAGTAGCTGAACATCACAGGGTCATACACATTTGCACAGCTACAGAAGCTGTATATACAGCACCCACTTGGGCCAAACTATGCATAGCATAGTAAGCTCAAAGGACCTGACCATTGAGACCCTAGTGGAGAGGGATAGGGTGGCTTTAACTTTTACCACCACCACATACACAAGCCTGTAATTCATATTGCCTGAAAGTGATCCACTTGTTTTAATAGACTACTTTTTGGCAATATAAATGGCAAGTGCAGTGGTTACCATCTGGACTGGGATCTCAGTACAGGGGAAAGTTTAAGAAAACCCTTACCCATGCCCACTAGGCTCCCAATCCAGATTGGATCTATTTCAATTTCTTCAGAGCAAAAAGTAAAAAGAAAGAAAAATACATAGCTAGAGACATCTTTAAAGTAACGTGGGCCTAAGAAACACCATATTTCAATAATGGCACCTCTTCTGGTGGCAACCATCATGCACACCCAAAGGGCTTACATGGCGGAGTCATCGTCTGGGTGAATACTTAATCTTTGCTTTAAGAATTAACAGGCAAATCATGGAGTTCTAGTTTAATTTACTGAAGAGTAAACTTTTTAACACATATCTGATCACCTCTAAACATATCTTCCAGATCTTGGGATCCAGACGAGGACATCTTAAGAATTCTACCACCACCATCACTCACTTGTTGCACATTGAGAGTACCATCCCTTGAGATTTGCCCTTGATGCACATAAGCCTCTAAATGCAGAGGCGTATGAGTAGAGATGTACGGACTCACCTGCATCCAGCTCTGTCAGATGCCTGCCAAGCTGTCACTGCCCTCCTGCCCCCATTTGTGGCATTTCATGAGTTTCTTCGCAGCCTGGCGAGTTCCTGACGAAGCTGGAGCCTCCATTGTGTGCAACAATGGTGGCTCCAGAAATTGCAGATTTCCAAAGTTGCATAAATGGCAGCTGTAAATGCCTCATTTACGCACGATTAAAGGCCACCATTTACGCAACTTTATGGCTGCCATGTATACAACTTCGGAAATATGCAGTTTCCAGAGCTGTCATTGTTGTGCACAATGGAGGCTCCAGATGGGAACAGGAAACTGCTGGTGGTCACTGAGCTGTGGGGCACTCTAAAAGCAGGCCTGAGAACGCACCACAGCTCAGTAAGTGGGTCCATGACATCCCTACTTATGAATATCCAGCGTAGAGCAGGTGGAGGCAGCCATCACTTCTGCCATGACTCCCACTAGGCATCGTGGGGGTGGGATGCTGGAAAAGCCTCAGGATATGGCATAAACTGGCCTCCCCAGTCCCCTCCCCTCCCTGCCAATGGGAACACCCCTTTACCTTCCTTCCAAGTTTGCTTTTGTGAACTCAGAGAGGTAGGTGACATGGTTCTCCCTGCACCAGCTGCAAGGAGGAGTTGGCAGGGAGCTCAGATTCCTGGGTCCGAGGTCAGAGAGCTTATCTGATCCTGGATCTGGGAATCCAAAATATCCTTTGGCACCCCCAGACTCTGTCTAGGGGCCATAGGATTGCTCCCTGAATATCTATTACATGTCCTAATAGTTTTCCTACTGTCTTTGTCTCAGGTATCCTCTGCATACAGGTTCAGCATAGTTTCCAGAGAAAAGCAGTGTCTCTTCCCCTGTAGTCTGGCATGATGAAAAGATCAAAGAGGAATCATGCAAAACATAAAAGGGAAGGAGGATAAAAAAAATGAATGAAAGCTCTCAGAGAGAGAACAAAGAAGCCAAAGGAGCGCTTTGAACTTTGGAGGTCCCCCACTGCCAGGCTGTTGTAGTGCCATTGTTACAAGGGAGCACAGAACAAGTCAAGGGTGGATGGGTGGTGGTGGTGGTGGGGTAATGAAAATTGTTCACACAAAATGGGAAGAGAGCTCTTTGGCCGCCTTATCTGGACTTCAAACGAGAGACTTCCAACCCAATTACAAATTGAGATGTGGTCCTCCTGGTGCTAGAGAAATGTACAAATGCAGAAACATTTCCTTGAGTCATTTCAATGAGTGGCAGCTATTTTAAAGATCACACAAAAAGCAGCTTTGTTTTTAATATTGTTAATGTGACCCTGCAACTACAGGGAAATCCACATCCATGGAACGGATCTCTCTCTCTCTCTCTCTCTCTCTCTCTCTCTCCAGCTTTGTTTTCCGTCTTGCCATAACTCATCAATTCGTTGAGGCCATTGTATACCATTCAGGAGCTTTTTCTAATCATTTAAGCTTTGAGATCATCAAGGGGTCCATATAAAGATATCACATCTGTAACCTTTACTCTTGCTCTTTCTCTCTCTCTCTCTCTTTAGGTATTGGGACTTGGGAAGGAGGGATCTGCAAATTTTAACTATTCCTCTCACTATGAGTAAGCATTCTTAGCAGTTGCAATGAAACATGCCATCAATCCATAGATGATGCTGATGAATTTTAAGTACTGATTAAATGTTCATGCTTCTGTTTCATGCCTGTGGTTGCTGTTCTTTTCTGATTTTGTGTGGACTATGCTACTCCCATGGCCCCACTGAGTGCAGGGGGTGATTTTGCTCCAACCCCTTGAAGGTTTTAGGGGGATGCAGTAGAGGTGGTGATTAGGAACTGGGTTGGATGGGGGAGCCATTACACAATTCCCCAACACACTAATGGCATGCTGTGGGAATTGTGCACTTTCCGGAGGCCCCAGAAAGTACGCTTTGCCTTCCCATCCCCATGCACCAATCGGGCCTTAAAGGCCCTCAATGCAAGGTTTTAAAAGGGTCTTAAAAGCCCCCATTGGCACGGCGGGTGGGAGTAGGCAAGAGAGAGAAACACAATTTCCTCAAGGCTGGTGAAATTGCATATTTCCCCCCCCCCCCACCACCACACACACACACACACACACTGCATTAATGGTGGCCGCCATTAACGCAGCAGGGGAAAGGACCAATAGCTGTAGCGCAATGGTACATCTGCTGCCCCACAAACTGCATTGCAGAAGCAGCCCTCAACACTTGCACAATGGTGATTTAGGACTTCTGGGGCAACCCAAAATGAACAGAAATGCTCATTTCTAGAAGGAGATAGATTGGCGGAGCTCGCATAACAGAGCTCTGCTGACCTGCCTCCTTCCAGAAACAAGCATTTCTGCTCATTTCAAGCCTTTCTGTAGGAAGTGCTAAATTTCCATTGAATTAATGGTGGGTCCCGCTGGCAAAAGGGAATTGGTGAGGGAGGAAAAACTAATGGGGGCATTAGCACCCCATTGGACTCTGCTCTCTTGACCAGATACAAAAGAGGGCAGGGCTCCTACAGCTTTAACTGTTGTGATGACGAGGGAATTTCACCAGGTTCAAATGACACCTTGCATTCAAGTGACCCCTGCTGAAATTCCCTTTTCAATACAACTGTTAAAGATACAGGATCCCTGTCGTCCTGTCCATATGGTAGGCTGACCATATGAAAAGGAGGACAGGGCTCCTGTAACTTAACAGTTGTAGAGAAAAGGGGATTTCAGCTGGTGTCATTTGTATGCAATTAGTTCCTGGTGAAATTCCTCTTCATCACAACAGTTAAAGTTGCAGGCACTATACTAGAGTGACCATATACAAAAGAAGGCAGGGCCCCTGCACCTTTAACTGGTGTGATGAAGAGGGAATTCCACCAGGAACTAATTGCATACAAATGACACTGGCTGAAATTCCCTTTTCTCTACAACTGTTAAAGTTACAGGAGCCCTGTCCTCCTTTTCATATGGTCAGCCTACCATATGGTCACCCTAATTGAAGTGCATTTCCTTTGCTGCTTTTCCATCCAGGTTGCACTGTGGTATAGCGGAATAGTGCAAATACACAGAAGGAAAAAGTGGCGTCATCCACAAATGACGCCACATTTTTCCCACTCAAAAACAAACAAACCACTCACCAAAAGTACTGTTAAACAGAAGAGAATGAGAACCATCTAAAGAATCAGTAAACAACTGTGACTAGGGAATGATGAGTGTACAATAAATGCCTTGTGTAGAAAAAGGACTGTGTCATTTTAGAAGAGATCAGATTAATACACAATTTTGTTCAACTCACCCTCACATTTCCCCATAAAAATGCCTGACCATGGTTTCTGCTAAAGCTTCACCTGTTATACTATCACGTCATGCTCTCTTCTTGTCATCTGCCAGGCAATCACCTCAGAAATGTCAAAATCAGCCATACTAAACCAGTGCCATAGGCAAACATGGATAAAAAATGGTAAAATAATAAGTGTATTATAGGCATAGCATCAGTATTAATACACCTTGGTCTAACCTGTATGAATAAGAAATTCTTGTCCATCTGTCTAAGAAGCTGGCCCTTCCTTTGCTGCTTAGGTTTAGCTCTAAGCCTTGACACTCTTGAGAAGAACCTAGAAATCAATATTAATTCTGTCTGTGACTAAGTGGGAAGTAAATGTGCTTCTCATTTTTTGTCTCTCTGAACATGACCTAAATCTTTTCTTTTTACAGGTATCAAGAAATTCTCATAAGGTAACAATTGGCCTTTGTGAAATGTTGGTAGGTGACTTCATTCTGTTTCCTCTTGTGGTATTTGAAACTGCTGTCAAGTTCAATCTTTGAATGAAACTCAATCTGAGTCAGAGACAAGGGATGGAGGAAGCCACACAGTGCAACTCATTTTTACTCCCCAGGTAGTGAAGCAATAGGAGCTGTTCCTTGATTAAAACCGTCTGTGATTCGAGAAGTGTTAAATCATTGCTATATGGGGAAGGAGGATTTGGTTCTTGATAGACTTGATGCTGAATACCTCAGTTCACCAAATGTCCTGTTCCAATGAGTCATTCATGATAAGTGAGCTCCCCTTCCCTCCCTCTGATCAGGGGTCTGGAAACAAAGCCCTATGAGGAGAGCCTTCCAGAACCGGGTGTGTTTAACCTTGAGAAGAGAAGATTGAGGGGAGATATGATAGCACGCTTCAACTACTTGAAAGGTTGTCACACAGAGGAGGGCCAGGATCTCTTCTCGATTATCCCAGAGTGCAGGACACAGTACAATGGGCTCAAGTTACAGGAAGCCAAATTCTGTCTGGACCTCAGGAAAAACTTCCTGACTGTTAGAGCTGTATGACAATGGAGCCAATTACCTAGGGAGGTTGTGGGCTCTCCCGCACTAGAGGCATTCAAGAGGCAGCTGGACAGCCATCTGTCAGGGATGCTTTAAGGTGGATTACTGCATTCAGCAGGGGTTGGACTCGAAGGCCTTATAGGTCCCTTCCAACTCTACCATTCAATGATCCCCAGCTTGGTTTCAAGTGGCCTTAGATAAAATTATTGCCAGGGCGGAGTTGGTAATGGATAACAATCCTTTGAAATCTATGCTTTTCCAAATTTTGCTGTGTAGTTCTTTCATCACTCATAGGCTGACCATATGAAAAGGAGGACAGGGCTCTTGTAACTTTAACAGTTGTAGAGCAAAGGGAATTTCAGCCAGTGTCATCTGTATGCAATTAGTTCCTGGTGAAATTCCCTCTTCATCACAACTGTTAAAGTTGCAGGGGCCCTGCCTTCTTTTGTATATGGTCACTCTAGTATACTGCCTGCAACTTTGACTGTTGTGATGAAGAGGGAATTTTGCCAGGAACTAATTGCATACAAATGACACTGGCTGAAATTCCCTTTTCTCTACAACTGTTAAAGATACAGGAGCCCTGTCCTCCTTTTCATATGGTCAGCCTAATCACTCACACACAGACTAAAAAAAGGTATGGATGTCCAGGTTCATGGCTGAATCCATCTCTCAGCTAAGGTCTGTTAGTTGCCGGAATAACACAGTTCTCAGCTCTGTGCAACTCAGCTCCTTGATCCTGCTTCCTGCCCTTCTGTGCTTCTGACCTCTAGATCCCTGCTAACACCTTGATTTTGGAACCCTTGCCTTCTTTTGGACGGCCTCACTATATTTGACCTAAGCTTCTCCTTGAGGCCTTGTGTGTCTGGGTTGCCCTGATACTTGATGGACACTGTGACTCTATGAACCTTGGCCTGACACACTATCCTGTGGTACAGCATCCTTGACACCTCTTGGTCTGGGGCCAAGTCAGGATCAGGCTGAGGCAGAACACTGTTCCTCTCTTTAGATATTGACTTCTGCCTGACATTGATTAAACATCTGCTTCTCCCCCCCCCCCCCCCGATCCTCTGTTGCTGCTTTAGATCATAGCCCATGTCTGGTTCTGACCTCGTACCTGCCACTTGCCCCTCTGGCCCTCGTTCGTTGCTCTGGGGTTCACCTCTCCTAGTTACAGAGCATGCTCATTGCTCTGGATCACTTGGAATGACAGCCAGTTTCCTTGAGCCCTGAGACGTGATGGCCTAGAGCCGGACTCTGGACATTTGACAGCAAACACAACATCCCCAACCCTATGTGTGCAGGGCTGTGCAAAGCAGAGCCAGGGGACCTTGCTGCAGGTGGAAGGAGATTTCTTCATCTGCCCACTGTTCCTCCCTTTTTTTCTGTATAGTTTCTGCTACGGAAACCAATTACCCTACTTTACAGAGGACAGTCTTCTATCTCCCAATTTGATGGGCTGTCCAAGTCTGGCTTACAGTCAAAGAACCATATGGAGGAAGAGCCAGCTGAGGCCTTGTAGATGCCCATCAACACTTGGCACCTGGACAGTAGGTAGCTCACCCAGTCAGTCTTCCCCACTATGGTGTGATTATATTTCCATTTGAATTATAGTAATTCTCTCTCTCTCTCTCTCCCCCCCCCCTCTCTCTCTCTCTCTCTCTCTCTCCATATACAATTGTTTTGAAAGGTGGTGCCCTCTTTGTGCTGATAGATTTCCTGGTTTTTGACAATGCATAAGTGGCCATTCTCGTTTCTGCTCTCACCCACTTTTGCCCAGGGTTCTGGGACATATTACCCAAGGAACTTCAGGGGGAAGCAGTTATAGAAAAGCATGCAGGGGAAAACAAAACGGCAAACAAGAGAAGGGTGAAGCACACACATCTGACACTCCTTGGGCTATGACATGTGTACCACCACTTCCTATGTCAACAGCAAAGCTTTGAGAATCCCATGTTTGCTGCCAAACTTGTCATTTCAGCCATAGACACAAATAACTGAAATCATTTTCTGCGGGGGCATCACTTCTGCAAGCATATATCAAGCTTCTTTCACGAGATTGTGGTGGTTGCAGTACTGCATATGGAAGGTGTGGGTGGAAGCGGAGGAGGAGATGCCTCAGGCAATGGTCCACTGCTTGGCGAAAGGACTATGGACCTTTCTACACCTAAGGGTGTAGAGAGAGGGAGGGGGGAAGATCACAGACTTATCAGCTTCTGTGATCCTCCCTGGGCATCCAAACAGAAAGCACAATGTCCCGGAAGGGAACAGGAATGTCGTGCTCATCACGGGCATCATTTTTTATTTTTTTTAAAAAAGGAGCAGAGCAGGGAGCATGGTGGAAAAGGTAAGGGGAACCCCCCATGCATCCCCTGCCATCCTGGGGATGGTGGAATTGCTTTTCCTCCCATGGGCACAGAGCCACCCTGCATTGCTCTGTGCCCATTTCACATCCTGGGATGGCGGAAAAACTGCGATATTCCCGGTGTCCGCTATCCTGGGCTTCTCCCAGGGTTGTCCTAGGATTGTCCCCCGTTGCTTCCCAGAATCCCCTGTGCATCATTTAGGACCTTTCCGCACCAGCCATTTTCCCTGTGGCTGTCCCTGCCTGCTTCTGGAGAGTCTGCATCACGCACAGGGCATCCCGCAAGCGGGCAGGGGCCAGCCCTCCATATTTCTGGGAGTTCAGGGAACGCCTTTATCCCGATTCATTCCCTGCTCTCGGGAGGGCAGCGAGATGGGCGGCTGATGTGGCTGCCCATCCCAGGTGCAGCACCGTGTAACTCTGAGGCCATCGGGGGGAGGGGGGGACAGCAAAGTCGCCATCCCCAGGATGGTGGGGGGAGGGGCCAATTGCTCACCGTGGTTTTGTTTTTGTTTTTTTAAAACTTACTTTTGTGGAGGAGCACTTGTGCACTGCTCCACAGATTGTAAAAAAAAAAAAAATGACTGGCGTGACTTCTGACGGACCTATAGAAGCCCAGGCCGTCACATTGCAGTGCAGCCTCATCGCGCTGGGTCTGGAACTGCTCACTTCCGGGTTTGGCCGCTCCCAGCCCTCTCTGACCCTATGGTGAGGAAAGGGCCTTAGACATAAAGGGATGACCACAGGAAAAATTGCTGGTGTAGACATGGCCTATAAAGGAGGAGGCGGATCTGAGTGCTTGTTAACCAATACCCTCCATTTCTGAGGCCAAGGGCAGGAGAATCCCAAAGGGCCAAAATGAACGCCAGGGGAAAGACAGTGTTTAAGCCACCTAAGGTTCTACAGCAGGGTTGGGCAACTTATAGTCCTCCAGATGTTGTTGGACTGCAATTCCCATCAGCCCAAGCTAGCACAGCCAATGTAGAAAGGAATGATAGTCCTACAACTTCTGGAGGGCTACAAGTTGTCCACCTCTACACTGCAGCCTGCTATTCCTAGGGCTACCAAAAGAAAGGCCTTTTCTGCTGTGGCACCCTGGCTGTGGAATGAGACCCTTAGAGAGGTTTACCTGGCACTTACATGGTACTCGTTCCGACACCAGGTGAAGATCTTTTCATTTTCCAAATATTTTAGCAGCTTACTATCCTAGTCTTTTAACTCTGCTACTTTAAATTTGCATTTTAAATCTGTAGGTTAAATCTCTGCATTGCTGCTCGGTTTTATTCTGATTGTACTTTTGTATTGTGGTTTTAAGCATTCATATATGAATGAATGATTGACTAGAAGCAGAGGTAGAGTGACAGACAGACAGACAGACAGATACGGTGTGAGGAGTGTGAGAGCTGCTTCAGGAGTGGGGAGCCTGACCATTTTGTGGCCTCCCCTATTTTCTAAAGCCGTTCATCAACAGAGGGATGCTCACTCCACTGATAAGGGCCATCTTTGGCCAAGATACATGGCCATAATAAAGTAGTTGATTAGACCCTGAACCAATGAGCAAGAATGGATTCTGCTTCCGTATCGTTGCATGCATGTTGATCCTCATTCTGTATTCAGTCTTGTTAGAGATCATCGGGAAGTTGGTGCAGGGAAGGACAAAGTTCAGGTTATGTTCCATACAATATTGAAGAGCAACACTTATATAATGATAGATTCTTAATGCCTGGCTGTCTCCAAGCCTGAGCAAGGTACACCACAGCCTCACAGGGAGGTAAATAAATAATGAACAAGGTAAAGACCGGAAGCCTGCTAAGGGTCTATTTACGCCATTTACCTTGTTACAATGGACATTTAAAAAGGAGAAGGAAAGAAAGGGGAAAAAATGAAAATGCAATCGCATCTTGGCAGGTACATGGAGTCAATGCCAAAGACTTGGAAAGTGCCTTCGACATGAGACATTTCAAAGCTCTCAAGTGGAAAATGCAGCTTCCCTTAACAAATCATCCATCTAAGAGGTTTTTACCATCACAGTGAGCTATTAAAAGGAAGTGGGGGGCAGCAAAGGGAACAAGCAAATTTCAATGTTATTGGAAGACATTAAACATTGTGGAGTGGCTGGGTAATAATTAATGTCCCACAAGCCAGGAATACATTATGCTTTATCTCGGATTCTCTAGCAGACTGTTCCATGAACTAATCAGAATTGGGAGGTATTCTTTGGGCTTTCCCCCAAAAACTGGCTCTAACCATTCCTGCTCCTGGGAGATATAGGCCATGTCTACACCAGGGATCTATCCCAAAGTTATCCATAGGTCATCCCTGTGCATGACCTAGGGATGACCGAGGGATGACCCAAGGATAACCCTGGAATAGCAGAAACTGGGGATATCCCAGTTTTCCCACCATCCTGGGCCCTAAAATGGGCATAGAGCCACTCAAGGTGGCTCTATGCCCATGGAGGTGTGGTGGGGAAAGCAATTTCATCATCCCCAGGATGGCAGGGGGCGTGGGGGGTTCCCTTACCTCTTTCGCCATGCGACAGCTCCTCTGTCACTTTTTTTTAAAAAAAATGGCATGCGTGATGTCCCTTTCCTCCTGGGACATCATGCTTCTGTTTAGAAGCTGGGGGATGATCCCGGAAGCAGATAAGTCCGGGATTGCCCCCCTCCCTCCCTCCCTCCCTCCCTCCCTCCCTCCCTCCCTCCCTCCCTCTACACCTTTAGGTGTAGAAAGGGCCATACTGTGGTTTCTCTCTGCTATGGAAGCCTGAGATCTCTTCTTGAATCCTGAAACCTCTCACAATTATTGCCTCTGCTGCCATGAAAGGCCTAGGATGTCAGAGGGACATAGCATTGCCTTTGGCTAAAATGTGTTCTACCGCTCTGCCTGTTGTCGATTCAGCTGATCTGATCCTAGAAAGTGTCAGGGAAGGCAGACAGTTCTAGGAATGCAGGGGAGAAAAGGCTGTCAACTAGGAAGTTTGGAAGAGGATGTGATCCAGGAGAACGAGGAGAGAAGGAGCAAGCCAGAATCAGGAATTAAGGTGAAAGTATATAATTCGATGGTTTTGCATGTAGAGGTTCCCATGTTCAGTCTCTGGCATTTCCTGTTAAATGCTCATGTAGAAAGTGATAGGAATGTATGAGAAATTTCTTTCAGTTCATTTTTTCACCAGAATTTACTTCCTGGAACCAAGCATGGACCCTAATGCAATCTGTTTGTATATTTCTGAGCTTTCTCAGTGATTTGAAAAATGTGCACATTTGGAAAGGGTTTGTGAAACAATGCATTCAGTGATGGGAGAAAAATCTGTAAATTTTTTAATGCACACAATGGATGTGTACATTTGGAAAAATGCACATGGACATACATGTAAACTTTCATGTGAAAAGATAAAAGCAAATCTCGCGATCTGATACGAACACAAATCGGAATGAGCTTGGTGGTGGAATTTGGACAACCTCAGCAAGCTTGCGTTTTGCTGATCGCATATCCTTAGCCAGTGATCAGAAAGTCTTCTATTGGATACCCCTGGATACTAGTCTGAGCAAGCAGTTCTGGACTAGATGCTCAGTTTTATTCTGGTTGAAGTTTTATATTGTGTTTTTACATTTTGGTGTAAGTTTTATACTTTAAATTGTACTTTTTGGTTTTGATTTCTGTGAACCGCCCAGAAAGCTTTGGCTATTGGGTGGTACAGAAATCCAATAAATAAATAAATGAATGAATGAATGAATGAATGAATGGAATTATTCAATGAGCATCATCAGACAGGGGGGAAATCATGTTTCCTTACCATCACTATGGCTTCCTGCTGCTGTCCCACAATAGTGACAATTTCTTTAGATGGAGAAAGAGAGGGCAGCAACGACCACGTGGCCCATTCAGTGGCTGTTTTTATTGCCCTGCTTTTCCTGCATGCAGCAGGAAATGGTGGCAAGTTTCACTTTAAAAAAAATCAGTTGGATTTACTGGGGTCTATTTTGTTATGGAAAAACGACCAGAAGAGGTGGGAGATGTGCGGGAGGCGGACAGCATCATCAAAAGGACACACGAAAAACTATCAATGGGTAGTAACACAACACATAGTTAAATTCTAGAATTCACTACCACAAGATGTAGGGTTGGCCACCAATTTGGATGGCTTTAAAAGGAGGTTGGATAAATTCCTGGAGAAGGCTATCAATGGCTACTGTCTCTGATTGTTATGTGCTACCTCCAGTATCTGGGGCAGTAAGCCTGTGTGCACCTGATGCTGGGGAACATGGGTGGATGGGTGCTGTTGCACCATGTCCTGCTTTGTTGGTCCCTGTTCAACAGCTGATTGGCCACTGAGTGAACAGAGTGCTGGACCAGATGGACCCCTGGTCTGATCCAACATGAAATTTCTTATGTTCTTATGTTCTAGTAATGAGTGTGCAATAAAACACTCTACAGTTGACACCCAACATCAGGCAGTTCATATGGAAAGGAAAAAAATGGACAGAGAGGTAAGGTGCACTGTTCTTGGACCAGTAGAGGTGTGAGAGGTTGAATTTCACATCACAATTTAAAATAGCCACTCATTTTTTATTTTGCTTCAGGCTCCTTGGGGAGTTGCCCATTGCCATGCATTACTGATGCTGTGTTATATTTTAAATCTTTTTTTACCTTACCCTATCCATTGTAAACAGATGTTGAATCACATCATCAGTTACAGAATGTATTGGAAAGAGGATGTGAATACTCTGTGATACCTGTATAATGCATATAGTGACTGACGTTGTAACGCAGGACAATATTTGCATATGAAGCCATATGTCACTGCATGGTTTGATACTGAGCTCTGGGTTGTTATTGTTTTAATTGCTGTCACTCATCATAGACAACATAGACCAAAGGCTTGCTGAACCTAGCTGGTATGAGGGGCTCCACATCTGAGGCTGCCACCTCTGTCAGGTGCTTTTAGGATGCAACACAATTTTCTCTGTGATGCAAAGCCGGAAAGATTATTCTTCTCCTCTAGGATACACTGATACATATGCATTTAGTTCAAAGACGTCTAAGGCTCCAAGGATCTAATTAAAAACTGGATTTATTAAGAATGGAGAGGGGGATGTGTCAGAAGGCAACAAAAAGCATCATCTGTGTCATGATGCTCAGTAGCCCGCATTCTGCAACATGGGTAGTGCCAGCTGAGTTGCCTTCATTCCCCAGCATGAACACAAGCAACATCTCAAATGTCAAGTGAGCCTCTCCAATTTGCTGTCTTGTAAACAGTACGGAAGAGACAGAGCCCAAGTTTCACATACGAATGTCCTTGATATCCCCATTTGTAGCTCCCGCTATACCTTTACATCCAAAGACGTGTTGCTTCCTTCACATGGCTGTGTCCATAGGGACTGATATGCATGGAGGAATTTCAATCATCTGAATCACCTTCTGCAGCAGCAGCATGGGGGTGAGGCAGAACAATCCGATACTTCCATTTGGAGCCAAGGGGAGAAATAACAGTTTGAAGCTGTTGTTGTTTTACTCCTTCTCCTCCTCCAACCTCTTCTTCAGCATCTTCTCTTATCTTCTTTCCTTCTTTCTTTTTTGACATGTCCCATCTCCATAAAAATGTAACTGTTGTCTCTGTTGGCAACTCATCCAAAATGTATGGGGGGATATTGCTTAGAATTAATTTAGCAAACAAAGGCCCTTCCTACCACGCCCGGCTTGTCCGGGCGGGAGGGGGCAATTGTGGGTGGCGGAGAGGACGACACATGGAGGCCTGCCATTGGCATCCTCCGTATGGTGCCACTAGTTGGGGGAGGAGCTGTGGGCCTATTTATAAGGCTGCTGCAGCTCCTTCCCCCACCTTCTTCCTTTGCAGCTCCCTCCCTGTGGACAGTGTGGGCTTGATGGCTACCTTTTTGGGGACCAAGTAGGAATTTTTTACCTTCAAACTTGATTTGGTTTTTTTTTCCCGCCTACTTCACACTGTAAGACAATGGGGGAGAGCTAAATAGGCTAATTGGTTTAATTTGGTCACATTTAATTGGGGGCAGGTGTGCAGGCATCGGGAGCAAGTACAGGTTTTGGTGAGCATTCTTAGGCACTGTTGTGGTGATTGGTGACACCTGAGGCCCTCACCTGGGAGTCCTGCGGCACCAGGTGTGGGGATAAGGGTTACCCCTGAGGCCAACCTCATTCACCCACTCTGAGTTGTGCAACCTGAGGGGAGGTGACATAGGAAGGCCTACCTACCCCAAATGGGGAATCCTGAGAGGTGTCGACGCACCAGCGACACCTACCAGGATATGAATGGCTCGCCCGATCCCAATTATGGCCAAGACGTTGGCCAAAGACAGGATGCCTGCTTAGGCCTCCATCTACCTTAATATGTTAATAAATGTGGCCCTGTTTAAATCCAATTTATTGTGTCGTCTCTTTATTCTTGCCATCCATTCCCACAATTGGGATAGAAAAAAATGGTAGCGAATGACTGGTGAATATAGTGGCCCTGCGCTGAATGTTCCAAAAGAAACATTTTCTGTAACTGATGTTCAGAAGAAGGCATGAGTAGACAAAAATAGGGGAGTCCTTTGATTTTGGGGTGGGATGGGATACATATTTATTTGGGGGGGTTACCTTAAAAGTGAAGTCTCAGGCTTTCTCCTTCCTCCTCTCCTTCCTCCTCCTCCTTAAACACACACACACACACACACACACACACACACACACTAGTTATGGCACCAACACATGCAGCAGAGGCACTTCTATTCACTGCTCTACTGGCCACCATTTATGTCCATAATGCATTACTTGGAAAGATGCTATCCCATGACATGGCATCCTACTGGGCATTTGCTGGGGCATGGGTGGGATGGCAGACCCCACAGTATTTGAGGATTTGACTATAAGGCTTCTCTTTTGGCACTGCCACCCTCCAAGTATTGTATAAGACTAGCTGGTTACCTTGGGGTTCAGTAGGAATACTTTTCTGTTGTCCAAATTGGTACAGGGTGACAGTTTTTGCACCTACTATGCCCTGTTCAATCGGTCAGAGAGCAGGGAGAGAAGGACAATTCGGGATTGTGGGGAAGGGGGTTTAAATTAGGGATGTGCACTGGATCGGACCCGATCCACGATCCGAGTCCGGTCCAGTGGGAAATCGGATAAATTATCCGATTTCCGATCCCGCAGCTGGATCGGCCGATCCAATCCGAACCGGTCCGAAAAAGCTCCGAACCGGTTCGGCGGATCGGCGGATCGGCGGGCGCCCACTGGCGCCCACCGCCGCTTCCATTGGCGGGCGCCAGCGGGCGCCCGCCGATGAAAGTGGACAGCGGGGGTGGGGGGGAGGAGGGGGGCACTTACCTTCTCGGCCCGGTGGTTCCCGTCCGGCGCCGGCGCCTACTACTACTAGCAGGCTCCGCGGCCTGCTCTAGGGTGGCGCGCCGGGTGATGTCATCACCCGGCGCGCTACTCTAGAGCAGGCCGCGGAGCCTGCTGGAAGTAGTAGGCGCCGGCGCCGGACGGGAGCCGCCGGGCCGGAAAGGTAAGGAGGGGGTGCGTGGAGGGGAGGAGGGGGCGCGCGGAGGGGGGAGGGGGGCCCTTACCTTTCCGGCCCGGCGGCTCCCGTCCGGCGCCGGCGCCTACTACTCCCAGCAGGCTCCGCGGCCTGCTCTAGGATGGCGCGCCGGGTGATGTCATCACCCGGCGCGCTACTCTAGAGCAGGCCGCGGAGCCTGCTGGAAGTAGTAGGCGCCGGCGCCGGACGGGAGCCGCCGGGCCGGAAAGGTAAGGAGGGGGTGCGTGGAGGGGAGGAGGGGGCGCGCGGAGGGGGGAGGGGGGAGGGGGGCCCTTACCTTTCCGGCCCGGCGGCTCCCGTCCGGCACCGGCGCCTACTACTCCCAGCAGGCTCCGCGGCCTGCTCTAGGATGGCGCGCCGGGTGATGTCATCACCCGGCGCGCTACTCGAGAGCAGGCCGCGGAGCCTGCTGGAAGTAGTAGGCGCCGGCGCCGGACGGGAGCCGCCGGGCCGGAAAGGTAAGGAGGGGGTGCGTGGAGGGGAGGAGGGGGCGCGCGGAGGGGGGAGGGGGGCCCTTACCTGCCCGGCCCGGCGGCTCCCGTCCGGCGCCGGCGCCTACTACTCCCAGCAGGCTCCGCGGCCTGCTCTAGGATGGCGCGCCGGGTGATGTCATCACCCGGCGCGCTACTCGAGAGTAGGCCGCGGAGCCCGCTGGTAGTAGCCGCCGGCGCCGGACGGGCCGAGAAGGTAAGCAGTGGCGGGGAAGGGGGCTTACCCCCCCCCGGAGCCGTCCGCTTCTATCCGCTGGCGCCCGCGGGCGCCAGCGGATGGAAGCGGGCGGCCCCAGGGGGGGTAGGGAGCGCGGGGGAGGGCGTTTACCTGCCGGGGCCGTCCACAGCGGACGGCCCCGGGGGGGGGAGGGAGTTAGGCCCCCCCTTACCCACCCGCCGCCATTTTTTCCTCATAGACTTGCATTGCAATGCAAGTCTATGGGGAAAAAAATGGCGGCCGATCCAAAAATGTACGATTTTTGGGTCGGGATCGGACTCGATCCGGTCCGGGGGGCCTCCGATTTTGTCCGAACCGGTCCGGGACAAAATTGGAGGTCCCGATCCGGGTCCCGATCCGATCCGGGGGGTCCGTGCACACCCCTAGTTTAAATCTTTTAATCTTTTAATAATTTCTTTGGTCACAAGGCTGGGTCTATATGAGAAATGTAGCACAAACTGTAAGAACATCAATGAGCCCACTTAGGCACCCATAGTAGGGATGGTGGTGAAACCTGCAATGAAATAAGGTGAGTTAAGATTTCTCTAAATGTGATCTACTGGTTCTGCAGTGGACTGGCTTCTCCTGAGTCTGTGGACTTGAGAACTATTTTTTTAAAAAAACTTACTGGAATTTTATGCAAATTTAGTCATAGACAAATACATTAAAAAATACTTGCCAAAATGTGCATTTCTCCTATAGTCTAATGCATGAAAATGGACATATGGGGGGGGGGGGTTTATGCATGTTGGGGGATTTGGGGAATTGGTGATTTGCGCAAAGTTTTGCAAGTGTGAATTTGGGGGGGGGGAATCCAATTCCATGAATGAACGGACAATGGAGTGAATGGCCACAGACAATCCATGAAACACAGACGGAAAAGATTTTACAAAATTTCTACATCCCTACCTAGGCAGCGATACAGGATTTATGAGACTCGCCACTTGGAAATGTGGAACCCAAGTGAGTGGGGTATGGAACCACCTATAGTTGTGGAGTACGGGGGATGGAGGTTGGCTCAGGAAGGCCTATATCACCCCTTGAACAGGTCTAGCCAGTGGAGAGAGGGCTATTATCATATTGGCCCTGTTCAGGCAAGACACTAAACCATGATAGTTAAGCATTTTGAGCTATACATTATGGCTTAGCGTGTGAACCATTCCTACCCATGGTAGCTAGATAAACACATTCACTAACTACTTTCTGCAAAACGGTAAGCGGCCTAACCATGGCTTGGCTTGTTGTCTGAACAGGCCCATTGTGTCCATCTCACAGCTGGGTATAGCATACCCTCATTCAAGGAAGGGACATTGTTCGTATGTTTGATTTTCCCCTTGCCTCTACCCTAGGTGCACTTTGATTTTTTGGAAACTTGGCAAGTATGGCTTCCCCTTCGGAATAGCCTGCAATTTTTTTGCCATTGGGGTGCAGAATTCCAGAGTTATAGGTTGCAAAATATGGCTTGGTCACTAATTGAAAGTAATGTGACATTTGTCAGATAATACCTCTTTTTATTGCCTTTCAATCTCATTGAATTTTTGCAGAAGTGATGCCTTGGCAGATTTGTCAAGTTTTGATATATGATGAATCCCATTTTATTTAGATATAAAAGCACTACATTATAGGGGGCAGAAGACAGGATGGGTCTCCCATTGACCATAATGATTGTCAAATTGATTTGATGGATTCCCCCTCCAAACAAAACAAACATGCAAACAAACAAACAAACCCTGAAATCTGAAACAGTGAAGATTTTTCCAGCATACATCTTTACTAAGTAATCCCATACCTGTGTTCCTGGGTGGGCCACTGGTCTGGGCATGCCCTTACGGCCATCTGGGTTTAAAACGGAAGCCAACAGTGGTGTGTAAAATCCTTGTGAGAATGATGCTATGCCACACTTTTAATTCCTGGGAGTTAAATATGGTAGAGAGCAACTGTGAAGACCTATGAGGAGTTCCTCACCCTCCAATCTCATGCCTCAGCTGAAATACCCTTGTTTTTATTGTAAATGGGGCCACATAAGTGCTGGAGTTGCTTGAAGTCAGCCCTTCACCTAAGCTTCTCTCTTGCAGTGAACTACTGTGCTCAGCCTGCAGTTCAGAAATTGCCAGGTATTTGATTTTGTGATTTTTAATGTACCCAAGCTGGACGTCCCATTCTTTTTATCGATCACATAATACAGCATGGTCTTAAAAGAGCCTTGAGAAATTAAAGTGATAGAGAGTTGAAAAGAGGACATACCCTTGTAACAGCACAGAAATGCTCCCAAGATTCAAACAAAGGCAGAGAAGTTCAAATGCAGATGTGTGTGTTTTCTTCATATAGTGTATCTCCTTTCAGCTGAATCAACGTGGCTGAATAACTCCATAAAAACTAGGGGTGTGCACGGACCCCCCGGATCGGATCGGGACCCGGATCGGGACCTCCAATTTTGTCCCGGACCGGTTCGGACAAAATCGGAGGCCCCCCGGACCGGATCGAGTCCGATCCCGATCCAAAAATCGGAAATTTTTGGATCGGCCGCCATTTTTTTCCCCATAGACTTGCATTGCAATGCAAGTCTATGAGGAAAAAATGGCGGCGGGTGGGTAAGGGGGGGCCTAACTCCCTCCCCCCCCCGGGGCCGTCCGCTGTGGACGGCCCCGGCAGGTAAACCCCCTCCCCCGCGCTCCCTACCCCCCCTGGGGCCGCCTGCTTCCATCCGCTGGCGCCCGCGGGCGCCAGCGGATAGAAGCGGACGGCTCCGGGGGGGGGTAAGCCCCCTTCCCCGCCACTTACCTTCTCGGCACGTCCGGCGCCGGCGGCTACTACCAGCGGGCTCCGCGGCCTACTCTCGAGTAGCGCGCCGGGTGATGACATCACCCGGCGCGCCATCCTAGAGCAGGCCGCGGAGCCTGCTGGGAATAGTAGGCGCCGGCGCCGGATGGGAGCCGCCGGGCCGGAAAGGTAAGGGCCCCCCTCCCCCCTCCGCGCGCCCCCTCCTCCCCTCCACGCACCCCCTCCTTACCTTTCCGGCCCGGCGGCTCCCGTCCGGCGCCGGCGCCTACTACTACCAGCAGGCTCCGCGGCCTGCTCTAGAGTAGCGCGCCGGGTGATGACATCACCCGGCGCGCCACCCTAGAGCAGGCCGCGGAGCCTGCTGGGAATAGTAGGCGCCGGCGCCGGACGGGAGCCGCCGGGCCGGAAAGGTAAGGGCCCCCCTCCCCCCTCCGCGCGCCCCCTCCTCCCCTCCACGCACCCCCTCCTTACCTTCCCGGCCCGGTGGCTCCCGTCCGGCGCCGGCGCCTACTACTACCAGCAGGCTCCGCGGCCTGCTCTAGAGTAGCGCGCCGGGTGATGACATCACCCGGCGCGCCACCCTAGAGCAGGCCGCGGAGCCTGCTAGTAGTAGTAGGCGCCGGCGCCGGACGGGAGCCACCGGGCCGAGAAGGTAAGTGCCCCCCTCCTCCCCCCCCCCCCCGCTGTCCACTTTCATCGGCGGGCGCCCGCTGGCGCCCGCCAATGGAAGCGGCGGTGGGCGCCAGTGGGCGCCCGCCGATCCGCCGATCCGCCGAACCGGTTCGGAGCTTTTTCGGACCGGTTCGGATTGGATCGGCCGATCCAGCTGCGGGATCGGAAATCGGATAATTTATCCGATTTCCCACTGGACCGGACTCGGATCGTGGATCGGGTCCGATCCAGTGCACATCCCTAATAAAAACTATCTTTTGTATGTAAACTCAAAGATTACATTAATTTAAAATAATTGCATGCTTTTTTAAACTCTAGAGTAAACACAGGTGGTGCTGATATGGATTAAGACCTTAGTGTGGATGTATGGGAGTTTCAACCTTTCCTCTGCTATGGTCTCAATCCATTCCAGAGGGCTGTCTTCATGGCAATGGGCTGGCACTGCCTCCCTCTCAAACCCTGCACTTTTCCTCTCCTGAGGCAGCTTCAGGTAATCCTGACACCAAGGAAGGAGTTCAGGGTTTCTGAGCAGTCGTCTGGGTACTGGAGCTGCCCCCATCCTCTTCCTGCTGGAAGGTGACCAACCGCCGGCCACCTTCCACCTGACATCGTCCGCAAGTAATATCTGAATAATATTCACAGTAAACTAAGGCCCTTTCTATACCTAAGGGTGTAGAGGGAGGGAGGGGGGAGGATCACGGACTTACCTGCTTCTGCGATCCTCCCTGGGCATCCAAACAGAAGCGCAACATCCTGGAAGAGAAGAGGGATGTTGCGCCCACCATTTTTTTTAAAATGCCGGAGCCAGGAGAGCAATTGTGCTCCAACAAAAATTAAGTAAAAAAAAGTTCCACGCCCACTTCCCCCACCCCCAATGCCCTTGGACTCCCCCTGGCCTAGTTCCTTCCCTCTTGCTGACCCCTGCTACTTGTGGGGAGGAGGGAAAAAGCCAGGACGGTTGCCCACACCACCTGCATTCCTCGGGATTGTCCTGGGACCATGGGTAAAATCGGGATAACCAAGGTCTCGGTTATCCCAGGAAAATGGAGCGGTCATCCCTGTCTGTTCCTGGGTCCCCCTGTGCATCACTTGGATGCACAGGGATGACCCGGGGATGTCCCCGGGGAAAAAGGCTGGTGTGGACATGGCCTAAGAGGAAGAAACAACTGCTTCTATCTCAAGGTGCTGGACTTGGATTGGCAAGCCCTGTTATAAAATCTTTACTCAACCGTGCAACTCATACTGAGCAGGGATGTACTTGAATTTGGGTTCAGTGCACAAATCATCAGGACTTTCGCCATTCAAAACCTCATTCAAGTACATTTTTCTTGAGCAAAGCTTGAACATTCCCAAATTTGCGACTGCATTCAAAATAATATGCAGTTGGGGGGGGGGGAATGTGCACTTCAACAAATGCACTCTTTTTTTAATGCATTTTCACACATTAGTCAAAGGGGAAGATGCAGATGGATATACACATTCCTCCCATTTTAACAGAAAAACAGGTCACTAACAAAAAAAGGAGTGAGCTGAACTGAGCTTCGAAGTGGAGTTTGAAGAATCTCGGTGCACTCAGGCACCCCTGTCTCTCCTATCCCTACTGAGGCCCTTTCTACACCTTAGGGGTGTAGAAGGAGGGAGGGAGGGCGATCCTGGAAGTACCTAAGACACACCTTTGGCACACAGGGAGCAGCCAGGGGCCAACCCTGGCAAGAAGCCTGGTGTGGAAAGGGCCACAGTCTCTTTGACCCTATCCCTGTAGGTAGTATCCAATGCTGTCTGTCTACCAGTAGAAGAGAAACTACTTAAGGAATAGACTTCCCCTCTCTGTGAAATCCCTTGCATGCTCAATAGGGATGCCACGGACACCTGACTGGATCTGGCTGATGGACTTTCCTGCATCTGACACACACACACACCCCAGACCCAACTAGCCTGCTAAGCACCTAGCAGCCATCCATTCTCATCTACAGCCTTCATTGCTGCCCACAATGGAGGCTCTGGAAATCGTGTATTTCATACCTAGCATAAATGGGGCCTTTACAGCCACCATTTATGCAGATACACAATTTCTGGAGCTTCCATTTTGCACAACAGTGGAGGCTCTGGACGAGGGCAGACAGGTTTGCAGCCTCGTCAGATGCTTGCCAAACCACAAGGGAATTTGCACGACACCACGAGTGGGGGGGGGGTAGCAGCAGCGGCTTGGTCAGCATCCACCCAAGTGAGTCCGTCCATCCTTACTCTTCAAATATGCTTCTGAAGAGTGGGGGAACTCCAGGGCAGTTTTGAAAAAGGGGGACTGCAGGGGGAGGAATGCAAGAGGACATTTGATTGCATGACCAGAAGTCTGTTCATGTGACACTGGATGTAACCCCATATGTGCCCACAATTGTTGCAAGAATCATATACTAAGAGGGAAACAGTGGAAGTAAATGAAGACATCTCTATTGTTTTTATAATTTGAGTGCTAAAACTCTACATCAGGGGTGCGGATTTTGTGGCCCTCCAGATGTTTTGGCCTACGGCTCCCATCATCCTTAGCCACTATTGCCAATGGTAAGGAATGCTGGGAGTTGTAGTTCAGAACCTCTGGAGGGCTCCAAGTTGCCCAGCCCTGCTCTGTAGTGACTGCTGAAAAAACAAGATTAAAAGTGTGCTTGGTTTGACCTTTTGAGCTGCTGACATAGGCCTTCATTCCATGCTAAACTGTGGGATTTAACTAGATGGGGAGCGGTGAACTCACCTTTTATAAGCTAAAACCCTTTCAGATTAAGATGATCTATGCATTTAATAAAATGCTATTCCCTATTATTATAAAGTGATTATTCATCGATGTTTATCGAAGTTTCTTCCCCCCCCCTTTTCCACTGTGAATGGCCACTCCACCATCACCCAATGACTTTTCTGCCTATTGTTTTTCATCCGAAACTGCACACAGCATAAGTGCGATAGGAGACCAATGTCAAGGCAGCAGCTTTGCGGAACTCCCTATAGTACACTGTTGTCCCTTTAATATTTTATAGGCCTATATGTAGCTGTTAAATTATTCAGATGCCCTCCTTTTCCCCCCGAACATAATCTCTCTTTTATAAGGGGTTTTGTCAAAAAGGACCGAAATGTGATCTTCTACGGGAAACCAGATATTGCATTAAGTGGCTGCAGAAGAGTTGAAATGGAACTGACAACCATATTCAGAGAATTATGGTAATTACAGGTCCATTACTCCAGCTGAGAGCCGCATGTAATGGAACTGGTGAAAAGAGTAGACATTGTTTTTTAATATATATATATATATATATATATATAGCAAATTAAAAGACTGAATCGCATGTGAAGCAAATATCAAGATACTTACATCTCTTACATCATTTACTCTGTATTTATCTTCTCCGCTTATTTGCTCTGTATTTTAAAATTCATTGTTTTATGTAATTTAGTGCCTTCCATGTAGACGGGCTCAGGTTTAATCTCTTGGCATCTCCACTTGAAAGGATTGGAGGGAAAATCATGGCTTGAGACCTTAGATTGTGATTAACAATTGGAATAGATGATACTGGGCTCCATCCATTATCTGTGTATCTTATATTGTGATTACCAATTGGAGTAGAGAACACTGGGCTCAATAGACTATCTTGTAAAAAGGCAGAGTTTGGTTTGGCAAGGGAATGGGCTGCCCCATCAGGGACTCTCTGAGCCATGAGACACACCACAGTTTGACGAGCAGGGGCCCAGGGGTCCAGACACAGGGGAGTCCATTGGACTCCCGGACCCACTTGGATGCTTGCAACATGACCTTACCAGAAATGCCCCAGCTGCCATTTTGCACAAGATGAACTTCTTGGATATTCCTCAGCTGCTATTTTGCACAAAATGGCAGTTCTCAAGGGAGCTGCAGGCAGGTGCTCAGCCTGAAACAGGCAGCAGTGGCTGCTCATCATGAAGCTGGTGAAAACAGGTGGAGGTGAGTCCATCCATTCCTAGATATACCCTATTATATGTACTTCTTTGAATATATGCATTTTTATACAACCTTCCCTAATATGCACACTTGTGTATGTACCTTTCCCTATCATACCCATTTTTGTGCACAATATACAAGTTCTGTACACAATTATTGAATCAAGAACTGCATCACACAATTATACTCTGAACCATGTATTAGTCCAAGAAGTCTGGCTTAGGTGGGTTCACTTAAAAATGCAGACCAAATGAATTCTCCCCATCCTTATACCTATGTAGTGCTGTGTAGGGGTGTGCATCGGATCGGATCCGATCCACGATCCGAATCCGATCCGACCCAAAATCGGGAAAATCCGATCCGATCCGATCCGATCCGGACAACCTCCGATCCGATCCGATCCGATCCGATGAGGTCCGATCCGGATCGGACGCCATTTTGAATGCTTTTTCCCATAGCCAAGTATTGTTTTACAAAAACGCCTATAACTTTTTCATTTTTAAAGATAGAAGGATGAAACTTGGGCACACTGTAGACTGGTTAGGGGTAGTTATCTGTGAGAAATTTCAGAAAGATTGGTGCATGCATTTTGTGGCAATTAATTTTTTAATAAATACCCAGGAATGCCTATAACTTTGTCATTTTTAAAGTTACACACATGAAACTTTGCCACATTGTAGGGGGTACCTTGGGACCTATGTGTGTGAAATTTCAGAAACGTAGGTGCTTGTCTTGTGTGGCAATTAATTTTTAGAAAAATGGGTAGTAGTGGGGTAAATACAGTTACGCCTCCCATTTTTTTATTTTTGAAGATACAAACAGGAAACTTGGGCACATTACAGGTACCACTTGCCTTGATATGTGTGTGAAATTTCAGAAACATTGGAGCTTTCCTTGTGTGGCAATTAATTTTTGAAACAATGAGGAAAGAAACACCTATAACTTTGTCATTTTTAAAGTTACACACATGAAACTTTGCCACATTGTAGGCGGTACCTTGGGACCTATGTGTGTGAAATTTCGGAAACGTAGGTGCTTGCCTTGTGTGGCAATTAATTTTAGAAAAATGGGTAGTGGTGGGGTAAATACAGTTACGCCTCCCACTTTTTTATTTTTGAAGATACAAACAGGAAACATGGGCACATTACAGGTACCACTTGGCTTGATATGTGTGTAAAATTTCAGACAGCTGGGTCCAGGCATGTGGTGGCAAGGTATTTTTGAAACAATGAGGAAAGAAACGCCTATAACTTTTTTATTTTAAAAGTTAGAAGTCTGAACATTGCTCACTTTGTAGATGGGTTAGGGGTAGATATGTGTCAGAAATTTCAGAATTATAGGTCCAGGCATTTGATGGCTATGGAATTTTTAAATTACATGTTTCAAAAAAATTTCTACAGAGGCCAGGTCTTCCCCTCCCGCTTCCCGCGAAGAAAAGGAAACACTCTCTCGTCTCGATCCCTTTGATCCTTGCTAGTAGTATCCATTACAGGGCTCGTGTTTCCTTTCCTACTTTCACTTTTCAAGCAGAACGGCTGAGCCTAGCTGAGTTTTGCAGCCATGCGTGCAAGGAAGGATCACTCTGGTCTCGATCCCTTTGATCCTTGGTAGTATCCATTACAGGGCTCGTGTCTGCTTGAGTACAAAGTGAAAAGTGAAAGTAGGAAAGGAAACACGAGCCCTGTAATGGATACTACTAGCAAGGATCAAAGGGATCGAGACGAGAGAGTGTTTCCTTTTCTTCGCGGGAAGCGGGAGGGGAAGACCTGGCCTCTGTAGAAATTTTTTTGAAACATGTAATTTAAAAATTCCATAGCCATCAAATGCCTGGACCTATAATTCTGAAATTTCTGACACATATCTACCCCTAACCCATCTACAAAGTGAGCAATGTTCAGACTTCTAACTTTTAAAATAAAAAAGTTATAGGCGTTTCTTTCCTCATTGTTTCAAAAATACCTTGCCACCACATGCCTGGACCCAGCTGTCTGAAATTTTACACACATATCAAGCCAAGTGGTACCTGTAATGTGCCCATGTTTCCTGTTTGTATCTTCAAAAATAAAAAAATGGGAGGCGTAACTGTATTTACCCCACCACTACCCATTTTTCTAAAATTAATTGCCACACAAGGCAAGCACCTACGTTTCCGAAATTTTACACACATAGGTCCCAAGGTACCGCCTACAATGTGGCAAAGTTTCATGTGTGTAACTTTAAAAATGACAAAGTTATAGGCATTCCTGGGTATTTATTAAAAAATTAATTGCCACACAAGGCAAGCACCTACGTTTCCGAAATTTCACACACATGGGTCCCAAGGTACCACCTACAATGTGGCAAAGTTTCATGTGTGTAACTTTAAAAATGACAAAGTTATAGGTGTTTCTTTCCTCATTGTTTCAAAAATTAATTGCCACACAAGGAAAGCTCCAATGTTTCTGAAATTTTACACACATATCAAGGCAAGTGGTACCTGTAATGTGCCCAAGTTTCCTGTTTGTATCTTCAAAAATAAAAAAATGGGAGGCGTAACTGTATTTACCCCACTACTACCCATTTTTCTAAAAATTAATTGCCACACAAGACAAGCACCTACGTTTCTGAAATTTGACACACATAGGTCCCAAGGTACCCCCTACAATGTGGCAAAGTTTCATGTGTGTAACTTTAAAAATGACAAAGTTATAGGCATTCCTGGGTATTTATTAAAAAATTAATTGCCACAAAATGCATGCACCAATCTTTCTGAAATTTCTCACAGATAACTACCCCTAACCAGTCTACAATGTGCCCAAGTTTCATCCTTCTATCTTTAAAAATGAAAAAGTTATAGGCGTTTTTGTAAAACAATACTTGGCTATGGGAAAAAGCATTCAAAATGGCGTCCGATCCGGATCGGACATCTGGTCCGATCCGATCCGACCAGCCTCCGATCCGATCCGATCCGATCCGACCCCCCAGGTCCGATTCCGATCCGCTATCCGATCCGATCCGGGGGGTCAGTGCACATCCCTAGTGCTGTGGGCAGTTGTAACTATAACCAGCCAATGTATAACAATGTGGCTTAGATTGTCAAAGCGTAGACATTAATACACCATCAAGCTATAAATTACCTACCAGGATTTTCAAACATAGCTCCTTAACGTCCAAATCCTCCAACATGAATTGAAAATGTCTATCATAAATCTTCTCTTGTCAATGTTTTAAGAAGTTGAATTGGAACAGAAATTAGAAATTCCAAGTTTATCTTAATGAAGAAACTCAAAGACTTTTCTACCTTTAACACACAGATGGGGAAATCAATTCCTTGGAAAACTCAGGTGAATAAAATTGGCTCACATTTTATTTCATCTAATTTTCTCCCCCCCCCCCTTCGCTTTTTAAGTGCATAAATTTCAAGGATTAGAATGGCTAAAACTTGTATGAACATAGGTAAATTGTTTTGTTGTTTGTTCTGCTGAGTGACCTGAATTGAGAATTAAGTGCCCAAAATATCTCATGTGTGTTCCCTTAAAAGATGTGTGTGATGACCACAGAAAATCTATTTCATATTTTAAAGCTAAGTGTTTGGTGTAGCATTAAGGCTACAATCTTACACTCGTTTTTCTAAGAATCAGTCTCATGGAACTCAACGGGACTTACTTTTAAGTAGACATGTATAGGACTACGCTGTGGGTATTAAATATGAGCTAATGTACTCTCTTGAATTTACATAGATCTCCTTTTTTAAAGAATTCCAAATCCAAGTCAATATTACTGTTTTGAATCTAAATAGAACTCCACTTTGAAAGAAATTTTAAGCAAATATTACCCTCTTGTATTTACACAAAAATCCCCTTTTTTAAAAATCCAAGCTTACCATACCTTCTTGAATCTACATAAACCTTCTTTTTTTTCTTTTTTTCTTTTTGAAGGACTGAAAGTTCCAAGCAAATATTACTCTCTTGAATCTACAGAGGTCTCCTTTTAAAAAGATGTTTTTTTCTAAAATACAAAAAAAAAAATGCCCTCTTGCATTTACAGAGAATTATTTTTCCCCACTGAAAACTGGTTGCTCCAATTTCAGTGGGGCTTCGAATCTATCCTGGGTTTCAGACAGAACTCTAAAGGAGGTATCCAAGGTGCTGAACCTATTTTGAGGATAGGGTCCAGGGAGCTACCAGCCTTCACTGTCTTTTTCAAAGAATAATAATTTTAAAAATCGGGCCTGCACTACGATATTGTTGAATTTCACACAGTGGTTTCCCTTGGGCTTAGTACACTCTTAAGTGTAATATGCACTTTATATATGTAAGGAAGGTTTCACTACATTTTTGAAGGGTATCCACAAACATTTTTATATGTTGTGGTAAATTTGTAAGATGGATAGCAAGCATAGGTTACATTTAAAAACTGCATTTCCACTGCCTTGTATTATTTATTTATTTATTACATTAATATACCGCCCAACAGCCGAAGCCCTCTGGGCAGTTCACAAAAGTTAAAACCATCAACAAAACACTAAAAAATTGTGATATAAAATACAATATAAAACACAATCAGGGTAAAACTACGCAACAATGCATTTAAAATCCAAATTTAAAATACAGATGTATTTTAATATCTATCATATAGGAGCACTCACACTGTATCCCTATAGCTCATTCATTCATTAGATCATTCTACTATTTGTCTTTAGAAGTTTGACGAAGAAACTCTATACCTTTATGGTCAAGAACTTCCACAGTCTCACCTTCAGGTCTAAGCATCCCACAATGCTCCGGTGGAAAGGTGTGGAGAAAAATGTGGAGAGAAGCAGAAGGACAGGATAGAAAAGAAGTTAATTATAGTCAAGCTTTTTGTGTTTCAAAACCATCCGGGTGCATTTTCCTTGAGTTGAATGAACTATACCATGTTCTAGAAAGCCTTGATTTCCCACAGCTCCCTATTATGAGTACACAATGGTGGTTTAAACAGGCAGTCCTGGACACAACCCCAACTGTCAAGTTACTAGGTTTTGGAGACAAGGGGCTGCTATCCACATTTCCCTATTCTTAGGGGGAGGCAAAACCATTCCCTCCTAAATGGGGGAGTGACATTCCTTTCAGCACTTATATTGCAATGTGTTGTATGATCACACTGGCCAGGTCTACACATACAACAGAAACAGGTGGCAGAATTTGGAAGTATTAGACAGGACTGCACCACTTCAGTCTACCAGTGGGGAATCAGTCACAAAAAGCTCCTGCAAATGAAACATTCACAAAAGAAAAAGAAATGTTCTAGCTAGTGATGTATGAGAATTTCAGTGGTGCTCACAAAACATTGTCGCATGCGCCATTCAAAGCTCGAAATGTTTGCCAGCAGAAAATATTTGAAAATAGTAAAAAAAAAAAATACTAATAAAAAAGAGTTTCTGTTCCTCTTGTTCCCGAATCTCAGTTCAATTTGTGCAATTTTCCTCCCTAGACTGAATTGGCCCCACTTTAGTCTGTGCAGTTGTGCAAATTAGAAAATGTGTGCAAAACTGCCATTCGATCTCTGTTTGTTTGGTGCAAGTTTCCTGTTCCTGCAGAGCGAGTGTGAATTGGGCATGAGACAACCAGTACTGTGCAACCCGTTGTGCGCATTCCACTTGGGTTACACTATTATTTATTTATTTATTTATTTATTGCATTTTTATACCGCCCCATAGCCGAAGCTCTCTGGGCGGTTCACAAAAATGAAAACCATGAAATCATTTAAAAATATATAAAACAAGGCACAATCTAAAAACACAGAATAACATACAATATAAAAACACAACCAGAATAAAACCAAGCAGCAGGAATTAATACAGATTAAAATACAAATTTAAAACAGCAAGGATTAAAATTGAGTTAATTTAACTGTTAAAATACTGGGAGAATAAAAAGGTCTTCACCTGACGATGAAAAGAGTACAAAGTAGGTGCCAGGCGAACCTCTCTGGGAAGCTCATTCCACAGCCGGGGTGCCACAGCAGAGAAAGCCCTCCTCCTAGTGGCCACCTGCCTCACTTCCTTTGGCAGTGTGTTATGCAACATGTTGCACAACTACTCACCGCCTGTTCTGCAACCTGTGGTGCTTTGCACAACCAGTTGTGGAAGAGCAATGGGCAACTGCTTGCACAGTGGAATGAATCAGCAGAGCTCCACTAGCACAATTTGAGTTTGCAGAATGTCACTGTTGGATACTGCCCATGAAAACCAGCACTTGCCTCTGAACTTGGGAAAGGGAAGTAAAGCTGTGTAGGCCCACAGTGAGGGAACAGAGGACAATATTCCCTGTAAATAAAATGCCATGTCTCCTTACTGTAATTGGGTAGAATGTACAATTCTGTAAGTGATACTCTCCCAAACTTACTAAAACTCTCTCTCTCTCTCTCTCCCCTCTTGGGCCATGTCTACACCTAAGGGAATAGCAGGAGGGAGGAGGGAGGATCGCAGACTTATCTGCTTCCGCAATCCTCCCCTAGCGCCTTGATCACTGTGCGACATCCCAGAAGGAAAGAGGGACGTTGTGTGCATCATGGGTGCCATTTTTCCACTGAAGAGGAGCCGCATGGCCCCAATCTGGGGAAAAGTATGTTTTTAAAAAAAAAAAAAAAAAACCTGTGCCCACCCACCCCCGCCATCCCAGGGATGGTGGAATTGCTGCCCCCCCCCCAACACCATGGGCATGGAGCCACCCCACAAGGCTCTGTGCCCATTTCAGACCCCTGGACCACGGAAAACCTGGGATATCCCCAGTTTCCATTCTCCCAGGGTTTTCCCAGGGTCATCCCTAGGTCATCCCCGGTTGACCCCAGGATCCCGTGCATCATGTAGATGCACAGGGATGACCTAGGGACAAGTCCGGGATAAATCCCTGGTGTTCACATGGCCTTGTTCTCAATATTTGTTACTGCTTCCAAATTTGGGGTAAGGTTAAGAATCTTGTTTAGAACCTTGGTTTAGAATCTTGTTCTGATGCAGTTGTTTATATATCCAGTCAAATCATGTATTTGCTGGTGAACCCACTCCTTAAGATAGGAACATTAGTCTTAGTGTGGGAATTGCACTTAGAACAGAATGAATATACATGACATTATTATATCTTAAATAATCTAAATAGGCTTCAGCCTTGTCATTGCCTGGATGGGAAACTGCTTAACCATTCTGAGCATCCTCAAGGCACAGAGGGATATAACGAATACGTTAAGAAAAAGCACCTTGGGGAAAAAAATGGATGTGAAAAAATTCCCATCCTACTGCCAGTTTCATTCATATTAATTTTGTGTATATGTTGTAATACCATGTGAATGCTCAGACTAGCTGTGCTCTTTCACTCACAATACAGCTATCATGGGAACATAACGTGGATTTATGACTCAAAGAACATAGCTAATTTGCCAGTGTTGACTCCTGAACCTGAGGTTAAATGTTTATCATTACTTAATTCATATCTTCTATTTCTTAGCCAGTGGATCAGATATGCATCAGATAGATGGAATATTTCCGACCTTAAATTATACTGACAACAAAGAGCTAGTAAAGTTACCAAATGTACCCATTTCAAATTGGGTGTTTAATCACCCACAAAAGATGTTAATTGCTTCATATACTCCCATGAACATGATCTATCTTCTAAATATTTTACCTCTGTGATGGCTCCAGGGAATTCAGGAGGCTTTTAAAGATGTCTATAGAAATACAAATCCCCTCTAACACTTCAAGAAAGGCAGCAAGTTCTCCCAAATATGGTTGCTAATGGACTGAAGGAGTCCAAAGTGATAGAAGGTAAATTCACAAAGTATCACTAAGAAGTGTCAGTTAGGAAGAATTGTAAAAGCAGGGAGGAGGGGGATATCATGTTGAGCTTAGATACCATTGCTAATTGCGGAGCGAAGGATGAGAAATGAAGAGGCGACACAGAGTTGGGATTTAAACAAGGGCCACTTTATTTATTTACAAGAAAAGCAAGCATAAAGGGGGGAGGTAACCTAAGCGGGCATTTTGCATGGCCAGCCAGGCCATTGAAGGGGTCGGGCGAGACATTCACAGCCCGGGAAGTGGCGCCTGCTTTTTCGCCGCCCCCCGAGCTTCCCCAATCTGAGGTGGGGGTGGCCTTCCGGTGTCGTCTCCACTCGTGCCGCAGGGCTCCGAGTAGATGAGAAAGGTTGGCCCCAAAGGTAAGCCTTATCCCCCCAACTGATGCCGCAGGGCTCTCAGTGGTTGGCCCTCAGGCGTTACCAATCACTTGAATAGTGCCCGTGAATGCTCACCATTAAAAACATATCAAATGCCCGCTCCTACCGCCAATAAAGTGACCAAATTGCCAGGTTGACCTAGTTATCACCCATCCTGCTTTTGCAGTGTGAAGTAGGCGAAAAAACTCACACTCAAGTTAGATTGTGAGCAAAAAATTCCTACTTGGCCTCAAAGACGACCGGCGAACCCACACTGACAACAGGGGAGGGCGGGAGGGAGCTGCGCAGCACACAGTGGAGATTTGGAGGGGTCCTGGTCCCCCTTAAATAGCCACAGACCCCTCCTATCTCTGGTGGCACCACCCTGGGCCAGCCTATGGTGGCCCCCCACGTCACCTCTCCCCATCCTCGCCCGCAATCTCCTCTCCCCATCCCAGCGGGCAGGGTGGGGAAAGGTCTTTGCGGAGCGAAGGATGAGAAATGAAGAGGCGACACAGAGTTGGGATTTAAACAAGGGCCACTTTATTTATTTACAAGAAAAGCAAGCATAAAGGGGGGAGGTAACCTAAGCGGGCATTTTGCATGGCCAGCCAGGCCATTGAAGGGGTCGGGCGAGACATTCACAGCCCGGGAAGTGGCGCCTGCTTTTTCGCCGCCCCCCGAGCTTCCCCAATCTGAGGTGGGGGTGGCCTTCCGGTGTCGTCTCCACTCGTGCCGCAGGGCTCCGAGTAGACGAGAAAGGTTGGCCCCAAAGGTAAGCCTTATCCCCCCAACTGATGCCGCAGGGCTCTCAGTGGTTGGCCCTCAGGCGTTACCAATCACTTGAATAGTGCCCGTGAATGCTCACCATTAAAAACATAACAAATGCCTGCTCCTACCGCCACAGGGGGAGACAAACCATTACTCAGTCTCCCCCTCCCCCTCCCCCCAGAAGCAGAACACTACGTAGCCCTTCCTGAGTATCTGCAAAATAAATTGTTACCAGGCTGAGACAGGTGAACCCTGTCGCGCCTATACAGCTCCCACCGAGAACAGCAAATGCTAGGGTGTTGAATGTTAATATCCCCATGCTGGGCCAGGGCCTTAAAGATCTCCGTATTAACCCGTTGCAGTGCCTTTTCCAATAGCAAGTGGATCACTGGACACCCACCAGTGTATCCGCGGCAATATGCATGACCGTATGCTCCGTATGCAGGGCCAGCGCTGGCGTATGTGCTGAGAATCAGCAAAGCTTGCAAAATGAGGGCCTTGCCCGTCATTAAGCCCAAGTCGTTCCCCCCTAAATGCATAAGCAAAACCAGTGGGGGGGAACCGAGCAGAATGCCGCTACAGCAAGGTAGGGGTGAGCTCATCCCACCGCATACCACATTTTCCGAGCCAACGAATGGTTGCGTGTTGACTCAAGCCAAGCTGCGATCCAAAGCTGGAATTGGCTGCATGCGTGCTGGCCCAGAAGACCATACTGTGGCTGCATACGGAAACCCGCACGGGTGCCGAAGCCACTGGCAAATCTAGAACAAACATGAAAGCATTAGCATCCACTGCGTATAGCTTAAGTGTTTACATGCCTCACACATGTTTTGAATGCTGTGGACCGCCATCTGCCTGGCGCCTGAATCTGAGGAGAAAATCCTCAAGCCGCTGCTGTAGACGCTGCACCGATGCGAAAGGAATGCATACCAAACATTGCTGCACGCAGACCCATATGATCAAGAGCCCGCCTAGCTATTGCCCAGAATTGGTATTTCATGAGGGGCGTGCCATCCTGATGGCAAAACAGGAAAACCAGCATCCTTCCCACGCAGGGTTACGAAAGCTGCTGAAGCCTGCAGTAGGCATAAGTCATCGTTGGTAGAGGGGAATAATGAAATCCCACGACCTAACCCGTCTGATCTGTGTATGAGTATCGAAGAAGCAAACGGGCCTCTGCACTCTTTAAGAAGCAATTAGAAAATTGCAACGCCCGTGTGGGAGTATCTAGCTTAGATGAGGCCAGAAACTCGGATATCCCGAATGCCCCCAAAAATGTTGTTAATGCTGCTGCGAGGAATAAGCCTGGTTCATATTGGGAGTGGGAAAGTAGCGGCCACTGTGCCCGTAGCCCGAGTAAGATATCTGGGGATAATGGAAGCCTATGCATCAGGGTGCGAGGTGAAGCGTTTGCCCAGCCGCTAAGGGCCCTGCGCACCCGGAAATCCGAGGTACGATCCTCCAGGCCGCGAGCTTCAGCCCTAAACGCTAAAGCTGCTAGCTTGAGAGAAACGGTGCGTGTTGACAAACCTTTACGCGTGGCATGTACACAGAATTGGAGCACATGCTCCACCGGGATGGGCCACAGAAGTTGCAGCTGATTTGCCATGTGGAATGCCTGAAATTCCATACCTGCGTTTCGATAAGCAGCCCTAGTGCTAGGCGCCAAGGACTGCCCAAATAGCCTGCTCTATCTCCTCCTTCAAAGGAGCCAAAGGGATGGAGGCATGTTCTCCGGCCTTGTAAGGGCCCAGGAGCCAATTCCCGAAACCTCTGCACCTGAAGTCGGGACACAGCATCTGCTATATCGTTATTCAGCCCCGGAATATGCTTTGCCCGAAAAAGAATGTCAACTCAAGACAGTGAAGAGTAAAGGCTCTTACCAAGCTCATGGGGATTATGAGAGGAAAGGGGATTGATTACCTATACTGTGGCCTGGTTGTCACACCAGAACAATACAGTGGCGTTGGCTAAATCATGCACCCACACACGTGCTGCCACAACTATGGGGAATAATTCAAGGAATGTAAGGTCCTGGCATGTGCCGTCGGACCGCCATTTTCCAGGCCATTGTTCTGCACACCATCTCTTTCCCCAGATAACCCCAACCCCATGAACCTGATGTGTCAAAATGTACCCACCAGTCTGCCTTTACCAAAAGTTCTTGCCGCCAAAATGATACCCTATTGAAATATTCCAGAAAATTTAGCCATACAGCAATATCGGCTCGCATGGCCTGTGTAAGCCTAATGCAATGATGCGGCTTACGCCAGCCTAACATAGCCCAACAAAGGTGTCGTAAAAAGGCCCTTCCAGGGGCGATGACCCTGCAGGCGAAATTAAGATGACCCAGTACTCCTTGCAATCTCCTCAACGACACCTTATATTGCCTAAAATGTTCAGAAGTTTACTGCGCAATATACCTAGCAGGAAATAGAGCATCCCATGGGTAGGGCATGATCCACATAGAATTGCCCTTGGAAGCAAAAGCCTAATAAATTAACATCTTCGGGGTGAATGGGCATAATGCAAAAGGCTACTTTATATCGCATTTGCCCATCAACGCCCCTGGCCCATTTTATCGCACCATATGCACAACTGAATCCAAAGAAGCATACCTAACTGAACTTAAATGCTCGGGAATTGCATCTTTTACGGATGCGCCCCCTGGAAAGGACAGGTTGTATATTAGCCGGAATTCACCTGGTGCCTTTTAGGCACAATCCTAAATGGTGACACTCGTAAATGAGGAATGGGGGGGGTCAGAAATGCCCCCCAAAACCCTACCTGCACCGACTTCTTTCCCTATCTTTCCCGAGCGATATCCTCCATCAGACTGAGGGATTTCTGATTTGTAGACCATGAACTACAGCTAACTCCTTGATAAGGGGTGCAAAACCTTCCCTAAAACCTGAGCTAAGATACAAAGCGTCCTGCCGTCTGTGGTACACTGCCAGTAACCCGTTAAGCGGTTTAAGCTTGACCGGGCTGGGTCCCTTTGGGAGGAGGTTGTTGCCCCCTTGGTCGTTTGGGGCCCTGTCCGTCCTTAGCAGGCCATTTTCCGCTCCTGTTTTTAAAACAATTTAATGCGGCGTGATAACCTGAGCAAGTTTGACATTCGTGTCTGAATTTGCATGGGTTGCGTGTGCAGCTTCCTTTGTTGAAGTCCCAGCAGAGCGGACGGTGTTGGACCGCCTGACCCGCATACCCCCTGGAGGTGAACGCGGGCTGTTGCTTGGCCAAAATATGGCCGCTATCCGCCCTGTCGCCAAATCCAGGCCGGGCTGGCATCATGAACTGCAACCACAGATCATGATCTTTGACATCCCATCGAAGGGCGTGATCAAATGCCGCTCTTCGACGAAATGATTGGTCGTACGCCAGCCAGGCTCCGCCCTCGTATTCGGAATACGCTCGATAAATCATATCGAGGTATTTTGTTAGAATCACCCCTTTGCCTGGAAAACGTTGCAATATCACTCCCATATAGATAAGGAATCCTGGCAACCAATTAGCCCAGGAGTGAACAACTTTCTTTCTTTTGATCCTTTCTGCCTGTTTATCTATTCCCTTTTCCTTCTCCGTGCTCTCTTGCTCTCAGAATAGCAAGGAGAATATGTCAACATATTCCCCTCTGCATATCTTTTCCCTGGTGGCCGGGAGCAGGTGATATCCCAAAGGTGCAGATGTGCTTCCGGTAGGAATACTATCATGTGTAGCACCAGCGTAAGGATCCCTAACTTCCTGGGTGGCACTGTTCCCTGCTGCACCGGCAGGTCCCTGCCATACCGTATTGCAAGCGACCATAGCGTCTGAGACTGGGGGCTGTGTTGAACCCTGTGGAATATTGTTGCCAGGGGCTTCCAGCTGCTGAGGCCGTGCTGGCCCTATGGGTGTGGTCCCCGCTTGCTGAGGTGTAGTTAGAGCAGCCGAAGGAATACCTGGAGAAATGAGTGCGTGTGGCGACCAAAATGGCTGAGCTGTGTTTCCCGTCTGTATTCCCATGCTTGAGAACCACGGTGAGAAGCCCCAATGAGCGGGAACGAACCCTGCTGCTTGAGACACTGGTGTAGTAAATTGAGACTGCAGCTCACCTAGAGGCGTAGGCCCTGGACCCAATACCGGGGCGGTGCATTGAAGAACCGGCTCCGAATTTGATGCCGTGCTCTGCTCCGTGTCGGATGGAGTGGGAATCGTGGCTGGACTTGCTTCCGTAGCTGGCACTTCAACGGTAGATCCACCCGAAGAGCTTTCTATCACCTTCAACCGAGCTGAAAGAGTATTCAATAAATCATCCTGTCTTTTCTTACGTGTGTGCCTGCGTTCAGTCTGTGTGTGTGGTGTGAACGGAGTTGGGGTAGCAGAAATGCCTTTTTCTTTTTCCAGTGTTTGTAACCTAGCGACAATACTGGAAACTTGTGGATCGAGTTCTTCCTCAGAGGAAGAATTTTCGATGGGCCGTCTACATTTAGCAGATTGTGCAGGAGCCTTTCCCTTGCCCTTTCCCCCAACTCCTTTTTTGGAGGCATGATGTTTGTATAGATGCTTCAAAATGAGCTGTCTTACTAAAGAAAAACTATAGAACCAACAAGATTGGTTAACAAACTTGGGCTCTTCACTGAAAAAGAATCAAATATACTGAATCAAACCAAGGTTTTAGACAGCAGCTTTTCCCTGCACTACTTGTAAATGGCAGGGATTGAACCTGGGACCTTCTGCTTGCAAAGCAGATGCTTAACTTCTGAGCTACAGCCCCTGTACGTTGAGAAGTGAGATAATTGCATAGCACTTGGATAGCTGCCTATGTACGTTAGAGTTTTCACCCAATGGGGGCAAATGACCGGGGGGGGGGGGGGTTGTAAATCCAAACGAAAGCAAGTGAAAAGAAATCTTACAACAACTAATTAAACTAATAGCCCAGTATTGCCAACACAGACAAAATTTGTTAAACTGTCAGTCAGCGGCTAATAGAAATATATGACAAAGGGGCTTGAGTTCCCCCCTCTCTCAGGGAGCCCTTTCCCCTCCTTCCAGCTGGAGGACTGCGGCTAGCATCCACCAATTTTGTTCCTCCCCGCCCCCGGCTACCCAAAACCTGTAAGGCCAGAGGCCCGACGATCAAGGGGCCTGGGCACGCCGCCTTCAGTTGCCGCTGCTCCTCCTCAATAGTTTCCCCACAGCCAAAGAGCTTCAGCCGCCTAATGCCGCTAAATTCGCCCCCTGGCCTCCGCAGGAGCCGCGCTGCCCTCTATTGCGCCACCCAGCCGGACTTGGCGCCTTGCCGCCAGCTCCGCCGCCGTCAGGATCCCTCACCGAGTCTGTCTTCTCACCGTCTTCGCCGCCGGGGCGGCCCTTTAGCTGGCCCTGCTGCCGTTCCTAACTCTGCTGCTGTGCTAGCCTATCCGCTGCGGGGAGGGCGGGATTAGGCAGGACCCCGCTTCCTCTTCCACTTCCACGGCCTTGATCAGATGCTGGTGAGCTGCTACAGCCGTAGCAGCCCCGCCAGGTCTTCAGCCGCTTCGAGCGGCTGCCGTCGCTGCCTCGCTCGCAGCTGCAGGAGCCAGATGGCGCGCCTCCTCTGCTGCTCTGCCGTTCGCCGCGCCGCACAGCCGACTCTTCAGCCCCGCCAGGGCCCCAAGTAAGCCTTCCTCCTTCGTCCGCTGCTGATCCCTTCCCTCGCCGGTCTGTGCCTTCCAGCTCTTCTTCGCTGCGAGCTGCGCAGCACACAGTGGAGATTTGGAGGGGTCCTGGTCCCCCTTAAATAGCCACAGACCCCTCCTATCTCCGGTGGCACCACCCTGGGCCAGCCTATGGTGCCCCCCCACGTCACCTCTCCCCATCCTCGCCCTCAATCTCCTCTCCCCATCCCAGCGGGCAGGGTGGGGAAAGGTCTATATTTCAGAAAGAAAATTGCTAGGGACATCACTGAAATTTGCTCAAGGCTAGTGGTGTGCAAATTCACCCATGCCCTTTGTCCATGAATGCTCCATTACCCTTGCATCAATGGGGCCTTTAAGGCTGCCATTGGCATGGGGGGGGGCGCAAAATGCACAATTTACCAAGGCTCTGGAAAATGTGCACCTCTCCCCATTGCATCAATGGCACCTGCCATTGCCACAGGAAGGGGGAAGTGCACAATTTGGAGGGGGGGCATGGGCAGCTTCTGAGTGCTTTTGGGGGCCTTGCAAGTGCTTAGAAGTGCCTGCACTTGCAAGAGAAGTGCCTAACTGGGTCTTGGGGTGGACACGACTGCCCGACTACCGGACCCATTCAGCTGCTCGTGGCAACCCTACCCAAGACAGGCTCGGGAACGTACATTGGGGCAGATTAAAACTAACAGTTGTCACTATGTCTATTGCTGAACCATAATTCTCTTTGATCCTGTGATTAGTAATGGGTATGTAGGGTGGGTTTGGCCTAGAAGCTATTTGTAGCTGACCCTTTACTTAAGTGTGTTAATTCTACAGATTAAATCATCTCTATTAAATTTATTGCAGCTTGCGACAGCTTTTAATGCATGTTGGGGAAGGGGAAAGATAATATTGGACTTAGGAGACTGTGCTGGCAGTAACATTTGTTCAAAACAAGCAAACAAACACACACACACACACCACAAACCCGACTCTTCATTTCACACGCCCTGAGATGTGGCTGCAAAACTGGTAAAGAAATGGAAAGGGCTTTAATTGGAAATGGTGAAGTTCACTATGTGCAGAGTAGTGGTAATAAATATTCCCTTCCCTAAAGGGCTGTAAAAGCAGTGAGAGAGATTCCTATGACTAGATACTTTAGTTTTTAGAAGATAATACATTTATGCTTCATTCTGTGTTCAAGGAGCGAATGCGGCATGAACAGCAGGCTTTTGATGACTTTCTTCCCTTTGGCCTTTTTTTTTTTTGCCTCAAGCCCACACTAGACAAAAATCGTCTGTCTCTTAAAACAACAACAAATTAATTAATCAATCAATCAGATATTTGAACTGTGTGTGTAGTTTCCCATATTTTTGTGCTGTTCATCAACAGGGGAAGAAGAATTGAAGCCATTTTTGCCCCCCCTGGATAGGATTTTGTAATCCAGAAGATGACAAGCGGAACCAGCTTTCCCCTGGCAACTCTGCCAAACCCCCAGTTCATTTATAACATTTGAATCCTATCCTCAATGTTAATCCCTATGAATCCATGTGTGTGTGTGTGGGTGTGTGCGTGCGTTCATGAATCATATTTGTCTGAAAGGTGAGGACTGGGTACATCCTAATCAAAAATGAACTGAAATGAATTTATTATACAGACCTACCCAAGATCATCTAATGAGTTTGACTGATGAGTTGAAGAATCCGGCTCTCCTCCCTCTTACCACCACACCTCATGGATTCTGTTAGTGACAAGGCTGCAACATAGTAGTCTTTCTTGTTTCTTTTTATTTTCACTTCTTCTATAGTTCGTTCACTTTGAATTCTGGGAAGAGGCAGGCCTAACCTCTTTCCACTACCAATGGAATCACTCCAGAACTGCTACCCTCACATAAAGGAAACCACCACCTCCTTATGGACTGAGCTGTACAGTGTCTCAAAGCTGGCCCTATCATTAGGCAGAGTTATGGTTTACCTCAGAAGACAGTTTTTGAAGAACCACTATAGGAGAGCAATTAATTATATTTTCATACCCATTGGAGGAAAGAGGGGCCATCTGGATTTTGTACTGCAGGGCCAAAAATATCTCAGCCACAGATTGCTCCAACCCTACAACAGATTGTCCCAGGCCTCAAATTCTTGTCAATGCATCCTTAGGAATTTAAGAATATAGCCAATGTACTAGATAGAGCAAAGCATGTTAGAGATTTGAGCTTTAGGGCAATGTGTGTTCTACACAAGGGCCATCTCTATTTCATTGTATTGAATTGTATAATTGGGGCCTTGACCTGTTGAGGCATCACTTGACTAGAGTTTCTCTTTAATTTCATTGAACCCCTTAAAGGTCAGGCTGTTTTGAATTTATTGTTGTCTTCAGCACGCTATGGGGAAGCTATCTAAAGGGGAGATTCACCATCCAACTATTTTAGTCATGGAAATGCATCACATAACTAAAGTATAGACAAGCACTGCAAAAAAAAAGACAGTGGCTCTGATACATGGGAAAAGCAGTAGCCTGTGGGTATTCTTTACCTCTTGACAGCATAACACGGAGTAGATTAATTGCAAGTAATTAGATACTATTCCCATCTGTGGCTTCTGACTTTCTTGATCGCTTCCTTTTCTCAACTAATGTTATGACATTTTGAGTAAGAAGTTCATCGTTCCATTAAGCACTGTAAATGTGTCATGTTGCTGGGTGGTATGCAAGCTAAAATCTAACAAGAATCCTTTGACCCGAAAAAGTTGTTTCAAAATAGATTGTACATCAAGCGTTTCCTTTTTTGGGCCATGGTTCAAAGACATCAGAAGCAGCTGACAGCAAAACTATTTTTTACATGGGAAACATGGAATACCAGGTGATGGGAGATGGTGCATCAGTTCTCCCTAGTAAATGACTCCAAGCCATTGTTAAATCCCCCTACATCATGCCATGCTTCCATACTGGAAGAGCCCATTGGGTGGAAATGGTCTTGGGAGCTGGGACATTTGCAGGGTAGAATTGTAAAGCACAGAAAGGGTTAACTGTGCATTCTCTCTACCAATCCTCCTTGTCCTTGAAGTTCCCATTTTGTTGGTTAAGGTGGAATTGGAACCATACATATAACTTCTATTTGTCTCTTAGTGTGGAATCTTATGAACACTTACTTTCGAATAGCTCCTGTTGGTTGAGTTCCCAAGTTGCCTTTTCATTCATAGAAGGGACTCCAGTGTAGTGGCGGGGAGGCAATTTCCAGCCAGCCCTGCAATCATCTCCCATACTGCAGGTATGGGCACAGAGGGCTGCAGGTGGAACTAGCAAAAATTCACCCCTTCCAGTAGTGGGAGAATCCCATGAGCAGAGTTCTGTTCATGAGAACTTAGCATGCAAGCCATTCAATTCAACTGAATATGCATGTCATTGGGCTGCATGTCTCATTAAATTCAATTAGGCTAAATTCATAAATAGTTTATAGTAAATCACATATTTCAAAGTGATAAATGTGAAATTCCAGGATGTGTGTGTGTGTTGTATGTTAGGCATTAAAAAAGAATAGGAGCAGTTAGTACAAAGGGGACCCCCAGGGAAGTTTCTGCTTCAGTCAATTATTAATCAGAATTAATTACAATTTTGCAACAAGAATTTTAAGAATTTTCATATCAGAAGGAAAGAGAATTAAACCATTAAGATGAGTCAGTTTAGATTTTCCTCCATGTGCCCCGTTAATTATTTTATTTTGATTCTCTTTTGTGTATGTTTTTCTTTGTTGGAAAATATGTAAAATATACAATTCCCCCAGCTCCTTCAGCATGGGTGGTGAATTTGCCTTTGTATATCAAAAGTTTGGGAAAGGATATTGTAATTTCCAGAGCAGATAACCAGAATCAAATTTCCATAGTCTAAAAACCAAGGCTATGCAAGTGGACTTTTACTTCCACCAGTGGAGATTTCCTCAGTGGATCATTGTGCCTCCAATTTCAGTGGCACTGTGAATTCATTCTGGGTTTTAGTCAAAACTCGCCAGAACTCTAAAGGAGCTATCCAACGTGCTGCTCCCATTTAAGGGATAGGACATTTTGGGTAGATTCTTTAGAGTTCTGGCTGGTTCTAACTAAACCCAGAATGGATTTACAGTCCCACCAAAATTGGAGGCACAAACATCCACTGGTTTTCCTTCCTCTGCTCCCTCCTACAGCCCCCTGCATGACCCTTCAAATTTGCTCTAGAGGATCCCCCAACCTCTATTGCAGAGGGGATAGTAATTCAATCCACTAGCGGTGTCCATTCCACTGCACAGAACTACATTTGTCCTGATGAGTGTGTTGCTGGCCAATCTCTTGAACTATTGATGCCTAGGGTACATCAGCTACCTATTGACGGTTTATTGAGAGCAATAGTTGAGAAATAAATATCAAAACAAAAAGATATTGGATTTCATCTGATGATAACAAGAAAGGAAGGGTGTGTTGCAGAAGGGAATTCCCCACCTCTCCTCCCTGCTTTCTGTAGGTTGAGGGGGTGCATTGGGTGAAGGTGGGAGGTAGCGGCATTGGATGCAACCCATGGTTCCTAAAGAACATTACTAGACAACATGGAATCTCATGGGCTGAGTCTGAAATTTAGTATTGTTCTACCTAGGCCCATTATTCCTCAAGCACAGACGTATGCAAGATCAGAACCTCTAATTGGCCAGGCCTTGCTATAGATTCCACCAAACTTTTTTTTGTTTGTTTGATTGATTTTCCTGTTATGTGGAGCTATATCCTAATCCTGGCTGGGCCTGGATAATAAAGTAGTAAAGCTAAAATAAAGGAGCAGAAAAATAGGTACAAGTCACTAATGTGGAATGGAATCCACACTACCTTCACTTATCTGTATTCTTTTTTTTAAAAAAAAATAGCTTTATGTGTATTTATTGTTATAAGTAATAATGGTAAAGTCTATCTGGATCCACTGAGAGGTGGAAATCCTGTCCTGATTTAAAACAAAAGAAAAGAAAACAACAAAAAATACCTTTCTAGTCATTAAAATGCTAGTCATCTTGGAATATATTTTCTGTAACTGGTTAATAACACTTCTTCTTTCACCTGTTTCAATAGTATTAAACTTTCCCACATTTTAAGAGACATAATAAAGTGTGTATCATCCTCCCCTTCATAGAAGACTAGACATTATTTCCCTTTCTTGGCAGCAGAACTGCTATAAAAATTCTTGTTTGGCAGATGGAATGCATATTGGATTTCTCTGATATTCTTTTTGGGATTATAAACTATGAATCAATCAGAATATTTGTTTTGTCTCCAAATGATAGCTTCTCCTTTTCTTGTATGAAATGTGGAAACCAGGGCCCTGCCTTCATGGCACCATGTTGCTGCTGCTTTACTGCTAAACCCCGTGGTTTTGCTGCTGTGGGGTGGCAGTGGGTAATCCCGATGGCAGGAGGCAGAATGGGCTTTCTGGCAGCCATTCCCCTTTCCCTCTGCCCGACTTCTGGCAACTGATCAGGGTCACTATCCACCCCAATACCGGAGTGAGGTCACATGACAGAAGGGCCATGGTGATTTTGCTTTGAAGAAAAAAGTCAAAGTCCCCTAGTTTTTTTTTAAAGCACAGCTTCGTGTAAAAGTCCCGTGGTAGCTGTGAATCAGCAGCTGTGTTGTATAACTGGCACAGCCCCCACTGTGCAGCCACCGCAGGGCTTAGAAGACATATAGGCAGTCCCCAGTTTGTCTTTCTAGATCATTGAATAAGTTCCAGCTGAGCAACTCACAGGGTTGCATTCAGAATTCACCATTCTTAGAGTACCTTAAATCCCATTGATTTCAGTGGGTCTTCTCTGAGTCTGACTAAGGCCGTTTCTACACCAGGCTGTTTGCCTGGTATTGACCTCCCTCCCTCCCTGTGCACCAATGGTGTGTATTAGGTACTTCTGGGATTGCCCTCCCTCCCTCTACACCCCTATGGTGTAGAAAAGGCCTTAGTTTGACTCCAACAAAGAGAGTTAAGCATTCAGTCTCGTCCCTTGCAATGAACGAGACCAGGATGAGTTTAACGTTGGCTTGCTCATGGCAGCCATTGCTGGCTTTTTCTTTTTCTTTTTTGTAAAGACACATATTTTAAAATGTATAACTAATCACCCTGGTCCAGGAATATATATATATACACGGAGTACAGATTTTTGTGCATTTCGCCCTAGCTGGAACCATGTGCGCATGAGGTATACTACATGTTCTACTGGGAGTCCACATGCATAGCCCCACCCAAAAAAAATAGTAATAGCACCAATCAGCTGTACAGGAGGGAAAACAGGATTTCATCTCTCTGGCCCCACTTCCTCTTGTCCTCTGGACAACTGAGATACTAATGCCAACTTTCAGATTGGGACTGCATGCGCACACCCAAACACACCCACACACCTTGTAGAATAGGGCAAATGCCTGGATTCTTTCTGATTGCTAACATTTCCATTTATAAGTAAGTTTTAAAAAGAAACCCTCCCATATTTTGAAATGATATATACAAGTAATTTACACAAAACAATTAAACATTTATCTTTGCTTTAGATGGAGGAAATTTCTTTAGTTATTATCAGTGAAATGTATTGAAAACTATGGGAAACTGTGCAGAATATGAGGTTTGGAAAAAAGCATGTTAAAGGAGAGTGACACCAGAAATCATTGGACCATGCTCCCCCTTCCCCCCTCTTTTTATGGGTTTTTTAAAATTTGTTTTGTTAAAAAAAAGCACTTAAAAAAACTCCTTCTGTTCCTGTTTGTAAACATCCTTGTTGTTCTTGGCTGTGACCCTGCTGTGGCCACCATTTTAGCTAGGCAAAAATCAATCTCTTATTAAAGAATTAAGCACAAATGAGGTATCTGGTGAAGATTTTGTCCCAGGGGAACTGTTCAAAGGGAATATTGACCACCTTTGTAATTTATTCACTTACATGAACAATAATTGAAAACCAAACAATTCACTCTCAATATAAGAACCCCTGGCTTTCATTTTTTCTCATCTGAATCCCTCATTATGGATTTTAGAAATACACCTGATGCAGGTAAGCTTTATATCAGCAACAAACTTTGGGATTCTTTGGACATCAAAAGGCCAGTCTGGCCCACTGAGATAAGCAAGCACACTATCCCTGCCTCTGCCATGTGAACACAAAATGTGTAGGCCAAAAGCCTGTGATTGACCTAATTTCTATCTGGGAACTGAACATGTGACTTTGGCTTAGATAGATAGGATCTAAGACATGTATATGCTCACATTCAGACAGGCATTTCAGCATGGATAGATGGATGGAGACAGCGGAAGTGAGGAAGGTGCCAGGCTCTATATGGCAGCCTGGAATGACCTGTTTAAAAATCCAAACTGGCTCATATGAGTATAAATTAGGGGTGTGCACGGACCCCCCCGGATCGGATCGGGACCCGGATCGGGACCTCCAATTTTGTCACGGACTGGTTCGGACAAAATCGGAGGCCCCCCGGACCGGATTGAGTCCGATCCCGACCCAAAAATCGTAATTTTTTGGATCGGCCGCCATTTTTTTCCCCATAGACTTGCATTGCAATGCAAGTCTATGAGGAAAAAATGGCGGCGGGTGGGTGAGGGGGGGCCTAACTCCCTCCCCCCCCTGGGGCCGTCCGCTGTGGACGGCCCCGGCAGGTAAGCCCCCTCCCCCGCGCTCCCTACCCCCCCTGGGGCCGTCCGCTTCCATCCGCTGGCGCCCGCGGGCGCCAGCGGATAGAAGCGGACGGCTCCGGGGGGGGGTAAGCCCCCTTCCCCGCCACTGCTTACCTTCTCGGCCCGTCCGCTCCCGTCCGGCGCCGGCGGCTACTACCAGCGGGCTCCGCGGCCTGCTCTAGAGTAGCGCGCCGGGTGATGACATCACCCGGCGCGCCACCCTGGAACAGGCCGCGGAGCCCGCTGGTAGTAGCTGCCGCCGCCGGACAGGAGCGGCCGGGCCGGGAAGGTAAGCGCCCCCCTCCTCCCCCCCCCGCTGTCCACTTTCATCGGCGGGCGCCCGCTGGCGCCCGCCAATGGAAGCAGCGGTGGGCGCCAGTGGGCGCCCGCCGATCCGCCGATCCGCCGAACCGGTTCGGAGCCTTTTCGGACCGGTTCGGATTGGATCGGCCGATCCAGCTGTCAGATCGGAAATCGGATAATTTATCCGATTTCCCACTGGACCGGACTCGGATCGTGGATCGGGTCCGATCCAGTGCACATCCCTAGTATAAATATACAGTTGGAACTCTCTCCAGCCTGAAGTTCAATTCCCAAAACAGCCACACGAGGATGATCAGCTGTGCCATCTTGGAATTGTTGTAGATCACAAGCTGAATATCAGCCAACAGTGTGATGTGGCTGCAAAAAAAGCAAATGCTATTTTGAGCTGCATTAATAGAAGTATAGCTCCAAATCGCAAGAGGTACTGGTTTCCCTCTATTCAGCACTGGTTAGGCCCCATCTTGAGTATTGTGTCCAGTTCTGGGCACCACACTTCAGGAAGGATGCAGACAAGCTGGAGCATGTTCAGAGGAGGGCAACGAGGATGATTAGGGGTCTGGAAACAAAGCTCTATGAGGAGAGATTGAAAGAACTAGGTATGTTTAGCCTGGAGAAGAGAAGGTTGAGGGGAGACATGATAACACTCTTCAAATACTTGAAAGGTTGTCACACAGAGGAGGGCCAGGATCTCTTCTCGATCAACCCAGAATACAGGACATGGAATAATGGGCTCAAGTTGCAGGAAGCCAGATTCCAGCTGGACATCAGGAAAAACTTCCTGACTGTTATGGCAATACAACAATGGAACTAATTACCTAGGGAGGTGGTGGGCTCTCCCACATTAGAAGCATTCAAGAGGCAGCTGGACCGCCATCTGTAAGGGATGCTTTAAGGTGGATTCCTGCATTGAGCAGGGGGTTGGACTCAATGGCCTTATAGGCCCCTTCCAACTCTACAAGCCTATGATTCTATGTGTAATAGTCTGGTGTTGTCCACACATACAGTGAAATGAGGTGGTAGTTCTGAGATGATAGAGTGGACTGTACAGTGTCAAGCTGCATGTAGAGGACCCTCTCCTTTTTATTGCTTCCTTTCTGCATGGAGAAAATTAAGTGAGGAATCAGATTTAGCTACCACCAAATTTATAGTAAACTGATCCTTATGAGATTAAATTTAATACCTTTTCTTATTATGAGCTGGAGTCAGACTCCAGCTTTAGACTTTTCTGTCTAGATCCCTTCAGTTTCTATCCAGTGTTATTTTAGCGATTAAAATATATATCTCATTTTGTTAGTTTGTACATGCAGTGAAATGGAAGTTTACTTTTATACTTGTTGGTGTTCCCATACAAAGCCGGATTGTGGAGATTTGTGGAAGATAGGCTGACCATATGAAAAGGAGGACAGGGCTCATGTAACTTTAACAGTTGTAGAGAAAAGGGAATTTCAGCCAGTGTCATTTGTATGCAATTAGTCCCTGGTGAAATTCCCTCTTCATCACAATAGTTAAAGTTGCAGGCACTATACTAGAGTGACCATATACAAAAGAAGGCAGGGCCCCTGCAACTTTAACTGGTGTGATGAAGAGGGAATTTCACCAGGAACTAATTGCATACAAATGACACTGGCTGAAATCCCCTTTTCTCTACAACTGTTAAAGTTACATGAGCCCTGTCCTCCTTTTCATATGGTCAGCCTAGTGGAAGAGGGCATGGCTGACTGACTAGGACAGATATCAAGAGCACTCCACACTGCAACATTTTGCAGGTTCCAATTAAGTATAATAGATTATGTTTATTGCTACTGCAACATTCACTGTACCCATGGCATGATTGATGAAATATTTCTATCCCAGTTTTGTAAACCGCCCAGACAGCTTTGGCTATGGGGCAGTATATAAATGCAAATAATAATAATAATAATAATAATAATAATAATAATAGTATAATGCATCCGTTGGCCTCTAGACATTGGCCTAATCTACACCTAGCAGGACATTGCACTATGAAAGTGATATGAAAGTGGTATATAAAAGGCAGGAGCCACACTATTGCTTTATAGAGGTATTGAAGTAAGGTGACCAGATAAAATCCAGGTCAGGGCTCATGTAACTTTAACAGTTGTAGAGAAAAGGGAATTTCAGCCAGTGTCATTTGTATGCAATTAGTTCCTGGTGATATTTCCTCTTCATCACAACAGTTAAAGGTTCAGGCACTATACTAGAGTGACCATATACAAAAGAAAGCAGGGCCCCTGCAACTTTAACTGTTGTGATGAAGAGGGAATTTCACCAGGAACTAATTGCATACAAATGACACTGGCTGAAATTCCCTTTTCTCTACAACTGTTAAATTTACATGAGCTCTGACCTGGATTTTATCTGGTCACCCTATACTGAAGTGCACTGACAACTGTTGGGGCCCATTGAGTGCTTTCATATACTGCTTTCATACCGCTATATCCTGCTTGGTGTGGCTCCTGCCTTTATATACCGCTTTCATACTGTTTTCATAGTGCAATATCCTGCCTTGTGTAGATTAAGCCATTGTCTAAAGGGCCATAAGATAATGGTTCATAGGATACTGGGGGCTTCTCTCCAAGGCCATTGAAGGGGTATGACTACATATGTTAAAATCCCTGCTTTGGTTCCCCTCGGCCATCACCAGGGATGTATGAGAATTCTGTTTGGGAGGTCAAATCTCGACAGATTTTACTGTTTCAGACTTGTTTAATTTTGTTCCATTTCCCCCTGCATTCATTGACTCAGTCTGTGGCAAGTCGATCTAATCAGCAGATTTCAGTGTTTTGTTTTGTTTTGTTTTTAAAAGCAGCAGCAATCTGCACAAATGGGATTGCAATTTTTAAATTATTTTTCAGGTCCTGTGATTGTCACAAATATAATTTTGGCTTGTTTATTTGTGCAGATTTTTATCAGTGGTCTTCTTTGCAAGTCTGCCTGTCTGTTATATATTTCCACTGTAAATCAAAGAACCATAGAATAGTAGAGTTGGAAGGGGCCTGTATGGCCATCGAGTCCAACCCTCTGCTCAATGCAGGAATCCACCTTAAAGCATCCCTAACAGATGGCTGTCCAGCTGCCTCTTGAAATGCCTCTAGTGTGGGAGAGCCCATGACCTCCCCAGGTAACTGATTCCATTGTCATATTGCTCTAACAGTCAGGAAGTTTTTCCTGATGTCCAGACGGAATCTGGCTTCCTGTAACTTGAGCCCATTATTCCGCACCCTGCACTCTGCCATGATCAGGAAGGGATCCTTATCAGTTTCATCCTCCCCACATATGCTATTTTGTTTTGCCCAGCATTGTTTTCCCTACTCCTAAATGAACTTGTCAATTTCATCCTTCATTCCCTCCCCTTGTCCAGGAAGTGCAGAAGTGGAAGTTGACACTCCTGTGTTGATTACAGTATTCTTGTGGAACTGTTCAGTGGCTTAGGAGTAGGAAGCACTGTATTACAATAGTTCTGCTCCTACCTACAGGGTCACTAGCAGAGAATAGGTTTGGGAGACTGCGGTTGGGGGCATCATCCAGATCTGTGGTTACTGACCAAGAAAGAGATCTTGGGGTTGTGGTGGACAGCTAGATGAAAATGTCAACCCAATGGGCCACTGCTGTAAAGAAGGCAAACTCCATATTTGGCATTATTAGAAAAGGAATTGAGAATAAAACTGACAGTATCATACTGCCTTTATTCAAATCTATGGCGCAACCACACTTAGAATACTGTGTGCAGTTTCTTTGTTTTGATTGATTGGTTTTATTGATAGTTATTTCATTTTATTATAAAATTGTGATTTTTGAGTCATGGCTTTGATGTTGTCTATGTGGTGCATTATGTTTTATATTGGTTGCTAGCCACTCTGGAGTCAGTGCGAGGAAGGGTAACAGGACATAATCAAATAGATAATGGATGGATAAACAGATAGATAGATAGATAGATAGATAGATAGATAGATAGATAGATGATAGATGATACTGGATATCTGGGATTGCTCTGAAAGTATATTCTACATCATATCTTACCTTGTTTATCATATAACTTCAGAAAATGTCACACACATCTCTGTAAACTGACCTGTCTCCTTTCTGCTCTTCAACTGCTTTTCCGGGGTAGCCATGGAAAGAAAGCAGATTGTATTTGGGACACCTGCAGTCTTACATCTGGGAGAGGGCCTACCAAATACCCTAAGAATAGTTCAAGAAAATATGTATGGGAGTCTTCAGTAATTGTCTTCAGAATTCATTCAGGTATGAGATTGCACCTAGCATTCCAGGAGAAACAAAGTCAAAATTTCTGACTTTTATAAAACATGGAAGGGTTTTATTCTATATATGGATTACAGACATACACAGCAGTATGTATCAAAACCTTTCCTCAGATTATGGAAAAGAGACTAAACATAAGTCTGACATACAGAAGAATTATAAAGAAAACTTCTAAGCAGCCCATGGATTCCTCGTACATCTGGATTGCTAAGTAATAATGAAAAAATATGAATAGAGCTTAAGAGTGCTACCCCTGTCAATAATTCAGTTTAAATTGAAAGTATTTCTTTATTTCTTTCCTATTCCCCTCCCCCCCTCTCTTTTTCTTGTTGATTTTGTTTTGGAAAACTATTAAAATTTTATTTTATTTTATTTTATTTTTAAAAAGCATTCCAGGAGAAAGAAGAGCAGAATTAAAGAGAAACAAGACAGGCTGGACATCACATTTAGTTGGTGCTCTCTGCCTACCCAGGAAACTGTGTGTAACAGTGGTTTGGCAACCTGTCAGGAGCCCAATTGATCAAATGAAGGGGGTGCATGGAGAAAGTCATTTCTGTACACCCCCTTCCCCAGCACAAATTAACCCAATGCAGCCATGAAATTGGGTTTTTTTTCTGCTGCTAAATACTGGTGGGGAAGCAGCCATCTAAACCAGGATCACTGCAAGGGGAGGGGAAGAGGGATTTAACTTACTTCACCCTGAGAGATCTCACCCATGTGCATGCAGGCATCTCTGCATATGTGTGTATGCATGTATGCATAGGTGTGTACATGTGTGGCCCCTGGCCCACCACCCAGCACCACATTCTGTCCTCTGAGCCCCCCAAAATTGCCCACTCCTGCTCTACACTGTTACCTGGGACTACATCCCATTGAATTCACTTGGGCTTATCTCTGAGTAACCTCTGTAGGATTGCGTTGTTAGAATATGAAATATTCACTTTTACCACATTAAATCAATAAGATGCAGGCTCTGCTACCTACTTAAATACATTTCTTCCCTTCCGAAATGTCTGGCTTCCATTTATCTTTCTTATTCTTATGTTTTGCTTTCAAGTCTGTATTCTGCTGTTTTTCCTAGTACGTTGCCTTTGGTAAACACCATTAATAATTAAAAAGGCACGAAAAATGTGTTGAGTTTTGCCATTTATTTATTTTTGGGGGGTGTGGGGGGGGGGGTAAAATAATGACAGGGTGAGGTTATCCCTTGTACTGGAAACATTAACACTCCTGGGAGTGGAGCTAGTTGTGTTTCTTAAATTAAGAAGAGGTGAGATGGAGGGGAAAGCTGTGTAGGCAAGTGTGTTGAAAATGCCAACATCACCCATTCTGAAGAGGGCATTTAAGCTCAATTCATACACTTACTGGGCTACCTGTTCTTTTCATTTCTTGGTCGATGAGCATGAACATGACTTACATGCTCATAACATGTGAAACAGGTACACTAAAATGTGCCCAGTTGGCACAACCCTTCATTTACCAGGTAAAGCCCATATTGCTAAGATACTTTATTTCAAAGCCTGCTTTTCTCCCTTTTTTGCCCAGAGTTGGATGCTCTCCTCCCCTCAATGCCTAACTCCCAACAGAGCTGGAACACCAAGTGTGGGGGGTTTATGCGGGGATATCCTTAGCCCTCCTCCAACATTGTGATTGGAGCCTGCTGAAATCCTTGCTGCACGATTGGTCACTGTCTCATCAAGCACACCCCACCTTCTAGCTCCGTCCATGTGGTGGCAAAAGAGAAAGAGACTTCCGATAAAATGATAAAATATGATAAATATCATAGGATTTTTTATCATCTCCGATAATTATCATTAGGGGTGTGCATGCCAAAAAATATCATCTTTTATTGTTATCGTCATTTCGGACCAAAAAATTATCGTCTTCATTCATATCGTAGGTGATTCGTATCATCTTCACGATCATTATTGTTAAAAAATGATATTTTTGGCAGAACGAAAAAATGCCTATAACTTCTGTATTTTAAACGTTAGAGATTTGAAACTTGGTCACAGTGCTTATGGGGCATGCCTACATATGTGAACGAAATTTGAGACCGATCCCTCCAACCCTCGATTTATATGAATTTTTTAAAGATCATTTCCATTCTAACAGGTCTGAATGAATGCACATGGCAAGCTGTCATTCTGATCTGTCAGAACAGAAACAATCTTTAAAAAATTCATATAAAATATAGGGCTGGAGGGATCGATCTCAAATTTTATACACATATTTAGGCATACCCCATAAGCACTGTGACCAAGTTTCAAGCCTCTAACTTTTAAAATACAGAAGTTATAGGCATTTTTATATGGCAGTCCAATAAAACGATAAAATCGCCTGAAAATTATTGTCTCCGATTATTATTGTAGGTTTTTCTATTGTATTGTCATCGTAACTTTTAGGCACGATAGAGAGCATATTGTATCATTATCGTAAATTCTAATGATACGATACACATCCATAATTCTCGTAGGCTTCCCTATCATATTGTTATCGTTGGGCGTATGCACGATAAAGAGCGTATCATATCGTTATTGTACATTTTAACGATACGATACACATCCCTAGTAAATTTATCATATCTCTGCACCTCAAACTGAATGTTGAGAAAACTCTTCCAAGTGTGAATGAGCCCCTATACTGTATTAACAGGCGCCTTTCCTCCTACTTGTATCAGTATGATTGTAGGAAAGAAGGGGTAACATAAATAGAACAGGATACTTCTTGCCCCCTACTCTATCAACTACTCTTTGAAATAAAGCAAAGGGCACAAGGAAAATAATTCTCTTCTCTGATGAGACCTTTCCTGCTGCACTTACTCTCACTTTTATGATGTCCCACTGGGTTACAGAGACAGGAAGAGATCTATGCTCTCCTGGTAATCCGACACATTCAATCAGTTCGCTATAATGCTCTAGATTTACTGAAGTCAATAAAACACTGTCCAAAGTGAAAATATAAATCACGTTACAAGCAGCCCTTTTAATGTCTCACCATCTTGCCCATCTGGCTTGTTTGCTTTTCCTTGGAGTAAAATGATGCAGCACAAGAACATCCTGTAGCTCCATCCTCACAAAATATGCTCTTAGCAAAGTTGGGTTGAAATGCAACGTTAGCTGGTTTCACATTCCCATCGTTAAATATTCCAGCTGCCAGGAAGAAAGAAATAGAGAGTAAAATCAGTGGGTGGGAGAAGGGATGAGATATTCTTCATTTGGGACCACAATTGAAGATGTACATAAACTCTGGTTGGACTCGCCAATGCTCATAAATATTTTGAATCAAGGAATTACAAACTTTGGTGGCATTACTAGCAAAAACATATTGATTTGAATACATCATAATGTTTTTTTTTCTCTCTTCAAATTTTCCTCCCTAAAATACAAACTAGATGAATTTAATACTCTTGGTGACACTTTTGTCCTCCTCTACAAATATTGAGAGAGTGAGAGACAGAGATGAGGTTAAGCATAGGCGGTGGTGGAATCATTTCAGTTTATTTTTGAGCAGAATTTATCTCATTTGAATCTCCCACAACTGAATGCAGACTTAAATTCAGTTTCTGGTTAGATGTCTGCACATGCCCATGCTTGCAGTGTGATTTGGGAAAAAACAAAAAAGTGTTAGAAGTAAGGATGTATGAGAATGTATTAATTTTTTTTACTCACAAAACATGTGTGCATGCCCTGTTTGAAACTCCAAATGCATTTAGGAGCATGAAAAAATGGGCATGTGCTCATGTTTGCTTTGCACAACTTTCCTGGTTTGATTTGTGTATTTTATCATGTTGTTGTTCCCCGCCTCGATCCAGACGGAGAGGCGGGTAAGAAATAAATTGTTATTACTATTATTATTATTATTATTATTATTATTATTATTTGCTAATTTGCCCCAATCAAACTGGGAAAGTTGCATTAATTGCTAATTTGCTAAAAATATTCCCTTTAACCCCACTTTAGACTATGGAGGAAAGTTGCTCAAATTTGTGCAAATTTGCACAAATTTGGAGAGACAGTGTGGTGTAGTAGTTAGAGTGTTGGACTGGGACTCAGGAGATCTGTTTTCTAGTCCCCATTCAGCCATGAAGCTTACAGAGTGACTTTGGGCCAGTCAATGATTCTCAGACTTACTACCTCATAGGATAAAATGTGGAGGATCATGAAAGCCACCTTGAGTTCCTTACAATGAGGGGGTGGGAAGTGGGATACAAATGTAATAATAAATAGTGATGTGCACTGGATCGGACCCGATCCACGATCCGAGTCCAGTCAAGTGGGAAATCGGATAAATTATCCGATTTCCGATCCAACAGCTGGCTCCGCCAATCCAGTCCGAACCGATCCGAAAAGGCTCCGAACTGGTTCGGCGGATTGGCGGGCGCCCACTGGCGCCCACCGCCGCTTCCATTGGTGGGCGCCAGCCGATGAAAGTGGACAGTGGGGGGGGGAGGAGGGGGGCGCTTACCTTTCCGGCCCGTCCGCTCCCGTCCGGCGCCGGCGGCTACTACCAGCGGGCTCCGCGGGCTGCTCCAGGGTGGCGCGCCAGGTGATGTCATCACCCGGCGCGCTACTCGAGAGCAGGCCGCGGAGCCCGCTGGTAGTAGCTGCTGGCGCCGGACGGGAGCGGACGGGCCGGGAAGGTAAGCAGGGGGCGCGTGGAGGGGAGGAGGGGGCGCGCGGAGGGGAGGAGGGGGGCCCTTACCTTTCTGGCCCGTCCGCTCCCGTCCGGCGCCGGCGGCTACTACCAGCGGGCTCCGCGGCCTGCTCCAGGGTGGCGCGCCGGGTGATCACCCAGCGCCCTACTCTAGAGCAAGCCGCAAAGCCGGCTGGCGGTAGCCGCCGGCGCCGGACGGGAGCGAACGGCCCTAAAAGGTAAGCAGTGGTGGGGAAGGGGGCTTACCCCCCCCGGAGCCGTCCGCTTCTATCCGCAGGTGCCCGCGGGCGCCAGCGGATGGAAGCGGACGGCCCCAGGGGGTTAGGGAGCGCGGGGGCTTACCTGTTTGTGTAATTCTGTGTAATTTGTGTAATTCTGCCATTTACACAGAGGCCACGTCTATACCAGCCTTTCATCCCGGGGTCATCCCTAGTTCAACTCTGTGCATCCAGATGACACACAGGGGATCCTGGGATCAACTGGGGATGACCTAGGGATGACCACAGGATAATAGAAATTGGGGATATCCCAGCTTTTCTGCTGTTCCAGGACCATCTCAAGGACGTTGGCTGGTGTGCCGCATGCTCCCGGGGCCTGAAATGAGCACGGAGCTGACCGGGGTGACTCCATGCCCATGGTGGGGCAGCAATTTCACAATCCCCAGGATGGCAAGGGGTTAGGGGGTGCAGGGTTTGGTGGCAAGGGGGTTCTTACCTGTCCGGTGCACGGGGCTCCTCTTCTGGAAAAAAATGGCAGCCGCGATTACCTTCTTGCCTTCTGGAACATCAAGCTGCCATCTAGACCCTGGGGGAGAATCACTGAAACAGATAAATCTGTGATCCTCCCCCGTCCATCCCTCTACACCCTTCGGTGTAGATGAGTCCAGAGTGAGCAGTGATTACAAACGGGAATGGGAAGTGGGCAGGAGATGAGTAGTGAGATGGTGTTCAGAGAATCATGGCAACCTTGAGCATCGCTCGTTCACCCATCCCTAGTTAGAAGAACACATATATTTGGGAAAATATGCTTGAAAAATGTATACTTTTTAATGTCTACGAACATGCTTTCATCAAGGGGGGGGGAGAAAGCAAACAAAAGCTTGTGTTTAAGCTTGGGATGAAAACTTTGCAAACACTGCTCCTGTTTTCAAAGGTTGCGTAGCCTGCTTTCTTTTCTTCTTTCCCCACTTGTCCCTGTCAACATTTCCATTGTGTGAACTCCTCTACCATCAACCCAGCTGTTTGCACAATACAGAACCCACGGGGGGTAGGGGGGGAGGGATTTGTCACAGCAGGGACTTCAGCTTTATCAAAGTTTTTAGTATCATGTTGGTTTGTTAAGGCTACAGCAAAAACGAAGCCCTGTTTCGTGCAAGCAAAGTTAACAATAGTAGCTATTCACCACTCACACTGAGCCCTCTGAAATTGCGGCATCCTGAGATGCTCAGAAGCCTACAAGTTTCTTCATACATCACAGGCAGCTCTGCTCTGAAGGCAACAGGGACTTTTGACCTTGGTTTTCTACTGGAGTTTTTCTTTCTCCACACACACACATGGCCACCAGTCCTCCCCAATGAGATGGTGTATCAGTGCTTGGATGTAAAATAAAAAAGAGGGGCACAAATTAGGCTGGCATAAGCTTCCCCAACATGGTGCTCTCCAGACTCTATCTAACATGGTGCATGATGGGATATGTAGTCCAAAACATCTGGGGAGCACCAGGTCAAGGAAGGCGGAGCTACAACATTTCATTCAGCAATAGTCCAATTTTGTAATCACATCTGAAGGATGCTCTATGCTCTGCACATTGCACCCCCCAAAAAAACAACAACCATCAGTGCTTTTCAGATTTCTTTTTCTATGCAACGTTTGCTTTAGGTTGAAATAAAGTTTTTTAAAAGGTGACCAAAGAAGAAAAGGAATATACACAATAATAAAACCACTACAGAAAGCTGTTCTTCTAAGGATTCTGCATGGATATCTGCAATGTTTGGTTTTGAATGAAGATAGCACGCAGTCAAAAACCTGTCCTTCATGGGAGGCAGGTTTGGAATATTAGCATTCTTGAGAGTGGAACACGGTGGAAAGCTGCCCAGACTCTTACAAATCATTTTGCTTGAAATGAAATTTGGCAACACCTTGGTAATACATGAACCTCCAGCACGAAACATGAATACACAAATGTGTATGCTATGGTAAGTTACAGAGAATAATATGTAGATTAGGGAGAGCTGTGTACAAAAAACAACTGTGTATATTAGGGGAAAGTGTGTACAAAAGCAATTGCAAATTTTCATGCCATATGGACATACAACAGTGTGTCCTTTGTTAAGGCCCTTACTTTTAAAAAAGGAAAGGATTACACCATTTTCAATGATGATTGGTAGGGTGGGTTGTTCTAACTTTCATAAAATCAAGATGGTTTGATCAGTCATTCTGAAATTTGCCTGTTCCAGGCAGAAGTGATGGTTTTATATACCTAGAAAAATTCAGGTCTATTAGTGATTTATTGAGGGAGGAAGAGTAGATTAAAGGGAAAAATCAAAAATTCCCAGTCAGTCAAAATTGACTTAGAGAAGTTATAGTGGCAGCCAGGGTTTGTGACAAAACCAAACGTTTTTAATGTAAAACGTTGATGATTCCCCACTGGGAGAACTGCTAGCTGTTCCCAAACCCACACATTTCTTATTCAACATTTTGCACTCAGCATTTGGTTCATAGAACACCTCAATGGGAAATATAAAAGCAAGTATGTTAGTGACATATTTGCTTTTCAGAATTTGAGGAAGTTCCATGATAAAATAAAAAATAAAAATAAAAAAAACTGCCAATTGAAAAAAGACCAGAGTTAAGGCTGGATCATATTGGTTCAAACTCCAAAAAGCCAGGAAATGGGAAGCTAAGGCTGATGCCTTAACAGATGTGTTCCGTGATCACTGACAACGTTGTGCAATGTCACATATTGTGCTTGCTTACAACTAGGGATGCTGGAGAGATTCAAGGCAGACTAAAATGAGATGAATTTCTCAGAATCTGACCTGCAGAATCTGCTGTGAACTGGCCTTCCCAGGCTGTGCGGAGTCCGTGGACTTCAGTATTTTTAAAAAACTTACCCAAAATTTACGCAAATTCATTTGCAGGAAAATACACAAGTTTCTGCAAAGACTTATGCCATTCTAGAAGATATATGCGGGGAAAAGTAAAGTGGAATATGGGAGGCGGGAATATGCTGAATGTTACGTAATAACATAAATTACGTAAATTTGTTGCAAACTTTCTCATGGAATTATTTGCGTATTTTTCCACATAACAACAACAACAACAAAAATCTGAATCCGTCTGTGAAGGGACACTGGAACGAATGACATTGCACCATCCATGAAACACAGTCGAAATGGATTTTACACAATCCGTACATCGCTACTTACAACTTACTTTCCATGCAGCCTTAAACTGGCAGTTTTTTAATCATTTAATGCATATAGCAAAAATTGGACAAGATGTGGACATTGGACAGAACGGACTTTTGATTGACTACATGTAGAACTGTCACAGACTGATTTGTCTATCCCTTGTTCTAGCCGGGTTTTCTATGTCTAGCTTTTCCCCTTGAAAGGATCATTCAAACAATCCCCATTTCCTGGACCTTGCACGATGTTTTACAGTCCAGGAACAATTGTATGACATGATAAGTCATGTGTGTACATTCGGTTTAATGGGCAGCTCTCTGGGTAGGTCTCCAATCTAAGATAAAAAAGTGCCCAGTTCAAAACAAACCCTGTTTCTTCTTATCCAGGAATATTTCTAGACAGTCTCAAGGCAGCCTTAGTTTATGCAGCGCATAACCTGCTTGGGTTGGCTGCTCAAAAGATACTCTTTCCTATCTTTTATCTGAATCATTCAATCCTGGGGCTAGCCAATGATGAATCATACTGAAATACTGATGAGGTACATTCTGAGGCTTGTTCAACATCTATTTTCTCTTATAGAATGGTGTATTGAGTATATTCTTTCCCCCATTTCTGTCTGAAAATATTCAGATATATTATTAATATCTGCCAGTGGTATTCTTTAACCATGCCATTACATTTCCTCCATCTGCATTTCACTTCCTTACAGTCATGCCAGAAGTTCCTGTTTCTCTCAGAGGAAATGGGCTTTTACAGTCAACATTTCAACAAAACATCACTACACTGGCAGCGAAATCAATCCTGGCACAATGATCAGAACACCTTTCAAAATAGCAATTTGATTTCTAAGGAGATCATGTATTTTTTTTTTTTAAAAAATACCATTATAATATTAAGGAATCTCCAGTTGAACAGAGCTTGTATTATTTTGGGGGCCCCACACAGTTCAGGTGGCAGCTCATTCATCGTACACTCTGGCCAGAGATATAAATTTGCAATTCTTTAACAGTCCAAGCAACACTAGGTTTACAAGGAAAAACAGGGACATTATAAACACTGACTCGAAGGCAATTTCCATCTTCAATCATTTACTGCCAAGGTTTTGGCTGAGTTTCTGTGTGTTTTATGGAGGTTTTTTGTGGAACCAGGCAAAGATCCTGTAAAATATCCCAAGGCTCAAGCAACTTTATAACACAGAATACCATTTATCTCAAGACAGAAATTTGGAGAGGGATAGTGAATTCTTTTTTTTTCCTGAATAAAATGAATGAGTGTATATGACAATAAGTAGAATATATTTGTTAATTCAGCCAAGAAGACGATGGTCTGAGTGACATGTTCAGTGGCCAAATGCATCTAGAAATCTCAGCCACTACTTCTTCACTGGAAACAGCATTGAAAGTAGGGGCGGACAAATCTATCCATTTTGGTTTCTTCTCAGTTTCTCATTTTTCCAGTCTTAAATTCAGTTCAGTTCTGTGCTTTGAGAATTTTTCAAAGAAAGTTTGCATGAAAATTCATTTGCAATTTTGTATACATTTCTCCCAATACATGTATTTTTTGTGTGCAATTTTCCTAATATACACATTATTGCAAGCAATTTTCCTAATATAATGTGTTTTGAATTTTATTTTCACTAATATACATATTCTTGTGAGCCCTGCTTTTTCATAGCTACATTTTTATAGGCAGGTTTTTGATTGGAGAACTCCATTTTTTATTGGAGAATGCCAATGATCAGAGAAATTCAAATTTCAAAGGATAACCAGGGGTTCATCTACACTTATGAGCCTACTGGGATTTGTGGGGGAGGATCTTGGGCTTTACCACTTCCAGGATCCTCCCTTGGGTCCTTATGCCAGCATGTCGTCCTAGGCGCCAACAAGGACATTCCGGCGTGGTGTGGCTTTTTTGTTTTGTTTTGTTAAGGAGAGCCATTGTGATCCTGCGCAACAGGGAAAAAAAACTGGGAAACTCAGCACCACCATCTAAGGGATGGCAAAAATGCTGCCCCCTAATAGGCACAGAGACACCCCACATGGTTCTGTGACTGTTTAAGGGCCCGGGAGCCCACTCCACACCGCTCATGGTCCTTGGGGTTGTCCCAGGACTGTGAGGAAAACCGGGAAAAACCAGGAAAAAACACGGTTGCAGTTATTCCAGGGAAAGTGATCGGTCATTTGGACATACAGGGATGACTTAGAGACAACTCTGGGATATATGCATGGTGTAGACATGGCCCAAGTTTCAGTTCACGTATTGGTTCAAAAGTGCAAACTCGGATATGTTCACATGGAAATGCAAACCAAACAGATTTTGCTCCAATCCCTAATTGGAAGTGGCGGGGGGGGGGGGAAGGGGACAAATAGGATGGGTTTTGCTTAACACAATCCTCCACCGGCATTTTCCCCAGCAATACCCCCACCCACTCCTTTTCTCCACTTGACAGTACAAGAACCAACTGAGACCCCCAACTGGTTGAAAGCTATGGAATCATGCTAAGCACAAAAGGGTTGTCATTGCTGGTTTAAGTTTGGGGATGCATTTTTAGATTCCTTGAAGTTGTGTATGTGAAGATACAGAAGACAAGCAACCTTCACATGGGGCCTCTTCTTATTTTATAACAGTTGCACAGCTCAGGGGAGTCATTCAGAGGAGGGCATCAGATCTTGATGGTATGGTAAAAAAAAGTGGAGGCAATTATATAGATAACAGCAACCATATCATTCCAGATATATGGCAAGGGGATCTCTGTAAGCCCCAGCCAACGGAAGTGAGGCAGGTGGCTACTAGGAGGAGGGACTTCTCTGCTGTGGCACCCCAGCTGTGGAATGAGCTCCCTCGAAAGGTTTGGCTGGCACCTACTTTGTACTCCTTTCAACACCAGGTGAAAACCTTTTTAATTTCACAATTTTTAACAGTTTATGATCATAGTCTTTTAACTCCGTTGCTATAAATCTGTATTTTAAATCTGCATTGCTGTGCAGTTTTTTATTCCAGTTGTGTTTTTATATTGTTTTTATATTGTATTTTTATATCATTTTTATACTGTTTGTTGATGGTTTTAATTTTTGTAAACCGCCCAGAGAGCTTCAGCTATTGGGCAGTGCATAAATGTAATAAATAAATAAATAATGCTAGGGATGGTTAAATCTGTCAATTTCAGTTTCTCTTCATTTCTTATTTTTTCCACTCTTAGATTTGGTTCATACCAAACTTTGAGGAGTTATTAAGAGTTTACATGAACATTCATACACATTCTTGTGCACATTTCTCTTAATATATGCATTTTGCCTACATGTTTGCCTAATACACATTTTTTTGCAAGCAATTTCCCTTAAAAAAATGCATTTGAGAATGTTATTTTCCAGAGAACACCATTGCAAAATTCTGAGAAGTGTGAATTTCAAGGGATAATTGAATTTCTCTTCACATATTGGTTTGAAAGTGTGAAATTGTGGACATTTTTCATTTTGAAATGAATTAGCTCCCCAGCCATCCCTAACTGATGGAAAGGAATATGCAGTGTGAGAAGACACAGCATGGAGATCACTTGAGGAATTCGTCCTCTGCAAAATCTGATCCAAACTGACCTGTTCCAAGACTAATGAGCAGATTAGAATGTAGCAATCCATTGGATGTTCACACTTCTCCAAAGGTTGTGATACAGTTCTTGGCTTAAAAAAAAAATCAAAAAAAAATCACCATATGCTTTAGAATGCATCTTTTGAGAGAAAATGCATCAAACATAATATTTAAACTTGTGTATTTAAATGTGGAGTTTTTAAAATGCAAATTAATATAGAAATGAGCCAAAACTGTCACATGGGCAAACCATATAAGTACCACATACAATGAATTATTTCTATGCTCAAGGTTGAATTGCTCCAAAGTTCCTAGAAGAATATAGTTTCCTAGTAGCTTTCAAGCTCAAACTTTCAAAAGCAGATGACATGGTACTACTACCATTAATCACATGTGAGCAAACAGGCATTTGCTAATTATCAATCCTCCCTTCACACCCCATGTTCTTCCCTTCATATCCCAAAGGAACGGAATCTCAAATTACTACAGATTCTATCAAGAGTTGAAATAACTTTGTCAGCACAACTTTTCTGTTAGTAATTGAAAGGATTACAATTAAGAACGTATTATTTTTAAACGAGGAAGATCAGTAGTGAATGAGAGTGGAGATTGAGAACAGGTGTTATGAATCAAGCAAGACACACCTGAATTAACTGCATAAGTAAGAAAGGAAAAAGCTAAGTTTAGTTCAGTCAGGCTGGGTGGTCAGTAAGATAGGGTTGGTTGGCAAATTGAGTAAGAAAGCTGAGTATGCAGAGGCTGGTGTGTTTTTGTTTCTGTAAATGCTGAAGTGAAAGTTTAGAGAAGCAAGCTGTCTGGAGAAGTAAACTGGAGGAACGTTGCGAGGAACAGGCAATGTGGTTCGTATGAGAAAAAGAGCACAAGAAGGCAAAGGAATGCTTAAAGATTGTTTTGCATCATTATTTTGTTAAAGGCTGCTCAAAGGAAGGAAAAGATTGTAAAGCATAAAGTTAAGTTGTTTTTCAGTTCATTATAAAAGCTTGCCTGATTAAGTAAAGTACTTCCTTAAAGAAAAATCCTTGTGGAAAGAAGTGATTTATCTGGTGTGTGGGAGGAAGTGACTCTGCTGAGATTTCAGTCTAGAGACGTAGAAGGAAAACAAACTACAAACAAACATTGTATATAACCAACATTTTCCCCCTTCAGCTCTCCATTGGTTTGGTTTGGTTTGGTTTGGTTTGGTTTGTTCTTCCTTCTTCTTCTCTCTGAGAAGTTTTGACCAGTAGTTACTGAGAGGCTTTATAAAGCCTGCCAGGCCACACCTACTTCAGCAGCTTCCTGTATTGCTATGTTATATCCAATTGGGTTGGGCCTTCTTCATTTGAAGCAACAGAGTTCCAGGAAAGGTTTGGATGTGGTTGTATTACTACCAGATTACTTGGGTTTGGATGTGGTTGTATTACTACCAGAACTCTGAGTGTCAGAAACTTTTGCTGAAGGTTTTGGAAAGCACTGGAGCCTCTCCTTAGCCTCACAGATAGGGGGAAAGAAAGAACTTCCATGAACAAATACTATATTTTCTTCCCTTATACCGGGATGGGCAATATGTGGCCCATGTGCCACCTGGGGGGGGCACAATGTCCTTTTCCTTTTAGGGGGAATAAGGGAACTAATTAATTGTACATGAATTAGGGACGTCTGAGGAATCCGTTTGAGGGTGGAGCTCAGTGGGTTTTGCTGGCTCGATCCTTCCTGGACTGCAGACTGATATTCACAAGCTGACTCAACTTGGCACTCACCCAGTTGGATTTTCCAGTGACACAACACCAAGGGGGAGAGAGAGAGGAGGCCCTAGCCATGCTGTTCCATTGCAACGCTCCCTTCTCTTGCTCTATTTTGCACATAGTGGGATCACTGTGTGCAATTCTTTCATTCTCCCTCCCAGGGTCAGGAGGGAGAATGAAAGACTTGTACACAGTGATCCTGCCATTATGCACAACTGGCTCCTTTTTCCTGGAAGGGAGAGAAGGAGTCAGTTGTGCATAGCAGCAGAAAGTTTTTTGCCCAAACTGATGGCCGGTAGTAGTAGGGACTCCTGACGCCACCGCCCACTGCCCTTTTGCACAAAAAGGATTTGGATGTTTGGAACTTTACCACTGCTAATGCAGACCGAGCTGAGTCCATCACGGGGATACATTGGGCCAAAAAGGGCTAGAGTTCCCCATGACAGACAACCCTAACATGAATTGTTATGAACTGATGCAAAATAGAGGTATAATAATGGACATAAAATTGAGAAGGGATAAGTTGAATATATTGCAGAAACACCCATAACTATTCGTAGTAGTCATTTTAATACTTATTTGTATACAATAAATTGATGCAAAACTGGTGGGTTTCATAAAATGGGATTGAAATGGGAAAGGAAACATTGGGATTGTCTACACCTGCCATTTATCCCAGGGTGGTGTCCAAATGATGCACAGCTGATCCCGGGATAAACCGGGGACGAGCACTCAGTTCTCCCAGGATAGCTGGGATTGCTTTTTTCCCATTTCTTCCCACTGTCTTGGGACCATCCCAAGCCCTGAGCAGTATGGCTCTCCTTCCCGGGGTCCTCCCTCTTCCCCATGAGTAGCGGGGCTCAGGAAATGGGCATGGATATGTGCGGGGGGAGTCTGTGGGCATTGGGGGTGAGGGGTGAGCATTTTCACCATCTTTGGGATGGCACGGTGTCTTAAAATATTGTTCGTTTGTGCAGGTTCATGCCTGCGCAATTATGCAATTGCGCAAATGTCCCCTCTTTTTTTAAAAAAAAACAAAAAAGGAATGACACCCCAGAACATCCCTCATTACTTCCGGAACAACTCGCTGGTGTGTGGCTCCTGAGGGACAATCCCGGAAGTGTAAAACCCACTGCCCAAAAGGGCTGCAAGTGAGCCAACCATTGTTATTGTTGTTATTTAGGCCCTGCCCTCTTTGACTTAGGCTCCACTACTTTGCATGTGCTGTCCCTCCAGCTGGTTGCCCAGCATAAGAAATGGCCCTCAAACCACCCACCCTTGCCTTATACCAACAATACACTAGTGTCTCCCATATGACCCATAGGCTTTCAATGCACTAGAATTCCCCAACTCAGTACCCTCCAGACATTGGGAACTTCAACTTCCCTGAGTTCCAGGCAACATAGTCAGTAGTCAGGAATTCTGGGAGTTGTCATTCAAAGCATCTGGAGGATGCCAGGTTGGGGAAGACTGCAATACACCATCCCACTGGGAAGGTATGGCTTAAGAAGCATGATATTTTCTGAAGTGTGTGTTTTACTTTCTCAATATGGCCTGGTCAAGGCCTTTCTATGCTATACAGTACATGCTGTGAAAACAAAATGTAAATTTCAAGCGAGCGTTTCTTCTCCTCATAGAAAAGCTTAGTGGGGATGAATTTTTCTCCACCCTATTTATGGTTGGTGTTTTGACATTTTGCACTGACAGCTGCCAAAACACGTTGAACATTTCTTTTTCTTTTTTATAAGGAAGCGGTAATTTTTAAAAAAATGTATTTAATACATTATACAGATGATTGCAAATAATTACTCCCATGTCAGGTGTTTATTTCAGTTCAAGTTTGGAAGGGCTAACAAAATATCATATGAAAGGACATTATCTACATAATACTTAGCAGAACAAGGCCTTTTTATTTTAAATGTGGACACCATATGTGTACTAAATTAAATTAACTAAATAAAAATATAAGAAGCCTTGACCTTTTATCTTTTTAAGCTGGTGGCTAAATTCCAATTCGTTTTAGTGGGGTACGGATGATAATGATAAACAGGAAGCATGATCTCTTTGGCAGGCTATTTCTGAGCCAATGGCAGATCTACACTTGTCTGGATCAGCCAAGACTCAGAAAAGGAACTTCTTGCTCTATAACACTGATGCCCTTCTTCACGAACTTCTGATTCAGGGCACAGTCCTATGTCGACACCTGGCAGACTCTGAATTCAGAGACTGCCAAGTTTCCAATGCAGAGTGGCCGGAGCACATGGGATACTCTGGCAACCCTGCATTTCTGCTAGATGGGCGATTTTGGCAGCAGTGCTTCAGAGGGAAGGAGGCTGGGGTGGAAATAGGATTCACTGTTGCAGAGTGCAGAGAGGTAGCCAGCATGGTTCTCTCCACACCAGGTGGGAGGGGGAGGGGCAGGGACTGTGATTTCCTGGCTGCGAGGTTAGAGCCAGGGCTCCAATCTTCTACTGAGGAAAAGAAACAATCCTCTGGCCTGCCAGATGCTGTCTAGGGGCCATGGGATTGCTAGTTTAAGGTGTACTAGAAAGTGACCGACTAAAGCAGGCTGAATTTGAAAAGTGAATGGTGTAGCAACTTTTACTGAGTCATAAGCGTGCACGAGCACACACCCACACCACTAAGTAGCCAGAAGTATCAAACAGCAGAGCAAATCAGGTCAGGCTTCTAATGGAACGAAACCACTACTACTATAGAACATAGTGAGCATGCTAGTGTTTATATGCACAAGAAACCCAAGCTAAAGAGGAAAGTTATTCGGCTCAACTTGGCTGCTAGGTGACACCCACGCACATGTGAGACCCATGTTTCCACCCAAGGCTTTTTGCTACATCCCAAATTGCTAATTTGCTCTGTATCCTTAGTGACCCCCTGTCACTGCACCTACTAAACTGCTTTTTTTAAAAAAGAACGAATTAACCCTTAATGTACACTTTTATCTGGTTGATCCCCTGCAATCACTGTTCCAACAGGGTGGAGGGCCAGACAGTTTTTTCCACTGAGGTCCTAGAATGGCTCTAATCTCTCAGTATTTCCCTCTGGCCTGGCTCTAAACATTTCTAGTTCTGGATGAGCTGGCCCTATCTTGCAGCAAGATGAAGCAGACTACTTCAGCTGTCAAAATCAGAGGGAATAGATACATGTTGGAGCTGTGAGCCTTTTTAAAGTGGTGGCCTAGCAAGGGATTGGGGGAGGCAGTTTGGCATCTCACTTCAGGTAGAAAAAAATGTCTTGGGCTGGCACTGAGATTGGGTCTGTAATTTTCTTCTGAAAAGTGATTTATAGCCCTTTCTATATCTACGGGTGTAGAGGGAGGGAGGGAGGGAAGGAAACAAGGAGGGAGGGAGGGGTGATGATCCCAGGGTTGCCAGCTTCTGAGATCGTCATTCTTGTGCAAATGAGCACGACATCCTGGAAGGAAGCGGACATCGTGCAATTGTGATCCAGCACAAAAGCGTAGTGTTTTTTTTTAAAGAAAAATGAAATTGCCCCCCAGCCGCCTCCCTGCCATCCCAGGGGTGGCAAAATTACTTTCTCCCTCCCCTGATGGGCACAGAGCCGCACGGCGTAGCTCCATGCCCATTTCTGGTGCCCACATACTTCCACATAAGCGGGCACCAGCCGGGATGGGTGCCCATGCCTCCCACGGTCTTGAGACGTTCCTAGTAGGGGTGTGCACGGACCCCCCGGATCGGATCGGTACCCGGATCGGGACCTCCAATTTTGTCACGGACCGGTTCGGACAAAATCGGAGGCCCCCCGGACCGGATCGAGTCCGATCCCGACCCAAAAAACGTAAATTTTTGGATCGGCCGCCATTTTTTTCCCCATAGACTTGCATTGCAATGCAAGTCTATGAGGAAAAAATGGCGGCGGGTGGGTGAGGGGGGGCCTAACTCCCTCCCCCCCCGGGGCCATCCGCTGTGGACGGCCCCGGCAGGTAAGCCCCCTCCCCCGTGCTCCCTACCCCCCCTGGGGCCGTCCGCTTCCATCTGCTGGCGCCCGCGGGCGCCAGCGGCTAGAAGCGGACGGCTCCGGGGGGGGTAAGCCCCCTTCCCCGCCACTGCTTACCTTCTCGGCCCGTCCGCTCCCGTCCGGCGCCGGCGGCTACTACCAGCGGGCTCCGCGGCCTGCTCTAGAGTAGCGCGCCGGGTGATGACATCACCCGGCGCGCCACCCTAGAGCAGGCCGCGGAGCCTGCTGGTAGTAGTAGTCGCCGGCGCCGGACGGGAGCGGCCGGGCCGGGAAGGTAAGGGCCCCCCTCCCCCCTCCGCGCGCCCCCTCCTCCCCTCCACGCACCCCCTGCTTACCTTCTCAGCCCGTCCGCTCCCATCCGGCGCTGGCGGCTACTACCAGTGGGCTCCACGTCCTGCTCTAGAGTAGCGCGCCGGGTGATGACATCACCCGGCGCGCCACCCTGGAGCAGGCCGCGGAGCCCGCTGGTAGTAGCTGCTAGGGCCGGACGGGAGCGGACGGGCCGAGAAGGTAAGCGCCCCCCTCCTTCCCTCCCCCGCTGTCCACTTTCATCGGCGGGCGCCCGCTGGCGCCCGCCAATGGAAGCGGCGGTGGGCGCCAGTGGGCGCCCGCCGATCCGCCGATCCGCCGAACCGGTTCGGAGCCTTTTCGGACCGGTTCGGATTGGATCGGCCGATCCAGCTGCGGGATCGGAAATCGGATAATTTATCCGATTTCCCACTGGACCGGACTCGGATCGTGGATCTGGTCCGATCCAGTGCACATCCCTAGTTCCTAGGACTGCGGGGAAAACCCATGCCTATCCCTCCCCCAGGAGTCCCTGTGCATCATTTGGGCTGCCTCTACAAGAGAGGTTTAAAGCTCTTCCAAGGCGCTTAAAATTTTTTACCTCTACGAGAACGGAGTGCAAATCAGACGTAGAGGCGCGTTATCTCTCCGATTATGCGCATTATCGAATGCGCGTTAAACAGTGAGTTTTATTTTGCTCCGGCCGTTAAAGCGCATTTTGCCTACGTGAACAAGCGCTTATGCACATTAACTACTTGTAAAGCACATTTTGGTCATCCGTTAATGCACTTTGCCACCTCTCGCTGGCTCTTGTGCAGAGGGATTAGGTGTAAATGCACTTCAGCGATTATGCGCATAATCGCCTAACCAGGCACAAAAGCGAATCCTTGTAGAGGGGACCTTGGACTCACAGGGATGGCCAGAGGACAATTCCGGGGGGAAAGGCTGGTGTAGAAACAGCTTAAGGAAGCAAGAGCACCTGAGATAATAATACCTATGATGGGGGCGAGGGGAGAAATTTGCATAGAAGAGGAGCCTGGCAAACATTGGAGTTATTAAAGTTTCAATGTATTCTGCAAGACCAAAAGGTTGTACTTATGTATTCAAACCTCTGTCATGAATACAGCGTAGAAAGCATGGTTACCAAAGAGAATGATTTTGCCCCCAGACAAATGCATTGTCTTTCATGTTTTAAGTAGCCCAGAGTAGATCTGTAGTCACAGTGAATTCCAGAAAGAGCATATGGGTCTTACGGAAGGAGGAGATGCTAAAAGGGTTCATGATGCATTCAGACTTGCACCTCTATAGCTGTCTCAGGCTTGATGCTTGGTAAAATAAATCCCCTTCTTTGATTCAGTATAAGAGCACTGATCCCTGATAGATTTTGAGTAATGCTACTTTTACCCAGTTCTCAGCTGAAAGTAGCTAGATAAGTGCACACCGCTCCTTACAAACGGCCCATTCCTGCAGTTATTGTGAGCGGAGAAGGCACCGCAGAAATATAGACACAGACCCCAGAGCTTGGGATAAACTAGAGCCTCTTTATTTAACGTGGGTCATTCACCCCTCCCTGGTGCTGCATGTGATAGTGTGGAAATCTATTAACCTTGCTATAGGCCACTAGTGAACCACTCTGCCAAAGTCAAGACTCGGGTGAGACCCGGCCTTTTTCTTAGGCTACACTTCCACATAAATGGAGGAGACAACCCTGTGTTATCCCCGCCTGGTGCCACATAGCTCCAAGTAGGTGAGACAGGAAGGTCCCCAAAGGCAAGACGTATCCTGACATGAGAGCTGCACAGCCCCCGAGGAGAAGGTCTCCAAACTTGCCAATCACAATAAAGGTGCTCACCAAACCTATTCTGATACCCCACACAACCCTGTTCATTCCAATCGACCTATTTACCCACCATCCATTAATAAATAATTCCAGTATGAAGTAGGTGAAAACCCAGAACACAAAAGTCAATCAGTGGCAGGTAAAAATTCCTCTTCCCACTGGCTAACCCCATACTGGCTATAGGGAGAGAAGGTGGGAGCTGGAAAGAAAAAGAGGCCGGATAAACAGGTGGGGTCTGCCTACATAGGCCCAGCCTCACCCACACATGCAGTATATCTCCTTCCCGCACTCAACTGCCGCCCTCTGCACAAGATGTGCCAGCTGGGCAGGAAGCAGGCTCTGCCACCATATCTTTTCTCTGCTATTCAACAATATTGCTAGCTACAACTTTTACCTTTCTACTTAAATGTTTTATATATGATCTGATTTCAAATTTATATGTCACACTCTCTGCCACCGAAGCCATTTACGATTGCTATGAAGTCCATAATACTAACAATGAAAACTGTTAAACATCTAAAAAGTCTAATAAAACTAAGCTAAAAGCGGGCATGGTCTAAATTAAGAACAAGTAATAAAAAGCAGCGGAATCCCCACTGGCAAAACAGCAACAACAACCAAATGTTTCCCTAAGTAGTAACAGTGCTGAGAGCTCCTGCCTGCACCCCCCCCCCCCAACATCTCAACACATGAACAAGTGCAATCTAACGCTGTAAGCCTGGGCATCAGCTTACGTAGGAGTAGGGATGAACGGATATGTCAGTTTTTGTTTCTCTCAATTACTCTTTCCCCCCCTTCAATCTTAAATTTGTTTAATCCATTCCCACCTCAGTTTGTGAATTGCTTTTCAGCCTGCATGAAAATCCATCTGCACTTTCATTTCCATTCATCCTAATACATATCCATTTCTGTATGCTATGTTTTTCCTAATGTGCTGTTTTTGCAAGCCGTTCTCAACAATCTAATGCAACTGTGTGCATTGTTTTCAGTTTTGATCACACCTGCCCCTAATACATGCATTTTGTAAGCATTTTTGGATTGGAAAACTGCACCACAAAATTCAGAAAAGTGTGACTATTGAAGTATAACTGTGTTTTGGTTTGCATCTTCATCTAGAAAGTGCAAATTAGGTAAGCTCATATTAAATTGATACGAATTTACATGCAATGAATTTGAAAGTTCTGTTATGCCAAACATCCAGGAAATCCAAACTGAACAAATGCCTCCCTCAATCCTACCTAGGAGTAAGTCCAATCGGATATGTCTGAGAAAATAAGCTTAGGATTGGGCTGCAAGTCATACTGAATATTTTAGACATAGGCATTCATTTAAAGACAAATGTGCATAATTCATTCTCCTGTAAGAGCAATGAGCACTATCCACAATGTAACATATCTACACACAAATGACTGAACACAATTAAAGTGTGTGTGTGTGTGTGTGTGTGTGTGTGTGTGTGAGAGAGAGAGAGAGAGAGTTCATTATCCTTTCAGCATTATGAAGACAAAATACAGGTCAATTTGCAAACTAATTTGACATTATCTTCTGTCTCCCAAGCAGATAAGGGAGTTTTCACTCAGGTGCCAGTGCCAATAAGTATAGATCTATTTATAACATCTATCTTTGTCATCCAGAGGGCCCAGTACTCTTAGGGGAAATTGGAAGATCCAATTATGAGGCCATCTGGTGTTTTGATTTTTAGTTGTAAATCTAAGATTTTCATTCACAGCAGCTGCATGCAGTTGAGAGAGCAGATTTTCAGCTCTTTTCTTGTTTCTTGCAGAAGCTGCTAAAAACATCTGTCACTTCCAGCTGCTAAAGAGATGGCAGCTTTATTTCAGGTTTTCTGGGTGGCTGTGCTGATGGGTGCTTGGAATCTCCTTCCTGTTGAAACAGGCACAGAAAACTCCAGAGTCATCACTGAACTCCCAGTGAAATTGGAAGAACTGTTTTACCCAAACATCCAGGAAATGTCAAGGAAAAACAAATATTTTGGTAGGATTAACAGACTATTTAAGGGGGATGCCACAGAGCCATAGTTTCTTGCTGAGAAAGTGAAAATAAAAAGTGCATGACAGTCTTCCTCAATCTGGTTCCCTTATAGGTGTGTTGGATTTAGGGTAAGGCTGTGCACAGTGCCCCCCTGATTCACCTCAGAGGCCATTTTGGAGCCTCTAAAATGACCCCACTTCAACTCATGGTGCTTGTGGGCTTGGCCACCTCACTTTAGTACTGGTCAAAGTGAGGTTCAACCCACCCACCTCAAGCAGTCAACCTTTGTGGGTTCCTGGGCATAAAGCTGATCAGGAGTCAATTGGACTCCCTGCTCACCTCCCTCCCTCCCTCTGTACCCAGAGGAGCTGCTGTGCCAGGACTTACCTTTGCAATGTGACTCCCTCCCTTTGAGCCATGATATGAAGGTAAGTTGGGGGTTCTGTCTTTTCCATAAATCTATGGCCGCAAACCTTGGCAATCGTAAAAGGCAATTTCCCTAGTTTGCAACCATAAGTCTATGAAAAAAGCACCCCCCATTTTACCTTTAAATTGCAGTTCTAAGGAAGGAGGATGCATGGCAGAGGAAAGTCCAGCGGGGTCGTGGGTTGACCAGGGAGGGAATTGTCCAGTGATTCCAATGGACTCATGGTCTGCTTCACACCAGCTTTTCTTGCCAGGGGAGCAGGCAGGGGGAGTGGTCTACCACTGCCCCAAATTGACCTGAGGCACCCTGAGGTCTTCGGAACCAATCAGCCTGCCTCGAATTGGATTCAGGGCTTCAGCTCGAGGCATTGCACAGCCCTAATTTAGAGTTGGGTAGGGTGACCAACTGTCAGGATTTCCCCGGATTTGTCCTGGTTTTTGTTCTATCCTGGGTGTCGGGGGATTTTCTGTAATTTTCTATAATGTCCTGGAAAGACAAGCTTTCCCCTTTAAGGCCACATTAACGTGGTTGGAGGGAATGACGAGCTTTCTGGAAGTGGGTTATTTCCCTACCACTGCTCCAATCAGGACCTTACAGGGGAAAGTATGTCATTCCTGGACATTATAGAAAAGGACCCGATTGGAGCAGTGGAGGGTGGGAATGACACACTTTCCCCTCCTCCACTCCAATTGGGGCCTTTAAAGCAGTGGGAGTGAATGACATGCTTTCCAGAGTTCCCGGAAAGCCACTTTCCCACCCCCCACCCCACTGAGGGTCCTCTTTTTTGGTTTCCCAAATGTGGTCACCCTAGAGTTGGGTGCGAATTTTCAGTTCAGTTTTGATAAGAATTTACCAAAATTCACAAAGATCTCGATATTTAGGACAACAATAACTTGAGATTTGAAAAAAAGAAAATAAAAGGAATGGAATGTTGAAGAAACTGAAACTGAAAATTTGTCCGTTCAGGCCCAGGGCTATGAATGCTTAGCTCTTAAATGTCTGGGTTTGAATCTCTGTGAATTCAACACGTTGATGTTGAATTAGAGTTGTCACCTCTTTTTTTCAGACAGGCTCTTCATCTTTAACAGCTGTATGGCAGCCAGTTACATCACCATCCTTTCCATGCTGAGAATAGATGTACCTACTAAACTGGGCTGGTTCAGATGAATGAGGGTTTCATTTCAGTTCATTTTTTAAAAAAGAATTTACAAAGTTCACATTCGAGAGGGAAAGAAGTTGAGTTTTTAAAGAATGTGAATGTGGAAGAAAGCAAAACTGACAGATTAACCCATCCCTAGTTGGACTACAACTCACATCATCTATATGCTAGCTTGAGAGGATAGGAATTGTAGTGCATCACATCTGCAATGCACCAAGTTTGGGAAGGGTGGTGTAGAGATTCCTTTTGGCTAAAACATCTGAGGAATTTTGAGCAATGACAAAGGCATTTTTTGATAACACTAGCAAGATTTATTAAGGGTGATCCACTCTCATTATTGCTGGCCTCAACTTTGAGCCTTGCCTGTGTTCATTATTGTGCTAGCTTCCAGAGTCCCAAGTGATTTGGAACCTAAATATTTTAGTAACTACTTCATTCCCTATGTCTTGTCAAAAATAATCTCTATAGTCTGCTGCATGTAATGTGCTCTGTGTATTAGGGACTAGTATGGGCAGGAGAGTAGAGAGAGGCATTATGGCTGCTCAACACTGTTGTATCTCTTTCAGTTGTGTTCCACCAAAACCATTAATGTTTCCCAGAGGTGATGCAAGATATCCAGAAAGAGCTCTAAATATTTTGATTATTCCATTTTCGGTATTTTGTGAGAGGGGAAGGGGGGATGAAAACTCTGGCAAAAGAGGCTGGGAGAGGTGAGAATTTCAGAGAATTTTCTTCTTGGTGAGGGGGACAGGGTTTCTATGTACCCTTTTAAGTGTAGGAAGTTTTGAGGGGTCTTCTATTTTTCATTTTTTAAAAAACATCCCAGCTCTTGCAGGAGCCCAGGAGTTCTTCCTGAATGGCTATCGGAGAGGGCTAGGCCATATAGTCTCCAATTGGCATTCAGGAAGAACTACCAGGCTCCTCAAAGTGCTGGGGTGGATTTTTTTAATTAAAAAGAAATAGAAAGAAAGATCCTCAGCAAATAGCTATACTTCTTAAAGGTATGTGGAAATGCTGTCCTGCTCCCCAAGAAGAAAACATTTCTACAAAATTCTCCCCCTACATGCGAAAGAGGCAGAAAAAAAACAATGCCTCCTTTGCAGGGAGAGAAAAAGTTCCCCAAAATAGGGTGCAGGATTCAGACCAGCATTACTTTCAACTAGTGTTAGGCAGCTTATTAGGTTTGAAGAATTTGTTGTTAAAAAAAAATGTCATTTAAAGTGTGATACATTTATGGCAATGAATAGGGAATTCTTTATGAGCTGTTAGAAATATGCAAATCAGCAAAACCTGATTCATCGAAGTTCTTTGAATTCCATATCAAAGCTCGTTCTGACTTGAGTCCACATCACATTGTGAGCTTTGCTTTTTTTTTCCCAAATGAAAATCTGCATTTTAGTGTATATTTTCCCAAAAGTATGCATCGATTGTGCCCATCCTTGAAATGTACGCATTGTTTAAGGTTTATTTGTGCACTTTTTTTTTTCAAAACTTCGAATTTTTTCATGTGCATTTTTTAAATGTACACATGCTGTCGAACACATTTTTATTTTGGTCTGTGAATCACGTTGCAAGCTTAGAAATTTATGGACTTCAACCCCAGATTGCGTCTGAGTCCATGTTCAGTCTGTAAGGTGCAGCTACGTAAAATCCTGATCGAAAATGAACTGAAACAAACTTCTCATGCATCCCTACAGGTTGTATCCAGTGCTTTTGTTCATGGAAGGCTCTCTGATCCACTGAAAACTAAAGGGAGAAGAAGGTGATTTTTGCTGATTCCCACTTTCCTCTGCAGCCCACTGGAGCCCTCAGATCTGCTTCAGAGGGTCAGAGACTGAATGGGAGGTGGCTGCCAGAGGAAGGTGGAATCACTGCCCACTCTTTCATTCGCAGAAGCTTCTGCTGGATCAAAGACTTTCACGAATGGAAGGACAGCAATGGATACAAACTTATATCATCTTAATGTTAAAAGATACTGTCGACATATTGGACTTGGCCTTGCCATTAGGCCGAGTGAAAGAGCTTCTACAAGTTGTTGAGTTTGGGTGTCCTTAAAAGGCAACAAATGTTTAGCTATGCAATTTATTACTGTTGTATTTTTTTTCCTACCAGGGTAAGGCACTTATGGGATTTTCTGCCTCAGGTGCCAAAAACAACAACAAACAACAACACCAACAACACCAAAAAACAAATAAGCAAAACTGGCTAGCCTTAGGCACTATGTACCATATCGGAGATGGAGAGGGGATGATACCATTTTCTGTTCTCCCTCAGACAGCAAAAGGTCTTGGGCTGTCCCTCCAATGGTATATTAGAACTATGGATGGACAGCAGTCTGTTTATGCTCCATATCAGTTTTGTTCATCCATAAATCAGTTCTGACACATGACTACATTCATCTGAATGTGTGTGAGTGTGTGTGTAATCTCTCTCTCTCTCTCTCTCTCTCTCTGTATGTGTGTGTGTGTGTGCATTCAAATACATATTTAAATATGTATTTGCATTTGAAATATACTTTGTCATGTTTTTGAGCTGAGAACTGCATTGGAACATTCAGGAAACATGAAATCCAGTGGATAAATTTGTTCTGATCTGCACATTTTTATTTATTTCTAGTCCACCTAATAACCAAAGCTCTGTGGGTGGTTCACAAAATGTGTGTGTGTGTGTGTGTGTGTGTGTGTTACAAACCAACAACAACCAAATACAACATGATAAAATATAAAAGGTCCAAAAGGTTTAAAACAGCATCAAACCAACATAAAAGCCAGCAACAGTGCAAAGATCTGAAAACACAATCACACGTTTAAAAACAAAGCTGAAAAACTAAAAAGCCTGGGATTATTTTTTTATTATTATTTTTTTAAAAAAGTCTTCACCTGACATAGAAAAAAAAATATGCAGTAGGTGCCAGTCAATCCTCTCTGGTGAAGACATTCCACAACTGAAAAGGACCTCTCCTTACTGGTTATTCATCTGACATCATTTGGTTTGGGCACCCAGGGAAGGGCCTCTGAAGATGATCTTCGGGTCTGGGTAGGTATATATGGACAGTAGTGGCTCACGTACATTGTGCTGGTGGGGCGGAGGGCAGGGCAGATATTAAATATTCTATTGAAATTATCAGAGGAGGGGAGGAGAAAATCATGCATCGCAAAAAGCAGCTCTGGATTGGAGCAAATTTACCTGGTTGTGTGGGGGATTTCTCTGCCACACATTGGTGGTGGAGAGGCAGAGGGTCACTGCCCCATTTGCCCCAAATATAGAGCCACCTCTGTATATGGGTATGCATTAGCCTGGAAGGAATGGGATCTGTTTGTATCAGAACTCACAAAGAACAAATTCCTCAAGCATCCCTCATTTTATAATCTTACATATCTGCCAAATCTTCCTTGTATTCAGTATAGATAGTAGTTCCCAAACTACAACCCAAGTAATAAGACATGGACAATTGACAATGCTTTGTTTGCACGCTTTGATGTCTCTCAGCTGCTCGTAGAGCCATTCACACAGTTTTACAGCAGGAAATCCTGGTTTGGTGCCATATGTACAGGAAATGGTAGACAATACGAGAAAATCTGACTAGTGTGCCAGTATGATGCACACATTTTCAATTAATACTTATACAGGGTAGGGGGGAGTGTATCTACAAAATATAATATTTTGTTTGTTTTTTCATTAATTTATTTAATACATTTTTATACTGCCCAATAGCTGAGGCTGTCTGGGCAGTTAAAACCATAAAATATAGCAAATATAATATAAAGATTTAAAAGTTTTAAAATACCATCTAAAACCAAAAATGAACCCAGCAGCAGTTACAGCCCAGGGAAAGCCTGTGTGAAAGGTATGTTTTCAGGAGGCATTTAAAATATATTACATTTTCCGCCTCCCGAACCTCACGAGGGAGTGTTTTCCAGATGGTGGGTGCCTCTACAGAGAAGGCCCGCCGTTGAGGTTCTCCATGGTGAAATTCAGTTCATTTCAGAGTGACCAGCAAGTCCTCCTCTTAAGATCATAAATGTCATCTGGGAAGGCAGTCCCAAGTTGTTTAGCACTCTATAGGATAATAACATAACCTTATACATGGCTCTGTAGGTAACAGGCAGCCAGTGAAATGGCTCTCACCCCAACAAAGCCAATTGGAACATGAAGAGAAGCAAAGGGGATGTTTATGAGAATGAATGTACGTTATTCTATATCCATGTTCCAAATGCAGGCATTTTTTCTTGATGATTGTGGTTTCCACCTAACCGTTAAGCTTGTTAAATGGAAGTGAAGTTCAACAACAACCCAGTTATTCAACTCAATTTGCATTCAATCACTAACCTTGGCTGTTCTGCCCGCTCTCACGTTGGCTCCGATAAAAGCACTGTAATAAGAAACATTGAAGAGAATAAGGGTGGCCGTTTATTTGTTCTTCTCCATTGCTATTTTAATTCTTTACATAGTTCACATGGCTACATCTGACAGAGGAGCACTTAGACCAAGGGCAGAGTTAGTGTTTGCTTCGTTTGTTGTCTGCTGTCTAATCCGATGCCTCCAGATGCTGACAGAACAGAAATGCATTAAAATCAAACCATTTTTAAATAGCCAGAAACCATTTGACACTCATTTGAATAATAACAACTTAAACTATGTACTATGCTCCAGCAATTTAATATCGTACCGATGTCAGTATGCATAAAGGTATTGCATTCCGCCGACACTTACACCTTTGTCATTGTCTTCCCCAACCTTTCATCAGTGCAGTTGATTGGAGTTTTGATGCCGCGCTTCCATACAAGTGAGATGTGGGGGTGGGTGGGAGGGAAATGAAATCTACACTTGTGATTGAGAATTTAGTAGAGATTGATGAGGAAGGACAACATGTGCTAACAAAAATCATACAACAGCCTTCCACAGCCTGGTATCCTCCAGATGTTTTGGACTACTTCTCCCAGCATTCCTGCATATTGGCCACCCTGGAGGGGCTCATGGGAATTGAAGTCCCAAATATCTGGTGGGCACCAGGTGGGGGAAGGCTTTCGTTGAAATACTCTCAACTGCTTTCCCCAATCTGGTATCTTCCTAATGTGTTGGTCCACAACTCCCATGGTCCCCAGCCAATGGCCATGCTGACTGGGGATAATTGGCACTGTAGTCCAACACATCTAGACTCATGGCGAAGGGTACTTTTAACAACAGATTTATATTGACTGCAATGTGCCTTTTATATGATTTATTCATTCCAATAGGGGGGCTAATCCTTGACTCAGATATGTTTGGTTGCTTCTAGTTCATGCAGTGCAAAACAGTGTGTATGTGTGCGGCAGAGATCAAAACAAATGCTGGTAATCTGCTGCTTGGTATCCATGTGAAATGCCATTTTGAAATGATTCATTAGGTAGGGAGAGGGTGCACATTCATGATGTCACTGGTTCAGAACAGGATTTGGTCCAGCTTGCAAAGTTTGGCTGCATTACAAATTGAGTCGCAGTATTTTCCAGTTAAGTATGGCTAGGAATGTAAAATGAGATTTTACACATGCATGGACAGCATTTAGCAAATGAGGCACCTAAAGCCACCCACATTGTAGGCCCATGCACAAGAGTTTTATAATATTAAATGCCTCATTCTCGAGGGAACTCACCATTTATGGCTGTGAAGTATGTCAGTGAACATTCTTTTAATGTGTTTTTATTCTTTTATTCTATTTGTTCACTTCTCTGAAATTCCTGAATGGGGAGCATTCTGTAAAAATTGTAAATAAATAAATAAACTACCTGACCAGACAGAACTGGCCCCAGGTTTCTATGGCCCCTCTACACAATAATGTAAATGGGCCCCATCCAGTGGCAATCTGATGGCAGGGGCTCTGCCTGACACTGCTGTTTGGCACTGCTAATCACTCCCCCACCCCCGAGCTTGTTTATTTATCTGGAGGGCCAGACTTCGAAGAGCTAAGCACTCAAAGCCCTGGAAATTTGGGTAAATTCTGGTCAAAACCGAACTGCAACTAAATTCTCACCCATTGCTAAGTGCAGAAGTTTTCTTGACTTGGAGCTATTTGATATTTTTTTTGACACCTGGCCGCTTTTCATGACAGCATTAGAATAGGACGGTGGCTATAGAGCCTAAAACCAGAAGCCCAAGCTACCTTTTCATGCTGCCATTCATGAGCCAGCTGAGCACACGAACTGCCATTTTTGTCTTTTTCCAAGCACCTACTTTGGCCCATTTATTGGCTGCAGCATGTTGATTCCGGGTTGCTGGCTAGAATCCCAAGGGATTATTCATTGTGTCAGACTGACAGAAATGGCCCCTGATGTGCAACTATTCTAGCTGATAACGCCAGAGCTAATGCACGCCCCCTATGTATGCTTGAGGAAAGTGTGGGGAAAGGGGATCCTTCTTTTTGTGGCTTCTAAATATTGTCATATATATTCTTGTTTCTCTCCACCCCAACCCCATTATGCTATTTAAGCTGTCAAAAGCGTTGCTTGAGGCTCGGAGTGCTGAAGTGAATCGCGTCTAGTTTGAAGCTCACAAAATTCAAGTCATATCATGCCACTGTAAACTCGTTTAGCATGCACAACAGCAGTGTATCTGCTCAGATGAGGAAAAAGCATAATCAATCCCTACATAGATGCAAAAAAAAATCCAGAGCACTGGTATTTTCATACCTAGAAATATAGACCATGATAATCAATCATTTTGCTTTGCCAGAATTCAGCCCAGGGTTTGTTTGTTTTTAGTGGATGTCTCTTGCTATGGTATGTGTATGAGATCCTATATATAACAAGGACTCTTGGAATGAGCTCTCTGTGTGTGCATGCATACATGTGTGTGTGTGTGTGCGTGTGTGTGTGTGTGTGTGCGTGTGTGTTTGCACCAGGGATGTTGGAGAAATCTGTTTGGAGGGAGTTTCATGGGATTTCTTAGGTTCTCTCCCCCCACCCCAACTTCTTTTTGCATCCCACTGGAGCACCTTCCTCAATCTGTAGTGAATTGGAGCAGTTTGCGGATTTTTCTGCCATTTCCCCCCACAGGTCCTGCCATTTCTGCACATTACTGGGCAACCTGCACTATTTCAGGCTGTAATGTGCCCAAGTTGCTCAAAACTTTGCATAAATTGCAGAACCTTTGGGGGGGGGGGGTGCAAAAAAAGAAAAGAAAAGAAAAGAAAAAGAAAGTTCCTGGAATTCGGGGAAAAGTCCGCAGCTTGGCTCGTAAACACTGTTTGAGCCATTCACACCGCAGAACTCTGTTGAGTCAAAAAAGAACCAGATTTCCTGGTGATGGACATCCCTAGTATGCACACAAATGCATATACACACACTTACCTATGCAGGCAATGCATTTATACATCCAGCATACACAGGAGGGAAACCCCACTTCCCCGAACTTCCCAGCCATTGGCAGTGTAGTCACTATATGTCAGGTATGGCAGCCATTTTAGTACTAACTGCGGCAATCCCCCTTTCCAATGTAGCACCTTATTTACTTATTTATTACCTATAATTGTGAATAGCTACCATTCACTTTGAATAAACCAAAGAAATGAATATAGAAACATCATCTGTGTCTAGTTTCTTGGACATTGCTCTTCTCAACATTAAGTTCAATTCAGAGCATCTCCAGCTGTGAGAAAGGCCATGTTTACACCATGCAGTTATCCTGGGCTTGTCTCTCGGTCATCCCTGTGCGTCCAAATGATGCACAGGGCAACCCTGGATCAACCGGGGACGATTTAGTGTGATGGAAAGAAAACATACACACTGCACCCTCAGCTGCCTTGCTGCAATTAGGGTAGTTCAAAAACAGCATAAAAATGAATCATAAATCACCTTGAGAAAGAGGCAGAATAATGGAAGCCGCCTTCATGAGGGAAGAAAACTTTCAGGAAACTGGAAGACAGTTACAGGCACAGCTGGACACAACACAGCCCCCCTCACACCCGAATTGTGGTGGGTGCAAAATGGGGGCCAGCCTTCCAGCACAGTTGATGCCAACCCTTATGAAAAAAGACAGCAGCTGTGTTGCAACCCCTTGCAATAGTGAGCCTTCCTTGCGAGAAACTGTTGAGAATTTCTCCTCCCCACCCCCAGAGAAATTCAGTGAAATTGTCCCTTCACCAATTTCTCTGCCCACATCTAGGGTGGACATGTGTGCACAGCTCTAATAATAATTCACTGTGCAGAACCAGTAAGTTAGCCACTGATGTAGGAGCTCCTGAGGAATAATCACTTATTGCTAAATTTTGTTCCTTCTTCCAAAATGTCTTTAATCGATGGGAGTGTAAAAGGCCTTTAGCTTTGCTGGCATCACACTTCATTCAGGGCAAGGAGGATATATACACCAGTTTCCTGTCTTATTTTCTACTGTATTTATTGTTCTTAATTTAATCTAAATGCATATTGTCATGAGTAAAATTGCATCCTGATTGGAGTTCTGGATTTATTTTCGAAATCAAGCCACCCACCTCTCCCCCAACAAGACAGAAAGTTACTGACTTACCCAACAACATTGCCACAATTACATTTAATACAATGTTATAAATGCATAGTTTTGTTGTAAGAAATTACTCATTACATACAATATGGATAGGCAGCAAATACGATATGTTTATGCTGCCACATTGGTGACTGTTGCTGCTTCAGGAAACTTCAGCTTAATTTACTTCATCATCTAGGAAAATTGCTGCCTGACCTGACAGAATCTCTCTCCAATTTACAAACCATTATTTGTTGTTAGTTCAGTAATGGGGTTGTCATCCATTTGGGCCTTATTCTGTTTTCATCTATTCGTTGTCTTGAGTGAAGCAAGCAAACTCCAGTGGATTTACAATCACTCTATTCTGGTGTAAAGGAATGCTGAATACACCCCACCTGTCTGTATTCTGTTCAAAGAATTCTGACATCCTCTTGGCACAGTAATGTTTCATTTGGCACCAGTTGATTTTCTTACAAAGCCCATATATGGAGAACTATTATTTTCACAATAAAAAAACTGCATTATTAGCACATTTCAGTAGGGGTGTATATCATATTGTTAAAATGTATGATAATGATACAATAAGGTCATTATCGTGCATGTGTTTAACGATGACGATACGATAGAAAATCCTATGATAATCATCAGAGACGATCACTTTCGGGCGATTTTATCATTTTATCGGACTGCCATATAAATATACCTATAAATTCAGTATTTTAAATGTTAGAGGCTTGAATCTTGGTCACAATGCTTATGGGGTATGCCTAAGTATGTGTATGAAATTTGAGATCGATCCCTCCAACCCTCGATTTTATATGAATTTATTAAAGATCGTTTCCGTTCTGACAGATCTGAATGAACGCACATGGCGAGCTGTCATTCTGATCTGTCAGAACTGAAACAATCTTTAATAAAGTCATATAAAATCGAGAGTTGGAGGGATCGATCTCAAATTTGGCACATATGTGTAGCACAAGTGGGGGGGAGGGGGTCCGATTCTCCAATCCAATCCGATCTGGATCAAGTCCTTTTCGGATCGGATCAGATTGGATCGGCCGATGCAGGTGCAGGGGATGAGGATCGGATAATTTTATCCGATCCCGGCCGGATCGGGTCAGGCTCATGGATCAGACCCGATCCGTTGCACACCCCTACCATTTACCCATTCATGCCATACTGTGGTGCCAGGACTGGATCTGAGATACATTTTTTTTTAAAAAAAATCAAAACTATGTTAGTTTTATAGTAGACTGGTGCACAAGGAGCTATGGACACATGATAGGAGGGAATACATTACTCATTTTTCATTTGCAAGATGTGCATATTAACTAGAATATGAGAAGATCAAGGGAACATCAAACAGGAAGGCAGATTAAAATGCAGGCACTACAGGATAGTTGAGAGGGAAAGCATACTACAATCCAGAAGAACTGGGTATGAGGATAGGTGTTGGAAGGAAAAGAGGAGACACTCAGCTGGACAGGATGATACATTAGATTAAAATTTACCTCTGAGACATTGCCAAGGGGCCAAAATTTTGATTCCAGGCCTCTTGAGATTAAAAGAAGAAGGAACATAGCTGTGTACAGACTGTTAGCCAGCTGCTCCATTTTGAGGGAATGTTTATCTGTGTTTCGCTTGATATACAGCCAGTGGTAGGTTTACTATGGTACTAAAATGGGGACATAAGACATTATGTATGATAACAATCACATTTGACCAATTCCACTCTGTCATCATTTCTCCCATGTTGCTTCAATTTATTGGATATTATTTTACGTTTCTCCCCCACACATCAATGTTTGGAGCTTGACAGTTTTGCAGTGGTTATGACAATGGTGTCAATTTTAAAGTATGCCTAAATAGAAACCTGGGACTGTAAAATCTCTACCAGCAGGTTTGAGTCTGCATTTAGGAGTCTTATTGCCACTCTCATCTTCCAGCAACAAATGTCAGAGTAACAATATTTGCTATCACAAGATATATAGATACAGATATAGATTATATAATCCAGGTCAGCCTATTATCCAAAGTGCTGTTCAGGCATTTTATTTTATTTATTTATTTTATTTTATTCCATTTATATACCGCCCCATAGCCGAAGCTCTGTGGAAGGAAGGTGGGGTTTCATGTACTAGCCCATCATCCCCATTCCCATTGGCTACGGTCTCAGATCTTCACACACTGCTCCTGTTCAGACAACATGCTAAATCATGGTTAGGCCACAAACCCTTTTGTAGCACATGGTTAGTGAGCATGTTTAAAATGTCGTTATGTAGACACCATGGCTAGGAATGGTTCACATGACATGCGAAGTCATAGTTTGCATGATATGCTAAGCCAAAGTGTTTAGCTCAAAATGCTTAACCACCATGGCTTAGCGTGTTGTCTGAAAAGGGTCACTGGGAAATCTAAGTGAACTTATCTGAACATGTGAAGTTTCCCCCTTCAGAGGTTGCGCTGAATGAACAAAAATCTGGAGGTGAAGCCATCATAGATGAGAATATTTGGGGATGGGGATAGGGTGCATGCCCCCCCTGCCATCCACATAATCGGAGAATGCATGGAGGTGACTGCCTGAAAAGGGCTTATATTGCTGTTTATTGAAAGTGCCTTGTATCCAATCCTGTGCAAATGAGATGGACAAGATTTCCCCCCTTATGTGTCAGTTCAGGTGGAAGAACAGAATCGATAAACAACCTTGTGCACAAACAGAACTGGATGGTGCAAAATGATGGGTTCAGTGGTGGAAAGACAGTTGCTTTTATGAAATAATACTAAGTCATAACAAGGCCTTTAAAGGATCCAATTAATATTATTAATAATACAGAAGGTAAGGGATGTGTTGGCAACATCACAAATGAAATTGCAGTGACCTGTGTCAACTTCATATCCATCCCAAGAGCTCGTGCAATTTGTGCTGTGGTCCTGTCATAGGCCGGTGTGCTACAATCCATTTGTTTCCATGGGAACACACCATGAGACATGTTGATAGCATCATGTTATGTTCCGGTGATGACAGTATTAACTCACATCTTTGTATCTCCAATAGTTCTGACTGATCTCTGGCTGGAACAATTTATAATTAAAATGGATTGACACAAGCACTAAAAAGACACTGAGAATGTGCTTAGGGTGATTAAAAGCTGATGTCACAGTGTACCCCTTTTCAAGAACATCTCATGTTATACGTAACACTGATATCCCCATCCCAAAGCCACATACATGGTCACAAAGCTATCATCCATCCAACACTCTCCATAAATCGATGTCATTCCAGCTCCTTCAGGTTCCTTTGCTGTTGATGCAAACTCTAGTTTTTTTGCAATTATAAGGGGAGAGCAAGGCTGTATCGTTTTTATCTTAGTAAGTGTTAGAACTTCTCCCTCTCCCCACCAAATCCTGAGAATTAGTAGACATTCACAGCACCACACATAGAGAGAAGAATCAATTAGCATGTGAACTTAGGGCTCATCTACATCTATGAGCCTTCCGTGAGGGAGGGGGGAGGATCCTGGACTTTCCTGCTTCTGGGATGGTCCCCCAGCATCAAAATGCCAGCACAACATCCCAGAAGGAAAGAGGGACATCCAGCATGTTGTGTGTGGGGTTTTGTTTGTTTGTTCATTTGTTTTCTTTAAGGAGGAGCCAGTTGTGCAATTGCATGGACCTGGCCCTCCGAAAAAGTAAGTAAAACAAAAAACTTGAAACAAAAGCATCAGCAGCCATCCTAGAGATGGCGAAATTGCTCCTCCCCGATGGGCATGGAGTCACCATGTGCAGCTGAGCCCCACTACTCACGGGGTGGAGGGAGGACCCGGGAGCACTGGCCACACCGCCCGTGGACCTTGGGGTTGTCCTGGGACAGTGGGGAAAAAACAGGATAAAAGTAGTCAATTTTATCCCGGGAAAAGTGAGTGGTGGTCCCCAGTGGACCCTGGGATCCCTGTACATTTGGATGTACATTTGGATGACCTCGAGCTGACCCCAAGATAAATGGATAGTGTAGACATGGCCAGAGTCTATAGTGCAGTCTACAGAGGTCAATGGGAGCTTTCCACATTGAAATGCAAAGAGCAGCTTCAGAGAGAAGTTTTTTGACAGGACTGTGATAGGGAGAGAGAAAACTGTATTTCTTGTCCTCACTCCCATGGTCCCTAGACTGCTCATTATTGCCTGTGGCTGCTATTTATGCAACAACCTGCCCACAATGTACATTAATTGCATTCATACAATTTCTAACACATCTAGTTTGGTGATGGATAGATGAATCAGTCTGTTCCCCGTACGTGTCAGTTTCACATGTATTCAATAGTAGGGGTGTGCACGGACCCCCCGGATCGGATCGGGACCCGGATCGGGACCTCCAATTTTGTCCCGGACCGGTTCGGACAAAATCGGAGGCCCCCCGGACCGGATCGAGTCCGATCCCGATCCAAAAATCGGAAATTTTTGGATCGGCCGCCATTTTTTTCCCCATAGACTTGCATTGCAATGCAAGTCTATGAGGAAAAAATGGCGGCGGGTGGGTAAGGGGGGGCCTAACTCCCTCCCCCCCCCCGGGGCCGTCCGCTGTGGACGGCCCCGGCAGGTAAACCCCCTCCCCCGCGCTCCCTACCCCCCCTGGGGCCGCCTGCTTCCATCCGCTGGCGCCCGCGGGCGCCAGCGGATAGAAGCGGACGGCTCCGGGGGGGGGGTAAGCCCCCTTCCCCGCCACTTACCTTCTCGGCACGTCCGGCGCCGGCGGCTACTACCAGCGGGCTCCGCGGCCTACTCTCGAGTAGCGCGCCGGGTGATGACATCACCCGGCGCGCCACCCTGGAGCAGGCCGCGGAGCCTGCTGGTAGTAGTAGGCGCCGGCGCCGGACGGGAGCCGCCGGGCCGGGCAGGTAAGGGCCCCCCTCCCCCCTCCGCGCGCCCCCTCCTCCCCCCTCCCCCCTCCGCGCGCCCCCTCCTCCCCTCCACGCACCCCCTCCTTACCTTTCCGGCCCGGCGGCTCCCGTCCGGCGCCGGCGCCTACTACTTCCAGCAGGCTCCGCGGCCTGCTCTAGAGTAGTGCGCCGGGTGATGACATCACCCGGCGCGCCATCCTAGAGCAGGCCGCGGAGCCTGCTGGGAATAGTAGGCGCCGGCGCCGGACGGGAGCCGCCGGGCCGGAAAGGTAAGGGCCCCCCTCCCCCCTCCGCGCGCCCCCTCCTCCCCTCCACGCACCCCCTCCTTACCTTTCCGGCCCGGCGGCTCCCGTCCGGCGCCGGCGCCTACTACTTCCAGCAGGCTCCGCGGCCTGCTCTAGAGTAGCGCGCCGGGTGATGACATCACCCGGCGCGCCATCCTAGAGCAGGCCGCGGAGCCTGCTGGGAATAGTAGGCGCCGGCGCCGGACGGGAGCCGCCGGGCCGGAAAGGTAAGGGCCCCCCTCCCCCCTCCGCGCGCCCCCTCCTCCCCTCCACGCACCCCCTCCTTACCTTTCCGGCCCGGCGGCTCCCGTCCGGCGCCGGCGCCTACTACTTCCAGCAGGCTCCGCGGCCTGCTCTAGAGTAGCGCGCCGGGTGATGACATCACCCGGCGCGCCATCCTAGAGCAGGCTGCGGAGCCTGCTGGGAATAGTAGGCGCCGGCGCCGGACGGGAGCCGCCGGGCCGGAAAGGTAAGGGCCCCCCTCCCCCCTCCGCGCGCCCCCTCCTCCCCTCCACGCACCCCCTCCTTACCTTTCCGGCCCGGCGGCTCCCGTCCGGCGCCGGCGCCTACTACTACCAGCAGGCTCCGCGGCCTGCTCTAGAGTAGCGCGCCGGGTGATGACATCACCCGGCGCGCCACCCTAGAGCAGGCCGCGGAGCCTGCTGGGAATAGTAGGCGCCGGCGCCGGACGGGAGCCGCCGGGCCGGAAAGGTAAGGGCCCCCCTCCCCCCTCCGCGCACCCCCTCCTCCCCTCCACGCACCCCCTCCTTACCTTCCCGGCCCGGTGGCTCCCGTCCGGCGCCGGCGCCTACTACTACCAGCAGGCTCCGCGGCCTGCTCTAGAGTAGCGCGCCGGGTGATGACATCACCCGGCGCGCCACCCTAGAGCAGGCCACGGAGCCTGCTAGTAGTAGTAGGCGCCGGCGCCGGACGGGAGCCACCGGGCCGAGAAGGTAAGTGCCCCCCTCCTCCCCCCCCCCCCGCTGTCCACTTTCATCGGCGGGCGCCCGCTGGCGCCCGCCAATGGAAGCGGCGGTGGGCGCCAGTGGGCGCCCGCCGATCCGCCGATCCGCCGAACCGGTTCGGAGCTTTTTCGGACCGGTTCGGATTGGATCGGCCGATCCAGCTGCGGGATCGGAAATCGGATAATTTATCCGATTTCCCACTGGACCGGACTCGGATCGTGGATCGGGTCCGATCCAGTGCACATCCCTATTCAATAGTAAGTCCATTCCATCCAATCTCTCTGTGACTCTTCAATGTCTTATTTGAAGAAGAAGAAAAACAGTACAAACATTTATTTATACAATTTCCCAAAATATAAGCATTTTGTACAAGTATATTGAGCAAAGCGCTGCATCCTCAAATTTAGAGACATGTGCAGTCTGAAGGAGAACTCTGAAGTAGGTTGGTTCGCTTAAACTGGTGACCAAACAAAATTCTCCCCCATTCCTACGTTTGCCCCACAAACTTCTGCCTTGCTTGTAGCTGCTCTTCCTGCTTCTTATTGTCACCTGTGATGTAGCAATGGGTTGCTAGAATTGAACAGTTAGAGCACAGGTGGGCAGAAAAACAATCTCCAGCTGTTTTCATCTTCAACTCCCAGGAGCCCCTGCCAGCATGGTCTATGGTTAGCAATGCTGGGAGTTGAAGTCCAAAACATCTGGGCATCTGTTCTCTGTCCACCCCAAAATTAGAATGCATCACCTCCCCTTGGCCATTATTGAAGGGTAGTCCATGAAAGTTAGTCTTTTCTCCAGTGCTTCTTGTTCCTAGAGCCATCCGGGTACCAGTGTCCATCTTCTTCGTAACTGACATCCCATCTCAGCTCAGATTCCACCTTTCCCTTGCTGTAGAACTCTGAAGCTTTGCTTTAGCTGGGCACACTCATGAATTTCCACATGCTTATCCCCATAATCAGAAACTAGTGCTGCAATGCTTATTTGCCATTTTATGGGGAATGTTGGACCTTTTGTGGTCTCTAGTGCATAATTTTCCCTAGATCTTTTCTGCGCATTTACAGGATGTGCAATTCCCTTAAGCCTTGAACCAAATCTATGCAACATTAGGGCTTCAAACCTCTACCCACTTACTTGTGAGTAGGGCAATTGATCTCAGTGAGATTTACTTCTGAGCAGACATACCTAGAATTGAACTGCAAGTGTCTTAAAATTGAGGCCTCATACACCTAAATAGTAATTCCTAGGAATCATCTTACATCTGACAAATCTTTTAGGCTTTCTTGTGATGAGTTCAACTGTTTATCTCCTTAGTCATTATTTCTCTGAATCAATATGCTTAAATTCAGTGAGATTAATAGTGGCACTATTTTCTTTCTTTTTTTAGATTATGCTTTTGTTAGATTTCGTTTCATAATCTAGTTTGGGGGTAAAACTAGTTTTGTTAGCATTGTATTTTTTTTCATTTTGGATTAAATAACTTCTGTACAAATGAAAGATCACTGAAATATAGTTTCCAAATATTTTTGGTTATATTCAAAAGGACAATCGCAAAGTTGAGAATTACTCTGTAAGCACAGTTGCCTTCCCCTTTTTAATTGAATAGATTTAATTTTGCCACTTTGGCAATTTTCCATAACTTTTTTTTTACTGCAGAAACTGTAAGATTCAAAGGACTATTATAATTGGGCATTAACTGAATAACAAACTATCTTTTTTCCAGTAGACATATATTTTGGCAGGCTCACCAGACATGTCTAAAATCAGCTGCAGCTTTACTGCCATGCCAGCAATTATATATCTCCTATTTCATATCTATCTATATCTATCTATCTATCTATCTAGGGGATCTACTTTATTCATTTTCCCCTATTTCATCTTGAAATTATTTCCAGATTAGTTTTCTAATTCTAGCAAGAGCAACCCATTAATTGAGATACACTGATCAATAAAATCCATTACACAAGAAGAAAATAATATAATAGAGTATTAATGATGGATTTGCAAATACAAAGCCAAGGTGAGTAAAACAAGGCAACTAAGGAAAAACACAATCAAGGAAGACCCAGGAATAGCATCTGTAAAATAACTAGATCCAATAAGGAGAGAGACAACCCTATACACACTTACTGGGGGAAGTAAGTTCTCTTGAACACAGTGGGACAGAGTAGAGATCCACAGGATTGCACTGATAAATAACTACAAAAATTCAAAAAAGAAAAGCTCAGTAGCTCAGCTCCTACAAATTGCATGGCTCACCATGAGACCAGGCAGCCCATTTCATGAAGACTGGTTTTCTAACACCTGTAAATGTGGAATTTATGCTGGGGGAGATGGGGGAACAATTGATTCAGTTTGTATTTTAAAGCAAATATGCATAATTTCATACTTTCAAACCACTATACAAAATGGAACTCTGAGGTTCTCCACAGGGTTCGGTGAGCACCCAGAGACGCTTTTAAGGCAACCTTAAGGTGGGACCTTCCAGCTAGTGTCTTGGCAATTGGGATGGGAAAAGGACTGCCTTTTTGGACCTAAATGTGTTAGCAGGGCTGGTTTTCAGGTTGGGCAAGCTGGACAGATGCCCGGGGCACTGAGCTGAGGGAGGCACCAAGTTGAGCTGAGCGGGCTGGGTTTACTTCTTCTTCTTCTAACGTACTGTCTGTAGTGAGCTAGGCTGACAAAAAGCAAGTGCCTATAACCTTTCTTTCAAGGTTCTACAGGTTGTTTGGGTACAAAGATGATTTTTGTACAAAAACAATTTTCCCTCAATGAACTTTAAAGTACGTTTCTTCCTCAGTTCCACTTTGACGTCATTTGCACTAGGTAAACGTCAGTGGAACACAGCTTTACTTTGAGGCAAAGTTACTGAGCACTTAGCAATTCAAATACTGCAAGCCCTATATAATAATAATAATAATAATAATAATAATAATAAGAAGAAGAAGAAGAAGAAGAAGAAGAAGAAGAAGAAGAAGAAGAAGAAGATAAAATTGTAAGCTGTAAGAGGTCAGCTGGATGCCTTTTTATTTATAACTTTATTATTATTATTATTATTATTATTAAAGATAGAAATAACGGATATTCTAAAATAAAGATTGCTTACCAAAAGATAGGAACTGCTACAAAACAAAACAAAACAGTAAAACCTGTGATTGTTCTGCTTTGTTGCATAGTGCAGTGCCATTGCTCAGGATGAGGCATTTCAAACTTTGGCTTGTCCAAACCATTACACAGTGGCTGAGAGATCAAGGTTTTGAGCAATGGCATTCTTGATGGACATCATGCCTGTGTCAGTCAGGCCCCATAAATTCTCTGGGTGGCCAGATATTAGGGGGGGAGGGGGCATGAAAGGCATTCCTCTCTGAGGGAGCAAATTATCCTATGGCTGGCCATGTGTGTCAGACACCTAGAGCCTTGGGACTCAGGGGATGTGCCCTGGAAGGCATCCCTCAATACTTACAGATGTGTCCAGTCTTGCCCCTTTATTTATGAATGAAGTCATACATGTACCACTGGGCATCTTTGCAGATCTTGTTGTATTTATTTATTTATTTATTACATTTGTATACCGCCCCTTAGCCGAAGCTCTCTGGGTGGTTTCCATGGGATTAAAACAATTAAAAACAATATACAAAAATTAAAACAGCAAAAACATACAACATACACACAATACACACATACATTTAAAACCGCTGCAACAGCCCCAAAAGCTACAAAAACAAAAACAAACCCATGCTCCTCAGATATTGCCAAATGCCTGAGAGAAGAGGAAAGTTAACCTAATAAAGTTGTGGCCTTTCTTCACTCAACCACTGTGTGGTCAAATGGTTTTTAGCACCACAGGTTGAATTTTAAAACAAATTTGGAGGTTCTTTCTCAAACACAATGTGGGAATCCAGGAGTATTTTGATACAAGTAGGAAAAATGTATCATGAGGAGTCCGACCATGAATTTTGATGATGAATGAATCAAACAATTAACTGAACTTATCAGCTTGTGCCGTTTTAGCATAACAAGAATATTTTTAGAATTGTTGCTAAAATAACTGAAGCCATGGGGAGGGGAAAATATTTTCAATGAACTCTACTTTTAGTTGTATTTTATTTATCCATGCTTTCCTTTCTGCTTTTGATATGGACACCTGAACTTTTTCTAGACTACTTTTATTTTTTACTTCCCTGTTTGAATGCCATGGCTGTGTGTCTCTCAAACATTTAACCTAGGCTCTCTACAGAGACTGCCATTCCTTTTTCTGAACACTGTCAAGGTAAGACATCATCTTCTGCCACCATGATGTGTAAAGCTGAATTTTCAAACATTTTTTTTTTCTTTAATGCTTTGCTGACATTTTGGTTCTGTTTATAAAGCAGTTGGTTGAGTATGTGGACAGACTATTACTGAAGCTATCGAAACGTTTGACAGAATGAGGTGGTAGGGAGAGATTGTAGAATCTTGGACTGTTTTAATTTATTTTATTCATTTAAAAGATTTCTTGGCCACCTTTCAGGCCACAAGCCCTTCCAAGGCGGCCTACAATTATACTTCAAACTGCCACTGATTGGCTTTTGTGTACAGGTTTGTTTTTGCTTACTTGAAACTGGAATTATTTATTAAAGGAAGGTAGGTAAACAGGTTGATTGCAATGGACAGGGCTGTGCAGGAATTTTAGGATATTAGAATAGGTTTAGTGAACGCTCAAGGGCACCTTTACAGTCATTGGCAAGTTTGGAGGCCTGATCCTCGGGAGCTGTGCGACTCTCATGTCAGGATATGGCTTGTCTTTGGTGACTTTCCTGTCTCACCTACTCAGAGCTGTGCAACACTTGGCAGGGGTGACACAGGGTAGCCTCCCCCCCACTTATATGGAAATGTAGTTTAAGAAAGGGGCAAGGTTTTATCTGACTCCTGACTTTGGCAGAGTTGGTTGCCTATAATACAGGCTAGTGGTCTGTAGAAAGTTTAGTGTTGGGGCAAAAATCATTGCCCCAACACTAAATGGCAGCGGACACCCCTGTGTCCAGCCCTCAAGGATTGAGTTGGACACACCCAGAGACAAGGCAGACCCACACCCGACTTCTCTCAAGCTTTCAAGAGCAGTCAGTCACAGTTCTGCCCTGACCTATGCCCCCTATGCAGCCGCCATTAATGCAGTGTGGGAAAACACACAATTTTCCCAAGAATCAAGTCCTATGAGGCAGAATTGGCGGTACTATATATGTTTTACTCTGGAGAAGAGAAGATGGTGGGAGAACACGATAGCTGTTGTCAGAAATCTGAAAGCCTGTCCTGCAGAAGATGGAGCAGATTTGATCACTGGAATAGAATCAATGGGTGGAAACTGCAGAGAAGTATATTTTGGCAGAACATGAGAAACTCCCTAATATTAAAAGCTTTTCAACAGTGGAACTGACTTCCTCAGAAGGAGGTGGGCTCTCCTTCCCTAGAGGTGTTTAAGCAGGAGTTGGGCAGCCATATGTCAGGGATGCTTTAGCTGCAAATCCTGCATTGAGCAGAGGGCTAAACCAGAACCACTGAGGCTCCTTCCAACTCCATGATCATATGGAAACTGCTATGAATTGAAAACAAACCATTTCAGTAAGAACACTGAAACTGCACAGAGCAGAATAAAATCAGACAGCACATTTAAAAACAGGTGCCAAGCATCATCAAGGCCATGTACAGGGGATTTTTAAAGCCTGAGAAAAGAAGGTATTTGCTTGGTGTTGAAATGATATCAAGGAAGGTGAGTGGCATGTCACCTTGTGGAGAGCATTCCATGGCCAGGGGGCCACCACCAAGGAGGTGCTTTCCCTTGTAGCCACCTGCCCCACCTCAAAAGGCCAGGGCTGCCAGAGAAGGGACTTGGTCAAAGATTTTAGTGTCAACAGGCACATATGGAGACAAGCAATCCTTCAGGTATCTTACTCCAAGCTGTGACAGGAATTAGAGATCAAAACCCAAACATTTAATTGAGCCTAGAAATGAACTGGGAGCCAATGCAGTTGGCAAAGCACAGGCATAATGTGATCATAACACCCAGTCCCAGTCATTAGCCTTGCTGCCATTACTTGCACTAATTGGAAGTTTTCAAACCATTTTCAAAGGTAGCCCCTTGTATAATGCATTGGAGCAGCCCCCCATTCGCCGCCATGAAGAAATTCTTCAAAGATATCAAGGCCGACTTGCAGTTCAAGACAGCCGGGCCAGGCCAGAAGCTCAGCGAATCGCCTAGGGAAAGAGCCCCCAAAGAGAAGGCCAAAGCGGAACCCTCCAAGTCTCGCCAGGGGCCGACCAACGAAGCTCAGATGGCGGCCGCCACAGCCTTGGCCAGGCTGGAGCAGAAGGCCAGACCTTGGCCCCCGTCGTCTCAGGATGCCATCCGGAACCAGGTGAAGAAGGAGCTGATGGCCGAAGCGGCCGCGAGCGATACGGGAGCGCCTGTGGATCAGAAGGACTCCTTGCCTGTGGTCGAGGAAGACCTGTCTGCGCTGTCCGTCTCGGGGGTCTATTTCACTTGCCCTTTGACCGAGGCCACTGTTCGAAAAGACAAAAGGGAGATGCACGTCAAAAATGCCATTCTCGAGCACGCTGCCAAAGACCCCGTGGCCGCATCCATCATGGAGATCTATACCTTCAACCGGGACCGTGAGAAGGTCAGGCTCAGTGTGGAGACCATAGCCAAGTACCTCGATAACATCCACTTGCACCCGGAGGAAGAGAAGTACCGCAAAATCAAGATATAGAACAAAGTCTTCCAGGAAAGGATCCACTGCCTGGAGGGAATGCACAAGTTTTTCCAAGCCATTGGATTCAAAAAGGCCAGCCTGAGCGTTGAGGGACAAGAAGAGGCCACAGAGGACTTCTACGTGCTGAAGGAGGAGGCCCTGGAGAAGCTGGACAACCTGAAGGCGCACAAGGAAGAGTTGCTTAGCGGCGAGCCCCTGCGGGCCCAGCTGGACCGTCAGCGCCGCATCTTCAAGCCGTCCCCCCAGGCCTCCCGTTTCGAGCTGCCCAGCCGAGGAGCTGAAATGGGAGCAGAGGCTCTGGACAGACGCTGTTGAGAAGGCCTCCATGCTGCGGACCAAGGCCATGCGGGAAGACGGAGGAGCAGAGGGAGCAGAGGAAATACAACTACGCCCTGCTGCGCATCCGCTTCCCCAACGGCTACATCCTGCAAGGGACCTTCTATGCCCAAGAGCCCGTCCTGGCGCTTTACCAGTTTGTACGGGAGACCCTGGAGAATGACTGGCTGCCCTTTGAGCTGCTGGCCCCCGGGGGCCACAAACTGACAGACGAGAGCATGGCCCTCAACGAATGCGGTCTGGTGCCATCTGCGCTCCTGACATTCGTCTGGGATGCTGACGTGATGGCAGATATAAAAGCTTCGGGGGGCGAACAGATGGGAAGCATGCTGAAACCGGACCTCCTCCTGGCCGTGCAGACACTGTCCTGAAAATAAAAAAGTGCAACCCGGGTCGGATTCAGTTGTATAATGCATTATGGTAGGCCACCACTATTCTAATGGTATTCTAATGGGTGATTCTGCCAGGTCCATTTTTGTGAACTTCCTCCAATTTCATTCTCTAAATCCATTCTGTGGAGATTTGTGTTGTTGTTTTTTACTGTGAATTTTTGTGCACTTTTTTCAAACGGTACATATTTTTGTACACATCCTTCCAACTAAAGCATGTTTGTGCACATTTTTTCAATGTATGCATTTTTCTTTGCTCATCTTTCAAATGTGCATATTTCATTGGATGCATTTGTTCTTTTTTCTTTCTTTCTGTAGAATGCTTCAAAGGCCCAGAAATCTATAGATTTCCAGATGCAAAAAAAATGTCCAGTCTGCATCTATTTCCCGGCAATGACAATGGGGAAAAAAATCAATTTTGAAAACCCAGTAGAGTGGATCCCTTACATTTTCCTACTAGTGGTGGATAACAACGGTTTCTTAATAACATTATCTGGATTGAGGTTTTTGGATTATTTTTCTAGATGGTTTTCTTTCTTTCTTTCTTTTTATGGATATTGATTTATTAGGGATGTGTATCATATCATTAAAATGTACGATAACAATACGATAAGGTCATTATTGTGCATGTGTTTAATGATGACGATACGATAGAAAAACCTACTATAATCATAGGAGATGATAATTTTTGGGCAATTTTATCATTTTATCAGACTGCCATATAAATATACCTATAACTTCTGTATTTTAAAAGTTAGAGGCTTGAAACTTGGACACAGTGCTTATGGGGTATGCCTAAGTATGTGTATGAAATTTGAGATTGATCTATCCAACCCTTGATTTTATATTAATTTTTTAAAGATCGTTTCCGTTCTGACAGATCAGAATGACAGCTCGCTACGTGCGCTCATTCAGACTTGTCAGAACGGAAACGATCTTAAAAAAATTCATATAAAATCGAGGGTTGGAGGGATCGATCTAAAATTTTATACACACACTTAGGTATACCCCATAAGCACTGTGACCAAGTTTCAAGCCTCTAACTTTTAAAATACAGAAGTTATGGGCATTTTTTCTTTCTGCCAAAAATATCATTTTTTTAACGATAATTATCGTGAAGATGATACGTTTCACCTACGATATGAATGAAGATGATAAATTTTTTTGGTCTGAAATGATGATAACGATAAATGACGATATTTTCTGGCATGCACACCTCTATGATTTATGATTTAATGCACCTTAATGTGTACCTTTTTTAGTTTGGTAAGTAATATACTCCTAAATCATGGTGTAGCAGGACCATCTTTGGTGCATTACCCTTTTCAGAGTACATCTTTGGCATTTCCTTATTGTATAAACTAGTTATCCAGAAAATTGCCATTACTTCAGAAAAGTGCATTTTTTTCTCCAAACTATGTAGGGATTACATGCTCTTAAGGGTACTTTGAAAATGACAGGTTCCCCCCCCCCCCAAAGTAAGTCTTAAAAGCATTTATGGGAGAGTAGGAAAAAATGCTTTCAGAAGGGGAAAAACACTTTGATACTGTTAAATAGATCACCAAAATTGCTCTCTTCACAGCCTCTATTTGGTAATCCACATCTTTTCTGTTGCCTTTTCATTTCCATCGCTATAATTGTCCCTCCCGAGATTATTACATATAATGTAATTTTGATTGCATTAATGGAATAGTTTATGAGAACAGTCAAAAACAGGGGAGAAAGAAAGGAGCAGAACAAAAAGAGGAGCAATGCATATAGAAAAGAAATAAAACCCATTAAACAAGCTGATGCGGTTGGCTTTTGCATCAATGCAATTCTAGTACTTTCAGCATCTTCCAGAGAAATAAGGATGGAATCTAGTTCTGTTATGATCGTGTCATAATCAGAATCCATGTGCCTATGGATTAGCTTGAATAACCACCCTAGAATGAGCAGATTTCTGGAATGTTTTCCAGTCTAATACCAATGTGGCATTAGAGAATCATGTGGATTGGTGTGGTTATCCCTGCTCAAGCACTGCCCCAAGAGGGGCCATTCTGGTTTGGTAAATAACCACATCCCCATCAAGCCCAAATGGTTTACCATTAACAAGCATTACTGTAAGGTCCAGATAACAAGAAAGCAACAACTTTGGCATATAGGGGTTTTGTGTTCAGAACAGAAATACTCCAAACACAGCTGATGTTACTGCTTGGCTATATGAAGGAATCTGCTAACCTTGTGAGGAGTTGAACAAGGGCCCTTGCTTTTGAAAGCACAATTATTCAGGTTCTCATGACATCTATGTATCTCATGATATCTATACATAGGGGAAAAAATGAAACAATTCACACTTCTCCCCTACTTTTCATGTTCAGAATGTTTAGCCTGGAGACCAGAAGAGAGTGTATATGTGTCAGGGGAGTGCATGATAGCACTCTTCATATATGTGTCATATAGAAGAGGGGAAAGATGTGTTCTCCACTCTCTTAGGAGTCAACACTAGATCTAATGGTGGTAGATTTTGGTTTAACATCAGGGGAAACATCCTGAAGATAAGTGCAGGTCAACAATGGAACCAATTACATAGAGGAGTGGTAGTCTTTTCTCTCTCTCTCTCTCTCTCTCTCTCTCTCTCTCTCTCTCTCTCTGTTTCTGTTGATGTCTTCAAGCAAAGGCTGGTCAATCATCTACTGAGGACACTCTAGGTTTGGATTTCCTGCACTAGGCTAGAAAGCCTATGAGTCTCCTTCCAACTCTATAATGCTATGAGTGCCATTGCAACTGATGAAACCAAACAATTCAGTGAGTGAATTCATGTGGCTTGCATACGTTTAAATTTCATTCTGTACATTTAAAGTATGAAACTATTATAAACAGTGGTCACATATATATGCCTCTTATCATATGAAGCAGTAACCCAATAATGGGAGTTGCAGTGAAATCATGAAGAACCCCATCACGCAATAATTGTTGCTTGAGCTTGTTCAAAGGAACATGGGATAAACACTCCCTGCTTTATTGGAGTACATAACCCATGGGTATGCTTATCAGACTAGGAATGGGAAAATCCAGCTCCAAATCCCAACTCAGCCATGAAGCTCATGGGTTGACCTTGGACCAGTCACTATCTCTCAGCTGAACCTACCTTGCAAGGTTATTGTGAGGATAAAACAGGGAACTAGGTAAAGTACCCTGATCTCTTTGGAGGAAGGGCTGGGTTGAAATATAATGAATATAACCACAATAATGGATCTTACAGTATTTGGATAAGAAATAAGATATGCCTGCCCTCTTACAAGGTAACTGGGAAGAAGGGCAAACAGATTTTATTAATCTCTTGAATTACAGAATGAACTTTATGGTATCTGGAATGGACTCCCAACCTGGCTGTGCATTTGGTGGTGATTTCCATTTTGTCATGTGGGTCACAAATACGTAGCCTCCTTTCCTTCCTTGCTCACATCACTACTCATCCATCCCTAACTCTACACTTTAGTATTGGCTGAAACTACAAAGGTATAAATCACAGGAACATGGTCACTGCCACCTGCTGGATCTACCTTTATTTTTGTTCGTTCTTTGTATATATTGCAGTTTTTGTATGTTTACAAAACTGGAACAACAAGAGGAAATGTGTGGAATAAATATAAATGCAACACTCTCACACTTTTTGATGTGCAAGGATGCTGACCAACAGACTGCATGCTTTAATTACCTATGAAAAGCCTTGTATAAGGCTTGAGGAACACATCACAAAATTCAGAGACGTGTGAAATCTGAGAGATAACTCTCTGTGTTCTGATGCACATATTAGTCCAGGAAGTGCAAATTAGGTTGGTTCAGCTAAACATGCAGACCAAATGAAATTCTCACCCATCCCTAACCTCCACATATCCTCAGCCTGTCTATTTTCAAATAAAACACAAATATTACAAAATACCATAGCCTCCTGTGACATCTTTCCAAAGGAAACCAAACCTGGTTAAGTGCTGGAACCCCTGAAATGTCTGACCTCTCAGAAACCTGAGGCAGACATTACATAAGAACAAAAGAGCCATGCTGGATCAGACCAAGGGTCCATCTAATCCTGCACTTCTGTTCACAGTGGCCAACCAGCCATCAACAAGGGACTCACGAGCAGGACAAGATGCAATAGCACCCTTCTACCCATATTCCCCAACAACTGGTGCATATAGCTTACTGCCTCTGATACTGGAGGTAGCACATAGCCATCAGGACCAGTAGCCATTGATAGCCTTCTCCTCCAACCCCCTTTTAAAGCCATCCAACTTGGTGGCCATTATGACGCATTGTGGTAGTAAATTCCATAGTCTCACTATGCACTTTGTGAAGAAGTACTTCCTTTCATCTGTTCTGAATCTCCCACCAATCAGCTTCATGGAATGACCCTGGGCGCAAGTATTATGGGAGAGGGAGAAAAAATGTCTCCCTATGCACATTCCATGCATAATTTTGTACACCTCTATGAGGTCTCCCCTTAGCCTCTTTTTTTATTTTCATGAAGTACACTAGAACAGATCTTGGTTATCATCTGCTCCCCTAACATGCCAATCTGATGTAACATTTTCACACCTCAACCTGTTGCAATTTCGCTAGGGCATGAGAAAGATTAAATGGTGATCGGATCCTTTATTAAAGGGAGAAATATATTTCCTCTTCCTGGAGGCTGAACTAGAGACTAACCCACTGCAGAGATGGTCTGTGTCGAAGATGTTTTCACCAGGAGTCCCATATTTTACAAATTGGAGAGGTCTGCCACTATCAACGCTTAAGCAGGAATCACTAATGTATTTGGAAATGGGGATTTAAGAGCTCCATATCATTTTATGTAATGTCTTGAAATGAGAGCCTGCTCATAAAGTGATGAGCACTTTTAAATTACTATTAAAATTGCCTGCAGGCAGATCAAACATGCCTGGTGCCAGAGAACTTATGCCATCCCATGAAGGTAATCATCATGGCTTTTTTTCTTTTTTTAAAAATGCACTGATTCTATCATAAATGTTTCATCTGTTCTTTGAAACCTACATATTATTCAAGATATGTCACCCTCTATCCCCTGCCAGTGGGTAAAATTGTGTTGTTGTTTTGTTCTCAAATGTTTTTTTTATTGTAGTTGTTGTCATTATTTTAATCCTCTTTATAATATCCTTTGTTTCCAGTTTCAGACCTTTTACAAAACAAACCCATAGAAAGGTGGTATCCACAGGTGACTTTGCTTTTGTGGAAAGTCCTTCAGCTCACTTAAATCTTGAGAAGGACGAGAAATTCATTTCATTTCATCTTTGGTCAGGATTTACCCAATTCACACTTTTCCGACTGGAGGTGGATTTGGATGCAATGTGCAGCTGAATTCCATACATCTCCAAGCTTGCAAGGTGAATCACGGACCAAAAATGAATTTGACAGTATGTGTCGATTTGATAAACGTGCATGAGAATATGGCTCAATTCGGACGACACGATAGTCAATGGTGGGGTAATAATCAACTTTACAGTTGTTCAACTAGGGGGTACTCCCCACACAACATGGTAATAAATAATCAACTGTGGTGTGGATTAGGATCAGTGCTGAGTTGACTATGGCAGCATTCGGATAACGTGATAGTCAGAACAACTGACGATTGTTTCCCCCACACCAGTTGTTTATTGTGTCATCCGAATTGAGCCTATGCGTACTTTTAAAAAATTCACACAAACATGCTTTAATCAATGGAAGAAGAATACATTGATTTCAAAGATGCGTACAACGGATGCATATGATTAGGAAAATACAGATGGACTTCCATGCAAAAAGAAAAGAAACAAAGCTCATAATCTGATATGGACATGAGGCAGAACAAGTTTCCAGATGGCATTGGCAGAACTTCTGTGAGCTCACATTTTGCTGATTTGCACAAGTGAGTCAGGGCAGCCATTTTTTAAAAAAACCCTTCCATCTTACGGCTCCTCCCTGCAAAAAAAAGAAACCCTGGAGCTGTCTAAATCCTCAGAAAGCCCTGGGGTGGATGCACAGTGGCATGTCATTGATTATATACCACAGCTGTAATCATGCACCCACCCTGGGGTTTACTGTCGAAGCTACAGAGAAAAAAGTTGGGGACAGCCCCTAAGCCTGTGATTGGTCACCTTCTACCAGGAAGAGGGCGGGGCAGCTCCAGTCCAGCTCCACCCATAAACCCCACACTCCCTCCTCGGCATCGGGATTGTCTGACTCCACCCTGTGGGAACGAAACCGTGGGGTTTCTGAGGGACACAGCAGCACCTGGTGCCATGAAGAATGCCCCCTCCCATTTCTGATGTTTGAGGAACTCTGTGTAACAGAGTAAGATATTTATTTTATTTATTTATTTATTACATGTATATATCACCCCATAGCAGAAGCTCTCTGGGTGGTTTACAAAATTTTAAAAGATTAAACATTAAAAAGTCAATATACAAAATTTAAAACCATATAACATAAAAACAGTTGATATTTAAAACATTTTAAACTTTTACGTCTTGCCAAAAAATTCAGTTAAAAACCTCAACTTAAGCTGTTAGAATGCCTGGGAGAAAATTAAAGTTTTGACCTGGCACCAAAAGGATAACAGTGTTGGTGCAAGGTAGGCCTCGTCAGGGAGATCATTCCATAATTGGGGGGCCACCACAGAGAAAGTCCTCCCCCTTGTTGCCATCCTCCGAGCTTCCCTCAAAGTAGGCACCTGGAGGAGGACCTTTGATGTTGAGCCTAGTGTACGGGTTGGTTCATGTCGGGAGAGGCGTTCTGTCAGGTATTGTGGTCCCAAGCCATGTCAGGCTTTATGGGTTAAAACCAGCACCTTGAATTAGGCTCAGAAACGTACAGGCAACCAATGCAAGTGGGCCAGAATTGGGCTTATATGTTTGAACTTTCTGGTCCCTGTTACCAATCTGGCCGCTGCATTTTGCACAAGCTGCAGCTTCTCAACTGTCTTCAAAGGCAGCCCCACATAGAGCGCATTGCAGTAATCTGAGGTTACCAGAGCATAGACAACTGAAGACAGGTTATCCCTGTCCAGATAGGGGTGTAGCTGGGCCACCAACCAAAGTTGGTAGAAGGCACTCTATGCCACCGAGGCCACCTGAGCTTCAAGTGACAGAGATGATTCTAGATGAACCCCCAAGCTACAGACTTGCTCCTTCAGGGGGAGTGCAACCCCATCCAGAACAGGTTGAACACCCTCTATCCGGTCAGAAGAACTAACAGCATCTTAGTCTTGTCTGGATTGAGTTTCAATTTATTAGCTCTCATCTAGTCAATTGTCACAGCCAGGCACCTGTTCAGCACATCCACAGCCTCACCTGATGAAGATGAAAAGTAGAGCTGTGTATCATCAGCATACTGATGACAATGCACTCCAAAACTCCGGATGACTGCATTCAGTGTTTTCATGTAGATGTTGAACAACATGGGGTACAAGACTGACCCCTGCGGAATCCCATACTGGAGAATCCACGGGGCCGAGCAATGTCCCCCAAGCACTGCCTTCTGGAGCCGACCTGCTAAGTAGGAGCAGAACCACTGCAATGGCACAGATGGCTTCAGTAGATGGTAGTGATGGGAAATTTGTGAATTGTGTGTCACTGCTTAAGCAAGTGGAAGCACTTTTAGCTAAAGCAAAGGCACCATTGTATTAACCTCAGGTTTACTCAGAAGCAAACCTCCTGATTTTCACGGGAATGAAAATATTAAGAGGAGGAGGAGGAGGAGGAGGAGGAGGAGGAGGAGGAGGAGGAGGAGGAAGTGAAATCTCACTGGGTGCTTCCATCTGTATATTGTCACCAGACTTCACCTAATGTGAAATCCTAAACCAATTTGGATGATCCTTCTTGGGCACAAAATCTGAAGAACTTTGGAGGAAACCAACAGAGATTTGTTTGTTTGCTTGTTTGTTTAGAAATATCTATCCTGCCTTATTTCTAAACAAATTGAAGGCAGCTTGCAAAAATACAACAGCATACGAAGTATAGAAACCACATATAACAGCTATAGAAAGTGTTCCAGGAAGACTATTTGTAAAATGTCTGACATAAATTTTGCACATCTCAAATGAATACGGTTTCATGTGCTTCACAAACAGTCCTAAAGAAAAGGGATAATAAAAAAGCTTAAACCCATTTTTAAGTCTGGCAATTAATTTAAAGAATGTGCAATATAAAAAGTGCCATTCATCGTGTCATTCACAATATACCTAAATTATTATTTTCACAATACTTTACCAGAGTACAGTTATACAAGAACATGCAGGGATATGATTTCTGTCTCAGTACAGATTCACATGATATGCAGAAGCGCTGAAACAGTAAGTGTTAGTGAGTTTTGCTTTCTCTTTTCATGTTTCCAGGATAGATGCTCACCATATATGCAGATGAGACTAAACTGGGTTGGGTAGGGTGACCACATTTGGGAAACCAAAAAAGAGGACACCCAGTGGGATGGGGGTGGGAAAGCAGCTTTCAGGGGCCTCTGGGATGCATGTCATTCACCCCCACCACCTTAAAGGCCCCAAATGGGGTGGAGGAGGGGAAAGTGTGTCATTCCCACCCTCCACTGCTCCAATCCGTGCCTTTTCTCTAATGTCTGGGAATGACACGCTTTCCCCTTTCAGGCCCTGATTGGAGCAGTGCGAGGGAAATGACCCACCTCCAGAAGGTGTGTCATTCCCTCCCACCATGCTAATGCAGCCTTCAAAGGGAAAATGTGTCTTTCCAGGACATTATAGAAAATTACAGAAAATCCCCCCTGACACCCAGAATAGAACAAAAACCAGGACAAATCCGGGGAAATCCTGACAGTTGGTCACCCTAGAACAGGATAAGCAACTTTCAGGACTGTGGGTACATTTGAGAATTTGGGAAAGTATCCTGAGAATTACCACAAAATGGCTGCCATGGGAAGCATGGCAAAGGACACTGAATTTGCCCCAAACACTGAGTACAAGCCAGAGATGGAATCTGAGCACCAGCACACGAAACACATTTGAAACCATAGTTTTCAGCACCTACATGAACCTATTTCACATTGCTAGGCTGACCATATAAAAAGGAGGACAGGGCTCATGTAACTTTAACAGTTATAGAGAAAAGGGAATTTCAGCCAGTGTCATTTGTATGCAATTAGTTCCTGGTGAAATTCCCTCTTCATCACAACAGTTAAAGTTGCAGGGCCCCTGCCTTCTTTTATATATGGTCACTCTAGTATAGTGCCTGCAACTTTAACTGTTGTGATGAAGAGGGAATTTCACCAGGAACTAATTGTATACAAATGACATTGGCTGAAATTCCCTTTTCTCTACAACTGTTAAAGTTACATGAGCCCTGTCCTCCTTTTCATATGGTCAGCCTACACATTGTCACATTTTCCTGTGGACAGTGCTAAGATTGCTATTACTTTTTTTTTAAGTGGGAGGGGTATGGCATGTTTGTGGGCACCAAGAACAATGTCTGGGAGTGCTCTGTGACGCCTATCCCTGCCTTAGAAGACAGAAACAGAATTCAAAATGATCCTGACAGGATGGAGAACTGAGCCAAAACAAACAAAATGAATTTGAGCGGGGGGGAAAAAAATGTAAAATTCTACATTTTGGCAGGAAGGATCAGTTCTGCCAATTCAGAGCGGGTGAATCTGAGAACGGTACATGTGAAAAGGAAATAGAGGTTTTACTATATCACAGCATAGACAAGTGTCATAACTGTGTTGTGGCTGTTTAAAAAAGCAATGCCAGTACTTAGTTTAGTGCTGGGCTGAAAGTTTCTTCCACTTCCCCCTGCCCCACTTTCTCATTCAATTTGATAGAAAAGAAATTGCTTTCAAAAGGAAATTCAAAGGAAAGAAATTTTCAGAGAAATTATTATGGCTTGGGTTGAGGTTTCCTGTGCTTACCTTAGGAGGCGGCCAGGGTGTATTCACAACAAGTGTCCTGCCTTTCATTCTGTGATCATCTCTCCAGAAATCTGTAGTCTCCTCAGTTTCCCATACTTGAGCTGAAGCCCAGGGAAAGTCATCATGAGATAATTCCTTCCATATGTTTTTTTCAGATCAGGAAGTACAAGCAGCCCGGGAGGGTGCAGAGCAATAGAGAGTTATATAATTGAAAAATCACACACATAGCATCCTTGACCACCTTGCGGTGATCAGGAGCAGAATCCCATGGGATGCTAATGCCCCTGTTGATTCTCTGATTCCTCACCAATCACCTTGCATAAGCTGGACCCATTGCTTGTTCATTATCAGACTGAGTGCTTCCAGGGCAGCCCAAAATGAGCAGAAATGCCCATTTCTGGAAGGAAGCAGGAAGGAGCTCATTTATGTAGGCTGACCAGATAAAATCCAGGTCAGGGCTCATGTAACTTTAACAATTGTAGAGAAAAGGGAATTTCAGCCAGTGTCATTTGTATGCAATTAGTTCCTGGTGATATTCCCTCTTCATCACAACAGTTAAAGTTGCAGGCACTATACTAGATTGACCATATACAAAAGAAGGCAGGGCCCCTGCAACTTTAACAGTTATGTTGAAGAGGGGATTTCACCAGGAACTAATTGCATACAAATGACACTGGCTGAAATTCCTTTTGCTCTACAACTGTTAAAGTTACATGAGCCCTGACCTGGATTTGATCTGGTCACCCTACATTTATGGTGAGATAATGGTTGGTGGAACACCTTTATGGTGAGTATAAAGGAGCTCTGCCAATTTGGCTCCTTCCAAAAATGAGTGTTGCAGCTCATTCTGGGGCCGGGGCTTCCTTTCAGGAGTGCTACATCTTTCTTGAGTAAGTGGTGAGTCCCACTTGTGTAATGGTAGGATGACCAGATCAAATCCAGGTCAGGGCTAATGTAACTTTAACAGTTGTAGAGCAAAAGGAATTTCAGCCAGTGTCATTTGTATGCAATTAGTTCCTGGTGAAATTCCCTCTTCATCATAACTGTTAAAGTTGCAGGGGCCCTGCCTTCTTTTGTATATGGTCACTCTAGTATAGTGCCTGCAACTTTAACTGTTGTGATGAAGAGGGAATATCACCAGGAACTAATTGCATACAAATGACTCTGGCTGAAATTCCCTTTTCTCTACAACTGTTAAAGTTACATGAGCCCTGACCTGGATTTGATCTGGTCAGCCTAGTAATGGGGTCCAGGCTGCCATCAGAGTTGCTGCTGTTGCTGCTTGCAATTGCAGCACAACCTTCCCCCCCCACACACACACACACAAAACCCCTTAGGAAAAGGGTTTGGAAAGGGAATTGCTCCTCTCCCTGGAAAAATCCTGTGAAATTGTCCTGCCCACAAATAGGGTGGAGAATTTCAAGAAGCATTTGTGCACAGCTCTACCTTGGTTGCATCAACAGAACTGTCTAGTGTCAAGATTATGAGAACTTATGAAACTGCTCTATTCTGCTTTGGCCAGACCTCACCTACAGTACTGTGTCCAATGCTGGACACTGCAATTTGAGGAAGATGTTGACAGGATATCTTTTAAGGAGGTTAAAAAAGATATTGAAGGTCTGGGGTGAGATGTTGTTATTTTTTAGAAAACGCAGTCCTTACCCTTAATATCCAGCTCTCTCATTTTAGAGTACCTCAGTGTTCATTGTTTGAGGACCTAAGCAGACATTACGTTAAATTTGTATCTAGCAGCTACATCTTCTTTTATTTTTACTCTAGAGTAAGTACAGCCCCCTTGTGCCTACTCTTGACTAAAATTGGAAAAGAAGAAGAAGGCATAGCTGCAAGATACAGATTAAAAGTAATGTCTGTTTTGGCTCTGATGTATTCCTTTTCCCTCATGCTTTTCCAAATTAATAAATCCAATTTGCTTAATTATTTCTTTCCATGAGGCAGACACAACAAGAAAGGGGTTCTGTGCTGTGAGTCATCTCAAGTAAACAAGCATCTAGTGGAATTCAGTTCAAGAGGCCCTGTATGTGTACTTCATTGTTTTATTTGGCCTATGCCTGGTGGACAAAGCAACCCCTCAAAATTCCTGTACTATATCGGTAGCTTACAATGATGGGTAGCTTCTAAATATTTGTGACTCCTAGGAGATTATATAGGCTACCATTTGAGACTTTTATGTAAATAGGGTGTTTAATTTTACCATTTGTGAGGGATGGAACTCTTCTTGACTTTAAGGGCTCAAAATAATCTCCCATTCTTATTGCAACTGACATACAGATCCATACTTAGGCAATTATATTGCCACTGAAAGGTATTCAGTGGCCATACTGCTACATGTTTTTGAAAGTTTATTTTCACACATACTGTGTGTGTGTGTGTGTGTGTGTAATTTCTGACGTTCTGGAAGCCACCAGTAACACAACAACACACAAGTTTTGCCTGGAAACAGAGGCTGTTCCAGCTGAGCAGGCCCCACCCAAATGAGGAGCTATCACATCACACATTGGCTCAATTGGAGCGCCACATTTGCCGGTCATGGCGGGTGACATCACCACTTGATGTGAGTGGCAAATGCAGTGGCACACAGCGAGGAGAGAGGATGACGGGGGATGATGCGGAGGAGGCAGCAGGTAAGCAGGGAGAGTGGGGGAGGGAGGGGGAGAGCGGGAAGGAGTGCTGTGGCCAGATCTGAATCGGATCCAGATCATGGATCTGATCCGGGCCGATCCAGGCCCAATCTGATCCAGGTCAGATCCAGATCTGGAGGCCCAGATCAGCCTGATCCACTCTGGATTTGGGATCCAGATCCGTGCATACTACCCTAATGGAATTCACTACCACAAGAAGTGGTGATGGCCACTAATTTGGATGGCTTTAAAATGGGTTGCATAAATTCCTGGAGGAGACGACTATCAATGGCTACTGGTCTTGATGCCTCTGTACTACCTCCAATATCTGAGACAGTAAGCCTGTGTGCACCAGTTGCTGGAGAACAAGGGTGGAAGGGTGCTGTTGCACCATATCCTGCTTTGTTGGTCCTTGTTTAACAGCTGGTTGGCCACTGTGTGAACAGAGTGCTGGACTAGATGGACCCTCAGTCTAATCCAGCATGACACTTCTTATTTCAGGAATGATTTTCCTCCACAATCTAGCTTGCTTTTCACAGAATTGTCGGACAAGAAACGGTGAACCATTAAGGAAATAAATGGCCCATAGATACTGTTGGGTTTTTTTTCTCTGAGATATCATAAAATCTTTAATTGAACACTGTAATTAATGTAGTTGCCTCCTAATTTCACACCAACCAAATTGTGTCACAAAACATGGAGGTTCCACTAAGGCAGAAATTTCAAGGGGAGTAAAAAATAATGTCTAAGGTCTCCAATTTTCCACTGGATTTTACCTGAAGCAAAATTTGGTGTGCACTTAAGGGCCCTGTTCATATGTAACATCTGTTTGAATTTTGAGGGAAATTTTAAAAGCCTTCAATAAAGTTAGCAAAAATTCTCAAGGAAGAGTTCATTTATGACTAACACTGAATGCTAGACAAATGTTAAAAAAACACCTACATGTTTGTTTCTACTAATTCTGTTGCACTTGCTATCATAACAGATCTAAGTGGTTTATGTTTAAAAATACATAAAATACAATATAAAAGCCAATATAAAGACAATGTTTAATAATAAATAAAATAAAATGCATATTTGAGTATGCTATTAGCTTTGCCAATAGAGAATTAAGTAGTGCATTTATTAATTCCCCAAGCTTGTGTGGCAAGGCAGTATATTTTGCTGGATACAAAGAGAGAGATGTCAGATGTTGATTCCAGATAGGTATAATCTATCATATGCTATTAGTTCCATTGTTGGGCTGCTGAAATCAATGAGAAGTTAGTGTTTGATGTATTGAGGTCACAACTATGTTCCTACTGCAACCTTTTAAGGAGTGATTAAGTATTTAGGTCACACCCATGTAGGACAGAGAAGTCCTTTCCTTCTCACTTTCAGGAGATGCAACAGCTGCTAATGATGATGGGGGGTGTCCAAGGAATCATAGGGTTCTTCTGAATCCCCCCTCTCAGGCCATAGTGACTGCTACAATCTCAGAAGGGGGACTCCCATATCTGATCCTGCCTCTGCCTCCCTTGCATCTACTGCAGAAAGAATTTCACTGGCTGCTTTCCACAGTCACAAAAAGGGGCTTGGAGAACCTCAGAGGGGTCTGAAAGGAGGTTACTGATAGGCAGGGATGGGAAAGGAGAAGCCCGAATATGAAAATTGAATAAAAATTGACATGGGCCAAAATAGAGCAATCCAGTTCAAATATATACTGGAAGTGGTGGTCCCACAGTTTGGGATGGAGAAATTGAGATACATTCAATGGCCAAGGACTTTAAAATTCTGACATAAGTTCTGAATTAATGGAGCCCAGTGATGGGCAATTTCTGCTCAATTCAAGAGAAATTAATTCTATGCACAGAATAATTGCCACAATCTAGTATTTGGCAGCAGATTTTGGAGTTTTCTGCAGGATTCCTCAGGGATGCTAAGCTGTGCTAGGCCTGCAGAGAGGCTACCAAGCTACTATGCATACCAATAGTATCTTCAATGTTTACTGGACCTAGAGGGTTTCACAATTTCTTCAGCAGCCTTCATGCTGTTGATTGAGTCTCTTTGCCATCACTGCAGATTCAGAAGGATGGCACCAGAGCCATACTTATATAGATGGAAATGCTGAAGGATGAATGTATTCAAGGCTTCTGAGCAAGCTGTGGTTTGCATGGAGAAAGGTAGGCCCTGAATTCCACACCCAATCCCAGATAACTGTATTTGGGCAGCGTGGAGGACCGTGACCCCACCTTGAAAGCCATAGCTTACATGGGCCGGAAACGGGGTGCCAAAATGGCGTCCGGGGGGGAAATCAGCTGATTTCCTGGGAAGTCTGGGAATTAGGCAGATCCCTGCGCCATCTGGGGCCTGTTCTTTGATAGTGTAGGCCAAGAACAGCCCCTGATTGGCGCTGGGAAGGGGCTAGAACGACGCGTGCCGTACTTCTGGGTATGCGTTATACAGCTCCTCCCATCATCCGGGGCTTGTTCTTGGCCAGCGTGATCACGCAGGCCAAGGAAAGCACCGGTGTGGGAAAAAGGCTGGATGACACGTACCTGGAAGTGCAGGCACACGTTGTTCTAAAGGGTGGTATCGTGGAGAGGGAGGGTGGGGGGTGAAAGAGCTCACTTTCTCCCCCCTATCTCCGCGATCCGGCTCTTTATTTTGCTAAAGGTCTGGATCATGGAGAAGGAGGGCTGGGGGGGGGGGTGAAAGAGCTCTCTTTCTCCCCCCCACCTTCCCTCTCAGCGATCCAGCCCTTTATTTTGCTAAAGATCTGGATCATGGAGAAGGAGGGCTGGGGGGGGTGAAATAGCTCTCTTTCTCCCCCCCCCCCCCACTTTCCCTCTCTGCGATCCAGCCCTTTATTTTGCTAAAGGTCTGGATCATGGAGAAGGAGGGCTGGGGGGGTGAAAGAGCTCTCTTTCTCCCCCCCCACCTTCCCTCTCTGCGATCCAGCCCTTTATTTTGCTAAAGGTCTAGATCATGGAGAAGGAGGACTGGGGGGGGGGGGTGAAAGAGCTCTCTTTCTTCCCCCCACCTTCCCTCTCCGTGATCCAGCCCTTTATTTTGCTAAAGGTCTGGATCATGGAGAAGGAGAGCTGGGGGGGGGTGTGTGAAAGAGCTCTCTTTCTCCCCCCCACCTTCCCTCTCTGCGATCCAGCCCTTTATTTTGCTAAAGGTCTGGATCATGGAGAAGGAGGGCTGGGGGGGGTGAAAGAGCTCTCTTTCTCCCCCTTCCCCCCCCCCGCTTCCCTCTCCGCGATCCAGCCCTTTATTTTGCTAAAGGTCTGTATCATGGAGAAGGAGGGCTGGGGGGGGGTGAAAGAGCTCTTTTTCTCCCCCCCCCCCTCGGCGATCCGGCCCTTTATTTTGGACGTCATACCTCCCAACTCTCTCCCTGTATTGTCCTGCTCTCGGGAGACTTGTGGGAGAACAACCAGATGGTGAAGGCAGTAGTAGCAGCACAGGCCATGATGAAGGGGTAAGTGTGTGTGGGGCACGTGGTGATGGGCGGGTGTGGGCAGCGTGGCATGGGCTGCAAGTGGTGCAAAGGGTGCGGAACGTTTGTGGTGGGTCGCGAGGTGCTGGGCGTGGGGCACGTGGTGCTGGGTGGGTGGGCGCGGCATGGGCATCAAGCGGTGCGAATGATGTGGCACGGGCAGCAAGGCGCATGACATGGGCGGGTAGGAGGCGAGCAGTACGTGATGCAGGCAGGTGGAGGTCCCGCAGGGTGGGCAGGTGTGCAGAGCGGGTGTGCAGCGGGCGGGGGACAGGGAGCGAGCAGTCCTTGGTTGAATGTGTATAGGTGTTTGGTTGGTTTTGCCCATGTGAGTGTGTGGATTTGTATTCTTGTTATTTTTATTGTTATTATGCCTTGGGTGAGTATGTGGGTAGATGTTGTATTGTTTATATGATTTTATGTTTTGCCTTGGGGTGTGTGTGCATGTCTGTGTGTAGATTTATTATGTTGATGAATGTTATTGGGTAGCTGGCTATGGATTATTATCATTATTATTATTTTGCCTTTGGTGTATGGGGGGAGGTTTTTTTAAAATTGTTTTGGAGAGGGTGTGGGTTTTTTCCACTTTGGGTGAGTGTGCAGGGGGTGAGGATTTAATTATTATTATTATTTTGCCTGTGGTAAGCATGTGTGAGGTATGTGTGGATTATTATTACTATTATTAATTATTATTAATATTTTACCTTGGGTGTGTATGTGTGTGAATGAATTTTTATTTTTGCCTTAGGTAGGTGGATTCCTCACCATCAGCAGCACCATTGGTTTTTAAGCATAGTCCACAGTGAACTATGATATCTCAGCTACAAAGGGAGGTGGGATGTTTGGAAGAATTGCGTTGTCAATTGTGTGATGCGTGGATTGGGAAACTGGCATGGTGATTCTCTGATGTTAGTTATTTTTTTAGCTGAGAAATCCTAGTTCACTGTGGACTATGCTTAAAAGTTACATTCTTCATCATCCATAACTTACATCAGAGAATCTCCATATGCCACTTCTGTTTTTAAGAGATGTGTTTGTAAGATAAACATGGAAAGTGGTGATGTACTCCTGCCCCTTCTTTTCCCTTTTTTCCCAACTGACTGCATTTCACAACAGTAAGGTGGTTTAACTGTAGGAGATGCGCAATGATATCTTACTTTATTGTCTTTTAGATTCTGTTCTGGTCTATAATTCAGTAAAAACTTCGTAGAAAAGCATTCAGAATGCCAAAAAGAAAGTGTAAATTTCTGATACATTGACTGTCTTACTTGTTCTTTATTTCAGTAAATTTAACATTAACGTATTATGTAGAACATATTTGTCTTAATTGTGAGGTATGAAATTAGACATGTGACCAAGGCCACGCCCCCTTGGGGGCGGCCATCTTGTCCTCCTTTTTGGTTTCCAAAATATGGTCACCCTAGCCTTCTAGGACCTGGCATGTAGCAACTAAATCATTGGAAAGCAACAAGTTCCAGAAGCCTCTAAGCAGTAAAAATGATCCAGCTGAATCCCAAATATTTCTTAAGCCCTTTCTACACCTAAGGGTATAGAGGGAGGGAGGGGGAAGGATCACAGACTTACCAGCTTCCACGATCCTCCCCGAGTGTCTAAATGGAAGTGCAGCAACCCGGACAAACGGGCATCACACCCACCATTTTTTTTTTTAAAAAAAGAAGAAGCTGGAGCTGGGAATGCAATTGCACTCCTCTGAAAAGTGAGGTGTTGTTGTTGTTTTAAAGACCCAACTGCACTCTCCCTAGACTCCCCCCGGACTGGCTCCTTCCCTCTTACTGACCCTTGCCACTTGCAGGGAAGAGGGAAGAAGCTGAGATGGGCACCAACACCACCCGCGTGTCAGGCCTATCCACAAGGCCGGAGGCCCTTGTGGATTGAAAGTTGAAGAACGTGGGATTGTTTTGAGAAAGTCTGTTTCTCTGCAAGCTTTTCTCTATCTCTGTTTCCCATGGGAGTCGCTAGCAGAGACCTTGAAGTAGATCATTTCCCTGGAAGCAACATGGTTTGGATAAAGAGGGGGCCCATTCTTACAAGTTGTCCCTGACATTGTAGCGTCATCAAAAGGAGGTTGTACTGTGCCACCCTGCTGGCACATGGGTGTAGTTTACAGGTTAGAGGACCTGTCTGTCAAGTAGCTTTGGATAGTATATAATAGCTAGCAAGGCTGGAAAAAGCCTTGCTAGTGATCATCTTTCAATGCTTCTCCTGAAACCCCTCATGTTTGGAATCTACCTGTTTGGAGATTTTGGAAGCACACTGCACATTCTCGCTCACTGCACACTCTCACTCACTTTCTAAGGATTGTGCCACAGAAAGTGCTCTGAGGCTTGGATTTGCGTTTGTGGGGGGGGGGGCTGCAAGAGAGCTTCCCCAGGGCTCCATGCAGGGGAGTTTCCTAGGCCTAAGACGTTATTTCCTTGTGATCTTGCTTACCATGGTCAGCTCAGAGTTTCAGCAGGATGAAATTGACTGGTGCATGATCTCTCTCTCTCTCTCTCTCTCTCTCTCTCTCTCTGCCAAGCTCAAAGGCAGCCCTGTGCCTTGAGCACTTCCCCTCCCTGGGATTTTGTTTGGGCTCTGGCCAAGTCCATCTGAAGAGCTAGCGTATGCGGCATCTGGAGAAGTTCAGATAGGATAATGGTTACGCCTAACCCTACCTCCCCCCCAGTGTTTGCCTGGAAAGATTGTATCAAGAAATGTGCTTAAAGTGTTCTAACTGTTCATTCAGCGTTAAGTGGGTGTTGAAAAATGGAACCGTTAAGAATAGAGCCTAAAGCTTTCTGACCGTCCTCAGCTTTAAGTGGTGTTGTAAGAAAAACTGAACCGTTATGCTTTGACTGTGTGATTTCCTCAATAAAAATGAAGTCTCACCGACATGAGTAACTTGTCAGTTTGCCAGTTCGTGGGAATGCTTGACGGAAAGGGCCAACTCATGACACCGTGGTCTTCGGGTTCATCCTCGGACCACAGGGAAAAATGGGATAACTGGGCAGCCAGTTATCCTGCAAAAATGGAGGGGTCATCTCTGCCTGCCCCTGGGATCCCCTGTGCGTCATTTGGATGCACAGGGATGACCCTGGGGAATAAAAGGCAGGAGGAGACATGGCCTTAATCTGAACTTGTTAACAGTTCTCTGTTCCTCTGGTGATATCCTGAGACTGTTTCTTCAGAGAATCATGGACTGTTGGACAACCACTTCTTTTTTAATAGTTTTGAATATCCATTTTGTTAGAGCATTCTTCTGATTGTTTCTTTGTTTTTTCTAATGGAAAGCTGAAATGTAAGGTTGTCACTTCAGTAAGATGAAGAAGCAGGGATGTCCAACCCCTCGTGCTCTAGCAGAAGTAACACCATCCTGGGCACACTTACACAGAAGGAAGTCCTCCTCAAAATATGAAGATAAGAACTGTCTGTGCTGGATGAGGTCAAAGGATCTTCCTCCAACAGTAGTCACACAGATGGCCCTTGAAAGCTCAATAGCAGCCTAAGATCGATATGGTTAAATAATTTGATGTTTCTATCAAATGAACACTTGTTCAGGCTTAATCCCTGGGCATTATCGAAAGCTTATTGAAAGTAATTAGAGATGTTTTATTTGGGTTGTATTCATACCTAGCCATGCTTACAGTAGACCTATTGGAATCAATGGGTCTTCAGTGAGTAATTAGAAATGGACAAATTTGTCCATTTCAGCTTCTTTTGGTTTCATATTTTTTCCAGTGTTACATTTGATTCATCTCAAACTTTGAGAATTTCTCCAGACTTAAGTTTGGTTCATCATGAACTTTGAGAATTGTTATTTTCCTTTTCTTTGTTACCTAATGTACACATTTTTTTTGCATGTAGGTTTCCTAATATAATGCATATTTTATACATTATTTTCTTGAATAGACGTATTTTTGTACATATTTTTTGACTGGAGGACTCCATTGCAAAATTCAGAAGAGAGCAAATTTTGAAGCATAATTGACTTTTCGTTGGTGTAGCAATTTGAAAGTTGAAAATAAGGAACTGAACAAATTTCGCCACATCCCTACTCATGTTAACTAACTTAAAACTCATTGATTTCAATTGGTCAACTCTGAAGACATGACTAGTTTGGATCCATGCCATTGTTTGTTTAGTTTTGTTTGTTTGTTTGGAGGTGGTTACATAAAGGGGGGAGAAAAAAATGTTTTAGGAGGAGCTGATCTTAGTTTCTTTCAACATGGGGGGGGGGGATATTTTACAGTCAGGCACATAGATGACAGATACCCGAACAAGGCAAAATATAATTGTAATGCTGAAAAACTATTAACTAACAGTGGTATGGCTTACACTTCTGTAATGATATACTGCTTCTTGTCAGTTTGCTAGAGTGGGTGTATAAGAGTATGCTGAAGTAATTGAATAAACACAATGTAATCAAATCATTGTGTTACAATTACAGGTTGCTACATAGTCTTGATGCATTTCAAGATACATTTTCCCCCCACGGACTCGTATTATGCATAGTTACAGCTTGCTGCCAGGACTAATAAACCCCTTTGAAATGCTAAATTTGTTTTATTTTATTTCCCCCCTCACAATTTCACTCTATTTTGCAATAATATGGTTTCCTTCCAGTTTCGAGAACTGCTAAGTGGTTGAGAAGAGGAAATAGCAGATTACTGGTTTTCAATTTCACTTTTGGCTTGAGGCAGAACATGTGGCAACTCAGAATCCTGATAGAGGCATATCCCATACATGCAAATGTACATTGCAATTAATTAATGATTAATTTATTAATCTAAACCTCCTTCAAGCCAGTCAGATTTCTTTGTGCCAGTGCCTCAAAGAAATGTCATTAGACTGTAGTGACAATATTTCCTGAGATACAGATGCTTCAAAGGCATACGGGTGAGGGAGTGTTCTCTCATTTCATGTTATTAAATTTTCAGAAAACTGGGGGGAAATTACAGCTGTCTTCCACAAAATAAATATATTCTCATTTCTGTTCCTCAGATCCTGAATAAGTTATTTTATTCATGCTAAGCCTTTACCTCTAAAGTCAATTATTCTCACTGAATAATAATAATAATAATAATTGCAGTGCTAGCAATTTCCTTGCCATTTCACAGAATAACATAAGAATAAAGAAAGATCTCTGTCCCACAGAAGTTACAATCTAAATTGCAAGAAAAGTGGAGACAACTGGAGAAGGAGTAAATGAAGAGGCAAGGGTAAATAATGGTCAGATCTACACCAAGCAGGATATAACAGTATGAAAGTGGTATATAAAAGGCAGGAGCCACACCAAGCAGGATATAGTGGTATATGGTCTGTGTCAATGGGCCCCAACAGTTGTCAGTGCACTTCAATACCGTGATAAGGCAGTAGTGTGGCTCCTGCCTTTTATATACTGCTTTTATACCACTATATCCTGCTTGGTGTAGATCTGGCCAAGGAATCTTCACACATGAAGTGACATGGCAGAGATGTTAGACTGGGGGAGCCTATTTCCCCCATAAGGTTTCCCCCCCCCCCAGACTTCCTCCAAACTACTGGATGTTTTCAGCCCTTCCAAATATATTTAGTGAAATGCCTTCCATCATAGCATCTGCAAAGGGAATGGAGAATTTAAAAGCTATTTTCATTTAGCCTTACATGGCCAGATCACCTTGAGTCATGGTTTTGTAGTTTTCAGTCATCTAAACAAAGTTCTTCATCAGTCTTCCCCAACCTGGTGCCCTTCAGGTTTTTGGACTTCAACTAGGGTGACCAACTGTCAGGATTTCCCTGGATTTGTCCTGGTGTTTGTTCTATCCTGAGTATCTGGGGTTTCCTGTAATTTTCTATAATGTCTGGGAATGACATGCTTTCCCCCTTAAGGCCACGATTGGAGCCGAGGAGGGGAAAGCACACTTTCCTGCCCCCGCCACTGGGTGTCATCTTTTTTTTGGTTTCCCAAAGGCAGTAACCCTACTTTAATTCCCATCAGCTCCAACCAGAATGGCCAATGGTCAGGAATGCTGGGAGTTGAAGTCCAAAACATCTGGAGGGCACCAGGTTGCGTAAGGCTGTACTAAACAATAGTTAGGAAGCACCAGGAAACTGAAGGGAACACACACAATTTCTGTTCCTGTTTGAAGATTAAGCAGATTTATTTAAATGACTCAGCATTTTGTAATCCAGTTAAACTGATATCACAACTTTTCAACTACTTGGGTTTATGTATTATCTATATTTATTATCACTCGCAATGATCTAACTGCTATCAAATTTCTGCTCTATTTGAAAACAGGGGGAAAGCAGCCAGGTTTGTGTTGAAAAAATAATAGCAGGGTGGCTCATTTCATCAGATATTTACCATGCTGCATCATAGCACTAGCTTGAAGACAGGAAGCAAGAGTGCCAGCTAAAGTTAAGCTTCCTATCATTTCCATGTACTGCTCTGCACACAGAATAGTACAGGCACAAGAACAAATGCCTAGTGAAGAACATAACATAATGATTATTCCATTAGACTAAATCCCAGTAAGAGAACATATGTAGGTCAGTCTGAAATCCTCGTCTCACTTCCTCTTTGCAAGAAAGCTGAATGGTATTCTGCCTCTTTCAATAATTTTATGCATGAAAACAGCTTTATCAGGACAGAGCAAAAAAAGAGGGGGGGGGGGGGAACCAAGCCTGCCTTCCTCTACATAAGAGCTTGGTAGGAGCATCTGTTCATAAGAATTCTTTGTTTCTTCTTATTTTACAGCCTGCACTTTCAAACTACACTCAGGAAATTCTGCTGGTGTTTTCAAAATTGATAGGCATACTTTATCCAAGAAAGATATACATTAAGGAACTTGAGCACTGTAGCTCATGAGTTACTTTACTCTGTGTATTCCGTTGCATTGTGCTCATTGCTGATAAATTTAGATGAGGAGAATTTTGTGAGCATCACTAGATGGTAGGCTGGATCTACCTATTTCCAGGCAATGCCAGTTTTCATTCCATGCACACGTTCATGCATAAGTCATGTTCCTGTATCAATCTGCAAGTTCTATGTGTAATTTTAAAAACACATGGACAGAAATTCACATATTTTTAACATATTGTTCAGAAAATAGGCCATTTGAATGCATTTTACCTTAACATACATGTGTTTATATGTAGTTATGTACATTTGTTTGAGCCCAAATCTCTAACACAAAATTTGGAGTAGTGGGATAATTGTGTTTGTTGTGATCTGCAAATTTGTCCAGGAAGTGTGAATCAGGTCAGGTCAGTTAAAAATGTGTGTCCAACAAAATCCTCAAACATTTCTACTAGGTGGAAGGCAGATTTTGCTCTCACCACTAGTGATGGATGAATGTACCCCCCGATGAATTAGTTATTTCCTCAGGAGTAACAAATTTATCTGTGTAATCTCAGACAAGAGTTTTCCTTTAATTTGAGATCTCAGTCTGCATATAGGAGTTATTGCGCATGTGCAATGCCAAACTGCATATTAGGAGCTCTAGCCTGGAATCATGTAATGTGTCATGGCATCATGTATCACCACGTTATGTACCCCTTTCTGATTGATTGTTTCCACATACCATTTGTACAAAATGTTTACTCTCTACCTTTGATCAGTATATGGAGGAAAATATACAGATTGGTATATGGGGGAGTATACAGCCTACGTGACTGTTCCCTCAAGCATGATTGGATTGTGGAAAGAGTTCAAATGCTAACCTTTGCCTAAAAGATTAAAGGGACATCATCACTTTATTTCCTGAAAGAAAAAGATTAAATCAGGCAACTCGGTACATACACAGAAATGCCATGGTTTAGATGTAGACTTCGCATGCTCCAAAGTTCACAATCTCTTCCAAAATTAATAATAAAATCCTAAGACAGAGATCCAAGCTTGCTACAAAGGTGAGCATTAGGAACACATGTTTCAACCAATGAGATGACTAATTTATGAAAGTTGGTGGCATCACTGGTGACTACAATTGTCCACCTTGACAGTGGAGTATGGAGTGGGGCCTCTGAGACCTATACAATAAAGGTTTAGCCAGCCACTTGGACATCAAACTAAAAGAGGAAATGTATCACCAAAAAAGAGGATGAAGAGGAGACAGAAGTGGATAGACTTGTATATGAAAACTTATATGGATAAATGCAACTACAGAAATAATGACTTTAATTTCGATAGAAAGACAATACATCTAAGAGGGGAAACTGTTACCTGTCTGCCTGTTCAGTCTGCTGTACAGGTGCTAACTGTTGATAAGCAACTTCAAGGTTTCCCTTTCTTATGTCTCTTCAACTTTAGCATGAACATTTTTTAATGCTGCTCTTCTTTCAAGAAGTTCACATTACATTTTGTTCTCACAAAAACCCTGTGAGGTAGGTTAGGCTGAGAGAGAGAGAGAGAGAGAGAGAGAGAGAGAGAGAGAGAGAGGATCAAGATCATCCAGTCAGTTTCATGGCTAAACGAGGATTTGAACCTGGATTTTCCTGGTTTGTCCATGCTGTCTGAGGAGAATGGGAGTTGTATTTTACTACTGCAGTGTGCTCAATGGCCTCATCTACACCTGCAGGCCTTCCAGGACTCAGGGGGATCTCGGGCTTTACTCCCAGGGTTCAAATGCCAGTGCGTTGCCCGGAAGTGAAAAGGGTCATTCCTGGGGAACCTTTTTGGGGTTTTTTTTACAGCAGGAGAAATTTGAGCAATTTCGCAGCCGTGATCCTATGGAAAAGTAAGTTTATAAAAGCCTTGGAACTCACTGCGGAAACACACCAAGAGCCATCCCACAGATGGCGAAAATGCTCCCCCCTTACCCCTGATGGGCACAGAGTCACCCCGCAGAGCTCTGTGCCTGTTTGAAGAACTCTGCTACTCACAGGGAGGAGGGAAGACCCAGGAGCCCACACCAAACTGCCCATGGTCCTTGGGGTTGTCCTGGGACCACAGGAAAAATTGGGAAAACCACAGTCCCGGTTATCCCGGGACAACTGAGAGGTCGTCCCCGGTTGACCCTAGGATCCCCTGTGCGTCATTTGGATGCACAGGAAGACCTCAAGTTGACCCAGGGATAACTGGCAGGTGTAGATAAGACCTATGTGTGGCTACCCCTGCACATTTTCTGGAAACTTCAATTGGTGCAAACTGTGGCAGCTAGGTGCATGGTATAGGGACCAAATTACACCTGTCTTGAAAGACCTGTGCTCATTGCCAGTTGCTTTTCAGCCTCAGTTCAGAGTGTTAGTTCTAAACTTTAAAGCCCTAAGTCCACAAAATCTATGCAAGTTTTAAAAGAAAAAGGCCTACAATGACCAGGATGCCCCAGCTACAGCTGACGGGGAATGCTGGGTGTTGTAGGCTTTTTGTTTTTTGTATAAACATGCATTGGATCACACCCTAAATGTCTTAGGACCTGGCTACCTAAGAGATCATCTGTCTCTTTATTAACATGCCCAGAATTGAGATCTACAGGAGATGACCTCTTGAGGTCTCCATTACCTGTACAGGCCACTTGTTGAGTATGCATGAAAGGGTTTTATTCCTGTGTTGCTCCCAAATTGTGAGAGTCTCGCCTCAAGAACCACGTTCGGCTCTCACTCTCATAGACGTTTCAATGCTTTATCATTTTAATGTTCTTGGTTTCTTATTGTTTTAAATTGTTGTGTTTTGCCTTGGTGCCTGTTTAGCAAATAAGGTTATATAAATGTTAATAATAAATAAAATATTCCAAAACATCTGGACAGCACCAGTTGGGGAAGGCTCCTTACGCACACATCCTAGATGCTACTAAAACAGAATAACAAGAACACAATTATTCCTTACTATGAAATGATAATAACAATATACCATTTCTACTGGGCTAAGGAAAATGTTGCTGAAAGGCTGCACCACAGAAATACAGCTGTCTAAGAGATAGCCACAGGTATCTGGACTACCAAGGTTTCTTCACCTAGCTTATCTGCAAAAGTACTCAGAGGGAATCCAAATGTTTCATAGGAAATCAAATACTTCAGAGGAAATGATTATAATAAATTTACCGGCTGGACTGAAAGCAGTAAAATTAAATTTGGGCTCCATCAACAGGATTGGACATATCCCATTGATTGTAGCAAAACCAGGATTGTGTCCATTGGAAACAACAACGGACAGAGAACGTGTCAGTAGTATTTGCAATTTTGTTTTCACTTTAGATGTATTTTTCTAGATACTATATGTGCATGGTGGCATGTCTGAGTGATAGCCGTGGCTATTTCATGTCAAGATAGGAGGGAAATGTTATTATGTGAGTCTTCGGCAAAATCTGAAATGTCATGCCTTGAAAGATAGTTCACTGGTATAGTAAAACCTCAGATACAAACCTTAACATTACAGCTTTGCAGTAGCTCACATAAGCGTTCATGTTTAAAACATCAGAAAGGAAAAGGTCTCCTATGTAGGGTTGCCAGATTGCAAGCAACTCCCCACCCACCCCAATTACCTTTAAATCTCCCACTGAATTGAGAGAGGAGACTTCTCCAGTTGGCTTTTCCACAGCTATTCCCCCCCCTTTCCACCCCCCTCCAAGACTGAAATGGCACTGTTCCTTCAGGGGAAAAATAAGGTGGATGATTAGGGAAACATGGGAATTTAGTTTGGATTTGTTTTCAGCCAGATTTGTTTGTACCCCTGGGTGCAACTACATTTCTTGGGCAAAGCTTGCATATCCCTGTGCATGCCATCATATTTGCAAAATGCATTTGTTAGGGGGAAATGTGCATTTTGGGGGGAAGAAAAAAAACATTTTCACCCTTTAGTCAATGCCAGAAAAAATGTGCACCCAAATATACACTTTTCCCATTTGATGGGGGGGGGGGGGAAGCTTTACATAAGGGAATGAGGTAGACAGAACTTTGGGGCAGAACTTGGAGAAACTCAGAAAGCTCAAGGCTCAGTGATTCTCCCATAACTATAGATGAAAAGATTAAGGGAAACATGAGTAGGAGAAGCCAGAGCTAGTGGCAGGCATTGTACTGCAGTGGCATAGAGATCATGCAAAGCATGGTCAACGTCAGGGGTTGGCATTATGGGGCACCTACTAAGGCCCACAACATAACAGGGGCACACTCACCCCCCCCCACACACACACATATACCCAGGCTCTGACCCTTCTCATCCTTGCAGTTGATGGCTCTTCACCCTCTCTGACCAGTGCAGGAGGAGCAAGGAGAATCCCTCTCTTTCTTGGCCCAGAAGGAGAGGGCAAGTTTATGGGTGACAATGGCAAGGGGAGAGCATCTCATTGAGGGCATTTTGCCCAAGGTAGAGATGGACAAAACTGTAAATTTCACTTCATCCCACATCCAGATTTTCATTTTACTTTTTATAGAATTTTCAGTACTTTCCATTTGGTGTGTGTGAAGGAATGGGCAGAGTTTGGTGGGTTCTTATCGAAGCCAAACAAAAAACAATCCTCACCCGATTGCACCAGCAGTCCCCCATGTGCCATCCCAAATCTGCTCTGGAGGGTTGTGGAGATCCAGAGAAGATTTGATAAGCGAGTGGAGGGGGCTGCAGGCAGCAGTTCAGGCAAGAGCAAGCCCAGCTGCGTGAATGGAAGTCTGCTCATGTGAAGTTGCATTTAAGCCCATATAATACCTGCTTGCTAAGTAGCTGTTAAAGATGAGGATGCTATCAGAAAAAAGAGAGGGGTTTATCCTAATTCATCTTCACAACCAGAGCTCAATTCACAGGGATTCAAACTCAGACTTGTAAGAGCTAAGTGCTCAAAGATATATGCCTGGATGGGTGAATCTGTCAGCTTCACTTTCTCCTAGATGTGTTGTGTGTGTTTTTTCATTCAAACATGAAATGTGCAAATTTTTGATAAGTTCTTGGTACAAAATGTTTGGTAAGTTGTTGCAAGCAAGCAAATAAACAAAACCCTCACTCTTCCCTAGCCCAAGGTGCTCCCCAAAACTCGAGCTGGCATGACTCCTGAGATTATAGAGAAGATGGAGAACTATTTCTAAATAGTCTTGTGCCGCTCAGTCTGGAAGGAAGGGGACTTTGGGCTTTGTCTCAGAGCCAGCATCAAATATACTTCATAAGAGGAGGAGTCCACAAAAAGCTCTAGTATTATTCATACTGGGGAGCAGGGAGTTTGAAAGCCCATCACCTGTATTTCGACTGACAAAAGAGTAAATAAGCTGAAATCCATCAAATGTATAAGGAGCCAGAGGGGAAGCCCATGAAAATCCAAATTGATATATCGCCACCAGTCCAAAATGAAGATCCAGCAGAACAACCCATGTTGGGTTGTGATTGGCGGTGTACAGAGAATGTAACTCTGCAAATCTAGTCTTTATATATGGCCAAAGCTTTCTCTTTGGTGGCACCCCGGTCATGGAATACTCTCCCCTTGGAGGCCCGACTGGCACTGATGCTGGCTTCATTTCTGCACCAAGATAAAACATGGCTTTTTATTAAAGCCTTTGAGGGCTAAAATTCTTCAAGATTGCACATCGTTTTAATTGTTCTTATTGCTTTTAAACTTTTCTACTGGTTTTAGTTTGTTAATCATTTAATACATTTTAGCTGTGAATATTTACTGTTTTACATTGTTCTGATTTTATCTGTAAGCCGCCTTGAGATCCTAGTGATATAGGGTGGGATACAAATGTTTTAATTAATTAATGCATGAAGAAGGGATGTTTGAAGTGTGAGGGAAGGCTAAATTTGCACATCCATTGCATTTTCTGTCAAATTAAATGCATAAAAATAACAAATCCACAAAAAACTCAGTGAAACAAAGAAGAAAGCTGTTACTTTGTTTACTCTGTTTCACCAGTTTTATGCTGGTTACATTCATGGTTTTGAACCGAAGGAATAGCAGAAAGGTGTCCTCCCTAAAAGTTAAAACTTGGAATACATTATCATTACTTTAAAACACACATACACGCACCAATGTTTGTTTAAATGATTTTTAAAATCTGAATTATATGCTAGTTATATTGTGTATTACTGGCAACAGAACTGTAATAGCATTACCTAAGCAATTGAGGGCCTCTTCTAAGATGCTGAACAGTGATCATGCTTTGATTAAATAAAAATATTTCCCAGAAAAGCTGTTCATGTGTATTCAGTATTGATGAGCCAGCAGAGGGAAAAGCACACTACCTGTCCTGTTGGATGTAGTTTGCACAAATGCAATTTGAAAAATATGTTTTATTATCTCTTTTCAATCATACTGAATTTGTATCGGTGTTACAATTTAGCCCTTGCTTTCACTTCATGGAAAATATTCTGATATGATTATAGAAAAAAACACTTTTAGAGAAAACACTTACAGATTGTTATATGACATTCTAGTCCTAAAAAGGAAAGTTCATCAGGCAATATATTTGCAATGCTTTTGCTTTCTCGCTGAGAGAAAACTACCCTTTCTGAATAACTTGCACAAATAACATGATATAGAATTCACAGTTGGTCTAAAATAAAGTGTTATTATTTGACTACTGTTGTTTTTCCTAGGATTATTTCCAATGTTGTGCTAGCAGAAAAATGACACACAACACATACACACAACCACCTTGGCAGGCACCAAGAAATGTATCTGTGGAGACCATGTTGCCTATCCCTGATTTAGTTAATGTGAGAAAAGTTCACATTTGGGTGTGGACTTTTAGAAAATGTGCATCCATATACACACTTTTCCCATTCAAAAAACAAAAAAAAACACACACACACAAACAACCTCACAATCAGGAATGAGAATGAGGTAAACCCAGCTTCCAGGCCAGATCTTCACCAAGCAGAATATGACACTTTGAAAATAGGTTGAAAGCTGTATATAGTGTGTGTCCTGGGCTCTGATAGTTGTCACTCCTATTATAAACCATTTTAAAGCAGTAACGTAGACCCTGCCCAGGTGAAAATCGGTGAACCTCAATAAGCTTGAACTTCACAGATTATCTCATCCCTACATTAAACTCAGTGGGATTTAATGCTGAGTGGACATGAACAGGCTGTCACTACATTTTAGGGTCAAATAAAATGTTCCGCTACACATGCAAAGTAGAGCTTTGTGTGATTAGCTTTCTTATTTTAGTGTAAGCAAGTGCAGGCCTAATTCAGATTGGGACCATGGCAATTTGGGAGGGGGGATTTAAATACTTGAAAGGTTGTTGTCACACAGAGGAAGGCCAAGGTCTCTCCTCAATCATCCTAGAGTGTAGGACATGGAATAATGGGCTCAAGGTACAGGAAGCCAGATTCCAGCTGCACATCAGGAAAAACTTCCTGACTGTTAGAACCAATTACCTAGGAAGGTATTGGGCTCTCTCACACTGGAGGCCTTCAAGATGCAGCTGGACAGCCATCTGTCAGGTATGCTTTAAGGTGGATTCCTGCATTGAGCAGGGGATCAAACTCCATGGCCTTATAGAGTCTTCCAACTCTACTATTCTATGATTCTATAAGCTTCTCCCCTCCTGTTTTTGTCCTCAAGGGGGGCAGTTAATAAACACACTTCCCCATTGGAGGTGGTGGTGATGCAGGCTCACCTCGTGATTTCACTTACAATTCTGGGTTTTTATTTTACATTGGTTTTAACTGGGGATTAAGTACTACAGATTCATGCTGGTGTAGTTGAGAAGCCTATTATTGGGGCTTCTCACAGAAACGAAGGGGATTTGGATTCAGCAGTATGCCAGGAGCCTCCACAATGTGTTCCATCCACATGGAGAGAGGAACTCCTCCTCCTGATCGAAATGTCCTCTGGCCAATGGATTTAGCTTAGCCATCAATCATGTATCCCCTTGATTTCAATGAAACTAAGTAGATAACTAACTAGATCCAGCCCAGGTTTTCTTTTAATCTAATGGGTAATTTGTTGTAAGAAAAAGAGAGATAAGATAGTAAAGGTTATGGATAGATGTCCAAGAGTCATAAATGTAGCTTCAAATAGATGAAAATACTTGTTGTCATGGTAAAGAAGTTGTGTTTGCCAGCTCTTACTTTGACCTTGATGACCAGGAAGATATATTGCCTTGATTTATCCCTGAAAAGACCACTGGTATTTGTTTTAACAGTGCCAACATCTGCTACAACCATCTATAGCAAGCTCAACTCCAAACATCTCACAGCATTGCTCATTTCCTCCCTCCCTGCACAATGACTTCCTTCTTCTGTTGTCCAAAAGAAGTGAGATGCCATTAAACAGATATCAGAATGGCTGGCTACTACAATCACCCAGAGGCTTCCTGCTGCATGGAGCTTTGTGCACATGTCTCCATATGATTTGGACCATAGATGTCGATAGGAACAAAAGACCATTTAAGCAGCCCCATTCCATAAGTGCTAAATTTCCAGGTTCCTTGCCCACTTTGAGGTTGGCACCTACACAGAAAGTGATCATCTACCATTAACTATGACATTGGCAAATATAATAGAGAGTAATGCACGTTTACAATCCCAATATATTACTAACAGAGATTTAGGAGTGATTAGTAAAAGAGAATAAAGTGGACTCCCAAAACAGATCCAGCTCTGTCCCAACTTTTGCAATCAAAGGATTTCAGTATTTTACATGCTGCAACATTTTCTGAAAAATCACCCACTGAAGTCATACAGGTATTTCAGGATCTGATTGATGGATTACAAGTATATTTAAAAACAGAAGCTAATCTGGGGCCAAGAAAAACAACCATGAACTCAAGTTGGTATGACAACGAACGTAGAATGGCCAAAAGCCATATGATTAGAACTTACTGAAAATATTGAAATACCAATTCATTCAGGCCAGATCTACACCAAGCAGGATATAGCACTATGAAAACGACATGAAAGGGGTATATGGTATGTGTCTATGGGCCCCAACAGTTGACAGCACACTTCAATACTACTACAAATTAGTAGTGTGGCTCCTGCCTCTTATATTCCACTTCCATACTGCTTTCATAGTGCTACATCTGCTTGGTGTGGATTAGGCCTCACTAGCCCTACAGAGGCATAGCGGGGCAGTAGGGAGGGAGAAATGATGTTCTCAAGGTTCTGTTCAAAAGGACACACACTCTACTTACACATCTCTATTTTGACAACAGAATTATGCCAGAAGCTGACTCTTTAAATCCATTTTTCTTTGTTTTGTTTCTTCACAGCTGTGTAATGATCCATGCTTATCAAAGGCTAAATTCTGGATTTTGCCACACGCTACGGTTTCAGCTTTATTCCCATCCACTACGGAAGCTTTAAAACCCACAGACTCAACAACATTTCCGATTTCTAAACCAGGACACAGTGCCCCTGTTTAATAATTAAAATGAATGGCTTCAGGCACAAAACCTTAGGTCTGGGTGAAAAAGAAAGAGAACGCACAGTTGATATTCCTTTCTTGTTTCACTTTGAACTCCTTCATGTGTTATTTTGTACTTCATCAATGTCGCTTAAACATTTCCAGAAATGGCAAAAGGTACCAATTTAGTAAACAACTGAATTACTATAATTGGCATTTGATCATAAATAATAAGGATTACCACTACTGTAATTCAGACATAAATACAATATAGTTCATCATAGTGGAGAAGACTGTGACCTTTATACCTGCTGATTTGTGACTTGTGAGCCTGCTCTCCAGGTGCTTACTGTTGATGGGAAACTTGGAGGTCCTTGCTACTCTCTTTTCTTATGGTTCTTGGTCCTTAAACCAGACTTGGACTGGACCTTCCTTCAAATAGAGGATTTATTCAAATAGCAGACTGTTCCCTATAGGGGAGGGCACACGACCAGCCTACTTATATGGCTTAGGGCATATATAGGGTGGGTAAGGGGTTCAGAGATCTCCCAATGGTTTATGATGGAAACAATTTCGCCACTGAGCACAACCCTGGAGAGTTATGGGAGGGGGCCTCTTTCTCTCTCTGGGAGGAGGAAGAGGCTAACAGAAGATGCTAATCCTTTGCATGTGCTCTCAAAAGTAATTGCTATTGAGTTCAGTGGGCATTGTAACCATTACAATAAGTGTTTGCACTAACCTTGAGAATACATGCCGCTGACCCCAGGATTCTGTCATCTGCTATGCCCAGATACATTCAGCTAACATCTTCACATTCACAATAATCCCTTTTGCACAGTCATACCAACTGTTTCTGAAATTTCCATAACTGTGGAAAGTGCATAACTTGTATGCAACCAAGTTCTCTAGTTCACACATTCCTCCCTCTTCTTCTGTGCAGGTAAGCAGAAACCTGAGGAAGGAATGGACTAATCTGTCTGCTTTGCTTTGTACAACTTCCAAACATTTTGAAACTCAAGGTTCTTCCATTTCTGGATAAGTTAGTAGTTGATTTAGTTTTGGTCAAAGGTCATACACATTTCCACACACATGACCTATTCACACCCTGCTGGCACATCTTGGGTGGAAATGGGCATTTTCAGGCAAGGAAGAGGGAGAATGGATGCGGCATGTGCCCCAGGCATGTGTACAGCAAGAGGCGTGGGCAGGGCAAGCCTATAAAGGCGCACTATGCATGCATCCCGGCCTCTTTCGTTTTCTGGCTTTCACCCTCCCACCCTATAACCAGTATGGGATTAGCCAGTTGCTCCCTGTGGAGGGGAGGGGGCTGAGTAGGAATTTTACCTGCCACAGATTGCCTCTAGTGTACAGTTGTTGTTGTTGGTTTTTTTGCTTACTCCATACTGGAATTTTAATTTAAATGAGGGTGGGTAAATAGGTGATTGGAATATACAGGGTTGTGCGGGAATCTTGGTTTGGTGAATACTTGCTGGCATCTTTATGGTGACTGGTAAGTTCTGAGGCCTGCTCAGGACACGGCTTGCCTTTGGGGACCTCACTGTCTCACCTATTTGGAGCTGGGCGGCACCAGGCAGGGGTAACTCGAGGTGTTTTCCCCCTAATTGCACATGGGTAGCTTAAGAAAGGAGTCAGGTTTTATCTGACTCACCCATAGCACAGGCTAGTTGCCTGGACAAAGGATTGATTAGATTCCCAAGATCCCGGGAGGGATGAATTACCTAATTTAAATTAAGAGGCTCTAGTTATCCCAAACGCTGGTGACTGTGTTGTTATTTCCTTGCTTCTTTCTCTATCTGCAATTCTCTTTATGTATGCATTCCTTGCCCTCAGTTTAATTGGAGAATTTCATCGCAACATCCACAGAAGGAAACAAAAGGAAGGATAATCATGTTGCAGTTCACAGATTAGTTTAAGAAGTGTGAATTAGGTTGGTTTGTAAAATGCGAACCCAACCAATTTCTCCTCAGTCCCTCCTCTGAGGATATACATGTGTAGGAAATGCCCTGGCAATTCTTCATGCAGGAATTATACCTGTTTTAGTTCTTTTTGTTTTTGAAAGTCTTGGGCTATGGCTTCCTCCTCATAATATGGGCCGAATAATGATCCCTGGAATAATACAAGTCCCAATGGGATGATGGTATTGGCATGCCTTGATCAAGTGTCACTTAACATTACAATGTAGTCTGTTCCTTCTGGAACTGGATCACACTGATCTTCCTTTCTTTATCAGCCACATTCTTATCACAGAGATGACTAAAGAGAAAATGGTCAATGAGAACTTTTTTTTTCTTAGCATGTCAATCTGCCTCCATTGGCTTTCCAGAAACTTTGTGCCTTCTGCTTATTAACTCTGCGGGTTTATTATCAGCAAAATGGGTCACAGCGACCTAAGAAAGCATAATATGAGAGTATAATTTGGCAGAAGAAATACAAATTGGACAATGAGAAAGGCATATTTATCAACTAGTACAATAACTGTCCTCATGGCAAAGATGCCTCAACCCCCCCCAAGTGCCAAAAAGTATATTAATATTACATGATAACTAAATGGAGTTGATGCATACAGTAATTTAAGCTCTACATACAGTAATTTAAGAACTATTTATAAGAGGATGAATTATTCCAACGCCTTACCTATATTTTCCAAAATGAGGAGCAGGTTCCAAAAGAGAATAGAGCTCTCTTACCTTTAAAGGTGAGCAGAGGAAAGAAATTAAACAGACTCATCTTTAACCCAGGAGTAAGGTTTTCCCTCTTCTATAGGACACCCATCTCTTGAGTTCTGAATATATTTGAACATATGAAGCTGTGGTCCATTGTGACCAATACTGTTTACTGACAGTTCTCCTCAAACTTGGGTCCCCAAATGTTATTGGACTACAACTCCCAAGGGTCAGTGTTGATGAGTGCTGTCATATGAAAACATTGGGAGATCCAAGATTGGAAACTACTATGACTGGAAGAAGAAGCTCTCCATGGGTTCAAGTAGTTTTTCCCAACCCTCTGACCTAAGGTGCTTTAATAGGAAATGCTGGGGGATTGAATGTGTGATATTAATGCAAAGTATGTGCTCTACCACTGAGCTATGTATGGGCCCTTCCCATAAGATGATTCATTAACCAACAGTGTCCCCTCCTTGAGCCTTCCCCACATGATAAAGCTCCATGATGACTCATATATATGGCATAACCAGATGTTTCTGGAGCCAAGGGTAGGCATGGATGATCTGTCAATGTTGGTTTTTCTTAGCTTCTTATTTTTTTTCATTTGTAACTTTGGTCCACCCTGAACTTTGAGAATTTTTCCAATCTTAATTTCCATTCTGTAGAGGAAACTCACCAGAAGACCCATTATAAATTGAGAAGTCAAAGTGGTGCACCACAATTATGACTTCATGCCTACATCTCCTTGAGGACCAGACCCTTTAAGGGTTATCAAGTTTCTTGGCTCAAAATTCTTTGTTTTTCAGGATTAATTGCACATGCAACCTTGGAATTCAGGAGGATCTCTTAACTATCTATGCTGGCTGGCTGCCACCCACTACAGCTTATCTTCAGGTGGTGCAAGGATTTATAAACATTGACAAGACCTGAGAATATGACCAACACCACAGCTTTAATTAATGAGCCTGGTGTTGAAAACCGCATGTAGCACAAATTGCTCTCAGATATATACGTCTCTTTTGTCTAAGCTGAACTTTGATGCAGACCTGGACTGGAGAATGTGCTACATGTTGGCCACACACTCTACTGCCATTTTGCTTGGAGTTCCCAACAACTGAACAGGAAGTAAGCATTATCCCTCGCTTAGTGGATTTCATCTCTGTATTACTTTCACCTGCTACTTAATAAATCTTTAGCTTCTATTAAGGAGACAATATGAAAAGGAGGACAGGGCTCCTGCATCCTCAGCAGTTTTATGGAAAAGGGAATTTCAGCACCTAGTATAGCTAGTATAGTACAGTATAGCTAGAGTTACCAGATACAAAAGAGGGCAGGGCTCCTGCAGCTTTAACTGTTGTGATGAAGAGGGAATTTCACCAGGTGCTGCATGCATCCAAATCACACAGGCTGAAATTCCCTTTTATATAAAACTGTTAAAGTTACAGGAGCCCTGTCCTTCTTTCCATATGGTCATCCCACTGCTAGCCATTAGTGTGTCCATTGCTTCCAAATCCTGTTAAGAACACATACACCCTAAACCTTGAGGATTTTTTAAAATTTGTATGAAAATGCATATGCATTTCTAGATTAGGGTGACCAGATCGCCCTGGATTTCCCGGTCCTTACTGGGAAAACTGGGGCAATCAGGGCCGACAGGGGGACTGCGGGAGCAAACCAGGAAAAGGATCAGCTCTCCTCCTGCCCTTAAATGCCCACGCTGCTCCCTTGCCTCTGCAAGAAACAAGTGCTCAGCATTAGGGAGCGTCAACAAATTCCTTGTCTGGTGGCTAAAGCTAACTGCTTTAGCCACCAGACAAGGAATTTGTTGACGCTCCCTAATGCTGAGCACTTCTTTCCTGCCCGCTGTGCCTCAGCAAGAAAGAGGTGCTGATTGTTAGGGAGCGTCAACAAATTCCTTGTCTGGTGGCTAACTGCTTTAGCCACCAGACAAGGAATTTGTTGACACTCCCTAACACTGAGCACTTCTTTCCTGCCAGCGCTGCTCCCCAGCCTCAGCAGGAAACAAGTGCTCAGCGTTAGGGAGTGTCAACAAATTCCTTGTCTGGTGGCTAACTGCTTTAGCCACCAGACAAGGAATTTGTTGACGCTCCCTAATGCTGAGCACTTGTTTCCTGCTGAGGCCAGGGAGCAGCGCGGGCATTTTAAATCAGGCTCTTCCTCCTCCTTTGCATGCTGCTGCTGTTCCTCAGGTACCTCCAGGGAGCCCAGGAGCAGGGCAAGAAGGGTGAGGGGGCTGCAGGGGGTCACGCGGCAGTGGAGGAGATCGGCGGTGGCAGTGGAAGACCCGGTAGGTCCGGGCTGGGTTTTTTGGGGGGGGCGGGTGGCTTGGTGGGGGGTGGCAGGGGTGTCTGTTGGCCGCATGGCAGGCGGCCTTTTTAATTTTTTAATTTTAAGTTCGGGGGGCTGCTTTGGTGTGGTGGCCATTTTGGACCTGGATTTTGCTTTCCAAAATCTGGTCACCCTATTCTAGATGCAATTCTCCTGCTATATGCAGTTTTGAATGCAATTTTGCCCAATATACATATTTTGCAGCCATTTATGTATGCATGTTTTGACTGGAGAACTCCATTGCCAAATTCAGAAAAATGCAGATTTTGAGGGATAACTGAGTTTCGATTCGCATATTATTTAAACAGTGTGACATTAGGTAGGTTCACATTAAAATGTGAACTGAATAAATTTCTTCCCCATCTGTAGCCGATAGGGTTATATATGAACATTCAGGGAAAGAGGCAAAACTGTGTACACAGAGGACTTTTTGAAGAGGCAAATATGACCTGCCATCCTAATGCTTCATCACTAATATATGTCACCGAGCATGCATATTGAATAAATTCAAATGTGCAAAGCAGACATGGTGGTATACATGAACACAAAAATGTGAACATCCCAAAGAGGGGGGTCCTAGTCCTGTGCTTAACTCTCTAGTTCAAGGGTCAGCAGCTTGTGTCCCACCAGATGTTTTAATCTACTCTATTGCCTATGCTGACTAGGGCTAGTGGAATTGTAGGTAAAAACATTTGTAGGGCCAAACATTGTCAAACTCATCTTGTAGTTGAAGTCTGTGGGATGTCGAAGCTCTAATCCAGCTGAAAGAACCCACGAAGGAGCCAGGGCATTGTGCCTCCTCCTAAGCAGGTCTTTGCCCGTAAACAAGAAGTCACAATACAGAACTAGCAACAACTTATTGGAACATCTTTTCAATGAGGAAATCCAAGGTGAATAGTCAAGAATCAAGCAGTAAAATATAACCCCACTCATTAAAAGAAAAGATAAAAATAACTCCTTTGTTAAGCAAAAGCACAAATCACAAGCCCAGTAGAAAGCAGCCTCCATGTAATCTTGCACCTTTTTTTTATTTAATTATCATTTCCTTGTAGTCAAAAATAGACAGACCTCTTACTCTTCAAAAAGAACCTCAGGAAACCCAATCAGTGGGGAGATGGTCCTCCATGCTATGTATTGCCCTTTCGATGCCCTTGAAAGTCAATGGAAACATAGAAATCCATGACCACAGATTTCATTCTCTGACACACACACACACACAGCAGTAATTATTGATTTTAATACCGCAAACACTTTTATGCATGAAATATTGACAATACGATTTAAGGGTCCCAATTAAATCAAAGACTGGATATCATTAGAATAGTTTGCATCTGTTATTTTGAGCAAAGTCATAACGGAATAGTGAGCTCTAGAGGAGATATTGGTACAGAACTTTACTTGTTAATAAATGAAAGTTTTATTACAGGGGTGCAGAACCTAAGGCCCATGGGCCAAATCCAACCTGCCAGAGGAGCCAATCTGGCCCTCTAAGGTTCCCCAGATGTCTCCACCCATTCCCCTGGCCCCACCCCTTTCCCCTGACTACTGATTGGTTTCCTGGTTTCTGCACATTTTGTTGTTGTTGTTATTATTATTTTAGTTACTGGCAGTTAAGCTAAAAAAATGCTGCTATTTTTGGTACTTACTGCTTAGTTACTGGCAGAGCTTTAAGCTAAAATATGCTAGCATTTCTTTTTTTGTATTTTGACCCTACCTCTTTTGCCTTCTTCCCCATCTCCCAATCAAGTGCAGTCCCTGAGAGGTTCTCCAAAATTCATTTCAGCCCTCGGGCTGCAGCTCACATACTCAGTAGGGATGTTGCTGATGTTTGCCCAAGCCAAGCTCAGGAATAAACTTTAAGGACCCATTAAAATTGACTTTTAAATGAAGGGTTAACATCGCCTGAGAGCTCTCCTCCAGCTTGAAACTTGATCCAACCTGAAGGACCATGCCCCCCCCCATTCTTTGACATTATAGATAGTAAAAGTGGGATGCAGAGGCAATATCACAGGAAGGAGGAGGGAGGCCTAGTCAACCCCTACAAATCTGACTCAACAGCCTATTTACTGGGGGTGTGCAGCGGATCAGGTCCAATCCACGATCTGGACCCGATCCAGGTGAAATCAGATACAATTATCCAATTCTGACCCCCCATGGCTGGATCATCTGATCTAATCCGATCTGATCCGAAAGGACCCAATCTGGATCGGAAAAGATCTGAGGATTGGACCTTGGACCTCCTCCCCCCACTCGCACTCCTTACCTGCTGTCTCCTCGCTGCCGTCCGCTGCTTCAGTACTACTGAGAAACAGGCCTTGCGGCCTATTCCACAATAGAGTGCCAACGTGCCAGGTGACATCATCACTCGGCGTGTCCTTGCTCTACTGTGGAACAGGCTGCAAGGCCTGTTTCTCAGTAGTACTGAAGCAGCAGATGGCAGCGTGGGATGCCGGCAGGTAAGGAGTGTGAATGGGGGGGAGGGACAGGGAGGGGGAGGTCCCCACTTACATGCCGGGGCCATCCGCTGCTGTCTGCTGGTCCCTTCTACTGAGAAACAGGCTTCGCAGCCTGCCTCTCAGTTGCGTGCCTGGTGATGACGTCACCCAGCGCACTACTGAGAGGCAGGCTATGAACCTGTTTCTCAGTAGAAGGGACCAGCAGATGGCAGCGGACGGTAGCGGATGGCCCCGGCAGTTAAGGAGCGCGAGGAGGGGAGAGACAGGGAGGGGGGAGTTAGGTCCCCACTCACCCGCCCCCATGTTTTCCGCATAGGCTTGCATTGGGGGAAAGCTTTCTTTCCCCCAATGCAAGCCTGTGGCAAAAACACCTAAAATGATGTCCGATCCAAAAATCAGATGTCTGATTTTTGGTTCGGAATCGGATCCAAGCAGAACCAAAAAGCCGCCGATCCAATCCAATCCAATCCGAGGCATCGGTTCCGGTTCCGATCCAATTTTTTGGGTCCATGCACACCCCTACTATTTACCATGCCCATGACACCTTGATCTATTAATTCTTACGTGTGAGGAGCTACAGTTGAACATGTGGGGTAGGGATCCCCATTCTGGCTTCTCCATGGGATTGGGAAGTCCAGCCCCCATGACTCCTTCACAGAAGATGGGCTTCCCTCCCACCCTCCAAATTTGTAAAAAGATAATATTCCTGACTCATCACATGTATTATTTCTCTGGACTCTCAAAAACTGGGCACACCCATCTTGGCTCCACCATCTTGGAACACTTACATATTGTCAAGGATTACAGAAGCAAGTTTGAGGAGAAGAGAGTTAGTACTGGGCCAAGGCCCCACCATCTCTGAAAGACAATGGAGGATAGAGGGCCAGAGAACTGTAAGCACATGAAGCGGCCTACATTGTGGTCTTTTGGATGCCAGGTGAAGACCTTTTTTTATTTTCTTAGACTTTTTAGCCCTTTGGTTTTTTCAAACTGTGTTGGTGCATTTTTAGATCTTTGCACTGCTGCTGGCTTTCCTTTGGATTCATTCTGTTTTAAACTAAAGGTTTTATATTATGTTTTACTATGGATTTAAGCTTTTATCAGCAGGTGGTACTCCTCACAGGGTTCAATTTGGTCCCAGAAACTCCAGTTGCTCTGATCCTTGCTTTAGGGAGGGAAAAAAACACCCACAGATACTTTATTCAGTACTCTTAAAGTTTTGTACTCACAAAACCAAGACTCTTGAGTGAACTCTTATCACTCTCGCATGTAGCTGAAGAGAATACACTATTCTATATATCTTGCCATAGTCCTCTTCAGATAACTCTTCATAAATAAAATGTGTACTTTGAAAGCTAGCATTCAGAGCTTGCTGCTCTCCTTGGAATGGTGAAAGAACTACACAAACAACAATACTGAGGAATTTTTTTTAGTATCGACAACTAAATTAAAAGATAGCATCGTGTTCACTAAGTTGCCATATATCTTCTTGGTCTAATCCCCTATGCAGTAAAGCTATCCATGCTGACTTATATTGAATAAAGCTATGTAGAATAATAAATCTTACAACTCCACAGTAGTGCACTTGGCACTAAGGAAACTGATCCAGTAATGAGGCATAACATTTGAAAGAAGGGGAACTATTATGGCCTTGAACCCACACAGGTTATAACTTACAGGTCCCACCACCCAATAGCTCCTTTGATGGTTGCTGCCTATATCTCATCCTGCAAATAGGGCTGCCAACTCTTTTTCCATGGAGGTTTTCAGAGCAGCCTGACAAACAAATTAGAGATATGTGAACCCCATTCCCTGAGAAGTTCCACTCATCTTACTGAAAATATTTTGGATTTCCTTTAAAACTCTGTCACTAAATCGATCTCAAAGTCTGCTTTTCAACTAAATTTGGCTGGCAAATCAATCAGAAATAAAGGTGGAGCACCCCCGCATTGCACCCACGTCTGAAAAAAATGGTGTCTATTGTATTTCTGCTTGTCAAAGGCACAAGAGCATTGCCAGAAAAAAAGTTGGCAACCACCTCTCACACACATTCTCCACACACACACCATGCAGAATTTTGGACTGTAGCAGCATGGCAATCTAAATAATGCAGGCTGTGTTTCATATTCTCTAATATCTATAACCCTTAGGGCTATGCACTGCCTCAGCCTAAATCCTTGAATCCAAGCTGAGGCAGGCCAATTCCTGAATCCAGTGGTACCAGGTCAGCCCGAGGCATCCCGAAGCTGAAACTGATCCATACCAAAGGCTCAGGGTACCTTGTGTCAATTCAGGGCAGTGCTGAGCTGCTCTCCCCCCGCCCCCCTGCCCAGAAAAGCCAGCACAAGGCCAGTTGTGAGTCCAGGTGAGTCCATTAGACTCACTGGACTCACCTCCCTCTCCCTCCTCACCCTCCCAGGCCACCTCCCCTCCTCCTGCCACCCTCCAAGGTCACCTCCCCACCTCCTGGGATTTACAGTCCTTTAAATTGCAGCTAGCTCTGAAGAGGACGCACATGAAAGTAAGCCCTGGCTGCAGCACAATGGTGGTTCCAGGTTTGGGGGGCAGGATGGAAGGAGCAGGAACAGGCAGGTAGGGAGTCAGGAGAGCAATGGGACTCCTGGTTGGCCTTCCTTTGGCTTTCCTGGGTAGCTTGCTGTATGGCTGCCACCCAGGAACCCTGCAAACACTGAACTGCCTCAGGAGGGCCAAATCTCACCTTGGCTTTGGTTCCAAGGCAAAGTGGGCAAGCCCCGAGGCAGCCCAAGCTGAATCAGGGCCATTTTGGAGCCCCTGAAATGGCTCCAAGGTGAGGCGAGGTGTGTGTGTGCAGAGCCCTAATATTCATTTTCAAAAGAGAATGTTTTAATACAGCTAAATGTATATCTGCCACACATTCACATTGTTCCAAAACTGTTTAGTAGCCTTTGGTTCCCATGGCTGTTGCTTCTTCATAGCATCGTTCACCTTCTTTTTCTCTGTCTTCAGTATCTTTGGCTTTATTAGTCCACACTGCTGTCAGGTAATGTGGTAACTGACATTGTTTTGTTCCAGAAAGGTACCTGCATTTCATAAAAGCTTATACCATAATAGGGTATGACCCAACATTCTTCTGATGCTAGCACTAATAACATCATGGCAAAAAGAGGCATGTTTTCCTTCAAAACAAGGTGTACACTAGGGATGTGCATCGTATCGGACCCAATACCCGATACCGATACAAATAGGAGGAAATTGGGCATCCGATGTCCGATTCCGATGCTGGCTGCATAAGGTCCAATATCTCCCGATCCGATTTTTTTCAAACTGATTAATATCAGAAAAAATCTGAACATCGGACCCCCATTTTACGTGTTTTTGCCATAGGTTTGCATTGGGGGAAAGAAAACTTTCCCCCAATGCAAGTCTATGGGGAAAACATGGCAGCGGGTGAATGGGGACCTCCCTCTCCCTGCCTCCCACCCACCACTCTCACTCCTTACCTGCTGCGTCCTCACTGCTGCTTGCTGCTTCCATACTACTGATAAACAGGCATTGGGGCCTGTTCCACAATAGGCCTGCGTGCCAGGTGATGTAAGGAGCACGATTGGGGGAGGCGGAGGTCCCCCCTTACCTGTCGGCATCCCACGCTGCCCTCCGCTGCTTTCATCTACTGAGAATTAGGCTTTGCGGCCTGGTTCTCCGAAGAGCAACGACGTACCGGGTGATGACGTCATCTGGAGCATCTTCGCTCTACTGAGAACCAGGCCACAAAGCCCAATTCTCAGTAGATGGAAGCAGTGGAAGGCAGCAGATGGCAATGCGAGATGGCGGCAGGTAAGAAGCGTGACTGGGGGGAGGGGGGAGGAGGAGGGCCACCATTTTAGGTGTTTTCCCCATAGACTTGCATTGGAGGAAAGCTTTCTTTCCCCCAATGTAAGCCTATGGAGAAAACACCTAAAATGATGGTCCAATATTGAAATCTGAACTTCTGATTTTGTATCATTATCAGATCCGATCCTATAACACGGACCTCCGATTTTAACTATACATTACTTTAGAAAATCTGAAATTCCAATTCCGATTCCAATTCAAGTTGTGGCATCTGTGCACAGCCCTAGTGTACACTCCCTGCATGCCTTGTTTTGAAGAAAAAAATACCCATTTTTTGGGGGGGCTGCCATACCACCAAAAATCATAGCTTCTTCCCATCACACTAGCTCAATAACTAACTAACTAACTAACTAACTAAATAAATAGAGCCTATTCAGACAACACGCTAAGTGCAGGTTAGGTCGCTAACCCTTTTGCAGCAAATGGTTAATGAGTATGTTTAAACCATGGTTATGTAGTCACCATGGTTAGGAATGGGTTCACATGACACATTGAGCCCAGTGTTCTCAACACTGTCTGGCAGCAGCTCTCCAGGGTTTCAGGCAGGATTCTTTCCTCACCTTATATCGAGAAGCTAGAGATCAAATCTGGGACTTTCTGCATGCAAAGTGTGTGTGCTCTATCACACTGAGCTATGGCCGCCCCCTCTTTGTAGTTTTGTTCAAGGCAGGATCTACACTACTGCCTTATAACAGTATTGAAGTGCACTGACAACTGTTGTCAGCGACACATTCCATATACCATTTTCAAACCACTTTCATAGTGTTAGATCCTGCTTGTTGTAGATCTAGCCCATGAGTCCCCATGACGTTCTCATGTTAGATACGTATAGCATTTTGACATCACCTACAAATTGACATTGATCACCATAGCCAATAGGCAGCATGGTTGTATGAGGCTGAGAAAGAAAGAAAGAAAGAAAGAAAGAAAGAACCACTTGAAACAATGCAAATGTGTCTACCTCTGCTGAAAAGTGTGGAAAATAGCAGGCTTTTTTTGAAACACACAAAAGTCAGTGTCTAGCTATAATATTTTGAGTACATAATCAATTTCATATTTCCCAATGTGTGTTGTTATTGCTATTGCTATTGCCACAGATATTCATTTTTATGGCATCATCAGTGTTCATGAATCTTTACAGAATACAAGAAGTCCCTCCCCCAAGGAGTTTACAATCAAATATTCAACACGATGAAACAAGTGAAGAAATGGAAGGACAGGTGAAAGGTAAACATGATGGAAGCAATGCGCAGTTATTTCTGTTATTTCTGCTTAGGTATAGATACAGGCTGAAAGTCAAAGGAGGCCATAGAAATTTGGGGTTGTGCCAAACATTTCACAGAAAAGGTGAATTCAAAGGAGGGATTTGACAGAAACTTTATGTAGTTTCACTTTGTATCCCTCTAACTGACTGACATTTATCACTGAACATTGTCATTTCTTAATGGATAGTATGAGGGAGGGATATATTTTTTTTAAAAGACTCTTTAAGAGATGACTAGCTTTGATCTCTAATGCTTTCCATAAACGCTTGGAACCAAGTCATTTATTGACTGTTCTTGTGGGAAGTCCCTGTAATGTTTTCAAGACAGAGCTTCTTTGCATTCTAGAGGTGAGACTGTCTGCATAAATTTGTAGCATATCGGAGAAGGCTCCAGTATCTCTCTCTTTGAGGTCTGAACTCTAGAACTGATACAGGAACTGACCTGTTAAACAATATAGTTCCATAGCACTGGGCTTCTTAGCTAGGCTGACCATCTGAAAAGGAGGACAGGGCTCCTGTAACTTTAACTGTTGTAGAGAAAAGGGAATTTCAGCCAGTGTCATTTGTAGGCAATTAGTTCCTGGTGAAATTCCCTCTTCATCACAACTGTTAAAGTTGCAGGGGCCCTGCCTTCTTTTGTATATGGTCACTCTAGTATAGTGCCTGCAACTTAACTGTTGTGATGAAGAGGGAATTTCAACAGGAACTAATTGCATACAAATTATACTGGCTGAAATTCCCTTTTCTCTACAACTGTTAAAGTTACAGGAGCCCTGTCCTCCTTTTCAGATGGTCAGCCTATTCTTAGCAGAGTAACATGTTTTTTTATATATATATCTATGCGCAGCTGTTTGTTTTAAGTGTGCATGTAAAAGGTAAAGTGTGAATGCAACAATTATGTCTGTATGGATGGACATATCGTACAAGCACCCTCGTCTGGAAGCTGGGATTGGCTGTAGCTTCTAGCGGAGTATATATTATACTCTGTGGATAATAATAACAATAATAAAATAATAATAATAATACTTTTGTTTAGCTCTCATTTATAGCTTTTAACTGTATATGTTTTAATTTTGTAAAGTCGCCTTGAGGCCCAGAATTGGGCAAAAGGCGGGATAATAATAATAATAGGCTAATGTGGGTGTGACATTTATGCACAAATGCAGGGCTGGCCCAGGATTGCTTGAAGCAAAGGACAAGAGGGTACACTCTCATCCCATGAACAGAAGCTGATCAGACCAGCACCTAAATCTTACTTCAACACTGGCAGTGACACAGCACCTGAGGCAATTTAAGGGGTGCAAGACATACTTAGCTCTGTCCTCCATACCCCAAAAACTGCTTTCTGAGGCAACTGCCTCACTCTGCCCAATGGTAGAGCCAGCACTGTTTGAACCCGGGATCTAACCACATCACAGGTCATAGACCTAGTCCAATCTCCTGAGTGCCCGAAGCTAATTTCTGTCTTAGAGATGAAATGTGATCACCATTGGGAGATTTGAATTTCTGCCAACAAATGTCAAGGCCTGTCATTTTAATTTTTTATTTATTTTTTGGCCTCATTTCCCCTCTCCCTCCCTCCCTCAGAGGAGGGAGGGAGAGGCATCATCTTCCAGGTGACAGGACATAGTTTTACCATACTCTTCAGGTACCCCTCCATTGCTGTCCTCACCAATTCCATGCTGCACAAGCCAGCAGCTGTAGAATCAGACAATGGCCCCTTTAGAAGTAGAAAGTTCCACAGAGGGGGTGGAGAAGAGCAAGTTCAGACCTGCTAGCCTTCATTAGGCCTCTGCATGTTGCTGAGACAACAGTTCTTCCCAAGTGAGTTACAGTCAGTGCAGAATTTTGCTTGCCTGGTATCTGCAGTTTTATGCAAAGTTCATGTTTTATCTGTAGTCTCCACCTTTGTTGTATTTTAAAGTATTTTGTTGTATTTTATGACATTGTGATTTTACATTGTAGTAAGTTGCCCTGAGTAGTACATACATAGACATTAGAAGGATGGTATAGAACTGTCTATATTACATAAATAAGTACATAAATAAATAAATAAAAAGACCAAAAATGTGGTAGATATATTTTATTCTATCTGTTTATGTAGGATCTTCTATGTTATGACATGTTTGCTTACCTTGTACTACTCTGCTACTAGCTGTGGATATACCGTTGTATAAAATGCCAGATAACCACTATCATCTATGGCAAACACAATAGAAGTAAATCTTACAGTTTTGAATATGGATTTCCCCCCCCCCCTTAGGATTTACAATCAATGCATGAGTTGCTCCCTCTAACAGCAAACTCAGGTGGTGTGTGCCCGCAGGACAGGAGCTGAACGAGGGCCATTGAGAAACAAGTCTGAGAAATCCAAGGATATAACACTTTGAAAACTTTTTGAAAACGGTCTATGGAGTGTGTCCTGGGCCCCAACAGTTGTCATTACTGTTATAAACCGTTTTAAAGCAGTTGTGTAGATCCTGCCCAGCATGTCTAGGGAGACAAAAGTACAAAATACAAAAAGCACTAAAGTACAAAACTATGTTGAACCCCCCCCCCCCAAACCCTGTAAGAGCAACCCTATCCCCCCATTCCCATATAATCCAGCTCAATGAAGAGGAAAGAGCATGCTCATTAGTCACAGACAGAATGCTGTATGGTGAGGGATGGAAAATGTGAGGGGGCAGAACGGAGTACCTTGGAAGAGGCCATGGCTGGACAACTGCAACGTTATCCAGCCATGGTGAGGATAACTGCAATGTTTTGTTGCAGTAATTCTTAAACTTCAAATATATGCATTATATGGGAAAAGTAGATAGATGGAGAGCTAGAGATATAAAACTCAAGGTTTTTCCCCCATGCATCTGATGGTCTGAGCTTTTTTATTATTATTACTATTAAAGGAAATGGCAATTATCACTTTTTATTGCCAAAAATACGTTACAGCCAAAGCAGACATGCTTTGCACAGCTCATGAGTCCTATTATATAGCAATGAAAGGACAGGATTCCTGCTGTGATGTTTAAAAATACCCAAGAGCAATTAAATATACTGAAGCACCACTTCGCTCATGCTTTTCACACTAGGGGGTGCTGCACTGACTGTGAAGCAGGGAGCTCAAATAAATCTTAATGGAACCGGTGTCCCATTTAGCTTGTTTCCTTTGACATTTTTCAATTTTTTTAAAATTTTATTTTATTATTTTGCCTTGAGATAGGCAGAATTGGGACTTATTGTAGCAACACTGTTCCAAGGGAAGCATGAGTCAGCCATAACATCTGCATAGTCCTCGGAGTTTCATTATGAAGTACAGGAATAGCACCGTGTAATATGAGGATTTGGCTTTTTTCCTGACAAATCCTTTTTTAAAAAAAGCTCAGTTATTAAAGGAGTTATCCAAGGTGCTGAGCCTATTTTGGGGGGTGGGTTCAGAATTTTGGATAACTCCTTTAGAGTTCTGACTGAAACCTAGAGCAGATTCATCACTCCATTGACATCGGAGCCACTGGCCTCCACTGGCTCCCACTTTTTTGTTCCCTGAGCAGGAGTAAAACTGTGTGTGCTCTCATCTGGCGCTCGCAGAAGCTCTTGCATGTACCAAACAAGTGTGTGTTACTTCTGTTTCTCACTCCTCATGAGGAGAACAAGAAGCATGAGTAAAGGCAGTTGCATTATAGTTAGAGTGCAATCCTGTATGTGCCTACTCAGAAAAAAAAATCCATTGAGTTTAATGGGGGTTACTCTCAAGTGGCTATAGGATTTCACCTTTAGATTCTTTAAGAGCAATGCTTTATCATTCCTGTTTAATAATTCCTTATTATATTCTCTCAAGCTTTCTTTCCCCTCTCTCTCTCTCTCATGAGATATTTGTTAGCCTACAGTTTCAGCATTCAGGAAAAGGAGTTACGTTCTCAGAAATGCATGTCTTTTCCTTTGTTGGTATCCTTTAATTCTGTCAGCTCATCTATCAATTCCAAGACCACAGAACTGGCACTTTAAACCTTGTTCTACTTCTGCCGTCTCGTTCCTATTGCTGCTGTCGTCTTTAGTTATTTAATCAACATGGGCAGGATCTACACTACTGCTTTAAAATGGTTTATAACAGTAGTGACAACTGTCAGGGTCAGGACACACTCCATATACAGTTTTCAAGCCATTTTCAAAGTGTCATATACTGCTTGCTGTAGATCTGGCCTAGGTTTGCAAGATGTTCCCTTGAATGCAACTGTTTGCAAGCTTGGGGATACATTACTTTAATTCATAGATATGTGGCTTTCAGGGGACATTGCTGATTGTATTAGTTCCCATTTCCCCAAGCTGAGGGAAATTCAGGGCACCTTTGCAAGATAGGTTTCTTATGTAGAAGACATCAGTGGAGAATTATATTGTCTTTGTAATAATCTGCTTATTTACAAATGTCAGTGCTCACATTTCAGGGGAGTAAAGATGGACAAATCTATTTCTAGTATGTATTGTTTTTGTGGGTTTTTTTAGCTGTAAGTCTAATTAGTTTCTGCATTAATCTATAAATGTCATGTTTATTATTTATAGTATTTTATGTTTATATTTACTTTTATTTTTGTGAGCCGCTGCCTTCTAAGGAGTATAATGTTTTCAACCCATCCTCTGAAAATACGGACCTGGATATGTATTTAAATATGTATTTTCTCTCAAAATATGGCTTTAAATTTATATTAGGGATGTGTATTGGATCGTTAAAATGTATGATAACGACACGATATGCTCCTTATCGTGCATACGATAAACAATAATGATATGATAGGAAACCCTACGATAATTATCAGAGACGATAAAAAATCATACGATAATTATCATTTTATCGTTAGGCTCTTTCTCTTTTGCCACCACATGGACGGAGCTAGAAGGTGGGGTGTGCTTGATGAGACTGACAGATTCAGTGGCCAATCGTACAGCAAGGATTCTAGCAGGCTCCAATCACAACGTTGGAGGAGGGCTAAGGATATCCCCACATAAAACCCCCACCCTTGGGTTCTCCAACTTTGTTGAGCATAGGAGTTGAAAGGAGAAGGAGTATTTTGGTGGAGGTCTGTGTGTTACTATTACTGGCAATATTTGTAGATTCTTCTTCTATCTATTCTTCTTCTTGCATCATTCTTTTTGTTCCCCTCTGTGTCTCAGGTTCGTTCCTTGTGTGTGTGCTGCTTGTTGGTTTGATTGAGGGTTAGGTTAGCATAACTGGGGGGTTTTGTGAGTGAGTGTGTTGTTGTTCCCTTCTCTGTTTCCTGTTATGAAAAAAACCAAAAAAACTCAAAACAAAATATTTCTTTCTCTCTCTCTCTCTCTCTCTCCCTCTGTGTGTGTGTGTTTGCTTGCTTGGCTGTGAGTGTACTGGTGTGTCCTGTAGCCTGCTAGTGCTACACAGGAGCACTACACATCTGTGGCCAACGCAGCACACATAATGAAACATGGCTCCAAGGCGCACCTTGGATGAGGTGGCTCCTCTGGGTCTAGGAGAGATGCTGCTGCTGGGAGCAGTTCTGGGGGGGCTGTCTCTCCCCATGTGAAAATAAAGTGCAAGTCTGCTGTTTTTGCGCTTAAGCAGGCAGAGGCACCAGCAGCCGCGCCTCCTGAAAGGTCTGCCCGCAGGGCCCTCTTTGAAGAGCCACTTCCAGAGGCCGGTGGCAGCAGCACTGGCCATGGACCAGGAGTAACACCATCTCCTGCTCCAGTGGTTGAGGTGGGGAGCCTGCTGCTGAGGAATCTTTTCCCTGAGATCGCTGAGGTGAAGCAGCCGGTTGAGGTTGAGGAGCAGCAGCATCAGGCAGAAGGGGCTCCCTCGCCACTCTACCCAACCTCTTCGAGGCCTTCTACCCCTGCTCCTGTGGTGGCGCCCCAGAGTCCAGGCAGCGCTGGTGATGAGCAGACTGGCTCACCCCACAAGCGGAGCAGCATGGTGTGGGACCACTTTGAAGTGGCTGCGGGTCCCCTCTTTGCTGTATGTTGGCATTGCAAGGCCGCCATCAGCAGGGGGGAAAACTGGCACACCTCACCACCTCCAACATGCACTGCCACATCAAGAGGAACCACCATGCACTCCTGCTTGGGAGAGAGGCAGGCACCTCCCAGGTGAGTGGTGGCACTAAGGGCAAGCAGAAGGCTGCTTCGGCTCTTGAGTCTCCATCTCCCATCCCCAAGCATCTTCGGCAGGCCACCAAGGAAGACCTGGGGTGGGGGAAGTATGGGACCACGCGTTGGAGGTTTCCAACGCCCAACCAGCTCACCAACTGCATCGATGAGATGGTGGCGTTGGATGACCAGCCATTCAGCCTTGTTGCAAATGCTGGGTTCAAGAGGCTGATGGCTATGGTGGTCCCATACTACAAACTGCCATCTCGCACCACAGTTAGCAGGCATGTGGTGCCCTCCCTGTACCAGTTTTGCAGGGAGCTGGTGATGGGTCGACTGTGCCAGGCAGAGGTACAGAAGGTGCACTTCACCTCGGACATTTGGTCCAGTGAGGGCGGAGCGAACACTTACCTGTCCCTGACGGCTCACTGGTGGGGAACCACAGGAAAGGAAGCACCCATCACTTGTGGGACTGGGAAGGAGGGCTACTGCTGGGCCCTCCTTCATACCGAAGTCCTGGACCAGTCCCACATGACAGTGGAGATCACCAAGGCCATTAACCGCATGGAGGAGGGATGGCTGTCTGGGCATCAGCACACCAGCGGTTATAGGGTCATGGACGGGGGAGCCAATATGGTCAGGGGGGTGCGTAAGGGCAGTTTTGAGGGGGTCTGCTGCATCACCCACATGGGGAGCAGCAGCAGCGACCTTCCCCCTCCCGTGCCAGCAGTGTGCAACGTCCTGTACAGCTGCCAGAGGGTGGCTGGACACTTCCACCACAGTGTCAAAGGAAGTCGGTTGCTGCGGGAGAAGCAGGCAGAGCTGGAACTCCTGCAGCACCAGCTCCTTCAGGACGTTGCCACATGCTGGAACTCCACCTACCTCATGCTTGAGCGTATGATGGAGCAACAGCGTGCTATGCACAAAATGTGCAAGGTCGGGGACATTGGTATCCATGCACCACTGGCCAGGCAGCAGTGGGATACCATGTCCCATCTGGTGATGGTCCTCAAGCCCTTCCTTGAGGCCACAGAGACCCTCAGCAGCAGCACTGCCCTCCTCAGACAGGTGATCCCTGTGGCCAGGCATCTCCAGACCAAGATGCAGCAGTTTCTGGAGGCCAGGAATCCCATCACCGGAAGGCACTTCCCGCAAGATGTGTGGAAAGTGGTTCACAGGCTGAAGGCAGGACTATTTAAGAGGATGGAGCCTGCTGCCCACCTGTGCCTGCATCTGCCTGCATCTATGCTCACCTGAGTCTGCTGGCAGCATCTGCCCACCTGAGTCTGCTGCCCATCTATACCTGCTGCCTGCATCTGCCTGCATCTATGCCCACCTGATTCTGCTGCAGCATCTGCCTGCATCTATGCTCACCTGAGTCTTCTGGCAGCATCTGCCTGCATCTATGCCCATCTGAGTCTGCTAGCAGCATCTGCCTGTTTCTATGCCCACCTGGGTCTGCTACCAGCTTCTGCCCAGCTGTGCCTGCTGCCCAGCTGTGCCCACCTTCCTGCCTTCCTCTTCCTATGTGCCTGGCTGCCGCCTTTGCCTGGGAATGGTCTGGCTCGACGTCTGACTGGTAAGTCATACTTGGCCCGCCTCACAGGGCTGCTTGTAGTACTGTCTTACATTGAGTCTGGTTTAAAAATCTTGCTTTGGAGGACAGGCAAACTTCCTCATCAATTCATTGAACAAGCTATGTCACATGAGTTCACTTGTTCCCCTACAGCTCTTCGGTAAGGTCCCCAACTTTAAGGACTAGCTCTTTAAATATGAGGATTTCTCTCAGCAGCAGCATTATTTACCACCAGAAAAAACAGTGCATGTGTTGTTGAGAGACCTTACTTCTGAGTAACAGCTGCAGCTGTGCATCTGAAATTGGGCACAGATGAGTCCCCTCAAGGCCATCTGTGAGATGACCATGAGAGGAGAACTGAGGATGTCATCTCTTGAAAAAGAGCACTTCCTTATGCCAACTGAAACAGTGAATTTTGACAACTTACTTCCAAGTAACGCTTGCATCTATTGTTCTGTAATTTGGCACACATGACTAGCAACACTCCGTCTGCACTGTGACCAAGTTTCAAACCTGTAACTTGGAAAATTAAGAAGTTTTAGGCCTTTCTCTGACTCAAAAATCAATTCTCTAGGGCAAAATGGAGAAACGATATAATATCAAATTTCCGATAATTATCAGAAATACGATACAATATGGGTCACCGACGATATTATTGGAGACGATAATTTATTTGGTCCGAAATTCCGATAACGATATGATATGATGTTTTTGGGCATGCTCATCTCTAATTTATATGCATATAGTGATAGAGTTAATCTCCCATGAATTATGATACATTAAAAGAAGAGTGAAATCCAGTGGGTAGCTAAATTCCAATTTGCACATTTGTCTGAGATGGAGGACTATGTCATTTTGTATAGGAATTTGCAAAAGTCTAATTATCCAAGAATCGCTATAGGAGGGACAACAGGTCACCATCCCTGTATCTTTTCTGGTATCTCCCTTTCACTATTCATTTTTAGAAGGCCCTGAGATTGTGCATTTTGGCTAAAACTAGGGAGAGACAAGGGCCTCTGGATTTAATTAGGAGACCTGCTTCCTTTTGCCTGATACTTCAAACGTTCACAAATGTACAGATTGGGTAGACATCATGGAGACTCAGAAGCAAACACAGACACAGACAATAGGGGTTGGTGAGAATTTTGTTCCATTCATTTTTTGGTACAAATCACCAAATGTTACCACACATTCACAAACAGAGTGGAAAGACTTTAAGATTATTTTAAAATAATAATAATAATATGGGAGAAACCAAGTTCCCCTCTTAATGGGGAGACATGATTTGTGGGAGAAAAGGAAAGGGAGAAAAGGCTGGTGAGGAGCGGTTTCACAAACACAGCATTCTCGCCTTCCCAGGAGGGGACTACTGAGCCAACCAGTGGTTTGGTGGGGGTGGGGACAAAGAGGCAGACCTAACAGAGTGAGATCTCTCCTTTGTTCTCACTGCAGTTTAGCCTGAGGCCCTTAAAAGGGCTCCCATGCAGCTCCAGGATTGCAGTTGCTGATGTCCCCAGCCTAGATAGCAAGATATCTTGCATTATCAGAAGTAGTTGTCTATAACTGATGCAGAGAAGGAACTTTACCTTCATACCAATTGGCAAAGACTCTGCACATTGTTTTGCCTTCCCCATTGCAAACTTAATTCCATTGTAAATACATTGATCTGTACTATTAGTAAATTCTTTGTGGATACTTAATTTTATAACATTTGTCACAACTGTGTAGGCATAATAGGCATTGTACCGGTGTAGGGGATTGTGCTCCTCCTGCCCCACAGTGAGGATTCCTGGATAGTGATGGAGCAAATAATCTGCCTGGGCCCATCAGGTGACCGGATGCCCCTGCATTCTGCCCTCCCAGGCCCCTGGGAATGCACCCAGCAGATTTTTGACCCATGCTCCTTTTGATGGCACAGATCCTGTAGGAACTCACTTCTGCCCTGGCTTGTTTGTGCTCTTTGTTCTTCCCACCCACCCCCGCTGCGGCAATGGCAGTCACCATTACCATAGTGACGGAAAATATGCAATTTTCCCAACCTTCAAGAAATTGTGTTAGTGTCCCCCACCACCTGCCAGTGGGGGGTGGGTGGGTCTTAAAGGCCCTATTAACAGGAGAAGGTTTTGTCCCTTTTATTCTAATGGCAGAGTAGAAGGGTTTTTCCCTTCCACTCTGATGTTGGCCACTATTAGAGTAGAAGGCAAAAAACTCATCCTCCTAAACCCCCATGCCTGGAAGTGCCTCTTAGGCATGGGGGTGGATGGGAAAGCCTTCACAAAGTGTGCAGATTACCCCAGCCATGCTATTAGCATGGCCGGGGGTATTCGTTTACTTCCGGAGACCCAGAAAGCCCACTTTCCCACACCTCTCCCCCCTTTATCACCCATTGACAAGCATTAAGATGTTCTTTCAGGCCCTGATGGACACAGGTGGTGGGAGGGAAAGCACATGTTCAGGGCCTCCAAAAAGTGTGCAATACCCCAGCACACTAATGACATGTGCAATACTGAGCGCTCAGCCAAGCCAGCTCAGCTGGAACAGGTCAAGCCAGGCAATGCTCGGTGAGTTCGTGGTGTGGGCTCCCTGAGAGCTCACTATTCCCTATTCCTGAAAGGATCTTGGGGAATTGGCACCAATAACAGCCCAGTATGGGGACCGACAGCTGGCCATCTTTGGGGTGGTGGAAAGGGGTTCACATTAGCAGTTCATGTCATGGGTATAATAGATGCATCCCATGTCCACTGCATGAGCGCTCAAACACCCCACCACCACTGCTTGCATGGTTCACCCCAGCAAGACAAGCCACACAAGCGTCTGCTGAATGCTCAGAAAGCTCGTGAGCCCCCGCAAGCCCTTGGCAACCACCAGCCATTCCCCCCACACTGTGCTAATGGTGGCTACTGCCCACCATCAGCATGGAGAGGGAAAATGTGCAATTTACAACACATCCAGAAATCACATTTTTCCTTCCTCTCTGTGCCAATAATGGGGGGGGGGGGCTAAAGGCCCTATTAACACAAGGGTACCCTTGCATTAAGAGAGCCTTTAAGCCCCCCTATTGGCTTAAGGTGGGGGATGCATGCCATTGGCATGGCCAGGAGAATTGTGCATTGTCCAGAAGCTCTGGAAAGTGCACTTTCCCAGGGTGGATGCGTGCCCGAGTGCTTGCAGGCCCTTGTGAGTGCTGGGATGCGGGTCCGCCCTCATGCTAGGCAGCATCCCTACTCTAGTCCTGCCATCCCCCCCGCAACTCTTCCAGCATGTGGGACAGGAAAGGGAATCCATCAGCAGGCTGGCTGATGACAGGATCCATGCCCTATCCTGCCACCAAGCCTATTCAAGTGAGTCAATAAAGTTGTGGCCAATTTCATATCTCAGCTATGCCTGTGTATCTAATTTATTCTCCTCCTTTCACCAATTGGACCCAATTAAGCACAGCACCCACAAAGTGAAACTGGCAGATTTGTCCTTCCTTGCATAGGGCTTTGGGTGCCTAGCCCATAAACATCTTGATTTGAATTCCTGTGTATTCCACCATGTCTATGGAGCCGAATTAAGGTTGCCACCTCTGTTTTCTGACAGCTACATGGCAGGCAGGTACAACATGGTCTCGTCCATTCAGGAAATAACTGAGCTATTGAATTTAACCAGTGGAAGTGGATGAGAATTTTATTCAGTTCATTTTTTTTATAAGAACATGCCAAAATACAATAATTTCTTCATAAGTGGGACAGAAAGAACTTAATTTATATATATATATATATATATATATATATATATATAATAAAATTAAATTAATCTAAGAAAAAACAAAACTGACAGATTCATCCATCCCAGAACAATGGCACCCAGAAATCATTAAGCAGATCTCTGTACCCTTTTACATTTCAGATTTGTATCATGTCCAGGGAAAGAAGATTTGAAATGGTCCTCTAGGTCTAGAGAAGGCTTCTTTAGTAATGGCCACATGTCCATCTCCTTTGAGGGGTTTGGGGTCATCTCTACTCTCAGCAAGACATTTACCACTTCCTGGGCTGAAAGTGTTCCAAATTAACTCCAAAATAGAGCAGTTTGACATCCAGCTAGAAAGTAGAATGGAATATATGATGAGTTGCATGTAACTATCATGTGCAGATTAACTTTATTAATTAGAATTGTTTTAAATCCTACAGCATCAGCAACTTTTTTAAAAGTTCTGATGAGGTTATATATGCTTACTTTGCTTATGGATGGATTTTTCTTCCCTACCATAGAAATATTTTCTATCACGGGATGTAAGACTTCACAATGACAAGATTAGTCAATGTGCAGTTGATAGATGTGGGGTATTAAGGATGCCTTTTCTTATAAAAAGTGAAATTTGTACTCCTGAATCCAAGTGAAATGTTCCAGTTTGTTTTGATTTAAAGGAGCCTCCTGTGAAAAGAGATTAGGGAAGCCAGCTGGGGAAATGTTTGATATGGAAAGCTGGATCAGCACTAAGAGTGTCTGGAGGATTTCTTCCAGAAATAGGTGTTAAATAATAGACACCCTTTAAAAATAAATAAATGGTGGCCTGTTGTACTTGAATTCAATCGTATGAGTTGTTCATATAGCTGGTTGAAGGTACACTGTGGCACGCTAATGTGCTAGCAGTTGGGAAGTGTACTTGTTATGCTTAACCTGATATCTTACTTTTCAAATTGAATGGAAATTTGAAACATGAATATGCTGATATTCATAGTAAATCAGCAGGAGGTTATTCCTACTAGAGCTAGCTCTTTTTTGTTTGTTTTTAAACCATTCATGGGTGGGGGGGAAATGTCTTTAGAGATTGAATCAATCTTCAGGAGGGGAAAATTCCAAAGAATTTTCACAGCAGTGTTCCTGCCCATAATTGAAAATAAAATACAAGGTGCTGATGGCTTCTTTATTTATTTATTTCTCTCTTTCTTTCTTAACTTTAAAAATGCTGAGCTTCTGCTGCTCAGCAGACATGTTCACTTGCTCAACAAAATGCCCCATGGGAACGATAGTAGAATTTTGTATCCATGAGCCCATCCCCTGTGAATTGGACAGGAGGAAACATTGTGGTAGTCCTGAGTTAGAAGAGAGGCCCAGCACCCCTGCTATGAGGGAATTCCCTAGACTTGTCCTTGTGGCTGTCAGAATGGAGGATGGGGAAAGGAACCCCTTTGAGGCTTCCCCAGAGCTCACTCTCAAAGTCATAAAGTTTGAAGGGATGGCGAGTAGGGGGGAGTGTCCTTCAATTGTAAGGTAGCCAGTTGGACATAAGTGGTTAATACACTGCTTGCACTCAGGGAAGACACTGGCTTGCCCATAAATACCTGGTGAGGCAAAAGTGGCTAGTAGGGATACATAGATTTTGTTATATCCATTCCAGCTGTGTTTCACAAATTGCCAGGCATCTTTTGCTCCATTGTCCAATGATGATGATTGCATTTATATCCTACCTTTTCCCCTCTTGCAAGGAACTCAAGGTGGGTGACATGGTCCTCCTCCTTTCCATTTTGTCCTCACAACAATCCTGTGAGGTAGGTTAGGCTGAGAGTCAGTGAGTGGCCCAAAGTTACCCTGTGAATTTTGTGGCAGACTGGGGACTAGAACTCTGATCTCCTGAGTCCCAGCCCAACACTCTAACCGCTACACCACACTGGCTTTCATTGACAGAATCAGACTTTTTTTTAAGGATGTACAAGATTTTTATTTCACTTGTGCAATGAAAAGTAAAAATACCAGTCACAAATTCACATAATTTCTGCTACTTGGAAAAGGCTGGCCCGCTGTGGAATCCGCAAGTTGGATTCATAGAAATGCAAACTCATTTGAAAACAATGTGGTTTCTCTGATATCCTAGTGGCAAGGCAACCCTTGCAAATGATAATCATTAATAGTACTACTACTACTATAAAAAGAAAAAAAGATTAACATAGTTAAAATAGTGCAGGAGTATTTTCCCGTGCTGCAGCCTCCGCAGCCATCTTCTACTGCTACTATTACCAGGAATGTGCACAGCCAGAAATTTTGGAATCGGAATCAGATTGGAATTTCTGATATTAAAAATATTGTATCCGATCATATCGGGGGGTACCCGGATTTAATCAGATCTGATATCCAATAAATATTGGAAGTTCCGATCCGACTACGGACTGCCATTTCAGGTGTTTTCCCTGTAGGCTTGCATTGGGGGAAAGAAAACTTTCCCCCAATGCAAGTTTATTGGAAAAAACACTGAGCCAGCACTCGGGCTCCCGCCCCCCACTCGCACTCCTTACCTGTAGCTGCCGCCACCGGTCCGTAGTACTGCGAAACAGGCTTTCTGGCCTTTTCCTCAGTACAAAGATGCACCGAGTAAGGAGCGCAAGTGCGGAGAGGGAGCATGAGTGGGGGGAGGAAGGGGGTGCCAGCTCACTGTTTTCCCCCATAGACTTGCATTAGGGAAAAGCTTTCTTTCCCCCAATGCAAGCCTATGGGGAAATCACCTGAAATGGCGGCCTGAAAATACGATAAGTGCAACAGATGTATGGATATCAGATCCGATCAAATAGGGCCTCCTTAGGGAATAATCTTTATCGGTCATTGGATGTCCGATAACGTCCTTATCGGTTCATTATCGGAAATCGGACCAGATAGGATACACATCCCTAACTATTACTACTATGAATAATAATAATAATAATAATAGCAGAACAATTCATACCAACAACAACAACAACAACAACAATAATAATATATTGATTTCTTACCTGCCTCTCCCTCTGGATCGAGGCGGGGAACAACAATAAATATTTTAAAAAGACCATAAAATAGATAAAACATTAAAAACAAAACTAATACATTATTAAAAACATCTTAAAGTTCAACTAGGTAGGCCTGCCAGAAGAGATCAGCCTTCACGGCTCTCTTAAATTCAAGAAGACTGCTAAATTGTCAAATCTCTCCCGGCAGGCCATTCCACAATCTGGGAGCGACAGAAGAGAAAGCCCTCTAGGTAACACTTGACAGCTTAGTTCTGGCTGATTGAAGTAAATTCTTCCCAGAGGACCTGAGTGTATGGGGCAGATTTTATGGGAGAAGACGATCCCGCAGGTAACCTGGACCCAAACCATGTAGGGCTTTAAAGGTAATGACCAACACTTTGTACTTCGCCCAGAAACTAATTGGCAGCCAGTGCAGCGATTTTAAAGCTGGCATAATATAGTCACGCCTGGGTGTACCGGTGACTAACCTGGCTGCCATATTTTGAACTAGTTGACGTTTCCAGACTAGGCACAAAGGTAGCCCTATGTACAGTGCATTGCAGAAGTTGAGCCTTGAAGTTACAAGCGCATGTACTACTGTCTTTAGGTCTTCCAACTCTAGGAAGGGGTGCAGCTGGTGTATCATCCGAAGCGGATAGTAGGCACTACAGGCTGTTGCATCTATCTGGGCTGTCATTTGGAGCGATGGATCCAGGAGCACCCCCAAGCTGCAAACACAGTCTTTCGGGGGAGTGTAGCCCCATCCAAAACTGGTTGACACACCTCCAAACCCAGGTCAGAGCCCTTGACAGGAAGCACCTCCATCTTGTCTGGAATCAGCTTCAGTTTGTTTTTCCTCATCCAGTCCATTACCACCTCCAAGCATTCATTTAGAGGAGACACACTATCCTTAGCTGATGTGACTGAACATAACGGTCATAGACAAAAAAGAAAAACACACATACCTCATCGACATTGCAACACCAAATGACAAGAACGTTGTTGAAAAGGAAGAAAAAAAGAGAGACATGTACACCACTGGCCATGGAAGTCAAAGAACTATGGTATCAGGAAAATGTCACAATTATTCCGTTAGTCACCGGCATCACATCAAAAAACTATACAGAAAACCTTCAGAAAATGGGCCTACCAAAATACATCCACACCAACATCCAGAAAGCAATCATACTTAAAACATGGTCAATTGTCAGGAGATTCCTAAATCTGTAAAAGACAGCATGACTTGGCAAAGCCCGTCAAGTCCATCTAGACAAACCACCACGAACGAGAAAGAGATGAAATAATAATAATAATAATAATAATAATAATAATAGTAATAATGGGATCTGCAATACAGAATGAATGAATAGGGATGTTGTGGATGCCTGACTGGGTTTAGGAGTCAGATAGTCCCCTGTGTCCGATTCCCCCACCCACCCCCCAGACACAGTCAGGCACCTGCAGCATGTTCCCAGGCCCATACTTTGAGCACCTGCATGGCATAACAAGCACCTGACAGCCCTCACCCACAGCCTCCATTGGGCACAATAATGGAGGCTCCAGAAATTACGCATTTCCCCCATTGCATAAATGGGGCATTTATGGCCACCATTTATGCAATGAGGAAAATGCATAATTCCTGGAGTCTGTTATTGTGCACAATGGAGGGCCTGGATGAGGGCAGGCAGGCTGGCACAGCGCCATGGGTGGTTCCCTCCATCTCTATGAATTAATGAATACATAAATTCACTAAACACTATACAGATACAACTTTTACAGCCTCAGAAATTGAAAGCAAGCAACTTGGTGCATCTGCAAAGTAAATAACATGAAAATGCTCATATGCAGACACCATATGTGTTTTGACCATAAACAAGTCTCCTTCAGTGGGCTAATAATATCACAATCACTATTTCTCACATATGGGGGAATTAGAACTCTGCCTCCAGACAAATCTGCACAACAATAAGGTAACAGTGGTGTCACCTGTAAATAAAGTGAAAATTGAAAATCATTAATATTTAAAAATAAATGCTAAGGATAACTAGAATGTTATAAAATAAAGAAAACAGAGGGGTTTTTTTGTTGCCCTGGTTGTTGAGATTAACTTCCTTTTGCATTTTCCTATGGTTGGCAAACCAACCCTTGGCCAACTCATTCCCACATAGTTAATTTGCTTGTGCAAATCTTGTTAGAGTAATGTAATTAAAGATGTGGCCTTAGTTCACCCAATACCTGTGCCTTACCTCTTTCTTCAAGATGATGGTATAAGATTCCAATGTGGCAGAAATGGAAGTAGGGTAGCGATCTAATGCTTTCAGTACCATGAATTTCATAATAGTACCTACAAGATTAATAGATGCATTTTATTTTAAGGATATTCATTACATCAGAATGCAATATCCCATAGATACATCCATTTATGTATTACATTACTATACTACTCAATAGCCAAAGCTTTAGACTTCCAGTGTTTGAAACGCCATAGAAGTCTTCAAGTTAACACACAACACTGGCAACCTGGAACTGCACTAACAACTTAGAATATATGATAGTACAATTTTAAAGGATTCTTCAAATGTAACATTTGATGTGAATTAATTTCAAATGCAAATCAAATTCTCTATTGAAAAATAAGTATACAAAGTAATAAGCAAAGAGCCAGTGAGTGTCAATTTAGTTGAAAATACACATATTGAAAAGCTACACTGCACATCACTTTCAATGAGACACAACAAACATTTCACGCAGTGTGTGATGAACATTATTTTCTTCCTGCATGATTATCACTCTATATGAATGTCACATAGGAAACCACCTTTGACATGAAGAAAAACACACAAACATCCTGAATGTTTTCATGAAGCCACAATTCAGCTACAAAAGCACATTTCATAAAATGTACTTTAAAAAATATATATTTCAAATTCATGAATTCTCCATGGCCCTGAGTTTATTGACCTATGCCAACATGATCACACAAGGGAATTTTTCACATACTCTATGCATATTTCTAAAAATGTAATATATTTGACTCGATTTCGGTGAAGTGCCTTTACTCTTTGGGAGCCGAAAATGGAAGCAGGTGTGATATTGTTACTGCTGCAAGAACCCAGGGAATGCCCTATCTCAACTTATTATCAATGTGCTGTCAATGGCCAAATCTACACCAAGCAGGATATAGCAGTATGAAAGCGGTATATAAAAGGCAGGAGTCACACTACTGCTTTGAAGTGCACTGACAACTGTTGGAGCCCATTGACACATACCATATACCATTATATCTTACTTGGTGTGGCTCCTGCCTTTTATATTCTGCTTTCATACCGCTGTATCCTGCTTGGTGTAGATCTGACCAAAACGTAGATGATGAAGTAATCTGGCCAAAATGTAGATGATGAAGTTAGTAAGTTCTTGGGAGGGATGAGAAATTCATTCCATTCATTTTTGGATAAGAACTTACCATAATCCACAAAATTTCTTCATAACTGTGAATGAAACCAAAACAAAGAGATTCACCCAGGGCTTTGAGTGTTTAGCTCTTAAAAAGTCTAGGAAGGTGTCTCGATGGCATTGCTTTGCCGCTCGTTTCTTCAAAACTCCACAGTATCCTAGCTGTGTTGTGGGAGCGGCAAATCTCCATGGCATGAGAGAGTGTGGGCATTCCAGGCAAAACCAGCAGCCTTTCAGCTCATTGAGCCTGCCCCCTGTCCTCTGCCTGGCCTTCCCATGCATGCTTCCCTGACCTACCATGGGCCTTATTCTGCCCCTGGAATACCCCCAGTCTCAATGTGAAGCAAGGTCACCACCATCAGGCAGAGCAAAGAAAGAGGTGGCCTCAAAGAAAAGCAAAAAGTCATGGTAAGTCAGTGAGTTGGCAGCTGCATCGAATAAATTACACAGCGCCACTGCTCAGCCACCATGGACCTGTCCTTTTCTTATGTTACCCTGGAAAACATGTCACTAAATAAACACATTTTAAAAATCCTGCCAAATGCACAGAACCACACGATTGCCCCATCCTGTTGCAGGCAATGCACATATTTCACAGCGAAGTCTCCCTAGTGGCTTTGTAGATGACAGCCACTGTCGAATGGAATTCTAGTTCAGGTACTCACAGCATGGGGCTCAGGGCCCATCTCTTGAGTACAGTCTCCTGAGGACATTCTGATCATATTCACAAAAAATCCAAGGAATGGCCTCAGCTGCTGCCACTGCTTATATGGAAGTTCCGCAGAAGGAAGCAACAACAACCAGGTAGAACACCTTCCACAAACCTCTAGTATTCTGTCACGGTTAAAGTAGTCATCATCGCAGTGGGCGGGCAGGAAGTGGAAAGGATCTACTTCTGAAGTAACTAAACAAGGATCAAATAGTTACAGTTAAACTCATTTTGGCCTCTCCTCCACGCAAACTCCGCTTTTCTATGCATTTCTAGGATTGGCATTCATCCTACTTTACAGAGGACAGTCCTCTATTTGAGGGGATCTCAGAGCATAGTCTTCTGTTTGAAAATGACCTCTATTTAAAGAGCTGTTCAGTCCATGACTACTTTAAAGATAAAGAAGCATAAGAAGGTAATGCAGGGGGCCTTGAAGTTGCCCATCATGAGCTAGCACTTGGACAGAAGACTGAGCGAGATAAACAGGTCACCTGATTGCAGTCTTCCCCACTATGGCGAGATATAGTCTATTTATATTGCAATTGTAGCCATTATTTCTAATTTAGTATCCAATCCTATAAATTAGCATGTGCAAGTTTTATGATAATGCATTAGTGGACATCCTATGCACAGCTGTACCCAGTCTGCACTTGTATCTGTGTGGAACATGTTCTCTGTGTACATGTCCTGCATTGGCTGTAGCAGAAGGCCAAGTAATTCCCCAGACCGAGGTTCCAGCAGACAAGCTTTAAATCCAGGCAAATGCAGAAGTAGTCCAGATAACAGGCACAGGGTCAAAGCACAGGCAATCAGTCCAATATAGAGTCAGGCAAAGCAGGAGTGGTCAAACAGGCAAAGATCAAACACAGTTAGGCAGTCCAATACATACAGAATCCAGTAACAGAGACAAGCAGAAGTCCAGGGTCAAAGCACAGCGGTTTTAGAACAAAACAAGATCAGAAACCAGAAGACAAGATAAACTAGCAAGACATTATTTCCAACATCCAGCAGACTCTCACTGCTGGCTTTTATTCACAAAGGCTGCTGAGCCCCACCCAGGCTCAGGTGCTGGCCAGAGCCCTACTCAGGAGGAGTTGCTTTCTCCCAAGGAGACCATTTTTGCAAACAAGCACTCCTTCTAACAGGAGGCCTACTGGCTTGTCATGATGACGCTCCTGGAGGTCAGGAGGTTGTTCAGCCTCTGTTTCTGGCACCATTTGGATGACATCATAATCAACGGAGGCGGGGGAACAATCGTCAGTTGTGTTGATTATCGTGTTGTCCAAATGCTGTCAATAACTTACTGTCTGTTGCCTCTTCCCCCCTCCATTGCCTAAAATGTCATCCGAATGCTGCCGATCAGCAACACAATGGACGATTGTCCCCCCCCCCCCATTGATTATCGTGTCATCCGAAACAAACCACAGAGTTAGCATCTCCTCCCCTTGTCAGGGAAGGACCTGGAGCCGTCTCCCCTGAAGGCCCAGGGTCCTCCTGGTCTGGTGCCAGTATGTGATGTGGTGTCTCCCTGGTTTCTGGGGGTTCTGCTTCCTCCTCTGAGGAGGATTCCTGTAGCAGGGGCATGACAGTATAGCCTGTTTTTGTATCTGAATCTAAGAACACCAAATAATTAATATTATATACCTGTAGAGGCCCTTTTACATCACAGCAAAGTGTGTCCTTTGTGAGTGTGCTTTTTTTAAAAAAAAACTGTCGATATTCTTATTTATCACAGTCTCTATAGACAGATGCCATTAGGCATAATCACTGCTATTAATATGATTCCATTTGCTCTTATGTACAAGTTGAACATCACTAGAGATTATTTCAGTTGATATATGAGCATTAGACCTTCAGTCCAATCTGAAATACTATATATATATATATATATATATATATATGACTAACTAATGTTCAATATGAGCTGTCTGAAAGATAACTACTTATCTCAAGTGGTTCAACAAAAGAATGACACATCACACAGGAACACACTTCTCAAGTACCTTTAAACAGGAACACTTTCTTCTCTCCAATTGAAGAACGATGAGAGAAAACAGGATGTGTAACGAGGTAGCCAATTAGGCAGACCTTGATAGAGATCTTTCTTTAGAACAGATGTGAAAAAAGCATTTGCTGAGCATGGATCTTTGGGAGCAATCGTAGAAAGTGTGACGCTACAGCCACTTGTAGGTATCTCCAGGAGTTGCTGAGATGCAACGGGAGGTGCTTGGATAATAGGAGAAAATGAGAGGGGCTTGAAATATTTAGGGCTTATAAGACCAGAATTAAATGGGGGGGGGGTGTGGTTATGTGTGATAGGCACAGGGACACTGGAATAGGCTGACCAGATAAAATCCAGGTCAGGGCTCATGTAACTTTAACAGTTGTAGAGAAAAAGGAATTTCAGCCAGGGTAATTTGTATGCAATTAGTTCCTGGTGAAATTCCCTCTTCATCACAACAGTTAAAGGTGCAGGCACTATACTAGAGTGACCATATACAAAAGAGGGCAGGGCCCCTGCAACTTTAACAGTTGTGATGAAGAGGGAATTTCACCAGGAACTAATTGCATACAAATTACCCTGGCTGAAATTCCCTTTTCTCTACAACTGTTAAAGTTACATGAGCCCTGACCTGGATTTTATCTGGTCAGCCTACACTGGAAGAACCTTAGAGACCCTTAGATCTAATCATAGAACAAGCAAGCTAACTGGAGAGAGGGTTCTGAGATTAAAGAAAGAAAGGAATTGAAAATTACGGCTTTGGCTAGGTTAACAGAATGCAGGGAAGCTCTAAAAGTAACAGCATTTCTTCCAAATGCCAGCATAAATGGAGATGTCGATTGAGTTTCCTGTGAGAAGGGGGGGTAGATGACAGTAGAGGAGAATGCTTGGTCACACACAAAGAGTACCCACCATTTTCATAAGTAGATTTCAGCAGGTGTCATTTGTATACGTGCAGCACCTGGTTAAATTCTCTCTTCATCACAACAGTTAAAGCTGCAGGAGCCCTGCCCTCTTTTGTATCTGGTCACTCTAGCTATACTCCTGCAGCTTTAACTGTTGTGATGAAGAGGGAATTTCATCAGGTGCTACATGCATACAAATGGCACCTGCTGAAATTCCCTTTTCAATACAACCATTAAAGATACAGGAGCCCATCCTCCTTTTCATATGGTCACCCAATAATAATAATAATAATAATAATAATAATAATAATAATAATATATTCATGTATTTCTTACCCACCTCTCCCTCTGGATCGAGGCTGGGAACAACATCAAATACAAATACATAAAACTGATTAAAAACATATAAAACTAATACATTATTAAAATAATAATAAAACTTAAAATTCAGCTAGGTAGGCTTGCTGGAAGAGATCAGTCTTTATGCCTTTCTTAAAGCCAAAAAGATTGTTAAATTGATGAAACTCTCCCAGCAGGCCATTCCACAGTCTGGGAGCGGCAGAAGAGAAAGTCCTCTGGGTAACGGTTGTCAGTAGGGCTGTGACCGGATCCAGATCCAAATCCTGAATCTGAGTCAGATCAGAGTGATCCAGACTTCTGGATTCCGGACACAAATCAGATTAGTCCCAGAACAGATCCGCTATCCAGATCCGATCTGGATCCAGTCACAGCACTCCCTCCCGCTCTCCCCATAAAGATCTCCCTCTCCCCACTCCCCCCACTTACCTGCTGCCTCCCCAACACCACTGCCGCTGCTTCCGCCACTGCTTCTGTCCCCCGCTGCCATCTCAATGCGTCTGCTGAGAACCAGGCCTCGTGGCCTAGTTCTTATTAGGGAGCCACATTTCCTGGTCACACCGAGTGATGACATCCTCATGACCAGGAAATGCAGTGCCCCGATGAGGACTAGGCCGCGAGGCCTGGTTCCCGGCAGATGAGTTGAGATGGCAGCGGGGGGCAGAAGCAGCAGCAGAAGCAGCAGCAATGGTGATGAGGAGGCAGCAGGTAAGTGGAGAGGGTGGGGAGAGGGAGGACTTTCTGGAGAGAGTGGGAGGGAGTGCTATGGATGGACCCAGATCGGATCCGGATCCCGGATCTGAGTCGGATCGGGTCTAATCTGGCTTTGACAGATCAGGATCAGGATCAGGATCAGTTCGGGGGATCCTTTCACAGCCCTAATTGTCAACCTAGTTTTGGCTGACTGTAGTAAATTCTTCCCAGAGGATCTGAGTATGTGGGGTGGATTGTACAGGGGAAGGCAATCCCGCAGGTAACTTGGACCCAAACCAAGGTAATGGTAATTACCAACACTTCGTACTTCAACCAGAAACTATTTGGCAGCCAGTGAAGTGATTTTAAAGTTGGTGTAATATGGTCACCCCTAGGTGTACCGGTGACCAACCTGGCTGCCATAATTTGAACTAGTTGAAGTTTCTGGACTAGGTACAAAAGTGGCCCTATGTACAGAGCATTGCAGAAGTCGAGCCTTGAAGTTACCAGTGTGTGCACTGCCATCTTTAGGTCTTCCAACTCTAGGAAGAGGCGCAGCTGACGTATCAGCCGAAGCTGATAATAGGCACTCCTGGCCATATCATCTATCTGGGCTGTATGCGACAGACCCAGGAGCACCCCCAAGCTACAAATGTAGTCTTTCAGGGGGAGTGTAACCCCATCCAAAACTGGCTGACATACCTCCAAACCCAGGTTGGGGCCCTTAACAGTAAGCACCTCCGTCTTGTTTGGATTCAGCTTCAGTTTGTTTTTCCTCATCCAGCCCATTACTGCCTCCAAGCATTCATTCAGAGGAGACACACTATCCTTAGTTGTCGAAGGCATAGAGAACTATATTTGGGTGTCATCAGCATACTGATAGCCCCCCGCCCCATGCCTCCAGATGATCTCTCCCAGCGGTTTCATGTAGATGTTAAACAGCATTGGGGATAGGATAGCGCCTACATGATAGTGATAAACTGAATATGGCAAGCAAAGTTGAGGGAAGGCCCAAAGTTAATCCCAAGATGTTGTGCTTGGATAACACATGTAAATAGATTGAAATAGACCTTGGATGTTACTGCTTGCTAAAAGCATGTCCATCCATTCATCGCCAGTTTTATACATACTCTAAGTTACTTCTATTCTACAACAAATTGAGTAATAATTTCCTGGAGGAACAGGAAACTTTGACTCTAAATTTTAGATAGCAATGTGAGAAACAGTGAAGATCAAGATCAAGGTTCTCTGAGTTCCACATTGAAGCTCAGTCCTCCAAGTTTCCATTCCTGATTGTGAGTTTTTTGTTGTTGTGCATCCAGGAAATGTGAACCCAAAAGCATACTCTCCTCCTACTGATTACACCATGAAAATCCCCCTGAAATATGCATTTTTAAAGTGCACATTTTTCTGAAACAGCACTGCAAGCTCATGAATGTATGAGTGTTGCCCATAAAATGCGCTCGCATTCACATTCAAGGATACGAATGGCGCATGTACTGGTCACGAATGAACTGTAACAAAATTCTCATATATGCCTAATTTTTTATTTCATTCTGTCTTTGTGAACTACCTGACTATATCAAATTTGAAACTAAATTCCCAGACTTAACTTCATTTTGATTTATACCACTTGAGCAAAGGGACCCACAGTTCTAAATGGAAAATATTATGGCTTCTGTACTTCTTCTAGCATGAACCTAAATCAGTGTAACAGGTGATAAATTGGTAGGAAATATTTCATTTGGAATTGGCAGTGTGCAGCTGTTCACTGGTATAAAAGTAGCAAGACAAAAGTATATTTATGGAGCCCATATTTTCATTATTAATACTAATGGATATATGGGAGACATAACTTCGTTATATATTTTCAGACTATGATTCCCACCTAAGGATCTATATTATAAGACTCCAGTTCACATGCATAGAGATGCTGAACTCTGAAGAACTCCCCCAATATGTTTCTAGATAATACTTATTTTCTATCAAAGTAGGAAGAAATATGGGTTTGTCTTGCAGCCCAGAATTACTACCTCTACATAAATACAGCAAGAACACTGGCTCACAGCATATGCATTCCTCAGTGATAACATGCTTTCTGCAAAGGTAGAAAGTCGGCCTCAAAATAGGAGTTAACAACTTTTGCTTTGAAGGCTACTATTCTTGGCTTAGTATGGTTCCAATATCTATATCATAATTGCTATGTATATCTGTGCAGGAAATCATACAAAAATATACCTTGGCACTCCAACAAATTTTAATTGGAAAGCAGCAACATGTTGAAAGCACTCTTAATGAAACAAATGACAAAGGAACAAACACCCTGATCTTAAAGCCATGTGATAATTTATTGTATGCATTTATAGTCATCTCCCCTTTCCCACAGTCAAAGTGGCTGACAACTAGGGATGCATGAGACATACGTTCGTTTCAGTTCATTTTTTTAATGCTTTTCCACAGCTTTGGCTGTTGTGGTGACTGAAGCCCTTTCTCAAGAAGGCAGAGCAGGCTGCCATCACGCACATGCTTTCTGGGTGGGGAACAATTCAAAATAATGCTAGTTTCAAACCAATGAAACAGAAATTCAAAGGCTGAAGCCAACTCACAGTTGGTTATTTTGTGGGTACTCCCCACACAACATATTCCTACACAACTGTGGGTGGTTGGGGCTGGCATTGAGCGGACTAATAGTCAACCCAGCATTTGACTGACACAGCCCCCACCCCTCTCCCCACTCTCCCTCCTCCCTCAGTCCTCCCAGTTCTATCCCAGCAGCCTCTGCAAGTTGCACCAGTTGTAGCAGAATGGCAGCCACTGCTTTGGTCACTCTTGCCGCCTGCCTCTATGGGCTTGTGTTTTAACCCTCTCACCACACGCCATTAACACACTCACACCTCCACACAACACTTTAAACAACTGGCTTCGAGCTAAACAACTTGCAAGCCAGTTGTTTCTCTCAGTTGCTTATTTGGGTGGAATAGAATACCATCAGTAGTTTGTGAGTGGCGTGTTACCCTCCATACAACACAATAAGCAACACAACTGACGATTGTTTCCCCCCCCCTCAGTTGCTTAATGTGTTGTCTGAATTCAGCCAGAAAGTCCCACCCTTGTGACTCTTTCAGCCATTATTCCACATTATAGCCCTGCTCGCATTCTTGGCTCCTCGAATGCCATATCTCTTACTTGCCCAAGGGTCTACTTCCCTTGCTCAGGTCCATCCATTCTCTCTTGCTGCTCCCTATTCTGGAATTCTGTTCCAGAGTATTTGCAGAAAGTTGCTTCAATTACTGTTTTTAAGTCTCAGTTAAAAACTTTGCTTCTTTCAAAGGGCTCAACTACACCTAAGAGTGTAGAGGGAGGGGGAGGATCGTGGACGTACCTGCTTCCGCGATCCTCCCCCAGCATCTAGACCACTGCGCAAAATCCCAGAAGAGAAGAGGGACATAACAGGCACCATTTCCCCCCTGAAGAGAAGCCAGGTTGCCCCAGGGATAGTGGAATTGCTGCCCCCCCATGGGCACGGAGCCACCCAGCGCAGCTCCATGCCCATTTCAGGTCCCGGGATGGCAGAAAAAACAGGATATCCCTGGTTTCTGTTTTCCTGGGGTTCTCCTGGGGTCATCTCTAGGTCATCCCTAGTTACCCCCAGGATCCCCTGTGCATCATGTGGATGCACAGGGACAACCTAGGGATGACCCCAGGATAAATCTCTGCTGTAGACATGGTCCAAGTTTCTGGAACCTTCGTTTAGATTTTATTAATTGCTGGTAACATTGATTATTTATGTTTGTAGTGTTTCCTGCCCCTTTGCTGCATTCCCTTCCCTTTCTTTTGGTTTTATTGTGTGATTTTATTAGAATGTAAGCTTTCGTGGCAGGGATCTCTTTTATTGTTTTATTCTGTACAGTGCCATGTGCACTGATGGTGTTATATATATCAATAAATAAGAGAGAGAGAGAGAGAGAGAGAGAGAGCAGGAAATTTGTACTGAATATGCACTGTCACGTTCTGGTAAAGAGGAAATCTCCACAGAGATAATAGGGAAGATTTAGGAAATACGTAGTGCAATAATTATTTCAATAATTAGATAGGTTACAATTCTATGCATATTTACATGGGAACAAGGCAGCAGTCCCAATGGCATTCGCTTATGAATTGGCCCATTAAGGCTGCAGTGCTGCACACACTTACCTGGGAATAAGTCCCATTGATTGCACTCAACGGAACTGACTTCTGAATAGACATGTATGGGAATATGCTGCAAATCTCATTGAACAAAGACGGACTTAATAAATGCTGTTACAAATTGGCATTCTTAATTCAAAAAAGAAGAAAATCTGAACGTTTGGTAAATCTTAAAATTATTTTGGCTTCTCTCAAAATTCCTACAGATGTCACCAGCACTCAAATTGTTGCAAAAAGATAGAGGGGCCTTAATTAAATTCACAACCCCCATTCAATGATCCCTTCTAGTTTAGTTAAATCATTTCTTCCAGATAACAATAAAACAATCCTAAGGCCAACACAAAAGGTATGATGATCACCACCCTCACCTCATAATAAAGCAGCAGAAGCCACTCAGAGAAATTCACCAGTGCAAGTTTAGGCTAAACCTGGCAGCAACAGGTTACTTGACATGATGCTATTTCTCCATAATAATCTGTTTAGATCCTCTTAGAGATCTAAACTTATTCTAGGAAACTTACTCAAGATTTCAGAGCAGGACTGTAAATGAGAAAAGAATAAGCTTTTTATATAAAAAAGTGCTTGATTTACTTTATTTCCTTTAGTGAGAATTTATATCTAGAGACAACTCATTTAGCTACTCTGAAAAATTGCTCAGCAAATAAGTTATTTTAAAAGTGACCCTTTGATCCATCAAATTCCTGTTCAATGAAGCCTAGAGATATTCTAAAGGGTATTAATAAGGCATGTGCATTTATGTGTGAATTTATACATAATGGTTATTGTTCTCTGCAGAAATGACGTTTTAAGTATGTTCTAAGGGAAGGAAATATGTGTAGCATAGAGCTTGATCATTTATCCTTTTCATTATTTACCTGTCCTCAGCAGTAAATACCATATAAATGATGGGCAAAAAAAATCAACTCAATTTGGTGCAGAAGTGCCAACTGTACAGATTAAGATATTCATTAAAGTTTTGTATGCAGGTATATGTATATATATTTTAAAGCACTATTGAACCAGGAAAACCTGCTTGGCTGGTTTGAAGGAGCTAGTTGTCATTAAACGGTATCAAAACAAAGGAACCAGGGCTCTACATTTAAGACCAAGTATCAAGACTTAAAACATTAAAACAAACAAATGAACACATGTATTCCTGCTGATCAGATGTTTGGTGAAGAAGAGTGAGCTTCCCATTATGAACAGCCAATCGCTGGGATTTCAGTCACAGATATTGGATTGGGATGGGAGAAACCACACATGCTGACCTAGTTTGCACATGCAGTTTCATTATGTTTTTCACTGAACTAGGGTGTTGTAATTCCAAGCTTGTCACTTAGGAATGTCCAGGTCCGAGGGCACTAATTTAGTCCATAAATCAAAGCCGAAGTTGCATCCGAAATCCAGTTAACAGTCTTGTAATCGCAAGGCATTGAAGCATAGTCAGGAAGCCAGTCCACAGGGTCAGGATACATTTGGGCAAATCCAAGGTTTCAGGAACACGCAGGAAAATAGTCAAGATACAATCCAATGGTCAGAATCAAGGCTTGATTCAGGAACACGGAACTGAGAAGCAGGGAGTAAAGGAACAGATAGCCAAGATGGTTGTTGCTTTCAGCACTTTGGCTGAGCTCTGGCCAGACTTTTATGGGACAGGGATTAATAAGCAATTAGCATCAGCTGGCCTGAAGCCCAGCCAACCTCTGCCTGCTTCTATGAAGTGTCACACCCAAAACACTCCCTGGCTCAGCTGTTCCTTATCTCTGTCTTATCTGATTCACAACATAGGGATGGGGGGGGGGGAATTTTGCACTTTCAAACCACTATTTTTACTGAAACTCAGTTATCTTTCAAAATTCACACTTTTCCGAATTTGGCAATGGAGTTCTCCAATCAATGTGTAGGAAAATGTGTATCTTAAAAAAAAATCTCAATGTTCAAGACAAAGATCTTAATATTTATTTACTGAAGATATACTCCTGTGTGATGATTCTTCCCTTATTTCAGTTTGAATGCGGACTAGGGGCTCATCTACACCTAAGGGTGTAGAGGGAGGGAGGGAGAGGATCACAGACTAACCTGCTTCCCCATCCCCCCCCCCCCCCCAGCATCTAGATAGCCGTGCAACATCCAGGAAGGGAAGAGTGATGTCGCGGCTGCTTTTATTTTCTTTTTTAAAAGAAGAGGAGCAGCATGGCCCTGATCCAGGAAAAGATAAGTAAAAAAAAGGCGTGCCCACCCCCGCCATCCCAGGGATGGGGAAATTGCTGCCTCACCCCCATGGACACAGAGCCTCCCCACGCAGCTCTGTGCCTAGCCCCACTTCTCACAGGGAAGAAGGGATGACCCGGGAGCAGCAGTCACATGGCTGTGCTCCTTGGGATGGTCCCGGGACTGCAGAAAAATTGGGAAATCCTCAGTCCCAGATATCCCAGGGAAAGCCCCTGGTCATGCTGGGTTGCCTCCAGGATCCCTGTGCATCAAATGGATGCACAGGGACGACCTAGAGATGACCCCAGGACAACTGGCAGGTGTAGACATGTCCTTGGTCACATCTTGAGCCACTGACATGCAATATGAGATCATGGGTAGTATCCTAATATGCCTGTTTACTCATGGCATGCACTGGTTCTGCAACCAGGCTTTGGTGCTTCTAAAAATAATCCAGAATGAGTAGAAATACTCATTTCTAGACTAGAACAGATCAATGGAACTTGCAGAGGGGAGCTGCACTGACCTGTCCAATGTTTCTGCTCATTTCTGGAGTTATTTTTAGAAGTACCAAAGCCCTATTGTGGAAGCGGTGGGTCCTGCGCAATAGATCTAAGGAATGTTTTAGTTAAATAACACCAGAATTAGGCATTCTCCTGTCTCTCCCAACTAGCCCCCATATAGCTGACTTTTAATCGTGGCAAATACAGACTCTCCTGTTTCGAAAGATAGGGAGCTCTTGTTAATGTCCCATCCATTCAAGCCCTTAATAGTATTGAAATAGGGAAGCACATGTGGAAATCACACACTTATATAGCAAATATTATCTTGAGAAAGTGAAAAGAATGTCTGTGTATAATCGGGGTAACAAAAAGGAAAAGCCAGGTGGGAAAATGTTGCTATTCTGACCGTAAAATCAGCAGGTGCTTTCATAGTTGTCGGGCAATCAAGGGGATTAAAAAATGTGACTTACTGGACTATACTGGGTGGCCCAAAAGTAGGTATACAGTTGTTTAGACTGTTGATGGGAGGGGGAGAGAATGTGTGAGTAGAAGATGTGTGGGTGGAGTCAGAAGGACAGTTGGGAAGAGTGACAGGTGGTGACAGGTGTGGAGAGTGAGGGGAGTGAAGCCCAAAAGTAGGTACAGTTGTTTAGTTTTTTAGTTATTTTTTTTTACTGATATTGTGAATGATGGCAGCGAACTTGAGACAAGAACAAAGAAAGTGGATTCTAAAGCAGTACTGGAAGACTGAAAATACCGAGCGGGTACACACAGCGTGGCAGCATCTGACACTCCTCCACCAACACATCTGACAATTTATCATCTTAGAGATAAATTTGAAGCTACAGGTGCAGTGGCTAATGCACCAAAATCTGGATGTCCTAGGACGTCTATGACAGAGGAAAATGAGATGAGAGTCACTCTGACATTTGTGAACAGTCAAAAAAGTCCACACGACATGCGTCTAAGCAGCTATCCATACCTAGAACATCCTTGCAACGCTTAATGCGTAAATTGAAATTGAAGCCGTACCATCCAAGACTGTTACATGGTCTTCTAGAGGATGACCCAGACCGTCGGTTGCAATTCTATGAGATGATGAGTAACCAAATCTCTAACGAACCAGACCTTCTTGAGAAGATCATCTGGTCAAATGAGGCTTCTTTCAAGTTGCCAGGCCACGTGAACAGGCATAACTGTGTGTATTGGGCAAATGAAAATCCTCACTTGACTATCACATCTCAACTGAACCAGCCAGGCGTCACAGTGTGGGGTGCACTGTCCACCAAAGGTGTTGTAGGACCGGTTTTCTTCCATACAACTGTGAATAGTAACAATTACCTAAACATGTTACGCGACGTGGTAGTGCCACAACTCAAAACCAAGGCTAACTTCGCCGAACTGCTCTTCCGACAAGATGGGGCACCTCCTCATTATGCTTCTGCAGTAAGGGACCATCTTGACAACACCTTCCCACAGCATTGGATCAGACGACGTGGCAACATTGAATGGCCACCATGTTCACCTGACTTAACACCAATGGACTTCTTTTTGGGGGGGGCGTAGTACAGAATAAGGTTTTTGAGAAGAATCCCCAGACAGTGAACGAATTAAAAGAGTTCATCTTGGAAGCATTTATGGACAGTGATGCAGACCGGAATTTGTGTCGTACTGTGTGTCACAGTGTTCTGAACAGGTTCGAGGAATGCTGCAATGTTGATGGAATACATTTCAAGCACTTACGAGATTAAACAGTGCTAAACAAATGTAAATGTAATAAACAATGTAATGACATTCAAATAAACTATACTGTATACCTAATGTAATGAAATGCAAATAAACTATACTGTATACCTACTTTTGGGCCACTTGGTATATGTGAATTGTCAATAATTGTCTAGAAAAAATGACATGCCTGAATATACTACATGGGATAATAATGCTTACAAAGAAATTAAAGGATTAATAAAGAACATCTTAATGTCCTCCGTGCAATGTGCATTAAGAGGAGCATTACAATGTCTCACAGGCTAAGGGGGCTTGGAGTTTTATGGTCACCAGACCTAAGCACTGTAATGAAAAGCAAGAGAAGCGATAAATGAGATGAGTTTTAATTGGATTTTAAATATGGAAATATTATCCCATGGTCCTCCAATAATGTTTTACACTTTCTATCTTGAGGGAACCTTTTCCATGTTTGCCTGCCAAGAAGGCCTATTATAGGATGCACAGTCAGTTCAGTTGGGGCAGTGTTTAGGCAAGAAGATGATGAGCCATAAAACAAATGCAGTACTCTCCAGGGGAGAGTCGAGCAAAGGATGAATCAATGGAAAAGATAAGCTGTCTTTCAAAGATGTCTGCCATTGCTGATCTTTGCACTGAGAAACCTCTGATAAGCTTAATGTGTGAACAGGGCACATTAGCCCATGAGTAGGGGCCCAGTGATGTGCACAGTGGCCCTGATAAAGCAGGGTCACCAACAGTGCAGAGAGTTCTGCTTGCATTCAAGTGAACATGACTAGAACTCTTCTTCAGATGTTGCTTCTCAATTTGGCAAGGTCATGGAACTGAGTGCTCCAGACTGACACACACTGGACATAGGGGACAAGGACAGTATGGCCCCATGCCCCTATTTGTGTATTTGATTTGTAGCCCACCTTTCTACAAAGAAAAATGGCACAAAAGGCAGCTAACAATAATAAAACTTAATTAAAACTAGGGTTGTGCAAGCCCCGAGCCTCAGATGTCTGAATACGAAACCCGGCAGCCATTTCATGACGGATTTGGCTCTCATGGGGAAGCCAGCGATCTCATGAGAGATCTTGCCGGAAAGGATGCACTAATGCCGGAAAGGATGCAATGGCTCCAGGGACCGGGAGGATGCACTGGCACCAGGAAGATAGACTCCATGTTGCTGAAGAGCAGGCAATGGTGGCAATGAAGACAGCTCTACCCTCTGCTCCTGGGCCCCAGTAAGTCCAGCCCTCCCAGGCACTGTATGCTGGGAGTTGTAGACTGTACTGGGCCCTGGGAGTGGACGAGAAAATGGCCGATCCATCATGAAATTGTGGCTGGGTTCAGATTCGGACATCCAAGGCCCGAGGCTTGCACAACCCTAATTAAAACAGTGGTAAAACAAATGCTTTAAAGCACAATTAAAAACAAATCAATAACAGAATATAAACAGCACCCAACCCAACAGACCTGCTTACACACCAAGGGTCTGCTTGAATAAAAAGGTCTTTGCCTGCCAGTAGTTTCACAGTTGCATATGCGTTGAATTCTATACATTTATTTCTGATTTGCCAATTGCTTTATTAGAAAAAAAATGGCTGTAGATGTTGCATCTCTCAGGAATCCAGGGTCTGCCTGATTGCATTTTCGTTTAGTTGCTTTGTTTGTTATGGTTATTATATATGTGTGGGTGGATGTGGGTATGTATAATGTGCACATATCAGATAATCTCTTGTTGGGTTGTATAAAATGCTGTTATAAATAGCATTTATAATAACTAGGTATGTTTCCTTGTTGGGAGTCCTGAACATTTCAAATACTATGACATAGGTTTAAATTTAGACTATAAGCAATTTTACAGTGTATACCTGTCTGCATGTCCTCAAAAAGTGGTATTTCCTCCCCAGCACGCCTGACTAGCCTGAAATTAGACAAATGCAATACATGAAAAATATCTCTTGAGCAAGCCTGGTAGTATTTGCCTAATTATTTGATTAACTTTGTTTCTATATTTAGTGAACTCAAATTAAACATTCAAGACTCATTTTGTGTTTGCTTTAATATTTTTTAATCCATTTTCTTCCTTCAGGTAATACACCTGCTTGCAAAATAGAGTACAGGGGAGCTGTACTCTTAAACAAAAGAGAAGGCTGCAGGTGCCAGGCTGTAATATTAAAGATGATGACCTTAATTCCCTTAATATTTCTTTCTCATATAGACCTAGTCTGTCCTCATTTCTTTAATTAAACTTCCACTTTGGAAACCTGTGATAAAATCATTTTTAAAGAAGTGGGCAATTACCTTCAAGTAATTACCTTTGTCTGCCTAGGAGCACATTAGTGACATAGGTATTAAGTCAAAGGTGCCTAGTTGTTTCTGAAGTACAAACAGGTAAGCTTCTTTTCCATTACACACTGGGAAAACTGTCTATAAACTACTGGAGTTTTGGAACTTCATGACTGTACATCAAGGGTTCACAACCCCTAGACGACAAGTGGTTCCCCCCCAAGCCCTTTTGTGCAGCCTCCAAGACACCCAGCCACTGCCAGTAATTTACAATTCACCGCCATCTTTTTGCAATCGCACCTCATCCCACCCCCAACACTCTAGGAATGGGATTCCATTGGCAGGGCAACCGAGTTTCCAGGAGGACACTCTAGGAATGGTACTTCTATGGCAGGAACCACTGAGACCTGTGGGAGTGCCTCTCAGAGAGGCACTTTTTAAAAAAATAAGATAACAATGAAGCAGTGGAGCTAGGAGAGGTTGGGAAAATGTATGTGAGTCTGTGTCATGAGAGGTGAGAAAAGTGTGTGGATGTTTTATGTATGTGTACTGCCTCCCAGCCCTGACACCATATGTGGCCCTCTGTCATTTCTCATCTAGAGGATTCCTCTCCTCTGAGGAGGATCTGAAGTGCCCAGTCACTCAGGAGAGGCACCTGGGCCTGGGGCAGTTTGCTGATGGTCCACCTCCGCAGGAAGATGGGAGCTCTGCTTTAGATTCTACAGAGGCAGAATGACCGCTGAACCCCAGGAGTGATTACGCCTGAAGAGGCAGGCTAACACTCAAGAAAAGTGCCTGGTTGCAGCAAAAGGCTCCTTCTGAGTAAAGGGCTCCCATATGTGAGGATGCTCCACATGAGGAAGTCTTCCTCAGAAGCCTCCAATGAGCTACACAATTTAGGCTGACCATATAAAATCAAGGTCAGGGCTCATGTCACTTTAACAGGTGTAGAGAAAAGGGAATTTCAGCCAGTGTCATTTGTATGCAATTAGTTCCTGGTGAAATTTCCTCTTCATCACAAGAGTTAAAGGTGCAGACACTATACTAGAGTGACCATATACAAAAGAAGGCAGGGCCCCTGCAACTTTAACTGTTGTGATGAAGAGGGAATTCCACCAGGAACTCATTGCATACAAATGACACTGGCTGAAATTCCCTTTTCTCTACAACTGTTAAAGTTACATGAGCCCTGACCTGGATTTTATCTGGTCACCCTAACACAACTGAAACTTGGGTCTGGCTCTTGGTAAAAAGCCTCAGTTCCAGACTGGGAGAGCTGCTGGAACAGCATCTCTTCACCAAGGGGATGTCGATGTGAGGGGAAAGCACCATGGTGACTGTGGATCCAAGCCACATTGGTCAGACGACGCAAGCACAGGTTCACAGCCACTATAGGACTTCCCCGGGATGCTGCATTTTGAAAAAGTTGGGATTTATCCTGACTTTTTCAAATGGAGCAATGTAAGCACAGTGCTTCTATCATGTTATGTTTCTCCAGGGCCTGACATCCTCAGGAAAGTGTGCTGTGGTACCTGGAACTTCATATCCAGACCATGACTCTGAAATTGTAGATATGGAGAGGGACATGGGGACACTGGCTGGTGAGGAAGTCCAGGCTACAAAACATGCTGAAATTAAGACTTCAATATTACTCCACTCTCCCCCATCTTTTCTTCCTCTTGCATTCTTGAACCAACCCCCTCCCCCAACCCTAGAACAGAAGCACCAATAAATGCAAGCTGCTGCCAAGAGGAGAGATGTCTCTTTACAGCATAGAACCTTCCTCATCCTCCTGTTGCCTGTTTGCAGATGTCTTTTTGTATAAGCCCTACCAGGACAAGGTAGGGATCCACAAAGGATCAAGAAGCTCTCAGTAACAGCCAAGACACAGCTGTGGCAAGCCTTGCTCTTTGCTTCCATTCTAGGTGCCTGAATGGACAGATCCCCTGCTGTTTCAGCGCTCCATGATTCCCTGTAATTTCTGCTCCCATCCCCCATCCTGTCCTACTAATCTAGGGTGACCAGATAAAATCCAGGTCAGGGCTCCTGTAACTTTAACAGTTGTAGAGAAAAGGGAATTTCAACCAGTGTCATTTGTATGCAATTAGTTCCTGGTGAAATTCCCTCTTCATCACAACAGTTAAAGGTGCAGGCACTATAACAGAGTGACCATATACAAAAGAAGGCAGGGCCCCTGCAACTTTAACTGTGGTGATGAAGAGGGAATTTCACCAGGAACTAACTGCATACAAATGACACTGGCTGAAATTCCCTTTTCTCTACAACTGTTAAAGTTACAGGAGCCCTGACCTGGATTTTATCTGGTCAGCCTATACTAATCAGGTCCTCAGCACTGTTGAGAATTTCACCCGAATGGGAGGGGAGATTTCAAATGTTGACATATCTCTAGATAAACTTCTTCAAAGCATCAATGGTATCTAAGGACAGACATGTAGAGTTTCAGCTATAAGGCTTGGGGCTTCATCTACAAATCCCATTTTTTAGCATCCCTCTTTCAGCCCAAGACTCTGAGCCTATCTACATACGCAGGATAAACACTTTGAAAACATTTTGAAAACTGTATGGAATGTGTCCTGAGCCCCAACAGTTCTCAAAACTGTTATAGACCGTTTTAAACAATTTTAAACCATTTTAAAGCAGTATTGTAGATAGGCTCTCTGTCATGCCTATCTATCACACCCTAGCTCTGCATCAAGAAACAGAGTTGAGGATTAAAATATGCAGATGAAGGACAGGATGGATTACGCAGGCAATGGCTGACTCAGTCCTCAATGGTTCTCATTAAATTCTATGGGACAATGCAAATGGATCTGAGAGAGTCCAAGCTTCCCCTCACTCCAAGCACTGGATTCACTATTGGCAGATCTAGTTTAGCATGATCCCCAAGTGTCGCTCTGACCTTCTTTACTTTTACCCATATAAATACATGGCTGTCATTCACTCTGTTTGAGATCAAGTTCACCCAGTACATAGGGGGTAACTCAGTTTCCCTTGAAAGGGGTGGGCACATATTGAGCATCATCAGACAAGTGTTTTATCACATGGTCACTACTTCCGACTTACAGATGTTTGTGCGTCCTTTAAACAACGACATCTGCCTCCCGCATGCATCCTGCTCCTTCTGTTTGTTTTTCCGTTGCAAAATAGACTCCTCTTAAGCCATCTTCTTTTTTTAATGTAATGTGCCACTATTTCCTGCTGTGTGCAGGAAAAGCAGTGTGATATAAACGGCCCCTGAATGGGTCATGTGGTCGTTGCTGCTTCCTCTTTCTCTCCCTGTGTAAAGAGACTGTCACTATTGTGGGACAGCAGCAGGAGGTCATAGCGATGGTAGGGAAATGCGAAAATCCACCTGTCTCATGATACTCATTGAAACCTTACCTGCCCACCATTCGATCTCTACACAAAGCCTACCTATCATGGCATGCTGTTTCCTAGTCCAGTTATAAAAAAACAGATCTTGAAGCATGTTTGAGTTAACATTATGGAAATGGATTTAAGAGAAAAGAAGGCAATCAAAGCTATAATCGATCTCTGTTGAATTCTAGCAAGCAATGTAACATAACCATAATGAATTAAAGGTTTCTTTATTAAACAGCTCGTTGATTAGAATCTATACAACATTAAGGATTTGTTTTTGGATTATTAAAAGAAGGTTAAAGTTTACTCCCTTTCAAAAGCTGGGAAATTAATTGAGGATAATAGATTAGTCTATACTGGTTGTGATTATTCCAGTGATATGAACTAATGATGGTTGTCTAGGATTAGAGTTAATTAACACAGCTATTGAGTTGCTGATGATACCAATCTGCATTTGTTTACCTCCATTCTTACTGGTGACACTGCAGTTGTAGTCTTAAAATGATATTCACGCTGTAGGAAAGAAAATGTTTGATTCATTGGAAGGATGTGATGAAAAATTATCATGGTTTGCCCAAAACTAAGGCAAAACTGTATGGTTGGAAGATGGGGATTCCATCAATATAGATCTCAGTTGTTGAATAAGCATACAGCAAGTAAATAAATATGCCCATTCATTAATATTGTCCTCAGAGGCACTTCTCAAGGTGTGCTCACCTTCAGAGGCAAGACCAGAGATAGGCCCTTCTCTCAGTCATGACATCTTGGAAATTGAAAGATGGGGTATAAACTGATATCACACTTTTTCCTTATCCAAAGCAGCTTGTAAATTAATAAAGATATGATAGAAGTAGCAAAATACAAAACATTTTCATTTTACAATGCTTTACAATGGAGCTGGCTAACATCTTTTAGATTCCTTCTTACATGAGAGCAGCACAGGCCACATTTCAGGGTGGCTTCTTCCCAAACTATATTCAGAACTATATTCAGAACACTGAAGTATTTCCACTAAATTCAGAAAATAACTTGGGACATTTTTGTTGATTAGTATTTTGATACACTTTTCCCTCATTGCTGGGCCAAGTTTATAGTTTTGGTGACTAAAGTTATACACCAACATCCAGCTTTGACCTGGGCCTAATACAATGCTGATTTGGCTTGGACTGATTCAACTTTCATCCACTCGGTACTGAACCCAAGTTGAGATTTGGAAATCCGAGGCTTCTTGCTCACCGCTGACTATTATGTTTTTTTTAAAAAAAAAATTGCTATAACTTTTTTTCTCCTCTCTTGGTCAGAACTAGATGGTAGTTTTAAGCATAGACAGGCATCCAAAGGTTAAATGGACAGGTTCGCTCATCCCTAATAAGTTTTTTCCCCCACAAAGAGAATAATTGTATCTTAGAATAGTTGAGTGGAAGGGGCCTATAAGGCCATCAAATCCAACCCCCTGCTCAATGCAGGAATTTTCACCTTAAAAGCATACCTGATAGATGGCAGTCCAGCTGCATCTTGAATGCCTGTAGTGTGGGAGAGCCCACAACCTCCCTAGGTAGTTGGGTCCATTGCTGTACTGCTCTAACAGTCAGGATTTTTTTCCAGATGTCCAGTCAGAATCTGGCTTCCTGTAATTTGAGTTTCCATCTGGGTCAAGAAGAGACCACAACACTGCAGACTCCAGTTTTAAATTCCCAGATTTATTTATTTAAAATATTTCTTAGCCATCTTTCAGGGAAGCAGAAACCTTCCCATGGTGGTGTTTAGAATTAGATTTAGTTTTGCTATTAAGCTATATCAGGATCACTGGAAGGGGATGAGGTTAAAGCCCCCCTCCCTGATCCCTATCAAGATTGCTGTCTTGAGAATAGTCAGCAAACTGATGGCTGATCTACAAGACTGTAGGGTAAAATGGTTGGAACTCTAAAGGACTACAGTCAAAATAGCCAAATGCAGCCTATGAGTTGCCCACATGTGAATTATTGTATTCTGGTCCTTCTCCTTTCGGGCTCTTTTCGGGCTATGAGTCCTTCTTTTAAGCCCAGCATTATTCTTTGTTTTGCCAACACCTCTGCCTTTGCTGCTGTCCCTGTTTCTGCCTGCTCGTCTTCCTTCCTTCTGACTTTCTCTCTCATGCTGTTCTCTGCTTGGCTCCAATTCAGACTGACTGACTTCTGACAGTGCCATGGCTGACTGATTTACTTTCCGCAGGCCATAGCCTCTGACCAATCATATACAGCCACCTCACAGGACCCTCTTCTATTGGTCATCACTCAGGGAACAGTAGAGGTTCTTTTAGAGCAGGGGTGCAGGATCCTAGGTCAGGGGGCACATCCACCCTTTTGATTGTTGCAATCCAACCATATAGGGTTCTCTAGAAGGCCATACCCTCTGGACCTATCCCTTTTCCCCAATCACCAACTGTTTAAGGGTCTTGTTCAATTTTTTTTCTCCCCACCCCCATTTCATCCCACCTTATGCTTTAAGTTCCACTACCACTGGAATATGGCCCCAGAGGGCTTCTGCAAAATTGAATCCAGTCTTCAAGATGAAGAAGGTTCTCCACCCCTCCTTTGGAGTGACTGCCCTGCCCCCAAACATCAGTCCCTTCATATTCCACTGATGTGCATAATTACCAGTCACGTTCATTTTTAGTAGTAATGCTAACTGCCAAAGGTTCTGCCCTCTTTATTTATTTATTTCATTTATATCCTGCCTTTTTTCCTCCAAGGAACCCAAAGCAGCATACATAACCATCCTCATGTCCATTTTATCTTCACAATAACAACCCTGTGAGGTAGGTTGGGCTGAGAGTCTGTGGGCTCATCTACACTTGCAGCCCTTTGGGGAGTGGAGAGGGACGATCATGGACTTTTCCACTTCCACAATCATCCTTCAGTGGCCACACACCAGCAAATTGTCCTTTAAGTAAAGAGGGATGTTCCGGGGTGCCATTATTTTTTAAAAAAGAGGATACATTTGCGCAGTTACGCAGGCATGATCCTGTACAAAGGAACAATTTTTTTAAAAAATACAACAAACTCGGCACTGGAAGGCGCCAAGCACCATCCCCAAAATGGCAAAAATTATCTCCTCCTCCCCCTAACCCTCACTCCCGATGCCCACAGACTCCTCCTGCACAGTTCCGTGCCTGTTTATTGAGCCCTTCTACTCGTGGGGAAGAGGAAAGACCCCAGGAGGGAGAGCCACACTGACTGGGGAGCTCGGGATGGTCCCAAAATGGCAGGAAAAACCAAGAAAAAAGCAGTTCCAATTATCCTGGGAGAACTGAATGTTCATCCCCAGTTCACCCCAGGATCAGCTGTGCATCATTTGGATGTGTAGGGAAGACTTCATGACCAACCCAGGATAAATGGCAGGTGTAGACAAGCCCTGTGACTGGCCCAAAGTCACCCAATGAGCTTCCATGGCCGAGTGGGGACTAGAACCCGGATCTCCTGACTCCCAGTGCAACACTTTAGCCACCACACCACACTGGCTCTTTAGGAATTGTAACCTTCACAGAGGTTTGAGGGCTAGTTAGATACACCTTTATCTCATGTTTCAGTTCAAGATGAATTATTTTGTCAAAGTAAAAAACTTATAATTAATAATAACTCTAAACACCTGGCCTTTTCCATTAAATAAAAATTAATAAATGGTATTTTTACAGCGACGCAATACCCTAGTAAGCGTGTTTAGCATTGCAGCTATAAAAGAGTTTGTTCATAGTCTGCAATATTTGTGTCTATTTATCATTGCACATTACACAGTATTTTGGAGTGCCTGGCCTTAGATCTAGGAAACTTAGATATTATACAGACAAACCTATAATTTGAGCTAAAATTAGCCAGTATTTCCCCTCTTTTTCAGCAGTTTTCTATTTCAGGGGAGAGAGAATGAGTGTTTTGAAGATTAATAGGCTTTGTGTGACTGTGTGAAGAAAGTAGCAAATGTAAATGAGGATAGAATCAAAGGCAGAATTAGCTTTGTTTTGTTGTTTGTTTGTTTGTTTGTGTGCATTTGAACAACTTTAGAATAACAGCGTATACACTGCATGGAGTTTTCCTTTTTTAAAAAACATTCTTTCTGATATTATACTTTCTCGTTCTGTTTTCAGAATTTTATTTCTCATTTCAAGGAGAACTATACTTAAACCCATAAATGCTCCTGTTTGCATCCCTTCTGAAAGCAGTTTGAGTTCATATGAGCTCTTTGCCACAGCCACAATTTTTCCTCAGAGTCACAATTTGTGTCACCTGCTCGTATTTTTCTCTTTCATGGGATCATAGGATTGTGAGTGTCTCTGGTTTCTAATCCTCTGTCCAGGTGTGACAAAAGAGTTGGTTGAAGAAACATTCTGAAAGACTTTATTCCAGTATCCCCAGTAAATTCTCATAATCTCACTTGAAAAAGCAACTGTCACTGAAGGATTTTAAAAATGGTTATTTGGGATAAACCCTAGAAAGATGTTCTGAGGAGAGATTTTGCCATAGACTTCTTGATTACAGAGGCATGTCCCCTACCCCAACAAACCACCTTAGATGACATTAGTTGTGTTTTATTTTTCTGTCAAGAAACTACAATTTAGCAATGGTTGCACACAATTGCATAACTGAAGACTGTGGGACTTCCTTTGGCATCAATGCATACAGAATTGTGCTGCAAGTTACCTTCCTTGCTATAGGAGAGGTTGAAAGCATGGGTTTAATCGATGGGACCTTTAAAAAAATAAAAATAAATCCCATTCTACAATGAAGAACAAAGGCTTTGGAGGTGACTTAGGATTTTATACAATGGTGCCTTTCCATCAGTGGAATAGACACCACCAGGGGATTGAATTCCTCCCCCTGCAAATCTCCTTCAGAAATTTGGACTCAGCTCTTAGAGTAACAATAACATATAAATTATAACCAAATTAAGCATTAAAAAAAAAAGCAGTTGAGCAGCCAAGACAAAACTCAGAGATAGCAACAGCAGTCCAAAAGTCTTAGCAAGTATAGAAAATAACTGCAGTCTTCTGGCCAGGCGGTTGTCAGTTCAGCACAAGTAAATAAAGCAAGTGGGAGGATCCTGTTCAGGTGCCAGTCTGCCTGCCATGCCCACTTCCAGGATACCCCCTTCTATTTTCCATTTCTTGCACACCACAGTCACATTTGGGATCCCTCCCCATATGATCCCCCCCACCCCGAAAATGCTTACTAATAATGATACTTCCCTCATGGTGCCATTTGGGCTCATACTCAGAAAATGAGTTTGCTTATAGTGTTGTGTCAAAAATTTCTTCCATATTTTTTAAAACCATTCTCATTCAATTTAATAGAAAATAAATGGCTTTTGTAAAGAATGTAAATGGAGAATAAAATTGTTGAGAAATTCTCATGGGCTGGGTTTGGGATTCTCACGCTGATTTTACTTATGAGGTGGCTGAAGAGTGTTTGTGAGTGTCCTGCCTTTCATTGTAAAATCATCTCTACGGCAGCCTGTAGCCACCCTGGCTTCCTGAATGTCAATTAACGCTCAGGGGAAGATATCATGAGGTAATTCCTCCCATAGGGCTTCTTCTTCTTGGATCAGGAATTGCTGGGAGGCTGCAGAGCACTGGAGGGATGTGCAATAGAAAGAAAGAAAAAAAACAGCACCCTCGGCCATATCACAATGATTAAGCTAAGGTCAAAGGCCTTACAAAATGTCTTGAGAATGAGGCAGGGAAATTGAAGACCCTTTCATAAGTGCAGTGGCTGTAGTGGCTAAAGAGTTGGACTGGTAGTTGGGAGATCTGGGTTCTAGTCCCCACTCGGCCATGGAAACCCACTGGGTGACTTTGGGCCAGTCAGACTCTCAGCCCAACCTACCTCACAGGATTGTTGTTGTGAGGATAAAATGGAGAGGAGGAGGGTTATGTATGCTGCCTTGGGTTCCTTGAAGGAAAAAAAGGTGAGATATAAACGTAATAAATAAATAAATCGTTCAGGAAATTGGAGGATAGAATTTGGCACAACACTTCTTCCACCTCTTCCCAGAAGCTAGATACAACACACACACACACACACACACACACACACCACCACCACCACCACAAAGATTTTCAAGGAAGTAATGGCATTGTAAGAATCTGCATTAGAGTCTGTCCATCATCACCTCTCAGAATTTAGAAGGCTCGGGGAAAGGTGCTGAACCCTGAAGTATCACAACTAGAGCTGAGCTGAGTCAAAATTTATCAGAAGATTTTTTTCTCTCTCAGAAAAATTTTTCTTTTCTTACTCCCCTACAAATAAGAGGCCACTTTCCAAAATGTTCTCCAAATTTTCTTCACCATTTTGTTTGTAGTGGCCACCCACCCACAATGCCCTGGATTGAACAATACTAGGTATGGGACATTGTGGACGATGCAAAAAGGGGGCAGGCTGCCAACACAATTGATGCTCAAAATACACCTTTAGCATGGTGTTTTCTTATGAAAACTACAGTGTCTCTAGTCAACACTTTCAGTTTAGATTCAGCAGAATTCTAAGTATCTTCTCTTCTGTACGGGAACATTTGGAGCATAAAAGCTGCCTTATATTGAAGTAGACCACTCTCCTTTCCCTCCTGTCACTTTGGTCCTTTCCACACCAGGCTGTTTGCCTGGGATGGCCCCAGGCTGATCCCCGTGCACCAATGGTGTGTATTAGGTACTTCCAGGATCGCCCTCCCTCCCCCTTGTGTGCTGAAGGTGTGTTAGGTACTTCCAGGATCATCCTCCTTCCTTCCCTCCCTCCCTCTACACCCCTATGGTGTAGGGATGCTCAATATATGATGTGACATCATCACGTTGAGATTTTCCTCACTCCAATTTATTGGCTGCCGCTTCTGGAGCCAGAAAAACTGACATTGTGATTCTATTACATCATGCTAGGCATCTTCTTGTCTCAGCTTCAACAGATGGTTGAACATGTTATGGTTATGACTACACTTCAGTAATGAACTACCCACAAAACAATTCATAGGTAATAAAATACCTGCGGGGGTACTATGGGGAAACACAAAGGAGGCACTTATCTGAGGCCTTTCATTTTCAAGAGTCCGATTATAGCAAACCAACATGTGGTTCCGACATAAATGAAGATTTAGGATACCATAATATAAGCAAAGGGAAACGAATTACCTAACATGAGAAACCAGAAGTGCAGAAAAAGTTTCACCACAGGCTTTCATAGTTGCCCTCCGCAGTTTACAGAATGCTGTCTTCAGTTCAGCTAAACGCAGAGTAGTCACCAAATTTCACATTTCAAAATAATGGATTTTCTCATTGCCTTTTAGCTCTACCCCCTTGTTCTCTTTACAGCACAATCCTATGCATGTTCACTCAGATGTAAGTCCCATTGTGTTCAATGAGACTTACTCCCACATAAATATGTACACTGCATCCTCCATGGTCTAATTCATGGCATAAGTGAAGAGCATTAGAGCATGCAAGAGGTTTTTGGATTTTGCCCAGTTTCTCATGATACTAATATGGACTGGAGAATGTGAACAAATTTAGCACACTTCTACTAAGAATTGCAGGACTGAAGAGAACAGTGGCATTCAGAAGCAGTCCTCCCAATCATATTAGCATCACAAAAAAAAACTAAACTGGACAAAATTCATAAGCTTCCTGCATATACCAGCAGGTACTCTGTATGCCCAGCACATACCTAAAACCAGCTCTGATAGTATTTGCTTTCGCTATGAATTGGCCCATTAATGAACATGAGAAAGCTGTGTTGAACGGAAACAAGAAAATTGAACGCTTGTGCCAGGTGCATTAAAAAAAAGACTTCTTGCTACAGGAGGTCTCATCCCCACCGACAATAATATATAGTAAGCCAAGGGAGTCTTTACTGATGCAAGACATAAATCGTTACATTTTATATCTCTGCCCCTCAGTTTAAAAGGCACTGTTTATATCTAAGGAATTGAGCATTTTAACAGAGGAAAATGAGTTTGCCTACAATGCCAACATTTGCAGGGGAATCTCATCTTTTTGATAGTATGATAGCCAGTTGCTCCCTGTTGAATTCTCAAGTAGCTTTTTAAAGTCCACAACATTTACGTCTTTCATAAAAGCGTAAAACAAGCCAAGTGCCACTTGTTTCTAATATAATACTATTGAGTGTATCAAATTAGTTCCCTCCTACCCTTTAAAATGGTTTTCCATCTCATATGTTAAATGTCCCATAACAAGCCACATTACTCAGGTACAAAGAAAGAAAACTGTGATATCTTATTTCATATATATATATATATATATATATTGACACCATGTTGGATGTAGGGATGGGGGAAGAATTAGTTTAGTTTGCATTTTAATGTCGATTTGCCCAATTTGCACTTCCTAAACCAGTATGTGACCAAAATGCAGTTATATGTCAATATTCACACTTTTCCAAATTTTGTGATGCAGTTTGCCAATCGGAAAATAAATACAAAAATGTGTATATTGGGGAACTAATGTACGAAAACCCATTACATTAGGGGAAATTGCTTTCAAAAATGTTTACATTAGGAAAGATTGCATGCAGAAATTATTGTGGGCAAAAGGAGGGGGAATAAAGTGATGAGATGCAGAAATATGTTATAAAACATTGGACCACTTTTATTGAAAAACTACGAGAGAGTAGACTTGAGCGGGCATCTCATTTGTGCTGGTAACTAACCAGGCAATATATCAGGTGATATATATAACCTCTCCTCAGGACTACTTCATTTGAGAAAGGTAGGCCTTCCCTGTGTAACCCCCTCCCGGGCCACAAAATGTGAGGTATAGGCGATCCGCAAAGCCAGGAAGCCTTGCAAGTTGTAGGTAGATTTAATTAGAACTAGTTTAGAATGTCAGAATCTGAGCTGGCTTATCTCTGTCAGGGTTCACAAGGGAAGTATGGAAGGGAGTAGTTTTGCCCCCCCCCCTTCTTAGCCTTGGAGCTGTAAGACTTCTGTGGGAAACTGATAGAGTGTTTAGAAAGAAGGGTCTGGTTGAAGGAGTCGCTCAGATTGTAGCATCATTTTGGTGGGCTGAGCAGTACCACTTTGTTTGGACACAGGCATGATTTATGGGACAGTGTTCTTGTCTATGAAGTAGTTTTGAACAGGCCCACACCTCCCTTTATAAGCTGGAGCAAAGGCAAGGAACCTTTGCTAGGATCATCCTTTGACTAATAGCCCGAAATCCCTCTCTGTTTGGGACTTTGAAAGAACTCTGCACATAGATTCTCTTCTATTTGGACTTTAGATTTCTAAGGACTGTGCCATGAAAAGTACTGTGAGGCTTTCATAGACTTGAACTCACATTTGCAGTGGATTGTGTGTTTGTGGTCAGCTCAGCATCATGGTAGGCTGGGATTGACTGTTGGACTTTTCCTCTGCCAGACTCAAGTGGCAGGGAGTTCTCAGTGCTAAAGTACATGCACGGGAGTTCTTGTGCTTGAGATATTTTACATACCCTGTGATCTTGTTTAGGCTTTGGTCATGTATGTTCCCTGAGTTATCAACGTGTGGTCGTGTTTGGACTAGCTCTCTTGGGATGGTTTGTTAAGTCTTTCAAGAAATTTCCATTGTGACTGCCTGAAGGAGTGAATCAGCAATCTTTCCAATCCCTTGGTCGGGTTTGGAACCCGTTTTTGGAACCATTGAGATGGCGACTGGGAAACCAGGTTGTTATTGTAGTGAGTAGCATTTTAACTGTAAGTATTTTTGAAGTGTGTAACTGTTAAGCTTTTCACTGTGAAATTTCCCTGAATAAAAGAAGTCTCACTGATTGGGTGTCTCGTGTCAGTTTGCCAGGACGTGTGAAGCCAGAAGGAATAGGAATCCATGACACAAAACTCCAAGTGGGCGAGGTGAGTTGGAGTCACAGGTAATTCTTATCTTCCTGCTGGGGCCAAAAAAACCTCATTGGGAAGCCTCAGGCATCACCTGTCACCGAAACAGTGCTGCAGAATGCTCACCATCCCTGTTCCTGCCCATACCTGCCTACCTGCAGTAAAATGTGACCAAATTAACCTAACAGCCAAAACATAAACAAATTTACTATACACAATTCCAACCCCACTTACAAGTGTAAAGTAGGCAGAAAGACACATAGCCCAGACCGATCAGATTATGAGCCAAAAATGCATACCAAAAGAGCCCCGCAGGCTAAAATGCCTTATAAGTAGGGGTGTGCATGCCAAAAAATATCATTTTTATCGTTATTGTCATTTTGGACCAAAAATATATATAGTCTTCATTCATATTGTAGGTGATCTGTATCGTCTGTACGATAATTATCGTTAAAAAATGATATTTTTGGCAGAAAGAAAAAATGCCTATAACTTCTGTATTTTAAAAGTTAGAGGCTTGAAACTTGGTCACAGTGCTTCTGGGGTATGCCTAAGTATATGTATGAAATTTGAGATTGATCCCTCCAACCCTCAATTTTATATTAATTTTTTAAAGATCGTTTCCATTCTGACAGGTCTGGGAAACTGTCATTCTGATCTGTCAGAAAGGAAATGAACTTTTATAAATTCATATAAAATCAAGGGTTGGAGGGATCGATCTCAAATTTGAGATCGATCCCTCCAACCCTTGATTTTATATGAATTTTTTAAAGATCGTTTCAGTTCTGACAGATCAGAATGACAGCTCGCCCCGTGCGTTCATTCAGACCTGTCAGAACGGAAACGATCTTTAAAAAATTCATATAAAATCAAGAGTTGGAGTGATCGATCTCAAATTTCATACACATACTTAGACATACCCCAGAAGCACTGTGACCAAGTGCTTTTAACTTTTAACCTCTAACTTTTAAAATACAGAAGTTATAGGTATATTTATATGGCAGTCCGATAAAACGATAAAATCGCCCGAAAATTATCGTCTCCGATTATTATCGTAGGATTTTCTATCATATCGTCATTGTTAAACACATGCATGATAACGACCCTATCGTATCGTTATCATACATTTTAATGATACGATATACATCCCTACTTATAAGCCCCTCTCCCAGACAGTGGTATATATTGAGAAGGCCAATGGCATTCCTTCTGACCTCTTTCTCTCCCCGCCCCCCAACGTCCTCCCCACAGCCAGACAAGCTTGACATAGGGTAAGGATTTCATACAGATTTCCATGCAGACTTCAAAAAATAATCTAAGCTGGTATGGAGATTGATTTAAATGAAGTTTGGAAAAATGAGAAAATAAGTGAAACCAAAATTGAGAGATTCATCTATCCCTAGTTGGATGATGTGATTACACTATGTCCGATGTTTTTTTGGAACAACAAAAAAAGTAGGTTCAGAGAAATTGTTTAGTGTTCTGGGGCTCAGAACGTATCTCTATCTTGTACTTAGTTTCTTGGGCTGTTATTTGTCTTTTCACCCCCACCATTTTGCCTCCTGTGCAGTGAGTGTTTTGTGATTGACCACACCCACCTGAACAGCCATACTGTATATACAAGGTGGGACTCCACTCTAATCAATGTAGAAACAAATCAAATGAGAAATGTATAAGTAACAAAGGTGGAATAAATGGGACAATAATGGATGGAACATAAAATGAACAGGACGGCCAGAAACAACACAAAAAATTGTCAAGTTTGCATCCCTATTTGTGGTGGCAAAGGCCAATTCTAGTTTTGACAGCCTCACTTGCAAACTCTGGAATGAGCACTGAGGGCAATATAAAGAAAAAAAAATCTAAAATGATACTGTCCTTATCTCATTTCTTTACAGTTGAGAGGCTTAAATTCTCCACTGCTGGCATCTCAATCAACTGGAAAACTTCCATCTTTGCAGCCTAAAATCAGTTTGCAATATAAAATGGTAGGAAAGGAGTCCTTACTCTATGGTATAGAATGGATGTCAAATTCCTGACACTTTTGGGTCAAACAAGCTCCAAGATAAAATTATTATAAACTTTAACAATTAATTGTGAACCTGTCAATTTATTTTTGGGAATGCAATTATTTTTCTGCAAATCGAGGCCTTGGCAGCTTTAATTTGTGAGTTTTCCAAACTTGATTAGATAATATTTAGGGGTTGAAATGAAGTGAACAAAATGTGTGCTCTGTATTAACATATAGATACTTGGGAATTCTCTTCTCTGGACAGACCTAAGTGGAAAGATTTCTTTCATAAAGGTTTCTCTGTGTTTGAGGAGGGACAGGCTCTACATGGGAATGTTGTCAATTATGCAAAAATAATTCCTCAAAACTAGGCTGACCATATGAAAAGGAGGACAGGGCTCATGCAACTTTAACAGTTGTAGAGTAAAGGCAATTTCAGCCAGTGTCATTTGTATGCAATTAGTTCCTGGTGAAATTCCCTCTTCATCACAACAGTTAAAGTTGCAGGCACTATGCTAAGGTGACCATACACAAAAGAAGGCAGGGCCCCTGCAACTTTAACTGTTGTGATGAAGAGGGAATTTCACCGGAACTAATTGCATACAAATGACACTGGCTGAAATTCCCTTTTCTCTACAACTGTTAAAGTTACATGAGCCCTGTCCTCCTTTTCATATGGTCAGCCTACTCAAAGCCTTATTATTATTATTAGGATTAGGATTAGGATTAAAATTTATTATTGAAATTAATATTATTTTAAACAGTCTGAAAGCAATGTACACACATAATACAGAAATCCATAATTAATATAACCAGATGAAAAAGAAATATCAAAATCAACACAAACCATAATCAGCACAGTAATGCAAGTAAAAATGAATACCATAAAAACATAAACCAAAAACAATTCAACATGAAAAGTGTTCTTCCACAAATACACCCACACCCCAACCTAGAATGAACATCATAAAAGTAGCCCACAATACTGGGGCCATAACAGGGAAAATAATAATGCCTTTGCCTGGTAATGAAAAGATAACAGTGCTTTCACCAGATGAGCTTCCTTGGAGAGAGCGGCCTATAAACTTGGGGCTATTACAGAAAAGGCCCTTTTCAGTACTGACAGCCTCCAAAGTTGTCTTGGAGGGGGCATACAGAGAAAGGCCTCCGAAGTTGACATTAGAGACAAGGTAGGTTCATAGGGTCCTTGAGAAATTGGGGTTATGAGCCCTATGGGGCTTCATAGTTTAAAACCAGCATTTTGAAGTTGGTCTGCAGGGAAAACGGCAACCTATGCAAGTGAGCCAGGACTAGGGTGACCAGATTTTGAGAATCAAATCCCGGACCCCCACCACCACCCCCACCACCCAAAACAACCCCCCCACCATGCGCCCGCACTGCCCCCCCACCCTTGCCGCGCCGCCCCCCCACCCGTGCCACGCCCGCCCCGCGCTTCTTACCTGCTGGGGCGTCTGCTTCCCTCCGGTGCTTGGGATCTACTGAGAAACAGGCTTCCTGGCCTGTCTCTCAGTAGCGCGCCGGGTGATGACATCATCACCCGGCGCGCTACTGAGGGACAAGCTGCGAAGCCTGTTTCTCAGTAGATTCCGAGCACTGGAGGGAAGCCCCAGCAGGTAAGTGCCTTACGCCCCCCCTGCCCCGCCCGCCCCACGCCCCACGCCCCCGCGCCACCCCCCCACCTGCCCCACACACCCGCGCCGCCCCCCCGCGCCACGTCGCCCGCCCTGCGCTCCTTACCTGCTGCTGCTGGGGCATCCGCTTCCCTCCGGTGCTCGGAATCTACTGAGAAACAGGCTTCCTGGCCTGTCTCTCAGTAGCACGCCGAGTGATGACGTCATCACCCGGCGCGTTACTGAGGGACATGCCGCGAAGCCTGTTTCTCAGTAGATTCTGAGCACCAGAGGGAAGCGGACGCCCCAGTAAGTGCCTTGCGCCGCCAGCCTCCCGCTACCGCCGCGTGACCCCCTGCCGCCCCGGTTTGCCCCCGCTGCCCCCTGGTTGGCCCGGATCACCGCAGGGCCATCTGGTCACCCTTTTGGGGGGCTAAATTTCCGGATTTGGCCCCCCAAAACAGTTTTTCCACCCAGATGTGGATTTGCTCCCCATTTCCCAGGCATGTCCGGACAAATCTGGGCGTCTGGTCACCCTAGCCAGGACTGGCTTATTTTGTACATTTGCATCGTATGCAAGCATGTCTGCCAATCAAAGATTGGATATATAACACAGAGGAGGAGCCATAGAAGCTATTTTTATGCTGATAAAAGTTATATATCTGTCAAAGCAATGGAGAGCTGTAGTAATAAGAGGAGGAGGAGGAGGAGGAGGAGGAGGAGGAGGAGAGATTTATGAGAAAGTTCTTTCAGCTTGATTTTGATCAGGAATTTACCCAGTTCACACCTTCCAGACCAAACACAGACTTGGACACAAACTGCAACAGAAGTTTGTATATTGCTGTGCTTGCAATGTGATTTGCGGACACCAAAAAATGTGTTTAAGAGCAGGTATACATTTGAAAAATGTGCACAAATGTGCACAAATAAAACAAATCTTACAGTCTGAAACAAATGTGAGTCAGAATGAGCCTCAGGATGGAATTCAGGGAACTTTGGTAAGTTCAGATGTTGCTTACTTGCACAACCCCAGAGGAGGAGGAGCAGCAGCAGCAGCAGCAGCAGCAGCAAGGAATTGATGAATCTGTCAATTTTTGTTTTTCAGTTTCTCATTTTACCAGTCCTCACTTAATTCCATGCCTTTTTCATGTGAGTGCAACTTTTTTAAAAAAAATGTACACATGAAAATTAGCATGGTTTGCCATGTGCATTTTCCTAGTATATTCATTTTGTATACATGTTTGCCTAATCTACACATTTTTGACAAGTGATTTCTCCTCATATGATGTTTTATATACTTTTGACCCACTAATATGCGTATTTCTGTGAAAGCCAATGTGACGTAGTGGTCAGAGTGTTGGACGGGACTTGGAAGATCCAGGTTCTAGTACCCATGTTGCCATGAAGATGACGGGGTGACTTTGGGCCAGTCGCTGACTCTCAGCATAAACTTCCTCACAGGGTTGTTGTGAAGATAAAATGGAGAGCAGGACAACTATGTAAGCCACCTTGAGTTCCTTGCTAGAGGAAAGAAATGGGGGGGGGGTATAAATGTAATAATAAAATAAAGAAAAATAAAATAAAATAATAAGATACATATTTGTCTTTGCATTTGTGTTTGGAGGATTGTATCTTGGAATATCATGGTCCCAACCTGAATTGGGGCTACACACACTTACACTGAGGCAATTAATCAATCATGCATAGGAGAGCTATGTGTGATTGCAAGACTGTAGCCTGGCTTTGTGCCTCTTATATAACTACTATTATGAGATCTAGTTCCTATTCTCATGCACAAGCCTAGTGAGACTGGATAAAGATGTGACTTTCTAATATATTTGAATAAATAAATATACACAGTTTTAGTACGGAGTTTAGTTTCTCTTTTCTCCTCAGCCACACTTTTCTTTTTTCCGCATGGTTTAGATTGTGGAGCTCAATAATAACTTTAAAGATTATCCTGAAGGCTGCTTGGGGTGAAAGAATCTTTGCGATGCTGGGGACTATGTAACTCAGAGAAGATTCTGTTCTTCCTTGTGCAAATAGTAAAACAGTCCTTGAAGCTGGCAAAACCTTATATGTTGCCTCTTATTATTCCAAAGAGCTCAAATCTGCTTGCCCTTAGTGGGCCATTATTTAATGCATTCATGCTTGAAATATGATGGTCCTGCAGCTCTAATTGGACTAGCTCCATCTATATGCAGCTCTGTTATTCTATATCTATTCAGTCCTTGGTTTCTACTCATTCTTTTAGATGGAAAAAAAATATTCCTCTAAATAAGAGATTGTGGACAGTTCAAAACTGCACCCCTGTACGTGAATAACAATAGACTTGTCTTATCTTTATTTCTTTATTAAACATTTTAGGGGAGCAGCTGATGGAGCATTGGGTGTAGCAGACACCCCATTCCTCTAGTAGAGAGAGAGGTCTGCAGGAAGAGGTCACCTTTTGGAAGTAGCAGGAACCTCTTCCACCTTGGGGCATGCTGGGATTGTGGTAGAGGGGTTGTAGCTCCACAGGATCCTAAAACCCCTTGTTCCCCTGACATGGCCCACCAAAAGTGGTTAAATTATGCATGGCCTGGAGCTAGAGTGGTTAATCCCCTCCTTCTGGCCACAATGGTAAGGAACAAAGAAAGAGAAAAATATAAATGGTGGCTGGGGGTGGGAGCAAAAAAGGAAAAGCCACCTTCATCTTCTGTCCTGGCTAAAACATGCAAGCAGGACTTTGCATATGGCAGTAGATCTAGTAAGGAGTCTCCACCAACACATCAGGATTGAGGATGGCAGAGAAATCTGCAACTGAATCAAGTCAGTTTGGGTTTTTATAAATCAGACCAGCAGACTAGCTTTTCCCCAGCTGGGCAAATTCTGCAGACTTCTGGAGCATTATTCTAACTTTCTGAAATTTTGCACAATTTTAGGAATAGAAAAATAAGCAAAATACAAAAAATCTGGCCAAAAACACACATTACCTCCATAGGCTAAAGTGTGAAAATGCAGATGGGGGGGGGGGGATTTGCACATTTTCACAAGCGCAAATTTGTGCAAATCTGGAAACTTTTTAAAAATCTGATTCTTTCGATGAGTGGGTGATGAAATGGAATTTACACAATCCGTACATCCCGAACTAGGATTGCTCTGTCCAAATACTTGTTTATTCACAATTCATACAAGACTCAAAGCTAGTCTTGGACTCATTATTGTAAGCAAAAGATCTCTCATTGCCTTCATTAGCCAAACTTGATCAGCCATGTGAACCACAATTGTTGTTGCTGTTATTTTTCAGAGAACGGGGTTTGGCATCAAAGTTTGGCAACTCTTAACAACTGAGCTTGAATTCCCTCGACTTGCAACAATTTGTAGCTGTGAGAGGAGATACTGTGAACTCTGTGAACCATAATCCCTCTTGATAAACTCAACTGGTTACACCAGTTAACCATCTTAGCACACATGATCTGAACATAAAGCCTTTCCTGGAACTAAACACCCCATTGTCTTTGTAAACATTTTTTTTTTTTTTGCAAAGGCCACACTATTACGGAGGACAAGGTAGGTATTAAAATTATTCTAGTGGGGAAGAGGAAAACTCATATTTAAACATTGTCACTGCATCTATCCACTAGTGTTAAACTTGTGAACAAGTTGAGTTGACCACATAGAAATAGGAAAGATACTGTTACCCTTTAAAATGCACAGCCTGCAGCCAATGATCTGACTGGAAATATGCGATTTTTCTGTAGCTCCTGCTGCCATGTAGCTCTCTTCTCTGAACATTCTTCTGCCAGATTTCATCTAGTGAAGCCAATAATTTGTATTCATGAAGAATTACCCTGCAAGTACTAATGAAAAGAGAAGGGGTTATATCTCAGTGCTGAGCTCATCCTTTGCATTTAGAAGTTCCCAAGTACAATCTCTGGCATAGGGCTGGGAAATATTCTTATCTAAACCCCAGCAAAGGTTCTGCCAGTAAGGAAGCTTCCTATAGTTAATTTAGATGGAGGGTGGGCAATTTATGACCATCCAGCTGTTGTGGAGTGCAACTCCCATCAGCCTAGCCAGAATAGCCAATGGTGATGGAAGTTGTAGTCCAATAGCATCTAGATGGCCACAAGTTAGGGATGGAGCACTCCAGACTGATCCGACCCAATCCAGTTCCGAGCCAGATTCGGACCGAAGTGGACCAAATCATCCTGCTTCAGTTTGGGATCCAGATCTGGACCCAAAGCAGTGAACAACTAGCCCTTTAGCAAGATCTTGATTTCCCCTGGTAAGTTGCATAGCTAACTCTGCCATGGTTCATGTACAGTATCCAATGCCACCTATATGTCATACTCCATCTCTTTCACTTAATTAACAGTTTTATTTTTCAGAAGCACTGGAAACCAGAAACAGTACCTCCACCCCCTCAAAAAGAGGGGGGAAACCTGTCAATTACATCAACAGCAGGTTAAGATTGGTGAAGAACAGGACTGTTGGATCAGTTCATCTCAGTTTCACTCAGATTGTTGGTAATTTGTGGTCAAGCTCATCCATACAAGCTTTTGATTTTTAAAAAAATGTAGAGAAATTTGTACTTATTTGTGTGCATTTTTCATAATGTATGCATTAACGTATGCATTTTGTGTGCATTTCAAAATGTATGCATTTTTCCCCAATAAACATTACATAACTGAAATGCTGTTGTTGTTTTGCAACCTTTTGTTAAATATTTGCATTTTGTATGCACTTTTCCCTAATATGTGCATTTTTCCCTGAGATAAGCTGTGTGAGTTCACAAATGTAGATTTTGGAACACAATTGACTTGGCTCGCTGAAAGGTTTTGGAGGTGTGAATTTGGAAAATATGTAAAATAGCCACTGAATTTCTAAACCTTCTGTTGTGAAGACCACGGAGCAATATGGTCTACTACTCAACACTACTCAGTATGAAACCTATTTGAAGAAAATAGATCATCTTCATCTCAAGGTGCATGTTTTATTTGGGCTACTTATTGAATGGGAACAGCCTCCTAGTTCTCTCTGTGTTTCATGTATGCTATGCTGCTAGAACAAAGAATCAAAATGTTTGCTTTGATTTATGTGCTGGAGGAAATTGCTGCTTATGCATCCTCATTTAATGCTGTTGGATAAGTGAATTTGTGTTACCTGCATGAACATGTTTGAGAGGTCCTCATTATGTTGTTATGAATGTAATCGCTTGTTAAACCACCTAGAATGGTTCCCCCCTCTCTGAATGTGCTGTGCTGTTTTATACTCTTTAAATTCATAAATAAATAATACATTTTCTCACTTTTTGTGACTCACACCAGGTAGAGCCACATTAATGCACATTTTTCCCCCTTTGAGTCACAAACGTAGAAAGCTGTTTAGTGTCAGTCGTATGCTAGACTCTTAGTTCAAATGGCATTTTCTAGGAATGGGTGAGATATATGCTCCATCAAGGCACGTTGTTGCCGTTTAATGAATTGACAAGATCTGCAGATCCCAGGGAAATGGACATAATTTTCAGTCAGAAATTTGTCCGTTTCCTGGCTTGTGATTTATTCCGCAAAAGAAAGGGGGAAATGTGTTTGACGATATGCACACATTTGAAAAATGCTCCACAAAGCATTGCACAAAGATATGCACCAACATGCATTAGTCAATGGGGGCATGCACATATTAATGCATCCATTTGAAAAAAAAAAACATAAATACTTTTGTCCATCAAAAAGCAATGTACAGGACATGGAATGAACTTGGAATAGAAAAACGGGGAAGTCAATAGAAATTCCGTTGACAGATAAACCCATCCCTGATGTTTTCCACATTATAAATAAAAAGTCAATCAACCCCACTGAATTACTTCTGCGCTGAATATGGAACACAGACAGGGAGGGACAGGGAATATGAGCAACCCTACCTTTTTACAACTTGGAAACTGAACAACATATTTTACAATCCCGAAAGCTGATCACTCCCAAGCTGACCTATTGGATTTGTGAAACCAAAGCATAAGAATTGGATTCATTTATCCAAATTGGGGGTGGGGGACATGTGCCTGGATGAGAAGAACAACTACTGTGTCTGTGCATGATCAGGTGAAATGTCATTCTAGTGGCAATTAGGATCCCAAATGGAACATATGCTCCCCTTAACCGCATTGGAGAGGCAATGAAGGTATGGCCCAGGTACTTCATGTCAATAAGAAGCCTTGGGATGGGATTGCTCATAGGCTTCCCACCCTTTTTTTAAAGGACCCATATCATGCAATGGGGCCTCTGTACATGGAGCGGATCAAGCCTGCCCCTCCACCATGTGAAGAGAAATGTCTCCCAAGGTAAGATCTGCTGATCAGCTCCTGACAACATGGCACTGAGTGTTTTCAATTTTCACTTTTTGCCCAGGGCCAAAATTGCTGATTTAGGCTTGAATAAATTGCCTCAGTTTGGAGATATACAATTATTAGGGTCCAGAGACAGGGTAATAAAAAAAGTAATAATAATGAAAGGGAAGTATTTTCTTTGAGAGAGAGAGAGAGAATGAGAGAGAGAGAGAGAGAGAGAGAGAATAAGAGATTGTTTTAGTTTTGCTTGAGATTATTCATAATTTCTTCAGCTGAGATGCACAAATATATTCCGCATCTCTTTCACCTAAATAATACATGTCCAGAATGAAGAGATCAACTCTTTATGATGACACTTATCAAAATATTTCATTTCAGTAATCTTTTGCCTGTCACCACTCAATCATCCTAGCATTGCTAAATAGCTTTGTGTGAAAGGATACATAACATTCTGTTTATACTTCCATTTTGTTTCAATATCTGTCCCCCACTACGCCCCCCCCCACATAAGAAATATGAGACCTGACGGTTCTATTTTTCAGTAAGAAGGCAAACTCTCTTTCTTATGGAGAAAGAACAAAATATTTTGAATACTTCCCTAGATATATGAAAGAAATGTATTGACTTTGTTCTCTTTCTATCAGCCTGTTAGAAACTTCTATTACTCAATCAGTGGGAAGAATAAGAAACCACTTTGTAGGAATGGGGAGGGGCCATATCTCAGGCCATGTCTACACCATCCATTTATCCCGAGGTCAGCTCGAGGTTGTCCCTGTGCATCCAAATGACACACAGGGAATGCCATGGTCAACAGGGAATGACCACTCACTTTCCCTGGAATAAAATGGACTACTTTTATCCCAGTTTTTCCCATGGTCCCGGGATAACCCCGAGGTCTGCTGCCAATGTGGCCAGTGCTCCTGGGTCTCCCTGAGTAGCCCTTCAGATGTAAATCCCCCATAAGGCCAGCCAGCATGGTCAGTGGTCAGGGATAATGAGAGTTGTAGTCCAACAACATCTGGGAACCCACAGATGTAAGCTCAGATGCAAACATAAACCTCAACTCCGTTCTGGCATATGTATATCCCCATACAATGTATGCATGTCCACTCATAAAAGCAACTAAGAAATATTCGAAACAGAAATACAATACAATCACACTATAGTGAGGAAGACTATGACAGGGTGTTTTCTGTGCCTTCACAGTCTACTGTGAAACTGTTCAGGCCCCTCCACTCCTTTCTTATTGTTCTTTAACTAAACTAGCCTTGAACTGGAGATCCCTTGAACAGTCCCCAACCTTTTAAAGTTTGTTGGCCTATCTCGAGTTCTGAAAGTGTGATATGGGCACTCTCACAAATGGGTGTCATAAGAGGGCTTGCTCATTCACAAAATGGTTGCTATAGTGGGAGTGGCACCCAGGTGGCAAACTAGTGAAACTAAAGGAAAAGGACCTTGCCTAGGAACCTAAGTAAAAGGTGGAAGTGAGGTCTGAGCTAGGATGACCATATGAAAAGGAGGACAGGGCTTCTGTAGCTCTAATAGTAGGCTGACTATATGAAAAGGAGGACAGGGCTCAAGTAACTTTAACAGTTGCAGAGAAACGGGAACTTCAGCAGGTGCCATTTGTATGTAATTAGTACCTGGTGAAATCCCCTCTTCATCACAACAATTAAAGTTGCAGGCACTATACTAGAGTAACCAGATACAAAAGAGGGCAGGGCCCCTGCAGCTTTAACTGTTGTAATGAAGAGAAAATCTCACCAGGTATGAATTGCATACAAATGACAGTGGCTGAAATTCCCTTTTCTCTGCAACTGTTAAAGTTACATGAGCCCTGTACTCCTTTTCATATAGTCAGCCTATAAAATAGTTGCATAGAAAAGGGAATTTCAGCAGGTGCCGTTTGTATATATGCAGAACCTCATGAAATTCCCTTTTCATCACAACAGTTAAAGCTACAGAAGCCTTGCCTTCTTTTGTATCTGGTCAAGAGGGCAGGGTTCCTGTAGCTTTAACTGTTTTGCTGATTTATTCCCCCCCCCCAATACATGGCCCTTTGCTTAATGTGAGGTATGTTACTTGATAGCCTTGCAATTTATTCTGAGATGAGTGTGGGGATTGGTATAATAGTTATTGATGCCACAAAGGCACACTTGACTCCTTAAGTAGGGAGAAGCAATGCCATTTCCCCTAGGGATGGACATATCTGTAAGTTTTGCTTTCTGCTACATTTGGATTTTTAAGACCTCCTTTCTCTCCCAGATATGAAGCACTTTGCAAATTTTGGTTAAATTCTTATCAAAAGTGAACTGAAACAAAATTCTCACCCATCTGCACCTGCCACAGTGAATAGGGCATTGTACAGCTATTCCCAACATGGAGAAAACCGTGATGTAACTGCCTGCCATATGTCTGCTAAAGATTTTTCTTTGCCACTGCTAAAAATTAAAAAGAGGTGGGTGGGGAAATTCCAGTATGAAAATCGGCAGCACTCAGCTTTCAGGACCTGTCTCACCTGTGCTAGCAAAGTAGCTCAGTTGCTGAAGACAGACTAAGATGCATCAACATGATTTTCTTGTTCCAGTATTTCAGTTAGCGTTAGGGATTGGCCTTTTGGGGGCTGGGAAGGAATGCCCATAAATTGATGGTGCCCCTAGTGTCTACCAAGCATTGTCAGACTACAGCGGTTCAATTACAGGTCTTTCATATAGGTGTAGTCAAAAGGGTATACCATGAGTGTATCTCCACCTCAGTGATTTTTCAATGGGAGTGGAGTAACTGGGCCACTGTGAATCCACTGTTTCTTTCAGCCACTCCTGCATTTTCCTTTGTGACAGCTTTGCCCCGGGGTTCGTATTCAATGCAGCCAGCTTGGCATCGGATGAATCCTTGCATGAAAATGTACTGTGATTTCCCCCATTAATTTGTAAGACAATAAGCAAGGTAGTTAATTAGTGCTTTCTAGAATGAGGATGAATAGATGAGGTGCAGTGATTCATATGCAAAACATACATCATCTGTGCTACAGTCAATAATCTCAGCATTTCAGAAACAATGTAACAAAGGAATTATTTTTGTATAGAGCAGGAAATGGGTAGAGCAGCCAAGTGTCACCTCAGTCCTCATGGTCTTGGTAATTTCCAGTCATCTTATTTTGGAGAATGGCATGTTAATGTGCAGAAATTATATTTTGTTCTTGACTAAAATAAGCTCTCTTCGGAAAGGTGGGAAAATCACTTGCCTGCACAGGACAGAATAGCAACATTTCTCCTGTGTTTTCCATACATAACAAATCTATCCTCACAAAAACAACAAAGGTAGCCGTGCTGACCATAAGAAAATGTCCCCTTCCATTTTGTTGTGATACCTTTATTAAGCCAACCGAAAGGTCACCAAAATTGTGCAAGGGTCCAACATTCCCAGGTCTCTTTTTCAGGCAAGATGTTACCGAAGGCAGGCAGGGGAAGATATTGAGGAGGATAAAAATGGTTGCTTGATGGTAACGTAACATTGACTGCAAGTTCAGACTGAGGCCTCCATTCTCATTGACACTGCTAACTGCATATGAAAATGTTAGCTGCCATTTTGATTGGCATGGGGAAAGTTCAACAGCAAAGGTCTATAACTTGAGCAAAAACCAAGAATAACTATCAGGAGAATGGGTGCATACACATTGATTTGTTGCATCAAAAGTTTAAGGAGATTCTTCTTACAGCTCACAGGAGTTCATTTCATAATGCAGAGAAACCTACCTGAAAGGAGGAGTTTCTCCAGGATTCAGATGAATCCTGAGCCATAGTGGGTTGATCTGAACAGAATTTGTTGAGAGTGAAGTAAGCATCGTCTGAATTGCACCAAAGACATGCAGGCCTAATTTGCACGATCACAGAGGGGAAATAAGCCATGTTGGCTGATTTCCTCACCACCATCGCAGCTGACTTTGCATGATACAATATGCCACACTGCTGAGGGTAATTATGCAAATCTCCCCAGCAAGTGACCAGCATGCACATGGAGAGGAAATAAGCCACCATGGTCTATTTCCCCCTCCATGATCAGGCGAATCTGATCAGACAGTATGTCTTTAAGAAATGATACCTCCCCCTTCAAGCTCTCCATAGGTGGAACACCCTGGGTGTGGAGAGGGGCAGGGAGATGAGCAGCTGCAGTTTTGTGACTGATACCTCTAGCTTCCAACCAGGTAATGACTAAGTCTCTTTACTAGGGCTCTCTTTTTCACTTCAAATCACAGTGGTTTGGGGGAACGATATAAAATGGAAGTCATCACAACTTGCTTCTACATTTTTACTGCGGAGGCAGTGTTCCATGCTTCCTGGAACAGCTTCAGAACCAGCAATAATTAGAAGATGCCTGTAGGGGGGGGGACCCTGCACCTATTTCTCTGGAATCTGGCAGGCTTATATCCATGATTCACCTTGTGTGTGGAGCTGAACTTCCTAGGACCGTAGGAAAAATCGGTCTGTGGTACCTTTGGGTTTCCCACTGCTACCACCACCATCACGTCTGAGAGATGGGGGGCAAAGGGGGAGAATCAGGGATCAAGGCATGGGTTGGGATGGAGTTTGAGGGGTTACTGGGGGTAGGGTGACCAGATATAATCCAGGTCAGGGCTCATGTAACTTTAACAGTTGTAGAGAAAAGGGAATTTCAGCCAGTGTCATTTGCATGCAATTAGTTCCTGGTGAAATTCCCTCTTCATCACAACAGTTAAAGGTGCAGGGGCCCTGTCTTCTTTTGTATCTGGTCACTCTAGTATAGTGCCTGCAACTTTAACTGTTGTGATGAAGAGGGAATATAACCAGGAACTAACTGCATACAAATGACACTGGCTGAAATTCCCTTTTCTCTACAACTGTTAAAGTTACATGAGCCCTGACCTGAATTTTATCTGGTCAGCCTAAGTGGGGGGCTCAGCTGTGACCTCCCTGATATGGGGCTCTTCAGGTTGTCTTTAGAGTACTGCAAGTTGTTCAAGGTCTCCATGAAGTCCCCAGCCTCTTCCTCCAAAACGCTTTCTCCAGGGTCTGGGTGGGACCCTGAGAAATGAATCCACTCAGAAGGGGATACCATGCCTGAAAAAATAATCCACTTCTTACTTTAAACATCAAAAGAGTTATAACCATTTATTGGTTTCCCAGTGACGGCCAATGGGGAGTTGCAAAGCTTCAGATTTCCCAGGTGAAGTTCTATTGGCTGTAGAGCTGGTGCTGGGTGCTTGAGGTGCTGGCTGCCTGGAGTACTGCTTGTAGCAGGCTACAGCCAGAGCTCACTCCACCAGCACCTTCTTGTGCAATGATCCACAACATTCTTACTTAGAAGCCATGTGCATGCTCATACTCTTAATACCACTGAGGAATAGGATAAAAGAATGTACAGCTGCTTTCCCTTCCCATGCCAATAAGGCTAAACTACTTCTGTGGAAATGCTGTAATTAAAATTCTGGTAATTGCAGAATCACCAAATGTTACCTTGAATGCATGCTTTACAAGTTCAATGAAACCACACATTGACTTAGCAGGGAGGGTTTTAATCATTTACATTGGCGCCATTTATCATAGGAAGAGTTGGATGCCCTGCAGGGTGAACACAGTGAATAGTCTGTGAAACCCAGTATTGGAAGTAAAGGATGGGGGGATCTGCACGACAATGCATTATATCCCTTTCCTTCACTGAAAGACTTGCTGGATCTGGCAGAAAATGTTGCACATTTCATTTATCTCTCCACTATATTAAACAAAAATGCTGCTGACAAAGCAAGAAGCAATTAAGATTTTGTAACGTCTGCTCTGTGAGCTCTTGGATCATCTGTGCTTGGCTCAACAGAGCATTAGTTGAGAGAATAGGTTGATGACTATAATCCTTGGATAGTGTTGGATTCTGGGTCCTCTTTCCTTTTGTCTTATATCATATTTAGCTGCTGGGGTTTCCAACATGGTGCTTGTGGGCATCAGTGTGATCACAGAAACCTCTATTGGTGCCCAGCAAACTTCTTGCATCTCCTGATTTTTATTTTATTTTATTATTTATTTATTAGATTTTTTTAAATGAACTTTTTGTGGGGTTGGAAGGCTACCTGTGCCGTGTGTGTGTGTGTGTGTGTGTGAGCTGTGGGTGTGTGTTTGATCTGTATGTTTGTGTTTCCCTGCGCTTCACTACTTTGCCTTCTGTGAATTGGTTATTTTAGGATGTGCAAATCAGGAAAACTCCAGCTCGCTAAAGTTCTCCATATTCCATCTCGAAGCATGTTCCAACTTGAGTCCATATCAGATAGAAAACCATTTTCCCCTCTTTCTTTTCACATGAAAATATTTGGCTGTTTCCATATACGCGTTCTTTCCCCATTTATCCAAACATACTTATGCACAAATGTATTCAAATGTACACATGCTGTCAAAGACAATTTTTGATTCGCAAATTACATTGCAAACTTGGAAATGTACAGACTTCAACCGCAGATTGTGTCCGAGCCTGTGTTCAGCCTGGAAAGTGAGAACTGGGTAAATCCTGTTAAAAAATGAACTGAAACAATTTTCTCATACATACTAGGGGTATACATGCCAAAAAAATCATCATTTATTGTTATCGTCATTTCGGACCAAACAAATTATCATCTTCATTCATATCGTAGGTGAAACGTATCATCTTCACGATAATTATTATGAAAAAAAGATATTTTTGCAGCCCTATTTTTAAAGAAAAAAATGCCTATAACTTGTGTATTTTAAAAGTTAAAGGCCTGAAACTTGGTCACAGTGCTTATGGGGTACGCCTAAGTATGTGTATGAAATTTGAGATCGATCCCTCCAACCCTCGATTTTATATGATTTTTCTAAAGATCGTTTCCGTTCTGATAGGTGTGAATGAACACACGTGGTGAACTGTCATTCTGATCTGTCAGAACTGAAACGATCTTTAATAAATTCATATAAAATCAGGGGTTGGAGGGATCGATCTCAAATTTGGCACATACTGCCTTGGGTACTGAAGATAGCACATAACCATCAGGGCTTGTAGCTATTGATAGCCTTCTCCTCCAGGAATTTTTCCAGCCCCCTTTTAAAACCACCAAATTTGGCGGCCATCACTATATCTTGTGGTAGTGAATTCCATAATTTAACAATGTGCTGTGTGAAGAAATACGTCCTTTTATCTATCCTGAATCTCCCACCAATCAGCTTCATGGGATAATATCTCCCTATCCACATTCTCCACACCATGCATAATTTTGTACATAATTTTCTCCCCTTAGCCTCCTTTTTTCCAAGCTAAACAATCCCAGCTGTTGTACCCTTCCCTCATAGGGCTCATATTATTTTCTGGGCTTAAGTTTTGCTATTTCATTCACTTTGGGTGATGTTCCTGCTTAATACCATCTTCTAGACATGAAACAAAATTTAAATTCAGTGGAAATATGACAGGGTCAAAAACTATAGTGCTATTTTGGGAAGAAGGAATGATTATTTGTTATGATCAACTGCTGAAATGAGCAGAAGAACTCATATTTGAAGTGGTAAACACTCTTGTCACATATAGATTACAGTGCTTAGTGCTATAAACACCAGTGTTGGCACAACAAAACAACAGCCTAAGTCTCTGTCTAAAATGGTGCCTCTCACACTTAAAAGAAATAAGCAGCTGAAATAAATTCCGAACCGTGGCCCAATAGTTTGGAAAGGAGACATTCCAAAAACTTTCTGCTTGTTAACCAGACAGGCCTGGGCGTTGAGAGAAAGCCATTCCCCTTGATGTAATTTTTTGCTAGAGGACCTTGTTTGCCATCCAAGAGAAGGCATTTCACAGAACTGCACCAACCACTGCAAAATCTAGAGAGACCAGTGTGGTGTAGTGGCTAGAGCCTTGGACTGGGAGTCGGGAGATCGGGGTTCTAGTCCCCACTATGCCATTGAAGCTCACTGGGTGACTTTGGGCCAGTCACAGACTCTCAGCCCAACCTACCTCACAGGGTTGTTGTTGTGAGGATAAAATGGAGAAGAGGAGGATTATGTACGCTGCCTTGGGTTCCTTGGATATAAATGAAATAAATAAAGTCTCTTTTTCATGGGGGGGGGGGGAATCTGAAAAATTTAAAGGGAAGCCAAAAGACTAGGGCGTCTTTTATACCCCTAGACTATTTTCTCAGTGACTTTTGCATGCACCTAACAATACCGTTATTACTTTTGGCATTCACATATTCCATTCCATCCTTAATTTCAGCTTTACTACGTAGCTCTGGGTCAGTGACAAACATCTTAAAAAGCATTGTAGAAACCACTGAATGTTGTCACATAAAAAGGGATATTTGGCCCTTCTGCTTTAACCTCTGATCTCACAGGCTAATTGAGTAGATAGGCTTCCTTGCTTCCATCAATCATGTTGGTTTACTAGCACTTTCTCCTGAAACAGCACCCTACAGACTCTGTTTACATTTGTAGGCAGATCCTCATTTTTCACTGAAGCAGCATGGAAGACCAGCAGCTACTGTTAATGTGAATTCATGTGCTTACTCTGTTCCCCACCTCGATCCGGAGGGAGAGGCGGGTTATAAATAAATAAATTATTATTATTATTATTATTATTATTATTATTAAACATCTCATAATGAATTCTCCATGTTAATGGGGGCTCAAAGATTGCTTTCTGGATTTGTTTTAAAGTCAGATATCAACAAACATAAGACACTGTAATATTATTGTGTGAAAATGGTACTAGAATATAACTCTACACCATGGATGGGCAATCTTTGTTATGGTAAGAGCCAGATTCTTTGGGGGATAATGTCTTGGGGGCCCTCGTGTTGATGGCCTCTGGGGTCCCATTTTATTCTCTCTCTCTCTCTTTCTCTCTCTCTTTCTCTCTCTCTCTCTCTCACACACACACACACACACACCACACACACACCTATCCATTCATTAAGCTGCACATCCTCCTCCATCAATCCAGTCCTCTATCCATCCATTTTAGCTCTCATTCACACACTAACCACTTGTCCATTCAGCCCATTGATCCACTCTTTATCCATTGAGGCCACCATTAATATAGCAGGGGGAAATATGCAATTTCCTCAGCCTTCGGGAAATCGTGCATTCCACCTGTGCACCAATGGGGGCCTGAAAAGTCCTATTAATGCAAATGTTAATAGGGACTTTAATCCCCCATGGGGGGGGGGGTAGAAATGCACAATTTTCCCAAGCTGGGGAAATCGTGCATTTTCCACCTCCGTGCTAATGGCAGCCCTCATTAGCATGGAGGGGAGAGATGTGCACTTTCTTGAACGTTATTTCCCGAATATATTTTATATACAGTTTTTGAGAACTCTGTTACAAAATGTGGAGAAGTGTGAAATTCAAAGGGTAACTGAGCTTTGGTTCACATATTTGTTCGGAGGTGCAAAATTAGGTAAGTCTGTATTAAAATATGAATAGAATATTTCATCTCCTCCCCCTCCCTAGGAGAAAGGAGGTGAGACAAGTCTTCCTTAGGAGAGAGTTCCAGAGCATAGGCACAACTACCAGGAGGTGAAGGTCTTCTCATGGGAAGTTACTTTATACCAAGTCAAGACAATTGGCCCATCTACACTAAGGATGGACGAACAAGTGATGTTTCAGTTCAAACAAGTGATGTTTCAGTTTACCAAGATTCTCCAAACTCAACTCGGTGATTGTCCCTCTTCAATTTGTGCTTGCACATGCGACCACTATTCATTTTGTACAAACTGGAAAAATTGTGCAAAATGACTGTGATGAAATGCAAAAAAACATACATGCAAACAAACAAACTTCAAATTTGCACAAATTTTCAAAGCTGCATGACCATGGAATCCTTCTGGAACGCCTGAGGGAATTGGGACTCAGGGGCACTGTGCTTCAGTGGTTCCGATCCTATCTCTCGGGCAGGTTCCAGATGGTGATGCTTGGGGATAGTTGCTCTTCAAAGAAGGAGCTGCTATGTGGTGTACCACAAGGTGCCATCCTATCCCCAATGCTGTTTAACATCTACATGAAACCACTGGGAGAGATCATCCGGAGGCATGGGGTGGGGTGCTATCAATATGCTGATGACACCCAAATGTATTTCTCTATGCCTTTGACAACAGCGTCAGCTAAGGATAGTGTGTCTCCTATAAATGAATGCTTGGAGGCAGTAATGGGCTGGATGAGGAAAAACAAACTGAAGCTGAATCCAGCAAGACGGAGATGCTTACTGTCAAGGGCCACAACCTGGGGTTGGAGCTGTGTCAACCAGTTCTGGATGGGGTTACACTCCCCCTGAAAGGCTGTGTTCGCAGCTTGGGGGTGCTCCTGGATCCGTCGCTCCAAATGACACCTCAGATAGATGCGACTGCCAGGAGTGCCTATTATCAGCTTCGGCTGATACGCCAACTGTGCCCCTTCCTAGAGTTGGAAGACCTAAAATCAGTAGTGCATGCGCTGGTAACTTCGAGGCTCAACTTCTGCAATGCGCTGTACATAGGGCTACCTCTGTGCCTAGTCCAGAAACTTCAACTAGTTCAAAATATGGCAGCCAGGTTGGTCACCGGTACATCTAGGGGTGACCATATTACACCAGTATTAAAATCTCTTCACTGGCTGCCAATCAGTTTCCAGGTGAAGTACAAAGTGTTGGTTATTACCTTTAAAGCCCTACATGGTTTGGGTCCAGGTTACCTACGGGATCGCCTTCTCCTATACAATCTGCCCCACACACTCAGGTCCTCTGGGAAGAATTTACTACAGTCAACAAGAACTAGACTGACAACCGTTACCCAGAGGACCTTCTCTTCTGCCGCTCCCAGAGTGTGGAATGACCTGCCGGGAGAGATTCGCGAACTCACCAGTCTTCAGGAATTTAAAAGATCTATAAAGACTGATCTCTTCTGGCAGGCCTACCCAGATGAATTTTAAAGTGTTTTATTGGTGTTTTATTGGTATTTTAATGATGTATGGTTTTATGTGCTTTTAATCAGTTTTGTATTTTATGTTTAGTGCTGTTCCCCACCTTGATCCGATGGGAGAGGCGGGTAATAAATAAATATACTACTATTATTATTATTATTATTATTATTATTATTATTATTTCTCTTAAATCGTGCAACAGCAAATTTTTTAAGCTGTGCAACTGCAAACTCTATTCTTGTCAAAAACTGTGCATTTTTTGACTGTGACCACCTGTTTGAGGATTTGTCAATATTTCTGAAGAATGCATCCTCCTGTTTGCACCTGTCTTTGTGGCCGAAAACAGGGCATATTCACATGTTTTGCAAGCAGAAATGAAACATTGCTCTATCTCTAATCTACACTGACTGGCAGTGATTCTCCAAGGTTTCAGACAGCAGTGTTTCTCAACCAAGCCTAGAGATGCCAGGTACTGAACCTAAGACTTTCTGTATGCTGTATGAGCTATGGTGTGCTAGACGTTTGCAGGGCTACAATTAGTTGGATGTCTCTCAAAGTATCTACCTTTCTGATTCAACTGCTGTCTTTCAGTATGGCTTTGAAATCTCTCTCTGCCACCTTCTGTTTTCTTTCGCTTTCATCCAACATTTGAGTATTTCTTCTGCCAGTATTTGGTCACTGCCTGTACAAAACATTCATGCAGACAGATAACTGTGCAGTATAAATAAATAAGAAATATCTGTCGAGTCATGTTAGAAATCACATCCTTACCTACTTCAACTTGGAAAATCTGACTTGAGGTTCAAGTGTTCTGGGTTTGTTTGTTTTTAAATGTAATAATATTCATTAGTTTCCCTCCCCCTTTTTGGTAATATTTCAATTTCTTTCACCCTTTTGTCAATTTAGCATTCATTCTGTTCACAGCATATCCAAGCAAAAGAGTAGTCCATTTGACTGTGAAGATTTCACAAAATAGGTCATTGGTAAGGTTCAAAGTGAGTAATGCATGCCTAGACCCAATGCATGCTTAGACCCAATGCATGTATGTATGTATGTGTGTATATATATATATATATATATATATATATACACACATATACACATACTAGCTGGGGGATGCTGGGAGTTGTAGATCTTTTTCAGTCTAATCATGCATAAGACTGTGCCCTATGTGTAAAAGTAATTAATGAATGCTAGTGTAAAATAAATACTACACTGCTGGGTTGTGCAATTATTAACCAGGAAAGAGATCTTGCAGTCATAGTGGATAGTTCAGTGAAAAAGTAAAGGATTGAAAATAAAATGAAACTCTGTCATAATACACTTATATACAAGTATACAATGCAGGTACATTTGGAATATTATGTGCAGTTCTGGTCATCCCATCTCAAAAAAAATATTTTAGACTTGGTAAAATAGAAAGGGTCAACAGAAATGATTATTGTTGGAATACCTTTCCTATGAAGAAAGGCTGAAACATTCAGAGCTCTTTAGTTTAAAGGTGACAGGCAGAACATATGATAAATGTAATTATAAAATTATGCATAATGTAAGGAAAGTCGATAGAGAGAAGTATTTCTCCCTCTCTTATAGTATTAGAACTTACAGTAATCTAATGAAATTGATTGACAGAAGATATCACGACTGAGAAATATGGTTTCTTTATGGGAGGTCTTTTTCTTGACTGCTAGTACAATGCTCAGTGAGACCATATTTGTGCCCAGCCTCCCAGGATGAGGCAACCATGCTAATGTGGCATGTGTCCACATGCAACCTCAGGATGTTGACCCCAGGAGATGTGGCAAAGTATATCTATATAAGATTGTCATGCCGACACCTACCTGCCCAGCACCCAGTTGTCATGTTTATTATTACATTTATATCTCACAATTTTTCTTCTTTCAAGGAACCCAAGGCAGTTTCCACTCTCTTCCTTCTTTCTATTTTATCCCATAACAACGTTGTGAGATAGCTTAGGCTGAGAGTCAGTGAGCTTCATGGCCAAGGAGGAATTAGAACCGGGATCTCTTATGTCCCGGTCCAACACTCTAACCACTACACCACAGTGGCTCTCAGCAATTTGGTCCAAGTAGGATTTTTCCCTTGCTAAGCACTCACATTGGGCCAGGATGCTTGTTATTGTTATTGCTGTTGTTTTTGGCCTACTCCATACTGACAACCTCAGAAGTGAATTGGCAGCAAGGAGCAGAGGGCACTTAAGTAGGTAGCGTTGGTCACAACTGGTGGGCCATGCAGGCAGGGTGCCTAGGAAGTTAATTATTGGGGAGTACTCAGAGGCACCATTAAGGTGAAAATGGGATTCCTGGGACTGACTTTATCAGGCTATGGGACTTGCAGTAGGGAAGAAATCCCTTTGAGGCCCAAACAGATCACATACTTAAAAGTTCTGGGATTCAACACCTAAAGATGTATATGGTGTGCAAGAATAGACATTGGGCTGTTCCTGCATTCAAGACCAAGAGTATGTCTACACCCAAGGGAGTAGAGGGAGGGAGGGAGGGAGGGGGAGAATCGCTGACGTTCCTGCTTCCGCGATCCTCCCCCACCGTCTACATCACCACGTGATGTCCCGGAAGGAAAGACGGATATCGCAGGTGTCGTGGGTGCCATTTTTTTTAACTGAAGAGCCACGAGGCCCTGATCTGTGGAAAGGTAAGTTTTTTTTTAAAAAAACTCCCAACCGCCAACCCCCGCAATCCTGGGGATGGTGAAATTGCTTCCTCCCCCATGGGCACGGAGCAAGCCCATGCAGCTCCGTGGCCATTTTAGGACCCAGGACGATGGAAAAACAGAATAACCCTAGTTTCCGGTCTCCCGGGGTCATCCTGGGGTCATCCCAGATCATCCCCGGTTGATCCTGGGATCCCCTGTGCATCATGTGGATGCACAGGGATGACCTGGGGATGACCCCGGGATAAAGGCCTGGTGTAGACATGGCCCAAGTTAGAATCACCCTTGTTAATGAAGTTAGCCAGACCCACAGAAGTATCACTGACTGCAAATTTCTTGGCATACGCGTACTCAGCTCATTTCATTAGGGTGTGCACCTTAAAGGCCCTGAGTGGAGCGGAGGAGGGGAAAGCGCACTTTCTCACCCCTCCACTGCTCCAATCGGGGCCTAAGGTCCTGATTGGAGCAGTGGGGAGTGAGAAAGCGTGCTTTACAGGGCCTCCAGAAAGTGCGTAGTTCCCCCAGGGATGGTAATGGTGGCATTCTGGAGGCTTTCCCATCCTTTTAAAAGCCCCAATTCAAGTGGGGGGTAGGAAAGCAGAGGTGCATTGGGAAATTAGGGTGTGCCTGGGCACATCCAGCACAACCTGTGCGCACGCCTATGTCTCTTGGTAAGGTAACAAAGTTGTGCCCCTAGTTTTGGCCAACTTTTCATGTCTCGCCTTGTCATTTTCTGGGGGTCTGGTTGTATTTCATCACCACAAGATGTGCTGATGGCCACTTGAGAAGATTCCTTTAAAGGGGAATTAGACAAATACATGGAGGACAGGCAGGGGTGGATTAACCATAGGGCTAAAGAGGTGCCGCTGCCTTGACCCACTATGTTTTGGGGGGCACTGCCTACTAGGGGTGTGCACGGACCCCCCGGATCGGATCGGGACCCGGATCGGGACCTCCAATTTTGTCATGGATCAGTTTGGACAAAATCGGAGGCCCCCTGAACCGGATCGAGTACGATCCCGATCCAAAAATCGGAAATTTTTGGATCGGCCGCCATTTTTTCCCCCATAGACTTGCATTGCAATGCAAGTCTATGAGGAAAAAATGGCGGCGGGTGGGTTAGGGGGGACCTAACTCCCTCCCCCCCGGGGCCGTCTGCTGTGGACGGCCCCGGCAGGTAAGACCCCTCCCCCGCGCTCCCTCCCCCCCCGGGGCCGTCCGCTTCCATTTGCGGGCGCCCGCGGGCGCCCGCGGATAGAAGCGGACGGCTCCGGGGGGGTAAGCCCCCTTCCCCGCCACTGCTTACCTTCCCGGCCCATCCGCTCCCGTCCGGTGCCGGCGGCTACTACCAGCGGGCTCTGCGGCCTGCTCTAGAGTAGCGCGCCGGGTGATGACATCACCCGCCGTGCCACCCTGGAGTAGGCCGCGGAGCCCGCTGGTAGTAGCCGCCGGCGCCGGACGGGAGCGGACAGGCCGGGAAGGTAAGGGCCCCCCTCCTCCCCTCCGTGCGCCCCCTCCTCCCCTCCGCGCCCCCCCTGCTTACCTTCCCGGCCCGTCCACTCCCGTCTGGCGCCGGCGGCTACTACCAGTGGGCTCCGCGACCTGCTCTAGAGTAGCGCGCCGGGTGATGACATCACCCGCCATGCCACCCTGGAGTAGGCCGCGGAGCCCGCTGGTAGTAGCCGCCGGCGCCGGCCAGGAGCGGACAGACCGGGAAGGTAAGGGCCCCCCTCCTCCCCTCCGTGCGCCTTCTCCTCCCCTCCGTGCGCCCCCTACTTACCTTCCCGGCCCGTCCGCTCCCGTCCGGCGCCGGCGGCTACTACCAGCGGGCTCCGCGGCCTGCTCTAGTGTAGCGCACCGGGTGATGACATCACCCGGCGCGCCACCCTGGAACAGGCCGCGGAGCCCGCTGGTAGTAGCCGCCGGCGCCGGACGGGAGCGGACGGGCCGGAAAGGTAAGGGCCCCCCTCCTCCCGCCCCCTCCTCCCCCCCCCCGCTGTCCACTTTCATCGGCAGGCGCCCGCTGGCACCCGCCAATGGAAGCGGCGGTGGGCGCCAGTGGGCACCCGCCGATCCGCCGATCCGCCGAACCGGTTCGGAGCCTTTTCGGAACAGTTCGGATTGGATCGGCCGATCCAGCTGTCGGATCGGAAATCGGATAATTTATCCGATTTCCCACTGGACCGGACTCGGATCGTGGATCGGGTCCGATCCAGTGCACATCCCTACTGCCTACCCAGTGCCCCATTTGCATTCCAGCACCAAAGGGTTCCTTTTGCACCAGGCTGCACCTTTCAGAGTGCAACATTAACCTTTCCTAAAACAATAACAACACAAAGAGTAGGGAGTGGGGTAGACTGTTAAATGGTCTCATGCCATGCTGATCATCACTACACCATTAATTGTTTCAAAGAATAAACAGCAATATAATAGGGGTGGCCTTTGGCTGGCTAAACTGTTTGACTGTTCTGGTTTCAGCTGTGTAGCTGCTGTGAGATCAGCAGAAGAGGAAGAGTGCCTATGCACTCCTTTTGACAACTGGAGGTTTAGTTGGCTAAACTAGATTTGCCTTGTCTCTTTTCGAGTCATGGTCTTCCATCGCTGTGCTGTAATCAAAGTGGTGTGGTGAGTCAATCATGTCTTCAGAGGGAAAATGCAGTGGTTGGACAAAACCACCCCAATTGGCACCTGCTACCATTGCTGTCTGTGCACACGCAGATGTCATATCTGTGAATTCAGTGTTGGGGGCAGGGTAGGGTGCCCACTACAAGCTGGCTACTGCTCATGACTGTTATAATGAATCTGCAGGAGCAGAAGCAGTATGGCTCTGGAGCCCAATTGTTGGGGAGCAACAGCAGAGAGATCACTTATCTTCAAACCCTGTTTATAGGTTTTCCAGAGACATCTGGTTTAGGCTGACCAGATAAAATCCAGGTCAGGGCTCATGTAACTTTAACAGTTGTAGAGAAAAGGGAATTTCAGCCAGTGTCATTTGTGTGCAATTAGTTCCTGGCGAAATTCCCTCTTCATCACCACAGTTAAAGTTGCAGGGGCCCTGCCTTCTTTTGTACATGGTCACTCTAGTATAGTGCCTGCACCTTTAACTGTTGTGATGAAGAGGGAATTTCACCAGGAACTAATTGCATACAAATGACACTGGCTGAAATTCCCTTTTCTCTACAACTGTTAAAGTTACAGGAGCCCTGACCTGGATTTTATCTGGTCACCCTAATCTTTGTTGGTCACTTGAAAGATCAGGTGCTAGACTAATGGACATTTGGTCTGATTCATCAGATATCTTCTTATGATCTTATTCTATAGCATCCTTTCTCAACCTGGTGTTTTTTTGTTTTTTGATGTTTTGTGCTTCAACTCCCATCAGCCCTATCCAGCATTAATTGCTGGGAGTAGTAGTCTAAAACATCTGATGGGTACCAGGTTTGAGAATAGCATCTTTAGTATCTTTAAACTCATACTTAAATGTATTCCAAAGACTATTTAATGTTTCTTATGGAAATAATAGTCAGACCAGGAGGAACTAGATCTTCCTCCTCTTCTTGACAGGAAAGATGGCTTGCCTACCTGCATTTCTTTTCTGCATCATGGTGTGTGTGTTTGTGTGTGTGTGTGTGTTTAATGTTGCTGTGTTACACTGACATAGATAATCAGGATAGATCACAGGGGGTCCCTTTTAAAATTACCCATTGTTCTCACTACATCACTAGCATGAGTTAATTCATGTTCTTATTAACATGATTGAGAACGGTTTGTATAAACAGTAGTTGAAATTCTTAGGGTTCTAATTTGCATTTCAGTGTGCATAGTGGTCATTTGTAATGAGAGGCTAGGAAAGCTAATAGATAATAGATATCTTAGACTCATAAAATGTAGGTCTGGATTAATCGACTTGCTAAGTATGTAATAAAGTTAAAGCCTTGCCAAGCTGGGTTCTCTACTGTGGCGTATTATGAAAGTGCATCCATGTGAAGGGACAACTGATGTAAGTCTGAGCCATAGTCATGTAGGGGAAGAGGTAATAAATGCAATATTATCGTATGCAATTCATCGTCAGGAGGGGCCCGTTTGCATTCGGAAGGAATACAAGAGAACTATGGAAATTGGGATAGGGTGCAGTAAACTAATTATTAAAGAGTTATTTGTGAACCTTGTTTACGAAAACTGCATTTGGGATATATGGAATGTAGCCCAGCTTCCTACAGCAGGATTTACCTGATAAGGCACTAAGCTGTCTCCTCATAACTATTGGGAGCAAATGGGAACCTTATTAGAAGTTTTAGAACTTCTTCCTGCTGCAAGAGATGACAAATGGTTCATGTTGTTTAAATAGTTGTGGATTTTGACAAAATGAAGGATAATATATGATACGTAAGTGACAAAAGTATGATGTGTTGGAGGACAACGGGATCCATAAAGTCCAGATAGTATGGCCAATGGGCATGGGTTGTGGGAGTTGTGTGAAGCTCAAAAGGTCTGAGTTACGGATTTATGGAACAGCAGAAGAAAGTTTTGTCTAAGAATTCTCTAACTTACAAATCACTCTACCAACATTTAAGGAATTATTAGTCACTGCTGTTTCACTTTCTTACATTTTGAAATCTCCTAGTACCCAAAAGCTTCTTCCTGCACATATGGTTCTGTTTGATAGTTAATGTGAACAGGAAAAAATTGCACACTTTCAAAGGAACAAACAAACAAACAAACAAACAGAAGGCTGTGAAGATGTCTTTACCATCTTTGCCTATTCCATGAGAAAATGCTATAGTATACTTCTTCAGGGATAACTAGGATGACCATATGAAAAGGAGGACAGGGCTCATGTAACTTTAACAGTTGTAGAGAAAAGGGAATTTTGGCCAGTGTCATTTGTATGCAATTAGTTCCTGCCTTCTTTTTTATATGGTCACTCAAGTATAGTGCCTGCAACTTTAACTGAATTTCGCTAGGAACTAATTGCATACAAATGACACCTGCTGAAATTCCCTTTTCTCTACAACTGTTAAAGTTACATGAGCCCTGTCCTCCTTTTCATATGGTCAGCCTAGGGATAACCCAATTCATTCACTTTTGTCATGGGATGCCATTACTTATTTTCTGTCTCCCAGACTGACAGAACAAGACAGAAATATTGAAACAGAAGGGGGGGGGGAGTTATTTTACCTTGTAGCACAGGGGCCAGGATTTTTTTCAGCCAGAGGGCCTAATTCAATTTTGGAGAAGCTATTGGCGTTTGGATTTTACTTGTGAGCAGGGCCAAAATACCAAAAAATGAGCATGCTGTAGCTTAAAGCTCTGACTGCCAATAACTAAGCCTTAGGAGAGGAATTTCAACCTTTTAGAATTGAGAAAAAACTGCACAAAAGCTGGGAAGCCCTAAAGCAATTGGTAGTTGGAGGAAAAGGGGGCATGGCAAGACCTTCTGGGGATCCCCTGAGGACTGGATTGGGACACCAGATGTGCACAGTTTCCCCAGCTTTGTTGTAGCAGAACTGATTAAATGTGATTGCTTCTGAAGAAGGATTTTCACATTTGGGCTTCTTCATTTCTTTATAACATACTATTCCCTAGCACTTCTTGTGGGTCTCTCCACTCTTATTTCTTCTGTTCGTACGTGCTGCCCTCTTCCCCCCTTCTTCTAAAGGAATTCCGTTTCACAAATTGAATGTAGAAGCAACATCCCAATTCACTTCATGTAGTCTGCGATTACCTGCCAAAGAGTTTATTGATCCACACGCATGGATTCGTTTGCCCACTGTGACATAGAGCTACTACTAGTAGTACTAGCATTAGCATGCCAGCATTAACAAGCAGCATGGTATGGAGTGAGGTTAGACTGTTACAGAGTTGTTCATGTAAGGCAGGCCTCCCCCATCAAGAGATCTCATGGGATGCTATACAAAAAAGGGGAAGTGCTACAGTCACACGCAATGGTTGATTGATCCATGGAATGGCATTTTATTATCCTTTGACAGAGGATAATGTTACTTATTCAGGGATGGCCTGTTAAGATCCATTCAAAAATACCTCTGGGCAGTATAGTGGGAAAACAATGTAACCTTGTGTGGCAGAAGTCACAACACAAATCCTTTTGGCTGAGGGTGGTTTTTTTTTTTGCCAAGGTGTTACTCGTGAATACCTGTCAAAGACATTTTAGTTCGCCTAATTGTCTACCTGAGCAATGAACCCTTTTCAGCAATATAATGTTCACGGAAGGAACATGCTCCTCTATTTGCAAAGTGAATCTCTAATGTATTTGCAGTCACTAACTACCAGCCCATCACTCTGAAGCTATTGTACTAAAAGAATTTGTTCTTTTCTGTTAATCACCCACTGAAATCTTTTTTGCTTCTTGAAGAATGACAATCTTATTTTGTAAAAAAAAAAATACTTTCTCCTACTTTCTAGCTTCTTATAAAACACTCATTGCGTCAAACTGAGAAATACGCAAGTCAAACAGTATGGAACAAAGGTATTTTTGCTTGCTTCCCCCCGCTCCCCCCATGCCTAATGACAGATGCTTTACTTTCCTAGTGTTGTGTTTCAACTTTGTACAGAACGAGGCCTAAAAACAAATTCAAAACTTTTGAAGCTTTGGAGTTTTGTCTCAAAGTAAATGATACTGTGCAGTTCCAGAACCTTTACATGATGATCTCTTTAAGACGTTTCGTGCCAGTTAGTTTCAACTCTTTGCAGTGGACAAACTCCTCACATCTCACGCGTGTATTCCCTCCATATGTAGTAACCTCGCTACCACTGATGAACTCTATGTTATGTATGGCGATTTGTCATTCATAATTTTACTGCATTCTTAGGTCAGTTCAGAGGTTAACTTCTGCCTTCGTACAGAACTCTGTTTATGCTTCTGGACCAGGAAGTCCCACTTTCAACTGCTGGCAGCTTCAGGTACATCTAGGAAAGATATCTGCTTGCAACCTCTACCAGTGAGTGTTGAGTCAACAATACTGGGCTAGGTGGACCAATGCCCTGGCTCAGTATAAGGCAGTTGCCTATGTTCCAAAGATACAGTTCAGTTGGGACTTGAGAGAGATTTTTAAAAATATCCTTAACTTTCAAAACTTAACTCATTGGAGAGAATGCTGCTTGTTGAGGTTGCTTCCTCATGGTAGAGCTCATGCATTGCTGTTGGCCACTGTTTCTTTATCTCCACTTTCCAGTAACATATATTATAACACAGCATTCCCCCTCAGGATAGGTGAACGAGCGATGTTTGAGTTCACCAGGATTCTCTGAATATTGTCTCGCTACTGGTCTCATGTCCGATTCCGGTTCACACTTGGGATCGCTGGTCGCACTGCGCAAATGGGAAATTTGTGCAAATTGAGCAGCGATCAAATGGGATATTTGCGCAAATCTCCACAAATTTGGGCAAATTTCCTAACTTGCACAAATTTCCTCCAGAGGTTCAAGCAGGGCTGAATCAGCCGACTGAGAAATTTTGTGCAAGTTAGGAAATTTGTGCAAGTTGAACTGGGAATCAGGAACAAGACAAAAGGCAAATTCAACAATTTCCAAAACTTTTTGGTGGACACCTGCTAATGCTCGCGCTTACATTCAGGGCTTTACTTTTAAAAGTTTTTTTTTATTTTTCAAACACAAACAAAACACAGACCCTACAACATACAGCATTAAAATGGACTTCCGAATTTCTCCAACAAACAAAACTTCTACATAGTGAGTGAGTTTCCCAACTTCCATCAATTATTTTTCTTCCAATCTAATCACTGAATCAGCTTGCAAACACATCCTTCCCTCCTCTCTCTTTTAAAAAGCCTATCAGCGGTTTCCATTCTTCAATAAACCCAATTGTTGTTTTATCTTTTATTATCACTGTAAATTTTGCCATTTCCGCCAATTCTGTAACTTTCTCCAGCCACTCTTCCTCTGTTGGTACCTTCTCATTCTTCCAGTTCTGGGCGTATATCAATCTTGCTGACGTTATCATATATAAGAATAAAGTTCCATATCCTTGTATCAGCTGTTCATCTATTATCCCCAACAAAAAGTATTCTGGGCATAATTGTATTTTGATCTTCAATACATTTTGCATCACCTTATGCATTTGTGTCCAATAAGATTTTGCTTTTTTACACGTCCACCATAAGTGATAAAAAGTTCCCTCCTGCTCTTCGCATTTCCATCATCTTCCCGATGTCCCTTTATACATTTTTACCAATTTTGATGGAGATATATACCATCTATACATCATTTTATAAAAAAAAATTCAATCTAGTACATGATGTAAATTTCAAACCTCTCAACCACATATTCTCCCACTGATCCATAGTTATATTATATCCAAAATTTTGAGCCCATTTTATCATACAATCTTTTATATCTGTTCATCTTCAGTCTCATACTTTAACAAAAGTTTATATATCTTTGAAATAACATGATCATTTGTACATAAAACTTTCTCAAATTCAGATTTTATACATTCAAAACCCCAAGTTTTTTTATCTATCTTAAACTTTTCCATCATTTGTAAATATGAGAACCACTGACATGCATTTCCTTCACTCAATAACTCCTCCCTTGTTTTCATTTTAACATTTCCTTCTAAAATCTCACTATACTTCAACCATTTAGTCATACTTGCCAATTCTCTTCTATAAAGAGCCTCCTGTGAAGAAATCCATAATGGCGTTTTCTGACACAGTCTGGGTTTATACTTAGCTCAAATTCTCAAAATCGCTCATCTCACATAATGATTTTTAAATTCTACATTCACTTTAGCTTTATCATACCACAGATACCCATGCCAACCAAATCTTAGATCATACCCCTCTAATTCCAATAATCTTTTGTTTTTTAACAACATCCACTCCTTTATCCACATCAAGCAACATGCAGAAAAATATGTCCTCAAGTCCGGCAAACCCAAACCTCCTCTCTCTCTCTAGCATCTTATAATATTTTAAATTTCACCCTTGGTTTTTTGGATTGCCAGATAAATTTAGAAATCTCTCTGCCACTGCTTGAATGGTAGCTCCGAAGTTACTGTAGGTATTGTCTGAAATAGGTACAACATTCTTGGCAAGACATTCATCTTGATTATTGCAATTCTCCCCATCAAAGACATTTGAAGTTTGTCCCATCTTATCAGATCTTGTTTAACGTCATTCCAAATCTTAACAAAATTATTATGAAACAACATACAATTCATATTTGTCAAGTTTATGCCCAAACATTTCACCTTTTTTTCTACATTGAAACCTGACTTCTCTGCCACATTCAGGGCTTTGAACAGGGTATGTGTGCATGCTTTTTGCAAGCAAAAATGAAATTCTCATACATCTCTATCTCCAACATGGGATCTTCCAGATGTTTGGGTTTTAACTCCCATGAGCTGCAACCAGCATGTTTAATGCATACAAATGCTGGAAGTTGTAGTCCAAAAAATCTGGAGTGCTCCTGCTTGGAGAACACTAGCATAATACAAACCATACTTATCACCATGTCATGGCCATGTCACACATGACTCATGTATAGGACACTGATAGCTTGAAGCAGGAGTGGAGCTTCATTCCTGACCAGGCCCCAACTTTAATGTCACTTGTGTGAAAAATCCCTAAGTACATTTCTTTGTATTGCCATGATGGTCCATGACAGACCAATATGCGCCCAAAACAACCCACCCTCTTTCTTGTACTAAACATCAACTCGTTTAGGATAACTCATATCTATCTATCTATCTATCTATCTATCTATCTATCTATCTATCTATCATCTATCATCTATCTAAAATCACTTGCTCTCTTATCCCTTCTTCAGTGACTCTCTCATGAATGTCTGAATGGTCTCCACTGGAATGTATTGTGTTTGAGTTGACACCAGGTGATACAGAGTTCTGTCTGTGACTATTATCTATGCACATATCCAAGATTACTATGCTATGTAAATCAATCTCAAGAATAATATTTGGGAAATCTTTTCAGTAGACTGGATTGTCTATTCCCCACCACCACCACCTAAACTGAGCAAAGTCAATGTGACATACTTAGGTGCAACTATTTTTGCTTCCAATTTCTTGAAACTGAATCAAGCAGATTTGTAGTCAGGGTGACATTAGTCCTCTACATTTAGATACAATCTAAGCCCTCACTAAGAAGTACAGATGTGTGAATCAGGAAAACTCAACTCATCAAGGTTCTCTGAATTCCCAATTATACTTTGACTCTCGTTCAAATTCACATCTGTATCAGATTGTGGGCATTGTTGTTGTTTTCCTTTTCAAACCAAAATAAGTGCATATTTTGAATACATTTTTCAAATGTGCTCATCAATTGTGCACATTTTTATAATCATACACATTTTTCTCCCATTGATTAAAGTGTATTTGAGCATATTTTTTCAAAAGTACACATTTTTCAACTGTACACATTTGGATCTAGGAGGTGAAAACTGGTCACTTCTGCTTAAAATAAACTGAAATGAATTTTGCTCTCTAATAAGCTTTTTTTACATTTGCTTTTAAAAAGTTAGAAGCCAACATTTATGTGACTTTTCGACATATGTTGATCTCCTTTGAACTCTGCTGCACTTCATATGGAAATGCCAGTCTTTTGTGATGGGAAGTACTCAACTAATATATATATATATATATATATATATATACTAGGGATGTGCACTGGATCGGACCCGATCCAGGTAAGCAGTGGTGGGGAAGGGGGCTTACCCCCCCCCCGGAGCCATCCGCTTCTATCCGCGGGCGCCCGCAGGCGCCAGCGGATGGAAGCGGACGGCCCCAGGGGGGTAGGGAGCGCGGGGGAGGGGGCTTACCTGCCGGGGCCGTCCACAGCGGACGGCCCCGGGGGGGAGGGAGTTAGGCCCCCCCTCACCCACCCGCCGCCATTTTTTCCTCATAGACTTGCATTGCAATGCAAGTCTATGGGGAAAAAAATGGCGGCCGATCCAAAAATTTACGATTTTTGGATCGGGATCGGACTCGATCCAGTCCGGGGGGCTTCCGATTTTGTCTGAACCGATCCATGACAAAATTGGAGGTCCCGATCCGGGTCCCGATCTGATCCGGGGGGTCCGTGCACATCCCTAATATATATACCATTTCATATTAATTTATAAATAATATGCTTTATTCAAATCAATGCTTTTCACTTTGGTTCTTAAAAGCAACTTGCATGTAAGTATTTCTTCTTTGTTTCTGTTTACCATGAGATAGGGGAAAACATAGTAGTTCTAGTAATAGTTCTGGGTGAAGCATGCATTCCCACCTTTATGAGGTCATCCACAGACCAGAACGGAGAAAGGACATTCTTCAATGACACTCCAGCCCTTTCCACACCAGGCAAATCACCTGGGATGGACCCCAGCTGCTGCCTGTGTGTCCAAATGATGCACAGGGTCCTGGGGGGGAAGCCATGGGATTTTCCTGGTTCCCAGGAACCAGAAAAATCCTGATTCTTCCATGGTCCCAGGAAGTTCTCGGGACCACAGAAGAATGTGCCCAGCCGCCCTGGTGCTAGTGGGCCCAGAGCCACATCACGGGGCTCCGGACCCATCAGGGGAGGGGGAAAGGACACCTGCCATCCCCAGGATGACAGGGGGAACGGGGCCCAGATTCACACTTCTTTTTTTTTTTACTTATCTTGGCGCTGGAGTGCTACTGCACTCTTCTCTATTTTTAAAAAAATGGTGGGCGCAATTGCCCGGGAGCAGTCCGGGTCATCGTTCTGGTGGGTATATATTGATCAATGAACCCAGAAGTAGCTACTTCCGGGTTCAAGGGTCCTCTGGCCCTGTACACCCCGTGGTGTAGAAAGGGCCTCAGTGGCAGGGAGATAAGAAAGGGAGAGAGAAAAAACTCAGAGGCCAGCAGGAGAAACAAAAATGCTGAACATTTTTTTGATCATGGAGGAGAGTACCGATGAAAGGCAGTGACATCTTTAATGTTTTGTTTTTAACATATTTTCCTCCAGCTCTTCCAGGTGGCAGCAGTGGCAGTAAGTCCTGCAAGGTTTGAATGATGGTACGTCATGACGTAGTGTTGTTCCAGATGCATTGTGGGGAAAAGAGGATGGCTGCTCTCACTGGCTAGTGGGGCCTGCCATCTCCCCTCAATGACACGCACAAAATGCACACAATGCATCTGGAACAAGGCAGCATCGCAATGAAGCCTTGTTTCAGTCTTAAGTTTGTTTTGTCTTGAACTCTGAGATTTTTTCAGTACAAAGTCTGGCTCATCCTAAATTGAGAGATTTTTTTTAAAAAAAATCTCCTTCACATTCATAAGCATTTTTCTGGACATTTTTTTCTTACAAAGTATAGTGGGTACCTTTGAAGGTGAGTGTGCACGTGTTTTAGGTGTGCATACGCTCATAGGCTCTAGAAACATATCAAACATCTCCTGGAATGTGTAACAAAAATATTGGGTATTGGTTCCTTGGATAAAAAAAATGTCATCAAAACTAATTTGTTAGGGAATGGGCAAATGAGTGATGTTGAAGTTCACTAGGGCCAGATCTACATCAAGTAGGATATAGCACTATGAAAGGCGTAAGAAAGCGGTATATAAAGGCAGGATCTACACTACTGTTTTATAGCAGTATTAAAGTGCCCTGACAACGGTTGGGGCCCAATGACACATTCCGTATACCGTATTCATACCACTTTCATAGTGTTATATCCTGCTTGGTGTAGATCTGGCCCCAGTGAACTTGAACATCACCCAACAGTTATCAGTGCACTTCAATACCACTATAAAGCAGCAGTGTACATCCAGCCTAGGATTCTCCAAATATCATTCCACTGCTTGTCTTGTGCCTGATTCCCACAAATTGAGCAGCAGTCAAATGGGACATCTGTACAAATTTGCATAAATCTTCCCTAATTTGCACAAATTTCCTCCATGGACTAACATGAGGTTGATTCAGTCTACTCAGGAAATATGCACAAATTAGGAAAATTTTGCAAATCGAACTGGGAATCGGGATCAAGACAAATGTGAGCACATGTTGAGCAATTTGTGAATATTTTTGGCAGACATGTTCATACTTGTGCTTACGTTCAGAGCTTCAAAAGGGCCATCCTCACATGTTTGGCAAGGGAAAACAAAATTCTCATACATCCCTAATGGTGGGAGCTAATTTCAAAAGGGTCTCTGGATAGAAAACTGTACCAGTCACTGTAAACAATTCACGAGTTTCTTTATGGCATTTCTGCTATAAGGTATATCCAGGTTGCTTAGCCAAATGCCTCACCTTCTGAAGTTCACTTGGTTCTAAATCTTAATTTAAAAGACTTCTCAACACTCCACCGAACACTGTAATTGATAGCTTATATATATACTGTCAAACATTGCTGCCATGTCTTGTAATTATCTTCCATGGTGGAAAAAAATAGCTGTGCTTGCTTGCATCAGGGAGCAGGAGAAAGAGTTTATTACATTTTATTTTATTGGGTTCCCATATTTAGTTCTGCTGCTTAAATGGGGGGCATTTTATTAGTTTTGATGAAATTGTTCAACTTACTTTATTCTAGCCTGAATCTACAATTGAATGGCCACCAATGAAAGTATTAATACTATTATATTTTTCCCACTATAAGGCAACCTGCAATCTTTTACACACATACTTGGGAGTGATTCCATTGAACTCAGTGGGGTTTACTTCTGAGTAGACACATAAAGGACTGCAGTATAAGTGATATTTACATTGATGCCAGATTTTTTAAAAAAATATTTATCCCTTGAAGACTTCGTAGCATTGGACTAGACAGGTTGTCACACTGAGTTAAGGTCACACCCAATACTTAATTTCCTTTTAATTTGATAATGTCATCTGCAAGTGTTTCCTAAAAATAGCAAGCTCAATGTTAGATTTGACCCTGATAGGAAAGGAATGTTAATTGAATTGACAACAGGTACATTTTCTTCATTTTAATTGTGGTTAACATTCAAAATTGTTGTAATAGAATGTGTTGCAGGGAGAAGCCTGCATCTCTTGTATCTAGCAGCAGCACCTGGGAAAGGAAGGGAAGGAGGCTGAGGTGACCATAGGAAACAGCGCTACACCCTGGTCTCCTCCACTTCCTGCCCCCAAATACACCCTCTTTTCTCAGTGTCCGCACTCTGTTTTCTGTGCCCAGAGAGGGAGATGGTGTAGTTCTGGCCACACTGGCTTCGAGGGGACGGGTAGGTGGCAGGGAATGCGGTTTCCTTGCTCCCAGCTTGGGGGCCCATCTATGAGCTCAGCCTCAGGGAATTGAACAATCCTATATTATAATAATAATAATAATAATAATATAATATTTATTTATTACCCGACTCTCCCTTCCAGATCAAGGCAGGGAACAACATCATACAGACAATATAAAATACATAAAACTGATTAAAAGCATATAAAAATTAATACATCCTTAAAATCAACCACGTCTTAAAATTCAGCCAGGTAGGCCTGCCGGAAGAGATCAGGGAATATAGGATGGCTCTCTCTATTAGTTTAACAGTGGTCTCATAGCACTGTATTCTGATGTCCAATAGAACTGCACCAAATGAATACTCATTTTCAATGTCAGGTCGAGAGAATTTGGGGGGGGATTAATAAATATTTGCTGAGGAAATTATTGATATTACTTTTTTTGAAGTATGTTTCCTGCTGTTCATTGCAATTGTTTCCTCACAGCTTTTTTAACGTAATTCTTTTCTTCAACTTATTTTTTAAATCATTTTTAAGGTTATTATTATTATTATTTCATTATTTAGTACATTTCTATACTTCTGGGCAGTTTACATAAGAGTAAAACAATTAAAAACAATGTACAAAATCTAAAACTATAAAAGCATGCAGTATACAACAAAACATAAATTTAGAAAATATCTTTTCCCACCCAGCCAGTATGGCTTGAGCGGAAGCGGGCTGTTGAGGGTGGGAGAGAGGAGGAAAGGACGTTCACGTGCTGGTAGGCATGTGAGCAACATGATCCTTGGGCTCAGATAGTCTGAGGCAGTTGCCTTAGGTGCAGGACCCACCATCCACAGTAACGACTAAGCTGGTGCAGGGTCAGTCCTCACAACCACCCATAACTAGCTGGCCAGGTTGGCCTCCCTTTGCTCCATGGGGTTCTCCTTTGTGGGACATGGGAAAGACTTGTCCCTTCTCTAGGCTTATCAAATCTGAAGAGGCCAGTGGCAATGAGAATCCTCAACAAGATACACTGGTGGTAGCATGCCCTTCGGTATGGCAGCCAATGGTGGCAACTCCAGTGCATGAAGTTGTGGCTAAAAAAGCCACCCCCCGACTATGACAACCCAAATGACCCAGACAGAGGGTGAGCCTGAGGCCCCTCCTAACAATGACCCTTATGGTTCAGCAAAGGGTTCAGCGGTCCCCTATGGTGCAGTGTCCAGTCCGCTAGGATACCACCTGCTGCCTGCAACCAAAGAAAAGATATGGAAAGGGGAATTTGTGGATATATTTTCCCTTCTTTTTAGGGAGGAAGAAAATAAAGACAAACAAAAGGAGAAAGATAGAGAGCAGGAGAGGGCTAGGAAGAGGAAGGTTGAGCGGAATTGGGCTAACTGGTTAGCAGGTTATATCATCTTTATGGGTGTTGCCCAACGGAAACTAAGATATTATAGGTGCTATTCAGAATACCTTGACCCCGCTTGGTTGGGTTACGATGAAGCTTTCAGATTAAAAGTGGCCTTCCATCCCAAGTTGAAATGGGATGTCAAGGAACCGGAGGTGTGGCTCCAGTTCATGACCCCAGCTAGGCCAATTACAGGAGATAGGGCTGATAGTGGGCATATCTTTTCTTGCTCGGCCGGGCCCACACCAAGTCAGGCTCTGGATGAGCAGGCAGTTCAATCCTGCCTCCTTTGTTGAGAATTTAGCTCCCAAGGCACATGCGCCAGAACTGCTTGTAAATACAGGCATGAATGTCCCCTGTCTGGTAGCCCCCACCCATTCACTGCATGCCCGAGGCTTAGAGGACCCCAGGGCCCCAGGGATGGACAGCAAGCCTGTAAGCAGCCCCCCAGGCTCTTTTCCAAAAGGTCCCCAGCCCAATTAATTTGGAGAGACTCGCGCTGCTGCTGGGGGAATACCCTCACAGGGACAACACCACCTTCCTTCTCAATGGTTTTCCCTCAGGCTTTAGGATCCCCTTCCAAGGTAGTCGGTCTCTTCACTTTGCAAAGAACCAGGCCTCCATTTTGGGCTTGGAGGCAGTTGTCTCAGAGAAAATTAATAAAGAAATTAGGGCCAGCCAAGTTGCGGGCCCATTTGCATCTCCTCCTTTACCCCTCCTGAGAGAGTCTCCTTTGGAGATAGTGCCCGAGAAGGCTCCAGGAGAATACCAAATGATTCATAACTTGTCTCACCCACATGGGGGATCCGTTAATGATTTTATCCCTTCAGAGTTGTGCACTGTTCATTATGCTTCCTTCCACAGTGCCGTCCATATAGTAAGGTACTGCAGAAAGGGAGCATTAATGGGGAAATGTGAAATTAAGTCTGCATTTCGATTACTTCCTGTGCACCCAGATGATTTCGACCTCTAAGGATTTTTCAGAGTCAGTTCTATGTGGACTGGGCCCTCCCAATGGGGTGCTCTATATCCTGCTCAGTTTTTGAGAGGTTCAGCACCTTTTTAGAGTGGGTGTGGAGGCATCGTACTGGCTCCCCTAACTAGCTTCACTATCTAGATGATTTTCTTTTTGTGGCTTTGGCTGAGACAGAGCAGTGTGCCTTACACAATGGCTGAATTTGAGTCTTTAGCAGGTGAGCTCGGTGTCCCGCTGGCTCATGAGAAGGCAGAGGGTCCAGCAACAGTGCTGTCCTTTGGCATACTGTTGGACTCCTAGTCTCAATGTTGCAATCTACCAGTAGATAAACTCAACACCCTTCAGAGTTTGATTTCACAGACTCGGTCTGTTTACAAAGCCACCCTACTGCAGCTCCAGGAGCTGGTTGGTCACCTTAATTTCACCTGCCGGGTAGTAGCTCCTGGCAGACCATTCATACATCATCTGTGTGTTGCCATGAAGGGGGCAAAATGTCCCCTACATTGCATATGGGTGTTAGCTGAAATTAGAGCAGACCTTGAGGTCAGGGATAAGTTTCTGGAACAATACAATGGGTTTTCCTTCTGGAGGCAGGAATTGTTGCTGGAGGAACAGCTCCAGGTGCATTCTGATGCCTCAGGTTTGTATGATTTTGGTGTCATCCTAGGTGAGCGCTGGTGTTCCCAACAATGGCCTCCAAATTGGAGGGACTCAGAAATTAGTAGAGACCTCACTTTTCTTGAAATTTTCTCTATAGCAGTGGCAGTATGGATTTGGGCCGAGCTGTTAGCTAATTCAGCAGTGCACTTCTGGTGTGATGACTTAGCCACAGTTAATGTAGTGAACTCACTAACATCAAAGAATCCTCGGGTGATGGGCCTTGTTCAGGCCCTGACTAGTTGCTGTTTACACTTCAATCTCACCTTTTTTGCCCACCATGTACCGGGATTGGACACTTTGTCATGTAACCAGATGTCCAGGTTCTGGCAATTGCCCCCCATGGCCACGCGGCATCCAGATCCAACGCCTAGCAGGCTTTGGGATCTTGGAGAAGTGAGGCAGTGGAAGACATGTTGAATTCCCTGGCACCCGGTACGCGTGCATCCTACGAAAGAGCAGGTAGGGAATTTGGCACTTTCAGGGCCAAGGCAGGGTGGTTGGCCTCCTGACCGATTCCAGTTGAGCACTTGCTGGAGTTTTGTGTGGGCTTACACCGTAAAGGGTTATCTACATGCACCGTACAAGGTAAGCTGGCAGATTTGTCTTTCATAACTAAATTGAATGGGTTTATTGACAACACCTCAGATTTTTGTATTAGGAAAATGCTTGAGGGTTGACACGGAGTATCACCCGCCCTGCCAGATAGGCACCGGCCTATTACTCCTGAAATATTGCTGGGCATAAGTGGGCAGTGGGCATCCCTCTGTTTTTCCCATTATGAGAAGAGGCTGTTTCATGCAGCAGCCCTGACAATATTTTTTCAGGGCTTTCAGGATCAGGGAGATCCTTGCCAGATCCAGATCTGATAGATCTGGAAGGGCATATCAACTAGCTGATTCCAGTTCCAGAATGACAAGGTGGAGTTACACCTTAGATGGTCCAAAACTGATCAATGGTGCCGTGGCACTACGGGGATGCTGGCCAGAGCACCCCAGGCTGAAATCTGCCCCATCCAGGTTCTGTCATCTTTTATAGGCCTTCATGGGACTGAAAGTGAGTTCCTATTTTGTCATACAGATCAGTTGCCTCTAACAAAGTATCAATTTTGGTCAATTGCCAAGAAGGCTCTGCAGGCCTTGGGCCTCAGAAATCATCAATTCGGGATGCATTTGTTCAGGATTGGGGTTGTCTCAGTTGCGGCGGCAGCAGGGATGGATGATGCAAGCATACAAGCCATTGGGAGATGGCGGTCTGGGACCTTTAGGGCATACATTCGCAAGTCAGGATAACCATTCTAGTTACGGTTGTTAATGGTTATGTTTTGTTTTGGCAAATTGTTGGAAGAGAGCTGAACCCTTGAGAGTCCTCATCTGTGGACACAGCATGGTCTTCTGGGCCAGCTGCAGAGCAACTTGGGCAGCTGGCACGCAGTTGGGGCTTGGCCACGTAGCCACCATCCAGTGGGTTGGCAGGTGAGGCATGCTGTGGGGGCAGCTCCTCCATACGTTGTTAGGGTCCGGCATGGTTTGTTTCCCAACACAGGTGTTGGTGATTCACCTGGGCAGAAATGACTTAGGGCTTCTTATTTTTATTTTATTTTTTTAATAATTTTATTTCAGCTCTTAACTACAATTATACCATTCTTTTCCATTCTTTATACACCAAGTGCACCCCTCACCAGGCCCAATTCTTCTTCATTACATTTTCCAATATTGTGATACTTCTTGCACAGGTTTATGTCCTTTCCCTCTCAACAATACATGCTCTAAAAATAATTTCCATATATTTTCAAATTCATTTCTATTACATATTCCCTTTTCTACTTTAATATTACATGTTAGTTTGTCATTAATAGCAATATCTCATACCTCTTTATACCACTCAACCATTTGATAGTTCTCCTTCATCTTCCATTTCCTTGCTATTATTAATCTTACTGCAGTTAGTAACATAGTAATTAAATTCTTAGTATTCTGATTACATTTCATCCCCTCATATATTGATAATAACGCAATCTTTGGGGATGACTCCAAATCAATTCCCATTATCTCTTTTATCTCTTTATATACCATTTGCCAAAACTTTTGTACATATTTACATGACCACCACATATGAACATACGTGCCAGTTTGTTGACATCCTCTCCAACATAATACCGAGTATTTTTTATCTATTTGATTCAATCTAATTGGTGTTAAATACCATCGCCATATTAATTTGTAATAATTTTCTTTTATCCTTACTGATAAAGTTTTCAAATTCCTTGCTCCCCATAACTTTGCCCAATTCTGATTACTGATTAAAATTTTCATGTCATTTTCCCACACCAATTTGCAACCATCCCCTTGTTTTTCTTTTACCATCAATATTTTATAAATTTCACTTGTTATACCTTTTAATACCATATTTTGTTCCTTCTCTCGTCTTTGTGTTATCATTTTTTCAAATATCGTATATTCTCTACATTTTTTATTTTCTTTTACCCACTTCTTTATCCACTGTTCCAACTGCATACAATTAATCCATGAAACTTTCTCTTCCCTTAATGTTTCTTTTATTTGATTTAAATTGTCTATCTTTATCACTCCTTCTAATCTATTTATGTTTTGTTTTCTTAATATTTTCCCCATTAGTTCTTTTAGATTTTCTGGGAAGTTCTCCCAGAAAGATTTTCTGGGAAGTTAATGGGGAGACGACGGGTATTAATTTAATCTTATTCTTAGCCCAAATCTCCAAAATATTCTTCAATATTGGATTCCTAACTCTTTGTAAAAATTTCTTATTAATTTTATTAAAGTATATATTTTCCATTTCCATTTCTACTTCTTTGGATTCCAATTCTAACCAACACTTTTCTCCCAAACCTAGAATACCTTCCACTACATATCTTAATTGGTTAGCCAAATAATATCCCTTCAAATTAGGAAGGCCTAACCCTCCTGTTCCCTGTTGTTTATACCACATTTTCTTATTTATTCTAGCTTTCTTATCTCCATTACTAAAATTGTTAAACATTGTTTGCCATTTCTTCAACTCTATTTCTGATATTTTAATTGGCAACATCCTAAATAAGAAATTAATTTTAGGTAATATTTTCATTTTTAATAATGCTATTCTACCAAACCATGAAAGATTTATCTTCTGGTATTCCTCCAATTTCTTTTTAACCTCCTGCCTTAATCTATTATAGTTTTCCTCTTCCAATTTATCCAAATTCTCTGTTATATGTATTCCTAAATATTTTATTTTTCCTTTTAATTTAATATTCATTTCCCTTTTAACTAGTTCTTGCTTCCCTTCTTCTTTGTAATTATACATCATCATCTCTGATTTGGGCCGACTTAGGGCTTCTTGAAGGGAAAGCTCTGATCCTACAGGCAAGAGCAGATTTTGACACCATTTGGAGGCATTGGCCGGTCATCCATATTGTTTGGTCCAACATGCTCCCTGGGCGCCAGTGGCGTGAGGGAAGGGATGCCAGTAGATTAAATAAGGCAGTAAAAAAAAGTCAATAGAGAGATCAGGTTGTTTTTGCAGAATCGGGGGGGGGGGAGGGTTGATCCCCCATCCTGAAATTTTGACATCCAGGGGGAAAATTTTCAGGGCAGATGGGGCTTACCTGTCCAATGCAGGGAATGATATTTTCCTGCAGGATCTGCATGCGAGCCTGTGGGATTTGATCCCGGGCTTGTGGGGGGTAGGACGCTAAAGTTGAGACTTAACGCCCTCCTTTGGCAGGTTGTGCAAAGATCTTAGGATATCAGAAGAGGTTGGTGAGCACTCATTGGGCAACTTTATGGTGGTTGGCAGGTTCGGAAGCCTGATCCTCGGGGCTGTGCGGCTCTCGATCCAGGGTACGGCTTGCCTTTGCGGACCTCACTGTCTTGTCTACTGGGAGTTATGCGGCTCCCAGCAGGGATGACATGGGGTGGTTTTCTCCAAGCACACACATGTAGCTTAAGACAGGAAACAGGTTTTACCCGACTCCTGACTTGGCCGAGTGGCTTGCCCATTGCACAGGCTAGTTGCCTGGAGAAAGGTGTTTGGATTCCCGCACTCTCACATGCAGATCCAGGGAGAAGTGATTTACCCAATTTACATAAAGAGGCCCTAGTTATCCCCAAGCTCTGGTGTCTGTGTCATTATTTCCTTACTTCTCCCTCTGTCCGCAACAACTATAAACAAATTTAAGATACCTAAATATAGATCCGGGATCAGTGAAGCTCATTGCATATTGCTAAATGCCTGGGAAAAGAGAAAAATCTTGACTTGGTGCCAAAAAGATAGCAATGTTGGCACCAGGCAGGCCTTGTCAGGGAGATCATTCCATAATTGGGGAGGCCACCACTGAAAAGGCCTCTCCCTTGTTGCCATCTTCTGAGCCTCCATCAAAGTAGGCACCCGGAGGAAGACTTTAGATGTTGTGTGTAGTATACAGGTAGGTTCTAGTTAATCAGGAATCAAATAGTGATTGAGATGACATCACAATGTAGTCAATCAGGTTTGGCTACATGATGACATCAATGAAGGCAAAGAAATCCAAGGGACAAGTGTGAATATTGTTTTAGTACAGTTTGCAAAGTTTTCCATGTTTGGGACAAAATGAATTTGAAATTATACATATCGCAATGTGAAAGAAATTGAATCCAATTCAGGCCCAGGTCTTTGAGTACTTTCCTTTAAAAGTCTGGGTTTGAATCCCTGTGTATTTAGCCAAATCAGTGATGAATTAGAGTTGGTCATTTCCAACAGGCTCCTGATCCTTAACAGCTCTCTGTCAGGCAGGTACAGCATGGTCCCCTCCATGCTGGGAATAGCTGTATCAATTGAATTTGGTTGTACAAATGTGTTAGAACTTAGTTTCAGTTCACTTTTCACAAGAATATACAAAAATTAACATTTTTTTAAATATTTCAATATGGGTAAAGGGGAAACCAACAGAATATCTCATCCCTAAACCTTGTAATGAGGGTAATGCTTCTTATATCCATATTAAATTGACCTCATTCTGCATGGGCTGATACTTTTGATATGTTTGTATCCCTGTTGGATACAATCTTGAAATAAATATCTGAAAGACCAGGGTGATGGTGTAGCTTTTTGATACTGCTATTTTTAAAATGTCATTTTTAGCAATAATAGTGCCCTAGTGATTTTCCCTATATTTGTTCAACATGCATTAATTTCAATAGAATTACACATTGCTTGTTAGGATTTTTCCCCCGTTAAGAACAAATGCATTTGATCCAGAGAACATTGATCTACAGGTGTATTTGTGCTATAAAAAAAGCCAGCTGGCAGATCTAAACATATCTGTCAGTTTTATTTCATATCTCAGCAAATACTCATGATGTCAAAAAGAATAAACTTTGGTACTCTGAGTGTAAATATGTCAAAATATTATTCCAAATATTTTTTAAAAAAAATGTCTGGAAGTGTAATACATGCAATGCAACTACTCAGCACTAGTAAGAACTCCTTATTTTGGAGCTGAATCTTCCAAGCCATGTTTCAAGAGTACTTGAGGAATGGTTAAAATTTTAGGAAATGGTTGGCAAACAAGAGCTCAAATGTAATCTTATCAGGAAAGGCAGAAGAAACTTAGTATAATAGTCTAGAATAACAGAGTTTTTGGGGGGAGAATAGAGGGCCTTGTAGCCCAACTCTCCACAATGCAGGAATACCAAAGCTATGTCCAGATGGCTGTCCAGACTCTGCTTGAAGACCGCCAGTAGGGATGTTGGAGAAATCTATTAGGGGAGTTCAGTGAGTTTTGATGAGTTTTCCTAGGCTCAACACCCAGAATTTGTTTCGGTTCCTGCTGCGGATCCCAACTTGATCTCCCAATTTGCGGATTTTCCAAGAATTTTGTACATTTTGGGGGAGGAAGTTCTGCAATTTACACAAATTGCAAATCAACTTTTATTTTGCAAATTAGGGCCAACTTTTCACGAATTAGGGCCAAATTTGCACAAATTAAAGCAGAATCTGCATAATTTGCACAAAATCAACCGTAATTGGTTCAAATCGCAGAACTTCCCATCACAAAAATGTGCAGAAGAGTTCCCACAGTTTGGAGAAAAGCCTGCAGCTTAGCTCACAGATACAAAGCAAGTCATTCATGCCACAGAACTCTGTTCAAGCCAAAAAAAGAAAGAACAGATTTCCCAGTGATGGACGTCCCTAGCCTATCACACCTCTAGATGACTGGTTCCATTGTTGAACCATCAAGACGTTTGTCCTGATGACCAATAAAATCTATCCTATCATATATTAAGCCCACCAGAAACTTGCAGAATCAGAGAACAAGTCTATCTTCTATATGACAGTTCATCAGATATAAAAGAGTGTTACCTCCCCCTTCAGTCTGGTCTTTTACAGGTTGAACATACTCCTATAACAATTACTTTCTTCATTTATTAAATTTATTTCCCATCTTTCCACCCAAATTTCAAGGCAGGTAAAAATAATAAAATAGAAAATAAAACAAAAACTCAATGAAATCATAATTGGCTTAAACTTAAAAACTTCTTTAAAATAAATAGACCAGTACAAAATAAAGCACAACAAACCAGTTAAAAATCCCCTTCAGCAGCAAAACAGCTTACATGCCCAAAGCCAGCCTGGATAGAAACGTATTTGTCTACTGGCAGAAGGGTATTGGAGAAAACTAACCTAGTCAGCAGTGAGTTCCAGATCTAGGAGGCACTGAGAAAATCCTCTCACATCCCCATCTAACATGCCCCCAGTTGTATTGGGACCAAGTGAAGTGTGTCTTCCAAAGATCTTAAAGCCTAGACAGCCTCATATGGGAGAATACAGACTTCCAGCTAGCCTGTACCCAAGTCATATAGGCTTTACAGGAATCAGATGGAACCGTAAGGGACACAAAAAGCCTCAAACAGGAGTCTTCCAACACAACCGTCTGAAATCACTCCTCCAAGAAGGACCAGAGCCATTGTGGAAGAGGACCTCTAAGAATGCCTTAGAAGAATGCCATAGTTCATCTGATCAAAAGCCACTGAGAACTCCAGCAGAATCCACAGGGACACCCTCCCCCTGTCCACTTCCTGTATAAATCATCCACCAAGACAATGAAAGCAGTCTCTTCCCATAATAAGGCCTGAAGCCAGGTTGAAATGGATAAACTGCCTCATCCAGAAACCCCTGGTGCTAAGACCCCACCACATACTACAGTGCCTTGTCCAAGAATGGAAGATTGGAGAAAATGCCCTCACTGAACCTGTTCCAATTAATCTTAAATGTTGCCACCCAGAAATGGACACAATGCTCCAGATGAGGTCTAATTATTGCAACATAATGTGTAGCATACTTCCCATGCCTCGGAAACTATGCTTCTATAGAAGTATTCTAGAAGTACATGACAGAGAAGGCATCCTGAATGCCACCAAGTTCTACTTCTGGCACAATTCAGCAGGAAACATCTGGTTCTGTCTGTAGCAGGACTAGAATAGCCGATTGAATAGAACCTAGTGGTGCAGAACAATTCAATAGATTTTGGTGCCATAGGTCTGACTGCGCTTCCAGTATCATGGTGCCATGCCTTGATGGATGATGGCACAATTGATGTCAATGTTGAACCTCTGGGTACAGGAAGACCTCTGACATTACAAAGACACTGAGGTCACTCACCAGATGCTGATATGCTTCTCCCCAGAATTTGGCTTCATTTCAGAAAAAAATCACAAATTTAAAAACAAGGTGTGCCAGATGTTTTTAAGAGGATACGTTTTCAAAGGGTTGTTAGGAAAAAAGAGATAATATCCAGAAGGAGTATTGAATGTACATGACAAGAGAGTAGATTAAAATAAAATATTATGAAGAACCTCAGCCTGGTTTATTTTGAGGAAAGAAAATGTTTGGTAATCCTAATAATGTATCAGTCCAGTTGTCTATACTAACATCAGGCCATGTTCTTAATCAGGACTGAATGTACTCTGAGAAACTGTTGTATTTAATTCTCCTTAGCCAGACATTGCTGAAAAGATTTTGGGGGGAGGGTGTTTGAAAGCCTATTGCAAGTAGTAAAAAGGAGTCGGGGGAATTAAGGAACGAATTCACAGTTGTTACCATTTTAAAACAAAGATACCTTCCAACTTCTTCTATAATTTGTCAGATATTGCTCAACCAAAAGTTAAACATACATCTACTAGGAAGGTAAAGTCCTAAAGAATTCACTTTTAGCTTTATCTAAATTAACTATTGAATTATTTTTAGCTCTATGAGATTATCCACCTAATCTGTGAAATGCATTCCACAACCATATTGTAGCTTTGAGGAGAGTCTAGCAGGAACATGAGCAGGTGTTTGGTGTCATCCTCATTTCCCTCCCTCTCTCCTGTAGTCCTTCCCACAGGACAGTTGATTGTAGATGGCCCTGTGAGGGTGGAATTTCCACAATGCTCCTGGGAGGATGCTATATTGTGGGGAATTTAAAATGGCAGTGTCCTGTCTGACTTGATGCAAGATGCCCAGAGGTGCTGAAAGCAACAAGGCACATACAAGAAAGGAGGGTCAATACAAGACCCCCATCAGGGCAGGTCTGGTCACATATAATCAGGTTTGGTCAAGTGGATGTCAAGATCAAGTCAGGTTTGGTGTGCTGAGTGGCAAGTGTCCTCTGCATCTGAGGAGTCAGATAGAGGCACATCCTCTGGCCTGGAAGAAGTTGAGTTAATGGAGGAACTTTCCTCAGCCTGTGGGTACACTTCAGAGTCAGAGGATGAGTAAAGGCTGGGGAACATGACAGACGGCTCAGAAATGTACACCAATGCTGCCAGATAAACTCGTGGATGAGGGCTTCCCAGTGTAGAAGAGGCACACTGCAGGGTGCTTTCAGAACATAAGAGCCATGCTGGATCAGACCAAGGTTCCATCAAATCCAGCATTCTGTTCACACAGTGGCCAACCAACTGTTGGCCAGGGACCTACAGGCAGGACACAGTGCAACAGCACCCTCTCACTCATGTTCCCTAGCAACTACAGTACATCTGCACACTGCCTCTGATACTGGAGCCATTGAAAGCCTTTTACAACATGAATTTGTCCATCCAAATTGGTGGCCATCACTACACCTTGTGGAAGTGAATTCCATAGTTTAACTATGCACTGTGTGCAGAAATACTCCGTTTTATCTGTCCTGAATCTCCCATCGATCAGCCTTATGGGATGACCCCAGGTTCTAATATCATAATTGGATTGACATTTTCATCAAGCTGATTACCACAACCTCAAGATTCATTAGTTGCTGTTAGCTCAGATCTCATCAGTGCATATGTGACGTTGGGATTTTGTTATCCAATGTACATCCCTTTACACTTTACACTTGCTTACAATGAACCACACAGTTGCCATTTTGAAGCCCATTCTCTCAGTTTAGAGGGGGGCTCCTTGCCAAAGGCATTCTCACAAAGGCTTATCCAAGGACAATTGTGAAAAGCAGGCCCACTTCAAGTTTCCAATTTGGCTTGTTTTAACTGGTTCATTCTTAATTTCTTTACCATTGACTTCTAATTTTTATGGATTTGTTATGTTGATATGGGGTTGTATGTTTTATATTGAAGGCCACCTAGGGAAGAGTGCAGCCCTGAAAGATAGTGATGACATGTATTAAATAAAATAAATGAATGTGACCACAATGGTTTTGGTGCTGCTTCCTCATCTTGATGCCCTGACCTAGTATATATGATGGCTGCATAGAAAGAAGATAGCTCCCCCCCCCCCCGCCGCTGCCATGTTGTGCTATCACAAAAGAATTCGGTCTGTTCATTTATTACAGCCAACTGTATAAAAGGAATAGGTCCAGTTACCAATGAAAGATCTTTCAAATAATAAGTGATTTTCAAGAGCGTTTTCTGGAAATGAAGGCTCATGTAGCCACTATATTCATCAAACCTTCTTAGAATCCCTTGTTAAAGAAATTGAAATCTTATTTGTGGAAGAGAACCATGCTGAAAATGGCCTAAGCACCAGTAAAGAAGATTATGTGGATTGATAAGCCTTTAATGAAAACAGAAAGATGAGGGGAGGATTTGAATGCCAATAATGCCTCTCACAGCAGCAATATTTGCTCTTATTTCACAGACATAAACTTAAGAACCCTATTACAAGGGCAGATTGTATAGTGTTGTTTAAATGACCTTTGTTCAAAAAGGGTATAGGCAAACAACCCTGCCACCACTGGCTTTCCAGATGGGTTTCACTTTCAGCCTGTGTTCATCCTGTTCCTAATTCATCTGCTTCAGTGCAAAACGTAAGTGCCATTATTTCATCTAAACAAACACCTCTCTCTATGTCCTCTGAAACACAGGGTTTGTTGGCAAAAGATGCCAATTAATGCTGCTTCCACAGAGCTAAATAGCCACTTTTTAAAATATATGATAACCTGATCATGGAGCATGTCATGATTCCTCTTCTCAAATTATTTCTTCATTCAGTCTAGGTGACTGCATTCATCCATTTATTTACAAAGCAACTATTCAGTATTTTAAAAGCATGTTTTATAGCCATATCCACCCATTACATTTTCTTAAACGCAAGTCCCATCATATTCAATAAAGCATGTCTTCATCTAAAATATGCATGATATTTCTCATTTAGTTGATACAAGATAAGTTACATTTTCTTGTCTTCATAATCAAGATGTAGGTCAACATTGATCCTGTTACTGGGTGTGTTGTTTGTTTTGAAAGATGAGGAACAGTTTCTGAAGTGTAGTAGCAGAGATGAATAGTTCTGTCAGTTTTGTTTCCTCCCACATTTCAATTTTTAAAAAAATCTCAAGACCTTTCCTTCTTGTTCATGAAGACATTTGCTAACGTTGGTAAAAAACATTTTTTAATTATTTATTATTTATTCCATTTATGTATCACCCCATAGCCAAAGCTCTCTGGGCAGTTTACAAAAATTAAAAACACTGAGCATTAAAAAACCGATATACAAAATTTAAAACCATAAAAAGCATAAAAACAAGTTATAAATACAATATCATTTAAAACAACTATTGTGGGTCAAATAACAACAACAATACCCTCAACCTACACTGTTAAATGCCTGGGAGAAGAGGAAAGTCTTAACCTGGTGCCAAAAATACAACAATGTTGGCGCCAGGTGAGCCTTGTCTGGGAGATCATTCCAGAATTGGGGGGCCACCACTGAAAAAGCCCTCTCCCTTGTTGCCACCCTCCATGCTTCCCTCATATGAGGCAACCAGAAGAGGACCTTAGATGTGGATCGTAGTGTACTGGTAGGTTCGTACTGGGAGAGGCGTTCCATCAGGTATTGTGGTATTTTAATGAACTGAACAAAATTCTCACCCATCTTTCCTGGCCAAATTCAATAAGTACAGATATTCCTAGAATGGAAAGTATCATGTTATGCCTGTCTGTCATGTGGCTCTTAAAGAGAGCTTCAGCTATTGGGTGGTATAGAAATTTAATAAATCGCTGCCTATAAAGCAGAAAGTATGTGTGTGGGATGTATGCCCGGAAACGTTTACCCACTTCCTGATGAGTTAGAAACTTGAAATTTGGCACGCTGATAGGTCTTTCTATACAATGTCCCTGAAAACAATCTAAAACACAAAAAAATGGTTTTTAAGTATTTTTAAAGAATTTAATAAAAAAATCTAGGCTTATGCCTACAACTCCCAGCATGCCTTGGGCGGGAGGCCAGACGTACCAGCCTTTGGTAGCCATTGTGCATGCATGGACAGGTGGCTGCTGCATGCCTTTCACAATCCAGACTCCCAAGATTGTTCTCGAGTAATCAAGCCAATTCCACATAAAAGTAGGCTGACCATATGAAAAGGAGGACAGGGCTCCTGTAACTTTAACAGTTGTAGAGAAAGGGGAATTTCAGCAGGCGTCATTTGTATGCAATTCATACCTGGTGAAATTCTCTCTTCATTACAACAGTTAAAGCTGCAGGGGCTCTGCCCTCTTTTGTACCTGGTCACTCTAGTATACTGCCTGCAACTTTAATTATTGTGATGAAGAGAGGATTTCACCAGGTACTAATTGCATACAAATGATACTGGCTGAAATTCCCTTTTCTCTGCAACTGTTAAAGTTACAGGAGCCCTGTCCTCCTTTTCATATGGTCAGCCTACATAAAAGGAAACAACCCATGTAAATGGATTGTGCCATTTGTGGTGCCTCCTCTCACCCACCGTGCATGGTTTTAAAATCATAACTAGATACAACAGTGTAACTTTGAGAGGCTGAACTCTGAACATGCTACGGCACCCCGTCTTGATATTGCTGTTTTCTCAGAATCTGGGGGAAGTGTCTGTGCAGCCTTCACCCTTAAAGAGGGAGGGGAGGCACTCTGTGCATGCCTTGAAACAGGATTGATGAAGGGGGGCAAGTGTGGGCTGAGGCAGTCCCAGCAGGATTTGGCCAGAGCTGAGTGTGTCCACTGACAGTGGCTTACTTCCCCTCCTTGGCAATGCTACTCCTTTATGATCTATCAGCCAGACTTCATTTCCCATAAGCCTCAGTGGCAGGACTCCCATTGGGCAAGTCGGGCACCACAGTGAAAGGTATGCTGGGAGTTGTAGTTTTTGTTTTCTGTGGGGACAAGGAAGATCAAGGCGGCCCTGGCCATAGGTTGAGGGAGAGAGAGAGATACAGAAAGAGAGAGAAACTTATTTAATTTGTTTTAAAGTTGTCTCACAGGCCTAGGACTGGCCTACCTTACAAGGTTGTCATGAGGGTGAAAGAGGAAAAAAAGAAATAAATTTTATTTGTTTAAAGGTTAACTCACAGGCCTAGCACCAGCCTACTACTTTAAGATGATTACCTCACAGACATATATCTTATCAGCTGATATATAAATAAAATTGAGTTTACCCTAGGGGTGAGCAAACCCACCTGTGCTTGCCTCACAGGTGCTTGCTGTGCCACTGTCAACACCCAGCCCCACTCACTGGGCCATGTGCGCCTCCTCTGAGGCTTGCCTTGGCCTGGCGAGAACTCAGCAGCTGCCCGTCCATGTGGCAAAATTGCCCACTTTGCCTTCCTGTGTCAATGGCGGGCGTCGCCATTGAATTTTGTTCTCTGCTCAAAAACTGCATACAATAATGCATAGTTTAAGCAAGGTTGTGGGGAAAAAACTGTGTATGTGTAGAAAAGTTGCATACAAAATGCACATGGCAGGGTTCTTTATTTTTATGCATCTTAGATATGCTTGTGGGTCAGCTAGAACAGTCCAAGTTCAGTATCTAATGAAAGATTGGATCTGTGAGTTATATAGCTTATGGGGAGGGGGAGTCGTCAGAAAAAAATATAGGCCTCTGCACTTGATTGGAATTTATGGTTGGATGGCTCAATTAAGTCGTGACTAAAGTGTGAATGAAAAAATCTATATCTTAGGTCCTAACTTGCCTTACATGAATGGATCAGGGTTCTCATTTACAAAATGTGACTTTCCTGCCTCTTGTTACTTCTGTAGCGCCTTGCACCCCCTTCCTAAATCTGTTTCTGGGGATTCGGAGGTCAGTTGGGAATGGCATGAAATAAGCTGCAGAGGGCTAACAATGGAGGGGAGTTGGCAGAAATGCACCCTTACTTGGATCAGAAAAGCAGCTCAGGATCCAAGATTGTATGCTTAAAGAAATGTTCACATAGCTCCCTGCTATAGAGGGCGATACAGTTTCATGAAATTTCACCCAAACCAAATTTGAACCAGTTGAGAACCATCTTTGGGTGAAACATCTGAGGATATTTTTTGTGGGTTGCTGAGAGATCAAGGCCCTTTCTACACCTAAGGGTATAGAGGGGGCAAGTGGGGGTGATCCGAGACTTGTATTCTTTCAAGATCATCCCCCAGCTTCCAGGATCATCCCGGGGGGAAAGGGACATCACACCTGACATTATTTGAAAGCAAAAGAAGTCCTCGCACAGCAGAGAAGGTAACAGACACCCCCCCCCCGTGTGCCCCACCACTCCCTGCCATCCTGGGGATGGCAAAATTGCTTTTAACCCCACCCCCAAGGGCACAGAGCCACCCCATACAGCTCCATGCCTGTTTTAGGACCCAGGATGGCAGAAAAATCAGGATATCCCCAGCTTCCACTCTCCCAGGGTTATCCTGGAGTCGTCCCTAGGTCATCCCCAGTTGTCCCCCACGATCCCCTGTGCATCATTTAAATGCACAGGGATGACCCAGGGATGACCCTGGGAAAAATCCCTGGTGTAGACATGGCCCAAGTAAGTATAGTGAATTTTCTCAGAGGGGTTTTGCACATCCCTAACAAGATTGCTCTGTGGTTCACCATGTAAAAGTTATGTAATTGTGTTTTTAATCCCATTTCTTCTGGCTGTAGCATTCTTAAAGGTAAAATGGGAGGTGATCCAGGAGTGGGGATAAGGACTTAAGCCAGCCTTCCCCAAGCTAGAACTCTCCAGATGTGTAGGACCACAACTCTTCAAAACCTTTATATTCTTTTTTCTTTTTTTTTTAAAGGCAAGTAGAAGTTTCATGTTATTCTTTTTTATTTTGTTTTTGGACAGTACAGTTGGCAGTTGCCTCCCAATGAAAGAAGCTGAACTAACTTTCCCTCATATAAAAAACTGAATTAACCAAATCTCTTGAATGGAAGATAGTCAAGAGCCTGAAAGGAAACAAAAGCAGCCAGTCTATAAATCTATGCCAGCTAATATTGTTCCATGTTCCTTCCAGTAAATAAGAGATTGATTTGGCTGTCCTCAGAAGCTTCAATGAATGTCTTCATTCAAAAATAATCTTAGGGATCAATCCCATGCATGTTTAGACAGAAAAAAAGTCCTACAACTCTCAGAATTCTCCAGCCCTGCTGGGAATGCTGAGAGTTGTAGGACTTATTCCGTCAAAACATGCATAGGATTGCAGCCTTCTTGTGTTTGAGCTTATTATACACGTTGCCATGGGAGCTTCAGCTGTAGGACAACTCATACATTAAATAAATGAATTATACTATATATACTCTCTCGGTGGTGGTGACTCAGGAAGGTTTGTGTGCCACCTGTTCTGTTTTCCTTTCAGTGCCAGACAAAATCACTCCCCCCTCACACACACACACACACACACTTTCCTCAGGCCTTTTAATATTTTTCTTCCCGGTTGACATTGGGTTATACTGGTTTCATTTGCTGTTGGATCTGTTTTGATATTTTATATTGTTGTATTTCCAATAAATGGTGCCCTAATTTTTTTTTTTTTGGGGGGGGGGGTTAGGGGATCTTGCTGGGAAGTCAGAAACAAACAACTAACGTGCTACCAGGGCCTCTCCTACCTCTCCTGACCAGAAATACCACAGCCTATGCTGTATCGGACATGGGGCTTCCAAGATGGCCATTATGTTCTCTGGTTGTTGTTGCTGGGAGAGGCTGAAAGTGGCTACAATTCATTTCTCAATTGCTGTTAGGACTGACCTTTACAAGGGCCTCTTTATTCTGTTTTTTCCTTTCTTTGTAACAACACAACTCGTGCTACTTTGAACTTGAAGCAAGAAAAGTTTCATTGTTTTGAAGCTCCCCAAGTAATGAAGTTTCTCCTTATAGCTGTCTTTTCATCAGCCTCTAAACAGACATCAATTTCTGATTTGTTTCCTGAGTATGCTGTCCCTAAAGCAACTTTCCCCTACATGGTGCCCTCAAAATGTGTTGGACTACAATTCCCATAATTCTACATCAGCATGGCTATGCTAACTGGACATGATGAGAGGTAATCCACCACATCTAGAGGGCACTACATAAGGGAAGGCTGCTCTAAAGCATCACAGTTTAAGTATGTATAGGACTGCAGCCTGATTATTTCCCCCAAAACGTATTTCCCTTGTTATCAGAACAGAATGGACTACAGTGGAATTTCTCGATAATAATTTCTTTTTTAAATAAGTACATCATTATAGTTATTTTCTTCCTGTGAAGCTCATCCTCCATTTCTAGATGAGTGGGGAGAATATACATCCCTTCACCTCTGGAAATTGTGTTTTAATTAAATAATAATAACAACAACAACAACAACAACACATACTCACTGGAAACAGTCTTGGAAAATGCAGATCATAAAATATACTGGGACTGAACAATTCATACAGACAAGAGCTAAGGTGACTATATGAAAAGGAGGACAGGGCTCATGTAACTTTAACAGTTGTAGAGAAAAGGGAATTTCAGCTGGTGTCATTTGTATGCAATTAGTTCCTGGTGATATTCCCTCTTCATCACAACAGTTAAAGTTGCAAGGGCCCTGCCTTCTTTTGTATATAGTCACTCTAGTATAGTGCCAGCAACTTTAACTGTTGTGATGAAGAGGGAATTTCACAGGAACTAAATGCATACAAATGACACGGGCTGAAATTCCCTTTTCTCTACAACAGTTAAAGTTACATGAGCCCTGTCCTCCTTTTCATATGGTCAGCCTAGGCAAGACAATACCTTGCAATTGACCAGACATAATTGGTATAGACAACAACAACAACAAAACACACACACACTTACCTCATCGACATAGCAATGCCTAATGACAAAAACGTTGTAGAAAAGGAAGAAGAAAAGAGAGAAAAATATACACTGCTGGCCATGGAAGTCAAAGAACTATAGCATCAGGAAAAGGGCAGAATTATTCTGTTAGTCACCTCAGTCACTGGCATCACATCAAAACACTATACATAGAACCTCAGAAATTGGGCCTACCAAAATGCTACATTGAAGAGCTGGAATGGACTCTGATATTAATGAACCTCTTGCTTTGGAAAAGTTTTAGTATGAAGTATGTAATCAAAGAGAGTAAGATCCCCATTCTGTCTGTTATACATATAAAAAGAAATTTCTTTATGTACATGTGATTAAGCAAGAAATGCATCTTCAGGTACATACAGCAATTTTTAACCCCCCACCCCCTTTTCCTTTTAATATTATTGAGCATACATTACGGCAGAAACATGAGTTAGATTAGGAGGGAAATAGCTTTCTGCTTGGTGGAGCCACCACACCACAGAGACGATATAATATGGCTAAGGGATTTGCCACTTGGAACTGCCCAACTGTAGATGGCAGGCCAGAACAGATAGAAGTTTACTTTACTTGAAATGTAATTATTCATACTGCTTCTCTGTATGAATTTGCTGGGGACATGAACTGGATAAAAGGGGAAATGTAAGGTTCAAAGCTGTTTATTAGGGTATTTATTTATTTATATTGCATTTATATCCCGTCTTCAGAGGTTTTGGTATAAACAATTTCTTAAACATGTTTCCAGATCCAACTCTTCCTTTAGGTGTTCCACCACCTTTCAGCAAAAACATGCTTGACTTGCTCTTTACATACACAATTTCTCAATTTAATAGACTAGAGGGATCATCTCTATAGTAGAGCAGTCACTCAGAGTGGGCAGGCAGAAGAACAAAGCTTCAATCCCTGGCATTTCCAGTTAGAAGAATTGAGGAGATTATGCAAAAGACCTCTGTGGACACAGGGCTAATCTGCACCTACACCTTTTGCAATGGAGGAGTGATAATTGCAAGGTTTCCCGCTTCCATGATCGTCACTCACGGGGCATACGCGAGGGAAGTTTCCTGCAAGTAAAGGAGAGCTCTTGAGGGAAGACATGTGCTCTGTGACGGTGGTTCCAAATGTGCATCGGAAGAAGTGGGCGGGACTGGACAGATGGGTAAGGGGCGCGGATGCGCACCAGCTCAGACACACAGCAATGCAGGGGGGATAGGTATTGTTTTGAAGATGTGCTCCTGCGTAGCAATATGCTTGTGTTTTTTTAAAAAATACACATGGTTGCTGCCAAAACATGCCTATAACCAATCAAAAAATGTGCCAAAAACAATGGATGCCCACTCCCGCACATGTCCGAAAGCTCTGGGCACACCACAGACAGTGCGTTGACTGCTCATCGAGCTGGGAGCTCATGCTGAACAGCAACAACTTCTCACAGGCAAGGTCTCCTGTGCTTTTATTTTTTGTGAATCCTCAGAGAACTTTGGCTGTTGGATGGCATAGAAATAGATAGATGATAGATGATAGATTGATAGATAGATGATAGATAGACAGATAGATGATAGATAATAATAATAATAATAATAATAATAATAATAATAATAACAATTTATTTCTTACCCGCCTCTCCGTCTGGATCGAGGCGGGGAACAACAACATGATAAAATACATAAAACTGATTAAAACATGACACATATGATTAAAACTGCATAAAAAATCCTAAAACATCCTAAAAACATCCTTAAAACATTCTAAAATTCAACTGGATATGCCTGCCGAAAGAGAACAGTCTTTATAGCTTTCTTAAATTCTAAAAGACTGTTAAGTTGACGAGTCTTCTCCGGCAGGTCATTCCACAGTCTGGGAGCGATAGAACAGAAGGTCCTCTGGGTAACGGTTGTCAGCCTAGTCTTGGCCGACTGCAGTAAGTTCTTCCCAGAGGACCTGAGCGTGCGGGGCGGATTGTATGGGAGAAGGCGATCCCGCAGGTAACCTGGACCCAAACCATGTAGGGCTTTAAAGGTAATAAACAACACTTTATACTTCGCCCGGAAACTAATTGGCAGCCAGTGGAGCGATTTTAAAGCTGGCGTAATATGGTCACCCCTAGATGTAGAAGGAAAGTAGAAGTCAGAGTGTATTTTTGTCATTGACAACTCTAGCTTCCAAACAAGGAATGACTCTTCCATGACTTTTCTTATTACTTCCAACCACAGTGGACCTGTTCAGAAGATACCTTAAACCACGGCTTAAACCATGGTGAGTAAGGCAAAAAGCCTTATTCACCATGGTTATAGCTAGGGATGTGCACTGGATCGGACCCGATCCACGATCCGAGTCCGGTCCAGTGGGAAATCGGATAAATTATCCGATTTCCGATCCCGCAGCTGGATCGGCCGATCCAATCTGAACCGGTCCGAAAAAGCTCCGAACCGGTTCGGCGGATCGGCGGATCGGCGGGCGCCCACTGGCGCCCACCGCCGCTTCCATTGGCGGGCGCCAGCGGGCGCCCGCCGATGAAAGTGGACAGCGGGGGGGGAGGAGGGGGGCACTTACCTTCTCGGCCCGGTGGCTCCCGTCCGGCGCCGGCGCCTACTACTACTAGCAGGCTCCGCGGCCTGCTCTAGGGTGGCGCGCTGGGTGATGTCATCACCCGGCGCGCTACTCTAGAGCAGGCCGCGGAGCCTGCTGGTAGTAGTAGGCGCCGGCGCCGGCCGGGAGCCACCGGGCCGGGAAGGTAAGGAGGGGGTGCGTGGAGGGGAGGAGGGGGCGCGCGGAGGGGGGAGGGGGGAGGGGGGCCCTTACCTGCCCGGCCCGGCGGCTCCCATCCAGCGCCGGCGCCTACTACTCCCAGCAGGCTCCGCGGCCTGCTCTAGGGTGGCGCGCCGGGTGATGTCATCACCCGGCGCGCTACTCTAGAGCAGGCCGCGGAGCCTGCTGGAAGTAGTAGGCGCCGGCGCCGGACGGGAGCCGCCGGGCCGGGAAGGTAAGGAGGGGGTGCGTGGAGGGGAGGAGGGGGCGCGCGGAGGGGGGAGGGGGGAGGGGGGCCCTTACCTGCCCGGCCCGGCGGCTCCCGTCCGGCGCCGGCGCCTACTACTCCCAGCAGGCTCCGCGGCCTGCTCTAGGGTGGCGCGCCGGGTGATGTCATCACCCGGTGCGCTACTCTAGAGCAGGCCGCGGAGCCTGCTGGAAGTAGTAGGCGCCGGCGCCGGACGGGAGCCGCCGGGCCGGGAAGGTAAGGAGGGGGTGCGTGGAGGGGAGGAGGGGGCGCGCGGAGGGGGGAGGGGGAGGGGGGCCCTTACCTGCCCGGCCCGGCGGCTCCCGTCCGGCGCCGGCGCCTACTACTCCCAGCAGGCTCCGCGGCCTGCTCTAGGGTGGCGCGCCGGGTGATGTCATCACCCGGCGCGCTACTCTAGAGCAGGCCGCGGAGCCTGCTGGAAGTAGTAGGCGCCGGCGCTGGACGGGAGCCGCCGGGCCGGGAAGGTAAGGAGGGGGTGCGTGGAGGGGAGGAGGGGGCGCGCGGAGGGGGGAGGGGGGAGGGGGGAGGGGGGCCCTTACCTGCCCGGCCCGGCGGCTCCCGTCCGGCGCCGGCGCCTACTACTAACAGCAGGCTCCGCGGCCTGCTCCAGGGTGGCGCGCTACTCGAGAGTAGGCCGCGGAGCCCGCTGGTAGTAGCCGCCGGCGCCGGACGGGCCGAGAAGGTAAGCAGTGGCGGGGAAGGGGGCTTACCAGCGGGCGCCAGTGGATGGAAGCGGGCGGCCCCAGGGGGGGTAGGGAGCGCGGGGGAGGGGGTTTACCTGCCGGGGCCGTCCACAGCGGACGGCCCCGGGGGGGGAGGGAGTTAGGCCCCCCCTTACCCACCCGCCGCCATTTTTTCCTCATAGACTTGCATTGCAATGCAAGTCTATGGGGAAAAAAAATGGCGGCCGATCCAAAAATGTCGGGATCGGACTCGATCCGGTCCGGGGGGCCTCCGATTTTGTCCGAACCGGTCCGGGACAAAATTGGAGGTCCCGATCCGGGTCCCGATCCGATCCGGGGGGTCCGTGCACACCCCTAGTTATAGCCATGGTTTAAGGCATCTTCTAAATAGGCCCGGGGGGGGGGGGGCACAGAAGGAACTAATCAGAAGCGGTTCTATTGTTTTGCAACTTTTTGTGATTGTGTCTGTGGTGGCAGCAGTAACACTCAGGGCACATTAGGGATAGATGAATCTGTCAATTTCTCATTTTTCCTACATTTAATTCATTCCATCCCATTTCTGCAGCAGTTTGTGATTTTTGGGTACTTCCCTGTGCATTTATCTAAACATACACATTTTTGTGTGCACTTTTCAGAATGCACTCATCTTTCCAGTAATGTTCCTGAATATACTGCACATTTGTGTGCACATTTCCCCAGATCTGAAAACATAACCCAATGCCTATCTGAGGCTCCTCTGAACTGAAACGGTTCCCTGTCTGAAGCTTTAAAATGGGTTCCGAAAGTACTCTTTTTCTCTGTGCACATCCCTGTTGAATCTTTTTCTTTCTTTCCATAAACCTCCTGCATGACCCTGGGAAAACCTTTCGGACTCCAACCCTCAAATATCTGTGCCATTGAACCAGTTTGCTACATTACTGAATTAATATGTCTGTAGTAATGGCTTATGACATAGGGGCAATGGAGGTTTCAGTACCTTCCTCCCCTTCCCCGAAGCATTTATTTTCTGATAACTGGGCACATCTCTTATTTTCATAGCACATTCTTCTGTGGGTTCATGAATGCACAGGGGGGAAAGGTCTGATCAGGTGTCTGGGGGCGGGCGGGCAGGACTGACATCAAAAGTAGACACAATCAGCACCTCCCAAGGGCCTACATCCCAATAGGGACCCACTGACAACAGTCCCCTGGTTGGGAGGAGGAAAGTACCTTGCGATTGTCAGCAGCCATTCCTGTATCCTTCTACAGCCACAAGCATATCCTAGCTCATCCTAACTCTTTTCCATAGTCCTGCACCCATGAGCCTACAATGTGCAAACTAGCCTTAGGAAAGGTTCATTGCGCCCTCTTTAATCACTCACAGTGGTGAACTCCATGTAAAATCAGCAGTACTTTGGGATACGTTACCATATGTGTGGTGATATATTAATGCAGAACTGATTTCAAGATACCTCCCTTCCCAACATGGAAGCAGATAGTATACTGTATGTGCTCCCTCAGCGGCTTAACTAAACAATCTAGTTTAGTTCAGGCAGAAGGAGGGAGCAGCTAACACTTGTGAGGAGACAGTACAGGAAAATGTGTTAAGAACACTGAGTAAATAATTATCTGTGAGTTATTTGCTCACCTCTGCCCTCAGCTCCGTCTGTTCATGGTGATGATCTTGGTGCTATCACATCTGTTTAACGTAGAAGTGCTGCTATGACACAGACAACATCAATGGCATTTATTGGTGATGAATTGGAGTTTATTTGTGTTGGCTTTAAATGACAAATAGGCTTTAACGAGGCGATGGAAGGAAGGACATGATTTAGAGTTTAATGGTGCATCTTGTTGACCTTTCATGATGTGTCCTGCCCTATGTACAAAATAATTTGTCAAGGAACAACCTCATTACTAAAAAGGTATCTTGTGTATCCTACATAAAACTACTGCAGACAACATGCAGACTTTTTTTAAAAAAAGAAAAGATTAAACTACAGACACATTATTTGAAGGAGGTTTGGTTTCTAACTGTGTTTCACAGAATCAAAATCTATGGTGAGCAGAACATAAATGCTCTTGCAGCATGAGAAAGCCATTCTTTAATTCCCAGTTAAACAAAGGCATTTAGATTATTTTGTCCTGCTTTGCTTTGAGAGTATGTGCTTAAAGGTATGGTAGATACTGGTATGGTGAAGGCTTAAAGCAACTTCCAGGGTCAACCTAACCCAGAGATAGCGTGAGGAAAAGTTTAAGAACATACAGTTGGATATTGGCAATCTCTTTCTCAAGTGATGTCTCCTATTTATATGCATGCTCATGTATTCCATGGGGATGTAGGATGAATTACCTTTGGTCCATTTTTGACAAGGATTTATCCAATTTGCCCCTCTTGGACCCAAATGCAAATGTGGACACAATCTGCGGTCAAAGTCTATACATTTCCGAGCTTGAGATGTGATTTACAGAACATCAGAAGAAATGTGTACATTTGAATGCATGTTAAATGAATACTTGGGAAAAATGTGCTCAAGCACTTTAGTCAGTGAGAGAGAGAAAATGCATGCATTTAAAAATGCATGCTACTGAGGGATACATATGAGGAAATCCACATGAAAATATGCACAGAAATGCATGGGAAATGGGAAAAAATGTTTGCAATCTGAGAAGGAAAATATAATAATAATAATAATAATAATAATAACAATAATAATAATTTATAACCTGCCTCTCCCTCCGGATCGAGGCGGGGAACAACAATAAATATAAACACAAGGACCACAAAATAGATAAAATATTAAAACAAATAAAAATAAATACATCAATTAAAACATCTTAAAATCCAACTATCAACTGTCAAAAGTCAACACAAACTTTGCAGTGGAATTTGGAAAACTTCAATATATTTTGCAGATTTGAATATCCCCAGTGTTCCATGCAGAAGTCCAATACTATAACAAATCTTCCCAGCTTCCAACCTCCTTTTATTCCTGGTAGTTATTGCTTCTAGTGTCAGTATGATTTGGACTAAACAGGTCAGATCCATAGGTGTATGACCCAATTTCAATACCATATCACACACCATGACTTCACATCACTTCTAATCCATATCAAACCAGGAATGATGACAATGTTGATGGGGGACACACATACACCATATGATTCTGCCCCAGCGAATTTGCTTTTTTCATCAATATTTTGCGAATTGGACAGGAAGAAGCTATGGGGAAGAAGCTATGGGGAACAATGGTAACATATGAATTGGCACTGATCCTTGCAACGTAGGACCTCTTGTCCCACACCTGCAGAAAGGGGAAGATGACAACACAGGAGGAAGCAATACTGAGCATCCATCCTCCCAGCACCTTTTGTCAACTTCACTGGCTTGTAGCATTCAGTGCCAGATCTAACCAAGCAGGATATGACACTTCTACAATGGTTTTCAAACTCTATATGTAGTGCGTCCTGAGCCTCAACAGTTGCCACTACTGTTATTAACCGTTTTAAAGCAGTAGTGTAGATCCTGCCCAGGAAACTTCCTGGGCATCACAAGCAAGTAAGTGAAATGTCATATGACTGGGATTAATGTTGCCTTTATGAGAAAAGGACAGGTCAAACTCTCATGAGATATGGGACTTCCAGGTATGGCAATATTTGACAAGCAATATTTGGAAGACACTATAGTTGGCCTCATCCCACATGGCTCAGCCTAAGTCCAGTCAAACAGGCATAGCAAGCCACCTTCTTTATTGGAGGTACCCCAGGCATTTTTTGGTTGCTCTATCAGGGGCCAGGAAGGATTTTTGTCATGCTATCTAGATTGGTTAAGGTTGGGCATGGTTTTGTTTGTTTTTGTTTTGTTTTTGGTTATCCTTGGGGTTTCACCTGAAGGAAATTCTTAATTAACTCATAATCATTACTCATAGTCATAATCGACTTTGGCAGGCATGAAGAACAGTAAAGAAGATGGATTAAGGCCCAAGAGGATGAAATTATATACCTGCCCCAACATGCTCTGTGTTGGATCAATGGGTCTTCCCACAGCTGGATTGGCATCTGTAACTAAGGGTGGTGGGCAGGATAGTGATTGCTCAGCAGATTTGGGGCAACCTCTGGAGAAGGGACCTACTCATAGCCCAACCATATGCCCCAACGCAAGATTTCATCCAAGGCAGAAGGCTCAAGCATGATCAGCCCACCTGAGGGGCAAAAGGGATGTACTCAACATGGCTAGTTCCTCAGGTCAATAGGAGTAGAGTGGGTAGGAATGGAGAGAGATAGCCTTCTGCCTTCCCAATCAGAATCATTGCAATTATCAATAGAGTTGTGGCCACTTTATACTCCAAGAATGGTGACTGCTTCTTTCTAGCTAATTGCAAAATATTGCAACTATGGTTTTGCCTTTTGGTGTGTTTTCACTAGGGGTGTGCACGGACCCCCCGGATCGGATCGGGACCCGGATCGGGACCTCCAATTTTGTCCCGGACCGGTTCGGACAAAATCGGAGGCCCCCCGGACCGGATCGAGTCCGATCCCGACCCAAAAATCGTACATTTTTGGATCGGCCGCCATTTTTTTCCCCATAGACTTGCATTGCAATGCAAGTCTATGAGGAAAAAATGGCGGCGGGTGGGTAAGGGGGGGCCTAACTCCCTCCCCCCCCGGGGCCGTCCGCTGTGGACGGCCCCGGCAGGTAAACCCCCTCCCCCGCGCTCCCTACCACCCCTGGGGCCGCCCGCTTCCATCCGCTGGCGCCCGCGGGCGCCAGCGGATAGAAGCGGACGGCTCCGGGGGGGGGTAAGCCCCCTTCCCCGCCACTGCTTACCTTCTCGGCCCGTCCGGCGCCGGCGGCTACTACCAGCGGGCTCCGCGGCCTACTCTCAAGTAGCGCGCCGGGTGATGACATCACCCGGCGCGCCACCCTGGAGCAGGCCGCGGAGCCTGCTGGGAGTAGTAGGCGCCGGCGCCGGACGGGAGCCGCCGGGCCGGGCAGGTAAGGGCCCCCCTCCCCCCTCCCCCCTCCGCGCGCCCCCTCCTCCCCTCCACGCACCCCCTCCTTACCTTCCCGGCCCGGCGGCTCCCGTCCGGCGCCGGCGCCTACTACTTCCAGCAGGCTCCGCGGCCTGCTCTAGAGTAGCGCGCCGGGTGATGACATCACCCGGCGCGCCACCCTAGAGCAGGCCGCGGAGCCTGCTGGGAGTAGTAGGCGCCGGCGCCGGACGGGAGCCGCCGGGCCGGGCAGGTAAGGGCCCCCCTCCCCCCTCCCCCCTCCGCGCGCCCCCTCCTCCCCTCCACGCACCCCCTCCTTACCTTCCTGGCCCGGTGGCTCCCGTCCGGCGCCGGCACCTACTACTTCCAGCAGGCTCCGCGGCCTGCTCTAGAGTAGCGCGCCGGGTGATGACATCACCCGGCGCGCCACCCTAGAGCAGGCCGCGGAGCCTGCTGGGAGTAGTAGGCGCCGGCGCCGGACGGGAGCCGCCGGGCCGGGCAGGTAAGGGCCCCCCTCCCCCCTCCCCCCTCCGCGCGCCCCCTCCTCCCCTCCACGCACCCCCTCCTTACCTTCCTGGCCCGGTGGCTCCCGTCCGGCGCCGGCGCCTACTACTACCAGCAGGCTCCGCGGCCTGCTCTAGAGTAGCGCGCCGGGTGATGACATCACCCGGCGCGCCACCCTAGAGCAGGCCGCGGAGCCTGCTAGTAGTAGTAGGCGCCGGCGCCGGACGGGAGCCACCGGGCCGAGAAGGTAAGTGCCCCCCTCCTCCCCCCCCCCGCTGTCCACTTTCATCGGCGGGCGCCCGCTGGCGCCCGCCAATGGAAGCGGCGGTGGGCGCCAGTGGGTGCCCGCCGCTCCGCCGATCCGCCGAACCGGTTCGGAGCTTTTTCGGACCGGTTCGGATTGGATCGGCCGATCCAGCTGCGGGATCGGAAATCGGATAATTTATCCGATTTCCCACTGGACCGGACTCGGATCGTGGATCGGGTCCGATCCAGTGCACATCCCTAGTTTTCACTTCCACCAGAAATGCTGGTGAAATTCACCAACAAAAGATTTGCCTAAGAGGCCTAAACCCTGACTTGGCAACAGCAGCAAGGAAACCATTTTCTAATTCATTAACATTGTCCAACTTCTTCCCCAAAGCTTGTTTTGCATTACCAAATGAGATTGTCTTCCTTTTTTATCAGAATATTAAGCCCCATAGACTAAAGCATGAAAATGAGGATTTTTATGGGATCAGTGCAACTGTGCACTTCCAAAAATGGAATTGTGTGCACTTGCACAAGTTTGCACATGCACATTTTCAGAAGTGTGCATTTGGGCAAGTGCGTACTTATAAATGCAAGTGTGGAAAATTGCAAAAACTGTCCCAAGAATTGAGTTCCTGCTCACGTTTGCATTCAAGGTTGTGAATGGGCCATTTTGCATGAATTGCAAACAGGAACAAAATTGTCATACTTCACCCTTTGCTAGAATCCCCAGTCAGTCCAAATTGAATTTACCTGATCTAGGCCCCATTTATTAATATTCAAAGTGATGCTCTCTCTGGCCCTTTCCGCACCATAGGGGCAGAGAGGGCGGGAAGGGGGAAACCTGGAAGTAAACACTTCTACCGGGCCTTCGTAACTTGCACCTGTCATTTTTTTTAACAGATCTGTGGAGGAGAGCAGGAGCGCTCATGCGTAAAAGGTTAGTTATTTTTTTAAAAAAAACCTGTGTAATCCAGCCCCCTTCCCCCCCCCCCCATCCTGGGGATTCCAATTTTGCAGTCCCCCCTCCTGATGGCCTCGGAGCCATGCGGTGCGGCTCCATGGCCATTGGTGCAACTGTGCTTACTTGTGGGTAAGTGCGGCTGCGCCTGGGGTGGCTGGCCACACCAGCCACCATCTCGCTTCCCTCCCACGAGCAGGGAATGAACCGGGATAATAACGTTCCCTGAACTCCTGGGGAAATGGAGGGCTGGCCTCTGCCTGCTTGCGGGATGCTTTGTGCATCATGCAGACTCTCCACGAGCAGGCAGGGGCAGCCCCGGGAAAAATGGCTGGTGCGGAAAGGGCCTCTCTCTCTCTCTCCATTCAGAACATCACCAAGCAACTTCTACTAAAACTGGCACGCTAACAACATAGGTCAGATCCACACCAAGCAGGATTTAACACTTTTAAAATGGGTTGAAAGCAGTATATATAATGTGACCTGAACAGTTGTCAAAACTGTTATAAACTGTTATAAAGCAGTAGTGTAGATCCAGCCTAGGCCTCATGCCTCACAGATGCATTATAGCCTACAGAGGCCACACAGGATATTTAAAGAACAACAAGTTATATTCATATCATTTCTTCACCGAAAACTGTGTTTTCTTACTACATAGCTTAGGTAAGATATGCATGAAGTAGTCACATGGTTGAGCCAGTTGTATGGTTCTGTATCGTTCAAACTTTCTTGAAGAGAACATATAATTTCCCTTGTACATATGGTTCATTCAAAGAACAGTGACACATCAGCTCCTTGCTACACTGCTCTGGTAACATAAATTGGCAATAGGTCTTGGCACTTAATAACCTAATTGTAATTTTATATGCTTTGCATTGACACCTCATAGTATTTCAATGTATTTTCACTGGTGTCAGGAGGACTACTTGGAATTATGGTGCTTAAGGGTTGCAGTTAGTTATACATGGATAAATCTATAAAATCCATGTAATTTAGATGCTTGTGGCTGCTGCACAAGCTTGCTGTTGCAGTTGAATTTAATTGTATTTGTTATGACTGTAGTATAAATCTTCAGGACATTTCTTCAACACTTCTGTATGAAGCCAACTTACCAATCAGAAACATTGAAACCATAAATGAAGCTTACGAAAGTCCTATTCAAATATGTGTGAGATACAAGGAGAATTTGCCTATAACCCATCCAAATGTGTTCTAAAACAGTGTATTTATTTATTTATTTATTTTCCTTAGAGAGGATGTCAAATGAATCCACAGAGCATATGATGAGTAGAACAAATAACTCAAAAGGCATGACAAAAACACACACACACACAAAGCTTCTAGGCTGTATTGTTTTTTATTGTAGTTTTTATAAATGTTTTAAGTCTGTATGCTGCCTAGAGTACTTTGTATATAGGTGGGTTATAAATTGAATATAATAATAATAATAATAATAATAATAATAATAATAATAGAAATTGCCCAAGTTAATAAGTCATCCTTGGAAGATATTTTGCTGTTTCAAAGGAAAGAAATATTTTTCAAGCAAGAGAATGCCATTGCATAGGAATCACCATATATGCTTTGGTATTTATCTATGCAATAACATCGATGGAGCACTTTTGTGAGCTTTCTTGGCAACTCTGAAAGAAACCAGTAAGAGCAGATGGAAGTACATCTGCAGGGTGTCCATAGCCAGGCAGATGTTTGTTCTGTATTGTGCTGGTATGTGAGAAACAGTAATAGAAAAGTGGCATAATTAGGCTATCACTTCAAGCAAGTGTCTCAAATGATCTTTCTTCAGTTATTTGCCCAAAAGCAGGGGGTTTCTCTGCTCAAAAAGAGACACAGTAGCCGAATGCTTAACTAATGCCTGAGGAGAAATGAAAAATGTGAAACTGAGTTGGAATGCTTGACATCTCTAAGATCAGCAACAGACTTCAAAACCAGAATGAAATCAGAGTCCAAGGCTTTGTGTACTTTCTCTGTGTCCAAAATAATCAAGTTCTGTGGCAATGAACCAGTCAGGTGGGTATCATCAAAAATTAGGCACATTACATTTTCATGGAAATACATGCCTTGAATAAATTATGTACATTTTTAAAATTGGCTCATATCAATAAGTTTGGGCAAATTCATATGTGGTTGAATTTCACCGGATATTGTATACGCTGTTTTTTATGAGCCCTGGAGATAAAGCAGGAAAGGAAACAAACAAACAAGAAACCCCTCATCTTGAAATATATCACATTATGTAAAATGACAGAAATTCATACAACCCAAAGGGAAAATGTATGTGTTTTGGAAATGTCCACTTCTGTCCTTACTTTGCTTATATTTCTTCTGTTTCATTTTCATGATTGCTTATTCATATTATAGATCATGAAAAATCGTAAGAAATTACTCCATGGATGTTGACATTTACTGGTAATACTTAAGATTTTAGAGGGGCAACATAAAATGTCTAAAAGTTCTGACGTTAACTGGCAAACTGGACGACCAAAATAATGCCTTGGATACATGTTTCATATGTTATCTTTAGCAAATTGGAGCCACTTTAACACAGCCGGACTCCAGAGTTGAGTGAATTATCTTAAATGTTATGGTCAGGGGTGGCCTTAAGGGATGGACAAACTCACCCCTGTCTGTACCGTGCATCACTCACCAGACCCCTGCTAGACCCCTAACCCTGCTCATGATGTACGTCGAGCCACCAGGCAGTCTGTGGTCACCCAGCATGTGGCCTTCTGCTCCCTCGCCAAGCTGACATTTTGCATAGACCTGGGAGACCAGCCTTTTTTGTGAAAGGCCATTTGTGTCAATGGAAGCCTATGTAAAATGGCAACTCAGCAAAGGAGCAGGGATTCCCACTCTTGCCTGACTCCGCTTGTGCCAGGTGGATAACTGCAGGGATCCAAGTACTGCCATCTGGGGAGCCAAGCCAGCAAGAAATCACTGGGCCTCAAGCCCCAGCTGTATACCTGCAACATCTCTAGGCCAGGGATGGTGAAGGGAGGACATTTTCAGTGGTATTCCCATGCGATAATTTAACTTGTTCAGCACCCATACGAGTTTAGTAAATGGGCGAGGAGGCCAGAGCAGTTGACTCTTCCCTCCCCTCTTATTGTAAGTAACTGTAAATAACTAACTGTAAACAAATCCCCCACCTTGTCCTAGTAACAACTTAATTTCCCAGGTAAACAAACAAAATAATAGGAATTTTAAAAAAAACACTTATGAAGGCAGAAAGTCAGCAGCAGGGGAATCAAGAGGGTTAAATCCTTCAAAATGTGTGGAGGTTACACAAAACCACAATAACAGAAGCTCAGCTTGAATGTGTTGCACAGGTTAGGAAAGGTAGCACTAAGTCCAAGAGGCTATTGGCATGGTTAACAATCTGTGTTAAGGAAGCTATTAGAGAAATGAAGCCTTCCTTTAGAAAATGGAAGCCTTGAAGGGAAACAAAAGGGAGCACAAGCTTGCACAAAGGAGATGCAAGCACCCAATAAGAGATGCCCCCCCAAAAAGCATTTTGAGGATCATATTGCTAACAACGTCAAGGCCAACAATAAAGAATTCTTAAAATATATTAGAAACAGGAAACACCAGATGACAATTGAGTTAAAGGAGTACTAAGGAGGGTAAGGAGATTGCAGAGAAGATAGATGAATTGTTTTCATCTGCCTTCACAGCAGACAATATAGGAAAGATATCTGTTCTTAAATCACCGGGGCTAGATGGTAGGGCTGTGCAGGGATCCTGATCCCGAATCCAGATTGGATCGGCCCGATCTGGGCCCAATCCAAACAGAATTAGATTGGGGCCAGATTGGGTTGGATCAGATCCATGATCTAGATCCATTCCATGTCTGTTCAGAACCCTCCCTCCCACTCTCCCTGTTCCCTCCCTCCCCCATTCACCCTCCTTACCCACCACGAGAGGCAAATGCAAGTGCCACATTTGCCTGTCATGGCGGGTGATGTCATCACCAGCTGTGAATAGGAAAGTGGGCGGCCAACATCGAGGAGGCTGGCTGCTGCAGAGGACGATGCGGAGGAGGCTGCAGGTAAGGAGGGCAATTGGGGGAGGGAGGGAGGGAGGAAGCGGGGAGAGCAGGAGGGAGGACTCTGCATGGACCCAGAGTGGATCCGGATCCAGATTTGAGGTGGATCAGATCAGGCCTGATCCAACACGGGTTGGATCGGGCCTGATCCGGACTTCCCAGATCAGGATCCAGATCGGATCGGGGGTCCGTGCACAGCCCTACTAGATGATATCCATCTTATTTTTTTTTTTTTGATTAATATTTTTATTGATTTTTCCAACAAACACATACACAAATAAACAATAATATAACATACAATAACATAAAACCAATTCCCCCCTCAACTACCCCCCGTGGTCCCCCCCCCTTCCGAGACCGTCTCATTATCCTTCATCCTCTTTCCAAAATTTTAATGATTCTTTTGAAGGCAATTGTCCCTTCCCCGATCTTAAAACGTAATTCAAAAGGGGCGTCCATATTTCCCCAAAATCACTCTTCCTGGACATTCCCCTCTTTATTTTCATTTTACACGTCAACATATCATTCAAAGCTAAATCCCAAATTTCTTTATACCACTCTTCTATTGTATAACTTCGTTGCCCTTTCCAATTTTTAGCAATCAGTATTCTAACAGGTGCCAGGAGGTTGTTTACCAATTCTTTATTTATTACATCCTTATTCCTACTATCCCATATTGCTAGTAGAGCTAGCTTCGGGTTTAATTCCAACCTACTTCCAATTATATCACTTATTTCTTTACAAACCCTTACCCAAAATTTTTGTACTTGTTCACAGCTCCACCACATATGAAAATATGTCCCAACCTCCTGACACCCCCTCCAGCAATTCTTGGGCAATTTTTTATCAATCTGGTGAAATCTAACAGGTGTTAAATACCATCTCCAAACTGTCTTATAATAATTCTCCTTAATTCTAATCGACAATACCTTTAACATTCTTCCATTCCATATCCTCCCCCAATTATCTTCATTAATTTTCCCCCTTATATCTTCTTCCCAAACCTCTTTTATGACCTTAAGTGAGTCCTGAATTTCTTCCTCTATTAATATTTTATATATCTCACTAGTGAGTCCTTTCTTAGCTCTAGCTTCTTCTTTATCCCACGATTGTTCAATTAAATCTTCAAATCTAGTATTGTTTCTACATTCCTTATTCTTTGTGGTCCAATCCTGTGTCCATTTTAACAGCTGCAAACACTTGAACCACGCTAGCTTTTGTCCTTTAAATAAATTTTTAATATGCTCACTATCCTTCATCTTTTCCATCCAATTCCTTAATTTAATAATATCTAGTTCTTTCAGACTCCCTTCTATCTCTGATTTTAATACACTTGGGAAGTTACCCACTACTACAACTGGGGCAAGCGGAGACTCCCCTGGTATCAACTTCCCTCTATACTTCTCCCAGATCATTAATATATTTTCCAACAATGGGTTGTCCAGTACTTTGAATTCTTTCTTTTGCATTTTAGTAAAAAATATATTTCGTAATTTATACTCCACCTTTACTGTTTGCGATTCTAACCATTCCATGTCTTGTTCCCCTAAAATAGCATGAATAACATATCTTAACTGGTTCGCAATATAATAATTCTTAATATTCGGAAGTCCTAGACCTCCTTTCTTTTGAGCCTTATACCATAACCCCTTATTTATCCTAGCTCTTTTATCCCCATTACAATAAGCATTAATCATATTTTGCCAACTTTTAATCTCAGCCGCTGATATTCTAATAGGTAACATTCTAAACAAAAAATTAATCTTAGGTAATATATTCATTTTAATAACCGCTATTCTACCAAACCAAGAATGTTTTAATTTTCTATATATCTGTAACTTCTCCCCTACCTCTTTCCTTAACCTTACTAAGTTAAGTTCCTCTAGTCTATTTAATTCTCTATCTATATTAACTCCTAAATATCGTATTATATTTTTATATCCTAATCCTAAATTAGCTTTACATTTCTCCATCTCTTCCTTGTTATAATTATACAACATCATTTCTGACTTTCCCCAATTAACTTGTAATCCTGTAATTTCCCCAAATTCTCTCAGATGTTTCTGAATCAGATCCCCGCTTTCAAGGGGATCTTCTAATGTCAGCAACGTATCATCCGCAAACATATTTACTTTAATCTTATCATTACTACCTATCCCCTTTAATCTATCATCTTCCCTAATTACATTTGCTAAAATTTCTATAACTACTGCAAATAAAATCGGCGAAAGTGGACATCCTTGCCTAGTTCCTCGGGCTAGATTTATTTGTTGCGTTAACCCATCATTAACCATTATTTCCGCTTTATTATTTTTATACATCTGATTAATCACTCCCATAAATTTATTTCCAAACCCAAACGTTTTTATTATTATTTTTAACGCTGGCCATTCCACGCAATCAAAGGCTTTGAAAATATCCAAAGCTACTAATCCTGCTTTTAACTTTCTTCTTTTTATAATATTTATTGTATTTATAACCCTCCCAATTAAATTTGGCATTTTCCTACCAACAATAAATCCACATTGATCATTTTTTATATATTTAAAAATAAATGAACCCATTCTTTTAGCCATTATTGCTGAAAATATTTTTGCATCCTGATTTATTAAAGATATTGGTCTATAAGATGCTGGATCCGTCATATCCTTGCCTGGCTTCTGTATTAAAATAACCATGGACTGATCCCAAGATGGCGGGGTCCTTCCTCCTTCTATTATATTATTATATAATTTTAATAATCTAGGTATTAAAATATCCTTAAATATTTTATAAAATTCCGGCCCCAGTCCATCAATCCCCGGAGATTTACCTCCTTTTAGTTTTGCAATAATTCCCTCAATTTCTTTCTCAGTAACCAAGGCTTCCATACTCTCTTTATCTTGATCATCCAATCTTATTTTCCAATTTCTTTCTACATATTCCTGTATCTTATCATTTGTAACCGCCTCTGATGCATATAGTTCTTTATAAAATTCCTGAAAAATTTTTAATTTATCTTTCATTAAATTACATCTATTCCCTAATTTATCTCTAATTGTCCCTATCATATTCTTAGCCTTCTCTGACCGCGTGGATCTAGCCAGCATTTTGGAATTTCTGTTATTATATTCAAAAAAATCTCTCTTTAAATACAACAAGTTCTTCTGAACCTGTTCTAATTCTTCTGTCTCCAATTCCTTTTTCTTAGCTTGAATTAAGGCATATAACCGCTTATCTTTAGTCTCCCTTAATCTGTCCTCTAGTCTCCTTATCTCTTCTTCAACGTTTTTATTACGTACTTCCTGTTGCTTTTTAAGTGTGGACATTTCCCTAATACACATCCCTCTTATTACTGCTTTCATTGTATCCCATAATAATCCTTGCGCATTAACTCCTTTTTCATTTATCTGCCATATTTCCTGTACTTCCTTTTTAAATTTCTCTACTATATTTTTATTTTTAAAAATTCTTCCATCCATTCTCCATCTCTTTGCTTGTTTATAATCCTTCTTCCTCTTCATCTCCATCGACATTAATGCATGGTCAGTGATCTTTATTACTCCTATATCGCAATCTATTAAATTTGATAGCATATTCTTTGATATAAATATATAATCAATCCTTGAATAACTCTTAAATCTAGGTGAGTAAAAGGTATATTTCCTCTCTTCTCCTTTTAATACTCTCCATACATCCCTTAATTCTTTCCCCTCCATTAATTTAGCTAATTCCGTCTTCCCCCCACCTCTAGCATCTCTAATAATATTATCCCTATCTTTCCCTTTATGAATTACCATATTAAAATCTCCTGCCATCACAATATTTTTGTTCCCTAAATCTCCCCCCATATCAAACACTTCTTTAAGGAATTCCATTTGATTCCCATTTGGAGCGTAGACATTAATCAACACAAATTCTTCCCCTTCCATCGTACAGTAGATTATAAGGATCCTTCCATTCTTATCTTTCTTTACACTTTGAATGTCAATACCACATTTCTTCGAGATTATGGTTGCCACACCTCTCGCTTTGGAAGTACCACATGACTTTTCATACACTCCTATTTCCCTCATTCGCAACTCATTAACCCCCTCCTTTGTCTGATGAGTTTCCTGCAAGAAGATTATATCAATTTTTTCCCTTTTCAACATTGTTTCAATTCTTCGTCTTTTAACCACCGTTCCTAGCCCCTTAACATTCAACGTTGCCCATCTCAATTTATTTTCCATCTCTTAATTTCAACCATATGTATCCATTGATCTCGGTCGGTGAACCCCATACCCCCCTTCCCCTCCCTCCCCCCACACAGACCCTCAGTATCCCCCCCACCCCCCCTCCCTTCCCTCCCCCTACACTTACCCTCCTTTTACCCCCCTGCTCACCAGACCTCTGGGCACTGGTCCCAATTATTTTAGAACTCTTCAGGGGGGGGGAACCGGCCCAACCCTCCGAGCAAAGTCCGATCCTCCACTCCTTTACCCTTTCCCCACTGATCCCATTTCATTGACTAGCCCCTCCAACCGCTCCTTCTTCTTGGACTACTTCTCCCGGGTCGTTGGGATCGATTATGCCCAACTTCTCCAACAGCTGAATTCCTTGCTCACACGATGTTATTCTTTCTTGCTTCCCACACCAAGCAAATCTCAGAAATACTGGATATCCCCAATTGTACGTTATCGATTTCTTCCTCAATGCTGCTGTACATATCTTGACACTCTTCCTCCACTGGATGGTCTGCGGGGAAAGATCCTGAAAAATCTCAATTGCTGTTGCTTGAATCATTGGTTGAGGTTGTTTCCTGATTGCTTGCATCAATTTTTCTTTTTTATAATAATTTGCAAATTTAACACTTATGTCTCTTGGAAGCACTCCTCTGCCTTTGAAACCAACTCGATGCACCCGTTCAAGATCATCTTCCTCCCAGGCCCCCTCCGGAAATTGTGTTTTTAACCACGACAGAATTGTATCTCTTAAATCTTTTAAATTCTCTCTTTCTTGTTCCGGATATTTTCTTATGCGCAGATTTGCTCGTCTGTCCCGATCCTCCATAGCGATAATGCGTTGTTCATGTTGAGAAATTTGGTCCTCATGCTTCTTGCAAGTTTCAGCCAGAGCTCTTGTGTCTGTCTGCAGCACTCCAACATCCTTCACCACTTGTGTTAAGCCCTCCATAAGTTCCTCTTGCGTGTCTTTAATGCGCTTGGCCAAGCGCTCTTCAAGCCCAACAAGCATTTTCTTTATATCCACCTTTAACTCTTCCATTGGGTCTGGCTGCCCTCCTCTGGTAGTCTTTGGAATTACAACTGGGTCTGCAGATGGAATTTTTACTGGCGACTTCTTTGCTGTCTTCTTATCTGGAATGTCTGGCATGTTTTGCTCCTCCAGACGCGTCAATCTCTGCCAGGTACGATCCGAACCGCGCTCTTTTGAGGATCTTACCCAGGCTGGGGTGGGAGCAGAAGATTTCTTCTGTCGTCCCTCCTTCTTTCTCATGAATTATCCCCCACCCTGTCTGCTTGTTCCTCTTGTTTACGTCAGACTGGATTACAAGTTCACTGGGGATTGACTTTAATCATCTTCTCAATAATCAGTTTTATTTCCAACAGTCTCTCCCCCAGTAACCTACTCAGCCAGTCTGCCTTAAATCCTCATTTATAAGTCCATAAATCGCCTCAAATATGGCCGCTTCACTTTCGTTTCTCCTTCAAGAGCTGACGACTCTTACAACCCCTCCTCTGTCCCTCCAGAGATCAATCAGTTCCAGAGACACTAACAGACTTTCTTTTAACAAGTTTAACCCAGGCTGGAGTGGGAATAAAGCTTCTTATAACATCACTCCTTGTTGCTCGTAAATTATCCCCTCTCTCCGTCCGTCTGGGTTCTCCTTTACTTTTTCTTTTTTTTTTTGCCACAGCCAGTCAGCCCAAACTGCCAGTTTACTGTTCTATTTCAAGTCCAAAACTCTCCCCCAGTAAACTATTCAAGTGGTCTTCCTTATATCATTCGTAAAGTCAATAAATTACCTCACCGACGTCTTCCTTCTTTGTTGTTAGCTCGAAGCGCCTGGTTTCACTTTAACAACCATCAAGCTCTGTCGCTTTTCAGCTCCCGGTCGGATAATTAATCACTTCCAACCTTTCCCTGTCAACATAACATGTCTTTATGCCTCTCTTGAGACTCTTCCGTAAGGAATTAGTGCTTAATTCAAAGCTTTTATAAGGAGCAATGAGGATCTATGACTTTACCCCGTCGCGTTCATAGCCACGCCCCCCTGATATCCATCTTAGAGGTCTTAAAGAACTCAAATATGAAATCACTGATCTTCTAACAAAAATATTCAACATAGCCATCCCTAATATCAGCCTCAATACTAGAGTACTGGAAAATAGCCAATGCAATGCCAATTTTTAAAATGGCATTCGGGGGGAGGGGGGATCCAGGAAATAAAAGGCCAGTTAGCTTAATATCTTTTCCAGGTAAATTGGTTGAAAGCATTATTAAAGTTACAGATATAGAAGGACAAGCCCTGTTGAAAAAGAAACAACATGGTTCTTGCAAAGTAAGTCCTGTCTCACTAACATTTAGAGTTCTTTGAGAGTGGCAATAAACATGTGGACCGGGTGATCTGGTAGACATTATTTACTTGGACTTTCAAAAGGCTTTTGATAAAGTCCCTCACCAGAGAGTCCTGAGCAAACTTAGCAGTCATGGCATAAGAGGTCTTCTTATGGATCAGTAGCTGGTTAAAGGTCAGAAAGCAAAGAGTAGGGATAAATTAGGGTGACCTGATAAAATCCAGGTCAGGGCTCATGTAACTTTAACAGTTGTAGAGGAAAGGGAATTTCATCCAGCATCATTTGTATGCAATTAGTTCCTGGTGAAATTCCCTCTTCATCACAACAGTTAAAGTTGCAGGGGCCCTGTCTTCTTTTGTATATGGTCACTCTAGTATAGTGCCTGCACCTTTAACTGTTGTGATGAAGAGGGAATTTCACCAGGAACTAATTGCATACAAATGACACTGGCTGAAATTCCCTTTTCTCTACAACTGTTAAAGTTACAGGAGCCCTGACCTGGATTTTATCAGGTCAGCCTAGAATAAATAGTAAATTTTACCAATGGAGGGGTGCAAATAGTGGGGTTCCACAGGGATGTGGGAATTGGAGTGATCAATGAAGTGGCCAAGTTTGCTGATGACATCAAATTAGTGAAGGTGGTTAAAACAAAAAAGGGATTGCAAAAAGCTTCAAAGGGCCACTGCATACTGGGAGAATGGGCATCCAAATGGCAAATGCAGTTCAAAGTAATCAAGTGTAAAGTGATGCACTTTGGGGCAAAAAACAACAACAACAACCCAACTTCAGGTGTAACCTGATGGGATCCGAGCTACTGGTGACTAACCAAGAGAGAGATCTTGGGGTTGTGGTGAACAATATGATTAAAATGTCAGCCCAATGTGCCCCTGCTGTAAAAAAAAAGAAGAAGAAAAAGGCAAGTTCCATGTTAGGCATAATTAGGAACAGTGTTGAATAAAACTGCCAATATAATATTGCTGTTATACAAGTCTGTGGTGTGACCACACTTGGAATACTATGTGCAGTTGTAATCACCACACCTATATATATATATATATATATATATATAGTAGAGCTGGCAAAAGTGCAGACACGGACAACTAAAATGGTCAAGAGGAGCATCTCCCCTGCAAGGGGAGGTCACAACAGCTGTGATTGTTTAACTTGCAGAAAAGGTGAGCAAGGAGTGAGATGATAGAGTTGTACACAACTATGTATGGCGTGGAGAATGTGGATAGGGAGACCTCTCTCTCTCTCTCTCTCTCTCTCTCTCTCTCTCTCTCTCTCTCATAGTATTAGAACCCTGGATCATCCTATGAAGCTGATTGGTGGGAGATTTAGGAGAGATAAGTACTTCTTCACAGAGTGCAGAGTTAAGCTATGGAATTTGCTACTACAGTTTCTGGGGAACATGGGGAATGCTCTTGCACTCATGTCCTGGGCCTTTATCACACCTACTATCCCCCCCCCCCCCGGTTTGCTTCTGCGGGTTCCCCCTCTGTTTCCTATGTGAGTCTAGCGTTTTGAAGCACACGTGGTTGGTATTGCTGAGATACCTCAGCTTGGCCTATTAAACTTTGCCTGTTCAGGGAGAAATTGAAACAGAAACTAAAAACTGCGACCTCAGGGTGAGAGAGCAGCAGGAGGGGGACGACGTCATGCGAATCCAGCACTGAAGAAGTGGATCAAAGTCAAGGTGGGTGTTCTTAAAACCACCTGTGTGATAGCGGTCCTGCTTGTGGGTTTCCTGTGGGGAGCAGTTTGGCCACTGTGTGAACAGAATGCTGGACTAGATGGACCCTTGATCTGATCCAACTTGGTTCTTCTTATATCCTCATGAAGCTTGGAGAAAGTAGACCCCAATAGTTTAGGTGGATGAGTAGGCTGTCAGAAATGCCTTTTATACAAAGCAATAAGCATCCGTTGGATTATAAATGCAACAGGAAGGAAAAATGGTAAGGAACCTGGTCAAAGGATCAAAACAAAAGAAGGGATCCAATACTAAAATTATGTTTATCCTTCAGCTGTGTTCCTGTGTGTGTGTGTGTGTGTGTGTGTGTTTAAAAACCAATGTTATATCTATGGTTTTAAAAAAAATCATATAAAAACAAAAAGGACAACAATAATCAGTGTAGTAATTTTAAATAAACAAGTGATAGGCCAAAGGAGCTTTTGATATTGAGAAACTGGGACATTTTTGGTTTTCTGCTTTGTTTCAGTCAACTTCCAAAGGAGATATTCACTCTTAATAAATGTGATATGCAAGAATGAAAAAAAAGTATGAAAAGGGATAGAGACCAGAAATGTCAGCTCTTCTGGTATAATGCAGTCTTGCTACTCAAGTGATATATGGGTCAGAGTTAAGGGTATTGTGATGTGATTATGAAATTTCTTTTTATATTACTTTGATGAAGAAAATTGGCTCATAGCCATAACATCTGTGTATTTTTAAGCAGCTTTCCACTGACTCAGTTTTTGTCCTTAAAGCAGATGGCACAATTTGCCCCTCAGTGCGTATGTTATATTTGATGCCCTTAACTATTCATTTCCTTGCTTTTAAGTGTTCGTGTTTTGTAAATAACTTGCTAGGTAATTACAGTGTTGTCACTTAGCAACCTCATCTGGGGATTTCTGAAACAGAGCACTGGTTTTGGAATGCAGCGCTAAATGGAATGTCTTGTAATACTTTTCTGAACAGTTTCTAGCTAAGATAAAATAAAAAAATGGCGTACTCATACTCCCCTCATGAAATAGGGTATTTCACACAGGCTTATTTTGAAATCTGACCAGATTCTTTCATTTATGATTACCATAACAGATCAACTGCTGACAACATTGAACTTGGAACTCAAGTTTTGTGATCCAGTGATTAGATCCTTGCATACTATTTGGAAAGCCACCACTCTTGGGTTTCCATTAGATCTCCAGCATTGGCGGCAATGACCTGAGTGAGATGTAGTTCCATGGATCTGCTTAATTTGGCGCCCCAGGTGACTGCCTAGTGTCCTATATGGATGGGCCACCCCTGCTTCTAGGTTGAAACAAGAGAGGCTGGCCCATGACTGCAGTGTGGTGACCTCTGATTGTAATAGTCCTCATTTCCCTCTATTCATTCCCCACACATACACATACAAGTTTCTGGTCACCACATCTAACAATTGACCCTTCAAGTTCAGCTCTGCAAAGTAATATTTGGAGAGAGACACTACAGGCATTGGATAAAAGAAAGTCAATATCTGCTAGTTAAGGAAAATTAATACGCATCTTCTCTGACTATTCTTGTCACAGCTAGCTAGAAGAGTTTCTGGGAGGAGTTCCCAAGGGAAGCAGAGCATTGTGGGTGTCTTGTCAGAGAAGCAACTACAGAAGTTTGTTCCTTTATGGCCAAACACTGTGGCCATTTCTACATCCACCTTTTTTCCGGAATCGTCCTCAGGTTGTCCCCGTGCATCCAAATGACAAACAGGAACTCACTGGGGTGGGAGGGATGGGCACAGGTTTTCTATGGGATAAAGAATCCTGGGGAAGCCCAATTTTTCTGGCATTCCCAGGAATGTCCCAAGAGGGCTGGAGGTGTGGATGCCCATCCCTGCTGGTACCTGCTTATCTGCAAGTAAGCAGGTACCAGCAACGGCCATGGAGCCATGCTGTGCTGCTCCGTGCCCATCAGAGGAGAGGGGGGAAGGAAGTCCTCCATTCCCAGGATGGTGGGGGAAGGGCCCAATTTTGGGTGGTATTTCCCCCCCCCCCTTACCTTTTGCACTGGAGTGCAAGTGCGCTCTTCGGATCTTTTTTTAAAAAATGGCAGGCGCGACGGCACAACATCCCAGGAGGAAGCCGGGATGTCACACTACCTGGTTTGGAAAGAGGAGAGTTCCGGAAGCAGGTACATCCGGGATCATCCCCCCTCCCTCCCTCTACACCTGTAGGTGTAGCAAGAGTCTGCGAGCACCAGTGAGTCCCAGTGCCAGCTTCAAGAGTAGCAAGGGTCCACTCCCAAGCAGGGGCCCACTGACAAAACCCTCCTGGAGTTGCTTCTTCACCACTGCAACCGTTTCACTTGCATCTCACTCTGGCCCAGGCAAGAGTGATGATGAGAAGGAGGAGCAGTAGATGCCATGGCCTACTTGAGCACTGGCGCTCTGCCTGTCAAGCAAGCAAATGGTAGCAAAATGGGATAGAAGAGGAAGATCATGAGCAGTTGGTGACAATGGCAGTGAGGGGGTAGGTTCTCTGAGGGAAGGGGGCATTGGCCAAGGGTGCTCAAGCACAGGTGATGACTCAATCTGCGCTAGCAGTGTGGTGTTCAAAAAACTTCCATTTTAATTCAAGCATTTTACAGTTCAACGTGGCAAACCATGGGTTTCATCGTATAGAACCAAAGGTGTCCACACAAGGCTGATAATGATATTTAGCTTTGTTAGAGTTATATATATATATATATATATATATCTCCTCATACACATTATTTTAGCACTGTAGATAGGTCAGTATTGTATTATATTATCATCCACATAATATGGATGATAACACTGTACTGGGAGCAGTACAGAGGAAACAACTGAGCAGAGTAGGACTGACTGACTGACAGAAAACATTTAGCCCTCTGCCACAACTGCTCTCAACTTCTGCTAGTACACCAACTACACCCATTTCCGGATAAGGATAGCCTAGCCATGGTGATCCATGTACTGGTAACTTCAGGGTTAGGCTACTGTAATGTGGTCTATGTGCTGGGTTCAGCAGCTGCAGTTAGTGTGAAATGCAGCAGCTAGGATGCTCACTGAGAAACCCAGCTCATATAACATCTGTTTTAAAAGGACTGTATTAGCTGCCTATTAGCGACCAATTGATGTTCAAGATTACGTTATTGTCATACAAAGCCTTGAACAACTTGGGACCAGGATATCTAGCAGTCTGCTTTCCCTTATATATACCAGGCCAACATTTCCCAAATTTATGCAATGCCGCCATGTAATACCTTGATGGCGGCCCTTCTCAGTAGCAGCAACCACCTTCTGGAAAACCCTCCCCTGTGCAGTTCAGGAGGCAGAAAATATGGCAAGTTTCAAACACCTTCTGAAAACACACTTGCTCGCCAAGCTTTCCTTGGCTTGTAATGAAATTAAGCATTGCTTCTCCATCTTACTGCTCCTTAGTTTGTTCTGTAGTCTTATTTTAATTGGAATTGTTTTTTAATATTATGATTTAAATACTGTATTTGAAGTGTGATACTGATATTTATATGTGAACCACTTAGGGATTTTTTTATATATATTTAGTGCTACATAAGTGTCACAAATAAATAATAAATAAATAGGGCAGAGGAGAGGCTGAGGGGTAAACAACACTATCATTCAGCTTCCCTTCCTTTACCTCCAAGTAAATGTGTGGAGCCCTGATCCAGACCATCATGCATAGGTCAGGGAGATTTAAGCCTCCCCATCAGCCACCATTCTCCCCAAAAGAGCCCCTCTGATTTTGCAGAGGCTAAAAAAAGAGAGAGAGAATTCAGTTGTTGCCATTGGAGTTATAGGCCTGCATAGGGGAGAGGGATTTGGGGAGCAAAGTGACTGGGTGGGAAGGTTTAAATCTACTCTACTATGTACAGTGGTCCTTATGATCCATATCAGAGCCCCGTGTGCTTACTTGGGGTGGGGAAGGGGGAGAAGCTCATCTGATTATATATTAAATGCAGTGTGTAGTTTAGCCCTGAAGCTGAGAAGAGTGCCCTGCCCTAAGGCCATCTAGTACAATGACAACTGGACTGAGATTTGAACGGGAGGCTTCCCGGCTTATATTCTGTGCCACTGCATACCCCTGCTCTTAAGAAACACAGGAGATAATGAGTCATTCAGGAGACAGCTGTCTCTGAGCTTTCAGGGTTTCATGCATCAGCCATCTTTTTTCTGCTTTTACCCCATTACATTTGTTATTATTCATGTGATAGGCTCTTAGAGCAGCTCATCCAGTAGACCTCCATTCCTCCCATAGGGTCTAAGAGGAGCTATCAGAAGTCTCTCATCCCGAATGAGACAGAGACAGACAGACAGAGAGTATAAGGATCTGAATTTGGCATTGTTGGAAAGCACTGAATCCAGGATTTTGAGGGCCTTTAGACAAAGGATGTACAGCTTAGGAGGCTTGAAGTATGCAAACAAAGAATGTTGTCATGTCTGAACTTTTAGGGCGTTGTCCATACAAATTGAGAATGGTGACGCTCTTGGTGTGGAGGGTCCTCACTGATTGGGGCTCTTGGAAAATGCCAAGCATGGCAGCCTCTGGAGCTGGACCAGGGATTGGTGACGTCCATCCACATCTTTCTTCTTAACTGAATGGGCAAGTGAGAATGGACAATAGTTCATTAACATTATTTTGAAAGCTACTGCTGAAGTTTATTATGGGTCGGTGTGTACATTCAGCCATCCAAAGATCCCTGGCAGAAGGTGCAGGTGTAGACTTTCCTGCCCACCATTCATAACAGGCATTGTGTTCGCTAGGTGCTCTGTGTATCGACTTATCAGGCTGGTTTGCATAGTCCTTCTCATTCATTAAAATGAGATGATTTCACAAATCAAACCTATGCATGGAGCACCTAATTCACACAATGCCTTAAATGCCTGGTTTGGAAGAATACGTGCATCTGCACCATCCACCAAAGAGTGATGATTCTTAGCCCTGGGACTATGTCTGTGCATGTCTCTGTGAACCTATCTACACTACTGCTTTAAAATGGTTTAAAACGGTTTATAACAGTAGTGACAACTGTTGGGGCCCAGGACACACTCCATATAAAGTTTTCAAAACATTTTCAAAGTGTTATATCCTGTGTGTGTAGATAGGCTCTGTGTGTGGTGGATTCATACAATCACAGAGGGGAAATAAGCCATGTTGGCTTATTCCCCTTCCTACACATGCCAGTTGAGTGCCAGGCAAAGTAGCATAATTACATTTGACAGTAGGTTTGTCATGTCGTGGGTTCTGGGTGGTTTGTTTCCCACAACTACAAGCTACCCTGACTGGGTTCATATGGCATGATAAGCTACACTGCCAGGAATAAATATGTGAATTCCCCTGGCACTTGACTGGTATGTCGCTTGGCTTCTTTCCCTTCTGTGTTCATGTGAACCAGGTCTCTTCCTCTCTCCGTGTGTGTGTGTGTGTGTGTGTGTGTGTGTGTGTGTGTGTGTGTGTGAGAGAGAGAGAGAGAGAGAGAGAATGAAAGTCAGAACCAGATTCATTTCTTTTTCTCAGGAATTGAAAATGAATGAGGTATGCCACAGTTGTCTAAGGCAGTCATCTGAATAAGTTACTATAGGAAAACCTTTTAGCAATGCAAATGTGGATGGTGCTGCTAGTTTAGGCCAGATTTTGCTACCCAAAATGCATTCTGGAAAAGATGCCAATTTTGTGACTATACCTGCACATGCAGGTAGGTTTTGTTTACCATGTCTGCTTAAACGTGCACGGCTACAAAATTGCCTCAAGGTGACTGAAGTGTAAATATTCAAAATACTGCTTGAAATAAAACATTCTCTCCATTTAACAGAAACAATATATTTGTGGCATATGAAGTAGTTTTCCAGAAGAAAAAAAAACCTACCAGTGTTTCTTTTAAAAACATTGCAGCCTTAATGGAGCTACACAAGTACCTTGGCAATTGTGTGTGAGTGTATGTATGTTAGTGAGTAAAGGCTCTAATATATTTTGAAACAATCTCTGTGTTCCATATTTGTTCATCAGGGGAGGGGGGAATGGAAGAAGAGACAGAGCAGAAAGGTCTATTCTCCACTGTATAAATGCTGCAGCACCAAATCCCATGAAAATGTCTGTTCCTCTTATCAACAGTCCTTGAGTGTATCTTGTATTTCTTGACTGTTTGATTAAGCTAATTTGCATGTAGCCAAGAGAAATTAGGAGGGTCTTTTGCTCAAGTTTCTAGTGCCTGTGAGATGGTGGGTCCCAAACCAGCTTGTGTAGTGTGTGTCAGATTGAGAGAGGCCACCTTAAACCAGTATGAGTTGGTCAGAATCTTGTTATCAATTTGAATGACATTTCTAGCAGGGACAGTGAGAAACTCATTGATTCTCTTGTCAAGAATTCTATTGACCAGGTTTGTCACTAGCTGCTCTGCCTGGAGTGCAATGAAGCATGGTTGAAAGTCCCTTCATCTTGGCTACAATATATTATTTAAAAATGTCAACCCTGTGTTTGTTTGTGTGTGTGTTTGCTGTTGGCAGAAGAATCCTAAATGATTCCGGCTGAACTTCTAGCATATAGACAGAACCATCTCTCTCAATAAAATCCTTGAATTATGTATCTGCTTCTAGCCTGCAGAATTCTGTAGGCCATCTCAGGTGTGCATGGGGCTGCCTTCTCATCCCTCTTTTCATTGCCCATGCAGTAGTATAATGTTTTTCCACTCTGACTTGTATCGGCAAATATTGAAATTAGTCTTAACCAACAGTGACGCTGAACAATAGGTATTGCTAGGTTTCTACCTGCAACTTGCTGACATGGCAGACTTTAAACCAGACTTGGGTGAGCTCCACACCAAGCAGGATATAGCAATATGAAAGCGGTATGAAAGTGATATATAAGAGACAGGAGCCATACTACTGCTTTATAGTGGTATTGAAGTGCACTGACGGGGCCCATAGACATATACCACTTTCATATCACATTGCAGAGAGGGTGTGCTGTGCTATGCTGCTGGCTGGGTCTGAGCCTGAGCCTGAAGAGTGTTTGTTTGTCTGCCCCACCAATCTCCACAGATATTTAAGACTTTAGGGCAGGCACAAGGCCATTGGAGAGAAATTGCCACCTTGGATGAAGAGCACAAGAGAGGAGAGCCATCTGCACCCGCCCTTCCAACTGACCACAATGTGTAGGGGAGCGGCAATTTGTGTTGTGCAGGGCAAAAGGAGATATGGCGTTGGCAAGGTGATGTGCCATTACAGGGGAAGGAGAGATAGATATATAACACCCATCTTACCTTCCGGTCGCTCTGCCAACCTGGGGAACTTGGAGAACGAACCAGGCCACCCACCGAACCTCTCATTGCTCCTATGTAACACCAGGTCAGTTAAAAATAAAACAAATATCATCCATGACCTTCTTTCAGATGAGGAGGCTGACCTGGCATGCTTCACAGAGACCTGGCTGGGAGATGACAGTGGCCCAACATGGATGCAGGCCCTCCCAGCTGGGTATTGTGTTAGTGAGCAGGTGAGGAAAAGTGGGCGGGGGGGGCAGAGTAGCTGTGGTCTGTAAGGATAATCTTAACCTGACCAGACTTCCTTTTCGTGAATTGAATCACATCGAGTGTGTATACCTGACTCTGAAGACCAGGGATAGACTGGGGATTCTCTTAGTTTACTGGCCACCCTGCTGCCTATCAGACTCCCTGGCCGAGTTCACGGAACTGGTCTCTGAGCTGGTCTTGAATTCGCTCAGGCTTTTGGTTTTGGGCAACTTCAACATCCCAGTGGAGGCTGGCTTGTCAGGTACAGCTCGGGAGTTCATGGCATCCATGACAACCATGGGCCTATCCCAATTGGTCTCTGGACACACACATTCAGCAGTTCATACCCTCGATACTGTTTTCAGTTCCAAACAGAGGGATCTGTGGGCGGAGGTAATGAATACCTCCGTGTTGTCATGGACAGACCATTTTATGGTTAGGGTTAGTATCACGGCTACCACCCGCCCCTGTAGGGGTGGTGGACCTATTAAGATGGTCCGCCCTCGGAGGCGGATGGATCCTTCTGGATCTCAGAAAGCCTGGGAGGGTTTTATGGCTGGTATCGTCGATGATCCTGTAGAAGCCCTGGTCGATAGATGGAATCGAGACCTAACTAGGGCTATCAACACAATCGCCCCCAAACGTCCTCTCTGACCCGCTTCTAACAGGGCGCCCTGGTATATGGAAGACCTCAGGGAGTTGAAGCGGAAAGGACGACGACTGGAGTGCCGATGGCGGAAAACTCGACTTCTATCCGACAAGACACGGCATAGAGAACATCTTCGTTCCTATGGGGTGGCAATACGTGCAGCGAAGAAAGCTTTCTTCTCTGCGCGCATTGCGTCTGCAAATTTGCGTCCAGCGGAACTGTTCAGGGTGGTGAGGGGTCCAACCCGGGAACCTTCCCCCCTGAATCTGATTTTAGAGCCTTCGACAGTTCGCTGTGATGCTTTTAACAATCATTTCACAGATAAAATCTCTTGGATAAGAGCTGACTTAGATGCCGGCGTTATAGCAGAGGCTGACGATGGAGTGTCCAGCGACTCCGCGAGTAGAATTACACTGGATCAGTTTCAGTTGGTGAGTACCGAGGACGTGGACAAGCTACTTGGACGAGTGAGGACAACGACTTGCCCTCTCGATCCCTGTCCTTCATGGCTAGTCGTACAGGGAGGAGATGCAGTTAGATCGCAATTACAATATATTATTAATGCATATCTCAGGGAGGGGACTTTCCCATCATGTTTTAAAAAGCGATGGTACGGCCGCTTCTAAAGAAGCCTTCCCTGGATCCCCTGGACTTTAATAACTACAGACCTTCCATTCTTGCGCAAGGTGATTGAGAGGGCGGTTGCCTTTCAACTCCAAGTAGTCTTGGATGACACTGATTTTCTAGACCCATTTCAAACTGGCTTCAGGGCGGGATACGGAGTTGAGACTGCTATGGTCACCTTAGTGGATGATCTACACATTAGTATTGACAGGGGGAGTGTGTCCCTGTTGGTACTTCTGGACCTTTCAGCGGCTTTCGATACTATCGACCATGGTATCCTTCTGGAACGCCTGAGGGGATTGGGAATCGGGGGCACTGTGCTTCAGTGGTTCCGGTCCTACCTCTCGGGCAGGTTCCAGATGGTGATGCTTGGGGATAGCTGCTCTGCAAAGAAGGAGCTGCTGTGTGGCATACCGCAAGGTGCCATCCTTTCCCCAATGCTGTTTAACATTTATATGAAACCGTTGGGAGAGATCATCCAGAGGCATGGGGCGGGGTGCTATCAGTATGCTGATGACACCCATATATATTTCTCTATGCCTTCGATAACAGCGCCAGCTAAGGATAGTGTGTCTCCTCTGAATGAATACTTGGAGGCGGTAATGGGCTGGATGAGGAAAAACAAACTGAAGCTGAATCCAGACAAGATGGAGGTGCTTGCTGTCAAAGGCCGCAACCTGGATTTGGAGGTGTGTCAACCGGTTCTGGATGGGGTTACACTCCCCCTGAAAGACTGTGTTCGCAGCTTGGGGGTGCTCCTGGATCCGTCGCTCCAAATGACAGCCCAGATAGATGCAACAGCCAGGAGTACCTACTATCAGCTTCGGCTGATATGCCAGCTGCGCCCCTTCCTAGAGTTGGAAGACCTAAAGATGGTAGTGCATGCGCTGGTAACTTCGAAGCTCGACTTCTGCAATGCGCTGTACATAGGGCTACCTCTGTGCCTAGTCCGGAAACTTCAACTAGTTCAAAATATGGCAGCCAGGTTGGTCACCGGTACATCTAGGGGTGACCATATTATGCCAGCTTTAAAATCGCTCCACTGGCTGCCAATTAGTTTCCGGGCGAAGTATAAAGTGTTGGTTATTACCTTTAAAGCCCTACATGGTTTGGGTCCAGGTTACCTGCAGGATCGCCTTCTCCCATACAATCCGCCCCACACGCTCAGATCCTCTGGGAAGAACTTACTGCAGTCGGCCAAGACTAGGCTGACAACCGTTACCCAGAGGACCTTCTCTTCTGCCGCTCCCAGACTGTGGAATGACCTGCCAGAGGAGACTCGTCAACTTAACAGTCTTTTAGAATTTAAGAAAGCTATAAAGACTGTTCTCTTCCGGCAGGCATATCCAGTGGAATTTTAGAATGTTTTAAGGATGTTTTTAGGATATTTTAGGATTTTTTATGCAGTTTTAATAATATGTGTCATGTTTAATCAGTTTTATGTATTTTATCATGTTGTTGTTCCCCGCCTCGATCCAGACGGAGAGGCGGGTAAGAAATAAATTGTTATTATTATTATTATTATTATTATTATTATTATTCCACATAGGCCAGCATTATCTACTCCAGTCTTGCTCAACAAGGTACCCTCCAGAAATTTTGGACTGCAACACCCATCATGCTAGACCGTAGGCCATGCTGGCTGGGCCTATTGGGAACTGTAGTCCTAATCATCAGGAGAGCATCAAAAGAACATAAGCAAAACCATGCTGGATCAGATGAAGGTCCATCTAGTCCAGCATTATGTTCACACAGTGGCCAACCAGTGGTCAGCTGTCAAGTCGGTGAAAGCTGCTCTACTTTGAAAGGCTGTCCAAGTTCTCAAGCAGAGGTCTTTCCCATCACCTCCTGCCTGATACTTTTTTTAAACAGACCTTCCTCATGCAAAGCATGTGCTCTACCACTGACCTATAGTCCTTCCCCCCAAGTTATGAGCTCTGAACTAAGACATCCTTGGTTCGAATTTCATTTGAGACACCGCGAAGTTGCTAGATGGCCAAAGGTAAGACACCATCTCTCATCTGCAATATGATAGCCCCACATTTACAACATGGACGTAATGATACCTACCTGCCTTACAAACCTATTGTAAGGACCACTGTAACAATCATCTTGTTTGAACTCTCAAAATAAGTGTTCTATAAACAGCAGTGTTGCCTGCACAGGAGACGAGTCACAAAAAGAAACATTCAATTAAATGTATTGTTCTCAGTTTACATAAGGTTTGTATATGTCTTGTTTATGTTGATTCTTTTGGGCAGCCTTCACCAAAATGGTGCCCTCCAGATATTTTTGACTGCAACTCCCATCACCCCTGACCATTGGCCATGCTTGCTGGGGCTGTTGGGAGTTGCACTCCAAACATCTGAAGGGAACCGTGTTGTCAAAGATTGTTGTGGGGTAAGTCCTTCAGAGAAAATTTGAAAAGTGGGGGATACTAAGGCCATTTCACTGGCCTGTTTACCCAGGACCGTAATGATGCACAGGGATTCCCGGGGGGGGGCGGGGGACAGGCACAGGTTTCCCCTGGGATACGGGATCCCTGGGAAAACCTGATTCTTTCCGTGGTCCTGGGAACAGCCCGAGACCACGGGAGATGTGTCCGCCCATCCTGGCTGCTGCCGCGCTTACTTGTGAGTAAGCACAGCAGCAGAAATGGGCTCCATGCCCATCGGGGAGAGGGGGGAGCAAGTCCCAGGATGGCAGGGGGAGGGTGGGGCCCCGGATGGGTTTGTTTTTTTAAAAAAAGCCTACCTTTGCGAAAGAGTGCAAGTGCGCTCTTTGGATCCTTCCACAAAAAAAAAAAAAATGGTGGCCGCAACGGTGCGACATCCTTCCTTCCTCCTGGGATGTCACACCTCCTATGTGGCATAGAGCGATGATCCAGGAAGCAGGTACTTCTGGGGTCACTGCCCCTTCCTCCCTCTACACCGGTATGGTGTAGAAATGGCCTAAGTCTGTTTCTCCCTTTTTCAACATGGGGCAGAGGTCTACAAGATTTTGTCCTTTCATTCATCCAGTTCTTCTTTCCTGGTGGAAAGGCCTCACATGCCATTCCTTGATCTTTCCATGGATTCACTCTGCCTTGAATCCTAATCTAACTGGGAAAATTTGTAATATTACATTTTGTGGTGCTTTATCAATGCACACCAGAAAAACACTGCAGTTGTCATCAATGTTCAGGTTTGGTTCTAATTCAATTTAAAGGACAGAAAATTTGAAACTCCAAAATCCCAAAGAGAAGAATTTTGGAAGCATCCCTAAGCTATTCCCCTTCTGCAAAGGACTTCAAGCTTCCATTCCCTGCTTCTAGGCAGTGTTGACATCCAGATCATCTTGCCTGAGGATATTTTTTCCTCTCTCTGGTATAAACTCTCTGGTATCAGCTCTTCTCTCTGAGCTGATCTACACTACTGCTTTATAACAGTTTATAACAGTTTTAAAATGGTTAATAACGGTTATTAACTGGTTTAAAACTGTTATAAACCATTATAAAGCAGTAGTGTAGATCGGCTCTCTGTCTCCCTTCAGATAGTGCAGGTTCTTCAGGTTTCCAGGTTCTCCTCCTCCTCTTCTTTTTCCTCATTGGCTCTGGGTATAAAAAGTTTGGCTCTTTTGTTTCTCTTCCCTGCGAGATCAATACTGAGCTTTCCCATAACCCAATTAGGGCTGTGAACAGATTGAGATCCCGAATCCAGACCAGATCGGGGTGATCCGGACTTCCCAGATCTGGATCCGAACCAGATTGGGGGAGGTCTGGATTGTTCCAGATCAGATTAGATCATTCTGGATTGTTCCGGATTATTCTGGATTGATCCGGAGATCCAGGGCCCATTGGCCTTCCAGGTCCCTGGGTGCCGGCTGTGCAGCCGGCACCCAGGGATGCCAGACTGGCGGTGAGCCCATTAGACTTACCGCCCTCCCCCCACTCTCCCTACTTTCCTGCTGCCTTGTCATCGTCACCGCCGTCCACCGCTGCCACCCACTGGCCGCCGCCCACTGGCCGCCGCCCACTGGCCACCGCTGTTTCCGCTGTACTGGCCTGGTTCTCAGTAGAGCGGAAGCAGCAGCGGCCAGTGGACAGCAGTGGCGGATGGCAACGATGACAATGAGGCAGCAGGTAAGCAGGGAGAGTGGGGGAGGGTGGTGAGTCCTTTTCCCCATAGACTTGCAAGTCTAAGGGGAAAAGGAGGGTCTCCAGATCTTGACCTGGAGGAGACCCAGAGGATCGGGGGAAGTCCAATCCGGTTTGGATCAGATTGGGCCCGATCCAGATTGTCTGCATCCAGACCAGATCGGAGGGGCTATTCACAGCCCTAAACCCAATATTGCCAGGAAGAGAGAGAGAGAGAGAGAGAGAGATCTATATCATCTATATCTATATCTATATCTGTAACTGTATCTATATATCTATGTAAAGATGATAGATAGATAGATAGATAGATAGATAGATAGATAGATAGATGATAGATAGATGATAGATAGATAGATAGATAGATAGATAGATAGATAGATAGATAGATCAAGGACTTTCACTTCAGAAGTGTTGTAGCACTCATGTGAATGAATTGCTCCAATTGCACAGAAGTCCCAGGGCAACTTACAGAAAGTGAAGATTACAATAAAACAAATTAAAACAAAAGCTTGAAAACATTGTTGATATAGGATTAGACCCCCAACTAACATGGTTGGATTTCATCTCATTGAAATAAATGTAAAAAGGTAGTTATGACTGAAATCCCTTTGATTTCAATGGGAACTTGCAGTTCAGTTGTATGTCTGTCTAGACAGAAGCAAGCACCATTGGGTGTGATGGAGTTTACTTCTAGTCCCAGAATGCCTCTGCCAGCATGAACCCACCCATACACTGTGATCAACGTCTGAGGCCCTCTGCCAAATGTCTCCTCTGAGAGAAGTTCAGAGGATGTCAACAAGGGAAAGGGGACTTTTTTGTAGTAGCCCCCATATGCAGAATGCCCTCCCTTGTGAGGTCTACCTAGCACCAGCTACCACAATTTTAATCTACTCCCAGGCATTTGATGGCAAGTGATGGGCGTTTAAAATTTGATGATTTTTTTTATTTGGGTCTTGGCATTGTATTATTCATTATTTTAGCTGTTTTATATTATTTTAAAATGTAAGTTTTAATCTCTGTTGTAAGATGCTTTGGGTGTTTTTCTGAGAAAGACAACTAAGAAATTTAATAGATGCTGATAATGATTGCAACTAAGTTATATCATAATTCTATACATCTGGATCTTACTTCTGAGTCAACATGTATAGGATTGCACTGTTAGTCTGGATCCAGCCCAGAGCATTTGCCCCATATTAATGGACCTGAGGATGGATGTGCATGAGCTCCAGGCCATGATTTTCATGATTTTGAAGGAAAGCAGTAGTGAATGTCTGAGCCACAGCAACATCTCTCCAAGAATGTCTGAGCCACAGCAACATCTCTCCGAGAAGTCCTACCAGCCTCTGGAGAATTTGTTTCATCAGCAACAAATGTGCCTTTATTTCTGCTTCTCTCACTCAGTGCTATTTGAATGCTTTTGAGTATCTGGGCTGTGCACATGTTTTTATGAAACAATCTATGCAAATTGGTACGTCCCTTTCCAAGCTGTGATCTAGTTAAAAGATTTATGTATCCACAAGTGACTATGGATAATTGGGGCAAGACATGTCCATGTATACCTTGATGGCGTTCTTATCTTATGACCTCATGGCCAGATGATTTCCATTTGATTTAAGTTTCTACTTGTTAAATTCCACGCTCATTTTGATATACCGTTCCAGACCTTGTAATCTTCCTGCTTGTCTTCATTCTAGCTGCCTTTGTGCATTTTTAGAGATAACAGCTTAGCAGCAGACATTCTACCCTATCTAGTGATTTCTTACTCTATTGCTGTGGTGTGGGGGAGCACAAACTACAGTTTTGCTAAGCAATTAGGTTCTTTATATTTGGGGAGTCTGATATCACAATTATTATTCTAAAGATTTGCAGCAGTGCAGTATGGTAATTGTCACAATTCACTTGCTTTGAGCTGAATTTATAACATTGCATGCATTGAATTCCCAACAAAAGTTTTTAGTCTAATTTGAAGTCAGTTCCCAGACAGATTTTTAAAAGAAAGCACATAAAACCCTAAGTACTGGTATGTTCAGAATATGACAAGACAAATGTGTAGTCAGGACCTGTGAAAACGTGTCACGTCATTCTCCAGAAATGCCAAATCATGATCTGCAAAAGTGCTGAATCATGGAAGTTGTTGTCAGAAAGGGTCAAATCATGCCCTACAGAGTAGAGGTAGGTCAAGATGGGGGTGAATATTCAAAAGGAAGATCAAGAAATGCAAATGATTGAATAAGTTGGACCCATTTCAAGTAAGGTCCAGCTCCCTTTTTGCTCAGCACAGTTAAGAAAATAGAGCTTGTATCCCACATCTGCTGCTCTCCTGCCCTCTCACTAGTCCCAAACCTTCATAGGGTGGCCATGTGTCCACCTTTAAAGAGGGCAGTTCTCTATTTCAATGGCTGTCAGGTGGCTTTTAAAAGCATTCTCTACTTGAAGGGCTGTCCAGACCATGGCCAGATTGACATCACGCAGAATATATCACTATAATACTAATACTAATACTAATACTAATAATTTATTTCTTACCCACCTCTCACTAAATATAAAATATGATAAAATACATAAAACTGTTTAAAACATGGCATACATTATTAAAACATCATAAAAAACATCCTAACAACATTCTAAATTTCCACTGGATATGCCTGCCGGAACAGTCTTTAAAGCTTTCTTAAATTCTAAAAGACTGTTAAGTTGACGAGTCTCCTCTGGCAGGTCATTCCACAGTCTGCGAGTGGCAGAAGAAAAGGTCCTTTGGGTAATGGTTGTCAGCCTAGTCTTGGCTGACTGTAGTAAGTTATTCCCAGAGGGCCTGAGCGTGAGGGGCGGATTGTATGGGAGAAGGCGATCCTGCAGGTAACCTGGACCCAAACCATATAGAGCTTTAAAGGTAATGACCAACATTTTGTACTTCACCCGGAAACTAATTGGCAGCCAGTGGAGAGATTTTAAAGCTGGCGTAATATGGTCACCCCGAGTTGTACCGGTGACCAACCTGGCTGCCAGATTTTGAACTAGTTGAAGTTTCCGGACTAGGCACAGAGGTCAAGCCTCGAAGTTACCAGCACATGCATTACCGTCTTTAGGTCTTCCAACTCTAGGAAGGGGCACAGCTGGTGTATCATCCGAAGCTGACAGTAGGCACTCCTGGCCGTTGCATCTATCTGGGCTGTCATTTGGTGCGACGGATCCAGCAGCACCCCCAAGCTGTGAACACAATCTTTCAGGGGGAGTGTAACACCATCCAGAACTGGTTGACACACCTCTAAACCCAGGTTGTGGCCTTTGACAGCAAGCACCTCCGTCTTGTCTGGATTCAGCTTCAGTTTGTTTTTCCTCATCCAGCCCATTACCGCCTCCAAGCATTCATTCAGAGGAGACACACTATCCTTAGCTGACGCTGTTATCAAAGGCATAGAGAAATATATATGGGTGTCATCAGCATACTGATAGCACCCCGCCACATGCATCTGGATGATCTCTCCCAACGGTTTCATATAAATGTTAAACAGCATTGGGAAAGGATGGCACCTTGCGGTACGCCACACAGCAGCTCCTTCTTTGCAGAGCAGCTATCCCCAAGCATCACCATCTGGAACCTGCCCGAGAGGTAGGACCGGAACCACTGAAGCACAGTGCCCCCGATTCCCAATCTCCTCAGGCGTTCCAGAAGGATACCATGGTCGATAGTATCGAAAGCCGCTGAGAGGTCCAGAAGTACCAACAGGGACACACTCCCCCTGTCAATACTAATGTGTAGATCATCCACTAAGGTGACCATAGCAGTCTCAACTCCGTATCCCGCCCTGAAGCCAGTTTGAAATGGGTCTAGAAAATCAGTGTCATCCAAGACTACTTGGAGTTGAAAGGCAACCGCCCTCTCAATCACCTTGCGCAAGAATGGAAGGTCTGTAGTTATTAAAGTCCAGGGGATCCAGGGAGGGCTTCTTTAGAAGCGGCCATACCATCGCTTTTTTAAAACATGATGGGAAAGTCCCCTCCCTGAGATATGCATTAATAATATATTGTAATTGCGATCTAACTGCATCTACTCCCTGTACGACTAGCCATGAAGGGCAGGGATCGAGAGGGCAAGTCGTTGTCCTCACTCGTCCAAGTAGCTTGTCCACGTCCTCGGTACTCACCAACTGAAACTGATCCAGTGTAATTCTACTCGCGGAGTCGCTGGACACTCCATCGTCAGCCTCTGCTATAACGACGGCATCTAAGTCAGCTCTTATCCAAGAGATTTTATCTGTGAAATGATTGTTAAAAGCATCACAGCGAACTGTCGAAGGCTCTAAAATCGGATTCAGGGGGGAAGGTGCCCGAGTTAGACCCCTCACCACCCTGAACAGTTCCGCTGGACGCGAATTTGCAGACGCAATGCGCGCAGAGAAGAAAGCTTTCTTCGCTGCACGTATTGCCACCCCATAGGAACGAAGATGTTCTCTATGCCGTGTCTTGTCGGATAGAAGTCGAGTTTTCCACCATCGGTACTCCAGTCATCATCCTTTCCGCTTCAACTCCCTGAGGTCTTCCATATACCAGGGCGCCCTGTTAGAAGCGGGTCAGAGAGGACGTTTGGGGGCGATTGTGTTGATAGCCCTAGTTAGGTCTTGATTCCATCTATCGACCAGGGCTTCTACAGGATCGTCGATGATACCAGCCATAAAACCCTCCCAGGCTTTCTGAGATCCAGAAGGATCCATCCGCCTTTGAGGGCGGACCATCTTAATAGGTCCACCACCCCTACAGGGGCGGGTGGTAGCCGTGATACTAACCCTAACCATAAAATGGTCTGTCCATGACAACACGGAGGTATTCATTACCTCCGCCCACAGATCCCTCTGTTTGGAACTGAAAACAGTATCGAGGGTATGAACTGCTGAATGTGTGTGTCCAGAGACCAATTGGGATAGGCCCATGGTTGTCATGGGCCCATGGTTGTCATGGATGCCATGAACTCTCAAGCTCCACCTGACAAACCAGTCTCGAATGGGATGTTGAAGTCACCCAGGACCAAAAGCCTGGGTGAATCCAACACCAGCTCCGAGACCAGTTTTGTGAGCTCAGCCAGGGAGTCTGATAGGCAGCGGGGTGGCTGGTACACTAAGAGAATCCCTAGTCTATCCCTGGTCTTCAGACTCAGGTACACACACTTGATGTGATTCAGTTCACGAACAGGAAGTCTGGTCAGGTTAAGATTATCCCTATAGACCACAGCTACTCTGCCCCCCCCGCCCACTTTCCCTCACCTGCTCACTAACACAGTACCGAGCTGGGAGGGCCTGCGCCCATGTCGGTCCACTGTCATCTCCCAGCCAGGTCTCTGTGAAGCATGCCAGGTCAGCTTCCTCATCTGAAAGAAGGTCATGGATGATATGTGTTTTATTTTTAACTGGAGACAAAAGGAGAGCAAAGCTCTGGTGCTATGTAAAAATATATTTTTCTTTATTTTTCATGTCTTATCCTCTTTATCTTGAGAATAAAACGCAACTGCTTGGAACATCAGGACTTTTGTCATGAGTCTCAGATTATGATGCAACACTTCCAGAGTAGAGGATACCCAAAGAAAATAATCGAAGCAGCCAGACTCAAGGTGAGTCAATCTAACCGAGAACATCTACTGCAACCAAAAGAAAGGATGGCCAATAATAAGATCTCATGCATTTTACCTTTTGATCCTGTCACAAAAGATCTACAAAAGCATATTCGCTCAAATTGGCATCTGCTTCAGGATCTGCCAGGTCTGTCTATGAAACCAATGGTGACATTTAAAGAACAAGAAATTTGAAGGATTGGCTAATCCACACTGATCATACCAAATATGATCATAAAAAAACCATGGTCCAGCAGACTGTATTAAACCTACCCAGACCTCAAGGACACCACCCATGTGGACATTGTGTGTATTGCAGAATGACTAAAAAAATGCACTCTTTTAGCTACCCCATCAGTGGCAAAGCAATACAGATTGCAGACTTTTTGAACTGCAACACTGCAGGGGTGGTTTATATGATTAGCTGTCCATGCAATAAGGTGTATGTAGGAAAGACAACAAGACCACTGAAGATCAGGATAGGTGAGCATTTGTCTAGTTTAAGACATCAAAGACCAGGGGCACCTCTGGTCAAGCATTTTATAGATAAAAAACATGGGCCAGATTCTTTGGTTTTTTGGGGGATAGAAAAGGTAAGAGGGGTTGAGACAGCACTCAGTAAAAGAGAACTTTTCTGGATTCTATCCTTAAAAAGCCTGGAACCCAGTGGGTTAAATGACTCGTTAGATTTATCCTCTTATAAACAATAGTGAGGCATTATAGTAAGGTTTAAGCAGAAAAAAGTAGCAGGTTGATAAAAACCTTCCCAAACTGCTAACAGAGTGTTGACAGGATCACTGAGTCACAAGGCAATTAAGACTGCCAGCTGTAGAATTGAATGATTTAAAATTGCTTCCCAACTGACCCTCAGCTCAGAATCTCGAGACGAATGAGCCTATCGGGACAGTATATGAGCAAAAACTTTAAACTGTTTTCTGTTAGAATAATAACAACAATTTGTAAAGAAGTGCTCCAGGTCAGTTTTTTCTAAAAAAAATCTCTTACATGAATGTGCAAATGTTGAATATTTCTGGTGTTTCTCTTGGATAGCAAAAGAATGTATACTAAGATATGCTTCAGTTGGTGTAGGGGTGTTGTTTTCATGCTAGCTTAAGACAATCTTTAATGTAGGGTGACCAGATAAAATCCAGGTCAGGGTTCATGTAACTTTAACAGTTGTAGAGAAAAGGAAATTTCAGCTAGTGTCATTTGTATGCAATTAGTTCCTGGTGAAATTCGCTCTTCATCACAACAGTTAAAGGTGTAGGCACTATACTAGAGTGACCATATACAAAAGAAGGTAGGGCCCCTGCAACTTTAACAGTTGTGATGAAGAGGGAATTTCACCAGGAACTAATTGCATACAAATGACACTGACTGAAATTCCCTTCTCTCTACAACTGTTAAAGTTGGATGAGCCCTGACCTGGATTTTATCTGGTCACCCTACTTTAATGATTTTATGTTTGTATTTTAGATTTTATTTTTAACTGACCTGGCATTACATAGGAGCAAGGAGAGGTTTTGTGGGTGGCCTGGTTCGTTCTCTAAGTTCCCCGGGTTAGCAGAGCAATCAGAAGGTAAGATGGGTGTGAGATATCCATCTCTCCTTCCCCTGTAATGGCACATTGCTCTGCCAACGCCATATCTCCCTTTGCCCTGCACAACACAAATTGCCGCTGCCCTACACATTGTGGTCAGCTGGAAGGATGGGGTGCAGGTGGCTCTCCTCTCTTAGTGCTCTTCATCCACGGCTGCAGTTTTGGTCCAACGGCTTCGTTCCCACGGCTAAGAGCCTCAGGCCGAGAGCCCTTCGGCTCGCCCCCACAGGCTCGCGCCTTCAGCAGCCTGAAGGCTGAAATACCTGTGGAGATGGGCGGGGCAAACAAACACTCCTCAGGCTCAGCCAGCAGCACAGCACTCCCAGCCAACGACCATATGTTCTGACCTGGTATAAATGAGCTTCCTCTGTTTCCATTAGCTTCTGCATTGCACCAGTTTTGTAGACAGATCTGCTTTTACATATTTGCTAGATAACAGATATTCTAATTTTTGGCGGTGGTGAAGGAAAAACAGATCCTATCACAAAATGGAGCTAACATATTGTTTCTTATCTTAACAGATAAACTGTAATGTAATACATAACAGGAAAAATATATCTATGTGCCCTGACCCACAACAACAGATACAACCCACGTAACTTCAACTAAGCTGTATCAGTTGGCATTTCCAGATGACGAGGAAGCACTTCCTCTTCTTGTGGGTTTAAACAAGATGCTTTAAGAACACTTCAAGAGCAGGGCTTTAAACACACACATATATAGTTGTGTTACCCTCTCAATGACCCCAAGGTCAGAGTAAGCATAGTTAAGGATTGGAACAAGTTTCTCCCTTTTGTTCCTGAGTTCTCTACACGGAACCATATTGCAAACCCTGCCTTTTTTTTGCCTATGAATAAATAAGACCATTTTGGCGATTTGGTGGATCCCTTTGGTGCGATTTTAGAGATTCCATCCTCACAGACCTCCCTCATCAAGGCTGGCCCTACTGTTAGGCAAAGTGTGGCAGTCAGCTCAGGTGACGGATGATAGGAGGTGGCAGCAAGGTGTTGGAAGAGATGGTAGTGCTAAAACAGTCACACAAAACATCCAATATAGTCACATTGTGACTAGGAATGTAGCAGTCACACTGGGATTATAGACTACATATAGCATTCTGATGCTAGTAAAAATGGAATCTATGGGTAATATCCAATGGTGTCCTTCTGTTAGAACAAATGGCAGTGCTCTAGCAGAAACAATGTTCTGAACTATTCTCAAGAGGAGAATCCAACTAAGATTATGCCTGCACAAGCACGATTGTGCAAGCATGATTGTGCAAGCAGTTGCACAACAGAAAGGTTTGGCAAAACTCTGCTAGCGGTATTTGAGTTTGTAGAATGCCACCATTCGATACAGACCTATATGTTTAGTTATCCTCCCTCCCCTGTAATATTTGGGAATACTTACTTTGTGTTGTGATGTCATAATGTTGTGCATTTTTCTCAAACCTCAGAGGTTTCTCTACCATGGAGGCAGAAGTGCGAAAATGCACAAATGTCACAACACAGGGTAAATGTTCCAATATGTTATGGGGGATAACCTGACATGGGGATACTGCTTTTCACAGAGCCCCAGGAGTTTGGCATTCCCTATTATGGCATTCCTCCCACATTCGCTGAGCTCTGCCCCCCTCAGCCCTCTTTCGGCCAAGCCAGCCTGGGAAACACTCAGTGTTGCGTGTGTCTGAGGCATCTGGAAAGTGCATCATTCCCAGGGCATGCCATTAGCATGCTGGGGGAACTGCGCAATTTCCGGAGGCCTTGGACTTGCACTTTCCCTCCATTCCCCCCCCCCCCCCGGGTCCATCCAGGGCAGAAAGGACCTCTAAATGTAAGCATTAAGAGGCCCTTTCAGCCCCAATGGGCGGGAGAGGTTGGTGAGGTGTGGGAAAGTGCACTTTCCAGGCCTCTGGAAATTGTGCAGATTCCCCCGGCCATCTAATGGCATGCCGTGGAAATTACACACTTTCCCACACCTCTCTCTGCTTTCTTGCAGAGATGGGTGCAGAGGGGAAGCACACTAGGGCCCAAGAACCTCATTGGTGGGGAGGGGCCAAGGAGGCCATTGGTGGGGCAGGCAAGATTAGGACAATTTCCCCAAAGCTGGGGAAATTGCGTATTTTCCCCCGTGCTCCACCGGAGTAGTGGCCCCATTGTCCCCTAAGGGACTGTGACGTCCTGCCTGCACCTGTGACACTCACGAGGCTACACAACAGGCTGTCCATGCCACTCGCACTCAGGGCTTACTTCAACACCCCCCCCCCGTGCTTATGACATATTTGAGGATTTAGGCTTACTGCTACTGCTCCCGTCCCGCCTTTATTCTTGTAGGCCCCACGGCTCCACAGCCCAGCACCCTAGCCCTCAAATCCCCCTTCTTCTGTCCGCTGCCACCAGTACCTTCCTCAGGTACACTTCCAATGATCACACCAGTTGTAATTAATAAGATTTATTAACAGAAGTATATGTATGTCAATAAGCGTGATGGTTTCCTCAGGTATATACTCATATTGGTTACAGGCACAATGCTTAATGGTTTCAGTACTTTCTGTTCATAACATTTACAATAGAAACTCTCTCATTCTATGTTTCTCCTGCCTAATCGACCCACTCTCTCCCCCTCACACTCTTCTCACACTCTCCTGTCAGCTCTCCTTGTCAGCTCTCCTTTCAACTCTCCTATCTCCTATCTTGTCAGCTACACCCTATCTGCTCTCCTATCTGCTCTCCTACAATATATACACAGCCACTCTCACACAGCCAGCCAATCCAGGCACTCCCCCACCACCATCCAATCAGCACTCACACATGAACTCCCCCCTCCCTTATGCTTACCTAGTTACAACATAACTGTAAGTCTATTTACCTTCTTTTATGGCATTTTACAACAACTACTTACAATATTTTATTTACAAGGATCTCAACAGCAGCTGAACATCACAGGGACCATGGGATGAAAATGTGCCAGATGTGCTCACTGGGGGCTCAAGAGGGCCAAGCCCTGGAGATCCATCAAGCTCCCAGGCCCCAGCAGATTTTCCAGCTAGCCCTAGTAAGTTATTGTTCTGGTCTAGTAACATAACATTCAGTTTCTAGGTATGCCTGGCATTTGGATGGTGGGTGGGTTCCATTGTTTGAACTGGGGTGGCAGTCAAATGTCACATCAACACAGTGCAGCCCCTTTATGGATTGTACTGTATATTCTAGGGATGTGCACTGGATCGTGTCCGATCCACGATCTGAATCCAATCCAGGGAAAATCAGATACAATTATCTGATTTCCGATCTCACTGCTGGATCGGCCGATCCAATCCATTCCAATCCAGAGAGGTTCCAATCCAGATTGGATGGATCGGCGGATCAGCAGGTGCCCACTGGCGCCCGCCGCCGCTTCCATTGGTGGGCGCCAGCGGGTGCCCGTCGATGGAAGCGGACAGCGGGGGCAGGGAGTGGTGGATGGGAGCAGACAGCCACGAAAGGTAAGCAGGGGCAGGGGGGAGGGGGGCGAGGGGGGCACGTGGCACGCTTACCTTCCGTGGCTGCCTGCTCCCATCCGCAGATGGCCACGAAGGTAAGCAGGGGTAGGGGGGGTGGGGGGCCCGCAGCCCGCTTACCTTTGGTGGCCGTCCGCTCCCATCCGCCGCTGGCCACTACTGCGAGCAAGCTTCGCGGCCTGCCCCTAGGTAGCGCGCCAGGTGATCATTACCTGATGATTATCAGGTGATGATCAGCTGGCACACTACCTAGGGGCAAGCCGCGAAGCCTGCTCGCAGTAGCGGCCAGCGGCGGATGGGAGCGGATGGCCACCGAAGGTAAGCAGGGGGAGGGGGAGGGCTTATCCCCCTGGAGCCGTCCGCTTCCATTCCCTGGTGCCCACGGGCACCAGCGGATGGAAGCGGACGGCCCCGGGGGGCAAGGAGCACGGGGGAGTGGGCTTACCTGCCGGGGCTGTCCTCAACGGATGACCCTGGGGGGGAAGAGGGAGTTAGGCCCCCCCTCACACACCCACCACCATTTTTTCCTCATAGACTTGCATTGGAGGAAAGCTTTCTTCCCCCCAATGCAAGTCTTGGGGGGGGGGGGGAAATGGCGGCCGATTCAAAAATCAGATGTCCGATTTTTGGATCAGGATCGGACCCGATCTGGTCTGGGGGGCCTCCAATTTTGTCCGATCCGATCCGGGACAAAATTGGAGGTCCCAATCCGGGTCCCGATCCAATCCGGGGGGTCCATGCACACCCCTAGTATATTCATATGGAGCACAGTCCAACATAAGAGTTATTTTCACTTAAGGCCCTTGTAAAGAATGGCTCAATTGTTAATTTATGCTGGCCAGGGTGTTTTGTTTTGCCTAAATTTTAACAATTTCTACGCCAGTTTTATAAATTGGTCCATAGTTTGCTCTAATCGTGTTATACCAAACCAAATACTGAAATGTTTTAGACCAAAGAAACACAAAAAGATTTTGGCAACCCCACATTTGAGTGACATTTTAGATTTTCTCCTACACAAATATATATTTCTTTACTCTACATTTGGATCCTTCTGATCCTTTTGTGTGTACCTGGAAAGGAGATATCTAGAGTTTAGAATACATTGAAAACAAAACCAAATGCCATCTTTCATATTGGCCTTCCTTACTTCTTCCTGGTTGAAGTTCATAGTTCTTTAATCAGTCTGTTTCAGCAGAGTGAAATCTGTTTTAACCAAAAGACCAAGCTTTTGAATGAAACATAATGATCTGGATTAGACGGAGTTATATGAAAGCACAGCTCTGAACAGCCTGGTGATGAATAATTTAATCTTCACATGATGTATAAAATATAGTTTTCATACAAATTATCAATGTTGATAAATAATAGTCGGCATGAAAATTTGAATTGTATTTCCAATTTCTGTGGGTTATGCAGAAAAGGAATTGTAATTGGCAATAATACTTGTCTGTGCACGGATTCATTTCATTAGAGTCAGTGGAACACAGGCATCCATTTAGACAAAAATAATGAGAACACTTTTTACTAGAGAATTGCTGCTGACTTTAACAGGCCTATATCAGAGAAGACGTTTTAGATGGTTTCCCTATTAATGAAACAGATTTTTCTGTTGTTGTTATTCTGGTATTTTTTTTAAAAAAAATATGCATATGTGACCAAGTCAACATTATTAGAAATTTTAAATTTATGCTATTTAATCCTTGTAAATTTCTTTAATATACTGAAATGTAGAAACAAAATACATGTCCAGATTACAGACGGACAAGAGATTTTATTATCATTGTGGCTCTATAGGTTTTTGGATTTGAAAAGTTAATTGTTCTGTTCACAAAGGCAAGCAACTCATGTTGAACTCCTGGCAGAACTGAGGAAGTTTTGCCGAGAACGTTTGTGTGGATTAACTCTACAAGAGATTATTATGAAAGTGAATTTGTAGTAGTAATAGTATTATGGAAGTGAATTTTATAGTTGTGCATCAAATTTGGTCAAAGCCTGAGCTGAATTGGGCCACTTTGGACCATTTCCGGTGCTTCCCAAAGTGAAACAGAGTTCTCTGTGAAGTGACCAGGACCAAAGTTGCATCCTGCATGAGGCTTTGTTTGTGATTGAACTTCAGAAAAGCAATCTATGTCTTTGTCTTTCTTTCTTTCTTTTCTTTAATCATTGGTTGGGAGAGAGGAGGGGGAGGAGTTACTGGGGTTGAGTGATTGCCAGGTCCTACTTATAGCATACATTTTATTAGAGGCTCTCCAATCACTGTGTTTTGAGTGTAGGCAAGGATCATAGAATCATAGAATAGTGGAGTTGAAAGGGGCCTATAAGGCCATCGAGCCCAACCCCCTGCTCAGTGCAGGAATCCACCTTAAAGTATCCCTAACAGATGGTTGTCCAGCTGCCTCTTGACTGCCTCTAGTGTGGGAGAGCCCACAACCTCCCTAGGTAATTGGTTCCATTGTCGTATTGCTCTAACAGTCAGGAAGTTTTTTCTGATATCCAGCCGGAATCTGGCTTCCTGTAACTTGAGCCCATTATTCCGCATCCTATACTCTGGGTTAATCGAAAAGAGATCCTGGCCCTCCTCTGTGTGACAACCTTTCAAGTATTTGAAGAGTGCTATCATATATCCTCTCAATCTTCTCTTCTCCTGGCTAAACATGCCCAGTTCTTTCAGTCTCTCGGGATGAAAGGCTTCAGTATTTTTTAAGCCTTAAACTGGTTTTCAATCATCATTACTCCCTAGACCCTGCATCTATCCTTCTGAAACGTTGGAGGTTTTTTACATGGAGACACTTCTATGATGTTTTCATACAAATTGTCCTAAAAGCACAGAGGGAGGGAAGGGGAGGGGAAATACTCACTGTCCCAAATTTGATGATTCCTTCCACATTAGCTGCTGAACCTATCCTTCTGAGACTTCCAGTTTTCTTACTTAAGGCAACCTCTATGCTATCTGTCATTTTCAGAAAATGGTACACAAGGATACACGCTTCCTTGTTGTGGGACTTAAAAGCTGCTCCTGCACCAAAACAAAAAACAAAACCAAAAAAACCCTGCACCTATTAAACTGAAACTTGGCAGACTCAATACCCTTAGAAGTGTCAATTATCCCTGCGAATTTCATCCAATTCTCCCAAGAAATAAAAATGTTATCGATGATTCCCTTTTTTAAAAAAAATCAATGAACATGAATTTCATAAAGCCCACTACACCTATTTTGGCAGGCAAACTCTTTTTCCCCCCCTCTAACTAAAATGCTCCATCAATACTTCTAAGGAGGATGTGTATTGGGGAAGGGGAGGTGTACCCTACTAAAAATGGTTAATTAAAACTGGGAACATTGGATGCAGTGAGCTGCTCTTGTATTTTCAGCTGATCATCTCAAGATGTTCACTTTCTCTCATGCTTAGGAGGATGTGTAGTGTGATGCAGTTCTACATTGTTCAGTGTCTCCCCATGAAACATGCTAGCCAAATTAAATTCACCACTTTGGTGAAAATCCGAGAGGTTCCTCTGCCCCTCAGCCTGCTTCCCCCAATCATTTTTTTTTAAAAAAATATCTTCACCAAGTTTGCACTCATACAACTTCAACTTTTTCAGGCATTGTCTTACAAAAATCCAAAATATCTATTTATCAGTAGCAGAGAACATAAAACACAAAGATTTGGTGTGGGTGTGCTAAGAGTTTAAATCCAATGCAGTAAAACAAAGGAATGTATTTACCGCTAAGAAATCAGAGATCACATGACACCTTCATGTAAAAGGAAAGAAGTCATTGTTTGCTGCCTCCAAGATGATAAGAGGGGCAAAGTAAAATAGGGTTTTAAGTTACAATCCTACACATACTCACCCAGGAATAAGCCCTATTGACCTCAACGGGACTTACTTCTGAGAAGACATGTATAAGGTTGCACTGTTAGTTACTTTATTTCTATAAGTATTTGGTCAAGCTGTTGTCAAACATGTTTTTTAGTGTGTGTTTGGCATGGAGGGGGGGGGCATTGAGACATGCCTGACCACAATGTTGCGCAGGAAAAAAAAGAGATGAGATGGAAGGTTACTTCATTGCTAGGAAATTCCAGCTGAAGTGGAGCTGAATTTCCTAAGGAACTAATTCCTTTCATTTAATGGAGGAACTCTTCACTATTTGCAAAGGGTATCCAGTCACAGTCATACATGGCTGTACGAGGCATGGCATCAGGCAAAGCCAATCAGGGAACCTTCATGCTAATGCAGCCTCCCACGCCGGGGAACACTGCAGAAGAAGACCCAAAAACCCTGGTTGGCTAGTCTTTAACTGTATCTTTAACTGTTGTATGAAAAAAGGAATTTCAGCTGGTGTTATTTGTATGCATGCAGCATCCTGTGAAATTCCCTCTTCATCACAACAGTTAAAGCTCTGTGAATGAGCAAGCAAAAAAAATTTTTTTTACAATACCCATCCTCCAATTACATCAAGGCTTAAACAAAAAGGGTAAGTTTTAATTTGGTTAAAACAGCTATGACAACATAACAAAAGATATACATATATTGTGTCACTATTTGTATTTTTTTAATTTATCTTTTTATTGTGTCTATGTATGCCACTGAGGAAGACAAAATTGTTGAAACGCGTTTGTCCTCCTTGCAATTTGTTTTTAATTCTTTTAATGTAATAAATATTGTTATACACATGTTTATTTATTTATTATTTATTTATTACATTTGTATACTGCCCCATAGCTGAAGCTCTGTGGGCAGTTTACATAGGATTAAAACAATTAAAAACAATATACAAAAATTAAAAAAGCAAAAACATACAACATACACACAATCTGTACATTGAAAACCACTACAACACCCCAAAAAGCTACAAAAAACAAAAACAAACCCAGGCTCCTCAGATATTGCCAAATGCCTGAGAGAAGAGGAAAGTCTTGACCTGGCGCCGAAAAGATACCAAGGTTGGTGCCGGGCGGGCCTCGTCAGGGTGATCGTTCCACAATTGGGAGACCACCACAGAGAAGGCCCTCTCTCTTGTTGCCGACCTCCGAGCTTCCCTCGGAGTAGGCACTCAGAGGAGGGCCTTAGATGTTGAACGTAGTGTTCGGGTAGGTTCGACATAGTAGTCAAGTTGTAACTGCTGGTGCCATTTCTGTTGTTTTCCTTAACTCTGTTGCAGTCATTTAGTGTTTTCTGTTACGGACAAGTGGAGTTTTTCACTTGTGGTGCATGCATACAAATGGCACCTGCTAAAATTCCCTTTTCTATACAATTGCTAAAGATATAGGAGCCCTGTCCTCCTTTCCATGTGGTCACCCTACTTGAGAGTAAACCCCCATTGAAGTGGGGCTTACTTTTGAGTACATATTATAGGATTGCACTGCTAGAGTCATTCAAGGAGGCCTAAATCTCAACTGGCAGCATTTAGCTAACAGCATTTAGCTAACACGTATTGTCTCTCTTCACTTTTTCTGACTTATATGCTACACCAGCTCTACTGAAATCAATCCCTAATCTATGTACACAAACACAAATATTAAAATGATTGACTGAATATTTGGATCATCTCATAAACGACTGGTATAGTATTCAGATCATCCAAAGCTTGTAATTTTGCATCTTGTTCCCACAGAAAAAGTTACTGAAGCATATCTGGAGAGCCAAAAGAGCCTAAAGCATAGAGAAGTGCTAGAGGGGATGCTTGAGGGAGCCCCTTGTTAAAATTCTGCACCAAAACACAGAGTTCAACCTACTTATTCTCCTTCTTGCAGCTCAAGGTAGATACACTGTCAGCTTACAATAGTCTCAGAAGTCTCAACATATTTTTGGAACAACAATATCTTTGCTTATGGAAGAATCTACCAAAAACTAAATGGAACATAATTTGGATTCATTTTCCATAAAAGTTATGTTCCATTAAACACATATGAATCTTGCTTTTCCTCCAAAAAGCTGAGAGACTACTGTATACCTTCCTTTCACAGTAGGTTAGGCTGAGAGAGATTGATTCTTCCAAGTTTACCCTTCATGGTCGAGAACTGCAGGGATCTGAACCTGTTTCTGTTTTGTTTTTAAATTGTTGTTTTTACAGCAAAGTAATGTTTTGTAGGGCAACTCCTAGCTGGGTCTGGGCAACTAGGGAAGGGAAGGAGAAAAACAGATGGGTTAATAACATTGGCCACAACTTCCCTTGGTTTTTAGCTTGAACAGAATTGGTGGAGGCATGCAGCATGGATTTTGTCATCAAGCGGCCGGCCTGCCTGCCAATTCTTCCTTCCTGGCCTGCATGCCAGGTGCAGACATGGTGGATGGCAGAGGGAAGGGTCTTATAATGACACAGAATGCTAACATGAGATCTTTTCTACCACCTTTTTTATTATTAATTTTATTTCTCTTTCTTGTGAATTTAACAAAACAAAACAGAAAACAAATCATGAAAAGAAACATGAAAAAAAGAACATGAAATTACACGCATAGAAATGTAAAATATGCCAACATGTACAATATTCTAAAAAGGGTGGGGGGGGGGAGTTTGTGCATAAGATTAAAAAAAAAAAGAAGGCTAGATATCCATATATTTATCCACTTGCAAGTAGTGCCTATATACCACCCGTTTAATTGCTGTTAGGTCCTCTGTCCTTTGCTTTACGGGAGGTGAATATGTATCCTTCCAAAGTTGTAATATCAGTCCTTTAGCTGCCATAAAGGCTCAGAAAATCTATTTGCGTTAACCATAGGTTAACTTTCAAGAAACCAGTAAATAATTTAGGAGGACATGCACATAATTCAATATTAAAGACTGTTCCAATACAAATTTTATCTGCATTATGACCTCCTCCCAAGAGGAGGCAACTATTGGGCATTGCCAAAACATATGGATAAAGGAAGTATTAGGTCCAACAATTATGTGAATTTGACAAGCCCTTATTAAAAAGACATTATGGAGTCCAATAAACCCCAAACGAGATTTTATTTTATTTTATTTTTTGCTGAATACAGCATTTCCTAAGGTCCATAGATACTTCAGGTAAAACGGATCCATTGTTTAGGCAAAATACAGTGCTTCAATTCCATTTCTGTCTTAGACCCTGAGTATCACATTTATGTACTGATTACAAGTACTTATATACATGGATCATGGGTCGATATGCCCATTCAGCCGCTATAAGTGTTTCCAATAACAATGGGGGCTCTGAAAACCAGCTGGACCAAACCTAGATTCCAGCAAATGTTTCAATTGCAAGTATTGCCATTCAGCCATAGCAGGTAAATTTTATTTAGCACAGGAATCCGAAAATGACAAAAACTCATCGTCCGGACCCACTAATTGATCCAAAATAAAATTTAAAAATCATCCTTTCCATCCATGTCCTCCGCAAGTTTTCTTTCCAAATGTTAACTCTGAATTTCCCCATAAAATCGATTTAGCATGGGAGAATGGACCAAACTGTAATTGACATTATATTATATAACACAACTCTCTTGTGGTGTGATAAGCAATTTGTGAGAAGGGATTTATCCATTCTGGCATCTATTCTGATAGCCTAGTGCCATCCATTTGGAAGAACTGACCAGCATGGAACTGGTTCAAGAACTGACCAGCATGGAAAATCTAATCAGACTGGAAAAGACCCAAAAATATTGCAAGTCAACAAGCAGGCCCAGTGGTACCACCTTAGATGTGGCAAGCTTGGGATCCCTGCACTGGGCTGGTCTTGGTGCCACATCCCCAAAATCCCTTAATGGGATTCTCATCATGGGTAGTGGGAACCTAATCCTGCTCTCCCTCACAAATTGATCCATCCAAATGCCTATCACACCACAAGAGGTGTGTGTGGGTGTATCCTTTGCCCTTCACATTGTTGTCAAACCTATTACAGCTGTGATTAATTTGTGATACTACTTCTGATGTCTTTTAATCAAAGGCTATTGCCTTTGGACAACATCTGGCCTGTACAGTTCTTGACAGCCGAATGTGATGCAATGATACCCAATAAGTTGCCCACTCTGGGCCTGCACAAAAAGGTCGGCATGATCCTTATGGTAGCCTTCTTTTGCACTTGCAACACTTTTGAGAGCTTCTTCTACAGTCACCAGAAGCTCATAGCTATTCTGGGAAGCTTCAGGAAGTGTCATTCAGAGTAGCCCATAGAGTCCATCATCCATTTGACTCCAGCCCCAGCTTGTTGACTAAGGAAGGACAGATTGATTGAGAGAACCTCATGTTGCTGGGATTCTTTTCACAGAGTTCCTCTTTGCAAACATCTTCTTTCTGGACCTCTTGACATCCATGCAGGTGCTTGTTTGGTTGTAGAGTAATATGATGAAATGCTCAGTTCTATGCATAGCTTCTTCTGTGATGTTACATGGTGAGATAGGCACATGCAAATCTTAGCAGGGCATCAGTAAGCTCTGCAAAGTATTCTACATGGACTAGGCTGTCATCTTTCCATGCCTACCATATGGTGACACACCGTGTGAATGTCTGTCTGTCTGTCTGTCTATCTAATTCTCTACATACAGCATCTATCCACTTTTGTAGAGAGTTTTATTATACTGATCTACAACAATTGATGGACAGGTGATTTCTCAGGTTCAAGGTAGGCTGATATTTCAAGATGGGTCAGATAGAGGAAATGTTCCCCTGGTTGAAAAGTCCATCATCACCTCGAAGTGACTGCACCTTTGATGCATGCATTTTGAAAAATGCATGCATTATCATGCGACAAGGGAAAAAAAGAAGAACTTGCAATCTGAAATGAACATGAAACAGAATAAGCTTCAAAGTGGAATTTGGAGAATGTTGAGTTTTGTTTGATTGCACATCCCTAATCCCAATACATAAAGGGATGAACGAGGCCATGTTGGTAACTGTGATGTGACCTGCCCTCAGGTCCATCTGCCTCCACTTTGGGTCAGCTGTCCTCACTGACCCACAAGCTTCAGCCCATATATTCTCTAGGTAAAAGAGACAACCAATATGCCCAATCAGTTTCCTTTACCCAAACAGGAGAAGTATACAGGAAATATGTTTCCTATTGGTAGTGCAGAAGAACAACACATGGGATTTTATCATTTAAAAACAAACAAATTAATATTTATTTAATACAAGAGACATTATATCGTATAATCAGTCATTCAGTTCTTGGTCTTACCCTGCCTACTCTACCCATTCTAACTCCCACTAACTAGATATAGACCAGATCTACACCAAGCAAGATCTGACACTTTGAAAATGGTTTGTTTCCTGGGACCCAACAGTGGTCACTACTGTTATAAACCATTTTAAAGCAGTAGTGTAGATCCTGCCTCAGTTTATATAAGGGGAGAGCAGACACTTAGGCCTAATCGGCATCAAGCAGGATATAGCACTATGAAAGCAGTATATGGTATGTGTCCTGGGCCCCAACAGTTGTCAGTGCACTTCAATACCACTATAAAGCAGTAGTGCGGCTCCTGCCTCTTACATACCGCTTTCATACCGCTTTCATGGTGGAACTTCCTGCTTGGTGTAGATCTGGTCTTAGGTCCTTCCCACACCAGGCAAAATGCCTGGGATGGCCCCCGGCTGCTCCCTGTGTTTCAAAATGATGCAGAGGGAGCCCCAGGGGTGGGGGGCAGGCACAGGATTTTTCTGGTTCTCAGGAACCACAACCATCCGAATTCTTCTGTGGTCCCGTGGAAGAATGTGCCCGCCCGCCCCGGTGCTGCCACGCTTACTCACAGCTCCATGGCCATCAAGGGAGGGGGAGCCAGGGGGAGCCCCCCCCCCCAATAACGCATGTTTTAAAAATATTTTTACTTATTTTTGCATTGGAGCACAGGAGCGCTCTTCCGGGTAAAAAAAATAATCACAAAATGCCAGGTGTGACATCCAACGACCTGGGACGTTGCGCCCAGAAGTGGCTACTTCCAGGATCATTCGCGCTGGGGCCACTACACCCCTGTGGTGTAGAAAGGGCCCCAGTCAGTTAGATAGGGCCTTAGGGATTGATGAAACAATGGCCCTGTCTACACTATGTTTTTTTCCCCCAGGGTCATCCCTGGGTCGTCCCTGGGTGTCCAAATGATGCACGGGATCCCAGGGGCAGGCAGAGATGACCCCTCCATTTTCCCAGGACAACTGGTTGCCCAGTTATCCCAATTTTTCCCATGGTCCCGGGACCATCCCATGGACCACCACTCCTGCCTCCTCATGAGTAGCATGGCCTTCAAAGTGGGCACGGAGCTGTACGGGGAGGCTTCATGCCCATGGGAGGTGGAGGAAAACAATTTTGCCATCCCTGTAATGGCGGGGGGTTGGGGGGGTTGTTGTTTTTAAACTCACTTTTGCACTGGGTTGGGGCCTTGCAATTGCACAGTCGGCCCCTTTTCTTAAAAAAATGGCAGCCGCAACTTCCCTATTCCCTTCCTGGAAGTCACGCAGCTATCTAGATGTTGGAAAGCAGGAAAATCCTGGGATCCTTGCCCCTGTGTTCCAGAAGGGGCTGTGGTGTAGAAAGGGCCAGATACACTTGTCACAGTATTTTGGATAATGTGGAATAAAAAGCAGGAAATAACACTATGAAAGCACTTTGTGTAATGTGCCCCAACAGTTGTCAGTGGTGTAGATCTAGCCTTGGGCTCTACTTAACACAGCAAACACATAGGCCCTTTCTACACCATAGGGCGTAGAGGGCAGAGAGCGATTGATCCCGGAAACAGCCACTTTTGGGATCGGCGCTCTCAATTCACATCATGGGCGCGATAACATGGGCTGCTCCTGGGCCATCGCACTGTCACGGCCACCATTTTTTTTTAAAAAAAGAGAGAAGAGCACTCCTGCGCTCCAACACAAGGTAAGTTTTTTTTAAAAAGGTGAAAATGCCCCCCCCCACACACACACACCATCCAAGGGGTGGCAGGCTTCCTTTCCCCCCTCCCCTGATGGGCATGGCGCTGCACCGTGCAGCTCGATGCCCATTTTACTGCTGTGCTTATTCACGCGTAAGCACACTGGATGGGTGGCCACATCTTCCGTGGCCCCAGGAACTTCCCGGGAAAGTGGAAGGTTCAGGATTTTTCAGGTTTCCCTTAACCCTGGAAAATCCCATGGCCAACTCCCCTCCCCCGGGACTCCATGTGCATATTTTGGATGTACAGGAAATTCCCAGGGGCAGTCCCAGGCAAAACGCCTGGTGTGGCAAGCATTTTGATTTTGTCACAGTAACATACCTCATAACCTGGTATCAGTAGGGGGAAATACTGTAACTACATTCTCACTTCCAAAAAGTGTCTGTGTTGTTCCTGCTCCCCCAACCTTTTGGGGTTGATTAACCATTTCAGTGGATTTACTACAACTAATATAGAATTATTGAGTTGGAAGAGAGTTTGAGGGCCTTCTGGTACAGCCTCCTGCTTTATGCAGAATCTGCAATGGAAGGTACAAGTACAGCATCCCTGAAAGATGGCCATCCAACCTCTGCTTACCTCCATTGCTACACCATTATAAGTAGTCTGTGAACTGGTGTGTGTGTGTGTGTGGTGTGTACTGTATTTCCTAGAGCAAAGTTCACTTGGGCCAGATCTACTCCAAGCAGGATATAGCACTATGAAAGCGGTATATAAAAGGCAGGAGCCACACCAAGCAGGATATAGCGGTATGAAAGCAGTATATGGCATGTGTCAATGGGCTCCAATAGTTCTCAGTACACTTCAATACCACTATAAAGCAGTAGTGTGGCTCCTGCCTTTTCTATACCACTTTCATATCACTTTGACAGTACTATATCCTAGATTGGGCCGTGGTGCATTTCCTGCCTCTGCTGAAGAGCTGATTCATTTTGACTGATACAATGACATGTGGTTGGGGGGTTTCCAGTACAGACGTAAATAAAGGTTACGCTTTTATTGGGATATTATAAATGTTATGTGCTGAGACACTGATTGTTGTAATAATTAGCCTGTCAACTCAATTGTTACTTTTCATTAAAGATAAATGAACTGGTAATTAATCTCACATCTCTGGTATTGTTAGGACATTCTCTTTTTGCAGCAGTATGCTCCTCAGATTTAATTAATCTTTCTTTCCCCTCCAATAGTACTTTCCTAAAGAAAATTTTACCATTTTCAGTCTGCATTTGCAGCTGGACAAACAAAATATTAAAAGAAAAACAAACAACTTAAACACTATATCTATAGCATCTATATCTGTCTATTTCTTCTAGGGTGACCATATGGAAAGGAGGACAAGGCTCCTGTATCTTTAACAGTTGTATAGAAAAGGGAATTTCAGCAGAAGTCATTTGGATGCATGCAGCATCTGGTGAAATTCCTCTTAATCACAACAGTTCGAGCTGCAGGAGCCCTGCCCCCTTTTGTATCTGGTCACTCTAGTATAGCTCTAGTATGGATAGAATGACCTGATACAAAAGAGGGCAGGGCTTCTGCAGATTTAACTGTTGTGGTGACGAGAAGGTTTCACTGGGTGCTGCATGCATACATATGACACTTGCTGAAATTCCCTTTTCTATACAACGGTTAAAGATGCAGGAGCCCTGACCTCCTTTTCATATGGTCACCTTTATCTATCCACCAAAACGTAGAAGCATTTTGAAATCTGTAGCATAGCTCACCTTGCCCTCATGATGTGACTTAGAATTTTCAAACATGCAAATAAAGTGGAGCGATGGGATTGGTGTTCTTCTGGATGCTGATATCACAGCAGCCTTTTACTCTGTCCTAAGAGGGCATTTTCCTTGCGGCTGTTCCTAGGGAAACAGGTAGAGGCATTCTGGAGGCTCTCCACCAGGTGAAGTGGTTCAGAGCCCTCGTATAATTTATTACACTGTATTTATTACCTTCTCTTGCATCTCAGGTTTCTGATCAAATACTTTTGCCATGCCAGCAATGTCCAGGGGTAAGAATTTGCTTACTCAAGGGCTTCTGAAACATTACTATAGAGAAGAAATCATGGGGCAACCTTGGTTAAATGTCAAATCATATTCCTGTTTGCATAGATACAGACCCTGACCCCTTACCTCTTTGTTCTGATGAATGAAGCTTATTGTTCATGGACCTTGAGCTAAATAGCCTTCTCCATCTTTCTTTCCAATGGCATGAATGCAGGTCATTTTTTTTTAAAAAAAAATCTGTGCTCCAAAACAAAATGGATGCTTTCCCTTTAGTGGTACCTTTATGACCCCGAAGGATGCTCCATCTGCCACTAGGTCCCTGTGCTGAGAAGTCAAACTCATTCTTCCTTCTTTCCCTGGTGTATTGTAAAGAAATAGCAGAATAGCTTGAAAGATAAGGAATTGTCATTCTCTGCATCAACAGTGTGCACTCGTGTGGAATTCTGATTCTCCTGCCCTAAAGAGACACCATAAACTTGAACGGATTTCAGAAAAGGACACTAAGATTAATTATGAACATAGCAAAGCTCTTGTGAATACATTTTCAGAGAATATATTTCAGGCAGGAGATGAATTAGAAGGGCAAATTCACAACTTCAGCTCCCCAATTGAGATAGGGGTGATATGTGGCAAGAGAAAGATCTTCCATGCATATATCCCTAGGTGGATGGGTAATTGCACTCATAAAGAGGTGCAGTGTGTATCTGTGATTTTTCAGTTCAGTCCAAAAGTTGGGCCTGGGATTTTGGACTCCCCTTCAGAAAAAAAAAGGCAATTTCCTCCCAATTAGCTATCCTGCAACAGGAGCAGGTAACTGGATAAAGTCTCTTGTCCCCATCTAAACCAGGAGTTTGCAGGATTTTTTTGCTCTTTAAAAGGGTCTCTATTCACCATGGAGCCCTTCCATGCACATGCTCTGTTGGATCAGAGCCCCAATGTATAGAGCCTCCAATTCTCGGCATCTGTACTTGTAAATTGCATTGTAATGAATTTGTCTTAAGCCTACTGTATGCACTCGACTGATCACAGAGGATCAGGAGGCCTTGTGGGCTGGATCAGACCTGAGGGTTAGAGGTTCCCCACCTTGGCATAGAACAAGACTATTGTATATGAAAATTTATATTTACGGTCAGAAAGAAAGGAGGGAAGCACCAGAAGCACCGTCTACCTCCTCCTGTAGTGGTTCATGGCAAGAAAGATATTTGTCAGACAGCTGGATTAAAAGGGAAAGTAACAGTCAGAGTTTGTGGAACTGGTGACCTTTCACTTGGGAGACACCCTCCCTCCATGCCCTATCCCTTAGGAGAAGTACTCAGGCAAATGCTCTCTCAATGGAAAGTTAAGGGCCATATTATTATTATTATTATTATTATTATTATTTGTGAATTTAATAGAACAGAACAAAAAATAAATAGAGAAAAGAAAAATGAAAAAGAACAAGAACAAGAAATTACATACATTGAAATATCAATATTCCATCAAGTACAAAACGGGGCATTATGCGTAAGTTTCAAGAAAAGGGGAACAAATATATTTATCCATTTGTGAGTGGCACATACATATCTCAATCTATTATATTATGGGAAGTGAACATTGATCCTTCCAACATTGTAATATCAGTCTTTTGGCTGTCATAAAGGCATGGAAAATCTATTTGTGCTGACTATGCGTTAAATTCCAAGAAACCAATACTTAGTTTACGAGAACATGTACATCTATCAATATAAAGACTGTTCCAATACAATGTTTATCCATATTATAATCTCCTCCAAAAGGAAGCAACTATTGGGTATTTCCAAAATATATGGATAAAAGAAGCATTAGGTTAAAAGCATTTGAAGCCACCAGGCCAGTCTTTGACCTATGCCCTTTTCCCTATGTGCATGTTTGAAAATTCTGTATCAAAACTACACTCTAAATCACAGTTACATGTACTGCATTTGAGACAGTCTTGAAGACAATATTTGGAATTTGAAAACTGCAGGTGCGAGATAGAAGGCGGAAATAACGAGATGACACAGAAATAAGTTAGATTTAAACAGGGCCACATTTATTGCTTACTGCAAAGGCAGATGGAGGCCTAGGCGGGAATCCTATCTTTTGCCAACATCTTGGCCCTAATTGGGATCGGGCGAGCCATTCATATCCTGAGAGGTGTTGCCTGTATGTCGAAACCTGCCAAGATTTCCCTTTTGGGTTAGGCAGGCCTTCTAATGTCACTCTCCCTCAGGTTGCAAAACTCTGAGTGAGTGGCCTGTTTCAGATGACACACTAATCAATGGGGGGGGGGGGGAGGAACAATCGTCAATTGTGTTGATTATCATGTCATCTGAATGCAGCCTCCGTTGCCTAAAATGTCGTCCGAATGCTGCCAATGAGCAACACAACTGACGATTGCCTCCCCCCCCGTTGATTAGCATGTCATCTAAAACAGGCCAGTGAGTAAGGTTGGCCTCAGAGGTAACACTTATCCCATCACCTTGTGCCACAAGACTCCCAGGTGAGGGCCTCAGATATTACCAATCACTACAATGGTGCCTAAGAATGGTCACTAACTCTACCCTTGCTCCTGATGCCGGCAAGCCTACCCCCTTTTAAATGCAACCAAAATTCAACCAATTAACCTACTTAATACTCCCCTGTTGTCTTACAGTGTGAAGTAGGCAAAAAAACAAATTGAAAAGATTGGGGGTAAAAAATCCTACTTGGCCCCCCTAGGGGCAACTGGCAAACCCACACTGTCTACAGGGAGGGTGGATGGGAGCCGAGAAGAGGTGGGAAGGAGAGGCAACAGCCCAATAAACAGCTGCCAATGGCAAGCCTCCACACATCTCTCCCACCCCCACCTGCAACTGCCCCACCACACCCAAGCAAGCTGGGCAAGGTTGTAGGGCCTTTAGTGTAGAATGCAGCTTGTAGATTACTAATTGGAACTAAATGAATGCCATGACTGCCCTGGTGAATTTCCAAAGAACAGTTGGGATAAATTGATTCTCAATGACTATTGCTATTATTGCTCCACTGGTGGATTCAGGACCAACTCCAGGTTTAAGGGGGTTATGAGTAAAATCCTGTGCCCCCTCAACTATTGTTGGGTTCTAGAGGGCTTAGCTGATGGTGGCTAGCAGCAGCACTCTGAGAAGGTAAGATGGCTGGGGTCTGCCATTTTAATTTATCACAATGCTCAAAGGATTGCTACAATCCTATCCATGGATTGCTACATAGATTGCTACAATCCTATCCATGCATTCAATGGGAATTACTCCCAGGTAACAATATCAAATTGCAGCCTGTGTCAATAATCCTGATGATAGGATGGGTGTGAATTTGGGCATTGATTTGGAACATCCTGAAGAAGATGGTGACCTTGGACAAGCATATCCCTAATCAAAGTGCTAATGGTCCGAATAAGATGCATGTGAGGTTATGACTCTTCATGGTTCTCAGCACCACACACAGGTGTACATATACAACAGTGAGCAGGAAGTACCATAACTGTCCCTAAAAACACTCCTTCATTCACAGAACCATGTAGGTGTGAGGAAGCCTTCCACTTAAACACACATTGCCAGTTCAAAGTGCATAGGTGCATATGCTAAAGTCACACTAAATCCAGAGCAGCATTTTCAAATTTGAGTGATCCTGTTTTTAGTTATATTGAAGATTAAATTCCAAAGAGGTGTATTTGAAGAGCAATTGCTGTCATTACTTCTTCTTTTACTTCATAAGTACTGTAGCCTTTGACATGCATGCTTGCAACAAAGAACATTTTAATTCTTTGCAATAATAGCCACTCAGTGTGTAGAAGGAGTTTATCAGAAATACCAGTGCCTCTGAGAAGTAATCATATGTATTGATATTGAGGTGTCCTTGCCTAAATTGGAATGATTAATACACTGCACAGGTCCTACAGTGCAGAAAACTGGAAAAGTACTACAATTTCCTCGGTCACTGACTGGAATTAGGGATGTCAACCAAACTTGAAATTAGGTAGCTTGTAAATTCAATCTGAAATGGTTGTAATGCTCATATGTGTCTCAAGCTTGGATGTCTATCCAACAAACTTAATTATTCAATTTAAGATTGATTACAAGCACCTGCAGAGGTTGCATGGCCTTTTTCTCAGTCCTTTCATCCAAGCATCACTTTTTTGAAAGCCCATATGAGGCATCCTTGTAGGGTCATAGGTGTAGTCTTGGAAGTTCTTTTTACACATAGTAGTGCAGCTGTCTTCACAGGTAGCATTTCAGTCCAGCAGACACTTCCTGGAATTTCCATGTGATAATCCCATGTGATGTGCTCAAGCACAGTCACTTGGCCATTCCAGGAAGTGTCTGCTGGGCTGAAATGCTATCTGTGAAGACAGCTGCCCTGCTGCAAGATTGAAAGGAGCTGTTCTCGCCACCACAGCTCTTTGAGGACTCTGCAGCACCCTTATTAATACTGGTCAGTGATGGCAAGTAAGCATCACGTAGGCAGGCCACACCAAAGCAACCAATCAGGACGGGGAACATACTGTCACAATGCATGATGTCATGCTGCATTATGCAATTCCAAACTACAGCTCCCAAGATGCAGTTTGATATTGCCCATGTATACATAGAATAAGATCCCGAATTAAAGAAGAACTCTCATCCCAGATTCTGAGGAAATAATGAATTCACTTGGGGTATGTTTGCCCATCACTAACTGAAATTAGTTTTTGCAGTGTGTGTCTAATTAAGATATAGATGTAAACTTCACTGGGTACATGCTTCAGAAGCATATATTTGGGAATTGCTGCTACAGCACAACACCAATAAAGCCTTGCATATAATTACACAGGTGTGTTAACATTCATCTCCCTTCTCTTCTTATCCCATTCTCTGTGGTCTTGTTTTGCTCTTCCGGGATTTAGACATTCTTTTCACTTTTCTTGTCAACAAGAGAGAACTCTATACTGTGAAACAACCAATTGAAATTGTTTCTATGTAGAAACAGATGCTCCATTCCATGGTGGTAATGTAATTGGCAGTGTTTTGAAAAGTAGAAAAGATCCCATTCTGGTTATATACATTACGCTTCCCCTCCCACCTCCCATTTTTTGGGGAAACCATTTTGAAAATCAGCTGCTTAGAACAACAGGCTCCAAAGCCTTTTGTTTCCTGAAAGCTTTATGTCCAATGTGGCAGATGAGGTAGAAGCTACATTATGAAATGGTACCACTGTCTTCAAGAGGTCATTCTGTGTACGTACACAGCAAGGTGACCAAACTGCTCTGGCATTCCAAGAGCAAGTTGCTGGTTTGAGTCCAGGCAAGCCTAATTTTGTACCCTGACTTGAATTCTGTAGAAGAACTGAGCTCTCTCAGAATGTTGAAACCAGAATCTCAACCCAAGAGAATTGACTTCATCATACCTTCCCCTCCCTTTAATCCCATGCAGTGCCAGCTCCAGGTTTTGGCGGGTCCTTGGGTGAGACAGCCTCAGTGAAGCTCCCTTCCTCGGTGGCTGCATTTGGATAACACAATAGTCAATGGTGGGTTGAGTAGCCAACTCACAGTTGGTTATTTTGTGGGTACTCCCCACACAACATATTCCTACACAACTGTAGGTGGCTGGGGCTGGCACTGAGTGGACTAATAATCAACCCACCATTTGACTGACACAGCCCTTGCCCCTTGCCCTGCCCCCCCTTCTCCCTCAGTCCTCCAAGTGCTATTCTGCTGGCTGGACTAGATGGTAGCTGCCAGAGAACACTGTAGCCAGCTGAGATAGTCCACTCAACCCTGCAAAATAGTCCACTGAGCCCGACAGACAACACGCTAACCAATGGTTGTGCAGATAGTTAACTCTGCAGCGGGTTGTGTTTCTCAGTTCGTTATTTTGGCAAAATAGTCAACTGTGGGGCAGATTTTACCCAACAGACAACACAATAACCAACCATCGACTGCTCAACTCATGGTTGACAACTTAAACCACCATTGACTAATGTGTCATCTGAACGCAGCCATTGAGTCTACCTTCTTTGTCACCAGCAGCTGCTGCTTTTCCTCCTCCTCCTTATCATCAACATCACTACCACCTGTTTGTTTGACAGCCTTCTTCTACTTCTGCTTCACAGCACCACCATTGCTGGAGCCAGAGTGAGAGGTGGGTGACCAAGAGGGTTGCAATGGTAAAGAACAGGAGCAAATACAGAAAGTTCTTGTTATTAGGCTCCCCACTGGGCTATAGGCCATTGGCATATGCCCAACCATGCCCAACCTTGATGCCAGCCCTGATCCCATGTACATGCATCTGGGCACCATGGTCCAATCATGATTCTCAGAGTTGTGCACAAGGGTATAAACTTTCTGTACTTTGTGGAAACCCTGCTTTACTCATAGATTCAATGCTACCATACTCAGTCAGCTGCTGAGGTCCTAGCTTCATCCTTCATTTAAAAACAAAACAACTCTTACAAGCTCCCAGTGGCCATGATTTTTTTCCACACAATGCCAAGACATCAAGTCAACTTCCAGGTAGGGATGCCAGAGGAATCTATTTGCGGAGTGGAGCTCTGTGAGTTTTCACCAACTGGCTCCCTGGATTCTGGTCCAACATCCACCAGCTGGCCTGACTCAGTCCACAGTAAGTTAGGCTAGCTGGCAGATTTTCTGTCTTTGCATGGCAGCAGCAGGGTGGGAGGGGACTGTGATGGTGCTCCCTTCCCCTCCTGTCCTCACCACCACTTTTCAACACTCCCTTTTCTCCCTGCTGATGCAAACATCCTATGAACGTTATACCATGTGCATTTTCTGAATGTTTAAATCACAAATTCCTCTTTGATTTAAGTATGCTCATTGTGTTTACATGCCCATGGTGTTCAAATATGGTGCATAACAATGGTAAGGTTGGAGGAATGTTCCCAGTTGAACTTTACATACTGGAATATGAAACAGGAAAAATAACGAGGCTCTGAGACAAGTTAGGGCAAGACCATTGCTTTCTTTGAAACAACACAAGTCACCTTTCCTGTAGCCCATGTGTGGTCAGTATCACCTACGTGGTGGTGATATTGTTACTGCTGCTGAAAATGTCACAATCCAGTCTTTGTCAGTGCTAAGGTAGCTGTGGATAAATACAAACAATTATCCTGTGAAGTGGATGTCATTCAAGAGCTAACATTTATCCACAGATTCTACACTATCATTGCCTTAGCACAGAGTGTTAAAAATTGTATGGAGATTAGCTCAGTGAGGTAGCTGTAATGGCAAATGTTGCCTCTTAATGGTATGTATCACTGCATAATTTATTGGCTAAGGCTGTACAGAGAGCTATTTCTGACTCTTTGCTTGTTGTTTGACTGTTGAAGTATACATGGGAAAAATAAACTTGCTACTTAGCAGGTTAGCTCAGTAGAAGTCCAATGAATAAATGTTTGGTTATAGGAACTGATAAATAATATTTTGTGTTCTGCCTGTCAGAAAGAGAGAAAATTACAGGTTGTGCCTTATTAGAACCATTCAAACTTTAAACTTACACTTGTGGGATTACTCAGTACAATATCTGGTACACAGAATGAGTCAACAGGGGCTCCAGTGGCATTTTTAAAAATAAGGCAGGATTCGTGCAACTTCTTCACATATGGAGTTCCTTTTAATAGGGGAAGCAGATGCAAGCTGGCTTCTGAGGTTTCTTCTTATCTTGATATTTGCATATAAGCTCATGCGGAATTTGTAACCCGAAAAAAGGAAATGCTTGTTGTTGACATGCCGAACACTTTATTCAGTAAATGAATGCAAGCTGATCCCCCATAGCCACTCTGACCGGGAAGAGGGTTCATTCAGGATTCCAGCATGCTCTTGAGGAAGGCTGTAGGCCACTGGGGAGGGTGTGTACATGTGTGAGCGAGGTAGTGTTGATGGGAAAGTCATCCAACCTTTGCTGATAAAATACAGTCAACGTTTTTGGATATTTTTGGTGTTTAAAAAAAGGTGTGTAACGATTCATACATAAACAAATAAATCATTGCCAGAGGTGTTATTGCTGCCAGCACAAATCCAACATATCGACTATTCATGACCAAAATAAATGATGGTTTTTAGAAGACCACTAGATTCATATGGCTTGTCCACATTATGCCCTATCAGTGTTTTATCGAGAATAGGTTTCTCAAGTATTCCTAGCAAGTGAGTTGATTGTTGTAAGACAAACTATGGGACATCTTACAATACTAGATAGGAAGGGCGAGAGAAAGAACAGTATTTCTTCCAGTGTGCATTGAAAAGGCATGCCTGGCAGCACTCAGGATGAACACGGCAATCTATGCACTCCATTGGTTCCTATATGGCAGGCTATTTGTGTTTATATGTATATCTCTCTGCATTAAAGCTGTATTTTATGGTTTTGTGACTCAGGTGACTTAAGAGCCTAGAGTGTACTATAACAAGCCCTACGTGCCTGCATTTTGTTGAAGGTCTATTCTAAATAGAGGTGGATGAGAATTTCATTTCCGCTTGCTTTCGACAAGCATTGACCAAAATCTGCAAAAGTCGGACTGAAAAAGAGCTTGAGATTTTAAAATTTTGAATGTGGGAGAAAATGAAACTGACAGACATCTCCATCGATGTCCAGGGCTTTGAGTGTTTTGTTCTTAAAAGCCTATTTGAATCCCTGTGTATTTGTTCTAGGGATGTCAGAGGAATCCGTCCAGGGGTAGCTTTCCATCAGTTTGTGCCCCCACACCTGACTTTGGTTCACTTCCTCGTAAGCTAGCCCACCTCGATCTGGATTACACTGGGCCAGCACATGAATTTTCCGGGGGATGGGGGTTCATCAATAGAAAGTTCTGCAAATTCCATCTGTAATTTGTGCAAACTATGGGCATGGGGCAGATTACTGACTCCCCCTTCCAAAGCCAGAGCTATGTCTCCAACTTTAGAAGGGATATTCTGAGCCATCCTATAGTCCCTGGGATACTCATCCAAGAACAATAGGACTGATCGCATAGGGTGTAATCCTATGCATGTTTTCTATACAGAAAATAATGTCCTGCAACTCCCAGCATTCCCTAGTCACCATGGCTGGCTGGAGAATGCTGGGATTCATCAGTCTTTTTTATGGCTAAACATGCATAAGATTATGTCCTTAATGGCTTTTTTTCCCTTCACAAAACAAAACAAAGCTGAGACTCCACTCCTGTTAGGCTTTAAAAGGTGTCTTTGTTGTTCCTTTGCACATCTTTATTTTTTCCCCTCCCAGCTGGATTTTTCTGGCACTCCTTCTGTGTCCTGTCTGCCTTCTGCCTCTCTCTTGCTACACTCCATGAGCTCTGTGCTAGTATCCCCACTGCTTTCAACTTTTACTCTTCTTAGTTCAAAGGATCTGCTGGAGAAGTAACAGTTTATTCCTGGTGCTTGTCTTTGAAGTGCCATTTGCCAATGTACTCAGTTGTTGTGCTCAGGTGGCAGATTTCTGCTTTCATGTTTAAATTATGTTTTAATAAAGAGAAACATAAGTTAGTTTTTTTTTTAAAAAAAGGTTTTTTTAAAAAAACTGAAGAGCATGTAAGAAGGAAGGCTTAGAAAAATTGGTTAATGGACAACAGGATGTGGGGGTAATAAGGAATTCAAGCCAAAACATTTTATAGTAATAGAGGTCTAATGTAGTCTTGTGGCTACATATGTTAGCATGAGCTGGGGAATCCCCAGTTTGAATCTTGGCCCAGCCTCAAACTGCATGGGTGGCATTAGATGAGCATTGAGAATAGTCAACCGAACTGAAAAAAAATAGCTTTGGATGTTATTGTCCTTTAGCAACAGCTTGATTCTGCTGATAAATGTCATTTGTTTGTTAGTTCCTGCAGATCAAGACACCAATACAGACACTGCTATAGGAGCTGGTTCCAAATTAATCCTACAGATGTTGGCAACCCATTGTCTCAAAGCCACAGATTTACATTGTTAATAAGGGGGTGATATGACTGCACTAAAACAAGGTTAAAAAGATTTCTGGCAGAATGTAAACTAGTGTATAGGTGTGTTTAGGGGCATAATTTAAAACAGGGTGCCCATATGAAAAGGAGAACAGGGCTCATGTATCTTTAACAGTTGTATTGAAAAGGGAATTTCAGCAGGTGTCATTTGTATGCATGCAGCACCTGGTGAAATTCCCTCTTCATCACAACAGTTAAAGCTGCAGGAGCCCTGCACTCTTTTGTCTCTGGTCACTCTAGTATAGCTAGTATAGTGTATAGTATAGCATTAACTGTTGTGATGAAGAGGGAATCCTGCCCCCCGTGGTGCTGCATGCATACAAATGACACCTGCTGAAATTCCCTTTTCTATACAACTGTTAAAGATGCAGGAGCCCTGTCCTCCTTTTCATATGGTCACCCTAAGGAATCCTATGTGGCTCGTATATTGTTACCCTGGCCTTGGCCCCTGCCACCCTTGGGATGAATTTTGGTGACAAACCTCTATGGAGGCTTAAAAGGGACAAGTTTATTGTGAAATTTGGCAGCAAATCCACAGTATTTTACCATTTTTGCACCACCAAATATTAGTGGCAGGCAGCAAGTACAGCCTGCCCAGGGACGGGGGACAGGATGGCCCAGGAGGCTGGAGAAAGTGTCCTCCACACACCCTGAAGTTGCCCATTCCTGCTATACACATTTACTTTGGAGTGAGTTATATAGGGTTACTTCTGAAGTTTTTGTTGTAGGGAAAGCAATACTTTCTTAGCTCAAATATTGCTCGAGGAGAAGGAAAATGCAGATTTCTGTAAGACTTTTTTGAAAATTATTCAAGGAAGAAAGCATTTCATCCTGAGCTAGTCCTTGGGTTCTTCCAAACCATTCACATGGCCAAACATTAAGGCAGGCATGGGCCTGCGGGGGTGGGGGGAACTGTCTGACCTGGCAGCTTATTCTCCTGGTCCTGCCACTTCTCCCATGGAGGGAAATGCTCTTATCTCTGATCATACATAAGTAATTTGCCCTGTTCAGCATGGAAAATTGCTCCCTTTCCCAGTGCTTAGCCCCACACAGCACTCTCCAATCAGCTGCTGAACCGAGAGAAGAGCTTTCCCCTACCAGGATGAGGAGGTGGGGGCCAGGGAAGGAAGATGCTGAATGATACAATCCCCCTTCCTTCTGTGTAGTCATGCGGAAGCATGCCCTGTTTACTTGTGAGTAGACATAATGCCCATGCTTACTTCTAAGTAGAAATGATGTTATGTTAAAAATGCAAAGCATCCACTCTCCCATACTGGAATGATCTTCTACTCCTGCAGGCAGACAAAGCAGAAAAAAAAGTAAGGGTTATTTGTTTTTTTGTTTTCTAGGTTTTTAACATCATCATCATCAATGCTCGAGCACTGGAACAGTCCTTCAGAAAGCTACTTTTAAAAAAGTAAACATCTCTGAAGACACAATCATTCTCTTCTTGTATATCAAGAAGAAAACACACAGGGCTACATTCAACATTTCATGAGCGGAAATTTTCTTTTCCTCTTCATCCCCCTTACATCTCCCTGTGGTTCTCCAAATCTGCTGCAGAAGATTTCTCACTCCTCCAGAGAAAACCTCAGTGACCATGGTAGGTACAAGAGGAAAGGAGAACCGCTCCTTCTATTCTGCTGACAGAAGCCTCCCTTTGGTGGAGTATCACTAATTGAATTTTACCCTTTCAGCACAATCCTATAGATGTCTACTGAGAAGAAAGTCCCATTGAGTTCAGTGGAGCTAACTCCAAGATAAGTGAGTATAGGATTGCAGATATATGTAACACCGGTTTATCGCCAGAAAAAAAAATCGGACTTTATCAATTCTCCTGTGGTAAAAAGAAAGAAATTCAGCAGGGGAGAATTTCCAGTCTTCGATTTTGTTCTAAAAGTGTGGGATAATTTTCCAAATATACCCAAAGGCTTGGAATTAGAGTAGAATAGGCTTGCTGATGCCATAAGTGCTTCATGTCCTAAAAGGTGCTACTGTCAGTCAGTTGTGGCATTGTATTAACAATATGGTCAAATAATTGGATATTAGAACAGTTATGGCTCACATTCAGGATATGCAGTTCTGTTAACTTAGCTACTTTCTTAAGACAAGTAACAGTCCAGATGATTGTTTCCTTGTGTTTTCTAACTCTCCTTTGATGAAAGCTTTTACTCTTCTGTGATTCCAAACATGACTTCAGGGTATTCAGAAGAAAGCTAGGCCAAAGTCTTTGTTACTTATCTTTTATGTATTTGTGGTCTGGGAGACCGGAAGGGCTTCGGATGCTATATAATGGGTTGCCTTTATATATTTCCTCTTTTGGGAGGGGGAAATCTGAAGGTAACTTTTTTCGCCCAATGTTGATGAGAAAATCATTTATTTGGTATCTGCTAGAGATAAATACTTGAAGAATAAAGTTGCAATGTTTACCCTAGTGGCCCAAATAATTTGTTTGTTTCCAAAATGTCTTACAATGTACTGAGGATATCACATGGCCTCTGCCTCTGCTAGTGTAAACTACTCTGGCACAATGCCAATAGTGTTAGCTGGTGTTGCATAGGGTGGCCATATGAAAAGGAGGATAGGACTTCTGTATCTTTAACAGTTGTATAAAAAAAGGATTTTCAGCAGGTATCATTTGTACGCATGCAGCACCAGGTGAAATTCCCTCTTCATCACAACAGTAAAAGTGGCAGAAGCCTTGCCTAGCATGACCAGATACAAAAGAGGGCAGAATACAGAATACCCCAGGTGGCAATAACACTATGAAAGCTGTATACAGAATGTGTAATGTACCCCAACAGTTCACGTCAATATACCACACAATAAAGATCTAGCCCTAATTATAACTTTACCTCTTCTCCTTAAGCAGGGACACAGATGGTTGTGGGTTCTGAAATTTCAGCTGATAATATATCATTTGGACCAGGAGCTATATCTGCTTCTATTTTCAAGTTGCACGTAAGCAATAACTTAACAGAGAGCAAAAATAGCTTGGTTTGGAACAGCTCATTGAACAGAAGAAGGGACCCTTGTATAATAAGCCATATATGATTGTCTTTTTAAAACATCCATTAACATGGAAATGTCACATCTCATGCTTGAGCTTTTAGAAAGTTGTAAGCTGGAGTTGTTGCTTAAATTGGGATGGATTCAGAAGGCCATATCAGGATAGAATGGATGGGTTTGGATGGCACAATTGCCAATGGTTGTTGACAAGCTCAACTATGAGTTGAGTGCTCAACAGTTGGTAATTGTGTTGTCTGTGGGGCAAAATCCACCCCACAGTTGATGTTTTTACCAAAAATACTGATGCATAAACATAATGCTGAGTGGATTACTCATGCAACCATTGGTTTCCGAGTCATCTGTCAGGCTCCATTGTTTTCTCAACCTGTCCACAGAGTTGTGAGGCAAGAGCAGCAGAAACCCAACCACTCTTGCCCAGCGGGTTCCATGGACGGGGGGGGGGGGAATCCCGTGCCAGCGAGGGCATGAAGAGCCCAAACCGTCCCTGGGTGGGGCATGGCAATCTGCAGCTCCCCACATGCTTGCATGTGGACATGCCGGACCTGGGTGGGGTGCCACTGATCTCACCACCCCACATGTTTGCAGGGACATGCATGTCCCTTGCCACCATCTCCGCCCCTCCGATCCATCTGGAGATTGACTCAAAGAGATAGAAGGAGCCCCTTCCATCCCCTCGAGCCAATCCCCAAAAGGATTATGGGTGGGGGGCAGGGATGCCTCCTGCAGCTGTACATGAAAAGTCCAACTGTGGGAGGCACCTATCGGCCGGTCTCAGGGCAACGGAGGGGCATGCAAGGATCCAAGCTGCACATTTTTCTGCCTCACTTCTAGCCCTGTCATGACAGCTGAAGGGGCATTGGACTACAAAACCTCCCTGCAGCCTCAGCACAGGATGCCCCTTTGGATAGGAGGTGACACAGAAGAATCCACAGTTCAGATCCTTGCACGCCCCTCCATCAACCCAATCTCTGTAGCAACAGGGCAGGGGCCAAGTTTCCTATACCTGCCCTCTGCCCTTTTGCTATGGAGATGACAGAAAAGGATGCATCACTGGGGGGGTGAGATTTTCTCTGCTGCAAGGGGATCCTTTTCCCCAGCGATGCCTATTTTGTCCCCATCACATTCAGAGGCAGAGAGCCCTGCCCTCTTTCATATCTGGTCACTCTGGTATAGCTCCTGCAAGTTTAACTGTTGTGATGAAGAGGGAATTTCACCAGGGGCAGCATGCATACAAACGACACCTGCTGAAATTCTCCTTTCAGTATAATTGTTAAAGATACAGGAGCCCTGTCCTCCTTTTCACATGGTCACCCTAGTTCTTCCCCACACAATATTTTGACTGCATTTTTAAATCCTTAACTGGAAACAGCTTGGATCAATTTGGAATGGGGTAGGAATGGCCCCTTTTATCCTCCCCCCAACTGCTTTTCTGAACCCAAGAATGGTGCTGGGGGCTCTAATATGTGACCTTGTGTGTTACGTCATTAGCGGCTTAGTCGTTTGCCACCTTCAGGAGTGTAGCTTTATGGCTTCCTGTCATCCTAAACATAGCAAAACTCAACACTCATCTATTGCTAACCTCTATTGTGTAATCATTGTGTTATAATCATTATAGCACTGTGCTCTATCTAAACTTAAGTTCTTTTTATAACTATTGAGTTTTATACCTTGATCTATATTTAACTTCTTTTATTCTGTAGTGTGCATTGTTCTAGCATATGTTAAAAACACTCCCTTTCTTTTTAAAAAAAATCTGACTCTCTTGCTTCTCACTGACATCCCTTTTTAATAAACCATAAGTAGACCCCAAATTTCAATGTGTCTTTCCCTGTGCCACCGGTGGCAGCCAGTGATGTGCACCCAAGGTGGCATAACACACGTCATAATGGCAATATTTGGATGTCAGAATCAACTATCTGTAGTGCAGGATGAGCTTCTGCTGTCATCCCAAGACTGGGATTTTGCCAGCAATTCCAAAAAGCTGCTTTGAAAAGCCCTTGTCTCTCCATCAGTGATTGAATTTGTGTGGGCAGTGTGGACACAGGGTGGCAGACGTAAATAGTACCCTCACTTTGAGTGTCCCTGTGGCGTCACCACCCTCTGTGACACTAACAACAACCTCTATTATGCTGCCTCCACCCTCTTCCTTTTAAGAGGGAACTTTAAACCTGCGTGAGTGAGTGTATCACAAACCTTCAGCAACAAATAAGACCAAGAAAGGCAAGGTTTTTAAAATAACAAAACAATATTGAAAACTTTATTTCCAAGAATGAGAATGTTGGACTACAACTTAAGTTTCATGATGTTAAAATAAATATACTTCCCTCCACCTCCCAGGGAATCTAACCAACCCCCACAACTATAGACCAGATTCCCTAATGCTATCCTTCTGAAAGCCAGTCCTTATTTACCTCACAAAGAAAACCCAGTGATAGTTATACTCTCTCTCACTCTCAACTGAAAATGAAACAGCCAATCAGATGTCACCACTCAAACAGCTCAATATTCTAACTCCCCTCCCCCTTCCTACCATTGCCTGTAATAGAAAGGATTTGTTAAAGTGAATCAAGCCTGCAACCGAACGCTCATACAAGCAACAAAATAAAATACCATTTCGTCACAGTCCCCTCCACAAAATCTAGCTCATTTCAATATACTCTATGACCAGATGACATTGGCTGCATTTGGACATAATGATAAATTGCAGTTTATCGTTACAGCAACAAGCCTAGGCAAACCTTGGGTTCAAATTCTCCCTCTTCCCCTTCTTCAGTGCAGCAGCGAGGAGGATACTGGAAGCATTGGCTTCAGTTTCCAGTTGACTACAGTTGGATATTGCATCCAAGCCTGAGAATGTGGTGACTCTGAACTATGGTTTATTGAAACAAGCCAGCTTAATTAACCAAGGTTTGATGTTAGCTTGTTTCTGTACAGAAACTGTTCCAGTCCAATTCCATTTCAGAGAAGCTCTGAAGGCCTGCATACTAGTGGTACATGGGACTGAAGGCAAAAGGGGTAAGGCCAAACACAAAGTGGTGAGGGAGAGGAATTCCAAGAATACTAGCACATTGTAGCTTAAAGCTCTTACTGCCAGCAGCTAAGCCTTAGAAGAATCATTTCAACCTTTTAGATTGGGAGAAAACTCCACAAAAGTCAGGAAACCACCAAATAATTGGTGGTCAGGCAAAAGGGTCGGGCCAGGGAAAGGGTCATGGCCATCTGGGGGACTCCTGAAGGGCCAAATTAGAACCCCAAGAGGGCCAAATGTGGATCCTAGGCTGAGGTTCTGCACTCCTGTAGGCTAACCATGATTAATCTAACTGCGATAAGACTAGACATGATTTGTCTGCATGTGGACATAATCCTGAAGTCTGATTTACTGAAAATAGAAAGCTAATGCTTCCAATCATCTTGCAGGAAGAGGAAGAGAGAGGAGGATGGAGCACTTCAACCCATGACAATTGTCCTATACTTGCAGCATTCATGAAGTTACAAAGGACCTTATTCCTTCTATCCGTTTCCCTTCTATTGTATGAGTGCCATCAGCCATAAAAGTAGACACCAGCTTTGTTAGTATAGAAAAGTGATTCATTTTAATGGAACCTTCTTTTTAACATCCACCTGGCAGAAATATTTCTATCCACAAGCACCTTTAAGGTATATAGATGTATGAAACTCTCCAGTAATATTTATAAACCAAGTTAAAATTGAAACAACCAGAATAGATTTAGCATGTCATAATAGTGTAAGAGAAACATATGTGGACTGTAATATTTATTGTGAATGTTAGCTGCCTTTTCATGACTTGTACTTTGAGATATAAATCAAATTTGAGATTCTTTCTTGCTGGAAAATGATTAAATTATCTGCTATTTGACTGCATGACTTGTGTGCATTAAGTTTTGTCTACTTAGAACATGTGTGTGTGTGTGTGTGTGTGTTGATTTTTAAGAGAAAAAATGTAATTGGAATGTCATTTTCTGTTTCTTTTTCTTTTGCAAAAGATTGAAGTACAAGGTTATATGACACTTCTGAAAGACAGTTACAGCTTCATATATTTTCTGCCCCAAATGAGAGACAATTCTAGGAAGGGAGAACATAGCTTGACCAAATGCTATTCAATCATTCATGAGTTCATTAAAGATGATGATGTTGCACTGCAGAAGCTGAGGACTAGTGTTTATGCGCCTTTGCGCACTTGAAAATGCACTTCCACAGTTGAATGCATGGTTGTTTTGAAAGCTTATTTGCATCGTAGGGCTCGGAGGCACAGACTGTACTAGGTGTTCAGCACTGCTTCTGGTTGAGAAAACGTTTAGATTTGCATGGATGAACTTGCTGCTGCAGCCCTGTATGCTCAATTACCTTGTTCCCTTCTTGAATAATTAGTCCTAACTACTGAGATCCATATTTTAATGGGATCTATGCACCACAATCAATAGGTTCACATTGTATTCCCATTATCCCCAAGAGTTGTACTCATTTACTTGAGATCATACATATAATCTATTTATTTTTTTAAAACCAACAACTTTAAGCCAGTCATCTAAATGGAGTTGCAAAGCTGAGAGGTCCAAGCGAACTCCAATTTCCTGGACATTTTTAGGGGATGGATTGTCAAAAGCTGGCAAAGGATATTCTAACCTGCTAGGGGTGGGCAAACCTGTCAGTTCTGCTTTCTCCCACATTCAAATTTTAAAAGTTCTTTCTCATTAAAAAAAAAAAAACAAATATAATGATTCACCCACCTGCACCAGCCAAATGCAATAGGTATAGGTATTCCCAGCATGGAGAGCTATGTGTTTCACTTGCCTGCTACACAGCTGTTAAAGATAAGTAGCTGTCAGGAAAATGAGGTGAAAAGCAAAAAAATAAAAAGGGGGGGGGGAGAAAAGCATCCAAATCAGGTGAAATGAAAGGAGAAGCAAGTTCTCAAGATGCTGACTTTTATATTATTTTTCCAAAGTTTAAGAGCCCGACACGTTTCGGTGTATACCTTTATAAGGCCTTCTTCAGGGGGCTGTAGAAGTTAAAAATATGTATTGTAAAAAAAACATGGTGGGGACATGGTGCCAATTCTAATTCAGCGTTCAAGTGGTTGACTACACAGGAATTCATACCCAAATTTTGAAGAGAAAAACATTCAAACCCCTTAGGAAAACAGAAAGAATGTATTCTACAACCAGTGCCAATTGGTGGTTCCTCTTTATGGAGGGTAATGACCACTCAGGGTTTCTCCCACATTAATTAATTAATTGATTGATTGATTGATTTAAATCAAGTTCCTTTTCTCCTGAATATGGCGGTGGATGTACATAAATCCTTTTCAAAGCTGAAATGAAACTCTCACCCATCTCTACTTCCTCCTCTCCAATATGAGACTAACATTCAGTGTCACACCATTCAAATGTTGATCTCCAGCTGATATGAAATCGCTGATACCAGATTTAAGAACATAACACTGACAAAGAAGGGTTCATAGTACTATAGACTCAGGCAAGGTCTACACTACTGCTTTATAATGGAATTGAAGCACATTGACAATTGGGGCCCATGACACATTCCATATACCCTTTTCAAACCACTTTCATAGCGTTAGATCTTGCTTGGTGTAGATCTGATCCCAGTTTTGTTAGTAAGAAATTCTAAAGCAGGGGTGGGCAACAAACAGCCTGCAGGCCACATGCAACCCCCCCTTTCATGCCTTCCACCACTCCTCACTGCCTCTATTATTATTTTTTTAAAGCGAATAACATTTTTTTTTCAAACAAGATGGCATCCGTAGTGGCTATGGAGCACCCAAATGGCTAAATTGAATGAGTGCTCTGTAGTGCTATGGAATGGTTTGCCACCAAATTTCAGCAACGTTTGCCCCTTTGGTTTTGCATTTTTGGGAGGTGCTTCATGGAATGTACAGCATCCTGCAGACTGCAGCCAACACCAAGCGTCCAGGGGGCAATAATAATAATAATAATAATAATAATAATTTCAATTTATATCCTGCCTATCAAAAATACCTTAGGTGATATACAAAGTTTAAAAAAAATTGAAGAAGATAAAAACAATCAATAAAATACCATAAAAATGTTAAAAACTATTTTAAAAATTAAACCAATCAATAAAACCATATAGCATAAAAACAATTAGTGCTGGGCAGAATCCTGACCCCTATTTTTGAGAACTTTCTCTCTCCCTACGAAAGTGGTGTTGTTTTTTTCTGCCTCTTTTACATGGAGGGGGGAAATTTGGTGAACTTTCTCCTTAGGGAGGGGGACAGGGTTTCCACATATCTTTTTTAAGTGTAGCCGATTGCTAAGGGGCCTTTTTCCTATTTTTTAGTTTTTCAAAAAAACACCCCTCTTCCCCTGGCATTTGGAGAAGCCCAGCTGTTCTTAGTGAATGCCTATTGGAGACCAGGTGAGCTTGCCCTCTCCAGTAAGCACTCAGGAAGAACTCCTGGGATCCTGAAAATGCCAGGGGGTGTCTTTTTTAAAAAAGAAAAAAATACAAAAGAAAGAAGACCCCCTCAGCAACTTGTTACATTTAAAAAGGTATGTGGAAAACCTGTCCCCCTCCCCAAGGAGAAAATTCTTTAAGAATTCTCACCTCTTCCAGCCTCTTTCGCCTGAGTTTTTGTTTTTCCCCCACCCCCACGAAATGCCAAAAATGGAATGGTTGACATTTTCACCAGAGCACTAAAAGCAATATGTAGTGGTCAGCAATAATATTCTAAAAGCAGAAGGCCTGCCAGAACAATGTGGTCTTTCATGGCTCCTGTACCTCCAGAAGTTGTCCACCCCCAATTACTGGTGTTAGCGATTATTAACGACCTCTAGCAAAGGCCAGTAAACACTGTTAGCATTGTGCCAGAGCCCATTTATGTCAGCACAGTATAATTTACATTAGTGGCATTGTCGCATTGGTACTGCTCTGTGACTAAAGTGGTGACAAAGTGGTAAGTGTATTGTGCGAGATCACAACTTCCCTGCTTGGTCTAGGATTGCTCATTCAGTCTTCTAGAATCGTACATTTCTGAGCTCTCCTTCCCTATTGCTTGATGTTCTTCCATGAATACTCAGATCCATAACTTGGCTTTAGCTATGAAGCTGGAAGCAGACCAGTGCTATGAATAAACTCAACCAGTTGGACTTGGGTACTGTGTGACATTTAAAACTGCAAGAGGCTTTGAGTTCTCCCCATCTGTTACAAATCTGAAGACAGAGCTTTTGCCTCCGCTGCTATTACGTTTCGCTGATTCATATTCATTTCTATCATGTTCTGCAATGCTTTGAAAAACAAGGCCACTGGAATTCAGGTTGATCCATCTTTCCTGACAATTTGCTAGTTATAGTGATGTCTGGCTTTATGGAGCTTGTGATCTATGCAGTTCTGTTTTTTATTATGAGGGACGTACATCCCTGATTTGAATACAGAATGCAGCATTCACAATAACGGAAAGCCGAGCTACCCAAAAAAACCCGGATTTCAGCAAGATACATGCTATTTCGATGTTCTTCACTAGGGAGAGGGGTGTACTGTGAAAACAGTGTTAATGTGGCTATCAGCAGGACTTAACTAAGGCAGCATCAAGCACAAACTAGAAAGGACTGCCACCTTTTGACTTGACACATTATGGCTACTTCAGTCCCTCTCGGCATCCATGAGACACGATGAGCAGAATTCTGAAACTAATTGCAACCAAAATCCAGTACTGTGTTTCTGCCTGGCCATATCATTTTTAATTACTACATGTTGAGTGGTAAAATTGCTCACTTAGTATCTAATGGTCAACATCGCTTCTTAGTTATCTACAAAGCAATTTCAGTTTGGATAGTGGGCCTGACACATAAGAGACAGTACAACTGTGCGCCAATGGATCCTTAAAATTCTCCACCCTACTGGTGGTCAGAGAAATGGGGCGGGGGGGACCATTTCACCCAATGTCTCCTGAGGGAAGAGAAATCCTTGAATGGTTTCATAGAGTTAGGGCTCACCATTAGCAGCAGTTGTAACCAGTGGAGGCTGGTAGCTCCAATTACAGTGGGGTGGTGTATTCACTCTGGGTTTCAGTCAGAACCAGTCAGAGCTGTAAAGGAGCTGTCCAAGGTGCTGAACCCATTTTGGGGATAAGGGTCAGTGCTTTGGATAGTTCCTTTAGGGTTCTGACTGAAACCCTGAGTGGTCACTACCCTCCTTAAAGAGGAACCACCAATTTCCACTGGTTGTATTATACGTTCTTTGTGTTTTCTTAAGTGGGGTTGATTTTTGCAATGCTACAGCAAATAGCAACAGCAGCTCTGGAAATCAGGGTGGAGAAACGCCTCAATGGAGCTCCGCCCCGAATTTCGGGGCAGAGAAGACCCACGCTGCGCACCTTTAATTTTTAATACTTCTTGTTTGTAAAAACAGTGACAAAAACCCTTTCTTCAAATAGAAAACTAGTACAGCAGGGGGATCAACTTTCCCCCATTTCTTACCATGCTGGAGCAGTACATAAAGGTACAACTTCATTGTGTTGTGACCATAGCCTACACTTCTCACTATTCTGTTTTTACCTTCCTCTATGGCTACAATCCCCTTCTGTGTCCCTCTTTTGCTTTATATTGCTTTCCCCATCGCTACTACTTTAACTTAAGCAATGATAGCAGTAGCCATTTTCACTTAGACAATAAAACTTTCTTCTTCTATCCAGCCCCTGGCTCCTGCCAATTTCCCTATTGGAGAAATACCATCTCTAACATTTTCCTTATTCATTCAGAGGAGAGTCTCCTGGGAATTAATGCAATGGTTTCTGTAGTGCTTTTGAGGTTTGGTTGCAGGTGGCCAACTGAATTAATTTAGAAGGAGCCTACAGGCAGTGGAATTAAATAGACTCCTCAAGAGCCCTTCAGACAACAGCTGGTGACTCTTTCATTACATGCAGAACATATGTGGTTTTGTGGAGTCTGGTCCATCTCCCGGTATTTGCTGCAGTTCAAAAGCATGATGGACATGGGAGGGGGGTTGCTTTTATTTGTTTGTTTTCCCAAAATCAGGCTCTAATTAGGCCTGAACTAAAAGTTCTTAGGTGCATTCTGTCAGCTCAAAATGGAGGTTTGGGGAAGGAAAGTTTAACAATAACCCTCCACTGCCAGTCACCTTTTGCATCCCCTTTGTGTTCTGGAAGTGGCAGTGACCACTGTCCCTGCTACTGCTGAGCAACATTTATTTCTTCCTTCTCTTTTTTATGACCCCCAAGAAGACAGAGTAAAGATAGGAAGCATTGCCATCACTCTGACTGGGCTTCATGATGATCCCACAGAGCTAATGAGATTTGGGTATATGGTGACATCTAAAGCCAAATCAGAGTGAGGACAACACTTTCTGCCCTCACTGTCACCTGGAGGAGGAGGAGGAGGAGGAGGAGGAGGAGGAGGAGGAGGAAGACAGACAGACAGACAGACAGACAGACAGACAGACAATGAGAGAGGGAGAGGGAGAAATTGGCACCCATCAGCAACAGGGAGTATATTCAGTGCCCACTTTACAGCCTGTAAATAGGGTGGGGAAGGTGTGTATGTGTGTTGGCTGAACCCTAATTCTAAGACATGTCTGTGGAAAAGATCAATTATGTTTATTTTAAAATCTATCCTCACTAGAAGTTGACAGAACAGGCAACTATTACTTTTCTTTGTATTTACATGTGGAATGACAGAATTATGCATGACTGATTTCGTTTCAGGTAAAGATCATTAATCCCTCATTGCAAGAGGAAGAGACACACACAACCTAGACTTACTTAGTCATTAGGTGCTTTCTCAAAAAAATGTGACCCTGCCAGGTCTCAGCTAGTCATTCACTTTCCTTCTTTGAGGAGAAATTGGTAGTTATAATTCTTTCAGTCCTTTTCAGCTTGCGCTTCTGAGCATGCCCAGTTTTTAATGAAGATGGTATCCCATCAGGCAGTTTGTCTTTCCTTGATCTTCTAATTAAAACAAGACATAGGTGCCAGGCAAGAACTCACAAGGATTTCGAATGTCTGTTTTGTCTTCAGTGACTACCAGATGCTTGTTCTGTGCTTTATTTATCTCATTTCTTTCATGATAGAAATATTTCCAATAGACTGTGTAGCTGCCAAGGAATTTTCTAGCCCCCAGCTCATGCTCCAAGAAGCATTGGGGAAGCAAAATATGCATCGATTGAATCTCATTCATCTAAGATTGGATTGGTGATCCCAGTTGGTCAGTCCAAAGGGACAAGTAGATTTAGCAGTCAGTTATATCTAGAGAACAAAGATGAGAAGATACTATTGAACTTCTTGATTGATAAGTTATATTTCATTCCTATTACCTGAGATATTCACAGATACCCTGGGTATCTGTGAATGAAGTTTCTGATAGTCTGTAACATACTGCACAGATAAAGTTCTGAAGGTAAACTGAGGCCATCTTCACATGAAGGAAATAGGCTTTGTCTTCCATCTTCCTTCATTTCCTTACTACTGAGATGAAGGCTCTTTGTTGTAGGGGAGGCTAGGGATGGGTCCACCCACCCAAGGTCATGAAGGGGAGTCTCCTAATCTTTTTACTTTTCATTTGGAAATTTGTTTAATGCCTTTCTACATTTTTATACACAAGGTGGTTTATTGCTTGTAGACTATAATGATAACATTCAGCAGATCCTTTAATGATTCAGTCCAATGGAAATCACTTATAATGAAATGTATAACTAATTTTCTTTTTAAATCAAGTAACATGAAATGTGATCATTCTTTTCATATATAACATTACACAGTAATATCGCCATCAATTAATCGTTCAACAAAATCTCTCCCAACAATGACCATAAATCATTAAATAATCATAAAGAGCCAAAACAATAATAGAAAGGACAGAATACTAAAATACCTCAGCCCAAAACACAGAGACAAATGATCAACTTAGCAGCAAGGTCACATATCTTATATAATCACAAGATGCCCAAATGCAGCTAGGAATATTGGTAACAATAGAAAACAAAAGCAGAAATAAAAGAAGTGTTTGAGACAGTGAGTTAAAAAAGGCTGTTAGTCAAAAGCTTCACAGCTTAGTGCTGTGCTGAAAATTTCAATTATTCCATTTTTGGCATTTCATGGGGGGTGGGGAAAAGAAATGAAAACTCTAGCGAAAGAGGCTGTGGAGGTGAGAATTTTGGAGAATCTTCTCCTTGAGGAGCTGGGCAGGATTTCCAGATACCTTTTTAAGTGTGGGGAGTTTTGAGGGGTTCTTCTTTCTATTTTTTTTAATTGAAACACCCCTGGCACTTGCAAGAGCCCAGGAATTCTTCCTGAATGCCTATTGGAGAGGGTGAGGTCACATGGTCTCAATAGGCATTCACTAAGAACTGCTGGGCTCCTCCAAGTGCCAAGCGTGTCTTTAAAAAAAAAAAGAAAAAGAAAAAAGGCCCCTCAGCAAACAGATACACTTTAAAATGGTATGTGAAAATGCTGTCCCCTTCCCCAAGGAGAAAATTCTCAAATTCTCCTCTTCCCTGCAAAAGAGGCAGAAAAAACTGTGCCTCTTTTGCAGGGAGAGAAAAGGTTCCTGAAAACAGGGGCAGGATTTAGCAGGGCACTAGCACAGCTTCTGCAAAGAGAGTTTTCATCAATGAAAACCTTCATGGCTAGCAGCTGTATTTGCTGAACTCTTACCTGGGCAACCAATGCCAATCAACTCACTCTGCTCTCACTGAGGAAGTTGCAGATTTGCTTTCTATCTGACACAGTCTCCCCCCAGCCTGGTGCTCTCCAGATGTTTTGGACTACAATGCCCAGTGTTCCCGACCATTGGCCATACCTGCCAGGATTGATGAGAGCTAAAATCCAATACATATTGAGAGCACCAGTTGGGGAAATCTAATCCCTGCCAGAGCTGGTGCCTAGCTTTATAGTGGGCTATCAGCATCGAGTTCTTAATGGTAATGCTCAGCACTCCTGTTGCCGTTGAGCCCCTGCTCGGCACTGTTGCTGCCCTCCTCCCTTGATATGCTTACCTGGTAAGTGGTGGTGCTTCTGCATGGGAACTGAGTCAGCTCCCATTGCCATTGGGCAGGTACGTATGTCAAGGAGTGACTGGCAGCGGCATTACTAGGTAAGGGCCCTACAATGGTGAAGGCAGTGGCAGGGTAGGCATTAGTCATGTTGGGCCTTACTGGGTGCTGGTGCAGGGCCTGCCTCCCATAATTAGGAAACAATGTGGCACCCTTATCCTTGACTGTAACAGCACTCTGTGTCTGGCTGATGGAACTGTAATGTATGTGTCCTACAAAGGGACGACTACATCCTCTGCTCCAAACAAACACTAATTGGGCTCTACCAGCCACCCAAGACAGTGGCCTTTTTAAACAGGCTAGCTTGGTAGGCAGCTCCTCCTTCCTAACACAGCTGAAGGTGGTAGTGAGTGACATGACATTTCTTAAGTGGTCCATAGAAGCAGAGACTTTTACCCACCAAGAATATCTCTGTGACTCCCATCTTTTACTGTCTTTCTCCCCACCACAACCATCTTTCATGTTCATATCTCTCCCAACTTCTGCCTTACCTGGCTGGCCTCTGCCTTCAGTACATCCCTATCCCTGTCCTGCTTTGACTCAATTTTTGCTACCCTGTCTCAGTTTTCCTCTTTCTTGCTCTCTCTTTCCCAGAGTTCCTCTTTCTCTGTATGATCCCTGTACCTGCCTCTCTCTCTCTCTCTCTCTCACACACACACACACACACACTTTCTTTTCCAAGGGCACTGGATTGGATGTAGTGCATACATTTTATGATGAGAACCTGTGAGTCTTTCATGATGCTCAGAGGGCTGGGGTCCTAACCAGACAGGTAATTTGTGTGCTGGATATAGGAGTTGCACTTGGCAGATGCATGCATCTGTTATGTTCTGGATCTGTTATGGACCAGAAACGCCGCAATCCCCCACCCGGCTTGCTTGGACAGGGGGAGGCGGATTGCGGGTGGGGCGAGCAAGAGGCATGGAGGGAGGCTATTGGCCACCCTCGTTTTGGCGCCACTGAAAAGGGGAGGGGGAGCGCGGCTACATATACGCTGCGCAGCCCTCCAACCGCCTCTTCGTCTTCGCGGCTTGAGAAGGCAGGCAGCAGCAGGGTGCAGCGACCGGGACAAAGAGGGCGAAGAGGATGCCACAAGGCAGAGGTTTGGCGCGGGAACCAGCTGGAACCTGCGCTGTTAATCCCGGTGCCACAAGGAGTTTGCCGCAGCCGAGGTGGCCCCTCAGTTCAGGGAGGGCCTTTGTTCTTATATTTAGATGCTCGGGGGGAGCCCCCCGCTTGTGGGCGGAGAGGCGCCGTGGTGGCACTGGCTAAGGGAGGCTATTTGTGCCTATTGTTAGGCACTCGGGGGAGCCCCGCATGTGAGCGGAGAGGCGCCGCGGCTGCGGCGACTCAGGGAGGCCAGTTGTGCCTATTGTTAGGCACTCGGGGGAGAGCCCAGCGTGCGAGCGGAGAGGCGCACAGCTGCGGCAGCCCCGCAGTTTTACAAAGGAGTCAGGGGAGCTGCGCGGGCCCATCTGGGTCCTCCTTGGAACGCAGAGTGTGGCGAGAGTGGGGGCATGCCAACTGTCGGCGGGTGACTCCACTTACCTCATGGGCTGGAAAGGGAATTAGGTTTTTGAGAGGGGTGCCTGCTTCTGGTAAACGCCTGGGGTCTGGCTGGGCTCATAGAAGGTGCTACTGGGGGCTGGTTGTTTCCCAAGGCAAGGGTTGAGGGCCCGTAGAGCAGAGGGGATGTGTGGGACCTCTAGAACGCCTATTAACTTTTTAAAAAAACTTTAAATAAAATACAAAAAAAAATTCAAAATTACAATAACAAATAGATAAGCAACTTCCCCGGGGTTGGTCATTGAATTTTGAAGTTAAGGCTAACTTTTAACGATTATATAATACTGCAGGTCATTAGTTAGATTCTGATCACCAACATGCCACCAAAAAAAGGTATTGGGGGAAAGAAAGATAAGGGTAAAGTACCACGTCACCCGCCAAAATGATCCAGGCAGATCAGTGAGTCCTCTTCTGGGGAAGACATGGACCCACAACTGGCGGCTTTGTTGGTGCGAGTTCAGGCCATGGAAAAGGAGAAGGGCATAACAATTCCTATGCAGCCCATGGCAAACTCAGGGTCAAAGGGCGCTAGGCGCCACAATACGAGGAAACAACGGCAGGATGATTTATACTTGTCTCTTTCAAGTACACTAGATGCTATGGAAAAGACACATTCCTGTGATCCTGATACCTCAGTGCAGTCTGAGATGTGTTCAAACATCGCAGCAGCTCCATCAGTCACAGTTGGTCCAAACCAAAGGGAGGAGGTGGCTGCAACAATTGCTTCGTTGCCTGTTCCTGTCGGGGTGACACCGGGACCCAGGGTGCAAGGTGAGTGTACCACAGGCACAACACAAGCCCCTCCTCAGGCTATGGGAGCTTATCCTCATCCGTGGGGATGGTTCCCTTGGTTTGGTGGGATGGGTTATACACCCACACTCGCTGGGGGGGGGGACAAACACACAAATGACACATCTTAGTAATCCTGCAAATAGTCAAGGACAGTTGACAGCCCTCAGTAGTAGAATAGTTCAGGATACATCTGACAAACCTATGGAGGTAGCAGGAGTGGATAGAATACCGAGTGCATCGGCTTCTGGGGCGACCGCAGTCGCCGCCCCAGAGGCCATGGCTCTGCAACAGGCCTCTTTCAAAACGGCTTGTGCGGTGGTGTGGCAGGGCCCTGCGGGATCAGCAGGAGCTAGGCCTACTCAGTCTAACCAAGGTGTCATAGATCATTATGCAGGGGCGAATGTGGATGATGTTCTGGCTGGAAGCACAACTGCTCCGCTGGGATATCATTTACTTCCCGCTACAAGGGAGAAGATCTGGAAGGGGGAATATGTAGACGTATTTTCCCTATTATTTTGAGAATTGGAGCAATCAGATAAGGACAAACACAGTGAGAAGGAGGCTGAGAAATTACGGAAGCAGAAGGTTGCTAGAACATGGGCAAATTGGCTGCCCGGATTCCTTATATATATGGGAGTGTTGCAACAACGCTTCCTAGGAAAAGGGGCAAATTTGACCAAATACCTGGACATGATTTACCAGGCTTACTCGGAGTATGAGGGCGGGGCGGGGCTTGCGTACGACGAATCATTTCGCCAACATGCAGCCTTTGACCACACCCTTCAGTGGGCCGCCAAGGATAACGACCTGTGGCTACAATATATGACCCCGACGAGACCAGGTTTTGGGGAACGATCTGACAGTGGTCATATTCTGGCAAGAGTAGCGCCCACATCCAATTTTAGAGGGGGTGCGGGGCAGGCGGTTCAACACCATCAGCTCTGTTGGGAGTTTACCTCCAAAGGCCTTTGCACCCGCCCTCAATGTCGTTACAGACATGAATGTTCTTTATGTTCAGGGCACCACCCCGCTTCAGGCTGCCCCAGGAATAAAAATAGTAGAGGAGCAACTAGGGACAACCAGGGGGTTAAGAGACCTGGCGGTCAACAGCCTCCTCCCAAAGGGCCCCAGCCCAATTAAGATCGAGCCCCTTCGGAAATTGTTGGCACGGTATCTGAAGTGTCAGGAGGCGGCATACTTGGAATCCGGATTTACAGACGGGTTTTGCATACCATTTAGCGGTGTCCGGTCAGCATCCATTTCCAGGAATCAGAGTTCTGTCTTAGTTTTGGAGCATTTAGTTCGGGAAAAAATTCAAAAAGAAGTTGACGCAGGAAGGGTCGTGGGCCCCTTTAGCGCACCTCCCATTCCAAATTTGAGGGTGTCACCTTTAGGTATAGTTCCAAAAAAATCCCTGGGGGAGTATAGGTTAATTCATAACCTGTCATTCCCCGAGGGCGCCTCAGTCAATGACATGATTCCAGTGCAGCTTTGTTCAGTGAGATATACATCTTTTGATTCGGCGGTAGAGATGGTGCGGAAAAATGGGAGGGGGGCTTTGATGGGCAAGTGTGATATAAGGGCCACTTTTTGCATTTTGCCCATCAACCCTGCTGACTTCAATCTGTTAGGTTTCTGTTTTCAGGGACAGTTCTATATAGATAGGGCTCTGCCCATGGGGTGCTCCATTTCATGCGCCATGTTCGAAAAATTCAGCTCTTTTCTTGAATGGGCACTTAGGGACAGGACTGAAGGGCAGGATGTGGTTCATTATTTGGATGACTTCCTGTTCTCGGGGGTGGCGCTGAGCGACCATTGCATGTTCATGATGTGTGAGTTCCATACCCTTTCACTTGAGCTGGGAGTACCATTGGCGCACGAAAAAACGGAGGGCCCATCTTCTACTACCAAGTTTCTGGGAATTGAAATCGATTCCGTGGAGCAATGTTGCCATCTGCCACAGGATAAATTGGATGTGATGAAGGGGAAGTTAATGGCACTTTCTTATGAAAGGAAAGTGTCTTTGTTGTAGTTGCAGGAGTTGGTAGGCCATTTGAATTTTGCGTATCGGGTTATTGCACCTGGCAGAGCATTCTTAAGACACTTTTGCAATGCCATGTCGGGTTTGAGGTCCCCGAACCATAGGTTACGAATTTCCAGGCCCATGCGAGAGGACATAGGGGTGTGGCTCAAGTTCTTGCAGCATTGTAATGGCATCTCCTTTTGGTGATGGGAATTGCTGCTGGAGGCAGAGCTACAGGTCAGGTCAGACGCACCTGGCTCCTGGGGTTTTGGCCTTATTTGGCAGGACTGTTGGTGTGTAGAGCCGTGGCCCAAAACATGGACTAATTTGGGTATATGTAGGGACCTTACGCTGTTGGAATTTTTCCAATATGTGTGGTGGTGCACATTTGGGTAGACGAGATGTCCAGTAGGATGGTCCACTTTTGGTGTGACAATCTGGCCACGGTGCAAGTGATCAATTCCTTGTCATCCTGGAATTCTAGAGTTATGGCATTGGTGCGGGTATTTACCCTGCACTGTTTGAGGCATAACATATTGTTCCGGGTCCGTCACGTACTTGGTCTGAACAATGAAATTGCCGATGCTTTGTTGCGTAATCAGGTACAGCGATTTCGTGTGCTGGCTCCCTGGGCGCGGCCCACACCGGAACACATGCCACCGACTCTATGGCAGATTGGAGAGCTGAAGTGGAGCGTGCTATGTGGCAGTCCGTGGCTCCTAGTACTAGGGAGGCATATCAGAGGACAGGTAGGGAATTCCAAGCTTTTAGGAATATTTCTCACCTTCCACAAGATTGGCCCATTCCGGTAGAGCATATTTTGCAATTCTGTGTCTCATCTCACAGCAAGGGTTTATCTGTCAGTACCATTAATGGAAAGCTGGCTGCTTTGGCGTTTTGGGCAAAGCTTAGGGGAGTGACAGATTCCACGGCAGATTTCAGGTTGAGGTGGACATTGCAGGGATGGATGCGCAAAAACCCACGTGGGGCTGATTCCAGGTCACCCCTTTTGCCCAATATTTTGTTGGGTTTAAGGGCAATGTGGCCGACAGTGTGCACGTCACGTTATGAGACCATTTTGTTTCATGCGGCTGCCCTGACGGCTTTTTTCGGAGCTTTTAGGATTTCGGAGCTAGTGGCATTGTCCAAGCATGATCAGTCTGATAGGGTTATGAAGTTTAGGGATGTTGATATTTTATCTGGAAGGGTACGCATAAGGCTGCGTAGGTCCAAAACAGACCAGTTAGGAAAAGGCACAAACGTGATTTTGTTTGCCGCTCCTTGTCAGAAGCTTTGCCCTGTAAAGCTCTACTTGACTTTGTGGCTGTCCATGGGACGCACGTGGGCAGTTTTTTCTGCCATCAAGATTTATCGGTGTTAACGAAATTTCAGTTTTGGACAGTGATGAAGCGTGCCCTGCAAGCACTTGGATTGGGTGGTGTGCAGTTCGGCACACATTCTTTCCGTATAGGTGCCACATCCACAGCGGCTGCTGCTGGTTTTTCTCCTGCACAGATTCAGGCGGTGGGCAGATGGCGTTCTGCAGCCTTTAAGTCATATGTCCGGAAATTTCACAAATAATGGGTGTTGTGAGTATGCCTAATAGATCCATGTTTATTTTTAGATCTCTGACAGGGGCACAACCCAGTGAACGTGGTTATTTGCGGCCATAGTATGGTCTTCTGGGCCAGCAGAAGGGCTTCCAGGTTCAGTTTTGGGTCCCAACTGGGACTGTGCCAGCATGCTTCTATTCAATGGATTGGCAGAAGAGGTATGAGGTGGGAGAACCTCATCCCTACGTTATGGCAGAAGCTGGCGGTACAGACACCCCCGCAGATCTTGGTGATAAATCTTGGGGCAATGATCTTGGCCTGCTGAAAGAAAAAGCCCTTGTTTTGCAAGCATGTGCTGATTTGCAGAGAGTGCGGCAATGTTGGCCGGGAGTTCACATCATATGGTCCTGTGTGCTTCCCAGGATCAAGTGGAAAGAGGGTAGTGACCCTGTCGCCATGGAACGGGCCCGTAGGAAAGTGAACATGGAGATATACCGGGATTTGGTAAAATATGGCAATTTAGACATAAAACACCCATTGATTTTACATTCTAGGAGGGAGCTGTATAGGCCGGATGGTGTTCATCTGTCCAATGCCGGAAATGACATTTTTTTGGCAGATCTGCAGAGGGGATTGCAGGAAGCAGTCTTAGGTAGGTGGGGGGGAGCGACTAAGCAGATGCTTGTCACCCCCTGTGGCGTTTAGGTGCAGGCACCTCGAGTGGGGGAGGTGGTGGTAAACATTCTCTGGCACCGTTGGGGGTGATGGGTAGTGCCGGAAACCTAGGGCTGGGAGTCTTGCGGCACCAGTCATTGGGTGGATGGCTTACCTATGACACCAACCCTCCTCACACTGGAAAGTCTCCCTACCCCAAGAGGGGAGCCCATGGAGTGGCGAGCTCGGCGCCACTTTAGGGGCTAAGAATGGGTCGCCCAGTCCTAGAAATGGCCTGTGAGAGCCATATGTGAGGTGCCCGCATAGGTTTTTTCCCCTCTTTGCAGATCTTTAATAAAATGTGGCCCATGTTTAAAATCCATATACTTGTGTCGCCTCGTTATTTCTCGCCTACACTCCGCAAATACCCTGTTCTGCAAATGGAAGGGAAAACAGGAAAAATAGTTTGCCTACACTCCTTTTGCCCTTTTCTTCCTGTGCCCTTTCCGCTGCTACTAGGTGGGGATCTTTTTCTCTGTCTGGCTGCCTCCACCAAAACAGCCTTAAAACATTCTGTCTCTCCGGGAGTATAGGGGTAGAGATGAGTGAGAATTTAATTTCAGTTTGACAAGAATTTACAGAAATTCACAAAGTTCTCCTTATTGGGGGGGGGGGGAGAGATTTTTAAAAAATTTGAATGAGGGAGAAACCAAAACTGACATTTCCGCCCATCTAAGAGTTCCATCACACCTACTTTCCCCCTCCCCTGCCCCCCAGTTTGCTTCTGTGGGTTTGCTCTCTGTTTCCTATGTGAGCCTAGTGTTTTCAATCACATGCAGTCAGTATTGTTGCTATACCCCTGCTTGGCCTGTTCTTATTTGCATTTCTGGACTTTGCCCGTTCAGGGATAAATAAATAAAAAAATAAACGAGAAACGGCACGCTCAGTCCAGCGCTGAAAATGTGGATCAAAGTCACGGCGGGTGTGCATCAAACTGTGAGTGTGATGAACAGTTAAGGCTCTTAAAAGTCTGGATTGAACCCCTGTGTATTCAGCCAGGTTAGTTCTTAATAAGACTTGCCACCTCTTTTGTCTGGCATGCTTCTCATCTTTAAAAGCTGTATGGCAGGTAGATACATCGTGGTCCTCTTCACGCTGGGGATTGCTGTACCTATTGAATTTGGCTGATGTGGATGGATGCGAATTTTACTTCAGTTCATTTTCAATCAGAATTTACCGAAATTCACGAAGTCGTTCATGTTCAGGAGTCAAAGAACTTGAGATTTAATAAATTTGAATGAGGGAGAAAGTGAAACTGACAGGTTAGATGTTTGACTTCTAAACTATTGACTTTTTGTAGTGAAACTGACTAGCACACACACACAAAGATCCAGACCCAAAATATCCTTAAACTAAGCTAAACACAAAAATGGAGGAAAGTTCTGTTCCTTAACAGGACCACTTCAAACTTCCATTGGACACAGAATTTGGAACTAAGCATGATCCTCTCTGTGCATTCTGTCAGACATACCTATGGTTTTCCACACAATCTGGAACTCTGATTGTGCAGGGTTACCAATCACACTAAATGCACACTAAAGTATAGACTCCTTTCACACATTCCCCTGACTGTGGAGGTCAGGACACGACCAATGGCCACACTGAAGTTGGAGGTGTAGCTATCTGGTACGATCCTATTCTCCATTCCATGTGCTCAGTGCTCATGTGTTGTGGTGGAGGGGGTGAAAAGTGATTCTGTCTAATGTATCCTCTGTCCCTAATATTTACTAAGCATCATATACAGATTGAAAACAGCAGTAGGGATAGAGAAGGAAGAGGGGAAATAAGCAAATGTAGTCATCGGCCCTTAAAGTTATACAGTTCTCATAATGATCAGGTTGAATGGAAATGGTTCAAACGGGAGGAGAAAAGCCAACTGGAGCTGATTGGTCAGCCAAGCCAATGGAATGGCTTCTTCCTCTGTGGTGGTCAAGTGGAATGAATCTGTCAATTTCTCTGTTTCTCATTTTTCCAATCTTATTTTTTTTCCTTAACTATTTCTGCATCAGTTTGATTTTTTTATTATTATTTTTAAAGAAAGCATGCATTTTCAGGTGTGTTTTGCCAAATGTATGCAATTTTATATGCAATTTTCCTAGTATAGACAGATGTTCTTTGCAAGCATTCCCCTTTAATATTATGCATTTTTCTACATTATTTTCATTCGTATACCCGTTTCAGTGCACTTGTTTTCCTACTATACACATTTTTTTGCAGGAGAATTGCATTGCAAAATTTGGAGAAGTATGGATACCAAAACATAATTGCATTTTTAGTTTGCATATTGGCTTGGGAAGCGCCAGTTAAGTACGGTTCACATTACAATTCAAACAAAATGAATTTCTCCCCCATACCTAGAGGAGACATGATATGCAGTTGCTTGTATCTTTTATCTCATTTGTATTTTTAAGTACTCTAGGGAGGCTACAAATTGAGCAATGGGAAGTAGGAGCTATTTCATTTTTACCCTCTGGCTGTTTTTCTGCTCTAAACTACCCCCAGCTGCTTTTCCATCCACAGGAGGAAAATAGGAGTAATTTCCCCCCAATAGGTAGTAGATTCTGGTTTCCCCAGGCTGCTTTTGATTTAAAAACAAAGTAGAGAACCATATATACAGCTGTGTGTCATGTCGGGTTTGGGTCTCTGTTCTACTTGTTTTCATCTCAGTTCAAATACACTGACACCTCCATTTGCAGCTTATACTAACGTCTGTGTGACTGAGTGGCACGTTTATTGGTCTCAGAAGCCAACATGTACTTCAAGGTAGTCATGCAACTCTGGATGTAAGAAGAGACCTCTTGAAGGTGGCTATGTTTGCACAACAACTCGCTGGCACTCAAAAACAGCTCCTCATTGCTACGACCTTTTGAAACAGGTGGTACATTGAGGTGTCTGACTTTAGTAGCAAGTGCTAGCAAAGCTTCAAGGACAAATAAATGTCTGTCTTACGTCTTGGAACCTATGGTCTGGATTTATAACAGTTACAATGCAGACAACATGAGATGAGCAATATAAAGTGTAGGGAATGTCTAAGACTCATCATTTAATATGGAATACTGCTATTGTTGCTATTCTTGTGGCTGGTACAATAATAGATCCTTTTCTATTCAGTGGCTTTCTTTTATTTATTAGAAATATGAAGATACAATTTTCCTGTATTTCCTCTGGATTTTAAAACAAATACTACACAGGGTTACACCCAGTCAGCTACCCTTTGGTTGAAATGTGATGATTCTTACTTTGCCAATTGTATGTTAAAAATTAAAATACTAGGGATTTTTTTTGTACCAATAGTTTTGTTTTGTACACATCACTATTAATAACCAAAGCTCCATTTTGGGTGGTTATGTTTTATTTTGATTTTAATAATACATGAGGTAAAATATCTAGTATTCTTTGATAAATATAAAGCCATGAGTACATTTTGTAAAAAAAAAAAAAAGGGGGGGGGAGTCAAGGTATTTGCTACCAACTTCACTTACAGGAAAATTCAAAGCTTAAGTTGAAAGTCCTTGCTTGAATGACACATATTGGGAACTTCAAGGTTAGATAAAGAACTTTCAATATGAGTAAGAAACCTTCTGAGAAGGAGGGAGGGAAGTCTATGTATTCCTAAGTTTAAAGTTAAGTTTTGCCTATACTGAAAGTTGAGGTAAATTTAGATGTTCCTACTCAGCAGAAATGTCTGAGAAATTCTGACAGAAGTAAAATGACTTTTGATAGGACTTGCATTTTTTTCCCCAGACAATGGGTGTTCTTAGGCTATTTATAACAATAAGCCCCATGTTAATTTCAACTGGAGTTAGCATGACTAAATTCTCTAACCAGCATTTGGGGTAAGGATCACAGGCATTATATGCTCATCTTCAGATTTAACAGTGAAGCTGAAATTGAGCGGTCATGCTCCAAGAAAGAGAAAGCTTTGTGTTTCAAATAAAGTTCTCAAATAAAAGACACCAGGGTAGTGGATAGGTCAAATTCACTGAAGGAGTCTTCTTGGAATGTTGCTTTTGTCGTTGTTCTTGCACAGCACTGTATCGAATGTTCACTTTCTGGAAGAAGAACTTTGAGAGAAAAGTCTCGACAATTATTAAGGACACAAGGCATGAAGATGGCAAACTGAGAGAATGTGACATTTGGTAATGATTTAGAAGGCAGGGAAGAGACTGAAATAAAACAGAAATAAGAAGAGAAGGGAGGAAAGGAAAGTCCAGACCTAAAATACAGGAGCATTTAGCAGCGGTAGAAAGGGACTCTTTCTCTAGCTGATCCATTACAAGAGGTAGAGAAGCAAATAAAACTCAGGCTTCGATCAGGGCCTACCATAAGAACTACCATAAGAACATAGAAAACTGCCTTGTACTGAGTCAAACTTTGGCCAATCTATCCCAATATTGACTGGCAGTGTTTCTCCAGGTTTCAAACTAGGGATGTGTATCGTATCGTTAAAATGTCCAATAATGATACAATATGCTCTTTATTGTGCATACGATTAACAATAACGATATGATACAACTTCCTACGATAATCATCAGAGACGATAATTTTCAGCCCGATTATATCGAATTATTGGACTGCTATATAAATAAACCTATAACTTCTGTATTTTCAAAGTTAGAGGCTTGAAACTTGGTCACAGGACTTATGGGGTATACCTAAGTATGTGTATGAAATTTGAGATCGATCCCTCCAACCCTCAATTTTATATGAATGTATTAAAGATTGTTTAAGTTCTGACAGGTCAGAATGACAGCTCGCCACGTGCGTTCATTCAGACATGTCAAAAAGTTGCAGGATCTTAATTAAATTCATATAAAAATCGAGGGTTGGAGGGATCATTATCAAATTTTATACACATGTCTAGCACATGTTGCTGCATATATGTGCCAAATTTCAGATCAATCCCTCCACCCCTGTATTTTATATGAATTTTTGAAAGATCGTGCAACTTTTGATCTGTCAGAACTTAAATGTTCTTTAATAAATTCATATAAAATTGCGGGTTGGAGGGATCGATCTCAAATTTCATACACATACTTAGGCATGCCCCATAAGCATTGTGACCAAGTTTCAAGCCTGTAACTTTGAAAATACAGAAGTTATAGGCATTTTTTTGAAAAAAAAAATCAGCTATATGGGGCACAATGGGGCTGCAAATTAAATATCGTATTTCCAATAATTATCGTGAAGACGATACAGTTCACCTACGATATTATCGGAGACAATAATTTTTTTTGGTCCAAAATTGCGATAACGATAAAATACGATATTTTCAGGCGTGTACATCCCTATTTCAAACATTTTTTTTCAGCCCTACCTAGGGATTCCAGGGATTGAAACTGAAACCTTCTACATGCAAAGCATGTATGCTACCACTGCGCTGTGCCTCTTCCCATGTAGCAAAGTAAATTGACCCATTTCAGATGGCATCATATGTGGGGGGGGGGGGTTGATAGATGAAAGTAGGAAATGGTGTCTGAAAGGTGAAACAAGACTTTTTTAAAGTGTTGGCCCTAAGAAAGGGCTCCAATCCAAATGGCAACATGTCTTGCACCAGCACTGTGCACTCTACCTTGGAGTAAATCTATGTAAATATGAGTTACAGTGCTGCTTAGGGATGTCAAAGATCCACCGTGGGATCAAATCAGTTCGGATTTCTATGAATCCAAACTGTGAATTCCATGGCAGCTTTTCCTGAGTCATACGGATTTCATAGACTGGTGGGATTTTTATTTTTATTTTTTACTTCCCAGCATTTTACGCAAATTTTGTCATAGAAAAATACCATCGGAAAATGTGTATTTCCGCCATAGGCTAAAACATAAAAATGTGCAGGGGGGGGGGGGAATTTGTGCATTTTTATGCAAATTCAAGAAATTGGGCAAAACACAATTCCATCAATGAGCTGATTATGTAACAAAAGGCACTTGGCAATCAGTGAAACACAAACAGAATGAATTTTACAAAATCTGTAGATCCCTAGTGCTGATAAACAATAGTTATGTATTTTAATATATTTTGCTGTTTCTTTCTAAATTGCGCATATATATATATATATATATATATGAGAAGTGTAAGTTTAGTCTCAAGAACAGATGATTAAGAGTTGATGTGTTTGCTATCTTCAAATATTTGAAGGGCTATCACATAGATGATGGAGCAAATTTGTTTTCTGTTGCTCCAGAGGGCCCAAACCAACAGATTCAAATTACAAGTAAAGGAGTTTTGACTCAAAATTAGGAATAGATGTTTGATGTCATGAGCTGCTCATCGGTAGGACAGACTGCCTTGGAACATGGTGGACTCTTGTTCATTAGAGGGTTTTAATCAGAGGCTGGATGTCACCTGTCAAGGGAAGCTGTAGCAGTAGATTTCTTGCATTGTCAGGGGGTTGGACTAGATGGTCTTTGTGGTACCTTCCAATTCAGTTCTATTATCTAGGAGAGTTCATTTACAATAAATGCAGCCAATTAACCATTATTCATTGTACTTTAAGGTGTCAGTCCAGTTTTTGGAACAAGTGAAAGGGGGGGGGGAGTTAACGAATAGTCCTGAAAATTTGTGAGGAAGCAACCTAATGTAAAGTTTAGAAGGCAGGAGAGAGATGCAGTTCTCAGATAAAAAATGTACCAAAATGGTTTTCAAATATTCACAAGCATTTTTGTGCACATATCTCCTAATACATGCCTTTTTGTATGTCTTTTGTCCAATATACAGATTTTGGTCATCAAATTTCCTGATAGTATCCATTTTTTTGAATATTATATTCCCTAATACACATAACCTTATCGCATCTTTGATTGGAAAACTCCATTATAACATTTGGAGAAGTGTGAAATTAAAAAGATAACTCAGTTTTGGTTTGCATACTGATTCAAAGGTGCAAAATTAGATAATTTAGCATGAAAATGTGAATTGAATGACTGTCTCCCCCATCCCTACACTGGAGTGGGCAACATTGGGCAAGATGAAAAGTTAGTGTGACCTGGTATAAGGCAGTTTCTGATGTTTCTAATCCATTCAACACTAGGATTAGGGAAGTATAGATAGTTATATTCGGAACACGAACAGTGGAGGTTGGTGGCTCCTGTGTCAGTGGGGCAGTGAATCCGCTCTGGCTTTCAGTCAGAACTCTAAAGGAGCTATCCAAGGTACTGATCCTTCCCAAAATGGGTTCAGCATCTCGGATAGTTCCATTAACATTCTGACTGAACCCCAGAATGGATTCACTGCCCCACTGATACAGGAGCCCCCAGGTTGTCCTGAAAGTGAGCGTATTTTTGCTCATATGGTGCATGGAACAGTTAGATTGCATAGCCTATGCCCTCTCTTGCTCTTGAGATCACCTTAGTACATGTGAGGTAAAACCAGCTGTGATTAGTGTTCTTTCTCATTTCCATTATAATGTAGATCAGCACTTCAGATGTGATTGATTTAATAATGCAATCCTAGGCATATGACTCAGAAGTATGTTCAGTTCCATCCAGGGAAAACTACTCCCTTGTGAGTGGGTGCATCCCTAATCACTTTCCCTTGGATCTCTCCTGTGGCTTTCTGGGCCAAAAATAAACCAGACCCCCACAATGGATAAAATAAAATTAGAGATGGAACCATTTACTTTGCTCATATTGAGCTTCTGGGAACCCATGATTGTACTACAGCAGCTTGAAGGCGAGATTCATTATAGTTGCGTGCGTTTAGTGCTGGCCAAATTCTGTCACAGTTCAGCAACTTGGCGCTTGAGAATCTGTCTGAAGAGGGAGCTGGAGCCAAATGTTTTGCTATTCATGAACACTGCATCTGATTGACAGGCTGAGTGTATTTGTCATCAAGAACTAGAGAGCAAGTAGGTCATGTCAAGATTACATGCTGCCACCTCTCAAGCTTCTGGATCTCTGTGCTGGTACAATACATTGCATTTACCTATATAAACTACAGATACACACAGCTGTTGATAATTGGTTTCTCTCAGGTTCTTATTTTTTTTTTCAATCTTTGGTTGGTTGATTGATTGATTTCTTTATTTATTGCATTTACCGCCCAATAGCCAAAGCTCTCTGGGTGGTTCACAAAAATTAAAACCATTAAGTACAAGTTAAGGTATAAAACAAACAACAATATAAAAACACAATATAAAAGTACAATATAAAAGCAGGATAATAAAACCGAGCAGGAATGCAGAGATTTATACAGATTTAAAATACAGATTTAAAACAGTAAAGTTAAAAGACGAAGATGAATTGTTACAACATTGGGGAAATAGAAAGGTCTTCACCTGGTGTCGAAAGAAGTATAATGTTGGTGCCAGGGAAACCTCTCCAGGGAGCTCATTCCACAGCCCGCCACCTGGTAGCCACCTGCCTCACTTCCTTTGGCAGTTCATCCCAAACTTTCAGGATCCCATGAAAATGTATATGCATTTTTGTGCACATTTCTCCTAATACAAATGTTTTTGTGCACAGTGTTGCCTGATATATACCTATTTGCAGCCAATTTTCTAAATGTTATTTTTGCTATATGAAATTTTGAGTGCATTTACCCTAATATATGCCATTCTGTACACTTTCTTTTTTTAATAGGAGAACTCAACTGCAAAATTCCGCCAAGTGTGAATCTCGAAGGATAACTGAGATTCAGTTTGCGTATTGGTTCACTGGGCAAAATTAGGTGAGCTTGCAGTAAACTGCGACCCAAGCAAAATTCTAGTATAAACAGATGATCCAAACTAAAGTATTTGAGAAGTAGTATAGTGGCTAATACACTGAGGTGTCCTCCATTCCAGTCTCACCTCTGGAAGCTGTTTTTTCAGCCTCAATCTCCATCTGCAATATGGGGATAAAAAAAAACTGTCCTGCCTTATGGGGTAGTTTTAAGGATGATGATAATGTGTATATAAGGCATTTCAACCTTCTAAAGTGCCATGCAATGCTGAATCATTTTCTTTAATGTGCTGCAACTACCTTTTAAAGATAACATGGCACTGATAACTACATTGTGATGCCCTTGGGGCAGTGAAGCCTCTGATACTACCGACTGGCTGAGTAGGTGTGGAGACTTAGAATGTTCACTTGCTTGGGGGAACTAAACAGACTGCAGTCTACATTCCATGAAGGAAGAGTAAGTTGTCATTTTGGCTGGGACTCAGACCTCATATGCAGGATAACTGAGGACAGGAAAAAGGAAGCCCAAGGAATCTAGGAAGAGGCTGAAAGAAGGGTTCAAGGTTATCAGTAAACTGAGAAATTGAAGTAAGAGAAAGTAGAGAATGATGCTTCAGAAGAGGGCAAAGGAGAGACAGCCAACCACTGCAAGATGGGGTTAATAAGAGAGATGCTCTGAAGAAACTCCATCACCATTAAAATAGCAAGTAGTTGTGTGCTATGAGGGAGAGAAAGAGAAGGGGGGAATTCTAAAGAGGCTGGTAAAAAATCATTACCATTTCCATAATGCATTTTTTTTTCTTTTAAAAATTGAAATAGATTTCAACTGGCTGCATTTGCTAAAACACATTGGAGCAGTTGGACTTTCTATTCTTATACATTCCATTTCAGGTAATACACCAAAGGCGATCTCACTTAAGCAACCATAGTGGTAAGTTATCGTGCAGTCTAATGATCCACTAGAGAGAGCTAGAGGGTAATTGTTGCCAAGCAGATTATGGGAAAGAGAATCAGGCTGTATAATTAATTAAATCAAAGTAGCTGTGGTCAGGGATCTCAGGCTATAAAAGCTCCATTCTTAAATTATAAAGTAGGATTCTGGACATTCTTGTCTATCCAAGCTTCCAGCAAAAGCAAAGCCATTTGTTTCCCTTTTGGTTTTTAATTGAACCCTCTCTGTCTCAACTTAAGTCTTAAGTTATTACATAGCCATTGCACAAGGCATGAGTTTTAACTAGGGTTGAGCTAAAAGGGGGTTGTTTGTTTTTAAGGGGAAGAACTTCTTTGGTTGAAAACAGGGGGGAAGTGTTTTGGAGTTAAAGATTGCAAATGGGATAGCTCAAGACATTTTGCTGCCCTAGGGTAAAGAAAAAGATGGCACCCTTTCTCCATCCCATGTACCACAGCCGACCTGACTGGCAGTTGAATAGTTCTTCAACCCTGCTGATGGGAAAGCATCCCCCATCACACCTGAGGGCAGCAGGTTTGATTGGGGTGTGCAAGGCATGCTTGTGTGGCTCTCAGATCTCCAACACCTTGCTGCTGCTTCTCAGCATTTTATGCCTGAGGCAACAGCCTCACTTTGCCTAATGGTAGGGCTGGTCTTGGTTTCACAAAACCATTCACCTTTTGTACTGCTACTTTGTTTGATGGTCCTGCTGGTGCTCCCAGGAGACCCAGAGGCTGGCAGGTGCCATTTTCCCCCAGTAGTCCCTACAGCAGCCTCCCCTTACCTGGTGCCCTCCAGATGCATTGAACCACAAGACCCATAAACCCTAGCCAGCATGGTCACTGGCCAGACTGGCTGGGGATATTGTGAGTTGTGGTCTATCACATCTAGAGAGCATCAAGTTAGGGAAGGAAGCCATAGAGTGATGATAGGAAGTACTGGCCCCATTCTGATTAGCTTCATAACAATGCCATATCAACACAAAACATCATCATTAATAAGCTGATCTGACTAATTGGATTGAATGCTTCCTGTCTTCATTCTGGGGATTGCTTGCAAGCACCATGAGTGGTAAGTTAGCTTTGTCCAGAAGCTTTGTCCCCCCATCCCACCCCATTTGCTGAAAAGCTACCCTCAAGTTTGCAGATATTAAAAGGCTGTTGAATTTGACTCATCCCTATACTTTCAGATACATAGTACTGAATAATGATCAGTATCTGGTAAGAATGACATGCTTCATACAGTCATCATTTTGAAGATTCAGCAGATCTCAGCAACACACCAACCAATATTGAGAGGAATTATGAAGATCACTTGTCCTGAAAGAGAATATGTATCCAAATGGGTTCTGAATACAGGATATTGTAATTTCCTGTCCAACTGGCTGTTTCCCACCATCCTTGCTCCTGTATTGGTCAAGAGAAGTTTGAACTCTCTTGTTCATCTGTAGGAATAAGCTGCCCTACTAGAAACAGTATGACACTCTTATGTATACCAGGTTAGATAAAGAGGAAAGGAAAAGGGGACTCAGGGATAGTACATACAACAACAACATATATCTAAAATAATTGAAACCATCAGCCTGGGACAATCCAGGACCTGATCAAACAGACTCATTCTAGACTGTTCAATGTCTGAGAGAAGAAGGCAGTTTTAACCTGGTGCCAAAAAGATAACAATGTTGACACTAGGCAGGCCTCATCGGGACAATCATTCCATAAATAGAGGGCACCACCAAGAAGGCCGTCTCCCATGTTGCTGCCCTCTGAGCCTCCCTCGAAGGAGGCACCTGGAGAAGGGACTTGGATGCGGAGCATAGTGTACGGGTCGGTTCATTCCAGGAAAGGCATTCCTTTAGGTTCTGTAGTCACAAACTGTGTAAGGCTTTATAGGTCAAAACCAACATCTTGAATTGGGCTCGGAAACATACAAGCAGGTCATAAATCATACAGATCATTACTGGGGGTTCTACATGCAATGAACTAGGTTGTGCTAGCCTGCAGTGCTTGCATTCTTCTGAAATGGCAAACAATATACTGATGCTATGGGTAGGATGACCATATTTGGGAATCCAAAAAAGAGGTCACTTTCCAGGGCCTCCAGAAAGCACATCATTCCCCCTGCCACAATATTGGCAGCTGCCATTAGCATGGTGGCTGTGAATGGCATGCTTTCCAGGGGTCCCAGAAAGCGTGCTTTCCCCTTCTCCACTCTAATCGGGGCCTTGGAGAGGAGGAGGGGAAATGTGTCATTCCTGCAACCCCACTGCTCCAATAGCCCCCCCCCCCCGGAAAGCATGTCATCCCCCCCACACCATACTATCGGTGGTCTTAAAGGGGAATGTGTGTCATTTCAGGACATTGTAGAAAGTTATAGAAAATCCCCTCTGATATCCAGGATAGAACAAAAACCAGAACAAATCTGGGAATGTCCTGACAGTTGGTCACCCTAGCGGGTGAACCCACCCAACCTTCCTACAAATTCTTCGCTATGAGGAATGGGCTTAGCAAAGTTTATAATCTTACCAGGAGCATTTGGAACCACAAGGAGTGCTTATTTCTATGGCAACCAAATTTAGATACCCTGCCACTGACATTTATCCTGTTCTTTGGGGCCCCAGGGACAATGTCTGTCATTGCTTACAAATACCATGAATGTTCCAGGGACACTGAGAAAGATCATCACCCATTCCTCATAAGAATACATAACATTAGTAAGGATGCCAAGGAGTTTCAATGATTAATTTATCATGATAAATTACAGCGCCTAACATCATCCTAACACTGGAGGGGACAGCCCATTAAGAAACTTTTAAAATATCTGAAATATTGATGAGTGGTTTCAGCCAAAACATTTCATTCATAGTGAGGGCCAATGGTAAGGAGACTATAGAGTAACGGTGGAAAAAAATGCAATCTGCCTGGATGTGTTCCTCACCCCCACCCCACCCCTCCCCACTCCAGTTTTAATTTTATGTTTGTAAGCATGTAATTGCTTCCCCCCATTTTCATTAATTTTAATTTTATTTTATTTTTGTAAGCGCGTAATTGTTCTTTCATTTTCATTTATTTTATTTTTAATTTTATGTTTGTAAGCATGTAATTGCTAGCCCTCAAAGCAATTATGAGTGAAGAAGCCATGGGGAAATGGGAGGGAGAAAAGAAATACAATGGGAAGGCTGTCTGTAAAAGACCAAATCCCCCAACAGCATCATTGCCACTAACAAAAACAACAACAACAACAAAGTGAAGCCTTCTTTCTAATACCCTAATTTTGCAATTGAAGCATTGAACTTTATTTTTATTAAATCCGTGCTGACAGTCTCATGTGATACAATCTTGGGTTATTCTAAAGGTTCTTCTCTCTCCTTCTCCTTCTCCTTCTTCTTCTATGATGTCTGTGCTTTAACTCTTTAGTCTCATCCCCACCAGAAACAAAGCCTATGTCTTATGCACATGTAAGTGTGTTTTCTCATATTCACTCCCTGTTACCTTGTTATTGTTTATGTTACAGTCTAAGTCTGGGATCTTACCAACTATGCTCTCCAGAGCTGTGTGTGTTCAGAGTCCAGCCCCCCCCCCATCTGTCTCTCACACACACTTTATATATGCTATGTAACCTCCACATCCAACCTTTCATGAAATCAGGAGTATTGAAACTCAGGCCCACAGGTGGGGATGTCTATCATTTGCAAATCCAGACCTTTTTGGGCCTGATGGATTCCAACCACTGCCTGCCTGGCTCAGCTTGCATTTGTGAACTGAACTTCAGTCCTTCCCCCCCCAAAAAAAATCTGGGAACTTTTCTTGTTTTTTTCAAGTTGCTGACTGTGATTTGCACAAATTTGAATGATAATCTGAGTAAATTGTAGCTGTAATTTGCACAACTTTCTACTTATCCCCCCAAAAACAAGGAAAATCTTTGAGCTGGCCTAACTCAATGGTTCAAATCGGGGCATCTGCCATGGAAATTAGCTGAAATCAGGGGGCTGAGCTGATGAAAGCTTGGCAAACTCCACCCCTGCCCCCTGATGGATTTCCCTTGACATCCCTATCCATGGGCCAAATATGGTCCAACTATGTTCCCAATCTGGCCCTTCTGGGTTTTCCAGATGGTCATGCTCCCTTCCCCATAACCCTCTTTCTTCCAACTGTTCATTGTTTGATAGTTTCCTGGCTATCACACAGGGCTTTTTCCCATTTCAAAAGGTTGAGATGCCTCACTGAAAGATTAGATTCTGGCAGCAAGAACTTTCTGCTAAAATGCTTTTGTATTCTTTTCTATTTTGGCCCATACCCTTTTGCTTTCGGCCTCACCACCTTTTGCCTTCGTCCCCACCGATCCCTGGCATGTGGTCCCTGAGAGCTTCTTTGAAATTGAATTTGGCTCTTGAGCTGAAAGAAGTTCAACATCTTCTCCTTATGCTAGTTTACTCTAGTTGCCCCCCAAAGCCTATCCATGTTATGCTAAGGATAATAATGAATGGTTTTCTTTTATCGGTTATCTTGCTGTAATTGTTGCCTTTATTTTTCAGTTGATTTCAAAATACAAATCCCATGGGAAACAGCACATATCAGATGAGTTCACAGAATCAGACACACTGGGTGAAACAGATGTCTGCTTGCCCCGTAATCGTTACTTTAAGAAGGAACCACGTTGTTGCTCCAACTGTATGAGTTGCTGATGGGCTGTAGCATGCTTTGACTACAAGGGAGGTCAAGTCTTTGCATTCTCCCCAAACTGCATGGAGACAGAGGAACATGGTGAAGCCAGCTCACCAATGGTCTGGAGCCTTCAGATGCTGCTACCATTGGGGGCATTTGTAAGCAATGACCTTATGACCTGGCCTTCAGTCTTCACACCAAATATCTGTAGGGCTATGATAACAGTGCAGCCTTCCCAACCTGGTGGCTTCCAGGTGTTTTTTTTTTACTTCAAATACCATCAGCCACAGCCACCATGGTCAGTGTTCAGGAATGCTGGGAGTTGTAGTCCAAAACATGTGGAGGCACCAGGTTGAGGAAGACTGCTATTGTGCATTTTGGTTTTGTTGTATTGATTTACTATTTCAAAATATTAGGTCACTTCTTCAGTAAGGATGTAGATTTGATTTATAATTTTCATTTTCTTTACTTGGCATACTTTCTTAATTCTTCCAGGTTTTGAGCAGTTTTCCTTTCCAACGTAACACCAACATTGCAAAGCATGACAACTACCCAAAGTCAAAAAAAGAAGAAAAGAAATCTGTGCAGAAATGCACGCACGAGACCACTCTACTTCTGCATGGAAAAGCATTGGCGAGATCAGCTTCTGAAAAGTGATATCACAGTAATGTAGGGTGTGAGATGCACTTAGACTTTTGGAACAAATACTCAGTCTAAGTGGGAAGTATTTCAGCAGAATGGAATGAGCTTCCATGAGAAACAGGACAGGTGGGATAGCTAGTTAATAGAAACTGTCATCAGTCTTAACTCACTTCGCTTCCAATGAAAATACCATCAAATACATTTTGGTTTTTGTGTGTCCATGTCTAGAGGGCCAACCACTTTCATTAGTGGCCTCACTTCTCCATGAGCACTGCTGAAAATCCAGATTCCCTTGGTTTTGTTGATGAAACAGAATACTGTGAATTCAGTTGTGTTGAACCTGTTTACCCATGCATGTACATTAGCTGATTTCTCGAACCACTTGCTTATGCCACATTTGATGGCTTGAAACTGAATGTGTGAACCAACTCCACTGAAAAGTGATATGTGTAAGATTAGGTGACAATCCAGTATGTGTGGTGCTTGAACAGTGATGGCTCATGCATGTGGAAGGAGCCATCTGGTTGGTTGCTGCGACCCTCAAGAGATTAAATTTACAAGAAGTGAAAAGCAGATGTCCAAATGTGCTCTCCACTCCACCATTTGTCATCGTGTGTGAAAATGGAACTGGGGATATGCAGAAGCCCTGTTTTCCCTAGGTTGATTGGGGGGGGAAAACACCCTATCTTTTTGCTCCTATGGAATTGCTGGATTCTTCACAGTTGCCTTATAATCTGGTTTAAAGTTTAGTGGCAACCATAGCCCAGGTTTTATCAACCTTGTCCACTGAGTTTCTTCACTAGGCCTTGAGTTCTGACAGGATTTTGTTGTAAGGATAAAACAGGAACACAGGTCTTAGACTGCCTTGAATGATGGACAAGATACAAACATGAGCGCATAGTAAAAAAAGAAAATGTGTAAACGAACAAACAATGAATACATGTTTCTAAAAAAAGTAAATGAATCCACTGTGGCAGATGATATGATGAGCCAACAGAATAGTAGCAGTGTCAGCTGGAAAAAAAAATGGATCCCTCTCATTGACGAGAAAGGAAGGAATGGTGATGACTAGAAGATAAGTGGATGAAGGGCTACCGGTTCAGCTGCATTTAAAATGCAAGTGTCTAGACTGAATGATACCATGGCTAGTGGTTGAAGACAGACAGTAATACATCAGCAGGAAGAATTCAGCATTTAAAGTGGCACAGCAAGAAAGTAGGCTGCAGACACACGGTTTCATCATGGTTCAGGAAACATCACCCTGACTGCTCACTCCCTACTGCCATGTCATCAAAGCAGCAGATGGTAAAGTGCTCACTACCCAGGAATGGATTGCGGAATACTGGGACCAAGGGGGAGAGGATGGGTTACAATCGCTTGGGGGAAGTCCAAGAAAAGAAGCTGAAGTTTTGTATTCTTGGCAGAAGCAACTGCCTCACCTTTTTTTCAGCACAGAGATTAAGCCAACAATGGATGCGGGCAATGAAAGCAGTCCTTTGATAGATAGAGATGAGGCTCAATTGGAGTTCATCAAAAGATCTGTCAAAGGCACACTTAGCATTTATTTTTAATTTCTTTTATTTTGCAAATTCATCTCAGCTGGGCACAAGGGAAGCTGGAATGGCCAGGAAGTCTAAAAGAAATAGGGATGTGTATCGTATTGTTCCGATGTCCGATAACGATCCGATAAGGTCGTTATCAGACATCTGATTAACAATAATGATACTTTCCTAAGGAGGCCCTATCTGATCGGATCCAAAATCCATATGGCCGGATATATCGGATTTTCGGACCTCCAGTTAAGGGCCGGCCCTCCCTCCCCCCACTTGCGCTCCTTACCTGCGGCCTTCCCCACTGCCGGCCACTGCCCTCCGCTGCTTCTGGACTACTGAGAACTAGGCTTTGCACATCGTCGCTCTACTGAGAACTAGGCCGCAAAGCCTAGTTCTCAGTAGTCCGGAAGCAGCGAAGAGCAATGGACAGCAGTAGGGAAGGCCACAGGTAAGTGGGGACCCCTCCCTCCCCCCACTTGCGCTCCTTACCTGCGGCCTTCCCCACCCCTGCTGCCGCCCCATACTACTGCTAAACAGGCTTTCTGGCCTTTTTGTCAGTAGTACAGAGAAGCGCCAAGTCATGTTGTCATCACTCGGCACGGCTCTGTACTGATGAACAGGCCGGAAAGCCTGTTTAGCAGTAGTATGGGGCGGCAGCGGCAGTGGGGAAAGCTGCAGGTAAGGGGGGACCCCTGGGGACCCCTCACACCCTCCCTTCCCTTCCCTTCCCCACTTGTGCTTCTTACCTGTGGCCTTCCCAGCCACTGCCGCCCCTGTACTACTGCTAAACAGGCTTTCTGGCCTGTTCATCAGTACAGAGCCACACCGAGAGCTGACAACATCACTTGGCACTTCGCTGTACTGATGAACAGGCCGGAAAGCCTGTTTAGCAGTAGTATGGGGTGGCGGCGGCGGCAATGACGACGATGGAGGCGGTGGTGGCAGCGACAGCGGGTAAGGAGCGCTAGTGGGGGAGGGAGCACGAGTGGGGGGAGGGAGGGAGTGCCGGCCCAGTGTTTTTCCCCATAGCCTGGCATTGGGGGAAAGCTTTATTTTCCCCAATGCAAACCTATGGGGAAAACACCGTAATCACATTGGAACTTCCGATATTTATCAGATATCGAATCCGATCAAATCTGGGTGCCCCCCGATATGATCGGATCCAAAATATTTTTATATCGGAATTTCCAATAATGATACAATAAGATAATTTCGGCCGTGCACACCCCAAAAAAGAACTCAATCACAATAACAGTGGAACCTCAGGAAGGGAGTGTGAGTCCAGCCAAATGACCTCATTTGAATCTGCCACTGCTGCTGTGCATTACCCTAGAAATTATACTTTAAGCAAAATGAAATCTAGGTGGGTTTTATGAGATCAAGGCAGTATAACAGAAAGGGGATAGAAATTGAGATTTCCTTTTGCAATGTGCAAGTTTTCCCTTGCATTTTTTCATCCAACCCCCCCAATATATATTAAGTATTAGAGAATTTGTTTCCAAGAACAGTACTTTATTGTTTTATTATTTTTATTAATAAAATGTATATGCCACCTTATAACTGGGGATGTATGAGAATTTCATTTGCGCTTGCAAAAAAGTCAAGCGTGCCCCATTTGCAAATGTGAATGCAAGCAAAATGTGTTCAATGAAAATGTTCAGACAACATGTGTGCTCATGTTTGAAAACTAAGCTAATATCAGAGAAAAACAGTTTGCAATTGCACAATTTCTAAAAATGTGTATTTCATACTTTAGTCTATTCTTTTGGGGAAAATGTTGCAACTTTGAAAAAATACACAAATTTTGGCACAGCTTTTTTATTATTATTTCATTGCTTCGATTTTGATCAATTTCCCCCTTTGTGCAAATCAAGCAGCAATTTGCTGGCAAAAACCAAAGGAGAGACAAGCTTCAAGTTGATGCTCAGAGAATTTGGGTGAATATGAACATCAATTGTTTACCCACCCCTACCTATATAACCAACATTCTTTCTGGATGTCTTATCAGAAAAATAATAATAACAACAACAACAACAACAACAACGACAGAGTAACACCCAGTGCAAGCATTTTAAAATCACAAAATTCTTTCTTTCTTTTTTGTTTACAATATTTATAGACCACACCATATCTGAAACAGATTCTGAAGCGGTGCACATAGGGATAAACAATAAAAAAAAGATTAAAAACAACAAATTAAAATTGTTCAATTTAAAACAAGGGACCAATAAAAACAGTGGCTAGTCAGTTGAGGAAGGCTTCCTGGAATAGAGTTATTTTCAGGAGGCAATGGAAGCAGCCTAGAGTTAGCGCGTGCCTCATCTCCAGGGGCAGGGAGTTCCAAGAGAAGGGGCCATACACTAAAGGCTCTTCTCCTGATGAACTCAAGTTGGGCCAAAGGTCCATGTGGAACCACCAGGGGCATGCCCCCAATAATCTCAGTGACTGGGCAAGTTGGTAAGGAAGAAGGTGCTCTCTCAGGTATCCTGGTCCCAGGTTGTTTAGAGCTTTGTACACTAGTACACTTTAAAAAAGAACAGTAGAAAAGAAACTATGGAACAGCAAATCAATTTCAAACTGAGGATGAAAGAATCCAGCCACACAGCTAGAATAGGATGCTAAACAGTCCTCTGTTTGAAGTGCGGCCAGAGGACTGCCCTCTAATATGAATGTGTTCTGTGTTTGAAAGGCTGTGCAGTCCAGGTTTGGCTTAAAGATAAAGAACCAGTAGAAGGGAGAGCTGGGCCTTGAAGTTGTCCATCAACAGCACCTGGGCAGCAGACTGAGCAAGGCACACAGCTTACCTGGTCACAGTCACTATGGTGATATGTACTATATTTCCATTTAAATTATAATAACTAGTTCTAAATTTGCATCACTACATATAAATTAGCTCATGCAAATTTTATACAAAGAGGCATCCTCTTTTGTCCTTTTTTTTTGGGGGGGGGGGTGATGCATGCTTTCTCCTTTGACAGTTCAGAAGTGGTCTCTCTATTCTGGGCTGTTTCTTACTTTAAAGCCCTAAGTGTCTGGGTCCTTGATACCAGAAGGAGCATCTCTTCTCACATCAAACTGTCCATCCTCTGGAATTATGTCCTGAAAACCTCCTCTGGGTGCCTCTTTTATCAGAGGTACATTATTCTACAATAAAGGTCCCTTTTGTTTGCAGAATGCATTTTTTAAAAAGGTACTCCCTGTGCCTCAATATCATTATTTTTGGCACCAGGCAAAACCACATATATTTACCCAGACATTTTAGCTTGTTTTATATTTGACCAATTAAATAATAATAATAATAATAATAATAATAATAATAATAAGTTATTTTGCTGACGCACAAATTATTATGCATTGCCCTGGGATCCTAAACAGTGTGAAGGGCAGTGTTCAAATGTTTTAGATGGAGACAGATAACATTTCAGAAAAGTGTGGAAGATGGGAGTACAAAGAACAACACCAGCTGAAACTTACACATTGTTATACCCATTCTAAAATATCACATGAACAGCTCACTCAACAAATATTGCTGTAAATAAGTCTCAATACTAGACAAATTATGTTGACTCACTGGTTCTGCTTCTGTTCGCTGTGCATGTTGATTAGAAGGTAATCTGCCTTGAGCTTCCTGCTTGGATGCGAAAGCAGCAGATAAATATGATTTAAATACATTAAATGTGTTTTGAAGTGCATAATTACAGTGGCAGCATCTTCTACAAGAAATCACACAAGGTTATTATCGGCTCATGATGGCTTCTACTTTTGTGATAAATGTAAATAGTTATACAGCATCAGTTAAAGCTGAGTGACAGTGGCTAATTATGTGTATTGATGGCCTAACGTACCCTGCATGAATTTGTTATTTGCTTGGAAAGTAACGTATTCATCCATGTGAGCTCGAACGAGAATTCTTCTTTAATGCACACTCTTGTTCTGTGCATACGAGTATTTGTGCATGCATATTATCAGGATGCACCTTGGGAGCTGTAGCTTGTCACGTGACATCATGTGTCACCATGTTATGACCCCTTTCTGATTGGTTGTTTTTGTATGGTCTGCCTGCATGATGAAGTCATGTGATGTTTACTCACCGTCACCAGTCGCTTGTGTGAAGAGTGTGGCAGTGATGGGGACAATGAGAGAAGCAGCTATGGAGACAGTTTCAAGTAAGTTTGGGAGAGATCTAGGAGGTGAAAAATTGGGTAAGGGGAATCTGGCCTATACTTTACCATACATGATACAAAGCTCATGCTCAATTCCAAATTTAATAGTAGGGATGTGCAGGGACACCCCGGATCCGATCGGGACCCAGATCGGGGCCTCCGAGATTGTCCTGGATCATTCAGGACAAAATTGGAGGTCTCTCGGATCGGATTGGACCCGATCCGAAAATCGGAAGTCTGATTTTCAGATTGGCCATAGGCTTGCATTGGGGGAAAGAAAGCTGTCCCCCAATGCAAGCCTATGGCTGGGGTGAGTGGGGCCTAACTCCCCCCTCCCTGTCCCTCCCGCCTCCCCCCTCGGGCTCTTACCTGCCAGGGCAGCGGCTTCCCTCCGGTGCATCGATCTACTGAGGAACAGGCTTCGCAGCCTGTCCCTCAGTAGCGCGCTGGGTGATGACATCATCACCTGGCGTGCTACTGAGGGACAGGCCGCGAAGCCTGTTTCTCACTAGATCGATGCACCGGAGGGAAGCTGCCACTCCGCCAGGCAAGTAGGGGGCCCTCCCCCCTCATGCTTCTTATCTGCCAGGGCAGTCCACTGCTGTCTGCTGGCACCTGTGGACAGCCCTAGCAGGTAAGGAGCATGAGGAGGAGAAGGAGGTCCAATCCTTCCGGACCGGTTCGGATGAGATCGGACGATCCAGAAGCCGGGATCGTAATCGGATAATTTCGGTCGGATTGGCTTCGGATCGTGGATCGGACTCGATCCAATGCACACCCCTACTTAATAGTGAATTCATAATAGGGATGTTGGAGAAATCTGCAGTGGAATCAAATAAGTTCAGATTTCTGTGAATCTGACCAGTGGATACTGCAGCAGACTAGCATGTTCCAAATCATATGGATTTTGCTGACTTCTGGACCTGTTTTCTTTTGTTTTTTACTTTCTGGAATTTTATGCAAATTTAGTCATAGGAAATATGTACAGTAAAAAAAACTGCTAGGGAAAATAGATTCAAATGTTTCTTTCTCTCAATTCTATCAATTTGATACACATGAATAATATAGATGGATAGATGATAGATGGATGGATGGATAGATGGATAGACAGATAGATAGATGATAGAAGATAGGTTAATAGAAGATGATAGATAGATGATAGATAGATAGATAGATGATAGATAGATGATAGATAAGATAGATAAATAGATATTTATTTATTTATTTATTTATTTATTACATTTGTATACCGCCCCATAGCCGAAGCTCTCTGGGCAGTTTACATAGGATTAAAAACAATTAAAAACAATATACAAAAATTAAAACAGCAAAAACATACAACATACACACAATCTGTACATTTAAAAACCACTTCAACACTTCAAAAAACTACAAAACCAAAACAAAACAAACCCAGGCTCCTCAGATATTGCCAAATGCCTGAGAGAAGAGGAAAGTCTTGACCTGACGCCGAAAAGATAACAATGTTGGCGCCAGGCGGGCCTCGTCGGGGAGATCGTTCCACAATTGTTGCCGACCTCTGAGCTTCCCTCGGAGGAGGCACTCGGAGGAGGGCCTTAGATGTTGAACGTAGTGTTCGGGTAGGTTCATGTCGGGAAAGGCGTTCCATCAGGTATTGTGGTCCCAAGCCACAATAGATAGATAGATAGATAGATAGATAGATAGATGATAGATAGATAGTAGATAGATGAGAGAGAGAGAGAGAGAGAGAGAGAGAGAGATGATAGATAGATTAGATGATAGATAGATAGATAGATAGATGACAGATAGAGATAGATAGATAGATAGATAGATAGATAGATAGATAGATAGATAGATGATAGATAGTAGATAGATAGATAGATGATTGATAGATAGATAGATAGATAGATAGATAGATAGATAGATAGATAGATAGATGATAGATAGATAGATAGATAGATAGATAGATAGATAGACGATATTTTCAAGGGAGGGGTTCTATTCATCTCTAGTCTGCTGCTAAAAGCATTTGAGGAATTTCCCAGAAAGACAACAGCATTTTGATAAAGCTAGCAACACTCCACAGAGCACACCTTTACTCCACCATTCCTTAGCTGCTTGACTTCAATCAAACTATGAGTATTCTGGTATGATAACAGACTAAATCTTGTCTTATCCAATGCTCTCAAACAATCCATGTGCATTGATATCGATAAGTCTTATTGACATGGAATGAAGATCACATGCTTACATTGGCCCCAAATAACACAGTTATGAGATATTATTCACATGTGTATCAAATTGAGAGAATTGAGAGAAGGAAACATTTGAATCCTCTTTCCCTAGCAGCACTAGCTTTCATTTGTATTTTTGAGGGTCCCTTTAAGGATAGCTGTATAAGCCACATTCAATTTAGATTGAATGTGGCTTATACAACAACCCTAAAAGAAATTCCATGAGGCTGCCATCAGTCAATCAATAAAAACATGGATACAATAGAAAATAATAGGAAAAACAAATTAAAAACAAGCCTTATATCTTAATCCTCCTGGCAGTGGGTGCAGTACCCCTTTGTAGAGTTTTCCCATAGGATGTAAGGGCACCCTATTTCACCTTCCCTTTATTTATTATATCTGTGTGCAGGTGGCTTGAAGCACATTGCAGGGAATGGGTGATTTGTGTGCACGCTCCAAATCCCCATACAGCTCTGCTTCAGTATTCCATGCAAGTTACTCATACTCCAAAGCATGAGCAACGTTAATGGTGCACAGAAAATGAACAGGGTGGGGTATGGAAGGTGTGCATGGATTTCTGATTCTCTGCAATGGCCAGTCGTGTTGCCTGGGTCTGGAGATAGATGGGGGAATTGGGTGGAACAAGGCTCTCAGTCTTGAGTCCTGTGGGAACATTCTTTGAATAGTAGGGATGTATGAGAAAATGTCCATACACCATACAGGTGGGTTGTGGGAGGGGGAGTGTGTGGTGAGAAGGAAGGCCTTTGGCATTCTCAGGTTGATGCACCAGTGGAAGAAAGGGCTTTCAAGGGCCCTCCCCTCTCCTTCAATGTTGCTCGTCTCCCCCCCATATGCAGTGTGGGCTTTGCTGCTCATTCTTTGGGGAACTGAGTAAGAATTTTTGGCTCACAGTCTGATTGGTCTGGACTATGTGCCTGTTTGCCTCCTTCACACTGTAACTGGGCTTCAGGAGTATACATGAAGCTTATCTGGCTGGTTTGTGCTTTGGCTAATTGGTAGAGGTGTGCATGGACCCCCCGGATAGGATCGGGACCCGGATCGGGACCTCCGAGATTGTCCTGGATCGTTCAGGACAAAATCAGAGGTCCCTCGGATCAGATTGGATCAGATCCCGATCCAAACATCGGACATCTGATTTTTGGATCAGCCGCCATTTTTGTTTTCCCTATAGACTTGCATTGGGGGAAAGAAATCTTTCCCCCAATGCAAGTTTATGCGGAAAAAATGGTGGTGGGTGGGTGAGGGGGGCCTAACTCCCTCCTCCCCCCTCGCGGTTCTTACCTCCCGGGGCCATCTGCTGTGGATGGCCCCGGCAGGTAAGCCCCCTCCGCTGTGCTCCTTACCACCCAGGGCCGTCCGCTTCCATCCGCTGGTGCCCGTGGGCGCCAGCGGATGGAAACGGACGGCCCTGGGGGGTAAGCCCCCTCCCCTCCCCCTGCTTACCTGCTGGGGCCGTCCACTCCCCTCTGCCGCTGGCTGCTACTGTGATCAGGCTTCGCGGCCTGCCTCTAGGTAGCACGCCAGGTGATGTAATCACCTGGCGTGTTACTCAGGGGCAGGCCGCGAAGCCTGCTTGCAGTAGCGGCCAGCGGCAGAGGGGAGCGGACGGCCTCGGCAGGTAAATGGGCCGTGGGCCCCCCTCCCCCTTCCCCCCTGCTTACCTTTCGGGGACATCCGCTCCCCTCCACCACTCGCAGTAGCGGCCAGCAGTGGAGGGTAGCGGACATCCCCGGAAGGTAAATGGGCCCTCCTCCCTCCCTCCCTCCTCCCCCCCCCCGCAATCCTCACCTGGCCAGGCTGTTTGCTTCCATCGGTGGGCACCCGCTGGTGCCTGCCGATGGAAGCAGACAGCCCCACCAGGGAAGCCCCCCCCCGCTGTATGGTTCCATCAGCGGGTGCCCTCTGGCTCCCGCCAATGGAGGCAGCGGTGGGCGCCAGCGGGCACCCGCCGATCCTCCGATCCATTCCGATCTGGATCGGGTCCTGTCCAGATCAGATTGGATTGGATCGAACGATCCGGCGGGGTGATTGGAAATTGGACCTGATCCAGTGCACAACCCTACTAATTGGTCAAATTTGGCAGGTGGGCAAGTATGTGTGTGTATCTCTAGTGCCAACAGGGCTAGTAATCATTCGGAGGCACCGAGCCTATCTACACATGCAGGATGAAACACTTTGAAGACATTTTGAAAACTGTATATTGAGTGTGTCCTGCGCCCCAACAGTTCTCAAAACTGTTATAAACTGTTTTAAACCATTTAAAACTGTTTTAAAAGCAGTAGTGTGGATAGGCTCACCATTTCAGTGACACATAATGCCTGAGGCTGCCAGGGTTTTGAGGCCCCAGCTAGGAGATAAGGATTACTTTTGTGGCCAACTCACCTCACCCACTCAGAGTTTTGCGGTCCGACGGGGTGACAAGGAAAGACCTCCTTTAGACAAATGGGGCAAGCATGAGGGGTGGCAAACTCACTGCCACAACTTAACAGGCATTGAATGTTTCTCCTGATTCACTGCCTGGCTGATTTCCAGCTTAGAGTAGATGCCCACTCAGGTTTTCCCCCATTGCAGTTCTTTTCAATAAATGTGGCCCAAGTGTAAATACCATATCAGTGTCTCATCTCATTATTCCCCCCTCCTTTCACTCACTAATGGTTTCAATAAGTTACCTAGTTCACACTTTCCAGACCGAACATGGACTTGGATGCAATCTGCTGTTGAAGTCCATAGAGTTCCAGGAAGAGTTGCCATGAGCATCCAACTGGGTCCATGAGGGCAGCAGACCATACCCTCTCACCCTGCATCTGGCCCTGATGCTCAGCGTAAGTGAAGACTGGAGCTGAGTACTCACAAGCCCCCCACAAGTGCTCAGTAACCGCCTGTCCTAGCATCACACCCTCCCCCCTCCTGCATTAATGGTCTCAGCCATTGATGCAGCAGGGGGAAGTGCATGATTTCTGGAGGCTCCAGAAATCGCACTCTCCCCCACTGTGTCAGTGGGGGCCTTAAAGGCATGCTTGCCAATTTTGCCCATCACTAGTTCTGAGCTGGAGGGTTTTTTTCCAAAAAATATACATTTTTGAAAAATGCACATGTATGCACTTTAATCAATGGGGGAATGATGCATGAATTTCAAAGATGGACACAATTGAGGTCTACATTTAGACAAATGCACAAAAAATATACAGGGATTTTTGTGCAAAAAAAGAAAAAAACAAAAAAGCTTGCAAGCTGATATGGACATGGGTTGTGCTAATTCAAACATCCCTAGTGAATGCCACTATGCTTGTATTCAGACTGGTTAAGACCAAGAAATATTGCATTTAACATGACTTTTAAAAGGTGCATTGACACATTCCCTCCAGGAGAAATGCTAAGCCAAAATTAGTGCCTTCATGGGAATCTATCTTTTGATTGCATGTGAATACAAATGCGTAGATTTGCCTCCTTTGAAATAGGGCTGGGGAACTCAAGGAGATCCCAAACATCATGGCCTGCACTCCCAACCCAAATGGTGGTTCCCCCTCCCCCCGGACACACTGAACCCTGCCACAAAACAGTGGCAAAAAATAAATGTTTTTTTTTAAAAGAAATACCCACACCATTTTTTCAAACATTATAGAGCATATCAAGGATCATATTTAGATTGTTTGCAAGCTAAATTTTAGCCTTGTGGTGTTCCATCATGCTACAGGCATTTCCCACACACACACCACCACCACCACCACCACCACCACCTTTAAAACTATTGCTGCAGCTGAATTCAGTGGTGTGATGGAAGCTCCTGCATGAAAGGGACACTTGCTACTTTTAAAAAAGCCATTTTTCCCTTTATGTTCACATATGCCCCAAAAGACGTTTTGTGTAAAAATAGTGCCTTGGCCTTTTTTGTAAAAGCCCATTTGTGCAAATGGTGGCTGTAAAGGGTGAAAATCTACTGAACTCTATTCCCTCAAACAGATTCCTCTGACAACTTTAAGTCTATTATTTCCTATGTATCTACTAGGCCTGCTAATGCATACTGAATTGGTTGGAAATGTAATCGCTAACAATAGATTTGTTATAGCAACATCAGTTGCTACAATTAATGTCTGCTTCAGTAAATCATTAAGAAATAGCAGGCACCCAAGCAAGTTAACTGTTTTAATGCAAGAGTCTGGAAGACTAATTACGAGTTTTGGAACCACTTGGGAACCATTCTTTAGAAACTAGAATCTGTGATCAAAAACCTACTTAAAGCATGTACAGCAGAACTTCCCCTTTGAAGGACAGATTCCTAACCCTGATCACAGCCTGCTTTTGAAACTCCTCTGCATCATGTTACTGACGGCACTTGTATTTCTGAAACAGAAGTCCAAATCACTCAAAGAACAGTTGAAATGAGGAGTTGCATTGGTCTTTAGACCCTCTTCACTATCCTTAATATGTTTTAAACATTTCCAATTATGTTTTGCTTAAATCTGGATTCAATACCTGGGGAGTTAGGCCAGATGTGTCAATAGGCCCCAATAGTTGTCAGTGCACTTCAATACTGCTATAAAGCAATACTGTGGCGCCTGCCTTTTATACCACTATATCCTGCTTGGTGTAGATTTGGCCTTTGATTGTAAACTGTTGGCAGTTTGTTTAACTGCACAATACCTATTGCAACATGATGTTATTATTATTATTATTATTGTTATAATAATAATAACAATGACGATGATGATGATGAAGAAGAAGACATACAGAGATGACTTTCCTACACACAATTTTTCCAGTTTTCTAGACTGAGGTTTTTGCTTAAACTTCCAGCAATGGCTGACGTTTTGTTTGTGATACAAAAATTCCACGGAACACTGAGATATTAGAATGAAATCAGGTTCATATATTCAAGACAGAATTTTACATCCCAAGCTTCAATATCAGCTCAATCCCTACACCTGTCTTCACAGAGGCAATGAAGACATATAACACAGGACAAAGAAAAAAATCTCCTTTGAACAGTGAAACTTGGGGGGGAGGGGAGATGGCGGGCACAAGAAAAACAATATTGTGTGTTTTAGCTTTGAGGACCCACTCAAAGCTCACACCTGTTTTCAAAGGAGGTTGTACAATTAACCGTAATGTGACACCTCAAATACTATGTGTTAATAGCCTATAAAGAATCATTGAGGAATTAATATAAACTTTCTATCACCAATGAAATGTAATGTGGTAGAGCAAGAAGGAGTGACTACAAACAAGATGCTCTTTAAATATATCTCTGTGTATGCTAGATTTTGTCTTGTTAACAGAAAGGATTAATCATATCCTAATTACTTCATTTTTGCTGTGGGTTAGATTTCAACCTGACCTGAGCTAGCTCTTGGCATTCATCTCTTTGGAAGGATATGTACCTCAATGGCATTGATTTTATTAGAGCCATAAATCATAGATATGGTCAAGGAAAGAAAATTCTGCATTACCAGCAGTTTTTTTTTTCAAAAAAGCCAAGAAGTGCCACTGAGCGGCTTCTTTACTAACAAAAGTGTGTTAAACAGAACATCATGTGCTGTTTTGGAAAGGCTGCTAAAGTCCAAGCTTCAGGAGCATTTGAACTATATGCTATTGAGGGTGGTCATTCCAAATTACTGCACCTTTGTTGTAAACATATTGGAGTTGGAGTTGGTTTTGCACTTTTGGGGTATTTACATAGCCTGGGGCTATGTGTATAGAAATGAGTAGGTTTGCCTCCTTTGAAACAGGGCTGGGCAACTGAAGGATATCCACAAACATCACGCCACATGGCCTGCACTCCCAACCCAAATGGTGGTTCCCCCCCCCCGCCACACTGACCTCTGCCACAAAGCAGTGGCAAAAATAAATAAATAAATGTGTTTTTTTTTAAGAAATACCCACACCATTTTCTCCAACACTACAGAGCATATCAAGGATCACATTTAGATTGTTTGCAAGCTAAATGTTAGCCTTGTGGTGTTCCATTGTGCTACAGGTATTTCCCCCTCACCACCACCACCTTTAAAACTATTGCTGCAGCTGAATTTAGTGGTGTGATGGAAACTCCTGCATTAAAGGGACACTTGTACTTTGAAAGAAGTCATTTTTTCCCCTTTATGTTCACATATGCCCCAAAAGATCAATTCACCTTAGGGATGTTGTGGGAGTCTGGGAAGGGGGAGGAGTCTGGGAGTATTTACATAGCCTGGTGCTGGTTATATGCACAAACGTCCACATGCTTACATGATCAGGAAACTTGATAAGCCAAAGTAGCCAGTCATGGAGACGTTTGTAAGCACTTTCACCCAAAAGCATTTACAGAGTCCTGTAGGGGAGTCTGCACACCCAGGGACGGTACAGGCCATGTTTGCATGGACACCCTTGCCTTCTACACCAACTTCACACTTGTGTCTACAGGAAAACACATGGATAGGGCTATGATTAACATTCTGTCTCGAAATTGCTAGCAAAGGTTGCATAAAACAAAGATGGGATGTCCGCACTTGCATTGTTTGGGGGATCAGGTGCACTCACACAAAGGATCCGAATGCTTGGTCCACACTCATAGCATAAATGCTTGGTCCACATTCATAGCGTAGCAGTGATGTTCCAATATTTGATTCCTTGACAGCCCTTGGCTTTTTGCTTGCATAGCCATCCTCTCAGTGTTGACATAGTATATCCCAAGATTAGAAACTACTGCCTTTTCTAAGGGTGCATTTCTGCACTCCCCGATGTGATGAAGAAATATGAGAAACTTCAGTGGGTTCTCACCTTATACTGCTCTGCCCCTCCAGCTCCAGAATAGAGGGGAGGGGCAAGTTTGCTAGGGCAGAACCTAAACTATTTACCTTGACTTGTGTTCCTTTTTCATAAGCTTGCCCATTTTAGTGATTTATTTGGGCATAATATAAACTTATTTGCACTATTTCGATCTGTTCTTCTCAGCACCTTCAATGCCCTCACAGTTCTTGGCCTCATTTCTATGCTGCCTTATCTTACATGCAGCGTAGCTATCACCCTGCATCCTGCTTCTGTCAGAAAGATACCATGGCTATGATATCAGGCAGCAAACCCCCTGTTTTCGGTAATCTTGGACCAATGGCTCCAGTTGTACTCTGCAATTACTGTCTCTTGATACTGTATGTCATTAAGTTTGTCAGTGGTGTAGTGCTCACAACAACAGGGTTGACATTCATTCAACTGCAATTTCCATCAGGGCCAGCCCTACCATGTGTTAGAGTGAGGCAATTTAAATACCGCAATCAATCAATCAATGAATCAATATGCTTCACCATTGGCTATGTTGGCTAGAGTTGATGGGAAAGGTGGTTGATTATCTTCAGGAGGACCACATGCTCTCCTCTCCTGTATTAGGGGAAAGTAGTCTGTTATCAAGTATTCACTCAGTTGAAGGAGGGCTGTATGTACTTCTTCATCATCCCATAAATTGATGTTCTCCAGTGTACATCCTGCATTGTCCCATTTGAGCTGTTCAGGTTATAAATGCCGAAGAATCCTTTGTCACTTAAGATTCTGTACTTTGCCAATACCCTAAGCAATGAGCCTCCTTAAGGATATGTGACCATTCCTTCGTATTTCATTTGGATTTGAGAAAGAACTTGTAAGGGCCATTCAGCTGTTTTCTAGTAATAATTTTTTTCCTCGGAAAAAGCAATTTGGGAGTATACAGGTATTGCTTCTGTCTCCTAAATCCTTCTGCCATGAGAAATTGTCTGGAGTTGTGTGTGTGTTTTATCTTGTCCTTAATAGATTCCAGTTTTTCTTGATGGGGGTATTTTTATAGTGGGTTTTCTGCTGCTTGGTTTTGCAGGCTTATTAGTACAACCAATCTTTGATTATTTAGCAAGTGTGGTACAAAAGTGTCAAACTGAATGAATTTCTCCCCCTGTCTCTACATAGGCTAGCCTCTTTTCTAATACCATGGAAAATACATGGACTTTGCAAATCTTTCCTTAATGGATTCCATCATTTTAAAACAACCGGAATGTAAGGATGGCTGAAAAATTCAGTTGGTTCACATTTCAATGTGAACTTTCCAAATCTGTGCTTCCCAAACCTGAACATGAACTGGAATTCAGTTTGCTATCAAAATCTGTACATATCCAAAGTATGTGATGTAGTATGCAAAACAAAAAATCTTGCACATTTGATAAATGCACAAAAACACTATATTCAGTGGAGAAAATCAGTTGAAAATTAATATGTTTGGAAAAATATGTTCAAAATGTATATTTTGGGGGGATCTGCACAGAAACATGCATATGTTCATGCCGAGTAAAACTCTCTCACACACAAAACCCACAATCTGATAGGGAATTGAATTATTTTAACATCGGAGAAAGGAGAACTTATGTGAAATTGAGCTTGACAGATTCCCCCAACCTTATCAATGTGGCATACAATCAATACTAATCTTATATTAAAAATAAAAAGATAAAAATCCAGAAACAGTAGACAGAAAACCTCTTCAATCTAGCAGAAAAACTAAAACCATTTATAAAATATGCTGAATTTTTTGTGCCGATGGAAAAGCAAACTCTTTGCCTGGCACCAAAATGGCAACAGAGTTGGTGGCAGGCAGGCTGCTTTGGATAAGGCATTCCACAGATGATGCACCACTGCCAAAAAGGTCCTCCCTCCAGTCATTATCCTCCTAATCTCATATGGTGTGGGTGTCCTGTTCTGAGCAGGTATGGAGCGACTCCCATGGGGGCCCGTTATTACCACCAGGTGCTGCTGCTCTTCCAAGCATGCTCTGACTTGGCATGGCCATGAAAATGCAGCTGAGGCCATCCCAGGCCTTCACACCATAGTCCAGCAGTCCACCTTTCCTCAAAGCCCAGCACACCATCTTCTTCCAACTGAAGTAGGCAACAGTACAATGTAGGAGGGCAAGAGCCAAAGCACAGTGGTAGAACATGTGCTTTGCTTACAGAAGGTTCCAGGTTCAACATCCTGCATCTCCAGGTAGAGCTGGGAAGACCCCCTGTCTGAAACCCTGAAGTCTATGTGGACATTACTCTGCTATAGGGACCAGTAGTTCAAGCTGGTATAAGGGAGCTTCCTATGGCCTCACTGAGGACAATACATTTGGAAAAGCAAGGCACTGCATGTAGGGTAGGCTGACCAGATAAAATCCAGGTCAGGGCTCATGTAACTTTAACAATTGTAGAGAAAAGGGAATTTCAGCCAGTGTCATTTGTATGCAATTAGTTCCTGGTGATAGTCCCTCTTCATCACAACAGTTAAAGGTGCAGGCACTATACTAGAGTGACCATATACAAAAGAAGGCAGGGCCCCTGCAACTTTAACAGTTGTGATGAAGAGGGAATTTCACCAGGAACTAATTGCATACAAATGACACTGGCTGAAATTCCCTTTTCTCTACAACTGTTAAAGGTACATGAGCCCTGACCTGGATTTTATCTGGTTAGCCTAATGTAGGGATAAAAGAATCAGCAAGGAATGGGTTTGTTGAGGTCCTCCAAGTCCCACCTTGAAGCTTGATCTGCCTTGTTCCTATTTCCAATTGCAAGCTCCTTCTTTTTTTAATGGGGAAAATGAGCATTTAGGTGCACATTTTTGAAGCACGTCACCCAATTGTATAGTTTCCCCCATCCTGATTGACCAAAGCCTAGAAATGTAGTTAAAGTGTGCATTTTGGTTATGAAGGCATGTCAGGAATGCAATCACAATCTTGGAAATGTGCAATGCATGCTCAAAAAATGCACTCATTTTTGCATTCAGGGTTGCAAATCAGGCAGGTTCTGATGTTGAATGACCCGAAACTAAATTTGTGTACATCCCTAAACATGAAAAATCAGCTGGTGGAGTGTAGAACACTACAACAGGACCCCGTGGGAGTTGTTCTTCTCTGCTCTAAGAGCACAAGGTCAGGATTGCATCCTAGCAGTAGAGGCTGGTGGCTCTGAAGTCAGTGGGGCGGTGAATCCACCGCGGGTTTCAGTCAGAACCAGTCAGAATTCTAAAGGAACTACCCAAAGCACTGAACCCGATCTCCAAAATGGGTTCAGCAACTTGGAAAGCTGCTTTAGAGGTCTGACTGGTTCTAACAGAAACCCGGACCAGATTCACCACCCAACTGACATTGGAGCCACCAGCTTCCCCCACATCCCAGGACTTTTGTTGGAATCCCCTCCCCTTTCTAACCCCCTTTTGCATTTTGACTACTTCATTCTTCTCTGAAGAGAAGCACGATGGTTTTGTTCCAATAATAGAGATCCTAAATGTGCACAGTAGAGCCTTTTGCTACCCAATTAGAACAATTTAGGTCTCTCTCTGAGCCTAATTATCTACACAGCTTTCAGTAGCACTAGGTCACTGGCAGGCTAATGGGCATAGGCGTGGAGAAAAGATTACCCTTGCCAGCAGCGATTTTATTTTTTAAAAAAAATCTGCCCAAACCGTTTATTTAAACGGCAAAACTAAGGCTCGGCTCTGACCCTTAGCTGCCAGGCAGCTGTTACGGAAAGGCAGAGCTCGGCCTATCATAACACAGGAATTGTTGTCCTGAATCACACAAACCTGTTGTGTTAGCAAGGAGATGCTCTCTCTCAGATTTAATCTGTGTTGCAATTTGTTTATGCATAAAGAACTTGTGTATGATAATAGTTGAGAGGGCCAGCCCAAGATGTTTTGCAGCCTGAGGCAAAGGACAAGATGACACACAAACAGACACAAATCACCCATTCCAGGTGTAGAAGCCAACTGGACTGGCAGTTTTATTTTAATTCCACACTGATGATGCGACAGTTTCCTCCATTCTCCCAATGGAAGCAGGTTAGTTTAAAATGTAGAGGACAGGCCTTGAGGCACACCCAGCACACACACATGTAAATCAGCAAAATTCAAGCTCAGAGAAGTTCTCCAAATTCCATTTCAAGGCTTGTTCTGACTCAATTCCATATCAGGTTGTGAGCTTTACTTTTTTTCCCCTTTTGCATAAAAGTTTGTACACATTTTTGTGCGTATTTGTCCTATATTACTATGATTATGATTATTTACATCTTTGTACTGCCCAATAGCTGAGGCTCTCTGGGCAGTACACAACTGAAACCATAAAATACAGTAAGTGTACAATAAATTTAAAACATAAAAAGTTTAAGAATACAATATAAGACCAGATAAGTTACAGACCAGGGAAAACCTGTGAGAAAAAGTATGTTTTCAGAAAGGTGTTTGAAGGACGTTACATTTTCCGCCTCCTGAACTGCACGAGGGTGGGTGCCGCTGTGGAAAAGCCCCGCCATTTTGTTTGTTTCAGAATGACCAGCAAGACTTCCTCTGAAGATCATCACTGTCATCTGAGTTTATATGAAGGAAGCTGGTCTGCTAGGTATGCTGGTCTCGAGTTGTTTAGGGCTTTGTAGGATAATAACATCACCTTGTATGTGGCTCCTTAGCCAGTGCAGTTCTTTTATGCATCAATTGCATGCATCTTTGTAATGTGTACAAATGCACTCGCACACAAATGCCCACAAATACAACTTAATCAAGGGGGGGAGCGAGATTTTCCCATTGATTAAAATATATTTGTGCGCATTGTTTCAAAGGTACCCATTTTATCATGCACATGCTTCAAATTGCATAGGCATGCTGCCAAACACATTTTGAGGGGATCCACAAATCACACTGCAAGCTGAGAAACGTACGGACTTCAACTGCCGATTATGCCCGAGTCCATGTTCAGTCTGGCACATGTGAACTGGGTAAACCCTGATAAAAAATGTACTGAAATAAATTTCTTGTATATCCCTACACATTGCTCTGTTCTCCAGCAGAAAGGAATGACCAGTGTCAGGGCACAGAGGATTTGTTTAAAAGGAAATATATATATATGTCCCCATATGTCAATAAGTGCTTGGCTGGATAGAGTATAAATAGTTAGCAGAATTTCACTGTCAAACATCACAGCAATTTCTCTGCAAGATAACAGAGAAAATTTAGCATTTTTATGCAGTCTAGAAACTAACATTTCAGCATCCCTTAGGATACGTTTTTCAATCCATTAAGCATTTCCAGTTTTGTCCTGGGCTAGTGCTGCAACAAAGAGCCCTTTTTTGCATCATTCCCTTTCCTTTGTAGACTGAACTGTGTTCTTTTCTTAGAAAGAGAATCTGCAACACAAAAAAAGTCACCAGCAGTTGCCCTAATGGAAGGGGGCAGGAACATAAGAACATAGGAAGAGAATGCTGGATCACACAGATGGGCCATCTAGTCCAGCATTCTGTTCACACAGCAGCCAAACCACCGTTGACCAGGAACCCACAACCAGGACACGAGCACAACAGTACCCTCCCTCCCTTGTTCCCCAGCAACTGGTGTACATAGATTTACTGCCTCTGCTACTGGAGGTAGCACATAGGTATCAGGACTAGTAGCCACTGATAGCCTTCTTCTCCAGGAATTTGTCTAACTCCCTTTTAAAGCCATCCAAATTGGTGGCCTTCACCACATCTTGTAGTAAATTCCATAATTTAACTAAGTGCTGTGTGAAGAAATTCCTTTTATCTGTCCTGAATCTTCCAGTAATCAGCTTCATGGGATGTCCCCAGGTTCTAGTATTTTGAAAGAGGAAGAAAAATGTCTCCCTCTCCATATTCTCCACACCATGCATGATTTTGAACACCTCTATCATGTCTCCCCTTAGCCTCTTTTTTTCCAAGCTAAACAATCCCAGCTGTTGTAAGTTTCCCACATAGGGGAGATGCTCCATCCCCGTGATCATTTTAGGTGCCCCTTTCTGCATTTTTTCCAGCTCTACAGTATTTTTTTTTTTAGGTGTGCTTACCAAAACTACACACAGTATTCCAAGTGTGGTCAGTCTCACCATAGATTTATATAAAAGTAGTAGGATATTGGCATTTTTATTCTCAAGTCTTTTTCTAATTATGCCTAATATGGAGTTTGCCTTTTTTGACATCAGCTACACACTGGGTTAACATTTTCATCAAGCCGTCCACCACAACCTCAAGATCTCTTTCTCGGTTGGTCACCGATAGCTCACATCCCATCAAGTTATATTGAAATTGGGATTTTTGACACCAACACACACCACTTTACACTTGTTTACATTGAACCACATTTGCCATCTAGATGCCCATTCAACCAGTTTGGAGAGGCCCTTTTGGAGTTCTTTGCAATCCCTTTTTGTCTTAACCACCCTAAATATCAGTCAACCTTTATTTACAGTCAATAGACCAAGGGCAAAACAAATATAACATACAGTCATGATGCTTGCAACTTAGCTGATATAAAAGGGACTATAAATCTACAAATAAATACTATAAATAGTGAGTGTTAAAATTAATAGTCCGCTAATGATCTGATTCGAATAGCCAGATTCAGAAACTTAGCTACCTGTTCCGTTATTCGCTTATTTGTACCCTGGAGCAAAATACTTGTTAGTATTAATTTGGTGTTATCAGCAAAGTTGGCCAGTTCACTGATCGCTCCTATTTCCAGATCATTTATAAACACGTTGAAAAATGTGGGTCACAATACAAATCTCTGTGGGACCCCACTATTTACTTCATAGGGAGAATTTGCCATTTATTCCTACTCTTGCTTTCTGTTTTTAAACCAGTGACTAATCCATAAAAGGCCCTCTCCTCTAGGGATGTCCTGAGTGCCTGACTGGGTCCAGGACTCCAACAGACCCCCCCACACACACACACACACACACACACATCTGCGCCCCTAGGACCCAGTCAGGCACTCTCAGCGTGACCAGGGATGCATGCTGGAGTACTCATGATGCCCCCAAGAGTGCTCAAAAGCCACCTGCCTTTAAGGCCACCATTAATGCAGCAAGAGGAATTGCATGTTTTCCAGAGCCTCTAAAAATTGCAGTGGGGAAAAGTGTGCCATTTCTGGAGGCTCCAGAAATTGTGTTTCCCCTACTGTGTCAATGGCAGCCACCATTAACACAGGGGGGAAGTGCATAATTTCAGCAGCTATGACGGGCAGCTGCTGAGTGCTCGCTTGGTCAAGCCGAGCCTCAGAAGAAGCTCACACAGCCTGGCAAGTGGGGGCAGATGGCGGCGGCAATGGGGTGAGGATCCGCCAAGCCAGGGGAGGGTGAGTTTGCTCACCCCTACTCTCCTCTTATTCCATGACTGCTAACTTTGCTTAGGAGTCTTTGTGAAGGACTTTGTCAAAAGCCTTTTTGAAGCCCAAGTAAACAATGTCTACTGGATCACCCCTGTCCACATGTTTATTGACACTCTCAAGTAACTCTAAAAAGTTAATGAGACAGAACTTACCTTTGCAGAAGCCATGTTGCTTCCTTTTGAGCAGGGCTTGCCCTTCTATCTGCTTATTTGTTGATCTTTAATAATGTAATGTGGGCTACATTCATATACCCATTTACCTGGGAATAAGCCTTACCAAACTCAATAGTATTTGCTTCTGAATAGACTTGTATAGCAGGGGTGGGCAAAATGTAAGTCAGGGTCTCCACTGATTGCTGACTTCTGATACTTTACAGAGAACAAGTAAAATTGCAAGAAAAAAAGAAAAAAATCTGGCCTTGTGTAAATTGCTTATTTCTCACCCTTGATGTTCCTCATATGAAAAATAAGTCCTATTGATTGCTTTTGAATAGGTCTTGGTTCAGTTCTGGTCCAGAGTGCTAGAATTTTTTATTTCTGCTAACTCATGTGTAGATTTGTATATATGCCAGTTTAAAACATGAGGTGCAGTACATACTTTAATTTGTATCCTGAGCTACCATTTTGTGTCTGACTGCCATTGGTAGACCTCTGTATTGTGATTAAATTAATATACATCCCAAAAGCCTGAAGTTTTCCCATCCCTGATGTATATGATTGCACTGTCAGCTTCTTAACATTGATGGAAATAATGAGAAGACTATAACTAAGGCCAAATGTCATTTTCATTTAAATAAATAATGACCAGGAATTTTTTATTATTCTTATTGGTATAGCTGGATTAGGGATGTGAAACACGCATACCATGAGAACTGTTGCAAGTCAAACTCATAGGGCACCCTTCAAGTTCCTCAAATGTTTTTGTCTGAGAAAATCTCCAGATTGATCCAGGAAGAGTGTGGTGACAACCAAAGAAGCAAGAAACCCTCCTGAGATGTGTTTCTGGTCTCATCGGCCACACTTTGGCTTCCCCTGTGTGGTGCTGGGAACCTATGAGAAAGTCAAGAACCATGTTGGCTCTAATCCTCAGAACTTACTGCTTGAGACAAATAGAGCATTAGAGGACCCTGAGAAGTGTAGCTGAGGTCTGGTCAAAGCAAACAAGTTTCAGCACATGGGAATACCCAGGGAGAGGGAAGCCAATTAGCTACTGGTTTTAAAAAGAAAAGGACAACTCAGTCAATTTTGGTTTCTCTCCATTTCTCATTTTTCTACTCTTAAGTTCAGTTTGTTCAGAACATTGAGATTTTTTTTAAAAAAAAGTTCACATGAAAATTTATACACATTTTGGTGTGCATTTCTCCTGCTACATGCATTTTGTATTATTATTATTATTAATAATAATAATAATCATAATAATAATAATAATATACATTTTTATACTGGCTCTCTGGGCAATTCACAATTAAATCCATAAAATACAACAAGTTAGAACACAATATAAAAGCTTTAAAAATTAAAAATACCATATAAAACAAAAATAAGTTACAGCCCAGGGAAAGCCAGTGTGAAAAGATGGGTTTCAGGAGATGTTTAAAGGGAGGTACATTTTCCATCTCCTGAACTGCATGAGGGAGGGTTTTGCAGAGTGTGGGTGCTGCTACAGTGAAGGCCCACCATCAAGGTTCTTCATGGTAATATGCTGTTCGTTTTGGAATGACCAGCAAGATCTCCTCTGAAGATCTTAAATGCCATCTGGGTGTACATAAGGGGAGGCAGTCTGCTAGGTATCCTGGCCCCAAGTTGTTTAGGGCTTTATAGGATAATACCATAACCTTGTACATGGCTCAGTAGTTAACAGGCAGCCAGTGCAGTTCTTTTAACACAGTTTTATGTGAGCATAGCTAGGTGTCCCAGTGAGAACCCTAGCTGCTGCATTCTGCACTAGCTGCAGCTGCCGAACCACACATGGGTAGCCCTACATAGAGTGTGTTCTAGTAATCTAATTGTGAGGTTATCAATGCATAGATAACCATGGCTAGCCTATCTCTATCCAGGAATGGGTGTAGTTGGCAATACCAACTGAAGTTGGTAATGGATGATCCAGGCTACTGACGCCACCTGGGCCTCCAGTGACAAAGATGGATCCAGGAGCACCCCCAAGATATGGATCTACTTCTTCAGAGGAAGTGCAACTCCATCCAGAACGTGCAAACACCTCAATTCCCAGACCTGGGAACCACCAACCATAGGGTCTCTGTCTTATCATGATTCAGCTTCAGTTTATTAGCCCTTATTCATGCCTTAACTGTATCCAGGCACTTCAGAACGTGCACAGCGTCTCCGGATTCCGATGTAATTTTGCCTAATATACACATTTGTTAAAGCAGTTTTTCGAATACTGTGCATTTTAACACATTTCTGTATGCACTTTTTTGTTTGAGGAACAATTATGTCCCCATTTTGAAAATGTGCAGCCGGACCCATGCTTCCTAACCTCTCAGAGAGGCTTTCACCTCTAAATAAAACTGTAAAAATAAAGAATAATAATAATAATATATTTATTTATTTATCACCCGCCTCTCCCAACGGATCGAGGCGGGGAACAACACCAAACACAAAATACAAAAACTGATTAAAAGCAGATAAAACCAGTACATCATTAAAACACCAATAAAACACCAATAAAACACTTTACAATTCATCTAGGTAGGCCTGCCGGAAGAGATCAGTCTTTATAGATCTTTTAAATTCCTGAAGACTAGTAAGTTGGCGAATCTCTCCCGGCAGGTCATTCCACAATCTGGGAGCGGCAGAAGAGAAGGTCCTCTGGGTAACGGTTGTCAGTCTAGTTCTTGTTGACTGTAATAAATTCTTCCCAGAGGACCTGAGCATGCGGGGCGGATTGTATGGGAGAAGGCGATCCCGTAGGTAACCTGGACCCAAACTATGTAGGGCTTTAAAGGTAATAACCAACACTTTGTACTTCGCCCGGAAACTGATTGGCAGCCAGTGAAGAGATTTTAAAACTGGTGTAATGTGGTCACCCCTAGATGTACCGGTGACCAACCTGGCTGCCATATTTTGAACTAATTGAAGTTTCCAGACTAGGCACAGAGGTAGCCCTATGTACAGCGCATTGCAGAAGTCGAGCCTCGAAGTTACCAGTGCATGCACTACTGATTTTAGGTCTTCCAACTCTAGGAAGGGGCACAGCTGGCGTATCAGCCGAAGCTGATAGTAGGCACTCCTGGCAGTCGCATCTATCTGAGCTGTCATTTGGAGCGACGGATCCAGGAGCACCCCCAAACTGTGAACACAGTCTTTCAGGGGGAGTGTAACCCCATCCAGAACTGGTTGACACACCTCCAACCCCAGGTTGTGGCCCTTGACAGTAAGCACCTCCGTCTTGTCTGGATTCAGCTTCAGTTTGTTTTTCCTCATCCAGCCCCTTACCGCCTCCAAGCATTCATTCAGAGGAGACACACTATCCTTAGCTGATGCTGTTGTCGAAGGCATAGAGAAATATATTTGGGTGTCATCAGCATATTGATAGCACCCCGCCCCATGCCTCCGGATGATCTCTCCCAGCGGTTTCATGTATATATTAAACAGCATTGGGGATAGGATGGCACCTGGTGGTACACCACATAGCTGCTCCTTCTTTGAAGAGCAACTATCCCCAAGCATCACCATCTGGAACCTGCCCGAGAGGTAGGACCGGAACCACTGAAGCACAGTGCCCCCGAGTCCCAATCTCCTCAGGCATTCCGGAAGGATACCATGGTCGATGGTATCGAAAGCCGCTGAGAGGTCCAGGAGTACCAACAGGGACACACTACCCCTGTCAATACTTAAGCGTAGATCATCCACTAAGGCGACCATAGCAGTCTCAACTCCATATCCTGCTCTGAAGCCAGTTTGAAATGGGTCTAGAAAATCTGTATCATCCAAAACTGCTTGCAGTTGGAAGGCAACCGCCCTCTTGATCACCTTGCCCAAAACTGGAAGATTTGATACTGGCCTATAGTTATTAAAGTCCAGAGGATCCAGGGAGGGCTTTTTTAGAAGCGGCCGTACTACCGCTTCTTTTAAACATGATGGGAAAGTCCCCTCCCTGAGAGATGCATTAATAATATATTGTAATTGTGATCTAACTGCATCTCCTCCCTGGGCGACCAGCCAAGAAGGACAGGGATCGAGAGGGCAAGTCGTCCTCCTCACTCGACCAAGCAGCTTGTCCACGTCCTCGGTACTCACCAACTGAAACTGATCCAGTGTAATTCTACTCGTGGAGTTGCTGGACACTCCATTGTCAGCCTCTGCTATAACGACAGCATCTAAGTCGGCTCTTATCCGAGAGATAAGAGAAGAGATTTTCTTCTATAAGAAGAAAATGATTTTAAAATAACCCCTCTTCACATCACTTTAAGTTTAAATTAATTATGACTTTGAAATCTCATAATAGAGGACATTCAACTGAAATTAAAACATTGGATTCATAATGTGGGGAACAAATTACTAATTATGAACAAGTCAATGCACCCATCACTACTGCTACTCTGCTCTGTAATTATTTTCTCCCAATAATATGTGTTACATACTTTTCATCTTAGGCTGAAGTGTATTATTATTATTATTATTATTATTATATTGTTTCATAAATGGTAAGTTCATAATGACCATTTGAATACGTGCACAATCATGATGACTTTATTCTATGAAAAAGAATTGTTGCTGGTTTGTTTGTTTGTTTTAAAAGACTTCTCCACTTTATGAAAGTATACAAACTTTGGAAGTCAATTCCAATTTCATCTCTTGGATACTCTGCTCCCACTGTCCTGATGACCTAGCTATAAGCCCTGTTCAGCTATAAACCCTCTTCCTATCCAGAGTTGAATCTATACACTAGAAAAGTAAGGATAGATATAATTTCCTCTGCTTGAAATGTTCAGAGTGGGTGGAGATAGGGCAACTTTGTCACAGGTCCTCTGTGAGGTATACCAAAGAGTTTTACAAGCCTGCTGTGACCACCATTTTTGGATGCTGCAATATGAGAATCCCTGAGACAAAAATTGAAGCTGTGTAAAAATAAAATAAAATAAAATGCCCAGAACTAAAATGACTTCCAGGAAGAAAACCAAGGGTGCCAGTAAGTTATATATCAGTGCTCCTGGGAAGTGAAATACTGTGAGATGTCTAGTTTCCACAAGCTTTCAAAACCTTGATGTCTTGGCAACGTCTCAACAGAACTCACCCAACGTGCTTGCCTAGGAAAGTCACTTGCATGGAAATAGTTGAAGCAACAGGGGAAAAACCAACAAAACATTAGTTTTGATCTCGCTGGGGTCTATGAGCTCCATCACACCAGCATTTTAGTGCACTTTCGCCATGCTTGTTGTGCGGATTTGCAGCACAGTGCTGACACCCCGCCTCTTCCCCAGCCTTCTCCGGTCTTTCCTAGAATGCTAAAAGTCTGGATTATTTTCCGTAAGCGCATTTAATGTGCACTAAACCTCCATGTAGTTTTAAAGGAACTGGGGGCTTGAATGGATTGCATCAGCTCCTGGCAGGGAAAAGTGATCTCTCCCAACAGCTGGCTCCAAGCCTCAATATAAAACCCAAACCTTGCCTCCCAGGCTCAAAAGCATTTTTTTTAAATCATACAATGCCTGAATCTCTGCAGAGACAGGATTGTACTCCCTCGATGCCCCCAAAGAGCCGGACTAAAGGGTTGTTCCATTTTTGCCCGGCAGAAAAGCAGTCTGGTTGAAGTGCTCATCTGACAGGACCTGACTGGAGAGAAAAAGAGAAGGGGAGGGGTGCGGAAGAGCAAACGAGCAAAGGAGAGAAAGAGCAGCTATTCAGGTGAAAAGGATCATAAGCTTGATGCGCTCCTGTGTCAGCGGTACAAAATGAGGAGGCAAACTAGGAGGGGAATTAGGTGTGATGGAGGTCTAGGTGCATGCAGAAGTGAGCTTCCGCACGCATATAGCTGGGTGAATAATCACATCAGCCAATGTTGTGCTCATGATTCCAGAGCCTGGTACAGCAGCCATGTGCATAGCCTTTGTGATTGACTCCTGACTGATTCCATTCCTATTTGCAATTCATGTGAACATGTCCCATTCGCAACTCCGAACATGAAGGGAACCAGGAACACAATTGTCAGGAAATTTTTGGGATGTCCCACGCTTGCATTCACATTTGAAAGTGCTCACTTGTGCAAATGCACATTTCTAAAAATGTGCACCCCTACCACCACATTTTCATGCTTTAACTTATGGTTGGAAATGTGCAATTCACCCCGTCAAAAAAAGTGTGCATTATTAAAAATACACTTTTTAAAAATCCACATTGGGAAACATTGCAAACATTAAAAAGAGAGAGACAGATGGTTTCCCCAAATGGAAAATGTGCATTTTTTTCTGATTCCCCCACTCCCAAAAAATATGTTCATTTTAAGAATGCAAACCAGATGAAATGAACATTGAGGAAGAATTTGGAGAACCTCAATGAGCTCAAACCTTGTATGCTGTTTAGAAAGGAGCCTAAGGTGTGAGATTCTGTTCTGCCCCCTAGCCCCATTTTCTGTTCCCCAACAAACGGTTGAATGGGTGGGTCACACCTTGTATAAAGGAGCTATGCACACACAACCTTGACTACTCTGATTCAGTAGTCTTGTTAATCAAGGTGGCTTTTTTTTAACACCTTCTATACATTCTTCAGTTTTGTCGCATTCATTAGAGAAAAGCCAGCAATAATCAACAAAGATCAAGATAATTGACTTAAATTTAGAAAAAATTAACGGTCCAAAGAATCTCATCTTGGAGCAAGGTGGGAATTGAAACCCAGATGCATGGACTATTAACAAATATTTTTTCATACTTTTCAGTCTGACTTGATATTTTCATTAAGCTAAGTCCTGTCAGGTTGGGTATGAATGTGTGATTGGAATTGCATCCCAGCTTTCAGGGAGCGGTGGCTCTACATCCAACCATGTGTATACATACACATCTGAAGGAAATGTAACTGGTGGTTCCACATAGACCTAACATCTGATAAGAGTCCATCAGGGGAAGAACCTTCTGTGTGGTGGCCCCCCTCCTATGGAATTACCTGCCTCTGGCAGGCATCAAATTTGTATTCCTTCCGGTGCCTCCTGAAAATGTCATTGTTCCAGGAAGCCCTCCCTTAATGACCAGCTGCTGCTTATTTCACAGTTTTGTTTATTTTAAAAAAATGTACTTTTAATGTGCTTTTATTCTGTTTTTATTCTATTTTATTTTGTCCACCACTCTGAAATTTTGAATGGGAAGTGCTATATGAATATTGTAAATAAATGAAACTAAATAAATGAACTACCTGTAGTTTCCTCTAGGATATACGCTCACTGGCAAATTGAGGTCTATATTTATGTAAAATATGAAATGTTCTTTTGAATGGAGGGACTTAAGGAATTGTGTGCTCCTCATTTGGAAATGTCCCTTTCTCAGATTTACCCAACTTGGTGTCCTCTAGTTATACTGGACTATAATCCCATCATTCCAAGACAGCATGGGACATAATGGCTAAGAATGATGGGAGTTGTACTCATATATTTGGAAGGCACTGAGTTGGAAAGGGCTGCCCCAACTCTTAGCTCAGTGTACAGTAGTAAGGTTGCATGAGATGAGAATTATTAAATACATACGTCTAGAAGTGTTGAATGTGATTGATATGATTCAAATAAATTGAACAACTCTTTCAAGTAAGAAGCACATTGTTGAACATTAGTGTGTATTCTCACTTATTGTATGTGGTCTCCATGACTAAGAAAGGTGGCATAATTCAGATTGGATTATGCCTCCTTTAGGCTTGGAGCTGGCATTTTCAGTAGTGAATTAATGGCAAGAAATGTTGAGGAAAGTGGAACAGTTGAGAGAGGGATTGGGGGAAGGATCTAAGGAACCAGCAAAAATTGATGGAAATATTCATTAAAATCCTTACAGTTGGGATTTCTTTTCCCCAGGTACATAATTCTACACCATCTGTTATAGATACATTGATGTGCATTGTTTTCTTCCAGAGGGGAAATGTTTCACAGTGTTTGTGGTGGTATTTTTGGATTTTCCACAAAACCTTTAGAGGTCAGAGTGACATTCTTTCTGCATGTTGAAAGGGGATGATGATGATAATAATAGCACTGAACAGATGTGATCACATTTCTTGGCTGCTACCTACTTTTCAATGGTTATATGATACAGTAAGCATCTATTCCTCCTCCTCCTCTTTCTGTGACATCCAGAAGAATTTATCTCATGTTGTGATGGTCCTTGTTTTCTCCAAACTTCACCATCAGCAGCCAATAATGTGGATCAGGAATTAGAGGGGGAAGACCAGAATGTTGTGAGGTACATTTTACTAGCCATTACAAAGATGGAAATGAGATGTGTGACTGTTATTTTCTGTTGTTACTGAAATGTCTAGTTTAGCCCTGACGCTAGCAGAACCTGGACACAGCACCCAGGGCTAGGCTATGTGGTGCAGCTTCTTGAAGGCAGCAAAGCATTTTATCTAATGCTGTCATTCCACCAATGGAAGGGAACCATTAGCAGAACGGAATTCCCTTTCCTCCCTGCAGCTCCCTCAGAGCCCCCAAATCAGAGCAGATGTGTAGCATGCACAGGAGAGGACAGAGAAGTCCTGACGTGCAAGCAGAAGTCCCATTGCACAAAAAGATCCAACTTTAAATGTCCGAAGCTTTCGCTGTGGCCATTTGTTTTATGGTGGCCTTGCTATTGTTCTGGTGCTCATTTGGGGGGAGGATTTTTGTAAGAAAACATTTAGTGCCCATTTGTTAATAGATAGATTAACCGATCATACACATGACTAGTAAAATTGATAGAATAATTGTCAGAAAATACACAGCCACTGCATTTGTAGAATAACAGTGTTGGTAAGCCTTAGGGTGGCTTGACATGTGCATCTGTGGGGTTAGATCTGTGATGACACATTCACACATGTAAGTTATCAGTTGTTATCAGAGTCATCAAGTAATGTACATGCCTATGTGAATCATCCCTTAGAGGGGCTGTTTGCATCCATGGCCGCAGAGCAGTATTTAGTACTGTTGAAGATCCTGGAATGGCATTGTTAAAATAAACTGCTACATTCACCTTGAGCTGCTACATTCTAGTTGTCCATTGACTTCTTTTCTCTCCTCAGTTTGAATGGTTTTAATAGGATACATGAGTAATGTAAGGAGAGAAACAATACATATATTTACTCTACGTAATTTTACACAAGTGCCAGTCAAAAGTAGAGTGAGAATCCATAAGCACATATCCCATTGGGAATGTATTGACATCATTATATGCGTTCCGAGCGCTCCTCTAAAATGAATTGCAGACATAGAATATCTCTAGAGAGACACTTGCACATACAGTTTGGGTTGCCTTTGGAAACTTGGATTAAAGGGGCCTAAAATGTGAAAGCAAAGTTTGGGTGCAATCCATCTCCATATAAGTGTTATGGGAGAAGTGCCACTGATTTTCAACATCAGGCAAATCGTGCCATTCTTCTCAGTGGCCACTGGGTGTGGTTTTCCCCTCCATCCAGATTCTCGTCAGGATTTATTCCTTCACAGACACTAAGCTTACATTGTTGTAAACTATTAGAAGCTCACAGCACATCTTGCATCGACCTCCAAGGGAATGTATATAAGTGCCAAAATGCCAAGGACCCTGCCAGGAACACTTTTCAAAATGAGCTGGGGGGAGGACGGAGACAAATCTCAGAGCAGCTGGATGGTTCTGTGCACATATTGGCATTTTGGATTATTTACTTTCTTCTTCAAATTATGGGATGAGAGAGCAATGTTGCTGAGTGCACATCACATACAGAAGACTCTTTCTTTACATTAGTTTACCATTTCTCCTTGCATATCTTCAAGCTTTCCATTCCAGTATTTCAACAATAAGAGGTAGAGAATGAAACCTGGTACTTTCATATGTCATCGGACATATGGATTTCCGATCCGATCAGATAGGTCCTCCAGGAATGTTTATCATTATCATTAATTGGATGCCCGATAACAACCTTATCAGTTCGTTATTGGACATCAGAATGATACAATACACATCCCTAGTAAGAATTTCATCCAGATCATTTTTTGAGAAGAAGGTACCAAACTTTGAAAAACAAAATCTTTATAAATGGGATGGAAACAACTTGATATTGGGTTTAAAAAAGAATGTGGAAGAAAGATTTATCCATCCAGACACTAAGTACTTAGCTCTAAAAAGGCTGGATTTGAATCCCTGTGTGTTTAGCCATGTTGGTGATGCTGAATTAGGGTTGCCAGTTTCCACCTCTACCCCCCCCCCGACAAGCTATACGAGACAAGCAGGTACCGCATGGCTCTCCTTGTTGGAAATGGCTATACTGATTGAATTTGGCCCATGCAGATGGGTGATAATTTCATTCATTTCTTTTATGGATGAGAATTTACCAAAATCTGCAGATTTCTTCATAAATGGGAAAGAAAGGATTTGACTTCTTTTTTTTTAAGAATCTAAATGCAGGAGAACGTGAAACTGACAAATTCACCCATCCGTAGTTCGTGTTCTTTAAATGAATAATATTGAAAGCCAATATGGTATAATGAACTAGGGGTGTGCACGGACCCCCCCCGGATCGGATCAGGACCCGGATTGGGACCTCCGAGACTGTCCTGGATCGTTCAGGACAAAATCAGAGGTCCCCCAGATCAGATCAGACAGCCTTCCCCCAATGCAAGTCTATGGGGGAAAAAATGGCGGTGGGTGGGTGAGGGAGGCCTAACTCCCTCCTCCCCCCTCGTGGTTCTTACCTCCTGGGGCCGTCTGCTGTGGACAGCCCTGGGAGGTTAAGCCCCCTCCCCCTCCCCCTGCTTACCTGCCAGGGACATCCACTCCCCTCCACCACTGGCCGCTACTGCGAGCAGGCTTCGCGGCCTGCCCCTAGGTAGCGCGCCAGGTGATGTCATCACCTGGCGCGCTACTCAGGGGCAGGCCGCAAAGCCTGCTCACAGTAGCAGCCAGCGGCGGAGGGGAGCGGATGACCCCGGCAGGTAAGCGGGCCGTGGGCACCCCTCCCCCTCCCCCCTGCTTACCTTCTGGGGACGTCCCTCCCTCCTCCCCCCCCCCGCGATCCTCACCTGGCCGGGCTGTCTGCAGAAGCGGACAGCCCTGCCAGGGAAGCCCCCCCCCCGCTGTCCGCTTCCATTGGCGGGCGCCCGCTGGTGCCCGCCAATGGAAGCGGCGGCTGGCGCCAGTGGGTGCCCGCCGATCCACCTATCCATTCCGATCTGGATTGGGTCCTTTCCGGATCAGATCGGATTGGATCAAATGATCCAGCGGGGTGATCGGAAATCGGATAATTGTATCCGATTTCCCCTGGATCGTATCCGGATTGTGGATCGGACCCGATCCAGTGCACACCCCTATAATGAACAGTATCAGATCTGAACTGGGGATTTGAAATTCCTGCTTAGCTATGGATCAAACCCATCCTCAGTGACTAACATATCACTGGCATGCCACTAACAGTCATGGATTCCCTCAAAGAATCCTAAGACTTTTACTTTGGTGAAGGTAATGAAGATTTCCGGATTCTTCACTCCTTGCTCACACCACTAATGTCCCACGAGAAGAAGAGTATACGACTATTAAACCAGCTCAAGTTCTGGTGAATATCTGCCCACAACTTAATCTATGATAATGTAATGGGGTATTTCGTGTATTTTCATTTGAACTGTATTGCCGTTTGTGTTCCTTGCAGTCCAGTAAATACATGAACATCAAAATCCTGCATTGACTCATAGCCAAAAGGGTTACCATTATCTTAATTAAGAAAGTGGTTGTTTTTCTGTAATCTTACCAATTATCTGTAACTGTATTAAATTACTTGTGAAATGAACAGAACACAGCAAACATCTAGGCCTTAAATGGCAAGTCCCAACAGTTAAAGAGAACTTTGTCTGTTAGTGTGGAAATAAATTTAAAGGGATTTTTCTTGAAGAGGGTACTGTGTAGGGCTGTGATCAGATCCAGATCCAGATCCCAAATCCAGATCCTGAATCCAGAGCAGATCAGGTCGATCTGGGCTGATCTGAATTGCCCTGCTTACCTGCAGCCTCCTTTGCATCGTCCCACATCATCTTGCCTCCTCACTGTGGGCCACCGCATTTTCTGGGTGCGATGGGTGACATCATCACCTGCTGCGACCATGAAATGCGGTGACCCACAGCGAGGATGGAAGACAATGGCAGGAGGCAGCAGGTAAGCAGGGTGATTGGGGGAGGGAGGGAGGGAGAGAGCGGGGAGAGTGGGAGGGAGGGCTTTGCACAGACCTGGAGCAAATCCTGATCCAGATCCGAGGTGGATTGGATCAAACCGATCTGACATGGGTTGGATCGGGCCTGATCAGGACCTCCCAGATTGGGATTCAGATCGGGGTTTGTGCACAGCCCTAGTACTGTGTGCTATTTTGCAGCTGTTATAGCAAATGTATATATATATATTTAATTGGCTATCATAGTAAATATATTTGGTCCATAAATGGCACATAAAATGCCTTCCTATTCAGATAGTGCCCAGGATTCAAGGCTTACAAATTAAAACATGTACAGTTAAAACAAATAGAGATATACAAAATTTAAAAATATGATTAAACATAATACAATTGTAAAATATTTGAAACCTTTAAAAACATTTTAAATACACATAATTAAAAAATTCATCTGAAACTTGGCAGCCTTGAAATGGCATAAGCTTTCATGAACAAAGACAACTATGGATAACTATTCATCACTCTGGCTTCAGGCCTGGTTTTGGCACGGAAACAGCCTTGGTCGCCCTATATGATGACTTATGTTGGGAGAAAGACAGGGGGAGTGTGACTCTGTTGACTCTCCTTGATCTTTCAGTGGCTTTCAATACCATCGACCATGGTATCCTTCTGGGACGACTGGCTGAGTTGGTAGTGGGAGGCATTGCATTGCAGTGGTTCTGCTCCTACTTGGCGGGGAGGCTCCAGACGGTGGTGCTTGGGGGACATTGCTCGGCCCTGTGGATTCTCCAGTATGGGGTTCCTCAGGGGTCAGTCTTGTCCCCCATGCTGTTCAACATCTACAAGAAACCATTGGGAGCGGTCATCCGGAGTTTTGGAGTGCATTGTCATCAGTACGCTGATGACACACAACTCTATTTCTCCTTCTCATCTTCAGCAGGTGAAGATGTGCTGAACCAGTGCCTGGCTGTGACAATGGACTGGATGAGGGCTAACAAACTGAAACTCAATCCAGACAAGACTGAGATGCTGTTAGTGGGTGGTTCTGCTGACCGGATGGAGGGTGTTCAACCTGTTCTGGATGGGGTTGCACTCCCCCTGAAGAAGCGGGTTCGTAGCTTGGGGGTTCTCCTAGAACCATCTCTGTCACTTGAGGCTCAGGTGGCCTCGGTGGCACGGAGTGCCTTCTACCAACTTTGGCTGGTGGCCCAGCTACGCCCCTATCTGGACAGGGATAACCTGACTTCAGTTGTCTATGCTCTGGTAACCTCCAAGTTAGATTACTGCAATGCACTCTATGTGGGGCTGCCTTTGAAGATGGTTTGGAAGCTGCAGCTTGTGCAAAATGCAGCGGCCAGAGTGATAACAGGAACCAGAAGGTTCGAGCATATAAGACCTACTCTGGCCCACTTACATTGGCTGCCTATACATTTCCAAGCCCAATTCAAGGTGCTGGTTCTAACCTATAAAGCCTTACATGGCTTGGGACCACAATACCTGATGGAACGCCTTTCCCGACATGAACCTACCTGTACGCTACGCTCAACATCAAAGGTCCTCCTCCAGTTGCCTACTCCGAGGGAAGCACAGAGGGTAGCAACAAGGGAGAGGGACTTTTCAGTGGTGGCCCCCCAATTATGATTTCCCCAGTGAGGCTCGCCTGGCGCCAACACTGTTATCTTTTCGGCGCCAGGTCAAGACTTTCCTCTTCTCCCAGGCATTTAACAGCATATGAGGGTTTTGTGTTTTTGTGTTGTTGTTGTGCTTTGACCCAGAAGGATATTGTAATTTTAACTTGTTTTTATGATTTATGGTTTTAAATTTTGTATATCAGTGTTTTTAAAGGTCAATGTTTTTAATTTTTGTAAACCACCCAGAGAGCTTCAGCTATGGGGCGGTATATAAATGGAATAAAATAAATAAATAAATAAATAATATAATATTTAAGTGTAGAACCCTCTGAAAGTGGTGCATGTTCATACACACGTTTTCCAAATGCCCACATCAATTATGCACATTTTTAATGTACATGTTTTGTCCCCTTGATTAAGGCTTATATGACCACATTTTCAAATGTATGTATGTACTTTTTTTTTCTTGTGCATTTTCCAAATGTATGCATTCTTCCAAGACTTATTTTTTTGGGCATAAATTGTATTGCAAGTTCAGAAATGTATATATTCAGACTACAGATTGTGTTGTGATCTACATTTAGTTGTCAGTGGTGGGAACTGGGTAAATCCTGCTAAAAATGTTCTAAAATTAATTTCTCACCCATCCCTAATGACAACCTATTTTGTCAGATGCTGAAGTGGAACATGATGAAGTAAATTCCCACCTACAAATAGGAATGTATGAATTGTGTAAAAGCCATTCTGACTGTGTTTCACAGATTGTCAGGCACCTTTCATTCCATAATCTGCCCACTGATGGAATCCGATATACTTTTTTAGTTCCCAAATTTGCCCATATGAGAATTTGCAAAATTCACACATGTGCAAATGTGCGAATCTCCACAAAATGCACATTTTCACACTTTAACTTATGGGGGAAATGTTCATTTCTGGCTGTTTGGTTTTTTTGCATATTTTTATACAATGAAAATTGTGCAAAATTGGTCTGCAAGTCGGTGTAGCAACATGTGCTACACATATGTGCCAAATTTGAGATCGATCCCTCCAACCCTCGATTTTATATGAATTTATTAAAGATCGTTTCAGTTCTGACATATCAGAATGACAGCTCGCCACATGCGTTCATTCAGACCTGTCAGAACGGAAACAATCTTTAAAAAATTCATATAAAATCGAGGGGTGGAGGGATCGATCTCAAAATTCATACACATACTTAGGCATACCCCATAAGCACTCTAACTTTTAAAATACAGAAGTTATAGGCATTTTTTTTCTTTAAAAATAAGTCTGCAAAAAAAAAAAATTTTCACATGAAGACGATATGGTTCACCTACAGTATGAATGAAGACGATAATTATTTTGGTCCGAAATGACAATAATGATAAACAACGCTATTTTTTGGTGTGCACACCCCTACCCTGTAGTGCCTCAGCTAGATGGGTGAAAAAGCCCATCTAGAGAAAATGCAGAGTGGGTGGAGAATGGAGACAAAGATCTGTTCTGGCACTTTTCCCACTCTGCATTGGATGCCCACAAACCTCCGAGAATCAGGATAGGACTGCACCCAAAAACATCTTTCAGATTATATAAATAAACACTCCTACAGAAAGAACCAAAGCAAACTATTTGATATAGACCTGGATCGACCTCTACCAACTGAAATGTCAAGATGCAATCTTAATCCTAAACACATTCTTACTAGGCAGCAAACCCCAATGGACATACTGAATCAATACACATAGCACTATGGTGGATGATTGGTTCCTTTTAAATTCCCTCAAAAATTGCAGAGGGATGCTATGTTAGAGGCATTCCTCTTTAACCCTCATACAGGGGCGGGATGCCTCTTCTTAGGTGGCTCCAATTATGATACACCATCTAAAAGCAAAGTGCCCCCCCATTGCAAAATGATTACTTGATTCATAAGACAATGTATGCAGATTTAATCAGTTGATGAAACTTCATCTCATTAATTGACTAAGATGTGTTAAATCAGGTGATAGTCCTACAAACAGGCAGTCATTGCGTTTTACACTGACAGAGGTTTCAAACAATGAGGTGAAGGTCAGGGTTGAAAACAACCAGAGATATGCTTTGTTTATTTTTATATCTGTTGGATGGCTTTGCTTTTCGAGGATGCTATTTGCACTGGCAGGCACTAGACAAACCTAGGAATCCCTGGAGTTTGTAGTGACAAGACCTTTGGGGCTTCAGACATAAACACAGATTTCACTGTGCTCTGTCTAAAGAATGATTCTAGCTAATGTCAAATCTGCAATGCAGATATATTCTGAAGTAACAGGGAAAGTATACTACTAAGACCAAAAGGTCAGAGAAGGATAAACTAAAAAGAAAAAAGTTTATTCTTTAAACTTAGTTTTTTTAAAAAAGTGGTTACACCAAATACCCATAGTAAAATTTGTTGCAGCTTGCCTCCCATCCCAAATTAAAGCCATGGGTGGAGTGGGGGAACCTTCATTGAGACCAAGTATGGGGGGAAAGGTTAAACACCTCTTCCCTCCATGGTGGGGAAGGAATGAGGCTCAGTGGTACACCCATGCTTTGATTGTGGAAGATACCCAATTCAGTTGCTGGGATTTCCAGGCAGAGGTGGGGAGGGGGCAGAAATGTGCCTGAAACATTGGAAAGCCACTGCCAATCAGTGTTGGCAATACTGGGCTAGATAGACCAGTGGTCTGACTCAGTGCCAAACTGATGCTGATTGGGCCCTCACACAGCTGCCATCTTAAAGGGGGGAAATAGACACAAGGGTAAACAACATATTGATGTAACATGTAGTTTGGCCTGTGGATACTACTGATTTGCTAGCATGGCCATGATAGCTTCTGGTCGAGCAAAGAGTGGAGAGCTGTTGAAATTTTACCCCAAATGAAAGTTGAAGTGATGAATGGGAGCTTCCCCCCACACACACACACACACACAAACTTTACTTGGCTTGGTGCACCAGGCAGTGGTGGTGGTGATTTTTGTTGGAAACACACTGTGGAAGGAAAGGATTAAATCTCCTCTTTCCACACGCTAAAGTCCATTCTTGAAGCCCCCCCTGAGTATTTACACTTAAGGTTGTTTTTAAAAGCACATAGAGAATGACATGTGATATATTTAATGTAATATACAATTTTACACTCAGATGCTAGTGAGCACAAAATGCAGACAGTACAACATATTTACTGCTTACATGGAGGCCATAACAGGCGTTACTGTAAATCTGTATCTAGCAGCTATACCTTTTGTTCATATCTAGAGTAGGTGTCGAGGGGTGATCAGGACCCTAGAATAGGGGGCCCTTTACAGATCCAGATCAGGGTGCATGCTCCTACTCTAGAGTAAATACAGAAAAAAGGCAAAGCTGCTAGATAGATATTGATGTAAAATAATGTCTGTTTGCCCTTGGGACACAAGTTAAAGTGGAAGCCTGAATGCATAATTTCCATGGTTTAAGAGCATTAGTGAATTTGTAAGAGTCTTAACTTTTCTATTTAAACTGAAGTTAAAAAAAGTCTACAATTATCTTCAATATGTATACCAAGCAAGATGAAAATATATGGAGAGCAATTAGATTAATGGCAAAACATTTTGAAAAATAAGACAACATGCATAATATCAGGGGGGAAATGCTTTGGCGTAAAACGTTTAAATAATGTTTCTGCTGTAGATGGCTGAATCTGTGAATATTGGTTTCTATCTGTTTCTCATTTTTCCAATCATAAGTTCATTTTGTTCCCATTTCTACATCACTTTGCAATTAAAAAAAAACAATGTGAAAATCTATATACATTTTGTGCCAATGTCTCCTAAAATAGACATCTTATGCAATTTTGCACAATATTCACATGCATTTTGTCCATTATTTTCACTAGTATACGATTTTTTCCCATGCACCTTTTTTTTTATAGCTGCATTTTTGCTTGTTTTTAAAGTTATTATTGGGGATCTCCATTGCGAAATTCAGTAAAGTGCAAATAACTGTGTTTCTGTTTTCATCATAGCTTAGGAATTGTAAATTTTGGTAGGTTCACATTCAAATGCAAACAGAAGGAATTTCTCCGACGCCCATACATATTTTCTCAAATGTACATATCAATTGTTTCTACTTTTAAAAATGTACGTATTTTATCCCAGTTATTCAGTTGTCTTTGTGCACATACTTCAAAAGCACACATTTTTAATACAAATTTCCTCAAATTCAGTAGTCTTCAACTGGTGGGTCGTGACCCAAAAGTGAGTCACGATGTCAGTCCAGATGGATCACAGCAAAGTTGACATGGAGAAACTGTTGATAGTGGGTCTCATTTTGCAGGTTGGGAGTCCGAGATGGATCTTGGGTCTGGACCGGTTAAAGACCACTGCTCAAATATATGCATTTTTTGGAATGCTTTTGTTGTTATTATTCTGCAAAACACATCGCAAGTTCTGAAATGTATGTGCTTTGACCATAGATTGTGTTTGGGTCCATTTTAGGAGGGGAAATGAAAACTGGATATAAGTTCTCATTAAAAAATGAACTGAAATTAATTTCTCATACATCCCTAACCCTTTCCCAATTCTGCATCTGTCAGTTTTCAACTGGTTCCACTGTTTATACTCATGGGTTCAGACGGCAAATATCTGAAAGTACCTTATATTCGAATCCCAGGTGAAATTGTCTTTTGTTTTAATGAGGTAGAAATAAAATATATACCTCTTCATGGTAAACCTTGCTCAATCAGAGGTGGATATAAGAAGGATTTCTTTTGAGATTGGTGAAGACAGTGAACTGTATGCAACATCTAAGCCCAAAGCCTAAACTAGTCTATCCCGGGTTTTGCTATATCAGCAAATTCAGGCACAATGCTGTGTGCTACAGACACAGTGCCTTTTGTGTGTGTGTGAAGTAGCCGCAGGGGATTGAGGTAACTTCTTTGAAGTCGGGGTTTGACTGCATAGATCTGCCGTGTCTCTCTACAAAGAGAGCTCCTACCTGTACTGATGCAGAAGAGGGAACTTGACAGGTTAGAACTGAATTGTTACACAGTTTTGAGAAGCTAGGTAAAGATAATAGGCCAAGTGTTACCGTCCAAGTACTTCCCATCAAAACGGTGCAGCAGTGGACTGGCTTGCATAAATTGGAGCCTGTGTGCTGAGATAGCTTATATGTGTCAATGCTAATGAAACTGGAATGGCCAGAGAAGACTGGTGGTTCTGATTTGGTGGGGCTGTGAATCCATTCTGGGTTTCAGGCAGAATCAGCCAGAACTCTAGAGGAACTATCCACGGTGCTAAACCTACTCTGGGGATGGGGTTCTGCACCTTGGATAGGTCCTTTGGAGTTCTGGCTGGTTCTGACTGAAACCCAGAATGGATTCACAGCCCCACCGAAATCAGAACCCCCAGCCTCCACTGAAGATGGCAGATGACCTTTCCTTCCAAATAAAAAGGACTTCCTGAGAACAACATCTTTCAATCCAGAAACGTTTTGCAGTGTGTTTGCTAGGATCGTTTGCTTATCCCAGAAAGACCCACTCAAAGCCAGAGCACATGTGACATCCAAAGTGGGAGTGCCATGGAGTGCACCCCAACCCAGCCATAGCTTGTAGAATCCCTCAATCATATTATTCAGGGGAATGTGGGACTCATCAAACCTCAAGCTCACCAAAGTTCTTTGAGTTCCATCTTGAAGCTCGTTCCAGCTTGAGACCATGTCAGATTACAAGCTTTGGAGGGGTTTTTTCTAGGGATGTGCACTGGATCGGACCCGATCCACGATCCGAGTCCGGTCCAGTGGGAAATCGGATAAATTATCCGATTTCCGATCCCGCAGCTGGATCGGCCGATCCAATCCGAACCGGTCCGAAAAAGCTCCGAACCGGTTCGGCGGATCGGCGGATTGGCGGGCGCCCACTGGCGGCCACCGCCGCTTCCATTGGCGGGCGCCAGCGGGCGCCCGCCGATGAAAGTGGACAGCGGGGGGGGGGGAGGAGGGGGGCACTTACCTTCTCGGCCCGGTGGCTCCCGTCCGGCGCCGGCGCCTACTACTACTAGCAGGCTCCGCGGCCTGCTCTAGGGTGGCGCGCCGGGTGATGTCATCACCCGGCGCGCTACTCTAGAGCAGGCCGCGGAGCCTGCTGGTAGTAGTAGGCGCCGGCGCCGGCCGGGAGCCACCGGGCCGGGAAGGTAAGGAGGGGGTGCGTGGAGGGGAGGAGGGGGCGCGCGGAGGGGGGAGGGGGGAGGGGGGCCCTTACCTGCCCGGCCCGGCGGCTCCTGTCCGGCGCCGGCGCCTACTACTCCCAGCAGGCTCCGCGGCCTGCTCTAGGGTGGCGCGCCGGGTGATGTCATCACCCGGCGCGCTACTCTAGAGCAGGCCGCGGAGCCTGCTGGAAGTAGTAGGCGCCGGCGCCGGACGGGAGCCGCCGGGCCGGGAAGGTAAGGAGGCGGTGCGTGGAGGGGAGGAGGGGGCGCACGGAGGGGGGAGGGGGGAGGGGGGCCCTTACCTGCCCGGCCCGGCGGCTCCCGTCCGGCGCCGGCGCCTACTACTACCAGCAGGCTCCGCGGCCTGCTCCAGGGTGGCGCGCCGGGTGATGTCATCACCCGGCGCGCTACTCGAGATTAGGCCGCGGAGCCCGCTGGTAGTAGCCGCCGGCGCCGGACGGGCCGAGAAGGTAAGCAGTGGCGGGGAAGGGGGCTTACCCCCCCCCCGGAGCCGTCCGCTTCTATCCGCTGGCGCCCGCGGGCGCCAGCGGATGGAAGCGGGCGGCCCCAGGGGGGGTAGGGAGCGCGGGGGAGGGGGTTTACCTGCCGGGGCCGTCCACAGCGGACGGCCCCGGGGGGGGAGGGAGTTAGGCCCCCCCTTACCCACCCGCCGCCATTTTTTCCTCATAGACTTGCATTGCAATGCAAGTCTATGGGGAAAAAAATGGCGGCCGATCCAAAAATTTACGATTTTTGGGTCGGGATCAGACTCGATCCGGTCCGGGGGGCCTCCGATTTTGTCCGAACCGGTCCGGGACAAAATTGGAGGTCCCGATCCGGGTCCCGATCCGATCCGGGGGGTCCGTGCACACCCCTAGTTTTTTCCCCATGAAAATCCATGTGTGTGTATTTTTGTCAATGTACTCATCAATTGAGCACATTTTTAAAAGGTATTCATCATTCTCCCATTGATTAAAGTATATGTGTGTGTACTTTTTTCAAACGTATGCATGCTGTCGAACACATTTGGGGGGGGGACCTGCAAATCAAATTACAAGCTCAGAAATATACAGGCTTTGACCACAGATTGTGTCTGAGTCCATGTTCAGTCCCGAAGGTCCAAACTAGGTAAATCTTGATCCAAAATAAATGTAAACTAATTTTTCATACATACCTCATTATGCAGGGCCAGCGTGAGACCAGTGGACCATTGGGCCTTGAGCTGCTGATAGGCTTCCCTGCCATTTTTAAACGTCTGTCCCCTGGGCCTACTGCTGCACCCACAATTAAACTTCTGCCACCATCATCACCACCTCTCTCTCCCCAACCCCCAGCAACAAAGGTCTGTCCCTCCCTGTTGCTGCTGGGTACACAAAGACACTAACTTCACTGTGGACCAGCCCCAACTGACTAGATGTGGATGACTGAATAGGCAGCCACAGTGATGCTCTTGAATGGAAGCTGTGTCAATGCTCGGCTCCAAGCTATGGGAGCTGCCACCATGTTAGATTACCACAAATGCAATACCAAACCCATCATAATATTGGGTTGGCCATTGCATTTTGGGTAATCTAATATGGTGGATGGGACCTGAGTGATTTGGCTTCTTCCAAAACATTCTACCACCTCCCATGCCATGGAAGCTTGTCTGTTTCCCACAGGGTTAGCAGAGGTAGGGTACGGGCCCATCTGAGCACCTGAGGCCTCAGCAGCTGTCTGATTGTGCCAACCTTGTAAGAGCCAGTATGGTGTAATGTTAGATTGTTGGCCTGGAAGCTGTGGTTTCTAGTCCCCACTCAGCCATGGTGCTCGCTGGATGATTTGGGGCCAGTCGCTCACTCTCAACCTCACCTACCTTGTTGTGAGGATAAAATGGAGATGAGATGGATCATGCCTTGATCTCCTTGGAGGAAAGACAGAATAGACATTAATCTCTGGTGCTCACTGTGGTCTTATTGATCAGACTCACTACACCCTATGTCCACAGACATCACAGATGTGAAACATGGGCAATGGGACATATAATATCATGGTGGTGATGTGTGTAACAAGTAATTCCAGATTCTAGAGTACATCTGGAATTGGATTACTTGTTGTGGCAAATGTAAGGTGTGATCCAACTCTCACACAATCCTCTAGTTCACCACAGGATTTGATAAGCCACCAAGTGCCAGACAACACCAAGCAGGGGTAACTTGTGTGACAGGGTCAGCATGAGTCAGGGTAGGGTGGATGCCCACTTAGGATATGCATGGGGATTTCTATTGCTGCTCAACAGACTGTTCTGCAGGAATATGACTAACACAGCTGACAATGAATGGTGCTCCCAGGCGCTGGAGTCCACAGTAAACGTTTGCAAACACAGAACCCCCTCATCCCTGTCTTTGGTGCATTGTGTCTGGGGGTTAGATCCCCTCTTTTATAATACTACCTTGAAGGGTCATCCCATCAAGGTGCTGGGAGATTCAGTACAGATAAAAGAAAGGACTTCTTCATACAGCACATAGTTAAACTGTGGAATTCACTACAACAAATTTAGATGGCTTTAAAAGGACATTGGACAAGTTCCTAGAGGGAAAGGCTATCAATGGCTACTAGTCCTGATGGTTCTATGCTACCTCAAGTATCACAGATGGGTCTATGCTACCTCAAGTATCACAGACAATATGCTACCTCAAGTATCACAGATGGTTCTATGCTACCTCAAGTATCACAGACAACTCCTCAAGTTGCTGGGGAGCATGGGTGAGAGGGTATTATCTTGCTTGTAGGTTTCCCATGGTCAGCTGGTTGGCCACTCTGTGAAGAGAATGCTTGACTAGATGGCCTCTCGGTCTGACCCAGCATGGCTCTTCTTACGTTCATCCTGTTGAGTTATTACACTCGGCACATTAATGACGCCATAGAAAAATAAGTATCTTATTTGACCCAGCCAGTTTCACTCATCAAGAGAGAATTAATTTGCCATTGTGCTGTGCCGTGCATGTTCCCTTACTTTTCACAGCAAGCAAATCTAGTATTGAACATTTCCCCTAAATTCCTTAGCATTTCTTCTATCATGCTGCACTTTTGGACTTCATTGATTATCATAAGGAATTCCTTTGCTTCCTTGTCAGTGCTATACCTTACATACACTGAAATAAATCAGTCATTCACAAGGCACTACTGTGTATATTACCCTGAGGGTCAAATTCCCTTTCCTTATTGAAGCATAAATATGCAGCTTGCATCCAGCATCTGCTCTGCACACTGCTTGTAGATCAGGAAGCAGAGGTGTAGATACTCCCAGAAATCGCAATGATTGATCAAAGAATGATAGAGAGTTGGTTTTTTTGTTTTTTGTTTGGTTTGGTTTATTATTATTATTATTTTTACATGCAATGCTGCTTTTGATGTGTGGAAATCAGCGAGAGTTGATGAAATGAAATAATTCTTTCCCTTTGTGAGGATTGTGGGGGATATTTTAGCATTCCTTGAACTGAGACAATATCCTTTGTCACTTCTCCCAAATTAATTTGATTGCCCCAAAAGCTGCTGGAAGGTCCAACTAGCCTTTTTTTAAAGGAGGAGGAGGAGTTTTTATTAGGGATGTGCACTGACCCCCCGGATCGGATCGGATAGCGGATCGGAATCGGACCTGGGGGGTCGGATCGGATCGGATCGGATCAGAGGATGGTCGGATCGGATCGGACCGGATGTCCGATCCGGATCGGACGCCATTTTGAATGCTTTTTCCCATAGCCAAGTATTGTTTTACAAAAACGCCTATAACTTTTTCATTTTTAAAGATAGAAGGATGAAACTTGGGCACATTATACACTGGTTAGGGATAGTTATCTGTGAGAAATTTCAGAAAGATTGGTGCATGCGTTTTGTGGCAATTAATTGTTTAATAAATACCCAGAAATGCCTATAACTTTGTCATTTTTAAAGTTACAAACATGAAACTTTGCCACATTGTAGGTGGTACCTTGGGACCTATCTGTGAGAAATTTCAGAAACTTAGGTGCTTGACTTGTGTGGCAATTAATTTTAGAAAAATGGGTAGTAGTGGGGTAAATACATTTACGCCTCCCATTTTTTTATTTTTGAAGATACAAACAGGAAACTTGGGCACATTACAGGTACCACTTGCCTTGATATGTGTGTGGAATTTCAGAAACATTGGAGCTTGCCTTGTGTGGCAATTAATTTTTGAAACAATGAGGAAAGAAACACCTATAACTTTGTCATTTTTAAAGTTACACACATGAAACTTTGCCACATTGTAGGTGGTACCTTGGGACCTATGTGTGTGAAATTTCAGAAACATAGGTGCTTGCCTTGTGTGGCAATTAATTTTTTAATAAATACCCAGGAATGCCTATAACTTTGTCATTTGTAAAGTTACACACATGAAACTTTGCCACATTGTAGGCGGTACCTTGGGACCCATGTGTGTAAAATTTCAGAAACGTAGGTGCTTGTATTGTGTGGCAATTAATTTTTGAAACAATGAGGGATTCATTGGACAGCACTTGCCCATAGGGATTCATTGGACAGTACTTGCCCATAGGGATTCATTGGACAGTACTTTCCTATAGGAAATCATTGGAAAGCACTTGCCCATAGAAAATCATTGGAAAGCACTTGCCCATTGAGAAATACAGTTATGCCTCCCACTTTTTTATTTTTGAAGATACAAACAGGAAACTTGGGCACATTGTAGACTGGTTAGGGATAGTTATCTGTCAGAAATTTCAGAAAGATTGGTGCATGCGTTTTGTGGCAATTAATTTTTTAATAAATACCCAGGAATGCCTATAACTTTGTCATTTTTAAAGTTACATACATGAAACTTTGCCACATTGTAGGTGGTACCTTGGGACCTATGTGTGTAAAATTTCAAAAACGTAGGTGCTTGCCTTGTATGGCAATTAATTTTAGAAAAATGGGTAGTAGTGGGGTAAATACATTTACGCCTCCCATTTTTTTATTTTTAAAGATACAAACAGGAAACATGGGCACATTACAGGGAACACTTCACTTGATATGTGTGTAAAATTTCAGAATGATAGGTCCAGGCATGTGGTGGCAAGGTGTCTGCACACACCACTTTGAAGACTGTAGAAAATTTCTCCTGTAACGATCCCAGCGAGAGAGAGTGATCCTAGGCTCAGCCGTTCTGGTTGAGTGAAAGTATCAAAGCAGACACGAGCCAAGTGCTACTTTGTTTCTCCTTTTGTAATGGATACTAGCTCAGTTGCAGCCAAGCGTGCAAGGATCAAAGAGATGAGAGAAAGTGTTTCCTTCTTCTTCCCGGGAGGGGGGAGGGTGCAATTGACAGCCCCAGCCTCTGTGTAAAAAAGGTTAATAACTTTTAATCTAAAAAATTCGTAGCCACCACATGCCTGGACCTATCATTCTGAAATTTTACACACATATCAAGTGAAGTGTTCCCTGTAATGTGCCCATGTTTCCTGTTTGTATCTTTAAAAATAAAAAAATGGGAGGCGTAAATGTATTTACCCCACTACTACCCATTTTTCTAAAATTAATTGCCATACAAGGCAAGCACCTACGTTTTTGAAATTTTACACACATAGGTCCCAAGGTACCACCTACAATGTGGCAAAGTTTCATGTATGTAACTTTAAAAATGACAAAGTTATAGGCATTCCTGGGTATTTATTAAAAAATTAATTGCCACAAAACGCATGCACCAATCTTTCTGAAATTTCTGACAGATAACTATCCCTAACCAGTCTACAATGTGCCCAAGTTTCCTGTTTGTATCTTCAAAAATAAAAAAGTGGGAGGCATAACTGTATTTCTCAATGGGCAAGTGCTTTCCAATGATTTTCTATGGGCAAGTGCTTTCCAATGATTTCCTATAGGAAAGTACTGTCCAATGAATCCCTATGGGCAAGTACTGTCCAATGAATCCCTATGGGCAAGTGCTGTCCAATGAATCCCTCATTGTTTCAAAAATTAATTGCCACACAATACAAGCACCTACGTTTCTGAAATTTTACACACATGGGTCCCAAGGTACCGCCTACAATGTGGCAAAGTTTCATGTGTGTAACTTTACAAATGACAAAGTTATAGGCATTCCTGGGTATTTATTAAAAAATTAATTGCCACACAAGGCAAGCACCTATGTTTCTGAAATTTCACACACATAGGTCCCAAGGTACCACCTACAATGTGGCAAAGTTTCATGTGTGTAACTTTAAAAATGACAAAGTTATAGGTGTTTCTTTCCTCATTGTTTCAAAAATTAATTGCCACACAAGGCAAGCTCCAATGTTTCTGAAATTCCACACACATATCAAGGCAAGTGGTACCTGTAATGTGCCCAAGTTTCCTGTTTGTATCTTCAAAAATAAAAAAATGGGAGGCGTAAATGTATTTACCCCACTACTACCCATTTTTCTAAAATTAATTGCCACACAAGTCAAGCACCTAAGTTTCTGAAATTTCTCACAGATAGGTCCCAAGGTACCACCTACAATGTGGCAAAGTTTCATGTTTGTAACTTTAAAAATGACAAAGTTATAGGCATTTCTGGGTATTTATTAAACAATTAATTGCCACAAAACGCATGCACCAATCTTTCTGAAATTTCTCACAGATAACTATCCCTAACCAGTGTATAATGTGCCCAAGTTTCATCCTTCTATCTTTAAAAATGAAAAAGTTATAGGCGTTTTTGTAAAACAATACTTGGCTATGGGAAAAAGCATTCAAAATGGCGTCCGATCCGGATCGGACCTCGTCGGATCGGATCGGATCGGATCGGAGGTTGATCGGATCGGATCGGATCGGATCGGATTTTCCCGATTTTGGGGCGGATCGGATTCGGATCGTGGATCGGATCCGATCCGATGCACACCCCTAGTTTTTATTATATGAAGAAGTCCACCTTATCATAGAGGAAATATCTTCCTTCTTACTGATGACATAAGGAATTCACTTAGTATTTTTTTAAAAAAATCTAATAAAAAGTGTTGCAGCTTCCCTCATGCAATGCAAGTGTGTGTGTGTGTGTGTGTGTGTGGTGCCTTTGTTGGGGCTGCAGCATAAAGAAAGAAGATAATCACCACCACTGTGCCCCCGCTCTGCGCTGTGTCAAATCGATCCGGATCAGGCTCTACTGAAACGTAACACGTAGTTTAGCCCTTGGATACCATCAATTTGGAAGGGTGGCCTCAGCAGTTTCAGTCATGCAGGGAGTAGAGTGATCAGCGAAATTTCGCCCAAAATGAAATGTGAAGTGAACTCAAAGATTCCTTCTCAGGCAAAATATCTGAGGAATTTCAAGGGAAACAAGACCAGTGAAATTTTTCGGGAGGGAATCACATCTCTCTAGTGGAAGATTATCTGAAAGAACAAGGAACAAAGAGCATGAAACAAAACATTCTCCCAAAATACTTAAATATTTTAGGGCAGCCTTCCCTCACCTGGTACCATGACTCCCAGATGTTTTGGACTACAACTCACAGCATTCCTGGTCACTGGCCATACCGGCTGGGGCTTGTGGGACTTGTAGGCCAAAAGATCTAGAGGGTTCCTGGCTGGGGAAGCCTGTCTTTGGGGTATTGCGTCTTCGGGCATGTAGCTGCTGTCTTCCGCAATAAAACACAGGTCTCATAAGCACCATTTGTAACATAAGTGCTTCTTGCATTTCCTCTACAACATTTCATTAAAGCAACTCCTTGCTCTCAAAAGGCTAGTCTGCTCTGGGGGCCATTTTGTTAATACTATCATCTCTCTACAATGACACTTAGAGGTGAATTCTAGACGTATCTTGCCTTTTCATCCATCAGAAGGTGCCACCTGATCCATTTTATCACTTTTCCTTCTTCACTGCTTCCCAGTGCTACCCCAAATATGTCCACTACCCTTTCTTGGTATAATCTTTCAAAATATTCATAGTTTGAAACCACCCTTTCTAAGACCCAAAAGACCCAAGCAGACATTACATTAAGATGTAGCTGCTTGTTCTTTTTTACTCTAGCATAAGCATGGGAGGCCTGCTCAGGAACAGGACTCTAGCATGGGAGGTAGTGGTTTAAAACCTCCCCCGTAGGCACACACACCCTTTATGGGCCCAGTCTGAATGGAGGGGTACACCTGCAATTTATATGCAAAATAGTGAACTGTTTACTTTAATGAATCACTATTTTGCAATATAAATTGCAGGCATGGCGAGAGGGCAAACTGGAGCAGGCTTGCAGCTGTTGGGGGAGGAAGGCTGCTGGTTATGTCTTTAACACAATGGCTCAGTTCGGATGACACATGAGGCAACGGAGGAGGGGGGAACAATCGTCAGTTGTGTTGCTTATTGTTTCGTCTGGAGGGTAGCTCACAACACACACATAACTGACAGTACATTAATCAGGCACTTTAAACAACGGAGCGAAACAACGGGCTTGCACGTTGTTTAGCCTGAAGCCCCGTTGTTTAAAGTGTCGTCTGAATTCAGCCCCCCCTCTCTCCGTGGACTATTCCATTTCGGAATAGAGTTCTGCTGCCTAGAGCAGCCAAAAAAACCCAGCCGCTCTATGCAGCCGGCAGAACTCATGGTGCATGCTGGGATATGGCTGGGGGACACATGGAGGAGAGGCTACAACCAAAATGGCCACCGCAAGTTCCTTGCAGCTGGGGCGTTTGCCGGTTCTGAGCAACGCCGGCTGCAGCGTGTTGTCTGTGGAGCTCCTCCTGCCTAACGCACGGTCAGTACGTTATTTACCCCTCCGTTGCTTAATATGTCATCCAAACTGAGCCAATGTGTGTTTTGGTCCATAGTTCTTGCAAATGGCACAAGGGGTAGAAAACCTTGTATCATGTGTGTATTACCGTAAACTACAAGTGAGAGTTTGAGGTGGGTTGTGGTACAGGGAGTCATGGGAGAATCCTCTCCCCAAATCAGGCAGAGGGACCTTCCACCATCGGGGCTCCCAATTACCTAAGGTGCCTCTACACAATTTTTTTCCCCCCTCAGCCCCTGGTGTCACCTCCCACTCCATCCAGGAGGTTCCTCATTTTGGAAGGGCTCTAGGGCTGTCTAGGGGAAGGAAAGGCAGGGGTATAGAGCTACATCAGATGAGGGGGAATCCCGCTTCCCTACCATTGCTTCTCTGCCCCCACTTTCATTGCTTGTTACTTCCTCTTTCAAAAGAGGAAGTAAACAACATGCATGTGGCCCATTGAGTGGGATGTTCTGATTGCACTGCTTCTCCCGCACACAGTAGGAGATAATGGCAACTTCCATTTTTAAAAACAGATCGGATTTTCTGGGTGGTTTGTGTGTGTGTGTGTGTGTGTGTGTGTGTGTAGTGTGAGGAAGGCCAGAAGGAGCTGGACGTACAGGAGGCAGACTACGATGTGAGAGGCACCCGTGAAAATCCGTGAGTATCCAGCAATGAGTGTGCAATAAAACACTTGTCTGATGGAGCTCATAATCTTTCTGGTACTCTCTGCCACCAGCATGGCATTGAATGTCACCCTATGAATGTGGTCCATTGGGAACTACTGTGCAAGCCCAGTTGGAATTACATGAGTGGGAATTGCTGGATGTACTGCTTGTGCATAGATCATAATATGAATGGGTCTTTTATTGGAAATTGTGGCTGGAGTTGCCATCACATTTTGCTGAAACGGAACTTCAGAGCAAGCTTGGTAAATCATCAGAAACATTTTGAGATAAAAATGAAAGATATTTAAATTTATTTATTTATTTATGTATTTATTTTTGCACTGCTTCAAAAGCTTTTATAAAAGCCAAGGATAATAACAAAACATCCTATCCAAGAAATGGTAAAATATAACAAAAAGTTGCAGCCAAGCTGCCAGCAGAACTATTCATTTAAAATATCTTGGGGAACCTACACATTTTGATGAGACTAGTGACATTTCTAAAGGAAGGCCCAGCATGGGGAGTGATTCTCCGCTTTCCTTGGTTGACACTGAATTCTCCTAAAGAGAAGATCTGGGTAAATTTTAAAGTTTCCACATCGAATGCATCTGAGGAATTTCTGGAGAAGCTAAAAGAATTTCAATGAGACCAGTAAAAATTTTCAGGGAGTGAGGAAGGGTTTATATGTGCCTACCTGTTATTTCTATAGCCCTTCTGACAAACTTCCTGGAGCAGACTTCTGCCATGCAATAACTATTAAAACAATCATGCTGCAAGGGAAAATGCTTTGACTAAATCAACCCCCATAGGTTACTGGATCTGAGAAATGCTATGGCCTCTAGACAATGGGGAATGATTGACAAAGCATTGGTTATATTTACCATTCTTAGTGTTGCTGTGACATGAAGAATTTTTGTGTGCTAATGTTAGAAATTTAAGATTATACATCTTTTGTATGATCTTTTAAAATTGAGATTATATGTATTTTGATTATAAAATTCATGCTTTACAATGGAAGCAGATTGCTCTAGAAGGGAGCCGACTAGAGGTTCTTGAATGACACTCCTAGCAGGATCTACTTGTACGGCAAATATGTCAAAGGAAAATGGAAACAGCAGAGTTGCCTGAGATCATATCGTGTTTTAGAGACCTAATGTGAGGTAGCCTAGGGGCTCAAAAAGGATGCAAGAAGTTGATAAATTTTCTCATAGTTACCTCAGCGCTGAACACAAGAAAAGAGATAAACTACTGTATTTCACCACTTCTTGGCATTCGGTCTCCTGGTCTACCCAGAACTTCCCATTGCTCCAGTGGGTGCAATGGAACCAGCCTTTCCCTCAGTTTCCACAGCAACCAAGGAATGTGTGGTTCTGCTTCTGCAACCAAGGGACGCAGAAGTCTTGTTGTACACCAGGAGCTTGATTTGAAGTGAAGCTTTCTCAGTTTGAGTCCATGTAAGGTGTTTAATAGGTTGAGGCCTCCCTGGCACCTGTCCATGCCTACCCACAGGGGCCTACCTCACATTTTGAGAATCATTAGCATTGGCTTCAGTAAAATTATGATAGGTCAAAAATGCAATGAAGCGAGGATCCTCCTGGATTCTTGCAGCACCTTCTCTACATGTACAAAATCAATTTCTTCCAAAATAGTTCGCAAATGCTTGCCAAATTTAACCGTCTGTCTCTTGAGTATGCAAATCCAATTAAAATGCTCAACCAATGGGAGAAAAAGATAAAGGAGGCCCCTGAGAGAATGTAGCATATGTTCATGAAGTTTTGTCAAAGAAGACTTTAAATATTTCCAAATGGAAGCACATTGCCCAAATCTCATAGTGCTAGGTATAACTTTTGCTGCACCACTTAGCTAATAATTATACCCGATATATCTTCTAATTATTTCTTAGAGAGCTAACCTGCAGCAACCTGTATCAGATCTAAATTTATTGTATTGTAATTCAAGTCTGTTTCGCACATTATGGATACAATCCTTCTTCCGTCTGTGGGCTCTGCACATCTGGAAGAGATTGCTAAATCTATCCCCCCCCCCAAAAAAAATGAAGCCTATCCCTTTCCTATCCAGAGTGACAGGGATTAAAACCTGGAGCATCCTCAGGACTGACTCAATATACTTTGCTGCTGTAGGCAAAGAGCAAGATAGGGTTTCCCCACCCACCACCCATTCCATGTACAGAAGCAAACCGGACTGGTAGTTGAAGCTTACTTTAACATTGGCAATGAGGCAGTATCTCCCATTACATCTGATGGCAGCAGGCCAGTTTAGGGGGTACAGGACAGGCCATGTGACACACTCAGCTCTTCCTCTAATATAGAGAAATGGCCTGGGTGTTCAAGAGCAATGCCTGGAGTGGGTGGGATACCATTCATAGCATTCAACATCAGCCCCCTGCAGTGGCTGCCACATTCTGCTTAATGGTAGGGTGGGCCCTGGTCCTCCTGAACTATGTTCAACATCCCATTGAGAGACTGCATAGAGAAGGATGGGAATTTTCCCCCTGGGTTCCAACATAGCTCACCTTTGCATGGCAACAATGCCTCCAGGCCAGGCATGATTATTTTTGTGGACAACCACCAGATCTGAATCTCATCCTTAAGGCTCGCCAAGTGTTTTTCCATTGGCTGGTTAATTTTCTTCCCCATTTATTATTTCATTAAAATGTTTATTTAGCACTGTTCTGCCCAAAGAGAGACTCCAAGGAAATAGACAAATTTAGTCCAAACCAGGATCATTTAAAAACAGAACTGAACCAAGCAGAGAATTAAAGAAAGAAGAAGCCAAGGGAAGGTAAAGATCAAGCAAAACCAGACGGATCCAAGGATGGGAGGGCTGTGTACTCTTGGCCGGAACAAAATACAAAGCAGATTCGGTAGGCTGGAGTTGGACCGGTTTTATTTGAACCAACAGGCCAGTTCCTTGCCCGCAGGCTTCTAGTCATCTGAATTAATGGCAAATCTTAAGAAATTAGCAGCAATAACATCTACATGATATTAGGCGAAGAATCATTTTTATCGTTCGTTTGGATGTTAGATGGATATTCACCTTCTTTCTGTACATCATCTTCAGTGCATTCAACAAGGGGTTAATCAAGATAACTGTATGCCGAACTGCAGGAACTGATTGCTAGGGCTGGTTTCGAAACAATATAAGAGATTTCCCCAAAGGCTGAAGCGTTTGGTTTTGAAGTATGGAAGAATGGCAACGGCTGCTGTGAAAATGATGAGAGGGACTGACTAAAGAGACACTCTGGAAGTTCCCACTTGTCATTAAAAAGCTTCATATCCCTGCCTGGGAAGTAGATTTTCTAGCTATGAGTTCATTTTCCAGAGAAGGGTGGGTTTGGATGGACCACTTAGGACTTGGTGGCCCAAAACTGGCAAAAGCAGTTAGACCAGGATGGACTTCAGACCAGTTGTGCTGTTGGAGCTAAGGTTATGAGCTGGGGAAAGACTGCAGCTCAGTGATAAAACACAGGTTTTGTATGCAAAGGGGCCCAGCAGGTTCAGTCCTTAGCATCTCTAGTAGTGCTGAAAAAAGACTTCTGTCTGAAACCCCGATGCTAGACAGACCAACGTTCTGACTTGCTGTAAGTCAGATGTCCTTAGGTAAACCCTCTCTTTGCAGTCCACTGGTTACAGTATGGGGCTAGTCATTGGCCTGCCTCAGTTCACAATGGCTCCCAGTCAGTTCTACAAGACAAATTATATGGGCTTACAGCATTTCCTGAGAATGTATGTGAGGTCCTTTGGGTGCTTGAAATGTATCATAGATTTGGTGGTGGTCAGTTCAGGTCATATTAGGTCATCTTTGGAGGTCTACCTCCAAGTGCCTCCACCATCTGAGAGGGAGGAACATTTATTCATTTGTGGTATTTATCTGCCACCTGATAATGAAACTTCTCTGGGCAACTTCCAGTGAAAATTAAAAACAAATAGATTAGAAGGCTTTCTTAGTTGTGGCACCCCACCTTTCAAATACTCTCACCAGAAAGGCTCACTTGGTACCCACTCTTATGTCTTTTTAGGTGTCAGGTGATGCCTGTTTTATTTAGCCAAGCTTTTTAATCCCTGGGATATTTTTTGAGTGAGTGAATTTATATTTTACCTTTCATAATATGACGCAGGGCAGTGTGCTTGTGTTTCTGGTTGGTCTCCTGACCGGGTATTGATAAGATCCAGAAAACCTCAAATAATAATAATAATAATAATTATTATTATTATTATTATTATTATTATTATTTAAAAAACCATATAATTTAGACTATTTTTTGGGCCTTTTTTCCCATGTGTGTGAGTACCAGCCATTCATTTATATAGGAGAATGTAATGAATGAACTCAGGGACAGCATTGTCTAAATCTGTTCCTTGTCCCTGGTGAGTCCAGAATTTGAGAGGAAAGGCCCCCTTTGGGCTATGTTCCAAAGTGTAGGCCATTTACTCTGTCCCATAGAATTAACTGGGATCCATTGTGAATCAAGATAGACATTATCTATGTAGCACTGCTTCTTCATCCTTTGAGTTGCATTTTGTGATGTGGTGCTCAAGTGTGATGGAACCATGGGAATTCACTTTTTAGTGCACTGGTGCAACATTACAATTAGAAAATTCATGGTGAATCTGACTGTGCCTGAAATACCAAAAAAAAAAAAAAAAAGGGTTTTGCTCTCATCCCTCCATCCCCCCCCCCCAAGCATGTTCTCTCTCATCACATATGCATATGAATGTGTGAAGGAGAAATTATCTTCTTCGTGTGCTGAATGAGTCATTGCAGATATACCACCTAGGAAATGTGTGGGACCTGTAGGTGCACAATCCTTTTCAGATCTGTTCTTCAAATGCAAACTCCCTCCCACCCCCGCCCCCACCCCCGCCCCCACCACCCCGGCAAATATGGAATTTGAATGTTCACGGTTTTGAACATCTTTGTTTTTAAAATTCATTTTGAGTAAAATTGAAGCAGACACATTTAATGAGTTCACACGCCATGTTGTTCACTCGATAACTGCTATAATTTGATGACCTGATTGTGTAAAACTGCTGTCATCAGTTCTCATGTGATGAGTAATGCCTCTTATCACTTTAGGCAATTACCCAGTAATAGGAGACAAGCTGGGAGGTGATTAACCTATCATGGGTTAACTGCTATGCCTACAGTAGAACAGGAACCACTTACACAAACAAAGTTTACTTTCCTTTTATTTTCACTGCTATAGCCCATCTTGGAGTGAAGACAGACTTTGTATGGCTGGCTGAAAGTAGTTCCAAAACACATGCTCCTCCGTAAAAGCATTAGGTCCCCACTTACTGAGAGTGTGTGTGGAGTAAACAGGATCCTCTTCCATGCATTGCTGGTGGCTTACTCATCCCTGTGCATCCAAATGACACACAGGGGATTCCAGGAGCAGGCAGGGATGACCCCTCCATTTTCATGGGATAACCAAGAACTCAGGTATCCCAATTTTCCCCGCTGTCCCAGGATGATCCTGAGGACTGCGGGTGGTGTGGTTGCCTGTCCTGGCTTCTTCCCTCCTCCCCATTTGTAGTGGGTGTCAAGAAGAGGGAAGGAGATGGGCTGGGGGGAGTCCAGGGACATTGGGGTTGGGGGGAGCAGGGTCAGGGCTTTTTTAAAAAAAACTTACTTTTTCATTGGAGTGAAATTGCGCTCCCGGCTCCGGCTGTTTTAAAATGGTGGGCTTGACGTCCCACTTCCCTTCCAGGACATTACACTTATGCTTAGAAGCTGGGGGATGATCCCGGAAGCAGATAAGTCTGGGATTGCCCCCCTCCCTCCCTCCCTCTACACCCTTAGGTGTAGAAAGGGCCTCAGTATCCCCAGCAAAAATATGAATTTTATCATAACATTTCCACCAGGCAAAAGGCTAATGGCATCATTTTCTCACCAAGGATTCTGGGTTTGGTAGTTTCCGTGCCTATCCTGACAGAGAAAGATGCTCCACTAGAGACATGGGAACACCCAGGCAAGGCAGCAGTGGCGGCTGCACTAAGAAGGGAATCACGGCCCTGTTTGCCTCACTCATCTTGCTCCTGCTCATGTCCATTCTAACAGGTGTATTATTAGATGTTTGCCACATCTGCCTTTTAACATTTGTAGGCATGTACAGATTCCGTTAATCCTTTGCATCTGTTTGTCAGGTGTCTTCCATTCCACTGTCCGCTCATTGACGAAATCAGATTTTCCTTTTTTCAGGGATGTGCAAGAATTTCATTCCACTTGCGCAAGTGTAAACTTTAATTCATTCACATTAGCATATGTGAAAATTTGTGCAACCTCCCCCTCACACACACACACACACACAGAAAAAGCACAGTCCACAAACCTCATGACTCAGAAAAAGATGCTCCCCTATGATATTTGCAGGTCGGAATCATGCAGCTCTGAACTCAGTTAAATCTGTCACAGATTTCTCCAACATCCAGAATCATAGAATAGTAGAGTCGGAAGAGTCCTGAAAGGCCATCAAGTCCAACCCCCTGCTTAAAGCATACCTGACAGATGGCTGTCCAGCTGCATCTTTAATGCCTCTAGTGTGGGAGAACCCACAACCTCCCTAGGTAATTGGTTCCATTGTCCTACTGCTCTAACAGTCAGGAAGTTTTTCCTAATTTTCAGCGGGAATCTGGCTTTCTGTAACTTGAGCCCATTATTCCGCATCCTGCACTCTGCGATGATCAGGAAGAGATCCTGGCCCTCCTCTGTGTGACAACCTTTCAAGTACTTGAAGAGTGCTATCATGTCTCCCCTCAATCTTCTTTTCTCAAGGTGAACCATACCCAGTTCTTTCAGTCTCTCCTTACAGGGCTTTGTTGCCATACCTCTGATCATCCTTGTTGCCCTCCTATGAAGTCCCTTCAGCTTGTCTGCATCCTTCTTGAAGTGTGGTGCCCAGAACTGGACACAATGTTCAAGATGAGGCCTCAACAATGCCGAGTAGAGGGGAACCAGTAGCTTGTGCGATTTGGAAGCTATACTTCTATTAATGCAGCCCAAAATGGCATTTGTTTTTTTTTGGGGGGGGGGGGGTTGCAGCCACATCACACTGTTGGCTCCTTTGTGAGCAGTGTCTGTGAAGGAGTGGCATGTTTTGTCCCCTGGCCATTGTGTTTCCAGATGCAGTCCATGAACTTTGTGTTACATGTCAGCCTAAAAATATAAAGTGTGAATGAGGCAAGTGCAGCTTCACAACCATGTGTATTGTACAGGTACATGCATCAGGGAAACTTGATTCGTTGCAGTACTCCCTCCCAACACACACAGAGGATGTGTGAGAGGCACCATGGGGCCCTGTGGACTAGCACTGCCCCTTGATGTTGGCACATGCAGTAGCCACTCCTCACAGCATTCACATAGCATGTGCAGGGGCTCTACACATGTACCAATATGCCCTCACATTAAGGAGTTCTATGCATAAACATTGGTATATGTATACATCCTTTCACATGCCGGCCGAATGCATTAACAACAGGCACTATGCACATAAACAGCAGCAGCAAGGCTAGTCCATGTGTCCTCCATCACACATTCTTTTTACATGTGGGATGGTCATCTAACACTCCCCCCTCCGGTTTAACACGTGAAATGGCTTTATCTCTCTTAGAGCCCACAAATTCTTCTGAATAGAGAAGAGAACATGAGGGCAGAAATAAATACACATTCTCCCATATTTTACGAGCAAAAGATGGGGGAACACACAGTTGTAATGTCTCTGTTCTCAGGCCAAGGATCAGTGTTCAAGTCCTCCCTCAACCCTTAGGGTTGAGGGAGGACTTGCATGGGTCAGATGTCCCTACTCTATATTACTCTAGTCTATATTTCTCTATAAAGTGGAGAGACCAAGGGACATGGAAAGACAGATGCAACATAATGAATTGAGTAGTGGCTGTCTGGGTAACAATTTTTTCAAGAAATAGGTCACAAAAGGTAATACATTTTTCGGGAAGACTATTTTTATGGCTAAATTCTCACTCAGGAAGAACCTGAGTCTGGGCAGTACCAAAAGGCTGCAGATGAGAGCTCAGCTCACATAATGGAAAGTTCCACTGGATTTTGGTGTTATTTTGTATATGGTGGAGGATTTCCTCATGTGAACATCCACCTGAAGTCTGAAATATTGCTGTTCTGAAATTTTCTTCCAGATTTTTAGACCATTCTCATTCAATTTGATTTAAAAGAAATTACTTTCAAAAAATGTTCCAAAGGAGAAGAAGCAAAATGTAGTGAAATTCTCATTGGTTGGGTGTGGGAGTTTTATGCTTATTTTAGTTTTGAGGTGGCTGAGGGATGTGTGAGAGAGTGGTCCTGTCTTTTACTGTGCAATCATCTCTCTGGGAGTCTGCAGCCTCCCCAGCTTCCCACACTTCAATTAAAGCCCACAGGAAGACAGCAGAAAGTGAATCTTCCCCTGGGCCTCTTTCAGATCAAGAACTGACAGGCAGCTGGGGAAGCTGTAGAGTGATTAAGGGATATGTAATAGAAAGAAAACACACACACACAGCATCCTTGGCCATCACTCTATGATAAAGTAAGCTCAAAAACCCACCAGAATAAATTCAAAAGGGATTCTTTCTAAGGCACCCTAAAAATGAAACAGAAAAACAATCCTTTTGTGGGGGAAGAAAAACCTGGGGGAATGGGAGAGGGTAGATTTCACAGTACTTCTAAAATGGTATAGCCTAGACCAAGGGATGCTACCTCAGTGAAAATTAGTCCCAAGCCTGAAGGCTCTGAAAATTCATTGCAACTACCTAGACTGGATAAAGAATCTAAACTTGTTATTGCTTACTATTGATTAAAACACAGGGTTGTGTTTGATCCAAAGGCTTTGGAATATCTTTTTCAGACAAGATGGTTGATGCAGTTGGGACCTAATTCCCTATAGGTCACATCATTGGTTGTGAATACAGAATACTTTTTTTGAGAGAAAGAGAGAGGTAGGTTCACCTTTAACCTTGCACATCTCCAAATCTACCGTCAAAGCTGGACTTCTTCCTCTTGGTATTTTGGCCCATGGTATTTGAAAGCTTGTCTTTGAAAGATGAAGTATACCTGAGATCAAAGTGCCTCTATTGCCATACACAGGCTAATGAAAAGGTTATTTTTAAAAAAATATTGATTCTGAGGCAAGTAGTTTTACAATCAGAATAATCTGTTCCAAGATGGTAAATGCAGATTTTTAAAATTATTATTATTATTATTATTATTATTATTATTATTATTATTGGAAGTATAGTCTGTATAGAGTGGGAGAATTAAGCATTTCTTCGACTTTGCAATTATTATTTTTAAAAACATCTTCTATTTTCTCTGGAGACCTCTGAGCTGTTAGTCACCCAGCTTCACAGATCTCCAGGAGGGAAAAACTAAGAGTCTTTCTGCTTATCCAGACCATGTCAAAATGCATAGGACATTTTCCGTTCATGAATCATAATTGCATTTCCAAACTCTGACAAACCTTGGCAGTTTTCCACAAAAAATGGTCCTGATTTTTTTTAAAAAAAGCATAGGTGTTCTATAAAGTGTGATTAACACACACACACACACACAGAGAGAGAGAGAGAGAGAGAGAGAGAGAGAGAGAGAATTAAGCCCATTCTATTGTACACTACACTCTACACTTTGCCAAAAATACAAGGAGCGATATAATATTCTAAAGCTAAACTTACTACAAAAATGGAGGACTGTTCTCTTCCTCCACACTTACCTTACTTTTAGTCGAAGTGGTTGAAAATGTCTCAGCCACCTCGTCTAAAATTAAGGTAAGCCAAACCCATCTACTGGGGGGGGGGGGAATCTCAGTTTTAAAAAACCCAGTCTCAAATTTTTAGTGGCATTTTCTTTAATCTCCCCCCTTCCCCAGAACTGGCGGAAAAAAAACTGGCCCTACTTTAGTTAGATCCATGAACCTTAGAGTCTGTGAGCTGGATCCAGACACAAGCTGGAACAAATGTACTGGTGAATGTATATTTCCCATCCCCTTCTTCCCACGACAGCCCCTCCAGCCCCCTGAAAACACTACACAGGGAGTCATGATAAATGGAATGAGCTGTGGAGTGGGGTGCATAGGATAGACCACCCTCCCCCCAAAAAAGGTGGATGGAGCTTCCGCAAGAGGAGCCTGTCCCCTCATGGAAATTTCCATCCTCTTGCAGAAGGCAAATCCTGGATTCAGCCCACTTTGTAGTGATCCTAGGTGTGCTCTATCAGAAATGTAACGTAGAATATCTTCCTTTCAATGAAGTATTCTCGGGCTCTGGGCTGGACTTGCCCACCTAGGCAAACCATCGGACACTCCTGGACAGCAAAAGCTATACAAGGCTTCCTGTTTGGGTTAGGATGTTGCCTGAGTAACAAGGTCTTCCTGTGCATTCCCTGCCTCTGACACACTGTTTCCTGGCTTACCTCCGACACAATGAGCCTATAGCTCAGCCTTGCCACTATGTCCTGAGGTAACGCACACAAGTCTGCTATCTGGGCAGTAAGGCAGATCCATTTGAGAAGTCATGGCCATTTTCAACACGCAGCATGGTTCGCTGTTTTGCCTCAGGCAATTCAGGATGTGAAGCAGTTTTAATGTGGCCTCCATGTAGTGGATGACCCCTCTAAGTGAAACCTCATTAGCATCTTTCAAAAAGAGATTTGGGATCTAACCTTGATTAACTGCTCCAGATTATGGATTAAAAGGAGATCATGTCTTCTTGAGTCATTATCAATATATGCAAGGTTCCTGTATTCTGAGCCACTGTCGATATGTCTTTGATGTCTTAAGTGCTTCTTGTTAAATCATTGCCTACTTGACGTGAATGAAATGTAGAAATTGTCGGCACTGATAATGAATATATTTAGTATGCAAGTTCAAATATACGATTCAAAGGAGGTAGAGTGATGGTCTGACATTCTGTCTCATGCTGAGTTCTTCATGACTCTGCAGCATGCATGCCCCCCTTACCTCTATAAAAGGTAGTCCAATGAAATAATAGCCACCTCCCAATTTTTGAATTTCTTGTTTTAAAGAATATGCTAGCCACAGGTTAGTACAGGTCTTTGAGCTCCAGCTCATAGCACTTCTTCTAAGCATGTCTGCCTCGTAAGAACCTTGTCAGATCTGAAAGCTTGCATACTATTCTTCGTGACAAAAATTGGCCTGATAACATGAAGTACTTCATGTGCTGTTCTTGTGATATTTTCAATGCTCATTCAGTATATGGCAGCAATACTTTAGACCAGAGCACTATTGTTGCTTCATTTAGCACCATGTTAGGCTGTGTATGTTCTTTAGTTGGAGTTTAGCTAAATTTAATGGATTAATAAACACTGTGCAATATTTGTGTGAGAGCTTTAATAGGCAGGGATACTTTCTGTTGTTGCAACATGCTTGTTCTGAGTTGTAAGTTAGACACCATGAGGATATAATAGAGGCCGTTTCTATGCTGGTCATTTTTTGCAGGATCATCCCTGGGTCGGCCCTGTGTGTGCAAATGACACACAGGGACTCCTGGGGGCGGGGTGTGATGGGCACAGATTTTCCCTGGGATAAAGAACCCCTAGGAAAACCCAATTTTTCCAGTGGTCCCGGGAACATCCTGCAAGTAAGCGGGCATCAGAAATGGGCACGGAACCATGCTGCACAGCTCTGTGCCCATCAGGTGAGAGGGGGGAAGCAAGTCCACCATACCCAGGATGGCAGAGTGGGGTGGGGCCCCCAATTTCAGGGGGTAATTTTTTTTAAAAAAAAACCTCACCTCTTTTGATGGAGCGCAAGTGCTTTCTTCAGATCCATTTTTTAAATATGGCGGGCGCAAATGTGCGACATCCTGGGAGGAAGCCGGGATGTCACACTTCCTGGTTTAGAAAGAGGAGGAGGATCCCGGAAGCAGGTATGTCCAGGATCGTCCCCCCTCCCTCCCTCTACACCCATAGGTGTAGAAAAGGCCAGAGTAATCAGCATCTGGAGGCTTCTTAATGTGTGCATTTAACAAGACTCTTTCTAAGAGCCTATCTACACCAAGCAGGATACAACACTTTGAAAATGTTTTGAAAACTGTATATAGAGTGTGACCTGGGCCCCAACAGTTGTCACTACTGTTATAAACGGTTTTAAACCATTTTAAACCATTTTAAAGCAGTAGCGTAGATAGGCTCTAACATCCTTATCCTAATTATAGAGGGCAATTTTGATCATTACATTTTTCATGGTTCATCTCAAATATTACATATACACTTCAAACTGTAAAGTGAAAATCCAGCAAACTGTTTTACAAACACGTGGTTAATGTATGTACACCTGTCTGGGAGTCATCCCACATTTGCCTTTTAGAGATATGCTTTTAAACAAACTGTGATGTTACATATATGTATGTAATGAAGCTGTCATTACATTCGTGGATTAATGTTATAACTCTATGGCTGAATTCGGACGACACAATAGTCAATGGTGGGGTAATAATCAACTTTACAGTTGTTCATCTAGGGGGTACTCCCCACACAACATGGTACAAAATAATCAACTGTGGTGTGGATTAGGATCAGCGCTGAGTTGAGTATGGCAGCATTTGGACGACACGATAGTCAATACAACTGACAATTGTTTCCCGCCCCCCAGTTGCTTATTGTGTTGTCCGAATTCAGCCTGTGTGTTTATGGTAAGTAGGTCTAGAGTGAGAGGGGGATATGTGACAGGAGGTGTGGTATATTTGCATATGTGATATGATTGGCTGAGTAAGTGGGGCTGAAATGGGTGTGTGTTATACAATCAGGGGGTTGTGCTTGTGTAGCAGAGATAGGGAAAAGTTTAGATTGAAACGGCTTGGGAAGAGAGAGAGGGTTTGGATAGAATCTGTGAAGGGGTAGATTGGGAGGAGATAAATTGTGAAGAGAAAGAAAGTGACGAGGATTTGTGTGTATGGGACTAAAATGGGAAATAGATGTGTGTGGATGTGAGAGGATATACATATATAGAAGCGTTAAAAGTTACTCATTTGCTGTTTCACATCTTAATGCTGTAATTAATAAATATTTCTTTGCTTTATAAAAATCCTACACCTACGGCTCATGGCTACAAGAGGGCAAAGTAATAATGAGACTAATACAGACTAGAATAAAGCCAGTGTGACCTCACCTCTCATGAAGTACAAGAGTTGGACCTGAGGTAGAAGTCCTGGTGGCAGAGATACTGGCCGTTTCTACACCACATGGGTGTAGAGGGAGGGAGGGGCAGCCATCCTGGAAGTACCTACTTCCAGGATTGTTGCTTGAATCCACATCATGGGCACAACATCCTGGATGTCGCAGCCGCCATATGTTTTTTCCAGACCTTCAGGAAGAGTGTTCTTGCGCTCTATCGCTGAAGGTAAGTTTTTTAAAAATTGTGCGTGAAATCAGGCCCCCCTCCCCCTGCCATCCTGGGGATGGTGGACTTGCTCCCCCCCCCCGATGGGCACAGAGCCACGCAGTGTGGTTCCGTGCCCATTTCTGCTGTAAGCATGGCAGCAGCTGGGACAGGCAGCCACATCTCCGTGGTCTCAGGCTGTTCCCAGGACCACGGGAAGATTCAGGTTTCCCCAGGGATCCCGTATCGCAAGGGAAACCCATGCCTATCACTCCTGCTCCCAGGACTCCCTGTGCATCATTTGGATTCACAAGGATGACCCAGGGGCTATCCTACAGAAAATGGCTGGTGTAGAAACGGCCACTGTGTGTGGGGAAGGTGTTGCCTCCTGAGAGAAGGCCTTATTGAAAAGTTATTCTCACTGATAATAGGCAGGCACACCATACAAACAACGTTTTTTGTATTGGAGTTCTGTTTCCTGGCACTCTAGAAGTTCAACCTCTGGGGATGGATGCATCTTGACTTAGCACACATGCATGCATACACATACATGTGCATGGACAACACATTCCAGTGGATACTTCTCTTTTGCTCTCCCATAACTATATTGATAGTTTTCCTATTGAGTATCAGCTGTTGTGGAAGCATAACCAGATCTTGTGAGATAAAGAGCACAATCATAGTTGGAGGCTACCAAGTAATCTAATGCAGAGAATATAGTCCTCAGCTCCATGCTCACACCCCACCCTGCATTTTTACTAGATGGGCAATTTTTCCCATCTAGCCATGGCACTTTGGAGTGGGAGGAAGGAAGCTGGGGCAAGCATAGGACGCTGTGTAAGGCAGTTTCCCTGGTCTCATCCCCTCTCTGCCCCAGGACTGCCCCCTTTTCCCTATCTTGTGTTCAGGTTCTCTCTGCACAGGCTATGAGAAGGGAAGGGGGAGGGAGTGGGGAGTGCAATTTACTGGCTCCAAGGTCAGAGCCTGTTCTCTGACCTCAGATCCAGTAGACTGAACAATCCTATGAGCCCCCAGGCACTGTCTTGGAACCATAGGATTTTCTCTAAGTATTCCTAGAGTCTCAGACAGGGATCCTGGGTGTGGGGGCAGGGGAAGGCTGGAATCCTATGCACGTGTACTTAGGAGTAAGTTCCATTGAACTCATGGAAGTTCAGAGAAGACACATAGAACATTTGCCCCCACATTGAGGAAACATACAATTAATGCATAACAGTGCAATGCTCTGTAAAGTAGGGGTGTGCAACGGATCGCGTCCGATCCATGATCTGGACCCGATCCAGGGGAAATCGGATAAAATTATCCGATCTGATCCCCTACCCCTGGATCGGCCAATCCAATCTGATCCAATCCGAAAAGGACCCAATCTGGATCGGATTGGATCAGAGGATCAGACCCCCTCCCCCCTTGCAGTTCTAACCTGCCTGGACCATCTGTTGCTGTCCGCTGGCGCCCGCTGGTGCCAGTGGACAGCCCTGGCAGGTAAGAACTGCAAGGGGGGGCTTACCTGCTGGGGTCATCCACTGGTGCCAGCAGACGGCAGCAGATGGCAGTGGACAGCCCCGGGAGGTTAGAACCGCGAGGGGGGAAGGGGGAGGGGGGGCACTTATCTGCCGGTGCCAGCGGATGGTCCCAGGAGGTAACTGCGGGGGGGGGGAAGGACAGGGAGGGGGGAGTTAGGCCCCCACTCACCCACCCACTGCCATTTTTCCCCATAGACTTGCATTGGGGGAAAGCTTTCTTTCCCCCAATGCAAGTCTATGGGGAAAACAAAAATGGTGGCCGATCCAAAAATCGGATGTCCGATTTTTGGATCGGGATCAGGCCCAATCCGGTCTGGGGGGCCTCCGATTTTGTCTGATCCAATCTGGGACAAAATTGGAGGTCCCGATCCGATCCGGGGGGGTCCCTGCACATCTCTACTGTAAAGCTTACTTCTGAGTCAACACGGACAGAATCAAGCTGCACATGTACACAAGACTCTCTGTTTTCCCTGGTAAAACAGTGGGCTGGATTCAAGTCATAGACCTAATCAATGTACAGTCTTGAAACCTTCTGCTCCATAGTCATATGAAGTCAAGCCTTTTCTTGCTTAAATGCACAAAGCCCATACCCCAAACCTAGGAAGAAAACTGTCCTATTTACAAGAATTTAGAATGGGAATGAAAATGTCTGTCATCATTTGTGTCATCCATCAACTATGTGCCCTTGGCAGTTTTGTTCAGTCGTATGTCAGAGCTAAGTGAACCAGAAGCCAAGTGAATTGAACAGAAAAACAAACTGGAAGGAAAAGGGGAAGAGAAGGTTGATGGAATGTTCTTTCCATGCTAGAATAAACAGTCATCTCAGTTACTGTGTGGATCCTGTGCGGAGTTTGTCCACTGGCTCATTTTTTTTCAGCACTTATTTCTAATTTCCTTTTATTTGAATGCACTGAAAAAGGGAAGAGGTGACAATTGCCACCCACCCCAAAATGGTTAAGGATACCACAAGGACCAGTTCACACATGCAGGTACATCACTTGACAGATCTGCCATCATTTGCTTACTCTACATGAAATGTCATGCAGCTGAATGCATGGACTGCCTCGATTGGAAAGTGCTATGTTTGAGTGGATATCAGGCAACATGAAAATTATATTTCTGCTGACCTAATCTGCGATGGATCATAAACCAGGAGAGAAACCCACCCCATGATCAGCAGGAGTGACCAAGATGCTCCCAGCTGTTCCTTCTTGGGATCGTTGATGTACTTGTCCCAGGCAGGTTCCTCCACTTTTGCAAGCTCAGCAACAGGTAACAAGTAAACCTATTGCTAAAATGGAGCTGGTGCCATAAGTAATACTGTGTTGCTGCCCTGCTGTACTGTTCCTTCTATTGTGATTCTCGGTACATTTTTATTATTCATATCTTACAATGACTACCCGGGAGATCTGATGTGTTTTGTACAGATTATCTCCTGGCTGACAAGAATTCTCAAATAACTTCCAAGGTGGCTAGATTTTGTGCTGCTGCAATTGCTTGTCGACGTGGGGTGTCATTGGACTGTGATAATGTTTTAATGTTTAAAATCCTATATTGTCATGAGTGGGACATGTACAATTCAATATTTTTTTAATCTAAATTGTTAACTGTTTATCTATCTGTATTTTTAATTAATTATTACCTCTTTTCATTATTGTATCTATAGCCCCACCTTACTTTGTTGGCCTTGTTAATATGATTGTGTTTATAGTGCTGCTCTACTTTGCTGGTCTTGTGACTGTAAAAAAATTCTATTCTACTCCTGTGCTCAGTCAAGCCATGATTTAAGGTGCAGAAGCCCTGTTGGGGTATTCAATTGGCAACCCTTCACACATGTGTCTTTCCCTTTCAGAATCTCCTCCATTCTGGGCATTGACTTGCCAGATATGGTGTTCATTTGTTGCCAGGAAGTGCCAGGTAGGGAACTTTCTCCCACACCTTAATATGGTCTGCCTTCAGCATCTGCTGCTTGGCCAAAGAGAATTGCCCTTCCAACTGCGAGCTTCTTCAGACTGGCCACTCATGGATCTTCGCAGGTCATTTTGATGATGCAGTGATCCTCCTGACTGTCTCCCACTTCTTCTGCTGTTTTTCGTGCTACAAAATAAGACCCGGAAAATCCGTTTCTTCTTGGCTCTGATGATAATTGCGGCCATTTCCTGTTGTGTGCAGGAGAAGCTGTGCTATAAAAATGCCCACTGAATGGGCCACATGGTCACTACTTGCTTCCTCTTTCTTCCCCGTGTGAAGAAACAGGAAGCTGCTTATCCCTATTGTGGGAGAGAAGCAGGAGGCAAAGTGATCAGAGGGAAACATGATTTTCCCGCTGTCTGAAAATGCCCTTTGTCTTAAACCTTTGTCCCATGAGAGCTGTGTATGCAAGCACCCTGCCCAGGGAGCTATGCCAGTGCTGTGTTGCAGATCTTGTCCTTCCTCCCCTTTATATATGTGTTCAAAAACAGTGGTTGAGAGGAGCATAAGGATGCTGGTGTCATTGGTACCTGAACTACTAGGTTTGATGGATTGGGAATCCTGTTGCATTGTTCCGTAAGTTGTTGTGTGTTATGATATACAGGGGTGTCGGGATCCCTCCCTGGATCCCCTGGACTTTAATAACTACAGACCGGTATCAAACCTTCCATTCTTGGGCAAGGTGATCGAGAGGGCGGTTGCCTTTCAACTCCAAGTAGTCTTGGATGACACTGATTTTCTAGACCCATTTCAAACTGGCTTCAGGGCGGGATACGGAGTTGAGACTGCTATGGTCGCCTTAGTGGATGATCTACGCCTTAGTATTGACAGGGGGAGTGTGTCCCTGTTGGTACTTCTGGACCTCTCAGCGGCTTTCAATACCATCGACCATGGTATCCTTCTGGAACGCCTGAGGGGATTGGGAATCGGGGGCACTGTGCTTCAGTGGTTCCAGTCCTACCTCTCGGGCAGGTTCCAGATGGTGATGCTTGGGGATAGCTGCTCTGCAAAGAAGGAGCTGCTGTGTGGCGTACCGCAAGGTGCCATCCTTTCCCCAATGCTGTTTAACATTTATATGAAACCGCTGGGAGAGATCATCCGGAGGCATGGGGTGGGGTGCTATCAGTATGCTGATGACACCCAAATATATTTCTCTATGCTTTCGATAACAGCGCCAGCTAAGGATAGTGTGTCTCCTCTGAATGAATGCTTGGAGGCGGTAATGGGCTGGATGAGGAAAAACAAACTGAAGCTGAATCCAGACAAGATGAGGTGCTTGCTGTCAAAGGCCGCAACCTGGGTTTGGAGGTGTGTCAACCAGTTCTGGATGGGGTTACACTCCCCCTGAAAGACTGTGTTCGCAGCTTGGGAGTGCTCCTGGATCCGTCGCTCCAAATGACAGCCCAGATAGATGCGACGGCCAGGAGTCCTACTATCAGCTTTGGCTGATACGCCAGCTGCGCCCCTTCCTAGAGTTGGAAGACCTAAAGATGGTGGTGCACGCGCTGGTAACTTCGAAGCTCGACTTCTGCAATGCGCTGTACATAGGGCTACCTCTATGCCTAGTCCGGAAACTTCAACTAGTCCAAAATATGGCAGCCAGGTTGGTCACCGGTACATCTAGGGGTGACCATATTATGCCAGCTTTAAAATCGCTCCACTGGCTGCCAATTAGTTTCCAGGCGAAGTATAAAGTGTTGGTTATTACCTTTAAAGCCCTACATGGTTTGGGTCCAGGTTACCTGCGGGATTGCCTTCTCCCATACAATCCGCCCCGCATGCTCAGGTCCTCTGGGAAGAACTTACTGCAGTCGGCCAAGACTAGGCTGGCAACCGTTACCCAGAGGACCTTCTCTTCTGCCGCTCCCAGACTGTGGAATGACCTGCAGGAGGAGACTCGTCAACATAACAGTCTTTTGGAATTTAAGAAAGCCATAAAGACTGTTCTCTTCCGGCAGGCATATCCAGTGGAATTTTAGAATGTTTTAAGGATGTTTTTAGGATGTTTTAAGGATTTTTATGCAGTTTTAATAATATGTGTCATGTTTTAATCAGTTTTATGTATTGTATCATGTTGTTGTTCCCCGCCTCGATCCAGACAGAGAGGCAGGTAAGAAATAAATTGTTATTATTATTATTATTATTATTATTATTATTATTATTATGTGTGCCCCTGTCAATGGCTCTCTCCATGTGTGGGCAATACTGCTGCCAGTACAGTTTGTTTGTTTGTTTATTTGTTACTATTTATGTATTTATTTCATTTCATTTCTATACCACCCAATAGCCGATACTCTCTGGCCCATTCACAAAAAAAATCCTGATTGGTGGGCATGACAATGTCCCCAGGGATGCTGGGAGTGGGGGCGAGTGTCTGCCATTTTTTATATTACCTGTGCAATGTGTGTCCTCCTCCTCCCAAGCTGAGTACACAGCTGTTCTGCTGGCATATTTCCCTCCGACTTAATTAGGGTATAGGATTGCTCTGCCCGCCCCTCAGTTGTTCTGGCAATTAGCATGGCAAGAAAGCAACAAAAGAAGAGATGTCTCTGTCTTTTGCACAGAGTGAAGTGAAACATCTAATCCACATGAGCCATTTTACGGTACAAGGGATTTGTAGTTTATTTTTGTATGGCTTGATCCAGAGGGGGGGAAAGTGTGTTGCCATTGTGTCAAACAAATTGTTCCTGAGACATATTCTCTTCTAACTTTCAAGGACATTTGGGATTAGGGTTACTTAGCTGAAGGCTAAGAACACTTACCTGGGAGTAATCCCCATTAACCTCACCAAGCTTTATTTCTGAGTAAAGATGCACAGGAAACTGGCTATATTACCTTATAGTTAACCTGTATGTTAAAAACAATAACATGACCTATGGGGAAAACATTCATATCTAATGATAGATATAATATTTTACTGAACGTTTTGTTCAACTTTCTCACAGCTGGGCAGCCCATAACTGTTTATCTCGGTTTACCCATAGGTATTGTTGAGCGTTGATCTGCACCATTAAACAGCTGTTCTGTTGCAGCAGTTGAGCAGAATGTTCCTTCTATACTATATCAGGTTGTTAAATTGGGATGGAAGGTGTTATGTATGATGCTCACTAGAACAAATAAGAGGAACAGGTGGCAATTATTGTCTATATTTAAAGATGTACAGTCATTTGGACATTCTCTCCCCCCTCCCCGACTCTTCACTATTTCTGTTGAGAAATAAAAGCAGGCTTCACTCTCATATGAAAAAGTTACTATTTTGGAGACGATTTAAGTGCTTTGATCCAGAAAGAAACATCTGCTCATGTGAGCATCCTTCCACATAGGCAGTCAATGAAGGTGAAGATGCCTAACTGAACATATATCCCTATCTACGTTGTGATGTTCCCTGTGGCCCCATGGAGCTATCTGTATTTGGTTTGGGGTCTTGACTGGAGATGGATGAGAAATTCATTCTGTCAAGATTTTTAAACCAGCCTTCCAAAGTTGCAAGTCTCAAGCCAATATGTGAGCCAAGACAGAGACATGTGCCCAAGTCTGCACTTTTTCAGGCTTGGCCATGCCTTACTTTGAGCATCATCAGATGGGGGGAGATTGTGGCTCTGTAATGTAACTTCTCTAGGCCGCTCCTCTTCCATGATACTTCCTCTTTCTACCCGAAGAAGAAGGGGGGAGTAAACAAAGACCATGTGGCCCATTCAGGGGCTGTTTTTATGGCACCACTTTTCCTGCACACAGCAGGAAATGGCGGCACATTCCATTGAAAAAAAAGTTGGATTAAAAGGGGTCTGCTTTGTGACAGAAATCAGGCTAGAAGGAGCGGGAGGCACACAGGAGGTGGATGACATCATCTAAGGTCCCCTCTACAAGAATTCAGTTTGACGCCCAGTTGTCCGATTATGTGCATCTTCTTGCAATAGCTTTTACGCCTAATCCCTATACACGGGAGGTGGTGAAGCACATTAACGGTTGCCTGAAACGTGGTTTAAAGGTGTTTAATGCGGAGAATCGCTTGTTTACATAGTCATAAGGCGCTTTAACTCCCATGGTAAATTAAAACTCGCTATTTAATGCGCATGCGAAGATGCACATAATTGGAGGTAAAACGCGCCTCGACACCCAATTTGCGCGCCGCTCTTGTAGAGGTAAAAAATTTAATCTGCCTTGAAAGAGCTTTAAATCGCTCTTGTAGAGGCACCCTAAAGGATGTGCGAACATCCATAAGTGGGTAGTAGCAAGAGTGCAATAAAATGCTCATCTGATGACGTGCTTTGAGAGAGAACTATGCACCCAAAATGCTGAAATTAGTGGAAAGTGTATGCAAAATGTGTACTTTAGAAGACAATTTGCGCAAAATAGCATTTCATACTGAAAAATTATTGGGAGAATTACATATATTAAAAATGCACATAGATATGCATATATTTGAGGAAAATGTACACAAAGATGTTATATTCCTGTGCAGACTTGAACAAACAAGCAAACAAAAAACATCACAAACTTATGTGGAAATGGGAATGAATGAGAGTAAGTCCCGAATATCCAATAAACTCAGTAAGAATGAAATTAACAGATCCAACCATCCCTAGTCCTGATGAAAACTAGGTTGAGTCCTATACCTGAGAGCAGGATAAGTTGCCCTTGCCACCTGACCCAAATTCTCCTAAAGTTTTCATCATTGCGATAGTGGATTCTTCCAGACTCTCTCATATTGTGCTTGGCTTTGAACCACTAGTGGTGACTCAATCTGATCACTGAATAATCAGCTGACCTTTGCAGTAACAAATGAAGATCTTAATAGTTGGGCTGGTTTGTGTGAACACACACACACAAGTAGCATGAATGTAAATGTAGGAAACAAGGATGCTGGGCTTGGAGTATGCCTGTCATGGGCTATCTTTCTTTTCAACTATCCACTTAACAGCTAGACCAAGTAGTATAGTTTATTTTTACTTGTAAAGCTGGCAGACCTTAATGTGTTGGATCTAAGTATAGTCATATTTTGAGTAGACCCATTGAACTCAGTTTGAATTTGTTCGAATGGCTGATCCAACCTAAAGTATTGCCATTTAGCATTCTTTCATTTTCCTAAAGGTGGTGCCCTCCAGCTGTTGTTGGAATCCAACTAGCTTCCTTGAGTACCATATTTGGGAGAACGGTAGGGTACAAATCAAATAAATATATCATCTCCAAACAGCATGGCTAATGATCATGGATAATGGGAGTTATAGTCCAACAAAAGCTGGGGAACCATGGTTCCCCACCCCTGGGCTAGGAGGTTGTAACCAAGCAACATCTGGAGGGCCATACATTGACCTCCCACATTGTAGAATGTTCTCAGCCATGACCCCCAAAGTATATAAGGGGTAGAGCATCACCAAGCAGTCAATGAAGTATAAGAACGAAGTCATGTGAAAGCCTAGCTATAGTCACCCTTGTAAAATAAGGAACTTGAAAGTCAGACAAATGAAGGGACGCTGCACTCCCTCACTCCCTAGGTGAGCAATCAGTGGCCCTCCAGATGCTGTTGGACTAAAGCTCCCATCATCCTTGACCATTGCCCATGCTGGCTGGGTTGATGGGAACTGGAGCCCAATGACTTTTAGGTTTTCCATCCCTGTCCTAAATGATGCTTTTTCCCAGCTTCCAGTCTACAATGATTTCATTTCAAATAAAGTTGATCAAAGGCTTTTTGCCTCTATAAGAAGAGAAAGAGGGAGAGAGGGGGGGCATAGCTTTCTTAGTTTCTTTACAATAACAAATTACTGTATTACTCAAACTAAAATGTCAGCAATTCTCTCTTGGTTTAATGCATCAGAAGTTTTACTGTTTAATATAAATATACAAGAAAGCAACAATTATGTGCAGAAAGATATTTGAGATACTTTCTCTCAAACATCTGAAAATCAAGTTGAATGATTATGAATCTTGACTTATTGCAGTAAACAAATGTTTTGAGTTATGTAATAAAATACAATTACAACATGGCTGCAGCTCAGCTTAATGTGTGGTAAAACCGATAATAAAATAAATTATATACTGAAAAAGCAGGATGTTTTAGTTGCAAAAAAATCTCCAGTATAAAAGCATCAGCAAAGCTGGTTTTGCTGATATGATATGTATTTCAATTGGTAGTCATAATTATGTAGCCTTAGGCACTATATGAGGACGAACAATAAACATGTTCAATGCAGCTATACATATGCAACATAGTAAAGAAACAAAGTCCCATGTGCATTGCTGATTCAGCAATATTCTTGTGGTCCCCACTACATTCAATGTATACATGTCATGCAGATACAGGTCTGCATTCCAATCCAGGGCCACTAGGGAACCATGGTTTGTTATTGTTTACCTGAGCTATAGTTTTCCAAGTTTGGAGAAGTGTGGGAGACGGGGTGCATGTGCAGAAGGAAATGTGAGGAAGGAGCACATGGGTCCAATTCCCATTCATGTTTTAGCATTATATCTGAACCAAGCCTGGCTATACTGGGGAGTCTTTGAGATCACACAAGTCTTACTAGGTCTTGGGATGACAACTGTACATAAGGATTATGGAAGCCATTATTCACATATGGCCTTTCAGTGGCTTTCATCATACATTGTGAACTGTCCTGAGAACTTTGGCTATTGGGCGATATAGAAATGTAATAAACAAAGATATGAACAAATTCCTGTATTCAAACGTGACTTCCCCCTGAATGTACCTCTGAACCAGATGTGCTGAACAAATACCTGGAAGCCCTGCTTGTGAGGATCTCCAGAAGCATTTGGCTGTGCGTTGGTGGTAACAGAATGTGAGATCTGGATCTGATCCAGGAGGGCAAATCTTCTGTTGCTATGAGTTTGTGTTCACTTTAGTGTATGCCCCATGCTTGCCTGGACATTCAATAGGACTTCCTATCAAGTTTGCTTAGGATTGCAGTCTTAATGGATGAGTTGGGGAGAAGGCAGCCTGAGTTTCCATACAGTTAGACAATGGTGTGCAGGAGACAGCCAGCATCATATAGTGGTTAGCATGTTCAGCATGCCCATGTGGCATCTTTGAGCAGGACCTCAGCAAAGTCTGCCACTGCCGCTAGCACTGCTACTCCCTTTAATTTTTCAGACTCATTGGGGGAAATTTAAATGGTGGCTTCCAAATGCCAATGTGAGGAGGTAATCTTACTAGGGAACTTATATAGAATAGGGAACAGAGAACTCACGATAGACGCCCTGCTCACTTGGCCGTGTTCTGAGGAGCCAGGCTTGCCAAGCTTTCGGGAAGCTGCATGAGCCTCATGATCCCTTTGCAAAGTGCACTTACTGGGGCCTTTGGAAAGTGTGCAATTCCCCGGCACACCATTATCTTGGCTGGGGGAATTGCACATTTTCTGGAGGCTCCAGAAAGCATGCTTTGCCTCCCCCTGCCCCCCATGCCAATCGGGGCCTTAAAGTAGGCTGACCATATGAAAAAGATGACAGGCCTCATGTAACTTTAACAGTTGTAGAGAAAAGGGAATTTCAGCCAGTGTCATTTGTATGCAATTAGTCCCTGGTGAAATTCCTTCTTCATCACAACAGTTAAAGTTGCAGGCACTATACTAGAGTGACCATATACAAAAGAAGGCAGGGCCCCTGCAACTTTAATTGTTGTGATGAAGAGGGAATTTCACCAGGAACTAATTGCATACAAATGACATTGGCTGAAATTCCCTTTTCTCTACAACTGTTAAAGTTACATGAGCCCTGTCCTCCTTTTCATATGGTCGGTCTACCTTAAAGGCCTCTTAACCAGTCACAATTAGAGTGGAGGGGGGAAATACATGATTTCCCCAGCCTTGGGGAAATCATGTGTCTCCCCACCCCCCAGCCAATGAGCGCTTTAAAGGCCCTGTTAATAGCCTTGGGGAAATTGTGAATTTCCCCTGCAGCAATAATGGTGGTCACCATTAACGCAGCAGGGGAAAAGGCAAAGGACACAGTTCAAGGCAGAACTGTGCCCAACTGCTCTTGAAGCCTTGACAGCATAGAATTATAGAATCATAGAATAGTAGAGTTGGAACGGGCCTATAAGGCCATCAAGTCCAACCCCCTGCTCAATGTACTTGGGTGCCGGCCTACCTCCGGCACTGGACACATCTGCCTGGGCCCATGAGGCCAGACATGGGGGCTTCCACTGTCCTTGGGACCCAGATAGATTTTCACCCCAACGCTAATGTAGAAGCAAGCTCTTTCAAACCTGGTGCCAGCCCTGAATGAAGAGGCCTGGTTTAGGAATACAGGAAGCTGCCTTATGCTGAGTTGGAGCATTGATCCATCTAGCTCAGTATTGTCAACACTGACCGGCAGCAGCTCTCCAGTGTTTTAGGCAGGCATTGTCTCAACCCTACTTGGAGATGCTGGAAGTTGAACCTAGGACCTTCTGCATGCAAAGCAAGGGTTCTACCACTGGGCTACGTCTCCTTACCCTAAATCTCTTCAACGTTCTAAATCCCTTCTCAGATGTACCTGCCACTGGACAAATTACCCACTCTCTGACCTAACCTACCCCACAGGGCCATTGTGAGAATAAGATGAGCTCATTCCCACATACATTGCACTGTATTCCTTGGAGGATATATATAAATGAATCTATTTGAAGTTATTTACAGGGGATTTACAGGAGACAACGAATTCAGGACCCTGAGATTTTCAGATAACAGGGGTCATCTTGTACTTGGCCCTGCAAGAATTTGACACCTGATCTTTGAATTCTTAACAAAGGGCTCACTCCACCCAGCACTATTACTGTGCAATCTCAATTCAGCAGGGTCATAGACCTGAAATGAATGGAGCTTGCGCTACAGCAGTCTCCGTGGTGAATTGTATCTAAAAGGCAGTATTCTCAATTAAAGTCAGAGGGATTACTGGTTGTAGCAGCATTAAGCATCTCTAGATAAAATGTTTGCAGGGCTGGGATCCACATCATGCAGAATGCCTGTAAAATGAATCACATAGAGGGTTGGGGTTTTTTTAATTAAAAAATGCTATTTTCATAATTTGCGTCTGATTGCAATTTAAATGTGCTCTCTAGAAAGATTAATCACATTAATACTCAACAAGGAGAAGGAACTCGAGTTCCTCTGATCCTAGCTCACAAAATCTTGGGAAAGTGACGGGCTTAGCGTGGCATGCCGTCCAAATCCCAGCCACTCCTGCTACGCACACCCTCCTTCCAACAGATCTTTCTATTTTCACCCCGACTGCAATTAGGCACAAGGAGAGAATTAGCGGCATTCGACTGAGAATGTTTCAGAGTTCAAGTGGCCCTTCCAAAGCTCCGCTGAGTAGAATTATCTACCGAAGATTGTGAAGAAGCTTTAGTCCTTTGCCTGGCTAGGATTATCTTTCTAAAACCTGAGATTTTGCTCTTGATTTTTAACTAAAAGCAGACTATCTTCCAGAATAATGTCTTTCCCCCCTCTTTTTACTACTGCAAATGACTATATTTAGGGCAAATATTTATGGATTCTTCTCCAAATCACCCACTGGATATGTGCTGCTCTGCCCAATATTCTTGAGGCCTGGTTTTTAATGTTACAACAGAGCTGGAGTTGGCAACATGGTTCTGGTTGACAACATGGTGCCCATGGGCAGCCCCCAAGTCCCCCAAGTGAGCCCGCCGGGTCCCAGTTGACCCCAGACCCCACCACCCCACCACTGTGACCTTGTCTTCCCCACCGCTGCTGCTCCTCCCTCCACCACTCCTCGCTGCAGCCTTTCCAGCCCTGCAGCCTTTCCTTCCACACTGCTGCTACTCCACTGCAAACATTCCTCCTCTGCTACTGCCTAGGCTGACCATCTGAAAAGGAGGACAGGGCTCCTGTAACTTTAACAGTTGTAGAGAAAAGGGAATTTCAGCCAGTGTAATTTGTATGCAATTAGTTCCTGGTGAAATTCCCTCTTCATCACAACAGTTAAAGTTGCAGGCACTATACTAGAGTGACCATATACAAAAGAAGGCAGGGCCCCTGCAACTTTAACCATTGTGATGAAGAGGGAATTTCACCAGGAACTAATTGCCTACAAATGACACTGGCTGAAATTCCCTTTTCTCTACAACAGTTAAAGTTACAGGAGCCCTGTCCTCCTTTTCAGATGGTCAGCCTACTACTGCCCCTCCTCCCCCATTGTCACCACTGCCTTTCCTCCCTGAAAGTGAGTGGGGGTAGTGGAGGAAGACCTGTGGGAGGGAGCTCAGCCAACCAGCCAGCCCTGATGCCCATTTTTCATGGAGCCCCTGGACATATTTCAAAATGTAATATGTGCCCATAGATCCAAAAAGTTTGCCTTCCCCTGTAGTGGAGTTACACTTGCTTCCCTACCAACATTGCCCCCAAGAGCTCCATCCCATCCTGTCTTAGGACAGCAAGATTGCAACGTACATGAACCTTCCCCGGTGTGGTTGCCACCATCTCAGCAATTTCTGCAACATTGCTTCGGTTATATCTAAAGACTTCCACCCATATGGTACAGCTGAAATGGAAAAAATGACGTGGCTTGGTGAGAGAGCATATGCTCTGAAGGACAATCCCTGGCACAGGGCTGAGGAAGACTCCTGTCTGAAACCTTGGCAAACCACCGTCAGTTAGTGTAGACTAGGCTTACCCAACCTGCTGCCCTCCAGATGTTTTGGATGTCAATGCCCATCAGCCCCAGCCAACACAACCACTTGTCAGGAAAGCTGGAGGTTCAGCATCTTGGCTAACGCCTTTAGAGTTCTGGCTGGATCTGACTGAATCCCAGATTGGAATCACAGTTCCACCAAGATCGGAGCCACCAGCCTTCAGTGGTGGGACCAACCACCTAGCAGTGCTAGGGCTTTCTTGCTTCCTTATGCACATTCAAATCTGAAAAGGTTTTAAAGTGTTGTTCCTGTGAACATTTTGGATCCTGGTGTAGGGAAAGACAGGCTACTAATTAGGGATGTGCACTGACCCCCCGGATCGGATCGGATAGCGGATCGGAATCGGACCTGGGGGGTCGGATCGGATCGGATCGGATCGGAGGCTGGTCGGATCGGATCGGACCAGATGTCCGATCCGGATCGGACGCCATTTTGAATGCTTTTTCCCATAGCCAAGTATTGTTTTACAAAAACGCCTATAACTTTTTCATTTTTAAAGATAGAAGGATGAAACTTGGGGACATTGTAGACTGGTTAGGGATAGTTATCTGTGAGAAATTTCAGAAAGATTGGTGCATGCGTTTTGTGGCAATTAATTTTTTAATAAATACCCAGGAATGCTTATAACTTTGTCATTTTTAAAGTTACAAACATGAAACTTTGCCACATTGTAGGAGGTACCTTGGGACCTATGTGTGTGAAATTTCAGAAACATAGGTGCTTGCCTTGTGTGGCAATTAATTTTAGAAAAATGGGTAGTAGTGGGGTAAATACAGTTACGCCTCCCATTTTTTTATTTTTTAAGATACAAACAGGAAACTTGGGCACATTACAGATACCACTTTCCTTGATATGTGAGTGAAATTTCAGAAACATTGGAGCTTGCCTTGTGTGGCAATTAAGTTTTGAAACAATGAGGAAAGAAACACCTATAACTTTGTCATTTTTAAAGTTACACACATGAAACTTTGCCACATTGTAGGTGGTACCTTGGGACCTATGTGTGTGAAATTTCAGAAACATAGGTGCTTGCCTTGTGTGCCAATTAATTTTAGAAAAATGGGTAGTAGTGGGGTAAATACAGTTACGCCTCCCATTTTTTTAGTTTTGAAGATACAAACAGGAAACTTGGGCACATTACAGGGAACACTTCACTTGATATGTGTGTAAAATTTCAGAAACATTGGTGCTTGCCTGGTGTGGCAATTAATTTTTGAAACAATGAGGGATTCATTGGACAGCACTTGCCCATAGGGATTCATTGGACAGTACTTTCCCATAGGGAATCATTGCATTGCACTTTCCCATAGGGAATCATTGCATTGCACTTTCCCATAGGGAATCATTGCATTGCACTTTCCCACTGAGAAATACAGTTATGCCTCCCACATTTTTATTTTTGAAGATACAAACAGGAAACTTGGGCACATTGTAGACTGGTTAGGGATAGTTATCTGTGAGAAATTTCAGAAAGATTGGTGCATGCGTTTTGTGGCAATTAATTTTTTAATAAATACCCAGGAATGCCTATAACTTTGTCATTTTTAAAGTTACACACATGAAACTTTGCCACATTGTAGGTGGTACCTTGGGACCTATGTGTGTGAAATTTCAAAAACGTAGGTGCTTGCCTTGTATGGCAATTAATTTTAGAAAAATGGGTAGTAGTGGGGTAAATACAGTTACGCCTCCCATTTTTTTATTTTTTAAGATACAAACAGGAAACATGGGCACATTACAGGGAACACTTCACTTGATAGGTGTGTAAAATTTCAGAAAGCTGGGTCCAGGCATGTGGTGGCAATTAATTTTTGAAACAATGAGGAAAGAAACGCCTATAACTTTTTTATTTTAAAAGTTAGAAGTCTGAACATTGCTCACTTTGTAGATGGGTTAGGGGTAGATATGTGTCAGAAATTTCAGAATGATAGGTCCAGGCATTTGATGGCTATGGAATTTTTAGATTAAATGTTTCAAAAAATGTTCCACAGAGGCCAGGTCTTCCTTTCCTCCCCCTCCCGCTTCCCGCGAAGAAAAGGAAACACTGTCTCGTCTCGATCCCTTTGATCCTTGCTAGTATCCATTACAGGGCTCGTGTCTGCTTGAGTAAAAAGTGAAAGTAGGAAAGCAGACACGAGCCCTGTAATGGATACTAGCAAGGATCAAAGGGATCGAGACGAGACAGTGTTTCCTTTTCTTCGCGGGAAGCGGGAGGGGGAGGAAAGGAAGACCTGGCCTCTGTGGAACATTTTTTGAAACATTTAATCTAAAAATTCCATAGCCATCAAATGCCTGGACCTATCATTCTGAAATTTCTGACACATATCTACCCCTAACCCATCTACAAAGTGAGCAATGTTCAGACTTCTAACTTTTAAAATAAAAAAGTTATAGGCGTTTCTTTCCTCATTGTTTCAAAAATTAATTGCCACCACATGCCTGGACCCAGCTTTCGGAAATTTTACACACCTATCAAGTGAAGTGTTCCCTGTAATGTGCCCATGTTTCCTGTTTGTATCTTAAAAAATAAAAAAATGGGAGGCGTAACTGTATTTACCCCACTACTACCCATTTTTCTAAAATTAATTGCCATACAAGGCAAGCACCTACGTTTTTGAAATTTCACACACATAGGTCCCAAGGTACCACCTACAATGTGGCAAAGTTTCATGTGTGTAACTTTAAAAATGACAAAGTTATAGGCATTCCTGGGTATTTATTAAAAAATTAATTGCCACAAAACGCATGCACCAATCTTTCTGAAATTTCTCACAGATAACTATCCCTAACCAGTCTACAATGTGCCCAAGTTTCCTGTTTGTATCTTCAAAAATAAAAATGTGGGAGGCATAACTGTATTTCTCAGTGGGAAAGTGCAATGCAATGATTCCCTATGGGAAAGTGCAATGCAATGATTCCCTATGGGAAAGTGCAATGCAATGATTCCCTATGGGAAAGTACTGTCCAATGAATCCCTATGGGCAAGTGCTGTCCAATGAATCCCTCATTGTTTCAAAAATTAATTGCCACACCAGGCAAGCACCAATGTTTCTGAAATTTTACACACATATCAAGTGAAGTGTTCCCTGTAATGTGCCCAAGTTTCCTGTTTGTATCTTCAAAACTAAAAAAATGGGAGGCGTAACTGTATTTACCCCACTACTACCCATTTTTCTAAAATTAATTGGCACACAAGGCAAGCACCTATGTTTCTGAAATTTCACACACATAGGTCCCAAGGTACCACCTACAATGTGGCAAAGTTTCATGTGTGTAACTTTAAAAATGACAAAGTTATAGGTGTTTCTTTCCTCATTGTTTCAAAACTTAATTGCCACACAAGGCAAGCTCCAATGTTTCTGAAATTTCACTCACATATCAAGGAAAGTGGTATCTGTAATGTGCCCAAGTGTCCTGTTTGTATCTTAAAAAATAAAAAAATGGGAGGCGTAACTGTATTTACCCCACTACTACCCATTTTTCTAAAATTAATTGCCACACAAGGCAAGCACCTATGTTTCTGAAATTTCACACACATAGGTCCCAAGGTACCTCCTACAATGTGGCAAAGTTTCATGTTTGTAACTTTAAAAATGACAAAGTTATAAGCATTCCTGGGTATTTATTAAAAAATTAATTGCCACAAAACGCATGCACCAATCTTTCTGAAATTTCTCACAGATAACTATCCCTAACCAGTCTACAATGTCCCCAAGTTTCATCCTTCTATCTTTAAAAATGAAAAAGTTATAGGCGTTTTTGTAAAACAATACTTGGCTATGGGAAAAAGCATTCAAAATGGCGTCCGATCCGGATCGGACCTCATCGGATCGGATCGGATCGGATCGGAGGTTGGCCGGATCGGATCGGATCGGATCGGATTTTCCCGATTTTGGGTCGGATCGGATTCGGATCGTGGATCGGATCCGATCCGATGCACACCCCTACTACTAATCATGTGTGTAAGAGAAGTTAGAATTCCCTTGAACTTCCAAAAGAGTCTCTCTGGAAACAGCATCAACTAAAATGTTGTCTGGAGTGTCCTTAACATTGTATCCATCACCATGGATATAAGCCAGCTCTTTGATGAAGAGGCAATATCTAAGCAATGAGGAGCTTAGCCACAGATGAATGCCTATTATTTTGTAAAGTCATCGCCAAGTCACTGCTAGTTGTATGGTCGGTTGCTTTTGAACATTCAAGGTCTTGCTCAAAATATACAGCGTTACAATGTCACAAGCACCGGTTCAATGGCTTCTCAATGGCCTGCTCAAAAATATATATCATCATAAGAATTGATTTCGTATTCATTTTCGACAAGCAGAGGCTCCCGCTCAATATCCGATAATGCAAACACACTGAGCCTTGAAACACAAATTGGACATGGTCATCAAGCGCCAGCATCAAAACAATCCGTGGAAGCTGGGTCTGCAGGGTCATAAATACGTTGCACAAAACTCAGATTGTACTTTCAGTCAAGGCTTCACTGTGTTCAAGTGAAGAGCAAATAACTTTTTCAGTGATCAGGATAGTGGCAAAAAGCTACGCTTGGGTGAGCCAAAGAATTTTCATTGCAATCGGTGAAGGCAAAAATAGCATTCAGAATAAAATACTAATTGTGAAACAGAGTTGTACACCTATTCTTAATAAAGCTGTGGCATAAACATGTGTGTTTTTTTGTCCATAATATACTAGCTGATGTGATTTATTATAGAAATCTATTTAACTGGTTTAAAACTGCAAACAGGTCAGTTTTGAGTATCAGATATCTGATATATTTTTTTTGTAAATACATCTTTATTTCGTTTTTACATATCTTACATGATTCATCCACCATTTTAACATCGTTACTATTATTTATTTATCCCCCTTCCCTCCCTCTTCCTCTTTTTTATTGGTTAATTTGCCTCTGTTCTCTTCTTATTTTCTTCCAGCTTCTTCTCTATCTCTTCTTTCTTTTCAGGAGTCCCATCACTTTTTATATGCTTCCACAATCTTGTTCTTATTTGGATCTTTTTCCATATAATCTATATATGCACACCATTCTCTTCTAAATGTATCCCTCTTCTTTTTTCCTCTATAGACTCTAAATTTCTGTGTTAATTTTTCATTCATTGCTATATTCCACAAATTTTTCCCACACCTTAATTGTTCATCCCCCTAGCTGTTTTCCAGTTACTAGCTATCTGTTGCCTTGCTGCAGTCAGCATAAATCCAATCAATATTTTGTCCTTTACATCACTATTTTATTTAACAAACATATTCAACAGAGCTAGTTCAGCTGTTCTATTAATCTTTGAGCAGTGACCTTTTCTATTTTTTGAAAAACCTTATCCCAAAATTTCCTTACTCTATTACATTCCCACCACATATGCAAATTTGTTCCAAACTCTGTGCATCCTCTCCAACATTCTGGGGTCGCAGATATCTGATGTTAAGGCTCATTCCTTGCACATGATGGGCCTGTTCAGATGACATGCTAAGCCATGGTTAGGCCGCTTACCTAGGGTGACCAGATTTTGCAAAACAAAATCCCGGTTCAAAATGGCCACCCAAAGGGAGCATGCCCACCAAAGCAGACCCCCCAACATAAAAAAAATAATAAAAAGATGCCAATTCCCCACCCGAAACAAACCCCACCACCAAGCCACCCCCCCAAAAAACCACCCTAGACCTACTGGGTTCTCCTCTGCCGCCACCCCCACCAGGTCCTCTGCCGCCGCTGCCGGGCTGCTGCCGGGCTCGTGAGGCCAGAGGCCGCGCAGAAGAGGCGGGAGAGGGCTGAATCTGGAAGTGATGTTATCGGCCCTCTCGCGCTCTTCTGTGTGGCCTCTGGCCTCCTCAAGGTTTGTCGCGATGGCGACGAGCCCCAAGGAGCCCGGATGCCCGTGCGGAAGAGGCGGGGGAGACCGACATCACTTCTGGAATCAGCCCTCCCCCGCCTCTTCCGTGCGAGCATCCGGGCTCCTTGGGGCTTGTCACCATCGCGACAAACCCTGAGGAGGCCAGAGGCCACACAGAAGAGGTGAGAGAGGGCCGATTACATCATGTTGGATTCGGCCCTCTCCCGCCTCTTCCGTGCGGCCTCTGGCCTCATGAGCCCAGTGGCGGTAGTGGCAGAGGACCTGGCGGTGGTGGAGGACCCAACGGCAGCGGTGGTGGAGGATCTGGCAGCAGCAGTGGACCTAGCGGCAGCGGAGGACCCGGCGGTGGCGGAGGAGGACCCGCCATCCGGGCTCCTCGAGGCCCGGGTTGCCCCCACCACCCCTCGGTCAGCCCAGATCGCCCCAGTTTTCCCAGTTAGGACCGGGAAACCCCGGGCGATCTGGGCACCCTACGCTAACCCTGTTGCAGCAAATTGTTAGTGAGCATGTTTAAACAGTGGCTATGAAGCTATCACAGTTAGGAATGGTTCACACGACATGCTAAGTCATGGTTCATGTGACACACTAAGCCATAATGTATAGCTCAAAATGCTTAAATACCGTGGCTTAGTGTGTTGCCTGAACAAAGTCAATGTGAGTCCTGCCAGGGCTTGAATGAATCAGAGAACTGATGTTGTGAGATTGGAATCTAGCTTGGTGAAATGCCTGGAACTGTGAATGTTTAAAGCTCCGAGTCTGATTTAGTTTCAGAATAGAAGAGAGAGTGCAAATTTGCCTTCCGATTAGCACCCAATGGCCAGGCCAACTGAGAACTTGACTTTACGCTTGGTTAACACAGCAATATATGCTCAGTTTCAGGTTCATTGTGCTTAGAGTTTCTTGACATCCCCCAGGGCTGGATATGGATACACTTCATCACGGCCCCAACTGGGACCTGAAATCTCTGTCCTGACCTGAATCTGGTCTCTGGATTTTGCTGTTGTTCTGATCAGTTTCACCTTCAGTAAGAAAATTAAAAGCAATTAAGGTAAGCTCTTTAAGTTCTGATCAGTCTAAGGCCCTTTCTACACCTAAGGGTGTAGAGGAAGGGAGGGGGGATAATCCTGGATTTACCAGCTTCTGGGATCGTCACTCTGTGTCCAAACAGGAAGTGCGACATCCCAGAAGGAAACAGGGACATCACGCCCACCATTTTTAAAAATAATAATAATGGAGCAGGCAGTGTAATAGCGCTCCAGTGAAAAAGGTAAGTAAAAAAAAAAAATCCTTCCCGAAAAGGACCCCAACCCCCCTCCCTGCCATCCCAGGGGTGGTGAAATTGCTGCCACCCCTTCCCCTGGTGGGCTTAGAGCATGGCTCCGTGCCCATTTCTGGTGCCATGCTTGCTTGCGAGTAAGTAGGTGCCAGGCGGGACAGCCGCTCACACCTCCCATGGTCTCGGGATGGTCCCGGGACCACTGGAGGAATCAGGTTTTCCCAAGGTTTCTTTATCCCTGGGAAAAATCTGTGCCTGTCCCTCCTGCCCCTAGGAGTCTCTGTGCATCATTTGGATACACAGGGAGCACCCAGGGATGGCCCCAGAAAAAAAAGGCCGGTGTAGAAACGGCCTAAATCAAATTGCAACATTTAAAACCTTTATAACTACACCAAACCTGGGCTGCTATACTTCACTGTGTAATGCCTTAGCTGCCCCAGTGAGCAACTTTTCCTAATTCCTTATGGGTGCCTTTTCCAGCGAGTTAAACACTAAATGCCTGGATTCAAATTTACAAACACAATTGCCAATTTCCTAATTTTGTTTGTATATTAACTTTCATACAACCAGCAATTTAATTGAGCAAGAAACCCCTGTGAGGCATGCATTTTTTTTGTATGCTTTTTAATGCACCTATTCCTTAGCAGAACCACAAATGAATATTGAAATCGGCCTTCTTTTATCTGTGTTGCTTTATTTCTCATCTCAATTAATTTATTAGCCTTGCTCTGTACAAGGAAATTCTTTTCTTTCCCTGACATATGAGGACAGATGTTGCCACTCTCAAGTCAAGAGGGTAAAATAATACAGAAGCTGCTCGATAAGACAGGAAAGCAGAGCAAGAGAATGAGAATGAGAGAGGTACATGGCAGGCTGGAACATTTTGAACTGAGCTGTGCTGAATAGAAACGTTAATGTGGGGAGGGAGGCGCAATGTTCCCTGAAGCCTCCCATCTTTGTTCACCTCTCTCACTTGGATGCTTGCTGCCTGCTCAGCAGCTGCTTCAGTGATGTAGTGTGAGTTTTTTCCCTCTTTCTTTGAAACCAAGGTTGCCTCTTGCTGGGAAACAAAGCCTGCCTATAAAAGATCACGGTGTGTGATGATCTCAGCTTTGCTTATGTGATGACATCACAAAGTCAATTCAGGGCAAAGGAAGTGCTTGATGTCTTCACTCTGAAGGTGGCAAAACATCCCCCACCCACCCCCTCTGCAGCTCCACCGGTCAACAAATGAGAAGCATTTTCATAGCTGATAAGAGCTTTTGTGCAAAGTTCAACCCCTTTTGGCTTAGACCTGAATTTAATTTGCTCAAGAATCTTTTGACCCTTATCTAGCTGCAGCCAACATTATGCACACATAAGTTTCCCCTGCGTGAACCTGGTTGGGTAATGTCAAGTGTTACCTCATTATCCCAGTCAAAGCTGAGTTGAAACCCCTCAAAGCCACACAAGACCTCTTCATTCAATCTTGGGGCTCATCTACACCTAAAGGTGTAGAGGGAGGGAGGGGGAGGATCGCAGACTTACCTGCTTCTGCAATCCTCCCCCAGCATCTATACAGCTACGTGATGTCCCAGAAGGGAAGAGGGATGTCGCAGGTGCCATTTTTTAAAAAGAGAAGCCCAGTCGTGCAGCAAAAAAGTGAGTTACCCCAAACCAAACTCCACTGCCAACCCCCCCACCATCCCAAGGATGGCAAAATTGCTGCCCCCACCCCACCCCCGTGGGCACAGAGCCACCCTGCGCAGCTCCGTGCCCGTTTGAGGACCCGGGACCCTGGGGAAAGTCTCTGGTCATCCCCAGTTGACCCTGAGATCCCCTGTGCTTCATTTAGATGCACAGGGACAACCTCAAGACTACCCTAGGAAAAAAGGCTGGTGTAGACATGGCCTTAGTCATTAAAAGCTCTTGGATTCTCCTTTCACAAACAGGGTCTGTTTTTAACTTGAATTCAGTGACCTAAGTAGAATGCCTATAAAATGTTTGGGTGCCCTGATCAGATCCGTGTAAGACGCTTCTAAATAGTCCTGGTCAAAGTATTCCCACATCATTTATACTAGGGATGTGCACTGGATCGGACCCGATCCACGATCCGAGTCCGGTCCAGTGGGAAATCGGATAAATTATCCGATTTCCGATCCAACAGCTGGATCAGCCGATCCAGTCCGAACCGATCCGAAAAGGCTCCGAACCGGTTCGGCGGATCGGCGGGCGCCCACTGGCGCCCACCGCCGCTTCCATTGGCGGGCGCCAGCGGCCGCCCGCCGATGAAAGTGGACAGCGGGGGGGAGGAGGGGGGCGCTTACCTTTGAGGGACGTCCGCTTCCGTCCGGCGCCGGCGGCTACTACCAGCGGGCTCCGCGGCCTGCTCCAGGGTGGCGCGCCGGGTGATGTCATCACCCGGCGTGCTACTCTAGAGCAGGCCGCGGAGCCCGCTGGTAGTAGCCGCCGGCGCCGGACAGGAGCGGACGGCCCGGAAAGGTAAGCAGGGGGCGCGCGGAGGGGAGGAGGGGGGCCCTTACCTTTCCGGGCCGTCCGCTCCCGTCCGGCGCTGGCGGCTACTACCAGCGGGCTCCGCGGCCTGCTCCAGGGTGGCGCGCTACTCTAGAGCAGGCCGCGGAGCCCGCTGGTAGTAGCCGCCAGCGCCGGACGGGAGCGAATAGCCCGGAAAGGGGAGGAGGGGGCGCGCGGAGGGGAGGAGTGGGGCGCTTACCTTTTAGGGATGCCCGTTCGGCGGAGCCCGCTGGTAGTAGCCGCCGGCACCGGACGGGAGCGAATGGCCCTAAAAGGTAAGCAGTGGCAGGGAAGGGGGCTTACCCCCCCCCCCAGAGCCATCCGCTTCTATGCTCTGTCCTGTATTCCTGCCAACCAAGAGGGAGGGGTATCACTTAGGCCGTTTCTACACCAGGCTGTTTGCCTGGGATGGCCCCCAGCTGGTCCCTGTGCACCGATGGTGTGTATTAGGTACTTCCAGGATTGACATCCCTCCCTCTACACCCCTATGATGTAGGAAGGGCCTATGTCATAGAGCATATGCTTTGCATGTTGAAATCCCAGATTCAATCCCTGGGATCTCCAGCTAGGGATGGGAAACTCCTATGTCTAAGTATGAATGAGAATTTCATTTCAGATTGTTTAAAATAGGAATTTACCAAAATTTGGACATTTCCCCACATTCAGGACAAAAAGGATTTGAGATTTAAAAAGAAATCAAATGTGGAAGAAACTGAAACTGAGCGCATCATCAGATGAGCATTTTATTGCACATTCATTACTGGCCACTCACAGTTTTTCACGGGTCCTTTTGATAATACCATCTGCCTCCAGCACATCTCCCGCTCCTTCTGGTCTTTTTTTCTGCAACAAAATAAGTCCCTGTAAATCCAATTTGTTTTTATTGAAGCGAAACTTGCTGCCATTTCCTGCTGTGTGCAGGAAAAGCAGCATGATAAAACACCCGCTGAATGGGCCTTCTGGTCGTTGCTGCTTCCTTTTTCTTCCCCATGGAAAGAAAGAGGAAGCTGTTCATTGTTACTGTGGGACAGCAGCAGGAGGCAAAGTGACAGTAGGGAAACGCAACCCCCCCTTCTGATGACACTGTGACAGATTTGTCCATCGATGTCCAGGTCTTTGAGTGTTTTCTCTTAAAAGTCTGTATTTAAATTCCTGTGCATCCAACCATGTTGTAGCTGAATTGAGGTTGCCACCTCTTCTTTCTGACAGGCTGCTCGCCTTTAACAGCTATATGGCAGGCAAGTACATCCCTGTCCTTTCCATGCCTGTGACATTTGCTGGTGCATATGGATGAGAATTCTGTTCAGTTTCAGAATTTACCAACATTCTCAAGGTTCTTCATATTTGGAAGAAAAAGCACTTGAATTTTTTTAAATAAAAATGAATGCACGTAAAAGTGAAACTGATCGATTTGCCCATCACTACAGATGCCTGAAACTCTGGAGAGGTGGTGCCAGTCAGTGTAGATCAGGGATGCTGAACTTTTTCAGCCCAACAGCCAGATTCCATTTTGGAGAAGTTCTCAGGGATCGTATTCCAGTGGTGGGCAGGGCCAAAGGCAAAAGGGGCTAGCCAAAATACAAAATCTTCTAGCATATTGTAGCTTAAAGCTCTTACTACCAGTATCCATTGTATTGTTTTTGTATTGCTTTTCTTCTTATTGTAGCTGTGATTTTCATAGTGTTGTATGTAAACCATGTAGGTTATTATATAGAAGAAGAAGAAGAAGAAGAAGAAGAAGAAGAAGAAGAAGAAGAAGAAGTTGTTAATATAGGCATATCTGGAATAGAAATATATGCAGAATGTGGGCGGAAGAGGGGAAGTCCACTTAGGATAATTCTCTAAAAATGCATCTCTTTGGGTGTTAGAGCGATGTATATCTTCTATTTTAATTCAGAATCAAAGTGTACCTCTACTCTGAGAAGTGTGGTAAACACTGATGTTTGTGGCTGACAATGATCAGTCATGGATTAATTACAGCGCATTAAGGCAAAGCTACCATAAGTTCCAACCTACACATTAAAGAACCGTCACATCAAAGTTGCAATTTAAATAAACCACTCTTTGTTGCAAGTTCACTTTTCATGCTCTTCACAATTTGGTCTAATTTGAGTACATAATTTATTTGCTTTGGTTCTTGAACTATTCCATATTTTTCATCCATTGCAATTTGGATTTAATTACCACCACCAAACATATTGTCAATTATTATGATAGAGACTGAACTAATCAGTCAGCCAGTTCAGTTTCCTTTTTTGGGTTATAATCTGTCATGATGTCAAATACAACTAAGTAATTAAATAAAAATAGATCTATAACTTCTGAGTTTGGAACGAGATCACAGAAAAAGTGACTGTCCTGCCCAAAGTCACCCAGCTTCACGGCTGAGGAAGAATTTGAACCAATATCTCCTACTCAAATCCAACCCTTTCACTCAACTTTACCTAGGCTGTTTCTACACCAAATGGATGTAGAGGGAGGGAGGAGCGGTGATCCCAGAAGTAGCTACTTCCAGGATTGTCACTTTAATTCAAACAAAAAGTGCAATAAACCCGGCTTCTTCCCGGGACGTCGCGCCATCACGCTGGCCATTTTTATTTTTTGAAACATTGAAAAGCGCTCTTGTCTTCCATCACAAAAGGTAAGTTTTAAAAAATCCTGTGTGAAACCAGAGGGTCTCCCCGTGCCATCCTGGGGATGGTGGGCTTGCTCCCCCCTCTTCCCTGATGGGCATGGAGCTGCACGACACAGCTCTGTGCCCATTTCTGCTGCCTGTTTACTTGCGAGTAAGCATGCAGAAGCCAGGATGGGTGCACACACCTCCCGCAGAATCAGGTTTTCCCAGGGTTCCCATATCCCAGGGGAAACCCATGCTCATCCCCCTGCCCCTGGGAGTCTCTGTGCATCATTTGGACTTACAGGGACGACCCAGGAGCTATCACGCAGAATATGGCCGGGGTAGAAAAAACGGCCCTACTCCATACAGCAGTGTTATGGATTAGAGTGGTGTGAGGATAAAATGGGAGGTGTGAACATGTTCCCCACTCTGAGCTCCATGGAGGGAGCGATGGGATGCAGATATGATAGATGGATAATATAATCCTTCAGTTTTATTTCATGAGAGCCAGATCCTTGCCTTTATTGATATTTTTGGGGGGAATTAAATGTTACATCAATTAACTTAGTTCCTTATGTATTATGCATGCAGGAGTTTGCTCATTCATGTTTTAGAGGAATCCAATCCCAGCTCAACAGATTAAAATGTGTTCTTTGTGTGTTAAGAATACCTTCCTATAAATGTGAAAACTCTAGACAAAAAAAGTTAGATTTTCTCTGTAACTGTCTGTGACAGCTAAAACCTGATTAGATTTTCTAAGGTCATTTCCAGAGCTAATGAAAGCTGTTAGGCTGAGTGCATTAGACTGGTTGCAGAGGGCCAGATTAACAAGAGTAGAAGCCTGGGGCTCATGTTTTTCAGGTTTTCTTCTTGGACATGTGTTAATGAAAGCAAAAAAAGAGAAAGGAAAGTATTTGGCTTATAACAATCAACAAGTCATGTATATTCCTGAAAAGAACATGAAAATAAAATTGAAAGCCCAAACAAGGTGATATTTAGCCTGGATAAATAAAAAAGAAATTAATCAAATGAAATACAGCCTATTTAAAATCTGAGACTTAACTGCTATGAATTCAGAAATTGTATTCTTGGAGAAGCTAGTTGGACTTGGCTGGTGCAAGACAATAAGGCATATGGTTACAGCTAAAGTTGCTTGGATTTGCCTTGAACTGGGGTCAATCTTGGGGCAGGTCAGACTGATGTAACCTTGGCAACCACTTGTCCACTTGCTTTGAATTCTTTTCAACTTGTGTATCTCGAGGATGTGGACAGGGTAAATGGAGCTGTAAGAGTCACCACTTTTGTACTTGACCCTGCCCTTCTTGGGTGATTAAATTGGCCAAGCTGGGGACTGATGTCATGGCTAAGGGAAATGCTTAATACCTTTCTGCAGGTGGGAGTTGTTGGGGTTTTTTTGCTTAAAAGAGGTAGTAATAAGACCTTTGTAGAAGAAACCTTCTCTTGACCCAGGAGATCTGTCTAATTATAACCCAGTCCCAAATGTTCAATTTTTGCCCAAGGTGATTGAGAAAGTGGTGGCATTACAACTCCAAATGCTTCTGGATAACACTGGTTATCTGGACCCATTTCAACTGAGCTTGGGGCCAAGATATGGGATTGCAACTGGTTTAGTCACCTTGGTAAATGATGTATGCTGGAAACTGGAGGGAGGGTATGTGACCCTATTAGTTCTGTTTGACTTCTTGGTGGATTTTGATACCATCCATCATGGTTCCTTCTGGACCATCTGGTGTGGCTGGGTTTTGTGGATGCTTTTTCATAGTGGTTCCAATCCTTTCTGTCAGGCCTTGTCCAGAAGGCAATGCTGGGGGATTACTATTTGACTGCATTGCAATTGGTCTGTGGTGTCCAACAGGTTTGCATCTTGTCCCCATGTTGTTGAATATTTAAAGGAAACCACAGGGAGAGGTCATTTTGAGCTTTGGGCTAAGGTGCCACCAACATGCTGATGATACCCAAATCTATTGTTCTTTGTTACCTAACACCTAGAAAACCGTTGAAACTGTTGAATGCTGCCTGGATTCAATAATGGGCTGGATGAGGGTGAAGAAGGTGAAGTTAAACCCAGTGCATTGAAAATGCATATTATTGTATTTCGAGGAGATATTGACATGATATAAGATTCTTTTATGCCTGCTTCTCCTCTTTGGCCTGGACCTTCAGGCCTAGCAAAGGATTAAAAGAGCTTTCAATGTTTTAGGTAAATCTCCTGATCCTCAAAGCCACATCTGTCTTGGGATGATACAGTCTTGGAATGCAGGAGGATCCCAGCTGGAGTACATTAACATCAAGATTGGAGCTTATGATTGTCACACCCCAGGTAGGATCAATTAAGAGTGTTGTCTGTTCAAGGCTGCACGTAGTCCAGGGGAATGTATAAAAACTTTCCCAAGAGCCATGGGAGAAGAAGGTTGGTGTGTGCTGAAAGTTGCAGAAGGAGATAGAGGAAGTTGCAGAAGGAGATAGGGGCTGGTTGCTGGAAGGTTGCTGGAGGCTAGAGTCTGGAGATGTGCTGATCTGATCCTGAAAGTGCTGTGAAATTGACTACTGGTCAATTTAGACCAGGAGCCTATCTACACCAAGCAGGATACAACACTTTGAAAATGTTTTGAAAACTGTATATGGAGTGTGTCCTGCGCCCCAACAGTTGTCACTACTGTTATAAACCGTTTTAAACTGTTTTAAAGCAGTAGTGTAGATAGGCTCCAGTAGTCAAATTAGAAGTACTGCTGATGTACTTCTAAAATCAACTTGAGTGTGAGATATCTTGTACATCATTGCCTAGCCATAATCTTCAACTTGCTAGGCAATAAATCTGTAAGCTTTCACCCCTTGTGTTGTGATTTGCTTCTGATAAGTAAGTATAAAGAACTCTTTTTGCATTTGGCAAAACACCCAGACAAGATTAAAGTTTTGTTGGTCAATAAAAAGCATGTCTCAGGGACTAGAATTCAACCTGTTCTAGAAGGGATTGCACTTCCCCTAAAGGATCAGATCCATAGCTTGAGAGTGCTCCTTTATCTTATACTGTCCCTGGATCTTCAGGTGGTGGCGGTGGCAAGGGGTGTGTTTGCACAATTACGCTTGGTGCACCAGCTACAACTCTTCCTGAATCGGTCTGACATGGCAACATTTTCCAATGCTTTGGTTACATCATGTTAGCTCTACATGGGGTTACCCATGAAGAGTATCTGGAAGCTTCAGTTGGTGCAAAATGTGGCAGCTAGGCTGGGAACCAGTGCACAGTATCGAGATCATATTACACGTGTCTTGAATGACCAGCACTGGTTGCCAATTTCTTTCCAGGCTCAATTCAAAGTGTTGATCTTAACCTTCCAAGCCATAAATGGGTTAGGACCTGGCTATCTAAGGCAAAGCCTGTCTCACTATGAACCTGCCTGAATATTGGGATCTGCAGGGGAGGCCCTTTTGAGGGTACCTTACTTGCAGAGGGCTGCTTGTCAAGCACATATGAAAGAGATTTCTCTTGCATTACCCCCAACTATGGAATGTACTCTCTCGAGTACTACAATCTATATGGATGGATGGATTCACCTCGGTAGCTGCTCAATGAGCCACTGCTGGCACTTCTCACTGCTTCATCGAGCACCCGATGAGGCCATGCACTGCCTGCACCTCCCTTGGAAGCTGATATTTTGCTCAAAATGGCAGCTCAGGAATTCCACAAAATGGTGGCTGGAGCATTTCTGATAAGGTCATGTTGCATAAATGGTGGATGTAAACCAGCCATTAATACAACACTATAGGCATGAATCTTCTATTCACACATTAGAGGAAATGCCCCAGCCACCATTTTGCACAGAATGGTGACTTGGCAAGGGGTGGGCACTCTCTAAGATATGATGTACGCTGTGAATGTGCTCATGAGCATGCTCCAGCTCAACAAGGTGGAGGCCCAGGCACGGGAGAGTCCGCTGGACCCACTCAGAGGTTCTTGACATCCCTGCTACAATCGGCCCTGACTTCCTTGGTTTTTAGAAAGGGTGTAAAGACTCCTCATTTCAGTTCATCTTCTAAAATACTTAGTTTTAATGTTTCACTGCTTTTAATGTTCTTGTTTTATTGTCACAGACTTTAAATTGTTGTACACTGCCTTGATGGCATGTTAGGAGATACAGCAGTATAAAAACATTAATAATCAATACTAGTAAATAAATATGGAAAATTTGACCATAGGTGTTTGTAGCTTTGCAGTGAGATGGAGGGACAATGTTGCTGGTAGCTACTACTTTTGCCTGATCCTTACACAGAAGACTCCATGGCTGGGCTGAGTATTGTAAATATGGGTGGATGAAGAGAAATATGGTAGTACTGGTGATATGGCAGGTGACAGTCCTATATGAAGATAAACTAAATTTATGAGGGATGGAACATCTCGCACTAATGTGGGTTAAGTGCTGTCAGCAGTTGGATGTGATGACTTAGATTGTGTAATATTCTAGCTTCCATTTTTAAAAGCCCATCTTTTGAAAATGGATTTCTAACTGTAACTTCACAAGCATGTAAATTGTCTTTTCTTATACATTAGGATGAAAGAAATTTGCTTTTTAGCCAGCTTTAGAAAACAACAACAACAACTTTTCTTCCATGTTTCAGTACCTTGTGATCCTAATTTTCCAATGTATAAATCTATTTTTATCTATTGCTTGTGGTGCTTATTGCATAATGAAGCTACAGATTTCATGTCTATTCAGCCTAGGGGGTTAAAGAAAAGTCTATGGGAGATGATGGCAAATTACAGCTACATTTCTTTCTAGATTTTTTTAAAAAACCAAATTGAAGTGAGTCTGAATTTGCAGGTCATAGCAGTTTGGAAACCCAATATCTGACCTCAGAATCTCCTGCAAGCATCAAGGAGGAAGTGTACAGGAGGAAGTGGTTTAGGAAAACTCCTCAATGTCATTGCATCTGACCTGGCTCTAACATTGGTGGAGGCCCAGAATGGACTCAGGCATGCATGGACTATAGCAGGGGTTCAGAACTGCAGATCTGGGGAGAGGGATCTGGCCCTCCTGGGGTCCCAGGCCTGCCCTCCGGGATTCCCCAAGTGGCCATGCCCTTTTTCCTTTGCTGATTGTCTGGTGGTTTCCCAGCTTTTGAGCAGTTTTTCTTGCCTATACTTGGAAATAACTTTGACGACTCTTTGGTGCATTCCTGAACTCAGTGTTGTTTAACTTGGCTTCTGACAAATACTTTTGGCATTCAACCACAGACTGTTAAACTGCTTATCTCGCAAGCGCTGGTGATTTCCAACACTCAGGCCAAAAGAGGTTCAACTAGGGTGATCATGTGTCCTCTTTTACAGAAAGCAGTCCTCTATTTGGCAGGTTACCAGAGGACTGTTCTCTATTTGAAAGTCTCCTCTATTTGAAGGACTGTAATTTGGGTTTAAAAATAAAGAACGTTAAGAGCTGTTTCCTATCAGCAGTTAAGCTGTGGGCAGCAGACTAAACGTCAGGCACACAAGTCTTCCACACAATGTTGAGATCTAGTGTATGTCTATTTAAATTCTAATAATCAGTTCTAAATGTGTTTCGATACATATGAATTATCATATGCAATTTTATGCAAATTTGTGCCCTCCATTGTCCTCTTTTTTGTGATGCATTTCCTCTTTGGGGGTGATTCATAAGTGGCCACCCTAGGTTCAACACCCCTAGTAGGTAGCAGTAATAGTTATGTGCCTTCAAGTTGACTTCAACTTATGGTGACCCTATGGATCAGCAACCTCCAGTTGCATTGTTGTAAACCATCCCATGCAGATCTTGTAACTTTATGTCCGTGTCTTCCTTTATGGAGTCAATCTATTTCTGGTTTGGTTTTTCTCTTTTCCTTCTACTTTCTGCTTTTCCTAGCATTATTGTCTTTTCTAATAAATCATTTCTTCACCCCTAAGCTACGGGAATCAGATACACCAAAAACTGAAAGCAGAAGTAACCTAAAGTATCATTGCTCAATTACCTTATTCCAATTGGATAGCTCTTGACTGTGTAGCTATGGAATGAGGCCTGTTTTTCTTCACTGTGGTTGTCAGACTCTGAAACAATGGAATCAATTAAAAGTCTTGCATTACTGAAACAACTGCCTTTAACCAGCCAGCAGAAAAATGGATGTGAGCATAGTATCAGATGGTTACATTGTCAGCATAGACCCAAAAGCCCTACACATTAAGACCTGCACCTATGATTCACACAGCATTTATGGTCGGTGACAGGGTGAAATCCTGTTGTGGTGTCAAGAATGTTGCAAGAAGGCATCCTCAACAAGATTAGAGAACAGCAAACACCAACACTGGCCCCTCTTCTCTGAGCATCCTGCTTGGGAATGGCAGGCAGCAGAATCGTAGGGAGGCTGACTGGATCCCATATGTAACAAGCAACAAGCCTGTTGCTGATATCATCAGGTGGTGGCACATAGGAGAGAGAGAAGCTAATTCACTGTGGGGCTATTTATTAAGACAAATGGTAGAACACAGAAGGACTGAGTAGACATTACATGTGTGTATAGTCAATGCACAGGGACTGGAGTGTGGGATTGTTCCCACTGACCCCTCTCCTGTTCCATATTTCTCATCACTTACATCACTGCTCATAAGCACTGGAAGTGATATTACTTACCATGGGGGAAAGACATAACAAAAGAGGGTATTTTGGGATGATTGCTGTACTTGCCAGAAACAGTATCACATGCTAATGACTGTCTTAATGACTGGTGTCCAAGCTGGAGCTCAACAATGGGACTTATTGCAGTTGCATGACCAGGTGCATGACTGGTCATATTATTTAGCTCAATGTTGCTCCCACCTTTGCCTCTGGAGAATACATTTTAGGAGGTCTATTAGGAACTGAATTGCCTGATCTCGCCTTATGTGATGGCTCTTAGCCCCATTCCTGTGCCTTTGTGCAGAATGAAGACAGCTTGGCTTTTTGGCTGCTTCAAAATGGAGTCAGTACTGCTCACTCACAAGAGAGCTACTTTGTAACGATACCATTATTATTTTAACCAGAATTCATCATTTTAATTGGGACATATAGGCTACCTCTGGTCTTATTAATCTGTATTAATTCCTGCTGCTTGGTTTTATTCTGGTTGTGTTTTTATATTGTATGTTATTTTGTGTTTTTAGATTGTGGTTTCTTTTATATTTTTAAAAATGATTTCATGGTTTTAATTTTTGTGAACCGCCCAGAGAGCTTCGGCTATAGGGCGATATAAAAATGCAATAAATAAATAAATTACTTAAGAGAGGGCCAGTTTCCATACAAGGCGACTCAGGCTTGGGGGTGACAGAAAGAGTTACCTGTGCGTTGTTGTTTTTTTACCATGACTAGATTTGTTATTTATAGCCTAGATTTTGGTGGGGAGGTCATGCTCAATGCTTTTATTAGCCTTTATAAAAGCCAAATGTTACGACATTTTTAGAGAACCTTAAGAATTGCCTTATGTTCTTCAGAGTGAAGGAAAGGCCTTCTGGTCAGCAAGATTACATTATGCAGTCAATCTGATAATCAAGCTATGCATCCTCAACAAGTAGCTATTTATAAAATTAAATTATGCAAGTCACAGGCATTTTGCAGACTAAATCACCAATCTGTTTTTCCTTGAGAGACTTGGAAAAGCAAGCTCCATAGCTTAGGACCTGTCTTCTCCCAGGACATAGGCTCACCAGTTTCAGGATTTCCCTGGACTGCTTCTGCTTTTGATCTTTTAAAAATATTTTTACATACTGGTCATATTTGCACATCATGCTAAGCCATGGTTCAGCATGAAGTGTGCAAGAATGAATGAGTCTCTTTTCTCCTACCACATAACTAGGGATCAGCAAATCCTCAACTCATCAAAGTTCTCCAGGTTCCAACTCAAAGCTCTGTCTGACTCATATCTGCATCATATTTCAAGGCTTTCTCCTCTTTCACATGAAAATTTCAAAGTATTTGGGTACGTACTTCAGTGTATGTTCAAAAATATCCAATCTTTTCCCATTGACTAAAGTGTGTTTGTGTGCACTTTAAAAAAAAAAGTACACATTTTTTCATGCATGTTTCCTAATGTACACATTTTTTCCCAAATGCATTCTTTCTCCTGCAAACGACATCACAAATTCAGGAATGTACAAGATTTTACTGGAAAATACACTCACATTTGTATTTGGGAGGTGCAAATACGATAAATTCTGGTCATGGCTGAACTGAAATATTTTTTTTTTAGGTGCATTCTTATGCACAGCTGGAAGGAGAACTTTGGAAGTTTTTAATTTCAGTTTTAGTTAATCGTGGTTTGTTATGTCACTTGGTGCAACAAATTGCAGTCAACATTAACTATAGTTGGCTTAAAACAAGCCAACTTCAATAGTGGCTTTTGAAGGTGGATTGGTTAAAATAACTATAGCGTTAACCACAGTTCCATATCTGGATAACACAGCAAACTGTGGCCAACTCGAACTGAAAGTAAAAACTTCTGAAGTTATTATCATAGCCTCACAGGAGGAGGAGATTTGAGGGGAAAGCACATGAGGCTTGGTTTCACTGCAGCATGCACATAAAGATAAACCAGAGTTTATGGTATTTTGGTACATTCTTCACAAACCAGAGTTAATCATGTTGTGCAAATGTGGCCAATGTCATGCCTGAAGTGACTAGATTCTATTCTACTATATGGACATGAGGCATATAGCTTCCTAGCTACAACACATGCAGGTAAGGGGGTGCCATTTCAATACACATGTATACATATATCTATACCTTGATCTGTTACATGTAAAACTTAGGAATGTTCATTGTTAGGGAAATTTGCAAAGTTTTCCATAGACAGGATGGAAACACTTTGAGAAAAGACACTGATTTGCCTAATATTATGCATGTGCACAAAGGTAAAAATAATTACTATAACTTAAATAGAAATACAATACAGCTTATCACAGTGGGGAAGTCTGAAAAAGTGACCTGGGTGTCTAATCAGTCTGTGCTCTGAGTGTTGATGGGCAACTTCAAGGCCCGTGCTCTTCCTCATTATGATTCTTGGACTTTAAACCAGCGGGACAGCCCATCAAATAGAGGTCACCTTCAAACAGAAGATTGTCCTCTGACAGCTCTTCAAAAAGAGGATTGCCCATTCATTCCCAAGGATTCAGGAAGAAATCAGAAAATGAAGAGTCCTCCTGTTTAGTGGTCCTCCTTGCCTCAAAATGCCCTTCCCTTTACTTATTTGCAAGTAAGGATGTCCCAGAAATTTGTTTCAGCTAATTTTTTATCAGGATTTACCCAATGCGCATCTTCCAGACCAAATACGAACTTGGATGCATTTTCAAGCTTGCAGTGTGATTCATGAAGCAAACAAATATATGTTTGCTAGCATGTGTACATTTGAAAAATATGCATTAAAAAGGCATGGAGAAAAGCAAACAAAACAAAGCTCACAATCTGATAAAGACAGAGTTGAGTTGGAATAAGCTTTGAGATGGAATAATAATAATAATAATAATAACGATTTATTTCTTACCCGCCTCTCCGTCTGGATCGAGGCGGGGAACAACAACATGATAAAATACATAAAACTAATTAAAACATGACAAATATTATTAAAACTGCATTAAAACATCCTAAAACATCCTAAAAACATTCTAAAAATTACACTGGATATGCCTGCCGGAAGAGAACAGTCTTTATGGCTTTCTTAAATTCTAAAAGACTGTTAAGTTGACGAGTCTCCTCCGGCAGGTCATTCCACAGTCTGGGAGCGGCAGAAGAGAAGGTCCTCTGGGTAACAGTTGTCAGCCTAGTCTTGGCCGACCGTAGCAAGTTCTTCCCAGAGGACCTGAGCGTGCGGGGTGGATTGTACGGGAGAAGGTGAAGTTCGGTGCCCTTGAGTTTTGCTGATTTGCTAATTCCTTAGCTGCAAGCGTAGGGAGGCATTGACAGCAGCAGCAGTTGAAAGGGGAGTGGGGAGAAGGAAATTTTCCTTTTCTTATTCATCATGATGTGTTTTGAATAAGCAGTAGTACTTGGGATTGATAGTCTTCCCAAGGCCACCTGCAAGGTGTTGAACCACTTTCAGGAGCAAATGCTGTTTTGCAGAAGCTCTTCGGAGCTGTGACACAGGCCAGATCTCCACCAAGCAGGATATAATACTTTGAAAATGGTTTGAAACCTATATATGGAGTGTGTCCTGAGCCCCAACAGTTGTCACTACTGTTATAAACCATTTTAAAGCAGTAGTGTAGGTCCTGCCTCACTCATGGTTCACAGCCACCATCCTCCCCCAATGGGGAATGCCAGCACTCAGCAAAGCTGGGTGGCAAGTAACCTACCTGCTAAGTGATGCATCAGCCAGGAGAAAAATAACACCAAGAGGTGTGCCCACACCCTTGACATCATTTGGCCTATGGAAGGTTATGTGGAAAGTCATCTGCAGCACCCCAATTTAGTTTAAAGACACACTGGACTCGCCAAAGTTTAGCAGTCATCCTCAATGGCAACCACATTACAGCACATTATTAACAACAATACAGGCAGAAGGCTACCACTGGCATGGATGACGCCAACATTCTGTTGGTGGGTAAAGCCCCAGGAGATCTGTGCAGTGGATGCCATGACTCTCATCACAGTCCAGTACATGTTGTAGCTTTTTTCAAAATGGCAGGAGGGCCTGTCTGTTTTTCGTTATTGTTGCTCTTGTGCTTCGCATTAGCATATCAGGACTGCTATCTGAAAAGAGAAAGCGGTTGTAAAAATGACACCTGGAAAAGTGGGCTCCCAATTGTCCTCCAAAATGTTGTGCATTCTGTAAACATGTGGCACATTTGTCATGAGCAAGCAGACAGTTCCATGATTTAATACTCCTTGACTCAAACAAAACATCAGATAGAAGATGTTGGGAGAGGACATTTGGGCTTATCATGTATTGCAACCAACCTGCAGCCAATCTGCCAGAAATTAAGGCCATGGAAAATCCAAGGGAAACTCATTCCATTTTGATTATTTAAGGCTGATAAAGCTGGTACAAAATTGTTTTCGTGTTCTCACTTATAACGATAACAAATAAGGGCTTTTCTTTAACCAGAGGACACCATTTGAGTACTGCAGATCACAGAGAGAATGGGTGTCTTGGCTAATCGCCATCTAATCCAAGAGCCAGCCATGGTACAGTGAATTTGTATGAATAAGATACTTTGCTCATGAAAAGGTGTAATCATCTAAAAGATTTCCTTTCATTCCAAAGTTTTACGACTCAGATCTGTTCACTGTTCAGTGGACTGGTTGTTTCTTTGTCGTTAAAACCCTGCAAATGTTTGTCAAATTGCAAAGGTCTTCCAGGCAAGTCTTTGGCACAATAGAATTAAAGCTCTCTCATTCTTCTAAAAGACAGCATAGCTGATAGTGCTTGAAATCTTAGCCCAATATCTACTTACGCAGCTATTTTTCAACAAGCACACACACACACACACACACACACAGTTGCTGGAAAATGCAAAAAAAGAAAGATGTGCTTACAAGACTTTAGAATTGCTTTCATGAGTGGCTTAAACGGTCAGGTGCCTTTCGATGCTAAATTGGTTACAAAATGAACAATCCTAAATCCATGCTTAAAACAAATAGCAGCAGGAGTTTTTGTACAGTATTTCAGGGGAGAGGAGTTTGTGGGCTTAACCTCAGCTATAAAGAAAAAGTGTCTCGGTTGTGCCAGAACTGCAGGAGGATCACGAAGCTATGAAAAAAGCAAAACTACTGGTGTCTCGCTTGAAATCCTATGGTCTAAAATGATGTAGTGATTACCTTAGGCTATTGAAAGTGTAGTCAAGTGGGACTGAAGCCCCTGAAAGAATGAATTCTCAGTATACAAAATCAGCACAGCAGAGGTGGGCCATGGATGGTGGGTGATTTCTGCCATCCCACACAACCACCCCAAACTTACAGAGCATTCCAAAATAAAATTGTAAAATATTCATTTAGGGGGTGGGTGGCATCCATAGGACTACAGAGTGTCAAAAGGATCCATTTTAGCTGGTTTGCAAGCTAGTTTCCCCCCTTTTAGTGCTTCATATCTGCTGCAAATACATTTTTTTCCTTTCAAAACTATTTTATCTTCAGCATCTTGCAGACTGCTGCCTGTGGAGGAGGGAGTCCAGGGGGTGAAAATAGCCTCCAGGCCTCCTGAAGTTGCCCCTCCCTGGACTACAGACATCCTTGAATTTTTTTGTAATGCACCAAAACATAGTTAGATTTGTTCTTAAAGTGGGAATGCACACACCACTGCCCTGACACACACACTGTTGTGAGTTCGTTGAATGTTGAATGTATCTGCAGCTGTCTATAGTTTTGCCTTCACGTGATCCCTGATTAGATCCTAGGATTTGACAACATAGTTTTAACGTTCGTTAGCGGCTGTGGATGGGCTCCTGAGTGGAAAATTCACTGGCAGGGATGGGACCTGACTTGAGATGAGGGCTTGAGAGATTGTGTGAGAGAAACAGTAGCTGGCAGTTTGAAGAATAGAGAAGCTGGGTGGAGAGAGAGGGGGGGGGAGAGAGAGAGAGAGAGAGAGAGAGAGAGAGAGAGAGGCCCTTTCCACACCAGTCTGTTTGCCTGGGATGGCCCCCGGCTGCAACCCCCGGCTGAAACCTGTACGCTGATGGTGTGTATTAGGTACTTCCAGGATCGCCCTCTCTCCCTCCCTCTACTAAAGTGTAGAAAGGGAGAGAGAGAGAGAAAGAGAGAAGAAGAAGAAGAAGAAGAAGAAGAAGAAGAAGAAGAAGAAGAAGCTAGCTGTGAGTTGGTGGAAGCCAATGTTCGTTGGACTGCAGGGCATTTCTCTGGGGATCTGAACCAAGGTAGAATATTTGCTGCCTTGTAGGATTGACTCCCTGCAAAGATTTGTCTTACAACAAATATGATAGAAGCCTACAGTGCTCACTTATCCCCCCCAATACTGAACCTTTTAATGCTATCCCTTGAAACATGTTAAAACACAGGGCCAAGCAATATATGAGGCTAAACAGTCACTGTCATGAATTACATCAGTTTGGAATGAGCAAAACACGGTGTCAGTCTTTTCTTGTTCCCTTTCCTGATCCTGCAAACCTTTTCCTGGTCCCTGAGCCCTGCCATCATTACTTACTCTGTCCACACCTGCCTTACTTGTCTGGATTGCCTTTTTTGGAACTGACCTCACCGTAACTCACAACTTTATGGTTTTGCTTTGCCCCTCAACATGGATGCCTCGGACCAGTGAAACCTGCTTAGCTTCCTCCTGAGCAGTCCTGACCCTGAACATTAGCCCAGTTTCCTTTGTAGAGGGAGAGTCGTGTCATTGAATGCTTTGTCTCCTAAAAAGCATTAGAGTTGTACAGCATGCTGAAAATGGAGGACATAAGAAGAGCTGGGATGGATCAGAGCAGAGGCCTACCTAATCCAGCATTCTTTTCCCACAGTGGCCAACCAGATACCTCAATGGGAAGCCCATATGCATGACCCGGGTGTAACAGCAGCCTCTATCTTGTGTTCCTCAACAAATGCTATTGAAAAGCATATGCCTCTGATACTGAAGGCAATATATAGGTATCATGACTAGTAGCTATTGATAGCCTTATTCCTCATGAATTTGCCTAATCCCCTTTTCAAGTTGGTGGCTGTGATGTTACCTGATGCTACCAACCCTGGTGACACAACCTGCCCTCAGGCACATCTGACTTTGCTTAGGACAGCTTCAGGCCCTATATTCACCAGGTAAAAGAGCCACCCAATGTATCCAATTGTTCCCTTTACCCAACCAGGAGAAGTACAAAGGAAATATGAACTCTACTGGCAGCACAATAGTGAACAAGTGGGATTTTATATTTTAAAACAAACAAATCAAAGTTTATTTTATAAAAGAGATGTTATATCATATAATCAATCATTCAGTTCTTGGTCTCAGTCTGCCTACTGTGTCCCTGCTAACTCCCACTAACTAGATGTAGCTTCATCAATCTGTAAGGCCCCATCTCCCATCTCTTAACTAACTGACTAACTGTTCGCTCTTGCCTTTTATAAGCTAATTATAATCTCTGATACAGACACAAGCCCCTCCCACCTTTCATTCACTCTCTACCATACAACTAACCCTAAATTACCTGGGTTCTATTTAATACAGCAAGCACATCTAAACATGACTACAAACTCAACATGGAAAGCACAGTGATTTTGTCGCAGTGGCCATCATTACAAATTGTGGTAGCAAATTCCATAGTTTGACTACAAAGATGTACATTCTTTGATCTTATTGAAGGATCCCAGATCCTAGTGTTATGAGAAATGGAGAAAAAACTCCCCATCCACTTTCTCTCGGGGTGGGGTTACACTTGTTTACAAAGACCTACATTTCTTGCCACTTCCCCACAGGTATACGGGGCATTGTGGAGGATGCAAAATGGGGGCCAGGCTGCCAACACTGTTGATGCGGTGCAAATAAATAAACAACAACAACAAAACTTGGGGGGGGGGGAGAGAAAGAAGCTGTTCTACAGCCCTTACCAATAATGATGCCTACCTGTGAGAAACTGTTGGAGAATTTCTTGGACTCATCTTCACCTACCGGCTTTCCAGGATGGGGGGAAGATCCCAGCCTTTCCCACTTCCAGGATCATCCCCCAGCATGAACACACCAGCGCGACATCCCGGAAGTCAGGAGGGACATTTTGGCGTGGCATGGGTTTTTTTTGGGGGGGGGGTGTTTTTTGAAGCAGGAGCCAGTCACACAATTGTGATCTTGCAAAAAAAAAAGTAAGTTAAAAAAAACAAAACCTTAAAACAAAAGCGCTGGCAGCCATCCTGGGGATGGTGAAATTGCTCCCCACCCCAATGGGCATGGAGCCACCCTGTGCAGCTTGGTGCCCATTTAAAGAGCCCCACTACTCACAGGGAGAGGGGAGAACCCAGGAGTATTGGCCACACCAGTTATCCCAGGACTGTGGGAAAAAATGGGATAAAAGTAGTCCATTTTATCCCGGGAAAAGTGAGTGGTCATCCCCGGTTGACCCTGGGATCCCTGTGCATCATTTGGATGCACAGGGATCACCTCGAGCTGACCCTGGGATAAATGGCTAGTGTAGACATGACCCTCCTCCCCCTGGAGAAATTCTGTGAAATTGCCCCTCCAATTTCTCTGCCCACAAATAGGGTGGAGAATTTTGGGAAGCCCCTTGCACACAGCTCTAATTTGTTCCATTAGGTATCAGCTGCATCCTTGAAAGCACCTTTTGTAGCACAAAGTGGCAATAGGAATACCATGCAAGGGCTCATTGTTTTGCTCAGTTTGTGCCCTGAGAAAAACTATAAAATTCATTCTTCGCTCTATTTTAATTACACTTTGTCGAAAGAAAGTATGCCTAGATAACTTCAGTGCTAATTTGTTCTTCAATGTCGATGAGATTTTGTGAATTTTTCAATTAGCTACTCTGCATTAAACTCCTTGTTTGTATATCTTACAAGCCACAGGTCATGTTTTGCCTCAATTTGTTCTTTCCATGTTGTTGTTTTTCCTAAAAACACAAAAAAAGTTTTTTTTAAAAAAATGCCTATTGTATTTATTTATTATTTGAAAGATTCTGCATCCCTGTTTTGATCAAAAGACCCACTGTTAGGCTAACAACTGTAATTAAAACAGCAATTAAAATCAAGACAAAAAAAAACACAACAAATATAAAAATATAAAGGAGCTGCTGGATCCCAAATTCAGCAAACTTCAGTAGATATTTACATTTGTTCTCCTCAATATCAGCTGCTTGCTTGAACACATTGTATAACCATGTGGCTATATGTTTCTATGCACCAGCTCACTGTTTTGCTTGTTTGAGCTTGAGAATCTTTTAATTGGTGGAAAGGCCATAGCCATAGGAGTGCGCACGGCTGGTGCACATGGTACCCAGGCACCACCTAATAGGTCACACTCACCTTCCCCCCGCTTGCCCCTAAGGTCTGACTTTCATCAATGAAGCAGGGCGAGGATAGAGCAGCAAGCGGCACAGGGGGCAGGGAGTGAGAGAGGGAGAAAGAAAGAAAGAAAGAAAGAAAGAAAGAAAGAAAGAAAGAAAGGGGAAGGAAACCCCTTCAAAGGCAGCTCCAGGCCGAGCACATGGAGCTCACCAGCCATGGGAGGAAGAGGACGAGGAGGAGTAGAGGAAGAAATCAGCCCCAGCCCGGTCAAGGAGAGGGGAGTTGCTCCCAGGGCATGGCGAAGGCGAGGCAGGCGGCTACTGGGCTTGCTGGCATCGCGAACGCATGGAAGCCGGCGGGAGGGCCTAGCAGCTGGCGGGAGGGCCTAGAAGCTGGGGGGGACACAGACAGTGAGTGTGACATGCAGTTGGGCTGCTGCGGAGCTCCCACCCCAGCAGGGCAAGCCCAGTGACCGCCCGCCTCGCCCTCACCACACTCCGGGAGCAACTTCCCTCCCCTTGACCGGGCTGAGGTTGACTTCTTTCTCTGCTCCTCCTCCTCCTCTCCCTCCTGTGGCTGGCGAGCTCCATGCGCTGGGCCCAGCGCTGCCTTTGAAGGGGTTTCCTTCCCCTTTCTTTCTCTCTCGCTCCCCGACCCCTGCATTGCTTGCTGCTCTATCCTCGCCCCACTTCACTGATGTAAGTCAGACCTTAGGGGAAAGCGGTTGTCAAAATGTTTTTGTTAGGCTGTCTTTAATGCTCTTCTGAAAATTTCCAGCCATGGTCCTCCTGAGCTCACGCACACAAACACACCCCTTCTTCCCTTTTCCAGCTCCACTTCTCCAGAAATCAGATTTAGGAAGGTATTCCTGTATTTCTAAGGAAGAATGGGAAAGAGGCTGTACTCAGCATCCCTCCCCCCAAATCTCTAATTGATGGGCTAAAAGAGCATGAGAACAAATCCATCCTCTGCAACTAACTAAAATAAATATGTTTTTTATTTATCCTTCCTTTAGTTTTGCACTCCCCTCTCTCAGGCTGTCATCCTGTGCACTCATGCTTGGTGTGAACTCTGAGGGGCTTAACATGGGGGGCACACCTCATGATGGCCTTGTGAGGTGGGTAACTTCCCTCCCCCAACAACTAGTAAAGAGATGTGAACTGCTAATCACCTTGTTAAAAATGTTAACTCTTCCTGTGTGCTAGTTGTTACCTTCACTCACACAACTCCCCCCCCAATATAAAAGGTAACTTAAAACGGGGTGGGAGGGAATGGGAGAGTTGACATCTCCCCCAAAATCACCATATTTCGTGAAGAGAAGAGGGTGGAGAAACAAAACTTTCAAGGGAGGAGAACAAAATTCTATGAATCAAACAGAATTGGATTTCTAGGTCCAACATCTTACAAAAGACACTCAGGGTGTCGACACTGAGAGACAAAATAGGTAACCTTAACCATCAGTCCATAAAATGCATCCTGTTTCATTTTTAAAAATATCTGCTCTGGGTACCCATATTGATGCAAAACTTCATGGGGATTTTTTTTTCCATGCTAAGGTCATTTCATCTATTTAGTGAAAGATTTCAGGCACAGAATAAGGGATGTGCTTTCTGTCAGACTAGTTCTCTAAATGCTTGGTAAGCTTTTGAACGTCATGAACATCATGAATTCTTTAACAAGCTTCACAAACACAGTTACGCTCTACAGAAGGATGGTCATGTGTATGTACAAGCATCATGTCATTTGCATTTGATTAAGTAGTTTATTAGAGAGAAGCAAGAACTTCAAAACACAAGTGAAATCCCCAGCCCAGTTGGGCGTGGGATGATATTTGCGGGGGGGGGGGGGGGAAGAGCCAAGGTGGATGCTCCTGATTGGAGCATCCATATGGTGCTACTGGGCGGGGCAGGGCCGAGCAGCTTAAATAGTCGGCTAACGGGCCTGCCCGCCCTCTTCATCTCTGCGAAGCTCCCTCCCTCCCCTCCCTGTAAACAGTATGGGCTAGCCGATTGTCATTAGGAGGCCAAGTAGGAATTTTTTACTCTTATCCTAATTTGGTTAGGAGTTTTTTCGCCTACTTCATACTGTAAGACAGCTGGGGAGTATTAAATAGGTGGATTTGTATTAATTCGGTCACTTTAATTTGGCGGTAGGTGCGGGCATCCTTAGGGGCATTTTCAAATGGTGAACATTCTCAGGAACCGTTGAGGTAAAGGGTAATACCTGAGGCCCACATCTGGGAGCCCCGCGGCACCAGATCATGGGAATAAGGTTTACCTTTGAGGCCAACTCTACCCACACATTCGGAGCCCTGCGGCACGGGTGTTGTGACAAAGGAAGGCCAAGGGGTAAGACCAAGGGGTAGCGAATGTGTGCTGCCACCTCGAGGTCAGAGAATCGTTCGCCCATTCCTAAGATTTGGCCTGGAATAGGCCAAGAGAGGATGCCCGCATAGGTTTTACTCCCTTCTGCAGATCTTGAATAAAAGTGGCCCATTTTATACCCAACTTTCTTGTCTCGACTCGTTATTTGCACCCTACACCTCGCAAACTGCAACAGCATTATAGTCAAAAGTGAACATAGAAAGCCCTGGAAAGGTACCCCTGCTGAAGTGACTCCCCCATCCTCATCCCACTAGTGTGTGTGTGTGTGTGTGTGTGTGTGTATGTGTGTTTGCAGTATCCTAACTCTCAAGCTGCCATGGGAGGGTGTGATCTTGTGGTTGATTTTCTTCCTTTTCTAAAGGACCCTACTTCTGTGGCTGGTAGCACACTTCCTCAAGTGACAGTAGTTGCTGGAAGCTGAGTGGAATCCAGCTTCCTCCCAACTTCCTTTTACAGATTAGTTGTTAATTAAAAAAATTAAGTTTAGTTAAGTTTTAGTTTATTTAGTTTGTTTGATGAATAAAAAAAAGTCCTTTATGACTGTATATTCAATCAATGTTTACCTTTACAAAAAATTCCCTGTGGGCACCACTTAATACGATGTGCTGCGTACGCCTATGGCCATAGCTCAGTGGTAGAGCACATGCTTTGCCTCCACCGCCTGATATGAAAAAGCGCTCTGGGAGGAATTACCGCATAATGTCTTCCCCTTGGCAGGAAGTGCAGGAAGCTGAGGATGCCAGTGAGATAATTTTACAATGAAAGACAGGTCAGTTGCACACACGCCTCAGACACTTCATAACTAAAGTAAATACAAGAACTCCAAACCCAACCCATGAGAATTTCTTTAAAATTGCTTCTCCTTTGCTTCTCTAAAATTGCTTCTACTTTGAATTTATTTTCAACAGCAATTTCTTTTCCATCGAATTGAATGAGAAAGGTTAAAAAATATGTGGTCAAATTTTTTTCAGCACAGCACTACTTTTAACCATTCGTTTCTAGTGATGTGCTTTTTACAAGACCCGCAATGCCCTTTTTGAGGTGCCGCTCTGGAGCAATAGAAATGGTGGCTCCATCAGCATGCTGCTGCTGCCAGGGCCAAGCCAAGCCATTTTGCTTCCTGAAGTGAGGGACAAGATGGCACCCAGGGCCTGCGTCACGGGTAAGCAATATGGTTGGGAACCTGCTGAGGGCCCATACCCCAGCAGGGGTCCACTGACAAGAACCTCCTGGAGTTGCTCCTCCTCTTCTCCATTACAACCTGCTTGTTGACCTGCCATTTGCTCTGCCCCAGACAATGGCGGTGGGAAAAAGAAGTGGCAGCACATGGCGCTGCTTATTTCTTGACTTGCTCTCTGCCTGTCAAGCAAGCTAGTGGGAGCAATGATGAAGTAGAGGATGATGATCAGTACCAAGTGGTCACAATTGTGGTGAGAAGGCAGACTCACTGACGGAGGGGGGCACTGAAGGTGTCTTGCCCAAAGTACCCTCCAAAACCTGGAGCCAGTACTGATGGCACCCCCTCCTATTCCATGTACAAAAAATGACTCTTTCTTTAACACTGATGATGCCATCTCTGCTCCTGAAGGCAGTAAGCTAGTTTAGGGGGTGCAGAGCAAGCCACATGACACACAGCTGTCTCCTCCAACACTTTCCTGCCACTTCTCAGCATTTGTTGCCTTAGGCAACCGCCTCACTTTATCTAATGGTAGAACTGGCCTTGCTTGCTTCCCACCATTGTGTCTTGGAGGGCAGAGGAACTGAGGTAGGAGGGGGGGGGCTACCAGTTGGCACATTGCCAAGGGCTCATTCAAATCCTGGGCAAGGTCCTTGAGTGGGTGGTCGTGAGCCAGCTCCAGGCACTCTTGGATGAGACCGATTATCTGGATCCATTTCAGTTGGGTTTCAGGCCTGGTTTTGGTATGGAAACAGCCTTGGTCGCCCTGTATGTTGATCTATATCGGGAGAAGGACAGGGGGAGTGTGACTCTGCTGATTCTCCTTGATCTCTCAGCAGCTTTCGATACCATCAACCATGGTATTCTTCTGGAACGACTGGCTGAGTTGGGAGTGGGAGGCAATGCTTTGCAGTGCTTCTGCTCCTATTTGGCGGGTCGGATCCAGAAGATGGTGCTTGGGGAACATTGCTCAGCCCCATGGATTCTCCAGTATGGAGTTCTGCAGGGGTCAGTCTTGTCCCCCATGCTGTTCAACATTTACATGAAACATGGCTTGGGACCACAATACCTGACAGAACGTCTTTCCCGACATGAACCTACCCGAACGCTATGTTCAACATCTAAGGCCCTCCTCTGAGTGCCTACTCCAAGGGAAGCTCAGAGGTCAGCAACAAGGGAGAGGGCCTTCTCTGTGGTGGCCCCCCCAAGTGTGGAACGATCTCCCTGACAAGGCCCTCTTGGCGCCAACATTGTTATCTTTTTGGCACCAGGTCAAGACTTCCTTCCCTCTTCTCTCAGGCATTTAGCAATATCTGATGAGCCTGGAATTGTTTTATTTTTAGGTTTATAGCTTTTTAAAGTTATTACAGTAATTTTAAATGTATGTGTATATTACGTGTGTATTGTATGTTTTTGCTATTTTAATTTTTGTATATTGTTTTTAATTGATTTAATCTCATGTAAACCACCCAGAGAGCTTCGGCTGTGGGGCAGTATACAAATGTAATAAAATAAATAAATAACATCCGGAGCCAGCTCTGTAGCATGGTGATATGTGACATTAAAAGCATGTCTAAATACTTCAAGAGGAAAACAAAATTTCACATCGTTAAGAATATCTAGATATTCATAAATAGAGCTGCATTGCAACTATGGTTCCTTCTTGTTCCTCTGTCCAGGTCATGCCAAGACAGGGTCCCTGATATCCTCAATACTGTTATATTACCGGTACATACCAGAGCTTCTTGACTGGAGCCATAGTTTAACCCTCCCATGCTTGAAGAAAATTCCTTTTCTAATCTGGTCACAGCGTCAGACAAGCCCATTCAAATCAAATTGTTTTAAGTGAGGTATGTGACAATAACTCCAATTTTGCCTAAAATATATGACATTTTATTCAATATTATTGTTTAGGATTTAGTGTCTCAGAGACAGAAGAGAGAAAAGGCCAGAGAAGCATACCTGCATCTGTCTGGTTCAAGTTAGGTGGGTGGGGTGGGGAACACTGCTACGTCTCTGAAAGGAAAGGAGAGGAAAGGATTAATTCCATACTTAATGAAATCCATTAAAATTTGAAACCCATTTTTCTCAGCAGAGTTCTTTTAAGTAGGTTCTCTTGTCCAAGGTAAAAATTCATTCCCATTTGAATCGGTTGCAAGTACTTTTCTTAATGCTACAGTTAAAACTGCAATCACCTGAATACCTCTGCTGTAAAATAATTTTGCGATTATAGTGTGTTAAATGGAGGTCATGTAGAAAAGAGCGTGGGGCATTTAAAATTGGAATCATAAGACGACCTACAACCCAACTCCAAGAACTTTTGTTGCTCTAAGCGATTCTCATTGGGTGGTTAAGGGGGAAGCGGTTATTTGGGGTGACAGAATCCATTCTGGCTGCGTGCCCAAACTATGCACTTCTCAGACCAAGGACAGAAATAATTAGAATATCTATTAGACCAGCTGGTTCATATTCTTCTTGGTTTCTTTTCTTTTTTAAAAAAACATAGGAATCTATTTTAAAGTGTGAAGGAGAACTCTGATCCAAACATGTAAAAAAAAAGTCAAGGGGAGGGGGAATTCCTCTGCCAGACAATTTATGGGATTTCCAGTATCAACCTGGGCGCGGAGTTGATAGGATGACACCATATTGAATATGTGTGGTATTCTTAGATACAAGAACAGAATTGTCTGTTGAACAAGCTTGAGAGCATGGAATGCTGGGAGATGTAGTCTGAGGACACAAAAAACAGGAAAAATGGGGGGCACCCCAAAGCCTGAGACTCCTGGTGATGTCACAGGGCTGCCAACTCTTGAAAGACACCCCTATCTCCTTCTCTGTTGCACACAAAGACACATCTCACTGTATCCCATTCTTTCACACACATATATCCCTTTCTATCTCTTTCTTTCTCCCCTATTAGAGTGGCCACTTATGGATTGCCAAAAAAGAGGTCAGGTAGCACCAAAAAAACAAAAAGGAAAAAAGGGCAAATCTTATCATAGTGGGGAAGACTGTGACCGGGTGATCTGTGTGCACGTTCAGATCTACATCTTGGGGATGTCTTCACAGCACCGCCTCAGTACCATATTCCTTTAAAACCCTGCAGAATTGTAGCTGTGGGGTGGGTACAATTAATTCCCATGGCAGGAGGAAGCATGGGCTTTCTGGGCAGCACCAGCGTCATTAAGCTCATGAAGCCTGCCCTCTGCCCGGCCCTTCTATGCATCTCCTTGACCTAGTGTGAGGTTTAATCCAGCCCTTGAATGCCCCCAGCTTTGCTGAGCAGTGAAATCACCACCAACAGACAGCACAAAGACAATGGTGGCCTCACATTAACAGGAAAAGCTGCAGTAAGCCAGAGTGTGGTTTCCATTCAGTTTCACTGGAAAACCCCTTGGTGGGTGTGAGTTGACAGCTGCGTCGTATAATCTGTGCAGCGCCACCGCGCAGCCACTATGGGGCAAATAAGCCACATAGCCTCTTTGCGTCACACCATGATGATCCCATCATGGCAATGCTATATCTCTCTTGTTCATTTATACCTCATAGGACACACAATGACAGTTGTTGCAGTATTTTGGATAATGTGGAACAAAAAGCAGGATATAATATTATGAAAGCAGTATATGGAATGTGTCATGTACCCCAACAGTTATCAGTACACTTCAATACCACTATAAAGCAGTAGTGTAGATCTAGCCTTAGTCTACTGTCCGGGTGTGAACCATTGATGGGCAACTTCAAAGCCCAGCTCTTCCTTCTGGTTTTTCTTTATATTTGAACTGTTCTTGAACTGGATGACCCTAGGAATAGAGGACAACTTCAAACAGAGGACTATGTTCAGACAGCCCTCCAAAATACAGGGCTATCTCTTATACATGCCGTACACATGTCCCTGGATCTCCCTGTCCCCGACTCACCTGGCTGCTGCCAATGGCTGCTGCCTCCTCTACAGAGATCTTTGTCTTGGCAATACATTCCAGGTCGAGGTGGTGCCAGGGTACTGTGGTGGGCTGGTACTACACCTATTACCACAATTTGAAGAGTTGTGATTGGCTGCCTGGCACTGGGCTGTCCTACAGATAGGATTTTGTGAACAGCCCAGAGAGCTTTAACTATTGAGCAGTATAGAAATGTAACAAATAAATAAGAAAGCTCAGCAAGATTTAGGCAGGATAGGCCCAAGACATCTTTTTGAGGCAAAGGAAAAGACAACAACACTTTCATTCCACCTACAGCAGCAATAGGCATCATAACTAGTGATGCCAGCGAATTTCGTAATTAGTTGTCCCATTGAGTAAAACTCATCTGTTCACAATGTTCACCTTTGTGAACAGATGAGTTTTATTATGAATTCAATACTAAGTTTGGAATTGGTTGTGAGTTTTGGAGCATGCACAGTAAAGTAAACAGATTTCCTTCTTCAGTTTTCAGTTATCCTACCACCTAGATTCCCCCCACCAAAAACATACTTCTAGGGTGTCCCCACCAACCCCAGATTACCCCTTTTCCCCCTTTTTTCCCCCCAACCATCTAGGTGTACTTCAAAGTGGAGTGCTGAGCTGCAGTTGCCTGACATTTTTCTTTCTTTTCTTTTTTTAGCATAACATGGGCATTCCTGGAAATAAACATCAGGCTTTGCAGTTCACCAGATTTCCAAGTTTTGTTTTGGTTTTTTAATGAAAAATGTCCTCCCCCAAAATTAAAATTAGGAAGGACAGGAAACCTGGTGTATTTTATCTAAGTTGTGTGTATGTGTTGGGACTTTTCTTTCTGCGTGGCTGGGTGTTTTCCCAGCATGTGTTTCTCTGAGCATCACTAGTTTGCATTCTATGAAATGGATATTTCACAGGACCGGGGTGGGGAGGTGGGGGAATCAACTCTTTCACCAAATTTTGGTGGCATCTTTGAAAATAACTGTGAAATACGCAAATATTATTGCTGCCTTCCCTATGCCCCATCACAAACTTTGTGCTTAGCTGTGGAAGTCTTTGATGGCATCATACCCTGTCTGCCTGTCTGGTTTTTTATTTTTATTGTTATCTTCTTTTTCTGTATTGTAAGGTCAAACTACACTTCTCCACAGCAAATGTGTGAAGCATAGCACAAACAGAAATAGGCTCTATTCTCACCACTTGAGTAATTCAATAGGACTGTGTGAAAGAGTCAACAGAATCTTTCCCTCCAACACTGGGGGTTGTGCTATAACAGATGAAGGAAACAGAAAAAGACAAAAATAAAAGCTGCTTCCATTTTTCATTAATCCTTTACATTCCAGCTTGGAAAACATGTTAAATTAACTGTATTGTAATGTAACACAAGAATAATTTTATGAGTTTAACCGGGCATCTCTCAATACCATCAACTTTAGAATCATGAAGGGAATTTTCCACCTCTTCCTAAAATTGATGTGATGCTTTTCGGCTTCCTGTATGATAGTAGAAATTGCCATGATTGGAGATTGGAGGGTAAGTCTTAACTTTTGCTGAAGGCGCAAGAAAGTGTTCTGCAGAGTTGATTCAGTACATAAATTTCTCTTCTTATCCTGGGCCAAAGGCCTAATTCCTACATGATATTTGTGGTGTAGTTATTGCTTCTGCATAGCTGGATGTCACCTGACTGTTAAAATTTTAAGGGGAATCATGTAAGATGGGTGGGTGACGTAGTTACTTTCCATACCAGCACGATACATACCTGGGACCCGTGATAACAGCATAGAAAATGATGTGCCCGTCACATGTGGTCTCCTATTCCATACAGATGAGATGTGGGACTGATCACACAGAAGTCGCAACCATGCTCTACAGGGACTCTATGGTGATTGAGGAAAATTAGATTTGCAATAAGGATTTGACAACATCAACAAGGAAAAATGTATGGGATGAAGACAACTAAATTATAGACCAAAATACCATAAGTGTAACTTGCATTTGGAAAACAGAGAGTATTCGTATACCACCAAATTTAAGTTGCACTGTCTCAAGACAGGCGCTCCCAAATCTGAGTTCATGATCTCTGTTGTGAGAAAATACACCTTAAACTGGGAACTGACTAATCGTAAGATGATGAGGTGTCACTTTGGATACTAAATAAATATAACTTTGGAAATCTTGTAGCAATATAAAAATCTCTGACTCCATCTCAGTTAATAAGGAGCTAAGGCAGAGATACATAGGGCTCTACCTCTTATTCTTATAAGAATCAGTTCACACATGTCTGTTCAATGCCTTTATCAACATGTAGTGACTTATGTGTGTTATGGACAATCACGGATCAGATGTCACATCATAGTGTGAGCTTTCACATCACCTCAGACCCAATGCTTTTCAGTGGAGGCATTATACACATTGAACTGTGAGTTGCTGAGACATCAAGTGACATGTTCTTATTGACAGAAATGTTTATGTGAATCAGCCATATGGAAGACTTGTGAACTCATTAAAGAACATTATTTGCACATGGCTGTATGAGGTTCTCGCATAACATAGCCCAGTAATCTGCTCCCGATTCTTGCTTTGCTTGTTTTGATCAAAAGATTTTGGGTAAGAATCTCAATGTACAGCTAAGCCAAATATATTTACAGAAAAGATGGGAGATATACAATTGCCACTCTGCTCAGTGACAGAGGGAAAGGGAAAGTTAATAACTAGTGCCACTCAGACTTTTTTTTCAAGTATCCAAAGTGATTCTCAAGACAGCTATATAACTTGTTTGCTTGCTAGGCCTGACAGATACAGACAGAATATTAACAAAAGGGGTCACACAGTAGTACCTGAGATTCTTACCCTATCTAAGAAGAGTTTAAAAATAAAATAAAATAAACTTTTTTCTTCCCTCCCAGATCTTGCATCCACAATTGTATCTAGCTTTCAAATGGCCCAGAAGAAGTGGAGAAAATTATAGCACAGGAGTTGTACCATTTGGCTTTCTGCAATTCTTCTATAGTGAGAATAGCAGGCAAACACTACTGCCTAAGGCTGCAGATTAATTTGCTTGCCAAAATTGCTTGCACATTTAACACACACAAACACACACACACACAAAAGTGTTGCAGCTTATGTTGAAAACTGCCCTCTCATTTCTGGTGATTTTTCAGCACCCTCCATTTGTTCCATGTTTTCTGATACTTCTCTCATTAGCTCTCCTGGGCCCTGTCTTGAGGGTGTCGCAGCCCTGCGGCGGCTGCAAATCAGCGGTTGCATCGTATATAAGTCCCTGATACATTCCTTCTATGTCCCTCCCAAAAGCACTGTGATTGGAAGTAGGAGAGCCCTGGAAATGTTATTCCCTGGTTGGAAAATTGAACTGTCATTCCACACTGGCATTTCCCTTATAAGAAGAGCTTGGGGAGCATTTGTTTTGAAGACATGCACTCTGTGTCTCCATTTGCCTCTGAATCACTAACGAAGCTTTGCAAAAGTTCAGATTAGATTTGGGCACCTGGTCTACAATTCCCATAATCCCCTGTCAGCATAGCCAAAGGCCCAACAGCTGAAACCTGGGTTGTGAAAGGATGCCCTAGAGGGACAGGAGATTTTATCATATATAGGCTGACCATAAGAAAAGGAGGACAGGACTCATGTAACTTTAACAGTTGTAGAGAAGAGGGAATTTCAGCCAGTGTTATTTATATGCAATTAGTTCCTGGAGAAATTCCCTCTTCATCACAAAAGTTAAAGTTGCAGGCACTATACTAGAGTGACGAGATACAAAAGAGGGCAGGGCCCCTGCAACTTTAACTGTTGTGATGAAGAGGGAATTTCACCAGGAACTAACTGCATTCAAACGACACTGGCTGAAATTCCCTTTTCTTTACAACTGTTAAAGTTACATGAGCCCTGTCCTCCTTTTCATATGGTCAGCCTAATCATATATATATATATATATATATATATATATGGTATTAATGACATCAATTACTCAGTGAGCAACACTGCATCAGCCTGGACATATGGACTAGTGCTGTGCCAAATACTGCCCCCAATTTTCAGGATTTTTTCTCTCCCTGCAAAAGAGGCATTTTTCAGAGAATGTCAGAGAATTTTTGCCTTGTGGAGGGGGACATTCTTTTTAAATTTGGGAGCTGGCTAAAGTAGAGTGACCAGATGCCCAGATTTGTCCGGACATGCCCGGGAAATGGGGTGCAAATCCGCATCCGGGCGGAAAAACCATTTTGGGGGGCCAAATCCGGAATTTTAGCCCCCCAAAACGGTGACCAGATGGCCCTGGGGCGAGCCGCGCCAACTGGGGGGCGGCGGGGGCAAACCGGGGCGGCGGGGGGTCACGCGGCAGTGGCGGGAGGCTGGCGGCACGAGGCACCTACCTGCTGGGGCGTCCGTTTCCCTCTGATGCTCAGAATCTACTGAGAAACAGGCTTCGCGGCCTGTCCCTCAGTAGCGTGCCGGGTGATGACGTCATCACTTGGCGCGCTGCTGAGAGACAGGCCAGGAAGCCTGTTTCTCAGTAGAGTCCAAGCACGGAGGGAAACGGACGCCCCAGCAGCAGCAGGTAAGGAGCGCGGGGCGGGTGGGGGGGTGGGGGGCGCAGGGGGGCGGGGGGGGCACGGGGCACTTACCTGCTGGGGCTTCCCTAAGGTGACCAAGGAGGACAGGGCTCCTGTAACTTTTAACAGTTGTGTAGAGAAGGGAATTTCAGCTGGTGTCATTTGTATGCATGCAGCACCTGGTGAAATTCCCTCTTCATCACTGTAGTTAAAGCTGCAGGAGCTATATTAGAGTGACCAGGTACAAAAGCGGGCAGGGCTCCTGCAGCTTTAACTACAGTGATGAAGAGGGAATTTCACCAGGTGCTGCATGCATACAAAGGACACCAGCTGAAATTCCCTTCTCTACACAACTGTTAAAGATACAGGAGCCCTGTCCTCCTTTTCATATGGTCACCCTAATTTAAATGGAATTTGCTTCTTTCCATGCACTTAAGCATGCTTAAGGCATGCTTGTGCATGGAAAGAAGCAAATTCCATTTAAATTAGGGTGACCATATGAAAAGGAGCACAGGGCTCCTGTAACTTTTAACAGTTGCATAGAAAAGGAATTTCAGCAGGTGTCCTTTGTATACATGCAGCACCTGGTGAAATTCCCTCTTCACTACAACAGTTAAAGCTGCAGGAGCCCTGTCCTCTTGACCAGATACAAAAGAAGGCAGGGCCCCTGCAGCTTTAACTGTTGTGATGAAGAGGGAATTTCACCAGGTGCTGCATGCATACAAAGGACACCAGCTGAAATTCCCTTCTCTTACACAACTGTTAAAGATACAGGAGCCCTGTCCTCCTTTTCATATGGTCATCCTACCTTTGGTGGTTATTGGAAGTCCTGTTCCAAGTGCCCTCATACGCTGTGGTGTGGTGCAGGGCTACTTGGGAGTGGGACTTTTCAGTAGTAGCCCCCTGTTGTGGAATACTGTCCACAGAGAGGTCTGGCTGACACCTACTTTGCTTGAGTTGTTTGTGCCCACTTGCTTCCAGAGTGCAAAGGAAGAGGTGGGTCTCTAGCTGGTGCTAGAAGATAGCAATTCATTTTTTTAATAATGCATTTTGACCTATAGACCTTCCTCTCCAATTTGCTTTGAGATAATTGGCATGATGTATATTTTGTAACAATTGCTGATACTTATTCATCCTTCTTAAAAATGTTTTAAGTATGACTACTTTCTGGATGTTGGTGTGGATTTATTTTGGTAGGCCCAGTTTCTGAAGGTTTTCTGTAGTGTGTGTGTGTGTTGCTGGTGACTGATGTGATTAACTGAATAATTGTAACCTTTTCCTGCTGCACAGTTCTTTAATTTCCATAGCCATTTTTTTCTCTCTTTTCCTATTCCTTTTCTGCAACATTTTTGCCATTAGGTATTGCTAAATCAATGAGGTAGGTGTGTTTTTCTTGTTTATTACTGTAATGTCTGGTCGATAACAAAGTATTGTCTTTTCCCAAAATTGTTCTGTCCCAGCAAGATAACATGTGAGTGCATAGTGTGGCTTGTCTTGGCTTGTCTGAGTGTGTCTGGATCTCCTAGGCTCTAAAAGCGTCTTTCTGGAGTGCACCTGCTGGTTGCATGATCCATGAGGCCAGGTTCTCATTAGTGCATAGTTCTTCTTGACAGGAGGGCCTTGCACTTGCTAGAGTAAGCTGAACATATGTGAAGTGGCTGCAATCCTATATTCATTTATCTGGGAGTAAGCTTTATTGAAATCAATGGGACTTGTTTCTGAGGTTTCTTTGGGCAGTTTTCTTTGGGTCCCTGATTGAAATTTCTGTTTTCTGCACACTGAAACAGTGTAAATTCAGGAGATATTTGTCTAGCATTGTGATAATGGGCATCTGTTCTGGCCTTTCTTTGTATTGCTACTGACTATGGTCTTGTTTACATGGCTAATGAACCAGAGATATAATGACACATTGTTAGATTAGTTTCTCATTGATAAATCAGAAGTTGAAACAAGCTAAGAGGTGCTAGTGAGAAGTGACAACAACAACAACAACCCTTTAGTCCATTTTATTCCATGGCTAATGCTTGCAGGGTAATAGTATTTTATACTCTTTCTTAATGCTAGGTTGCTAGTTTGTTGTACTAGCTTTTTCTGTACTTGTCAACTGCTTCATTTGTTCAGTGGTAGCAGTATGCTGAAGCTGTGAGTATGAATATGAGAAAGGTGATGGGGAAAGAGTGTTAAATGTTAGGAAAGGTGAGACTATGGTCATCCAATGAAGGATTTGCAGTCAGAAAAGATATTTGAGGGAAAGGGAGACTGTATCGCACAAAGTATAGCAAAATCTTTAAAGTACAGCAAAAGCTACAAAAGTAGGAGTGAAGGTAATTTCAAATACATTGAATGTCTCAGTGATTTTAACATTAAGATGTTATGTAGAACAGGTTTGCCTTAATTGTGTGCTGTGAAATCAGAAATGTGACCAAGGCCATCTGTGGGTGGACATGTCCCTTTGGGAGCCGGCCATATTGGTGGGCATGCCCCCTTGGGGCGGCCATGTTGTCCTCCTTTTTGGTTTCCAAAATATGGTCACCCTAGGCTAAGGGATCTTCTTTCTTTCTTTCTTTCTTTTTTTAACTTGAACCCCCACCCCAGCCCTAGACTCTTCTCCAGCCCAGCACTTCTTGAACTCCCAGGAGACCACGTGACCTTGCCCTCTCCAACAGGCATTCAGGAAAAACTCCCAGGTTGCAGGTGTTTCTTCTAAAGCTCTAAAAGCCCCAGTTGCTTGTGCTTTGCAAAGAAGCTTCTGCAGCCCCGGAGGCTTTCTTGTATGCCTAATGGAGAGGGCAAGGTCACATGGTCTCTTAGGAGTTCAGAAAGGACTGCCAGGCTAGAGAAGAGTCCTGGGCTCCTGCAAGTTCAGGGGGTGCTTTAACAAAAATAAAAATACTACACTTAAAATTGTAAGCTGAATACCTGTCTTCCACCCAAGGGAGAAAGTTATTTGAAATTCTCACCTCTCCCAGCCTCTTTCGCCAAAGATTTTGTTTCGTCCCCACCCACCCATAAAATGTCAAAAATGGAAGAATTGAATTTTTTAACATAGCACTCATTATGTTATTTTAGTTCAGCAATGTCATATCATTATCCCAGTTGTCACATGGTACGACAGGTCTATGTGGTCTTGCTGAAGAAAGGCCTTGCTAAAAATGGAGACAGAAAGGGCTATTGACTAGTAGAAGAGTAGAAACATAATACTTTGCACTACAGGATAGCTAAGGAACCTACCAAGAGTCCCATCCTGCCTATTTGTCACCAAGGAGAACAGACCATTATGGTTTTGTGATTGCATATAATGAGAACCAGAGAGGCCAAAAGCACTTGACAATTCTTCTGCTTCTGTCACTCTGAGCACTGCCCTTTGCTTCCTTTCTCAATGAATTTCAAATCAGTGCCATCCATTTCATACCGAGGCAGTAGAATCCTCTTCATTTCACATGATAATATTCCAATGATCCTACAAGGAGAGGTGACAGTGTTTCAGGGAGTTAATCACTTGGGCTTGGAGCCTATCGATTCGAAGGCCAATATAGAAATGATTTCCTTTCTTTTTGCTAATATCCATCGGCAGACAAAGGACTGAAAACTAAGGAAATCAATGACTCAGAGTCAGGTATGAGTCAGTGACTTAAGCAACACAACACTAAAGGTAATGCATTTCTTGAGAGTCTTGTGAATTTGGAGGCATTAGCCAAAAGCCATCAGCCACAGGATAGGTGTGATAAGCAAAAGTGGGAGAAAGGGGAATGAACCTGAACTTTTGACTTTAAAAACCCGAGATTTTTAAACTCCACCCCCAAAAAAGAAAAGAAAAACAACAACAATGAACCTCAAATGGAAATTATTTAGGCCATAATTAAATGTGATATAATGGTATTGTCTATAAATTAATATGAAATTATTGTTGTTGCTGTTGCTGTTGCTGTTGCTGTTGCTGTTGTTATAATCATCATCATTATCATCATCATCAACAACAACAACAACCTGCCTGAATATTATAAATCCTTTTTTGAGTTCCTCTGCCATAAGCAATGAGGTGAATGACAATTGGCGTGAGCACCTCTTTGGCTGTGACACCCTGATTTGCTCCCAACAAGAGCCAAGCTTGTTTGCTTCCAGGTAACCCCCTCCCAATTTGCCTTTTAGATTTTGTTTATCCCTGTTGCTTATTTGCTCTGCTTTACTATTTTGTTGGTTGCTGCTGCCGTTGCTGATTTTACGGGTCTTTTTAAGGAAGCTGCTCTGGTAAATAAGTTGAGGCTTGAAGACAGAGCTAAAATATCTGAAATAAATAAATTTTATATTATACTTTCAGGGTGCTTCAGACACATCAACATTTTATTGTATGCTAGCTTTAAAAACTCCATTCCAGATTTGTCAGAAGAGGTGTGGGGTATGTGGAAGGTAAGAGATGGTGTCTTGCCTAGAAGAGATGGTAGAAGTAGTGGTTATTTGACTGAGGCCTGGACACTTTCAGTTAACAGTTCACACACTTTGCCACTGCTATGCAAATATATTTTCATTAAATATGCCAAGCAGGTACAACATAGTTTCTCTGATATTATAATACATTATCCCTTGAGGGCTCAATTCAACCTGATATGCTAATGTATCATCTGTGGGGAGCAGATCACCATGATTTTATCATGTATAAAATCGGTTATAGAAATGTGACATTTCCACTAGGGATGTGCATTGAATTGGATCCGATATCCGATTCTTATTAAAATCAGAGAAAATCAGACATTTGATACCGATTCCAATTTGAAAATTTGGAAATCTGATTTTTTTCCGATCTGATATTTTGGTCTCCAGTTTTAATTGAGAAAAATTGGAAAATTGGACGCCATTTTGAATGTGTTTTCCCATTGCCTAGTATTGTGTTACAAAAATGCTTATAACTTTTTTGTTTTTAAAGATATAAGCATGAAACTTGCCCACATCACAGATGAGAGTGAGGTACTTATCTGTGAAAATTTCAGAAAGATAGGTTCAGGCATTTTGAGGCTATGAATTTTTTACTTTAAAATATCCAAAAGCTCAAAAACAGAGGCTTTGAGTTTTGACAGCTGTCAAACCGCACCCCGACTCCCCCTTAGCTGTCAAAGCCTCTTTTTTTTGAACTTTTTGGACCTATCTTTCTGAAATTTCTCACAGATAAGACTCAGGGTGCCCACTTTGGATTCATTCTAATTCCCAAGCAGACTGGATGTTGTGGTTTCTCAGGTGCCCACGGGCATCCAGGAAAGCTGGGCATGAGGCTTTCCAGACACCATAGTTTACAACAGTAGATCTACAGCAGAGCAGAGCAGCTCTCATGGAGGATGGGTGGCTTGCCGCTGCACATGGAAGGGACAGGTATGTCCCTTTGGCAGACAGGAGGGGAAGTGGCAGAAGCTGCCTATTGGGCCCAATTCAGTCGAGGCTGGCCAAATTGGCCCACTTCAACTCGGATTCAGGATTCCGGACCAGAGTGACTCACATTCCTACTGATCAGCTCTTAGCAACTATAAGGGATCAACAAAAGGCATCTCGGGGCTGGAGACTCCATCTTGACTCTACTTTCACTGAATTACCTTTGTATTTTCTATAGCCTTTCTGTTTCTCTTTTCCATGCTACTTTAGGATGCAGTATATACTGGTGAACGTGCAACACCAGACCCCACAATTTGAGACAATTTCTCACTCCAGCAAAAGAAAACCAGGGTTGAACTTTATTTCCAGCCTAGCTCGCAAAAGTCTCATGACAGAACCTATTTTCATGGGATTGCTATTCCAATTTTGTAGACTCAAGAGCTTCTGATTACCTGCTGAACTTTTGGATGCTTCTGTGAACTGAAGCAAACTGCTAAAACTTCTAAAGATTATGTGCTGTTAATAGCATCCTCCGTCCCATCCCGCAAATGCATTGCTTGAGGTATATTGCTGGTTTGCCCAAATGAAAATTACTTCGAGAATCCTCATGGCATAACACTACGAAACCTACAGGTGAAGAGTATTTGGTTGCAGGGATTTATTACAAATTGCCTCAAAATATATAGTAGGACATAACATTGCATCAAAGCAGACCAGAAAGAGCAGGGAAATGGTTTTAAAGATTTATAAAAGTTCACTCGATATGGGAGATCCTACATTTGACAAACTTGTGTTCCATATGTCACACTTCAATCAGTAAGAACCCCCCATTTTCAGGGGGTGGGCTTCTATGTATGTTTTGACACTGCGGGGACTCTTTTTACAGATCTGAGGCATTTTATAAGTATAAGAACAAAGTTAGCATATTGGTTTTAGCCATCATTGCTGCCTTTTGCTCAAGCACATTCTTGCTGGAGCATGTTCCAATGTGCAAATCGGAATCCCAACATCCAGATTTTTTTTTTTAAGTGAGAGTACGGGGGGGAGGGGTGCTCTGTTTATATGTTTGTAGCTAAACTTTTTCATATATATTATGCATCATCCTGTGTTTTTTAAAGTTTTTCATCTTTATAAACCACCCAGAAAGCTTTGGTTATTGAGTGGTACATAAATGTAATACATGAAATGAAATGAATTTCACCCCAGGGTCCAAATCCAGCTCACCTGAGGTCTCCATCTAGTATCCAGGGGTCCCCGGATGTCTGTGCCTCCTTCGCCTTTCCCCAACCCACTGATCATTTGGTGGTTTTCTGGATTTTGTGCAGTTTTCTCTCCATTCTAAAATGTTGAAATTTGTTTGTTAGTTTGTGTGTTTGTTTGTTTGTTTACTGCATTTCTATACTGCCCAATAGCTGAAGCACTCTGGGCGGTTTACAAAAATTAAAACCATAAAAACCATTCAAAATGACACTGACACTGACAATATAAAAACATAATTTAAAATACAGTATAAAAGCACAACCAGGATAAAAACTGAGCAGCCATGCAGAAATTAATACAGATTTAAAATACAAATTTAAACAGAAATGTTAAAAATCAAACTAAAGAACTGTGAAAATAAAAAGGTCTTCACCTGGCGTCTAAAGGAGTATAATATAGGTGCCAGGCAAACCTGTCTAGGGAGCTCATTCCATAGCTGGGGTGCCACAGCAAAGAAGGCCCTCCTCCTGGTAGCCACCTGCCTCACTTCCTTTGGCAGGGGCTCATGGAGAAGGACCCCTGAGAATGCTCTTAGGGTCCAGGCAGGTATATATGGGAGGAAGCGTTCTTTCAGATAACCTGGCCCCAAGCTATTTAGGGCTTTTGGATGTTAATACCACCACGTTGAATCGGGCCCAGACCTGGACCGGCAGCCAGTGAAGCTGGAAAAGGACTGGCGTAATGTGGTCTCATTGGCCAGTTCTCGTTAACAGTCTGGATGCTCTATTTTGTACCAGTTGAAGTTTACAGACCATTTCCAAAGGCAGCCCCATGTCTAATGCATTGCAATAATCCAGACGAGAGGTTATCAGAGCATGGATACTTTTCCTAAGGCTTAGTTGCTCTCAGTTAAAGCTTTAAACTACAATACGCTGGCATTTTGGTACCACCACATTTGCCTTTGGCCACTCCTGCTACTAAGATGCCCCACCCCAAACAATGTCTCTGAAATGAAATGCTGCCCTCAGGCTGGAAGAAGTTCTGTTTTAAAGGAAACACCAGTGGAAGCTGGTGGCTCCCATTTTGGTGAGGCTGTAATTCAATTCTGAGTTTCCATCAGAACCAGACAGATTATAAGGGAGCTATCCAAAGTGTGGAACACATTTAGGTGGTTAGGGTTCAGCACTTTGGACAGCTCCTTTAGACTAAAACCCAGAATAGAATTACACCCCTCCAAAATCAGAGCCACCAGCCTCCACTGGGAAAGACTTGATGATTTTTAGTTGATAATTTAAAACTAGCACCATGCCAAAAATTTATTCCACATATTTTGACCATTCTGATTCAATTTGACAGTAAAGAAATTGCTTTTGAAAAGAAATTCAGCGGAGAAGGAATTTTTGGAGAAATTATCATGGGTTGGGTTCTGGCTTCTTGTGTTTACCTTACTTATGAAGTGGCCGAGGAGTGTGCACAAGCGTCCTGTCTGTACAACCATCTTTTTGACAGCCTGCAGTCTCTTCAGCTTCCCAGACATCTGCTAGAGCCCAGGGGAAGACATTGAACGTCATCACACAGGGGGAAATCATGCTTACCATCGCTTCTCCGCCCGTGCATTTGTCCCTTATTACTTCCTCTTTTGAAAGAGGAAGTAAGCAACTTGTGGGGAAATCAGTCCATTCAGTGGGCCATTTTGATCCTACTGCTTCTTCTGCAGAAAGGAGGAGATTTTCGCAATTTCTGTCATTAAAAATAAGTCGGATTTACTGGGTTGCTTTTTTGTTGTGCGAAGAAGACTAAAAGGGGTAGGAGGCAGATGAACTCGTGAGAGGGACCTGTGAGAATCTGTGAGTGCCCAGTAATGAGCATGCAATAAAACTCTTGTCTGATGAAGCTCATCATGAAGAAATTCCTTCTGTAGGGCTTTTTCAGAAGAGCAGACAGCCTGGGAGGCTACAGAGCAATGGAGAGATGTATAATGAAAGACAGGAAAGGAGGAAGGAAGGAAGGAAGGAAGGAAGGAAGGAAGGAAGGAAGGAAGGAAGATCCACAGCTCCCTTGGCCACCTCACAGTGGTTGTTAAGCATTTTGAGCTGAACATTATGGCTTAGCATGTCATATGAACCATGACTTAGCATGTCATGTGGGCCATCCCTAACCATGGTGGTTACATAACCATGGTTTAAATATGCCCACTAACCGTTTGCTGCAAAAGGGTTAGCAGCCTAACCATGGCTTAACATGTCACCTGCACAGGCTCAGTGATTCAGTAAACTCAAAAGTTAACACAAAACAAATTATAACATGTCCTGAGAATGAGGTGAAAAGAAGAAAACTTTCAAGAAATTTAAGGACAGATCTTGACAAAGGTCCACCTCCACCTCTTCCCTGGAGCTCAACATAACACTACCCCCAACAGCTGTTTATGGGAGGATGCAAAATGGGGGCCAAGCTGCCAACACAGTTGATGCCGTTGCAATTTTCAGTGTGGCAAATAAATAAAAAATACTTCAATCAATCCATCAATCAATCTTTATTGACAGTCAATAGACCATTAGAAAACAAAAGAAAGCAGCTGCGTGACAACCCTGCCAATGGTGAGCCCTAACTATGAAAAACTGTTGGAGAATTCCTCCTTGCCCTGGAGAAATTTGGTGAAACTGTCTCCCCAATTTCTCTGCTCAAATATAGGGTGCAGAATTTTGAGAGGCAGTCTGTGCACAGCCCTGTTTAGAACACCAACGAACAAAAAACAAACACTTTGAAGGTGCACTCAGATATCATATCGCTCCATGGAGAGGAAATAGACCACTCCATGGAGGGCAAATCCCGTGTCACCTTTGGGCGACATGGAAGTGCCGTTCCATGGAGAGGCCTGTCTCCTCTCAGTGGAGCTCTCATCTCTCTCCCACCCACCTCTAGGCCCTCCCCCCAATGGCAGCACTGGTTAGTGCTTACCTTACCAGCTCCTCCATTCTGTGTGGAGGAGTGGAGAGGGTAGGAGAGAGGAGGCTCCCGGCAGTGGATGAATCCCATCCGTCAAAAGGAGGGGGGTCTGTCAGGACACTGGAAGAAAGAAGTGCTGACAGAGCCCTCTCTCCTGTTGACAGGAGAAGAGTTTCATCTGCTACCATCATTAGGCAACTGGGATGCTGCGTCTCCCCTATCAGGGGAGGCAATGCGCCCATGGTTGTTGGCTAGGAGACCTTCACTGGAGCAGGGATTGAGTGCCCTGACACACAAGGAGACCAGCTCCAAGCCTCCTTCTTCGGTCTTCTTGCATGTCAGGGCACTCGATCTCCGCTCTGCCAAGGGACACTTCAGCACTGAGACACAGCATCCCAATGACATGGCTTGGTGCTGATGCATCCTCAGTTGGTGCCAGGGCAACATGGCAGGGGGCGGCTCTAGCAATGACTGATTTCCCTGCTCTCTGGCTCCATACGCGATGGGGACAGAAGAAGCACTACCAGAAAAAAGGATGCTCTCACACCAGAGATTACCTTTCCCTGCCGATGCATTCTTCTCAATGACCTCCATAGCAACAGCGCAGAGGGCACCTACAAGAACACCGCCCACTGCCCTGTTGCTACAGAAATTGAGGTGATGGAGGGGGTGCATAAGGATCACAGCTGATCATCACAGCTTTGGCGCTCAGTTACAAAAGTGGGGAGGGATCCATAAAGCCCTACTTTTTAAAAAAAGTCACTGAAAGCCTACAATAATAATAAATAATAATAATATATTTATTTCTTACCCGCCTCTCCCTCAGGATCGAGGCGGGGAACAACATTGATACAAATGACATAAAATACATAAAACTGATTAAAACATATAAAATTAATACATTATTAAAATACAGATAAAACTCTTAAAATTCTACTGGGTAGGCCTGCTGGAAGAGATAGTTTTTTACGGCTTTCTTAAAGTAAAAAAGACTATTAAGTTGACGAATCTCCTCCGGCAGGCCATTCCACAGTCTGGGAACTCTATCACATCACCCTTTTATTGCACTCTTGTCCTGCCTGGTTTGCCATTTTGAAATGCAATACTCACATGACATTGTGCCTGTCCTACAATTGCCTCACCTCTTCCCCTCCATTTTCTGTCTTTTTTTAGGGCAAGAAAAGTGTGATTTATTTTCTCCATGTGAAATAAAAGCACCCTTCCATCCCATGTATTGCTGTCCCCGCATCATGTTGCTTTTGTTGGGAGAGGTCCTGCTGATGAAAAAGAAAGGCAGGGCGATTCTCCAACTTGCTGAGTCTGTCAGTCAAATGAATGGACTTGTGCTGAGCTGGTTGAATGTATTTTGCTGCTCCAACCCCACCCTCATTGCCTGCAGAAATGGGGCCCAGCCAATTAAATGCTGAATTGGTAAAACCCTAGACAACAAAACCAGAGCAAGGGAGGGAAGGCAACCACATCCATCACCTGACAAGAACCAATCAACTGGAGGGGGAAAGAGAAGGGGCAGGGTGGGGCTGGCACAATAGCAGGAGAGCAAACAATAGCGGCAATTGTGAAAGGGACCAGCACTTGCTGTGCTAATGAAATGGAGGTCAAAATCATGGATGCATACTAGGGAATAAAGTTAAATATACAGCTACAGCAATGATAAAAGAACAACACTGAACTGGTTGGCCCCATTACTCAGTTGACAGAGAGGTAAAGGTCTCACCTTTAATAAGTCTAGTTGACAATGTTGCATTGATAGTGTTGAGTTAATTGAGTTTATCTCCAGGACAGGATTCATAACTCATGTGGCTAGAAGCATGAGGGAGACTTGCAAAACCTGTAAGTCTCCTAAGAGAAGTCCTAGCGCTGTTCTGTTTCTTTCTATATTTTACTAGACTGCGAAGTGCTCGAAGTGACTTGGCAGGTGTGCAGGGAGCACTTTAAAATAAATTATGGCTATTATGTAGCTTTAGTGGCTGCAAACATTTTTCTATGATGGGTTTCCCCCATTTCTGCAATTTTCAATCAAGAACAGCTAAAGGGTTTTTGACAAGTCCATGCATTCACATAGCAGCAAATCATGTGAATCATTTTCCCCCTTTGTTTGAGAGCCACTTGTATCCTCCTTTGTTTGGAAGGTGCTTGCTAAATTGGTGCCAGAGGATGCAGAAAATGAAGCAATGATCATTATTGCTTGGAGAACAGGCTGGGTAAGTAGAAGAAGTAGGGTTACAGCCATCAGAGTCCAGGACATTATCTATCAAAATCCCAGGCATATCTGAAAAACGATTGGTGGGGGGGACTGGGACAAAGTAGATTGTCTCAAAATAAGGAGGCTTGAACTTGAAGGGTAAACCAACGTTTTATGTTAGAGAAGTCAACTCAAGGGAGGGATAACATGGGCAAGAGATCCAATACTAATGTCAAGAACAAAGTCTAAATCAGGGATGCAGAACTTCAGGTCTGGGGAGCCGAATTTGTCCGTCCACCCACCCACGCCCCCCCCCGAGTTCCCAGGAAGTCCACATTCCTTCTCCAGGCCCAACCCTATGCCCCAAAACATAGCACTTTGTTCACATCTAGCCCAGCACTTTGTTCACATAGTGGCCATCCAGCTGTTGGCCAGGAACCAACAAAGCAGAACATGAGTACAATAGCACCCTCCTGCCCATGTTCCCCAGCAACTTGTATACATAGACATAGTACTACTGGAGGTGGCATATAGCCATCAAGACTAGTAGCCCTTGGTAGCCTTCTCTTCCAGGAATTTATCCAACCCCCCTTTTAAAGCCATCCAAATTGGTGGCCATCACTACACCTTGTGGTAGTGAATTCCATAGCTTAACTATGAGCTGTGTTAAGAAGTCCTTCCTTTTTTTCTGTCCTGAATCTCCCACTAATCATGGGATGAGCCCGGGTTCTAGTATTATGGGAAAGGGAGAAAACTGCCTCCCTATCCACATTCTCCACACCATCTTTTCCCTTTCCTGCTCCCAACCTTACCTGGTGGAAGAGCGACAGGTGTGTGGCAGCAGCAAGTCCCCTCTCCTTCTTGTAGGTGTCGGCCTGCCTCCCTCTTCCCAACACCTACAATACTGCCATAGCAGCATCATATGTGTACGGAACTCTGGGAAATTTAGTTCCCTAGGGCTCCTGAGTTCATAGCCATGAGTTCCATACATTGAAATGTGAGACAGGAATATGCTTGGATTAATCACCTCACAGTTTGTCATCCTTACGTAGCACTTTAGATACTCTATCTATGAAGAAAGAATACATGTCGATGAAGGAAAGCATCATGGTGGCAGGCTCCCTCCCAGCTGATGCACATTTTAAGACATGTGTAGAAAGCCCTATATTTAGTTGCACACATGGCGGATCGCTACACATGGTGTAATGAACATGCATAGGACAGACTTGAGTAGGTAACCACAAAGCCATTCTCTCCTTTTTTTAGTACTTTTGATTGTCTGGAAAGGGCTCTTGGGAAGTGTTCAGAATGACTCAAGGGCTTTTTTTCTTTTGAGTACTCACAAGGAAAGATTGTCAAAAAAGCAAAGGGAAACCAAGGCCGGTCAAGATGAGTTCACCCTTCCCCACTCTACATATATACAGAGAGACCTTGATGTCTGACTATACATTAATAGAATGGATATCCTGTTCAAATTAGGGGATTATATATATATACATAGAGACATTGTGGCAATATTAGAGCATTAGTTCCTGCAACAGAGATAGGGGGAAGTACTCAGAATGAGCAACTGAAGCACAGCTAAAGATCTACCTGTCTACAGATAGAAATAAGACTGCTTGTACCCGTGAAAAAATGAAAAAGGGGCCTTTAACATATTTACGGCTGTAATTTGTGGAAACAATTTACTATGCAATATACCATTCAAATACACCCTGAAGGTTATAGTTACAGCTTGAGTACAACTATATATTGTACTTTGAAGGTGTGTTGCAGAATGCATTCCTGGGTATTCTATTGACTTAGCTGTGGCAAGATGGGAACACCAGTAACAGTGAATTCAATTAGTACCCTTCAATTAAATCTAGTTGATGGTGGGAGGTGTTAGATCAAACTCCTTAGCGACCATGTCTAAGGATGATGACCTAATAAAAGTTGTAAAAAAAAATAAGGATACGTGGCCCTAGAATTGCCATTGAAATTTTCCTTAAGCAAATTGGATAGTGCCACTTTAGGTGGAATGTCTGAGGTATTTTGAGGGAAGCCAAAACAGTGGAGCTGTCTGAGTAGTCACAGCACTTTTGTAAGTGGGATTTGAGTCAAAATTAGAGATTTCTTCTTAAGACTTTTGAGACAAACCTAAACAGTTTAAATAAAACACCCAATATTTGAGGGAATCAGGGCATGTACATCTCTGACCCTGTTCAGACGGAGTGTTGTGTGAACCATTCCTAATTCCTAACCATAGTGGCTACATAACCACGATTTAAACATACTCACTAACCATTTGCTGCAAAAGGCTTCGCATCCTAACCATGGTTTAGCATGAACAGGCCCTTTATGTGACATTTTCCTAAGAAAACTCATCAGTCTTGTCAAAACACTTTAATTTCCTCTAGAGTTTTTGGTAGAAACTTTCAAGTATGCCTCAATTTTTATGGGCAAAACCCGCCTGGCATCAATACTGTCATCTTTTCAGCACCAGTTTAAGACTGCCCTTTACTCCCATGCATTTAATGGCATGCAATGGGACATTTATGTCAGCTCCTTGAACACGTCTGTTATTAAAATTGTTTATCGAAATTGATTTTAACTGTTTCAATAGTTTTACATTTTGTATATTAATTTTTTAGACTATGTTTTATTATTATGCAATGTTTGTATAATGTGGTTTCTCATTCTTGTGAATTGTTGTGAACTACCCAGAATTATTCGTTTATTGGGTGATATAGAAATAATTAATAATAATAATAATAATAATAATAATAATAATAAGTCTGCAGGACATTAACACAATTTATTCTAAACAGAGAAAGTCACTCAGAGAAGTCTTCCACACTAAAAACACCCCCATTCATAAAGCCATAGTAAAAGCAATTAAAAATTACACTCCACTCAACCTAGCACTACAAAATGAAGACCAAACATGATCACTCACACTCATAGAGAAAAAAGAAAAATGGGCACAAAAAGCACTCCATGGGAAGCACTACAACGTAATACAGAACCCACAAATAAACAAAGAACAATCGTATGAATGTCTCAGGAAGGGTGAGCTATTTCCAGAAACTGAAGGATTCCTAATAGCTATACAGGATTAAGTTATAGCAACCAAGAACTACCAAAAGTACATCCTAAAAAATAATTGTAACCAACGCTGTGCAGAGTTGACTATTTGAACAATTGTTGGTTATCGTGTAGTCTGTCAGGCACCGTTGACTATTTTGTTGCACACTGTCAGTTATTTTCAGCGACTACAGGGTTCCCTGGCAAGAATTACTAAAGCAGTGGCTGCCATTCTAGTCCAGCTGGCAGGACTTGCAATGGCTGCTGGGATACTATTGGGAGAACTGAGCGGGGGAGAGAGGGCGAGGGATGTGTCAATCAATACACCGTTGACTAATAATCAACTCTATGCTGCCTTAATCCATAGCAGGTTTGATTATAATCATGTTGTGTGGGGAGTACCCCATTGATAATCAACCATGGAGTTGACTATTAATCCACCATTGACTATTGTGTTGTCCGAAAAAAGCCATGAAGTGGGCAATGCTGATAAAACTTGAGTCTAGAGTTGTCATCCAACTTTGCCTAGCATCAAATAAATTAGATCTGTATCCCCTCCTTCTGCTCAGGAGAAACATCTGAGAGGAAAGCAAAAACAGTTTGGAAATTTTTCAGGGAGCTTCCATGCATCCCTATTTAGAGTGATACAATCCAGCAATCTTAGACCTGAAACAAAAGCAGTTTGGTGATTTTGATTGCCAAAATCTGTACCTAGCAGCTATATCTTTTGTGCATTTTTACTCTAAGGTAGGCATAGCAGGCCTGATCCAGATATTAAAAGCCCCCTACTGCCATGAAAAGATCCAGATATGAAGAGGAGCCCTGGAAAAAAAGACATAGCTGCTAGACACAGATATAAAGTAATCTCTCTATTGGCCTTGGGTGAAGATGTGGAGGGGAGTACTTAACATTTTGCCTATCTAACTATAATATTTCTCTCCTGTGGAGAACTGGTCATGGATATCCATGCTCTGGTAACATCTAGATGCAGGGCCAGCCTTCCCATGAGGCAGGGTGAATCAGCCACCTCAGGTAGTGGAGTGTGAGGAGCGGTAAATTGTGCATTCCCCTCACAGCCACCTAGGGGGACCCACCACTGGTGCTTCCAGCTTGTGCTCTGAAGAGTTTCTCAGCTGCTCTCCCACTGGGACATTTGAGCTCTCTAGAGCAGCTTCCCACCCTCTGAGCAAAACAGAGGATAGGTGGCTGCTCTCAGCAGAGAATCCAGTGTAAGATGTAAGGCAAGCTGGCTCTTTGGAGAGGGCCAGCCAGGCCCAAATGCTTGCCTCTGAGTGGCTATCAATAGCCACTAGTCCTGATGCCTCTATTCTACCTCCAGTATCAGAGGTAGTATGCCTATATACACTAGTTGCTGGGGAACATGGGTGGGTAGGTGATGTTGCACTCATGTCCTGCTCCTGGGTTGGCCACTGTGTGAACAGAACGCTGGACTAGATGGACCCTTGGTCTTAATCAGCATTGCCCTTCTTATGTTCTTACTTCCTCAGAGTCAGACATTGCTTGGCTGGAGGGGTGTCCCAGGAAGTGATCATCAAGACACTTCTCCTACTGAGCAGCCATCTTTCCTCCAAAGCAGCCTTCTGTTTAATTAGACATTTGGGCATGTGTCAGCAATGTCTGGGTGGAGATGGGGGTGCATGACCAAGATGGCAAGGAGGTGGCGGGGCACGGTGGTGGGGCATGGTGGTGGGGCAGGCATGCTCCTCCTCCTCAGGTGGTAGGAGAGCTTGCTTCAGTGTTGTTTGGATGGATTACTGCAATGCATTCTGTGCAGGGCTGCACAGAATGGTTCAAAAGCATCAGGACATACAGAAGGCAGCCGCCAGAGGTTTGTCTGCCACTGCTCCCTGCTCATTCAATCACTGCCTGTTCACTTCTGACCACAATTCAAAGACAAGGACAAAGACAAGGTACTTGCCTTCTCCAAGTTCCACTGGAAGTGAGAAGGCATTTTCGCTATTGGTCCCCCAACTATGGAATGGCCTTCCCAAGGAGGTGCACCTAGCACCAAACCTGTTTGTCATTTACAGGACAATCCTAAATTGGCCTGTTGGGGAAATCCACTATTGCTTGGTCAGGGGAGTGGGGGTCTTCACCAGTTTTTCTCCTGACAACTCCATTTTAATTTTTTCCCCTTTTCCATTGATTTCAGTGAGTGAGCATTCGCTTAAGGCACATGGGGCCTCAGGTTTGGAGTGCCGAATCAGGCTGTTTGCTTGATCGCGGCATTATTTTCTCGCTGCTTTTCTGTGAGGTTGAAAGCAGTGAGAAAGACAAAAGCGCAGATAAAGGTTTAAAGAAGTTGAGATGCAAGAGAGTGGCTAGGAATTGGGCCAATTGGCTAGCTGGTTTTTTTAATTCATATGGGAGTGCTACAGCAACGTTTCCCGGAATGGGGCAGTATACTAACCAAGTATTTGGATATGATTTATCGCGCATATACCGAATACGAGGGAGGGGCTTGGCTCGCTCATGATGAATCAATTTGCCGTAGAACTACCTATAACCATGATCTTTGGCACCAGTTCATGACCCCTGCAAAGCTGGATTTTGGTGATCAGGCTGATAGCAGACATTTAATGTCCAAGCAACAGCCCACCCATCCCTTTCAGAGGAGCTGTGGGGCAGGGGGTTCAATCCCGCTTGCCCTGTTGGGAGTATAGTTCAAGGGGCATATGCAATTGGCCACAATGCTGCTATCGACACAAATGTCCAGTGTGTAATGGCCAATTCCTAACAGTGAACTGCCCCAAGACCAGAGGGGGCAGGGGAAATTTCCGGGACAGACATGGGGGCAGGAAACCAGGAGGGCAACAGCCACCACCTAAAGGGCCCCAGCCCAATTAAGTTAAATGCATTATGCCAGTTATAAAATGACTACCCAAACCACATGGATGCAGCATATTTCAAGCTTGGATTTAAAGAAGGATTTCATATTCCCTTCTTAGGACCTCACATACCTACATTTGCTAAAAAAAACATAAATCGGTGTGTTTTTTGGAACATTTGGTGAAAGGAAAAACAGACAAAGATCTGCAATTGGACCAGGTGATTGGCCCTTTCTCACATCCATCCATACCTAATTTGTGGGTTTCTCCATTGGGCATAGTTCCCAAGAAAACGGTGGGGAAATATTGGTTGTTACACAGCCTTTCCTTCCCACATGGAGAGACGGTTAACAACTTTATCCCTGAGCATCTGTCATCTGTACATTACACATCATTTGAAGCGGCAGTAGACATGGTGCGCAGGAATGGGCCCGGTGCATTGATGGGCAAGTGCAATATCAAATCTGCATTTTGCATCTTGCCTATCAACCCAGCAGATTTCCATTTATTAGGATTTCATTTCCAAGATCAATTTTACGTAGATAGGGCATTACCTCTGGGCTGCTCCATTTCCTGCGCTATGTTTGGGCGTTTTAGCATATTTCTTGAATGGAGCCTTCGTTTTAGCACAGGAGCACAGGAGGTTCTTCACTATTTGGATGACTTTCTGTTTTCGGGCCCAGCCAAGTCAGACCACTGTGTGTGGCTGATGAGGAATTTTGAGTCAGTGGCCAACGAACTGGGCGTTCCATTAGCGTATGAAAAAACGGAGGGCCCTTCAACAACAATTACATTTTTAGGCATTGAAATTGATTCCATACAGCAGCCTTGTAGGTGGCCACAAGACAAATTATTTTCCCTGCGCACTAAATTGCAAGCAATGGGAAAAGCAAAAAAGTCACGCTCCTTCAATTGCAGGAACTCATAGGCAGTTTGAATTTTGCTTGCAGAGTAGTGGCCCCAGGCAAGGCATTTATTTGTTACCTCTGCAGTGCTTTGAAGGGTCTTTCTCAGGGTAACTCGGAACATGCGCTTGGATATTAGTGTATGGCTCCGATTTCTTGAGAGCTATAACGGCATTTCATTCTGGAGGTGAGAGTTGCTACTGGAAGCGGAAATGCAAATACATTCTGATGCTTCCGGTGCATTGGGTTTCTGTGTCATCTGGCAGGATAGATGGTGCGCTGAGAAATGGCCTATAGAATGGATGGAATCTGGGGTGTGCCACGATTTAACATTTTGGAGTTTTTCCCCATCTTAGTAGCAGTCCACATATGGGTGAAAGAAATGTCTAATTCAGTAGTTGAATTTTGGTGTGATAACCAGGCCACAGTGCAGGTTATCAACACCCTTTCATCCCAAAGTCCCAGAGTTATGCACATTGTTAGGGCTTTCACGCTGCATTGCCTACATAACAATATACTATTCTGTGCTAGGCATGTCCTGGGTCTAAATAAGCCCATTGCTGATGCTCTATCATGCCATCAGGTCAACATATTCCGTAATCTGGCCTGGGCACATCAACTACCAGAAAGTATGCCAACTTCATTATGGGAGATTGGAGGCGTGAGGTAGAGAATGCTGTCTGGAGGTCCATTACCCCTAGCACCAGGGCATCGTATCAAAGAACAGGTAGCGAGTTTGGGGCATTTAGGGAGGGGCTTGGTCTTCTGCAGACATGGCTCATACCGGTAGATCACATCCTACAATTTTGTGTTGGGACACACAACAAGGGGTTAACCGGCCGAACGATTGGCGGAAAACTTGCCGCCCTGGCATTTTTAGTGAAAATGTGTGGTGTACAGGTTAACACCGATGATTTTAGAGTAAGAAAGGCCCTGAAGGGATGGGCTAAAACATCTCCAGTAATTTCAGACCATGGGTGCCCATTGTCACCATATACACTGCTAGGGCTTAGGGCGCTTTGGCCATCTATATGCCCGAACAATTATGAATCCTTGTTGTTCCATGCTGCTGCTCTTACAGCATTTTGGGGGGCATTCTGTATATTGGAGCTTTTGGCTTCATCCAAGAGAGGTATGTCCAGATGGGTGTTGCAGCTAGGAGATTTACGGTTTAAGGAATAGATCGGCTTAACGTGATCCAAGATGGACCAATGCGCATCCGGTGCAATAATTCAACTTTCCCCCGCTAACAGAGCAGACATACAGGTGTTTCTCCCAGAGCGAGGCAGTGATATAGTCTTCCTATTTTGCCACCTCTTACCAAATATCAGTTCTGTTCCTTAACAAAGTGAGCACTGCAGGCATTGGGCTTGGACCCTACACAATTTGGCACTCATTATTTTAGAAATGGAGCAGACTCTATGGCTGCATTGATCGGTTTTTCACCTGGACAAATACAGGAAGTGAGTTGGTGGAGATCCAAGGCATTCCAATTATATGTTAGACAAATGCAGAAATAGTCCACGTTGGAACCAAATTTACATTTGTGTCTTTATTTTAGTTGTTCGGGCAAGACGTGACCCATTACAGGTGATCATCTGTAGCCACAGTATGGTATTCTGGGCTGCTCGGAGGACTGCCAGATTAAGCGTGGGATCACAGATTGGATTGAGCCGCCAAGCCAAAATTTTGTGGCTTGGACAACACGGTTTGCATTGCCTCCTGCCCACTTTGTTCCAACAGTGTTTGTTTCTTGCTCACCCACAAATTCTCATTATACATTTGGGAGATAATGATTTAGGGTTAATTAAAGGTAAAGCTCTTATATTACAGGCAGTATCGGATTTTAAAGTTATCCAACAGCGATGGCCAGGCATTGTCATTGTAAGGTCATGTATTTTGCCCAGGATCAGTTGGCGAGCTGGTAATGACCTTCGGGCCTTAGAGAAGGCCCAGAGAAGAGTGAACAGTGAAATTTTCAATCATTTGCGTACTTTGGGGGATTTCAGCATTAAACACCCCAATATAGTTAGTTCATGGAGGGAGTTGTACAGACAGGATGGCATTCATTTGTCCAATGCCGGTAATTATTTGTTTTTGCAGGATCTGCGAGGGGGGTTGATGGAGGCATTGAGCTGCAAGTAGGGGGTTAGCAACTAGGCAAGTGGCCTGACACTACCCGTGGCAGGTGGCGGGCATCGGGAGTAAGGATAGGGCCGGTGACCATTCCTAGGCACCGTTACAGTGATTGGTGACATCTGAGGCCCTCGGCTGAGAGTCTTGCGGCACCAGATGGGGATAGGAGTTGCCTCTGAGGCCAACCGTATTCACCCACTCAGAGTTTTGCAACATGAGGGGAGGTGACATCAGAAGGCCTACCTACCCCAAAAGGGGAATCAGGGTGGGTGCCAATTTATATGCGGCACCCAGCATGATAGGAATGGTTCGCCTGATCCAGTTGATGGCCAAGATATTGGCCAAAGAGAGGATGCCCGTTTAGGCCTCCATCTATCTTTGCAGAATAAGAGAAATAAATAAGTGTGGCCCTGTTTAAATCCAACTTACTTGTGTCGTCTCGTTATTCCTTCCTCCATTCCCGCAAAAATACTCTTACATGCATTAAAGCTAAGATGTAGTTAAAATTTAGACTTTAAGGCCACATCATGCAGAACATTTCTTTTCATGGAGGAAAAAACAGTATGCACAGTGTCATCTATGCAGAATGTTTTATGATGATGTTGTTCCCCGCCTCGATCCGGAGGGAGAGGCGGGTAATAAATAATAATTATTATTATTATTATTATTAATAATAATAATAATAATAATACTGTGCTGCCTGCATGGTATTTTGTACACTATTTTCATACACAAAAATATTTTTATTTTTCCTCTGTAGAAAAATATATATATCACATTTGGTAGGATCCAGAATCGCAAGCTCTAAATCCACAATCACAAACCATGAGCTGACTTTAACATGCCTCGAAATAAGCAACTAAGTGTCCAGAATGCCATCTTTGCAACATACAAGGCATTTCAGGCCAATTAAAGCATTAACTAAGATGCTGTACTAATTCCATCTGTTAAGCCAGCATTAGCACTAACCTAAGAGGTGCTTTTTTATTATTATTTCTGACATTTGGAGGGTTTTAAATCAAGAAACAGTTGGATTAATCCTTTTGAGCAACATGATACACAAAGTGAAACAACGTCTCTGCTTGTAACATTTAGCAGTTTTTTTGATCTCCTTGCTAGCTGTATGTTTTCCTAACTGTGTCCTTTACACTGTATTCCCCCCCCCCAATATATACACTGCCTGGATAGTTTGAATAGCTTTTGTACTCTCACACAGTGGCAGCTCAAATCTACTGAATGCAGGGAATGACATTTATTTCCCCCATTGTTCTCAAATGTCTAAATACCTATTTTTATTCAACTGTTATTGCATTATACAATAAAGTAGCATAAAGCTAAACATTAACACAGTTAACAAATCATTCCTACAGCCAACAGATTTTTTTATATGGATCTCATCCAATTCATCCAATTTAAATTCCATTAATTGTTGTTGTTGTTGGTGGTGGTGTTTTTAATACAAACAAACAACAAGGTGCTAACCTTAACCAAAATCCTCAAAACAAAAAAAGAAAGTTAAGGAGAAAATATGTAATAAATTTTAATACTAATAAAATATATTTATCACCAAAAAAACACTATTCAACATAAATATGTATAATAACAAAGTAAAAACAAGGCTCTTATGATTCTGGCCAAACGCGTTTCGACAAAAGTGTCTTCTTCAGCGGCCCAATCACTAAATTATTTGAGTACCAGGCAGAAGTTTTTCACAACGGGGCTGATTGAAATATTTCCCAAATAATGGGATTGTATCACTCCCCAAATTGGTGTGTATAGTACACCAAATGTAATTCACTGGCTTTACTGCCAGTGAATTGGGCCACTGAAGAAGACACTTTTGTCGAAACGCGTTTGGCCAGAATCATAAGAGCCTTGTTTTTACTTTGTTATTATACATATATATGCTGAATAGTGTTTTTTTGGTGATAAATATATTTTATTAGTATTAAAATTTATTACATATTTTCTCCTTAATTTTCTTTTTTTGTTTTTAATACAAAGACATTTAGGAAAATAGGGATAAATAAGATGGTTACCAATCTACAGATACATCCCAAATACAGAGAATTCAATCTATAGATATATCCCATGTACAGATACATGAGATTTCCCTTTACTTTTGCATTGACTTGTATTTTAAAACATAGGAAATGTTAGTAGAGTTGGAAGGGGCCTATAAGGCCATCGAGTCCAACCCCCTGCTCAATGAAGGAATCCACCTTAAAGCATACCTGACAGATGGCTGTCCAGCTGCATCATGAATGCCTCTAATGTGGGAGAACCCACAACCTCCCAAGGTAATTGGTTCCATTGTTGTACTGCTCTAACAGTCAGGAAGTTTTTCCTGATGCTTAGCGGGAATCTGGCTTCCTGTAACATGAGCCCATTATTCCATGTCCTGCACTCTGGGATGATCGAGAAGAGATCCTGGCCAGAGTTAAGTATTTGAAAGTCCCAACGATTTCAGCTGGAGATAATTAAAGCGTGTGCATAGCCGTCTACATGTCTACTCAGAAGTAGGTCAATTGAGTTCAATGGGATGTATTCCTGACTAGGCAAGTGTGTATAGGCTTGCAGACTCAGTGTCTCCCATTACAAACAACAGGAATTAAATGTGGTTGCATTTGGCTGGCTTGTATCATCGTTTGTGCCACTGCAAATGAAGATAATGTTGAGGATTGTCTTGCAGGTTTCTCAGCTCGCAATACCACATCAGTTGACCATGGGCAGTATCTAAGGTTGCTTGCACACCAACAGGTGCCACAGCTAGTGCAACAGGGATCTAGTGGTTCTAAAGGCAACCCAAAACAAGTGGAAATGCTTATTTCCACAATGGGAGCAGATCAGCAGAGCTTGCAGAAGGAAACTCTGCTAGCTTGCACCCATGCAGAAGCAAGTTTGCTTTCAGGATTGCTTTTTGAACCACTAGCTTTCTGTCACATGAGCAATGGGCCCTGCTTGTGCAAGAGATTGAGTGGGATCACGTTGGTAGTATTGAACACTGCCCTCTAAAAAAAGTAGATTTGAGGATTTAAAGAAGAATGCTTGGTGTACACAGCTATGCTTAATTATAGTTAATACTTCTTATATTTTCCTCCATTTAAATTATATTTAAACTGGAGCAGAATACATATATTGTCTTTTTGCTGTCATCGATGGACTCTGCAGAAGGGTATCAAACAAGAAAGAAATTAAGGGAAAGGCTATATTCTCTGATAATAACCTTGCTTTGACCTTTGGCATCAAGAGGAAGCAGAAACCATTTCTTTTCAATGGTGCCCCCCTGCTCCTCATTATATGCTAAGTGCATAATGTGAACAGTGTGGTGGAGCATAAATTACAACATCTCTCAATTGAGTTGAGACAACCTTGATGAAAAGTTCAAAAGATAGGGTAACTGGAAACTTGCACTGTGTCAAGACGAGGAAAAAATCCACAGACAAGAGGCCAGCTGTTTGTCCTTTTTAGTCTAACCTTCACACTGCAGCTGCCATACCTCTGCTTCTGCTTAAGGAATAATTGTGATAGACAAAAAGTTATTGAATGTTGAAAAGTTATTGAACAGGACAAAGGGCAACAATGGCCATGTTTGAGATATGGAGAGGAAATTCCGCATTCAGACTTCCCAAGCGGGGGGAGGAGGAATTGTTCACTTTACACAGTAATTATAGTGCTGATATTTGCTAAAGCTGAAATCACTAGGGATGTGCAGCAGATCAGGTCCGATCCATGATCCGGACCTGATCCAGGTGAAATTGGATAAAATTATCCGATACCAATCTGATCATCTGGATTGTCCAATCTGATCCGATCCAATCCAAAAGGACCTGATCTGGATTGGAAAAAATCAGAGAATCGGACCTCCTCCACCTCCTCCCACTCACGCTCCTCCCCTGCTCCCTTCTCGTTGCTGTCCGCTGCCACCCACTGCTGCCGTACGCACCCTTGCTCTACTGTGGAACAGGCGCAGCAGGCGGCAGCAGATGGCAGCGAGGAGGCAGCAGGTAAGGAGCGTGAGTGGGGGGAGGGGGGAGGGAGTCCCCCGTAACCTGCTGGCATCCCACGCTGCCGTCCGCTGCTTCCGTACTACTGAGAAACAGGCTGCAAGGCCTGATTATCAGTAGTACGGAAGCAGCGGATGGCAGCGCAGGATGCCAGCAGCTAAGGAGCACGAGTGGGGGGAGGGGGAGGGAGGTGCCCATTTATCTGCTGGGGCCGTCCACGGCCATCCGCTGCTGCCCGCTGGTCCCTTCTACTGAGAAACAGGCTTCATGGCCTGCCTCTCAGTAGCGCACCGGGTGATGACATCACCCAGCGTGCTACTGAGAGGCAGGCTGCAAAGCCCGTTTCTCAGTAGAAGGAACCAGCAGGCAGCAGCAGGTGGCAGCGGGTGGCCCTGGCAGGTAAGGAGTGCAAGTGGGGGGTGTTAGTAATTGAAAGGATTACAATTAAGAATGTATTATTTTTAAATGAGGAAGATCAGTAGTGAATGAGAGTGGAGATTGAGAACAGGTGTTCTGAATTAAGCAAGAAGACACACCTGAATTAACTGCATAAGTAAGAAAGGAAAAAGCTAAGCTTAGTCAGTCAGGAAAAGGTGGTTCAGTCAGGCGGGGTGGTCAGTAAGAAAGCTGAGTATGCAGAGGCTGAAGTGAAGGTTCTGAGAAGCAGCTGTCTGGAGAAGTAAACTGGATGAATAAGCTGACTGGAGGAACGCTGCGAGGAACAGGCAAAGCGGTTCGTATGAGAAAAAGAGCACAAGAAGGCAAAGGAATGCTTAAAGATTATTTTGCATCATTATTTTGTTAAAGGCTGCTCAAAGGAAGGAAAAGATTGTAAAGCATAAAGTTAAGTTGTTTTTTTCAGTTCATTATAAAAGCTTGCCTGATTAAGTAAAGTACTTCCTTAAAGAAAAATCCTTGTGGAAAGAAGTGATTTATCTGGTGTGTGGGAGGAAGTGACTCTGCTGAGATTTCAGTCTAGAGACGGAGAAGGAAAACAAACAAACAAAACTACAAACAAAATATATATCACCAACAGGGGGAGGGGGAGGGAGGTCCCCACTTATCTGCCGGGGCCGTCCACTGCCATCCGCTCTGCCTGCTGGTCCCTTCTACTGAGAAACAGGCTTTGTGGCCTGCCTCTCAGTAGCATGCTGGGTGATGGTGTCACCCAGCGCGCTGCTGAGAGGCAGGCCGCAAAGCCTGTTTCTCAGTAGAAGGGACCAGCGGGTGGCAGCAGGTGGCAGCGGGCAGCAGCGGGTGGCCCTGGCACGTAAGGAGTGTGGGGGAGGGGGGAGTAGGAGGGAGGGGGGAGTTAGGTCCCCACTCACCCACCCCCATGTTTTCTGCATAGGCTTGCATTGGGGGAAAGCTTTCTTTCTCCCAATGCAAGCCTATGGCAAAAACACATCAAATGGTGTCCGATCCGAAAATTGGACGTCCGATTTTTGGATCGAAATTGGATTGGATCCAATCCGGAAAGCCTCCGATCCTATCCTATCCAATCTGAGGCATCACTTCCACTTCCGATTCCGATCTAATTTTTCCTCCCATGCACATCCCTAGTAATAACAGCAGTGCAGTTAGCCAAACTCACCTCACACTGTGGCAATGCTATTATTTGGATGTTTGTAATATATCATGTACCTTTCACCTATCCTCCTTTTCAGTGATGGATTTAAGAGACTAAAAGTGATACAGCCCGATGTTTACGCTTGCTTGTTTCAAGACAGTGGCCACTAATTTCTGCTAAACTAATTCAGCCTTCTGCTTGGTAGCCTTAATTGCATTGGGTAACATGTAAGTTCAAGTGATACAAGCAATGTAGTACTTACTTACCAACAACAACAAAACAATCACTTCTTCAAGGGAGAGCTCTAAACTAGTGTTGTGCTGAAAATGTCTCCAATGAGAATTTCGACCATTGTCATTCAATTTGATAGAAAAGAAATTGCTTTTGAAAAGAAATTCAAAGGAGAAGAAATTTCAGAGAAATTCTCATGGGTTTGGTTGAGACTTCTTGTGCTTTCCTTACATTTGAGATGGCTGAGGAGTGTGGGTGAGTATCCAGTCTTTCATTGTACAATCAGCCTCCTTGGCTTCCTGCACTTCCTGCTCAGGGGAAAACATCATGAATTTATTCCTCCCCTAGGGCCTTTTCAGATCAGGAAGTGTAGGCAGCCTGGGAGACTGTATTGCAATGGTGAGGTGTATAATAGAAATAAAAAAATAGATAGTATCCTCAGCCATCTTACAGTACAAGGTCAAAAACACCATCGACACACATTCAAAATCAATTACAAAATGCCCTGAGAATGAAGCAGAAAATTGGAAGCCCCATTCATGGGGAAAGAAAATTTTCAGGAAATTCCTGAGATTTTTCTCTTCTTACCTCCTACAAATAAAAAAAACAATTTCAGAATTTTCTCCACATTTCCTTAACTATTTTTTTTGTGGTGGATGCATTCCCTCCCCTCCATGCCCTGGAGTGATGCTAGGTATACGGGGCATTGTGGAGGATGCCAAATGGGGTTCAGGCTGCCAACATAGCGACAATGCAAAAAACAAACAAACCCAAAAACGCGTAAGGAAAAAAACCACAAAGCTTTTGAACAACCCTTGCCAATGGTGATGCCAATCTGTGAGAAGGTGTTGGAGAATTTCTCCTCCCCCTGCAGAAATTTGGTAAAACTGCCCCGCCCCAATTTCTTTACCCACAAACAGTGTGGAGAATTTTGACAGGCCACTTGCTTCACAGCTCTAATCATTAATTCTGAATAGACACTAGTGCTGGAGAAAGGCAAATGATACCAACAGTACAGCATGACTTACAACCTTGTGGAATGAGCTTCCCAGAGAGGCTCACCTGGCTCCTGCTTTGTGCTCTTTCTGGCACTAGATGAAGACCTTCTTATTTTCCCAAGCATTTTAGCCTTTCAGTTTCAGTTGTAAATCTCTTATGGTGTTTTAAATCTTTGCCTTGCTGCTAGATTTTATCTCAGTTTTTACTTTTATTTTATACTGTAATTTTAAACTTTTACATTGTACATTGTGTTGTATTTTATGGAAGCAATTGTCATGAACAGCCCAGAGAGCTTTGGCTATTGGGTGATATAATGTAATCAATAAATAAACAAACCTAACTATATTTATTGTATTTTTAGTTTATTTGTGCACCCCCGCCTCCACAAGAAAATTAATTATCCTTATTGAAGCTTTCAGTTGTGTTTGATTTTCCCTCAAAGTTGCTCAGATGTGTCACCTGAGAATGAACTTTCAAAGTTTCATTTCAAGGTTTGCTTTAGGCAAAATTGTGCTGGTACATAAACACCATACAGTGCTAGCGACTTTTGGGTAGGATTCCATCTGTGAGAGACTGATATGTGGAGATCATGCCTCAGAGGAGAAGGTTGGGACCAACAATCTTTCAACCCAGTACAGTATTTTGCTCTTATAACAAACAGAAACCCAGACATGAGCAAGTAAAGATCACACATCTCTGTATTAGATTACTTACCATTTGATAATGAAAAACTTGATAACGTGAAGATGAGTATATGAACAGCTTTAACTGAAAAGAATTGTGTTCTGAACTGTATCTCTTGGTGTCTTATCTAGGATAGCCATTACATTATCTGGCTCTCTCAAGAACCATAGCTATTACTCTAAAGTTTATAGCGTTGACACAGGAAAATACAAATGGCCTACTTTCGAAGATGATGAGACCATGGCTTTCCACAAAACACGCTAAGAGGCAAGTCTCAGACAATTTTAAAGAAATAGTACCTATTTATGATAAAGATTTGTACCATAACTTTTTTAAAATGCAAAACTTTATTGTCAAAAGCACTCCCAATTTTATATTGTTACCTCCAATACAGAAAATAACATTTAACGATAATAAAATTGATAAAAGTACATTTGAACGCATGTAATTCAAATGCATTTTATTTGTTATTTAGATTCTCAACCTTACTAGTCTTATAAAACTTGTAAAGATGGAGGAGAAAGGGGCTTGTGCTCCAACTGCTCCACTCGCGAACTCCCCTTGTTGATGGGAAAGGTGGGCAGTGGAGAAGGAACCATATATGGCCAAACCTGGTTACAAAGTTCTATGGGTTGGATCCAGCTTTATCTAGTGCTGTGCCAAAAAAATCAATTATTCCATTTTCAGCATTTCTGGGGGGGGGGGTGGAGGAAAAATGAAAACTCTGGCAAAAGAGGCTGGGAAAGGTGGAAATTTCAGAGAATTTTTTCCTTGGGGAGGGAGAAAGGGTTTCTACATACCTTTTAAGTGTAAGACATTTTGAGGAGGTCTTTCTATGTTTTTGTTTGTTTTAAAAATACCCCCAGCACTTGCAGGAGCCCAGGAGTTCTTCCTGAATGGCTATTAGAGAGGGTGACATCACATGATTTCCAATAGGCATTCATGAAGAACTGTCGGGCTCCTCCAAGTGCCAGGGATGTTTTTAAAAATATAAATGAGACCCCTAAACAACTGGCTACACTTTTAAAAGGTATGTGGAAATGCTGTCCCCCTCCCCAAGGAGAAAATTCTCCCCCTCCCTGCAAAAGAGGCAGAAAGAGCAATGCTTCTGTCACAGGGAGAGAAAAAGTCCCCCAAAATAAGGGGCAAGATTCGGCACAGCACTAGTGTTGTGTCTATTCTCCCTTCCCTTGGGCTGAGTGAAGAACTGTCAAACATTCATTCAGAATTAGTTTCTGAAGTCGAAGAGACATTTGAGTCCATACCAGGAGGGGAAGAGTTGTTTCCCATGGCCTCTGTCCCAGCTGCGAATTAACCTTTGCCAGTGCTTATCTCTGATGGTGTAAATAAACCTCAAGCTGAGAATCAGGCCTCTTTTTCTGAAGGGGAGGGTGTGAAAAGCCTGAGAGATGCGAGATTCCATAGGAGAGAGAGACGCATAGAGGCCAGAGAGGTGAGAAGGCGTCGGACAGATTGATTGCTCAGAAATGGCTTGGTCAGGACCAGACTACCTAAAGGCAGTAATGGACTTTTCCTTTTCTTGAAAAGGACAACTATTTTGCTTGTTTAGTTTAATCATGCCTCAAGGTCAAGACTCTTTGATCTTTTAGACTCCCTTCAGATGAGGGAATGGTGTTTATGGTCTGAATATATTGTTGATTTCCTAGCAGACCTCTTTATTGACTTCAAAGGATGTAAGGGAAAAGAGGATCACGACAGCTAGCTTTGTCCCCTCTGTCCCCTGGCTCACATTCCAAATCTCCTCTGCAGGATTCCATAACCCTCTGGAACATATTTGGAGGGGGAGTGGTGGGCTGCAAAGAGGAGGAGGAGGAGGAGGAGGAGGAGGAGGCAGAAATCCACTTTCATTAGCCGTAACTATTCCGTGGATGCAACAATCATTTGGATCCAACCCTGTCTGTTCAGGAACCCTGATAAGACAGGGTTTCCGTCATGTGGAGTTCAGCAGAATGTGATTACACTTTCACATCAGCCCTTCTCTGTCATGCTGGGGAGGTCAGGGGTGGAGGGGACGGGGGAGAGCATATGTCCCCAACTCCCTCTACCCAGTTTTAAAACAGAATACCTGAAGAGGGTGTCTGTTTGTTAACAGAACTAGAAAACTCGTATAGACTGCAAAGTCCATCACCAAATGAGTCGGTTTAACTCCCCAGAAATTCTTCTGAGTACATTTGCATATTTTCAACCTATAAGCATGGTTGTTGCTTCTCCTTGAACCAGAATGGTTTAAACTAGGGGTGTGCATCGGATCCGATCCGATCCACGATCCGAATCCGATCCGCCCCAAAAATCGGAAAATCCGATCCGATCCGATCCGACACACCATCCGATCCGATCCGATCCGATGAGATCCGATCCGGATCGGATCGGCGGATCGGACGCCATTTTAAATGCGTTTTCCCATAGCAAAGTATTGTTGTTTTACAAAAACGCCTACAACTTTTTCATTTTTAATGATAGAAGGATGAAACTTGGGCACATTGTACACTGGTTAGGGATAGGTATCTGTGAGAAATTTCAGAAAGATTGGTGCATGCAGTTTGTGGCAATTAATTTTTTAATAAATAACATGGAATGCCTATAACTCGGTCATTTTTAAAGTTACACACATGAAACTTTGCCACATTGTAGGTGGTACCTTGGGACCCACGTGTGTGAAATCCCACAACCGTGGGTGCTTGCCTGGTTGGCAATGAATTTTTGAAAAATGGGTAGTAGTGGGGTAAATGCAGTTATGCCTCCCATTTTTTTATTTTTAAAGATACAAACAGGACACTTTGGCACATTACAGGGAACACTTCCCTTGATATGTGTGTAAAATTTCAGACAGCTAGCTCCAGGCATGTGTTGGCAATGAATTGTTGAAAATTGGGTAGCAGTGGGGTAAAATACAGTTTTGCCTCCCATTTTTTTATTTTCAAAGATACAAACGGGAAACTTTGGCACATTGCAGGGAACACTTCACTTCAAATGTGTGTGAAATTTCCGAAAGCTAGGTGCAATATTTCAGTGGGAAACAAAGGTTTATTCATGGCATTTCACATGGGATTTATGGGTTGGTTTGAAGAGCTACCAAGCTCTAACTCGCTCACATGGCAGAGGACTTATGCCCGCTCAAACGCTGAAAATTTCACAAACTTTGGTGCAATACTTTAGTGGGAAAACAAAGGTTTATTCATGGCATTTCACATGGGATTTATGGGTTGGTTTGAAGAGCTACCAAGCTCTAACTCGCTCACATGGCAGAGGACTTATGCCCGCTCAAACGCTGAAAATTTCACAAACTTTGGTGCAATACTTTAGTGGGAAAACAAAGGTTTATTCATGGCATTTCACATGGGATTTATGGGTTGGTTTGAAGAGTTACAAAGCTCTAACTCGCTCACATGGCAGAGGACTTATGCCCGCTCAAACGCTGAAAATCTCACAAACTTTGGTGCAATACTTTAGTGGGAAAACAAAGGTTAAACTTTATTATTTTAAACCTTCAGGAAAGGGAGGGGGAGGCTGTGTTTGTGTGTGTGTGTTTGACAGCTTGATCCACCAATTGTGCTTTAGAATACATGACTGAATCACCCAATCCTGTGAAGACTTTCTTCAGCCTCCAATCGCAATGCTGGAGGAGGGCACCATTATATATTCTCTCAGCCCTGCCCTTCTGGCTCTTTGTGGGTTGAACGTGGAGGAGATTAGGGAGTGTTTTGGAGCTGTGTTGGAGAGACTGTATTGAACTGATTGCATTTGGAGGTGGTTTTGAGGAGTTTCTGATCTTTTACTTCAGCTTTTCTTGTTCTCTCTCTTGGCTTTCCTTTCTCTCTTGCCTTTCCTTTCTTAGATAGCACGTTTGTTTGTCTGTGAGTTCAGTTTGTCTTTGCAGTGAGTGTGTTTGTTCTTCTTTCGCTTTCTGAAAAAAACCCAAAAAAATAATAAAAAAATATTTCTATCCTCTCTCTCTCTCTCTCTCTCTCTCTCTCTCTCTCTCTCTCTCTGTGTGTGTGTGTGTGTGTGTGTGTGTGTGTGTGCTTGTGAGTGAGTGAGTGAGTGTGTGTTGCTGGGCTGTGTAGCCTGCTGCTACAAACACAAAAAAAGTCAGCAAAGCACACACTTATACAACAATAAAAATAAATAATAATAAAAATAAAATGAAGCGTGGCACTCAAAGGGGGGGGTGCTCCCAAGGCAGCATTTGGGAGAGGCCGCTCTGGGCGTGGCGCTGCTGCTGCTGCTGCTGCTGGGACCAGCAGCAGGCAGCCTACTTCCACACCCCCAGTTAAACTGAGGCGTTCTCCACTGGGGCAGCAGAAGCAGGCAGAGGCAACTCAAAGTAGTGCCTGCAGGGCACTCTTTCAGCAACATGAGGCAGGTGCTGGGAGCAGCAGTGGGCATGAAGAAGGAGCACTATATCCAGCTCCTTCTTTGGTGGGTGAGCCTGTGAACCCGCTGACTGATCTTTTCCCAGATCTTGTGGAAGTCAGCGAGGTTCAGAGTGAGAAGGAGGACTCTGATGTGGGGCAAGAGGAAGAGCAGGCAGCACCAGAGACTTACTCTCCACAATCCGTCCTCTCTTCCACTCATTCCCTTGCTCCTGAGGTGACACCACAGAGCGAAGGCGCCGGCAGGCCGTCTGTGTCACCCCAGAAGCGACAGGCAAGCAAGGTGTGGGACCACTTTGAGGTGGCAGAGGATTCCCGCTTTGCTGTCTGTCGCCACTGCAAGATGTCAGTGAGCAGGGGAAAAATGCCAGGCCACTTCACCACCACGAACCTCAGCCGCCACATGCAGAGGCACCACCAGTCTGTTTTGCTTGGGACCGAGGCGGGCACCTCGCAGCAGACTGGTGCTAGCGGCAAGGGCAAGCAGAAGGCTCCTGCAACTTCTGCCAGCTCTCGACCTCCCATCCCCAAGAGGCTTCGCCAGGCCACCATGGAAGAGATGGGGTGGGGGAAGTATGGAGCCACAAGGTGGCGTTTTCCAGTGCCCAACCAGATCACCAATTGCATCGGTGAGATGGTGGCGTTGGATGACCAGCCATTCAGCCTCGTCGAGAACGCAGGCTTCAAGAGGCTGATGGCTCTTGTGGTTCCATACTACAAGCCGCCGTGTCGCACCACCCTGAGCAGGCGTGTGGTGCCCTCCCTGTACCAGGCATGCAGGGAGTTAGTTCTGGGTCGTCTGTGCCAGGCAGAGGCACAGAAGGTGCACTTCACTTCGGACATCTGGTCCAGCGAAGGAGGAGTGCACGCTTACCTGTCCCTGACGGCTCACTGGTGGGGAGCCTCAGGGCAGGAAGCACCCAGGACTTCTGGGACTGGGAAGGAGGGCTGCCGCTGGGCCCTCCTTCATACCGCAGTCATGGACCAGTCCCACACGGCGGAGGAGATTACGGAGGCCATGAACCGCATGGTGGCAGGGTGGCTGGGCGGGCACCAGCACACCCGCGGTTACATGGTCACAGACGGGGGAGCCAATATGCTGAAGGCGGTGCGCGATGGCGGATTTGAGGGCATCCGCTGCATCGCGCACGTCTTCAACCTGGTCGTGAGGGATGGCCTTGGAGGCAGCAAGGCCCCTCTCCCTCCCCAAATCCGTAATCTCCTAGAGAGCTGCAGGAAGGTGGCTGGGCATTTCCACCACGGCGTGAAGGGCAGTCGGTTGCTGCGGGAGAAGCAGCAGGAGCTGGGACTTCCGCAGCACCGGCTAGTGCAGGACGTGGCAACACGTTGGAACTCCACCTACCACATGCTCGAGCGTATGGTGGAGCAACAGCGTGTTGTCCACGAGATGTTCAGGGTCGGGGACATTGGCATCCAGGCCCCACTGTCCAGGCAGCAGTGGGAGGCCATGTCCCAGCTTCTGGTGGTCCTCAAGCCGTTCCTTGAGGCCACCGAGACCCTGAGCAGCAGCACTGCCCTTCTCAGCCAGGTGCTCCCCGTGGCCAGGCATCTCCAGAATCAGATGGGCGAGTTTCTGGAGGCCGGGGATGCCGTCACCGGCAGGCGCTTCCTGCCAGAGGTGCGGGAAGTGGTGACGAGGCTGAGGGAAAGCCTATCCCGCCGGGTCCAGCCTCTCTACAATGAGAGGCAGTACATGTTGGCCACCATGTGCGACCCGCGCATCAAGGATGGGTTATGTGGGCAGACTTCCCGGGCAGGTTGGGTGGAAATGCTGGTGACGGACGTTCGGGCGGCCCAGGATGCCAGGATTGGGCAGGCAGAGGAGGAGGCCAGCGAAGCCCAGGCGCTAAGTCCGCTGAGCACCACCAGCAGCGGCGGCAGCAGCACCACCACACCCAGCAGGGGGACAGGCCAGGGGTTTTGGGACAAGGCTTTGCAGGCTGCGGTTGGGCATAGAGGCACTCAACCCAGCCGCCACCAGGATGACGCTGCAGCAGCAGTGCAGCGTTACCTGGCGGAGCAGATGGAGGACGGCTCCATCGAACCCCTGGCCTACTGGTCATCTCGGTGCCAGATGTGGCCTGATCTGGCGCGGGTGGCCATGGACAGAATCAGCTGCCCACCGTCCAGCGTTCCAAGCGAGCGGGTGTTTTCCATGGCGGGCGACGTGGTCACACCCCACCGCTCTCGCTTGGACGCTGAGATTGTGGAGCAGCTGGTCTTCCTCAAGGTCAATCTGCCCCTGCTGGGATACCCCACCCTCATGCCCGCGGGGGAGTAATTGGCAGGCACCCCCCATCCATCCCACACCTTTGGGCAGGCACCGGCAGGCCCTTGATTTTTTAATTCTTATTTTTGGTTAATTAATTTTATTTACTTTAATTTACTGGCTGTGTTGTTTACAGCTCAGTAACTCAACTCTGAACGATGGATCCTGAAGGGATCTAGTTTCTTCTCCTAGCCTCTTACATTGAGGGGATGCACAAGCATCTCACACATTCTATGTTGTTTGACTTGAACCAATGTGCTTGCACGTGTGCCTCTGAAATTGGACTCCGATGGCTCCCTCCAGGCCTTCTGTAAGGTCCCACACTTCCATGGGCGTTTCTTCTTGTAAAAGACCACGTCAGAGGCTCATGAGAACTTTGGATAAGAAGAAGGCTTAATTTTATCGCCAAGGAACGCATGCACCTCTCTGACTATGAACGAAGGACGCGATAGGATTCCTCTTCCAGGCTCCTACATTGAGTGGATGACAAGCAGCATCCCACACTGTTTCTGACTGTGTCTTTTGGACTTATGTGGCAGCCTTGCAGGGCTGTCACTGTGTGTTGTGTTTATTTTGGCTATATGATTTAAAAAACTGCCTGCCCGCCTGCCCACCTGCTAGGTTGCCGCCATTGTGAAGTAGCCGGAATACGTGGGCTGGTCTCACGGTTCTATTGCTTACTTGTGCAATGCGCAAGCGCCTGGCATCATGCCCGCCTCTGCTTCTGCCTCTGCCTGCCTGCCTGCCTGCCCGCCTGCCCACCTGCTAGGTTGCCGCCATTGTGAAGTAGCCGGAATGCGTGGGCTGGTCTCACGGTTCTATTGCTTACTTGTGCAATGTGCAAGCGCCTGGCATCATGCCCGCCTCTGCCTCTGCCTCTGCCTGCCTGCCTGCCTGCCCGCCTGCCCACCTGCTAGGTTGCCGCCATTGTGAAGTAGCCAGAATGCGTGGGCTGGTCTCACGGTTCTATTGCTTACTTGTGCAATGTGCAAGTGCCTGGCATCATGCCCGCCTCTGCCTCTGCCTCTGCCTGCCTGCCTGCCTGCCCGCCTGCCCACCTGCTAGGTTGCCGCCATTGTGAAGTAGCCGGAATGCGTGGGCTGGTCTCACGGTTCTATTGCTTACTTGTGCAATGTGCAAGCGCCTGGCATCATGCCCGCCTCTGCCTCTGCCTCTGCCTGCCTGCCTGCCTGCCCGCCTGCCCACCTGCTAGGTTGCCGCCATTGTGAAGTAGCCGGAATGCGTGGGCTGGTCTCACGGTTCTATTGCTTACTTGTGCAATGTGCAAGCGCCTGGCATCATGCCCGCCTCTGCCTCTGCCTCTGCCTCTGCCTGCCTGCCTGCCTGCCCGCCTGCCCACCTGCTAGGTTGCCGCCATTGTGAAGTAGCCGGAATGCGTGGGCTGGTCTCACGGTTCTATTGCTTACTTGTGCAATGCGCAAGCGCCTGGCATCATGCCCGCCTCTGCCTCTGCCTCTGCCTGCCTGCCCGCCTGCCTGCCTGGAGGTGCCCATGCAGCTGTGACTTTGCCTCTGCCAGTGGGACTTTGCCTCTGCCACTGGGACTTTGCCTGGAGGGAGCTGTGCCAATGGGACTTTGCCTGGAGGAGCCTGTGCCAATGGGACTTTGCCTGGAGGGAGCTGTGCCAATGTGACTTTGCCTGGAGGAGCCTGTGCCAATGGGACTTTGCCTGGAGGAGCCTGTGCCAATGGGACTTTGCCTGGAGGGAGCTGTGCCAATGGGACTTTGCCTGGAGGGAGCTGTGCCAATGTGACTTTGCCTGGAGGAGCCTGTGCCAATGGGACTTTGCCTGGAGGGAGCTGTGCCAATCTGACTTTGCCTGGAGGAGCCTCTGCCACTGGGACTTTGCCTGGAGGAGCCTGTGCCAAACTGTGACTTTGCCTGGAGGAGCCTGTGCCAATGGGACTTTGCCTGGAGGGAGCTGTGCCAATGTGACTTTGCCTGGAGGAGCCTGTGCCAATGGGACTTTGCCTGGAGGGAGCTGTGCCAATCTGACTTTGCCTGGAGGAGCCTCTGCCACTGGGACTTTGCCTGGAGGAGCCTGTGCCAAGCTGTGACTTTGCCTGGAGGAGCCTGTGCCAATGGGACTTTGCCTGGAGGGAGCTGTGCCAATGTGACTTTGCCTGGAGGAGCCTGTGCCAATGGGACTTTGCCTGGAGGGAGCTGTGCCAATCTGACTTTGCCTGGAGGAGCCTCTGCCACTGGGACTTTGCCTGGAGGAGCCTGTGCCAAACTGTGACTTTGCCTGGAGGGACCCAACTGGAAGTGGCATCTTATCAACAACGCCCTCACGACTATGGTATGTGTTCTGTGAATGGGGGGGGGGGCACCTTCCACCTAACTGAAGTGGGGCTGACTGTCTGCTAACTTCCGAGTAAGCAGGCAGCCCCGTGTGCCTGCTGGGGCGTGGGCACTCAGGACCGGGCACATGCCAGTCCTGGGTGGGAGGGAGCCAGTGGTGGAAAAGTATCATTTTTCTCATATTCTTCCCCCCCCCTTCTTCTTTTGCAGCCTATGGAACTCTTTGCCACAGTGCCCAGGAGAGACGGTAATGCAGACTGCCCACCTGCCCGTCACTGCCCACCTGGAAGTCGCATCTTATCAACAACGCCCTCAGGACTATGGTAAGTGTTCTGTGAATGGGGGGGCACCTTCCACCTAACCGAAGTGGGGCTGTCTGCCTGCTAACTTCCGAGTAAGCAGGCAGCCCCGTGTGCCTACTTTGGCATGGGCACTCAGGAACGGCCAATCCTGGGTGGGAGGGAGCTAGTTGTGTTGAAGTGGTCAACTAATATTCATTCTTTTTTTCCCCCCTTCTTCTTTTGCAGCCTATGGTACTCTTCGCCACTGCGCAAAGCGCACCCGTGATTCCAGACTGCCCATCTGCCCCAGCCACGGCCGCATGGAGGTGGCCCATCGATTCACTTCGCCCGCACGACTCAGGTAAGAGTGCAGGCAGAGTGGCCATATAGAAAAGAAGGCAGGGCCCCTGCACCTTTAACTGTTGTGATGAAGAGGGAATCTCAGCAGGAACTAATTCCATACAAATGACACTGGCAGAAATTCCCTTTTCTCTACAACTGCTGAAGTTAGGAACCCTGACCTGGATTTGATCTGGTCAGCCTAACGTAGGGTGCTATTAGGAGTGAATGAATAACCCAAGGACAAAAGAAATGGTGATTCTCTAATGCTCCGGTAAGCTGTGTCCTGCCAGACACAAAAGGATAGCCAATCCCTCTAACAATGGGCTCAGAAGAGTGATTTAGAAAGGGAGGGGTGCAGCAGGAGAAGGAGGATTGCGTCACAAACAAGAGAAGTGTGCCGGTGGGAGACTACTAGGACTTGCATGTATTAATGTAATACAAATCTTTATTTATTTTCCTTTCTTCTTTTGCAGTATAAAAGTATTCATGTAATATTCATTTTCCCCCTCCTCTTCTTTTGCAGCCTATGGCACTCTCACTGCCACAGTGCCCGGGAAAGGAGAGACTTTGCCCATTAAATGCCAGCCTGCCTGCCCGCTGCTGATGCCACCTGCCGCCTTCCAGATCGTTCCTGCGAGGAGGGCCAGCCGCCTTCCTTGCACAAGCCGTGGGACTAGGGGTCCTCCAGGAGAATCTCACTGAGTCCTCAACGCCCTCAGGAGGACTATGGTAAGTGTTCTGTGAATGGGGGGGCACCTTCCACCTAACTAAAGGGTGGCTGTCTGCCTGCTAACTTCCGAGAAAGCAGGCAGCCCCGTGTGCCTACTTTGGCATGGGCACTCAGGAACGGCCAATCCTGGGTGGGAGGGAGCTAGTTGTGTTGAAGTGGTCAACTAATATTCATTCTTTCCCCCCCCCCCTTCTTCTTTTGCAGCCTATGGAACTCTTCGCCACTGCACAAAGCGCACCCGTGATTCCAGACTGCCCATCTGCCCCAGCCACGGCCGCATGGAGGTGGCCCATCGATTCACGTCGCCCGCACGACTCTGGTAAGAGCCTGTCAGAGAGCTTACCCACGAGTAAGCAAGCAGGCAGCCCCGTGTGCCTGCTGGGGCGTGGGCAAGCAGGACTGGCTTCATGACAGTCTTAGGTGGGAAGGAGGTAGCGTAGTCTGATAATATATTCATCCTTTCCCCCCCCCCTTCTTCTTTTGCAGCCTATGGAACTCTTCGCCACTGCGCAAAGCAGACCCGTGATTCCAGACTGCCCATCTGCCCCAGCCACGGCCGCATGGAGGTGGCCCATCGATTCACGTCGCCCGCACGACTCTGGTAAGAGCCTGTCAGAGAGCTTACCCACGAGTAAGCAAGCAGGCAGCCCCGTGTGCCTGCTGGGGCGTGGGCAAGCAGGACTGGCTTCATGACAGTCTTAGGTGGGAAGGAGGTAGCGTAGTCTGATAATATATTCATCCTTTCCCCCCCCCCCTTCTTCTTTTGCAGCCTATGGAACTCTTCGCCACTGCGCAAAGCAGACCCGTGATTCCAGACTGCCCATCTGCCCCAGCCACGGCCGCATGGAGGTGGCCCATCGATTCACATCGCCCGCACGACTCTGGTAAGAGCCTGTCAGAGAGCTTACCCACGAGTAAGCAAGCAGGCAGCCCCGTGTGCCTGCTGGGGCGTGGGCAAGCAGGACTGGCTTCATGACAGTCTTAGGTGGGAAGGAGGTAGCGTAGTCTGATAATATATTCATCCTTTCCCCCCCCTTCTTCTTTTGCAGCCTATGGAACTCTTCGCCACTGCGCAAAGCAGACCCGTGATTCCAGACTGCCCATCTGCCCCAACCACGGCCGCATGGAGGTGGCCCATCGATTCACGTCGCCCGCACGACTCTGGTAAGAGCCTGTCAGAGAGCTTACCCACGAGTAAGCAAGCAGGCAGCCCCGTGTGCCTGCTGGGGCGTGGGCAAGCAGGACTGGCTTCATGACAGTCTTAGGTGGGAAGGAGGTAGCGTAGTCTGATAATATATTCATCCTTTCCCCCCCCCCTTCTTCTTTTGCAGCCTATGGAACTCTTCGCCACTGCGCAAAGCAGACCCGTGATTCCAGACTGCCCATCTGCCCCAGCCACGGCCGCATGGAGGTGGCCCATCGATTCACGTCGCCCGCACGACTCTGGTAAGAGCCTGTCAGAGAGCTTACCCACGAGTAAGCAAGCAGGCAGCCCCGTGTGCCTGCTGGGGCGTGGGCAAGCAGGACTGGCTTCATGACAGTCTTAGGTGGGAAGGAGGTAGCGTAGTCTGATATATTCATCCTTTTTCCCCCCCCCCTTCTTCTTTTGCAGCCTATGGAACTCTTCGCCACTGCGCAAAGCAGACCCATGATTCCAGACTGCCCATCTGCCCCAGCCACGGCCGCATGGAGGTGGCCCATCGATTCACGTCGCCCGCACGACTCTGGTAAGAGCCTGTCAGAGAGCTTACCCACGAGTAAGCAAGCAGGCAGCCCCGTGTGCCTGCTGGGGCGTGGGCAAGCAGGACTGGCTTCATGACAGTCTTAGGTGGGAAGGAGGTAGCGTAGTCTGATAATATATTCATCCTTTCCCCCCCCCCTTCTTCTTTTGCAGCCTATGGAACTCTTCGCCACTGCGCAAAGCAGACCCGTGATTCCAGACTGCCCATCTGCCCCAGCCACGGCCGCATGGAGGTGGCCCATCGATTCACGTCGCCCGCACGACTCTGGTAAGAGCCTGTCAGAGAGCTTACCCACGAGTAAGCAAGCAGGCAGCCCCGTGTGCCTGCTGGGGCGTGGGCAAGCAGGACTGGCTTCATGACAGTCTTAGGTGGGAAGGAGGTAGCGTAGTCTGATATATTCATCCTTTTTCCCCCCCCCCTTCTTCTTTTGCAGCCTATGGAACTCTTCGCCACTGCGCAAAGCAGACCCATGATTCCAGACTGCCCATCTGCCCCAGCCACGGCCGCATGGAGGTGGCCCATCGATTCACGTCGCCCGCACGACTCTGGTAAGAGCCTGTCAGAGAGCTTACCCACGAGTAAGCAAGCAGGCAGCCCCGTGTGCCTGCTGGGGCGTGGGCAAGCAGGACTGGCTTCATGACAGTCTTAGGTGGGAAGGAGGTAGCGTAGTCTGATATATTCATCCTTTTCCCCCCCCCCTTCTTCTTTTGCAGCCTATGGAACTCTTCGCCACTGCGCAAAGCAGACCCGTGATTCCAGACTGCCCATCTGCCCCAGCCACGGCCGCATGGAGGTGGCCCATCGATTCACTTCGCCCGCACGACTCAGGTAAGAGTGCAGGCAGAGTGGCCATATAGAAAAGAAGGCAGGGCCCCTGCACCTTTAACTGTTGTGATGAAGAGGGAATCTCAGCAGGAACTAATTCCATACAAATGACACTGGCAGAAATTCCCTTTTCTCTACAACTGCTGAAGTTAGGAACCCTGACCTGGATTTGATCTGGTCAGCCTAACGTAGGGTGCTATTAGGAGTGAATGAATAACCCAAGGACAAAAGAAATGGTGATTCTCTAATGCTCCGGTAAGCTGTGTCCAGCCAGACACAAAAGGATAGCCAATCCCTCTAACAATGGGCTCAGAAGAGTGATTTAGAAAGGGAGGGGTGCAGCAGGAGAAAGAGGATTGCATCACTAACAAGAGAAGTGTGCCGGTGGGAGACTACTAGGACTTGCATGTATTAATGTAATACAAATCTTTATTTATTTTCCTTTCTTCTTTTGCAGTATAAAAGTATTCATGTAATATTCATTTTCCCCCTCCTCTTCTTTTGCAGCCTATGGAACTCTCACTGCCACAGTGCCCGGGAAAGGAGAGACTTTGCCCTGAATGCCAGCCTGCCTGCCCGCCCGCTGCTGATGCCGCCTGCCGCCTTCCAGATCGTTCCTGCGAGGTGGGCCAGCCGCCCTCCTTGCACAAGCCACGGGACTTGGCATTCGCCCTCAAGGAGAATGTCAACGAGTCCCCAACGCCGCTGTTTGGACTTTGCCCTGAATGCCAGCCTGCCTGCCCGCCCGCTGCTGATGCCACCTGCCGCCTTCCAGATCGTTCCTGCGAAGTGGGCCAGCCGCCCTCCTTGCACAAGCCACGGGACTTGGCATTCGCCCTCAAGGAGAATGTCAACGAGTCCCCAACGCCGCTGTTTGGACTTTGCCCTGAATGCCAGCCTGCCTGCCCGCCCGCTGCTGATGCCGCCTGCCACCTTCCAGATCGTTCCTGCGAGGTGGGCCAGCCGCCCTCCTTGCACAAGCCACGGGACTTGGCATTCGCCCTCAAGGAGAATGTCAACGAGTCCCCAACGCCGCTGTTTGGACTTTGCCCTGAATGCCAGCCTGCCTGCCCGCCCGCTGCTGATGCCGCCTGCCGCCTTCCAGATCGTTCCTGCGAGGTGGGCCAGCCGCCCTCCTTGCACAAGCCACGGGACTTGGCATTCGCCCTCAAGGAGAATGTCAACGAGTCCCCAACGCCGCTGTTTGGACTTTGCCCTGAATGCCAGCCTGCCTGCCCGCCCGCTGCTGATGCCGCCTGCCGCCTTCCAGATCATTCCTGCGAGGTGGGCCAGCCGCCCTCCTTGCACAAGCCACGGGACTTGGCATTCGCCCTCAAGGAGAATGTCAACGAGTCCCCAACGCCGCTGTTTGGACTTTGCCCTGAATGCCAGCCTGCCTGCCCGCCCGCTGCTGATGCCGCCTGCCGCCTTCCAGATCGTTCCTGCGAGGTGGGCCAGCCGCCCTCCTTGCACAAGCCATGGGACTTGGCATTCGCCCTCAAGGAGAATGTCAACGAGTCCCCAACGCCGCTGTTTGGACTTTGCCCTGAATGCCAGCCTGCCTGCCCGCCTTCCAGATTCTGCTGTGGAAGGACAAATAAATAATACTAGGTGCTGCAAGAGACCATGTGGATTGGCTCTACATCAAAGCAGCCTTCTGGTTTAGAATTACATACTACACAAGAAAAGAACAATCACTTATCCTGCAAGAGCCCTTCCCAGGCTAGGATCTGAATAATAGCTATTAGCTAGGATCTGAATAGCTATTAGCTGGGATCTGAATAGTTAGCTAGTGCATTTGAAAGCAGCATTCCTGCAACCAACACCTGTCTTGTCATGTAAATGTATGGGTCCCTAAAGCAATTTACAATCACTTTCCATTTTACAAATGAATAAGTGAAACTTTCTTCCCTCATTGTTAACCATTCCACACCAGGCAGGCAATGTCCCCTTCCTGAAGGTTTAAAATAATAAAGTTTAACCTTTGTTTTCCCACTGAAGTATTGCACCAAAGTTTGTGAAATTTTCAGCGTTTGAGCGGGCATAAGTCCTCTGCCATGTGAGCGAGTTAGAGCTTGGTAGCTCTTCAAACCAACCCATAAATCCCATGTGAAATGCCATGAATAAACCTTTGTTTTCCCACTAAAGTATTGCACCAAAGTTTGTGAAATTTTCAGCGTTTGAGCGGGCATAAGTCCTCTGCCATGTGAGCGAGTTAGAGCTTGGTAGCTCTTCAAACCAACCCATAAATCCCATGTGAAATGCCATGAATAAACCTTTGTTTTCCCACTAAAGTATTGCACCAAAGTTTGTGAAATTTTCAGCGTTTGAGTGGGCATAAGTCCTCTGCCATGTGAGCGAGTTAGAGCTTGGTAGCTCTTCAAACCAACCCATAAATCCCATGTGAAATGCCATGAATAAACCTTTGTTTTCCCACTAAAGTATTGCACCAAAGTTTGTGAAATTTTCAGCGCTTGAGCGGGCATAAGTCTTCTGCTATGTGAGCGAGTTAGAGCTTGGTAGCTCTTCAAACCAACCCATAAATCCCATGTGAAATGCCATGAATAAACCTTTGTTTTCCCACTAAAGTATTGCACCAAAGTTTGTGAAATTTTCAGCGTTTGAGCGGGCATAAGTCCTCTGCCATGTGAGCGAGGTAGAGCTTGGTAGCTCTTCAAACCAACCCATAAATCCCATGTGAAATGCCATGAATAAACCTTTGTTTTCCCACTGAAATATTGCACCTAGCTTTCGGAAATTTCACACACATTTGAAGTGAAGTGTTCCCTGCAATGTGCCAAAGTTTCCCGTTTGTATCTTTGAAAATAAAAAAATGGGAGGCAAAACTGTATTTTACCCCACTGCTACCCAATTTTCAACAATTCATTGCCAACACATGCCTGGAGCTAGCTGTCTGAAATTTTACACACATATCAAGGGAAGTGTTCCCTGTAATGTGCCGAAGTGTCCTGTTTGTATCTTTAAAAATAAAAAAAATGGGAGGCATAACTGCATTTACCCCACTACTACCCATTTTTCAAAAATTCATTGCCACACCAGGCAAGCACCCACGGTTGTGGGATTTCACACACTTGGGTCCCAAGGTACCACCTACATTGTGGCAAAGTTTCATGTGTGTAACTTTAAAAATGACCGAGTTATAGGCATTCCATGTTATTTATTAAAAAATTAATTGCCACAAACTGCATGCACCAATCTTTCTGAAATTTCTCACAGATACCTATCCCTAACCAGTGTACAATGTGCCCAAGTTTCATCCTTCTATAATTAAAAATGAAAAAGTTATAGGCGTTTTTGTAAAACAATACTTTGCTATAGGAAAAAGCATTCAAAATGGCGTCCGATCCGGATCGGAACATCCGATCCGCGGATCGGGATCCGATCCGATCCGATCCGACACACCATCCGATCCGATCCGATCCGATCCGACCCCCCAGGTCCGATTCCGATCCGCTATCCGATCCGATCCGGGGGGTCAGTGCACATCCCTAGTTTAAACCCCATTTCAAAATGTTTCCTTCTCTTAGGAGGAACCATTTTAAATATTATATTAAAAACACAAAGCTTATTTAGTAGCTCACATATGCTGAAATTATCTAGGGTATTTCCAAAGCAAGAACTCCATTACTGAGATAAATTACACTTGCTGATCTAGTTAGCTGCTCTTAAAATTCTGAGTGTTATTATTGTTGGAAGAAAATTGCAGGGGAGCAACCCAAAATAAGTTTTTCTAAAGCTCATGTTGGGGTGGTAGGATTCTTTTTTCATATAAGTACTTTAACACAGAACAAAATGTAAGTCCTTTAAAGCACACATAAACTGTTGAACAGTGTATTATGGCCCTCACAAGAAACCAAGATAACAAGCAGAGCAGTGATTAGAATGTCGAATTTGAGTATAAAGAGACCCCAATTCAATACTTAGTCATGAAGATACCAGTCTAGAGACTATCCTGTTCTAGCTCAGTATAGGTGGTCTTATAGTTTAGTATATCCTCTCCTATAGCTCAGTATCTCAGGGGAGACTGGGTTGCAGCAGTAATTCTGCCTGGAAAGGCTGGATTACATCTGACACAGCAAAGGTCACACCTGATGAGGCAAAGTATTATCTGGTGGGTCAAGGTCTCATCCAGTAAAGTAAGATCAGGTTAGGCAATATAGGTTCCCAACGAGCAAGGCAATTTAAGTCAGAGCTAGATCGGTCAGGACCCTGGACAGATCACTGGCTGAAACTCACCCACAAAGAATAATTGTCTCAGCGACATGCAAAGGCTTTATGAAGACTGGCAGGGCTGGACTCTCTGCTGTTAACTCTCCCTCTTTTATGGCACTATCCACATCTTAAAGAGCTATTGTCTGATTCTGCAGTCACTGTCTTCTGCGGCATGGGGTGGTGATGCATTGGAGGGGTATCTTCTAGGTCTGAGAAGACTCATAAAGCCATGTCTTCTACCCTGGAATGTCTCAGAGCAGCAGATGATGAGTGACTGGATGATGCTTCCTCCTCTAAGTCTTCCAGAGTCTTCCTATGAGCCAGAGGGAGATTGAAGACAGAGAATATTGCCAAGCCCTCAAGACAGAGTGGTAAAGAAAGGAAGAAAAGTGGTTTAAAACAGCACTAGACTATTTCATGGAGTGGTTTAAAGCAGCATTGGACAATTTCCAATATGTAATTACCTTGATGGCTAAACAGAAGCTTCATTTTCAAAAGCTGTATGGTACTGAATATCGATTTCTGGAGGCCAATAGCATGAGAAGGCTATTCCCTTTATACTCTGAATGTGGACTTCCCAGAGACAACTGACTGATGACGGTTAGAAACAGCAGGTTGGACTAGATGGTCCTGTGGCCAGATCCAACAGGATACTTCTGATGGTCTTCTAGTCCTGTGTTGTATCTGAAATGAGATATTGATCTTGGTTTTTGTAATTCAGAATATGGCTTGGCCTCTGTGCCCATTTCTCTGGGACAAAGCAGCAAAGGCATGGTTTAAACACTGGCTCAGCAGAATGGGAGCTGATCCTCTTGTGGTTCCTGAAAAATCATTTGGGTGGTGTATACAATCTCTTCCCAATGTTTTTTGGCAGAAGTTTATGCACACTGCTGTAGCAAAGTAAAAGCAACTACAGGAGCATAAGAAAAGGTGAAGGGAAGCAGTAGCAACTGATGGAGAGAACCAGGCCTTTTGACTGTTCCTTCCAAAGGCTTAAAAAAACAACAACCAACAACTACAGTCACCTTGAGGTTTAGGGGCTTTGATAGATATACCAAAATGGCCTAATTCTTTTTTGAGTGAGCACAGAGCAAACTATGCACCCATAGCAGTTTCCTAAGCGAAATCATGCAAAATTGCTTCATCTGCATACTTCCTATGCCTGACAAGATCCAGTTTGGCTCACCTTGTTGTCAATTTATGATTTTTTCATTTGTTTCGATCATAGAATACACACTGACCAGCTGTCATTTGTACTAAGAGCATCCTCCAGAGTTTTCATACCGAGAACTCCATATACTTTAACAGCACAATTGGGATGATTCAATCAGATGTAGATCTCATGGAGGTAAATGTGAACAGGATTGCACTCTAAATATGTAATATACAAAACAATAAAATATCTATCCTTAATGTTTTCAACCATGTGTTTGCAGTTACTCTCTACCATCATTCATGAATAAGCTCTCCTGACACCAACTGCCTTGCCAGCTTGCATCAAGGCCCCTTTATGATGCCAATTATCAGCTGATAAGACATAAATAGAGGAAGAGTGTGGGAGTGGACAGACAGCAAACTGCAAAATGACCTATCAGGTGACATCAGGAACTGCTCATTCCACTCTGCTTTTCATAAGGGCCTATATATTTCAAACAGCATTTGGTTGGTTGATTGTTTTTCTGGGTGTTATGATGGATTGGCTGGTTTAATGTTGGCTGTTGTTCCAATTATTGCTTTAATATGCATAAAATGTTGTTTTCTTTTTCTATATGGGCTGCTTTGCACATGGGAAAAGCAGCTTATTTATTTATTTATTTATTACATTTGTATACCGCCCCATAGCCGAAGCTCTCTGGGCGGCTTACATAGGATTAAAACAATTAAAAACAATATACAAAAATTAAAAAAGCAAAAACATACAACATACACACAATACGCACATACATTTAAAACCACTACAACAGCCCAAAAAAGCTACAAAAACAAAAACAAACCCAGGCTCCTCAGATATTGCCAAATGCCTGAGAGAAGAGGAAAGTCTTGACCTGATGCCGAAAAGATAACAACGTTGGTGCCAGGTGAGCTTCGTCAAGGAGATTGTTCCACAATTGGGGGGCCACCGCAGAGAAGGCCCTCTCCTTTGTTGCCGACCTCCGACCTTCCCTTGGAGTAGGCCCTCGAAGGAGGGCCTTAAATGTTGAACGTACTGTTTGGGTAGGTTCATGTCGGGAAAGGCGTTCCGTCAGGTATTGTGGTCCCAAGCCATGTAAGGCTTTATAGGTTAAAACCAGCACCTTGAATCGGGCTCAGAAACATACAGGCAGCCAATGCAAGCGGGCCAGAGTAGGTCTTATATGCTTGAACCTTCTGGTTCCAGTTATCAATCTGGCCGCTGCATTTTGCACAAGTATAAATGAACAAACAAACAAATTAGAGACTCTCTACTTGACTGAGTTGATATGGGGTTTTGTTGACCTTTATGCTTCCATGGACTTCAGATGACTGTAGTACACATGAGTGGTAAAGTCACTTCTTCCTCTGATGTCTCTCCCGTCCTCCCTAGGCCGTTCTATCATTGCCTCAATAAATCTGATCGTGATGAATGAGCCGCTCAGCATAAAAGATAGATGTAACTTTCCTTGGAGGCATTTCTGAACATTACTGCAGTGCACAAAGTATTGGGTGTAAGTGCAAGTTCCAGGAGGAATTGCTTTAATAATTCTTATGAGAATCTCTTGCTGAGCCCTGCAGTAAGATGATCTGCTTGAGTTATTTGTTGCATCTGTTTTGGGTCTAAGCGATTTCATTCTGATTTCCACCCCCCAATTCCACCCTATACAATTCCAGAAGTAGCACATGTTTTGTGATTAGCCTGAGAATAAAGGCTGCTTGCTGACATGTCGTGGCTTCCTTGCTAGTCGTTTGCATCTGCATTACATCTCTTTGACTTTGTAGTTTATGGCTTGCTCGGTCATTGCTCTATCATTCAGAAATAGAACAAGATGTTGTTTTGGATATGGGTCATGAAATTCATAATCTTAAGATGTTCAAGTGGTTGTTGAACTATTGTCCTCTCTCTCTCTCTCTCTCTCCCTCCCCCCTTTCTCTCTCTCAATCAGCAGTTTTCTTAGCAATGAGAAGGCAAACACTAAAACAGTATCAGGTTTACCACGTCCTGATTTTTTTTAAAAAAAAAACCAAACCTCTCTTCTTGCTGATTTGCAGAAACTACATGGATCACTCACCAAATTTTCCACCAGTGTCTTAATCAAACAAAGAACTATAAGCTGCATGTCAGTGGCAGAGTACATCCTTTGCATACAGAGGGTCCCAGGCTCAACCAGCGGAGACTGGTGGCTCTGATTTCGGTGGGGCTGTGATTTTATTCTAGATTTCAGTCAGAAACACCCACAACTCTAAAGGAGCTATCCAAGCCACTGAACCTATTTTGGAGATAGGTTGGATAACTCCTTTAGAGTTCTGACTGGTTCTGATTGAAACTCAAAATGGATTCACATACCAACCAAAATTGGAGCCACCAGCCTTCCCTGGGTTTAACCACATTTCCAGGTAGGATTGGGAAAAACTGTTCGAAAGCCTGGAAAGACATTGACAGTCAGTAGAGACAACACTTAGCCTGATGTATCACTGGTCTGGCTTGGTCATGTTCCTAATCCTAATCCTGTTGAATTTTAAAGACTAACAGATTTACTCTGTCATAACCTTTCACAGATTAGAGTCTACTTCATCCCATGATACAGGGAATCTATGGTCGTGAACATTTATGGTGGATTGTGCTCCTGGTTCCTATAACTCACTAATGTAATCCCTTCAAAGAGAAGAGGGGCAAGTCCCTTGTCACTCACAAATGATTACTGTTAGTGACATTGACGAATGTTGTCTAATGAGTTTGAAACGGCTAACCTCACGGGAAGATAATGAGGCTCCCTTACTCCAACCATATGATTGTCAGCATGAGTGCCTGTGTGACATCTGATTCATGTTTGACACTATCAGCGTTCCTGACATTGACACAAACACAGAGATGCAACCTTCAGTGCAAACATTCCTTTGTGAAACAGACACATAGCCAAGTGAGACATCTTCATGTTGTACTTTCCCCCCTATAAAATACATTAACGTTCCATAGCTTGCTATCTGCAAACTCAAGGCCAAACTTTCATCTAGAAGGTGTGAATGGCACAAGTGTGAGTTGGGCTAAATGAAATACCTCAATCCAGAATCTCATGTGCATGCTGATGCCTAAGGAAGCCTCATCATTCATGTCAATGGCAAGACACAAGTCCATGGGCTCATCATAGGCTGCACCCAGAGATAACCCTCTATTGAATTGAACAGAGAAGCTGTTGAGTTTGGGGGAGCCTCATGTACTTACCACTTAGAAGGATTGATGAAATCAATTTAGCATGCTCAACGAATGTTTTACTTTTATTATTTATTTTAAAAGAGGATCCTATCTTTTTCTAAAAAAATTTTTTTAAAAAAATGCAAGCTGGCTTACAAAGTAACACATAATGCTATATTTAAAAACATACAAACACACACACATATTATATAATAACTGTCAGTCATAAAAGCATAAATCGCAAGAAAGCAATTTATTTATTTATTTATTTGTTTGTTTGTTTATTATAGAATTTATTACCTATTTTTCATTATAAAATAATCCAAAAGCGGGGTACAAAACCAGTAAAGCAACTCAGACATAGACTGGGAAAACAGGGGAGAACAAAACCAACAACAAACAGGGAAATAACAGTTTACAAGATGCAGCAATGCAGACTCACTCAAAAGACTGGGTGCAAGAAGGAGAAGAAAGGTCTTTAGTTGGTACTGAAATTTTGTAAGGATAGGCATTGAGCATAAATGACAGGGGAAGGGAGTTCAACAATCAGGGTGCCTGTATTAAGAATACCCTCTCTCAGGATGACAGATATTGAACCCCAGGCAAATGAGTCAGTGTCAAAAGACATCCCCACTAGATCTTCGTATACAGGCAGTTACATAAGGGAAAAGGCTCTCTATCAGATATCTGGGTCCTAAGCAGTTGAATGCTTAATATGCCAGCCAAGCACCTTGAACCCGGCCCAATAGCTAATTGGCAGCCAGTGCAACTCTTTCAGAAGTGGTATAGTATGTTCCTGGTATGCTGTCCCACTCAGCAGCCTGGTTGCAGCATTTTGCACTAGCTCCAGCTTTGGGCTCAACCTTAAAGGCAGCCCCACATAAAACATTAGACAATAGTTCAATATTTAGGTTATCAGAGCATGGAACACCATAACCAGGCTATCCCTGAACAGGAATGGTTGTTATTGATGAACCAACCAAAGTTGGGAAAAGGCACTCCTTGCCATGGAAGTCACTTGTGCCCCTGTTGACAGTGATAAAGCACCGCAAAGCTACATACCGCTTCATCAGAGAGAGCATAACTCTGTAATTCCCAGGCAAAGGATCACCTATCTATAGGACCTCCATATTAACATACCAGACTGGGGAAACAATAAAATAACAAAGACAAACAGATTTATATTAAAAAGAGCTTGGCCAAAAGCTTTCTTAAGCAACCATATTTTTACCAGCCACCTTTAACTCTAAAGTGTCAGGGTCTGACACCTCCGATGGTAGAGTATTCCATAAGGTGGGTGCCACTACAAAAAAGGCCCTATTCCTAGTCACTGCCTGCTGGACTTCATGAGGTCTAGGGATCTGGAGTATATCATCCTATGATGAATGGAGCAGTGGGGACAAACATATGGCAGAAGGTAGTCCTTATAGTATGGAAATCCCAAATCATTTAGGACTTTGAAGGCCAAAACCAGCAACTTTATCACATAATACATATGCTTAATCCCACCCACTCTCTTTAATATGGTATCAGGTTACAAACACGTAATAGAAGTTGAGTAAAACCCATCAAGTTAGTGAAATATTTTACCCCAAATGTAAGCAATAATTTGCAAATCAAACACAGTTTTGACTGTCTCTTTGGGACTGCAAAATGGGTGTAGGTGTGAGTATGTGTGAGGGAAGTGAATACAGGGCCAATAAGCAGTGTTCAGCCTGGTATTTCACAAGGCTTGATTTCCACTCTTCTAGTACCTGGTCAAAGGAACAGTCATCCAAAGATCTGAAAAATGAATAAGAGCGAAATATCAGTCCAAAGTGCCAAAGCAAACCACTATTCAAAATGCCAATGGGAGTTCTGCCCCCCCTTTCCCTATGGACACCTCCAATAAATAGAACCATTTATATGCCAACTTTTCCTCTTCTCCAAATATCAGTTTCATATTGTTTAACTACTTGGATTGTCAAGCATATATGAAATTCTCTGAACATGATATTGCAGCACTCCCCTACCCGTGAATTACACCCACTCTGCTCGCTCAGTGAGCTAATTATGATGTAACAATGCAATGAAGCACTACAAATTAAAGCTCAAAAATGTGCACAACTGATGGATCACTTCCCATTAATCTTATGTAGAACAGGTGATAATAGGCAAGAGAGAAAGGTATGCATTATTGAGCCCGTAGAACTTATGGGAGGAAATGTTATTAATTGTAGAGAAGGTAACACTTCATTATGAACATTCTAAATTCTGTTAGAAAACGTGACTGGAAATCCATTTGTCCGTATGTGGAATGGACTAAGAACAGACAGGTAGCTTTCCTTTGATTTCATATACCTGATGATCAGCTTTTTAAGTCTTCCGGCAGTATCCACGTTAACACTGGCGTGAATGTAGATTACAGTATGCTATTATTAGTGAGCTCTAGTGTGATGGAAATAGTGTTAGCTGGGGTGGCCGGGAAAGCCCATCGAGCCAGTTAATACTAATGGCATTGCACTAAAAGCCACTTACTCTAGTGCAGCTTAATTTACATTAGTGAAAGTATTGACTTGGACACTGCCCATGTAAGACTCTAATCACATTGAACCAAATATGGTTACACTTTCTTCTTGGGCATACCCTATCAACATGGGGGAGGATGGGACCAGAGTATGTTTGCCTCCAGGGATACAAATTTGGAATGCCTGGCTACTGTGTCTCTGACATGCTATGCAATCATAACTTTAGGTATAAAACTTGGTTAGAAGACAAAGGCAGCAATTCATAAAACCTAAGGCAAAGCTTCCTCATTCAATGGGACGGTGTATAAAGTTCAACTATGCTCTCACTCTTGTGCGTGTGCGTGTTTTTAATGAATATTTATTGGTTATTTCAACAGTTAAGGTCTATGACAGTATTTGAAATCAAGTGACTCAAGTTAAAAATTAAATGAAAATCTTCATACATAATATTAGACTCTCACAGTATCAGTGCAACACAGAAAGAAATCAATCTCAGCAATATCTTATATGCATATCAGAAAGCCATTTCACACTAAAGCAGAAGGAATAATGTCATTTTTCTCTCATGCCAGTCATCATTATATTCCACTTAACATAACCACCCAGCTGATCAGGAAATATATGCCATTTGTGTAATCTCTAATATAGATAAACAAATAGTTTAATCCTTTCTATCCAAAGGCATTCATACCTATAGTTTCAACTTCATAATATAGTTGCATCATTTTCCAAATTATATATATATATATATATATATATATATATATATATAAATATATATATGACATTTACATGGAGTAAGTGTTACATATTGCTAATGAAGACAGTAGGCTTGTTAAATCTGTCATGTCTACAACTATGCAAAAGAGCAAACTCAGATATTTATGAAAATTACTCATTCTAGACAGTTTGAATTGCAGCTGCTCAAGGCATAACACATTACATTTCCTTCCCAGCTTCCCCTGGTTATTGCCAATGTGTGGATAATTAAAGACAATTGTATTTTTTCCTATTGTGATGATTCCAAAAGCTTTTCTTACTTTGCAAACCTTTGTAAAATTGAAATCAGTCCAGAAATAAAATCTGGCAGATTAAAAGTTGATTGATGTCATTTACTATGCTTGTGTCTCTTTAAATAAATAAATAAATAAATAAATGCAGAGTATTCTAGCAGTATGCAATGTGTAATTCTAATTATATATTCATAGCACATTTGACACTTACAACGATAAAAGTAATTGCTTGGGCCATCACACAGTGCTTTCGGAGAAGAGGGACTTAAGGGTTCACTTCTGTAATGGTATTGATGATGTGATTCCTATGAAAATGTGTTGTAGAAATGGATGATGATTGTTTATTTAATTTCTATACCGCCCAGTACCCGAAACTCTCTGGACGGTTTACAATGATTCATATGATAATAAAATACAACATTAAAAATACAGCATAGAATACAGCATAAAAATGTAAACATATAAAATTTAAAACAATTTAGACAGCTAAATAACAGTTTCAATAAAATACTAGACCTGTTTAGACAACTGGTATAAATGCCCCATATTTTCCCATTAAATTCCTGAGAGTAGAGGGTAGTCTTAACCTGGCACCAAAAAGATGGCAGTGTTGGTGCCAGGTGGGCCTCACTGGGGAGCTCATATGCTAGTGAAATGGAGCACTGTATGGGTGGAACTGCCAGATCTTTTGCCAAGGACTTGCTCCATTTTCTACCTCCAAGTCCATTCTATTTTTGTGCATTTTTCAAACTGTACATATTTTAGTATGCATACACATGTTGGCTAAAGTGTATTTATATGCATTTTAAAATACATGCATTTATGGGGCACATTTCAAATGTATACATTTGATTAGATGGGTTCTCCTGTTCCCTAGAATGCCTTAAATTTTTGAAAATGTACAGATTTCCAAATGGAAAATGTGTTTCATCTGTGTCTGTTTCTGGATGATGCGGATTAGAGAAATTCCCCCCTTCCCTCCATGGAATGGATTTCTCACACATTCCAGAAGGCATTCATTGCAGCTTTGGGAAATTTCTCTTTTTGAAAAATGTTGGCTTGCAGTTCACGTGATTGTGACATTCTTCCAAACTATGTGATTGAAATTCTCAATCTCAGAATGCTCAGAGATGTCAAGTGCCACAGGGTTTATGGAAGAAGACCTATATGTTAAGCACTCTGTTCCAGATGCTTGGGGTCACAACTCCTATAATTCCGGACCGTTGGCCATGTTGGCTGATGGGAGTTGTAGCCCAAACCATCTGGACAGCACCTGATTGCCTACCCTTGGTTTATAATAAGTACCAGAGAGGGGTCATTTGTGCTGGGCAGATGTATGTCATGAGGTTAAACTCCCCTCCCAGTTCCAACACAATACAGGAATATTCCAGGAAGAAGGAAAGGGGAAAAGACACCTTTTATCTTTCTCGCTCTCTGAAACCACCAGCACCTTGCTATAATTGCTATAAAAGCCTTGGGTTTGAGGCTAGCAGCCTCAGATTAGAGTCTTCTCACACTGTGGGTGCATGGGAAATTCCCTTACATACTAGATCAGACTATTTCTCATCTGGTCTAATATTAGCTACTCTGGAATCGCAGGGAGAGCACTTTCACATTATGCACTTCCAGATCTATTTAGCACAGTGTGGAAAAGCTTCAAGAGGGATGAGAAAGAGAAAAAAAGGTGTCCTCCTGAAACTCTCCGGACTTTGAGCCCTAAATGGAAGTGTAATTATTCTCTTCCAGGCTTGCTGGAGCCTTGAACAGAAATATTCCTTTCAAGGGATGAGGATTTATTTCAACTTTCCCCCTTTTTCTTTTTTTGCAGGTCCAACTGTTTTTATATATCCTCTCAATATAAATTAAACACAGGCTTGCATCTATTTCTGAATAATACCAAACAACAATAACAACTACAAACTATGAATCTAATCCTGCAAGTAGAGACAAGCTTCGGCTATGGGGCAGTATACAAATGCAAATAATAATAATAATAATAATAATAATAATAATAATAATAATAATAATTGCAAAGAGTCGGATTCATTGAACAATACGTTTTCCCTTTAGAAATCTCAGACCATTTCTGACATAGAAAGGGAAGGGCAATTGCTGCTAAAAGACATAGAATTTAGCCTTTTGATATGATCGTATCAGGAAATAGGAAAGTGAACGTCTGATTTGAAAGCCATTTAAACTGGAACAATTGAATTTAAGCCGGTTTTGTCTCACTTGAGGGCACAGGCGATGAATCTGAAATCTAAAAGTCTGGCATAACCAGTTTGTGGATTGGGTCAGTAGTGATGCATTTACAAGCAGATTAGGAAATTCAATTTGTGCAGAGTGATCTTTGATAAGAGTGCCCAGCAAAATGAAAAGCAAGATCTATAAGATGGTTAATAGGTTTGCTCTCCTGTATATTCTGGCTGCTGCAATTGAGAAAGAGGCAGCAGCAGTGGAAATGGAAATGAAATTAATCAAATCAGAATGGATGCTTGGAATCACAAGGACTGGGCATATTCAAAATGGGTGGGCAGATGAAGAGTTGGGGGCAAAGGGGAGATGGAGGTGGTACCTGCTTGTAGAAAACCAGAAGGAATCCTATTCTGAATGGTTTGGGGAACGTGAATCATGTGCAAAGAAGATACCACATAAAGAATCTGACAGATATCATCTTCTTTTTTAAAAATGCCACATATGCATAATGAAATTCACTACTCCATTACAACTTCTGGCAGACTAATACTAGTGGAAATAGTATTATGCCGGCATAACTACAGAGATATGCTTTCTGCTCATTTATATTTCAGGGTTTTGTTTATCAGGATTATTTTTTTAAGGATTGCATAGCTTGGTTTGATTTTAATTTCATATTGACTGTACATCACACCAAGAGCTTCACTACTGATTAGTACAGGAATTTGAACAATAATACCAATATTATTGGGCTTAATCTAAAACAAACATAAGCAATTTAGAATCTCTCTCTCTCTCTCGCTCTGTGTCTCTCTCTCTGTGTCTCTCTGTCTCTGTCTCTTTCTCTCTCTCTGTCTGTCTGTCTGTCTCTCTCTCTCTCTCACACACACACACACACATTTTAAGGGTACCTAACTAGCAACTCTTTACTCCTTAAATTACTTGCCATAGCCATCACACTGGGATAATAAGAACTAGAGATGTGCATGGACCCCCCGGATCAGATTGGGACCTGGATTGGGACCTCCAATTTTGTTCCAGATCGGATCGGAACAAAATTGGAGGTCCCCTGGATTGGATCGGACCCGATCCCGATCCGAAAATCGGATGTCTGATTTTCGGATCAGCCACCATTTTTCCCCATAGATTTGCATTGGGGAAAAGAAAGCGGTGGGGGGTGAGTGGGGGCCTAACTCCCCCCTCCCTGTCCCTCCCCCCTCGCACTTCTTACTTGCCGGGGCCGTCCGTTGCCATCCTCTGGCGCCTGCGGGCACCAGCGGACGGTAGCAAACGGCCCCGGCAGGTAAGTGGGGGGCCTGCTCCCTCCTCCCTCCTCCCCCTCCTCCTTACCTGCCGGGCATGTCCGCTCCCATCCGCAGTCGCCCGGGCAGCCGCAGATGGCAGCTGATGGGACCAGCAGGTAAGCCCCCCCCTTGCGCTCCTCCTTACCTTCCAGGGCCATTCGCTGCCATCTGCTGGCACCTGCTGGCCCCCGCGGATGACAACGGATGACCCTGGCAGGTAAGCCTCCTCCTCCACCTCACGCTCCTTACCTTCTGGGGCAGGTGAGGAACGTGAGTGGGAGGAGGGGGTCCGATCCTCCAATCCAATACGATCCGGATCGGGTCCTTTTTGGATCAGATCGTATTGGTTCGGCCAATCCAGGTGCTGGGGATTGGATCAGATAATTTTATCCGATTTCCCCCAGATCGGGTCCGGATCGTGGATCGGACCCAATCCGTTGCAAACCCCTAATAAGAACTGTTTATCAAAACTACTTCAGTACCTCTAAGGAAAGTTTGAACCACATGTGGCATGGTGCCAGCCCTCTTGGAAAGGTCTGGCAAGATGGAATGGGACACATTTAGTATAGTGTAGGGATCATGATTTACATGGAGAAGATGGTGCAAAGCCATGCTCATTCCTGTGTGCCTCCTCCTCATAATCCCACTTCCCCCAGTTTATTGAATAGCTGACAGCAGATTTGGGAGGGTGGAATTCAGCAAGGGCTCAGGTACCTGAGAGAGGCCACACAGAAGGATTCTGCGGGCCACATGTGGCCCACAGGACCCAGGTTGCCTAAGGGTAAGTCATTTCATAGGGGCTTTTCCCCAGCATTCCTTGCCTGATGTGAGTCACATGTTCCAACTCTGTCCTACACAACTCTTGTTCTGAGGAACCATGGATAGAATTGGGATTACTTTTTAAAGAAGAACTTGTTTGGTTCATGATGTCTTCTTAACTTCAGGAGATTTCTATGGGACAGTGAGTTTGAGGGTCAGAGTAATGGGACGGAAAGTTGGAGGCACCACAGGGGCGGGGATATTATCCCATTTATCATTCAGCAGCCTTAGCAACACCATCTGGCTTCCAGTAAGGGAACTACAACAAAACTCTATTTTCTCAGCATCACCATATGGCACCTCTTGGTAGAAGAAAACAAAACTTGTCAGATTTGAGTCATTAATGCAAGAATCGCATCCAAGAATTTAACACGATGCAGAGTTTGGAATGTGAGGAGCTTTGCCAGAGTGATATTAGTGGGGCAATCATTCTTGCCCAAAATGTGCATTGGAAGTGGAAAAAAAGATGAATTTTGCATGGGATAATGTACAGCATAGATCAGCAACTGGAGGCTAAATTTAACCGCTCACTGTGAACCAGCTCACTGGCACCACTACCATCCCGATTGTTAACTCAAACGCAGGAGAAGTAGGTGGTAGGACTAATACTTAGGCAAACAGAGTTACCTGTGGGGAATGGGAAGCTGGCAGACCCAGTAACTTGCCTTTACTTAGAGGCTCTCCATTCAGTGTAATGAGTTGCTGACTAGGAGTGTTTGATATTTAAAAAGTGTTTTGCTTATGATTAGTCCTTTGTTGTTTGGGTTACGCCCTACAGCACGGGTGGGGAACCTCAGGGCCGTGGGCCAAATCTGGCCTTCCTGGAGTCCCAGTCTGGCCTTTAAGGATTTCCAGAAAAGTCCCACTCACTTCCACTGGCTCCACCCTCTTTCCCTCAACCACTGATTGAGGATTTTTGCAGTTAGAATGCCTCTCTTAAGGAAGAAATTTAAGGTTGTATGTTTTTGTGTTTTGGCTCCATCTCCTTATGCCTTATGCCCCGCCCAACATTAGAATGTGGCTCCTGAGATCGTCTCCAAAACTGAATTCAGCCCTAAGGCCAAATCCCCATCCCTGGAAGGCAGTTAATTAAGGTTTTACCCAGAGCACCAAGTTAGTGAGGTATCAAGAGGTATAAGGATGTGGCCCTATTCAGACAACATGCTAAATCATGATGGTTAAGCATTTTGAGCTAAATGTTATCTCTTCATGTATCATGTGAACCATTCCTAACCATGGTGGTTACATAACCATGGTTGGATTTTTATATGATGTGTAAAAGAGTCCCCCCCTTCTTAGGCTACCTAACTATACATATTGTGATTCGACACAGTACAAGTTGCCTAGATACACTTGTTCCGAGCTTACCTATATATATATTGATTTCAGATATCTCTGCATTTGATTCTGAGCATCTGAAGACTGGCTCAGCACAGCATGCTGTGCTGTAGCATGATATGGAACCTACATTAGAAATCAAATGGGATAGAATCATTTAGATATTGACCTTGTTCAGACGACACACTTAGCCACAGTGGTTAAGCATTTTGAGCTAAACATTATGGCTTAGCTGTTGTGTGAACCATTCCTAACCATGGGTGCCTCTACAAGAGCGATTTAAAGCTCTTTCAAGGCGCATTAAAAAAAATTACCTCTACAAGAGCGGAACGCGAATCGGGGGTCGAGGCACTTTTTCTGTCCGATTATGTGCATTACAAAATACGCGTTAAATAGCAAGTTTTAATTTTTGGCGGGAGTGAAAGTGCCTTATGACCATGTAAACAAGTGATTCTCCGCATTTCAACCACTTTAAAGCGCATTTCATAGGAATTTATAGGAATTAGGCGTAAAAGCGATGGTGAGAAGATGCACATAATCAGGCAACCGGGCGTCAAGCCGAATTCTTGTAGAGGGGGGCCCATGGTGGCTACATAACCACATTTTAAACACTCTCACGAACCATTTTCTGCAAAAGGGTTAGTGCCCTAACCATGGCTTAGTGTGTCATCTGAACAGTGAGTGTCATTATCATCTTGATCTGGTGCCAAATTCCCCACCTTTTACAGACTCTGTGGAGCTGTCTTGGTATCAGAGGAGTTATAGCTACAAATCCATTGACTATGTGAGTGGAGAATGCTCATGTATGCTAGTAAAGCATTCAAGTGCCATGAAAGACAAGAGCGTCCCATTGGGTGAAATTTGAGGGAAAGTGAGAGCACATCATGTTGAACTGTAGGGAGGCAATATGCAACCTACAGGCCACATGTGACACCTATGGCCCCCCAGTATGGTTCCTCCCTCTTTTTAAAAAAATTGCAAAAAACAAAACAAAAAATCTCCGGAGCTACTATGAAGTGGCAAATTGGTAACAAGCTACTTTTGACCCTTTGGGGACTCTTTAGCACCACGGCAGCCATTTTCGATCTCCCCCCATTTTTGGCATCTTTTGTGGGGGCTGGGAGGCAAAGTTGAAGTTGCCCCCTCTTTAGGCTGACCATATGAAAAGGAGGACAGGGCTCATGTATCTTTAACAGTTGCAGAGGAAAGGGAGTTTCAGCTGGCATCATTTGTATGCAATTAGTTCCTGGTGAAATTCCCTTTTCATCACAACAGTTAAAGTTGCATGCACTATACTAGAGTGACCAGATACAAAAGAAGGCAGGGCCCCTGCAACTTTAACTGTTGTAATGAAGAGGGAATTGCACCAGGTACGAATTGCATACAAATGATGCTGGCTGAAATTCCCTTTTCTCTACAACTGTTAAAGTTATATGAGCCCTGTCCTCCTTTTCATATGGTCAGTCTACCCCTCTTGCTAATTCATGCTTTAGTGATCTGCAAATGTGCCCCTCCCCCATAAAGTTCATTTTGGTTCCAAAGATATCAGTGGGACTTTAGAGCACCAATCTTTTTTTTCTGGATTGCATTCTTTACGCTCAAGATCTCAACCTATGCCGGGTGTACAACAAGTCATGGGGGGCAAAATAATTAGAAAAGCGTCATTTTCCTTTTAAGGTGTTTATGATATACTAATACTAATTTAAAAGCAATGTAAAGGCCTGAAGGCCAATTTAAATTAGGAGTGGAAAAACCATGGCATCTCCCCATGTGGCCCAGAAGAGCCCCATACCAACGTTCTGGCACTGCTAGTGGGGAGGCTTTAGTGTGCGTGTGTGTGTATGGGGCTCCTGACCCATCACCTAGTACCACATGCAGCCCTCATGGCCTAAAAGGTTGCCCAACCCAGCCTGCTAAGTTAGCTTTGGGGGGGGGGGGTATATCAGTAGTGATTGGACTGGTTAACTTTATCAACACAAAGTTTTGGATCTGCCATAGTTTCGTCTGCTGCATGTGGCAATGCACAATTTTGCATGCGTCGGATGGAGGGCAGGAATGGATCTAGAGGGTATCATAATCCCTGTTGGTGCTATTTGTATCACTGTTATAGTAAGTCTGTTGGGGGGGGGGTTCTGATCTAAGCTGCACTACTTCTGTACCAACTGCACTGACCTTTTCTCTAGACTGTAACTTCTGCTTCCCATTAAGAGTTTGATGAACAATAGAAGAGACCAAGGCATTCTCCAAGGTCCTCCACCTCCATTTTAATTAAAAGAGAAACAGACTGGTGCTAAACACTTTTCCTTGGAAGTGAAACCCTGTTCATTTCAATGCAGGTTTGGTCCAAATAAGCATGGTTAGGTAGGGCCACAGCTGGAATCTCTTGTCCTCATGGTTTCCAGGAGAAACGTGTGGGCTGTTCATGCTGATCATTGACACCAAAGGGTGCTCAGTGATTGAGAGGGTAGATAGAACTTGAGTGCTCTGCATGGCACCTTGACCTCCCCCAACGGCTGTTTCCTGTTCTTTATCCATCTGGCCCATTTTTCTGCTATTATTTCTGTACTTCCTTCCCTAAAGCCATAGCACTGCAGTCTTTCAATTGAACTCTGGAGCTTATTTCTCAAGCACCAACAACAAATGCTTTAGAAATGAAATAATTTAAGAATTGCACTGGATGTTTTAATTTGTTGTGTGGGATGTATGCCTACTCATGTCACTCTGTGTGTGGCCATACCAGAAGAAGAAATACCACCCCAGGGTTTCCACCACTATTGATCCTTCCATCATTTACCTTGGTGTGTGCAACATGCTATTAAAATGGTTTACTATCTATAACTCTCATGTATTGCTTTTAGCAACTATGACACTAGAACATTGTTTCTGTCCAGGTGAAAAGCTGGATGCTCATAAGCACTAAGTGTATGGAGAAAGCCAACATCACTTTGGGTCTATTATTTGGGACTTCCACCAAAGCACTGGATTCCTTCCTTATGGAAGATCAAACACAGAGGAAAACATAGAGGCAGAGACTGATGGTAAAATAAATAAACAAATAAATGTGCAGCTTTATGCAGAATACTTAATTCTGAGCATAGAAATGAAGTTAAATATTAGCAATTACTTCAGACATAGGTATATATATATATATATATATATATATATATATATAGACAATGCATTTCAAGTTACAAAATGCATTGTTGTTCACTTCATGGCTCATAACTATGTGTAACACATGATTTTGGTGCCATAGGTCATAACGCCTTTTGATCCACTGCATTTTTATCCGGGGAAATCTTGCAACATTTTTTGCACACCTAATGATAATGATTCTGCTCAAGTTGAGGGTTTTGACTGACCTGAAGTTAGATACAGTTTTATGTTAAACTACAGACATGTTGGCGATAGGTCAACTTGGTATTATAATATCAAGTGCTGATCTTAAACACATATCTATATATAACACTAGCCTTGCTAAAGAAAAAGTGGAGGAATGGTTCCACACGGGTCCTTCTTGATAAAGGAAATGTCTGTACATACAGCCGCAAGTCTAATTGTGCCAATGAGAGTAAGCTCACTAACCCATGTTTCCAGATAAGGATAGGTGAGAGATTCATTTCAGTTCATTTTTTTACCATAATTCACATAGTTTGCACGTCTGGGAAATGATCACAGACCTGGGCCGTGTCTTGAAGACGATGCCTTTCCTCCTTGTTCCCTCGAACCCCCACAGCATTGCAGCTGCAGGTTGGGAGCGTTCCATATGAAAAAGTGGGATTTCCAGCCCCAAAAATTGCAACTCCTGCAGCCATTTGGCTGGTTGAGCTTGCCCCTTGCCCTCTGCCCTACCTTCCCATGTCCTATCCTGTGCCTCGAACTGCCCCGGGAAAAACCCCAGCCTGAACCTGAAGTGAGGTCACCTCACCACCGACAGACAGCGGAAAGAATGGTGTGACATTACAGCAAAGGGGAAAGCCATGGTAGTTCGGCTACTTTTTAAGCACGCAGTTTCATTGGAAAAGCCCATGGTGGCTGTGAGTTGGCACCTGCGCCATAGAAATGATGCAGTGCCACTGCACAGTCACCACATGGTATACTGGGCATATAGACAGCCCTCTGAACACAATTTGTGACCTGACGTCAGCACAGCTCTTAGCTTGCGATGCAATTCACCCAACAACAAAAATGTGTTAAAAATGGATATATTTGAAAAATGTGAGTAAAAGTGCACATACATATTTGTGGGAGGGGGAAACAAAGCTTGAAATCTGATATGGGCATGAATCAGAATGAGCTTTGAGGTGAAACTCGGAGAACATTGACGACATCGAGTTTTGCTGAGTTGCACATGCGTATTTCCAGATTAAATGGGCACAGGATGGATGAGGGTACATTTTGCCAGTTAAGTGGGTTTTTTTCTGAATCTATATAAAACACGGGCAAGACAAATTACTCTCTTGACTCCAAGAAGTACATTGACAACAAGATAAATCTGAATCTCACTTAGAAAGTGCCACTTCATGAATGCTCTTCAAAGAGACAGCTGAAGCAACGTAACTATAGATATAGGACTAGTTTACTTACTGCAAGATCACCCCAAGTAGAACTTTCTGAGCATCCCTGGGATGTAGCAATGTAGAGGAAGTAACATCTGACTTGGCATTTTCCCCATTAACAGGTGCTGATTCCTAGCACTGATTCATACGCACCTATGCATCTGGTGGGTAGAAAATATATCATGCTTATGTAACAAATCATTCCTCCAAAGGTGCAGCTGTAACTTTAGATCTGGGCACACAATCTATGGCCCACAGACTACAGATGTCCCCGCTCCCAAGCCTTCTTGTGTGGCTCCCCATGACCCCCAGCCCCCACCATTGTAAAAATTGTTGCAGCCAAAAAAATAAAAATAAATGGTGTCCTGCTAATCGCAGCATTGTTAGCAGCAACTGGGTTGGGATGGCTGGAGCAGCAGGGAGCCCCAAGTGTGTGTCTGTGTGTGTGTGTGCATGCACACATATGCAGTACTTGTTACCCTGGCAAGTGTGTCCACCAGGGCTGAAAATTTAGTGCATTTGCTCAGTTATTAGCACTTTCAGGCACCTGCATCCTCAAGAATCCTTAGGAGAGATTTTCAAACATCGGAACTGTCCCTCATTTCCCAAAAGCAAAGAGGAGGAGGAGGAGGAGGAGGAGGAGGAGGAGGAGGAGGAGGAGGAGGAGGAGGAGGAAGAAGAAGAAGAAGAAGAAGAAGAAGAAGAAGAAGAAGAAGAAGAAGAAGAAGAAGAAGAAGCACTGTAAGTGGTAACTGAGTAAGTAAGTCACTGAGGAATTTCCCAATGTAGTATTTTGGTCAAGTATTGGACTTATCACCCAAGGAGATATGGTTTTAACTCCCTATGAAGACATGACAGCAGGTGACCATAGATCAATCACAGCCTGACAGTGTTTTACCTCACAGGGTTATTGTAGAAATGGAATGGAATAGGTCTGTACAGGGGAATATAAAAATGTAATTCAATGATGATTGTCAGGGTTATTGGTCAAATTCTTGCCAAACAGTTCCCCCCCCCCAAACTAGTACCTGATTCAATGCCAATAGCAAGGTATCCCACCACCAGATAATGGGAAGAAGGGAAAATCTTTCCTTCCAGGAGATCCATCTTTTCCCCCTTTATGGGGGGAAAAAAGACCAAAATGACCAGTTTGTATCAAAGCATTACTGAGAAGGAGCTAGCCCTGCTGATGTTTGCAACTCTTTTATAAGTAGCATAGTATGCTGCCCCATTTAATGGAAAGAAGGTGGAATCCTCTAGGAGGAGACCACACTTAGGAGATGCATCACAAAATGGTGCATTGCTGTAGGTTTGAAGTGGAGACAATGAATAAGCACAAATCTTACCTCCCTCATAATACTTGAACTCAGTTTCATTCTGGACCTGAGATCGTTCAATCTACTATCAACTGGCAGTAGATTTACGACTATGCAAAACGAAAAGGACAATGTCCCCACCACCACCACCACAAAAAAAATATCAATACAAACACTCCAGGAATGAGAACCTGCAACACAGCACTAGGCCACTTAGTTACAAAAATTTATAATAATTAGAGGTACAATTGAGCCAATTGGTTTACAATAATAAATAGTTAGTCAGGATTGCTGCGGCAGCATCTACTGTTTGTTTGGTGATTGGTGTTGAGAGTGTCTACACATTCGGAGAAGGGTGAGCTGGAAAAATCAGAAGGATTACCTCACCCTTATCCCACCAATAAAGGGGGCTATTTTGCCTTTATCCTGACCGGTATACTACTGTGAGAAAGTGTCCATTCAGGAAGGGCCAGTTCAGACAACACACTGAGCCATGGTTAGGCCGCTAAACTTTTTGCAGCAAATGGTTAGTGAGCATGCTTAAACCATGGTTATGCAGCAACCATGGCTAGGAGTGGTTCACACAACATGCTAAGCCTTAATGTTTAGCTCAAAATGCTTAACCACTATGGCTTAGTGTGTCATCTGAACAGGGTTGAAGTGTAGTTATTGCTTTGTAACATTATCTGTTACTGTAAATTGTTACCAAACATGTTAAGTCTATAGGAGTGAAGATTTTAGAACTGAAACGGAAATATGCTGGGTTTTGTAGACATAACCGATATAGTTGTTTTGAAATAGACCAGCATAACGGATAAGAGTTGTTTTGAAATCCTGACTGACTTTCTATAATTGGAAACCAATTGGCACAATTGTACATCTAATTATTATACATTTTGTAACTAACTGGCCCACTGCTGTGTTGCATTCACCCCTGGAGTGTTTGTATTGATAATATTGGTAGATTCAGGAGCACCAAAAATTAGTACTACTTCATGTAACTCATATTTAACATATGAAGGTCAAGGAGTGGTGTTGGCTTTCAGTTTAGATGGCATAGCCGGCCAACCCATTAGGCAGAACGAGGTGGTCAGCTCAACTGGTGGATGCTGGAAGGAACATAGGAGCTGCCTTAGACTGAGTCAGGACATTGATCCATTTAGCCCAGTATGATCAACACTGACTGGCAGTAGCTCTTGAGGGTTTCAGGTAGGAGTCTCTCCTAGCCCTACCTGGAGATACCGAGAACTGAACCTGGGACCTTCTGCATGCAAAGCAGACACTCTACCGCTGAGCTATGCCCCCTCCCATGGGGATGGCAGCAGCCCTCTATTATTCCCCCTGAGCTCCTCAAGCATTCCATCCTTCTTATTTGGTGCCCTGGCAGTGATAGTTGCTTATTCCTGATGTGGGCTAGCTGCCTCGCTTTGTCTAATTGTCTTCTTCCAATGCATCATAGACAATGCTATTGGAAAAGGCTCTGACCAAGCAAGCAGACAAGAGAGACAGCTAGCTCAGGCTACCCACTCCAGCAGACATTGTGTATATATGCTATAAGGATGTCCAGATTTTGTGAAATCCATCCCATGAATGTTTTTTGGTTTGTTCCAGCACCTGTTCGCAGACGGATTCAAATTTGGAAACATACATAATTAATCCCTATGAAAATTCACAACAATTTACATAATTTGTGCATCGTGCCCCTCTCCATTCAACTTTCCCCTGGGATTATTTTCCAGCATGGCATATGTCTCAAGAGAAATGTGTGTATTTTTCTGCAAATAAATTTGCGTAAATTTTGGGAAAGTAAAATAAAAAACCTGGAAGTCCTTGGATTCCGTGTGGCCTGGGGAGGCTGGTCCGCAGCAGATTCTGCAGACCAAATTCTTAGAAATCTGGACTCGTGTTAGTCCATTTCAAATTTCTTCATCATCCCAAATATATATACACTGCTCTGCCCACACAGCGCACCCCGATGTTGCCACTTATTCATTACAGCATTTGTTTGAACAGGCACTAGGCAGTTGTGAGTGAGCAGTGCCATGGGGTTGGAGGACAGAGCTGTGTGTTCCACACAGCCAGTCCTGCACCCCTAAGCTCATCTGCTGTCCTCAGGAATGGTGGAGGACACTGTCCTGATTATAGTAAGATTCAACTGCTTTGTTTCTGCATGTGGAATGTGGGGGGCATCTTGTCCTTCGCCTCGGGCAGCAAAACATCTTGGACTAGACTTGCTTTATAAAATAATTATATACATTAATGAAGGATGACTCTATCAATGGCTATTGTGTTGGCAGAGTCCTAGTACTGCTGAGAAACCCAGCCTCACACATATTGCATTTTGAAACATTTGCAACAAAAGACTTACAAAGGGCATTACACAGCTGGACTTCAGGGTGGGGTGGGAGCGACAGGAAGTTAGAAAAAAGTGTGCATGGATCAAAGAGAAACAAACAAGCTCTAACCATCCAACAAGATAGTTAACAGCTCCACCTACTGTTGGAGAAGACACACCCTTCATCAGTATGCATTTAGCTAATAGCATTCATATGTCATTGCTTTTCCAACATGCTTGCCATGATCTAGAGGAAGAACTTTGACATGCTACAGAGCCAGATAGTGGGGAACAAACGACAAGTAATAGCCATTCCCTTTATGCCCTGCATGTGAGCTTTTAGGTGCATCTGGCTGGCAGTTATTGGAGAAAGCCTGCTGGACTTAGATGAACTTTTGGTCTGATGCAACATAAGCAGGTCTTATTTGATGCTGGATTTCTTCTTCTGTATTGCAATGGCTTGTGTTCCTTACAGCAAAGGAAGCTGGCACCACAGGTCACAATCATCACTCACTACTTCTTTACCAATTGCCAGAGGCTGACTATGTTGGAGCCAAGTCTCAACTGCTGCAAGCTGGTAGAAAATATTAACTATAACATGCCGTGCGGTGGGGAGTCTGGAGGGCCGCAGGAGAAGATGGAGGCTCATTTGGAGTAAGGAGCCTAGTTTCTTACCATTATTGGTGCAATTATTAGTAATGGACTGGTACAACTTCCCATGCAAATGGATGTTGATGCAAGAAGGGAAAATCAACTGTAGAACATCCCATGGGTAGAATTTTAAAAATGCCACTGTTATCCACATTATTGCAGCTTGATTTATTTTATTTTTTTAAAGCTCCTATTTGAATCTTGCGGAGGAGGCCCAACCACTCATTGAAACACAGCACTATTCTCTTTTTGTTTGTGCATGGGGGTCAAGTCGAACTGAATTGGAATATAAGTAGCTCCTACATTGATTAGCATACTGCAAAGATTGCTAGTTGTGCTGAATAGCATACTTGTGCCTTTTCACATCTTTTGAAACCTTGATTCAGCAAATGGTTATAGTGACATAACTAACTACTGTGACTCATGGTAAACATTCACACACATTTTTCTTTTATAAATGGGGCCTACCGATTAGAGTTGCCACCAAAATTTTGCCTAAGGTAAAACTGGAAGTAAATTTGGGGCTCCTTTTCAGGCACATTAGAAATTGGAAAGGAGGTGGGAGTCAAAGACTTTTGATGAGATCAACTAACTAAGATTCTCAGGGAGATTTTGCACACTCATAAGTTGATATTGAATTTTCTTTTTCCGAAGTGAAATTAGAAAGCAAGTTCCTCCTCAAGAAAAAAAGATCTGGGAATTTGGAGGGAGCCAAAAATTGTGAAATTTCACATCACAACTATTGATGGAAGGTTTTTTCCCCTCCTTCTAGGATCTGCCTATAGCCACACACTACATTTGTTTTCCTTAGAGATGTGCAAATCCCTTACCTCATCTCTGAGTGTAGCTCAAGAAGCCCCAATACCAGAGTTCTTCTTACTTCACTAAACTCCCTTCATACATTTCAGCTTAGCAGAATCCTTCAGATCTCATCTGAAATTTCACTTCTGGTGACAAACCTGTTGTTGACCTATTGACTAGGTGCAATGAATTATTATTTTTAAAAAACAAACAAACAAACTAATAGTGTATTTATATCCTGCCCTTCTAGTGCTTACACACTGCTCAAGGCAGCTTGCAATAATTAAAACTAATTATAAAACACAGTAACATTCCATAAAATAGCAATATGATAAAAACATAAACAAATAGCAAAGAGATCAGATAGGAAATTATATACCCAATAAAATAAAGACCTGCCAGAATAAGAAAAAAGGAAACACAGCAAGAAAGAGCCAGAGCACGTGGTGCAAAAAATTCCATAATTTGAGTATGGCTACTGAAAAGGCCCATTCTCTTGCCCCTATCATCCAAGGCCCCATTATAGCTGGAAGGAAACACAGAAAAGGGCCTCTCCACAAGTTCACAGGGCATGAATAAGCTGGACAGTCTATTTCCAGTAGCAGGAGTGCTACTCATACATATAGCTGTCTAGGATTGAGGACATAAACCACTGCTAGCCAAGGGTAGTATCACTATCCAATGTTAATCCTACAAAGAGTAGACTTGAAGAGATTGGGATTTAAATTAGTTGTGTCTACCTTAAGTTTCATTCATTTCAATGGGTCTACTGTGCATAGGAGTAATGTTAGATACTGCCCTACGTGTCAAATTGAATCAGTGACTTCAATTTCTTTACAAAATACAGAGTGATGGATCCAGATGAAGTTACTTAGTCCCGCTTAGATCCCATTGAAATCGATGTGATCATTAGTCATAACTAACCTAAGCCCCATTGATTTCAGTTCTACATCACTTGCTTCTTAAGGCACATTAAGAAGTCCTTCTGCCCACTTTCCGGTCCAAGGTCAGACAGTAAACCCACAACAATATGTTTTAAATGTGCACATAAGTATTTGCAGGAGAATAAGATATGGCTTTATTTTTAAGTTTTATAACAATTACAACATCAATTGAAACTCAGCGAAGAAAGTGAATATGAAAAGAAGATGTGGGAGGTGGAAAGAAAAAAACACACATAATGTAGTAGAAAGAAAGAGGGGGAGTAGAGCAAACAGGCAAATCTACTAATATGATCATTGAGTGTCTTGCAGATGAACAATGAAAAACTTTGGAAGCAGAAATGTTGTTCATTTACAAAGCATCTTTGAGACTAAATGTCCAAGGAAATCTCTGTTTGATCACATCTCTTGTACATTGCATGCTCTTAAGAAGGCACATATCTTAACACCTGTTGCAAAAGCTTTTCTGTTGAAAGAAACATGACTGTCAAAGCGTACAGCACAGTAGATCAGCTCTGCTCGGGTCTGAATGTTTATCTTCTGCCACAAGAATGAGGCCTAGTAGTAGTTAACTAAGGGGAGTAGTTGGTGAGGTTGACAAAGGGGGACTTGAAGTACTGAGAGCAATTTTATAATGCTTATAAACGTCTGACATTGTTAATCTAAAAAGAGCTCTGTGCTCCTGAATTGCTCACTTTTTGGATACAGCTGTATTTGAAGCAGCCATGTAGTTCTGAGGAATCACTAATCGCTAACAGAAACATCTAGTGGCTATCGGAACACCATAACAGTAACAAATTATCCACGAGTTTTAATTGCTCCTGGTATGTTTGCTTTCAATGGCCGAATGATCCGTTTATGAAATGATAAATGAACCAAATTATGGACGCTATGAGCATCTTTATTTTTAAAGAAGCATATTGCACTGGTGAACTTGAGGAAAGAAGGTATTAGTAGATATACTTCCCTTACATTGCTGAATTGGAAATGGCTTCAAAATGAACTACAACTACAAATGGATGAGGCATAGGGGCCACTCTAGAAAATCCCAGAAATTGCCACTGCCACACTAGTCCTCAGATCATGCTGTGTGAGTGGAGACCAATAGGAAGTTGGCTGAAGTAAACAAGAAGCTAGTTGGCATGACACTCAAGAGAGATGAGATCCAATGCACCGCAGATTATAAAATCTTCTATTTTTTAACACAAGCAGAGCGTCCTGAGGATGAACGGAGCCTCTTCTTTAAGATTGTTAGAATTGATTTTTAGGGTTAGGAGCTAGAGTGCTGTATATCAGGAGTGAGGAACTTTTGGCTCTCTGGATGTTGTTGAACTACAACTCCCATCAGCCCCAACATGGCCAAATGTCAGGATGATGGGAGCTGGAGTCTAACAACATCCTCAATCCTGCTATATATCATCCCCAGCCCTGTTATATATCATCCTCTATTTCTGTGCCCCAGCTTCTTATGCTGGGCTTCTCTCCCAGCAGTGGGAAAACATGCTTCTTACATGTGTGTGCATATATTTATATCGGAGGGCTTTTACCCTTAAAGAAGGCCCATACATAATTTTAAATAAATAAATTAAATTACAATGTCTGCAATAAAGAAGTCCATGTAATTAATAAAAACACTGGGCAGTATTTAGCCAACAGTCCCATCAATTTCAGCTGGACAGATCTTAACATGTGCTTTATTGTCCCATGAAAATCAATGGGATTTACAAATGCTTTGCTGGGGCTGGGGCACTCTCGCTGGCCCAATCCAGGAAAAATTACAGCCACATCTTAAACACGTTTCCTTGGAAGCAAGTCCCACTTAACTGAGGCGTGGGGAAGCTAATACTGGACATGAGTTGAATGGGAATTACTCCTAAAAAAGCCTTCATAGGATTGCAGCCTTGCACAACAATCCTATACATGTCTACTCAGAAGTAAACCCCACTGAGTTCAATGTCTACTCCAAGGTAGGTAGGTATAGGACTGCAGTCTTGTTGGTGCTTAAGACACTTTCAAATACATGGGAAAAATTGGCTACAACTAACTTAAATCCCATTGATTTCAGTTGGAAAAGTATGACTTTGTCTGGATCAAGACCACTATATTTAACAGGGAGAGTAGTTTCTTTTAATAGCATTTAATGACATCTCACTTACCAACAGTATGAAATAAAGTGTATAGAAAGGCTACTATTTATTTTTTCCACTGAGTGAAAGAACATTTTGAAATCTTAAAAGCTGTGATTTATTGTTTTCAGTGCTCAGTTTCTTCTGAATATCACATGAGGCGTTGCAGGTGTAACTCTTGAAAGGGATGGATGGAGACACCCATTCCTTCAAATATTTACAAATGCTGTGTAGGAAGGATCACATACACATTCATTTCTCAATGAAAAATTAAGATGCATAGTGGGCTAAAGGATGGAAAGCAGGCTGTTGAACACACATTTCATGGGAAAGAAACTTTTCATGGAAAGAAATACACCTTTCATGTGTATCTATGACTCTTCCATCCACTCTTCTCTTGAAAAGGCATCCTCAAGGCCTTCCAGCCTAATCCTATGCATGCTTACCCAGAAATAAATGCACACAGAATTGCAGCCTAAAGGGCTACGTTTGAAGACAAACACATTCACAGAATCATTGCACCAACATTTTTTGAGGTCTTAGGGCCTAATTGCACTTTACGGGTTGGATCCAGATTTCATCATAGAGCAGATCCATTAAAATATATAAGACATCAGTCTCATTCATTTCAGTGGGTCTAAGTATTCATTATATCTGGATCCAATCCTACAATAGTAGCATGACTTCCAGTCATATCAGTCAATTTGCAATAGAAAAAAGGATTCCATTGGTACCACAAATTTTCTGTCTAATTCCAAAGGGGTGGGGAGGCAATTTTGGGGCCCACAGTTGAGGTACCAATGGAAATCAGACAGCGGTACCAATGGAAATTCTCTCTCTGGCCAGATCTTCAGCAAGCAGGATATAGCACTATGAAAGTGGTATGAAAGCGGTATATAAAGGCAGGATCTACACTACTGCTTTATAGCGGCATTGAAGTGCACTAACAACTGTTGTGGCCCACTGACACATTCCATATACCACATTCATACAACTTTGATAGTATTATATCCTGCTTGGTGTAAATGTATCATGGGCCTGAACAGTTGTCAGTGCACTTCAATACCACTATAAAGCAGTAGTGTAGATCCACCCTCTCTCTCTCTCCCCCCGTCTCTCTCTCTCTCTCTCTCCCTCCCTCTTTCTTTCTCTCTTTCTCTCTCTCTCTCTCTCTCTCTCACACACACACACACACACACACACACAGAATTATTTTTTCAAAATCCCCTGATATGGTTTCAAGCCACATTGTTAACATATCATGTAGATAGGTAGGCCTGTAATGATTCCAGTGGGAGAGCTAAACAGTATTCAGATACTAGGAAGCTGCCCAATACTGAGTCACACTATTTTGTTCAGTATTACTTACATGGGCTTGCAGCGACTGTCCAGGGTTTCAGACATGTGATTTTCCTAGCCTTACCTAGACATGCCAGGATTTGAACTTGGAACTTTTGGCATGCAAAGCATGTGCTCTCTCATTGAGCTAGGGCTCTTCCCTCATTTGACTTCAGTTTCTGTCCTGACCCTTTCCAAAAGTTCAGGGCAGGTAACAACCCTTAAAACAAATTACACTTTGCCCATAGTGTTTTCTTCTGCTTGAAGTCTCTGCTTAGAAATCAGAGTCCCCCTGGGGGTGGGGTGGTTACAGCACTTCAAAGCCTCCAGCTTCCATGGATGTCACATTAAATGCAACTCACACATCTTGAAGAAATAAAAATAAAGCTTTAATTCAGCTGCCGGCAGGTTACAACCCTTCAAGATAAAAACAAAACAACCCCCTAAAAGGTAAGAACTCGTAAAGCTCAAGTCTTTAACATCCTGCTTAGCAGTGAAGGATGTCCATCCACAAAGAAAGCCTTTTGCCCCTCCCGTTTTGGTTTAGGCTCTAGGCAAGATGAGGAATGAGAAGAGACCAAGATTTGGTTTCTCTTCTCTTCAAGAGAAGGCAACAACCCCACATTTGTCCAAAGGTAAGCCAGGTTCTATTAGTCCAATCAAGCCCTCCTCCCTACTTCAGACCTCTCAGGTTGGGTAACATTTTCCTCCTCCCCACCACGAGGCAATTTGTTCTTCTTGGGAACAAGTTGCATATCACTTTCCCTCCTCCTCCTCTGAGTATTCACTCTTCCCTTCATGCTCTCCTGTTGACCTCTCTGTGGGCACGTTTGGATGATACAATAGTCAACCATGTATTAATAGTCAGCTCCAAGGTTGACTATTTACATGACATGATAATAATTGACCATGACTATTGTATCTGATCCCTATCTACCCCCACCCTCTCTTTGCCCTCCCACCGAATGGCGGCACTGGTTCCCATTATAATCCCCTTTCGTGCCAGGTCATCCCCCTGTCAGTACCCAGCAGTGTGCCTGTTCCACTGTGATCGGCAGATTCCCACATGCTTCCCAGGATGTGCATGTGCTGTCCCTGCGTGGGGCAGGTCCCACAATCCCTCCCTGAGCTGTTCCCGTGCAAAGGATTTCTCCCCTAAAGCTACAAGAGAGATGCTTGCAGCTACCCCACTTTGCCGTTGCAAAGCAAGGTGGCTGGGAGCATCTCTCCCACAGCTTTAACACTCAAGGATTTCAGGTGTGTGTGTGTGTGGGGGGGGAATGATCTCTCCTGTACCGATGGGATGTGCTTGTCCCAGGAAGCTAACACATGTCTATGGAGCCCTGCTCTTGCCTCACAGCTCCATAGGCATGTGAAATATGCCTATGGATCCTGCCACACAACACAATAATCAACTGTTGTGCAAATAGTCAACTCTGCACACCGTTGATTATTGTGTTGGGGAAATAACCAACCATGGAGTGGAAAAGACTCACCAGATCTCACAATAGACAACGGTTGACTATTTAAGCAACCATTGAGTACTGTCATCCAAACCCTGTCTTTCTTTCTCTTTCTTTCTTTCTTTCCTTCCTTCCTTCCTTCTCTTTGCTCTCTCTCTCTCCTTTGCTCTGTTTCTGGCCAGCGTTTAAGTGCTGGTGCCCCAGCTGCGGACCTCACCCTTGCCTTATAACTGGCTCTCTGAGGTGGACCCAGCTGACCGGTTCAGTGGCAGCATAACAGGCCTCATTCTTACAATACCCTGACATTGCAGCAACCCGAACCCTCTGCCATATCTCACAGAGGTCATTGTTCCAGGCCCTTTCCCCTACTGCTAAACATTGATACCTAAAGTGAACCAGCTGAGAGGAAAGTGCTAGGAGAAATGGAGCACAGAGGAAGTGAAAGGTTCACCTTTCTTCACCCATGCATGTTAAAATTAGGGAAGGAACACCATTATATACAAATGAATGCATACTGTACAACTGAAGACTGGCAGCTAAATGTGCAAACCACCTCCACTGAAAAGCACTGCATTTGCAGTGATGTAAGGAGCTAACGTTCTGTCATTGGTGTTGCACATGATCCACCACAGATCTAAGTCATCCAGCAGTGGCCGTTGTATGTGAGAGCCACATGGACAATGTCTACACCATCCATTTATCCTGGGGTCAGCTCAAGATTATCCCTAGATCCCAGGGTCAACTGGGGACGACCACTCACTTTCCCCGGGATAAAATGGGTGGCACTTATCCCAGTTTTTCCCGCGGTCCCAGAACAGCCCCGAGGACTGCAGGCAGTGTGGCACCTGTTACCGGGTCCTACCTCCTCTCCACATGTAGTGGGGCCTCAGGAAATGGGCACCGAGCTGTCTGGGGGGGGGGGGCTCCGTGCCCATTGGGGGTGGGGGGCAGAATTTTCACCATCCTTTGGATGGCTCTCGGGGGTGTTGGGGCATCGAGTTTCCTGGTTTTGTTTTTTAAAAAACTTACCTTGGCGCTGGATCAAGTCCGCACACTTGCGCAAAGTCTTCTCTTTTTTTTGAAAAAAAGACATGCCACTCCGGAACGCCCCTCTTTTCTTCCGGGACACTGCACTGGTGTTTGGACGCTGGGGGAGGATCCCAGAAGCTGGAAAGCCCGAGGTTCTTCCCCACCCAATCCCGGAAGGCTCATAGGTGTAGATGAGCCCATAGTATACTGGGAGATATTTTTTTCCCATCCATGAAAGATTTTAAAATTTGTTACGTCTTTGTGGGATAAAGCCACCACAACTACAGTAGATTGATTCCTTAGATACTATACTCCTTGGGGTGGGGGTGGGGGTGGGCAAAGCATAGGGAAACACTTTTTTAAGGCCCAAAGATCCAAGTGGGTCTGGTCCAGCCTGCAACTCCATTAACATGACAAAACAATTGAGGCTAAGATTAGATTATGTTTGAGGATATTAATGTCTGAAGAACGTAGTTTCCTGTATTGATGTACCTAGGTCACAAGTATCATATGTTCTACCAACTCCAAAAATGAACAAGAGTCTTTATTCAGAAGGAATGTTTTCAATGCAACTTTGGACCATGTTATCTGTAATTACAGCACAGATTCAAAACAACAAATAACATACACTTTAAATTCCGTTCTGTCTAAAACTATGTTTGAGAGGAACTGGATGAGGCTTTTAAATGGTCTATTCCACAAATATCCTACAGATCTTTTTGAGAATTTTCTTTGTGAAATGTTGCACTTGGAAAAAAAAATCTTTAGAGGTGCAGCCCATGCATGTTTAGACAGAAAAAAGTCCCACAACTCCCAGCATTCCCTATCCAGCATATATATGACCATGTGGCACCAACATTTTTGAGGTCTTAGAGACGGATGGACAAGCGAGACAGATGTAAGGATACACTAACATATCCTTCCCCAAGTTGGTGCCACCCTCCAGTTGTTTCGGGTGAGCACTCCAATGGCCCTTCTGGCTGGGGATGTTGGGAGTTGTAGTCCAACATATCTGGAGGGATGTACCAGCTTGGAGAAAGCTATACTAGCAGCTGGCTGATCTCTCTAAGTTAAAGTTTCTCCTCCCACCCCCCATCCCACAGGATTAATTGCCAGGCAGCGATTCTAGGATGATCTCTAATGCTAAAATATGCCTGTTTACAGGGATATAGTCAGAGCAGCTGCTAGACAGCCCCACTGTACGTATGTTTACTCAGAAGTAAGTCCCACAGAATTCAAGAGGAGCTGTTCCCAAGTAAGCATGGATATGAATGCTTTGCATGTAGAAAGACTCAGGTTCGATCCCCTGCATCTCCAGTTAGGGCTGGCCAAATGCCCTGTCTGAAGAGCAGCTGTCAGTCAATGTGGACAATACTTCGTGGACCTGCTCGGTATAAGGCTGCTTCCTATGGAGCGGCATTGAGCCCTGCCAGGCTACCCTACAGTCAGACAGCTCCTCCTTACAAGCCAGTGGCTCCGCACTAGCATCTTCCTCTCGGAAACGGATCGCTTGTTCTGGACCCGTCTCCCCCGCCGCAAGCTTAACTGGAGACGCGGAACGGACTGCGCGAAGTGGCACCTGCGTCCTGTGTGTCCCAGGGATCGCCGCCGCCGCCGCCGCCCTCCGGCCACCTTGGCGTGTTTCGCCCTCTCCTTAGGACGGAGCTAAGGTGGGGTTGAGAAGGAGACTCCAGGGAGACGCAGCACTGCTTGCTCCTTCCTCTACCAGTTGCATCCACAGGGGACTTTTCATTCAAAATGCGTTTCGTTCCAAATCAAAGGTATCCTTCAGGCTGGGGATGGGGGGATGTCATTCGCTACGTGGAACACCTTCTGATATTTGGGGGGGGGGGGGTTAAGCGCCACAAGCCTTTGTCCTTTGGCTCCCGGGAGCTGGTTACGCCGCGGTAACTCGTTGGTGAAGTTACACATGCTCAGAGGCACTCTTTGAGATTCCATGCCATCCAAATACGTTCTGGGGGTAAGTCTGCTTAACGGCCATCCTCTGGAGAATCTCGATTGTCTCCTTTACAGCAGATTGTCTCCTTTACAACCGAGCCTCGCTAGTTGTATGCTAGAGAGTATGCTCTTGCGCTCATGCCTTGCTTGTGGGTTGGCGTGAGCAGCTGGCTGGCCACTGGGCGAACAGAATACTGGACTAGACGGGCCTTTTGTCGGATCCAGAATGGCTCTTCTTATATTTTAATCAGTGTCCGTGGAGGTGGCAGTTCCCAGTAGCTTCACCCATTCCAATTATTAGATTGCTCAATGTATTAAAACACACACAGGTGCAGGTGCACACACTTTATATTCTCCCCTTACTCAGAATGGTCTCGTATCCTTGAAAGGAAGCAGCAGTTTATAATAATAACCCACCATCATGTCTTGCAGTTCTAAGCACACTTTGGTAATAAGTTTCCCTGAACAGAATGGGTCTTACTTTAGTCAACACAAACTGACCTGTAAATACCTGTGCAGAAAAGTGTAACCTGCAAAAAGGATAAAATAGACATTTTTTTTCTAAATTAAATTCCAAATGGGACTTGTTCTCTAGAAAATTTACAAAATGGTTTTTATTCGAGAGTAGGTGCAAGGGCCCTGATCTGGATCCAGAATGAGGGGCAGGGGCTTTCAAAATCCGGATGGGGCTTCCTGAGCTTGTTCCGGATTAAAAGGGAAAACAAGACACAGCTGGTAGCCGAACATTTAAAGGAATGTTTGTTTTGGCCCTTGATCCAGTAAATAAGCTTTGGGATGGTAACCCGAATGCGCATTCATTGTGGGCGTGAAAGACAGGAAGGTGAGAAATGACCTAGAAGGAACATTTTATCATCCCGATCCTACGCACCAGGCGCCATGTGCAGAAGGTTGTAGCCTAGTTATCACAGATGCGCCCGCGAGTTTAGCTTAGCCCCATTCATTCAAGCAATCATTTCCTCCTAGCGCAGGGAAGAGAAAAGAGAATCGGATCCTTTAAAGAAGAAAGGTATAAACCGGGTATAAGTTCCTCTCTTACGCAGCCTGCTCCTATTCACACACCCTAATCCCAGATCTTGGCTAGGACCCTGCTGCCACATGCACTGCCCTGGAGATGGGTGCTTAACAACAACAAAAAGACACACCACACGACTGGGTTTTCCCTTCCCTCCGCCCGCTGAGCGTCCCACCTGCTCCCACCCATCCCCTAGTAGGAGCGACTCCAAAAGAGTGGCACTATCAAATCCGAAGACGGGCATCCATGGCAGCCGCGTTTTTACCTCTGCTCTGGAGGCATGTCCACGCGCTTTCTTTCGCCGCCGCTAATCGGGTCACGCTGGGGAGGGCGGAACCGCAGCCGGGGGATGGTCCGAGCGCTTACTCGGAGAAATGCGGGACTCCCTTGAGCTCCAATGCAAACTGCAAGGGCAGAAACGGCAGCGACTCCTTCCTTTCCTTGGAGAAGTGAGCAGGATGGAGGGGAAAGAGTTAAACGCCGATTCGGCTCTAGCGACTGCTGAGAGCCGAGAGATAGCAGCAGCAGCAGCAGCGGAATAGCCGGTCGTGAGAAGGGGGGCCGGGAAGGACCTTGGCTGGCTGGTTAGCACACTGAAGAGACGTTGATTTGGGTGTATGCGAGTGCATTGGTTTATTTTGCCTATTTCTTCTTCTCCCCCCACCCCACCCCCACAAAATCCCCGCTGCTTCTTCGGGACTTTCACGGCGCGTGTTCGAGCCCTGGAAGAAACCGGTTTTTTTCTGAGTTTTTTTTTTTTTTTTTTGCACACGCGCGCTCGTCCGCCCGCCCGCCCATCCTTGCCTAGACCTGGGTTTGCTGGCTTGCTTGCTAGCTAGATGCTGCTACTATCGCCGCTGTTTCCTTCTCTACCGGAAAGTTTCCACCGCGTAAAACAGCTTCTTGGCGAGCGGACCGCCCTGCCAAAGCCTCGGGGGGCAAGCGATTTCCTTGGAGCTGTGTCGAGGATCTCTGCTTGAGCGTCCATTGCCAAAAAAAAGGGGGGGGGGAGAGAGAAAAAGAGAGAGGAAAGGAGAGAGGAAGAAAAGAAGGGAAAGGTTGTTTGGAGTGGGGGGGGGGAGAGCGAGAGAAAAATTGTCCTATTTCTTTTACGGCTTCTCAATCGCCAAGCAAAAGGGGGAAGCAGCTGCTGATAGGGAAACCTCGTCTTCTTAGTCTCTTTCACCCCCGCTTCGTTTTGCTCATTATCATCTGGGGGAATGTAATTGTGGCAAATAAGCTGCTGGAAAGACCAGGCAACTTGGAAAGAGGGGAGATCGCTATCCTCAGCTCCCCCTCCCCACGCCGCCGCCCCCCGTTTCCTCCCTCCCTCCACCTCGTTGCCTGTGGGTTCGCAATGTAAGGATTGCTCCTTTGGTTTGTCCTGTTTTTTCGACCATCCGTGCAAGGAAGTGTGGAATTAGAAGCCGGGACGCGGATCTCGTGGGTGCGTTGTGTTGGTTGAAAAGGCGTCGAGGAGAATTCAGGCGGCAACCAGGTAAGGGAAAGGGGATCTTCTTTCATTCTCCCCACCCCTCAACCCATAAAAAAAAAAGCCAATGTTTTTTAGTTTTAGTTTTACCTTTCGAATCGCCCTGTCTTGGGTTTCCCTTCCTCTCCACAAAAGTACAGCCTAGCCCTGTAAGGATTTTCCGCCCCTTTTCTTACCCCCCTCCTCCCAAATAGGTTCCAAGGAGAGGGAAAGTTCTTGTGTCGTTATAAAGGAGCGGCGATTGCAGACGGGAAGATGGATGAATGGAGGCGAAGCGAGCCTTCGCCCCCCCCCCCCGCATTTCCCCCTCCTTTTTCATTTGTACTTTCGGGTGCCTAATCTCAGCTTGGGAACGCCTGTCATATTTTACCTTGGCTGTACCCAGATGGGCGACGGCGAAGTGTGTGTGTGTATGTGGATTTGGAGGGGGGGGAGAGGAGAAGCTGGCATCGCCGCCTTTTAGTTCTAAAACGGCACAGCGTGTGTGATTCTTCACCACGCGCGGGCGTGCACACACACACGCGCGCGCGCGTAGAGGGAGAAAAGGAGGTACGGACCTGCCCGACCGCCTGGCTTCAGCGCCTCCGCCACCAAGCAGTTGTCTGTAAGGGTTTTAACTCTGCAAGAGGCTCTCGCCTTAGCTGCGCGCCTCTTTCTGTCCGCTAGAGGCTCCCCGGGAGCGGCAGATTGAGAGACGCTGTGGGAGAGAGAAGACAAGAACTCTGGCTGGTGTCAGCCACACCTGAGGGAGAGTAAAATGGGAGGGAAGGAGGGCGGGCGCGTCTCCTCTCAGTTGGTCTGCCCTATTTTCTCCTAAGACCTGCCTTTTCTTATCAGGGCATTGCTAAGTTCATAGCTTAGGGGAAACGGCCGTTTAGCTCTTCCCTTGTGCTGCTTCTACCGCCAAAGGCTCTCACACCACTGGGGGGGGGGGGGGGGGAATTCCCTAGGCGTTTCTCCTGGCTTAGTAACATAGGGCTAGTTACTATTCCAGAAGTAATGCCCACACCACCACCTCCTTTGGCTACTCGTTAATTCCTTCGTAGCAGGAGCATGTTGGTGACCCATTTTTTTCATATGGTGTGATGGTACAAGGAAAGCTGGGGCACGTTGACCGAAAGGATGGGAGAGTAGAAGCGTTGGCTTTTAGCCTCCCTCCTAGTTTTCTACTCTGAGGAACAGTGGCATTGGGGTTGTTGTTGTTTTTTAAGCCACATTTTCTTATTTAGCAAACATGGTCTTTCAGGGGTCTTGATGCTGATGTTCAAGCCATTCATTCCATTTCCCCTATGTTGTCAAGATTCTTACATAACCAACACACACTCCTACACACAGAGAGAGAGAGAGAGAGAAAGAGAGAGAGACTGACAGCCAATTGCTAAAACCTTCACTTCCTCATACTCTACCTCTCCATTCATTCCCCGCCCCCAAGCAATCCAATTCTTCATTCTCAGTCGCTTCTCAGTTTCCTCAGCAATTCGCTGTGTGTAGAACTGTGCTACTCCCTTTCTCACCTAAGTATACTACAGAAAGAAACTGGACCATGTGTGTGTGTGTGTAAGCTGAGTGTACCAGTGAACAAATCTTTCTAATTAGTAAGCACCCATGGGTGAGTGTGAGAGTTGGGAGGTTCCTGTAGGGAGTGAAGCCCTGCAATAAAACATTGGCATGTTGACACCGACAATTGAGCTTCATTCTACCACTCAAGGTCCAGGATGCTGCAGGCTTGAGATACCCAAGCGGGAGAAAAGTGTAGCTATCCAAGTATCCAGTTTTATCTCTGGCTGTGGATAGGAGTGCCAATGAATTAAGTGTACCCGAAGATTTAGTGAATATTCTAGGGTTGCCAGGAAACGCTACTTGGGCAATCTCTGGACAGATATTGGAGAAAAAAATTGGCTTCATCCAAGTGGCTCTGGTTCCTTGAGTCTAGGCTGCTGGGGCAGATAGGGAAGCTAAAATGTTTTGCCCGATAAGGGCAGAAGTCATTCATTTGGCACAGTAGTCTATTTTCGTAACTTCTATAAAATCATAACTCTTTAAGTTAGGAGCAGATGCAGATGATTTAAGCAGGGAACAGGGAAACTGGATTATTAATCAATTTCTGAAGAATTTTTTGTCCTGCAAATCATTGTCCCCCCATACTTGGACTCCACCACTTCCTCTGCCAAGGCCAGGCATTTGTAAGGTGCTGTTGGTCAGCTTAAGGTGGCAATCCTGTTTACACTTACCAAAGAGTAAGTCCCATTGAACTCGAAAGAACTTCCTTCTGAATAGACATGAATAGGATTGCACTGCAATGATGGATGACATTACTATTTGTGGGTGGTATAATAAGCCTTCACCATAGCATGGTGAAAATCTGTCACATGCCAGGAATATGAGGCACAGTACATTTTTCAAGATCATTCATCTAAAATATGAGAAGAGGTTTTAGAGTTAAGGCTTAAATTGATGCCAACTTCATGCGACGCGGCACATCTTCATAATATGTGTAGTAATACCAAGGGATTTCCTAGTAGTATGCGTAGTAATACCAAGGAAGTCTCTAGCAAATACAAATATTCTCATTGACGTTTCTTGTGATCGGGATAGTTTCATCCTCAGCCAGGGGCTTATGGAAACTACTGAGGGGTGGGAGTTTTTGCCCAGTCAGAACCAAGAAGTTTTACATTTCTGCAGTACTTGTGAAAAAATGTTTTATGTGCTTTTGAATAATGTTATTGGTAGTCTTTTATCAGAAAGCTCTCTGTAGCTTAAAGACAGCAGTATGTTTATACTGGGCTACTCCCTTTCTTGTGACATGGTTTGTTTTTTATTGCAGCACTGGCTGAACAGTTGTCATTTCCAAAACAGAGCAAGAAGGGTGGTTGTGGTTTTTTGTTTGTTTTTTAAATTTTTCTTCTGACACTTTTTTTTTTAGCAAAGTGATGCGTAATTTAGCTTCAGTTTAGCAGCAATGGCTACTTTAAATGAAAGGTACCAAGAATGGATTGAGGGATGTAGAGTAACGTACATGTGGAGTATTCTCATTTTATCCTTATGAGAACTATGTAAAGTTGATTGAGCTGAGAGTGATTGGTCCAAAATTCCATCTGAGATTTGGATAAATAATTTCATCCCAAATATAGCTGAAACTTGAGTGGCTTGACAAGAAGTGTGTGTGTGTGTGAGAGAGAGAGAGAGAGATGTTTAGTTATTTGCAGCTTAATGTGAAAAAATGCTGTCTTCATTTTAGCTTAAAACATAGTAAGATTGCTCAAGGGTAAAACTCATTCCATGGAGATAAAACATGACCTGTTAAAAGAAAGGAAGTGACTCTTATAGTCTTGTGCAAATATTTTGTAGGATGGAGAGAACCACCAAATGAAATATACCTCAAAGCATTTGTGAGTTGCGTGTGCATAACAGGTACCCCCTCATGGCAATGGAAATTAGATGGTATCCCACAGGCACATGGGAAACCACAAATAAAGTATGCAAATTTTAGAAGGGGAGGAAAAATAATGGAAAGCCTGATCTTGTTCCTTTTTACTTGGAAAGAAATCCCACGGTATTCAATAGATCTTGCTCCCAAGTTAGTATGCATTGGATTGCAGTCTTGGAGAGAGTGAGAGTATGGTTTATCTATAAAACACGTTGTGTGGCTTGTTTTCACTATCAAAATGTCACTGTTCTTCTAAGGTAACACCCATTCCAGGGAGCACATCCATAAAAAAGTTTCTTACTGCAAAGCAAATGCAGATAGAAGCATATAAAACTGAAGCCTCTTAACTACACTCCACTATTACCTATAATATCTGAATTAAACGTGGATGCAGTGTTGCTTTTAAATTCCTGAAATTTCTCTTCACAAAATTGAACTGCTTACATAAGGCATAACTCAGTAAGGTGTGACGTTGTTCCCTGCAATTGGTGTTTCAATTTAATGACATATCTTGCTGCATTTATTTTGTTTCTAGATATTCTATGAAAGGGCTCTAGGTGGAAATGTTTTCCTGTGTAGAAAGAGAGGAGGAAATACAAAGTGCTAGAGATGCTCGCCTGGCGGATAAGCTACCTCTAAGCCCTACAGTCCATTTAACATGTAGCAATGAAAGTTCTATCTCTTATGGCAATGCAGTTAAGGTGTACACAACAGTGTCTGTGGTCTCAAGACTGTCCCAAGGAATTTTGCTGCTTGAGGTGAAAGACAAGATGGCACACCCTGCCCCAATTCTATGTACAGAAGTCAACCAGACAGGCAGCTGAATTTTTCTTCAACACTGGAGAGTGTCTTCCACAGCAACTGAGGGCAACAGGTTAGTTTAGGACCAATCTTCATGGTACCCAAAGCTCAGCTCTCCCATCATCTCACTGATGCTCTCCACCCTCCAGCTTCTGACACTTGAGATGGCCACCCCACTCTGCCTAGTGGTCAGGCCATCCCTGTGTGGGCTTGACGGTTGGAAGGTGGACCTTTCACTACCATGGGTTCACATTCATGACTATGGCCGCAAGCTGGAGATGGAAACAGATTAGTGGATCATATGGGGATAAAGCTAGCATTAACATGTAGGCCAAAGTCAGCACCATTTTCATTATTGTTATATTTTGCTCTCATTGTTTAGTCTGTCCCAGAGATTGATCTAAAAACCCAGGCGAATGATGAGAAAACAAAGATGTGAACTCACTGGTGGTCTGAATGTAATTCTTTCAGTGTTGTTGAGACAAGATTAATCATGTTTTTTTCCCATTGCAAATGGCAGAATCCTAGTAGGAAGTCCTTAGCTTCATCTGTAGCGATGTGCCAATGGCTTCTTACAATGAAGTTGCAAGCTACTCTTTGAACCATTGCTTTGGAAATAAATATTGGTCAGATGCGATACTGACCATTTGCTTTCTTACATACTCTGGATTTTAGAAATTGGGATCACTTGACCATGTGAGGTCTTTGCTAGGGCTCCATATATGGCCATATTTTGAGGATCAAATAGAATCTTGTATGTTTCTCAACGTGCTTGGCAATTTAGCTTCATGAACACTGAATAAAAAGAGAGGTTAAAGTTTATATATCATATATTTGTAACACATAATTTTCCATGAATGACATTGCACTGATAGGTTGGACCTTCTGTGGTATCTCTCTATCCAAACTTGAGAGTAAGCCCTGCTGAGGTTGTAAGTTGCAAACAAGCAAGTGTTTTCCTTCCCTTTCAACTGATTAAAAACACACACACCTCTCTACCCACCACTCTACTCCCAAGTTCAGTTCATACATTTAAAGTCACCAGTTCTGGTTTAAGAAAGAAAGCAGTAATTTATGAATGGAAGAAAATAAGCCAAATCAAAATGCCTGATGGGTTATATAAGTATAACATTCTTTAAAGAACTGGTCTTGATGGTTGGTATAACATGATATAAATTTGGTTTATATATTATAGAACCGATCTCACCCATCCCTAAAAGGTCATCCTGATTTACTGCCTATGGTGTTATCCTTAAAGAAAGATGCTTTGTATCTTTCATATAGCAAGAGCTATCATTTGGCAGTCAGCAGAAGTGTTAACTTATGATTTGCATTGCAAACTTTCCCTGTTGTGGAGTGTTCTCTCCATAGCTTCCCACAACTTAACACACAAAGAAAGAACTGCATAGAGTGATGCATAAACCATTTGAGACTCTCACTGTAGGTCTATTCAGGCATCATTCTAAATGGTAAAATTCACCACGCAAGCTGGGATAGGCCTGTGCTCTCCAGCTTGCATTGTGAGTTAACACTTAGACCAGCCTTTCCCAACCTGGTGCCCTCCAGGTGTGCTGGACTATAATTCCCAACATTCCTGGCCACTGGAACTGATGAAAGTTGAAATCCAAAATATCTGGAGGGCATCAGGCTGGGGAAAGTTGACTTAGAATAATACCTGCATAGGGCTCTTAACTAGCTTTATTCTATCTAAGCTTGCTTTGTGGATTTTTGTCATGCACATGTAAACTGTTCTTGGCATGTTATGAATGACATTTCGGTGACCCACTTTCTGTTGGAAGACTGCAAGCCAAGTATTTGGTTTTTCTTGCTGGTGTTCCTTTTTTCTTCTCTGTCCACAGAAAACAGCTTGTGAAATAATATCTGCAATGATTATTTGTAATCAACCCAATCAGAGATGTGTATCTGATGAGAAGCTAATCTTGCATTCCTTTTGAAGCTTGGAGCGGATATCTGTCTGCTTTGCTGAGGAGTTTCATTCTTTTATTGATGCACTGCCAGCTATTTCAGTGTAACACTTCTTGTAAGATTTATGCTAGGTGAGAGTAATTCTGTGGTGGCCCTGTAAGATTTGCAAGAGCAGAGTGTGTGCTCTTTTTATTGCAGTAAATGCACGTGATTGTGTATTTTGCCCATTAATAAAAAGAGATGTGATGTGCTTCGTTGATGGCAGCCCTGAAGCAGTTTTTCATAGAAGTAGGCTCCATTGAAATACACGAAATAGGCAGCCTGTCCTTAAGCAAGCCCCCCCCCCCCCCCCCGGTGTCCAAAGGGACTCACACTTCTGTATGCTTAATAAGTCTCACTGGATAGGGAGAGCAATTCTTCCATGTAAACGTGGTTTGGATCAAGCTATTGTTCTGAGTATTGGCTGTCGGGGATTGCACTTCATTCTAAACAGTTGTGCTTTTTCCTTTCTTTCTTAGATTCATTGCCTCTCCCAAAGCTGAGTCAAATACCATTCCTTGGACCTTCGGTGACATTGTCAGTCTAGAGTAGAATTATGTTTTCTCTTTCAAAACAGATGTGCCTGAATGAGACCAGAATCTATTTCAATACTTGATACTGCCACATCGTCTAAAGGGGAACGAAGGGAGGAAGGTTGTGATTTGTTTCTCTCTCTCTGAACATTTCTCTCATAATGGAGATGAGAGCAGGAAAAACAACCATGATTTCATTTTTTATAGTTAAAAATGCAGGGACAGTGTTCTCTCTCTTTTTGGGGGGTTGTTTGCTTTTTTAAAGCTAAAGCTTGACTGTGTGTAGGATTTTTATCCATGAGCTGCTGGTTTCTGATAATGTAGTTGTGGATATATGCAAAATGTCTGCCAGCCAGGCTTAGAAAGAATTAGCATAACATTGTAGTTCTGTCTCCTTACCAACAGAATAAACAGTCTGCTGGATAGTTTGGTGGCTAATACAATTCTGAAAAAAAAAGTGTTTTTGCAAACACTTTTACAGTAACGGCTGTTTATTTTCCATTAACGTTATTAATTCTTTTTACAGGGGGTTATGACAGAATCACACTTGCTCTGCAAAGTGATGCATAATTTAGCTTTAGTTTAGCAGTGGTGGCTGCTTAAAGTGGAAGGCACCAAGAACGGATTGAAAGATGCAGGATAACATACAGTAGTAGTATTCTCACTTTAGCCTTACAAGAAATATGTGAAGTAGGTTGGACTGAGAGTGACTGGGTTTAGACAACATTATAACCAGCGGTGGGTTAAATAGTCAATGGTGGGTTAAATAGTCAATGGTGGGTTATTGTGGCATCTCTTGGGACTTTTTCACACCATGGTTGGTTATTCAGCTGAAATACCGAATGCAAATAACCAATGCTGTGCAGAGTTGATTATTTGAACAACTGTTAGTTATTGTGTCGTGTGTTGAACACTATTGGCTCAATTCGGACGACACGATAGTCAATGGTGGGTTGACTAACCCTAACCCTCACGCTAACCCTAGGGGGCACTCCTCACACAACATGGTAATAAATAATCAACTGTAGTGTGGATGAGGATCAGCGCTGAGTTGACTATGGCAGCATTTGGATGACACAATAGTCAAAACACCTGATGATTGTTTCCCCCACACCAGTTGTTTATTGTGTCGTCCAAATTGAGCCATTGTCTATTTCATCATACACAGTTGGTTATTTTCAGCAACTACAAAACCCCCTGGCAAGAGCAACCAAAGCAGCAGCTGCTGCTCTAGTCCAGCTGGCAGAACTAGCAATGGCTGATGGGATACCAGCAGGAGGACTGTGGGGGGAGAGAGGGCAAGGATTTGTCAATCAAACACACCATTGACTACTAGTTGATTCAATGCTGGCCTTAATACACTCCATGGTTGATTATAATCATGTTGTGTGGGAGTACCCTCCTGATAACCAGCCATGGAGTTGACTATTAACCCACAATTGACTTCTGGCCAGGTTTGTGGGTGTGGGTGGGTGATCAGAGGTCTTATTTACTTATAGTATTTTTACCTCAGTCTTCTGCTAAAAATAGACTCCTAGAGTGGCTTACAAAAATCAGTAATTAGACAAACCCTGGCCTCATTCTTACGGTCTAAAAGAAACAGAACCAAAAGAAAAGGGAGGGGAGGGAGGAGGAATAAAATAAAAGTTGAACACAAAGTCTTTGTTTCAAAGTATTTATAGGTGCTCTCCCTGCAGCTGTTCCATGTCTGGCTGATGCATGGGGCCGTGATATTCTCCCTGGCAGGCAGGAAGTACAGCCTGCCAGTGGCAAGGGTAGGCATGTCTGGGCTCCTCCTGAGGGCTCACACCCCAACAGGGATCCACTGATGAGGGCCCCCTGGATTTCTTCCTCCTCCCATTGGTACCCTCATTCTGGCCCCAGACAAGAGTGGTGCCACTGTCTACTTACTCTCTGGTTCTATGCTTGTCAAGTGAACAAGTGATGAGAAAGGGATGTTGCAGATTTCTGCAATGGATCCCAGTGAGCTGAGATTTCTATGAATCCGACCTACTGATTTTACAACGTACTGGCTTTTCTGAGTCACATGTGTTCCACCTGCAGACTGTTTCTTTAACTTCCCAAGAATTGTACACAAATTGAGACATATACAAATATGAAGAAGAAGAAAAAACATCAAACACAAATGCACTTTCCCCCTACCCTATAGACCAAAGCTGAAACTGGATTGGGAGGGAGATTTGCGCATTTTGCAGTTTCCCCGCCCCTTTTGGGGAGATTTGTGCAAATTCACATTAACACACAATAGAGCTAATCCATAGTAGTTACTGTGAATTAGCGCTAATGGACATTTGTTAATGCAGATTAGCATATTTGCACACTGCACAGGTGCGCATTAGCACACATTCAAATTAGCAGAAGTAGATGCAATTGTACTAAAACAACAACAACAACAAATCTGATACCAGCAGTGAGTGGATGACTGCATGAAAGATGCCTGAAATCCATAAAACACAGATGGAATGCATTTAACAAAATCTGTGCTTCCTAATGAGAATGACTTAGTGACCATGATGATGAGAAGGAAGGTTCATAGAGGGAAGTGGTCCATTGATTATGTATTGCCCAAAGGTCCTTCTTAACCTGGATCCAGCACTGCCAGTGCCCCTGGTTCTCCAGATTATGGATGAGGCCAAGCACTGCAGCCCAGGGAACTGTCAGTTGGAGATGTGTGAGCTTGCAGATCCATATCTGTCTAATTCAGGGGTGGACAGAAGATAGAGCATGATCTTATGGTAGTTCTCTGAGTAGGGTGCAGTGGTTTCATGCTTCCAACTGTAGAAAAAAATGAAAATAAAAGTGGAAGATGTATCAGCAATGACTGGAAATTTCTCTCTCAGACTTAGTATTTCCAACCAGTAAAATATGAGTATCAGTTGGTTTGCCTTTTGCACAGCTCTGCACTTCAGTTTTAAAGTCTGGAATTAAAAAACCCTGCTGTGTGGTGCCTCTAGACGGCTTATTTGTGCCTCATTGAATGTGCACTGGCGGCATTTCAGACAGATGAGCGGGGCGCAAATCAGATGTACAGCTCATTTAAAGTGTCCAATAATGCGCATTCTCGAGGTGTCGATTTACCACAATTTATTTTTTTTCTCCGCAGTTAGAGCACAGTTTCTTAATGTGACCAACGTAGTGACCATTTGGATTAATGTTAATAGTGTGTGTAGTTTGGAGGGCAGGGCTGGTGATGTCATGAGTGAATGACTGCCCCTTCTCTTCCTCTACCTGGCCACCCCTCCCACTTCTCCATCCACATGTTGAGCTGCATCGTGATGGCTGCAAAAGGAAGGGGAATTTCTATGTTCTTGCCATTTACACAGGAGTTACCAGTGTGTGTTTTTGTTTCTGATTGGATTTATGTCATGCACTGTATATTCTTTCCATCTTTCTTTTAAAAGCACTTCCTGTTGTTTAGCAATTAATTTGTTTTCAGTTAAAAATAAAGTAATCTGGATTTACATTAAAGACTGTGTTTTTTTTGTTTCTGATTGGATCTGTGTCCAATCATGTTAGCTTCCCCCGTCCCATCTGCTGCAATTCCTCCTCAGTACACCACCGCATGCTTGCTCAAGGCTCCATTATCATTTTTGTTGCTATAGCATCCGCCTCCTTCTAACACATCTGCCCGCTGAAGGCCACGCTGTTGTGTTGCCCTTCGGTTACAATGTTGCTCTTCACAGAGATGTGCCATTTTCAGCAAAAGTGACCCTCAGTCAAGGTCCACCCCGTTGAGATGCCACCACCCTCCAGTTATCCTGGGAACTTCGGTGGCCGGCGGAATCTTGTCAGGGAGGCGCTTGCCCAATGGCACCGCCACAGGGCTCTGCAGCGAATAGGTGGGTGAATGGCCAGGTGGGAGTAGGGTTAGGGCTACTCATAAGAACTCCTTGACACTGATGGCTGCTTTTTCTCCTCTCCCCCCTCCTCTTCCCCACCCCAGTAAAACTGCTGTTCCTCCATGTAGCTATTTTCAGCAGGCAGCAGGGAAAGGTGGTGTGCCGCCTCAGCGCTGTGGAACAAACCATGCTTGAGGCTCTGCATCGTATTGCACTCCTGGAGCGTACCATCTGCCATTGCCGCCTTTCAGTCCCCATGATTCCACAGGACGTGCCATCGGAGTGACCGAGCAGCATCCCTCCCCCCCCCCATAGTGCTTTGTCATTCCCTCTCTGGAAGGTGTGCAGTAGACCTCTGCCTTCACTCTGCTCCAGAACGCCATGCCCGCTGATTGTGTGTTCGGACGATGTGGTCACAGATGCAGATGATGAGCGTCCTGACAGAGAGGAATACTCCTCTTTCCAACCCTCCCTTTGTGACATTTCAAAGTGCCATATCTATGATATTTCAAGAATAAAGATAGTTGACTTTGCCCCCTCGCTTACCATTGTTCCTGTGTGTCCAGGACGGGCCACTTGGGGTGGGGAGCATCTTGGACGTGGGGAGGGCTCGCTGATGCCGCACAGCCCATATGGAGAGGTATAGGGAGCAATTGCGGGTGGGGCGGCCGTGCGTGGGGCTCTGTCGCTCGCGTGCGCAATTTGGCTGGTGCTTGCATGAACGTTGGGCAAGCGCTGCCTTCCTCAGCAGCGGATGGGGAGGGCTGTGGGGGATGGATCGGGTGGTCGTGGTGTCAGCATGGCACGTAGGTGGCCGATCTGCGAATAGGCAGGGGCATCGAGGATAGGGAGCGATTGGGGGTGGAGCTAACAGAATGTGTATTTATTACTAAATAATAGTTTGAAAAGCAATCCAAACCAATGGTGGGAAATTCTGGTGGGCAGGGGAAACCAAGGCTGGGAAATTCAGGTGGGAGGTGCCAACAGCCACTAGGGCGGTCCTTTCAAGAACTTTTCCTCCATCAAACCTACACCTCTTATCCGACTCTACTGCGAAACTCTGCATATAAACAACTGTAAAGCGCAGTATATAAAGCCAGTAAATCTACTTCACGGCTGTCGTCTGTTGCTAAAGATGCTGGTTCTAATAAAGGAAAATGTGCATATTCAGAGGAACAGGCGCCAAAGCGACATCGTATAGAGGCGGCCTTGGACTTGTATATGACGACTCATTGGTTTGTATGCAAGTAGGTAATTGGCTCCATCCCCTAAGCCACCATTTGAGATCTCCCCCCATTTCCCCCCATCTTCTAATGTTATCTACTGGCTGAATGCTAAACCACTCCTTGTGTCCAACTCCCTTTGGCAAGAACAGTGAATTTTCTTGTTAGCGAGACTTTGGCTGTGCCCACTTCTGGAATGCAGAACCCAAGAGGTTCCAACTCAGGTAATATTGATGTTGACAGGAAAAGGATTCCCCACCCCTGGTCTAGTTGGATCTGGTTTGTTTTTCCTCATTAAGAATGATTTAGAACAATCCTATTGATCTAGATTAGCGGTGGGGAGAAGGTAGATCTCCATATGTTTTGTACTTCGGCTCCAGAAATGCTGGGAGTTGAAGTCCAAAACATCTGGAGTTCTACCTTCTGCTACCCCTGATCTAGATAACTCAAGCAATCTGTTCAACAGTCAGCTTGCTATATGATATTTTTCACTGCTCTCTGCTGTGGCTCAATGTAGTTTGTAATAGATGGATTGCTTTGTGTAGTACTGCAGCCAAAGATCACCCACTCCAAACAGGCATTTAAAGTGAATTTGGAGGCTCCTGTTTGGGCACCACATCCTAGGAAGACAAAAGTTTCTATACTATTTGTGGAACTTCTCAAGAGGGATGTGTACATCTCTAAAATGATGTAGAGCAGATGTTACTGTGGAAAGCAGGCGTGTGGGGCATGGGTGGGATGAAATGTTTTCTGTGAAAGGATTTTATCCTAACTGCGATGGAGTTTGCTATAATACCTAAGTTCTCCTGACTTTTCGATAGGAACTTCATGGGCTATTCGCTCTGCTCAAGAATTCCAGGATCCCTGACAAATTGCAAGAAAAGCACAGAATAACTGGGAGCTTGACATTTTCAAGGCAGACGATATTAAAAGAGGAAAGGCAGGACCTTTATAGTAGAGCCTAGGGCTCAACCAGTTGAAATATTACACAGCCGCATGTGTGCAGAAGCCTACCTGAAATCTCTTTGTGCAAATGAGCCGGACCAGCAGTAAACGCTCTGTTATGCCTTCCAAATTTCTTATAAGCTTAGCAGCCAGATCGCATGATGTCCCAACTAACCTGAAAGACAGATGAAGAGTACTTCCCGACTAGATGTGTCAAGGCTGGGGAGCCTTAACCTTAACTCTTTAACAGTATGTGTAGAAAAGTAAATGGCAAAGATGTATAATGGTTGTGGAAATAGCTCAAAGAATCTGAATAAGTCCTGTGAGATTTTTAAGGATAAGCACGTTGTGACACTTGATACCAATCATTGTTCGGATTTAACTATGGAGTTTATGGAGTTCACTACCACAAGATGTAGTGATGGAACCAACTTGGATGGCTTTAAAGGAGGGTTAAACAGATTAATGGAGGATACGGTTATCAATAGATACTGGCCATGATACCTCTAGTATTGGAGGAAGTATGTCTCTGCACATGAGTTGCTAGGTAACACAAATGGGAAGGTGCTGTGGTATCCTGTTTGTGGGCTTCCACAGTAGGAAGCTGGTTGGCCACTGAGAACAGAATGCTGGACTAAATAGGCCTTTTTTCTGATTCAACTTGTATCTTCTTAATAATAATCATAATCATAATAATAATATATTTATTTATTTATTACCCACCTCTCCCTCTGGATTGAGGCGGGGAACAACATCAAACACAAAATACACAAAACTGATTAAAATCACATAAAACCAATACATCATTAAAATGCCAATAAAATACCAATAAAACACTTAAAATTCAACTGGGTAGGCCTGCCGGAAGAGATCAGTCTTTATAGCTCTTTTAAATTCTTGAAGACTGGTGAGTTGGCGGATCTCTTCTGGCAGGTCATTCCACAATCTGGGAGCAGCAGAAGAAAAGGTCCTCTGGGTAACGGTTGTCAGCCTAGTTTTTGTTGACTGTAGTAAATTCTTCCAGAGGACCTAAGCGTGCAGGGCAGATTGTATGGGAGAAGGCGATCCCGCAGGTAACCTGGACCCAAACCATGTAGGGCTTTAAAGGTAATGACCAACACTTTGTACTTCACCGAGAAACTAATTGGCAGCCAGTGGAGAGATTTTAAAGCTGGTGTGATATGGTCACCCCTAGGTGTACCAGTGACCAACCTGGCTGCCATATTTTGAACCAGTTGAAGTTTCCGGACCAGGCACAGAGGTAGCCCTATGTACAGCACATTGCAGAAGTCGAGCCTCAAAGTTATGATATAACTATATGTAGTTTCCATTTTATAAATGGATTTCCAGTCACAACCTTCCGTCTGTCACTTCTGGAGTGCCAAGGGTCTCTTGTTTCACAGTCTGTAGGCAATGTATGCAAAGGGATGAAGAAATGAAGCTTCTGATGCCACCAATGCAGCAAGTAAAATGTCACAATGAGAGATGTTGCTTGGATATTTCATTGGATGTAAAGCTGAATTCATTTAGGAACAAACTAGATAAGACATGGTATTATATTGAGGCTGTTTTTAATGAAAAATAATTTCTGGAAGGCCACGATTGAACCCTTTCCTCCTTCTTCCCTTTGCTTATTTAAAATTGCCTCCAAGAAGCTACTTTTCCACTGATGGGGAAAAGGATATGCAGGTACCAAATCTTATCTCCTCTTGGGAGAAAAGTAGGGAGGATTAATTTTTAGAGGACATCTGACAGAAAAGAGTATCCAACTTCACTGTGCTGTGATTATCCATCTCCTTCCTGCTCTGTTATAGCCTTCCAAGGTTGTTTTTCATTAAAAAAAAATGTCGGGTTCACAGACATGCTTGCCATGGTGAGAGATCTTCCTACTGCAATCGTGTGATAATCTCCATCTATTCATCTGTGGATTTGGATTGGGGGACTATCTTTATAGTCACGCTGTGCTTTCAATATGCTCAAAGCAACTAGGAGTTATGGTTGACATAGTCAACATCCCCCACTTCTGAGCTTGGAGCACATGAGTGGGAGATCAGGTAAATGTCCCTTACAACTCAGCATGTTGTCCAAGAGATCTTCCCATATCTTGTTAGAGGACTGAGCAGATCTACCAAGGAAGTCAATATCGGTAGATCTCTTTCACAATGTCTAGTTTGGCCCATGAACTATGGTACAACATTTACATTCTGAGCCACCACCAGGAGTAGGCATAATTGGATCCCTGCTGAGGTCCACACCTCTATGAGAGAATGTTACCCCGTCTGGAGCCTCCTGGCCCCCCTCCTCCTCTTCACTGTCACTGCCTCTTCACTTGCCTTCTGAGCATGCAAGTAGTACCAAGAGAAAATAAATGAATGGCGGCATCTGCTTCCCTCTTGGAGGTTGTGCAGATTTGAACGAGAGGGAGAGGGCGAGCAAGTGGGCAGCATTGTCTTTGGGATCAGAGGCTAAAGCGAGGGGGTCCCACTGAGGGAACCTTCCCCAAAGCCCACCCCCACCCCCAAACACGAGCCTTTTACCTGTACAGCAGTGCAACCAAAAAGTATGGTGGCGCTGCCATGTGGAAACTATAAAGTTGGCCATACAACTCATAAATCATTGTGCGCCAGTGGCTAGGCACAAAATGCATTGTATGAGGAATTGTACCCATGACGTGTGTGTGTGCTTGGTTTATCTGTTTTTCATTCTGTACTCCATTCAGCCTGTCACAAGCTCTTCCCCTTGCTGTCCGAAGGACACTCTCAACCAAATCAAGTGTATTTACACACAAAGCTGCGTGCAATCACAAAAATAAACATGACAGTATTGAAAAAAGAACACAATTGATGAGCAGATCCTGTAAAGTAGGGGTGGGCAACTTGTGGCCCTCCAGCTGTTGTTGGACTGCAACTCCTATCATTCCTCACCATTGGCTATACTTGTTAGGGCTGATGGGAGAAGCAATCCAACGACATCTAGTGAGCCAGACGTTGCCCACCCCTGGGTTTTGAAAAGCATCCTTCAGTCCCAAAGGAGGCTCTTACACACATTTTTTTCCCAGTAGTGCTTATTTGTCATGTCATCATGGAATACTTTTTTCCCTATTCCCCCTTATCAGAGAGTGGGATTCATCATGGTGAATTGTAAGCTTGATGCTATAACTTCAGTACTCCCTTCTGTATCTATAATCCATTTCTTCTAACACCTGGCAACTTACAGCTACACACATTAGAGTGCTTAAAACAAACCCTGCTAATAATCAAGACCTTGCTCTGTCAATCTAGTCTGTGGGGCAGGAGTATGTAACCTGATACCCTACAGATCTTTTGAACTATAATGCCTGACTGTTTGCAGTATTGGCTGGGTCTTATGGGAGTTATGCCCTCCAGATGTTTTGAATTATAAGGTTGCCTACCTCTGCTCTAGGGGAAAGGCACCAAGGGTGAGCATTTTCGCCTTGTCCTACTCGTGAAGTGATGTAAGCTATCTTTTTAGCATTGCCTGTGCCCTTTGGCACCTGTGGGCGGTAACCTGGACCTAGATATCGGCTTCTGGCTGGTCATGGTTGCTCTAGAGTTGGTTCTCAGGAAGTTTCCGATATCAGTAATTCTGGATGCATCTGGCAACATGCCACTTTTGTGAATCCTAGGCAAATCAAACCTGAACACTTCTATTGAATATGGGGATATTTTAATTGTGTGTGGGGTGTGTGTGTTATTCTTTGGGTTTTCAGCAGAATATGTTGGAAGGGCCATGTTACATATTTGATAACAGCATGTGACACAACCCTAGTATTCTATCGCTTCGGAATGGCTGCAGAGAAGCGGATGTTTGACTTCTTCACATTAAAACAAACACACACGCCCCTTATTGCATGTGAAAACTAACATTTCGGGGAAAAGGCAAGGCTAAAGCCTACTTGGTGCCATGCTAGATTACTAGGAAAAAGGAGGGGAGTCATGAAAGAGCATTCAAATGGGATTTCGCTTTCTCCTTTTTCTGAACATCTCCTCCTTTCATGTTTTGTGTGTATTCTTAGCCTTTCCATACTTAGCTATAGCTCAGTTTGAAGCCTTAAGGTTACTACTTTTTTGCACTCATCCACTTTAAGCAGAACCTGTCATTGTGTTGGCACTGCTGCAAACTTCATTGTGTGTTGAGAGGTAGAGCCAGCCATCATTGGACAGAAGAAGAAACGTTGCCCAGGATCAAGGTGGTTATGGAAGTGCTCAGAATAACTTGCCAAAGCTTTTTGTTTTGTTATTTTGCCACTCTGCTTTTTTAGTACGAATTGCCCCAATGCAGCTAGCATTTGGGAATAAGGAAGTCTTGGGCCATTTGATTCTATGCATTCGCAGTGTATACTTCAGAAAAGAAAAGCTATGCCTAACTCTGGGGGAAACCGTTTAACGGATTCATGGGTTTTAGAAAGCCCTCTGGAGAGAAACATAAATCTGTGTCCAGTCCCTTCGCTACTCTGCTTTGTAGTTGGGTGTATGATCTAGCTGGGAAATGTGTAATTCATGTTTATGTGGCCAAAGGAGCTAACACACGGTTTCTACAAGCATTATGGGCTATATGCGGAGATAATGAGTTATCATTATTATTCTGATTGTATTTTTTAATGTATTATTTATACTGGTGCCCAATGAGAACTCGGCACGTTGCAGATGAATGAGAAAACAAGAGCCCTTGGCCTGAAGCAATCTTAATAGACCGCAGATTTGCAGGGAGGAGAAATGGAACCTATGAAAGTGTTGATAAGGGTGGGCATGCACATGCAATGGGTGTTCTTGTGTGGCACAATTCTTTCTTTTACTGCCACAGTTCTTAACTGGAACATTTTTAAGAGGGAAAACTATTTGCACACCCATCTGTTATTCCGTAATAAGTCAGAGCACCGAGAGGAGAAAAGCAGTGACGGCAAAATAATTCCGGGGGGGGGGGGGAGCGGCACAGTAACATATATTTCTAGATAGGTGTGATGTGTCCCATATGTTAAGATCTCTGCAAGAAAAATAATGGTACATTTCACATTAAAACTTCCATCCTAAACATATTATTTCTGAAATAAATGAGGAGAAGGGTTACTTTAGGCCTACACCACAGAAGGGGAAATTAATTTCAGTTCTGATAAACATTAAACTGTGGTTAGAATGTCTTTTCTTTTTTTTTTACTATTAGGCATCCCGTATGTAAATAGTAAATAAAATTAATTCCCTCTCCTGCATGTCAGATGTTTGTTCTTTCCCCTCAATGGATTGCCACTGGGCTGTTGGCATCTAGATGTGTATATCAGTAGAGCCGATCTACACTACTGCTTTAAAACGGTTTATAATAGTTTGAAACCAGTTAATACCCGTTATTAACTGGTTTAAAACTGTTATAAACCATTTTAAGTCAGTAGTGTAGATAGGCTTGTAGCTGCAAAATGCATCAGGTTGTTGGCTGAAGAGCTGCATCTGAACGATAGAAGAGCTACAGAGATGATAATATATGAATGGACTTATATACGTGAAAAGTTTGTTCTTCAGGTAATGACAGGAGTCCAGCAATAGGGGCAAGGGCAGAGTGGGCCGGTGAGCTCCTTGCTTGGGGAGGTGCTTGGCTCCCCTGCAGCACTGCCCCTGGAGAAAAGGCTAAGTCACATGGTTTCCCTTTTGCTTCTGGCGGGAGTCCCACATTTCCCTCTCAGTGGGAAAATGAAAAAAGTTTCATTTTTACTGCTTTGGGGGGGGGGGCTTCCATGTGACCCATGTTGGGGCAGCGCAGCATCCTTGAGTGGATGTGGATGGAACTTAGTGTGCACCGTGCACCCGATTTAACTCAAATTTCATGTTCAGCGCCAGGTGCACACATGTTGGCTTGTGAGCTGATTGCATGATGTTACTGATCACAGGGTTGGTTTATCATATCACACACACACACACACACACACACACCTCATAACTTATTGCAACAGTTTTGCTAATTGCTTTTTTTGCAACAGGGCACTTATGGTTCCCCTCCTCCCCACCTCCCCCCATTGTAGTCTTTGCAATAACTAAAAGGGAAATTTCCCTCTGGAATTGCCATTTCACTTCAACCTCTCTTAATTCCCCAGCAGGGCCATAAGGATGTATGTGGTCTATTAAGAATCCAGCCATTGTTTTATTGATCTATTTCCTTTTTACTGTAATGTTTTGTGTATTGTGTTTTAATATATTGTGCGCCGTTCTGGTATCTCTTGATGCCGAGTGCTTTATAAATAATATAATTAAGTAGGTACTGAACATTGGGGCGGAGAGTTGTGTTGCACACATGCTTTTTGAACTACACGTTTATATCTAGAGAAGGGGAAGGCAATTGTGACATTCAGTTATTCTTGTACATGTACAAGGACACTAAACAAGATTGCACCCTTGACGGTAAGGGTCACAGTGCAACTCAGGTGTGCTAAACAGCTCGTTGACAGCTTGGGACTTTCTAGAAGCAAGGGCTGGTTGTTGGCGGGCAAACAGTGTTTCTGTGAAATGGAGAAAAAGTATCTCGGTACTTTGAACACTAATAGATTTATTGTGGCATAAGCTTTAATGGACCAGAGCCCATTTTATCAGATGGTTGATGGGTTCTCCTCAGTTTGTGAGTGGTGTTTGAGAAAGAGAGAGCGGTGGCTGTTGTCCATTGTGGCTGGTGGAGTAGAGGGTAGGGGAGCTCATGGTGAGCGGAACCAAGGTAGCAATAGGTGGAGCTAAAGATTGGCAGGTTCCTAGCTCACATGAAAAGCCCTACCCCTAAAGCTTTCAAGATCAGTCAGTTCTTTTCCTGTATCATTGTACATGTGATTAAGTCATTGGCTCAATTCGGACGACACGATAGTCAACAGTGGGTTGACTAACCCTAACCCTCACACTAACCCTAGGGGGTACTCCCCACACAACATGGTAATAAATAATCAACTGTGGTGTGGATGAGGATCAGCACTGAGTTGACTATGGCAGCATTCAGATGACACAATAGTCAAAACAACTGACGATTGTTTCCCCCACACCAGTTGTTTATTGTGTCGTCCGAACTGAGCCATTCTGTCTCCGCGTGCCCAGCATAACATAGCAGCCTGTCCCAACACATGCACAACCCAAACACTCCAGAGTCAGTTCTCATACACAAGCTGTACCACACATGCTGAATACCCATATAAAAGTGCCTTCAGGACTTCCTGATGGTGGACATTTTGAGAACTAACGCTTTAAGGAATGTGGGTACGTCTCATTGATAGGTGGATAGAGTGATTGATATAAAACGGAGATCATCTGAAGATTATTTAGTTTAGATGTTTTGGTTTCTTTCCATCAATAACATTGAACTGTTGGGTTTCAAGAATAGGAACTGGGAGCTCAAGAATATGGGGGATGGAGAGAATTCTCTGGGAGGGTATAAGTGAAAGAATATATTTTTTAAAACTAATTATAATTCAGTGTCACTAAAAGCAAGAAAGAATTTTTGAATCTATTAACCAAACAACAATCCATCTATGCCAATGATCCACAATCTTGTGGGCACATTTAGCATTTTGAGAAAGTGCTGTGAGCTTTATTCTCAAAATGACTAATGAGTGAAGGGGATGGCCAATCATACAATGTTGGAAACCACAGAAGGAATTCAAAGTCTCTCAGCCTCCTAGTGCAATCTGCCTATACCTCCATACAGAACTCAGATTGATCCCATGGCTGTTTACTCAGAAGGAAATGCAAGTGGACTTAGTGGTGCTTTCTCCCAGGAAAGTGAGTTTAGGATTGCAGTCCGAGAAACTGATATAATCTGATCTACTTTCGATTAACATATCACATTTTAATCACAGAAGGCTCTGATTTACAACACAAGAGGATGAATGAACATTTTATTATAATTTCCACTTGAACTGGATTTCGCCTCTTTGTCTTACTGGACATAATTTGGGGGGTTTATTAGGATGAAGAAGGGAGGAAAAAACCTGCTTCTCCTGTAAGCAGTTCTTGCAATCCTATGCATGTTTACTTAGAAATAAGTCTCACTGTGTGAGGAAAGTGTGAGTAGGGTTGAAGCCTTACATTCCCTGTGGTGGGGCCCAAAATGGAATGAACATTACATGGTACTTTCAAACATTGCGGGGGATGGGTGGGGAGCTACATAAAAGCGAAGGTCTTTGGTTTTCTTGCCAAATATTATACTGGCCAAATGAAAACATAGTAAAGAAAGCTTTTTACCTCATCTTTAGCAGCCGCACACCTCTCCAACATTTGTAAGAATACAGCTTGCCAGCCAAGAACAGCAGTTAACCCATTTTCTGCCTGCTGATTTGTAGTCTGTGTCTCCTTGCACAGGGAATTTCACAAAATAAAGTGTTTGTTATTTGATAGGGTGACCATATGGAAAGGAGGACAGGGCTCCTTTATCTTTAACAGTTGTATAGAAAAGGGAATTTCAGCAGGTGTCATTTGTATGCATGCAGCACCTGGTGAAATGCCCTCTTCATCACAACAGTTAGAGCTGCAGGAGCTATACTAGAGTGACCAGATACAAAAGAGGGCAGGGCTTCTGCAGCTTCAACTGTTCTGATGAAGAGGGAATTTCACCAGGTGCTGCATGCATACAAATGACACCTACTGAAATTCCCTTTTCTGTATAATTGTTAGAGTTACAGGAGCCCTGTCCTCCTTTTCATATGGTCACCCTAAATTTGAGCAAATGCTGATGATTTTGTTCCTTGCAGTGAAATATTTGTATTTACAGACAGAAACAGAGAGAAAAGAGACCTTGAACTCTGTGTGTGTGTGTGTGTGTGTGTGTGTTGCTGAGCGATTTTGCTGATGGTGGGGGTGAGGGGAAAACAGAATGTGTCCACACTCCCAGCCAGGTAACCCACAGTGGACTGAGGGTGAATGACTAAGAAAGAGAGCACAAATGATTGTTCAGAATTACCTCCCTGTGTATTCACATTGTGTATTATAAATATCATGCTGACTTTTATGAAAGGCTCACTTTTTTCCCTAGCAGTTGAGATGTCCTCTGTTACCTAAATCAATTAATGTCTGCAAGGCATTCTATTTTCCAAAACTGCTTTTATCTGCTGGTCTTTGTTCTCTGGTGGATATAAGCACAGAGCATCAATGTTATTTTCAGCCCCCGTTTTTCAGGGAATCTTGTGATAAAGGCAGAAGTATAACTTCGAAAGAAAATGTTTATTGATGCTATTCCACGAATTACATTGCTAGCCAAGCCTCTGATCCTCTCCATTCCTTCCTTTAAACAAAACAAAACCACACCAAAACATAAGAATCACCAATTGTACAAGCTTTCAAATTCCAGGCTAGATGGTATAAAAGGCAGGGGATAAAAGAAGAACAGAGAAGTTCAAAAATTAGGGCAGATAGAGTTGCTATGGGGTCTGCAGGATAGACTCAGGACAAAATGGTGGTAAAATAGTGACTGCAAATATGGGGCAGAATCCAACAGGGCGCTTAGGCCCCTGCTGACTCCTTTACACCCCACAAATTCCCCTCTGCAAGCAGTGTGTCTCACCAATTCTGTTGCTCAAGCGGGACTGACCGCTTACGAAAAGGAGATGTCAAGGCTTCACCTAGGAAGCGCTAAAGGAGCAGAAACACTCTTTTATGGAAGGGGGCAGGTCAGAGCTCTCTTATGTGAGCTCTGCCAACCTGTCTCCTTTCAGAAATGAGCATTTCCGTTTGCTCTGGGTTGCCCCGGAAGCACTAAATCACCATTGTGAAAGTGATGGGGGCCATTTCCACAATGGAATTGGTGGGGCATAAGGGAATTGGAGGGGGTAATTGAAGCCAAATTGTTTAGCATGACTTAGCTGTTGGAGGGCATGAGACCATCTGAATGTCTAGGTACAGAATGTTATGTTTCTCTTTATTTTTGCTCTCTGCCCACTTAGGAACCATGCATACATCAATGGCGGGGAACCTGCACCCCTCCAGATGCTATTGGACCATCACCCCCAACCAGCATAGGCAATGCTCAGCGATGATGTTGTAGTCCAGCCACATCTGAAGAGCCATGGGTTCCCTACCCCTTGATATACGCTGCCCTGAGTTCGTTGGAGGAAGGGCGGACTATAAATGTAATCAACTCTGCATAAAGCATCTGCTGTAGCTGAGTCGTAAAGAGCTGATCGCCAGCACAGTAGCACAACAGCCTGATAATATAGCAGTACCAGATGGTTGCACCTTCCTTTACAACTCCAATTTCCAGGAATGTTTCACATCTCTGTTGCATCCCTTGTGCTTTGCTCCTTGTTGCTCAGGCTTCAGTCTCAACCATGCATGGCTGGAAGCATGTACCATGGAAATCAGTGGGCGTGCCTTCTTGTATCAACATGGCTAAGCTGTACGTGGATTTTATTGGAGCCTGGCATTTCTAATTGTGAGAGAGCAAGTTGTTTCATATTTGGTGGTGGTTATAAGTTCTTACCAGAGTTTTTGTCCCTGAACAAGGGGGAAAATGGAGATTTGTTAGGAGGATTTGTATCATGAAAGGAACTGCAGGATTGAATGTGTTATCACAGAACAATGGACTTTTGTCAGGTTTTAACTAATCCCCTCAGGGAAGGGAAGACTGAATACTTTGCAGATTCTCTGCATACTGTTAATATTAGGGATGTGCACTGGATCGGACCCGATCCACGATCCGAGTCCGGTCCAGTGGGAAATCGGATAAATTATCCGATTTCCGATCCCGCAGCTGGATCGGCCAATCCAATCCGAACCGGTCCGAAAAGGCTCCGAACCGGTTCGGCGGATCGGCGGATCGGCGGGCGCCCACTGGCGCCCACCGCCGCTTCCATTGGCGGGCGCCAGCGGGCGCCCACCGATGAAAGTGGACAGCGGGGGGGGGGAGGAGGGGGGCGCTTACCTTCTCGGCCCATCCGCTCCCGTCCGGCACTAGCAGCTACTACCAGTGGGCTCCGCGGCCTGCTCTAGGGTGGCGCACCGGGTGATGTCATCACCCGGCGCGCTACCCTAGAGCAGGCTGCGGAGCCTGCTGGTGGTAGCCGCCGGCCCCGGACGGGAGTGGACGGGCCGAGAAGGTAAGCAGGGGGTGCGTGGAGGGGAGGAGGGGGCGCGCGGAGGGGGCGCGCGGAGGGGGGAGGGGGGCCCTTACCTTCCCGTCCCGGCGGCTCCCGTCCCGGCGCCTACTACTACCAGCAGGCTCCGCGGCCTGCTCTAGGGTGGCGCGCCGGGTGATGTCATCACCCGGCGCGCTACTCTAGAGTAGGCCGCGGAGCCTGCTGGTAGTAGTAGGCGCCGGCGCCGGCCGGGAGCCGCCGGGACGGGAAGGTAAGCAGGGGGTGCGTGGAGGGGAGGAGGGGGCGCGCGGAGGGGGGAGGGGGGCCCTTACCTTCCCGTCCCGGCGGCTCCCGTCCCGGCGCCGGCGCCTACTACTACCAGCAGGCTCCGCGGCCTGCTCTAGGGTGGCGCGCCGGGTGATGTCATCACCGGCGCGCTACTCTAGAGCAGGCCGCGGAGCCTGCTGGTAGTAGTAGGCGCCGGCGCCGGACGGGAGCCGCCGGGCCGGGAAGGTAAGCAGGGGGTGCGTGGAGGGGAGGAGGGGGCGCGCGGAGGGGGGAGGGGGGCCCTTACCTTCCCGTCCCGGCGGCTCCCGTCCCGGCACCGGCGCCTACTACTACCAGCAGGCTCCGCGGCCTACTCCAGGGTGGCGCGCCGGGTGATGTCATCACCCGGCGCGCTACTCGAGAGTAGGCCGCGGAGCCCGCTGGTAGTAGCCGCCGGCGCTGGACGGGAGCGGACGGGCCGAGAAGGTAAGCAGTGGCGGGGAAGGGGGCTTACCCCCCCCCGGAGCCGTCCGCTTCTATCCGCTGGCGCCCGCGGGCGCCAGCGGATGGAAGCGGGCGGCCCCAGGGGGGGTAGGGAGCGCGGGGGAGGGGGCTTACCTGCCGGGGCCGTCCACAGCGGACGGCCCCGGGGGGGGAGGGAGTTAGGCCCCCCTTCAGCCACCCGCCGCCATTTTTTCCTCATAGACTTGCATTGCAATGCAAGTCTATGGGGAAAAAAATGGCGGCCGATCCAAAAATTTACGATTTTTGGGTCGGGATCGGACTCGATCCGGTCCGGGGGGCCTCCGATTTTGTCCGAACCGGTCCGGGACAAAATTGGAGGTCCCGATCCGGGTCCCAATCCGATCCGGGGGGTCCGTGCACACCCCTAGTTAATATGCTTCTACAACCCACTTTTCATACTCACCTTATCCACAAGGCTTAAGACGGGGAGCAGCTGTACTTTAATATATATATTTTTATTTAACACGTTTCTTCCCTGTCTTTTGATGAAGATTGAGGTGACTTGCTCATTATTTAAAAAGAAAAGCATCCAAGAAACTTAACATATCCAGAATAGAACACAGCCAAAGAAGCCTCAAAAGAGAAATACAAGTGACAATACAGATCAGAGATACTTGTTATTACTCAGGAAGACTAGGATGGGTGAGTTTTTCTCTTTCTTTGCAGGGTTCACATTTCAATGCAAACAAACTTATCAAATTCACACTTCCTAAACCTAAACACAAAGTGGAATGCAGTTTGGCCTAAGCTGCGGACCTGACCTTTTAGGTGAGTGAGACCCAACCTAGAACCATCCAAATTCTATGGTTTGGTCAACCAGGCTATTGTATTTAATTTCACTATCAAGCAAGAACTATGTTATTGCATCCCATTTGAACAGAATCTGTTACTCCAATTCTCTGTCTGCCACGCTCTTAAAACTAGGACTGTGCAAGCCTCGGGCCTTGGCATCCCGAAGGCGAAGCTTGGAGGCAATTTTAGGATGGATCGATCATAAAATGGATTCGCCATTTCCTCCCCCACGCCTAGGCCCTGGGAACATCTACAATTCCCAGCATACAGTGCCTGGGAGGGCTGGACTTACCAGGGCCCAAGAGTAGAGTGTAGAGCTATCGTCGTTGCTGCCCACCATGGTGTTCTGCGCTCGCTGGCACTGGCAACTCTTATGTTCCTGGAGTCAACACATCCTCTCGATGCACGGCGCCATTGCTCCTTTCCGGGGAGAGAATTTGCGAGGACAGTGGGGATTGTAGTCTATCATGTCTGGAGGGTACTTTGGAGGGAAAGGCTGGAGTCAAGCATAAATGATGTCTTCTAAATCTAATCTTCTGCCAAACTATCTCCCATCAAAGGAAGTTCCTTCCTATTTCTCTCCATCACAGCCAGCCTCCTCAATTCATTATTTATCCTGTTCCCCAGGGAAGGCAGTCCTGGACTGTAATATCTTTTGCCCTTTGATTTATTCTGCCTCCCGCTTTTCTGTGTTTGCTAATGATGGGAACTACTATGGAGGCTAATGGGCATGGTTAAGATGATCCTGATCCAACATTTATGAGGATGGAAAGAAGCCCATACATGCATATTTTGAGTTTGCTGCCAATTCCCAACAACCTACCATTGTAACAAAGAAAATGTACAATCCAGGTAGTATCACATCAATATTTAAGCAAGTCTTTTTTGAATGTAGGGAGGAATGCCTCTCCCATTCATCACCTTATTTTAGGGCTTTCATTATAGTCCTGTTCTATGAAGGCTTTATAATTTCATCCCATCCATCCGGCTTTGCACTGCTGAACTGAACGGTCAGTGTTGTACTCTATTGTGTGTATAGTAAAATGCTGAACTTTGGGAACTGTTTTTCCCTACCCCTTGCAATGCTCAGAAAGTTATTAACTTGAAAAAGTGTAACAATTGTATCAGGGTTTTGGGGGGTGGGTAGGGTGGGGTGCAGTTTGCACTTCTTAGTTCTGTGCAGTTTTCTTTCCAACACATGCCAGGGTGTCTGTCTGTAGCCTAGGCCCAAAGGAGGCCAGAAGAATGATGCAGGTGAAAGGGATTTTACAAAAGATGCTCTCCCTCTTTTTAGACTAAAATGTAGGACAACCGTTTCTTTGAAGTCAATGGAGCTTAGCTCAGCATTAAGCTCCAGACCTAGAAAGCTGCATTCACTTCATAGTACCAAGGCCTATTGGGAAAACTTTCAATGTGTCTTTAGGGTTCAAATATTCATCAGAGGGTACTTAAAGAAAGAAATTAATTAATGTGTAAAGGTTCCTAAGGATAGGCACTTTCAGCGTTAGAGATAATAAAATGTGCTTCATTCTTCAGTCATAAAGGACTCTAGTTCTAGGCAAAGAAAGTCTTAGAGTTGAAACTGATACATGTCTACACAGAAGTAAGTCTGGTTGATTTTAATCAGTCAGTGAGTATAGGATTGCAGCCTTAATTATTCTGATAGTCCAACCTTTGATACAGTTGGGCAATATCGGGCAAGCCATTTCTATTTTGCAAGAGGCTCACTATAAAGGCACAATTGGAGATTAAATAATCTCATTTCTTTATCACTGTCAACCCCAACCCCAATTAAAGAAAGAAATATTTTACAGTTAACAATGGAGCTCTTACAAAATGGTCCATCAACATGTGTTGATTGAAAATAAAGTTGGCCCTATTCAGACAACATGCTAAACTGTGATGGTTAAATGCTTTGAGCTAAACATTATGGTTTAGCAAATCCAAATCCAAATTTTATTTGCACAAGCCAGTGGCCATTGCAATTTAAAACAATAAAATAAACATAATACATAAAACAGACAATAAAATGTCCAGTGTTAAATAATACTAATAATAATAATAATAATAATAATAAAAATAATAAGGGGTGTGCATCAGATCGGGTCTGATCCACGATCAGGAGCTAATCTGACCGAAATCGGATAAAGTTATCCGATTCTGATCCCGGCTTCTGGATCGTCTGATCTGATCCAAACTGGTCCGAAAGGACCCGATCCAGTTTGGATAAGATCAGAGGATCAGACCTCCTCCTCCCCCTTGTGCTCTTCACCTGCCGGGGCTGTCCGCTGCCCCCTTCTACTGAGAAACAGGCTTCGCAGCCTGCCTCTCAGTAGCGCGCCGGGTGATGACGTCACCCGGCGCACTACTGAGAGGCAGGCTGCGATGCCTGTTTCTCAGTAGAAGGGAGCAGCGGACGGTAGTGGACGGCCCCGGCAGGTAAGGAGCGCGAGGGGGAGGAGGGGGAGGGCCCCACTTACCTGCCGGGGCACCCCCTTCCGTCTGCTGTTGCGATCTACTGAGCAACAGGCTTCGCTGCCTAGTTCTCACCCAGTGCTCTACTGAGAACTAGGCCACGAAGCCTGTTTCTCAGTAAATCGCAGCAGCGGATGGAAGCAGGCGCCTCGGCAGGTAAGGAGTGTGAGGGGGGAGGAGGACGAGGGCCCCATTTACCTGCTGGGGCGCCCGCTTCCGTTCGCTGCTGCAATCTACTGAGAAACAGGCTTCGCGGCCTGCCTCTCAGTAGTGCGCCGGGTCACCTGGCACACTACTGGGAGGCAGGCCGCGAAGTGTTTCTCAGAAGATCAGAGCAGCGGATGGCAGCAGACGGCCTTGGCAGGTAAGGAGCGCGAGGGGGGAGGGAGGGACAGGGAGGGGCGAGTTAGGTCCCCACTCACCCACCCACTATCATGTTTTCCGTATAGGCTTGCATTGGGGGAAAGCTTTCTTTTCCCCAATGCAAGCCTATGGCGAAAACACCAAAAATGGCAGCTGATCCAAAAATTGGACGTCCAATTTTCGGATCGGGGTTGGGTCTGATCTGATCCGAGGGACCTCCGATTTTGTCCAAACCAATCCATGACAACATCGGAGGTCCTGATCTGGGTCCTAATCCGGGGGGGGGGGTCCATGCACATCCCTAATAATAATCTTAATATGAGTATACTCAGTATCACCAAGCAAATAAAAACATCGAATACAGTTAGGACTAAAATGATACAATTTAAAACTCAGGATGCAATTGCAGCCCTCATTTTAATGGCAGTTGCTAAAAATGGCTTAGCATGTCACGTGAACCATGACTTAGTCTGTTATGTGAACCGTTCCTAAACGTAGTAGCTACATAACCATGGTTTAAAAATGCACACTAACCATTCGCTCAAAATGAGATGCAAAATATTTTCTTATTTTTCAGTAATAATACAACAATTAGTTGCTCAAAATGAAATACACAATATATTCTTGAATTTCAGTATTAACAGAACAATTGGTAATTCAATGAAATTAATAAGTCAAACACAAATATGTTGTCAAGGTGACCAAACTGATCTGGACTATAATACATGTAATTATACAATTGTAGATATGCAGATGCTTATATTCAGCTCACTGATATGCAGATGCTTATGTTCAGCTCACAATAAACATGCATTTATAAATGTTCTGATTTTAAATGCAAAAGCTTATGTACAAATCATGATAAATAATCATAAATGCAAATCACAGTAAGTAAAACGGTAACTCAAGAATTATGAATGCCGTGTCTGATTGATCTTCATCAGTAGTGTTTGCAACGCCCAACTGTATCATGAAAATGAGGCTATATGTTCACTCTGTTATCTGCAGGGGACTGCGCACTGAAATGGGGCAAAAGCAAATGATTGTACGGGTAAATTCTTACAGCAACATTCACAAACAGGCAAGATGAAAACATTCTTATTACCTTCCTAGATGGGACTGAGTTCTCCTTAGATAAATGCTGAATGCCAATGAATTTAAGTGAAGTGTCAGTCGAGAACTGAAATAATACAACAATCTTATGTGTACACCCAGCCAACCTCTTCAGAAGAGGCCTTGCTGGTCATCCTGCAACCCACAGAATGTTGCCACAGAATATCTTGAAGGTGAGCCTTCTCTTTTAACCCTCCCCCATCCTGCTTAGGAGGCAGAAAATGTGGTATGTTTCAAACATTTTGTCAAGGTTCCTTCCATGTCCTGGACCCCTCCAGCAACTCTTGATGGATCTCTTATCTCCATAAGAGTCCACCTTTCTTTTTACCTTCCCCTTCCCAATAACACGTGGTTTAGGCTGTACACATGGAGTGAGTGTCACTCTAGACACTTGTGGCTGAATACAATAGTTTACAAGTATACTAAAACAACCAAATTACAAAAAAAAAGTATTTAGTCAATAAAGCTGTGCGATACAGACACATTAAAGAAAATAAAAGTTGTAAAAAATGCAAATTCTTTCCCGCTAGCTATATTTACTTCTTCAGGTTGCTTCTTCCTGCTCTTTCTGCAAGCTCCTCTCTCTCTCTCTCTCTCTCTCTCTCTCTCTCTCTCTCTCCTCTCCCCCTTCCCCCCCTCCCTCCCTCTCCCCAGGCTGTCACCTCTCTTTTTATGATCTCTTTCCCCAAAACAGAAAGTACTGTTTTAGAGTTGAAGAAATGAAGCATAACCAGGGAAACAAATCTTAACTGGAGTCATGAAACTACTCCTCTCAGGGATACCCACTCCCATCAGGAAAAAAAGCCCCATGCCCCTAAGGTCTGACTTCATTAGCTTTCCTTTGTAGGCCTCAAACCTTCACACACCTCCTGAAAACGTACTTGTTCACCCAGACTTTCTCTGTCTTGTAATTAATTGCAACTAATCATATGCTGTTCCATCTAACTGCTTCTTGTATTTTTTGTATTGTTATTGCAATTGGAATTGTTTTTAACAGTGCGTTTTAAGTGTGATTTTTAGTTTGTGTGTGTGTGTGTGTGTGTGTGTGTGTGAGAGAGAGAGAGAGAGAGAGAGAGAGAGAGAGAGAGAGAACTGCTTAGGGATTTTATTACATTAAGCAGTATATAAGTATTAGTAATAAATGAATGCATGAATAAAATCTTTGTTAGGGTGATAACTAGCCTATAGGATATTGCTGAATATATCTGGGTTCCTCTACACCCATTTTTGCCACACTCTGTAGGGCTGCCTGTCCCTAACATCATTGAAGGCATCAGCTCCTTTATTGAAGAACAAGTTTTAAAAGAAACCACCTGGCATGAACTATTTAATGCTTGTTAACAAGGATAAAGTGCTTGTCTAACCTGGACAGTTAGCACTAATAATTACACGCCAGACACACAATGTTTCAAGCACCTTATTCTACTTCCAAATGCTAATTACTTATTCCCAAGCTCCATTCAGAAATAGTAGAATTGCATGAATTACGAGGAGGAAGGGAGAAGAATGAAGCTCCACAGTGAAGATTCTCAAAGCTGCCAGTGTAGTTTTCACGAGCTCTCAGTAATAACAAAAGGGATGGGAAGCAATACCTGTGGAAAGCGTACAGCCCTACTTTCCATTTCGACTTGACTTGCCAAGATCTGCCCTCCCCCCCCCCCCCACATTAGCACGAGATACTTCTGTTGGCATGGGACACTTCATGGGTTCTCAAAATTGCCCTGTGTGAAAGGAACCTATGCTTCTTATGTGGCTGTGCATTCCAGGGATGATCAGGAATGGTGATCAAGCTGTTTTCCAGACAAGCTTGTCTGCTATTACTGATAGTGTCAGCAAAGAAGCTTTCAAGGAATGCTGGGCTTCCCCAGAATGCCGTTTGGACCAGTGGCATTCCAGACCCATGATGGCTTTTAGTTGATGGGAGTCAGTAAGACAACATTGGGATTTTTCTTTTATTTTTCCATGGGAGTTATGCTCTCATAGAGACTCTCTGGGCTCTTGAGCAACACTTTAAGCCTGCATAACTATTCTTGTCTAACTTTCCCTTTGTTGTGGTTTAGGATGAGAGTTAGCATTGAAAGCCCTGTTGCCTCTCCCTGTCTGGATGCAAAGTGTAAATGAGAAGACTCCCGTGAATAGGAGCGAACATTTTGTTTTGCCTCAATACATACAATTTGTGAGCCAATTTGGCAATATTGCAAAAGTTACCTGAATCAGTTCCTCAAGGGCGGTACAGTAGGCTTCCATGTGACAACAACAAATGGCTTCGATCCAAAGTTGCTGTTATGCCAAATGTTTACAGGTCTACTTGTATGCGGAGGTTGCCTGATTTTCTTTGTCCTGATCCCATGCTACATCCCATACTTTTCCAGAGGGCACCGCAACGTTTGGGAGCCCTTTTGGGAGGGGAGGGTGAAGTGTGACAGTGGAATCCTGACTTGCTTTCCATTTGTGCAGTAGAACTTTTGGAACCACTGTTTTCTAGATGATGATGATGATGATGATGATGATGTGTTTGGGCAACTTGTTTTGTTCTCCTGGAGAGAATCTGTCCTAGCCCTTGTTAACAACAAGCACAAATGATTCTTGTAATTCAGGGATGGGGAATGTGTGGCCCTCTATCATCCCTCACCATTGACTATCCTGGCTAGGGTTGATCGCAGTTGCAGGACAACAACATTTGGACGCATGCACACATGCACACCGCTGCTGTAATCTTTCTAACAGTCTCCAAAACAACGATAAGCCACTTTTTGGGTTAGTATCTGCACTGCCATTTGCATACCATAATGCTTAGCATTGGTAGCAATGCAGTAAAATATGAACTGTAACTTGCTTTTCAATGACTGAAGCAAACTTATGCACCTGATTATATGAAAAGGGCCCAACTCTGATTACTGATAGCACACAAAAAAAGGTGAAAGGTGACTGTGAATCCACAGGTTTTGTGGCAGATGGACAGTATGCTAAATGACTAAAATTGAGCCAATCATATATTTATTTGGTGTTGCATACATGACCCATTTAAAACATGGGGAGCCTTGGCCAATCGTAGATTTTTAATTAGTGCACCATTCTTACATGCATGTGTGTAAACCGATTTGTTCCCTTGACATATAAACTGTGTAATGGAAACAGGTAAGGTGGCTCCCATAGACTGATTGTATGTTTCTAAGCCCCCCCCCCGCACCCCCATTTGCTTTAAGAAGCATCATGTTTGCAAAAATCTGGCTGCCCTCCAAGTGTGCTGCAGCATTGATACAAACTTGGATGCCTGCTTAGGAATTCTGTTTCTTCATGCAGTATTTATTCTCTTTGCAGTCAGGCCATTGATTATTGTAAGCACAGTATGTCTGTTTCCTCAAACAACTGTGGTGGTTTAGTACACCATTTGGAGTTCCTTACAGTAAACATAACATTTATTGTCTATTGGTTTGAGAGTCCTGGGCTGTCTGGACACACATTTAATGAGTCGTGTTTGGAAGGGTTTGGAAAGCAGTAGTGGTAAAGGTTTTGCTGTAAGCTGCCCCAATACTGTTCTTGTCATTGTAGAATGAAAATGGTGCCTAGAACCTCTTCACTTTCTTTCTTTTTTTTTTTTAAAGAGAGAGACGTGGAGCTGAATGTGTGTCCTGTTTACCACTGACAGCCTGAACTAACCATACAGCCGTCAGTAGCAATTGGACAGGTGCCCAGAAAGAAATTATGCTGAAACGCATGAGATACTAAGCAAAGTCCTGTCAATTTTGATTGGAGGGAGGGAAAATTCCATTACTTTCTCAACTTTAAACTAAATATGGGCTTCAGATCCTGGAAGAGGCAAGGAATGCTTCTCTGTTCCAACGGTGGCCCAAAAAAAATACTGACTGAAATGTGCACTACCCCCCCCCCCCGGTTAACCAGGGAATTATGAATCAAGATTACCTAGTGCCATCCTGCATTTAGTTTCTTGGTTAGAGAGTGAATAAAAGGTTCAAACTGGCTTTTTTATATGTATGGATTCTCTCACTAATAACACATCTTTTTAGTTTTAAGTCTTTATTATACATGAAGAAGCTTAAAAAATGGAATTTTTGAATTGAATTCAGTAAAAAAAAAGCCAACCAGTTATAGCAGGGAAGGAAAAATTGGCATAATTATGAACAGAATGGAGTAGTAATGGAAATGATACAAAATATTACAACAATTGTATATGCCTGGGTAGTGGGGATGTTTCAAATAATTATTAAATGGGTAACTATGAATTTATAAATGCTTGGTATAAGTACAATGAGCTCAGTCTTCATCTGGAATGCAATAAAACACACAACTCTAGAATATTGGCTTTCTTTTTCTTTTTTTAATTTCCCCCCTTTTTATTGTGAATATTAACAAAACAGAAAAAAATACTCTGTGAAAAAGAAAAACAAAGAAGTATTACATATATAGAAATATCATCATTTTCCCCATGAAGTAAACTGTTCATTGAAAAAAAATGGGGGGGGGGGAGAGATTTATGCATAGGTTTCAAGAAAAGCAGACCATATATCCATGTATTTATCCACTCACAAATCATGCCTATATAACACCCGTTCAAATGTTGACAGTGTTATTAAGTCCTCAATCCATTGCATTATGGGAGGTGAGCATTTGTCATTCCAACGTGATAATGTAAGTCTTAGCTATCATCTGGGCTTTGAAAATCCGTTTGCTCAGACCATGTGTTAACTTCCAAGAAGCTGGTAGGTAGTTTAGGAGGACAACGTTTATCCTTATTATGACCTCTTCCCAAAAGTGGGCAACTACTGGGCATTGCCAAAACATAAATTAAAGAAGTATTAGGTGCATTGCATCTCCAACAATTATGCAAATTAAACAAACCCTTATTGAAAAGGCATTGTGGAGTCCAATAACCCTGAAACAATAATATTTTTTTTGCTGAATACGATATAACCTACGTTCCATAGAAGCTTCAGATACAGAGGTTAGGACAACGATCCATTGATTAGGCAAAATGGGACGCTCCAATTCTCTATTCCAATTCTGTCTTAAACCATGGTATCTTATTTATTTACTACTACTAAATGCTTGTATATATGGGCTGTTTAGCTGCTATAAGTGTTTCTATCAATAATGGAGGCTCTGAAACTGTGAAAGCAGCCAGACCAAACTAGATTCCATCAAGTGTATTGCAATTATTGCCATTCAGCCATAGTAGGTAAATTATATTTAGCACATAAAACAGAAAATGAAAAAACTCATCGTCTGGGCCTATTAATTCATCCAAAGTAAAAATCATCTTATCCATCCATGTCCTTCACAAGAATGATTTCTTTCCAATTCTTAAGTCTGGATGTCCCCATAAGGCCAATTTTGGGTGAGAGAATGGATCAAACTGCAGTTGACGTGATACTATATGCCATACCTCTCTAGCAGTCAAAATGTAAGAGGTTTTTAAATTATTATTATAATATGTCGAGAACCGAGTGCCATCCATTTGGGAAGAGGTTCTAACCATAAGGATTCTAGAACTGACCAGGGTGACAAATCAAAGCAAATTGGAAAGACCAAAACTTAGTACAAGCCAATAGGTAGGCCTGATGGTACAAAGCAAGGTCTGGAAAAGTAAACCCACCTTCTTCAATTAGAAGCTGCATCCATTACAAGGATATTCCAGGTGAGGAAGAACCTCAATAGAATTTACAAAACAAAGCATTAAGTTGTTGAAAGTATTTGCCAGGTATAAGTAAAGGAATCCCACACATATTCAGGTGGAGATAGGAACAGAAAGCCAATATGTGCCAATCTCCACCTGACTTGTACTCTAAAACAGCTTTCCCCAACCTGGTGCTCTCCAGATGTTTTGGAATTCAACTCCAATCAGCCCCTGCCAGCATGGCCAATGGCCAGGAATCCTAGAAATTCATTGTCCCAAACATCTGGAGGACACCAGGTTGGGGGAAAGTGCTCTCAAAGAAGGGATGAGGCTTCTTCTAACTACATGTGCTCACCCCTCATTTTGGTGCAAGGAAGGTGTTTCCTAGCCGCTATCACTGCTTCCTACTTGGCCTCCACCAACTTCATTCCCTTCTTGCTGACTCTGACAGCATCTGCTTTTCCCCAGACGAATGAGTCAATTAGCCATTGCCTTGTGCCTAAAGGAGGGGGTTTCCAGTTCCCTGGCAACATTCCCTGAGGCATTAGCCCTCTATGCATATTGCTCACGTAGAAGGTACATGTGGACCACAGCTTCTGCGCTTACAAGTATCTTCAAGGGTGAATGTGTGTAGGTACGCCATCGGATTTGGACTCAGATGGAGAAGATACAGCTGAATGTGAGTTGTTGTTTTCTGCAGCTAGGGATGGGAGAACCAACCATTTTTGAGCTTACTTAAATTCTCAAAAAAAAAATTTTACTGTGAAGCTTGTCATGGCTCACTCCCATTTTTGGTTTTGGCCCTTGTGTGTGTATGTGTCTTTTGGGGGTTGTTCAAACAGGAAAAGTGTGCATTTCAAACAGGGAAAGTGCACATCTCTGTCCATGTTTTCAAAAGTGTGCACTTCCCCTCATTAACTAAAGTGTGAAATAATCATGGAAAACGTGCATTTCAAAGTGAACAGTTATTTATTTATTAAAAAAAAATTTTTTTTGAACATTTGGGAATTGGCAAATATTTCTTGGGGGGGGGACCACTCCCACTCCTGCTCATGCCTACATTCAGGATTGTGAATGGGAAATGTCTGCATAATTCACAAACAGAAATAAAATTCCTGTATATCCCTATTGCAGACAATGCAGGCATAGAGGGGTGGTGAGATGCATAGGGCTTTAGAGAAATGATACAGTAGCTGATGTAGTTCCATTGGCGACTTGCCATCAAAAAGAGTACAACTCTCAAGGTGATACAAGGTGGAGTGATTGAGAAGGTCCATATGTTGGCTTTACTTGAGAACTTTGTTAGTAAAGATGCTGCTTCCACAGGCTTGTCTGGCCAGGCATGCCTAATGTTATGACTGACATGTTGGATGCCAATGATGGCTGCTTAGGGCATCTTGTGACTTTTCATGAGGTGGGGGCATAACAAATAATGCCACTTATCAGGTGGATCTTCTGTATCTGTCTTACTCTTCACCTTCCACCAGCCTAGGCAGGAGCGTGGTGCAGACAAGCCAGCAAGGTTTGTTGAGAGTTGGAAGCTAGGCAGCTGGACTACTCAACGGTAGAGGAGCTGTCCAGGAGGGATGTAAATCGCCCAGAGAGCTTCGGCCATTGGGCAGTATAGAAATGCAATAAAATAAATAAATAAATAAAATATCAAGAGTCAGAGCTCTTGAGGGCAAAGCTGTGAAGAGCAGGGGAAATGCAAGTCACTAGAAATAGAAATTTTAAACTGTTCCATAGGTTGTTGCATCAATGGTTTCCAGGTAGAAGGTGAGGTTTCTTGTCATCTTGGCTACCCTACCCTTCTGTAAGTGCACTGGTGGACCCTGGTTCTAATTATAGTGATGCTAAAGGTTCTTCTTTGTGAGTAAAGGTGCCTTACAATGGCAGGTGAATGCTATGCCTTCTGCTCTGGGTTTGGCTCAGGCCCCTTGTTTTTTCAGGTCTAGAGGTCTTGGGGCAGGGGTTCAGAGCCTGAGACAGAGTCCAGTTAGGATACATCAGGTCCCCTGATTTTGTAGGTTCCTTGTATATGACATCTCCCTTGATGGGTTTGTTGGGAGTTTCACTCAGTGTGCCTTGATTCCCCTGGGTCTCAGTAAATTATGGTGGACCTGTATCTCCTCCAATAGTGGTTCTGGGCCAACACCATTGCTGCTAACAGGAATCTGTACACAATGAAAGAGATCCATATAGTAAACAGTACTGCACGTGATGGTCTCCATGTAGAGCTATGCCAATATACAAACTATTGTTGGTAGCTGCCTCAAGTGGTTTGTGTTTCTTAGAAACAGTGTGAGAGAGGCCTCCAAATATGTGATTCTAGTGACCTTCTGCAAATGTTCTACAACTGTAATTATTTTGTTCTGCACTTGAACAGATATTATACCTGTTACCATGCACTTGGGTCTGCATACTTTGGATGTTTGTGGTGTCGTCTGTCGATCCACAGACACATGGCTAATGAATCTTCAAATGTCACTCGTGCTCAGCAAGAGTATGTTCATGGCTTCTCTTTGTCCCTTCCAGTCATCTTTTCTTTTTTAATAAAGCAGCGTTAACTTACTCACAGCGGATAAGTGCAGCAGCTGGCAGTGCCGTAGAGGGAAAGAAAAAGCAGATTGCTAAGAGGGCAGACTTGCAGAGATTCATTCCAAGCTGAAATCTGATGAATACACTAGAATCGGAAGGGAGTGAATAGAAGTGCAGAAAGGAATGGGGACAAATAGTGATTTGAAGGTGCAAAACCAAGCATTTAGCACTTTTGAACTTTCAAGCTTATAGAATAATGCCTTGGCTATGATTTCAAGAAGACTGAGAAAATTGCCCTCTGCCAGTAAGGAATGAATGGAGGAATCTGACAGGCATTTTATTCTGTGCACAGACCAGGAGTTAACTCTAATACATACGTGTCAGTGATGAACACTGTTGCGTACTAAATATAGTTGTGCAAGCTTCCTTGTGATGTCACTGGTTGTTCAGGTAGAAGTAGTCTTTCAATTCAATTCCTGAATTAAAGCTGTAGGAACTCTCCCCTCTTTGTGGCCAGGCTTAACAGTTTAAAATGTTTTAAATGTAAGCTGTTTTATGTTTCTGGTTTAAAATTTTGTATATTGTCTTTTTAGTGTTCAATCTTTTAATTTTTGTAAACCGCCCAGAGAGCTTCGGCTATGGGGCGGTATATAAATGTAAATAATAATAATAATAATAATAATATCTGAAAAGGTTCTTGAAATGAGTAAATGAGTTGAGCTAAAATGCCCTATCCTTGTTACCAAGGGTGCACAACCTATGTAAGGGGGGGGGGCAATTTCACAGGGGGGCAGGAGAAAATCACTAAACAATTTCAGGGGTGGACAAATGGCACTGTTAGCAGAGCTGTTGAGGAGGGGAGTCTTTTTAAAACTTTAGTTTGGATGTGACTGCAATTGTCATCCAGGCAACTACCTCCAGCAATGGCTCACTAGGAATGACACAGCCAGGATGTAGCCATTCTAGAGACGGTGTTGCAGGGGAAAGACAAAAGGCCCCCACTGATGTTTAAAAAATGTACAGTGTTTCTGAGTCTGACATTGTGGGGGAATGTTATGGCTGACAGGTCATTCAGATTATTATTGTCATTGTTGTTTTGTTTCTTATTTATTTCATTTCTATACTGCCCCATAGCTGGAGCTCTCTGAGCAGTTTACAACAATTGATAAAAATACAAAATAACAGCATAACAAAAATAGTCTAAAAAATTTAACATAGAAAAAATTAAACAATGTAAATTACCAAAAACAAATAAACAATGCCCCCACCCTAATATACCTGTTCTAAAACAGCAGACATAGATGCTTCATGATATATTATTAATTGCCTGGGAGTAGAGGGTGGTCTTTACTTGGTGCCGAAAAGATGACAGTGTCTGTGCCAGGCAGGCCTGAGTGGGGAGCTCATTCCACAGTCGGCGGGCCACCACTGAGAAGGCCCTGTCCCTTGTTGCCATCTTCTGAGCCTTCCTTGGATGTAGCACTTAAAGGGGGCAGATTTTGATCATAGTGTCTGGGTAAGTTTAGGTTGGGAGAGGCGTTCCATCAGGTATTGCATTCCTAAGCCATGTAAGGCAGTTGTGACTTTTGCCTGTAGCGAGACAAAGGTTTTTTTTTAAAAAAAAAAAAACCAGCCCCTCCCCACGAAGCCACTGCTGCATGCCCCACATGTCCAGGTAAGCCTTCCAAAATTGGCATTGCTTTTCTCCCACCTCCTGAAATAATTTTATTTCTTCCTGCCACAACCACAAACAGATCAGAGAAAAAGCTGGTCCAGAAAGTTTGGCTCAGCTTTAATGTGTGCCTACTGTCCATCAGATGAGGGATTATGACATGATCTCAGATGAACCTTCCTGTATAACTCAAGATTGCATGTGTCTCCTGATTGGCCAGGGCCCTGACTACTGCACAGATGCAAAGTGCAGTTCTGGTGTTGTGCCTGCACTGGGAGCAGTACAGATGCGCCAATCACTCCCACTTGAAAGGCACACCAGGATTACAACTTCTCGGTGAAGGTTTACCTGCTGTGGATGGGTGTTTGGGGCACATTTAAGTCATTCATTTTTCAGGGCACACAGTTTGGAAGCTGCTGATAGAGAAGAGCCCCCTTCAGGTGCACAACAGGGAAGTGTGAAGCATGAACCGCTGCCCCCGTGGGACAAAGGCTCAGACCTTCTTGTCATGAAGGTCTGAAAAAGAGCTTCTAAACATGTTGAGCTGAATGTGCTTAGAATAACCCCCCTTCAGGTCATTGTGGTGAACACATGAACATCTGCATATGTGTGTCTGCATGCATGCGCACATGTACACACATGCATTATGTATCCATGCACCATTCTATATACTAAGATTGAGATATAAAGGCTTGGGAAAAACTGGGAAAGCAGGGGCTTGGGAAAAAAATCTGGGAAAAAGTGACTACAGATTGTTGAATGATGCAGAGATGGAATGGAGTATCCTGGAGATAGGCATGATTGGCTGGAACACTGAATAGGAAAACTCCACCCTGCAATAGGTGCAACTTATGCTTATATATCTGTCATTAGATGACAAACTCTTATCACATCAAGAATGTGTCTAATTTGTTACTACATGTTGTAGTAACGTAGTGAATCTTTTAGCTCGATGGGATGACCACAGGTTCTAGTAATATATTTCTTTGGAAGGGATGGTTGTTCACAATTGATTAAAAATAGTGCCTGTTTTGCCCTATGTGACAGTGATGGTGTGTGAGAGATTGAGAGCTCCTTCAGACGTTGAGGGGGGGAATCACATTCCCTTACTGTGGCTCTGCTTCCTGCATCTCTTCCGCTTCTGCAATGAGCTGTAACTACACATGGAAGAGAGCAGGAAGAGAGCAGCAACCATGTGGCTTGTACAGCTTCAATGCAGTTGAATGGGATAGCACTCTCTAGTGGGCATTTTATAGCACAACTTTGCCTGCACACAACAGGAAAACTCGACTATTGATTTATCCCAGAAGAGTTGGGTTTTCTGAGGTTTTATTTTTAGCACTAGAACAGAAAAATGGAGCGAGAGATGCACAGGAGGTTGACGGTGTTGTCAGAATGACCCGGGAACATCTGCAAGTGGCCAGTAATGAGTGTGTTATAAAACACTCATTTAAAGAAGCTCTGAGTGTTCAGTGGTGTATTGTTTTTACAAGGATCTGCAATTTTACTTTCCTTCCAGCAATTGTTATTCCACAGGACCTCTGGAATATAATCCCAAATACATATCAACCAATGGCTACCATTTGAGTTGCATCAGATTGTGATGTGGGGGAACTGGTAACTTTGCTGGCTGGTTGCTCAAAACTGTTGCCTGAAGAGCAGAATGTTGCAGATTGTAGCTCTGTTATGGGAAGAGAGAGGGGAAGGGACTGTACCTTTTCAAGGGGAGAACCATAACTTTGAATGCAGAAGATCCAAGATTCCATCTTTTGCATCTCCAGGTAAAAGGATTGGATAGAAGATGGTGCTTTAGAACTTGATAATGAGTTGCTAGACAGTCAATACTGGACAAACTTTTGACCAGAACAGAATCAAGTATTTTCTGAGATACAATAATGTCTTTCCCCTAGTGAATATTGTTTCAGTTGTGCTGAGGTCAACCTCACTTGACCTACTTATTTATCTGTCATCACCTCTTACTCCTGATTCATTATCATTCAATGGCTGCTTCCTCTTAACAGATTACATTTGAATAGTGAATGCATCATATTTTATATGTCATCTTAAATATTCATAGCAGCCTGTTGTCGTAGGGTAAATATCTTAGTGATAGCACTTTTAAAAATGAAATCCCCACACGCCCGAGAAAGTTCTGGTGTCCCAGATGGTAATAAATTTAATTTCAAACAAGATGACTACAGGGGAGGAACAGAGTTAAGAATTGCTTGCATCCAGCAATCACAATTAATATTTATAGGCTATGTCAAGCACAGGAATGTAGATTTTTTTTCAAGAATGGGTGGGTTGTTTTCTTTCCTTTTGTTTTTGATTCTCCCATGAAAGTATTGGGAATCCAAGCCAGTTTATGACTTGGCTTTTTAGACGCTAGTTGGGAGAGAACCTGTCTTTCATCCAAGCCCTCTGCCCCTGTTGGAGGGCTTGAAGGTGGAACTTTGTTGCACTTGGCTGGCGTTTTAGATAAGAAGATGAGAGTTTTAGATGAGAAGAAACAGGAGTCTCTTTTCCCCACTATTTCTTATCTTACCAAAAGCTCTGTGCAAGTAAAAGACCCTTACCTCCCTTCCAAGCTTTCTGTGTTTTCCAAAGATCTTGAGGGGAGAGGTCAAGATTCCTCTGGTTTACATGGCACTTTGGAGCATGGAAGAAGCAGCAGGAGAGACTCTTCCTGTTTCTATACTGTAGTAGAAATTAAAAACTTTGCTGCCTTTCCCCTCATCCTTTTGTACATGCCCGAGGGCTGGGGTGGAGATAGAGTGGATTTGAAATGGATGAGAATTTCATTTGACTTCCATTTTGATAAGAATTTATCAAAATTTGTGGAGTTGCCCCATATTTGGGACAGAAAGAACTAGGTTTTTTTTAATGAATGTGGGAGGAAACAAAATGGATGGATTGACCTATCCTTAGTTGGCAGTGAGGATGAATACAAATTGACTAGTAAGCCACATTACTATGGACCCCAGATGCCCTGACAAAGTTCTTGAGATTTGGGAGGCCTGGCAGCCAGACTACTCAACAGCAGAGGTACTTGTCCAGCATATTATCAAGAGTCAGAGCGCTTTAGATTTCTAATTCTCAAATGTACGGTTGCCATCCTTGAGACAGCTTAAGATACGCAAAAAGAAAATATCTGTAATTTCGGTTCATTTATGAAACTCCGACGCCTATGCAATTATTACATGATAGCCTGTTCAATTGACATTTTTGTCATTTTTCTTCTTCGCATGATGTTCATTGCATCATGCGCTAGTCACAGCTGTCAGTAAAATACTTGAGGACACATGAATAGTGTGGAAATCGGTTGTTTGTATAATTTACTCTGCAGAGAATGGTATAAGTATTCTATATTGTAGTTTTAAGCTTTTATGTTTTATATCGTTCTATGCTGTATCTTGAGATTTTAATTTTTGTGAACCGCCCAGAGAGCTTCGGCTACCACACGGTATAGAAATGTAATAAATAAATAAAGTAGAGCTGAATGTGCGGCGTGCTTTAAAAAAATGGGGGAAGGAGATGAGGTTTTGTATGCAGACGATCCAAATTCCTTACCAAGAAAGTCTGAATACTATGGCCCATCTTGCGATTATGCATATATAGATAGAGCAGGACCAGCCCCATCCTACGTTTGGATGAAGCAGCCCATCTCAGGGAGCAGATTTCTGGTACCATAAAAGGGCAGCAAATTATCAATCATTTGGTGTATCATTACATGTTTACCACTATGGGGACACTATATGGGTTTCCTGCCTCAGGAACCAAAATGTCTTGGCTGCGTTTGCTTCAGAGCTTTATTTGTGATGTCCTGTAAGACTTGCAAAAAGCAAAGTGCTACTAATCCCCACTTCTCTGTGATTTCCCCCACCCGCTACTTACTATTTGAAAATATGTCCCTTATTGGATGGCTAACTGCAGTATTCCCAGAGTATTTTCCCCCTCTGTCTGTAGCCTTCCCTTTGCTATTAGACCTACGCACGCTGTATGGTGCTGGAGGAAAGATCTCCCCCCTCCGAGCACCAACAAAAACCTTCTGGTAAGCAAGAAAAGCTAACTTAAAATGAGCGTTCCAAACTGCTCAGCACTTTTTGTCATAAATAGTTGCCTGGTGCCTATTGAGGGGTGTCATATATATATACTTTCCACCTTTCATAACTGTTTTCAGAGAGCTCCTGTTGTTCAAAAAGAGCATTTCTCCTTGTTTCCCCCTGTACTTGTCATGCAAATCTGCAGAGGAAAACCCTTCAATTAAACGGGCTTTGCAAATAGGTGTGATGGATTATATGTTGTTAGCTAGCTGGTAGGAGGAGTTGAAGTTTATTTTTCAGTACTTTCTGTACTCTTCCATTAGGGCTTTTAAAATATGAATGAAATTAAACTTTGTTTTCATTTATTGCTTCCCGAACAGAGACAGCAGTACTCTGTTTTCTGTATAGGGAGGAGATGATTATGTACGAGAGGACTGAAATGCTGGTAAATAGGTACTTACATGTTGGCATTCTCCTAGCAACATTTGTGTGTGTGTGTGTTTTTAGCCTTGTTATGATGTAGCTGTTTTAATATTGAGTCTGTTTTTGAACTCAGAGTTGGAAAAATTGTGTGATGTTAGAATTCAAATCAAAAACAGGAACAAATGGGACTCTACAACTAAAGGTCGTTTTTGGAGGGCCTGACCATGCTCCAAACTTATTGGGTTGAATTTTGTGGGTTTTGTGTATGGGATGGGATGTTGGGGAGGGAGCATTTATGTGTCCAATCTCAGCTTCATTAAAATATTGGATTTTTCCATTGATTTCTATAATTCTCACTTCCATCTCTGGGCACATTTAAAAAATAGTTTCTCAGTCTCTTGGCTGAGAACGTGAACTATCTAAATAACAAATTTAGGAGAAATGGAAAAGAAATAGAGGAGGAGCAGCTATAATTTCTTGACTAAAGAGGAGGGTGATAGGGATGCATGAGAAATTTGTTTTAGTTCATTTTTTATCAGGATTTACTTAGTTTGCACTTCCCAATTGAACATGGATTCAGGCACAATCTGCAGTCAAATTCTGTACATTTCTGAGCTTGCTGTACAATTCGTGGAGAAAATATAATGTTCAACAGCATGTGTACATTTGAAAAATATGAACAATTGATGCACAGAAAAGCATACAAATTTTCATGCAAAAAAAAGAGAAGAAGGTCCAAACCTGATATAGGCCTGAGATGGAACGAGCTTCAAGGGGGAATTTGGAGAACTTCGACTTTCAAGGCCTTCTTAAAAGCCTCCAAGGAGGAAGCATGGCGACCTCCAGTGACAAATTGTTCCAAAGGTGTGGGTGCCGCTGCAGAGAAGGACCTCTCTCCAGGGCCTTCCATTTTTCCCTGCAGAACATTTGATTATCCACAGTGGTGCAGCTGGGTAATTTTAGACCCTGGACCTAATGGACTCATGCCCCTCCCTTTAAGTGGCCATGCGTTGGCCACCTCCACTGCCATTCCATGCTTTACAACTGCTTCTACGTTCCTGATGAGTTAGATCAACACCACCAACAAAACTTTGTCAACCCTGATTTTTGTTTAATACACTGAGCATGTGCAATTTTGCATTTTAAGCTCAAATCAAAGGACCATCATGACTATGGGAATATATTGGTGTTTGCCTCGCCTGCCCTGATGCCCTCTGATCACCTACTACTCTCTGGGTGATCACTTGAGAAAGGAGCCCTGAGCTACAAGATCCAGGACTTTGGCCCCAAGGTCCAATGCTAGCTGTACCATTGATTGTTCAGTTCAGAAGTATCCTTGTGGACTAGCCAGCTGGGTGATGGGATGTGAGTAAGGGCAGCATTTGCGTGTCTTCCTTGGTTGCAGGAAATGATCTTCTTTCATCTAATAATTTTATTGTAATTAGTGATATAGAAATATCACTAATAAATAATCAAGGAAGAAGGAAGTACTTCCATGGCTGCTTTGCCTCTGTGGTGGTTCCAGAGTCACAACAACATCATATCTGGCAGCTCCCAGGCTGTGTGCCTTTTGGGAGCTACAATGGATCCTTTTGCCAAGATGCCAGGGCAGTGCTAAATAAATCCACATTGTGCAATAAACATACATGACATCTGAAGCTCCTTTGTAACTAACAGCCCCCTCTTCAGATATTTCCTCCAAACAACATATGGAGGGGTCACCGGCCCTGCACACTAAGCCCACCCTCATCAGGATTTCCCTGGATTTGTCCTGGTTTTTGTTCTATCCTGGGTGTCGGGGTATTTTCTTTAATTTTCTATAATGTCCTTGAAAGATACACTTTCCCCTTTAAGGCCACCATTAGCATGGTGGGAGGGAATTATGTGCTTTCTGGAGGCACATCATTTCCTTCCCACTGCTCCAATCAGGGCCTTAAAGGGGAAAGTGTTTCATTCCTGGACATTATAGAAAAGGCCCTGATTGGAGCAGTGGAGGGTGGGAAAGACACTCTTTCCCCTCCTTCACTCCAATTGGGGCCTTTAAGGTGGCGAGGGAATGATGTGCTTTCCAGAGGTCCTGGAAAGCCGCTTTCCCGCCCTCCCACAGGGTGTCCTCTTTTTTGGTTTCCCAAATATGGTCACCCTACTCATCATCCCTGTCCTCTCTGTCTCCACCCCTGACCTTAGCACACCGAGCCTGAAGTTCTGAAGCAGGATTCATTTGAAGCAGGATTCATCCCATGTTCTGCTGAATGTGCTTAGAATCTTCCATGCAGCCGAGAACCTCAATTCCTGAATGCATGAGGATTCTAAGCATGTTCAGCTGAATGCTTGAGAAAACACACACACACACACACACCCCTCCCATTTCGTACCTTTGGCTCCAATGTGCACAGGTTGAGGTTGATGCTGATGAGGGCACTAGGGACAGAGTTGGCACATGTGTATTCCTTCTGAACGTGTGAGAGGAAGACTTCTGGAGAGGAGGGGTCATCTTTCCCATAAATCTGATATTGGTTTGCTTTTCCACGAAGACTGTCGTTGTGTGTGCGATGGGTGGGGGAGGAAATGTCAGACAAGCAAAATTTTATCTAAAATGATAAAAGTAGGACAGTTTTTGGCTCTCACTAGGTATACAAAACTGCTGTGGTGACTGGCCTCATTTTATTGTCTCATTTGTTTTTCATAGTCATTGGGATTGTGAGGAACTAAAAATATGTTGCTCCATAGATCTGATTACTCCAGGCTTCAGAAATCCCACTGAGATTCCATCTCAGAAATAGACATACAACTTGTTTCTACAGCTTGTACTCCAGACACAAGAAGGCAAATATGTATATCAAGGCCAAATATGTTCATACAAATAGGATGGCTGAGGGTCCAGCTGAAAAGATATTGACCAGCCTGATAGGGATGACTTTACCATGCTGGCACAGTAGGGCAGATGCCTGGCCAGCACCAATTCCAGAGATCTTGTGCTGTTCTGATGACCAGCTCCCAGAATGAATGGAGCGTGTGTATCAGAAAGTTTTGCAAAAAATGTTTCTAGGGGAGAAGGAAATCCTGGAAACATTTTTTGCAAAACTTTCTTACACTACTGTAACACGGGGCTACAGTAGTGTAAAAGATGAGGTGCTGACTAGGACTGGGTATATTTGGGGTTGTATTCCATGTTTGTCCTGCTTAGAGTAGACCCATTGAAATGAATGGGACTTGTCATATTAGTCATGACAAACTTAAGTCCCATTCATATTAATGGCTCTACTCTAAGTAGGAATAACATTAGTTGAAACCCTTTGGTATCAATTCCCATTCAGCCATTAAGGTAACTGGCTGATCTTTGAACAATCACCATCTTTTTCCCTAACTAAGCTCACAGTTCTATTGGGACGATAAAACAAGGGAGACCCCCCCACCCCTTTTTTCTTAGTGTTGTTGGTGCACCAGCTCAAGCTCCTTGGAGGAAACACAGGTTATAAACATGAACAATAAAAATTAAGTGGTGCTAATTGGCATTATTTCATTTTGGCATGATAAAGAAATATTCACGTAAAACATATCCGAACTACTTTTTGCCATGCAGCATAGGAGCTGTTGCAAAACAAGTGTAAACCACCCGTTCTGCTTATTGAAGTAGCTTCATGGTTCTTTGCACCTTAGCCTCAGTTTGCATTGGAATCCATTTTTCTCCCTTTGTGTAGTACTAGAGACCAACGACAACCAATTTTTGAGCTGTTCTTGCAGCCTGGAATAGAAAATTTGCAATATTTCATGATCTGTAGTTTTGAAAAGCAAAGTTTGGACATTGTGGTTCACTAGTGGAATTCATTCGTTAGGATTACAACCCACCTTTCGTGCAAGGAGAAAAGTAGCATACACGACTCTCTCTTTTCTCCCATTTCATCCCCTGAAGGAAGGCGATCAAGGTATTTTGTTTAAGGACATGTTCCACCATTTCCAACCCTTGAGGGCCTTCTCTGCGGCAGCCTCAAACCTCTGTAACAAACTGCCGTTGGAGGTCTGCCATGCACCTTCCTTGCAGGCTTTAAAGAAGGCCTTAAAACATTTTATTTTGCCTTGGCCTTCGCATGATGAGTATTGTTATTGTTATTATTGCTGCTATTGTTGATCCTCCTGTTTTTATTGTTGATTTTATTGTTTTAATTGATGTTTTATTGTTTTTAATATTTTAAAATATTTTATTGCTTTTAAAGTTTTATGTATTTTATTGTTGTAAGCTGCCTTGTGAGCGCTTCTGCTCTGAAAGGTGGCCAAGAAATGTTCTAAATAAATGAATAAATAAATAAACCCTTTAGATAATTTTTTTTAGTACAATTGCCATGTTACTTGTGATGCCAGTTCTTTGGTGTAAAAAATATAAAAGGTAAAGGTTTTCAGTAGAAAGGTGTGCCGGCTTTGATGGGTCCTGTTCCAGCCTATCAGAGGAATGTATGGAGACTGGAAGCACAACCCCCATACAGAGGTCATGTGGGAGGAACCTTAGTGAGCTCAGCAGATTCTGTTTCACTTCTGAATAAAGGCTTATATCACAACAAGTAAGCATCTGTCCTCTGTGGGATAAAAGAGCAATAACAAAACATGGTGTCAGAAGTAAATTTCTTCTGAGGAAAAGGAGGGCTCAAGCAACAACAAACCAAAGCAAAAGACAACATTCTGATGATAGCAGCAGGTGCTATACCTTGGTTTGCTGCACAAACTTTGTCTGCTGTCATCCCAGGCAAGCTTGGGTCTCACGACTTTGGGGGATCCACTATCAAAATCGATGGGCCAATCCTTGTCCGGCAAGGCAAACTCCAGTATCCACTCTCACTCACTCTCACTTACTTCAAGGCCAGGGCTCTCATAGTAAATTCAGATGCTGAGGTTCTGACAATGCCTTAGCTCAGCCCCCCCCCCCCCCCACGCCAGGCCAGTGGCAGCTTGGCTGGGTAAGTTTGTGCTTCCCTGATGAGGAAACATGTGCCTAATTTTGAAAAGGGAGCAGCTTTCTAATGTTGCCTCAGCCAGGGTTGCAATGTTCCCCAGGATTCAGTCTGCAGGAGAGAGCTTCAGTCCAGAGAAAGGCATATAGTGGTTGGAGGTCCTGCTACAAATGTATCCTCCACCCCTTCTATTCCTGCTGCATGTGTAGATGTGTGTACTTTGGCTCTAATCACAGAATAATAGAGTTGGAAGGGGCTTATAAGGCCATTGAGTCTTCAACTGGTATATAGTTGGAGCCCCAGTACTTCATGCAAGTCTACCCTGGCTAAGATTGTGGCCAATAAACTCTGGAGAAAAGGTATGACTCGGAATCTGTTGTATGTAAAATAATTCCCCCCCATATATAATTAAATATTAGTGGATCATCTTTGCCTTGTAGTACTCGTAACTTATGTGTTCTGTTTTCACAGCTTACAGTAGACCATATGTTTCTACACCAAGCCTCAAGATGATCCAGGTTTTTTCCATTGTTGTACTATTGTTTGTCTTGCAGCTGCTATTAAGAGAGTTACTAATTGTTTGGCTGCAATAGAGTCATCTTTATTATAGTACAGAGACAATAAGAATAGTTCTGGGGTAAACTGAATACATTCCTTTGTTACCTGTAATAATTCCTGATGTACCATATGCCAGAACTGTTGAACCCGTGGGCATTCCCACCAGAGGTGATAATTAGGGATGTGCACTGGATCGGACCCGATCCACGATCCGAGTCCGGTCCAGTGGGAAATCGGATAAATTATCCGATTTCCGATCCCGCAGCTGGATCGGCCGATCCAATCCGAACCGGTCCGAAAAAGCTCCGAACCGGTTCGGCGGATCGGCGGATCGGCGGGCGCCCACTGGCGCCCACCGCCGCTTCCATTGGCGGGCGCCAGCGGGCGCCCGCCGATGAAAGTGGACAGCGGGGGGGGGGAGGAGGGGGGCACTTACCTTCTCGGCCCGGTGGCTCCCGTCCGGCGCCGGAGCCTACTACTACTAGCAGGCTCCGCGGCCTGCTCTAGGGTGGCGCGCCGGGTGATGTCATCACCCGGCGCGCTACTCTAGAGCAGGCCGCGGAGCCTGCTGGTAGTAGTAGGCGCCGGCGCCGGACGGGAGCCACCGGGCCGGGAAGGTAAGGAGGGGGTGCGTGGAGGGGAGGAGGGGGCGCGCGGAGGGGGGAGGGGGGCCCTTACCTTTCCGGCCCGGCGGCTCCCGTCCGGCGCCGGCGCCTACTATTCCCAGCAGGCTCCGCGGCCTGCTCTAGGATGGCGCGCCGGGTGATGTCATCACCCGGCGCGCTACTCTAGAGCAGGCCGTGGAGCCTGCTGGAAGTAGTAGGCGCCGGCGCCGGACGGGAGCCGCCGGGCCGGAAAGGTAAGGAGGGGGTGCGTGGAGGGGAGGAGGGGGCGCGCGGAGGGGGGAGGGGGGCCCTTACCTTTCCGGCCCGGCGGCTCCCGTCCGGCGCCGGCGCCTACTATTCCCAGCAGGCTCCGCGGCCTGCTCTAGGATGGCGCGCCGGGTGATCTCATCACCCGGCGCGCTACTCTAGAGCAGGCCGCGGAGCCTGCTGGAAGTAGTAGGCGCCGGCGCCGGACGGGAGCCGCCGGGCCGGAAAGGTAAGGAGGGGGTGCGTGGAGGGGAGGAGGGGGCGCGCGGAGGGGGGAGGGGGGCCCTTACCTTTCCGGCCCGGCGGCTCCCGTCCGGCGCCGGCGCCTACTACTCCCAGCAGGCTCCGCGGCCTGCTCTAGGATGGCGCGCCGGGTGATGTCATCACCCGGCGCGCTACTCTAGAGCAGGCCGCGGAGCCTGCTGGAAGTAGTAGGCGCCGGCGCCGGACGGGAGCCGCCGGGCCGGAAAGGTAAGGAGGGGGTGCGTGGAGGGGAGGAGGGGGCGCGCGGAGGGGGGAGGGGGGCCCTTACCTTTCCGGCCCGGCGGCTCCCGTCCGGCGCCGGCGCCTACTACTCCCAGCAGGCTCCGCGGCCTGCTCTAGGATGGCGCGCCGGGTGATGTCATCACCCGGCGCGCTACTCTAGAGCAGGCCGCGGAGCCTGCTGGAAGTAGTAGGCGCCGGCGCCGGACGGGAGCCGCCGGGCCGGAAAGGTAAGGAGGGGGTGCGTGGAGGGGAGGAGGGGGCGCGCGGAGGGGGGAGGGGGGAGGGGGGCCCTTACCTGCCCGGCCCGGCGGCTCCCGTCCGGCGCCGGCGCCTACTACTACCAGCAGGCTCCGCGGCCTGCTCCAGGGTGGCGCGCCGGGTGATGTCATCACCCGGCGCGCTACTTGAGAGTAGGCCGCGGAGCCCGCTGGTAGTAGCCGCCGGCGCCGGACGTGCCGAGAAGGTAAGTGGCGGGGAAGGGGGCTTACCCCCCCCCCGGAGCCGTCCGCTTCTATCCGCTGGCGCCCGCGGGCGCCAGCGGATGGAAGCAGGCGGCCCCAGGGGGGGTAGGGAGCGCGGGGGAGGGGGTTTACCTGCCGGGGCCGTCCACAGCGGACGGCCCCGGGGGGGGGGAGGGAGTTAGGCCCCCCCTTACCCACCCGCCGCCATTTTTTCCTCATAGACTTGCATTGCAATGCAAGTCTATGGGGAAAAAAATGGCGGCCGATCCAAAAATGTACGATTTTTGGGTCGGGATCGGACTCGATCCGGTCCGGGGGGCCTCCGATTTTGTCCGAACCGGTCCGGGACAAAATTGGAGGTCCCGATCCGGGTCCCGATCCGATCCGGGGGGTCCGTGCACACCCCTAGTGATAATATGTACCTCTGGTGGAGCATCCCCTCCAGCAAGCAGACTTCCCATCTGAGGTGATGTGAGCCATTTGCACTGGAGTTCTATACCATTGATGCAGGATCTTCAAAGATGTTTCCTTAATGCCTGCTGAAACGGATTTGTAGGTTTTTTACACCCAAAGCTGGTTCCATTGGCTATCTGGTATGTTAAAGCCAAAGTCTGTCTCCCATACCATTTTCAGTCCCTGTAGAGAACCTGTTTGTACTTCAACTAAGGTAGTATACAAATAAGATACAATTTCCTTCCTTGTAAACCCAGTTGAGAGAATAATTTGTTCAGTTGCCGTTAGTGGCCTAGTAGCGTGTAATTTGGTGATTGGGTCCCGCAGTATGTGCATTAATTGTATTCCTTGTATCCAATTTAAGTTCCATTGTTGTACCTTAATTTTCAGCTGATCTATCGTATAAGGAGTGTTATGTATATAACAATATCTTGAAGAAACAGGCCATAATCTGCCCACTGTGCTATTTTTCTTCTCACCCCTTCATCTAGTAGTTTGGAATATGTTTGTTATGGAGTCAATGGAGAGCACACTGGTGCTAATTTGGTCTGCCACCGTTTCCAAATAGAGCCTATCTACACGACTGCTTTAAAACGGTTTATAACAGTTTTAAACCGGTCAATAATGGTTATTAACCGGTTAAAAACTGTTATAAACCGTTTTAAAGCAGTCGTGTAGATAGGCTCAGTTGTTAATGTATATGGGTTTTTAATTTGGCAGATATCACCTATGTTTAATATTCTGTGAGGTACAGCCCACATGGGGCCCATCCCCAACATCTCCTGCTCCAATCCAATCCAATTCTTTTCGTTTCTCATTATTATGAATCCCCATTATCTTAATTGAAATGCTTCATAATATATCGATAAGGAAGGGAGTCCCCAACCTCCACTGGCAGGTTTTTTTTTTATAATAATACTTCATTGCTAATCGAGGAGTTTTGCCCTGAAAAATAAATTCATTTATTTGCTTTTGCCACTTTCTTAACATTGGAGGCTGGATGAGAATGGGGAGGACTTGGAATAGGTACAAGAATCTTGGAATCACTTTCATCTGAATTGCTGCTATTCTTCCTAAAATTGATAATTTTAGTTTTGACCATGACCTCATATTTCGTTTCACCTCCTTGATTAATGGTTTATAATTTAAATTAAATATTTTGGCCATATTACATTGTATTCATATCCCTAAATATTTGAGTGAAGTATGACACATTAGAACCTGGAGGGTCCTACACACATTTAATTGCTGCTGGGGAGGTATATTAAAAAACGTAATTACTGATTTCTCAAAATGTACTTGTAGGCCTGACATTTGTGCAAAAGTTATCAATTCTTGTTTCAATATTGATGCTGATTGTTCCGGTTCAGATAACATCACTATCATATCATCCACATACATATTCAGTAAATGTTCTTTGCCCCCTCCCCGGTAGCCAGTTATAAGAGTGCTAGTATGTAAAACATTAGCTAATAGTTCCAGGGAGGGGGCGAAGAGCAGAGAAGATCGTGGACAGCCTTGTTTTGTCCCTCTTTCAATCGGCATTGGTAATGAATCCATCTGATTTGTTCTAACTATGGCCCTGTTTGTAGTGTATAGACTTGAAATTGCTGCAATAAATTGATGTCCCAATTGATATGCTTGAAGAACTTTTAACAAATATGGCCATTCAAGACAATCAAATGCTTTAAAAACACCCAAAAATAATAAGGCTAAGGGTTGTTTTTTATATGAAGTATCCCAAATTATATTCAATAGTCTTTGAATAGGATCTGCAATATCCCATTTTGGAATAAACCCTTCTTGATCCTGATATTGATCGAGCAGTGTTATAGGGTGATACGATCCCACCTGGGTTAAATCTTTCCCTGGCTTTGGCAGTACTATAAAGGCTATAAAGACTAGTCTCTTCCGGCAGAAATATCCAGTGGAATTTTAGAATGTTTTTAGGATGTTTTTGGGATGTTTTATTGCTATTTTAATAATGTGCACCATGTTTTTAATCAGTTTTATGTATTTTATCATATTTTATATTTACTGCTGTTCCCCGCCTTGATCCAAATGGAGAGGCGGGTAAGAAATACATTTTATTATTATTGTTATTATTATTATTGTACTACAATACAAGATAATTTCCATGTATCTGGGATAGATCCCCCCCCCAAATGGCATTAAAAATACTTGTAAGTTATGGACATAATGTTTCTCTAAAAAAATTTATAAAAAGAACTTCCAAACCCATCAGGGCCTGGGCTTTTATTATGTTTCAATCTTTTTATTGATTGATCTACTTCTTCTTTTGAAATGGGTTTATTCAAAATATTACGATGTTCTGGGGTCACAGGTGTAATACCCCCCACTCCAAAAATGTTGTGACATTTTCTAAGTTAGGATGTGTTGATTGATAGGTTTTTTTATATATAAAAAATTGCAAATAATGTATTAATTTGCATTTGATCCGAAGTCTTACTACCATCTTCTTTACACATGGAAAGTATATTTCCCTTATTTTCCCTCTTTCGTAGAACAATTGCCAGTAGTTTTGTATTTTTGTTTCCTGACTCATAATAACATTGCTTCATATATAGTAGTGATTTAGCTATTTTTCCAGATTCCAATGCTTCCAGTTCTTTATGTTTGTATTCTAGTTTTCTAAAGGTAATTCTGGACTTTGTTTTTTTGTGTTTTGTTTCTAAGGCAGTTATATCCTTCATTGTATTTTGTTTTAATGGGTTTGACCTTGTCTTTAATTTTATTGTTTCAGCAATACATGTTCCCCGGATCGTTGCTTTCATAGCATCCCACACTATATTGTGGGATATCTCTGGTGTAGTATTTACGTTAAAATATTCTGTAAGAGCCGTTGTCAAGGATTGTACAGTTTTTTGATTTTCTAATAAGCATGAATCTACCCGCCACACCGGGTGTAATGGACTCAGATCGTGTAGATGCAAGGTTAATTCTACTGCTACGTGGTCTGAGATAGTCCGAGGTAATATATCAGCCTGAGATATGTCTGGAAACAATAGAGTGGAAATCAATATATGATCTAATTGGGAATATGTATGATATCTGGGAGAGAAATATGTATAGTCCCTAACTCCTGGATGCATCTATCTCCAGGTGTCTGTTAAATAAAACCTTTTCAACAAAGGTGATATACTTTTGCTAGACTGTCGCGTGACCCTGGTTGTTGTATTGCTTTTATCCATAAAGGCATCACATTTTAAGTTAAAATCCCCTGTTACTATGATCTCTCCTTCAGCAAATTCTCTTAGTTTTTAAAATATTTTGGCCATATATGAGTATTGATTCACATTTGGCGCATAAATTGTGGCTATTGCTATAGGCGCTCGCCTATCTGACCTTTTTTTAAAAAAAATAGTGACCTTCATTATCCTGCTTAATTTTTTTGACTTGGAAATCAAAGTGCCTAGCTACAAATATTGCTACTTCCCTTGCATGATTGGAACCTGGAGCCACAAACTGGTCACCATAATATGAGTGCATAAATATTCTCCTGTTTTCCCTTCCTGCTTTATATATTTCCTGTAAACAAATAATAGAAGGTCTTCGAGCCCTAAGAAAATCAGAAATTCGCCTCCTTTTAACAACATCCCCTAAACCCCTTACATGGAGCGTTACAATTGTGACATCATTCTTTCCCATTTTTAGTTGTTATGGTATGATTGTAATTACTGTTTGAGAAGAAATCCGGTACATCCCACCTAATTTCAATATAGTACATTCCATTATCATAACTAACTATATTCATATCAACAGTCAATCTCCACTCCCAATTCACAATAAACCCAATCCCATCCCTATAGACCCTTCTTCCCCATCCCCCTCTTCCTGAGCTCCAGAAGAGGGTCAGAAGCCAAAGCTAGTGACCCACAATATAAGACAAGCTTATAACTGCCCCCATTGGGCTCGCACAATTTCAAGAAAGCATGCATTTTCTTCAAGATGTTACTCCCTCTGTCCCCCTCCCCTCTGTTCCATTTTTTTTAGCCTCACCCTGCATTTGTTTGCTCTTAATTCTATCACATTACTAGTTCCATACTTGGGTCTTAATTTATAGATTATCTATTCTTACACTAAGAATTGTGCTTAATACCATTTTAATAATACTCATAATGATAATACTTATACTATAAAATCTCTCATAAGTCTTAATTGGTTGACCTCAGTTCTTCTTTCCTTTGACTGTATTACATCTAGTAATAAAGTTTTGTTGATTTAGTAGAGCAGAGCTGGCACATGATTGATTTTTTCCCCTTTTTTGTGAGTGTGCAGAGCTTCTCCATGTATCTCCTATTAGTGCAACTTCTAACAACTCTTCTTCTTGCAGTTCCTCGTCTGACCATGGAATGCTGAGTCCCAGCAGTGTTAAGATGTGAGCCATTTCTTTTCTATTAGTTGCTTTTTGATGGGTACCGTCTATTTCAGTATGAAGAGAAAATGGAAATCCCCATCTGAATCTTTATCCTGATTCTTTCAGGAGGTCTGTGGTGGGTTTAAACCTCTTGCGCCTTCTCAATGTTTCCCCACTGAGGTCTGGAAGAAATAAAATGGTATTCCCTTCATGGGTAACTGGTTCTTTTCCTCTCAAGGCTTTAGAAACTTCTCCTCTAGTGGTAGTGTTAAGGAATGCTATTATTATATCCCTTGGGGGAGCTGAGTCTCTGGGGTTTGGTCCCAGGCTTCTGTGAGCTGTTTCGATGTCTGCCTGGGATATGCTAACTTCTGGAATTATTTCTCCCCACCACTCCACCAGGAATTGTTTTAAATCACTCTGACCCACTGTCTCTTTCATGTTTCCAATGGTTCCTTCTTGATCTTCAAGGTGCAACTGTATATCTCTCTGGCTATTAATAATTACCTTTAAGGTGTCGGAGTTATGGATCCCAAAGGCTAGAGCTTCTCCAACTGTCTTTTCCACCTCTCCCATTCTTGCAGCTAGAGTTGTAAATTTCTCCTCTAGGGATTTGGAGTCCCTGAAGATGATAAATTCCTGGTAGACCGCCATCGATGTAGCTGAAATGTAACCCAATTCCTGTTAGCTTCATTTTCCTTCCAACCTGCTCTCAACGTTCTCCCTACCTGCCTCCCTACCTACCCTTTTGTTTTCCTGTTCACACAAGTGTTAGGGACTCTGCATTGTCTAATCCTTGTGCTATCGTCCCAATCCAAACCTTCCCTTACAGAATGGACTGTTCATATATTTTCACAGCTTCGTTTGAGGTTTCAGGAAGAAGCATTGCCGAGAATGTAGCTAATGTCTCCCTACAAAGTTCTTATGGTTTGCCTGTTCATTGTGATGATCAGGCTTATGTTTAGAATGCATTGCTTTACCAAGTTAATTTCCTCAAAACCAATGTGTGTCTGTAATCAATAAATGTGTCAAGTGGTGTTACTCCCAAACGTTTGTGTGAGCGAACAGATCCTTGGGTAGGAGATCTGCCCTTAGCCATTTGATCAATGTCTAAGGGTAGTATCCAAGGTGTAATCCGGTATAGAGTAGACCCACTGAAATGAATGGAAAAAGTTAGTTCAACTAACTTAAGTCCCAATAATTTCAATGGTCTACTCTATGTAGGACTAACAGTGGATACTACATTAAAGGTTCCTTTGTGGATTTAGTGGATGGATGCCAGTGGGAATGGAAATGGGGGTACACACATGTCTTCAAAAGTGGGAGCAGAATGTGTGCGTTCATATATATATGAACAGCTAGTCTAATCTCTACTTTAGCCTGCCATCTCAGGAAAAGAATTGTAGGTTTCATTAACCAGCCATGTGCTCTTTGAAAAGGGCTTTAGTAGTATGACTTCAGTTTATGCTACTCTTTGATATTCTTTTATCCTTGAGGAAGCTTCCATTTTGGCATGAGGTAAGTATTACTTACTGCTTAAAACATGGTTTTTCAGTAGTTCTGACCTTAAGGTATCTAGGAACTTTTCAAGTGGGTTTGAAAAAGGACTTGATTTATGCAGTCACCCACTGTGTTTCAGGTCATTAGTCAACATCTTTGTATTTTAGCTGAACTGGAAATGAGAGCTAGATAAGAATGCCAGCTAGAATCTGTGGTTGCTAGCAGTGCCACCGTGATAATATATTGCTTCTACACTGTTGCTCTCTTCCACCCTCCTTCCTTTTTTGCCTGGAGCCAGTAAACATTCATTATAATGAATTGTTTCACATGGGCAGTAGAGGGTGGGGGGAAATACCATATTCTGAAGTGAGAGAATTGGAGCTTAGCATAGCACCCAAGGGTTTGGGGACTGTAATGTAATGCTTATCCATCCAACTGGCTGGCTTCATAGTCTCTGGGGGCAAATGGCATGTAGCTTGAGAAGTCCCTGTCGCTTATGGGTTTGCACCAGCATAAAGCTCACTTAGGCATTTGGGAGTACCCTGCAGGCTTGCTCATGATTCCCAGTTCCCTCTTCCTCCTTTGTCATGGGTGATTTCCTTCATTTCAGTTTCAGAGCAAACAATGGTTGTTATTGTTTCTGCACCTATGTTTGACATGGTTCGTGTTTAACTACTGTTCACAGCCATGGTTATGAGTTGACTTGCAAACCGTTTGGGTCAATTATGTTTAAAACCGAAAGTGGGAGCGGTTGCACATGTTAGAAGTAGTGAGGAAGATGATACACTGGGTGGTCCTGATTACCATGCTTGTGATCAGTTAGTGTTCAGTTGACACCGAGCATCAGCGGCCCATGTTTTTCTCACAGGCATAGAGATGAGCAAGCCTTTCAGTTTGGCCTTATCTTACATTCTGATCATTGAATCTCCAGTTCTTTGTCTTCCAAATATGAAGAACTTTGCAAATTTCGGTAAATACTTATTTCACAAGAGTGAAATGAATTTCTCACCTGTCAGCACCAGCCAAATTCAATGCATACACTTATCCCTAGCAGACACCTATCCCTAGCATGGAGATTACCATGATGCACCTGCCTGCCATATAGCTATTAAAGATGAGGAGCCTTTCAGGAAAAAGGAGGTGGCAACACTAACATGGTTGAATATACAGGGATTCAATCCCAACTTCTAAGAATGGATGAATCTTGCAGTTTCATTTTCTCCCACTTTCAATGTTTTTTTTTCAAAATCTCAAGTTCTTTTTGAGGAACTTCGAAAATTTTGGTAAATTCTGCCAAAACCAAATTGAAATGAAATTCTCAGCCATCCAGATACAGGCATGACGGAACTCTCCAGTAGTTCAACTGCATGAGGAGTATTTGGGAAATCTCTACCCATTCCCTTCATGCAACCTGTGAAGATGCCATATTCTGAGTCAGCCTGTCCATTGCATGTATAACCCAATAGAATCTGCTCTCATCATTGACAATCTCAAGCAGAATCTTTTCCCAGCCATGCTTCTTGAGATCCTTTCAAATGCAAGTGCCCGGGACTAAACCAGGCCTTTCTGCCGTGCATTCATTCTGCTGACCTTTGGCCCCATCGCAACACATCTGGTGAAAACACATCTGTTGACTGAAGGCATCATCCATTCAAAATGTCCAGTAGTGTGTTCATCATGTCCTGCAGCATGTGCTTACTGGGGTGGTGAAAGCTTTATCTGGTTTTGCTTTGTTGGATAACCACTTGTCAATCCATAAATGGTGCAGAAAACTATATATATATACATGGGAGAAAGCAAAACTGACAGATTTTTCCATCCTTAAGTCTGCTCATATTGTAGAGACAAGTTAAGCAAAGGGATAACTTTTTATAGGGCTTGTTTTCCCTGGAGACAACATGGGAGCTTTTACATTCAGATTCCGCCTCCATCTGATTTGTTGTATCAAGTTGCTATGACATGAACAGTCTGTGCCTTTGCAGCTAATCTCCCACCCAGAATTTCATGAATGGGCTAGAGTTTTTATTTCTTTCTTTTGTTCTACTGAGTCAGGCTGCCTGTTGCATCTAAGGGACAGCCTGACCCTCCTATTACTGTGACACAGTGGCCTAGAATTGTGCTTCACTTTACTGTTCAGCTAATAAAAGTTCCAGATAAGAAGCTCCAGTGTTTTGTGTGTGGTACCTGTGCTGCCCAGGACAGTTAAAGCTTAGTCCATTTTGGTTGCTTGTGCTGGAGTTGGGTCCTGGTACTGTTGTGGGCTTGTCTCATTTGTTGATACTGGGGCCTATGCATTCAAACCTATTACTTCCTTTGTCAGCACTGTTTGTAATACTCAGCACTAGGGATGTGCATGGCTAAAATTATCGTATCGTATTGTTATCGGAAATTCTGACATAAAAAAATTTCAGGTCCAATCATATCTGATAAATATCGGAAGTTACAATACGATAACAGTGTTTTTCCCCATAGGTTTGCATTGGGGGAAAGAAAGCTTTCCCCCAATGCAAATCTATGGGGAAAAACACTGGGCTGGCACTCCCTCCCCTCACTCACACTCTCTCCCCCAACTCGCGCTCCCTCCCCCCACTCCCGCTCCTTACCTGTCGCTGCTGCCACCGCCGCCCCGTACTACTGCTAAACAGGCTTTCTGGCCTGTTCGTCAGAACAGAGAAGCGCCGAGCGATGTTGTCATCTGTACTGATGAATAGGCCGGAAAGCCTGTTTAGCAGGACTACGGAGTGGCGGCGGCGGGGAAGGCCCAGGTAAGGAGCGCGAGGGAGGGAGGGGTCCTCCTTACCTGGGCCTTTTGCGGCACCGTCCGCTGCCGTTCGCTACTAGGAACTACTGTGAACTAGGCCGCAAAGCCTAGTTTTCAGTACTCCGGAGCAGCGGACAAGGCCCAGGTAAGGAGCGCGAGTGGGGGGGAGGGGGGAGGGCCGGCCCTAAACTGGCAGTCTGATAATCCGATATGTCCGATAGTTATCAGACATATGGATTTTGGATCCGATCAGATAGGGCCTCCAGGAATGTTTATCGTAATCGTTAATCAGATGTCCGATAATGACCTTATCGGATCGTTATCTGATATTGGAACGATACATACACATCCCCACTCAGCACCAATGCTTGTACTCACTCACTGAGAGCATTTGGATTTAATAGGTCATTTCCTGATTGCTTTTTGTCTTGGTATTCCTTGACATAGTGGACTTTATGTATAATATCAAGCCATAAGTGCTTCTCTCTCTCTCTCTCTCTCTCTCTCTCTCTCTCTCTCTCTCTGGGAGACATGAAATCTAATTACAAAAAAATATGAAAATTGAACAGCCTTCCTGATAATTAACTGCATTTCACTTGAACCTGCCTGATGTTAATCATTTTTTTTTTATTATAGGATTCCTGTTCAAGATAACATAATTTAAGTGGCTGTCACAGTTTCTAGTATAAATGGCTTCTATTGCAATTTCTTAGTTTGAAATGTACAAAGCAAGCAAGGTGATGCCTCATATTGGACTATAACTTTTACTGGAAAAATGAGGTGTTCTTGAACTTGCAATGCAAGGCAGTTCTTAATATAGAAGTGGGGCGGGGCAGAAGGAGGGAGAATTCCAAAGGAATGAAAGCTTCATTCAGCATAGTCTTAAAATCTGAGGATACATAAAATTGTGCATTCAGTTTGTCAAATCTTCTTTGGAACCAAGATATCCCCTTCTGTTAATCCTACTCAGCAGTGCTAGCTCTAGGTTTTGGGGCAAGGCACCCTCCATGAGCCCACCCCCTCAATGACTCTTCCTCTTCACCACCATTGTCACCAGCAGCTCTTGCTCCTCATCCAGTTTCTCATTATTGCTACCGCTTCCTTGCTTCACAGGCAGAGAGGGTGGGAGCAAGTAGGCAGTGGTATCTACTGCTCCTCCTTCCTGCCACCACTGCTGTCTGGGCCAGAGCAAGAGGCTAGTGAACAAGTAGGTTCCCATGGTGAAGACAAGGAGCAAATCCAGGGGACTCTTGTTAGTTGCTGGGGGTGGGGGGCTCGGCAAGTGCCTGACCATATTTATCCTTGATGCTGGTTCTGTTACTGTGGGCACCAACCTGAAGCACAGGACCACAAGTGTGGAAGCACTTCTGCAGTTTCCTAGGTAAGGGTGGGCTAGTGCTTCTACTTCCTTTTCCCAGAATACTCTGATGCCTTCTCTGGCTCTTTTCCGGGAGGCCCTGCCAATGGAAGTGAGGCGGATGGCTACTAAGAAGAGGGCCTTTTCTGTTGTGGCATCCCGGTTGTGTTATGAACTTCCCACAGCGACTCACCTGGCACCTACATTGTGCTCTTTTCGGTGTCAGGGGAAGACCGTTTTAGACCCATTTCAAACCGGTTTCAGGGCAGGATATGGAGTTGAGACCGCTATGGTCGCCTTAGTGGATGATCTACGCCTGAGTATTGACCGGGGGAGTATGTCCCTGTTGGTACTCCTGGACCTCTCAGCGGCTTTCGATACTATCGACCATGGTATCCTTCTGGAATGCCTGAGGGAATTGGGAATCGGGGGCACTGTGCTTCAGTGGTTCCAATCCTACCTCTTGGGAAGGTTCCAGATGGTGATGCTTGGGGATAGCTGCTCTTCAAAGAAGGAGCTGCTATGTGGCGTACCACAAGGTGCCATCCTTTCCCCAATGCTGTTTAACATTTATATGAAACCGGTGGGAGAGATCATCCGGAGGCATGGGGCGGAATGCTATCAGTATGCTGATGACACCCAAATATATTTATCTATACCTTCGACAACAGTGTCAGCGAAGAATAGTATGTCTCCTCTGAATGAATACTTGGAGGCGGTAATGGGCTGGATGAGGAAAAACAAATTGAAGCTGAATCCAGACAAGATGGAGGTGCTTGCTGTCAAAGATGACAACCTGGGTTTGGAGGTGTGTCAACCAGTTCTGGATGGGGTTTCACTCCCCCTGAAAGACTTTGTTCACAGCATGGGTGTACTCCTGGATCCGTTGCTCCAAATGACAGCTCAGATAGATGCGACGGCCAAGAGTGTCTACTATCAGCTTCAGCTGATACTCCAGCTGCGCCCCTTCCTAGAGTTGGAAGATCTAAAGAAGGTAGTGCACGCGCTGGTAACTTTGAGGCCTGACTTCTGCAATGCACTGTACATAGGGCTACCTTTATGCCTAGTCCAGAAACTTCAACTGGTTCAAAATATGGCAGCCAGGTTGGTCACTGGTACACCTAGGGGTGACCACATAACACCAATCTTAAAATCACTCCACTGGCTGCCAATTAGTTTCCGATTGAAGTACAAAGTGTTGGTTATTACCTTTAAAGCTCTACATGGTTTGGGTCATTACCTGTGGGATCACCTTCTCCCATATAATCCACCCCGCACACTCAGGTCCTCTGGGAAGAGTATACTTCAATCAGCCAAAACTAGGCTGACAAGTGTTATCCAGAGGACCTTCTCTCCTGCCACTCCCAGACTGTGGAATGGCCAGCCGGGAGAGATTCGACAACATAGCAGTCTTCTTGAATTTAAGGGAGCCATGAAGGCTGATCTCTTCCAGCAGGCCTACCTAGTTGAACTTTAAGATGTTTTAATAATGTATTAGTTTTATTTGTTTTTAATGTTTTATCTATTTCATGGTCCTTATTTTTATATTTATTGTTGTTCCCCACCTCGATCCAGAGGGAGAGGCGGGTAAGAAATAAAATTATTATTATTATTATTTCCCCAGACATTTTGGTTTTTCTGTTTCTGTTTTAAATCTGTTTCTTTTTTTAAAATGTTTGCATTCTGGCTCGGTTCTATTTGGTTATCATTTTCGTTTTTTATACTGCAGTTTTAAACTTTTATATATTGCATTTTACTGTCTCGTATTTTATGGTTTTAATTGTTGTGAACCGACCAGAGAACTTCGGCTATTGGATGGTATAGAACTGTCATAAATGTAGTAAATGCCTTCTCTGTGTAGCAAGACACCTTATATGTGGTTTGTGACTGAAGCTGGTGTTTCATACTGAAACGTTTCACATTTTAAAATGTGTTTATATGTGTATATGTTTAAAAACGTTAAACTATAAACATTTTAGACTTTAGATTTTTTAAAAATCTATAAAAATATAAACTGGATGTACTTCTGTTGGACATTTAGTTGGTTTTTTGGGGTTCTGTACCATGGGCATCACATTTCCTGCATATTGGTTGATTCACGCTTTAAACTAGATTGGAACATTTGTCCATCCAGCCCAGTAATGTTTATGCCAGCCTTCCCCAGATAGCTGTCTTCCAGCTGTTTTGGAATATAGCTGCCAGCCTTCCTGACCAGCTGAGGTCCTAAACATCTGGAGCGCACCAGGTTGGGGAAGGCTGGTCTACATGGATAGGAACTGGTTCTCCAGCATCTCAGACAGAGGCCTTTCTCATCACCTGCTCCCTTATCCATCATCTCTAGCTCAGTTGTCTTAGACGAAAAGCCACCCCCGATCTGCGGGGCACTCTAAATGTATTGTTTAGTGAGCAACCAGGGCAGCAGTATTTAATAGCTGGTGCTTCCCAGAGTTGGCTACCATGGTTGTAGGCTGCCATTTTGTGTGTGTCTGAAGGGGGAACCTGCTTCTAGGAATGTAGCTCTGTACGGGATTGTAGTGATCAGTGGGGCAGCTTGTATGCAGTACTGCAAATGACTGAGTGAAACGTCAGTGTATTTATTAATGACTTTAATATATCTTTGTGAGTAGGGTGGGTTGGAGTATAATGGAATCACTAACATTTGTGTATTGGAAAAATTGATAAAACAGTTACTTTTTAAAAGTAAGTAAATTGGATTTCACATTTTGTTTTAGCCGGGTTGAAGCTTAAGGATACCTCAAGTGCTTCTCAACTGCATTTTTTTTTTAAAAAAATGCCTGATTCAGGGCAATTGATTTGTATGGAATTTTATTTACATTATTTATTTGAAGTATTTTTATCCTGTTTCTCAGCCAGAAAGGTTCCTGGAGCAGCTTACATGCACTCAGTAAAACAAGATAGCCTGCAGGCTTCCAATCTAAAGAGACAGGCACACAAGGAAAAGGGGCTGAGAAATATGTAGTCTTTCAGCAGGGCTGGTGGAATGGCCCCGCTCATCCTCTCATCTCCTTCTGTACGGCATAGTAAAATTGGCTGCTGGTGGCTAAGGTTGAGGGGAGAGGGGCCTTCACAAGGGAGATCTTTCAGCAGAGGAAATAATTGCTCCTAATGATGTGTTTGCTTAAGTAGTGTGTGTGTGTGGGGGGGGGGGGGACAGAAAGACTGGCCTTGATCCTGAAATCTGTGAACAGAAAGCTGTTCATGAAAGGGAGTACCCCCTTCCCCATTCCATGTCTCCAGCAGCCTCCTACATCTCCCAAAAGGTTTGTTCTGCAGGGTTGGGGGATGCTCCTGCATGGTGTGGGATGGTGGCCCAGGTGGCTGCAGTGGAAAGGAGGAATTGTCCAAAGCAAGCACTCGATTCAAGCAAGGTGCTCCACTTCAAGAAGGATGCAGACAAGCTGGAGGGGGGTTCAAAGGAGGGCAACAAGGATTATCTGGGGACTGGAAACAAAGCCCTATGAGGAGAGTCTGAAAGAACTGGGCATGTTTAGCCTTGAGAAGATTGAGGGGAGACATAATGGCACTCTTCAAATAACTGAAAGGGTGTCACGCAGAAGAAGTCCAGAATCTCTTCTCGATCATCCCAGAGTGCAGGACACGGAATGATGGGCTCAAGTTACAGGAAGCCAGATTCCAGCTGGGCATTAGGAAAAACTTCATGACTGTTAGAGCTTTATGACAATGGAACAAATGCCCTTGGAAGGTTGTGAGCTCACCTACACTAGAGGCATGCAGGAGGCAGCTAGACAGCTGTCTGGCAGGTATGCTTTAAGGTGGATTCCTGCAGGGAGCAGGGGGTTGGACTTGATGGCCTTATAGGTCCCTTCCAACTTTACTATTCTATGATTCTATGATCCTAATTAGGGTAATTCCCCCTTCCCACTAGAGCTGTCCATGCCCCATCCCACACCATTCAGAGAGGCTTTTGGGAAGGGGACAGAAAATGTTCCTTCTATTAATTTCTTCCATTCATATCTTCGGTGTGCAGGCCCACCTGTTCTAATGCCTCAAGATTCAGCACACTCTTGCTTTCATGATGCACTTATTGAATTGGATTTGGAGCTGCCTTCCATGAGGGAATGGGGACTTTTGCCCAATTTTGGGAGAGCCCCCTTCCCTTCCGCACCACAGCTCACCCAATTCCACAGGGTCTCTTGATCACTGTGTAGCATTTTCAGGGGGTTTGAGGAGACATCATGGGAAGCAGTGAGCAAGGGGGTCCGCTTCCACCAGTATATTTGATCCAGCTTAAATCTGGATCCTACCCATTTTATTTATGAAACAAATTGGTTTTTTTCAGAACCGCAGAAGGGAATTAATGAGCAACGTGATGCTCTCCAGATGTGTGGGAGTACAACTCCAATCTCCTGGGCCATTGGCCGTACTGGCTGGCACTGATGGGAATTGTAGTCCAATCATCTGGAAGGCATGATATTGGGGAAGGCTACATACATCAATGCAGCACTGGCTATTTTAGATAGTGGAGCCCCAGTTACCTGTGGAGCTAGGATGTAATCTTTTCGAAAACGATCCTTCAGGTTGAGAAAAGCTTAAAAGACCGTAGATGTAAATGAAAGTCATTCATTTTATCTCTTTGCTTTTTTATATTTTTTTGCCTAGAGCCAGCCCAAGATTGATGTCTGTATTATGAACAGAAAGGTAGAAATTAAAAAGAAAAAGTAGAAAGTACAATGTACACAGCAGAGCAGCTTTGTGAGTGCTAATGTAAAATTGAAACCGTACGTTTTAATTATTCTGAGATGTAGGGAAATTATTTTCCCTCAATTCACCAAGGATAGCTGGCTGATTTCTAAGTCTCTTGGAGTGCTTCATAATTAACCTGTCAGGGTAAGGACTAGCATTGTACTGCTCTCTCCCACCCCAGATGCCTCTGTGGCATAATATGCCATAACGTTGTGTGTTTATGAAATAAAATAAGTAAAGATTGAAGTGGGAGGAAAACACACTTAAGTATGAGATGAAGATATTGTTTATTTGTAGCTTTGACTCATGATCATCTTTGAGAACATGGTGTTAAGGGCTGTTCCTACCATTTGGCAGAGTGAGACTACATTTGTGGGGGGGGGGATGAAAGCTGAGTAACAATATATAAACATTGCATCTTAAATTTAAAAATAAAATCATAATCCAAAGCTCTTCAATTTGTCTGGAACCCCCCCCCCCACACACACACAAATAGTCCTTGAAAAAATGGGGGGGGCTGAATTTTTCTGGGTTTTTTTTTTCAGGCCTCCACATCTTCACACTAATTTTATTTTGGATAAGTTGATCAACTGGCAGATGACATGCTATCAGAAAAATACCTGTTGGAGCAACTTCATGCTAAGTCTTGGGCTAGGCAGTGTGTGAATTGCTAATGGGCAATGAGAGTTGGCCCCCATCTTTTCTGATATTGGCAGACTATGCGGCAGCTAAAACAACAACAGAAGCAAATCTTGATGACATTTTTGTACTAGAATTCATTGTTTTATGATCCTGTATTTTATACTTTATGCGTGTAAGATACACAGAGAGTACTGTTATTGGGCAGCCTACATAAATGCCCCCAAATAAATAAATATTAAAGGATATTAACCTTGATAGGGAGAGTATTGTATAAGAGCAAATTCTCAAAATGGCACTACCTTAAAAAACCCAATGGCCAACTTCGCAAAACCATTCTTACAACTTAGGGAGCAATCCTATGGCTCCTAGACAGCGTCTGAGGTGCCCTAGAATATTTTAGATTCCCAGTTCCAAGGCTATATACAGCATTCTGATCTTAGAAGAGGGAATCAGAGCACCGACCCCCTCTCACAGCCAGTGTGGAAAGAACCACACTGACTGCTCTCCAAAGACAGGAACTCAATCTCAGAGGATAAAGAAAGGGGGTGTTTTGGTGGCTGGGGAGGGGAGGAGACTGAAGAGGTCAGGATATGAGCTATCCTGAGTCTTTGCCAGCATCCTTCCTTCTTGTAAGTGGTGGTCCCCCAATTATGGAATGATCTCCCCGAGGCTCACCTGGCGCCAACATTGTTATCTTTTCAGCACCAGGTCAAGACTTTTCTCATCTGCCAGGTATTTAACAGCATATGTTGAGCTTTCTAACTGACCCCAGATCAATATTCATTTAAATTGATATTGTCTTTGTATATTATCTGTTTTATGTTTTTATGTTTTTAAATTTTTGCATATTATCTGTTCAACATTTTTTTGGGTTTTAAATTTTGTATATCTGTTTTCTTAAATTTTCAACATTTTAATCTTTATAAACTGCCCAGAGAGCTCCGGCTAGGGGGCAGAATATAAATGAAATAAATAAATAAATAAATAAATATTAATAGTAAAAATAACTCTCCCTCTGAAATGTCATCGCTAGACGGGGGGGGGGGGGGGAAGCCCATCTAGCAAAAAATGCTCTGCCTAGGATGACTGTAAGATTCTGAGTTGAGAGGCTTATAGTCACTGCAATAGCATTGTGCCCTTAAGAATTCACTGATTAAGGAGAGACGTCAGAGCTCTCCATTTTCAGATGATTCCAGTAGTGTATCTGAGAGTTGATATTCAACCATATTAGTGAATCTTTGTCTATTGACAGGGAGGTGTTGAGGACTTCATCTATCATTCACTATATTATTCACGGTGTGAAAGTCTCAGAAAAGGCTTTGTCACGGATTTCTTTAATGGTTTTATAGGCATGTCTGATAATGATAAGGTGCACTGTCATCTTTCCAATCAAAAGTTCATCATTCACAGAACTATACTCCTTGCATTAGCAACTCAGAAGATTAGGGTGGAATTTGTACAATCAATTTCTGTTTGTCGTTGTAGGAATCATTTGTTACATTGACGGCATGGAGAATGGGGAACTTTTGAACATAAAATTATATCTCATTAGTACTGTGCTGATTCCGCATCTTGAGGCATATTTGTATTCTCTGGATTGCCTTGTGTTTGATCTTTTCGAGATGGGTGAATCTTGTCAGCTCTACATCAGCTAAATTCAATACATAAAGCTTTTCTCAGCACGGAGAGGACCATGATGTACCCACCTGCTATATAGGTATTACAGATGAGGAGCCTTTCAGAAAAAAAGAGGTGGTTGAATATGCATATATTCAACCCCAGACTTTTAAGAGGGAAACACTCAACTCTGGGCCAGGGCAGACAAATCTGTCTATTTTGGTTTCTCACACATTCCATTTTTTAAAAAAAACAAAACAAAACATAAAAACCCTCAAGTGCTTTTTGTGGAGAATAATGTGAATTTTGGTAAATACTAGATTCTCACCCATCTGTAGTTGAGATTCCATCCTAGTGATGCTAAAGTAACATTTTATTGTGATAACCCACATTTTGAGCAAATAAAATTGACATTATTAATTTTTTCCCCTTCTATAACTTCTTTCTTCTATTCTCATGGCACTTTCTGTCTTGTATCAGCTACTTTGACCTGTGTGGTATAGCTCATTTTCATTGATTTTTGTGCATATTTTCTAAAGAACTAGAGAGTGGTCTCATTTAAGCAATAAATAAATAAAATAAAAAAACAAAAAAAACCCCACTCTTCTGTTGTGTTGGAAATGGAGGCTGGAGGGCATTTCAAGCAAGCATCTTTTATCTCTTTCTCTCTCCCCATAGTTATGTTCTTTCAGTGAATGTTAAACATTCTTGTTGGTAAGTACTATGCAAACTGGTTCATCCAGTTGAAGCTCGAACCTGCAATCTTAACTGTAACGCTCCCAGTCAAAAAGCCACTGGCCTTCTCCCTTCTGTGGAAACCTGTTGCTGCTTGCTAGACTGACTGGGGAATTTGCCCCCTGTGAGTGGTGGCATGCTCGGTGGTGTCCTCAATCCCTAGTGCAAATTTTATAAGAGCCACCATATATGTGAGAAACAGAGGTGGGGGTGATATTTTTGGAAAACGTTTTTGGAAAACATGGGTGAGTGGAAGGGGAAAATAAATGCCCCTGCAGATTTGAGAGATGGAGAAGCAAAATTCCCTTAAAGCTTTTTTTTGGGGGTAGGGGGAACTACCTTAATGGTTAATTACCCTAACTATTGGGTGAGTTAAGGGGGGGAGGTTTGTGGCTATCACAATGTTCTTGACTTATTTCTTGCCACATTTCTGGGTTTGGATTCCTGGGCTTGGATACCTCTCTTTGTGCTTGCCAGGCTCCCTGCTGCTGCTAATTTTTATTTTATTTCTTATTTTTAAAAAAACAAAAAACCCTGGGAGGTTGGCGTATTGGGGTGCTATCCAGCACCATCTTTATTTGGATCCAGAAATCTTGTGTTTTGGAGCTTACCCTCATTTTTATTTTTATTTTTTACTCTCACCAGTTTGCCCTGTGAAAAATGACTGTTTTGTAACTGGCCATAGCCACAATAGCAGCCATTCTATGATTGGGCCAGCCCCTCTCCCATGGCATCCCACAACACTCTCAAAATTCTAAATACCCACACTTATCCCAAAATGTCAGAAATCCAGAGGGATTCACAATGAATTCTTCACAGCTCTTATTTGACTGCCTTTTCTAAACTTCCTGGCTATGGCAGTTAATATGCAGTCTCTCAACACTAGACTGGACGGCTGGCAAGCCTATGTGAAATCCTCTTTTATGCTACTAAACATATCATTTAAAATTGGTTTCTTTACAGAAATGAAGATTGCCTAAAAAATGTAAGCTGGGCTTTATTTTTCCGTTTGTACATTGGAATGATGAAACTGTCATAGAGGCTTGGATCAGTTTCGGGAAATTTCTTCCCAAAATTTAGATTTGAGGGTTCGGGAGAAGGATCTAGTCAAAAGAAATGAGTGACTGATAAGAGGGCTTGGAGGATAATTGGCCAGATGGACTTGTAGCTTCACACCCAGATCTCAACAATGTCTGACTGGAACAATCGGAATGCATGACTGAGAGACGAATTGCATTTGAACAATATGAAGTTATAATTACACATAAGGGCTTCTTAGAATGATTTATTGCTCTGAGCAACAGCTGCTAGGACTTCATCTTTCCTTCACGTACATTATGTGGCAGCATAATTGAAATGATGGAACATTTTACAAATGAGCCAGACTGACAAGAAGAAAACAAAAGCTTTGGGAGTTCTGCATGATCCTTTTCTCTTGTTGCTTTTGTAGTAAACACAGTCCTGAGTGATCCAGATGGTGAAGCATATAACATACAGAAAAACAGACGGAATGATGACTTTTTCCTGTTGATTTGTAGGAGAATATTTAGACTTTGATAAGAGATTGAAGAGGAAGCAGAAATGTCTTTATCGGCCAAGGAACTCTTGGAAGGAGAGGCATATGTCTTCATTACAGTGTGAGATTTAGGAAGCTTCTTTGGACTGTTGATGGAAAGCCAAGATCACCCCCATCAATAGCTTGTTTTCATTTTGCCATGCAAAGTGAGCAAAAACATACCACCAACATGATCCATCTGCTTTGTTCCATTTGTGGAAAGGCTATGGAGTCCATTTCCTGGACATTGTGGTTGATCATCAAATCTGTTCTGTCTTTGACAAAGCATGGGAATGAAGAGTGGAGCTCATTGTATATAGCTGTAAGACAACACATTGGCTGAGTTCGGACGACATGTTAGGCAACGGAGGAGGGGGGGAACAATCGTCAGTTGGCCCGCCTGGCACCAACATTGTTATCTTTTCGGCGCCAGGTCAAGACTTTCCTCTTCTCTCAGGCATTTGGCAATATCTGAGGAGCCTGGGTTTGTTTTGTTTTGTTTTGTTTTTGTAGCTTTTTGAAGTGTTGTAGTGGTTTTTAAATGTACAGATTGTGTGTATGTTGTATGTTTTTGCTGTTTTAATTTTTGTATATTGTTTTCAATTGTTTTTAATCCTATGTAAACCGCCCAGAGAGCTTCGGCTATGGGGCAGTATACAAATGTAATAAATAAATAAATAAATTGTGTCATGTGGGGAGTAACACACAATGCACACACAACTGACAGTACCCTAAGAAGGAGAATTAAACAACGGAGGGAAACAACGGGCTTGCACGTTGTTTAGCCCGAAGCCCCATTGTTTAACGTGTTGTCCGAATTGAGCCTCCCCTCTCTCCATGGACTATAGTGGGCTGACATGGGCTCAGGTTCTCCCAGCTGGGTACTGTGTTAGTGAGCAGGTGAGGGAAAGTGGGCGGGGGGCGGAGTAGCTGTGGTCTACAAAGACAATCTTAACCTGACCAGACTTCCTGTCCGGCAATTGAAGCACATCGAGTGTGTGTACCTGAGTTTGAAGGCCAGGGATAGACTAGGGATTCTGTTAGTGTACCGGCCACCCCGCTGCCTATCAGACTCCCTGGCCGAGCTCATGGAACTGGTCTCGGAGTTGGTGTTGGATTCGCCCAGGCTTTTGGTCCTGGGCGATTTCAACATCCCATTCAAGGCTGGTTTGTCAGGTGCAGCTCGGGAGTTCATGGCATCCATGACAACCATGGGCCTATCCCAATTGGTCTCTGGACCTACACATTCAGCAGGTCACACCCTCGATGCTGTCTTCAGCTCCGAACAGACAGATCTGTGGGCGGAGGTAACAAATACCTCTGCATTGTCATGGACAGACCACTTTCTGGTCAGGGTTAGTATCACAGCTACCACCCGCCCCTGCAGGGGTGGCGGACCTATTAAGATAGTCCGCCCTCGAAGGCTGATGGATCCTTTTGGATTCCAGAAGGCCTTGGAGGGATCTATGGCTGGTATCATCGACGATCCTGTAGAAGCCCTGGTCAATAGATGGAATCAAGACCTAACTAGGGCTATCGACACGATCGCCCCCAAACATCCTCTCCGACCCGCTTCTAATCGGGCGCCCTGGTATACAGAAGATCTCAGGGAGTTGAAGCGGAAAGGACGATGACTGGAGCGCCGATGGCGGAAAACTTGACTTATATCCGATAAGACACGACATAGAGAACATCTTCGTTCCTATGGGGTGGCAATACGTGCAGCGAAGAAAGCTTACTTCTCTGCACGCATTGCGTCTGCGAATTTGCGTCCAGCAGAACTGTTCAGGGTGGTGAGGGGTCTAACTCGGGCACCCTCCCCCCTGAACCCGTTGTTAGAGCCTTCGGTAGTTCACTGTGATGCCTTTAACAATCATTTCACAGATAAAATCTCTCGGATAAGAGCTGACTTAGATGCTGTCGTTATAGCAGAGGCTGACAATGGAGTGTCCAGCAACTCCGCGAGTAGAATTACACTGGATCAGTTTCAGTTGGTGAGTACCGAGGACGTGGACAAGCTGCTTGGTCGAGTGAGGAGGACGACTTGCCCTCTCGATCCCTGTCCTTCTTGGCTGGTCGCCCAGGGAGGAGATGCAGTTAGATCACAATTACAATATATTATTAATGCATCTCTCAGGGAGGGGAGTTTTCCATCATGTTTAAAAGAAGCGGTAGTACGGCCGCTTCTAAAAAAGCCCTCCCTGGATCCCCTGGACTTTAATAACTATAAGCCAGTATCAAATCTTCCATTTTTGGGCAAGGTGATCGAGAGGGCGGTTGCCTTCCAACTGCAAGCAGTTTTGGATGATACAGATTTTCTAGACCCATTTCAAACTGGCTTCAGAGCAGGATATGGAGTTGAGACTGCTATGGTCGCCTTAGTGGATGATCTACGCTTAAGTATTGACAGGGGGAGTGTGTCCCTGTTGGTACTCCTGGACCTCTCAGCGGCTTTCGATACCATCGACCATGGTATCCTTCTGGAACGCCTGAGGGAATTGGGACTCGGGGGCACTGTGCTTCAGTGGTTCCGGTCCTACCTCTCGGGCAGGTTCCAGATGGTGATGCTTGGGGATAGTTGCTCTTCAAAGAAGGAGCAGCTATGTGGTGTACCACAAGGTGCCATCCTATCCCCAATGCTGTTTAACATTTATATGAAACCGCTGGGAGAGATCATCCGGAGGCATGGGGCGGGGTGCTATCAGTATGCTGATGACACCCAAATATATTTCTCTATGCCTTCGACAACAGCATCAGCTAAGGATAGTGTGTCTCCTCTGAATGAATGCTTGGAGGCGGTAATGGGCTGGATGAGGAAAAACAAACTGAAGCTGAATCCAGACAAGACGGAGGTGCTTACTGTCAAGGGCCACAACCTGGGGTTGGAGGTGTGTCAACCAGTTCTGGATGGGGTTACACTCCCCCTGAAAGACTGTGTTCGCAGCTTGGGGGTGCTCCTGGATCCGTCGCTCCAAATGACAGCTCAGATAGATGCGACGGCCAGGAGTGCCTACTATCAGCTTCGGCTGATACGCCAGCTGCGCCCCTTCCTAGAGTTGCAAGACCTAAAGTCAGTAGTGCACGCGCTGGTAACTTCGAGGTTCGACTTCTGCAATGCGCTGTACATAGGGCTACCTCTGTGCCTAGTCCGGAAACTTCAACTAGTTCAAAATATGGCAGCCAGGTTGGTCACCGGTACATCTAGGGGTGACCACATTACACCAGTTTTAAAATCTCTTCACTGGCTGCCAATCAGTTTCCGGGCGAAGTACAAAGTGTTGGTTATTACCTTTAAAGCCCTACATGGTTTGGGTCCAGGTTACCTACGGGATCGCCTTCTCCCATACAATCCGCCCCGCACGCTCAGGTCCTCTGGGAAGAATTTATTACAGTCAACAAGAACTAGACTGACAACCGTTACCCAGAGGACCTTCTCTTCTGCCGCTCCCAGATTGTGGAATGACCTGCCGGGAGAGATTCGCCAACTTACTAGTCTTCCGGAATTTAAAAGATCTATAAAGACTGATCTCTTCCGACAGGCCTACCTAGATGAATTTTAAAGTGTTTTATTGGTGTTTTAATGATGTACTGGTTTTATCTGCTTTTAATTAGTTTTTGTATTTTGTGTTTGGTGTTGTTCCCCACCTCGATCCGTTGGGAGAGGCGGGTGATAAATAAATATATTATTATTATTATTAGGGGTGTGCACGGACCCCCCGGATCGGATCGGGACCCGGATCGGGACCTCCAATTTTGTCCCGGACCGGTTCGGACAAAATCGGAGGCCCCCCGGACCGGATCGAGTCCGATCCCGATCCAAAAATCGGAAATTTTTGGATCGGCCGCCATTTTTTTCCCCATAGACTTGCATTGCAATGCAAGTCTATGAGGAAAAAATGGCGGCGGGTGGGTAAGGGGGGGCCTAACTCCCTCCCCCCCCGGGGCCGTCCGCTGTGGACGGCCCCGGCAGGTAAACCCCCTCCCCCGCGCTCCCTACCCCCCCTGGGGCCGCCTGCTTCCATCCGCTGGCGCCCGCGGGCGCCAGCGGATAGAAGCGGACGGCTCCGGGGGGGGGGTAAGCCCCCTTCCCCGCCACTTACCTTCTCGGCACGTCCGGCGCCGGCGGCTACTACCAGCGGGCTCCGCGGCCTACTCTCGAGTAGCGCGCCGGGTGATGACATCACCCGGCGCGCCACCCTGGAGCAGGCCGCGGAGCCTGCTGGTAGTAGTAGGCGCCGGCGCCGGACGGGAGCCGCCGGGCCGGGCAGGTAAGGGCCCCCCTCCCCCTCCCCCCTCCGCGCGCCCCCTCCTCCCCTCCACGCACCCCCTCCTTACCTTTCCGGCCCGGCGGCTCCCGTCCGGCGCCGGCGCCTACTACTTCCAGCAGGCTCCGCGGCCTGCTCTAGAGTAGTGCGCCGGGTGATGACATCACCCGGCGCGCCATCCTAGAGCAGGCCGCGGAGCCTGCTGGGAATAGTAGGCGCCGGCGCCGGACGGGAGCCGCCGGGCCGGAAAGGTAAGGGCCCCCCTCCCCCCTCCGCGCGCCCCCTCCTCCCCTCCACGCACCCCCTCCTTACCTTTCCGGCCCGGCGGCTCCCGTCCGGCGCCGGCGCCTACTACTTCCAGCAGGCTCCGCGGCCTGCTCTAGAGTAGTGCGCCGGGTGATGACATCACCCGGCGCGCCATCCTAGAGCAGGCCGCGGAGCCTGCTGGGAATAGTAGGCGCCGGCGCCGGACGGGAGCCGCCGGGCCGGAAAGGTAAGGGCCCCCCTCCCCCCTCCGCGCGCCCCCTCCTCCCCTCCACGCACCCCCTCCTTACCTTTCCGGCCCGGCGGCTCCCGTCCGGCGCCGGCGCCTACTACTTCCAGCAGGCTCCGCGGCCTGCTCTAGAGTAGCGCGCCGGGTGATGACATCACCCGGCGCGCCATCCTAGAGCAGGCCGCGGAGCCTGCTGGGAATAGTAGGCGCCGGCGCCGGACGGGAGCCGCCGGGCCGGAAAGGTAAGGGCCCCCCTCCCCCCTCCGCGCGCCCCCTCCTCCCCTCCACGCACCCCCTCCTTACCTTTCCGGCCCGGCGGCTCCCGTCCGGCGCCGGCGCCTACTACTACCAGCAGGCTCCGCGGCCTGCTCTAGAGTAGCGCGCCGGGTGATGACATCACCCGGCGCGCCACCCTAGAGCAGGCCGCGGAGCCTGCTGGGAATAGTAGGCGCCGGCGCCGGACGGGAGCCGCCGGGCCGGAAAGGTAAGGGCCCCCCTCCCCCCTCCCCCCTCCGCGCGCCCCCTCCTCCCCTCCACGCACCCCCTCCTTACCTTCCCGGCCCGGTGGCTCCCGTCCGGCGCCGGCGCCTACTACTACCAGCAGGCTCCGCGGCCTGCTCTAGAGTAGCGCGCCAGGTGATGACATCACCCGGCGCGCCACCCTAGAGCAGGCCGCGGAGCCTGCTAGTAGTAGTAGGCGCTGGCGCCGGACGGGAGCCACCGGGCCGAGAAGGTAAGTGCCCCCCTCCTCCCCCCCCCGCTGTCCACTTTCATCGGCGGGCGCCCGCTGGCGCCCGCCAATGGAAGCGGCGGTGGGCGCCAGTGGGCGCCCGCCGATCCGCCGATCCGCCGAACCGGTTCGGAGCTTTTTCGGACCGGTTCGGATTGGATCGGCCAATCCAGCTGCGGGATCGGAAATCGGATAATTTATCCGATTTCCCACTGGACCGGACTCGGATCGTGGATCGGGTCCGATCCAGTGCACATCCCTAATTATTATTATTCTGCTGGCCAGAGCAGCCGAAAACCCCTGGCCGCTCTATACAGCTGGCAGAACTCACGGTGCATGCTGGGATACGGCTGGGGGACTGAGAGAGGGGGAGGGAGCAGAAGCTGCAACCAAAATGGCTGCTGTCCGTTCTGAGCAATCGGGGCATTTGCCGGTGCTGAGCAGCGCTGGCTGCAGCATGTTGTGTGTGGAGCTCCGCCTGCCTAACGCATGGTCAGTATGCTATTTACCCCTCCGTTGCTTAATATGTCGTCCGAATTCAGCCATTCTGTTCATTTTTTATCATATAACCAGCAGTGAATGCCAGTTCTATGTTTCTGTAGAAATAATTTAATCTGGAAGGATCATAGCACTGAAAAGCCCTTGAAGGGATATGCGAAAATCTCCCTATTACTTTTTTGGATATTTCTGCTTCACCGAAAAGTGTTATAATCACATTGGAGAAACTTACAACCACAATAGGGACATATATTCTTGAGCCTGAAGAGCATAAAATATTCAGAGCACACCTTAAAAGGGCATAGGGTCGCACCCTTCGAGTTTTTATTATATTAAGCAGTGTAGAAGAAGTATTATGGATAAATACACTCAGGTTGACACATGGCTATATAGGTAGACTTGGCTGCGAACTTTACCAGTGTTGAATATTGTTTGATAAGAGAAGCATGCAAAGTGGATGACAAAGACTTGCCTGTAATGACACTGTCATGTCAAAATCCTGAATATGTTCTGATGAACAAATGAGCATGAACCAGAGAAAGAATAGCCGCTAGATGAAAGCGATTAATGGATTTCGGAGAGCAACTGAATGAGGATTTTCTCTGTCTCCCACCGGCAGATTTTATACTAGGGGATGCTCTGTCTGACATCTGACTCTAGTCATTCTTGAGCATAGCAGCTTTCAAACATTCTGCCTTCAGGGAATACTTTCTGTGCTAACGTGACTCCCAGAAAACCCTGAAGCACCTGCCATAAACCTCTTGAATATTAAAGAGGATTGTGAGGCATCTCCTAAGATGCATCCTTAGATCATCTGGGGCTTCCTTCCTCAACCCACTGCCATATGGATGCTTTAGACTATTTATTTTAGTTAGTGTACATATTTTATTGTACTGTACCACAGCTCCCAGCATTCCTGACTACTGGCCATGCTGCATGGGGTTGATGGGAGCAGATGTTCAAAGCATCTGAAGGGGCACTAGGTCAGGGGGAGGCTAATATGAGGCCTGACCTTTAGGGCCTTAATCATTGTCCTGATATTATGCTCTAGACTAGGGGTGTGCTTTGCGTTGGTTCTGAACCCAAGTTGGGCTGATTCAACCCACCTCAACCTGGATTCGGTTTGGGACTGGAATGAGCCACCTCAGCCTGAAGCAGACAAAATGCTTTGGGATGATTCAGTCTGATGGTCAGCCACTGTCCCCTGCTGCTCACCCATGGGACATACCTGAAGCCTCTGTGCACAGTGGCAACCCAACCGTCCTCCATAACAGCTGCTCTGGCCTGCCTTTGACTTACTGTTATAAACTATGGCTGCCAGAAAAGGCCATTTCTGTCCACTGTAGTTTACTCAACAATGCACGTGGAAGCTTCAGGTAAGTCCCTCAGGAGGGAGGGGACAACGAGGGCAAGAAGGACTTACTTACCTGAAGCCTCTGCTCATGCTGGTGAGCCATCCATCCTCCATATGAGCCTCTCTGACTGCCATAGATCTACTCTTGTAAACTACAGTGGCTGCAAATGGCCATTTCTAGCACAACAGGTTTAAACTAAAATATGCTGGTATTTTTGTCCCTGCCCCTTTTGTCTTTGGCCACACCCACTACTGGAAGGCGTCTCTGAAGAGCTTCTCTGTACTGGAACTCAGCCATCAGGCCAAACAAAAAGGTTCAACATCTCTGCCTTGACCAGTATTAACATCTCACTGTTGCAGTTGGGGAGGGAAAGCAGACACTGATGTGCCCAAGATTCTCTACCACATTACACAATGAGGCGAGATCCAAACTAGTTCCTTTGTGAGTTACAGCATCTTCTTTGAACCACCATACGAGGCAGCTCTGTGCAGGCCTGCTCAGGTGCTGTTATTTAACTGACCCTGTCAATTATGACTTAAAAACCAAATAGCAACAACCAAAACAAGTGGAAAAGAGAGTGGTGGGCTCATTCGTCAATTTTCATGACTCTTGTGGGGAACTGAGGAGATCAAACCTAATTCGTGGACAGTCTTACATTATTAATTTTAATGGCATCTTCTCCTGGTTTAGCATATTGCAAGCAATAGAAAAGACATTTCTTGGCAAACCTGGCTCATTTGAGAAGAAAAGATAACAATTTCATTTAGTTATGGATAAAATCTCTTTTGGGTCTTCGTAGGTGTGAATGGACTGTACCTCAAAGGAAGTAAATTTTCTTTTGCAGTGGTACCAGAAAGACAGGGACAAGAATTAACTAGGACCATGCTGATTATGAATGTGATATCATAGCAAAGAGCAACCTAGCTGTGTAGGATATAGCTGAAATGGCAGCTCAAATTGAGTTCAGCACCTTGGATGGATCCTTTAAAGTTCTGGCTGGTTCTGACTGAAACCCAGAATTGATTCACAGCTCCAGTGAAATCAGAGCTACTGGTCTCTGTGGCGTGACTGCCCCCACCCCCCAAAAACTGCCCACCCCTGGCAAGCAGCTTTCTTGTGCTCACTGAATGGGTGGCTGGCAGTTGGGGACATGGCTGCCAGGCACGACCCCATTCTCCCCAGTGTCCAGGTGAACACCTCAATAGTCTGCACACAATTGGAAAATTCCAATCTTTCAGCCCCTCCCATTGGATAGATCCTTAGTCTAATTATCCTTACAGCATCTTGTATCCAGGGCCCAATTGTGCGCTGGCTTATAAGAAAAATACAAAGTGTAATGTTCACAGAGAAAGATGAGTTCTAGAGTTCAATGTGCATCAGAGCTTTTTCTGTGGGATTAGTATAGTCATTTGCTAGGATTCGTGACAATTTCCCTCCTGTTCAAGTACATCAGAATGCAGTTCATGTCTTTAAAAGCACAACTGTAACTTAGTGGTTGAACCAAGAGGTAGCGATCTGGTCCAAAAAGCTGCTTTTGTCTCTAGCTCTTTCGTCCAACTGCCTAGCAAAGATTTCTCCATGTTACCAATTAAGAAATGGCCATTAACAGGGGTGATAAAACATCCGCAACATGGCTTCGAAATGCTCAAAGTTTAACAGCCTCTTTAGAGCAGGATAAAAGAGGAAGAAGTATAGCATGTTAATTGTAAAGTTATGGTTTTCGGTGAGTTGTGAAAGCACCATCTGTTTACCTCTTTACAATCCCAGTGTTCATTTAAAAATGGGCAGGGGACTCTCTGGTGGGTGTGCATAGATAGGATTAGTTTTACTGAAACACACACATATCTGTCCCTCAAGACTTTGCAAACTACTTGGTTTTAGCAAGTCAAAGACTTTGATCCCATTCAGAAGACACTTTAAACCACAGCTTTAACTATGGTGGTTAAGGCAAAAAAGCTTGTCTATGTTCATAAGACACCTTAAACCACAGTTTTAACCACAGTAAATAAAGCAAAAAGCCTTATTCACCATGGTTAAAGCCATGGTTTAAGGTGTCTTCTGAATGGGGTCATTGATGTATAACTCTTTCCAAGCAAACAAGTAAAGGGAAAAAGGAAATAAAAATTACATATATTGAATGAATAGGCTGATTTTTAAATAAACTGTTCCTTGTTTGTAATTTCCCCTCCTTCTCACATAGTGCTCAATACCACCTTTTATCCACTTCTTCTTCTCTGATAGAAAATACTGTATTGATAAGACATATTTATATAGAATTTTCTATCTGAGAATGATGGATGGATAGGTAGATTAGATAGATAGATAGATAGATAGATAGATAGATAGACAGACAGACAGACAGACAGACAGACAGACAGACAGACAGACAGACAGACAGACACCAAAATATCCACCATAGGTAGAATCCTTCCAAGATAGGAGAGCAATGTTGAGGTGGGCAGTGTACTTTCAGGAGGGGATATAAAGGTACAGTATCAAGTTAAGCTTGCGGTAATGCTAGGCGGTCAGTCTTTAATCTTCCTTCCTTCCTTTTAAAGTAAAAGCTGCTCCAGCCAACTAGAAGGTGCTGTTGCTGTATGCTTTCAAAATCTGATTGGGATGTCCCTGGAAATGATGCAATTCGATGTTATAGTATTATTTCTAGGGGCATTGTATGGAATAAAATATGCCAGCCCAATTTTTAAAGCATGTTATGGCTGCAGTGCTTGCTAATTAATCTGAGTGCCTTGTTCCTTTTATGAAGTTTTTTTGTTTGTTTAATGGATTAATAGGGCTTTGGGCCACTTCTCGATTGTAAGTTACTAAGTACCATAGAATCATAGAATAGTACAGTTGAAAGGGGCCTATAAGGCCATTGAATCCAATCCCTTGCTCAATGTAGGAATCCACCTTAAAGCATACTTGAAAGATAGCTGACCAGCTGCCTCTAGTGTGGGAAAGCCCACAACCTCTCTAGGTAATTGGTTCCATTGATGTACTGTTCTAACAGTCAGGAACTTTTTCCTGATGTCCAGCCGGAATCTGGCTTCCTGTAACTTCAGCCCATTATTCCATGTCCTGCACTCTGGGATGATCAGGAAGAGATCCTGGCCCACGAATGTGTGACAATCTTTCAAGTACCCTCTGCCCAAAGCCAAACTACTTTCTCCCCTGTCTCTGGATATCACTAAATTTCCACACACACATTGTGTCTTTTAAAAATGGTACATTTTTAAAAGTGCAGCCTTCCCCCATTAACTAATATGTAAAAACATGAATTTTTAAAAGTGCATTTTAAAAAATGAACTTTTTATGATGAACACTTTAAATTGTTACAATCTCAGTTCTCTTTGGGCTGGGCCTTTTTTTTTTACCCCTTAGGTTTTGCAAAAGATTTCTAGACATACATTTCTGCAAACTTTGGGATTCCCTCTTGTTTCTCAGTAGCCCCAATTAGGCTTCAGTCATGGTGGCACTCACAACCAGAGATTGATATTAGAAAGAGTGGTAGTTCATGCAAGCACACTGTTCTAAAACACCCATGATCTAACCATATGTTCCTCCCTTTCCCATGTACACATTTACTGTATATCCCACCCAATGGGCTACTGCCCTTTTGTGTTACATTCAGGAAGCCACAAGCAGCTGGTGCCAAATCAGACGTCTACCCTAGGTATTTCCTGCACGTCTGGCATTGTGTAGCTAGTGGGAGAATCTGAAAATTATGCTTTTCATATCTTGTATGCTGAGAAAACCCAAAGCCAGGTGAGACATATTTAAATCTCTTCTTCTTTTTAGAGTGTTTATTATAACATCCCTATAGAATTATGACCAGAAACATAATCTGTTTGCCGGATCCCAGTGCCACATGGGAAATGTGCATAAAAAGCTTAATGGCACAATGAAAATAAATTATTTCAAAACATACTTGACAAGTGCAGTAGGGTATAATTTGAAAGACCCTGGAGCTCCTAATGCAGTGCCCTGGGGGCTTTCAATATTGACAACTTTTGTGGCGAAGAGGTAGCTTCCAGTGGGACCTTTCAATTCCTGCCATCCTGTATAAAGTGTATCTTGGGACAAATGCTGTCCTAGTTGCCTAATTATAATAGAAAATGCACTCTCTCCCACCCTGTCTACCCGCAACCTTTTATGACCGACAATCCTCCTGGAATAGAGAGATGATTACTACTAATGTGCAGTTGCTCAAGAGCAAAAGTCTGGACAGGAGGATAAAAGATGACTGTAATCCCGAAAGGAAGCTGAAGTGGCTCTAGGAGGTAGAAAATGTTGCTTTCTGTACAAATGTATCTCTGCTGTTTGTATGTCGTAGTCTTTCATTCTCTCTCTCTCTCTCTCTCTGAAGGTCATTTTCTATTGGCGAAAGGGCTGTCTTGTTTGTGTGTGTGTGTGTGTGTATTTCAATGTATGACATATGTGTGTGTGTGTGTGTGTGTTGTGTATGTGTGCTGTGCACTTTGCTACACACATACACATTTTCACACATATATACACCATCTATTCACAGATCAGCCGTAGTACAACTTTTAGGCACTCTGTTCTTCACAAATCTTCATATGGAACTTGTAAGATTTTATACTACAACATGGCCTAAACATGATTTTAAATAGATAAATAAAGTGCAGTTGTGTGAGGGCTAAAATCAATTAAAAATCCTAATTTGAAAAACAAACCCAAATCAGCTCCAGCATAATCTAAATGGTTAAATCCTCCATCTTAAGACCCTGCTACTTTTCTGATTGATAGTGTAATAGCCATACGTGGCTATTTTTGTGCGATTCTGGAGGAAGTGTTCCCACATTACCATGGAACTGTTTTATTTATTTATTAACATTTATATAATGTCTTACCTGCATGATGGGCAGTATTTCCAGCACCTAAAAGGTGTGTATCAGGATTTAGTCCTACAGTCGATCCTGAGCTGGAGGCTGGGAGTGAAAGGTGTCAGGCAGTGATTCATCAGGTGTGTAGGCCCACTAAGCGCAAACACTTTCCTAAATCTAAAGCTAGCATTGGCAATGTGGTATCAAGCAGTTAATTTTGGAAATGAGAGCCGCTAAGGATGAAAGATACCTCACAAAAACAATCTCGGTAGACCAAATTCAAGTTTTGAGGGCTTTCTGGTTGTGAAAAGACTCGTCATTCTACCTCCCCCCAAACCCAACACACACTTATGCTTAAAATGTTTTTTAAAAAAAAATTTATGCTACATGGATTTTTTAAAGTTAGTGTTGTAATGCGTAAAAGCAGTTACTTGAACAGTTTCTCTTTGCATATTTCTAGTTTGTCCTGTCTATGTTCCTACAGAGTCCTGCTGCCTCAGTCTAGAAGATGGCTTCTAGATCCTCTCTGGGGAATTTGCCCCCCCCCCCCCTTATATTATGTTACTATACACACATACTTCTCTGGACATTTTCTACATGGCTTAATCCACTCTCCCAAATTTGACTCTCTTCCATTTTCCAGTAGAGTCCTCTACTTGGTATTTATTTTACTTGTTGTGTGTTTCCTTGGTGGTCATGTTTTTTTAAACTCAGAATCAGTAAAAATGCCTTTCCCTATCATTATTTTCAACAGTGACAAAGCTAAATAGTGGACAGAGAAATGAATAAATACTAAAACTTTTGCAATGACACTAGATTTTGGAAAGTGGAACGCCACTGCAGCCATCCACAAAAGTATTATGGGAGCATAATTCTTTACTACATCAGTGAACCGGGGCGGGGAGGGGAGACAGAGTGAATGGGGTGTAGAAGTTGTTCTGCCACTACCTTGATATCATATTCTACAACGAAATACAGCATTGTTACAGTTCATGACACCTTCTATAATTATATAGTGTCTAATTATAGTTTATGACATCATGCTTCAAATACAGGGTTGTAAAAAGCCCAGAATTTACAGGTCTGCTTTGGACACCTATTGTTACAATGTCACTTCCCAAGAAGGCTACAGGAGCAGTATTTTAAAATTTTGGCTACATGAAATTTTACTCCATTCACTTTAAAACCACTACTGCTCAGGGTTTTCTGTAACAGAAAAGTTGTTACTGGCCAGATATTTCCTATGTACTCCCTTAAAAAAAAAAATCTTTGTTGATCAATGTGCATAATCAATGCCCTTGACTTGTGCAACTCTTTTTCAGTAAAGATCTGAAAAGTTTTAAGAGAGCAACATGTTTGCGTAAGAAAAATATGGATGATTTGTTTGTTGTTGGAGCTCGAAATGAGTCTTGTTCTTGTTGTGTGGCTGTTGAAAAGCATTTTGTACTTTAAAGGGGCTTTTCTTTGTTTGAAAACTCAGAAGGAATGATTCTAAATTGTTCGTGAGATATCAATTTAAACATTGCCACTTAAGCATTGCCATTAAAGAGAAAATGAGTCACCAACACCTAGGAAACAAATTTGTATAACATTTGCATATGAAAAGTTATAGGTATAGGTTCGAATTCTGAACAAAATAACTATAATTTAAATGGAAATACAATGTATCTCAACATAGGGAGAAGACTGACTAGACCACCTGTGTGCTTGCTTAGTCTGCTGTCCAAGTGCTAATGGTGGACGGGCAACTTCAAGGCCCCTGCTCTTCTTTCTGATGGTTCTTTATCTTTAAAATGGACTTGGGCTGAACAGCCCTTCAAATAGAGATAGCCTTCAAATAGAGGGCTATCCCCTGACAGCCCTTCAAATAGCCCTTCCTACTCTGTAAAATAGGACACATGGCCTACTTTATGTGACCTTCCTTAAGTTTCTTTGACTTTAAACCAGGCTTGGACTGGACGCCTCTTCCAATAGAGGGCACCCTCAAACCAAAGACTTCTCTGGCAGTTCTCCAAAACAGAGGCCTGTCCTCTGTCAAGCAGGACACCTGGCCACCCTAGATATCAAGTGGGTGAAATTATCAAGAGAAAAACAATCATTGAAGTCAGGGCTTTTCTGCACAGAAAAGAGATGGTTATGGCAGCACATGAAATCTGACCTGAAAGGTTTGTTAAAGGCTGATAAAGAATGTTTACACAAACATGTTGTGCTCGAACTAAAGGGTGTGTGATGAAATTTAAATTTGAAATAAAATCATACTTCTACATTATTATTATTATTTATTACAGTTATATACTGCCCCATAGCCGAAGCTCTCTGGGCAGTTTACAAAAATTAAAAGATTAAACATTAAAAAGTCAATATACAAAATTTAAAACCATAAAACATAAAACAGCTGATATTTAAAATATTAAAAGGATAATATTAAAAAGTGTGTGCAGTTCTTTAAGAAGGGGCCCCACAAATATTGGCTAGCCTTCATAGCCGGGCAAAATAATAATAATAATAATAATAATAATAATAATAATAATAATAATGTAATATATACACTTATATAATAATATACTTATATACCGCCCCATAGCCGAAGCTCTCTGGGCGGTTTTCAAAAATTAAAAAGACTGAGCATTAAAAAGACAATATACAAAATTTAAAACCATAAACATAAAACAGCTGTCATTAAAACACTTTAAAACATTTTAACTGTTAAGCCTGGCCACAATGTCAATCAAAACCTCAACTTGAGCTGTTAAAATGCCTGGGAGAAAATAAAAGTTTTGACCTGGTGCCGAAAAGATAACAGTGTTGGCACGAGGCGGGCCTCATCGGGGAGATATTTTCATAATTGGGGGGCCACCACAGAGAAGGCCCTCTCCCTTGTTGCCATCCTCCGAGCTTCCCTCGGAGTAGGCACCCGGAGGAGGACCTTTGATGTTGAGCGTAGTGTACGGGTAGGTTCATGTTGGGAAAGATGTTCCATCAGGTATTGTGGTCCCAAACCATGTAAGGCTTTATAGGTTAAAACCAGCACCTTGAATCGGGCTCGGAAACATACAGGCAGCCAATGCAAGCACGCCAGAATCGGTCTTATATGTTCGAACCTTCTGGTCCCTGTTACCAATCTGGCCACTGCATTCTGCACAAGCTGCAGCTTCTGAACCATCTTCAAAGGCAGCCCCACGTAGAGCGCATTGCAGTAATCTAACTTAGACGTTACCAGAGCAAAGACAACTGAAGCCAGGTTATCCCTGTCCAGATAGGGGCGTAGCTGGGCCACCACCTGAAGTAGGTAGAAGGCACTCCATGCCACCGAGGCTACCTGAGCCTCAAGTGACAGAGATGGTTCTAGGAGAACCCCCAAGCTACAAACCTGTGGGGCTGCCTAGTATACCAGCGTGGAAAAGGCTATCTACCTCTCCAGCCCTGAGTTGAGATCAAAGGAGCGGAAGTGCTGAGCCTCAGAGATGTTAAAAAAGCAGTGGGAAGCCCTTTTCAAGGACTACTGCAAGATCTGAAGAGATTTTTCACTATAATGTTGGCATGAGACAAGGGTGGAAGAATCTATCAAGCAATGTCCTTGATTTTGCAAAATCATCCCACTCTTTTCCATTCCTTTCTGAAGTCAGTGCAATGTCTGGGAATTGTTCCTGCTCTTTTCCAGACTTAGAAGATGTGGGAGTGGGCCTTTACAGATTTTTTTAAAAAATGCATTTGTTACGCATCATTTGTGGATCCCTTCATCTTAGTTGTAGCCTACATAAGTAGATCATGTGGTAAATTTGTTACTGGACTATACCATTTGGAGAACCACATTATATATGAAAGTTTCCATATTTTAAAAATTTAGTTCATAGCCTTCATCCTAAAATGCTAGTTTTTCCATGGCCAGTTCAGATGTTCACCTATGCTATGGTTTAGGAGGTGATTGAATATGAGCTTTGGTGAGCCTCACCATTGTACACTCTTCCTCCCCTCCCCTCATTCATGCACAAGAGGGGAAGAATGAAAGCTTCCATTATAAGAATAAACCACAATTCCATGTTATGTCTGAACACAGAGAACTATGGTTTGCTGTAACCAAAGTTAGTTAAGATGTTGGTTCTACATTCACTCCCCCACCACTTCTGTACAGACATGGAAAGGGGAGGGAGAGAATGTGCAGACAAGGCTCAGTATGGCTTATTTCAGGTTACCAGAGGTGGGCAACTTCAGAAGAGTCAGGGGCCATGGACTTTCCCTCCCCTGTGGGCCACAGTGCCTCCCATCCCCCATCCCCCCTCTGTGGTGCTGGAAAACAAAAATAAACAGTGGTCTCTGGAGTGGCCTTCAAAATGGCCTCTCTAGATGCCTGTTGTTGTTTTTGTTTGTTTGTTTGAAATAAATTTTAGGGGGCACTGGATATTGATTTTTGCAACAGGCATCATACTTGATATCTCCCTCAAGTATGAAGTGGTAAAGTTCAAATACAGTTTTACTGTATTATCTGCTTTTTTGTTTTGTTTTGGTAGACTGGGCCTGGGTGATGTATTGCTTTAGAGTAACTCACCCATCATACCTCTCTGTACACACACTTTTAGACATAGAATTGTGTACAATGTGCAAGTTGATATTTCAGCAAAAAACAGATGTGCATTCAAATAAAACTTGGTGGCACAAGCGGTTTCCATTTTCTCTAAAGTATTTTGGTCTCTGACAACTGTGTTAGTAATCCCCTCAGGGACTTGTAGTCAAGTTATGAAGGATGCTAAAACATTGGAGCAAAGGAAAATTGTGAATCTCTGATGAATGTCAGATCTTGCTGCTAAGATTCTGAACATAAATAAAATGGTGGTTGAATCACGTTTCTGAGCCTGATTCCACATGAACAAAGGCAGGCACTGCTCTTGTAGGGGGTGATGTACTTTCCCTCCTCTAGAATGTGCTCAATTTTCAATGTGCAAAGTAGAACAGGGCTATAAAAGCTGCATTCAGAGGTAAAAAAAAATCAGGTAACAATACTCATCCTGGATGAGTGAATTGTTGATGGAGAGGAAGGGCAATGCTCTCTCCCACCCTGAAGTGGCTGAAACAACTACAATAAACCATTTGTTGTGCACCTTCTATGCATCCTTTTGTACATAGCATGACAATATATTTGAACACCATGCACACATTTTGGTTGTGTCTGATGTTAGTCATATTTAGAATAGATCCATACAGATGAATGGGATTGAAGTTAGTCTCACTCATTTCAAAAGGTCTACTGTAAGTATGACTAACGTTGGATACATCCCATACTCTCCAGCAGATCATTTTGGATAAATGTATTTCACATCTAAAATAAATTAATGTTCTTAGCAATCAGTTCACGTGTATGTTGTACAAGGCCCTAAAGGAATCTCTTCTGCAGCTTTTGGATTGTTCACTTGAGAAGTAGATTGGATGGTTTGCTGGCCATGTATGTATGTATGTATGTATGTATGTATGTATTTTCAATCTCTCCAAAACAAAATGGTGTTCAAGGTGGCTAACAGGAATATGTTCACATGGATTTCAAAGATATTAGGCTAAGCGTGTTCCATGAATACTCAATGAACTGACCTTCTCGTGTGTCTGTACCTGGTCCTGTCTGCTATGGATTCCATCTGGTGTGCAAGTAAGAATATGAAGAGCCTGATGGGTTTAAACTGGATTATTTGTGCAAGCAGGTGCTCCTTAATGTGACAGTGTTTTCTGCTTCTAAATATGATTTTTTGGGAGGGCAGAAATTAGGTGAGAAAAATATGACCATGTCTTACCTCACTTCTTTAAGTATTTTATTTCTGTAGATTGTGTGGAAGGAAAAGGATGATATGCTAATGAGTCTTTAAGATCTCCATGAAATTTCACTGATACATTATTTCTGCTGGAGTGATGGGGTTAGTGGATGTCATTGTACAATACTGCATTCTGCCACATGAGCCTGCCTGGCTTTTCAGGTTCTTGAGAGACGCCCTACTTTCTCTCCTGGTGCCATTGGAGATATGCTTGGTGAGAATTTGTGGCTGCTGTGAAAAAATAAGGCAAATTCCATGTTAGGCATCGTTAGGAACAGAATTGAGAATAAAACTGCCAATATTATATTGCCCTTACACAAATCTATTTTGCATCCAAACTTGGAAGACTGTGTACAGTTTTGGTCACTGTACCTAAAAAGAATAATATAGAGTTGGAAAAAGTGCAGAAAAGGGTAACTAAAATGAACAAGGGGCTGGAGTGATTCCCCTATGAGGGGAAGTTATAACATCTGGGACTGTTTCACTTAGGAAAAAAGTGTGTAAGGGGAGAATATGAGAGAGGTGTACAGAATTATGCATGGTGTAGAGAAAATGGATAGGAGACTTTTTTCCCTCATAAGACTAGAATCTGAGGTCATCTCATGAAGCTAATTGGTGGAAGATTCAGGACTCATAAAAATGAGTTCTTTATACAGTGCTGAGTTCTTTATAAAGTATAGATTTTGCTCCTGGACCTACAGCCGGGGGTGGACTGGGGGAACTGCCCCCCACCCTTTTTTCTGTCCCTCTATTTTTTTAACAAACAAATAATTAAAAACAACAACACTGATTACAGTTTTGCCTTTAAAAGTCCTGCAAACCAGATGAACTGCCTCCTCCACTACTCCCCCCCCCAAAAAAAAATCATTTAGGCTGGCTTCGGGTCTGTTTGCTACAACACAATTTAGTGATGACCACCAATTTGGATGGTTTTAAAAATAGGTTAAACAAATTCATGGAGGATAAGACATTCAATGCCTACTAGTCCTGATAACTAAGTACAACCTCCAGTATTGGAGGCAGTATGGCTATGTACACCAGTTGCTAGGGAACATGGGTGGGAGGGTGCTGTTGCACTCATGTCCTGTTAGTGGGTTTCCTTTCGGCAGCTGGTTGGCCATTGTGTGAACAGAATACTGAACTAGATGGCTCCTTGGATCTTCTTACGTTCTTATTAGGGATGTGCAGGGACCCCCCGGATTGGATTGGAACCCGGATCGGGACCTCTGATGTTGTTCTAGATCGGTTCGGACAAAATCGGAGGTCCCTCGGATCAGATCATATCTGATCCCGATCCGAAAATTGGACGTCCGATTTTCAGATCGGCCGCCATTTATGGTGTTTTCACCATAGGCTTGCATTGGGGGAAAGAAAGCTTTTCCCCAAAGCAAGTCTATGGGGAAAACATGGCGGTGGGTGGGTTTGTGGGGGCCTAACTCCCCCCTCCCTGTCCCTCCCCCCCACTTGCGCTCCTTACCTGCCGGGGCGGCCCCTTCCCTCCAGTGCTTGGATCTACTGAGAAACAGGCTTCGCGGCCTGCCTCTCAGTAGTGCGGCAGGTGATGACCTGACGCGCTACTGAGAAGCAGGCTGCGAAGCCTGTTTCTCAGTAGATCCGAGCACTGGAGGGAAGGGGCCGTCCCGGCAGGTAAATGGGGGCCCCCTCCCCCCTTGTGCTCCTAACCTGCCAGGGCCATCCGCTACCACCCACGGGCGGCAACAGATGGCAGCGGACGGCCACAGCAGGTAAGGAGTGCAAGGGGCGGGAGGTGGTTCGATCCTCCGATCTTATCCAAACCGGATCGGGTTGTTCCGGACCGGTTCGGATCAGATCGGACGATCCAGATGCGGGGATCAGAAATCGGATAATTGTATCCGATTTCCCCCGGATCAGGTCCGGATCGTGGATCGGACCCAATCCAGTGCACACCCCTAGTTCTTATATGTTTAATTCAGTTGTTATGTTTTTGCTTAACTATAATTGCATGCTATTTGTATTTTTACTGTTAGCTACTATTTCTTAATGGAAAGATGGGAGATAAAATTAAGAAATATACTGGAAGTGGTTGGCATTTTGAGCACTCCTTTTTTGGGGACATATCACAAAAGTGTTCATGCTCGTTGTTCCAGTGCCATGAACATTTGTGCCAGAAAGGGGGAAGAGCAAGAGAAATCGAGTTTGTAGAGCCATTGCAGAGAGGTAAGAACCCATGTGGATGTGATGTAATGATGACATGGGAACCTTTCTAAGGAACAGCACATTTCATGGTAAAACACTTCCTGGACTGCAGGTGGGGCATTGCACAGTTGTATTCTTTCTCCCTCCACCTTGCAAATACATTAGCCCTTTCCAATCCTGGATGCCTAGGTGATGTTGGGCTACAGTTCCCATAATCCCTGACTACTGGCTGTTCTAGTTTGGAATAAGGGGGCTTGTAATCCCATAGTATCTGGAGACCCAAAGTTGAAAAGGATGCTGTACATAGGAAACTATATTTCACCAAGAAGGGTGGTTGCCTAATCTTCTTCTGACATGATGGGTTGATGGATTGTGTTCATACAAATCTCCAGTCTGCCTCTAAATCTTTAAATCTCCTCTAATTTGAATTGTTACTTCCTTACCTTTAGAATTCAGTATAATTGCTTTTGGCTACTCCTATAGGATTGACAACAGTGGCAGTTAGCTAAGAGAAATTTCTTTGTCTCATGAATGTAAAATGAAAATAACCCCAATTATTCCTTCCTCTCTTCCTTTCCATTTAAAACATGTTCTTATTAGTTTTTGGACTGTTGTTGTTTTCTTTATTTTTGACAAATCTCTTGTGACTTAGATGTGGTGTGATACTTCCCCCCCCCTAAATGCAGGGGGAGGGAATCCTAAATGCATCCTTGTCTAAATTTATATGTATGTTGGATATAAATTATCTACACAATGGCTGCAATAGAACAATGTTTAAAGTTACAGTGTTTATAATATTTAAATAGTTATTGACCCTTATTGCAAGGGAGAGCTAACAAAAGAGAACACTCATATTTTATGACCATGTTAAATAATTCTTTTGTAAAGAAGTTAAGCATTTCATAGGCGGTCCATAGAAGAGCAACTTCTTAGGGGAAAATAGAAAGATCTTTGGTTAGCCAGACTCTCAGATGATACCATAGTACAGCCTCGCTCTTTCCATTTGTACTGAACACCTAGTCCTAGGCTGACCATATGAAAAGGAGGACAGGGCTCATGTAACTTTAACAGTTGTAGAGAAAAGGGAATTTCAGCCAGTGTCATTTGTAAGCAATTAGTTCCTGGTGAAATTCCCTCTTCATCACAACAGTTAAAGTTGCATGCACTATACTAGAATGACCATATACAAAAGAAGGCAGGGCCCCTGCAACTTTAACTGGTGTGATGAAGAGGGAATTTCACCAGGAACTAATTGCATACAAATGACACTGGCTGAAATTCCCTTTACAACTGTTAAAGTTACATGAGCCCTGTCATCCTTTTCATATGGTTAGCCTACCTAGTCCTCCACAGTAGCCTTGTTGACAACGCTCTGGCTGTACGGTGGTGCACTATCTTGCAAAAGCTCTTTGCACACACAGTGGATTAGGGCTGGCATGGGGAGCCTATCTACACACGCAGGATAAAACACTTTGAAAACATTTTGAAAACTGTATATGGAGTGTGTCCTGGGCCCCAAAAATTCTCAAAACTGTTATAAACTGTTTCAAGCCATTTTAAACCATTTTAAAGCAGTAGTGTCGATAGGCTCGGGGATGAATGGCTGGTGAAGCAGAGGATGTGATGAGATAAGTATCTGTAACTAAACTGCTGATGATATTAGCAGCGGTTCATGGACATGAGGATAAGGATATTGCAGAGAAGCTGAATGAATTCCTTTCATCTAATTTCACTACAGAAGGTAGAGCAAAGATACCTGTGCCTGAACTGATGTTTTCAGGATGAGAGTCTGAACCGCTTAGGCAAGTGGTGACAAAAGATGTTATCAACCTTAATGATGAACTGAAAGTTTATAAATCACTGGACCCAGTTGGTATCCATTCTAGAGTTCTTAAAGAACTCAGATGTGAAGTTGCTGATCTTTTAACAAAAATATGTAACATGCCTCTAAGATCAGCCTCTCTACCAGAGGACTGGAGAATGGCTAATGTATACCAATTTTTAAAAAGGAATCCAGGGGGGGATTTGAGAGTGTTTTTAAAGATAAAATTAGCAAGCATATAGAAGGACAAGCCCTACTGAAAAAGAATCAACATGGCTTTCGTGAAGCTAAGTCCTGAATCATTAACCTTTTAGTGTTCTTTGAGAGTGTTAGTAAGCATGTGGACTGGAGTGATCTAGTAGACATTGACTCCAGAGCAAAATTAGCAGTTATGGAATAAGTGTGTTCACCAATGTTTTCAAGATGAAGGAAATAATTCTAGAACATGGGACCCTTTTCCTGACAAGTCATGTGGCATTGCCAATGTTGTGCTAAGGGTGGTGATGCCAGAAAATATACAGCCTAACATTCTTAACAGGGACCTTCTAACTTTTCATGTAACTTTGGTTGAAAGTATAATCACAGAACTATAGCCAATCTTGTCCCCAATGGAAAAAAGTCTATGTAAAGATCCTGCCAAATGCAAGAAGAAAATGCTCTGGGTCAAAATGATTGAACTTTAAGGATAAATCTTCTATCTAGATTTATCATTGTAATCAAAAATACATTTGGGAAGCATGAGTCTGTCTCCTTACATATGATGAAAAATATCTGCCATGCTAACACACAAAGTGATTTTTCTTTAATAATAATAATAATAATAATAAACAACCTTTTAAAATTCAAACTCATTTTTCCTTTAAAAATAACTTTCCATTCAACTAGAAATGAACGTTACATGAATGCAAATTTGCATGTTAATGCTAATAATCCCTACTTTAATATCTAAAATGTCCTGCTTTAGGTTTTTCATCCTTTCATTGATTCTTGTGTGGAGTTTAAATATGATGCTCTTCTGAAATTTCCTTTCAAAAAGTGCTGCCTAAACATACTGTGAATTTGAATCTTAATTCTTGTTGACCTCAAGAGTTCAAGTAATGCTAACGTTAAAAAAGTTCATCCATAAGTCAATAGCTGACTAAGCAAGCAAGTCAGTGAACTTAGCTCACCTATTGCCACATCTCGCTCTTTCAGATTTACCCTTTCTTTCCCTCAGACTGTTCCTGAGGTCTTTTGAACTAAAAGAAAGAACATTAAATATTACATTCCTCCTTTTCTAAATGTTCAGCATATGGCAACTCAGTATTGATCATGAAATATCATGAAATTACTAGTTCAGAGAACCTGGCCACTATTGGGTAGGTCAATTAATCAATCAATCAATCAATCAACTTTATTGCGGCCAACTGGACAGAAAATCAGATAAACAGTAAGTAGCATTTATGCAGTATGTTTGATTCACGATAAGGCCTAGGCAAACGTTTTGAGCCATGGGCACATTTGGCAATTTGAGAAACTGTTGTGGGCACCATCACAAAATGGGGGACATGGGGGACATGGCTAAGGACAAGTAACCTGCTCAAAATACTGAGTTCAAGGCAGAGGTAGGGCCTGAGCTACAACTCACTAAACAGGTCCTTTGAATGCACAGTTTTCAGCACCAACAGAAACCTATTTGACAGCAATCCCAGTTTCTCATCAAAAAACATGTTCATAAAAAAAAGTGGCAGAGCTAGGACACTTTGCTGGGCACCAAGAAAAATGTCTGGGTGTGGATTGGTGCCCAAGGGCACCCCTCTGCCTACTGCTGAGCTAGATTTACATGTACATGATTGATTGACCCTTGAATTGGACACCACACTCAATGCAGCTCCGCTAGTAGAGGCGTTCAGAGCACCGTCTGGTCCAGTTTTATTGGATGAGTTTCAGTTACTAAGGCCTGAGGATGTGGACAAGGTACTTGGCCAAGTCCGGTCGACCACTTGTGTGCTTGACCCTTGCCCGTCGTGGCTAATTACATCAAATAAGGATGGGACCGCCGGCTGGGTCCAGGAGGTTGTAAATGCCTCCTTGAGAGAGGGAATGGTGCCAGCCTCGTTAAAAGAGGCGGTAATCAGACCACTCCTGAAAAAGCCTAACCTGGACCTGGAAGATGTTAACAACTATAGGCCAGTGGCGAACATTCCTTTCCTGGGCAAGGTGCTTGAGCGGGTGGTTGCAGGACAACTCCAGACACTCTTGAATGAAACGGATTATCTAGATCCATTTCAATCGGGTTTCAGGCCTGGCTTTGGAACAGAAACTGCCTTGGTCACCCTGTGGGATGACCTTTGCCGGGAGAGGGACTGGGGGAGTGCGACCCTGTTGGTTCTCTTGGACCTCTCAGCGGCTTTCGATACCATCGACCATGGTATCCTTCTGGATAGGTTGTCTGGGCTGGGAGTTGGAGGCACTGCGCTGCAGTGGTTCCGCTCCTACTTGGATGGCCGTTTTCAGAAGGTGGTGCTGGGGGATTATTGCTCTGTGCCATGGCATTTGAGCCATGGGGTTCCACAGGGCTCTATTTTATCCCCTATGCTGTTTAACATATACATGAAGCCGTTGGGAGATGTTATCTGGAGATGTGGGCTGAGATGTCATCAATATGCGGATGACACCCAGCTTTACCTCTCCTTTTCATCAAACCCATGTGAGGCAGTGGCTGTTCTGAATCAGTGCCTGGGCACGGTAATGGACTGGATGAGGGCTAACAAACTGAAACTCAATCTAGACAAGACGGAGGTACTGTTAGCGGGTGGTTCGTCTGTCCGGCGAGGAGATGTTCACCCTGTTCTGGAGGGGGTTGCACTCCCCCTAAAGGATTGGGTCCATAGTTTGGGGGTGCTCTTGGATCCAGAACTGTCGCTTGAGGCACAGGTGAACTCGATGGCAAAGAGCACCTTTTACCAGCTTAGGCTGATATACCAACTGCGCCCTTATCTGGACAGAGATAGCTTAGCTACAGTTATCCATGTTCTCATAACCTCTCGTCTGGATTACTGCAATGCGTTATACGTGGGGCTGCCTTTGAAAACGGTCCGGAAACTTCTGCTGGTACAAAACAGGGCAGCACATTTGCTAACAGGGACTGGCCAATGAGATCACATTATGCCAGTCCTTTTCCAACTTCACTGGCTGCCGGTCCGGGCCCAATTCAAAGTGCTGGTGCTAACATTTAAAGCCCTAAACGGCTTGGGGCCAGGTTATCTAAAGGAACGCCTCTTCCCATATGTACCTGCCCAGACCCTAAGATCATCTACAGGGGTCCTTCTCTGTGAGCCCTGCCAAAGGAAGTAAGGCAGGTGGCCACTAGGAGGAGGGCTTTCTCTGCTGTGGCACCCCGGCTGTGGAATGGGCTCCCCAGAGAGGTTTGCCTGGCACCTACTTTGCACTCTTTTCATTGCCAGGTGAAGACCTTTTTATTCTCCCAGTATTTTAATAGTTAAATTAACTCAATTTTAATCCTTGCTGTTTTAAATTTGTATTTTAATCTGTATTAATTTCTGCTGCTTGGTTTTATTCTGGTTGTGTTTTTATATGGTATGTTATTTTGTGTTTTTAGATTGTGGTTTGTTTTATATTTTTTAAAATGATTTCATGATTTACATTTTTGTGAACCGCCCAGAGAGCTTCGGCTATAGGGCAGTATAAAAATGCAATAAATAAATAAATAATAAATAAATAAATAAGTTGTTCCACTGATGAAATTACTTCTGTCAACCAGAAGGATACTATTCCCCTTCCCCCCTGCTGCCCCCATCCTCAGAAACTGCACCAGGCAGTTGGGGGCCCCTCTGGAACAGTTTTTCAGTGACTACGGAGCAGAAGAAAGGAGGGGAAAGTCCTGTCCTTTGAGGTGAAGTCCGGTCACAAGACATTGGATTCCGTTGGTGATGTCACGCACATTTCCAAGTAATCTGTTTGTAGAGAGGAGGCCACAGGACTAACGAAGAAAAAGACTCCGGTCTTAGGAGGGGGCACTCTGTCAAGTATGTGAAATTTGGTGATAATTGATCTCGACAAACAGCTACCTTGTCCGCTTTGTCCTAGAGTGGAGATGTAAGCCAAAAATGAAACTAACTGTGCCTGTCCTTTAGAAGAGCAGGCAGAGGCTAAGGATATTGTCCTTATGCTGTGCATATGCATGTATATATTCATGCTATGTCTGTATTTATTTAAGTTATTTTTTAGACTGCCTTTTAGGTTCCGTGCCTCACAAGGTGGCTTCCAATATATAAAAACATAAATATATAATCACCATTGAAATATACACATAAAACAACATAAAATCAATAAAACAATAATAATACTCCATCCAGTATACCCATAATTGAAATAGCTAAAACTAACCAAGTCAGACCAGCAGCATGATAAAATCAGCCTAAGAAGATGCAGTTCTAAGCAAATGGTTCTTTAAAGCCTGCTCATGTGATTGCTTCACTCTGAATGCTTTCTTAGATCATGGTGTTTCTAGCTTAATTTGTACTCTAATGATTGCTTCATGTAGAGCTGAAGGAATACAAAGTGGGATATTACAGGCACTAGGAAGCTGGAAGAACCAGGAAGAACCTGGTATAATACTGTTTATGACCCAGGAACAGGAGTTGCTCTAGGCAGTTGTTGTGCATTTGGGGAAAGACACAAGGAGAGTTCAGGGGAGACTGCCAGAAGGAACTAAGGCTGTAGATATGACTAACTTCCCCTTCTGACTTGAAAAGGGTGTTGGTTTTGAAAGAAAATAGAGTGTGCTGTAAATGTGGGGGGCAAGATATGAGCTTAAGAGCTTTTCTGCACGAGGCATTTATGGTGCACTTGTCATTCTCTACTCACAGTTTGCGAGTTCTTTAGACAATGCCATGGCGCTTCAGATTAGGGGTGTGTAACAGATTGGATCTGATCCACGATCCGTACCTGACCCAGGGGAAATTGGATAAAATTATCTGATCCGATCTCCGGCACCTGGATCGGCCGATCCAATCCGATCCGATCTGAAAAGGACCGATCTGGATTTTGTTGGGTTGGAAGATCGGACCCCCTCCTCCCACTCATGCTCCTCACCTGCACCGGCAGGTAAAGAGCGTGAATGCGGGGAGGGGGCTTACCTGCCGGGGCCATCCGCTGCCATCCATGGGTGCCAGCGAATGGCAGCGGATGGCCCCGGCAGGTACGGAGGAGCGTGAGGGGGGGCTTACCAGCCTGGGCCATCCGCTGCCATCCACGGGCGCCAGCGGGTACCTGCGGATGGCAGCGGACAGCCCTGGCAAGTAAGGAAAGTGAGGGGGGAGGAGGGAGGGCCCCCCACTTACCTGCCAGGGTGCCCACTGTCGACACCTGCTCGAATCTACTGAGAACTGCCTGCCGCTCTACTGAGGACTAGGCTGCAAAGCCTAGTTCTCAGTAGATTCGAACAGGTGAAGGCAGCGGACGCCCCAGCAGGTAAGGAGGAGCGCAGGGGGGGGCTTACCTGCCGGGGCCTTCCGCTGACACCCGCTGGTGCCCACGGGTGCCAGTGGACGGCAGCAGAAAGCCCCAGCAGTTAAGAAGAGCGAGGGGGGAGGGACAGGGAGGGGGGAGTTAGGCCCCCACTCACCCCCCGCTGCCATTTTTTCCCTATAGACTTGCAGTGGGGGAATGCAAGTCTATGGGGAAAAATGGCGGCCGATCCGAAAATCGGACATCCGATTTTCAGATCAGGATCGAGTCCGATCCGATCCAGGGACCTCCGATCCTGATCCGGAACAAAATTGGAGGTCCCGATCCGGGTCCCAATCTGATCCGGGGGGTCCGTGCACATCTGTACTCCAGATCCATTTCTGTTGTTACAGAATTCTTTCCCGGGGTCTTTAAGGTTGGGGAAAATACTATATTATTTCTGAATGCAAACAAACACATCTCCCCACTTGTAATTATGTTATTCCACTATACCATAGCACCACCCAGAGGTTATTAGAAGAAAAGCAGGAAAGAAAACTCTTTGTGTAGTGCTTGGATCTCAATTTTGCGACAAAACTGAAGTAGATACAGTAAATTAAGAGCCTTGTCAGTCAGTCAGTCAGGTTCATTGCTTTTGGCCAATGGCCTTTGCATAAAACAAACAATAACAGTACAACCACCCAAAACTAAAAATAAGAAAAAAATAAGAAAAAAATACAAAAGGTTAATCATAATGTATGTAAACATAATACATATATTACTTAATATACAAAATTGAAAAATTATAGATTTTTATGTCTTAGATGATCCATCAGTGATGTAATATAAATGGATATGGTCAAATGCAATCATCTCCTTTACAATTAGTTGCCATCTCTGTTATGTATTTTGTAATCTTTTGGGCAGCTGTGGCAAACAGAGCTACATGCCAAGTCACATATTTATCCATGTCCACTAGGAGATAAAAGATCACTTCCAGTGGGCTCTGGCAAAAGTAGTTTTCAATTAAGGGTGCCACAAATTGTTCCCTTGGGTCATTGTATAGGGGACAGTAAAGAATATAATGGACAAGATCTTCTAGCTTAGAGTAACCACAAATACAAGTAAACTCATTTATTGGGATGTCCCTGTGCCTCCCATCTCTGTCAGCAGTGTCCATCATATTTAGCCTTAACTCTGTGAAAGCTTTCTGGAGTTGTACACATGTCAAGCTGTTAAAGTAATCTGCACAATCCCAAGCCTCTTTGAGTTTAAAATATAATGGTGCACATGAGGATATATAAACAGAGTTTGGATCCTTTTTGATAGCAACCTCCCTTATAGTTCTCTTGATGATGTTTTTCTGTATATCTGATGGGAAGCCTTTAAGCTCAATCAGTGAAAAACCGTATTTAATCATAGTCTTCTCTCTAGCCCATCAAAAATTACAACTATCCTAGCTGCCCACACATGCATATGTTACTCATAGGTGATCTATAAGGACTGTGTGGGAATGGAGAGTGCCAAAATTTGTAAAACTCTCTTGCCAGGTCAGATGGAGGTAATGTTTACTTACTAGAGGTGAAAAGCCAAAGTGGCTATTTGCAATCCTAGATGCATATCGAGTCGTCTGTATTTGTTGTGGTGTTAGAAAATAGGCTGATCCAGCCTTTATCACCATAGAAATGTCATTACACTACAGCATTCATGTTACCCCAGACACTTCAGGATCCCAGCAATACACAGTGAAATTAAAATACATGCTCCTGGATTGGTGTATTGTCTGTGGTTCATTTCAGTTCTAATAAAATATTTCTTTCCTATTGTGCTTGCCACGCAATTCCGTTTGTATTGCTACATTTGTTGGGGTTTGTTGCAGTGTCCTTCACAGAAGCCACAAAGTCATCTGGTTTATCATTAATCATTTATTTTTATAGATTTCAATTGCTTATGCTAGTATAAATCAAGGCTAATAGCTTATGAAGTAAATACCTTGCTGCATAATTGGTGCATTGTCTGAAATCCAGAATATAACATGTTTCAGTAGTAATTTGCCTTCTTGCCTAGAGTACAACAATCTCTTCTAATTAAGTAACTCTTAGGTGTTCATTCAAGGTAAATTGATGGTTGGTGAGGCATCAAGGATATCTTTCAGCTTAATGAGTATTTTCCTCTTATCGTATGCTTTACATACTTCTCTGCTGTATGGAAGATTCCTCATATTACAAATGAAAGTTACTGAAGGGACTTTTAAACAATGGGATTAGGGATGGGAAAAACGTTAGAAGACTTCTTAATCAGTGCCTGTTGAAGTCTCCTAACTGTGTTTCCCATATCTCTCTTGAAAGGTGAGGTTACATGCAAGGCAACTGAAGTACCAGATGTAGTTAGTCATTGAATGTTGAGGTATATTTACAAGATATAATAGCCCTATTCAGGCATTTGCCTGTTTATGCATAGGGCTAAAGTGGGGAAGGGGATGTAGCTGAGTGCGTAATCCCTGCCCCCAGTGTCTCCCATTTTGCTCAGCTGCTGGTTCGAAGGACTGAAAAGGTCACTGAAAGGCAATTATAGGTCTCTCATGATCAGAACCCAGATAAGTCAGGATTCACAATCACAAAAGCTCTGTAAGTGCATTCGGCTGAATGTGCTTTCCGAGCCCTTTTCAGATCTTTGTACTCAATTCATAAAGGTCTAATTAGCAGCATGGCATGGTGGGACATTGTGGGTGGGCCTATGTGCATGCTTGCCTCCCCCTCCCCAGTTTAGCCCTACATATGAGCATGTACAGAGATAAGATCTCAGGAGGCAGGGATCAATCATAACAATCAGGGAAGCTATACAAAGTAATCCCTATTCACATGTTACTCATGTGAAAAGAGTAAGTGTGTTGATAGGGGCAATTGGTCCCATACTAAAAGCCACACTGTTCTTCCACCTCTGCTGTCAATGTGTTTGGCCTAACATCTGAAGCGGGGAGCATCAAGGAGTTGTGAAGGTTGCTGGCACAGTTTAGGAACCTGCATAATCTGGAGGCTCCCTCACTTTACACAGTGACAATGGGGGCAGACGGAGCAGTGCATCTTTGAGAGTGGAGCGGAATATGTGGCCCTCCTGCCTCTTTCAATATACTTGCCCTGTTCATGCCATGGGTCTCTAGCCGGCCATGTGCTCAACCTGGGTGCTTGGCCTCTTTGTTCATACCTGGAGTAGACTGAGGAATCGAGTCAGCCTTTTGCTATGCACTTCTTAATTTTGGCAGCATAAATGACACCGCACATGCCTGATGGCAAACCATGTATTCACCCCGTGCTCAGTGCTCCAAATATTTTCAAGATAGACCAGTCCTAGTTCTGTTCCAAAAATGCTCTCATCTTTGATGTCCCCACCCCCATGCACGCAAATTGCAGCTTGGATTTCACCTGGGGCAGAATTTGGCAGCATACAAATAATAATTGCAAACAGCAGTGGTTTTCAAGGTACATGGAGCTGTTCAATTGGGATAATAATACGAGGGGGATATCACAGATATCACAAAGAAATAATGTAATATAAAATGTTTTCCCAGTCATTACTTAAGTCATGCTAGCTACTTGTTTTACTGAATTTTATGTGTTTACTTGATTGTTAGTTGCCTTAAGATCCTCTGGGACTGAGAGCTGAATATCAGGTCATTTTCTCTAGAAATTTGCAGATTGAATTGCTCAAGCATCCCGGCTCCTGTCTAACCAGTTGGCAATTCTTTTAATCTTTCTTAAAGCCCCATGTCTTATAGCATAATCTGCCTTTTGCCCTGAATTACTTACTCCCTTGAAACATGCAGTTAGCAGTGAGGATGTAACCATGTCGCTTGGTTTTACAGTGAACCAAACACACCCCATCTTGGCTAGAAACAATCAGCATTCACCCCAGCTTCTGCAAGGTGGGAAAACACCGACAAAAGGGCCCTACTTATAATCTCTGTCATATATGCATGGATAAGTTGATCATCATCAAGTTCCGATCCAAGTTGCATATGCCTCAAAGGAAGGTAAAATTAAACAAGGTATATGTGTCTCTCTGGAATATAGCCAATGACTTGCAATGTGCTCCAACTGTTCTAACTAAGATTTCTGAATGTATGACACTGAGAGGGCCACCCTCAGATTGATTAACAACCATTTTGTGTGGACCATTAGCTGGAGGCATCCCATCACAGGACCCAGCCTAGATCCCAAGGTGTGTACACTGAGGAAGAGTTCTAGGGCCCATCTTCCAGGGAAAAGAAGACTCCGCATCCAGCTCCTATCAGACAAGCCCAGCTAAGGATCACTCCACCCAGGAAGCAGATGCTGTGGTTCTGCTTAGCCTAGCCAAGTCTTTTGTCCTCCATTTAGCTAGCTGGTAGCCTGACAGGATAGGTCTGTGGTTTACAAGCCACAAAAACAATCCTTGTCTTTAAAAGGGAAAAGCCAAGGTCTTGCAGTGCTTGCCAGTGTCCCATCTGCAGAAAAAAGGCTTCAGTTCTTGGAGGTCCTACTATACGTGTATCCTCCATCCATCAGACTGGTCCACCTTGTTTCCTCGTCAAGCCATCACAGCTAGGACAAACTCTCCTGGAGAGGTTGTCTTGACACAGCACAGTAATCTCCACTACAAATTCTTAGAAGAGTAAACAAGAGAAAGCCTCCTGAAGTAAACAAGCTATGTACCTTAGACAGATCCCTTGTCTCTCTACTTTCTTGCTTTGGTGATTGCATCTCGTGAACCTTCCCAATTGTATCACTGTGTAGGAGAACCAACACCATCTTCAAACCATTCCTTCAACTCTGCTCTCAATGCTTACCCACAACTCTGTTGTTCCTCTTTCCCTTCTGCTCTGTTTTCATTTCTTCAGCTTATTCTGCAGGTTGGATTCCTAGAAATCCAAACTCATTTTAGTCCATCTTGAATTTCTACACCATCTCTACCCAATCTCCTCCCCCTTGCCCTATTAGCCCAACATACATCTCCTCTTGCAAACCAGTCTACACATGTTTTCAGCATTGCTTTTCCGCCCGAAACTCAGTTTCACTGGTATTGCAGCTAATTTCCCCAATGAAGTATGGTTCTCCGTAAAGGTTAGAGTCTTCGCTACATGTATGATATCCGAGTCTGAATTTTCATTACAAATGCTTTATTATTATTATTATTATTATTATTAATAATAATAATAATAATATCCCACCTTTCCCCCAATATTGGGACTCAAGGCGGCTTACAAATTAAAACATGTACAATTAAAACAAATAGAGATACATTTTAAAACATTTTAAATACAAATAATTTAAAAAATTCAATTTGCTCAGCTAATTTCCCCCAAATCAGCATGTGCATTTTAAATTCATGTTGAACTCAATAAACATTCCTCCCAAATCTTCTCAGCCATAGATGCTCTATCACCAGTGCCAAGAAGTCCTTCTTTAGTGAATGTGTGTCTCGTGAGCATGTTCATAATGCCGCACATGTGTCTAGATGAAGCATATTTGGTAACAAGCAACAGTCCAGATTTCCTTCTGGCAGTGATGGTGTGGGCCACTGAGTAGAGAGTCACATGTTATGAACAATGCAAAAGATTTTGTTTCTCCTTGTGGTGCTCAGTGCTGAGCATTAGGCACAGGTGCTGCTAGCCTGCCTGCTGCTTGAGTGCTCAGATCCCCCCAGTGTCAGATGGCACTGTGAAGGATTCTGTTGGGTTAGGCAGCCATATTTTTGATCATTTCATATCCTACTGTTATATATTCTTGGTACAAAGCTAAGAGTGGTGACACCAAAAGAAACATGTTTACCCATTTAGCAATTTGCCAAACCTTCCCACCAATTTCTCCCTGAATTCCATCTCCTTCCAGGGGGTAGGTTAAAGAAAGGGAAATGTCTCCATTGGACTCAGTTGAGAATTCTTCTTGATTTAGCCCCCCTTAATAATAATAATAATAATAATAATAATATATTTATTTATCACCCGCCTCTCCCAACGGATCGAGGCGGGGAACAACACCAAACACAAAATACAAAAACTGATTAAAAGCAGATAAAACCAGTACATCATTAAAACACCAATAAAACACCAATAAAACACTTTAAAATTCATCTGGGTAGGCCTGCCGGAAGAGATAAGTCTTTATAGATCTTTTAAATTCCGGAAGACTAGTGAGTTGGCGAATCTCTCCCGGCAGGTCATTCCATAATCTGGGAGCGGCAGAAGAGAAGGTCCTCTGGGTAACGGTTGTCAGTCTAGTTCTTGTTGACTGTAATAAATTCTTCCCAGAGGACCTGAGTGTGCGGGGCGGATTGTATGGGAGAAGGCGATCCCGTAGGTAACCTGGACCCAAACCATGTAGGGCTTTAAAGGTAATAACCAACACTTTGTACTTCGCCCGGAAACTGATTGGCAGCCAGTGAAGAGATTTTAAAACTGGTGTAATGTGGTCACCCCTAGATGTACCGGTGACCAACCTGGCTGCCATATTTTGAACTAATTGAAGTTTCCGGACTAGGCACAGAGGTAGCCCTATGTACAGCGCATTGCAGAAGTCGAGCCTCGAAGTTACCAGTGCGTGCACTACTGATTTTAGGTCTTCCAACTCTAGGAAGGGGCGCAGCTGGCGTATCAGCCGAAGCTGATAGTAGGCACTCCTGGCAGTCGCATCTAACTGAGCTGTCATTTGGAGCGACGGATCCAGGAGCACCCCCAAGCTGCGAACACAGTCTTTCAGGGGGAGTGTAACCCCATCCAGAACTGGTTGACATACCTCCAACCCCAGGTTGTGGCCCTTGACAGTAAGCACCTCCGTCTTGTCTGGATTCAGCTTCAGTTTGTTTTTCCTCATCCAGCCCATTACCGCCTCCAAGCATTCATTCAGAGGAGACACACTATCCTTAGCTGATGCTGTTGTCGAAGGCATAGAGAAATATATTTGGGTGTCATCAGCATACTGATAGCACCCCGCCCCATGCCTCCGGATGATCTCTCCCACCGGTTTCATGTAAATGTTAAACAGCATTGGGGAAAGGATGGCACCTTGTGGTACACCACATAGCAACTCTTTTTTTGAAGAGCAGCTATCCCCAAGCATCACCATCTGGAACCTGCCCGAGAGGTAGGACCGGAACCACTGAAGCACAGTGCCCCCGAGTCCCAATTCCCTCAGGCGATCCAGAAGGATACCATGGTCGATGGTATCGAAAGCCGCTGAGAGGTCCAGGAGTACCAACAGGGACACACTCCCCCTGTCAATACTTAAGCGTAGATCATCCACTAAGGCGACCATAGCAGTCTCAACTCCATATCCTGCTCTGAAGCCAGTTTGAAATGGGTCTAGAAAATCTGTATCATCCAAAACTGCTTGCAGTTGGAAGGCAACCGCCCTCTCGATCACCTTGCCCAAAAATGGAAGATTTGATACTGGCTTATAGTTATTAAAGTCCAGGGGATCCAGGGAGGGCTTTTTTAGAAGTAAGCTTTCTTCGCTGCACGTATTGCCACCCCATAGGAACGAAGATGTTCTCTATGTCGTACCAACAGGGACACACTCCCCCTGTCAATACTCAGGCGTAGATCATCCACTAAGGTGACCATAGCAGTCTCAACTCCGTATCCTGCTCTGAAGCCAGTTTGAAATGGGTCTAGAAAATCTGTATCATCCAAAACTGCTTGCAGTTGGAAGGCAACCGCCCTCTCGATCACCTTGCCCAAAAATGGAAGATTTGATACTGGCCTATAGAGGGAGGGCTTTTTTAGAAGCGGCCGTACTACCGCTTCTTTTAAACATGATGGAAAACTCTCCTCCCTGAGAGATGCATTAATAATATATTGTAGTTGTGATCTAACTGCATCTCCTCCCTGGGCGACCAGCCAAGAAGGACAGGGATCGAGAGGGCAAGTCGTCCTCCTCACTCGACCAAGCAGCTTGTCCACGTCCTCGGTACTCACCAACTGAAACTGATCCAGTGTAATTCTACTCGCGGAGTCGCTGGACACTCCATTATCAGCCTCTGCTATAACGACAGCATCTAAGTCGGCTCTTATCCGAGAGATTTTATCTGTGAAATGATTGTTAAAGGCATCACAGCGAACTACCGAAGGCTCTAACGTTGGGTTCAGGGGGGAGGGTGCCCGAGTTAGACCCCTCACCACCCTGAACAGTTCTGCTGGACGCGAATTCGCAGACACAATGCGTGCAGAGAAGTAAGGGGGTAGGTTAAAGAAAGGGAAATGTCTCCATTGGACTCAGTTGAGAATTCTTCTTGATTTAGCCCCCCTTCCCTTGGGAGTGGTGGAATTTCAGGGGGAAATGGGTTGGGGGAAGGATATCTCCTCTCCCCCCCATCCTTGAGTGCATTTGTCCTGATATGAACCAGGTCCATGTACACTTAAATGAAGGTAAACAAATCTATCGTGCATAGCAACATTAGGTGTGATTAGAGAGACATTTAGTTTGGCCCAAGCACAAGTTTAAAACCCTGTCCAGGGTCCATATATTTTAAGGCATCCTGTCAATTTCTGGATATGGATTGTCAAAGTGCAAGGATCCATTTGTGCAAAAGTAGACATGAAATGTGATTTCCAGGATGATGGCCATGTTAATATGCAAAATTATTGTCAGTAACAACTTGGCAATTAGGAATAGGGAAATAAATCTCCTTGTATAGCCAGCCCATACTTTATCAGGTGTAACAAACAGTGGACGTTCTATTTACATAGTTTCATTTAGACAGGCTGCATATTATTGGATAGATTCCCAATGGGTTTTTCCCCCTCCTCATAAGCGTACAGAAGTTAGGATTATCGGAAACTTTGCTCTGACCTACATAGGGAGAAAATGTATTTCTTTTGAATGACTAGAAAGTTTTATCCTTCCACTTACATAATTGACAAGGATCCCCGTACAATAAGGGTTGATTAGATATTAAATTTCTTAAGAGGGATTGCTGCGTCTGGATACCCAGGGAAACTTGATGTGTGATGACACTCAATAGAACAGAATAGCATTTATTACGGTCGCAATATGCTCTGATGCAAATTGTTCATTGAAGAATTGGATGTGAGAAGATAAGTGCAGTCCTGCACTGAATGTTCACAAAGCAAACATTTTAATGCAAAAATATATCATCAAATAAATTGTGGGGACAGGGGCACCTGAAATAAAATCTACTTTTTGCCGACCCTTTCAGCAGCTTCACACCTAGGGATGTAGTAGAACTTAGTTTCAGTCTATAAATCATGCAAACTCCTCAGTTTGCTAACCCAAACACAAACCAGAGTGCATTTTTTAAAAATAATGTTTGCACATGCCCAAATGTGTGACCAAATTAGAAAAAAAATGTGTGTGTGAGTTTTAATGCGCACCCTGAAATGTGCATTAAAATGCATTTACATGTTTTAATCAACGGGGGCAGCGTGCACACTTTTGAAAAATGCCCACAGAAATGTGTACTTTTCCCATTCAAAAAGTACACTCCTCCTATTTGAACAAACCAAAAAACAGGTCACAAATGAAAATGGGCATGAGCTGAATCGAGCTTCAAAGTTAAGTTTGGAGAATTTCAGGGAGCTCAAATATCCCTGATTTCTCTCATTCTTATTTTTTTAAATTGCTCTGTTTCTTGCTGACTATTTGTTCTTAGCCTATCAGGGATCACATAGCCAGTGTGATGGCATTATGGTGCAATGTAGGTAATTGGAACTAGCTAAGTGAGAACATCACTGAGGGCAAGCAAAGCTCTCAGTTGACATTATTTTGAACGAAAAAGGAAAGTGGGAATGCATGTTAACAGAATGAATTCTGCCTGGCACCAACATTGTCATCCTTTTAGCATCAGGTTAAGATTTTCCTCTGTTCCCATTTGTCAACATGTGATAAAGTTTTAAACTGTCTTGGAATTTCTGTTGTTGATTGTTCGTAATTGTTTTGAGTGCATTTATAATGTTTTACAATGTATTTTTAAGGTTTTCACCTTTTGCAAACTGCCCAGAGAGATTTGGCTATGTGGAGTATATAGAAATGTTGTAACAACAACAACCAGGGACCTAGGGAGTTATGATGACTGAAAACCAATTTGAGGCTTCTTCTTTTTGAAGAAAAGCAAGGTGTCATTGGAAATAAATATTTGTCACTGCAAGAAAAAGCTAGAGAAGGCCTGACTTAATAACTGAGAAGGGGAAAAAGAAAGGATTTTGAAATCATGAACAAACAGAACTTGAAGCCACTCCACCTCACAACTCAACACAATACCTCAGACGTCCTTCCTACTTGTTTGCTGCAGAACAACCCAAGAACTGAGAATTTGAAGTTTTATTAATTTATATTCCCTCCCTTCTCCAAAGCACAGTGATTGGAAAGCCCTGGGTAAAACATGCCCTGAAATTAGAAGGTGGAGCCATCAATCATTCACTATATTCCATCATTCTACCTTTCCTCCCACCCAGTCTGCCTTTCTGAAGCCTGATTCGCATATGAAGCTTTCTGTGGAATCCAGCTTCAGTTCTGGGTCCTTCAGAAGAAAGCCCTCTTGCCTCAGGAAGCTCTATAAATGGTCCAAAGGGGCCCAATTTGGTTTGGGTTTCAGTCAAATCAAATGCAGTCCTTGCTTGAGGGACATGCTAGGGCTCTAGCAATTCAAGTGCATAACACATTTTGTGCTTAAGTTAATGCTCTTTCTGTAGTCCTTTCTAAAGCATTTAGAAGTGTAAGATACAGAAAAAAGAGAGCCCATTTCTCCAAGATAGACATATCTGAGTATTAACCCACCAGAAACACAGAAACTTTTACAGTTAAAATGCAGATGGATAATGTATGTCTTAAAGTTATGTAAAAAAATATTTCCTCCCCTCCCCAGTTTTGCTATTGCAGATACTGTTAAATCAAGCTTTCTTGAGAAGGATTTTGTCAAATTCCCGTGAGGCAACCAGAGGTGGAAGAAAATGAAAGAGAATCTTTAACTCATCTGTTCACACAGGCTACTAATCAATGTAACATCTCTTGCTAGTAATTATCTTCAGAAGCTGAGTATATCCCACAAAGCTCCAATCTCATGCTGCAGTTCTGCCAGGTCATCTTTCCGATAAGTCTACCTAGGAGAAATGGACTCCCCCCACCAATGTTTCCTCCCTGACACTGCTGAACACTTTTGAAAGGGCTACAGAAAGAGAATTAAGCCTGAAATGTGTTATGCACCTCATGATGATTTGTACTGGCAAATCAACGTCTTCGTAGTTTTGTTGGGTTGACTTTTGTTTGAAGACCGATTTCTGTTTTAACAAAGTGAAATTATGGGGAAGGATAACTGTCATTTTTTACTGTCATTTTTTTTTCAGGGGTGAGGGTGAAGAATTCTAGTACTTGACAAGCCAAATTTGTGAGGGACAGAATAAAGCTGAGCCAAAATATCTCAGAAGATATTTTCATGAGGGAAAACCCCCCCTTTTTTTCTTTTTCTTTTTTCATTTTCTCACCATCCCCACCACCATGCCCTGGAGTGATATTAAGTCTGGGGCATTGTGGAGATTACAAACTGGAGGCCAAGCTGCCAACACAGTTCTGTCTGCCACCATTTGTAGTGGTAGCAAAAAATACAACCCCCCCCCACACCCCACACACAAACCCCACAAAAAAACAACAACACCACAACATTAAGGGAGATTTTAAAAACCCTCAAAGAAACTGTGCTACTGCCTCTACTAGTGGTGAAATCTTTTTTAAAAAAAAAACCTTTAAAGAGAGAACTAAAAACAGACACACAAACCAACACATCCCAAGGGCACCAGGTTGGAGAAGGATGATATGGAAGAATGAGGCTTTCTGGCCAAGAATGGGCACAGCTTCTGCAAAGGGGAAGCGTTGCCTCATCAACTTTTTAGAAACCTTTTGAGAGTGTCAACAGATCGGGTGATCCAACAGACATGATGTGGTATTTCAGAACTTTGCTTCTTTGCTGAAAAGTCCTAAGAGCAAGGATCCTGGGCAGTTGATGAGAGGATGCTTAGAACAGGATAGGTCATTCGATGGAGTGGTAACTGTTGATAAACGAGGAAGGAGAGGGAAAGAAACAGTTTTCACTATGGAGGTAAACAAATCAGTGGAGGCTGGTGGCTCTGAATTTGGTGGGGCTGTGATTCCATTCTGGGTTTCAGTTAGAACCAGCCAAACCTCCAAAGGAGCTGTCCAAAGTGCTGAACCCATTTTGCAGATAGGCCAATCTCTTGAAACAGGCTATTGTGTTACTGGGTAGAGCAATGGTGCTGTAATGCACTAGCTACTTCATCATGTGTGCTGGAAGAACATACAAATAACATCCTCAAAAGCAATTCCATTCAAAGTTTTAAGTTTGAAACATTATGTCATATCTGAGTTTTTGGAAGGTTTTGCTTTTTAAATTTGTTTTAGCATGGATAAAGTTTTAAATTAATAATGAAACTTGTAGCTGGTGGTGATGGTAGTGGGGAAAATGTATTACTGACCTTTGATATTTGTTGATGATAAAGGCTGCAGTTATGGAATAAAATCTTCAATCTGGCTCACCGTCTATGGAGCAGCAGAATACACACATTATATCTTGAAATTTGGATTCATGGTCTTTTCCCATGTGATATTAGTTCTGTTAGATAAACTTTCCATTACATAGTTATTATAGTAATTAATCATTTGAGGTAACCTGTTTTTATGCAACCATGAATTACACACTGTCGATACTATTGCATTTGTGTATTGCATTAAATGTGCGCTATTTAATCATCTGTCTCTGAAACCTTTAATTTAAGGTTACTTCTTTTTTAAAATACACACACACACACACACACACACACACACACACACACACAAACTATATGGGGAAGAAGCTGATCTAACCCTCCTTAACAGGGATATAACAGTTTACATAATTCACCTAACTGGTATCCTGTTAACATTTGAAGGCTTGTCTATACATTAAGCTTCCCCTGGAGAATATTTTCTTGGGGTATATGCCTCAAGATTAGTTTTTCACTGCTGTTGGTGGGTTAAAGGTGGGGTAGAGGGTATATCATCTTTCACTGTGATTCTGGAAATGCTGATTTCATTAACATTTATTTTTCCTTAGGTGTAAAAACATTTCTATACATTTTTTTTTCTCTCCGAAGGGCCCCAGAACAGTTTGACATAAGAAAATCAAACCAAACACTATCAAATGACAAGAATTAAAATTAAGACCTTAAAGGAGCTGGCTTTAAAAAAGACAACTAACCACCAACCAAAAACCCTCAGTCACCATTAAAAGCCAAGTAGAATAAAAATGTTCTCACTGCCTGCCTAAACATCCATCAAGGATGGGCTAATCTCCCCTCCTTCATGAGATAATTCCCAAACTGTGGTGCTGCCATAGAGAAGTCTCTATCATTTTCTAACCATACAAAGGTATTTTTCATGATAGGAAACAGGACAGGGCCTCTGAAGGTTATCCTCGCCTATGGCCCTTTGTTATGTTATGTTACATAGCCTGACCCCTAAACCATATAGGGCTATACAGAAAAGCAAGAGCACCTTAAATTGGGCCTGGACACTAATTGGAACCCAGGACAGTTGACATGAGAACATTATTATGTGTTTTGAAAAGCATACACCAGAGAGCCATTCTGAACCAGCTGCAGTTTTTGAGCATGTTTTCAGTCCCACAGAGGGTGAGTTGCAGAAATGTAGTTGTGAAGTGACCAAAGTAATAATAATAATAATAATAATAATAATAATAATAAAAATTATTTATTACCCGCCTCTCCCAACGGATCGAGGCGGGGAACAGCACTAAACATAAAATACAAAACTGATTAAAAGCACATAAAACCATACATAATTAAAATACCAATAAAACACCAATAAAACACTTTAAAATTCATCTGGGTAGGCCTGCCGGAAGAGATCAGTCTTTATAGATCTTTTAAATTCCTGAAGACTGGTGAGTTCGCAAATCTCTCCCGGCAGGTCATTCCACAATCCGGGAGCGGCAGAAGAGAAGGTCCTCTGGGTAACAGTTGTCAGTCTAGTTTTTGTTGACTGTAGTAAATTCTTCCCAGAGGACCTGAGCGTGCGGGGCAGATTGTATGGGAGAAGGCGATCCCGTAGGTAACCTGGACCCAAACCATGTAGGGCTTTAAAGGTAATAACCAACACTTTATACTTCCCCCGGAAACTGATTGGCAGCCAGTGAAGAGATTTTAAAACTGGTGTAATGTGGTCACCCCTAGATGTACCGGTGACCAACCTTGCTGCCATATTTTGAACTAGTTGAAGTTTCCGGACTAGGCACAGAGGTAGCCCTATGTACAGCGCATTGCAGAAGTCGAGCCTCGAAGTTACCAGCGCGTACGTATTTGTGTGGCCAGATCTGCCTTTTACAGACAGAAGCTGGGCAAAGGCACTCATGGCCAAAGCATCCAGAAGCAATGCCAAGTGTAGAACCACTCCCAAGTTGCAATCTTGATCCTTTAGAGGGAATGCATCCCCCACTCCCAGAGCAGTCTGTACTCTCAATTGCAGGTTAGCCTGTCTACCAACCACCAATAACTTTGTCTTGTCTGGATTGAGCTTCAATTTATTGGGCCACATCCAGTCCATCACTGCATCCAGGCAGTGGTTCTGAAATTCCACAGTCTCCTTGGCATCAGTTGCAAAGAGAGATGGAGCTGGGTATCATCTGCTTATTGACCTCACCCTAAAACCCTGGATGACCACTCCCAGTGCTTCATACAGATGTTAAAGAAAGTAGGGTATATAATAGAGCCCTGAGGCATCCAGTAGGAGAAGCCATGGGGGAACCATAATCCCCACCTTCTGAGAGTGTTCAGCTTGCCCAAAACCACTGAAAAATAGAACCTCCAAGTCCCAAACCAGACATCCTAGAAGGATACCATGGGTTGATCATATGGAACACCACTGAAAGTTCCACCAGAATCAAAACATGCAGTGGATCCAGTATAGAGAAAGAAGATCCAGTATAGAGAAAGAAATTCTTCTAGATACTACTAGAAGAATTGTGTGGGACCTGTTTGGATATTATCCCCACCACCATCACCACCTCAGAGAAAGTTTCTGGGGGTGGGGAAATGACTGCTGGTGAACCCCTCATCATGGTTGATTCCAATTAGAGAGGGGCCAGATCTACACCAAGCAGGATATAACACTTTGAAAGTGTTTTGAAAACGGTATATGGAATGTGTCATGGACTCCAACAGTTGTCAATGCCATTATAAACCATTATAAATCTGTAGTGTGAGACCACTCTCACAGCAGCAATGGCAAGCCTGTGAATCCTTTAGAAATCCTCTCCAAGGATCAGATTTCAAAATTATTTGAGCATGTCGATTCAATGTTCCCAGCTTCAAGGCGTAGAAAGTAGTCTTTCGTTTCCACCTGGCTTTCAACTGAAAGATGTAGAGACCACCTTGCTGTTCTCAACCAATCAAACTAGCACTTGTCATAATTTCCCCAGCACAGCCATCAGTCACTCCTTGGCTTCCTATTTCATATTAACCCCTGTTCTTTTGGGTTAATGGAGAAGCTTCTTGCACAGTGAATCAATATTTTCCCCCACTCCCCCCCCCACATATATAATTTATTTGTGGGTCTGCAAAACATGCTAGAAAACAGTTGCTATATTTGGGTTGCTTATCTGCAGCTCCATTTTCGGGAGTAAAAACTGCAGGTATTTGCTGTGTCTCTAAAAACACTGTCTGAAACAGCTTCATATGGCTGACACATAGGAGACTGGAGTTCAGAGGATATCAAAACTAAATATAACTAGGGGTATAAAGAAACTTTTTACCTATTTTTTATTATTATTTTGCCCTGTTTTGATAACTGGAAATTTTTATCTTGTTCTTTCACCTCCCCCTCTACAAGCCAGGCTAGAATACAAGGGGTGAAAGAAGAGAAACTGTGGATAATGCAGTTTTATAAACTCTAACAGAATTGCCATACAATGGTAACCATAAGCATAGGTATTTCCCGCTCCTGACCCATTTACCGTTATGAAATGGAAGATTCAGAGTCTAATTAGGATCGTTCGAATGCTAGCATATTCAACCATGGTATTATACCCAGACAGTTTCTTTCCACTTTGCCCCACTTTTTTTTTTTATTTGAGGACGTAGGTTAATGCAGAATTAAGCTTACATGTTTGAAGTGAACAAACTTTTTGGAAAAGGAAAAATATTCATACCATTATGAGAAATAGAAACAGAAATATTAAATGAAGACCCTTAGCGACAAAGTTAATGGAAAATCATAGGCTTAATTTAGCTCACAGAAGAAGAGCTAGCTTGGCTCCATGAAGCAATGGGAACATTTGACTTTGTGGTAGGGAAGTTTGTGGGAGTTGATATTTGCACATTCTGATATGATCTACTCTGATCTGCATCTCCTGGAGTAATGTGAACATCAAAGTAGTTATCCAGCAGCTTCTGAACATCCCAAATGTTCTTTCAGCACTTTTGAGAGAAAATACACTCAGAAACATGTATTTAAAAATAAGTATTTCTATACACATGTAAAGGTAATTTTCATGCAGATTTCCTTGTTTAAAAAAAGGGGATTAATGTGGAAAACAGGACAGAACAGATTTATGGATAAAGAGGTCTGAATTATGAAAGTGACATGGATGAGAAATACTTTAATCTGTCCCTACTTTGTAGAGTATTCAAGTTTGCAATTGGGGTGGTTGGGGAGTAAGTTTAATGCATTTGAATCGAGGGAAACTATGACAATAGGTTTCAGACATACTGTATACAACCTTTTGGATGCTGCCAAAGGTAGGCACCAATAACTCAAGGATTGGCTTTGGCTTTGAAAAGATTAGGCCGAAATCTATTTACTGCCATGAAGTTCAGAGCTAAACTAAGTATGACAGGGCAGACATGTGTTTCTTTTTGCATGTTTGCCCCATTAAATATGAAGTTGGGTGGGAGCAGAGAGTGTTTCTTGAATAGTAAAAGGAGAATGATATCCTTTCGCTCATTCTCTTGGTATCAAGATTAAGAGGATAGAAAAGTGTCTAGAGCTACCAACTGCAGGGAGAGAAGGTTCCATGTCCCTGTCTTGAATGCTCTTTACTGTTCAAGAAAGATCACCCTATCCCATGGGGAAGACAAATGAATGATAGACCCACCACTCTAAGGTGTTGTATTCTGTTAAATATTAGTTTGAGTTTTGGAAGTGTGTCCTGAGTGGGACCCAGTAGGAAAAGAATCTCAAGTAGCATGGCTAAGGGTTACGAATCTTTGAAATTGTAGCCCAAAAGATCTGGAGGGCACCAGGTTGGGGAAGGCTGCAATAAAGTGTTATCTGAGAAATACCAAATTTCTTTCTTATGGAAGAGGAGCGAGACACAAGACAATGTTGGTATGAGAGCTAGCTAAAATTCTTTTCGGATTCGCATAAGACATTTTGCATTCATTTTCGAATGTTTTGGCTGCTTATAACATTACACAATTGTAAGTAAATAAAACAATTACTGCTGTCAAATTGGAGTTTTAGTGGCACTTAACTGTGATAAATACTGTGTTTAAAACCAAGTGTAAATCTCTGATGCAAATGCTGCTGTTCCAAAAGTGGAAGGGACCAACAGGCGTGATTATAGTATACAATAGTAAGACCCAATGGCATAGCATTAGCATGCAAAAATCACTCCACTGTAGATCAACAGTCACAAATTAGAAAAATGGAGGAGGGGAGGAGGAGGAGGAGGAAGAGAGGAGGAATGGGCACCAGGATCAAAAGGACTATGAAAGTGGTCCCATGTAGAGCTGGGACAGAATTTCTCAGAAAGATTTTTCTGAAAAAAAACTGATATATTTTTTTCTTTTCTTCAATCCCCTAGAAAAAGAAAACCATTTTGTAGAATATTCTTCAAATATGCCCCACCATTTTTTATTGTGGCTGCCATTTTCTTCCTATACTATCTTAGAATGGTGCTAGGTCGAAGGCATGGTGGGAGATGCATAATGAAAGAAGAACCTTAGTTTAAAAAGAAAGAAAGAAAGAAAGAAAGAAAGAAAGAAAGAAAGACTTCTTACTGCTACCGGTGCCCCCCTATCCTATGTTTGAGAAACTGCTGAAGAATTTCTTCTCTCAGTAGAGAAATTTAGTGAAATGATTCCCTCAGTTTCTTTGCCCACTGCTAGGATAAGGAATTTAGAGGCCATTGTTGGCATATTTCTAGTTCCATACACAATTTGCTAGAGACTCATTTTTCTTGAGCTGCGTTCTCTCCCCCCCCCCCGCCTCTCCCTGCCAATACCACATGCTGAATGACTTTTGAATGTGAAGGGACTTTCCAAATCATTTTGGGATCAACTGTTCAAAGAGAAAAAGTCACATATTAAGCTGGCCTTGCACAACCACTTTGCATGTGCCTATGCAGCTCTTGAGATCCCAGCTGGAAGCTAAAGGAGAAACTAGGGATGTCGGAGAAATCTGCAATGGAATCAAAGGTGTTTGGATTTTTATGAATCCAACCTGTTGATTCTGCAATGAATGGGACTTTTTCCCAGTCAGGTAGATTCTGCAGACTTGTGGACCAGTTTTCTAACTTTCCCAAATTTTATGCAAATTTAGTAATAGAAAAATAGGCAAAATTAGAACACACACATACACAAATGTGCATTTTCCCCATAGGCCAAGTTTGAAAATTCACATGGGGTTTTGCGTATTGGGGGAGTTGCACTTGATCGCACATGTGAATTTGTGCAAACTTTAATTTGCACAAATGAAAATTTGTGCAAATTCAGAAACTCCAAGATATCTGATTCTGTTGATCAGTGTACAATGGAACGAAAGGCGCCTGATACTCCATCAAATGCAGACAGAACAGAGTTTGCACAATTTGCACATCCCTAGGATAAATAAAACAAAGAAACAACAACAGTCCACTAACTGCTGGGGGCTCACACCAAAATTATTTTCCAAACCCAGATACGGCAAGCAGTCAGACCAGGAGCACTTGTGGCGCACATGACTCCCATCCACCAAGGCCTAGAAGTTTGGATTGCATCATGCCTGTTCCATACTGGGGGAAACTAGGGTGACCAACTGTCAGGATTTCCCCGGATTTGTCCTGGTTTTTGTTCTACCTTGGGTGTCAGGGGGGATTTTCGGTAATTTTCTACAATGTCCTGGAAAGACACGCTTTCCCCCTTAAGGCTGCCGTTAGCATGGTGGGAGGGAATGATGTGTTTTCTGGAGGTGGGTCATTTCCCTCCCATTGCTCCAATCACAGCCTTAAAGGGGAAAGTGTATCATTCCCAGACATTATAGAAAAGGCCCCGATTGGAGCAGTGGAGGCAGGATTGCCACACTTTCCCGTCCTCTGCTCCAGTTGGGGCCTTTAAGGAGGCAGGGGGAATGACGCACTTTCCAGAGGCCCAAGAAAGCTGCTTTTCCGCCCACCCTCCCAGCTTGTCCTCTTTTTTGGTCTCCCAAATATGGTCACCCTAGGGGAAACAGTCCTTTTTCTAGTAGCTTTTTATTCCCCCTTTCCATCCACTCAAAATAAAATAAAATTCTAGGCTTTGAAGAGGAATAGTTCTCAGCTTTCTGGAGCATTAGAATAATTCCTTCATTGCAAAGTGCATGAATGAGCCTTCCTCAATCTGATTCCCTCCAGATATTTTGGACTTCAACTCCCATCTGCCCCAGATAGCATGGACAATAGTCAGGAATCTGTCTTCTTGTAGCCCCAAGCATCTGCAGGGACCAAGTTGAGGAAGTTGAGCATAAATGAACTGTTCTGCCACAACAGAAATAACATTTCTCTCTTTTATTGCCTTTGCTTTTCTTGTTGTCCCCCCAGGAGCATAATGTGATTATTTCTGGAGGGACTGTGCAACACAGAGTTCAGCAATGAGTCCAGAAAGGTGGAAAAAAAATCACTTGTCTTGATGTGTGTGTGTATGTGGGCATGTGGACAATTTTTGGGGGGAGGTGTTAGGGGAGGAGCCATTTCCTGGATATGATGACTAAATGCAATAGAGGTCAGGGTTTCTTCATTTGTAATGCTTGTATAAAAGAGGAGAATTTGGCAGATGACCGACTTTTGGGGCTGTAGCACTCTGCCTCTGATTTTGATAGGCTGGAGCGCTGGGCTGAAAACAACAGAATGAAATTTAATAGGGATAAATGCCAAGTCCTACATCTAGGAAAAAGAAACCAAATGCACAGTTACAAGATGAGGGATACTTGGCTCAGCAATACTACAAGTGAGAAGGATCTTGGAATTGTAGAGCACAACCTGATTATGAGCCAACAATGCTATTTTGGGCTGCAGTAATAGAAGTATAGTTTCCAAATCATGTGAGGTACTGGTTCCCCTCTATTAGGCACTGGCTAGGCCTCATCTTGAGTATTGCATCCAGTTCTGGGCACCACACCTCAAGAACAATGCAGGCAAGCTGGAGGGGATCTGGCAACAAAGCCCTATGAGGAGAGACTGAAAGAACTGGGCATGTTTAGCCTGGAGAAGAGAAGACTGATGGGAGACATGATAGCACTCTTCAAATACTTGAAAGGTTGTCACACATAGGAGGGCCAGGATCTCTTCTCGATCAACCGAGAATGCAGGACATGGAATAATGGGCTCAACTTACAGGAAGCCAGATTCCAGCTGGACAACAGGAAAAACTTCCTGACTGTTAGAGCAGTACGACAATGGAACCAATTAACTAGGGAGGTAGTGGGCTCTCCTACCCTAGAGGCATTCAAGATGCAACAGGACAACCATCTGTCAGGTATGATTTAAGGTGGATTCCTGCATTGAGCAGGGGGTTGGACTTGACGGCTTTATATGCCCCTTCCAACTCAACTATTCTATGATTCTATGATAAGTAGATAGACACCCCAGAGTTAGAACACAAGTCCAACATATAACCTTTATTTTCCAAAGGGCTTTTTTTCTATGACAGTGCACAACCCTATGACTTTCACTGGCCTATAGGCAATTTCAATGAGTTCTCAAACAGAGTGACTAGAAAATTAGTCCCTTGTATAGTTATCTAATAGTATTGTTCAAATCTTCCATCACTCTTCCTTCTTTTTATCTGCAATATACCTTATCCTTTGTGTATTATATCCATCCAGTAATAAAAAGCCACCTATTTGTCACTTGTATACATTCTCAAGAAGCAATTCATTTATATGGGGACATATAACTATTACCTTTTTATACTTCTCCCGGATAAAAGCAATTTGGTTATAAATAAATCCCAGAAAACATGATTTCATTTTCTTCTGCCAGTTTCTTCCCACGCGTCAAGTCAAATGGGCTCTCTTGTGTGTGTGCGTTTCAGAAAATGAGCAAAACGCCGTATGTTACCTTTCCCTCTGCTTAGATTACTGCAAATATTATTGTAAAAACATTGTTTCATCCTGTTAGCCCCTAAGAATTGCACCAACATGCAAGTTCAAGAAAAATGTGAGACTTTAGCTGACTTGCAGGGAGCCACTCTTGAGAGAACAAAGGGAGAGAGAGAGAGAGAGAGAGAGAGAGAGAGAGAGAGAGAGAATTTTCATAGCAACTCTCACCAGCAATTACCAATTCTCTACACTGGGAAGTAGAAACAGAACTTTCCACCAGTGGCTAATTTTGCAATTCCTGTTTGTTACATTTATCCCGCTCTGCTCAGATATAGGTTTTGTGGAAGTCTGGTTCACCTTGCAAATCAAGGTCCTCAATTTCTGCATCCCACCTCTGCTCCTTCGGATGCACTGTGAACCACAGCAGAATGAGGCATCAGTTCAAGAACTGCATCCTGACCGTTTGGTATTTCACAAGACAGTGAACAGTGGTCTGACAAATCCATTCACCAGCAAGGGCTTCCCATGTAGTTTATCGTTATCACTAGGATCCCCCTACCTGCTTCAGGAGCTGATTCAGAGCTTCTGAATTAGCCCCAACTTGCCTTGGCCCTGATCCAACCCTCTACAAATCCAGATCCAGAGTGAAATTCGGATGTCTGAATCATTCAGACATCCAACGGGCCGGACAGGCAACTGCCCCCCTTTCCCTGCTTGCATCTCCCCTTACTGTATGAGTCCTCTGCCCACAGCCATCTGGGCCTCTTCAAGGGAGTTGCCATTTTAAAAATGGTTAGGGTCCAGTAAGGGGCAGGGGATTCGCGCGGCATGGAAGGGCATACTGGGTTCAGTGTTTCTCTGTACATCAAAGAGGACATACTGTCAAGCAAACCCGACACCTCAAAAGGGTCCAGCCCCACAAATAATTTAGTACTGCATACTTGCTATTGCCACCCCCTTCCAAATTAAAATGCTCAAGATAATCATAGGATCGAAAATGAAGTCAGGGAGGCATTCAAAGAAGGAAGTGTCATAGTAATGGGGAACTGTAAACCTCAAATGGATTGGATAAATGCATGTTTCTGTCCTGACAAAACGCTAACATTTCTATATACCTGAAATGGCTGTGCCCTAGAACAGTTCATCATGAAATTGACCAGGGTGTGTGTGTAACCCTGCACTTAATCCTAAATGGTGCCCAGAACCTAGAGCAAAATGAAAGTGTTGTCAAACTGCCTGGAAACCATGCCTGGAAACCAATTATATTTAATTGGGAATTGCTAAGGAAATCCAACATAGTCACATTTGACTTCAAAATAGAAAATGAGGGAAGTAGTAAAAAAAGAAATTGAAAGGGAGTGTCAAGAGGGTTATATCTCTCTAAAATGCTTCACGGTTACTCAAAACCACAAAAATAGAAGCTATATTGTATATTGCAGGTTAGGAAAGGTACCATCATATCAAAGAGGTCACTAGCACTGTCAAGGAAGCTGTTAGAAGAAATAAGGCATCCTTCAGGAAATGGAAAACTTGCCCTAACAAGGAGAACAAAAAGGAACACAAACCTGTGCAAAGAAATGAAAGAAAACAATAAGGGATACAAAAAAATGTGGTTTCTTTTTGAGACACATATCACATGAAGTGACATAGTAACATGAAGACCAATAGCAATAATTCAATCTTTAAATATAGCAGAAGCAGGACACCTGATAGAGAGAGGGTTGAACTGTTGAATTACAAGGGAGTTAAAGGAGGATGAGGAGATTTCACAGAAGCTGATTAAATTATTTGCATGTCTTTGTTGCAGAAAATGTAGGGAGCCCGAAATGGTGAGGAAAATGGTAGTGATAAGACATGAAGTTCCAAACCAGACAAATTGAAATCTCTGTCCCTGGCTTCCTTGGCCCAAAGGCAAAGTATTCAAGTTAGGCAAGGGAAGGCAGTTGCAGTAGAAATGGTGGAAGTGAGCATTTAGCACACCCTCATGCCTTTTGTGTTTTAAGGACTATAAGCTGAACAGCTACATAGGTGTGTGTGTGTGAGTGTGTGTGTGTAGGTGGGTGTTATTCCAAACACAACTCTGTCACTGGGAAGACTTCCTTTACTGAAGCAACATAAAGTAGTGAGACATCCCTAAACAAAGCTTGAAAAAAATCATGAGAAAAAAATTTGCTTTTAGGAAGCACTCACACTGGATATTTAAGAGGTCCTTTAATTAACTGACTGTGTGATCTACCTTGTCTAATGATACCTATTTTCCAGAATGTATAAGATTTAGATGTATGACCTGCCCCCATCCTTAAGGCGTATTTGCTACCCTTGCAAATCAGCTGCCGGTTAACAGCTGCATCCTGCTTCCCAAGGTCTGCTGATGAATGTGCTTAATAATTAGTTGCTGAATATTAGAGCTAAAGTAATAATGTGCTTGACAAATCCCTTTGCTGACGTGTGAACAGAGTGACGTGAAGAGATTGGAATACCCTTCGATGGCTGTTTAAATGCAATAGTATTGGGCCATGTTTTGTGCCATCTTATCTTTTGATTTTGAAACCCCTTTCTTTATTCTACACATCTTCCCTGACGCGCTTTCAGTCATTAGAATTCTCCTTAATAGTAAGCAATGTTGGACCTTCACCTTATCTAATTTCAAGCCATGAATCCACCTGGGCTCTTATGAAGAATTGTGGATCTTCAGAGATATGCACCTGCATGTAGCCCCATTCATCTCTATGTCACTTTTCCATTTTGGTAAATTGTTGTTTCAGAATAAAACTCTTGTCCTGGTCATGTAACATTGCAAGCATGAAAGGAAATGTAGGAGGTTAATTCACTGTGGACTCCAGATTCATCGTGTCCATTTAGGACCGCTTCACCCATTAGGGATGGGTGAATCTGTCAGTTTCACTTTATTTATTTATTTATTTATTTATTTATTTATTTACAATATTTATGTAATACTCAATTATCTAACACAGATTCCAGAGCAGTGAACATAAGCATAAACAGTAAAAGCTGGGCTCTGGGTTAATTTCTGCCATTTTAAAAAAACAAAACAAAAACAAAACCCTTGTACTTTGGAGCTAGCAACAGAGTACTGTTTTAGAATGGTTAGATTTAAACTTTCCTAAACGGTCTGTGCGCGTGTGCGTGTGTGTGTGTGTGTGTGTGTGTGAGAGAGAGAGAGAGAGAGAGAGAGACTATTTAAACCCTTTTTCATGGATGTTTTCCTTCCAGAATGTTAGAAATTACATAGGCAATGTTGCCAGAAAATCATCAGTTGATGCAATTCACAGTGTTCTGCCTGACCTAGCTACAACATGATTTCTGTATACAGGCTGGTATTATGCCCTGATTAGACCCAATAAACACATAATCTGCTACAAGAAATGGCCTGCTCAATAATCACTTGTTGAGGGTCTGGGTGAATAAACAAGAGCTCATGTGTTGCTTATGCTTTCCACTCTCACACAGAAAATACCTCTCCCCCCACCTCATTTTCTTCATTGCTGGAGCAGGTTAAATGTTTTGCAATGAACTCTGTGTAAACAGGGCAATGAGGGAAAATAATAGCTGAAATCTGGGTGCAGGTGATCCCAAGGTGGAAAGAATCATCACCCTGCAGATGTTTGGTCTTCAGCTTTCTAGAAAAGGGGGAAATCTTCTTAAATACACATTGCTGTAGAATTCAGAATTTTGCTTAGATCAGTACCAGAATCCTTAATCACTATGATCTACCATGGACAAAATAAAATATCATGAACAAATGAGCTAACAAGGGATATATCCAGACAAAGCTGAGTACTTTTTGGTGATCAGTAATTTCAGTTGGGGGGGGGGGGTCTGCAGAGATGACTTGGCTGACCTTCCTGTTGGTCATGTGCACTTGACCTTGTGACCTTTTAACTTTTAAAAAATTACCTCTGAAAGGCTAACCTTCTTACTGTAACCTCTGCCCCAATGTGATTGCATTGTTAGCTGCACATTTCAGAGGTGTGTGTGTGTCACTTAGACTCTAATGCTTTCTTTCTCTGAGCGTGCTTTATCAACTCAAAATTCTCTAGAGAATGCTATCAGCAACCCATTGCTTGAATATTAATATCCCCTTATCTTATCTGCTGCAATAGTAGTAAAGCAAGAGCAGCTTTATAGCCAGCATTTTCTGTGTGGGGCTTCAATAGCGTACAGTGTAATCCGATGCATCTTCACTCAGAAGTAAGTCCCATTGAGTGCAATGGGGCTTACTCCCAGGTCAGTGAGCAGACATGCCTTTTTTAAAATATATAGCTAAACAAATGTCATCCTCATAGAGATGAAAACAATGACTGAAAAAGTTTCACTTCCATAACTACCGCATCAATATAAATGAGTTTAAAGTCACACCATGACTTTCTTTAGCATGTGCTAGGATCATTAAATCCAATATTTTGGGATATGCACTTCTTCCTCTTCTCTGTTCACTTTAATTAGAGTTTCACTGATCTCTGTGTCCTCTTAGTGAAAAGCTTAAATTTGAAACCAAAACCTATGTTGAAATAAATGATTGGGACACCTATATTCAGACATATATAGTATCTGAAAGGTTAAGGGGAATAGATGTGTGCATGTTATAGTTCTTCAGAGTCAGTTTGACCCCAAATATTTATTTGGGGTCAAATAAATATTTTATTCTATGAATACATTCTTAGGCTTAACTGGGGGGGGGAAGTGCTCTCAGTCTCACTGGGAGAGGGGGATGTTGTGCCTAGGTGACAGGGAAGTGGGAATACAAGGGTCAGATTTGATTAGGGCAGAGCACATACTTGCTCAGTTGTATTCTTTTTCTTGGCCACCCTGGTCAGTATCACAGTGTGGCATCTATCTCATAGGGATGATGTATTTGGGGGCACACTGTGTAGGGATCTGTGCCTTTCTAGTCCGCCTCCAGGTTTAACAAGTGGAGACACCAAGGACTTAGCGTACAAATCTTATTTGATGGCAAATTTGACAAGTTTTGATTACGTCTTTGGAATCTGCAAGCGGGATCTGCAATAAAATGTTGCACTGTAACCTCAAGTCCGGACAGCAGTGATTCTGTGCAGGATCCCAGTCAGCTAGACCTCCCCTGGGATACTCCATTCCATTCGCCCTACCACCCAACATTGGCTACTTAGCATGCTTAGTCAGTGTTGGCCTACTTAGCATGCTCAGTCCTCATTAAGCCCTCAGGGAAGACTTATTGGCTCAATTCGGACGACACAATAACAACTGGTGTGGGGGAAACAATTGTCAGTTGTTTTGACTATTGTGTCATTCCAATGCTGCCATAGTCAACTCAGCGCTGATCCTAATCCACACCACAGTTGATTATTTATTACCATGTTGTTTGGGGAGTATTCCCTAGGGTTAGGGTTAGTCAACCCACCATTGGCTCAATTCGGACGACACGATAGTCAATGGTGGGTTGACTAACCCTAACCCTAACCCTAGGGGGCATTCCCCACACAACATGGTAATAAATAATCAACTGTGGTGTGGATGAGGATCAGCGCTGAGTTGACTATGGCAGCATTCGGATGACACAATAGTCAAAACAACTGACGATTGTTCCCACCACACCAGTTGTTTATTGTGTCATCTGAATTGAGCCATTGTCTCACTCTCTATAGACTGCGTGGCAGCTAAAAAGACAGAGAGGTGTATTCTGATGAGGCAGGCAGGAGATCTTAGGTTTTGTTTTTCCATTTTTAAAAAAATTTACATCTGCAAATGTCAGGGTTGCCCAAACATGCTGATGTTTCCATGCTGTTTCTCAAGGGTTCTGCTTTTGCTCTAGTCATCCCAGAGTTTGCTGTTTAAAGGAGCAATTTTGCATTAGACCCCCTCTAGAAGGATTCGCTTTGGCGCCTGGCTGCCCGATTATGCGCATATTCGCGGAAGCGCATTTACTCCTAGTACCTCTGTACAAGAGACAGTGAAGCGCATTACAGGATGACCGAAATGCGCTTTAAACTTGTTGACATACGGAGAATCGCTTGTTTACACGGCGGTAAGGCGCTTTAACTGCCGCTGCAAATTAAAAGTCGCTGTTTAACGCGCATTCGATAATGCGCATAATCGGATGTTTAAAGTGCCTCAGCCCCCAATTTGCGCTCCTCTCTTGTAGAGGTAAAATTTTTAATCAGCCTTGAAAGAGCTTTAAACCCCTCTTGTAGAGGCAGCCTTAGTCATTCCGTCCATATGAGAGTAATCCAGCAAAAGACAAACAAACAGGACAGGAGCCAAAATGAAAGGTTTTCCCCTTTCAAGTCTAGTGTCAGCTTGGCATCTCTCCTCTCTTCTAACAGGACACTATCTATACATACCAATTTTTTATGGGAAAGAATTTGACAAAACAACATCTCTTCTGCCTCTCATTTTTAGGCATTTATTTGAATTCTACCGATATGCTCAAGTGGATCATGGAACAAACATAAATTTGTCAGTCATGCAAGAGGTGTGTATTAAGGTACATGTGCTTATTATTACATGATTGGCAGTTTAATTGGTTATCTCACATCAGATCCAAAACCTGCCATTAGTAAGTATTCCAAGTGCTCCTGGAAAAAAAAAATACTTCCCAAAGAATCAAGATTTCTTCAACACGATGCTGTTCTAATTTAAATTTCTCAATTTATGTAAATCCTCAGGGAAGACTTAATGTCTCCAATTCTCCACAGACTGTACAGCAGAGACAAAGAAAAGATGTATTCTGGTTAGTAACATGGACTCAAAGCCTCAGTGGAAATAGTGGCGATGGTTCTAGCATTCAACTTCATGTGAACAGACCCTTGGTATGAGCCGCGGCTCAGATTAGCTAGGGATGTATGAAAATATTGTGTACATTCCTTAGGGAAAAGCAAAAATGCGTATACTGTGTACTGAGTCTAGGGATATACAAGCCATTTCTCTCAGTTTGTTTTGGACCAGTATATACACAATTTGCACCTCCTGGGAAAGAACACAATCTGCAGTCAAAGTCTCTACATTTCCAAGCTCGTGATGCGATATGCATTCCATTACGTACAAAAACTGTGTTTGAAAAATGTGTCCAATTGGAAAACATGCGTGAAAAAGTCTGTACATTTCAAAAAACCTCATATACGTGCTTTAATCAACACGAGAAGAATGCATACATTTCAAAAATGTGCACAATAGATGCGTGCATTTTGGGAAAAAGTGCACATACATACGCATGCCTTTTTTCGCGTGAAAATAAAGAAAAATAAAGCTCACAGTCTGAAGCAGACACAAGTTGCAACGAGCTTCGAGGTGGAAATCAGAGGACCTGATGTGCTTGAGTTTTGCTAATATGAACATCGCTAAGATTAACACAGTTTTGTAGGTGTGCACCAGACATTTTTACTACAAGAAAAGACCAAAGTATATGAGTGGTCCCTAGGCGTGGTGCTCCTGTAGGCCCACAGTGCCTCCCTGGTAAGCCCCACCCTAGCTTAATGGGGGCAGATAGAGATTGGTGTCTGGGGCAAGTGGTAGAGGGGCCAGAGGCAGCAACCAGCACTGCTATAACCACCAGTATTTCATCAGCCCAGCATTGTAAAGAAAATTGCTGGACACCTCAATGCATTGCTAACATCCTTATTTTCATTGCCCATGGACATCACCCTGATGTGCACATTGAGCCATTGGCAATAAGAATTGTTCAGAAGGGTTGCTGTATTAGTCTGTTGCAGCAGAAACAACAAAGTCTGGTGGCCCCTTAAAGTCTGACCAATTTAACATGACATCACCTTTTGTGGACTGCAGCCCATTTCATCGCAGGTTATATTGGTGCTGGCTGCAACTGCCTCAAAGCACCAAAGCTTTTTTTTTAACAGTAATGAACAAGGATACTATAGCTCTTGCTTCAGTCATCTCCTTTATTCCCAATACCTCTGGGCCTTCACCCCTGATTGTGCACCAGGGTTGAGGTCCAGAGGCATTGTGGATAAGGAGGGTACATTGTGAATAAGGAGGGTACAGGCGTCTGGTTCACACAGTGTTTCTCTTTTTAAAAAAGAAAAGAGTGCATCCCGCCATACAGCCAACCATGTCAGTTAGTGATAACGGTTAGTGATAACATGGTTGAGTACATGTACATATCCCCAAACTATTTTAATTCGCCTTGTTGTGGTTTTGAGATGGGGAGCATTATGGGAGACAGACAGGACTGTTGGCCTGGATTTATGGTGTTTCTAGCAGTGTGTCTAGGGATGTATGAGAATGTTGTATTTGCTGTCAAAATTGCAAGGATGCCCCGTTCAAAGTTTTGAACATGAACATGAGCACCGCCACATCTCCACTGAAAATACTCACAAATTGTCAAACACATGCTTTTGTTTAACTCATTCCCAATTCCCATTGTGATTGGCACAATTTTTCTACTTTATGTAAATTTCCTCAGCAGACTAAATCTGTCCCACTTTAGTCTATAGAGATTTGTGCAAATTAAGGAAGATTTGCACAAATTTGGGGAGTTTTGCACATCTCTCCTGTTCGCTGGGTGGTCGATTTGTGCAAGTTTCCCATCTGCATGGCATGAGCAGCGATTGCAAATGCGAACTGGAATTAGTCACAAGACAAGTGAGAATCCTGGTGATTTTGAGCATCTCTAATTTGCCCATCCCTCATGGTGCCCCCTTGTTCTGAATCAGGCTGCAAGCACCAGCATCTACACCACATGGCACAGGTTGCCCACCTGTGGCTTACTAGGTCAGAGCATCTTCAGCTACATGGAATGTTTCAGTGAGAAGGGTATACTTTTTCAGGGTCCAAAATGACCACCTTCCACCTGCTACCTCTGAGAATATCCTTTTTCATGTTTGCTTGTAGCCATTATTTCTCCAATATACTGCTCCTTCAGTATCATTTCTCCCCTGGCTTGATTAGGTTTCTCCTTTACTATGTCATCCAATGAATGGGATTGGATATTGATGGTGTCACAGCAGGACAGAGTCAGCCAGCTTTGGTTCCATGTTGACATCACTGAAGGTAAATTGATCTAATTCACAATAAGAATAATGCTTCTCACAAGAATAACAGGGGTGGTCCCAGCTAATAAGAACACCAATCACCCTCACTAAGAGTGGGTGATTGGTGATTGGCCTTTATGCTCTTTCATTGCTGGTCATAAAAACTCACCAGAAGGATGTATGTTTTTTGCAGCTGCTGGAAGTGTTTAAGAAAAGCATACATACACACACACACACTTACTTTTTGCCCTTATATCCCACCAATGGTTTTGTAGAGAAAGTAGTGCATGAAACAGATATCCAGACTTTTTGAAATTGCTGCCAGTTACAAGAAATACGGTGGTGGAACAGGCAGAATCTGTTTCTTAGTAGCAGCCAGCTGTTAGTTTTTGCCTTGTAAGACTATTCTGCGGAGAAACTCAAAGTTTTGGTTTCCGTAAGCAAACTGAAATCAATGATTATAGGCTTTAAATAATGTTATTAGATATGGTACATCACAGCTCAGGCAGAAATGAATTACACATTTACCAGCTAATGAATCAAATTTGAGTATTTGTTTGCTCTGACTATGTAATTCAATTTGAATGTTTCACTTTGTTGCATTGGTTTGTAATTTGTGACTCTGAGCCTATCTACACTACTGCTTTAAAACGGTTTATAAATTGTAGAGAAATAGAACAAATAAATAAATAGTCAAAGCTCTTATCACTGGAGCCTCATGCCACCCAATGCAATAATAATAATAATAATAATAATAATAATAATAATAATTTATTTCTTACCCGCCTCTCCGTCTGGATCGAGGCGGGGAACAACAACATGATAAAATACATAAAACTGATTAAAACATGACACATATTATTAAAACTGCATAAAACTGAAAACTGTTCTGCAAAACTAGCACACAATATTCTACATTAGATGTTTGCACTGTGAAATCAAATAAAGTCCTAAAGGTTACCTTCAGTTAAGTTTCAACACATTGTAGCTATATCCAATGTTTGGAAAATCGATTTCGATTATTCACCTCTTACCTCACAAGCAATATTTTTCTGTCACCGCTGCTTACATTGATCCATCCTTATGTCAGATAAGTTATCATATGTCTAGGTATAAGAAGAACCCTGTTTTTGATGAGGAAGCCAGGGTCATGTTTCCTGCTAAGGTGAAACTTGATACATTACCTCAAGATATAGAGAAATAGAAGAGCCCCCCAATCTTAACTATTAAAGAAACAATCCACTTTTTTGTTTGCTTTCTATAGTTACATGTTTGATCAATGAGCGACCTTAGAAAAGCTTGATTCGTGGTTGCTTTGTTTGGGGCGGGTTGTTTGTTTTTACAATAGCCTTGTAGGAAATTCTGTAATAATTTATCTAGCAGACAGTATGCACAGCTAAAAAAAATCCCTTATATATTTTGAATTTGTTCCTGCTGGTGGAAGTCCTCTTGAGTGGATAGGATCAGTGACTTTGACTGTATAGGTGACTTCCACTGATAGGATACATGACATTCACTGAAAGGTGACTTTCACTGATGCCACTCCTACATGCAGCTCCTTGTGCCCCCAACAATCTGTTCTGGAATATTGGAGGATCCCTTGGGACAATGTGGGTGTGGTCAGGAGGAAGGGGGAATTGTTGAAATTCCACCAGTAGGATCCTCCACCGGATCATTGTGCCTTCCATGAGCAGAATGAGCTCTTCCATTCACAGCAACCTAATTAGGATCCAACCCGACAAGATTCAATGGATTCTAACGTTGGTATCATTTAAGTCTTTTCAGACAAGCTTTTAGGTCAAGCAGGCCATTGAAGTCAGGAACTCACACAAACAAATGCAGTGTGGATGTATGGTAACTGGGTAGAAATCTAGATGCGTAGGCCATTGAGTCTCTTAAAAAACAACAACACAGGTTTGACAGTGTGGGTTCACATCAATTGTATTAAATTCTTCTGTTGTGGGTTTGTTTTTGTTTTTGACACTTATAAATATCTAAAGAAAAGACAGAGAGAGAAAGAGAAAGAGAGAGGGGGGGAATATCTAACATATTTCACCTTATTTCTTGATTCTGTATCAGTTGGCAATGGCAGGAGTGTTAATGGATTACTGCAGTATGTTCTGGGTGGGGCTGCCTTTAAAGATCGTTTGGAAATTTCAGTTGTTTATGGGAGCTTGGAAAATGAAATGTGTTACACCTACCCTGTACCAGTTACATATGCAGGGCAATCTCAACAATGACCCAACATTTGTGGAATTAATTGCCTAATCTCAAGGCTTGTTTGGCTCCATCGTTATCATAAAAAAAAAAACCCCAACCCTCTTAGACTTTTAAATTTTAATCTGCTTTTATTAGGAATGGTTTAGTATTGTTCATTTTAGAGGTGCTGTATTTATTCCATGAGAAGGTGATTTTATATTTCCAGTATTTTATTATAATGCACTATTTCTTGTTTGTATCCCTCCTTGTGAGGGATACAAACTTCATATCCCCCAATTTTATATCAAGGATATGTGTAAGGATATGTGTAAACATGTTTTGGAACCCTGAAAATTAAAGTAGTGGTTTCAAACGTTGTTCAGAAGAAGAGAGGACTTTTATTTGGAGAGGAGGAAATTGCTTCATTAATTTCTGTCTGCTCACTCTTATCCATGATAACTCTGTCCTGACCCGTCCATTCAATTTAAACAGGTTTTAAAGGATTTTTCTTCTTCTTTGAAACATGGAATTGGTCTGCTAAATCAAATGAAAAACAGCCTATTTTGATCCTGCATTCGCACATGCTGAGCATTTGTTCAGTTTAATGAGCAAACATGCCTTCAGACAACTGTCAGCCTACTGTATCTGATGAAAATTAAGGTGTCATCTTGTCATCTTCATATCCCAGTAGCATCAAGGAGTAGGTAGACACAAATTATTTGGATACAGGAGTTCAAGCTGCCTTAAGTGATATGTAAATCTAATGGGAGACTACATAATTTCATAAGTTAATAAAGAATTGGGAACATTAATGACAGTTGAAAGTTATAGCTCCATTTGTGGGATTAAGTTTCCTAACTTCTGAAAAATGTTGTTTTGAAGAAAAATACATAAACAGAGAAATGGAAACAATTTCTCAGTTGTTCGTGTGTTTGTGTGTGTTTCCTTATCCAGTGGCTTCAAAATTAGGAAGAGTTTCTACAGTCATTTTGAGAGGAATAAGTTATTCCTGGGATGCTCCCACTGTTAAGCTTACTTCTGGAGAGTACCCTTGCAAATAGATCCCATGTATATAGTAATACTCTTTGTGGTCAATCTGTAAATAGGAATCAATGACAGGTCTAAAACTTACAAAATGACTCTACGTTTAATGAGGCAACATACTCACTTTAGTGCAATGGTTGTCTCTATCACTGTTTTTCGGGGATTATCAGCAAAACCTGGTGAATAAATTTATAAAAACGACCATCCTACAAAAGATTTTAGTAGCTCACCTGTCTTGACAAACTCTGTTGGTCATGTGGCCTGAAAGAAAAGAAGGGAGGATCCATAGCTAAACGAGATGTAAAAAGATGGGTTGGGGTTAATTGAGACCTGTCTAAATGTATTTTAGGGGTGCTTTTATCCATTACACATTCACTTTAGGTTAGTGGAGTCTGGTCGCTCCAATTTCGCTGGGGCTGTGGTTCCAGTCTGAGGTTTAGTCAGAACCAGCCATTTTGGGGATGGAGTTCAGCACTATGGGTAGCTCCATGAGAGTTCTGGCTGGTTCTCAATGAAACCCAGAATGGATTCATGGTCTCACCAAAACCAGAGCCACCAGCCTCCACTACTGTAGGTAAAAAGAAAATACCCAAATTTGAAAAAAGGTTTTTTAGTCTAGATCAGGAATGGGCAACCTGAGGTTCTAGAACCATGTCCTGCATTTGGCCTTATTTCATGTTTCCCTCAGCCTGATTTTAAAAGCCCTCTGTCTGGTATCAGTTCAGATTTGGGCAAGAGCAATCTGTCCCTTTTCTGGCAGGCCACTGCCTGTGAAAGAAAAGGGAGAGAAAGAGAAGAAAGGAGAGGAGAGGAGAGAAAGGGGATGGCTTACCCAGTGCTGGCACTAACCTTATCCTCTCCAGGTTTCAGCCCCTCCCACCACTGCCATGCAGCCACCATGAGGTAATGTGGCTGAAAAATGGTTGCCCACCCCTGCTCGAGATTTAAAAAAGGTTGCCCTTTTTGACCAGTTTAAGTGTGAGTGTTGTGTTTGTTGTAGAAAGGTAGGGTGACCATATGAAAAGGAGGACAGGGCTCCTGCATCTTTAACAGTTGTGTAGAAAACAGAATTTCAGCAGGTGTCATTTATATGCATGCAGCACCTGGTGAAATCCCTTCTTCATCACAACAGTTAAAGCTGCAGGAGCCCTGCCCTCTTTTGAATCTGGTCAATATGGCAGGGCTCCTTCAGCTTTAACTGTTCTGATGAAGAAGGGATTTCACCAGGTGCTGCATGCATGCAATGTCACTAACTGAAATCCCCTTTTTTACACAGTTGTTAGATACAGGAGTCTTGGACATGTAGCCCAGAGGGGGCAACAGAGCTCCTTTCCCCCCTTTAATATAGCCCTGGTAACACACCTGCTCTAATGGGGAAAATGACTATCAGATGCTCCTGGGATCTCAGGCAGGAGGTGCACAGCTGAGTTCATTAATGAGCAGCTGCAGCCACCAGCAAATGCCAAATTGGAGAGAACCAACCACAGGTATGTGGAGGATTGATAAAAAGCAACATGGGTTGGTGGCTGCAGTGGCAAGGGAAGCAGGAGCTGAGTTGTATTATGCTGCACAAGGACTGGGCAATCAAGAAGTAGTTGCCATCTGGAAACTTCCAGCATGGAGGGGGGAAAGACACAGACTATTCCTTCTCTGTACTGAAGAATCCAACTGGGTGGAGAGAGAGATCCAAGCCTGAGGACCTGGGAAGAGAGCTATCATCCTTACTCCTAGTTGTAGAATATGATGAGTTTGCCAGTGTGTTTATTTGGACTGCTGATAAGTCTACATTGTTTGTTGGAATTGTTTTGGAGGCACATGCTCTGGACTCTACATTATCTCCTTGGTTATTATTTGATAATTTGGTTAAAGGACTAATTGGAAAGAAGCCCACTGAATTCATGGGTCCTTCGCTCCTTGTGCAAAATACAGTGGAACATAAAGCATTTTGTGATTCTACTCAAATCTTTGTAAACTAGCTTTTTGCCAACACTAGCACAGACCTGTAGCAGTAAGGACACAACTTTTCAGGTGATGTTGGTGACCAGGAGTTCCTTATGTGTGCTTAGGTTGATATACAAGCTGTAGCCCTATCTGGGCAGAGATATCGTAGTAATAGTTATCCACACTCTGTTAACTTCCCAGATGAATTACTGTAATGTATTATATGTGGGTCTACCTGTGAAGATGGTTTAGAAATTTCATTTAGTTCAAAACAGCTGCTGTGTTACTAATTGGAATTGGTCAATATGATCATATGATGCCAATGCTTCATCAGATGCACCAACTTGCAGTCTGTTTCCAAGCCAAAATGAACATGTTGGTGTTGACTTTTAAATCCCTAAATGTCTTGGGACCAGAGCATCTAAAGGAACATCTCTTTCTGTATGAACCTGCTGGAACACTCAGGTCATCTTTGGAGGCTTTCTTCCAGATAGTCCTACAGAAGGAAGCTTAGGTGGGTGGCAGCTAGAAATGTATGAGGATTTTATTTGTGCTTGCAAATTTTATTTGTGCATGTCTTGTTTGAAACTCTGAACATGACCGCAAGCATGACCATATGTCCACTGAAAATGGTTGCAAATGGCAGTATAGGGGCTTGCATTCGATTTGTGCTAATTTCCTAGTTCAGTTTTGCACAATTTTCCAAATGTGGGCAAATTTCCCTGTAGGCTAAATCAGCATTGCTACTGTCTATGGAGGAAAGTTGCTCAAATTAGGAAATGAGTGCAAATTTCAGGTTCAGTCATAATACAATTTGTGTAATTTTCCTGTTGACGTAGAGCGAGCAGCAACTGCAAATGTGAATAGGCATCAGGCATGAGCTCAGTGGCAAGAAGATATTTGTAGTATTCTAGCAATCTTGAATATTGCTTGTTAGGTTACCCTTAGTGGCTACCAGAGAGCCATCTTAGTTGTGGCAACCTGTTTATGGAATCCTTTCCCTAAAGAGGTTTCTCCATTGTCATCTTTTTGGTGCCAGGTAAAGAACTTTCTTTTCACCCAGGTATTTCAGAGACTTCGTTCTAGATTTTTTTTATTGCTGTTTTATCTATTCCTGTGCTGCCTGTTTGGGATTGTATTTTATTATTTTCAATACTGTATTCTATTTTATATCTTTAAGTGTTTGTATTTTTGTCTTTTATTGTTGTAGCCCACCTATAGAACATTGATTATTGAGTGGGTTAAGGTGAGCCAGTGTGCTGTAGTGGCTCAAGTGTTGGACTGGGAGTTGGGAGATCCAGATTCTCATTCCCACTCAGGCATGGAAGCTCAGTAGGTGACTTTGGGCCAGGAGAGGAGGAGGATTATGTATGCCGCCTTTGGTTCCTTAAAGAGTAAAAAAGTGGCATATAAGTGTAATAAATATTTAGTTCAGAAGATAAGTGCCATGAGGCTGATTGCTGCAAGAATCCTCTTGCAAGTTCCAGGTATTTTACCTGTGCAACTGTTCTCTCATACTGATGATGATATGAATATGTTGGGAGTGCTTTCAGCATGACTGAGGCTTCCCACAGCTAGTTCTGTGACCTTTGTGGCATTTGTACATAGGGCTGAAATGGCAAATGCATGCAAGTTGAGTGGGTCTCACATTTCTGAATTGCGCTGTCTCCCTCCCACATTAACATCAGCTTTGTCTCCTTACAGTTTTCCATACCAGTTCTAGTAGAGATCATACTGCAGCTCTTTCTCTTTGCTTTATGTCCATGCTGTGAAGAATGCAGTACTTATCCCAAGTTGCTTAGCATTAAATAAGGGATGTGGAGGGGGGATGTTTAAATCTGGGCTACAAAGTACACCTGTCACATGAAAAGCAACCTGTCTCTGCTACTGCTGAATTCTGAAGGTTCCCTGATGGACATGGTCTCCTTCATACAGGCAAGAAGGTGGAGAACTTTTAAGTCATACTGGCAAGGAAGAGGCACCACTAAACAGTTTCCTCTCTGGTAGCTAACCTTCTCTAGAAGTTGAAAGGGAGTAGGAACAATTCTATGAGAGATAACCAGGGGCTTCTCCTTGCCTGCAATCTGACTTTAAGCCAATGACTTGGGTCATAAGATTAGCGAAAGGAAGGAAGTTCATGAAAGGGAAGTTTCTCATCACCTCCTCCTTCCTGCAGCCACTTGCCAAAAGGCTTCCATGAAGGTTTAAGGGGCACTTGTAAATGTCAGCTGGGAGAGGGATGACTCACAACATTGGGTGGACCACTGGCCATGTTTTGGTGCTTTTGAATGGTTCATCTAACCCCTGCCATGCCAGTCCACATTGTTCATGAGGGCCGGTTCCTGATCCTCCAGATAAGTTTGTTTTGGGGGAGGAGAGGGCTTGGGGGTCTGCAAGGGGGGGAAAGAGGGAACAGTAACATGTTCTTTTCCAGTGGGAAATGTATTGTGTATCCTGGCTCTTAAACTTTGCTTCAGAATCCTATGTACATCCGGTTTCAAGCCTTCCGAAAGAAACAGTAGTGAACTCATGTAGTAGGGACAATAGAAACATTCTTCTCATTAGACAATGATTGTTTCTTGGGATGAGTTTTAATAGGCATTGGATCACTTGGAATAAAGAATAGGACATTTTTTAGAACTAACTTTTTAAAAGCATGGCAATTGAGGAGGGTAACATGATAAAGCCCCCATATATATATATATATATATATATATATAGCCAATTGCCTGAAACTTTGATTACCAACTGCATGTGGTCTGCCCCTTCTTAAGTGCTTTTCATTTATATAAATGTACACCATTGGACAACCATAAAAAAGGGATAATTTTAATGAACTATGTTGGAAAGCGCCCTTGCTGAGTCATAACAGTGATAATAAAAATGACATTAAGGGCATTGCCCAATGACAATTCTAATTTTCATGAGGAGATGGTCATCTTAATACAGAAGTACGATTATAAATGCATATGCTTTTGAGACATGGGGCTTGAAGTTAATTGTTTATATACTACCTCTTAGGGCAATATACCTGTATTATAGCTAGCAGCTGGAGCCAGATACTGGAAGCAATAGCCTCTTTGTTCCAAATTGAATGTCTGCTTAGGTGAAGTTAAAGGCACCTGGGTTTGATACTTGCTCTTGTTATAGGCTGACCATCTGAAAAGGAGGACAGGGCTCATATAACTTTAACAGTTGTAGAGAAAAGGGAATTTCAATCAGTGTCATTTGTATGCAGTTAGTTCCTGGTGATATTCCCTCTTCATCACAACAGTTAAAGTTGCAGAGCCCTGCCTTCTTTTGTATATGGTCACTCTAGTATAGTGCATGCACCTTTAACAGTTGTGATGAAGAGGGAATTTCACCAGAAGCTAATTGCATACAAATGACACCTGCTGAAATTCCCTTTTCTCTACAACTGTTAAAGTTATATGAGCCCTGTCCTCCTTTTCATATGGTCAGCCTATCTTGTTATATCAGTTTCCATGTACATCACTTGTTTGATAGAAGAAATGCCATAATTAATCAGCTTTAAAATGAATCAATTCAACCATACTTGAATTGGAATATGTTTCAGTGTTTCTAAACTATTGATTCCCACACTGTGTGGCTGGAAACACTTTTGTGCCATGAGAAAGAAATTCATTCAAATATATATTTTTAAAAAAACCTTCCAGTTTAAGACCAGAGTTTAGGCTATCTCCTCTTGACTCAAGCTCCAGAAAGCCAGGAAACTGGAAGCGAAGGCTGATACCTTGACTGCTGTGCCACATGATCAGTTATTATGTTGTGCAATTTTACAAATCGTGCTTGCTTTCAACTTACTGTCCCCCACACTTTCCCATGCCCTGCTGGGAAGAACTGAGGCACCATCAAAATTGGTTTTATTGTTGATGTTTGGTCTGTCTTCGAAAATCCTTAGAGCAAAAGTTGGCATCATACTTAGGTGGCATGGATAGACATTAAATGAAAGATGAACTAAATATTGGTTTACCCTACCATGGAATGATTACATGACTTCAGTACAGCTCTGGAAGAAACATCGTGGTAAGCATGGTCTCCAGTAGGTGTCTGCCACCAAATTGTTATAGTGGAATTAAGAAGGCCTTTGTGTGATAATGTGCTTACCCTACTCCATCTTCAGGATTTGCTCCTTTTAAAAGAAATAATTGAAATAAAGCATCCCGCATTTTCTAAGAAGGAAGGTCCATCAGGATATGTAGCCACCGATATGTCAGCTGCATCCCTAGATTTTTTTTTCTAGGCGTATCAAAACTTTTTATATATATATAAAACTCCAAAATCCCTTGGATCTTTTGCCTGAGCAAGAATCTCATATTTTTTCCTTGACATTTTATTTTAGGTGAAATGTAGTATCAATTCTATGTGAAATAAAACTGTCCTGTTCTATTGGGTATGTTTTTGTTATAAGTAAATTATAACAGTTTGGAAAAGTGAATGGGGAAAGTGAAAAGAAATCCCTTATTAAATTGATATGTGCGAAGTTGTATGTGACCCTTTTTTCTACCTGTTACCATGCATGCGGTGAATAAGTGATGCTAAATACCTTACAGTATTATCAAACGGCGGGGGGCTTTTAAAAATCTGTGGTATTGATTATCATTGGTTCTTGGTGAGTAATGATAAACTTCCTATATTAAATATTCAGTGATAAAAAACATCAATGGTACACATTTCTTGGTAGAAATTAAAAGGATTTTGATTGTATTTTGCATTTTTATTATTATGAAATCCGTATATTTAATTTATATTACATTTCTAGAAAAGAAAAATACAAAAAAGGGAGGAACCAGTAATACAATAAGTCAACCAACACATACAAATACACCAAAATATAGATAGACTTATTATTTTCTGTATTTGTTCTACATCATGAATTCTAGCATTCAATACGTAATAAATGCACTTGTTTTTCAATGAATTGCTTGTCAAATTGTCTCCCTTTTCTTACTGTATGGACAATATCCACTACTGCCATTGAGTTTTCACTCTTTGTCTTACTCCTTCAGGTCCAACCTGAGCACGAAAGGAAGCTAGCACTTCCTAAAATAACCTTGGAAAAGCGTCAAAACACTCATTTCCAGAACAGGACAGATCAGCGGAGCTCCACTGATCTCTTACCAATTTGGAAATGAATGTTTTGGCTTGTCTCCATTAGCTTCCGTTGGCACTACCATTGAGTCCTGCTACTGACAAAACAGTGTTGGATACTTCCCTACGTTAGTAACCTTAGTCTTATCTCCCATACTCTTGAAGAGCATTCATTCAAGGAAGGGGGAGTAATCCCCCCATTTAAAATTAATAGCTATGCAGGCAGCAGTGAGTAAATGAACTGTCATATTGATGTCTTCTGGTAAGATGCTATCTTGAACATAACACAGCAATACAACTATTGGGTCTAAAGACAATTCATACTCTTGTGATATTTTTAATTTTGGCTATTATAGAAACGAAATAACTCCTTATCTTAGGATACCTATATAGATATGAAATATATCTTCTCTAAGGAATCACACCTCTAACAATTTTCCTCCAAGCCTATATGAATTCCATTAAGTCTGGCAGGCATGAAATACAATTGAACAAGATCTTATCAAAGCTTTCCTTGACATTCATACGTATATGAATGTCAAGGAAAGGTATTGGGCCCCCTCTATTCAGCACTGGTTAGGCCTCATCTTGAGTATTATGTCGAGTTTTGGGCACCACACTTCAAGAAGGATGCAGACAAGCTGGAGGTGGTTCAGAGGAGGGCAACCAGGATAATCAGGGGTTTGGAAACAAAGCCCTATGAGGAGAGACTGAAAGAACTGGGCATGTTGAGTCTTGAGAAGAGAAGACTGAGGGGAGACATGATAGCACTCTTCAAATATTTGAAAGGTTGTCACACAGAAGAGGGCCAGGATCTCTTTTTGATCATCTGAGAATGCAGGACACGGAATAATGGGCTCAGATTCCGTCTGGGTATCAGGAAAAACTTCCCAACTCTTAGAGCTGTATGGCAATGGAACCAATGACCTCAGGAGGGTGTGGGCTCTCCCACACTAGAGGCATTTAAGAGGCAGCTGGACAGCCATCTGTCAGGTATGCTTTAAGGTGGATTCCTGCATTGAGCAGGGGGTTAGACTCGATGGCCTTATAGGCCCCTTCCAACTCTACTATTCTATGTTTTTATGTATAGTTCATTGAGATACACACTTCCGAATCAAATTCTAAATATCCAGTGATAGATCTTCCATGTAATCCCAATCCCATTTATATGGGTATGTATTCCTACATCTTGGGCACCTATTATATGCCTTGCTCAATATTTTCTTTCTCAGCCCTTTCGTAATTAATGCTTCAAAATGAGTACATCCTCTAAACGATTATATTTGGTCCAGAGAAGTGCATGAAGAAAGGATGATTAAACTGTGTCATGTGTAATGGTTCTTTAATTATTCTGCTGAAGGGAAATATGATTATGCTTTGAGTTTTGACCCTGCACAACATTCTTTCGAGAAGGATAGAGTTCCCTTGGATTATTAACCTAAGGGACAAATTCTCATATGGCCATATCCATTAGCAGATTCTCAGTTACTTTTGTTTGTAAGTCCTAGAAATACATTGGGTAAAAGTGTGTTTTGTACTTGATGTTTGTTTTTGTGATGATTCAGGCAGCAAACTCAATTAATTAGCACCTGGATAGTGTCAGTGCCCTAGAAAATGTCCATGGGAACATTTTTAAAAGGCAATTTACCAGGAGCACAAATTAGTAATTATTGCTTTACAAATATGAATTCCCACTTTCATGAAACTTTTCATTTAAATGTAGCAAAATTTTGGAGCTGCTGAAACCTCTTCTGTTTGTGAAATATAAAAGGAATACTCCATTTTGAACTCAATTTTTTTAATCGAAAATATGAGCAGTGTAATCCTATCCAGGTCTACTCAGATGTAAGTTCTATTGAATTTAATTGAACTTACTCTTGGGTATGTGTGTATACAATTGCAACCTAAATAAGATATAGTGAATTCTAAGTTGTTCAGAGTAGATGACATACTCAGGGAGAGAAAGATATTCAGGGATATGAAAACCGTGTGCAAGAGCTAATGGCAATAATAAACTAGGTTATTTTAAATAAAACTAGTCAGGAAATTAGAAGAATGTTTCTATCTACTAAAATTGAAGTGTCCAAGGGTACATCTTGATGAGGGGAAAGCCCCAGGGTGGATCCGCAGTGGCGGCAGGTCATTTATATGATGCAGCCACCATTGCAGAGCCATCACAGAGCATTTCCCCTAAGATCCACTTTAAAAAGGTTGGTAGCTGCTGGGTAAACTGTAAACTAACAAAACATTGTTCCACCCATACCACAATCTCTTGAGTTTAGTTTGTCTTTCAAGTGGAGTGCTGAAGTACCATAGAAAGAAAAGAACCTGAACTGCCAATACCTGAGTAGCCCCACTATTATGATGCTTTGAATGCTGGCTCCTCAGTGCTGTCTCCAACTCTGGGGACAAATATCTCATTTGGCCAAAGAACAAGATGGCTTTGAGAATAACTGAGATCTGAACCCATAACTTCAACCACCTAAACTCTAACTAGAAGAACTACTTAATTATACTAGTTCTGAGACAGGAGTTGCAAATGGAGGTACTCATATGCCTTGCACTCACTGAAAATGTATTAAACTACCAGGGTGCCTTCTCTATATTTTGCAAATCCATGGGGTTGTGTAATATCCAGCCATGCAATGCAAATTGATCTCAGATCTCTTGCTGCTGATTTGGAAATGTCTTTGCTCCATAATGTGGCTGGTAATTCAATCATCTTTGGACAAAGCATTTTAAAAAATATACACACATTTCAGTGCTGCACATAACCCATGCTGCTTCCTTCAGGATTGAATGGACAGAAGCGTATTGAATTCTGCAGATATTTTTGTATGCATATTGTCTGAATGGCACCCGGCCTAACAAAAATCTTTGATTTGTTGTCCGTACAATAGTGCTGAAAAGAGGGTTGCATAAATGTTCATTATTCTGGTTTGAAAAATGTGATGTTGTGATGAAATATGGAGCATTTATGGCAGGACGTGGGGGAAGACTATGGCCATGTCTACACCATGTCATCTCTAAGTCGCCCCTGTGCATCCAAATGATGCACAGGAGATCCTGGGGTCAACTGGGGATGACCAGAGATTTCCCCTGGGATAACTGGAACCGGGGATGTCCCAGTTTTTCTGCGGTCCCGGGGCAACCCTGAGGACTGCAGGTGGTGTGGCACGGGCTCCTGTGATCCTCTCCCCTCACTTTTGCTATACCCTTAGGTGTAGATGAGCCCTATGAGCTGGGTAATATCTACCAAAATGTAGCGATCCGAAAGAATGGCATTAGAGCCTACACTGAATTCCAGTCCTCCTCCCCTCCACTTGAACCAGTGGTGTAGTGGAACCAGGACTCACAGGGACTTTTAAAAATTATTAGCATGGACACTTGTTCTATCTCTTTCTCCAATAAACCAGCTGATACCATCTTGTCTTTGTAACAACAACCTCTTTGTTCAGTTTCCAGTGCTTTTATTACCACACCGTGTAGTGCTCTTAAGTGCCCCCTCTGGTTGCCAGAGAGAATGCATCCATGCCTATTTCTATATATTACAACCCCCGCTTTTTAAACAGACTACCCCTTATCAAAGTCCATAGGATGCACTTGCCTGATGCTGGAGGCCATCTGTATTCTCTGTTGTGGTATTTTCAGCTTTAACTTGTTTTACTTCTGATGCCATCTTCTATGTCTGGTCTCTCATAAACATGCTGACACCATCTTGTCTTTGTAACACAACCTCTTTATTCAGTCAGCATTTTCTTTACCACATGCATAGTGTTCTTTATTGCCCCCTCTGGTAGCCTGAGAGAATGCATCCTTGACTATCTCTATATATTGCAACACTGATGTCTCCTGTCACCCCTCGCAGAATATCCTGTTCCCTCTGAGCTTAGCTTAGCTGCAGGTTCTCACAATAGCTGGAAGGAAATAAATATTCTCAGCAACAATATATTAGCCTTTGTTTGGAATGTAAAGTATTTTTGGGTGACTTGGTCTTGTGAAGCATTCTCTTATTAACTAGTTGTTCCTTTGTGCTGCTATACTGGCCAGGTTTTGGCGGTTGTGTTAGAATTCCTGATGTGCACTAAATCAGATGGAGATTTGTACTTGTTTATGTGGGTCAACCTGCATGATAGGTAATTGGTTCCTCTTCCCTGTGGTAAAGCACATAAAATCAGAATGTGGTCAATGAAGAGTTAAAGGCACAATCATATGCATGTTTAGGCAAAGAAGTCCTACAACTCCTAGCATCCCTCCAGCCAGCCATACTGTCTGGGACATGCTGAGAATTGTAGGGTTTCTTTTTGTCTAAACATGCATAGGATTGCACCCTAATATAGGGTGACCAACTGTCAGGATTTCCCCGGATTTGTCCTGTTTTTTGTTCTGTCCTGGGTGTCCGGGGGGATTTTCTGTAATGTTCTATAATGTCCTGGAAAGACACAGTTTCCCCTTTAAGGCCGCCATTAGCATGGTGGGAGGGAATGACACACTTTCTGAAGGCGCCTCATTTCCCTCCCACTGCTCCAATCAGGGCCTTAAAGAAGAAAGTATGTCCTTCCCGGACATGATAGAAAAGGCCCCAATTGGAGCAATTTGGGGGTGGGGGCAGAAATTACACACTTTCCCCTCCTCTGCTCCAATTGGGTCCTTTGATGTAGTGGTTGGGAATTGATGCGCTTTCCAGAGGCCCTGGAAAGCTGTTTTCCCACCCCATCCCCCACACAGGGAGTCCTCCTTTTTGCTTTCCCAAATATGGTCACCCTACCCTAATAGTCATAGCCTCCCAGAGGTAGTCTGGGAAGAAGGACTCATATAGTGTTAGATGCATGTTGTTGTAGGATAGCATGTTGTAGTTAGAGGCTCTAGGCCTCAATTGTGTTTTATATGAAATAAATAGTTCCATTTCTTCATTATACACTTGCCCTCTTCAGACATACTTAGCGTGTTGAAAGAACGTGCACGAAGAGAGGATTACTGGAAAATCAAGGTTCTTAATTGTGTCGAGCACCTCCATGGATTCAGGAGACCCTCCTCTTCAGACCATCACCCTATGCACTTACAGGGTGACAGATGTGATGACAGAGGGGGCTGGAGCGTTTCTCTCTTCACGTGTTCTTTCTATTAGAGGAGTCTTCAATACAGTACCTCTGAGATACCATTTCATACCTGCCTCTTTAGCAACCTCCAACGGTCCACCAGTAGAGGCACAAAAGGGCCCTGGCAACCCAGCTCTGTTTTGTTTGTTTTTACATGGGGTGCATTGCTTCCTCTTTGTCTTGCGATAGTGTGGCACCTCTCACTTCTCCAGGGACCTCATTAGCTGCTCCCCCCCAAGGCAGCATCTGATTGAGTCAGTGCACTGATAAATCAAAGTTAGTGAAGAAACATAGTGTAGGGTGACCATATGGAAAGGAGGAAAGGGCTCACGTATCTTTAAAAGTTCTATAGAAAAGGGAATTTCTGCAGGTATAATTTGTAGGTATGAAACACCTAGTGAAATTCCCTCTTCATCACAATAGTTAAAGCTACAGGAGCCCAGCCCTCTTTTGTATCTGGTCACGCTAGGCAGGGCTGCTGCAGCTTTAACTGTTGTGATGAAGAGGGGATTTCACCAGGTGCTGCATACATATTTATTTATTTATTTATTTATTGCATTTTTATACCACCCAATAGCTGAAGCTCTCTAGGCAGTTTACAAAAATTAAAACCATAAAAACCATTCAAAATATAAAACAACAACAGCGTAAAAATACAATATAAGAACACAAGCAGGATAAAACCAAGCAGCAATGCAAAAATTAATACCAATTTAAAATACAGATTTAAAACAGCAAAATTAAAAATTAAGCTGATAAACTGTTAAAATACTGACAAAATAAAAAAGTCTTCTCCTGGCATCTAAAAGAGTATAATGTAGGTGCCAGGCGAACCCCTCTAGGGAGCTCATTCCACAGCCGGAGTGTCACAGCAGAGAAGGCCCTCCTTCTGGTAGCCACCTGCCTCGCTTCCTTTTACATACAAATGTAGGCTGACCATATGAAAAGGAGGACAGGGCTCATGTAACTTTAACAGTTGTAGAGAAAAGGGAATTTCAGCCAGTGTCATTTGTATGCAATTATTTCCTGGTGAAATTCCCTCTTCATCACACCAGTTAAAGTTGCAGGGGCCCTGCCTTCTTTTGTATATGGTCACTCTAGTACAGTGCCTGCAACTTTAACTGTTGTGATGAAGAGGGAATTTCACCAGGTGCTGCATGCATACAAATGACACTGGCTGAAATTCCCTTTTCTCTACAACTGTTAAAGTGAGCCCTGTCCTCCTTTTCATATGGTCAGCCTATACAAATGACACCTTCTGAAATTCCCTTTTCAGTACAACTGTTAAAGATACAAAAGCCCTGTCCTCCTTTTCATATGGTCACCCTAAACAGTGTAATTTAAAATGGTGAACCATGGGGCTTTGACTTGCCAATGCTGCACTTTGTTTTAATGGAACACCATGAGTGGTGGAGGAGGAGGAGCTGCTGCCACCCACAATGCTGCTGGTAGCCACCTGTCCAGGGGCCATATGGGGGCCATCCCAGACCAGGAGGCCTGAACATGCACCTTGTGGTCCTCCTTTATGGGTACCTTTGCCCACCAGTATTTTGGACCTGGCTTTACTCTGTGGACCTCAGAGTTGTACTTAAAAAAACAAGTAGGTCTCACAAGCCTGAAGTCTTTTCACCCCTAATCTAAAAGGGTGTGCACAGCTGCTGAAACTGTGAGCAACAATTGCAAGTAATACAGTGATGTAAAAACAAAAAAAATCAAGATTGGTGGAGTTTTACTAGTAATATATAGAACTGGAAAAATTGGGAAGGAAGAAATGGCAGCAACGTCCAACATATGATATATGTTGTAATTTGCTGCAAAGAGTCTAAATGTTATCAAAGCCCTGCAGACTTTTCTGATTTTAATAAGCCATTCTTCCTGGTGCATTCAAATCAAACAGAACCTTCTGTTCTCATCGGTGATTGGGCCCTCTACTTTTCTAAGGTAAACACATGTTTTGCTATCAGAAGAACACTGGTCTGTGGTGATATCCAGTTGCCTTGTTCAAAGCAGATGAAAAGAGCAAATGAATTTCCTGTCCTCTCAGATTTGAAGGATTGCAAGCTTGGTGCAGAACTCTATTTGGGACAACTTTGGAGTGGCATAAATTGCTACATGGCGCTTAGAGTGGCCCTCTTTGCCTTGGCAGCATAAAAGATCAGGAAAAAGTAATTAGAAAACATTGCCATAAACTGCTTTGGAGCTTCAGAGTGTTCCAGTTGAGTTTGCCTATGGTAACTGATTATTCATTTGTATTATTTCATAACGTTTGAAATCTTTGTTCTTTTGTATATTCTTTTGATGTATTTGTCATGCCCTTTGGCTAGCACAATAATCTTTGAATGTGTGTGTATGTGTGCATATTTGGGACACAGAATGGATTCAATACAGTCCACAATAAGTACTGCATGCCCGAACTGTCACATCCAGTAGGGCATGATATAGGCATAGTTTCCCTCATCCATGGTACATGCATAGTGATGCATACCCAAAGAAAGAAAGAACAAGGGAGACAGCAGCAGGCAGAGGAAACATCAGGGCCTGCTCCAGTTAGTCTCCCCTCCTTTGGGAGATGAGAGGAGGGAGCAGGGCCATCCCATCAGCCCTGTTGCTGGTCTACTTAATGCTCTCTCTCTCTCTCTCTTTCCCCTCTTCCCTCCTCAACTCCTTTTCCTTGTGTGTCATGTCTTTGTTAGATTGTAAGCCTAAGGGTAGGGACTGTCTTCTTTGCTGATTGATTGTAAGCCACTCCAGGAGCCTTTTTTTAAACTCAGGAACGGGGTAAAAATATGATGAGAGGAGAGAAAGAGAGAGAGAGCGCTCTGTGCCAGGTCCTTGTGGGACATGTGAAAGCATCATGCAAGCCCACTCTTCTCTACTTGGTCAAGGAACTTGAACTGCTCTTCCCCAAAATGTCCCATTGTCTTGAGGGGGAAGAAGAGAAATATAAGAAGATAAGAAGAGCCATGCTGGATTGGAGCATGGTCTATCTAGTCCAGCATTCTGTTCATACTGTGCCAACTAGCTGTTGACCAGGGACGCACAAGCATATTCAAGTGCAATAGCTTCCTCCCACCCACAGTATACAGAGGAATACTGCCTCCAATACTGGAGGTAGCATGGACCCATCAGGACTAGTAGCTACTGACAGCTTTATCCTGCCTGGATTTGTCCACGTTCCATTGTGCCCAGTGTCAAGCTTCCCCAACCTCTTGCCTCCAGACATGTTGGACTGCATTTCCAGCCAATACTGGCAATGTTGAGACTTGCAGTCCAAGACATCTGGAGGGCTACAGGTTGGGGATGGCTAACCCCATGTGATTCCCTCTGTATTCAGGGCCTGGGTAGGTAATGAACCAAATTGAGCCCAATGTGTTATAAAAGCCATTGGATCTCATACTTTTTATACTCTTGTTATTGTAAAGCTCATGCCACAAATCTCTTATATGCATATGTGTAGGGTGACCATATTTGGGAAACTAAAAAAGAGGACACCCACTGGGGTGGGGGTGGGAAAGCAGCTTTCAGGGGCCTCTGGGATGCATGTCATTCACCTCCACCACCTTAAAGACCCCAAATGGGGTGGAGGAGGGGAAAGTGTGTCATTCCCACCCTCCACTGTTCCAATCAGGGCCTTTTCTATAATGTCTGGGAATGACACATTTTCCCCTTTCATGCCCTGATTGGAGCAGTGTGAGGGAAATGACCCACCTCCAGAAGGTGTGTCATTCCCTCCCACCATGCTAATGCAGCCTTCAAAGGAAAAGCGTGTCTTTCCAGGACATTATAGAAAATTACAGAAAATCCCCCCTGACACCCAGAAGAGAACAAAAACCAGGACAAATCCGGGGAAATCCTGACAGTTGGTCACCCTACATATGTGGGTCTGCATGGCAACATCTCTTTTAAAGTGTGTGTAATACATATCAGTAAAACGGAGGGGAGGAGAGAAATGTTCCGGTTCTGAAATGATGTGTTAGTTCAAAATGTCATGCAAATAGGACACGAATATTCCAAACACTGCTGCTATATGTACAGACTTGGAGAGAATGACTCATTTATAAGCAAATGCTTTGGGGTGGAAATTGGTTCATGAGGCCATTTTCAATTGAGAGACAGATTAGAGCAACAAGAACTAATTTTACTATTAAGGGACTAAAAAGAAAAGGTGAGATGGGCAGAGAGAGAGAGGCTCTGCTTACCAGTTGCTGGAGAACATGAGCTAATGGGCACTACTGCACTCATGTTCTGCTTGTGGGCTTTCCAACAGCATCTGGTTGGCCACTATTCGAACAGAATGCTGGACTAGAGAGGTTTTTGGTGTGGTCCAGCAGAGCTCTTTTGTTCTCATGGTCTTAACTCTGATTGGATCCCGATTTGCAGGGAGCCCTTGTGCTATATATTCTTTGTCTAGACATAATTGTAAACTATGGTTGAAAAAACTCAGCTATCGTTCCCAAAGCCAGATATGGGAAGGGGGAGCAGGAAAGGGAATGCACAAGCATCTGACTTCTTCGCATGAAAATCCATGTGTATTTTTTCTAAATGTATGCATCAATTGTGCACATTTTTAAATGCGCTAATTTTGAAATGTATGCATTTTTAAATGTATGGATTTTTTTTTAAAAAAAATACTCATTTTGAAATATACACATGCTGTTGAACACAATTTTTATTTTATTTTTTGGTCCGCGAACCACATTTCAAACTTGGAAATCTACAGACATCTGCCGCAGATTGCATCCAAGTCCGTGTACATTCCAGAAAGTGCAGACTGGTAAAAAAAACTTTCTAAAAAATGAACTGAAGTGAATTTCTCATACATCCTTACATGAATTACAACCATCAGTAAGATAACAGAATAATTGGAATGATAGGAACTGTAAGCAATCTTGACTTCGAAAAGTAGCATTAGTCAAGATATAGACTAAGTTTCCTTTTGTTATTCTAGATAGTTCTGTTTTTTGATAAACATAGAAGAAATAGCTGAAGTTGCTTCAGTCTTTTTGTAGGTGGTGAAAAACAAAGAATCCAATTTGGGGGCTTACAGAAGCAGACACAGTAGGGAGGACCAGTGTTCCCTAACCTGCACTGCTATTATTATACAGTTCAGTGTTTAGCTTCATCATAGTGGATCAAGCAGTATAATACATAGCCTGGTTTAATTATGAGCTGGATGAAAATCTAAAGTATCTTTCCTGGCCAGAAATCCAGGAAACACAATTCCATAATACAGTAGGTATATCAATTCTGAAAATATTGAGCAATTATAAAATTAAACCTCGTCTAGATCTACACCATTGCTTTATGTCAATATTGAAGTGCCCTGATAACTTTTGGGGCACATTACACCTTCATATTGTTCTTTCCTGATTTTTATTCCACATTATCCAAAATACTGTAACAAATGTCATTGTGTATCCTACAAAGCATAAATGCGCAAGATGAATACAGTGTTACCATGATGGGATTGTAATGATTTGACACAATTCCTCTGCATGTAGGAAGCACAGTTGAGTTCAGTGAAATCTACTCCCAGGCTAGTGGCAACAGGATTACACCATTAGGCTGTGCCCTTGGTCAGAGATAATGAATTATGATTAAGTTTCATACTGTAAAACATACCAGTTATTGTCAACCATAGAAGAAAAGCTCTATATTCTGAGAGATGAGTCTGTTTGGAAATATATTTAGGAGATAGTGTCAAATTAACATCCATTGATGTTAATTTAATTGAGAACTATTACATCTATTACTGAGAAATTATATATATATATATATATATATATATATGCCTTACCCACACCCTGTGGATCTATGAGTATTGATATATTGTACATATGATGGAGATGGCTAGGTATTAAAAATATTTGGGCTAGGTGTAAGGAAAATAGTGAATATAACAGCTGTCAGAATAATGAGTGGATAATTAAATTGTGATTTTAGTTCCTACTTCTCTGAAGGGCCGTAAGTGAGAAGCTGAGCTGCTATTTAATTTATGACTGTATGAAATTTAATTGCCCAATATTGGGAAAAGAAAAAGGCATGGCCATTTAAAACATGATTAAAGAAAAATCTGGACTATTGACTGCCTCTAATTAATTTACCTGCTGTAACCTAAAGGAGGACGATGTAGAAATGATGAGGTGTGAAAAGGCTTTTGGAACAATTTCCCTTTCTTGAGAGAGAAATTATGGATGGAACTCCCTTTGTTAGATAGATTTCATGATTTTGGTCATGTTCTGACTGTTCTAGATGTATGCAAATGATAGTTAAGGAATTTCCAGTATTCATTTTTAATTATTATTCTTTGCATAATGATTTCCTGGGAAGTGTTTTGTATACTTTTAGTTTACAAAAAAATATAAATAACGTTACATATTTTAACAGGAAGGGAGATCTTTTGCATATACCAGTTGTCTGGGAACTACTTTGCCATGCAGGGCAAGCAGGCCAAAGTCACTCAGAATTTGGTGATGTTTGTCCCCTACTGAGGCCCGCACACTTGTAAAGGGGCAACCGTCAACCTTCAGAGCTTCCCGGTCCTGCTGCTCCCCATCCATCTGCTATCTCCAAGCATGCAAACCAATAAGAGAAATGAAGATACAGAGCAGCATCCTCTACTTAGCTTGCACTCTCCCTGTGGGTCATTGTGTGGATTGGATCCAGAGGGAGAGGGCAAGAGACAGGGCAGTGGTGAGGAAGATAGGGCCAGACATGAATATTGTGACCACATAAATGGATCTGACAAAGTGAGTTTCTCAAAGTAGTGACCATCTGGGCAATCCCTGAGGGCCGGATTGGGACCACAGATGAGCTGGAATTGTTTCAATAGCCCTGCCCTAAAAGATAAAGACAATGATGTTTGTGATATCTATGTTGTATAACAGCTTTCCCCAACCTGGCAGTCTCCAGCTGTGCTAGACAACAACTCCATCACCCCCCTGTCATGGAGGAGGATGGGTCTGGAGGGCACGAGTTCAGGGAGTCTGTTGTACAATGTACTAGTAATGCAATGGAACACCTTCAAGATGACCATGAACTCCTTTTATTTGCGCCCTGCCTAATTCCAATTATAGTGTCTTAACTGCCTTTTGCAGTATCCTCCACTGAATTGTTTTTGGAGCAGAACTGAAAAGCTTAATAGATACTTACGCTGGTATTTGTGGATTGTACAATGTGGCCAACATTTCCATAGAGTTCTACAAGGTGTTGCATATTTATCTTGCATTTTTTTTAAAAAAAAAAGCAGATGAGCACAATTTGATCTCAGGTCCTTGCTGTGCCTTCATTAATGGAGTCTAGTTTGTGAACAGGCCCAAGACACTTTGCTGCCTGAGCTGAAGGACAAAATAGTGACTCACCCTAAGTCCATGTAGAGAAACCGACCAGCCTGGCAATTTAATTTTATTTCAACACTGGCTATGGGGCAGTGTTTCCACCATTCTGGAGGGCAGCAAGCTAGGTTAGAGAGCACTGGGCAAACCCATACCTGTTCACACAGCTCTGTCCTTCAGCATTGCACCACTGCCTGCTCATTGCTCTGCCTGGCACTTGCTTGCTTCCTGTTTGAACAAATGCTGCAGTGAAGCAATGACAGCACTAATTTACGTCTTGTGAGCAGAGCAATGCATGCACAATGTTCCTGGAGTACATGGCCTGGTCTCGATGCCTTTCGTCCTGCTTGATCAGGCAGGTGTCTTTCCTAGCACCACTCTCTGAAGGTGTAATGGAACTAGGCAACTATATGAAACACTCAATCAGCCCAGGCCAGGAACATGCAAGCATCACCAGAGCCTAGTCCCAACCTCAGGAGGATGAGGAAGGCCAGTACTTGCCATCTGAGATGGCTGCTTTACACTACCTAATGCAGGGTTCCCCAACCTTTTGTGGCCCGTGGGCCCATTTGGAATTTTGAGGATGTCACGGGTGCTCTCACATACTGGCTACCAAAGGGGGATTTCCCACTCATAAAATGGCTACCATTGTGGCCACGGACAGCCACAAAACACACATTTCTCAGAGGGCCAACTGGTGAAGCTAAAAGAAAAGTAATCTGTCCAAAGTACCTAAGCACATGGCAGAGTTGGGGGGAGCAGTCTTTGCTCCAAAATGCCAAATCTCTATTTTGAATGCAAATAAAGATAGCACTTTGTGTTATGTCAGTTTGTCAATTATTATTATTATTATTATTATTATTATTATTATTTCAAAAATCTTATGAAATGGAATAAAAATCGGTAGGGGAGGGAGTTTGTTGGCCGCTAAGAGAGGTAAGCACACCTTTGTTGGAGATTCCAAGCCTAATGATAGGATCAGCCCAGTTGGGACAACATTATCAAATAAGTTGCAGGACAGTTCTGAATAGCAACCTATGCTAACTGGAAAGTGCTTCATTTAATATACAACTTGGCAATGTAAAGTGAAGCAAGCATGATAGCAGCAATTCTGTCAAGTGACATACCCGATGAAGTAGTAAGAAAGCTATTTTTACCTTTCACTGAGGTTGTTTGCAAAAATACGATCTCATTAACATAATTTGCTAGCATCAGCATAAGTTGATTACGCATCTAAATTAAGGATTCTCCAGACTAATTGAATTAAAATGCAGAATAGATTTACGGAAATGTCCTTTTGAATTAATCTTCCGCCACTGCAGAATGTTGGTTCAGTGCTGTCTGGGCCATGGAAAAAAGAAAACCAAAAGCTATAAGCTGCCAATTAGTACAAATTTAAGATGGTACAAGATTCTGCTTAGTTACCTCCAAACAGTAATGAGACAAAAAAGATCTTGGAGACAGAGCAGTGTTGACTTACAAGTTTAAATTCTAATTTGTTGCTTCTCTGTCAGTCCATATAAGGAGGGTTCTGTTGCAGTCATATTTAGATTGTGGGTTTCCTGTTGACAGCTGGTTGGCCACTATGTGAACAGAATGTTGGACTAGATGGGTCTTCTGATGTTCTGATGTTCTTATACATAAATCTATTATTTTTTCCACTGTTGAGGATGGCCAAAGCTTTCCCATTGGAGTTCACCTCCTCTTTCCTGCTCTCATTTGGCTTCTCCCTGGCCTTGGATTGCCCTTGGGTTTCTTCTGGGAGGGTGAGCATTGTCCCATCAAGGCTGTAGCGATTGGGGTGTAAACCAGAAATGACCAAAGAAGGAAGAAAGAAAAAACCCAGTTTCCAGCCCTAAAAAGTATGAAGAGTTGGACAGTGGCATCACTAGGCATAGTGGTCTCTCCCAATTGGCTCCATGAGCCCTTCTAGAAAGGAATCTTAACCCTAAGTGTGCCATCTGTCCATGAAGGCACAATGGGCCTGTTTGGTAGATGGAGATCTTTTTGACATGATTATGGTGAAGAGTTCCAGGTGGCTGTAACCCTTTTATAAGAACATAAGAGCCATGCTGGATCAGACCAAGGGTCCATCTAGTCCAGCACTCTGTTCACACAGTGGACAACCAGCTGTCATCCAGGAATCTTCAAGCAAGACACGGTGTAAACTGTGGGGGATGTGCCTCTAATGAAATTCCTAGACTAAGCATACTTAGCCCTGATCCATGTGGCACCTCCCTGTTGGTCCAATGATGGACCAGTGGAGCTAAACCCCCAGGCAGCACTGTTTTTGTGCATAGATAAGCAAGATGAGCCCAATAAAAGGTGAGGCATCGTGTGTGTGTGTGGTGGGAATGGTCTGTTACAATATGTTTTCATGAAAGATGAGACAAGTGTAGCAGTTTAGTTGCAAACTCAGAGTCTGACTAGTTGCTGACTAAGGGTCACTTTACACAGACATTACATTTGGAGGTGCACACTTAAAACGTCTTAGCTGTACATCTGAAAAAAAGGCAAAGTATGAATTCAGAAAAGCATGTGTTTGCATCCACATGAGTATGCTTATGAAGTGGCTTGATTGGCTGCAGCTCCCCCTTCTGCTAGCAAAACTGGATTCGCTTCAGTGTAGAATGTGAAATGACCCTTAAAGGTCAGGGATAAATGACTCATCAGCACGTTTAAATATATTCCTTGTCTTAAAGGCACTCAAGGAGCGATTCTGGCATTGGGCACCTTGCTTGCTCATATTGTTGTCTTGCAGTGCTCCGTAATCATCATGGCAATGCATTTTTCCCTATCAGACATGGTTTTGATCTGGAGGATTCTGCCTTAGTGTGAAGGGAATCAAGTTGCAGTTCTGCTCCATTCAGTCTTTCAAGAATTCATTCCTCCATGGCTCCCCTCCCTCAGTGAGTCTACTTTCTCGCCGCCATTCTCACCAGCTGCAATTGCTCTTCATCTTTTTTCATTTCATCATTTCTACCACTCGCTTGCTTGACAGGCAGAAAGCTGGTGAGCAAGCAGGCAGTGGTATCTCCTGCTCCTCCTTCTCACCACTACCATTGTCTGGGCCAGAGCAAGAGGCAGGTGAACAACGAGTAGGTTCCCATGGGGAAGAGGAGAGGCATCTCCAAGGAGCACTTGTCAGTGGGCCCTTGGAGTGTGGGCCCTCAGTAGGTGCTCAAGCATGCCAACTCTTTAAGCGAGTATAGAATTGTGACCCTAATCTGTATTTAAGTCCTTCTGTAAGTATAGGAGTAAAAGGGAGGGAATCTGAAGGCCCTTAGCTCCGTGCCTCTTCAGAGAGAAATGCCTTTTGAGGACACGTGCTGAGCTTGGCAAATTGCAGCCTAACAAGATTAATGTTTGCAGGATTTTTATGATCAAGCGAAAAGAGGAAGTTATTACAGAAAGTGTCATGCAATCTTATCTAGTGGATTCAGTTGTAGGCGGGCCGCTGGGAAATGCTGTGAGCATTCATCTCCTGTACTTTTTTTTTTTTTTTTGGTATAACTAGGTAATAGGCTGTACTCATATCATTGCTTTATTGCCAGCGCTAAAAGTTTTGTTCCGCATCACACATTCTTTCATAAATGAATTTTCTACATCATCATTTGGCCCATTTTATTCACTTTATATCCCCTCCCCTCAAAAAGGTGGACAAGTTCATTTCCAGGAGTGATACGGTTTTATATTTAGAATACAAGATAGTCAAAAGAGAGATGAATAAATCTGTGAGTTTCATTTTCTCTCACGTTCAGGTGTGTGTGTGTGTGTGTGTTTAAAATCTCAAGTCCTTTCTCTCCTGAATGTGAAGAACTTTGCAATTTTTGGTAAGTTCTTCTCAAAGCCAAACTGAAACAGACTTCTCACCTGTCTGCAGCAGCCAAATTCAAAAGATACAGCTATTCCCAGCATAGAGAAGACCATGACGTACCTGCTCATCATATAGCTGTTAAATTAGTTTGTTTATTATTGTACTTCTTTACTACTTTTCTGTAGCCAACCAAGGCAGTTTAACCAGATTCAGAAAATAAAAAAATCTAATAAAAACATAGTAAAACTTTTTTAAAAAAATGACCCTTAAAAGCCAAAGCAACTCCAAAGGGAGTGCATTCCAAAATTTGGGAACAACGTAGAAGAAACTTTGTTCTCGTGTGCCTGACAAGTATGAGGGTGTCTACAAAAGGGCTTCTCCTGCCAATTTTAACAACCAAGCAGGTTTGTTCTGAGAGAAGTGGTCCCTCAGACAGTCAGGCCCAAAGGTGTTTAGGATGCAATCCTATGCATGTTTAGATGTTCTGGTGAATGGCTGGGAACTGTAGAACTTTTTTTCTGTTTAACATGCATAGGGTTGCACCCTTATAGGTTTTAAGAGGAGGAGTCTGTCAAAAAATAAAATAAAAAATGATGTGGCAACCCTAAGGACTTACATAGTTCAATACACAGGGATTCAACCCCAGATGTTTAATAGAAAAATGCTCAAAGCTTGGATGGACGAATCTCTCTGGTTTTACCTGCATTTTGAATTTTTAAAAATCTCACTTCTGTTTCATCGCAAATATGGAGAACGTTTCGAATTTTCGTATATTCTTATCGAAAGCCAAAGTGAAACAACGTTCTCGGCCATCCCTAAGAAAGGATTTGAAAAGTGTTGAATGCAGCCCCCTGAGACTGCTGAAATGAAGCAGTGAGATTGTGAACCCCCGATGGATAGGACTCAGTTACTTCCTATTTGAGGTGCTGAGGTTTTTGCTCAGCTGCTGGAGTGGTCACATCACTACCCTCAGAGCTTTGGAGGCATCTGGCATGGAATATTGATGTTGCTTCTCTACAGCCATTTCCTATGTCTTAAAGTGACCAAAAAATCAAACAAAAAACCAACTCAATGAGGGTCGTTGGTTTGTTTATTTTTTTCTTTTTAAAAAAGAAATTCCATATGCATTTCTATACAGTATACATTCCTATACAGTAGTTTTAACTCCTATACAGTATACCCAAGGTTGCTAGTTCTTTAGGCTTATGTGTGTTCCAACAATTAATACACAGAACCCAGTTGTTTTTGAAACATCTCTGCTGCGTTCATCCTGCCATCCAATAACAACTTCTAATTTGTTATTTTGTTCAGCACTACAGTAGTCCAGATTAAAGCATGTGCAGTAGGCAATGGATATTGCATGTCAGTTGTAAACAGGGAGGCACAGATATTGTCCAGCCAAACATTATTTCTACTAGCCAGGAAGGATATAGTAAAACTGCCTCTTAACATGTGCGGATTGTGTTTTCCTTCCCAGCCAGCAAGTGACCACTTGCCCCTCCCACTGAATTAAGGAGAAGGGTTAATAACACAGAGAACATTGAATTTATAAGAAAAGTATTTTTTAAAAGTTATGTTGTTCATATTTAACTACATGTAAATTGGCTAGAATATACCCTGATGCTTGTGACAAATGTTGGAAATGTGGTAAATGCTGATTTTATACATATTTTATACCTGGTATTATGCACCAGATTGCAAATAAATTAATACTTTTAGGGGGGAAATATTATATAGCATATAAATAAGTTGGTTGGATATAGTCTTTCTTTGGACCCTCTTTGTACTTTATTGTGCTATTTTAAGAAAGTAGCAAATGTAATATAACCTCTGCAAAAGAATTAATAGCTGCATAATGGCAATGAGCTGCACTACCATGGGAAAAAGAGTGACAAAAAAAGTAGGTTTGGTGCATAGATAGTATAACTAGACTTACAGAAATGGTTCACCCACAAGAAAGTAGAAAATGAGTGAACATTTTGAACGTTAGGCATCCATCCAACTTGGGGATATTGGGAATGGGGCTTACGTACATGCTCTCTCGATCCTTTTAGCCCTAACATGTACATGCTGAATGCATGACTAGGGATATTTGTTCTTCCCAAAATCTATTCCATGTTTTTATGGCAGCCTAATTTAGCTGCTGCACTGAAGCCCCCCACCCTGAGCATTCTTTCTTTTCAAAATCTCTCCTCTCACCTGTCGGTGAATGGGTTTGTTGGGTTTGTTGAAGGCTGCTTGGGAAAAGGAAAATAGAAATTATGTGGAGGGAGAATGTCCCATTTCAGTTCCTTAAAGCTTATATAGTATCCTGGAGGAGTTCATGGCAGGACAACTGGCTTTAACCCTGAGGAGGAGCCCTCTTGTTACAGCTGAAGGTACACCACAACATTTTGTTGCAGGTCTCACATTCACTGGATTGACTTTGGCATTTTGAAATGGACTGTGTGAGAGCGCTTAGCTTTTACTCCCAACAGCCAAGTGAAAATGTGTTCTTGGTGTGTGTGTGTGTGTGTTTATCTCTCTTTGCCAAGGTGATATTTCCCAGACAAACCTTTCAGGTTACTTATGGTAACGGTATAAAATTGAAGGAAAATGGAAGACTTTCAACCTGTGGTGTCAAATGGGAATTATGTTTTAAATTGGGTATCTGAAAGAAAAGCTGTGGGGGGTATATTGTTAAATCGTTACTTTACTTTTCTGAGACATTTACTGTCGGCATGGCAGGACATGGAACATTTACCTCAGGGGGTCGGAGTTAGAAGGATCTTGACCTTTCCAGGATGACTAACACTGCAAACTTACCCTTAGGTTATGCCAGCTAGACAAGGATAGTATTGTAACTAATTCCTCTGGGGCTAACAGGGCTCTTATTACAATGGCATTCAGTCATTGTAACTTTCATTCAACATCATTTAAAGAGGATGGAGGTGCGGATGTTGCAGAGGAGAGGTAGACGGGCTTCTTGGAGTACTCCCCTCCCCTCCCCACCTGCCAAGCTGAACTATTGACCAAAACCAAACAAACATTGCTATGTCTTCTTTTCATTTTTACTCTAGAGTAGGTGCCATTCAGAACTCAAGAACTCCACCCCCCTTATGGTCCTGGCCCAGAACAGGTTTCCAGCAACGCTGCAACACACACACTTGAAGTAATGCCTGCTTTGGCCCTATGACAGATCCAAACATTCTCTCATAGGGATATCAAAGAAATCTGCAAAGGAATCAAATGAGATCACAGATCTATGAATACGATCCATGGATTCCAAAGCAGACCGGCTTCCGTGAGTCACACACACATACATACACACTATCTATCTATCTATCTATCTATCTATCTATCTATCATCTATCTATCATCTATCTATCTATATCTTTTATGAACAGAAAAATGCACATCCCTTCCATAGGCTACATTTTGGGGGGGTATATTTGGGGGGATTTGCACATTTTTTCCAAATGTGGGAAATTTTTTTAAAAAACCTGTTTCCATCAATGAGTGGACAATAGGACAAAAGGCACCTGACAAGCCACAAAGTGTGGACAGAATGGGTTTTACCAAATCTCTACATACACATGCATACATGCGAATAAATACAGAATTCTTGTGTGTGGTGTTGCCAGTACTGACCACTGTGGAACATGCACCCTTGTCTGTGGCTCCTGAGCTTTTATGCATGGAACTCTAACAACATGACTATGGAGTGGACTGGTGGTTGTTATTGGCCTGGCATGCCTTTCTTCCTATCTCGCCTTGGCTATGAACTGGCCAAGCATTGTCTGTTACTAATTTGCAGAAGTCTGGTGATTATTTTTGAGCTGCAGGGGAAACATCTGGAGCTCATGGCATGCTTTTCCGCCTTCCTGAATACTGAGCTGTGAGTTCTACCCACACTGTGAGTAGGGAAGGGAAACGTACTGGCTTCCATGTAGTGGAAAATAGGGGAGAAATTGGCATTTTAATTTACCTAATTTCATACTTTTGAACCAAAACACAAATCTAAACTCAAGCTATCCCTTGCAATTCGTTCTTCTCCAAATTTTGCACTGAAGTTTTCAAACTGAAAAATGCATACAGAGATGCATATATTTGGAGTGGTGATGTGGAAATCCATTTGTTTTTCCATTTATTATAATCTTCTGGGAATAGATTTTTGCCTGTGTGTGTTGTTGTTGTTGTTGTCACTGTCACTTCCGTTGATTGATTTTATATGCCATACTTCTATTTTTGGTGTTTTGATTTTAAATCTGCTTTATTGTCATTTAAACTTTTTGTAACTGGCCCTGGGAACCCTTGGTAGGGTGAGTGCAGAGCCATGCAATTAATCACTATAGACCCAATAAATAAATAAATAAATAAACTTAATGTGTATGTCAAGCGGCATTTCCTATAGTGTATGATCATATGCTAAACCGAAGGGACTGACCTGCTCTTTCACATGTAGGTTCACGTAGCCCAACGTTCTATCTCCAACCATGGCCAACAGGTGCCATGGAACATCTTCACCAAGGCATGATCTCCCCTCTTTCTCCACAGTATTCGGTAATCTGAAGTACTGCTAAATGTGAAATGGAATTTAGTTCTGATTTTTATACTGAATATCTATTATATATTCTCCAAGTATTCACATATTGTTTACTTATATTGGCAAAATGTTGTTTTAAACTAATTCTCAGAATGGTGCACTTTTTGTAAGAAAAGCAAATAAGATTTGCAGAAAAAGACAGCACGTTTTTGCTTGGTGATATTGGCTGCTGGTAGACATTTAGAGCTTGCAGCGTTACCAAACTGTATTTACAATTGTAAATAACTTTCTTTTTTTAGTAATGCATGGTACAATCTTTGTCCATTAAAGATATTTCTCCTCTCTATTGGGGGTAGTGAGGCATGGTGGTTTAAATCTGGGATTTGTTTGGTTGCTGAAAGCATAAATTCCCAAATTATCCTCCCTCCACAGATAGTCTGTAATGAATGTCTTTGGCATGCAGTTCTGTGCAGAAACAGTAAATGGAATTATTGATTTACTTCTAGTTGAGTACGTACACATTCATGAAGGAAGGGGCTTAATGCATTGCTTTTAAATGGTGGACAGGAATCTGCAGGAGACAGTGTAAAAAAATGGGTGACAGGTAGGCAAAGATAAAAACTGTGAAACTAATTGACATGCTGGGAGTCTCCTCAGTCCTGTGATGAATCTGGATTGAATACCTGAGCTTCTGCCCATGTGCTGGGCTGTTCTCTTAAATTGGCTAGACTATTTCCTGATCAGACTGGCCTGTGTAGCTTACATCTGTTAAATTTGCAACTGCTCTATCCCATTCCTAGTTTCACTACCCGTTCCATCTTTTAATGTTCAGTGTGGATGGATCTGTCAGTTTTGATTCTTCCCATATTTGAGTTCCTTAAATGTCAAGTTCTTTCTGTCCCAAATGTGATGAAATTCATGCATTTTGGCAAATTCTTATGATAACTGAACTGCTATGAAATTCTCACACAGCTTTACCAATCAAGTTCAATAGGGACAGCTATTCTCAGCACGGAGAGGACCATGACATATTTCCCTGCCATGTAGCTGTTAAAAAAGATTACCCTTTCAGAGGGGGAAAAAAATAGGTGGCGACCTTAATTAGGGTGACCAACTGTCAGGATTTCCCCGGATTTGTCCTGGTGTTTGTTCTATCCTGGGTGTCAGGGGGGATTTTCAGTAATTTTCTACAATGTCCTGGAAAGACATGCTTTCCCCTTTAAGGCTGCCGTTAGCATGGTGGGAGGGAATGATGTGCTTTCTGGAGGCGGGTCATTTCCCTCCCATTGCTCCAATCACAGCCTTAAAGGGGAAAGTGTATCATTCCCAGACATTATAGAAAAGGCCCCGATTGGAGCAGTGGAGGCAGGATTGCCACACTTTCCCGTCCTCTGCTCCAATTGGGGCCTTTAAGGAGGCAGGGGGAATGATGCACTTTCCAGAGGCCCAAGAAAGCTGCTTTCCCGCCCACCCTCCCAGCTTGTCCTCTTTTTTGGTCTCCCAAATATGGTCACCCTACCTTAATTCAGTACTGTACTGGATATGAAGGAATTGCAAATTTTGGTAAATTCTTATCAAAGTAGAACTGAACTGAAATTCTCACTCAGCCTTAGTTTAGTGTCACAGCAGTTGGGGAAAGGTATGGATACAACACACTCCACACTGCAGCTGCATTTCGATATGGTCAGCTATGGTTTTATTGTGGTCCTAAAGATGTTTTGGCCTACACCTTCCATCCACTTTAGCCAGCATAGCCATTCATGAGAGATGATGGGAATTGTAGAACAGAACATCTAGGGTTTGTAGTCCAAACATCTGGAGGGCATCAGATTGGGGGAGGCGGCCTTAAGACATTTCAGTATTTCAAGGGGAAGCTTTTGTTTCCACGCCACAAATTTCCCACTCAGTCTCTTCTCTTCTGATGCAGCTGTGAGGAGGAGATTGATAATTTTTGCTTCTGTTTTCAATTAACCATGGTAAACTGTGGTTTAGTGATACTTTTGAAACCCAGACACCTGAAACCAAAACTTTCAATAAACTACAGCTTCAATAAAGTCCAGTTCATTGAAAAAAGGCAACTGCATAAACCATGGTTTGAAGTGGCCCACATATTGTCTTAGTTCAGACATAACACAGTTTAGTTAGGTGAGGAGGAGGAGGAGGAGGAGGAGGAGGAGGAGGAGGAGGCAGCTGCAGCAGCAGAAACAGAAGCAGCAGCTCCCAACTTCCTCATCACAGCTGTGCCACGTAGAAGAGAGGGGAAGCTGATGAGTCCATGGCTTGTTATTATGTCCACATGCACTCAATAGGCTAGTGTGCACATTTTGCTTGCCACTGTAGGTGTGATCTGCCCCAATCATGACAGTTTACAGTGGTTATCACAAGCATAGTCACTGCTACCTTTAGAGTCTCCCACGATACACCTGCCAGAAGCCACCAAGATCATCTGGCAGGCATGAAGAGATAACAGTGTTGTAATAAAGGGAACCCTTGACTTTATTATGATATTGATAATGACTACACAAGAGTGGCTGATTAAAATGCGTCAGAAAACTGGCTCAATTCCCTGAGCTGCCTTGTGGAACTTTGCAAGCACTTGATCCCTTCTCTCCAGTCATTTGTATCCAGCAAGGATAGAATGGCACCATTTATTCACCCTAACTATGAGTACTCGGAAGCAGCTAGCTCTGCCAGCTAGCAGTACAATACCTCACTCTCCCAGCCTTCCCCCTTTGGCAGCTATTGCCAACATAATTGGGTCTTTCCTTGCTAAAGCACCAAAGGAGACCCTGCAACAAATGTTTATATGGGATCTTTGCGTGCCCCTATCAGTTTTGGCTACTAGGGAAATGGAGGGAGGAAGCTAAGACAGGCTTGGCCATTGGAAGAATTAGGCTTGTTTCAACATGGTTCCTTATGAAGTGGGTAGCCTGTGAATCCATTACATTAAGATTTGTGCCATAATGCGATTTGCTGTATTTCTGAGAGAAATATATATGTCTCCTGTCCTAGAAGGTGCATTTGGCCCAGAAGATGCACCTGCTGTAAACAAGACAGATTATTCTGTTTTAAAAGTCTTTGGTTTAGTTTGTTTTTAATTCAGTCTTTACCCACAAAACTCTTTCTATGAAGTTGCAGAGGTCTGCACTGAAGACAAAATCAGGCATATAGTGTGTGTGCTTTAATGGAAGATCAAATTCATAAAACTGATATTTCTCCCGTGCTAGAAGGTGCAGAAACATTCAGCCAGAATTTCTTTGGTATTTTAGGGCGATTGAATACAGCTCTTGAAGATGTTTGTGTTTTGGGGGAGTGAGATAAATTTCTTACACTTTTGGGGATGGCGAGGCTACCACAATAAAATCATAGAATAGGAGAGTTGGAAGGGGCCTATAAGGCCATCAAGTCCAACTCCCTGCTCAATGCAGGAATCCACTTAAAGCGTATCTGACAGATGGCTGTCCAGCTGCCTCTTGAAGGCTTCTAGTGTGGGAGAGCCCACAACTTCCCTAGGTAATTGTTTCCATTGCCATACTGCTCTAACAGTCAGGAATGTTTTCCTGATGTCCAGCCGGAATCTGGCTTCCTGTAACTTGAGCCCATTATTCTGTGTCCTGCACGCTGGGATATCAAGAAGAGATCCTGTCCCTCCTCTGTGTGACAACCTTTCAGGTATTTGAAGAGTGCTATCATGTCTCCCCTCAGTGTTCTCTTCTCCTGGCTAAACATGCCCATTTCTTTCAATCTCTAGTCATAGGGCTTTATTTCTAGACCCCTGATCATCCTTGTTACCCTCCTCTGAACCCCCTCCAGCTTGTCTGCATCCTTCTTGAAATCTGGTGCCCAAAATAGCATTTGCTTTTTTTTTGCAGCCACATCACTGTTGGCTTATATTCAGCTTGTGATCTACAACAATTCCAAGATCCTTCTCACTTGTAGTATTGCTGAGCCAAGTATCCCCCACCTTGTAACTGTGCAGTTGGTTTCTTCTTCATAGGGGTAGAACTTGGCATTTATCTCTCTTAAATTTATTCTGTTGTTTTCAGCCCAGCGCTCCAGCCTACCAAGGTCACTTTGAAGTTTGTTTCTGTCTTCCAAGGTATTAGCTATCCCACCCAACTTTGTATCATCTGCAAATTTGATTAGCATTCCCTTCACCTCATCCAAGTCATTAATAAAAATGTTGAAGAGCACTGGGCCCAGGACTGAGCCTTGCAGTACCCTGATCGTTACCTCCCCCAAGTTTGAGAAGGTACCATAGATACAAAATAGAGGATTGCATTCTGTTTTCTCCTGCAGTGGTTAAAAAAATGCTTCAAGCAAAGGTGGCAGATCTTCAATAAGTAGCACCAACCTGGTGGCCATCCTTCATTGATAATGGCCCAATATGCTCATGATTTAGTGTGGTTCCCATTGGCCTATTTTATCCTCACTACGACCCTGTGAGGAAGATTAGACTGAGAGTTACTGACTGGCTCAAAGTCACCCAGTGAGCTGAATGGGGACCAGGTTTTTCCAAGTCACTGTTCAATACTCTAATCATGAAATTAGTTCACCACAAAGAGAGTCTGATCTGTATTGTAAGTAATTGTAAGTAAATTCCCCTAACCCCTTGAAATTCTTTGGAAATGCCTCCTCACGCAAGGCAAATGTGATTTTGACTCCAAAATAAGAGGAAAGTTCATGCAAATAAGTTCCCTAGAATTCTAAGGGCAACTCATGCAAATTATCAAATCATTGTTACAGGGGGCGTAAATGAGCAGGGTAACTAGGTAACTCTGATAGTTGAGAGGTAATAACATGTCTTGCCAGTATTGCTTGGGCCCCTAGTGTGGAAGGGATGGTGAGCAAAATGTAAAAGAACATTCTGTCAAACTTCATTCACTTTCCTTGTTTTCACATGTACTTCAGGCAATGGAACACAAGTTCTTTACCCAGTCTCCCACAGTTTCCTTACTCCCTTTAGACGCCTGCAGACTGATTTCTAGTCGGATGGAATAATAACTTCAGTATTAACTGAGTCACATGCTGGCATTTTCCCGTACGAAGAGAGCAAGCCGAGCATCTCCACTTTCCTTGGTAGTTTCAGATCCTACCAGGAGACATAAGGGAAATGAAAGCCTGTGTTCAGTTGTCTGGCACCTAGGGTTACACAATTTAGGTTAATGGCATTGCGTTAGATATATAATCATATGGAGTTGGGGTGGGGGAAGACTCATAGATGGCTTAGGCACTCTGTTCATTGCACCTGGCCACAGCAGAGGTGGTGATGGATAGCAGCACTGTACTTTCTCAGCTAAGAGACCAGGTCCAATTGATTCTTCCTCTTAACTGACATCTAGCCATAGCCATTCAACCTTGCTGCAGCAGAGGAACAGACCGGAAGCAGGGTCCCTCAATTGGCTCAACTGAGACACCAGCTCCACTTGGCTGCTCTCTGCCCTGTTTCCATTCTGACTATTATAAGAACTTTGTGACTTTAAGAAGTGGTGCTCCTTCTTCTTCCCTGCCCATTGCTTTCTTTTGTGTCATGTATTTTAGATTGTTATCCTGAAGACAATGAACCCCATTTGTTACTGAATTTATGTACTGCCTTTGTGGCTGAAGGGCAGTGTAAAAATAGACCAATAAATAAACTCAATCTTGATTATCCAACATCCAAATCTGGTAGTTATCTAAATTGCTTCCTATGTATGGTAAAACTATGCCAATGTTATATGTACATCTCACATTCTACTCCCAGCGTTTGTCAGATAAAAAGGCATATACATTGAAAAAATATTCAAGTAGAGCAGAGTGGTGTGAACACATTTTTTTCATTGAGCATGGCGTTTAAATATCCCATTGAAGAATATCTGGATTCTTTACTTCCCCACCACCTAACAACTCAACTAGTAAACAACACTACACTGAACAGATCTTTGAAAGTAATTTATCATACAACCCTACCTCCTAAATACTACAGTTCATAGCATTTCTATTTTTAAGCTCAGTGTATGCTAATAGAAACTGTAGATACAGTAATGGAACAATGGAGTTGCAGTATTGATTAGGTAAACAGGTAATGTTGCTTGAAGGAATAGCCCTATTCAGGCACTACTGAAGAGGCAATACAGGTACCATGGAGCCGTGGGTTTAGACCTGTCCTGAGATAGATGTAGCTTCTCCCAGACACTTATAAAATGAGGGTAACTTCTGCAGTGAGGAGCCCTTTGTAACCATGTAGGTTCCCACATTATTGAGAACCCTATTAAAAAAGGATCCCTCCTGCAGATGTTATGCCTCAATGTGAGGGGCCAAAAGGAGTCATGTGAACTTGGGGAGGGTAATGCATGTTCCACAGCTCTGGTTATCTGTGTTGCCTCTTCAGTGGTACTGCCTGAATGGGGCTGACGTAATCAGGGTCAGTCTGGGAAGTAAACAATTGTGAGAATCCATGATTTGTTGGCAGATGTTGGCTAAAGCATAAGAATTAGACATGTCCAGAGAATCACTTCCTCATGCCTTCAGGATGAATTTAAAAAGGTATGTAAGTTATTACTAGTGTATTACTGGTGTGTTATTTAATACATTAGAAAGACTGCATGTACACCTAAGAATTAAAAGAATATTTCTATCTTCTTGACATTTCATTGATCCCTAGAGTTAAGATTTACTTGATGAAGAGGGAGGATGTAAAAGGCTAAAAGAAGTCAAGTTAGAAATTATACCCATCAACAGAGGCAGTTTTTGAAGGTTTTATCTTAGAAATTGCATATGGGGAATTTATTGCCACTGATAATGGAAATTCATACTGACACCTACTTTGAAACAGACTGAAAAATGATAAGCTTGTTAGCATTTCTAGCTAGGCAAGTGGCAGTGTATAAATATGGATGTTGGATGTGCTGCTTAAATTATGAACTCATAGGTGTGGAATTGTGTCAGAAAAGTGAGATTGTAATATATTGTAATAAATTATGGAAATGGTTTCATGCTTACTGCAGAATTTAGAGGAAAGCAAAAGGGTTATTAGGGGTTTTGGCATCGTTTTTCTTTTAAATCAGTAAATGGACTGGAATAGGGATGGGTGAGAAATTTGTTTCATTTTGCTTTGGAACAGAATCTATCCCATTTGCCTCTCCCATAGTAGAAATGTTGACCCGAACACAATCTGCAGCATGAGCCTGTACTATTTGCAAACTTGTGATGTGATCTGCACAAAAAAGAAATATGCATTCAGATAATTCTCATATATTTGAGAAATGAACATCTTGTCTTTTTTAAAAAAATGTGTGACAAGCATCCTTTAGTCAATGAGAGAGAGGGAAAGAGAGAGAGAGAGAGGTGTATCTCAAAGATGCACACACCTGATGCATACATTTGGAAAATGTGCATTAAAATATTTACAAATCTTCATGTAAAAAAAAAGCTCATAATCCAATATGGACACCAGTTGGAACGACATTTGAGGTTGAAATTGGGTAACCTTCCTAAGCTCTGGTTTCCTGATTCATACATCTTTAGACTAGAGAGGGAATGTATAGAGTATTGAGGAGAAGAGATATTGGAGAAATCCACAATGGATTCAAACGAGTTCAGATTTCTATGAATTCAACCTGCAGGTTCTGCAGAGGACTGGCTTTTTCCAGATTCTGCAGACTTGTAAACTGTGTTTTCACTGGGGTGGGGGGGAGGTATTTGTGCTAAATCACATTAGTTCTAAGAATGTATTAGTGCATTAGTACAATCTTTTGTAAACTGCCCAGGGAGCTTTGGCTATGGTGTGGTATAGAAATGTTATTAATAATAATAATAATAATAATAATTATAATTATAATAATAAGTGTGCATTAGCATTAATGTGCACTAGCACAAATGTGCTAATGCACAAATATGCATTACATATTTTGTAAAAGTTTATTGTCAAACAACAATTAGCAAGCATTTCATTGAAATTATGGAGTTAACATTTGTGCATAAGCCTATAAAACAACTGACTATGGTCACCTGTTCTACTGAATGGTGATTACTAGTGCACAAAATCTGCTTTGATATTTTGAGTTGGATAATTCCATCTGGGGGTAACGGTGTTCAGCTTGTAATTCAGCCCAGCCAATCAACCTGAACTGGTGTGTAAAACTCCCATGTGTAAATAGGACATATACCTTGCTACAGTATATCTAATTTTTTGTTTTAAAACTCTAAAATAGGCTGACATGCTGACATAATTAACTCCACAAATCACCTCTTTTCTGCCTACACAATTGCTACCCCAGTCAGACATGATTCTTCCTACATAATACATCTTGGAATTTTCTCTGAAATCATAAGTTCTAGAAACTTATCCTTAGGCCATGTCTACACCAGCCATTTATCCCGGGATCAGCTCAGGAGCATCCCTGTGTGTCCATATGATGCACAGGGGATCCTGGGGGCAACTAAGGATGGGCAGAGACATTCCCCGGGATAACTGAGACTTCAGTTATCCTGACTTTTCCCACAGTCTCAGGAAGAACTTGAGCTCCGCGGGGGTGTGGGCGCCCATCCCGGCTGCTTTCCACCTCCTAGTGAGTAAACTGGCTTTCAAAATGGGCACGGAGCTGCTTGGAGGAGGCTCCATGCCCTTTGGGGGTAGGGGGCAGCAATTTAACCATCCCTGGGATGGGGAGTTGGGCGTGGAGTTTGGCAGGGTTTTTTCCCGTACTTTATTGCCGGATCGAGGCTGTGCGACCGGCTCTTCTTCTTCTTCTTCTAAAAATATTGGTGCCCACGACATCCCTCTTTCCTTCTGGAACATCACACAGGCATATAGAAGCCGGGGGACGATAAAGGAAGCAGGTAAGTCCACAATCCTCCCCCCCTCCCTCCTGCTAGGCCCTTGGGTGTAGAAAGGGCCTTAGTTATAGCCTCTTGTTACTGTGGAGTTGGTGGAATGTTAGTTTGTTCCCTGATCAACAACACAAACTCTGGTGAACATGAAACTTTTCATCCAAAGTTTATTATCAAAATATAGTTTGGTGGGTACCTTTCTAGTGTACTAATCTTTCAATGAAGCTTCCAGAACATCAATATTACTGTATCCATCTATAGAAAGGGGGCAGTAGTCAGCTTAACCTTTACAGTCCAACCAGCTTGATCAACATTTAAGTATTTAAGCCTTTTAAATAAATAAATGCCCATTAAGTTCTTGCTGTGCACACAACAGGATTGGGTACCGATGAATAAGCTTACATGTGAGGAAAAATCAGGCATCAGGTAAGGCTTCAAAACAACAGGCAACTTGTTGCACATTTGGCCGACACAACTTCCACACAGACCCATTGTTGACCTCAGGGAGCTTTTGAATCTATTGATATTCTCCCATTGTTGACACAACTGACTGGAAGAACAATTGCTGAAAAGTTGTGTTTTTTATTGCGTGATTTTAGTAAATATGTAACTTTTAGAACAGCAAAATTTCTGGTTTTGGCCATGCATGTGAGAGTAAATAGTGTTGACTCTAGGGATGTAATTTCATGTATATGAGAAGTGTATAAATGGCTGGTGGCTATATACAATAAAATTTACTGACTGACTGATAGAGACAAGTACTAATTGTAATAAACCAATATTGACAAAGGGTTCTGGTTAGTAATTGGATATTTTGCAGACATTAGAATGCCCCCCTGTGGAATATTGTCTTACATATTCTGGTCACCAGGGAACTTAAACGGGGGTACATATTTGTGCTCCTTTTATTTATCTTCTTCTTTATCCATAATATAATTCCTGAGTCCAGAAGACTGAATTTCATTCCTCCATCTGGGAAACAAAATTATCACTCCAGATTTACACAGATGATGGGGGGGGGGGGTTTCCCCCCTCATTCCCAAATAAGCTTGAGACATGTGGAATTTGCCTCAGGAAATGTTTGCCAGAGTGAACGTTCAAGCATTAAGTATGTCAAGGCTAAAGTTGTTCGTTATGTTATGACCTACCGTGAAAACAATAACTGAAGGTGTATCCTATGTATGTTTAGACAGAAAACAGTCCTACAACTGCCAGCATGCCTTAGCCAACATGGCTGACTGGGACATGCTGGAATTGAGGATTTTTTTCTGTCTAAACATGCATAGGGTTTTGACCTACGAGCTCTTGGATAGAGATACGGATGGACAGATCTGTCAATCTTGGGCAATTATTGTCCACTTTGAGCTTGCATTGCTGCTGTTTCTAAAAAATATGTATGAACAGTCATATGCATTTTTTCATAATGTATAGATATTTGTGTGCATATTTAAACACTCACATTTGTGGAAGCATGCATCCTTTGATTAAAGCATGTTTGTGGACATTTTGGAATTTTTTCAGGCATACACATGTTGCTAAACACATTTTGTGTGTGCACGGAATACATCACAAACTTGGAATTTACAACTGCAAATTGTATTCGGTTCTGTGTGGTGCAAATTCGGTAAATCTGCCAAAAGGGAAAAAAAACCCGTTGATGGAACAAATTCCTTATGCAAATTCCTTATACAGAAAAATAAAATCTGTTAAATTCCTGGGTTCCACCTTTACCAGATTACACCCATAACCTTTTTGGGATGAGGTTATAACTTATAATAAGGATAAACTTTGTAGTGAAACAATGTATAATATGGAATAATGTGCATACCCTCCCAAATTACCTACCGGCTTCTTGGAAGTTAACACATAGCCAGCGCAGATGGCTCTTCAGAGCCCTCAGGACAGCCAAAAGACTTATACTATCACATTGGAAAGACAAATCCACACCTCCCATAATGCAATGGATTAAGGACCTCATAACATTATCAACTTTTGAATGGGTGTTCTATAGATGCAACTTGAGAGTGGATAAATACAGAGATACTTGGTCTGCTGTTCTTGAAATCTATGTATAAATCTCTCCCTTTTTAAAAAATGAACAGTACTAGGAATGTGTATCGTATCGTTAAAATGTACGATAATGATACAATAAGGTTGTTATCGTACATGTGTTTAACGATGATGATACGATAGAAAAACCTATGATAATCATCGGAGATTATAATTTTCAGGCAATTTTATCATTTTATCGGACTGCCATATAAATGTACCCATAACTTCTGTATTTTAAAAGTTAGGGGCTTGAAACTTGGTCACAGTGCTTATGGGGTATACCTTAGTATGTGTATGAAAGTTGAGATTGATTCTTCCAACCCTCAATTTTATATGAATGTTTTAAAGATTGTTTCCGTTCTGACAGGTCTGAATGAACGCACATGGTGAGCTGTCATTCTGATCTGTCAGGACTGAAACAATCTTTTAAAAATTCATATAAAATTGAGGATTGGAGGGATCGATCTCAAATTTCATACACATACTTAGGCATACCCCATAAGCACTGTGACCAAGTTTCAAGCCTCTAACTTTTAAAATACAGAAGTTATAGGCATTTTTCTTTAAAAATAGGGCTGCAAAAAGTATCAGTTTTTCACGATAACTATCGTGAAGACGATACGGTTCACCTACAATATGAATGAAGACGATAATTTTTCTGTCCGAAATGATGATAATGAAAAACGACAATGTTTTTTGGCGTGCACACCCCTAAACAGTACGTATGATGGCAAATGACAACACACACACACACACACACACACACACATATATATATATATATATATATATATATATAATGTGTGTGTTCTTTCCCCATTTTTTCCCCTCACAATGTATTTTCTTTTCAGTTTTGTTGATATTCACGATAAAAAAAAAACAATTAAGCTCTATTTGATGGAGATTTGGACATTGGCCTGCTCTAAAAATACTACAGGAGACATGAATGATTAAGGGTTTTTCCTGCTCCCTGACTCGTTTTTTTTTTACCTCCCATATTTCTTTCATTCATTTTCTTCCAATAGGCCAATTTCTGTAAATTGACCAATTACTGCTGCTAGTGGGAGTGGTAGAATTCTTTGAAGCCCACGCTAAAAGCATCCTCTTATTAGAGGGTGCCACCAGGCTGAAGTAACCCTCCATGGGCTTAGTAGGGAAAAAACCCTGCTCCTTATTGACTGAAATTGCTGCAGGAGTGACCATAGGGGTGATGAGACAAAATGGAAATGGATGATGGCAGCTGTAATACAAAGAAGCACAATGGTCCCAGTTTTGGATTACCTTCTTTGTGTAAAAAGCTATTCTATCCCCTTCTCAAATCCTTTGGTATAGGTAAAGAGCAATGAGTCTAGTAAATTAATGCCTTCCTCTTTCACATACACTCATTACATATAGAAAGATGGATGCATGGATAGATAGATAGATGCATTTTCTCAGTGAGAAATTACTGTCCCAGTATTTCATTCCAGAATAAATCCGTGTATGGCCAGTTGAAAACTGTTAGTATTTGCCAGTGCCCTGTGACATCTAGCTGATGTGGACTTGTAAATAGGAGAAGAGATGTACAGAATCTCTTCTAAAAGCTGATCTATAACCCCTTCAAAAACCCGAATGCTTTCTTCCTGCCTGCCAGTACCTTTCTACTGCTTGGCCTGCCAGTAAGTAACCTGTAAAAGTGGGGCACAAGAAACAACGGGATAGAATTTGTTTGGTTCACATTTTAATGTGATCCGACGTAATTTGCCTTCCCTGGACTTATTTTACTTTGGTTTTCACATTTCTCTAAAATGTTGTGATTCACTTTTTGCTCACCAAAACTTCATGTGAATATGCATACCTTGAGGAAAACAGCATACAAAAGGCACAGGAAAGGGGAAAGAGCACGGGGACAGGGGGAAGTATGAAAAAAAGTGTACCAAAAATGCATTCAGATTTTCGCATGCCTGAAAATTCTTATGGAATTTTCATGGAGACTTGTAAAAACAGCAAGAAGGAAAGTGTGGCGAGAGCCCATGTAGTATAGTTGTTAGAGCACTGGACTGAGAATCGGGAGATCCGGGTTCTAGTCCCCACTTGGCCATGGAAGCTCGCTGGCTGCCTTTTCGGCCAGTCACAAACTCTCAGCCCAACCTACCTCACAGGGTTGTTGTTGTGAGGAAAAATGTTGTGAGGATTATGTCCACAACCTTGGTTCCTTAAGGAGGAAAGAAGGTGGTATATGAATGTCATGAATAATATAGAAAGAAAGAAAGAAAGAAAGAAAGAAAGAAAGGTGGAAATGAGAGGAAACAAATTTGTGCTTGAAAAAAAATTGAAAGTTACAGAAAGTGAAACCTAGAGATTGATCCATAACAACAACAACAACAACAATAATAATAATTTAATAATAATAATAATAATAATAATAATAATAATAAATTTCTTACCCGCCTCTTTGTTTGGATCGAGGCGGGGAACAACAATATGATAAAATACATAAAACTGATTACAACATTACACACATTATTAAAACTGCATTAAAACATCCTAAAACACCCTAAAAACATCCCTAGGGACAAGCTCCCAGTAGCCAGGTAGAGTGGCTGGGGTGGGTGTAGAGAAAGAATTGATTCTGCCACCTGTATTGTTTCATTTCTCATGTTAAAGCTGACCTTCCCAGCTCTGACAGAAGGAGCAACAAAACCTCTGTGTCTGAAGAAATGGGTTTTTTTTCAAGCAGAGAAGGTTTTAGTGTTTGCTGCTCAGTTGCACAGCTGCTCTTACTGCAGAGCCTCACAATGAGCTTGGGTTCTCAGCTCAGAAACACAGAGCAAGAGAGGCCCACGGTCCCTCTTGGCATGGAAGAATAGGGTACAAGTGTTCTGAGAGCTGTGTGAATAGGTCATGTTTATAGTTTCACAAAGCACTACAGTAAATCTCTCTCTCTCTAACACACAAACGTATGTGTGCTGTGTGTGTGTGTATGTGCTTGTATGTGTTTGTATGTGTATGAGTCACCTACATAAGAAATAACATGAAAAAACTGCCCAATGGAGGGAGAGGGAAAGCTCTTAAAAAATAACACCAAACTTATGTGTGTGTCTCTGTGTGTGCTGTTTGTTTAAATGTTTGCATGAAAATGGTTTTATAAGGAATTATAATGATTTTTTAATCTTTGTAAACCACCCAGAGTGCTTTGGCTATTGGGTGGTGTAGAAATGTAATGAATAAATGAATCAAATGAATGTGACTTTCCATTCATAAATCCCCTTGCACCCATGTGCCATGATTCATGGTTTGCAAATTCCATCCATTCCTGGCAAAACATAAAGAAAAAGCATATATATATATATATATATATATATATATTATATACTCCTCTGTCAATGGGGAAGTGACACAAAAATTTCAGAAAATACATTGAAGCTAGGAAGCTCCACTTCAGATTGAAACTGACGTCATCTGAAGCCTATCTGAGTCTTCAAGGTAAAGCAGCCCCCTATTTTAGGCCTCAAAACTCTGTGCACACCCCTTGCGCACCCCTACGAGTTATATAAAATTCCAGAAGCGAATCCACTGAAGAACTCAATTGTTGTGGATTATAGAGAGAGGGCCTAAAGCATATTCCTTTCATGATGCTGAAGGACCAGGCCCAATCCCATCATTGCCATTTTAAAAAATCCCAGGAATTAGTGCTGGGAAAGATGTGAGATAAGACTTGAGCCAGATAATGGCTGTGTGAATCAAACTTATGATACCTTGGAGCACATGCATACATTGTATTCTTTTACAATTTATAATGTGGTCAAGCTTCACTCATAGCATGTCTAGATTTCTTCAAACGTTAAAGTGTGTTTGAAAGTCAAGAATACTAATGGGTTTTGCTTGTCAACTTAGTTTGTGACCTGGACCCAATCTATCAATTGAACTTACAACTTAAAAGGAGTCCCCTTGCATAAGATGTCAGGCCTATTGTTTCAGGCTGGTGAAATGTCAGAACAGCAAGTTGAAGGTATTAATATTTATATGACTGCTTTTCAGATCATAGCCTTAGTTCCCAGAACACAAGGAACAACATCTTTGCTAATTGGCTTTCAGGCAACTGAGTCTGAAGATTTTATACTGCGGGGAGAGTAGCCTGCCTGTCTAACCCATTTAGTGAAATGCCAACATTGTAATAACTGAATTTCTGAGAACCCCAGATCCTGGTGTCTTTAGGAATCATGCTTCATCTAGTGTCAGAATCCATTTGACACATTACAGAAATGCTGGGGGTGGGGGGGTGAGGAAAGGGGCTTAACAACAGGTAAATATGTAAGAGGTACTTTACTAGGGATGCATGAGAATTTTGTTTCAGTTCGCAAATCACTTGAAAATACCCTGTTTGCAATTCCAAACATGAAGAGAAATATATTTTCTCTAAAACTGTTTGCAAATTCCCTAAGTTGCCTTCAAGTCCATAAAATGTGTACTTGAAAAAATGCTATGCAACTTTTTAAAAATGCACAACTTTAAGAAAATACACACATTTTATTTGGCCTGTGCTGTAGTCTGTCAAGAAAATCTGCACAATTTGGGATTTTTTTGTACAACTTTCGAGTTAGATAGCTGTTAATTTTAAGCAATTTTCCTATTCATGCCAAATGAACAGCGATCACACATGCAAATTGAGGAGGGGCAAGCAGTGAGCTAATGTTCAGAGAAATTTGGTGACATCAAACACTGCTCGTTTGCCTATCCCTTTATTTTATTCGGTTACATAAGCAGCCCCCTGTAACCCAGTTTTCTGACTGGCAGGTTAAAGTGGGCCTATTCAGACAACACACTAAACCATGGTTAGGCTGCTAACCATTTTGCAACAAATGGTAGTGTGTTTAAACCATGGCTATGTAGCCATCATGGTTAGGAATGGTTCACATGAAATGCTAAGTCATAATGTTTATCTCAAATTGCTTAACCACCATGGCTTAGCATGTCGTCTGAACACAGTCAGTGGAAGTCTATTACGATAGAGCTAGAGCAGGCAGTAGACAAGCTTGCCTGGAACACAGCTGGTTCACCAACTTTCTTTGCAATGTGAAACAACAGAGTTGTGTTAACATTTTGTTTCCTGTGGGAGACCCAAATTATCTGATAAATGGTCCCCATGAACTATTTGTCCAAGAACAGGCCCTAGAGCAGCCTTTACCAATGGGATGTGCTTCTGAGACATTGTACCACAGATCCCATCACCCCAAATGATGGGAGCCAATGGCCATTCTCTCCAAGGATGGTAGGAGTTATAGTCCAACATCTGGAGGGCATCAGATTTGGGAAGCTGTCCCAGACTATCTTCTGAAATATACTGTAATGGTTCCTCTGGAAAACATTCAAGAACCCTTAGATGGACGAGCTAATATGACGACTATTCCTTGAAGAGGAAAGTCTGAAAATTTCTGATCTAAATATCAGAAAAAACTTCCTAACTGTTAGAGCAGTACGACAATGGAACCAATTACCCAGGGAAGTTGTAGGCTCTCCCACACTAGAGGCATTCAAGAGGAAAATGAACAGCCATCTGTCAGCTATGCCTTAAGATGGATTCCTGCATTGAGCAGGGGGTTGGACTCGATGGCCTTAAAGGCCCCTTCCAACTATTCTATGATTCAAAATAAATCTTTACTTATAACGATGGTTTACCCACCTGGCTGGTGGGAAAGCTCCTAAGGTCAAAGAGATATCCCTGGCTATTTTGGGTATTGCCTTTCATTCTTTTATTACCTCTGGTATTGAGCTTGAAAGCCCAATGGTATAACTTTCATTTTAAATGTGAATTACGTTAACTAGATGCAGCTCATTCTGTGAGACCAGATAGATGTGAAGCTCAGTGTTTTAAGTTCTATTGAAGTAAATAAGACTTGCTCCCATGTGAAGTGTACTTCGGATCAGGCAACAAATATTCGAGGAATATGCACCAAGTCAAATGAGTTCGGTAGAGTGGCATGAGCCATTAAGTTTTAAGCAGTCTATTTTCTCTTAACTTTTCCTGCTAGGAGAGACATATTAAGGGTGTAACATGACTGGTGCCCTTAGTTGATTGAACAGTTAGAGCACTTAAGGGATAACTAGGGTACATTTTCCCATAGAGTGTAAGACCTCTAAAGGCACAGGAAATATATTCCTAGGCTAAGCACACATAGAAACATAATTAATACATTCAACATTGCTGGTCCATATAAATCCAGATAAATCATTGCTCTACGGTGGTTGGCCTCTTGCTTGTGGGGTCGGTTCCAGAGAATAACGTGGCTGCCGAAGTCTTTATCTTTCACGGAGGTAGGGAGCCGAAAGCTGCAAAGGAAGAAGCTGGGGAAAGGAGCAGCAGCAGCCCTATGAATAGGCCCACAGCTCCTCCCCCAACCAGTGGCACCATATGATGGCTGGCCAATGGCAGGCCTCCATGTGTCGTCCTCTCCGCCACCTGCAATTGCCCCCTCCTGCCCGGATAAGCCGGGTGTGGTAGGAAGGGTGTTTGTGCCTCAGCCCTTTGGCAGTCAAACTGTGAGGTATCATAGGACATAATCTTGTTCCCAATGTTGTTTAATATTTATATGGACCCATTGGGAGCAATTATTAGGAGATTTGTGGCAAGGTGCTAATGACACCCGGCTCTATTTCTCTGTGACATCAGTTATCCTTCAAAATTCACACTTCTCTGAATTTTGTAATTAAGTTAATAATAATAATAATAATAATAATAATAAGTAGTAGTAGTAGTAGTGTACAGAATTGGTATATTAGGGCAAATAGCAGTAATCATGCATTCAACTGAGAAAATTGCTTGCAAAAATGTGTATAACACACAAATAATGCAAAATTGCATGCATTTAGAAGAAATGTGCACAAAAAAATGCTTACAAATTTTCATGCTGACTTTGAAAACAAAATTCTCATAGTTCGAGATGAACTGAATGAAGACTGGAAAAATGAGAAACTTAGGGAAACAGAAACGGATTTATCCATCACTAGCCTGAATATGGCTTTCTATAATTTGGTATCAGTTGGTGAGTTTCAGCACCCTGGTCCACGCTATAATTACATCTTGGAAACCAGCGGAACAACACCTGCTCCCAATCTTCTGTTTTGCAAGAAAAATCATGTTCCCTTTTGACTAGGGATGTACAGATTTTGTTAAATCCATTCCTTTAGCATCTCGCAGATTGTCAGGAATTTTTCACTCTGTTCAGTCTGCTCATTGATGGATTCTGTTTTTTCCTCCATTGGAAAAGTACACAAAAGTGTCTGCCACGATTTCAGGATGTTTGCTAGCACATAATGTGTGTGTACTCGCTCAGCGTACAGTCAATGAGCAGAGTGCACAAAACCAAAAGTTCTCTACAGTGGAGGGATCGAAGAGATATAAAATATTGTGAATATTGGCATATTTTCCAGTAATGTTTACATTTTTGTGAGACAAATTTTGCATACAATTCCGGAAAAGGAGGAGGAGGAGGAGGAGGAGGAGGAGGAGGAGGAGGAGGAGGAGGAGGAGGTCCACAAGTCCCTGTGACTTGGGAGGAGCCAGTCCACTGTGGAATTTGCAGATGGGATTCACAGAAATTTGAACTCATTTGAATCTGTTGTGGATTTCTGTGACATACTAGTTTTGATGAGTGAGGAGATAGTTTGATGTTGCTTTGATTTTAGCCTAACCCCAGCTTGCTTTTCTCCATTTCAAAGTTTAAGTACACATGCGATTTTGGTTCTAACTGATTGGGAATGGTCTCTTGAAGTTTGTCCTCCTGCAGCGAGTTGTAATTAATAGGCAGCAGTCTAGGAAATTGGAAAGAGGATCCAATTTGGGGCTCAGCTGGGGTCAGGGACTGGAGACGAGGCAACTTTCAGAATCCCGGAGCCTGTTTACTCACCTGGCTGGAAGGAAACCTCCCTACATCAAAAGAAGCTTGAGGATGTAGATCAAATAAAGTTTGGTGATGGTATAGGGAAGTGACATGTGCATCTGTACATCAAACTGTGTCTGAGGCTATAATGTGCCAGGGAAGCAATGGGCTTATGGCCACTCCAAGGTTCAAATAAATTTAAAAGACATGCTACTGGACTTCAGACCATCCTATTTCATGCATGAAGTGCTTAAAATTACTAGCACTGTACGATGCATTTTTTTTAAGGAAGATGATTTTCTATGTGCAGCTTTACCATTTAAAATTGGTTGACATAATAGGAAAGGTAAGTGAATGTATGGAACAGGGAAGGAAGGAATCAAAGGATTAAATATGAAAGAATGGGTTGTGATCCAAGACATATAACTGTTTCAGAGTTCACTCAAGGAAATACAGTGCAAAACACTTGAAACTTTAAAGCAAGAAAGGGGGAGGGAAGTCAAGACAAATATGAAGAGTTCCAAGCATGGGGAGAGGTTAAAGCAAATGAAAAAAAAATGAGAGTGTCAAGGACATAGGAGGTCTAACCAGAAGATTACATTGGCGAGCATAGCAAGTAATAGTGTACATAAGGAGAATTCAGGAATTGGTAGGGGCAAACAGGATGGCCCTGTCATCAAGCCAAAGCAGTTGTCTCAGGTATCAGATGCTGGGAGAGGGCAGAAAGGTGTTGGAGGAGAGCTTTGTGTGCCATGGAGCCTGCCCTGTCCCCTACGTCAGTCTGTTAGCCAGGTGCAGTGGAGGATGCTGTTCCATCACCAATGTTAAACAAAGATTCAACTGCTGTTCCAGTTCACTTTTGTACATGGAATGGGGGGGGGGCATCTTTTCTTTGCTTTAGGCAGCAAAATGCCTTGGCCTGGCCCTTGGGGCAAGATTATGAAGATATTGCATATATTTATAAACATTATTTTCTCACAGAGCCAGTGCAAGCCATGGTCTTTTAGGACAGTAGGAACCAAACATTTAATTGGCGGGACAAACAATGTTATTTTTCAAAGATAATTTAGCCTCAACCTGGATAATTACTGAAATTGTTGTAGGTGAACTCCATCCAGTATTAGAAAAGTCAGTTTCACATTTATCCCAAAGAGAAACCCTAAAGTGAATCTGGAGCTTCCTGCTGCAAAGCGTTGGTAGAACTTTTTGATTTTTTTTTGCTTTTGCTTTTGCTTTTGAGGAACTATAAGTTTGAATGAACTTAGTGATTTTTTTTTCCAGGTGGGTTCAGATCACCCTTAACTAGAGAGCCATAGAAAGTAGTGCAAGCTGCTAATTTAGCTGCACTGGAGCATCTGCCTGCCTTTTCCTACCACTGGTTGTCCTATTGGGAATCCCAGATTGGCAGAGAAATTCTCTAAGAAGTGGCTAAATTTGATAAGACCTGTGATTAGAGTTGCCAGAAAGTTTCACCTAGAGCAAGATTTCCAGGCAAATTTAGAGATTGGGAAAAAGCTGTGAGGAATTGCAAGCGCACAAGCAAAGTTTTGTAAGGATGTTCTAAACATCTATAATTTAAACTGAGTTAGGGAGTTAGTTATGCATGCACATATGATGCCTTCAGCCAAGTGGCCAGCAGTTCTTAATTGAAGGGGAAATAAAGTATGCAATGTATATGTACAGCCACGTATCAAGGAAGACCAGTGTTAAGTGTGCTCTTCTGATCTCTATAAATTAATTGGCTTATGAGGGTGTGAGGATTTCATTTATTTGCATACACTGAAGAGAGAGACATGCTTAATGACGAACTATGCTGTCAGATATGAAAGGCTTTAGGTTGCTGAAACAGGGAAGTTAATAGATCGCTGTTATGGTTCAGCACAGTTTCTTCATTTCTGTTCCCCGCCCCCTAAAACACACAGTAGGCTAAAATAATCTTTAGGAGAATAAATACTGATTAGAGTCATGGCAAGGGCATTCAGAGACATGGTTCTAATTAACTAAATGGGGTGGGGGGCACCCTGTGAAATCTGGTTTTGAAACTTGTATGCTAATGGGAGTAAAAACACAACGTACTAGTGGCAAAAGAAATCTACTGTAAACTAGAAACGGGCCAGCAAATCTTGAATAGGACAGAGAAAGTGAGCCATAATAGTAAAACCCTTAAACGTAACACCTGGCATTTGTCAGATAATAATGATAGCAATAAAAGTAACAACAACGATGATGATGATGATGATGATGATGATGATTAATTCCTTGTATGGAGGTAAGGAGGGGGTTGCCCTACCTCCCAGCAGTGTAGGGGCAACAATTATTATTATTATTATTATTATTATTATTATTATATTTATTTATATCCCTCCTTTTTCCCAATAATGGGACTCAAGGCAGCTTACAAATTAAAACATGTACAGTTAAAACAAATAGTGATATACAAAAATTTAAAATATAATTAAACATAGTACAATTTTAAACATTTTAAATACACATAATTTGCAAAGTAAAACTGCCACCATCCCTTATGTACACTTCATTCTGAGCCAGGGGACTCTCTGACCTTACAAGGCACTCCTAGGGTTTAAGAAATGAGGGCCTAAGCAAACACCTTCTGTTTTAAACCCTAGGTCTGAAACTTTAAACAATAGCGATAGCCCAAGCAGAAGGCTCTGAATTTAGTACTAAGGCTTACTTGGAAAGAAGCACACATAACTCTTACACAGGGAAAGGGGAATAAAAAAGGCACACAGGAACCAGAGTAATGTTTGGGAACAATACTTCATGCAGAACATAACAAACATGAGCTACACCTGCTGCACATCCTTAGGCATGGGTCTTTCATAAGACAGGGCCCCAAAAGGGGATGCTCAAAGTCACAAGCCAAAAGTAAGATGAAAAACAAACACAAAATGCAGTTTCAGCCCCCACCCTTTTTTATCCTCAAGCATCTGACAACTCTAAGAAAATATCTGTTAGCCAATCACAGGCTGGCTGGAATGGTAGTCCCAAGCCCTGAGGAGGGGTCACCGTTCCCACATGAATGCAGCTGAGATAATTCAGTGCAATTATATGAGTCTTGCTCTGATCTTGGAATGAGGGACATCTATATCCAGTTCCTTTTTTCCTGAATATGAAGAATGCTGTGATTTTTGGTAAATTCTTTTCAAAAACAAGCTGAAAGAAAATACTGCTCCAGCCAAATTCAATTGGTACAGCTATTCCCAGCATGTCAGTTGTGTCCAATTTTAGTCTACTTAGAGTTGACCTATTGAAATGAATGGGACTTAACACATGTTAACTCATGGGAAGAATTCAAAGTGCTGGTTATATCCTATAAAGCCACATGTTGCTTGGGACCAGGCTGCTTAAAAGACTGCCATCTCCCATACAACCCTGTCCTGTTCTTAAGATTCTCTGGAGAGGGCCTTCTTTTGAGACTGACAACTTCAGAGGCATGTTTTGTGGTGACACAAGAGGAGGCCTTTTCAGTGGCATCTCCCAGGCTCTGGAACTCCCTCCCAAGGAAAGAGCTGGATATTTTCCTTCTTTGTTGTTCAGCTGGCAGGCAAAGAACGTTTTATTCAAGAAAGCCTTTGGCCTGTAAGTGGGTCTGCTGGGTGCTGGGTTTTTTTTTGTTCTTTGTTTTGGTGATTGTTATGTTTGTATTGTTTTGTTTTGTTTTGTTTTAATCATTTCAGTTATGCTTGTAATCCTTCTTGAGTGTCATTGTTTGATAGAAAGGTGGAGTACAAATCAAAATAAACAATAATTGAATAAATAATAAATGTATATCCAGCAGTGTGATGGGTGCTGTACAGAATATAAGAGGGCAGAGTTATGCACCGAGAAGCTTACAATTACTGGAGAGTTTATATGAGAGAGAGAGAGAGAGAGAGAGAGAGAGAGAGAGAGAGAGAGAGATTAACGCTTTAGGGATTTTTGCCTGTTTTCTCTGATGTGACTGACTTTGACCCTGTTAAGAGGACACGCTAAGCCACGTCAGTTAAGCATTTTAAGCTAAACATTATGGCTTAGTGTAGGGTGACCATATTTTGGAAACCAAAAAGGAGGACAATATGGCCGCCTCAAGGGGGCGTGCCCACCAACATGTCCATCCCCCAAGTGGGCGTGCCCATCAACATGGACAGCCCCCAAGGGGGTGTGCCCACCCAAACATGGCCTTGGTCACATGTCTGATTTCACAGCATACAATTAAGACAAACTTGTTCTACATAACATCTTAATGTTAAAATTACTGAAATAAAGAACAAGTGAGGCATTGAATGTATCTGAAATTAACTTCACTCACTTCTGCTTTTGTAGCTTTTGCTGTTCTTTGAAGCTTTTACTATACTCTGTGTGATAGAGTCTCCCTTTCCCTCAAATATCTTTTCTGACTGCAAATCTTTCACTGGATTACAATAGTCTCAACTTTCCTAACGTTTAACACTCTTTCCCCATCATTTTTCTCATATCCATACTCACAGATTCAGCATACTGTTACCATTGAACAAATGAAGCAGTGGACAAGTGCAGAGAAATCTAGTACAACAAACTAGCAACCTAGCATGCAGGAAGAGTATAAAATATGATTACCCTGCAAACATTAGCCATGGAACAAAATGGACTAAAGGCTTGTTGTAGTCACTTCTCGCCTCTTAGCTTGTTTCAACTTCTGGTTGATCAGTGAGAAACTAATCTAACAATGTGTGATTATATCTCTGATGCATTAGCCATGTGAACAAGACCACGGTCAGTACAATACAAAGATAGGCCAGAACAGATGCCCATTATTACAATGCTAGATAAGGATCTTTCCCTCCTTTTATCCAAGTATATCCTGAATTTACATTGCCTTAGTGTGCAGAGAACATGCAACCAGCAGGTGCTCTCCAGAAAGATGCTTTCAGAGCCTAGGAGATTCAGACACACTCAAGCCAAGCCACGCTACACACTCAAATATTACCTTACTTGGACAGAACAATTCTGGGACAAATCAATACTTTGCAATCAACCAGACATGACAGTCAAAAACAACAAACAAAAAACACACCTACCTCAATGACATAACAATACCTAATGACAAAACTGTTGCAGAAAAGGAAGAGTTAAAAAGAGAAAAATATACACCACTAGCTATGGAAGTTAAAGAACTATGGTAACAGGAAAAATTACAATCATTCAATTAGTTAGAGTGATCATATGGAAAGGAAGACAGGGCTCCTGTATCTTTAACAGCTGTATTGAAAAGGGAATTTCAGCAAGTGTCATTTGTATGCATGTAGCATCCTAACCCTAACCAGTACCTCACACATTTTGGAAGCTATACTTCTATTAATGCAGTCCAAAATAGTGCTTGCTTATTTTGCAGTCCCGTCACACTGTTGGCTCATATTAAGCTTGGGATCTACAACAATTCCAAGATCCTTCTCGCCTGTAGTGTTGCTGAGCCAAGTATCCCCCATCTTGTAACTGTACATTTGGTTTCTTTTTCCTACTTGTATAACTTGGCATTTATCCCTATTAAATTTCATTCTGCTGTTTTCAGCCCAGTGCTCCACTCTGTCAAGATCACTTTGAAGTTTGTTTCTGTCTTCCAGGGTATTAGTCATCCCACCTAATGTTGTGTCATCATCATCACCATCATCCACACACACCTCATACTCAGGCAATAAAAATTAAAATCTACACACCCCTACACACTCACTCAAAGTGTGTGTGTGTGGGGGGGGGGGGAAACCCACACCTTCCCCAAGGCAATTAAAAAAAAACACAACCTCCTCCCATACACGTAACAGGGGAGGGGGAATAAAAATCCACCCCCACACTCACCAAAGGCATCATCATTATCATCATCATAATCAGCCACCCACACAAGGCAAAATAACAGTACACATAATAAATCTACACACAAACATGCACATACCCAAGGCAATAAAATAACATTAAAAATACAACACTCATCCACATACTCACCAAAGGAAAAAATAATAAAAATCCACACATGCACCAAGGCAAAAACCAACCAACCAACCAACCACACACACACTTAACCAAGACTAAAAATAAAATAAATATCCACATACCCCAACATACTCACCCATGGCAAATCTAATAATAGTTTTAAAAAACATCCACATGTACCCCCCACAATTAATTCATCAAAATCAGTACTCAAGGAATATATGGAAAATAAATGAAAACTAATTTCATCAATGCTGCCAATAATGAAATCTAATCTACCCCCCACCCCACTGAATTTAAATTGCAGCTAAAGCCAGTTCATTTGGTCTTCTATTAATTTAATACCCCCCCACACACGCATACATATAAGAGCAGCAAATTGCTTTTAAAAAGTTTATAAACAGTAGCAGCAGCACTCAACAATAATAGTAGTAACAACAAGAAAAATAACATAACATCCAGCCCCAGCTCTGCACACCAGGCTGGGCTAAGATGTCCATGCTCCAGGCTGGGACAGGCCACTCTGTGTGCCATGAAACTCCGCATGCTGGGCCGGGATGCTCCACGGCCAGCCAGGCCACCCCATGCTCCATAATGCCCCACTTACCAGGCCATGCCATGCTGCACCGCATGCCAGGATAGACCGATGCCCATGCCGGCCGCCGGACCAGGTGCCTCCTCCAAACATCCTGCCAGGCCACCCACAAATCAAGCCAGGGTAGGCAGCAACGCCCGTGCCGCCCGCTGGACCAGGTGCCTCCAAGCAACCCCCCAGGCCGGGCTGCACCGCGTGCCGGGCTGTGGCACACGCCGGGCCGGGCGCTGGGCTACACCACGCGCCGTGCCATGCTAGCCAAGAACAAGGCCCGGATGGTGGAGGGGAGGAGGCCGGAATGATGCGCACCTGGAAGTGCGTGCGTGCGTCGTTCTAGCCTCTTCCCCGGCCGATCTGGGCCTTGTTCTTGGCTGGCGCAACCGCGCTAGCCAAGAACAAGCCCCGGATGGCATGGGAGAGGCCCAATTTTCCGGACTTTGGGGGATATTTTGAAATTCCCCCCCCCCGGACTCAAATTTGGCCCCCTTTTCCAGACATGTCCGGGGGGATCCGGACGTCTGGTCACCCTAGCTTAGTGTGTCATGTGAACCATGATTTAGCATGTTATGTTAACCATTCCTAACCATGGTGGCTACATAACCATAGTTTAAACATGCTCACTAATCATATGCTGCAAAAGAGCTAGTGGCATAACCATGGCTTAGTGTGTTGTCTGAAGAGGCCCAGTATGAATTACTGTGATCATAACTGTGCATCTTTTCCTTTCATTGTACACTGGCTTGAATATATTACAGGAAGGTGGGGTATAAATATTGATAGTAAATAAATAAACACCCACTTTATTGAATGAATATTGCTGTTACAGATGCTGCTAAGTGTATCTCTGTCAATCTATCCAGTTTTGTTCCACCTAAATTGGTCTCCTCCTCTGAGTATTCAGGGTTCAGTATCCCTCTCCCAATGTATCGGTCTGATGGTGCTCTACCATCATGGACTCACAGTCAAGCTGTATTTGTCTCAAGCCACCTTCTCCCACCCTTTCCTTCTCAACCTCTCTCTGCTTTCAGAGTCTTCTAATACAATGTTGTTTTTGTTAGAGGTGGTCATTCTGATTGCAAAGCTAAAATCAAATTCTTAGCCTAAGGATGAGTGTGTATTTCATTTCTGCTCAGGTTTAATAAGAATTTCACAACGTTTGTGAAGTTCTCCATATTTGGGACAAATAGAATGTGAGATTAAAAGAATTAGGATGTGGGAGAAACCAAAACTCACTGAAGCATACATTCAGACCCAGGACTTTGATTGAACTGCTCTTAAAAGTCTGAGATTTGAATCCCTGTGTTGTCAACCATGCTCATGCTGAATCAGGATTGCCACCACTTTCCTTCTGACATCTTTATCTTTAAAAGATGTTTCATTGGCAGGCCCAGCATGGTCCTCTCCATGCTGGTGTGGATGTTGTTTACTAGGATTATTCACACTGGTAATAGCTGTACCTACTGAATTTGACTGGTGCAGATGGGTGAGAATTTCGTTTCAGTCCATTTTCGACAAACGCCAACATTCACAAAGTTCTTTTTTGGGAGAGAGAGAATCTGAGCTTTTAAATAAATGTGGAAGAAAGTAAAACTGGCAGATTCATCCATCCCTACCTTAGCCTAATTGAATATTGAATTATTTGGATTTCAGGTCTGAAGATTTCTGTCTCATTGTCTTGTTTGCTACTTCTGCATATTCCTCTCCCCTTAATAGCTGAGGGGCATGGCAAAATTCATGAACTCTGACAATGCTGTAATCATGGCCTTCGTCAAACACTTCCCCAAAAATGTTAATGGCAAAGAAAGCTTCTCAGCTGTGGAGCAAACAACTGAAGTGCTCTTTTGACTTGGCTCATCGTGAGCATGGAAGTTAATTTATTAATTGTTTGATTTGACTAATGACATACTAATAATGAAATATGAATTATGAGTTTTCTTAAATAAAACAAGTGCTCTAGTATGAATTTGTATGATTTCTTTGTTTCCTAACAGAAAATCCTTTTTGGAAAATGTCTCAAGCTACACAGTTGTGCCTCTTGTGAGTCGTTCAATGTGTTGTCCAGTTTGAATGAAGAAGACAGAAGTTTGCTTTACGGTAAGCTCACAAAGACTTTGGACTCTTGTCTTACTCAAAAACTTTGGATCAATGTTAAAAGCAATGCAAACACATAAAGAGGCAATAACGTCCTGCGATCAGTCTCGCTCGTCATGCAGCAGCCACATCTGAAGTAGTCTGAAATCCTTTCAGCAATTTTATGTGAAGGCATCCACTTGTGCACACAATAATTTGCATGTTTCTGAATTGATGTAAACAACTGAGAACAATGTTGTCTCAGATGTAAATCCATAGAAACGTGCAGGATTCTTTTTTGTTTGTTCGTTAAAACTTCCATCTCTTTGCATGCATTTGACCTTGTGGGTGGGGCTTTATTTTCAGAACCTGTAGTGTCTTGATATAAACATGTGTGATGAATGTCTCATCTTACAAGGAATAATTCCTTTTAGGGATGGAAATAAATCTCTGTTATTTAAAAGCCTGTTTTTTATTCAAAGCTTTCATTTTTAGTGGCAGCTTAAGGGTGTATCCTAAAGCAATATATATATATATATCTGTGCAGGCTATTTATTATCTATTCCTTGTTGACTCCATAAATGTTTAAATCTTATCTGAAAAGGATGACAAATTAACCAGCTATGCAAATCATGGTCACATTTATCAAGTATCTTCCGCCCTTCTTTTTGTGAGTGAGATCTGCATTCAGCAACTATATTTGAATAGCTCAGCAACCAAAAAGGCTTGTTGCACCATCCTCAGCATGGTTTGAACTATAACGGTTTTCAGTATTGACACAAACATGGCAGAACTAAAGGGTTATCTATCAGGGAGTTCAAATAGTGAACTGGCCCCAAATCAATCTGATTTTCAGAACCAAATTTATTATGGCTGCAGTTATAGGATGGGGGAAAGGTTGGTATGGTCACAAACAGGATGTAAACAGTGGCTGAATTCGGACAACACGATAGTCAGTGGTGGGGTAATAATCAACTTTACAGTTGTTCATCTAGTTGGTACTCTCCGCACAACATGGTAATACATAAACAACTGGGCTGTAGATTAGGATCAGCGCTGAGTTGACTATGGCAGCATTCGGACGACACGATAGTCAATACAACTGATGATTGTTTCCCCCTCCCAGTTGATTATTGTGTCGTCCGAATGCAGCCAGTGTCTGAATTTGCTTCCCTCCGTGTCTATAGGTATCAACATAATTTAAATTGCTTTTGTTTCAGATGTAGTAAAAATATTTACAAATATTTGATACAATAAAAGTATCTTCGTGAGATCAATCCTTGAAGAACTTCTGTTAGGTGCCTGTACTCTGGCCTTTTGCCTTCTTCCACTGCTGCTACCACCCACAAATATTACACATGGCTTAGTAATGCCCCCCTCCAATCAGCTCTTCTGCTGATGTACTTTTACAAAAAAAAAAAAAAATTATATGGGGACCATTCTCTGGGTCGGATTTAATTGGGGAGCGATTGTGCTAGTTTTGGGACTTCCCCCCAAAAGCTCTACATCATTCCCCCTGCAGACCAGGGTCAGTTAGGCTGGGTGCATGCAGAAGGGCCCAGTGGGGCTAGCCATGTGAGGAAGGCCCTAATTGGATCCAATCCTGTCTCACATTACGGCAGGTAGGGATGGTGAGAATTTCATTTCGGTTTAGATAAGAATTTACTAAAATTCATAACATTCGTAGCATTCTCTATATCCATGACAAAGAGAACTTGAGATTTATTTATTTTTAAGTATGTGGGAGAAATGGAACCTGATAGATTTCTCCATCCAGGGCTAGGGCATTGGCTGCTTTGCTCTTATGTATCTAGGCTTGAATCGCTGTGTATTCAATCATGTTAGTGCTGAGTTAGGGTTGCCACCTCTTTGTTCTGACAGGTTCCTCATCTTTTAACAACTACATCACAGGCCTATCCATGCTGGGAATAGCTGAACCCATGGAATTTGGCGACAGGCACGTGGGATTCTGGTTGTTATAGAGGAGTACTGGGCATGTGGGCAATTGCTTGGAATCTGGCATTGGCCTTAACCAATGGGCAATTTGAAATATGCGGAACTGTGAGGTAAAAATAATAATACTGGAAATGGTATCAGAGAATTGTATAGAGTTGCCAGACGGGAAGATGGTCAGTTGAATTTATATTTGTATTTTATGTTTGATTTTTGGCTGATTTTAAGGTAATGTTAAGTCCATAAGATAGTGCAGAATTCAGCTTAACTCTTCATCTTTTGTAACTACAGAAGCAAACCTGTCACTGAGAAATACTTGGCATGATTAAAACTACTTTTGCGAATGCTAAATGTAAATCCATGCTCCTGCCATGTTTCCAAAAGTACCTCAGGGCTATTGGGGATTACTTGCTTCTGGCCACATATATCTTGTCATTTGAAATGCAGTGTAGCTAATGGCTGGCTTGAGTACTTTCTGCATTGCATTGCTACTCCAAGCCTCCAAATGAACTCCAGCGCCTTATCACCCCATTCTCTCGAATGCCCATACCTTTGAAATATGTGCACTGGGCAACTTTTTCCCACTTCCAAGGGCATTCTAGGCAGAAAGTCCATAATAAAAATTAATTGCAGAACTCTCTAGGGTACCTGTCAAAGTCCTGAAGAGTTCAGCCTATGTAATTGGCATTGTGTATTCAAATAACCCCTTGCAAGCAGCAGGAACCTTGGCTCCACCACAGCTGCCAGTTAAATAGGGGCAATCTGCTGCTAATGGAAAGCCTGTCAACAGTTATGCGCAATTATCTCAGCCACTGGTCCCGTTGGCAGTGCTCTACTTCCCCCACCCCCTTTATTCTTGCATGAGCATCTTTTGGACATGAATTACGTTGTTGGCTGCTAATGCATCTTGGTGAAGTGCCTGTGTGGGGGGAAAGGTATGACAAAGATTTCATTGAAAATGGAAACCATACATGTCAGTAAGTGAGGAAGTGTGTCTTGCATGTCTCCTTTGTTGACACATAGAGGGCTTTCCTCTGTCCATTGCCATCTATTCACATTCTTTTGATCATGTAGGAAAAGAGGGAACCATGTTTCTGTTTAAATCGTATCAAGTGATGTGTTTAGATGATGGGCCTTTTTTGTTTGGTACCTGCATGTCTCTCTGTTTTGGGTTAGGCCGAGGGCAATGCAAAGTAGATAGTGATGGGTGAGACTTCCCCTGCCAAATTGGGGCGAGTCTTAAGTTAATTACCCTGATGCATACTATATATCTAAAAATCAATCCAGTGTTTCCCTGTTTGATTATGGATCAGTCTCTAGGGCAATTTTTTTAGCCCAGTGATAGCTCAAGCCAAAGAGCTTGGGGAAGTCCCAAGCTGTTTTGGTCTTCTTCTTTTTGAGTGATATCAGACATTTCATTCAGGAAAAAAATGGACCCTTCCAAATCCAGATAGGGTATTTCAGAAGGTGCCAACTCTGAGGGATACAGTTTTGTCCCCAGTAACAGCTCTTATGAGATAAGCTTATTTTTAATAGACTTGCTAGCTGACAGTGCAATTATTTATATCTATATCTTTTTGTGCTATAATGATTGTTATACAAAATCATTTAATGCTGCTTTATCTTGTATGCAGCCTTCCTTGAGATCTTACTCTAAAAAAAAAGAAAGAAAAGGTAATATATACAACAAAAATCTTGTGGTATCTTAAAGACTAACAAATTCATTCTGGCGTATGCTCCTGTGTTCTACAGTCCATTTCATAAGATGCATGAAGTATTATTGAGAGTTTCAGGTATATACAGCATATATAGTGGGAGAAGCCAGATGCAGATGCAAGACCCAATTAAATAATTGAGACTCAGCCTAAAACTGTACTATGAAATTATGTAAATGCCCTTAAGTGGTGCATGTCTTCTGTCTGCTTATTGTCATAGGCTGTTACCATTAGATAAAGACATAGCTGAACCGATTTTGGCAATTCTGCATATATTGTCCAGAAGAACTTTTGACACAAACTTCTTCAATATTGTAGTGTTTGGAATTGAAATGTTAATGATTTAATTATTCCTAATTTTGTAGCACATTTCAACATGCAAAATGTTGTACAGTTCTTCTCGTTTATCTTCAAAATTACCCCATGAAGTAAGTTATACTGAGTGAGTGTGATATGACTTGTCCAAAGCTGCTCATCCTCTGGGTCTGTACAGATGACATGTTAAACCGTGGTTAGGTCACTAACGTTTTTCAGCAAATGGTTAGTGAGTATGTTTAAACCATGGTTATGTAGCCACCATGGTTAGGGATGGTTCACACGACATGCTAGGACATGGTTCACATATATTTAGCTCATAATGCTTAACCAAGCATGGCTTAGCGTGTTGTCTGAACATGGTCAATGAGTTTCACACCTGGGCTTGGAATGCTATTGAAGTTGCTTCGGCTATGGGGTGGTATAAAAATGCAATAAATAAATAAATAAATAAATAAATAAAATAAATTCCCCAATCCACTGCATCACCCCCTTTAAATTTCCCTCTAACAATATTAATACAGAAAGAAGGCTCCATACACTCAATCCATGGAATGTCCCACTATTAATATCTGGGAAGTACCCAATTAAAAAAGAGGATTGAAAAAAACCCTCTGCTGTGTAGTAAAAATAAAATAAAAATGATTCCATGCTTTTGCCGCATCCTCTTTGTGGTAGTTATGCCAGCAGGAAGTATGAGTTGTACTGTCAGTTGTAATAAGTAATCTCCATGGGAATGTGCATATTTTCTTACAAACTCATTATTGCTCTCCAGATTTAAGCTCAGGCTTCACCTGTCCTGTGGAGGCTCAGTGTCAACTTAGGGAAACAAACACTAGGTAGAAATTAAATTCTTGAAGACTCTTCCTAGAATAGGCATTGGAGCAAAGAGCCACATTGCCTTTAATTTTGAGCTCAATAAATTGCTGGAGAATATCGTAAGATATATTACACTAATATATGTAATGTTTGGACTTCTGGTCCAAACATTTCCATTACAGTTTCTTTCTATTTCTGATTTATTGGTGGCCATAAATAAGATTGGGTGGAATATTATTAAAAGAGCTAAGACAGGTCTGAGTTGTTCAGGTTTTGTATTACAATGGTCTCTTAACAAGCTGCCCTTTCCTGATGACATTTCCTAGCTGGACAGAAGTTAATGCTGGAAAGGGATCAAACATCTAATGGCAACTGTATCTAAATTTTATTGAACTTCTTCCCCCACTTTCTAAGAACTGAGGGAAGAATCCAACCAAGCAGGAGTTTGTCCTCCTTTCATTCCCCTTGCAGCTCCTTGCAGCCCCAAATCTGCTCCAGAGGGTTCCCCAACCCTCCAGATTTTGTGGGGGCCTGGGATACTGGGCCACATGGACGAAGGGGAATTGCCCCCTCCCCACTCTGCTGATAGGATCATTTCCATAAGTTTAAGGACTGAATTGGATTCCATCCTAAGTCCTTAATACCTGATTGTTCTACAAATCTAACCTTTCTGTTGAAACTTAAGTTTACCTTGATTTAATATAATAAAAGAGAAGGATGTGATGGAGGTCTTCCCTAGGTTGTGTCAGATGATGCCCTCCACACCCTATGACAAAGGAGTTTCTGCACTGGACATTTCTTTGACTCTGATATCTGGAATGCAAACTTCCTCTGGTGAGAAAAGAGGCTGGTATTGAAAAGACATCTCTCATTATCTTTTAACCGTTCATCAGACAATCTGTTTCTAGCTGTTAATGACCAGATACTACTGGAAGGGTACACAGAGTTGGACCTCCATCATCTGGTGCCTATGCTCCAGTGGATGGCATTCAGCAATATATTACCTCACAAATACATAAGAACAGCCATGCTGGATCAGACCAAAGGCCCATCTAGTCCAGCATTCTGTTCACACAGTGCCCAACCAGCTGTCGACCAGGGACCAACAAAGCAAGACATGGTGCAACAGCACCCTCCCACCCTTTGTTTCTCAGGAACTGGGGCACATAGGGGGAGCATAGTGCGATCAGGATCAGTAGCAATTGACAGCCTTATCCTCCATGGATTTGTCCAATCCCCTTTTAAAGCTATCCATATGGGTGACAATCACTATATCTTTAGGAAGTGAATTCCAAACTTTAACTATGTGCTGTGTGAAGAAGTACTTCCTTTTATCTGTCCTGAATCTCCCACCAACCAGCTTCATGGGATTATCCCGTGCTGAGAGGGAGAAAAATATCTCCCTATCCACTTTTTCCATGCTATGTGTAATCTATCATGTCTCCCCTTAATTGCCTTTTTTATATGCTAAACAATCCCTAATAATAATAATAATAATAATAAATAAATAAATACTATATTTATTTCTTACCTGCCTCTCCCTCTGGATTGAGGCAGGGAACAACATTTAATACTAAAATACAATATAAATCATATGCTTAAAACTGATTAAAATGTTGTAAGCTTTCCTCAAAGGGCAGTTGGGATCTTTTGTTTTAACCACCCTAAATAATTTGGTGTCATCAGCAAACTTGGCCACTTCACTGCACACTCCCAATTTTAAATCATTTATGAATAAGTTCAAAAGCTTTGGGACCCAGCTATTTACATCCCTCCATTTAGCATTTATTCCTACTCTCTGCTTTCTTTCTTTACCAGTTACTGATCCATAAGAGGACCTCTCCTCTTATTCCATGACTGCTAAATTTAGAAGTCTTTGGTGAGGAACTTTGCCAATCACCATTTGGAAGTTCCTCTTTTGTGAGGGACTTTGCCAATCAAATTTTTGGAAGTAAACAATGTATGCTGGATCTGTGTACATGTTTATTGACACTCTCAAAAATTCTAAAAGGTTAGTGAGACATGGACTTATCTTTGCTGAAGCCATGTGCATTGTTTTTCAACAGGGTTTGTCATTCTAAATTCTTACTAGTTTTATCTTTAATAATGTTTTCAACCAGTTTACCTGGAACAGACATAAGCTAACTGGCCTGTACTTTCCTGGATCCTCCCTGGATCCCTTTTTAAAAACTGGTGTTACCTTGGCCATTCTTCAGTCCTCTGGTACAGAGGCTGATCTTATGGACACTTTACATATGGAGACATGGAGGTTCCATAGACATCATTATCTTCCATTGACTTTTTCTGATCCTTTTGTTGTTGATGATGATTATGATTTTATTCACAGCCAGATGTTTTACTGGCACTGCCCATTATACGCAGAGTGTTTTCTATCAGACATGGTGACAAGGAATCACTGTATAAGCATGTCTCTGCCCTGTGAACATAACTCAGTTGCAAACACAACTTCTATACTCCTTAGGTGACATGGAAGAGGCAAATGATAATTCATGAGCAAATTTCTCTTTCAAAATCTGAAATACTTTTGTGCTGTCTCCCCACTCATTCATATTACTTAGAAAGAACCATGGGGGCATTCTACTGGTATCGTCTTGTTCCTAGAAGTAGAAATGCCAAAGACCTAGTTCTAGGAGTTTACCCTAAATTCCTTTATTCTACACCCATACCCACAGAAACTGGCATAGGGGTTTGAAGAGTGAGTCCTGCTAGACAGCCCTCAAACTGAGCTGTGTTCTTGAGAAAACACAGACTCACTTGCACATCTTGCTTAGTGGTGTGGCTCCTACAGCTGGCCCTACCTTCCCCCTTTGTGCCTCAAAAGCTCTTGAACTTCCTTCACTTCATTGCTCCCTGCCCCAGTCCTGTCTACGTAGCGCAGGGACAGGCAATATGGTGCCCATGGGCATCAGTGTACCACCCACACCTTCCTTGGCACCGGGCAAGTTGCCCTTCCTAAAGGTGTGAAGGCCTGGGAAAAACCCGGAAAAAATAGGAAAAAATGGTTTGTTTCTTGTTTTTTTCCCGAAGCCTTCTTTGGGGTTTTTTTTTTTCCTGAAAAATTGAAAAAAAAATATGAAAAAAAATTAAGAAAAAACAGATTATGGAATGTTTTATTTTAGCATGATGCATAAAATGTTTCAGACAAGGTGTTTAATACATAAACTTCTCCAAACCATTTCTAAAAACTATGTACAGTATCAGATTATTACAATTTCTGTGCACTGAGGACAAACAAGTCCTAGGCTGCAAACTGAAACTACAACTCTCAAATACAAGAGCAAGATGCATTTCTGCCTCTAGGGGGCACTACAATTGAAGCAGAGACTGAAAGTGATAGTGATAGCTATAGCTCAGAAAATGATTCTGATGAATTTTTATGCATATTCATTGAATCTTGGTCCCCCTTTTTTCTCAGTTCTTTTTATGGGAATGGGTGCTTTATGTCTGCTTGATACTGTGGAGGACTAGCGGAGACATAAATAGTTTTCCTTGTTGCTAATGTTGATGGTTTCTTCTGGTTTTTTTACATTGTTTTTTTTGGGGGGGGGCTGCTCCCAATAAACTGGCAAAACCAAAGAGGTTCCTTACAGTTCAGGTGTTCCTTACAGTTCAGGATCTTGTAGCTCCATTTTTATTTTTATTTTTTAAATGTAAAATAATTTAAAAAGCAAATTCAATTTGTAATAATTGCTTGAATACACTATACTTTTAATATACCAAATGCGATAACGTTATGCCAAACCAACTTGTACATAACTAAATTTTATGTTCCTAAAGTAACAAAGTGACTTTCAATCTGTAAAACATGCTAATATTGATTTATTTTGATTTTTCTGAAAATTTCAATTTTTTTCAAAATCCCCTGAAAAAAACCTCCAGTTTTTTTTACCATGGATTCAAAATTTCCAGAAATTTTACATCTCTAGCCCTTCCCCTCCCACTTTACTTTCTGTGCAATGTGTGTGTGGGTGAAAGTGGGAAAGCATCTATGGGTGGCAATTTGGCATTTGAGAGAATGTGTGCATATGCTAGGCTGACCATCTGAAAAGGAGGACAGGGCTCATGTAACTTTAACAGTTGTAGAGAAAAGGGAATTTCAGCTAGTGTCATTTGTATGCAATTAGTTCCTGGTGAAATTCCCTTTCCATCACAGCAGTTAAAGTTGCAGACACTATACTAGAGTGACCATATACAAAAGAAGGCAGGGCCTCTGCAACTTTAACTGTTGTGATGAAGAGGGAATTTCACCAGGAACTAATTGCATACAAATGACACTGGCTGAAATTCCCTTTTCTCTGCAACTGTTAAAGTTACATGAGCCCTGTCCTCCTTTTCAGATGGTCAGCCTAGCGTATGCATGGTAACCTAGGGTGAGGGGGTAGAAATAGGGAGGGAAGAATAAGTTGGCTGGCCAAGGGAGGGGAGAGAAAAAGAGTTTGCCTTCTGTGAAATAGGTTTCTGTTGGTGTCGAAAACGGTAAGATGTTTAGTGTTCAGTCTTTTTGACAGGTTACTTGTCCTTTGTAACTCGCCACACCTCCATGGCAACTGTTTTGTGATGGTGCCCAGGACAATTTTTTAAAATTTCCCACAGGCTCAAAAAGGTTGCCTATTTTTGATATGGCCTATAGGGATAATACTCCCTTCCCCAAGAGGTTCAGAGAGTTTTCTTATCACAAGTTCTTTTGGGGGCCATGTTCTGTTATTCTTCCTACAGAATTTTGTTTTTAAAGAAAAGCAGCTGTTGGAAGATGAAATCGGGAATAGATGGCCAATAGGAGATAGAGAAAGGCTACTTAACTTTTCCCTCATGTCAGTGGTCTACTTCCCACCCCACAAACTACTTCTCTCCCCACGGGGAAAGGACCCTGCTGGTATGGGTAGTTTAGTGGATAATGCCGAACAGAAGTTTGTTTTTAATGGAGAAAGCAATCTTTTTGCTGAGATAATTTCCCCCCACCCCAAAGGTGCCACCATTATTTAAATAGTTGCTTTCTTTTATTAGTATAAACCATGCCATGCGAAATAACGGTCCCCGTCTTTAATGAAGTACGTGCCATGCTCTGTTACGAAAGGGTACATGAAGCGTATTCTTTTGTTCCCGGAGAAATGACGCTCTCGTGGCTAGTAATTTATGATTGTAGACAAAAAAAGAATGTCGCTTGCTGTGCAGAAGCAGGAAAATGCTTAACAAGCAACAAAACATGCAGCTAAAACAGCAGCAAGACAATACAAGTTGTCTGCTGGTACCTAAACAGAAACTGCAAATTCAGAGCTATGTGTTGTTCCATTGCTATCTTCTTAATTTTATTAAACTTCACTGCAGGGGGCTCCTTGTATGAGCTGTCAGTGTATTTGAAAATATAATGATAATAATTATTATTTTGCATGTTCAGGACTCTGTAAAATAAAATAAAAAATAACATATTCTCAACTTTGAATGTAACCTAAGTCAATTGAAAGGTAATTTAAGATTAAAATAGAATAGCAGTGATTTATGAGTAGTTTCAAAACACCATTGTTTGTTTCAAAACATCGTTCCTCGTTTCCACATGTTGTGGATTCATATCAGTTTGTTTGATGAACTTTTAATGGGCAATGTTCAAAACTCTGCAATCCTAAACGTGCTTACTAAGGAGCAAGCCCCATTGAACACTGTGGGACTTACTTCAGAGTAAACCACCATAGGATTGCACTTGAAAGACCTCACTGAAAGCTATGAGGTTTAAGTTTGTCCTAACCTGAGCTGTATGGAGACCTGTGTGTACAAGTAAATATTGGATGAGTTCCTGAACCAATTTCTCACTTAGCCCGTCCACAAACTTTGGATTCTGTTAGATGACAATGCACAGTTAAAATTCTTTTCTTTAATCTCCTGGTCAGAATTTTACCGTAGTGTGTTTTTGTACAACCTTGTTCCTATTCGTTAGTCTTGTTCAGTCTGGGTCACAGTCACACTGGCCGCTAAACAGTGTCCTAAATTCGGGGATGAATCATGACATTATTAGGGATTATTTTTAGGGACAGCAGTAGTTGAAGTGAGGCAATACAAGATTTCAACTTCAATCCTGTGGATTCATTAAAAAGCTTAATTGATTTGTAACTATGTTACTTCCCATTCCTTGCAATCGTGTCCCTCTCTATGTGCTCTCTTCTTTAGGAATGCTTGGGGAATTCAGTCTTTGTAAATTCTGCGATGAACTCACTTGATCCACTCCTCCTGGACTAATGTGGAGATCAGAGCTTAGCTATCCACCACCCTTCACACTTCCTGAAAGTTCCAACATAATTCTCAGCTCAAACAGAGAATTGGAATGTGTAGTTTGTCTGTTTGGGCACACTTCTCTGTCTGCACATCTAGGGATGGAGAATGTGCAGAAATTAGCACTATGGTCTGTATGAATTGTGTACATTGTCCGGTCATTATACATAACTTCAGAGTAATGATGGATTTTGCACACTGAGGATTTCACACCTTGGCCAGTGGATGTGCACAGTGTCCAAGTGGAGAAGTTGCAGAGTGACTGGCCAATATATGAGATGCTGTTGAGTTGTACACAGTGACCAATCTGGTTTGGAGACAATGGTCCCATTCAGAAGACACCTTAAACCACAGCTTTAATCATGGTGGTTAAGCCAGAAAACCAGGCCATGTTCAGAAGACACCTTAAACCATGGCTTTAACCATGGTGAATAAGGTTTTTTGCCTTAGTCACCCTAGTTAAAGCCATGGTTTAAGATGTCTTCTGAACGTGGTCTAGCTTTCTGGCTTAACCACTGTGGTTGAAGCTGTGGTTTAAGGTGTCTTCTGTACGGGGCCAATGCAATTCAACAAACGTTGCAATGTCATCTGCTTAAAAGCTTAATTTATATTCACCATTTGTTGTGGTTAGACAGTTTAAATACTTTTGTTCTCTCATTGCAATGGTTGTTTTTAATGTTTTTATTGTATCCTGCATTCATGACAGCTTACCCTAAAATGTGGGGTATGAATGTTTTCAATAAATAAATTTTAAAATGCAATGGGTTGTCACCATCCGTGGTTCCTAGATGGGTGCCCCATCTAACTGGAGTTCTGAGAATGCTAATACTACTAATTCCTAAAAACTAAAATGGAATCAGCTCAATGTTGGATTCTGAGCGTTAGGAGCATACAACCATAACTGTATTTCTCACAGCCTTTGATAGCAAGGGATAGAATATACTTTTTTGAAGAGCTAAAAGTATCTTTCCAAGTTAGATGCCTAGTCAGTGGTGCAGTTAGAGCAGAACCCTAAGGTCAGCCAAGAGCCCCCCAGATGACCATCTTGAGAGTGGAAACCGATTGGGCAGCAACACTTAGGCCCAGCATTAGCACCAGAACAGGCATGAACATACAGGTACCACCAGGGTTGACGCTGGCTGCCACAGCATCTCCCCCCGCTTTTTAAAAATGTTTTATAGTTGGGAGTGGGCAACCAGGCCTGTACATCTTATATAGGAATAGATGCTCAATTTATTATTTTTACTTTAAAAATTTGCTCTCTTTCTACAACAAAATGGTATTTATTCCCAAGGAAATGTGTTTAGCATCAGCGCAGCAAAAGCTAGATCCATTTCATTCCCATAGTAATGATGGTGCAGTGATTTAAGAGAGTTTAAAATGAGAAGTAGCACATGCTCCAGCTATTCCTCCATTTCTTCTTTTTTTAAAATCAGAGTTGTGAGAGGGTCCTCTAATACATCCTAAGTGTAAAACAATGGGAAAGCATGCATTTGTGGTGAGGAGTGAAGAGAAATGTTAGTTGTGCGCTTCACACCGGCTTCACATGGCTCTGTCAAGGGTGCCCCCCCCCCCCCATAAGCCCATGTGGCTCAGGTTTGAAAATTACCTAGCTGCAGTTCTGTACTTCTTTTGGGGGTATAGCAATTTTCCTGTGCAGGAGGAAAGTTTAACATCACATTTCGTAGTCCTTCAGCAAATGAGCGTGTCTCCTTTTTGATTGACGAGACAAAACGTGTGAAGTACGCCACACTTACATATTGGCAAAGCTAGAGTAGTGCTGAGAATTTGGTCAGCAATGTTAGAACAAAAGGTGATGACAGACAGCCAACACGGATGCCCTCTGTGCCTTGTGCAGAGACTCTTAACTAGGTAATTTCTCATCTCAGACCCCTTAAGTACAATCTATACAAGATTGATTATTCTAAAAAAACCCACCCCAAAACAATGAAGAGCATTACACTTCGGTGGATGCTCTGTTGAAAAAAAAATATTCAGAGGAAGAGAAGTTTAAGTGTGTAATTCTGTGCAATGAATATTGCATAACCTAATAGCTATTCTCCTGGATTCCTGATTAAATCTTTACAATTGCCACTAGACCTCACAAAGATCAGCAGCAATTAGAATTGTATTCCTTTTAAAGGGAAATTATGTGTTTTAATGCTCAGTGCTTAATCTCTGAAAACCCAAACCTAATATTAAGAAGATCTTTGTAAAAAACAAAAGGCCCAAGGCTAATGCCTTCTGTTTGAGTATCTGAACTTCAATTCATACAATTATTTCTGAAGTGGAAAAGTTACTCTGAAGTAACTTTTGCCTCCCACCTCCGCCATCCAAACCAGCGATGAACACCAGAAATGAATATGCACACCTAGGATAAATGGACAACAGCTTTATTAACTTACCGCCTATCTACACTACTGCTTTAAAATGGTTTAAAGTGGTTTATAACAGTTTTGAGAACTGTTGGGCCCAGGACACACTCTATATACAGGGCCCAGGACACACTCTATATACAGTTTTCAAAATATTTTCAAAGTGTTTATCCTGCATGTGTAGATAGGCTCTTAGAAGAACACTACAAGGATAAGTAGAGACAGGGTATGTTCTCTGAAAAATTTTGAGCTCGGCTTTATGTATTGGTTTACTGAACAGATTTTTAAACCCCTCTTTGATTAATCCCTCAAGATGTCAAGCGATCAAAAGTAATATACAAAACATTAGCTGAGCTGGGCTGCTGCACACAACATAGGAAAAATGAAGGAGCAGCAGTGAATTTGCAGAAAAGTCCCTTAGTGTAGAGTTCTTGTTTATATTTTGAAAGGAAAAAAAAAAGATGAATAGAGAGAAGACAATGCAAATCACACAGAGAGAGGGGATGAAATTTTGAAGGAGAATTTATTTAGTTCTGTGCCGAAAATTCAGATTATTCCATTTTGGCATATTTTGGCACTGGGGAGAACACAGACTGGTGAAAGAGGCTGGGAGAGGTGAGAATTTTGGGGGGAAATTCTTCTGGAGGAACAGAGTTTCTACATACCTTTTTAAGTGTAGGAAGTTTTGAGGGGTCTTCTTTCTATTTTTTTTTAATATAAAAAAACCCTGGCACTTGCAGGTGCCCAAGAATTCTTCCTGAATGCCTACTGGAGAGGGTGAGGTCACATGGTCTCTAATAGGAACTGATGAAGAACTGTCGGGCTCTTCCAAGAGCCAGAGGTGTGTGTTGTTGTTGTTTTTTAAAAAAATTCAAAACGTGAAAGAGGACCCCTAAACAACTGGCTACACTTTAAAAAGATATATGGAAATGCTGCCCCCCTCCTCAAGGAGAAAATTCTCTGGTATTCTCCCCACCTTGCAAAAGAGGCAGAAAAAACAATGTTTCTTTTGCAGGGAGAAAAAAGGTTCTCTAAAATAGGGGGCAAGATTCATCACAGCACTATAATTTATTAAGACAAATTAATTTCCCAATATGTTTTACCAAATATCTTTAACTGGGAGGACAAGTGGATCAAAAACCTCATATATCCAAAGATGTTTACTAGAACATTTAGTTCAGCCTTCCTGCCATCCTGGAGCCCTCTAGATATGTTTGGACTACAACTTCTGTCATTCCCAACCAGCATGGCCAATGGTGGAGATTGTAGTTTAACACCTTGAGATAGCACCAAGTCCGGGACGGCTGCTTGTGTTCATACAGCAGCAGGAACAGGCAGTATGAGCTACAACATTTAGGAAACAACTTTTGAGATATAAGAGTGTTCAGCTATCATCTGAACATTTGATGGGAAAGCATTGGACAATTCAGCTGCTTCTGGTTCTGCCCTTGTGTTTTTCCTTTAAAAAAAAGATAAATACAAGACAGCAAGTGCACAATGTTATGTTTACTACTTAGCTAGCGTGATGCAGATGAGCACAAGGGAGATTTAATTATTCTAATAGGAAGCTCTGAAATGAACAGAAATGCTCATTACTGGATCGGAACAAGTCAGAGGCGCACCCTAATGCAAGCTCTGCTGACCTACCCAATTCCAAAAACGAGTGCAGCTCCCAAAAGTGCTGAAGTACTTCCAAATGCTCGCAGTAGTGCTGAACTGTGTTGCACAAATGGTGAGTCTCGCTTGCGAAACGGAATCGGCAGGAACACAGCAGAATCAGTGGGTGCACAGAACCCATTGGTTACTGCCCATTGTTTAAGTGCATGAACACCTTTAGGAGAGCAGTGTGCAAATACACACACACACACACACACACTAGCACTTTTTTGATGCCCAGCTGTAACCTTGAGTTACCTTAAGCCATTAGAAGTTCATTTCAGGTTGTTTTGGTCATAATTTGCCTAGTTCATGAGTCCCAAAGTCAAATGTGGACAATCTGTGATCCATATATCTCCAAGCTTTTGGTGTGATTTGCAGAACAAAAAGCAAACACTTTCAGAACTGTGTACATTAGGGGAATGTGCAGAAAGATGCTTTAATCGCTGAGAGAGAGAAATGGCATACGTCCCCAAAATGTGCATGATTGTTGCATGCGTTTGAGAAAATACACACAAAAATACTGATGAAGACAAACATTATGAGACAGACACAAGTTGGGATGAGTTTTTAGGTGGAATTCGGAAAACCTCAAGAAGCTCAGATTTTGCTGATTCACACGTCCCAAGTCTAAGCCAAGGCTCAATGTAAAGCATGGAAAAGCATCTCTTGAAGAGATTAAGCCCCAGGTTTCGCATGTGTCCCCTTCCTTTTGCTATTCTGCCATCAAGTGGTAGGGATGGAGCAGCCTTTTCCCACTTTGGCACTACTGGAAATGTTGTTTACAACCATGCCTTTACATAGCTTTCCCCTGTCATAAATTCAAGAGCTGCTGCTGTTCAGCCAAAATAAATAAAAATAAAACACTGCACTGATTGACATAAGATGCCAAACAATCCACTAGCATCCAAGTGAATCCCAAGAGATGTCAATAACCCATTGAATGGCAAGAAGATGAAGAGCAAGGCAGGTTCCTTTTAAATTTTGTTATCAAGAGTCTGCACAGTGTCTGAGTTTACACACTCCATTTGCTCTCATTCAAAATGCAGACTGCAGGCATATCTCATATTTTACATTCGGCAACGGTGGAATCGCTGCATCTTACAAGGAAAGCTATGTTGTACAAGAATGTCTATTAACTAGGTGTTAAATGCAGATCATAGGGGAAAGAATATAAATGATGAAAATCTATATGGCATTAGAGCAATGAGATGCAGACACAGACATACCCCTTCCATTTGAAGTAATATTTTAAAAAGCCTTTGAGTTATCACCTATTTATAAGGATATTACTCTGATTATTTTCATTAAACTAAACACCACATTGACACTTCAGCCATTTTCGGGCATTGTGAAACTGAGTAAATACAGGCCTAATCTACACTAATCTACACCAAGCAGGATATATAGCACTATGAAAGCGACATGAAAGTGGTATTTAAAAGGCAGGAGCCACGCTACTGCTTTATAGCGGTATTGCAGTGCACTGACAACAGTTGGGGCACATTGACACATAACCATATACTGCTTTCATACCACTATATCCTGCTTGGTGTGGCTCCTGCCTTTTATATACCATTTTCATACCGCTTTCATAGTGCAATATCCTGCTTGGTGTAGATTAGGCTAAACATGTCAGGAGGGGGAACATGCTAACCCACCATCTCCAGTCCCATTACGTTCTACATGTGTAAGGTGTCTATTTGATGGGGGGAAACCCTGTGTCCTTGGAGGCTCTCCATACAATTTTGAACACCAGTGGGAATTTGGAAATCATGATGGAAAGAGCCCAGGCTAGAATGCTCCTCTTCCTCATCATGAATTTATTTTACTCAGTAAAAACAAACATCTGAATAGGGCTTTCACCATATGCATATCTGTTGTTGGGTGTGAGAGTGAGCCACAGCAACAAAGAGAGACCAACCCGTTCCCTGTGCTGCTCTATAATATCCCTCAGCCTTGCTTTGCTACAACATCAAAGAGAGAAAACTATAAAAGAAGACTGACACAGAAATACTCGTTGGAGTCACTGGTAAATATTCAGTTGCGTTGTTAAAAATTGTTTGTTACATTTATCTTCCGTCGTTCCTCCAAGGAGCCCAAGGTGGCATACAAGATCCTACTGCTCTCCATTTTATCCTCACAACTACCCTGTGAAGTAGGTTAGGCTAACAGTAAGTGAATGGTCCAAAGTCACCCAGTGAGCTAAATAGTCTAGGGGAGACTAGAACCAGGTCCCCTGAGTCCCAGACCAACAGTCCAATCAATATGCCACAAAGGCCCTAAGTGTTTTATTCTTCATTGTGATATAGTTTGTTGCTTTGTGCTATACTCAGAATTAATTCACTTATAGATTTAAATATGTGAACGCATTGAGGGAATGAAATGTGGCTTCTTCTGCAGTTGTCTTGTTGGATATTCTTGAGAAAAAGTATTCAGGCTTAGAGAAAGTGAGCAAAAGCAGGTGGAAAACAAGGCAGGATAAGTTACTAGTTAGGCAAGCACATCTGACAGAAACTGTGAAGCAACCCACTGACTTCCTTGGTAACCTCTTGCTCAGAATGGACCATCAGGTGGTGACACACAAGGAAAGGACTGTGTGAAGGTTCCCCCCTCTTCTTTCTTTCTTTTCCTCCTTTTTCTGTTAGATCTTGGGCATTTTGTGCGTGTAGGATCTTGGATCAAGTGCTTGCTCATTTCTAGTTCTTTCTGATCATTTGGCTCTCTTGCTGCAATAGTTCTTCCCAGAGTTTTCTGCATATTGGTTTCGAAGACATGCACTTTCTTTCTTCCTTTATCTTAGCTGTCCTAAGATGGGTCACTCTTTGGCCATATCCATGGCAGATACCGGTGACCCAATCAGGATTGGGACTGCAGCAAAGGGAGAGAGGTAAAGCCTCCCCTACCCCACGATTGAGCCCCCTGCACATAACCTAGTGTATGAAAAAGGTGGTGGGGGGGGGGAGATTTAGCTACTTACTATGTCTTTAAAGTCAGCTTTGGCTGATGGTTTCTCAGTGAAGACACATCATCTTCCATATGTTATGGCTGAGACCCATAGCGTCTGAGATGTGATTACTTGAATGATTGCATTATCACTTCAGCTGAGCAGGTTATGATAAAGCATATTTGTTTATGTATTTATTTAAGGTTATGAATTGGATAAATGTGTAAATTTGAAAATTCATGACTTGGTTTCCTTACCTCCAAGGTCAGTAGACAAGGACCTGAAACAGTGTGGTCCTAAATACACACACACACACGAGTAGGTCCCATTGAACTCAGAGTGGTGTACTTTTCAGTAACCCATACATGCAGAAGACTGCAGGGTAAATCTCCTTTGGAGCTTTTGGTCAATGGAAAAGCAATCTGTAGAGATGTTATTTGGAATCCATCCTCTCATGAGACGCTGGACATATAAATTTCATTTCATTTCATTAATTACATTTATATACCTCCCCATAGCCAAAGCTCTCTGGGCAGTTTACAAAATGCAAGTTTGCAGTAGAAATATCACAAAAAAATATTCAACAATATACTATAACAATATTTAACAATATACTAAACAACAACATCACAATAATATTCAAAAATATACTAAATACAAGTTTACAGCAAAACAGAACAGATAAGGGGAAAAAAAACACACAACTTGGTTGGAATCACAACCAAGTCTTGGGAGGTACAGAAATTGTATTTCCTTGCAGAATGCACCATTTCTCAGCCAAAACCCTCGGCTACAATCTCATCAGTATTTCTATCAAGTCTGCAGGGCTAACAAAGACATCCTAACACCCCCCCCCCCTTCATGTTTTGCACTTCAGAGTCAAGTAAACCATTCCCTCTAGCTCTTTTAGAACTGGTCTTCTTTGGAAGTGCCTCTCTTGAATTTCTCTCCCTCTCCCTCTCCCCCTCGTGCCAATACTTTTCTCTCTGAGAAGTGTGCCCCAGTTTCTTTAAATCCTAGGATGGCTTGGTGCCTATTTTAACAACTGGCATCCTGCTGCTGATGTTGGCTGTTCTCAGCTTAAACCTGTCAGCCTCCTTTACTTATACATCATGGAATCACCTTGCAGCTGTTTTGTTCTCTCCAAAAACTGCTAGTCTATCTAGAACTGCCGATTCAGCTGTTTCCTCAGCCCGCCTCCCAGCTGTCTTGCTCTCATCTTGTGGAAATATCTTCTCCTGCCTGAAATAGCTCACTTTTTTCAAGGGCAGAGCCAAAGGAGAGAAAAAAAATGGGCCAAAGTGCTGGTTTTTAATATGCACGCCACCCTGAGATCCTATTGATATAGGGTGGGATGCAAGTGTTTTAATAAATAAAATAAAATAGTATCTAGAACATTCCAGATATACACTAGAAAGGTCAATGCAACTATTTTATACTTCATAGCATAGTTGTTCTCTAAAGATTATCATCTCTGAGATGGTATATGTGATGTTCTACTGTTTGTAGTTGTAAATATATTGCAAAGTGTATTGTTTGTGATATGCATTTGTTTATATCTTTAAAAGGAAGTAAGAATAATAATAGGTAAAGTAAATAACTAGGTCAAAATGTACTTACTGTTTGTGGTTAAAAGTCTAGGTAAGTATGGAGTGCCTGGATTGGCTAGCTGTGTGCCTAAATGGAAATGAGTGTTGTTTAGAGTGCCCGGATTGGTTGGTTGTGTAAGAGTGGGAGGCACTAGAGAGCGAGTGGAGTGTATATATGTGTCTGACAGAGAGCTGACAGGTTGATTGGGAGGGATTTGAGGGGGATTTTTGAGAGAGACATTGAAAGGGATTTGAGAGAATTGAAAGATTGAGATAAGATTTTAGAGCATAGATTAAATGAAGAACAGTTTATAAACGTATAAGAGTTCTGACTGAAACCAATAAGCATTGAAACCTTGTAACCGATACACAATTGAACTGAAGTAACCATAAAGCTTGCTGACACGCAATTTCCTATTAATAAATTCTAGTTAATTCCCTCTTCTGGTGTAGTCTGTGGGTGTACCTGAGGAAGGTACTGGTGGCAGCGGTATAAAGAAGTTGTCTGGAGGCCAGGTTGCTGGGCTGTGGTGCTGTGGGGCCTAAATAGTAAAGGCAAGACAGGCAGCAGCAGCAAGTGGTCGGAAAACCTCACAGTATACAACATTGGTCTTTTCTCTCACACACATATTTGCTATCATTCTGTACGTCTTTTCCTCAGCACAACTTCACACATATTGTCTTCGATTAAGAATTACTTTTTAATGTATTTTTTCATGTGCTTAAGGGAATCATAGCATAGAATCACGAAGAACAGCTTGTTCAGTGTACTGCATTGCGACAGACAGTGGTGGCTCCAGAAAAAAATGTGGGGAGGAGCACAGTCCATCAGGGGTGGAGCTTTGCCTCATTTGTCTCATTTCTGAAAGAAAAAAAAATAACAATGTCGTTCATATAGGATCGGCCCAAAACACTTTGCAAGTTACAAGATGGCATCACCCCTTCCATTCCACATGCAAAAGTCAGACAGAGCCATCATGATAACAGGGCAGCACCCACTGCCACACCTGAGGGTAGCAGGTTATGCATATTTGGGGAGTCCATCAAGCATGCCGAAGCTACTATCTTGTTTTTGGGTAGCTCTAATTCATTTCCAGCCTGATGAAAAGCAGGCTATCATGCCTATCTGAATATAATATAAGAAAGATGTGCTTTGACACTAAAATACCTGACATTTCATTTAGTTCACACATCACTTTGCTCAGATCTCTATTTCCCAATGAAGTCCTGAGCCATCCAATTAACATTTGTGGGTTTTTCAGGATGATATGAAACACTGACGTTTCAATAGGCAGGGCTTTCAATCCAGTTCGCCTTCATAAGGAGTCAGAAATACAATCTTCATGTTTTATGTGTGTGTTTTTTTGTACAGAAAAAAAATCAGCAATCATTTTGGAGAGTCTTTTTGTGTGGCTTCTTTGAAGATGGCTGAGAATGTGTTAAAGCACCCTGGCTTTTCAGTAACCTAATTGAAGTATCAGTACCCTCCATCCTTCATTAACCATGTGATACAGATTAAATCAATGACTGAGTGTAGATGAGGCGTGTGTCATTTCAATAGTGAACTCTGGGGATTGAAATTGCTTTGGCTTAAGTGATTGAGGCTTAAAGAAAAATTATACCAATGTGAAAAAAAATGTCTTTAAAGGATGAAAACTAGCATTGTATTATGCTCTGTCAAGACAGAATGTGGTTGTGTCCAAAGATGAACAGCCTGAAGTTTCTGAAAATGGCAAGGAAGTCACATTGCTATGATCATAAAATAATCAGGAGGTCACTTGCCAGAGAAGTAGAGGGGGGCACACTCAGGGGTTGACACAGATGAATAAAACTGTCACTTTATTTCCAAGAGAGAAATGACAAGTGGTCACTGCAATCAAAAATATAATGACTATGTTGTTTCACATAAGCCAAATGGACTGTGGAAGGTTAGAACTATAGGTAGGTTGCAATTCCTTGGAAGCCTCCAAAATCAGTTCAAGGCAGTTCAGCATAGGGATGGGGCAGAATTTTTTCAATTCAGATTTTAATGTGAACCTGCTTCATTTCACTGTTTTGAACCTCTACATGAACTGAAATTCAGTTATCCTTTGGAATTTCCACTTCTCCAATTTTTGTAATTGCATTCTCCAATCTGAAAATGTGTACACAAGATGTCTATATTAGGGTAAATGAACAATAAAATGTGTGCATTAGTGCAAATTTGTTCAAATGTATTATGTGAGGCAAAACTGCATACAAAAATGTGTGTATTAGCAGAAGCCCATATGAAAATACCATATATACTGTGGTGCGTTAAAAAAAAACTGATGCGGAAATGGGACGGACTAAATTTAAGATTGGGAAAAATTACAGATTTATCCATCTCTAGTTGAGCTTCAGTTGGAGGAGCAAAGAACAACCACAACCACAACCACAAAGGACAGAGTGGATTCATTTGCTCCAGCTCCTAACAGCTTACAACATCCTGGCAGAAGGTGCACAATAGAGCTAGGTGAACAGGAAGCTACGCATTTAACTCCACATCTCAGCAGCTTTGCATCACTGTGCTAAGGGGTGGAGATTTTCCCATTGTTTGCTATCATGACGACCCCTGCAATTCACTCCAGGCCCAAACTTGTAATGCCTCATAACTCTGGAATGCCCACTATAATGAGGGAGTTTTTGGAATGAACAGTTGGTACAATCAAGCCTAAGGAGAGGGCTTATTGTCCCCACTTCCACAAATGATGCAACCAAATGGAATGGTTGTGGACAGAGATACCAGCCCTGGTTCCTGAGACCATGAGAAAAACTGAGCTATTTCCCACCATGGCCAGAAATATGTTTCTGGAAAGCCCAGAAGCAGGGCGTAAAGGCAATAGCCCTCTCTTACTAGGTGCCTGCAGCAACGTGTACTCAAAATATACTGCTTCTGAACTTAGAGGTTCCATTTCAATGTCATTGTTGATAATATCGATGACTTGTCCTTCATGAATTGTCTAAGCCTCTTAGAACAATTTACTTGATGTAAAAGTAATTATTAGTTGTGTGGAGGAATTTTCTTTGGTCTGTCCTGAATCTACTGCCAATCACTGTGATAGGATGAATTCTATTATTATGAAAGTGGGAGAAGAAAAATAAGAAAAGTAAAAACTGTATGCCTGTCCACAATACACATATTTCTAGAAGCCTCTACCAAGACCACTCCCCTAGTTATTTTTCTCTCAATTTCAAGGCCACAGTTGCTTTCCTTGTAGGGAAGGTGCTTCAGCTTGCTAAACATTTGTAGCTTTTTGAGCTCTGGGATACCCTTGTTGACATGAGGCTACCAGAACTGTACACAGTTACAGCAAATGTGATGGCACCAGAAGTCCTCTTCAGGCACTCAGAATTCTGATTGTGGAGGGGAGACTGGGAAGTGCACGTTAGGCCTACCCCCTCCAATCTCTGACCTTCACACATTGAACTGAAGGCCCAAAGTGATGTTGTAACCACATTTGGCTAAACACTGCTACGGTACTCTGTGCAATTGGGAACTCCGGTTCCCATGATCGGGAGATTGGGGGAGCCAGAGTGCATGTCCTGGTCTCCCTCGCATGATTAAAATGTTATATGCTTGACAAGGGATATAGATTTATATAATAGGCATAAGGACCGTCCTATTTTCAATCCCCTTCCTAATGATCCCTTTAGGATCCATTAGGCACAGGAGTCACCTTTTTCACTGAGTTAGCCACAACAGTCCACGGCCCAAGGTCTCTTTCTTGGTTAGTCATTGCCACTTCAAACCCCATCAGTGTATAGGTAAAGTTAAGAGTTTCACCCCACAGCACATAACTTTAAATTATATACGATTTACATTATAGATCTCTACATACAGTCAACATAATTTGCCTTTTTTTTTTTTTTGGTCCGATTGCTAGAATGGTACCATACTGTGGTGGCTTCTCCCCTCCTCCATTGCATACCTAGCTACAGTTTCTGTGTCTCATCTGGAGAGTTCCATTTGGAAGTCTTTGCAGACTGCTTGCTCTGTAAATAAATATGTTGTTTATATGAATCAGCATCTTGCTCCTGAAGTTCTCACCCTCCTTATGTGACAATATGATTTATTGATTTTAATGATTTATTTGGGTTCTTAAGCAGTATTTTTAGACTGGAATTCAAAGTGTGCTGACATGATGATTCATAATTTTCAGGGTCAGTAATATCTGCAATAACAATAGTGTTCTGAGAGGTGACGTGAACATATTGTACAAGGATTTGGTACTTGCTTAGGCTCCATATTAGAGGCTGAACCTCCCACTCATGCACACACAGTCTCTTAAAAGGCAATGGCAGATCACAATACGTAAGAAGAAACACATCATGTTGATAAGGGGTTATATATTTTTTTCAAATTTCCTTTTCTTGACAGTTCACATCACACTGCATTAGACTCCAGATTTTTGTCCTAACAAAGCCCAGGGACGAAAAGAAGAAATGGTTCCACCCACACACTTCCCTTCTCCGTCTTGATTTTTTTGTACTCCACTGTTTTCCTGTCATTTTCGCTCCCTATTTCTCCTTCTGTGCCTGTCCTCTTGTCATTAAGCACTGTCATTATATACTGATTTTTGTTTTGTTCATACCCCACTTCTTTAAATAATGTGTCTTGGAAGTTGGCTGTCGAATGGAGAAAAGCACAGGCAAAACTGTGTATTATAAAGGCTTGTAATGGCATGAATTCCAAAGGGAGCATTTTCAGTAACTACATGTAAGCTCACAAAGAATAAACCTGACATATGCCCCTTCTCTCCAATGAGAGGCCTCCAAAGTTATTGGGTTGGATCCAGACTTTGTTTCTTCCAATGGAGTTCTGCTCAGGATACACTCTTCAGCAGGAGGAGATGATATTTGCAGGAGAGGGGAATTGCTGAGAATTGTGTCCTCCCTCATTTCACCAGTGAAATTCCTCCAGTAGGTCAAAAACTCTCTGCAGATGGAAGGGGTCCTTCCGTCCCCGAATGTCATTGCGAGTAAATGGAGACTGGAGACAAGAAGAGACGAGAACAGTATATGGATTTGAATAGGGCCACTTTATTAAAGATCTGCAGATTGAGTAAACCTAAGCGGACATCTATCTTTATTGGGCGAGCCATGCACCACCTGTTAAGTGGCGCCGACCCTCGCCACTACACAGGCTTCCTCGTTAGAGTTAGGGAGACCTTCCGGTGTCAACCCCTCCCCGCTCCATACGGATCCGGGTGGGTGAGAACGGTTGGCCTCAAAAGTAATCCTTATCCCACCAGCTGAGGCCGTGAAACTCACAGCTGGGAGCCCTCAGGAATTACCAATCACCTGAATAGTGCCTGTGAATGCTCACCAGCCCTGTCCCACCAGATGTCCGCACCTACCTGCCAGATTCATATCGTGACCAATTATTAATTAATGACCTATTTATTACTCCCAAACCCGTCTTGCAGTATGAAGTAGGCAAAAAAACTCATATACATAAATGTGTTTTATGAGCAAAAAATTCCTACTTGGTCCCATAAAGGCAACCAGCGAGCCCACACTGCCTACAGGGAGGGAGGGAGGGAGCCTCAAAAGAAGACGCCGATGGGAGGGGTGAGCTTGATTTATAGTCTTACCACCCCTTCTCATCACAGTGGCTCCATATGAAGCCGCCAATGGCAGGCTTCCACGCAGTCTCTTCTCCCCAGCCCCACCCGCAACAGCCTCCACCAGACTGGACTAGCCAGTCACGTTGTGAAGGCACAAGTCTGGATCAAAGCTCCTCTCTTCCTCCTCCATGTGGTATCAAGTCATTCAAATGACCAAGAGGAAAGATTCTAAATGCAGCTGAACCATCTGGATGTCATCCACCACCAATATAAACCTGTCAGGAAGTAGACCTTTAAGGAGCCATGCCATGTCTTGGCCCTCTGGATGCATAATAAATTTAACATCCAAGTTCATAAAGGATAACAATTTCTCAGTTGGATTCTGATATCATTGCATCATTGCCAAAAGTCAAGTGAGTCATCATTGTCAATTTGCCTATCTTCACATCAGTGCTTGCTTCTTCTTTTTAATAAATATTATACAAACAATGACATATTAGCTTGCCAACATAATTAAGCCATTAAAAACAAGGAATATTTAAATGGAAGATTTGAGATGATGATCTGTAGAAATAACAGGAAAATAGGAAAAGTGTTCAGGAATTTCAGAACAGGGCAAGGTGTGAAGAAATGTCTGTATATAACTATTGTTCTGTAATGTTTACTTTGTGTGGACTCTGTGAGGCAATAATATATTTGAGTAGGCTTGAGGCCTTGTTTTCTTACTGTTTTGTTACTTGAGGCCTTATTTTGTTACAGTGTAGTAATTGCTGAGTGACATTCTTAAGGAAAGAGAGACAATTGCTTTGAATATTGTTAGATGGGACCTGGATCAGGTAAATTTGATTCTGATTCTAGCTAAATGGGAAAGAGTGGTTGGGAAATGACAGTTAAGGAGTTGTCAGTTGACAGTTAAGTTAGTATGTAGTAGACAGTGAGGGGAAAGGTCTGCTGAATGGTGTGTGGTCTTACGGAAGAGACAGCTGAGACGAATGTGAATAGCTAATGCCTGAATAATAAATTATTCCTTCTCTGTGGGATAACCATATATGGATTGTGGGATCAGGTAGAAAGACTGCAGAAGGATGCTACATAGGAAGATCAGTACCAACAACTAGTCAGTCATTACCACACTTGTATGTTGCTTTCTCCCCTCCCTTGAACTCAGGGCATTATATTTAGAATATTTATACCTGTGACATAGTCACACACATTCATGTTATTATCTTGTTTTATATGTATAAATAATTGCCCCGTGGTGTAGATGATGCTGAGAAATAGAGATTGGGTTTCAGATTGGGATGGATAAGAATTTCATTTGATTCATTCACCAAAATCTGCAAATTTCTCCATAAATGTTGTGGAAAGAACTCAGGTTTGGGTTTGGTTTCATAAAGCAAATATGGGAGAAAGTGAAACTGACTGATTTGTCAGATTCATCACTCAAAGAGAAGTTTTAGTGCTTAACTTCTAAAAGTCTGGCTTTGCCAGCTCTTTTTTCAGATAGGATCCTCATATTTTAACAGCTATATGACAGGCAGATACAATATGCAACTCCCCATGCTAGGAATAGCTGTACCTATTGCAATTGACTGGTGCGGCTGGTGGAAGATTTCGTTTGGTTCGATTTTTTAAAATATAAACTTACCAATAATTGCACATTTATTCATTACTGGGATGGAAAGAATTTGAGCTTTAAACAAAATGTGATAAGGAGCAAAACTGATACATATGTCCATTCCTACTTTAAGGACAGTATACAACTATAAAAGGAAACTGTGGGATGGGGAGACAATCAGTTAAAAAATAACCAACGTTCTGTTATCATCTCATATTGGCTCTCTGAAAGACATGTAACTGTCCTATATTGAGTTAGACCATTGGTCCATCTAGTTCAGTACTATTTGTCCTGTCCTAGCCTGGCTTATACTCCCAGGGGAAACTGGGTTGCAGCTATGGTACTGCAAGGGCTTGATCACCTCTAGTAAAGTAAGATCATGTTCAATGAGACAAGGTCTTGTCCAAGGCCCAGCTCGTCAGGACGAAAGGCAGATTGCTGTGGCACATATGGGTTGAAACTCACTGATGGGTTACCCTCTTCCCCCTCTGAGTCCTTATTCCAGCCACTATTTACTCCAGCCTTCCATCACTGCATGCCCTCCGGGTGTTTTGGATTAGAACTCCCAATATTCCTTACTATTGGCCATGCTGGCTGTGGCTGATGGGCGTTGAAGTCTAAGACATCTAGAAAGTAACGCGTTGGAGAAGTTGGATTTCTACTTCAAGTTTTGAAAGAGAAGGTCCCTCCCAGCCCTACATCAGAAATTCCAGGGCAATCTGATTACTCCTTCTCTGGATGAATGATCACTTCCTGCTGAAGTATTTCTGCATCAGTAATGAGTGTTGGATGGGGGGGGGGGGGGCGCGGAAATAAACAGTGCTGATTCAGCACCAGTCAGAGCATTTTAGTTCTCATGCAAAGATGGGCACATGCCAGATCCTCCTCAGTTATTGTACTGCAAGTTTGGAATCAGTTACCTACCTGGGGAGACCCTCCTGATTATGTGTTTGTTGGAGTTCAGACATAGCAAAGATGCGTTTGTTCACTCAGGCATTTCAATTTTTTAAAAAATATATTTCTTATTGATGATTCCTATTCATTTTAGTGTGTGTATTATATTTGCTGTTTGGTTTTAGTTGAGAAGAATTGGGACCAGCAACATAATGTTGCAGTGTTGAGAGTCCCAACAAGCAATTCCATCCAAACAGGACATTTCATCTCCCTCCACCCCAGTTTTCCATTTTTCCTGTTCAACTGACACACAACATTTGTGGCAATTGAGAATGCTAGTCCCCATTGGGCTGGTTTGGGTGATGGTTTGGGTGGTGGCATCCTATTTTGAAAAAGTCTTTCTGCATCTGTAAACCTCAGGGTTTCCCCAAACAGGATGATGTTCTCTTTTCTCAGAGTTAGCGACTCCATTTTGGCTCCACATCGGTTGGCAATCACTACATGAATCCACTATTGGAGAGTCATTGCGCATTGCACTGGGCTCCAGTCGTTAGAAAAGCATTCAGTGCATTTTGTGAAACAAATGAACACATCCAGGTAAATCTATTAGGAAGCCATGATTAGGAATGCCTGTTGCTGAGACACCCAGATCTTTTTCTGGCTTGACAAGAGGTCCACAGCGTTTCTGACTCAGTTTGTGTTTCTTGACTGAGCTTCCGGTTTTCCCCAAACTTTAGGAACTCCCTGCTTGTGTGTGTGTGTGTGTGTGTGTGTGTGTGTGTATGTATGTTGGGCCATCATTTCCACAAATTGTGGCTAAAATCAGTAACATAAATTTGCACAAGATTAGCTGTAATTTGCACAACTTAGAAGACATGGAAAATCTGAAAACTGGTTGGACTCACTGTGGACCAAGTCAGGCTCTGCAGTGGACAACAGACCAAAGTCCAAGGGGGGTGGGGGGCAATGAAAGGTCATTGAGCTCCATGCCCGCCCCTCAACTGGATTCCTCATGGCATCCCTAGGCATGATTGATTATACAGTAGATCCCTGTTACATGCACAATTGGAAGGAAATCCAGGTTTCTTTCTGTGTATTGTGGAACAGTCTTTGTTCTGCAGGCTGAGAATCTGAAAATTTCACTGCTGTCTGAAAAAAAACCTCTAAAAGGTTTGTCTGTCAGCAAAAAAGAAAAAAAATGATAAAGTTGGGGAGAGCAAGTTGTTATTAACTATAGCAGCTTTCCAAAACCTGTTGCACTCCAAATGTTTTGGACTATATCTCCCATCATCCCCAGTGAGCATGGTCAATGCTGGTTGGGGTGATAGGAACTCTGGTCCATGGCTGAACGAGAGTAAATACCAAAACAGAAAAAGGAAATGAACCTCAGTGTCAAGCAGATCAGTGGGTCATGGAGCTACCTTGCACAACCGCAGAATGTGCAGACCTTGAAAAAAGCCATTGTGATTCAGTCAGAACCATGCACTTGTGAGAACTTAACAAATCAGCTGCCCTTAGTAAAGGTTGTAGGCTATTTCTTTCCAATTATCATAGTCGACAGTAATGAGGATCAGGAGGGGTGGGTGAACACCTGCATATTTATGCAGTGCATTGTGCATATTTATGCAGTGCATTGTAAGTGTTCAACCATTCCATGTTATCAGCTCCTTCCTTTGTGTGTGTGTCTGTACTTGGCATTGCTTAATTCACCATATAAGACTGACACATCAATATTTGCCATGTCTTGGTAGAGATTTCCTGTTCTGAAGAGTGCATTTAGCTGATGGATGCTGAGTGCCCAGAAACAATCTATTCTACTGTGGCACATAGAATTTGAGTGCAGCATCATTTCTTTAAAAAAAAAAGGCATTCATGGGTTTGCAACCTTTTGATCTGTGTACTGCTGAGCACATTTCTGGAACAAACATGGCCACCATGAAAAAGGGGCAGGAGAAACAAGCCACCCAAGAATGCAATATAGCTTAATAAAATGATTTTCAGTTTCTGTGCAAATCCTGTATAAATAGTGCATACATTTCCAATGCATCAAGCCTGGAGCTATTTCCAGGGAAAGGAGAACGAAAACTGAATGATAAGTGTCTTAATCTTCAAAAGAAGGCAATCTTGCATAGCAAATTCAGGCTGTCAAATCTTAGCATCGTTTGTCTCCGCCAATTCTGAATAGCAAGTGGTGTGTGTATTTTTTTCCCCTCCCTTGTTGATGTGAATGCTGCAAAACTAAATTTAAAAGGAACACCTTTGCCCATATGTTCTGTTTTCATATTCTTAGCTTCTGACAGTCTGAGAGGAAATTTCCATTTGTTCCTTTTATGCTCTTGTCCCATTTAATTTCCCCCAATTCTTTAAAGAAGCTGTCATGATTATTGATTTTTGTTCCTGTCTTTTTCTTGACATGGAAATATTAAATGTGCATACATTAAAATGAAGTAAATATGAGATGATATCATTCACAGTTGTATTTGTAAGCTTAGCTGTTTGTGGGAGGGATTTAAATTACATGGCACAAACACAGGATTGTCAATCTAGTGCTGGACTGAATTTTCATAATGTTAGGTGTTTCATGTTTGGTGTAAACATTGCCATTTTTAAGGATGCAAAAAGGTCAGGGAGAAACCATATGTTTTCATGCCTGTTCGTAGTTATTCCCCCCCCCCCAATTGCTACTTATCTCTATTTATGTATTTAGTTTACTTGAAAGAACATTGTCTGCACTCTCTATTTCCTAGGCTATGTGCTGATGTGCATGCTAATACATATTAAGACAAGATTTTTTGTAAAATCCCATTGCTGTGTGTTCATCTGCGTTCTTTCATTTTCAATTCCATAAACCCTCCCACAAAGGTAATGTTGCCTTTTGATGCCCCACCCTGCCAGGGAGTACATTTGCCAAAACCATACTGTACTTTTCAGCAGGTGAAAACATGTTCACGAACCACTTCACACATACACAGTTCAGCTTAGCACTAGTGTACACATAGGAGGGAACTAAAGTCAATCCAAATCCATAGGTTCATGTACTTGCATACTCACATTTGCAAACATGGGGGGAGGGGTCACTGCATATGCATTTACATGTCTTCCCCAACACCCAAATATACATCAGCATGGGCGGACCTTCCTATGCCCAGTTCAGAACGGGTCCATTCAGAATGGGTTAGATTCACTTGGAAAGCATTGAAAATTGATCTCAGATAAAACAAATTCATCTGAAGTATGTGGAGGCTAGAGATCCCACACCCATTTGTTTTTGTGCTGCCGTAAGCTGTCATTCCAGTTCTTGGTGGCATCCAGTGATCTTGCCACTGGACCTCCAAGTGGCAAAGTTCAGAGTCTTAAATGAGAGGAACAATTACATTGGTTCCAGTGAGTGGAGACCTTCATGGCTTTCCCCAACCCTTGCCTCACTTAGGTTCATAAAACTGGGTGGCAGGAAGTGCTCCCAGATGCCGCAGCTGGCCAAAATGGTTCTATTTCTGACCAAATCAGGCTTCAGAGTCTCTGGATCCAAAATAAAACTTGGTGACAGATTCCAGACTTGGTGGCAAACTCCAGAAATTCTATTTTCTGATCCTTACACCAGCACCACCAATTCCATTGACTTAACACAGACAGTACATCCAATTCCAAACACTTCCTTTTAGTTAGTAAGCTGCATATGAAGATTAACTTTCATCTGACCAATTTCCAGGCACCTACTGAGTTCAATAGCTTATGGACTTGCGCCCACATGCATACCAAACCTCATTTTGCGGCACTTGATTACATCTCTGTACTTGCCGACTTTCTGTGGAATGTGTGAATTGACTCCACGGGAAAACGTTGTGCTGAAAGTGATGCCAGGTTATATGAAGTTCTGTCAGTCATGTGAGGTCTGTAATGGTTCCTTCATACATGCATTGATGCTCTGCAGACATCAACTGATGAACAAACATGTGTGGCTGAACACTTCATATTTGACCATTTGAATATGATCTTTGCCAGTACTTTAGGTTGGGTTCTCTTCTTAAGAATACAGTTGAGGAAAGTGAATGGTATGTGGGTACATATTAAAATGCCCTATGGAGAAATCTTACTCTGTGTGTGTGTGTGTGTGTGTGTACACACATACTGAGGTGCTTTTTTCTTTTTCTATGGATATGTCTGTACTTCAGTTTTGCACTTTTCCTTTTATCTTGCATAGTAGAGCAGCTTTTATTTCCCAAGCTTGTTGCTCATGGACTTTAAAGCTCCATTTGCAGTGCATTCTAAACACTTGAAGGTATACTGGGGACTTTTGCTCATCACACACTCATCTTTTGTCCTGCTGTGTTTTGCAATTTCTGTTCATTTCCTTGGTGTGTGTGTGTATGTGTGTGTTTCCTCCAAATCAGTTGTGCTCCCGGGCATATATCTCTTTAGACCACCTTGGAAAATATGCCAAGATAAGACAAAGCACCTACTAAACAGCCTCTCTTCATCAGTCTTCAGAAGAGGGGTGTAGAATCCCAGAGCTGGTCAGGGTTATTGTTTTGTCAATATTAATGGGCTGTTCATTTAAAATGGACATGAACTCCCAATCAGCAACATTTTTCTGAATGTTTAGCAGAAAATAATTTTAACTCCCCTGTAAAATTTAAGGATTGAGATTTGGGGGCAGGGGGTGGTGGTCAGTAATGTTTTTTATTAGCATTAATGTGTTTTTGCAGGTAATTCACTATCCACAGAACAGAGACTACAATTGTTCTGGTTGCCTTGTGCTGTCTGAAATAAACAGGTGTCTTTCCCCCCCCCCCCCCCAGAGAGTAGTTTTGTTTTGTTTTGTTGTTGTTTACTGGGTTATCTATCAATCTTCATTGTTAGATTCATTCTGCCCTCTTTGGATTTCAAAGGGAGTGAAGTTTCAACTAGTAACAAGGGGTCACCTAAGATGTTTTGCTGCCTGAGTTGAAAAACAAGATGGTACTCTTCATCCCCTGCTTCAATTTTAAGCACAGAAACTGACTGTAGAGTTTTTGAATTTTATTTCAGCACTGGCAACAGGGCAGTGTTCTTGAGGGTACCAGCTTGGGGAGAGTGCAGCAGGCTGTGTGTCATATACACCACCTTGCACCATCCCTGCCCCCCCCCATGACACCTGCCGCCTGAGGCCCTAATTTCGCTCTGCTTAATGGCAGGGCTCGCCCTGCCAACAACACCTCATTTTGACAAGTCATATAGTAGGGGTAAGCAACTAAACTCTGGGCTTTACCAGTCAACTTTCAGCATCATTGCTAATATTCAGAACAACTTCTTGCCCTTATTATGCACTGTCAGCTATTTTCTAATGCGTGTGACAAGGTGTAACTACAGGGTGTTTTGTTTTGTTTTAATTCCCAAACCCCAGTGAAAATAACATCAAAACCAAACGATATGACATGTTTAATGCATGATCACATTTAACATATCTGTGGGTTAAAAAAAAATAGCAGACATATGGGAGGGGAAAAAAGGGTTGCTGATCATGTTGATGAGCATGGCATAAGGAGGCAGGAGTTAACCCTTCCCACCATACTATGAACCTAACACACTTTTGCCTGTGAAACATCTGGTTGTCGTTTTTTAAAGAGATGTTTAAGAGTAGATGAGAGGTGAAGAATAACTTCTTTACATAACTGGGCCATATTTATTTCATACGTACTTCCCAAATCTTGCATCTGCCTGGGGATGGATGAACATGCAGTGTTCAAGCTCGTTGTGGTTCTCATTCTTCCCTCAAAGCTCATTTGTTACACCACATGCAAACACCTTTTTTCAATTGGGAAAAATGTGCCTTTTTTCCATTGGGTAGTGCACATTTTCAAATTCGAATGCAAGTTCAGGAAATTGCGAAAAAAATCCTGAGAATTGCACTCCTGTTCACATTTGAGGTTGCAGATGCCTTGAGTGCCATTTTTGGTAGAAGGGTGGGGTGCGAGTCAAATAAATAAACAAATTAATTAATATATTCACAAGATTTGTGAACAGCAACAAAATTGTCGTACATCCCTAATTGGACTAGCACTGAGATAATTGAATATAAGGGTCTAGTATGCAAGTTGTATCATATGGTAAGTCACTAGATCTTCCAGAGCATACAAAAAACAGTGTTCCCAGACCAGGCTCTGTTGCGACTCAATAACTATACATAAGCTGCATATCTATGAATGCCATGATTGTTATAAGTTTGATACTTTGGCACCAGGCCCATTGCATTGGGCTGGACGGCATAAACCCTTTTATGCTTGTCTTTTTTCTCTGCTTCCAGGGCCCATTTCACAAATGAATTATAAATTTGTGCTGGAAGCATCTACATATCCAAAAATATGCAGATGTTTCCATTTCATGCTGACTTGCAAGTAAGCCCTATTAAACTCAAGGATTGGGCTGTAAAATAAGTAGAACATAGGCCGTCTCAGGGAATCCCAATTCAGCCATACTCCATCAGTTAAGTTTCCCTCCATATGTTAGCAGAGAAGACAGGGAGAGAGGATCAGGTCTGTATGACAGCTCTCTACTCCAAGGGGCAAGGAGTAGTGGATGTGTCCACTATGGTGGGTTAATTTTTCATTCCAGACTTGGGCTTCTCTCACAGCTCAGCACCATGTGATGGCATACAGTTTGGTCAATGATGTAAGAGTGGATTTTTTGGTGAGGAGGGCTTTGTTTTCAAGACAGAGACCCAATTCAGTTGCAATGTCAATACTAACTCCCACCACCTGATCACCTCCATTCCTGGATTGTTTTTAAAGAAGCAGGAAATTCTATGTTGTTGGGAGAGAGACAACCAGAGTTGAAACCTAGGGATTAACTCTGGGTTGTCTCACCCCTCAAAACCCAGACTCCTAGGTTCACACACAATGCTCCTCCCACTTGTAGTGGATGCTGTTAGGTGTTGGGAGTCAGCATGTTCCTGCTCTCACTCCTGTTCATTCACAACAACATAGGGTTTCGAAAAATTTCTGGGCTATCATGACGTATGTGCTGGGCCTTGGTGGCATACCATTCCATTAAGTGTCTGTATTGGGTGGAAAAAGTGTGTCTAAATCTGCCATGTCAAGGTTAGTGAAGAAGAATGCTGGCTTGTATATAAGGGTTATTACTAGTTGCCTATGAAGGTGGCTTCCTACAGAATTAATCTGAACACTAACATTTCTAAATGGACTGCAAATATTTATTCATGTGCATCTCCATTGCATGTTTTGTGGAAACATACAAACAAAAAAGGAGCTTTATTAAACAGAAGTCCTGGGTGAATGAAGTGGCAAATGTTGTTGCATACATATCATTAGCCACTTTGGAGGGGAGAAAAGCCCCCACAAAAGTACAGAATAGCTTCATGCCATCTGGGCATCTTTAGGTAAATGATCGGCTGTATTAAATAGTCCCAGTTGGTCTGAGATGCAAGTAACCATGTATATCAAAGCAAAGATGTTCATGTGCATATTGAAATCTTTCTCGAAGAGGAGTGGTTGCTTTACATCTAAGATATCACAGTTACACTGTAATGTGACATTTACGCATGGTGCTTGTGAGCATTTCGATGTTGACACTTTGCATCAGTGTACTGTTAAGAAAAAGGAGTAGCATCCCTTCTTGCACCAGGACTCCATAGAATCTCTTGTGGCGGGTCCATTCTAGTGGTGGGTGGGAACACAGGCAAAATGGGCAGGGCCAAAATACCCCCACCCCAAATGGCAGTGTAGTTTAGATTAAAGTGCTAACTAAACCTTAGGTATTTCAACCTTTTAGCTCTACGGGGTGTGTGCTGTGCAACAGCTAGGAAGCCACCAATTGATTGGCAGTCAGGAGGAAGTAGTGGGGACAGGGGAGGTGGCATGGCCATTTGGGAAACCCCAGAATGCCAGATTGGGACTCCAGGCAGGCCAGATTTGGCCTGTGGGCCTGGGGTTCAACACTCCAATAGGTCCTGTGCTCTGATCTGCCTCAGAAGGGAAGCCTGAGCTTGCCTGCTTCCCTTAGTGCCAGCCTCCCAGCAGCCTCTCTAGGAAGAGTCAGACAGAGGCTGCTGACAAGGGGATTGACATCTCTAGTGGTTAGAGCACTTCTCCTGTGCCTCATATTTGTTTCTGTTTGCTTTGGTTGGGGCTTAAAGCCAAAGGTTTTGGGGTGAAGGTGTGAGGGTGGGTGACTAGTTCAATCAGTGCAGAACAGGTGGGACCAAAATACAGGTAGCTAATATGTTTAAAGGTATGTTAACGGTATGAAGTCCCGGGAGAGCAATCCTATACCCCCTAAATTGCATTTGGGAGACATAGGATATTTCAGGTTCCTGGATCCCAAACCTGAGACAGAGCTCTGACTTAGGATCCAGGAATCCATGCTCCCCACCCCCTCTCCCTGCCTCGTCACATTTGGCATGGAGAGGACCACAGCAATTGCTTCTATGAGCTTGCAAATGTGAGTTTGTAGAGGGGTGAAAGGGGTGGGCTGGTGGGCAGGGAGGGAAAGAGAACGGGGACGCAGGAATCCAAGCTTTCCCCGGCTATCCCCGGCCCCCTTCCCTCCCTGAAGCCTCTGCTAGATGGGCAGAAATGCCCGTCTAGCTAAAATGCAGCACGGGAGGCATGACACACCTGCTGCTTTGGATTGGGTACTCGTAAGCCTCCAAGTTCAGAGGCTTACAGGTGCCCAGGGTGAATCCAATAGGTTTGCTCCCTAATAAAATGTTAATTTCATAACTTAAGCTGGTGCTTGTTGTTTAATTCAGTACCTTTTTACCAGTGGGCAGAAAAACACTTGGAAGGCAGGAATGACATGTACTTATACTGAGCAATTGGGTAGAATGAAATTCACTTGCTGCTTCTTATATTTATACTTTAAAATGAAAGAAAGAACAAAAGAAAGAAAGTTGTAAAATCAGGAAATGGACCTGAAACTTGTTTGTGGAGGCTTGTCACCTCACAGACTCCCATGGGGCTTCAACCTTCCTTTGGTTGCCATTGTCTTGTATTGCCATTTCTCTCCCTGAATCTTACCCAGAATATCATTGACTTTCTACAGGATCCTTATACAGCAGCTATGTTCTGGCTTGTCTATAGACAGTTTCTCACATTATAGCAGTCCTACTGACCTAGCACATGTGGAAAGCTACACAAGCCCAGGTATGCTTTAAGGTGGATTCCTGCATTGAGCAGGGGTTTGGAGTCAATGTCATTATAGGCCCCTTTCAACATCACTATTCTGTGATTCTAGGATTCTGTGATTGCTCTGGAAAGGGAAATAGTAAGGATTGATTTGGTGAGGCACTGTCAAGACATCTGGAACTGTATGATTCTCTCCTTCTTATTTATTGTAGAGTAAATAGTGGGAAGTATTTAGTTTACAGTAATGATATTTCTGCAGGCTTCTTGGGATGAGGGATGTTAACACGGAGATTCCAGCTTGAATAGAACTACTCGGAATATTTGTTTTGGCTTTGATATATAGCTACAATAGCCAGCCATGAGTGATTTTTAATAAGATTTGATAGTATGTTATCATTTTAAAGAGTATTAAATTGACCCATATAGATATCTGGAGCAACCTTGGACTGATAAGTCATGTCAAAATATGAAACTCATTTCATTTCATAAAATGAAAAGATTATTTGGTTTAAAATGTCACTCACTGTGGATATAGGTGGAGAATCCATAAAATCAGTCATTTGGAATGAAATGAGAACTAGGAATAATATAAGATTGTGTGTGTGTGTGTGTGTGTGTGTGTGTGCCTCCTGTTTGCAACATGGCCTTACAGGGCTGTTTAATGGATTACTAAAATGATGGATGCCAAGTATTTTGAACACTTTAAAGCAGCCTTTCCCATCCTTGTGCCTTCCAAATGTTTTGGACTTCAGCTCCCATGAGTCCAGGAATGTGGGGAATAGTATCTGGAGGGCATCAGATTAGAGAAGGGTGCTGTACAGCTTGCAATGTGATTTGCGGACCCAAAAAAAGAAAAAAGAATCCGACATGTGTGTATTAGAAAAATGAGCATGAAAGAATGTGTACTTCTGAAAAAGTTGCACAAATATGCTTTAATCAATGGGGTAAGAATGTGTACATTTCAAAGACACAGTTGATGTGTAGATTTGAAAAATATACATAGATTGTCATGGAGGGGAAAAGCTTACAATCTGATACGGAAATGAGTCAGAACGAGCCTCAAGATGGAATTCAGAGAACGTTGGCTAGCTAGAATATTGCTAATTCACACATCCCTATGACTATCCCAGCTGCTCAATATTCTGGTGGTACGTGCCTCTGTTTTTAGTGGTGACTACTGCATATTCTTGGATGTGATTTTGATTGGATCCCACCATGACTTAACAGGGTAAATTAGGGCTGCTCAACGATGTCAGGTAGAGACTCACTGAAACAGTTATTTGAGCCTCCCTGCCTTATTAAAAGTATCTTCGCATAGCCCGTGTAAACCACTCTGAGCTATATAAAAGAATAGCAAGGTGTAAGTGTGACAAATAAATGAAATCCCCAAATGGGACTCTGCGTCAAACCAATCCAAGTGAGAACATGAACTGGAGCACCTGCAGGCAGGGGGAAAATATAAACCTAGTGCTTCTGAACAGATCATAGTCATTTGCTAGCACAGCTTTAACTTACTTACGTTGGTTTTTGAGTCAACTATCTAATAAGATTCACCTTTCCTATTATTATTATTATTATTATTACTATTATTATTATTATCTCTTTCTCACTCGTGGTGGTTTTTCTAGACGCACATGACAGGCTTTGCCAAGTCATGCTGTCTTTTATTGATTCAGGAATTTCCTGATGATTGAGCAAATTTTAATTATGACTGCTTTCTGGATGTTGGTGTGGATGTATTCTGGTAGGCCCAGTTTCTTTAGGTTTTCTGTATATATTTTTTTGATGTGATGCTGGTGACTGATGTGACTAATGGAATAATTGTGTCCTTTTCCTGTTGCCATAGTTCTTTGACTTCCATGGCCAGTGGTGTATAATTGCCTCTTCTTCTTCCTTTTCAACAACATTTTTGTCATTCGGTATTGCTATGTTGTTGAGGTACGTGTGTTTTTCCTTTTTGTCTATGAACGTTATGTCTGGTTGGTTGCAAGGTATTGTTTTGTCTGTATGAATTGTTCTGTCCCAGTATATTTTACGATTTGCATTTTCTAAGATTGTTTCGGGTGAATATGCATAGTATGGTATAGGTTGTTTGATATTTCTGAGCCACCAGGAGCACTATCCACATTTCCAGCAGGCTTGTAATTCTGCATCAGAGACCATTTAAGTGGATAAGGGTGACTCACTGGGAAGGGCAGTCTTTAGATGTTACTACCCCTCTCCATGCATACACACCCAGTGGTCCCTGCCCTGTGGGCAGCATATGCTTAGATTGGGTATAAAAAATAAAGTAGGCACATGGTAGCGATTACTCATCTTTGGCTTGAAAAGAAATGGATCAAAGGAAAGAATGCAAGCAGCGCTACACGTACAGCATGTACTAAAATCCCTGTATTATTGCTGTTGTTTCCCACTGCAGGGGGTTATAATGGAAAGAAACTACTATATGCTGATGCATACAGTAGAGAAGATTGCTATGATAAAATCCAACACAGGCAATCAAAACTAGGAAGTGCTCATGAGGTGTCAATGTATTTCATTGTCTGGACTGAGAAGGCTCCCTACAAGCTGGCTCAAACTGCCAGATTGAACTCGTGTTGTATTACTCCCTTCCCCCTCCCTAAGTAAAGACAAATGTCAATTCCTTCAAAGTGTGAGAGAAAAGCCCCTGGTTTGATTTTCCTTTTCCTTAAGTGTTTTATTGGTGTTCTATTGGTATTTTAATGATATACTGGTTTTATGTATATTTAATCAGTTTTGTGTGTTTTATGATGATGTTGTTCCCCGCCTCGATCTGGAGGGAGAGGCAGGTAAAAAATAAATATATTATTATTATTATTATTATTATTATTATTATTATTATTATTTTCCTTTGGCAAAAAGAAACAGCTTTCTTGTTTTGAGCATGGCCACCATTTTGCATCCTCCATAATGGCCCCGATCATAGCATTTTCCCATGACATTGAGGGAGAAATGGCAGCCACCACAAAAAATGATGCAGACTATGTGGAGAAAATTCTGAAATGTGGGCTTCTTTTTCTAGCGGAGTAAGAAAAACGTCTCAGGAAAACGTCTTCTGAAAAATTTCAGTTCAGTTCTAGTTTAAACCTATGATGTACAGACTTGGTTTTTTTTTTTTTTAAAGGTAGGGTCTTTGCCTCATTTTATTCTAGCATGGCAACTGTCTTCAAAGAAAATCAATTATCCAGATTGATTCCCCCCCCCCCACTTGAGCAACTGTCAACCCTATGTAGAAATGGATCCCTCTTCCAATTATATTCATGCAGCCCAAAAGGACCTGAATTCTGTATAGGCCCCACTACACTACCTCAGAGAGTACAGGCTACATTGGTAAAGGCCTCTGTAGGGCTTGGTTGCATTTTGGGATTGTCGGGTCAGAGTACTAAAAGGAGAACAAGTGGAATCTTGTTTGTGCACATTTACATGGGGGAGGGGGAAGGTGATCTTTGAGCTCCATCAGGACATGTTACAAAATATTAATGTTTTCTTAGAAACCCCGTCCATTCTTGCCATGTATAATGTGCAACAGTTTTTTGTGATGCAGCTGAGTTCTTGGCATCATGTGGATTAATACCGCTCCCCACAAAAAAAACAAAAACAAAACCTCCTCCATCCTTTATCTCTAAACTCTTGGAATGCCTCCTCAAAATAATGTTGACTGCATGTTTGGACCATTAAAACCCCACAGACTTAATCATTGCATGGATAAATGTTGGTTTTCATGGGCATTTTAATAGAAAGGCTTAATTAGGCTCGAAGAACAGGATGGCGAATCTTTAAATGCTTCAGTTAACTAGAAAATGGCATCATCTCCCCTTCACTCCTCCACATTGCCTTATAATTATCCCCCCTTGAATTAAAACTATTGGTTGTAATTAATTTTTTTTCCGAAGGTGCTGTTGCAGGAAACAAAAGGAAGAATGTATAATTACTATACATCAAGTCAGTTCAAGTGGTAATTAATTTTCAGAAGGCATAATATGAATGAATTTAATAAAAGGTATTACTCATTATAGGCTGAGTTTAACCCCAGAGGAAGTGGAAGCCTTGGCTCCTGTTGTAGAGGTTTATTTCAAAGATAATTAAATTTAAAGGGGGGACTGCAACCCCCCCAACCTATTCTTTCATTACTATTGAGTAACCATTGGCATGTACTGTTCAGCCATTGAGCTTGTCTATGGCATGGTATCAAAATGAATTGTGGGTTGTAGCTCAGTGGTGAAGCACATGTTTCCATGTTGTGGAAGGTCCCACTTTCAATCCCTGACATCTCCAAGTAAGGCTGGGAAAGACCCCTGTGAGTTACGGTAGACCAGAGATGGACATAAAGTAGTTCTCCAGATGTTTTGGACTTCATTTCCCAGCATTCCTGACCTTCGGCCATGCTGTCAGGGGTTTCTGGGAGATGAAGTCTAAAACAACCTTCTGCTCACACTTGATGCAGACAATAATGAGCAAGAGGGCAGCTTCCTATGTTCCTAGAGTGTGTTGTGTGTGTGTGTATGTGTACAAAAACATTTGCCAGTATTATGCTGTTCTTGTGAGTTGGATTCTTGCATGTTCTGCACGGATGAATTCTATACTAGATTACCCTTTCTAAAATCATGCTTACTAAGTAAAAAATGCTATTTAGGGCCAAAACATCTATCTATCAGCTATGTCTTCCCCTCCCCCGGTATTTTTTTTTCTCTACAGTAGGTGCAGGGGTCCCAATCTGGATCAGGACCATAGTGGAGTAGACATAGGGGGGTTCATATCCAGATCAGGGCCCCTGTGCCTCCTCTAGAGTAAAATTGGAGTGGGGAAGATCAAGCTCCTAGATATGAGTTGAAAGAAATGCCTGTTTTGGCCCCGAGTATTCCATAGGACAGCAACGAGTGCTTGGTGCAATTTTTTTTAATGTCACATTTTAGTCCCAAGTGGTCTACATTGAATATTTTCTAAAACGGTTACATGTTAAGAATTTGTGAAGAGCTTCATGTAACACAACAGCAACATAGCAACACAATTTCCCCAAATAGGATATGACCAAAACGCTACACAGATTCTTCTAGGTTATATGGGTATATCACTCAAACTCTTATAAATCTGGCCTATTCATTCTCCCTGAAAATTGCACATCTCAATGTTTCAACTCAAGGGTACACAGATGGGTTCTACTTTGCGCCCTGTTTACTCCAAGGGGATTGCACAAGTGAATAATTTCTTTAGTGTATTTTCAAGGTTATCTTGGTTGTTATTAAAATCCTGTTAAATTTGTGTGAGGTAAGAGAAGATTACTTTTGTTAAGAACATTTCCTTCCCAGATGTCACTTCCTTGGGGAGCTCAAAGCACTTTTTCCTGTCTTGTTCTGACTCACCTACTCCTATCTATGGGTCTAATTCCTTGATGAACTGTGCCCACCCACACCACACCTCAGACGAGATGTAAACAATTTCTCCTTTAATTAGACAGACTAATCATTGGCACACATTGAGAAAACATAGGCCTGGAAGTAGATGGCTGCATTCAAAGCTCCTGTTCAGGAAGGAGGATGTAAACTGTGGAATAATCATTGGACTGGATCCAGAGATGGACTTCCATATGACGAGTCCATTCCCGGGATGGATGTTTTGCACCTTGTCAATCACGCCCTACTGTTTTCAATATCTTCAATTTTGCCCCTTTTATCTCCCCCAACCCTGCACTCAACTGTTTGGGTTTGGCTCAGCTAGAGACAACTGGATCCTTTGACCCACTGTACTGGCTGGCTAAATATGAACTTGATCCAAAAATGAAAACAAGATGAGCTGAAGGAAGTTAAAATATCACAAAAAGGGCCAAATTTTCACTTAGGCCAGGAAATGTTAAGCTTGAAATTGGATTCAAATTACTTTGATTGCTTAGTTGATGCAATTCTAATGCCATTCTATAACTGCTCCTTTGATATTTCTGTCATTATGTTTCCCTTTTACATTTCCTGTTTTCTGAATGAAGCATTGGGTATCAATAAATCAATTTATTTGTTTCTGTTAAAATCTTGAATATGTGTTCCAGGACACTGATTATGCTTTACTCCCTGACCCACTGGACTGCAGAACTGCAAATTCAAACTCAGATTACACTGTCACATTAACACACCTCAGATTTGACTTGTTACATGAGAGGAGAGGAATTAAATCTATATATGTACAAGTAAAAAATACTAAAGAACACTGCTATAACATTGTGTGAATTCTTGTGGAAGTGTCTTGTGAAACAGCAAACGCTAGCAAAAAGGATTAGTGCCCTTTCCCCCACGGCTTCCCTGGAGAGAGTTCTTTGGAAATGCAATTTCATATGCTTCCCTGATTAATTTTGCAAACTGATAAGAGATTTGACTTTGGAACATCAGAAGGTATCAGAGGGATAGAGACACTTTTCAGCAATTGTAAGGAAACATGTGCACTATTGTTAAGAACAGCTTCCCCATTATGGTGTCTGTCAGATGTTTTGGACTGAAACTCATAGAATCATAGAATAGTAGAGTTGGGAGGGACCTATAAGGACATTGAGTCCAACCCCCTGCTCAATGCAGGAATCCACCTTAAAGCATCTCTGACAGATGGCTGTCCAGCTGCCTCTTGAATGCCTCTAGTGTGGGAGACCCCACGATCTCCCTAGGTAATTGGGTCCATTGTCGTATTGCTCGAACTCTTGGCATTTCTGACCATTGGCTAAAGCTGATGTAGGAATGTTAGAGAAATCTGCAACAGAATCTGCAGATTGTTGTAAATCTTACCTTTGGATTCTGTAGCAAACCAACTTTTCCAAGTTGTATGGATTCCATAAACTTGTGGGCTAGATTTTTTAATTACTGGAATTTTAAGAAATTTTGTCATAGAAAAATACATAAAATTCCACAAAACCACTGGCTGACAAGGCACATCAGCATTCATAGGCTAAAGCATGAAACATGTATTTTCAAAGAATTTGCACTTTTGGGGGGAATTCGTGCAGGTTTGCGAGTGTGAATTGGCACTTTTGGGGGGAATTTGTGTAGTTTTGCGAGTGTGAATTTGCCCAAATGCTTATTATTATTATTATTATTATTATTATTATTATTCATTACATTTATATACTGCCCAATAGCTGAAGCTTTCTGGGCGGTTTACAAAAATTAAAACTTTGGACATTAAAAATCGGTATACAAAATCTAAAACCATAAGAGCATAAAAACAGACAACATGTAAAGATAGTATACATTTTAAACAACTGTGAACTCTCAGCCAGGCCAAAATATTTGCACAAATTTGGAAAATTGGGGGGCGAGGGTGGGGGGGAATGTTTTTAGGATGTTTTAGGATTTTTTATGCAGTTTTAATAATATGTGTCATGTTTTAATCAGTTTTATGTATTTTATCATGTTGTTGTTCCCTGCCTCGATCTAGACGGAGAGGCGGGTAAGAAATAAATTGTTATTATTATTATTATTATTATTAACAAGGAGTGGACAGTGAAATGAAAGGCACCTGATAATCTTTGAAATGCAGACAGAACAGATTTTACCATTTTCAAATCCCTAGGCTGATGTGACCTGGGGTCCCAAAAAATCTGGAGGGCACCAGGTTGGGGAAGGCTAGTTAACAATATAGAACACTGATGGCTTTAACTTCTAGCAGAGTGCAATCCCTCAAATTCATTGGGAGGAGAGGCATGGAGACAAAAAAAGACAGAAGTGTATTGCACTTTAATTATAATCTCTGGTTTAAGTTATGCCAGGCCATTGCTTGTGGCTATTCAGAGCTCCTGGGAGGTTGTGCAGTGGTACAAGCTTCTTGCTGTTAACTTAATTAGCGTTGCCTCGGAGAGATGAGAGTTTCGTCGTGCTGTCTGTAGAATACCATAGGCCACGCAACATGTTGTAGCCTGGCCCTGATATAAACTGGTGTGAGTCCTGAGAAGTGCAAAAACATGATTTCCTCCCCCATCTCAGTAGGCTGGAGAAGCACGGCACTTGTTTTAATTTTCAAAGAGCCAATCATGGCGTATTTCAATATTCCTGAACGTAAGAGCTTTGATTCTAAGGCAGCCAGGGAGCTGTTGAAAAGCACTGGGCACCAGTCGCTAGCAGCAGCTCTGGCCTTACAGCTCCTATTCATGTCAATGGGTCTCACACAGAGGAGTTTCCTGATGGATGATGCCTATGTGAAGTGATTTCAAATGTGCGTACATTAAAAATGATGAAAACCAGAATGAACGATAGCATTTTAAAAGGGAATGCTTAGTTTGCGTGCTAGTCTGAAACAAACAGGAAGGGTTGCATACGTTTTAGGCACTTGGGTCCCCGGATATTAATGGACTGCAACTACCATCATCCCGGGGCATGCTGACTATGGGTGATGGGAGTTGTGATCGAACAACATTTGGGGACCCAAAGTTGGGAAATGCTGGTTTGGGGTTATAACAGCCCTTCTCAACCGGGATCCCTCCAGATGTTTTGGGGTAAAATTCCCATCATCGTTGACCATTGGCCATGATGGCTGGGTCTGATGGCATTTGTAGGCCAAAAACATCTGGAGGGTCCCAAGTTGGGGAAGGCTGGTTTATAACCTGAAAAACTAGATAAAAAGATTTAATTATGGAAGAAACCATATGTATGTAGTCTGCATTTTCTTAGTTCTCTCCTATTTCTCAGTGCAGTGCAACACAGGCAATGATCCGTCCAGTCCTGGAAGCATCTTATTGCTGGTGGAAGGGAATCTGCTCTCTCTTCTACATTATACCAAAACAAGTGGAGTAGGCAGGGACAGGGGGTTCCAAGTACGTGTGTTATCCCTCTAGAAAAGTAAAGTGTGAATTATCCCAGATAATCTGGGAGAATTGTTCACATGCAGGTCTCCAACTGAATTGTTGCACTTGGTTAAATTATTGCTAAATCATGGAGATGGGGCAAAGTCATGCAATTGTGGCGCACTCACCCCAGCATGGATTTTTCCCAGGTCAGCTATACCCACTACATGGACCTATATGACTAGAGTGTATATTCCAACATAGATCTCCATCACACCAGCAGTTTAACGCACTCTCGCCACATCTGGTATCTGGTTTTGCAGCATGGGAATCACATGATGTTGTCCCTGTCCTGTACCCATTTCACCACTTTTTCTCCATTTTGCATATTATTTTGGTGCGGGGAAAGTCTGGATTATTTCCCCCAAGAAGATTTAATGCACCCTTAAGCCTCCATTTATTGCTGTCTTCTCACTTTTTCCTTTGTTGGGGGCATGTACTTTGAGATAAGGGGCAGGGTGGAGTGGAAAAGCAAACAAGTGAAAGGGAAGTTTCATGGTGCAGTGCAATACCACAAACCCATGTGAAAGGGACCATTAACTTGATGCACTTATGAAACTGAGGTAAAAAATGCAAAGGTAAACCAGGGCGAAAAATAGGTGTGATGGAGCCCATAGAAACAAGACAGTGTTCCAGCCCAGGAATAATAAGACACAAATCATTTGGTAAACCAGGCCCACAAATACATTCACCGTTATTAACTTTAACACAAACGAAATCTGCAGCCTTATTGGGAATGCTACTCAAATACAGGAGCCACATAGCGGTTATACCTCTTTTAACACATCTGTCTAAAATAACCTTCCCCAACTTGGTGCCCTCCATATGTGTTTGACTTCAATTCTCATCAGCCTCAGTCAACATGGCCAATAGTCAGACACACTGGGAGTTGTAATCCAAAACATCTGGAGAGCACCAAGTTGGGGAAGGCTAGACTAAAATGTATGTGATGCTATTGCCCACCCACCATCCTGGAATTTATCTGTTTTCATGATACCGGGATATGCTATTCTTATTTTCTTCCTTTTATGAATACACAAAATCACATTTATTCTTCTCTGGAAAGGACTGGCTGGCCACAGAACAAATGAGTCCTGCTGTGCACAAAATGACAGAGTTGACGGGCGACCTTGAATATTTTCTGCTACTCAGTCCAGGTTGTTGTTTGTTTGTTTGTTTTGGCTTCATTGTGCAAGCCAATCAGAGGTATTCTGGGTGTAGAGGGATTGATGATGTCATTGCCCTGTTAATACTCTAGCATCCTTAGAGTATGCACTAAGGGACCTAAGCTGCATTGACATATTCTAATCCCCTACATGACTGGAATAGCATGAGAGTGAGTGGGGATGAGCACATTAGCTCTGCCCCTTTTGTGGGAGGGTGAATGCCTGCAGCCAAGAGCCTCCCCATGTTCCTTGTGTAGTTTAGAACCATGATCTTCCCGTGTTCTATATCACATCTGGATAGGGTGACCAGATAAAATCCAGGTCAAGGCTCATGTAACTTTAACAGTTGTAGAGAAAAGGGAATTTCAGCCAGTGTCATTTGTATGCAATTAGTTCCTGGTGAAATTCCCTCTTCATCACAACTGTTAAAGTTGCAGGGGCCTTGCCTTCTTTTGTATATGGTCACTCTAGTATAGTGCATGCACCTTTAACTGTTGTGATGAAGAGGGAATATCACCAGGAACTAATTGCATCCAAATGACACTGGCTGAAATTCCCTTTTCTCTACAACTGTTAAAGTTACATGAGCCCTGACCTGGATTTTATCTGGTCAGCCTACATCTGGACCCTACATGACTAGAGCAGGCTCTTCGCTAAAGACAGCCTCCTTACAAGCAGTGGAGGATGTCAGAGGGGGTGGAGGTAGCTCCCTACTCTTTGTAGAATTCTAGATGGGCAGTTGTGAGTAGGTCTGCAGTATGTAGCCAAAGTATACTCCAGGCAGATCTTCACTTGCAAAGCATGCACTGCATTGGTGGTGAATGAGTGCTGTTGGTTGATATCCTTGCCTCTTTAGTACCAGAGGCTTCAGTAAAACTTGACTGGTCTCACTGTCCTCCTCCAGATGTTTGGTGAGCATGCATTGCCTGTGTGTGGCTCTGCTCTGGATGGAGCCCCGAATCCAGGGAGGAAATGGCAGATGCCACTAATTTATTTATTTATTTATTTATTTATTGCATTTTTATACCGCCCTATAGCCGAAGCTCTCTGGGCGGTTCACAAAAATTAAAACCATAAAATCATTTTAAAATATAAAACAAGCCACAATCCAAAAACAACAAATAACATACAATCTAAAAACAAACCAGAATAAAACCAGCAGCAGGAATTAATACAGATTAAAATACAAATTTAAAACAGCAAGGATTAAAATTGAATTAATTTAACTGTTAAAATACTGGGAGAATAAAAAGGTCTTCACCTGGCGACGAAAAGAGTACAAAGTAGGCGCCAGGCAAACCTCTCTGGGGAGCTCATTCCACAGCCGGGGTGCCACAGCGGAGAAAGCCCTCCTCCTAGTGGCCACCTGCCTCACTTCCTTTGGCAGGGGCTCACGGAGAAGGACCCCTGTAGATGATCTTAGGGTCCGGGCAGGTACATATGGGAGGAGGCGTTCCTTTAAATAACCTGGCCCCAAGCCGTTTAGGTCTTTAAATGTTAGTGCCAGCACTTTTAATTGGGCCCGGACCTGGATCGGCAGCCAGTGAAGTTGGAAAAGGACTGGCGTAATATGGTCTCGTTGGTCAGTCCCCGTTAACAATCTGGCTGCCCTGTTTTGTACCAGCTGAAGTTTCCAGACCGTTTTCAAAGGCAGCCCCACATATAACGCATTGCAGGAATCCAAACGAGAGGTTATGAGAGCATGGATAACTGTAGCTAGGCTATCTCTGTCCAGATAAGGGCACAGTTGGTATATCAGCCTAAGCTGGTAAAAGGTGCTCTTTGCCACCGAGTTCACCTGTGCTTCAAGCGACAATTCTGGATCCAAGAGCACCCCCAAACTACAAACCCGATCCTTTAGGGGGAGTACAACCCCCTCCAGAACAGGGTGAACATCACCTCGCCGGACAGATGAACCACCCGCTAACAGTACCTCCGTCTTATCTGGATTGAGTCTCAGTTTGTTAGCCCTCATCCAGTCCATTACCGTGCCCAGGCACTGACTCAGAACAGCCACTGCCTCACCTGGGTTTGTTGAAAAGGAGAGGTAGAGCTGGGTGTCATCCGCATATTGGTGACATCTCAGCCCACATCTCCGGATAACCTCTCCCAGCGGCTTCATGTATATGTTAAATAGCATAGGGGATAAAATAGAGCCCTGTGGAACCCCATGGCTTAAATGCCACGGCACAGAGCAATAATCCCCCAGCACCACCTTCTGAAAATGGCCATCCAAGTAGGAGTGGCACCACTGCAGCGCAGTGCCTCCAACTCCCAGCCCAGACAACCTATCCAGAAGGATACCATGGTCGATGGTATCGAAAGCTGCTGAGAGGTCCAAGAGAACCAACAGGGTCGCACTCCCCCATCCCTCTCCCAGCAAAGGTCATCCCACAGGGCGACCAAGGCAGTTTCTGTTCCAAAACCAGGCCTGAAACCCGATTGAAATGGATCTAGATAATCCGTTTCATTCAAGAGTGTCTGGAGTTGTCCTGCAACCACCCGCTCAAGCACCTTGCCCAGGAAAGGAATGTTCGCCACCGGCCTATAGTTGTTCATATCTTCCAGGTCCAGGTTAGGCTTTTTCAGGAGTGGTCTAATTACCGCCTCTTTTAACGAGGCCGGCACCACTCCCTCTCTCAAGGAGGCATTTACAACCTCCTGGACCCAGCCGGCGGTCCCATCCTTATTTGATGTAATTAGCCACGACGGGCAAGGGTCAAGCGCACAAGTGGTCGACCGGACTTGCCAAGCACCTTGTCCACATCCTCAGGCCTCAGTAACTGAAACTCATCCAATAAAACTGGACCAGACAGTGCTCTGAACGCCTCTACTAGCGGAGCTGCATTAAGCGTGGTGTCCAATTCAAGACGAATCTGAGCGACTTTATCTTCAAAGTGCCGTGCAAACTCATCACAACGTGCTACCGAGGGTTCCACCATCTCTCGCCCTGGCCCAGAGTGTAGCAGGCCACGAACCACCCGGAAAAGCTCCGCCGGATGACACTGTGAAGATGCAATGCTGGTGGAGAAGAACTGGGTCTGTAAAATGTCACCCCCCCGGGATACTTTTGTTTTATATGTACCCTCCCTTTAAAGCGAAGACAGATGATGTGGGTGTCATTGAAATACAGCTATGACCTTTGGTCTACAGTTGCTAATACACTGCAAATCATTTTTTTTAAAAAAAAATCAATAAAAGGATTCTACACCTCATAGCATTTCAAAGGCTGAGTAAAGTAATGGTTGAAAGATGTTATTTCTTGAAAACGGGCAGCTGCTTGGATCTTGTGTTGTTTTTTGCCTATCTGTGATTTCTTGAGTTCCAGACAACCCAGAAACAACTTGTTTCAGCCCTTGGTAAGTGCCTTTAAAAGCTTTCATGTGGATGCATGGGAAAGCTTCTCTTAGAGTATGTGTTTTTGCATGGTCTTGGACTGCAGCGTTTTACTGCTTAGTATAGTGAGATGTTTGCTGTTTGCAAGTCTGTGCTTTTGTAGCTGCTTTAAAGTGGACCATTGTGGATTCCAGAGTTTTCATAACGTCGGGCTACAGCTGTTTCAAACTGGCCCAGGATGCCATTTTCGTGAACTCTGTAATTGCTCATGTGTTCCCAGCCATCTTGGTTAAACTCTCTCAACTATAGCATTGCCTTGCGATTGTGCCAGAGTACTGCCCAAGTTCCTTATTTTTGCCTAAATGCATCAAAAGACAAATTACTGGAGAATGTTGCCTGTGAGTATAATAAATTCATGAACACTGTGAGTGGTTAATAGCTTTACAAATCACGTTGAGAAAAAACCCAGAACCTATTTCAACACTTCATTGGTTATCCCTGCTAAGCCAGCAGTTGCTTCAGCCTTCAATTTATTCCTTTGTGCGTGTTTGTTTTTAGCATCCGCAATGTATTCTCCATGTATTTAAAATTATTATTCTGGATGGTATGGGTATTAATTTTGTTGTTGACTGAAACCGATACCTATTTGGCTTCCACATGATTCCTGATTGTATCATAGTTGCTTTCAAAATATCAAATCACCCTCCTTTCTAAGAATTGCCTCTGAGCCACCCGTTAGATATAAATTGCAAAACATCACAAAAGCATTTTCAGCATATTCTTCAAGTTAAATACAGTGTAAACAACGAGCTAATGTAATGATTTCCTTTAGTAATGTTCAGACTAAATTACTTATTGCACAGAGTTAATAATATTCATTATTACTTGGTTATAGGTATGTGGGAAGAAAACTGGAGCAGTTTAGATATCTGATCAACATCTCCATTTCCCGTCAGCATTGGGTCTCATCAACATTGTGATTCTTTAGTCTTGATTTACATCAAATGAGGATATGGTCACAAACTCCTCTTTGTTGAGAGACAGAGTCAGAGAGAGAGAGAGAGAGAGAGAGAGAGAGAGAGAGTGAGAGAGAGCACTCAAGGCAATTTGTTATCTTAGGGGTACCCAACAGAGAAGACTTAGGGTGCAGCCCTAGGGGAATGTCTTTAGATCAGTGGTAGGGCACATGATCTGCATCCAGACTCAGACCTTGGCATCATGACTTTAAACGTCTTCCAAATACCTTCCAAATACCTCTTCCAAATACCTTAGGCAACTTGTGCCAGTCAGCGTAGACCAGGCATGGGCAAAAATAGATCTCCAGTTGTTTTGGACTTAAACTACCAGCATTCCACACTATTGGCCATGCTGGCAAGGGCTCCTGGGAATTGAATGCAAAACATCTGGAGAACTACTTTCTGCCCACCCCTGTTGTAGACAATACTGGGCTAGGTGAACCAGTGGTCTGACTTGCTGTTTCCTTTATTCAGATGTTCAACAGACCCAAAGTGTGAAGATAAAAATCACAAGTTAAATGATCTGTAACTTTGTTGAAGGAATGGGTGATTGGCAGTAATCAGGCCTTGCTTGGAGAGATATAAGGGAGAAGTTAAGATTATTTGGTTGGGCCTCTACACTGCAGTGATTTCATGAACTAGACCTGCAACCCTATTAGTATCACTCTCCTGCTGCATGTTGCCAGTTCAGGTGTTTACAGCCTTCATCTAGAGAATCTCTTGTGCAGTATAGATGCCATAATTTCTCTTCTCCCCACTGAACATCTAATCACCTGTTAAAAATGAGAGGGAAAGGGAAGGGCATCGTTCACCATTAAAATTAACAGTGTTGATCAGTGTGTGTGTGTGTGTGTGTGTGTGTATGTGTGCATGTTTGCTATCCACTATGCTGTCTTACAGGCAGAGGGATAGATCCAAAAATGCAATCTATGTGTAAAGTCATATATTCTTGCTGGATAAGAGTTGATGTCATTATTAAGATTTATTTATTAGGGCAACTTACATTTTCTGCCTCACCACTATAAAAATAGCATTCACAGAGCTTTTCTAAACAAGTGATTTATAGCATGCTTGTGACTGGCCACTCACAGAAATTTCTGGGTCAATTACACAATGCTGTAAACATCCAGGGCCTCTCTCGTACTTTGGAAGGATTTCCACAGCTTAATTTGAAACGGATATAAACTAGTAACAAAAAGACGCCCTTTCCGTTTCAGCATGAAAAGAAGAAATTACACTATAAGAAGAGGCAGACCACAGTGCCATCTTGTGGCTGTATAAATAAAACATATATAACTCTTAGTTAAAGGGGGGAAAGGGGAAGGGGTAGTGAAGTGTGTGTAAAGAGAGCACATTGCGATAGTGGGATAAAAATGGAAATAGAAAGCCATGGTAAAGTTGCAGGATTTTCACTGATGTAGAAATACTCTCAGTACAAGATAATCTAGAGCACATAAAGATATAGCTGCTGGAAATCAAAAAAATCATTAGCAAGTATAGGAAATAACAAACATCAATGATATGAAATCAGAGTTCAGCCAGGTCATAATTTGCAAAGTTTGTACGTACAACCTTAAAGCCAGCCATTTGCTTCTTAAGCTCTTTAACATAGTATACAGAATGCAGTGGCACTGTGTCTTTGTCATTTTGCATGCTTAGCCCATCTTTATTTAGCAATTAGTTTATCTTTAGCACCTGCACAAAACAAGAAGAACACAAATCCATGAATTCTGTAGAAAAAGTTTCAATAGAAGAAAAATACCATTGAAAAGAGTGGAGTACCATTTAGATGGATGTTTGAGATCCTAATATAGTCTAAAAGTGCATACTCAATCAACCTAGAGCTTATTACAGGTAAGTAGAATTAACTCAATTGCAGAGACTCATGAGCAAACACCTGACCAGCACAATCCAAATATGCATCAGTGAGGCTTAAGACCTGATTGGATTCAGCTAGAATGAATTGATTCAATTAATTTCTGGGTGCTCAACAGAATCTTTTTGTGTATAACAATGAATACCCAAATGTTGTTGAAAGTTGACATTCACATGTAAATGCTGACAATCAGAGTTGAATTTGGTGATTGCCTGTAAATATACCTCTCTACTTCTTGGACATTTTATTCATCTCTTGATTTGTTTATTACATTCCTGTATTACCCAATAGCCATATCTCTTGGAACACACAGAAGCTGACAGACCCCACATTCTCCCAATGTATCATTTCAGTTGTTGAACATATACAAGATTTGCCTGATTCTGTCAATACTGATATGTGAATATCAACTATTGTCATGCTTTGGACAATCACTGCAAAATTAAAAAAAAAGTTTATTTGTTGGCTTGCATATTTATATTCTACTTTTTAATCCCTAAGGAGACCCCCCCCAAATTGGCTAACTATAATTAACTTTGAAACAAACCAAAGCTTATCATTAAAAAAAAAACCAACTAAACAATACAAATTCATAAAAAACAGAGACTGTAGTTGAAATTAGCATAGAAGAGGAATCATTCAAGCTCAAAAGTATGGCAACATAAAGCAGTCTTCCCCAAATGTTGAAATACAATGAGAAAAGGGCAGGCTCAGTCTCTTGGGTTAATGAGTTCTATAGTCTGAGTGGCATAATCAAAAAGTCCCTTTCCTGTGTCCCCGTCAACAACATCTCTGATGGTGGTGGGATGCAGAGCAGGCCCTCCAAATATCACCTTGTACCCTCACAATTGCATTGTGTTAATTAAACAGATTGTTTTATTACATTCCACTTAAGCCAGTGCTTCCAGGCAAACTGAGTGAATCCATTGTCCTTAGCAATAACTTGACTATAGCATAGCCAGGAATTCAACCCTAGGACATTTTAAGTTCTCCTCTATAGCCATCCCTACCGTGAGACAGAGTAAGGCAGCCACTTCAGGTAGCAGATGCTGAGGAGCATTGAGTTGGGCAAGACGTTGCGTCCTGTGTGTGCAGTGCAGCCTGCCCAACAATGCCTTATTAGTCAGCTGCCTTCAGAGGTGGTGAAGGACATTGTTTCATCTCCAGAGTTGAAGTAAGATTCAGTTCACAATCTGGTTCACAGAGGGGTCTAGTACCATCTTGTCCTTTGCCTCAGGCAGCAAAATGTCTTGCACCCTCCCTGTTGGAGTTATCACTGCATTTTTGCCTAGTAGACAATATGAAGTGAATTTGAGAGGGCCTCCCCGGGCAAAAATCGGAGGAATTTTGAAGTCAAGTAATTTTTCAGGAGGATTCAACATATTCATACCTTGTCTTTAAAGAAGCAGAAGCTTGTAGCTGGGTTCCAAGCTGGCATTCTGTGCAACACTATGTGAATCATATTGCACTTCGTTTGCTTAAAAAATCTGGGTCAGTCAGTGCTATAAATGACTCATCTGAGCAGCAGTACAAGTAAATACACACACACGGCTGAAAACACTTTTAGGAGCACAGGCAACCAGACACTTGGATATTTTCTAGCCTTAACATGCCCTAGTGCTCCTAGGATTTGGTTCCAACCGAAATCCGTTGGACTCAGGCTGCTGAGGAAACTCAAGAAAAGGAAATGAGGGTAGAAGGGGGCTGTCTGTCGATCAAGTGACAGCTCATTGATGCAATGAAGACTATCTAATTCAGGTGTTTTGCTGATATGTTGTCCTGATGTGTGTGTGAGGAGCAAGCTCATGCTCAGCAGCCCCACCCCTGATGTCACATGCACGGAATAGCCCCATCCATGGCATTCACACAAACAGCATGAACACTAGCAGGTATGGAGCCTTCACACAAAGAACTGCATTTGTGAAGGCTTCCATTGAACCTGGAACCCTGATTAGGGTTCTAGGTTGCATCGAACACTTTGCACATAGAGCTGTATGGCAAAAACATCATTCCTGCAGATGTTTGCACAGTAGACACAGATGGCAGGGGGTGTGGTTAGTTGGTGTATGTGCCATTGGGGGCATGACTACTCACAGCCCCACTTCCCGCTCAAGTGCTAGAACAATGTCTGTATAAAATGCCTGAACAGGGTGTTTGTCTTCTGCCTGCTACTCCAATGAAGGGCCATATCTGGCTGTCATGCAGTTGGACGGGCTTGGAGCTGTAATGTGATTTGGTTCTTTGAGGTTTGTGTTAAATCAGCCGATAATTCTGTGTGTGTGTGTGTGTGTGTGTGTGTGTATGTATGTACGTGTTGTTGTTGTTGTTTGCTGGCCTGCTTATTTATGATACTCATTTATAGTTCCTGCCTGTCACATTCTCTGCCCACAGCAGCTATTTAAGCAAAACAATACTATCCTCCATGTAATAAATGCCCTGTTATAAATATTGAGTTAATAATTTCTGTTTGAAGTAGAAATGTCTCATATGCATATTTTGTGTACTATATTGTTGAAAATGGAGAGTAAAGGCTGCTCTACACCTTCAGCCCTTTCGAGAGGGAGGAGGGATGATCGTGAGGTTTCCTGCTTCCGCTCATGCGGGGGAATTTTCCTGCAATTGCAGGAGGTTGTGTGCCCCATGATAGCGGTATCGGCACATATGGGACTAGACAGATGAGTAGGGGGCACAGGAATTGTTTTTTAATAACTCTACTGAGATGCACACAAGTGCAAACACACACAAGCACAGGTGGGATCGGTACTTTGTCGAAATTGTGCGACTGGACATCAGTATGTTTGCGTAAAAAAAAAAAAGAGACAGTTGGTGACGAAACATGGCTATGCCCATGCACACTCCCCCGACAGCAGGTTGGCAGCTCACCGAGCCAGGAACTCATGAAGGGGGGGGGGGGGGTACACCAGCCAGGGACTTCGGAATTGTAGCGAGAGATGGGGAAAAGCCGCTACAAAACCAGTCAGCAATATTCTGGAAAGACTGAGTGGTCATCCCAAGATCACCATGGGAGTAGGTAAATGCCATGTGGCCCGGTAGGGATGATCTTGTTATTATCCTGGAATAAACAGCTGGTGTAGATGGTCCCTCAGTATTCTTAAGCAAGGAATGAAATTATTTGCCTTCACCCCCTAAATGTGTCTCATGCTGTTTTTATGCATTCCACTTCATTTCATCCATATAATTATTGCATCGGGCATTTCAATTCCTCTACTGAGTTTCACCATCCGTTAGGTCATATTTTTGTGATTGTTTCCTTCTCTGCCCCCACTATGTCCTGCTCAATGCTTCACATACACCTCATCCTCCAAAAGGAGAATGCTACTTACTTACCCAAAAGTCATTTCTCTATGATACAGAATCATCTTGGATAATGATGCAGTAGATCTTGTTGGTCAAGAACACAGTTAGCCTATTTGACACGGTCAATTTGCCACTGCCTTTGGCGTTCAGTCACTGCCGCATGATCATTGTGGTGTACTTTGTCTGTACATTATCTTATCAATCACTCTTATGGGTGTCCTTATGATGAATTATGGGAAGATGCACTATATTTAATGATCTGTTAAAAAGGGCAGTGTGAAAGTAGATGTTTCTTAGAACAGTCTAACTTAAAAAGTGTTCATTCCAACTTCTAAAAAAAGAAAAAAGAAAACAAGAAGGAGGAGGGGGAGGAAAGAAAGAGAAAAGTAAGCCCCACACTTGCTCTGTTGAAATAATCAAAATATTGCCATTCATGATATGTCGGGTTTATTCCCATTCTAAATATTGCCCTGTCATTTTGTTGACTTACAATAGGATGACAGCACATTCAGGGCAGTATTTCTCCTGATTTGAGAGTCTTTTTCTATCAGGAAAAATGCAGGGTCAAATTCAATGTTTGTCTAATCACACATAATGAAGCTGTTCATGATATGTTTCTTTACTCCAGTGTAAGCTTGCACAGTTTCAGTTTGGATTAAGACTGTGGTACCCCTCTAGCAGGGGGTTTAAACCTTCTCCCCACCCGTTTTCACCCTGATAGAAGGTGTCTGTTTGTGTGTGTGTGTTTGTGTTTTAACCCATGGAGAAGGATTTCAGGACAAAAATGGGAAGGAACATATAACCCCCATCCCATCCTGGAGCACTGTGGTCCTGATCCAAATCAGGCTGTTTCCCCTTTCACTGGAATGAAGAAACCTTTAGAATAATGTTTTCTTTGGCCCTTAGCTAGTTCATTTACTGGCAGAAAAATGTAGTGGTTTCTGGCTTGAACTACAAGCACCATTGAATTTAGCAACTCAAGTTGCTCAAAATTTCTAGAAAATGTCTTTTGCTGGGCTTTTGACAACACTAGAGACTAAATTTCATGATTAGTCAGTTCGCTGATGAAGCTTTGCCCTTTTGTAATGCTCACCTTTTTAATGAGCCTGGACCAGTGTTTTATGAATTCACTATTGCATTCAGAATTGATTGCGACCTTCTGAGTCTGTGCAGTCTGTATCTAAAATAATGCCATTTCTGTGTTCATTGACTTAACCCCTAAATGAGTCAGCGTGCACATTCCTGCTTCCCTCATCGTAGTCACCGCAGCTGTGGCTCTGCAAGGAGGAGAACTCTGTAGATACATCTTCTGTCTTCTGTATATTGCTGATCATTGATGGTGATTAAACATCACATCAGATAGGCAGGCCACATGAAAACAAACAATCAGGAAAGGGGTACATAACATGATGATGCATGACACCATGATACACTACATGTTTCCAAACTACAGCTCCCAAGATGCACTTTGATATTGTACAAGAACAAAAGCTTGTTTGTGCGAAATGAGAGTTCGTTTTAAAGGTGAACTCGTATCTGGGCATGCATGGCTGAGTTCACAAGGAAATAACAAATTCAGCTGGAGTAAGTGCACCCATCATTAGGAATGTCCATTACTGGAAATCCAGCCCTTTTTGGGCTCGCCAGACTTCCACAGCACGTCTGACTGGACTTGCGGGACTGCATGGTTTCACTGAGTTCTGGTGACTTTTAACGTATTGTTTCGGGTTTATTTATTTATTTATTTAAACATTTGTATCCCAGCCTATATCACTAGGATCTCAAGGTGGCATACAGATAAAATTATACAAACAATATAAAACAATAAATATACACAGCTAAAGAAATTAAACCATTAATCAAACTAAAACCAGTACAGAATTTAAAAGCAGAAAAAAACAATTAAAACAATGTGAATTTAGCCATCAAAGGCTTTGTTAAAAAGCCATGTCTTTACTTGGCGCCAGAATGAAGTCAGCGCTGGTGCCAGTTGGGCCTCCAAAGGGAAGGCATTCCACAGCCAGGGTGCCACAACAGAGAAATCTTCTCCCATGTCCCGCCATAGTGTATGTCTCACGTTGGTGGGACATGGAGGAGGGCTCCTCCAAGACAGAAACAAACTCCAAAGTGATCTTGATAGACTGCAGCACTGGGCTGAAAACAACAGAATGAAATTTAATAGGGATGAATGCCAAGTTCTACACCTAGGAAAAAGAAACCAAATGCACAGTTACAAGATGGGGGATACTTGGCTAATCAATACGACGAGCGAGAAGGATCTTGGAATTGTTGTAGATCACAAGCTGAGTATGAGCCAACAGTGTGATGTGGCTGCAAAAAAAGCAAATGCTAGTTTGGGCTGCATTAATAGAAGTATAGCTTCCAAATCGCACGAGGTACTGGTTCCCCTCTGTTCGGCACTGGTTAGGCCCCATCTTGAGTATTGCGTCCAGTTCTGGGCACCACACTTCAAGAAGAATGCAAACAATCTGGAGCGTGTTCAGAGGAGGGCAACAAGGATGATTAGGGGTCTGGAAACAAAGCCCTATGAGGAGAGATTGAAAGAACTAGGCATGTTTAGCCTGGAGAAGAGAAGATTGAGGGGAGACATGATAGCACTTTTCAAATTCTTGAAAGGTTGTCACACAGAGGAGGGCCAGGATCTCTTCTCGATCAACCCAGAGTGCAGGACATGGAATAATGGGCTCAGGTTACAGGAAGCCAGATTCCGGCTGAACATGAGGAAAAACTTCCTGACTGTTAGAGCAATACGACAATGGAACCAATTACCTAGAGAGGTGGTGTTGCTCTCCCACATTAGAGGCATTCAAGAGGCAGCAAAAAATAAAATAAAAATGGACATTTCACCAGCTAGCCCTACTCTTGCACACCAAGTTGGGCCAGCTGGCAGAAGCTTGTTGATCTCCACCCCCCAACCGGATTCCTCCAGCACCCCTACCTATCACCAGACCAGATTCTGTTGCAAACGTTACTTATGAATGGTTGACATGTCATCCTGTGAGCTTAGTTGCTGTTCCTGAGTGACAGGAGATTTCATTCAGAATGTCTTCAAGTCTTTACGCTTTAGCATTGTCATTTTATGGACAAGTTGTGGGTAGATGAGAAAGAGATGGGAATAGACTTGCAGCTGTATTCCTGAGGACTGGCATGTCAGGGCTGCAGGCCTTCAAGTTGAACAAGCCATCAGAGGGTTCCAGAGGTGGGCAACTAAGCGAAGAAGCAGGCAGGCAGGCAGGAGGCAGCTAATGAGGTGGAAGAACAGTTTGCAAGGCCAAGGGATATGCACCTCAGCCTATTCCTGAAAGAAGAATTGCTCCATCTAAGGAATTGTCCAAATCCAACAGCTTTGTATGATCTCTGTTGGGTATACAATTACACTCCATCTATTTGCAATGGTAGCACTGTACTTTGGCTTAGCCCAGGCCATCAATTCCTATTCCAAGCAGTCATGGTGGCACATGGAGAAAGGTATCTGTGCCATGGTGCCAGAGATACTGTTTCAAGTGAAGACCCATAGAGTCTTAAATAGAAATGTTAGATGGACGGTTCCCACATTACTTTTCCCGCATCCAGGACATTCAAATCTAGGATAAGCACACAGCACATAGTGAAACTCTGGAATTCACTACCACAATATGTGGTGATGGCCACCAATTTGGATGTCTTTAAAAGGGGTTGGATAAATTCCTGGAGGAGAAGACTATCAATGGCTACAAGTCCTGATGGCTAAGTGCAACCTCCAGTATCAGAGACAGTAAGCCTGAATGCACTTGTTGGTGGGGAACATGGGTGGGAGGGTGCTGTTGTACCATGTCATGCTTGTGGTTCCCTCGGATAATCCTAAAGGTGTACAGGGAGGGAGGTGGAGGATTGCAGACTTATCTGCTTCTGCGATCTTCCCCCAACATCCAGATAGCTGTGCAATGTCCTGGAAGGGAAGAGGGACGTCATGGCCACCATTTTTTTTTAAAGAAGAGGATCTGTGCAGTCCCGATCTAGGTGAAAGGTAAGTTGTTAAAAAAAAAAAGCCCTCCCGCCCCAGCATCCCAGGTATGGCAAAATTGCTGGGGGGGCATAGGCATGGAGCCACCCCGCACAACTCCATGCCTGTTTTAGGACCCCGGATGCTGCGCCACACCAGGCACGGTCCTCGGGATGGTCCAGGGACCATGGGAAAACCAGGCTATCCCTGTTTTCTGTTATCCCAGGGTCATCCTTAGCTCGTCCTCAGGATTCCCTGTGCGTCATATGGACACACAGGGATGACCTAGGGATGACCCCTGGATAAATGCCCGGTGTAGACATGGCACCTGGCTGACAGCTGGTTGGCCACTGTGTGAACCAAGTGCTGGACTAGATGGACCCTTGATCTTATCCAGCATGGCTCTTCTTATGTTCCATGTAAGCTGCTTTGAGTTTAGTAAGAAAAGTGGCACTAAATTTTTGAAATACTAAATATAAATGTGATACAATCAAAAGTGTCATATTTCCAGATCCACATAGTGATGGATCTGGAGGAGCCAATCTTTGTGAGGAGCCAATCTTTGCACTGCTTTCTTACATGACCATGATGTTTCTTTCCCTACACCTGCATAAATTTCATATTCTGAGACATGGCCCTATAGGTGAGCATTTCCAAAGACATGTTGATGAAAAATAGCATCTATACTATCAGTTTATTTTGCAAGAATTTGTCAGTAAATGTATTTCTTTACTCCATCCTCCACAGGAGAATACAAACAAATGTGTGCAGCAGAGTTTGATCTTGACCTCTTCCTATTCCAACAACATGTCATGGTGAATTTCTGAAATATGCATATGCATTAGTGGAATCTAAGTATCGCACACCTCAAGGCTCATTGAAGTGTCAGAAGAATTGCTCATTTTGTAGAGGACAAAATAGGTTTTGAAATCACAGTTGTGACAGATTTGATTTTAAAGGTTTAACCCAGAGAAACTAAAATGCAGAAACAAAATACAGATTAGAAACAATGACTATCTAAAATCCAGCCATGAATCCTTAATGTTTCCAAAGGTACTTTCCCCCTACATCAAAGATGAAGGTTATGACCATCTTCCTACTCTTCTTTTTCTTGTTTTAATTTTACTTAAAATATTTGTAGGGTAATATTTGTAGAATGAAACCCTCCTGAAGTGATTTCCAACATATAATTGTGCAATTTATCAACAATAATTTTAAAAGCATAAAACACCATAGTGATAAGGTATGTAATACCTAATGAAATCCAGCAATAATACTAAAACATATAGCCCTGCAAAAATAATACAATCACATAAATAATTACAGCTAAAACCACACCATATATACAGCAATACAACAAACTCCGTAGTTAAGAAAAGGCAATAATAAACAAATGGGCCTTTAAGTCCCATTTAAAGCCCTGCAATGGCAATACCTGACATATCTCCACTGTTACCAAGTCCCACAAATGTGGAGCCACTCCCCAAAAGCCCATCAACCTCATTCCCACCAATCCAATTGTGAACCGCCCAGAGATCTTCGGCTATTGGGTGGTATAGACATGTAATAAATAAATAAAGTTGCTGTTGTTGTTGTTGTTGTCATTTTTAATTTCTTTCAGGCCTACCTTTATAGGACAATAAAAGATAGAACAACCAGAATAACATCCTAGCACAGGCTGAAATAAAAGGAACCAGCAATAAAGCAACAGAATAATATTAGTGCTGTGCAGAGACCCCATCTGCCCTTTCGCGACCTCTTTGTTTCCCTGCAAAAGAAGCAGTTGTTTTTTTGCCTCTTTCATTGTGAAGTTGGGAAATTTGGAGAAATTTTCCAGGATACAGGGCTTCAGACCTTATCTTGCAGTAAGGAGGTGGCTGAGGGGTTCTTTACCATTTCACCCTGTTCTGTCCTCTCAGCCTCTCTGGCTCTTGAGCTTCTTGCAAAGCCCCTTGGAGGACTTAGCCAGGACTCCCTCCTTTCGGGCTTCCCAGTACTGCTGCCTGCTGAGTGCCTCAAAGCTGAGAGAAGAGCTGTTGATATTTTTGTTATTATTAAAGGATAATAACAAAAGCAATTACAACAAAGTAAAACCAAACTGCCTCTCTCCGAACATCAGTGAGTTTGAGCCTCATTGATTCTGCTATGGGGTTCACTAAAGACTCAGCAGTGAAAACTTTTCTAGGGCTGTGAAAGATTCGGATTTGGATTCGGAATTCCGAAGCATGGCAGCCATTTTGTGTGGAATCTACACAGCTCTAGTGGGAAGAGTGGGGGGAAGTCCTTCAGCTTCCAATATGCATTGCAGCCTACCAGAGGGCAGCAATGTCTTCTCCATGGCAATAATGGTCTAAGTCTTTGCTTTACATTGAGTGATGTTGTGTCATTTGGAGAGTCATGGACTAAGCCTTTGTTGTCATTTAGAGAATAAAAAGGTAAAGTTAAGACATGTACAAGCTACATACTTTAGTTGAGCAGCAACAGATACCCCCACTTCAACACCCATCATCCCCAAACACCCCTTACCCCCTGGGGAGATCTGTTGTATTGCAGGTATGGAGGGGAGTGTGGGAGCAGTGTCTGGGAGGGAGACAGGCCTGCTTCCACTCTCTCTCCCTCTCCCTGTCCCTGCAAGGCAGCAGAACCAGAAGGTTCCCATAGTGGGTGGGTGGCATGCATCTTTATGGTTGCAAGTTTCATGGGCAAGAAGGAATACAAAATGAGGGCAACTGTTGCAAGTACAAACAATCAACAAATGCTAAAGAGCATATAACTCCTACAATTATTGGCACGTGTGAATCAGCAAAGCCCGACCTGGCAGAAATTTTCCAAATTCCATTTCAAAGCTCGTTCCAACTCAAGTCCATATAAGATTAAGAGCTTTGTTTCTTTCTTTTTGTGAGAAAATCTGTGATTATTTTCAGGCATGTATCCCCAAATGTACGCATCAGTTGTGTTTGCATTTTTGAAATGTATGCAATCTTCTCCCATTGGTTAAAGCATATTTGTGCACATTTTTCAAGTGTACGCTTGCTGTTGAAAGCATTTCATTTGCTCTGTGAATGACATTGCAATCTCAGAAATGTACAGATTATGTCTGAATCTGTGTTCAGACTGGAAGGTGCGAACTGGGTAAAATCCAGATTAAAAAATGAATTTAAACCATTTCCCCATATATTCCCACAATTAAACCATCGAATACTAATATGCACGCTAAAGTCTTGTAAGCATTTTCTTACAACTGTCTGTGGATTATTTGAGGCAGTATATGGAGATATGTTTTTAATGGTTCGATGCTAGATGGAGGAAGTTCATTGATTATTCAATAGCAATGCATGATGAAGTTCAGTGAAACAGGATATTATCTGATGCCGGTAACTTTGCTGTCTTTGTCAATGAGTTATTTCTTTTAAAATATACACTTATTCAGGGATTTAGAATTGTATGCCTTTCATTCCAGCACCACACATGTGCATTTTAGCATTTGGATCTTTTGGCGGAATTTATTATTTATTAGCCTTTAGGCATAGTATATTTGAATCTTATTCCATGTACAATACCTATGAATTACGTTTTGTAATAAAATGTATACCAGACTTTTGAATGCATATTAGAATGCAGGGGTAAAATTGCAGTAGTTGTGTGTGGAATTTAGCACTTGTTGGTTTTTGGCATCCTTTTCTTGCCAACCAGTGAGGGTATGAGAATGGTCTCTTTTGAAACAACAATTCGCCTTGTTTTCCATGCTTTTAACCACTTGTTTTAAAAGCAGTTTGCTCGACACAACAGCAAAATAAGAAACATTTAGGTAAATAGCTTGTGCATCATGGCAGAAGTTTCCCTCTCAGCAACTCTGGGTCACAGCCATAAACAACCTTTCTAAGTCCGGTGAGCTCACAAAGCAAACAGGAGTTCCATGTAGGCAGTTCTTGGGGGGAAATGAATCTGTGCAACCCTAGCCTGAGGCTTGGATTTCTGCCCATTTCAGCTTATTGATCTCTCTCTCTCTCTCTCTCTCTCTCTCTCTCTCTCTCTCTCTCTTTCTCTCTCTCTGCAAAACATACAAGGATTTTGTGTTGCAACTTAGCACATTTCCAGGTATCCGTCAATGAAAGCCAAACTGTGTCAGAATTGACTCTATTAATTCTAAGGTATTTGGTGAAAGACAGCAAAACCCATACAGGTCCTGAGGATATTTGGATGACTGACCTGAGGTCCTCAGCAAGCTATCAGCCCTGCAGCTATGAGAGGCTAGTGCCAGTGCCTGTTAACCAGCTCTTCACTTTGAATTAAGGTCACAGCACTTTGGTTGCCTCATCAGCACCACAGCATCAGTGTGTGTGTGTGTGTGTGTGTCTTCATCCTTCATTTAGATAAGAAACCCGAACCTGTAAATTCTTAACTGTTGGGATCCTTGCCGAGTCGTCACCCTTCTCATCCATGCTAACAAGGGCTTTTGTACTTGTCCATGAAGGGAATGGACACCAAATCAGATTGTTAAATGAAACATGGCACCTGTTCTGAGAAGTTGCAGTTCAAAATGGTGCACCTGCACAATCATTCGATAAACACGTTGTTTTTTAGGGGAGAGGAAGACAGGTAAATAAAATTAGATTTTGTTCCAATTGTGCCACCCTTAGTCTACTTATAATGTGATGCTTATGAAGTCCATATCATTCTCTCAGGCCTTTTAATCCGTTTAATCCTCTGTATCTCCACTGCCATGCTGTATTTTAAGTAGTTTTTTATTTAGAAGTTTAGTTTTCTTCTAATGCCTGTTTATAGCCTCTGCTGCTTTTAATTGAATGTTTACTTTGCTGTTTCTCTTTTTAACATGGATTTTGGATTTTATCTTTGTTTTTATTGTATATTGCCTTAGGAGCTTTTAGCTGTAAGGTAACGGATACATTTTAGACATAAATAAACAAATAAACAAAGGCATCCTTTTCTTGTAGTTGCTAAAAATACAAGAATACCATCCCTATGTTAAAAAAGATCAGATTAAAATGCATTTACTTTTAAAAACAAGCAAACAAATCTGCAATGTCATACTGCACATTCCAATCCAATAAGTTGTAGATCTTCCATCACGCTAGTTTTTGTACGTTTGCAAATAGCTTTTCATTTTCTTCTAATCCCTGTTTCTAGCCTTTTCTGCTTTCAATTGAATGTTTGCAGATTTTAAATCAGAATTTAATATTATTCAGTGGGATGATGATGGGTATTAACAGATGATTTCAGCTATTGGATGTGAGTAGGGAAACCATATTTTGGAATCCAAAAAAGAGGACAACATGTCCGGCCTTCACGGGGGCATGCCCACCAACATGTCTGCCCCCCCCAGGAGGCATGCTCAGCACCAAGGAGGGTGCCCACCTGAACATAGGCTTGGTCACATGTCTTATTACAGCACACAACTAAGACAAACCTGTTCTACATGACATCTTAATGTTAAAATCACTGAAATAACAAGGGAGACATCCAATGTATCTGAAATTACCTTCACTTGCTCCTACTTTTGTAGCTTGCTGTACTTTGATGCTATACTCTGTGTGATACATTCTCCCCTTCCCTCAAATATCTTTTCTGATTGTATCCGTACTCCACTGCAAGCTGTTGCTTAACAGGACTTGCTGCTGGCTGGCTTTTTTAATTTTAAAGTTCAATTTTTTTTTGAAGCTTATGTATGGTTGTCACAAGTTTCTCTAACGTTAGGGTGGGTATTGTGGGCGGCAGACGCTAGTTCGCCCATTCCCACTTCCCACTTATATACATTAGCTTCTCAAAGCGTGTGTGTTGCCACCACTTCACACATCCAGACTTTGAACTCCTGTATACTTCCTGCACAAACACACAACTCTGAGACTTTCTTTCTAATGCCCTGCATTGCATGCCAGCACCAGGTGAACGGATCTGCCTCAAACTTGGCATGTCTAAAGCCCTACTTAAGATCTAAAGCCCTACTTAAGATCTATCATGGTGCCAAGTTTCATCTCTTTATCTTTAAAAATGATGGTTTTTCAAAAAAAAATTTAAACCTCATACTTTTAAAAAATCCTAAAAATCAACGGATTAACATATCTGCTTCAAATTTGGCATGGCTAAAGCCCTACTTAAGAGCTAGTGTCAAGTTTCATCTCTTTATCTTTAAAATGACGGTTTTGAAAAATAATAATTTTAAAACCTCAAACGTTAAAAAAAATCCTAAAAGTCAATGGATGAACTGATCTCCTTCAAACTTAGTATGGCTAAAGATCTATCTAAATACTATCATAGTGCCAAGTTTCATCTCTTTATCTTTAAAAATAACATAGCTGTAATCATATTTATTAATTCCCATTGACTATGAAGTAGAGCTACCCTTTGGTTGGGGGAGGATGGGAAAAATCTGGATTTTTCTTCAAATTTCATAATCTCCCCCCCCCCTTTCCCGGATTTGTTACCAAAAATCCTGACATGTCCTGTTTTTTCCTGACATATGGTCAACCTAGAGTGAATATCCAGCCTGTGTGTTTTAAGGGAGAAGTCGTGACTTCTTATTGATTGTCTTCAGAAAGCTTTAGAACAGCTAGCAAATAACTCAACCAAACTACATTATAGATGAAAAACGGTACAGTACACAATAGGTCCTCTCACACTATAAGTGATTTTACAGTTCCATCTCTCTCTCTTTTTTTTGCTTTTAGCGACTCTTACTTAGGCCTAGTTCTCACTCTTCTTATGCTGTATAAATTTGGACAAGAGTGGGGTGGTGGTCACATGATTCAGTGTTCCTCCATCTTAAAAACAACAACAACCTTGCGCATAGGAAACTAGTGTCTGATCGTTCTACCCAGCATATTAATTTTGAGTGTGCATGAGTTCTGTTTCGTTTTAGAGGAGCTGTCACTCACTTGAACTCTCAACTGTAGACTAAGATGGCACAGCCCAAATACAAATTAATCACTTCAGTGAGAAGTAGGCTAAAAACTAGACTCCTTTCAAAGACTAAAAGAGAATAGTAAATCATTTTACTTCATTTTTTTTCTGTAGTAATGTATACCTACCAAGGATTGCTTTAATTTTACAAGTTTATTTAGCCACATTTGTGAGTTCCTCTCTTCTCAGACAAGAAATTATTTCTCTACTGATGGAATCAGATTTGAAATCATGTTCCTAGCTTGGAGTGGACTTTATAGACAGCAGACCACAACTGAATTGGTGGAGGACAGTCCTCTTTTTGAAGTTGTCTTCTATTTGAAGGGCTGTCCAGTACGAGTCTGTTTTAAAGTCAAAGAACCATAAATGGGGAGAGCAGAAGGCTTGATGTTTCTCATCAAGAGTACCTAAACAAACTTAATTATGAGTTTAAGAAAGAATTGACCTTAAAAACTCAAATCCAGTGGAAAGGAAATGAGATATGCTATCTTGGAATTATGCTAGCTGATACTATTGGAGAAATAATAAATGGTAATGTTGATAATTTAATAACTAATATTAAGAAAGACTTTGACTGATGGAATGAGGGAAAGATGACTTGGATGGGGATGTATCTCAGTGGTTAAGATGAATGTATTGCTTAAGATACTTTCTTTTTTTTTTTGTCTACCTTTAAATATGCCAATTTAAATTATAAGGACTTTACAAACCATGATAAACCAATTTATCTGTCAAGCAAAAAATTCCTAGGGTTACATTTAAAATAACACAGCAAAAAATATAAAATGGGGGTCTTGAGGTATTTAAAAATACTATCAAATAGCAATGTTAACAGCAATGACCCAGCAGTTTGGAGATAAAAAGGACCATTGGACAACAGAACAATTGGGATAGACCACTCACAGAATATATTTGGGACAGACAAAATGAATAGAGAAATTCTAATGTAATCCAAGAGAAATTCTAATATAATCCAAGTGGCAATAATGATGGTTTGGGTAAAATTAAGAATCCCTTAAAATCTGTTTTTTGTTTTGTTTTTACCACAATTTGATAATGCAAGACTATACTGCAATATTTCTAGATGGCAACAATCCGGTTTTGAGTGGATTTCTGATTTTTTGAAGAATGGTAAAATTACAGATTCCGAGGTTGTTTGCATACAAAATAACGATACCTAGCATTTTTTAAAGGTTTTTTGTTTGTTTGTTTGTTTTGGATTAGGAATTGCCTTAGTCAATTGATTATAATTACATATATATTTATATTATTAACCAAATTTGAAAAGGTACTTTTCCAAAGAGAACAGTAAAAGGGAATGTTATAAAAAAATTACAATATCCTTCTGAACTTATCAAATTATACAAATAAGGCTAAACTTAAGTGGGGAAGTAAATTTCAAATAACAATTGCAGAAAAAAACAATGGAATAAATTGTGTATTTATAATTACAAAACGTATATGGCTCTAGCTGCAAAAAAGAATTTCTATAAAATTATCTATTTTTGGTACCTGACTACCAAGAGATTGCAAAAGATATATAATTTGAAACTAGCAAGGTGATGGAGATGAGGATTTGATGACCTGATTCTGTGCACATTTAGTGGAATTGTAAGGAAATTAATAGTTTTTGGACACAAGTTGTGGATTTCATAAAAATGGGTTGTAGTTTACCTATGAACACTTTTGTTCTAGTAGCAGGCAATCTTAAAGGACTTGTAAAGAAAGAGGAGAGTTGACCAACGGCTTACATGTTAGCTGCAGCCTGGATCCTTATTGCAAATGTTTTGGAGGATGTGGGGGCGGGGAAGAAACACCACCACTTAAGTTATGGAACAACAGAATATTAATGTATAAAATAACTTTATATAAAATGAATTGGAAAGGTAGAGCAACAGTGGAAGACTCAATGAAATATTGGAGTAAATTTATTATTTATTGTAAAGGTAGAAATTGACATAGTGGTTTGATTGAGGAGGCCCCCTCCCCTCCTCTCGTGCTCTTTACCTGGGCCTTGTCTGCCATCGTCTGCTGCCGTCCACTGCTCTGGACTACTGAGATCTAGGCTTTGTGGCCTAGTTCTCAGTAGAGCGAGGGTGCGCTAGGTGATTATGTCACCAAGCGCACCCTCGCTCTACTGAGAACTAGGCTGCAAAGCCTAGTTCTCAGTAGTTCCTAGCAGCAAACGGCAGTGGACAGTGGCGCGGAACGCCCAGGTAAGGGGGACCCCTCTCTCCCCCCCTTGCGCTCCTTACCTGAGCCTTCCCCGCCACCACCACCACCACCCTGTATTACTGCTAAACAGGCTTTCCAGTCTGTTCGTCAGAGCAGACCCACGCCGAGTGATGATGCCATCACTCGGCGCTTCTCTATACTGACAAACAGGCCGGAAAGCCTGTTTAGCAGTTCTACGGGGCGGCGGAGGCAACGGATAAGGAGCACGAGTGGGGGAGGGAGGGAGTGCCGGCCCAATGTTTTTCCCCATAGATTGCATTAGGGGAAAGCTTTCTTTCCTCCAATGCAAACCTATGGGGAAAAACACTGTTATCGTATCGGAACATCTAATATTTATTGAATTTCGGATCCGATCAAATCCGGGTACCCCCCCCCCCCGATATGATTGGACCCAAATTTTTTTTATGTCAGAATTTCTGATAACGATACGATAATTTCGGCCGTGCACATCCCTACTGACAATATGACATTTGCCACAGCCGTTTCAAAGAGGTAGGTTCTTGAACTCTACATCTTCTTGTTTAAGAAGTTTTGGAGGTTGACATTATTTTAATGTTAACTTTTAAAACTTCTCTGGAAAAAAATAAATAAACTCCCTCCCCCATTGCTGCAGTGTTTGCAAATCATCTGAAACCAATGGCCAGAGCTGCAGATATTGGTAGCAACTTTTAAAATCCATTCAGATAGTCCTTGATTACTTTGCTTATATGCACGTAGGAGATGATTTCTGTTCCTTACTATTTATTTTGAAAACCTAGCACACACCACTGAAATTCCCTCTGTCTTTAAAAATATGGCTATTACTCATATATTTCCCCAATATGAAAGCAATCTCTCTAGACATACAGTGTATCCTTTAAGTTATTTCTGGACAACATATCCCGATGTCATGTAATAGCTGTAATATGAATGATTTCCTATTGCAGTCTTTGAAGACACAGGTATTTATGGAGAACTATCCTTTTTTTAATGCATGTGTAAGATGAAAATCATGTTTTCTCCATGGGAAATAATGGTATTTAAAGACCCAGCCTAAACTATCTTTGATTGCGCTTGATATAACATAGCCGTGGAGCTTGTGTCTGGCATGCAAGGAAATTGGCTCCTGGGATTAATGATAGTACTGGCTGTATTCTGGACTTTGCTCCACTAATCATAAATGTTTGTATGTTACTACCAGATTAATGTATGCACAGCTTACTGGGCAACTGTTGATTTGTATCGATATTGTTCATGACATGATTTGTACACATGATTTATACTGTGGAATGTGCTTAATAAAATTATTTTTTATATATTTTTAGAAATGAGTACCTGAATAGCAAATTTAGTATGCACACAGGTCACCTGGTCTTCCCCACTATAGTGTGATATACTTTATTTCTCTTTAAATTATAGTTATTTCTAAATGTGCACCTATACATATACATTTCATGTTATGCAGATTGTGTTTCCATTTGTTTTCTCTTTCACTGATGCAATTCCTCATTGTTGGCAATGTGCAAGTGGCCTCTATTGAGATAAAAAATAGCAATGAAAAGACTGCCCCACTCCAAGAAAATTAGGCTGCTGAAACAAAGAAGACTTGGGGGATAACCAGGTGGTGGGGCTTTGTGTAAACATCCCCACTCAGCTCTGATGATAAAATAAAAATTCCATGGCTGGGCACATGCTCAAAGGCATCAGTGTGTGTACATTCTACTGCGGCAGTATTTTGTACTGGCTCTAGTTGTTGGGCCTCTGGGTTCTAACAACAACAACAACAATAAAAAATCCCTAAAATCTGGAAATGTACATGAATTTCATTCCTGCTCACAAATGATGTGAACACATCCTATTCGCAACCCAAAATACAAGAATGAATGCAATTCTTGGTGGGTTTTTTTTTTTGCAATTTATTGAATTTGCATTCACATTTGAATGTGCACACTTGTGCAAATGCACACCAAACTTGAGTTTCCCTTCGAAAGTGTTCACTTGCACCAGTGTGCAGTGAAGTCACGTTCACATTTGAAATTGCGCATTTGCATTTTTACACTTTAGCCAATGGGGGGAAATGCATTCCCCACCCCACCCATGGGTTAAAACACACTGGGGGAAAGGCACTTGCTTTTGGAAGAGTTTCGAGGAAGAATTTGGAGAGGCTCAATGAGCTCGAATATTGCATGTTGACCCATCCCTAAAAACAAAACAAAAACAACATGCATCCCACAAACCTGTATTCTGCCACTCCTCATATGGATTATCAAGGAAATGCAATAGACAATGTCCACCATTGTGTGAGTGGGTGTCTGCAATTGGACTTTCCACTTCTCTCTCTCTCACACACACACACACAACTCCCCAATCCTACCTGGTGGGTTCCCCAATCCGCTAGAGCATATTTTGAGGTTGGGGGAGGGGCTGCAGAGGGATCCATTCTGTAAGCAGGAGGCGCAATTGGATACCAACATAGAAGTCTTAGTAACTCACAAACAACTCACGTGGATGATCTGTTCAAGTAGCAGAAGAAGACTTACACAGGTTATATAAAAGGAAGCTGGCTGGATATATACTAGCATCACAATCAGAATCTTTTTCAAGAAGATTGGTCCATGGACTAGGTCAGGGATCCTAATGGGTTGAATCCAAAAGTGTTGTTCCACCAGCGGGAGGGAAGCACAGGTAGAACAGATTTCAGCCTTACCCCTGCAAAGCCCCTGTGCATGGTGAAGTATGCTCTGGAGGTTTGGGGGACCAACCTTATGGAGCAGAGGACAAGAGAGTCCCATCATGTAAACATTGGATCCAGTTTATAGCTCCCTTGTTCCCAAGGCTCAGAGGCTGATGATGATGATGATCTGAGACAGCACTTTGTGTAAAGGCTTGAATAGAAAGAAGTGATTTGGGTTTTTTTGTGATTGACAGGCCTGTTCAACAGCAACAAAAATCTCCTGCTGAATTTTCAAATTTCAACATGAATTTATGAAAATTCAGCTCTGCACTAACTTTAATGTTGTGTACATTCCTTCCATGTTTCAAACATTGCTTTTCATAACAGCCTCTGTGAATCTGGTTTGGTATTCAGAGGCGTTTTTTATGTTTCTAGGTATTTTCTAATGTCTTCTATTTGGCAATAGTGGAAGCTACATTTCTTACATCATGGTCTATCTATTGATAATTCTATTCCAGCAAATGTCTTTTTGAAACATTTATTTATTTATTTAGTACTGAATGAGATACATGTTTACTTGGCAGAGATGGCTAATGTAATTGGGATTCAAATTTACTTCAACTCTTTGTGTTGAAGAACCACCATTAGTGTTGGGTTCCTGGACAGTTGTGTCATATTATGCAGTTTCCAAGTGAGGTTTATTATCAGTCCATCTGTTTATTCATGTGACTATTGATTCGCCCAGACAACTTAATGGCTCCTGGACTTTGAAGAAGTAGTTGGGACAGGTTTGCTATCGATACTTCTACCTTCCATTGTTATCTCCAGTTAATTAGAAATGAGTACTGAAGGAAAGGTTCATAGTGCTGTTAGTGTATGATTTTCCTTTTGTTTGATAAATGTTTACTGTCATGGCTCAATAAGATGAGCTACAGTCTGCTAGTTTTGGCTTAGCTTGTCCTCCCTTATTACAGCTCCATTTATTTTATTCGCTTTCATTAATCTTTTTGGGCAATTCCCTGGCTAGCAATATGGCCTCTGCTCATGACAATCAGGGAAATAATTACACGTAAGCTGTTGCAATAATTTTTGAGAGTTGTGAGTTTCTGAGGGGATTTTTAGTAGGGGTGTGCACGGACCCCCCGGATCGGATCGGGACCCGGATCGGGACCTCCAATTTTGTCCCGGACCGGTTCGGACAAAATCGGAGGCCCCCCGGACCGGATCGAGTCCGATCCCGATCCAAAAATCGGAAATTTTTGGATCGGCCGCCATTTTTTTCCCCATAGACTTGCATTGCAATGCAAGTCTATGAGGAAAAAATGGCGGCGGGTGGGTAAGGGGGGGCCTAACTCCCTCCCCCCCCCGGGGCCGTCCGCTGTGGACGGCCCCGGCAGGTAAGCCCCCTCCCCCGCGCTCCCTACCCCCCCTGGGGCCGCCTGCTTCCATCCGCTGGCGCCCGCGGGCGCCAGCGGATAGAAGCGGACGGCTCCGGGGGGGGGGGTAAGCCCCCTTCCCCGCCACTTACCTTCTCGGCACGTCCGGCGCCGGCGGCTACTACCAGCGGGCTCCGCGGCCTACTCTCGAGTAGCGCGCAGGGTGATGACATCACCCGGCGCGCCACCCTGGAGCAGGCCGCGGAGCCTGCTGGTAGTAGTAGGCGCCGGCGCCGGACGGGAGCCGCCGGGCCGGGCAGGTAAGGGCCCCCCTCCCCCCTCCCCCCTCCGCGCGCCCCCTCCTCCCCTCCACGCACCCCCTCCTTACCTTTCCGGCCCGGCGGCTCCCGTCCGGCGCCGGCGCCTACTACTACCAGCAGGCTCCGCGGCCTGCTCTAGAGTAGCGCGCCGGGTGATGACATCACCCGGCGCGCCACCCTAGAGCAGGCCGCGGAGCCTGCTGGGAATAGTAGGCGCCGGCGCCGGACGGGAGCCGCCGGGCCGGAAAGGTAAGGGCCCCCCTCCCCCCTCCGCGCGCCCCCTCCTCCCCTCCACGCACCCCCTCCTTACCTTTCCGGCCCGGCGGCTCCCGTCCGGCGCCGGCGCCTACTACTTCCAGCAGGCTCCGCGGCCTGCTCTAGAGTAGCGCGCCGGGTGATGACATCACCCGGCGCGACATCCTAGAGCAGGCCGCGGAGCCTGCTGGGAATAGTAGGCGCCGGCGCCGGACGGGAGCCGCCGGGCCGGAAAGGTAAGGGCCCCCCTCCCCCCTCCGCGCGCCCCCTCCTCCCCTCCACGCACCCCCTCCTTACCTTTCCGGCCCGGCGGCTCCCGTCCGGCGCCGGCGCCTACTACTACCAGCAGGCTCCGCGGCCTGCTCTAGAGTAGCGCGCCGGGTGATGACATCACCCGGCGCGCCACCCTAGAGCAGGCCGCGGAGCCTGCTGGGAATAGTAGGCGCCGGCGCCGGACGGGAGCCGCCGGGCCGGAAAGGTAAGGGCCCCCCTCCCCCCTCCCCCCTCCGCGCGCCCCCTCCTCCCCTCCACGCACCCCCTCCTTACCTTCCCGGCCCGGTGGCTCCCGTCCGGCGCCGGCGCCTACTACTACCAGCAGGCTCCGCGGCCTGCTCTAGAGTAGCGCGCCGGGTGATGACATCACCCGGCGCGCCACCCTAGAGCAGGCCGCGGAGCCTGCTAGTAGTAGTAGGCGCCGGCGCCGGACGGGAGCCACCGGGCCGAGAAGGTAAGTGCCCCCCTCCTCCCCCCCCCGCTGTCCACTTTCATCGGCGGGCGCCCGCTGGCGCCCGCCAATGGAAGCGGCGGTGGGCGCCAGTGGGCGCCCGCCGATCCGCCGATCCGCCGAACCGGTTCGGAGCTTTTTCGGACCGGTTCGGATTGGATCGGCCGATCCAGCTGCGGGATCGGAAATCGGATAATTTATCCGATTTCCCACTGGACCGGACTCGGATCGTGGATCGGGTCCGATCCAGTGCACATCCCTAATTTTTAGGGTGGAAACTCAGCAGTTGCAATTAATGTTAGTTTTGTACTTCTGGCTTATAGGCAATTGCAGCGATCCTTTTCTCATTTGTGTCATGGAATAGTCCACAGGCAACAGTGATATTCCCTATTGCATGCCTGGCACATTTTCCAGTGTAGCACTACGAATAATAGTTGAACTATGGAATTCACTACCACAAGATGTAGTAATGGCCACCAATCTGGATGGCTTTAAAAGTGGATTAGACAAATTCCTGGAGAAGAGGGTTATCAATGGCTACTGATGGCTATATGCTTCCTCCAGTAACAGAGGCATTATGCCTATGTACACCAGTTCCTCGGGAACATGGACGAGAGGGTGCTGCTGCACTCATGTCCTACTTGTGGTTTCCTGGTCAAAAGCTGGTTGGCCATTGTGTGAGTAGAGTGTTGGACTAGATGGAACCTTGTTCTGAACCAGTATGGTTCTTCTTGCGTTCTTATGTTAATACTTAGCATTTATATAGTACTTGTGAGTGTTTACAGCACTTCACACACATTGTATCAGTAATTCTTACAACATCATTGGTGGAACACTAGTATGACTATTTTTAACAGTGAACCCAAGTAGTGAGTACTAGTATGATTGTAGCCAAAACAAGCTCCCTAAAAAACAAGAGGAAGGTATCAGCTTGCTCAGGAGAACCCCCAGGATTGCAGAAGCAAAAACATCTTTTTGGGGTGATGAAGACATAAGGAAGCTCAAGGCAGTATCCAACAGTGTCATACCAGAAACTTCAATACCACTAGCAGAACTCTGCCGAATCTTTCCATTGTACAAGTCGTTTGCATAAGGATTGCACAAGCAGTTGTGCAAACGGTTGCCCAATGGTTGTGTAAGTGTAATGTGGAACTGGTTTCACAATGAGTTGCACAATGGATTGCTCAAGCATAATCTGCAACCCATTCCACAATGGGTTGCACAAGTATAGTGCACAACCACAGTTGCGCAAACGTAACTTTAGTGAGATTCTTGTGCATAACGGAATGACACAAATGACATGTCATTCATGCTAGCGGAATAATAGAGTTGGATACTGCTCACAAATCCACCTGAAAACAGCCCAATGAGGATTGCGCAGGCTCAGTAGTCATAGAACGTTGAGTATCAGTTCAAAACTAAAGCAAAGCAAAAGCAAAACAGACCTGGAGGGTAGAGTAGCATGGCCCGCTTGTGCTCCTTGAAGCTTATACAGTCCTGGAAGAGGGCATGGCTGGCTGGCTGACTTGTCGGCTGACATGAACTTTGAACTGGATCAGTCCTGCTAGAAGTTAAGGATAAAACTACAGTGCATGTTGCACTTGCAGGACAAAGACTGAGGAAACTGTGACTGGTTGAAAATCCCCTTGGGAGTTCACAGTTGGAGTTAATAGCAATGATGATGATAGAATATATATTCCCACATATTCTGCATGTCTTAATATTTTGTGACAATGTAAATACTTAATGGATTGGATCCAGGTGTAGATATACTTCTAATATGAATTCAATGAACTTAAGTTAGTCATAACTAAATGAAGCCCCATTGATTTCAGTAGGTCTGCTTGAAGAATGACTAAGTCTGGACCCAACCCAATGTATTTTATCAGGAACATCAAATCATTAAAAAAAACATTCTGGTGAAAAGAGACTTTAGCGGCTGATTGGTGGAGTAGATACATTATTCTGGCATATTAAAAACAAATAACATTGTTTTCCAAAGATGGATTAATAGTGATAATAAAAAGATAGAATGACTTGTAGTTACTAGTAAGAACAGCTGCGGTGTCACTTGCCTAACCATACTCCAGGGTCTTACTCTTGATGAATTGCTACACTGTGATGACTAATGAAGCGCCTGCCTCCTTTAGAGTTGACAGTGAATTTCATTCACCTGAAGCAATATTTCAAGGCAACCACTCAGGCTGATGAAAAATGCTCACATCAGGGTGGATTTGATTTAAATCAATTTGATTTAAATCGTGATTTAAATCACGATTTAAATCACTACCAGGGTGAATTTGATTTAAATCAATTTGGTTTAAATCATGATTTTAATCACTACTCAGAAAGACTCGATTTAACCATGTGACTTCCCCCCTCCCAGTACACTCTTCCTCGCTATAAGTTTAATACATATTTTACACAACTCAGAGTTCCCAAAGACTCATTCTTGCTGGTATAATCTTAATATTTACAAGTAGATGCAGGTTTCATTTTTAGCTTCTTGTGCAGATCTATTTCACTCCCAACAACCTATTCATTGAATTTTTTGAAACTTAGCACTTAAGAGGTAAGGGGTTGATTCTGTGTACATAGATTTGCAAAGGAACAATGGGATTGTGATCACTGCAGATACAAATTCACAGTTTTGAGAACTGTAAAACCAAGCATCTGTGATGATATCTTCTAGATAGAAAAATTGCCAAATAATCTTACAGAAACCTTTGGAAGAGCATGACATCGTGAATGGATTAATGGAATTTATTTACTTAAAAAAATTAAACATTACATGAATGTACAGCCTCATGCTACATAATTCAAAACTAATCCTTATTTTATGATGAATAACCTTTGGATTATATGTATCTTAAATAGAAAACTATTTTTAGATAGATTTTTCCTCAAAAAGCATTTTATTAAAAAAATCCAATTTAAATTTTAAAAATCTGATTAAAATAAAAAAAATCATTGTTTTGATTTTTTTTTTTAAAAAAAAAGCATTGATTTTTATCCACCCTGGCTCAAATTGGTTTCTTGATATGGATCAGCACATCTGCCTGCATGTTGGACTCTCCTTGGGGGTGGGGGCATGGCTATAGGCACTGTCAAGATTAGCACCTGCGCTTCAAAGTTTAGCATCAACACTGCTTATTAAGCATCCAGCAATGGCCTGGTTTGGATGATGACATCTTGGATGATCTAAGAGATGAACAAACCCTTTACTACACACATATTCCCTTGACTCCTTCATGGTGCAAACAGTCAAGCAGGAAGCCCCTGGTGTTAACCATAGTTCCCCATTTTATCTGAATGGGGGAGACTATACTTTCTAACTCTGGAATAAATCTGGATATTAGAACTATGATTTGAAGTTGGTTTAATGTCAATTCCCAGTTCAGATGAAACAGAAAAGTGTGGCTAATTAGTGGCTTCCTGGTATAATGTTTAATTGCAGCTCACATGCTAGAATGAGTTTAGGGGCCACATGCAAGAGCAAAAGGCTTGTTTATGTCTTAGCTTCTCAAGCTGAGATATGATCACCCAGACATGGTTGTTGTCATTATCAAACACAGATCCAGTGGTGCCTGATGCCCTTTCTTCAAACGTTTTCTTATTGTGCAACACTGAATGTTATTACAATGTCTTCCTTTGGGCCTATGGAGCCTACCATGTTTCTTTTTTTCTTTTTTGTATTAAGTACATCCTCTGCACTTACAACCTAGCATCTTGTTTTCTTTCTGCTGGTGCTGCGGGACATGCATTGAACCAAGGCATTCAATGTTTGCACAATAACCGCCAAATACTTTTCTCTCTCGTTGTACTGGATGATTGTTCCATTTGGTGACTATTTCCTAGCTTGGCTCTTTTTCTTCAGGGTTTTGTGAGGGAGTCTAAATAAAACTCTTGACAAATGCATGTGCTATGAGCGATTTGTGTTTCAGCCTTTTTGTCGACTAGTCCTATCGACACCAAATGTCAAACATTTGCATTATCTCCCTTACCCCCCAAGTCATGGGTGTCAAATGCCAATACACAGAATCTAGTGTGACCAAGAAGGAAAACTGAGAATGAAATGATGTGTATGGAGCAGACACCAACCGCATGCATCTATAGAACAAAATCAAGAGACTGTTCTATCTGACCCCTAGCTGTGCCCATCAAAATGATGGACATTTTATTTTCCTAATAGGTTTTTACTGATTAGATTAGGAAATTTAGTTCCATACTTTATTCCCTAATCAGAGCTGTCCTCTCAGCATGTGAATCATAAGCTCCAGATTGCCCACACTGTTTTTTGTGGAACCATTTCATCAGTTAGCTGATGTTTGGGGAGACTACGTTGCCTATGTGACACCCACATACATTTTGTTGCTAAAGTGTGAATGTGGCATAACTCTGCTAATAGAATGAGGAGTAATCCAATTCTGCTACTGCAGTCAGTACACACTTTATGAAGTAACTCCAGAACAAGATGTGTATTCAGTGGTTGCTTCCTTTTCCCTGTTTTTTTGGGGAGGGCTGGGCTGAGGTGGGGCTAACTACTCCAGGAAAGAAGCAAATGGGAGAAATAGTGTGTTGGTTTTAAATTAAATTATGGAATATGTGCATAGGTTACTCTGTGCCTGGACTACTGCTACAGATATCAAGGAAGCTGCATGAAATTATGAACACTGAATATATCATCTGGTACCAAAGAGTTGGCAAGTCACAGGACAATGTGACAGGAAATCATAACTAGGATAGCAATGCTAGATGCATTGCCCCAAAAAGAGGACAAAAGGGGGTACAGATTTGCATAAAATTTGCATATGTTTTGTATAGATATAGCTGCAAATTTAGGAAAAACACTATAAATAGAAATGCAGTACATCTCAGCCTAGAATGGAAGACTGGGGCCAAGTGACCTGTATGCTCAGGCTGCTAACTGTTGATGGTCAACTTCAAGGCCCAGCTCTTCCTTTTGATGGTTCTTTATCTTTAAACTGGACTTGGACTGAACAGTCCTTCAAATAGAGATAGCCTTCAAATAGTCCTTCTATTCTGTAAAGTAGGACACATGGCTATCCTATGTCTGTACGATGGGTGTTGTGCTCTTTATAGGGACAGAAGCTGTTGGGAGGAAGAGGAGAGCCTGGCAAGCAAGATGAAGGCTCTGGAAGAGATTCTCATATGTTAGATGTGGGAAGGATATTTGGCAGACAGGAGAGTGTAGAATAGCACCAACAAAAAGCATTGCAGAGGACATCCCTTTAAGAGCCAAGAACCCTTCTGGGAGCTAGTTCAAGTTGCCGTGTGTTCTCGGAGAGAGATAAGAACATAAATACCTCAGGAATACAATGATCATGCAAATTCATTCTGAAACAAAACAGAGGTAGACGGATCATTTGGCAGGGGTTTGCTTTGGATTTGGTTCCAAGGAATCAAAGATAAATGGAAAGGAGATGATAGTCAATCATATCAGAGCAGAACCACATGGACCCAATAAGGAATTTGTGACCAAAGACTCATGCAGTGCAAATCTATGCTTGTTCACTCAGAAATAAGTCCCACTATGCTCAGTAGAACCCAAACAAGTGTGTATAAGTAGTTTTCAAATAGAGATTTAACCAGCAGTATATGCAGATCTAGACAATAAAGCTGTCACCACCACCGCGATCATCTATTTATTACTATGGCACTTTCCCACAAAATTGTGCCCAAAGCAGCACACAATATCATAAATGAACATCAAGCAAGAGTAACTATAACAACATTAAAAATAGAATAGAAATTAGTACAATAATGTTGTACAGATAAACAACACAATGTTGGCAGCAATGTTGGCATATCAATACATACAATATCCAAGTAACAGTACAAATAAACCAACCTAATACAACAACTGATCACTAATCAGGAGAGAAAATAAAGCATAACACAGAAATATAAGACACACTCCCCACAAGGATAGATAAATATCCTGGTGGGCAATGGTATAGTGTGGACACTTCTTTGCCAAGCTCAATGAAAGGTTCCTATGGAATGGATTGCAGTGAGATTTGAACTTCACCAGGAAATTGCCCGTGCCTCTTTTGGGAGTAGAATGAGTCAGAAAAATAGTCATTGCCACCTTTTTGAGAAACCTACCTTTATCTGAATGTGCACATCTCTTTTGATACCTAGAGTAACATCATGTGAAATACTTAGATCCACAAGAGGGCAAGTATTTTGGGCAGAGGCCGATAGGAAATCTGAAGTGGTGCAAAGGGTGGATCCAGTGGTCTGCCTCAGTGACACATTGCCCACACTGAGGGACGGCAACTTCTATAGAAGCTATACGAGCCAGTGGCAACATATCAGCTTTCAGTTATCACCTGCTTTCCCAGACCCAGGTAGTTTATGGTCTGTGATTTGATGAATAACCTAGCTGCAATGGTTCTCCTGTGAGCAGTAGCTCCAGCTCTGAGGGAAGCATGTGTCTGATCTTGAGGTCATGGTGACAACTCAATAGAAATGTCAATCCAGTGTACGGGAGTTGTGAAATGGCAAATCCCATACTAGGAATTATTAGGAAATGGATCAAAAATAAAACTGACAATATAATGTATGATGTGACCACACTTGGAATACAGTGGAAATTTCTGGTTGCCATACCTCAAAAAGGATATTGTCAAGGTGGAAAAGGTGCAGAAAAAGGCAAACAAAATAAGCAGGGGGCTGAAACAACCCTCTTCCCAATTTGAGGAAGTTTACAACATTTGGAGCTTTTTAGTTCAGAAAAAGGGGAAATGGGGACATGATTGATGTTAATAAAATTATGGATGGTATGAACTAAGTGGATAAAAAGACATTTTCCTTCTGCTCTGACAATACCAGAATGCTGGGTAATCCAAGGAAGCTGAGTGGTGTCACACTGCACATAATTAATTCTGGGAATTTGCTGCCATGAGATGTCATAGTGGCCACTATCTAAGCTGGCTTTAAAGGGAGATTAGACAAATTCATGAAGGATGAGCCTATCAGTGGCTACAAGTCAGTATGCCTAGATAGTGTCTCTCAGTATGCCTAGATATGTGCCTCCAGGTTGAGAGGCACTATGCCTATGAGTTGCCACTTGCTAGAGATCAACAGTGGTAGAGGATGGCTTTCATGTTCTGTTTGTGAGTGTTCCAGAGGCATCCGGTTGTCCACAGTGTTTAACAAGTTGCTGGACTAGATCTATCTGTGATCTGATCCAGAAGGGCTCTCTTTATGTTCTGTGAGGTATGGGTCCATGCCCAGGGGCACTCTTGCACATTAGTGGACAAGAAACTGAGTTGTGAACAGGAAGTCTCCAGGTGAAATTTTACCTCCATTATGAACTGTGTAGCCTTAGGCAAGCCACAGTCTCCCTGCAACACTATCTGAAATAAAGAGATAGTAATAAGAGTCTACCATGCAGGGTTCTTTGAAGGATTACTGAGATACAGTATGTGAGCTGTTATATAAATGGTAACTATTGTTATTCCATTAGGGATGCCCATCCATTTCAACCTAATCAGAACACTTCAAAATAGTGAGGAAGAAGGACAGCCGTCTACAACTATAAGTGCATAATACAGGCTATGCATCTGTTACAGCCCCAATGGAGCAGTCACAGTCAGCTATCCTATAATAGGCAGAAGCTGAGGCAATTAATTTTTTTTTTGCTTGGAGAATGCTTCTATGCCACAATCAATCATATCAGATGTGTCCATGTAGACGGCCGACTACAGAGAAGTGGTCTCAGGATGCCTATCAAAACCTGACATCCGTGATAGCCATAATGTGTTTCAAGATGGAGAAGAAACTCTGGGACACACAGGCAAGCAAGGGGGGATGTGGGAGATGAAATTGCTCATGACCTTGAACACATGCGCTCATTTCACAGGCAAAGGTCCCTTATCGGCAACAGTTCATCCATTCACAGCGAAGTAAACAGCCTTAAGGGTTATGCCACTCAGTTGCAAGAGGTTGTCATGCACCTTCTATGTAATGCAAAAATACTTCCGTTTTGAATGAGAATGTGTTTAATTCCAATGCAGATTTCAGTGCTTCACTGAATCCTTGCCTTAAGGCCACTGATCATTAACTTATTAGTTATGCAGCATGCAGTACTCTAGGATCAGCAAATGCAAACAGAAAAAGCACATCTTTGCACAGTTACCATTTCCAAGCTGAACAATAGTTTACAGTTCAAGGCAATTTGCATCCTAGGTGGAAAAGGTTGGCTCTATGTTTTTTTTATATTAAAATGTACAACTTGCCTGTAGAGCATCTGGTGACTGGTTACCTGGCCAGGAGGTCATGCCAAGGTGATGGTAGAAAGGCCTGAGCAATGCCCTAACTTATTTGTAAAAAGTTACCCTTGGAGCTGGCTGAAAGGACAGCTCCAGCAAAAGTTACAGCAGATTGTGACTGCAAGTTCTGAGTGGGCAGGGTGAAATAACCTCTGATCCATCCCATTAAAATAATTTTCCTTGTTCACCTGTGGGAAAAATTGGCAAGGAAAGAGGAAGTTCAAAATCTTTATTTCCCCCTTCTGCTCAAGTCACTTCGCAATCAAAATATACATGACAACAATCACGTGACAATCACGTGAAAACATTTCAATTTTCAATTTGAAAATCCATTGAAGCTTAATTATCAGGATTCAGTATCCAGTCCATTCACTTAGCTGGGGGTGAAGGAGGCTAGGAAAAAAAATAAACTTACCTGCCCTTCTGAAGTAGAACTCTGAATCCTTTTGTATTTTGGTAAAGGACATGGTAGTTGTGTTGTTGTTGTTGTTGTTGTTTTTAAAAAAGGTACATGAGGGTGGGGGTTGCCGCCTCCTTCTAATTCTCCAGGACACGTTTTATGTTTCAATTCTCTGCAATTATTTCCAGGGGCTACATGGTGTTTCTATTCTGTTCTGTTCTGTTTGGACCAATTGTGCGTGCAAGATGGATTTCAGAAGTGGGTGATGGGCACATAAGGAAGGTAAATTGCCTAAATCAATTGACTGTGTCATAAGAGAGCATTTCCTCACCATCAAGTGTCAAGAGCAGGAGGGAAGGGGAATTGGAAGAAAACATTACACAGCCGGTAACTATGGCATAACGGTTAAGAATACAGTATTCTTCTGTTGCACAATGTGCATCTGCAGCCAGTCTTGTTGGGTATTTACAGTACCACAAGCCCTCAGAGAGATTTTTTTAAAAAAATAAAAATAAAATAACAACACAGAGAGACTTGAACTGACCACAAACAAATATGTTGCTTTGTAGCCTCTGTCACATTCCATTGTTTCCAGATCAGTTAATAAGGAATTTGCTGGACCAGCTAACCAGTTTTCTTTCTGTGTGGTGATCTTTAGCATCGTAGAGCCCATCTACAAATGTTTTGTGTAAAGAAGAATGCTATTCCTTGTCACCTCTGTGGCATGGCGTGTCCTTTGCCATCTACACCTACAAGCACTCCTGGATATGGATAGTTTGGCCTGATAATCCCTGCTCCGGTCACCTGCCAGTTGGACTACTGCACTGTGTTCTACATGGGGCTGCCTTTGAAGTTTGTTCTGAAGCTTCAATTAAAGCAGACTAGAACAGCCAGAATTTTGACTGGTGCAGCTTGCTTGGATGATGATGTACGAGAATGCATTTCAATTTGCTTTTGAACAGGATTTCCCCAGTTTTCATCTTCCAGATCAAATGCAGTCTCTGTCGAAATCTGAGATCAAAAGACCATGAAATCAAAAGACCATGCAACCCCCCCCCCAACCCTCCCCAAAAATGCATTCAAGAGCAGGCATACATTTGAAAAATGTGCATGAAAAAGTGCACTTTTGAAAAATGCACACAAATACACTTTAACCAATGGAGAAGAATGTGTACATTTCCAAGATGCACACAACTGATGAGTTCATCTGGGAAAATATGCAGACATTTTCATATGAAAAGGGGAGGATAAAACAAAGCTTGAAATCTGATACCTAGTTGATTTGGAACAAGCTTTGAGATGGAATTCTCAACAGCTTGGCAGCCAAGTATGTAAAGGAGATTCCTCCCATGCCAACTTGCTTGCAAACTAAAGTCATCAGTTGATGCTCTTCTTCAAATGTGGCCTTTATCAGCAGTGGGATTTATTACAAAGAGATGGGGGTGGATTCCCTTGCTATGGTGTTCTACTTATAGAATGCCCTTCCCAACTGGTAACTGGTACCAATGTTGTCTTTTAGCAGTAGGCACAAACCTTTTGTTGGTATCCACTATGATACTTATGTAAACCTTTATCCACTATTTTATCTCTGCATTTTATTAGGATTGTGTTTTGTTTATCAGTGTGAACCATCCTGGAATCACGTTTGAGGAATGGTGGCATATTAATATTTCAAATATTGACCATAATTTCCTAACTCCATGGTTTTTATATATTAGGGAAAATATCTCTTCCTGAAAGTAGAGATTCTAATCAATTGTTTCCACTGATTCCCACCTTCTGAAGTTGCAAAAAAGGGAGGGCTGGGCTCCTGTGTTCCATTTTTCTCTATGCTACTTGCTACCGAGGTTGAAACAGATGAAATGAAAGGAAGTTCATATTCCTCCTTTGTGCTATGTTAGTTTTCACTCATATTGAAAGGAAAATAGAAGTAGTTACAAAGAATAAGATGCATGTTGCCAGATAGCATGTTCAGTCTCTACTGTTTATGAAGCTACTAGCAAAATATGGCTTTCGCAATGTAGCCTGCCTTTCCACTTCGCTGGAGTGACTACCAAGGGCTTGAAAATGAACTGCTGTTTCTTCATCCGTAGTTTGGTTTGGGTACACTTTGCAAAAGACTGAAATCTGCTGACTCCAGTGCAATGTCTTGGCTCGGGCGGACTCCAGTTAACGGCATTTGGAATCTCAGGGTGTTATTGCTTGATGGACACATAATTGCAGACGAAGCTGCTTTTATCCTCTTCTTGATTTTTTGGATAATGCACTTTCAACACATTTGTTTACAGGTTCTTTTTCCTGACTTCACACACGTTTAATAGGTTTTCCATAGCACTTCAGAGAGTCTATGGGCCATATTTTTATTCTAGATTACATGCTGTTAATAGGTTGGACCCTGCTGGGAGAAACATATAAATATGCCCAAGTCAGTGTGATGGCTACTGTGTGCAACCTCTCTGTGGCAATTGGCAACACTCACGTTAAAACATTTCTAAGTTTCGGCAGCTGGAAATATGCACTGCTACTCACAATATGTTAGTTTTAGTCCATATAAAGAGGAATGGATTGAATGGGGTCTGAGATATTAATAAAGGAATAAGAAAGGTGAAGGGCATCCAAAACTCTTTATCAAAGAATTCAAGCTGTAATCCCCACTCAACTTCAACATTTACCTTCTTTTGTACTTTCAAATCACTACAAAACTGAAAATCAGTTATCATTCTGGGATGGTCGAGAAGAGATCCTGGCCCTCTGCTGTGTGACAACTTTTCAAGTATTTGAAGAGTGCTATTATGTCTTCCTTCAGTCTTCTCTTCTCCAGGATGCTAGTTCTTTCAGTCTCTCCTTGTAAGGCTTTGTTTCCAGACCCCTGACCATCCTTGTTGCCCTCCTCTGAACCCCCTCCAGCTTGTCTGCATCCTTCTTGAAGTGTGGTGCCCAGAACTGGACACAGTACTCAAGATGGGGTCTAACCAGTGCTGAATAGAGGGGAACCAGTACCTCACACGATTTGGAAGCTATACTTCTATCAATGCACCCCAAAATAGCATTTGCTTTTTTTGTAGCCACATCACATTGTTGGCTCGTATTCAGCTTGTGATCTACAACAATGCCAAGATCCTTCTTGATTGTAGTATTGCTGAGTCAAGTATCCCCCATCTTGTAACTGTGCATTTTGTTTCTTTTTCCTAGGTGTAGAACTTGGCATTTATCTCTATTAAATTTAATCCTTTTCTGCCCAGCATTCCAGCCTATCAATATCACTTTGAATTTTGTTTCTGTCTTCCAGGGTATTAGCTATCCCACCCAATTTTGTGTCATCTGAAAATTTAATAAGCATTCCCTTCACCTCTTCATCCAAATCATTAATAAAAAGGTTGAAGAGCACTGGGCCTAGAACTGAGCTCTGCGGTACCCTGCTCGTTACCAATCTACAAAACACAGATGAAACAGATTTTATAGAATGTCTACATCCCAATGTTGGTCCAGTTGTGCAATTGCAGAATACCTTGGGAAACTTTGCCATGAGTTATTTTACAGAAACAGTTTTAAAGTTGCTTCATTGGCTGCCAATCAGTTTCCGGGCGAAGTATAAAGTGTTGGCTATTACCTTTAAAGCCCTACATGGTTTGGGTACAGGTTACCTGCGGAATCGCCTTCTCCTGTACAATCCGCCCCGCACACTTAGGTCCTCTGGGAAGAACTTACTCAAGCCAGCCAGAACTAGGCTGACGAGTGTTACCCAGAGGACCTTCTCTTCCATCGCTCCCAGACTATGGAATGGTCTGCAGGAGGAGGTTAGACAAATTAGCAGTCTTCATGAATTTAAGAGAGTCATGAAGACTGCTATCCAGATGAATTTTAAGATGTTTTTAATGATGTATTTTTTCTTGTTTTTTTTATTTTAACTGTTGTGATTTTTGTGTTTTATATTGTTGTTGTTCCCCACCTCGATCCGGAGGGAGAGGCGGGTTAAAATAATAATAATAATAATAATAATAATTATTATTATTATTATTATTATAACCAGCTCAGGAATCAGTGTTGTTACCTACAGTTGTTAAAGGCCTGTGTGTTTACAATATTGCAGTCAACCATTGGTAATCATTTTAAGCAGGAGTACTATCCAGTCTCCTTCAGAACAGTAGTGCAGCACCTCTTTCAGCAGGGGAAAGATAGTAAGGCTAAGGACAAGAGGAGTATCCCAGTGGGGAACCATGGAGGGCCAGACAGGATGGATTTGGGCAGGATCTACACTACTGCTTTATGATGGTATTGACATTTGTTGGGTCCCAGGACACAGTTCATATACTGTTTTCAAAGTGTTTTCAAAGTGTTATATCCTGCTCGGTGTAGATCTGGCCTTGGTCCACAGGACTGGGGTTCAACAACCCTGAGTTAGAGTTTGGACTCCAACATGGCTGCTTCATGTCTAGATAGTAACAGCAAGCACAAACATGGTCTTCTTTTGTCCCCACGTTGAAATTCAGCTTTCCCCATCTCCCCTAGTTTCAGAACAAACAAACAGCAGCCGTGAAGTACCAGAATTATAATCTTTCATTTCCCCGAAGTGCCACACTGAGATGTGGTTTAGAGCACTCCAACCAGACATTAATAATTAAGGCCATTGGTTCCAGAGTGGTAAGATAAAAAGCTATCATTACAAAGGCACCCAACATCCCATCTTTTGAAAAGTGACAACCGTGAGCTATTGTAAGAAAACATTCTTTGCAAATTAAAAAGAAGAAAAAGACACAAATACGGGCAAGCAAGGAGCATTTTGTCATAAACAAGGGGAATGGCAATTACTTTGAAGAAAAATGTGCCCTCATAAAGTCTGGAATCAATTACCAGCTATCCCTGAAAATGGTTTCTGATAAACACAAGGCATAACAAGTAATAAGCAGAACAGTAACTTTGCAAAAGGTTTGGTAGGCGATTTAATAACATAAGCAGGGCAGCTGATTTTTTTAAAAAAATAAAATAAACGTTAAGTCTATGGTATATTTTTAATATGGCTACCAAGTAATTGAAGTTTGATTAGACAATTAACTGACCGGAATTTATTTGCTGAATCATTAAACTGATGAAATATTTTGATTCTACTGTAATATTTTATCAACTTAATGATTCAGCAAATACATCCCAGACAGGTAATTGGCTAATCAAACCACAATTTTTTGAGGACGTTAAATGAAGATAATAGTTTCTTTTACCTAAATAAAAGAGATGCATACCTTATCATGCAGAGTGTCTTGTTAAATCTATTTCCTGAAGCAGGAGATGGCCATGTATTATTTAAAGCACCCACTTGTTATGGGTAATCCATTCACAGGGCACAGCTAATGATTTAAGAGTCCACATTTTTCAAAAATCTCTTGTTTAATGAACTAATGCATTTATCAGTGAACACGTCCAGCCAATGGTGCATTACAACAAATGTTGGGTGGAAAAGATCATTTTTCTAAGGTATGTAAAACAGTTATGATCCTAAGACCACTGTCCTGTCTAGCTCAGCTCAAGTTTTCCAAGACAACCAATCCAAAACAGTGGTCCTTACTAGAAGGGTGGGGAAATATCTTATTGAGTGGTCAGGTCAGACTGTGAAGGATCACATGGCCAGTGTTGTGTTTCAGTTTGAGGGATTAAAGAAAGGAGGAAAAGCTGAGCCTGGGAGTGTTTGGGGAGTGGCCCTTCATGGGAACTGGCAGAAGCTAGCTGAAGGCCAATGCAGCTGATAACAATTCCCTATCACCACCATCCCCAAAAAAGACATGCCAGAACTCAGAAGTGATGCTGGAAGCAACTATTTTTCTTGGTATCTTGTCTTTGTTGCTTGTATACCAGCTCCTTGATCTTGCCTGGACATATCCTGATCTAGGACCAGACCCTGACTATTCTTTGGCGAATTCCTGAACCCAGTATTGTTTGACCTGGCTTCTGATGAATACTTTGGCTTATGTCCATGGACTGTTTATTGACATTTCCCTCCTGCTTATTGAGTTTAATGCTAGTGATTTACAACAGCCAGGTATGTGCTGCCTGGAACTCACTGAAGAAGAGCTATTGTCTCAGCAACATGCAAAAGCCTTCTGAGGTTTTATAAAGGCTGGCTGATGTGGTCCTGCTGTTAACCCCCCCTCCCCATTTTAAGAGCTGTCCATCTCTTAAAGGGCCTTTTTGTGATTCTGCATGGGGTGGTGAGGAGTGCATCTGGGGGAGGGCCCTCTTGTCTGAAAGATCTGGTGTAACAGCAATGGATCATTGGATGGTGTCTCCTCCACCTCTTGAGTTTTCCTCTGGTCCAGAGGGGGATCTAGGCCAGAGAATATGACAACCACATGCACTAAATAGCTTTGTAACATTGCTTGCTGTGTTTAGCAAAGGGGTGTCCTTGTCTTTATTTTGGCCTTAAAATGATAAATCAACACTGAGATTCCCTAGCTAGAAGAATGTAACAACACGTGTCCACAGTTGGGGAAAAGTATAACTGTGCTATGTCAATGCCAGTGGCCAGAATGGAAAAAGCAGTGGAACCAAGTGGATTTTCATGCTTTCCTATATCTGCTAGTCAGCTTTAGAAAGTAATGAGATAAACAGTTGTGCTTCTTTTGGTTTGGGCTCCTGCTGAGTTGGCCTTTTGCAGAACTCCACACCTTCAGCACAAGGGCAATGAGGTTATTTCATGCGAATGGTAGTTCTACTTGAGCTCAACTTAATTTTGAGAAGGTTGTGCCTGATTCCCCAGCCATGTGGCCGGGGAATCCTGGGAGTTGCAGGGAGGTTTTCTGCCAAAACATACATAGGATTGGCCCCTTAATGGAAAATACTTTTATGAGACTGTGGCAAATGTAGTTACAAGTTATTAGCCCCAGTTCTCACTGTGTGTGTGTGTGTGTGTGTGTGTGTGAGAGAGAGAGAGAGAGAGAGAGAGAATGCCACAGATTTATAATATTTTCTTTTTTTATCTTCATTCAAGCAACAGGGAATGATGGACATTTATAATAATAAATAATAATATGGCTAGACATATGCAAATATTTGCAAATGTAATTGATTTGTTATCTGAAAATCGGGTGGTTAATTGACTAAGACTTCTTTAGTCAAGTGACAGCATATAAAATGCTAAATAGAGACTCAGTATGCTGTGTTCAAAATTACTCTGACATCTTTTGTTGATATATTATGTTCATTTAAATTTAAAATTGCAGTGTGATATTTATCTAATGAATATTTTGGCCTGTTATAATTAGTACTGAACTGAATCATACTCTGTGTACTTTCAGAATATTTTCTGCTACATCAAAGGTCCACCCCTCTATGTTCTCCCCCCCCAACGTCTGTGAAAACATTCATCTGCTTATTTACACAATTCTCTCTATATTAGTTCATTTTCATTGACTTTCAATAATGTTGTCATCTAGCCAAATCTGATTGGCTATGTAGCTTCAGAACCTCAGTCTATGCGTTATATGATCATCCATGTGCCTGATTCAGAAACCATTTCCCACACTTGGACCAAACCATGGTTATTTGAGAAGGGTGTGCCTGATACCAGAGTCCCTGGAATTTTAGCCTTTTAGATTTCCCCCCACCACCCTAGTTGGATACCACCCAGACACTAGAACAAATTTGTGCCAAAGCAGCAGGAGATAGGAGAAACAACGGCACAGAATTGGTTGCACTAAGATAGGAGTACTTTCACGATTCGTTATATTTTTCAAGAAATATTGATATCTATCCCCATAACCCAAAGGCCTGAAAAATGACAAATGGGAGAATACTACCCACAACCCTGATTGCACTTTTGGTTTAGCAGTTTAATAGTGTTAAAGGTTTTTGCTAAGCCAAGTTATAAAAACAGTCAAGAATAGAGTTAATTTTATAACCACTTGGATAATAAAGTGTTGTGCTGTGACTAAGCCTCCAATCTCTAAATCTTTAATCTCCACCATATGATTTTGTTTTGTTTTATTTTAGAATTGTTTGTTTGTTATGAAGTGGCATTTAACAGTCTGTAGCTGAGAAATTTGAGTTGATATGTTAGGAAGCTAGTCTCTGGTCCTTAGAAGAAGCTTCAAATAGTCCTCTGTGGTGTTTCAATAAGCAGAACAAAACCATAAATTTGTAAATAATATAAAAATGTTTCTGTATGAAAGGCTATCTATTTTAAAATAGGGATTCTTACAGATTACCAATGTGTAGGCACATTGGTTAAACTCCGATACAAAAAGGAATCCTGATGCGTGTATAATGGAGGCTCCGAAAATTGCACGCTCCATAAAGGCCCCATTGACGCAGCCGCGGAAAGTGTGCAATTTCGACAGCGGAAGCAGACTGTTGCAGAGATGGCGTGAGTTTCCGACTGGGCGGATACGGGTGAGTTCACCCATCCCTAGGTCTCAGTGGTAACCTGTGAAGCTGGGAGGGAAAGACTTGCCTCCCAAATAATGCCATTACTGGATTTTATGCCATTACCAGAATGATTTATCCTCTTTAAACTAGAAGATAAGTAAATAGGCAGAGCCGGTCCATTAAACACTAAGGAAACTGGAAAGAAAACATACACTCATTTCTCACCCTAATCAGGCTCCTTTGACATTTGGACCTTACCACTGATGTTACCACTGCCATTGGAGTGAAGAAGGAAAAAAACGTTGGCTATGGAGCATCGGTATTATCCTGTATCAATATCAGTATTATCTTTTCTCCTGAGCAATAGTTCAGCATGTCTATTGACTCCAGCATACCGCCCAGTGTTCATGGATTTTTACCAGAATCCAAAGACAAGCCCATGGGTATGCATAAAGCAGGCCCAGTGGGATTTTTTACTCCATCTCTTTGAACAGAACATGCATCACTTTACACTTGCTTGCACTGAACCGCATTTGCCCTTTAGATGCACATATCCTTTTGGAGCTCCTCACCATCCCAGCCACATCCACCCCCACCCCCACCACAAACAATATCACAAACTGCTTCTCAAACACCCTTCAGTTTCAAAGGTTTGTTGTGAAATGTAAATCCAACTCACTATGGGGGTGCATGGATCCTACGCTCTTTGGATCCTGGCTTGTGTTCATAACAATGAGGCAAAGCGTTACAAAACAGATGATCCAGAACGGAGTTTCTCAGTTGTGATTGTTGCTCAGTTGAATTTTTGCTTTTTACTTTTTATTCTGAAATTAACAAAACAGAACAGAAAACAAATGGGGGGAGGGCAAGCATTACATGCATAGGATGCACCATTCATGAAAAAAAAGGTGGGGGAGAGAGCTACGCATAGGTTTCAAGAAAAGCAGACCAAATATCCATGTATTTATCCACTCGCAAGTGGTGTCTATATAGCACCCATTCAAATGTTGATAGCTTTGTTAAATTCTTATTCCATTGCATTATGGGAAGTGAACATTTATCCTTCCAATGTGATAATATTAGTTTTTCAGCTGCCATAAGGGCTTTGAAAATCCATTTGTGCTGACCATGTGTTAACTTCCAAGAAGTTGTTCCATATTAAATATTGTTTCAGTACAAAGTTTATCCTTATTATAATCTTCTCCCAAAGGAGGCAACTACTGGGCATTGCCAAAACATATGAATAAAAGAAGCATTAGGTGCATTACATCTCCAACAGTTATGCAAGTCAGACCGACTCTTATTAAAGAGGCATTGTGAAATGCAAATTCAACTCCCTTTGGGGGTGCATGGAGCATGCTATACTCTTTGGATCCTGGCTTGTGTTCATAACAATCCTTGAATAGGAAGTGAGGTGAAGCATTACAAGACAGATGATCCAGCTGAGTTTCTCAGTTGTGATCGTTGCTTGGCTGTATTTTAACGATAGCATTCACTGATTCAGTTCAACAGTCTGAGCCATAGGCCAGGCCCTTTCTTTATAGCCCAGGTGGTTCCCTCTCTGGTCTGGTCTGCTGCTCTGTCCCCAGGAAGCTGACCAGTACTGCCAATTGGCTCTTGGGGCAGAGACTGAACAATCTGAACAGCTGGTGGTAGCGTAGCTCATCATGATCAGCAGGAAGTGTTCCCAATGCTAGGAGTCAATTGTGGGTGAAAGGAAGGGGGAATAAAGAGACGAAATGCAGGTATGTGATATAAAAGTTGGGCCAAATTTATTGATAATCTGTGAAGGGGAAGACATGAGCGGGCAACTCATCTGTGCCAGCAACTAGTGAGGCAATATACTGGCAGAAACTGTCTGTGCCTGCTGAATGGCGCCTGTAGGATCACCCCTCCTCAGGATTACCCCATTTGGGGAAGGGAGGCCTTTCCCAGAGTGGGTGAGGCGTATTGGCCTCACAGGTAATCCTTATCTTCCCACTGTGGCTGCAAAACCCTGAGTGGGAAGCCTGAGGCATCACCTGTCACCATTTAAACAGTGCCTCAGAATGCTCAACATCCCTGTCCCCACTAAAGGTCCCCTCCCATATCCACCATGGGAGGATGACATGCCTCTACTTAGTTGCCCCCCCCTGCACCTTTGCAGATCAGACTCGAATAAATCATTTCCCAGATCCATGAAATGCACCCCATCCTGGCTATAAAGCTCCTTCCATGTGGGTGAAATCTCAGGATTTGATATAATCCCATCACCCTATCTAGCCCAATTGCTACCTCCCTGTTTACCTTCTTACAGACCCAATCTCTCTCTCTTCCTCTCTCTCTCCCTTTCCCTACCTCCCTCCCTCCTTCCCTCTCTCTCTCTCTCTCTCTCTGTGTGTGTGTGTTTTTTAAAAAAGATATAGTTAATAATGAGGAATTCATTCCTGCTAATATGTAACCACAGTAAGGACTATTTCTTTTTCTAGCTTACATAGTGTAGGGACATGCAAACCTGCATGTTCACAATTCTCAACAGTTGATTTCAGCTTAGTTTTCTTCATTTCAAAGAATACAGACCATACTATCAAATCCTTCGGAAGCTATCTCTCAGTTGTACCAGTACAGCCAATCAGTAGTAGGCACAGATTGTTTTTCTACAGAAGCACTGGAAGGAGCAGAAAGCAGGTTGTGAGGTATCAGGAAGTTTGAAACTGGTACTCAGAAGCTTCCTCTCTGTGCCACCACGTTAACTTGCTGAGTGCTCTTTGCTGACTTCCATTGTCACCCATCTGGATGGGCATAACTCAGATGACAGTACTGGAGAAAACTAGCACACACGTTTTCCTCGGATCCTGTAAAGGTTCTGGCTTGGCCCTGGCTCTTCTGTCTGACCATCCAGTTGCTCAGGCACACAACGGAGCTGCTCTCAGGCAGTCCAGCCAGGCTTCTTGTGAGAACCGACTGACAGCCTGATCTCCAGATCAAGCACCAGCTTCTGCCTGCAGACCAAATGTCCCAATACACATGGCAAGGAGGACTATGAGCCAATGGTTACTCGATAAAAATGCATTCCAGTGGATACAAATCAGTGCTATTTGAAGGAGAGGGAAGAAAGTCCCAAGTTCAATATATAAAAAATAGTAGGTGATCATGAACTTGTCTGCCTGGGTCTCTGGAGGGCAACTGTCAATCACAGCAGCAGTGAAGGCTGGTGGTCCAGTTTTGGTGGAGCTCTGAATCCATTCTGGGTTTCATTCAGAACAGTCAGAACTCTAAAGGAGCCATCTAAGGTGCTGAACTTATTTTGGTGATAGGGTTCAACACCTTGGATAGCTCCTTTATTGTGGCTGGTTCAGATTAATGGATTCAAAGCCCCACAGAAATCAACGCCACCAGCGCAGTAGATTCTGGGCCAAATGGACCTTGTAACTTTAATAGTTGTCCTGAAAAGAGAATTTCGGCAGGTGTCATTTGTATCTGTGCAGCACCTGGTAAAATTCCCTCTTCATCAAAACAGTTAAAGCTGCAGGAGCCCTGAACTCTTTTGTATCTGGTCTAGAGGGCAGGGATCCTGCAGCTTTAACTGTTGTGATGAAGAGGGAATTTCACCAGGTGCTGCATGCATACAAATGACACCTGCTGAAATTCCCTTTTCTATACAACTGTTAAAGTTACAGGAGCCCTGTCTTCCTTTCCATATTGTCACCCTAGTATAAGGCAGTGCCTTATGTTTCAAGTGGATATTTTTTAATGCACATCTTAAAAAAGCAAATGTATCATTTTTTAAAAAAAAATAGCTTCATTTAAGATGAAATCTGAATGTAACGCAAACAAAGAAGTTAAATTTACTTTTCATCTCAAAGAACATCACTCCTTTTCCTAGGCACTGCTTGTTTTTGTAAATTTCTGGGCATTTAGCCCACAATCCAACAAACCTTAATTGGACTGGATTGTGCTCCTTATCATCAAGTAAGTGATCTTGCTTCATACCCTTGCATGTGTACAGAGCCAAGCACACATCAATTCACTTCACAGTTGCCTCATCCCACTTGGCCTCTAAGCACATGGAATAAGAGTGTGTACAAACATTTGGGCTCCATGACCAAAGCTTATGTTCTTAGATGGTATATAAAGCCTTTATTTAGTTGCAAGCTAGTATGTTTTAATTGTTACTGTGTCCAATTACTATGCTATCTGTTCAGGCAACGCATGAATCACAAAATGTGATTTCCATTGGTCTTTCTCTCAGTGATGTAGACCATGATTTAAAGGAATCCATCCTTCCCATACCACATTTATTTATTTATTCATTCATTCATTCATTTCACCAGAAGCTCTCTAGGCAGTTCACAAAGATTAAAGCCACAGAGCAGAGCTTGAAGTATAACATTTGGAAACTTAAATCACAATATGAAACCACAATATGAAAGTACAACAAGAAAAAAAAGCAATCAGCAATGCAGTGATTTTACAGATGTAAAACTGTTAAAAGACTAGTATGATAAAATGCTAAAATACTGGGAAAATAAAAGGGTCTTTGCCTGGCATTGGAAAGAGTACAACATAGGTGCCAAGCGAACCTCTTCAGAGACTCATTCCACAGCCAGGGTGCCAAAGTAAATCACAATAAGGCTTTCCTCCTGGTAGCCACCTACCTCACTTCCTTAGGCAGGAGAAAGACCCATGAAAATGATCTTAGGGCTTAAGAGAATCTGGAAGAGAACCAATATGTAAAATCAGTGAAAGCTATACGACTGCTGCTTTAAAGAAAAGCGTCTTCCTTGTGAATGGGTTTTAGAAGCAGCTCTTGGTGCTTTGCAACCCCTGCATCATGAATAACAGACCTCCTGCTGTACAATGGTGATGAGACTTGGTTTATTAATAAAAGGCCTTTATTAAGGGCCTTGAGCAATAGTGAATATGCAAATATTTAATAATTATTACTAAATAAGCACAATGTCATAGTTGGATAGTGTTAATTGGAACACTTTGGATGATGGGCTGTCACCCTGAATAAGCAACTATCCCAATTAAGAGATACAAGTCTGAATAGGAAAAAAGAGCTGTAGTTTAAAAAAAGTGTCTGCCACCCCATAGCCACTTATTATTAAGCATTTGAAAGCATCTAAAACTGACATAGATTAAAACTAGGCAATCTTTACCTTTACATTTGAAAGGACATGTCACAAAAAATAAGATAGGGATGAGGAGAAGAAAACAAGCAAATTCAGATTGCAATCTTTCCTGTAATAGAAGTTCTTATAATGACTGGCTAGAATGGAAACAATCTGGGAAGGGGAGGAGCCAGATGGCTGATGTACTTGGCTTAGCCAGTGGGGTGCTCTCTCTCTCTCTCTCTGTGCTGCAGACAGAGGACAGTTGCAATAGATAGGTCTGATTTCATAATTCGGAATGTGAATGACATCTCTCATGATTGTGTTCCATTTTGGTCAGGATCGCTGCAGCTTAGAAAAAGTCTTAATCCGTGCCCAAGCCTATTTCATGACTACCATCTCCTACGTTTTTTGTTTCAGAGATAGTATCATATGAACACACAATTTTAAACCATAAGATTGCTCCACCCATTGATATACTCCAATTTTGTGCGCACTTTTCTCAAAAATATACATTTGTGTGCGCTTTTTGCTAATTTGCATATGTTGTACACATTTTTTTCTTCACATGTTGCCAAGCTCAGGAAAGTGCAGATGTCAAGACACAAGTCTGTCTCAACTCACCTATTACTTCATGAGGGGCAAATTTGCTAATTTGGGGGGGGAGGGTTTTGAGAGAACTAATTTCTTACCCATCCATATTGATGACTAATAATTTCTGAGTTCTGCAGTAGTGGAATTAATAGCCACAGTAATTTAAGCTTTCAAACTGTCATTAAGGTGTTGAAAATCTGATCTCAGAATATTTCACTTCATTGCACTTGATTCTTTTATTAAATAAGTGGTATGTCATGTTCCTAAAGCAATCTGAAGATTAAAATATAGGTGTGATTAGCAGTCTATAGAAGTTGCACAATACTCATCCACATATTCTGAGAAGGCCAAATTAATTATCTCTAAACTTTTTTAAAAAAAACGCTGCTGGAGTTTTAAGTCCAAGTCTAAGGTTTTCGATGTGACCTTAGGACATTTCATAAAAGGTAAAATGTTCAGCAATCACTACTGCTATCAGATGTTCACAAGTTAATCCTGTGATGATAGATAAATATACATTGGGCGTCACCTGTCTTGATGTATTAGAGTTCATTTACACTTTTCAATGTGTGTGAATTGTTCTTTTTGGGACAGACAGTGAGATCTGAACACTTCCCTTTGTTGTAAAACTGGGCTCACAATCCCCAGTCACTGCTCTTTCTAATCCTTCACAGGATCTAAGAAGTCCACAGATTTCTTCCTTCCAGGGTTGTATTTATTTCTTATTTATTTATTTAAAACATTTATATACTGTCCTTCATCCAATATATTCTAGGGAAGTTGCAGCAAATATATAATGAAATACTGAAATATTCAATACAACTGTAACATTAACAATAAAATTAGGAAGCCAGTGAAATAGACAGCAAAGTAAGTCATTTCTCGAATTAAAATGCTTCGGTAGGGGAAGGGGGGGAGGGATCATGAGAATTTCATTTTTGCACTCAGAACGTGTGAGGTTGCCCCGTTCGAAGCCCTGAATGCAAGCATCAACATGAGTCCACCGAAAATGTTGGCAAATCATCAAACCTTCATCTCATTCCCGATTCCAAGTTTGATTGGCATTAATTTCCTAATTTGTGAAAATTTCCCCAGTAGACTAAATCAGCCCCGCTTGAGACTATGGAGGAAATTTGCATAAATTTTGGGAGATTTGCAGAAACATCGCATTCACTTCGTGCTCTGCCACTCCTCTGACTCAGCTGTGTGATGTGGGCACCTGAGCCCTTGTAACGGTAGGGCCGGCCCTGGAAACATCTCATAGGTTTCTATTTGCCTTTTCATTGCATGAAAATTAAGACAAAACACATACACGATGTCCTGAACATGTCAATATGAGCTGGACTGAGGTGTGTGGGTGTGGCTGGGCTGTTGCTTAAAATAAGTTACAATGCACAGACACATAATACATTTATAGATGCTCATTCTAACACAAGAATCCTTTAAAAATGCACATTAAATGCAATAAGTGAGTCAGTTGCTGGAAAATAGGTTATTTGGTACTAGTGTTCTGTCTCTTAACAAGCAAAGCTGATAGCTTGATAAACTCATCACTCGGTAAGCTTGCCTCCATTCACAGATACTGCATTTGTGTAATAAGGTTCCGTTTCCATCAACTAATTCATGAATTTAATAGGAAAAAAAAATACTTTCCTGAAGCTGTCTTCTCAGGAACAAGAGGCAGCCATGCCAAGCCCAATTAATATGTTCACTTTACAAGGGACCTCTTTCAGCCCGAGGGCCAAATTTAATTTCAGAGAAACTTTTGGGGCCTAGATTCCAGTGGTGGGTGGGACCAAAGGCAAAAGGGGCAGGGCCTAAAGCAAAGGTTGTGTGGTCCAATTACAAAATAGTACCACCATATTGCAGCTTAAAACTCTTATTGCCAATAAGCCTTAAGTGGGGGCACTTCAAGGTTTTAGAATGGGAACTTCACAAAAGCTGGGAAACCACTAAACGTTTGGTGGGGGGGGGAAAGGGGAGGGACCAAGAGAAGGGAATCTTATGCCATCATATAGTGCTGCAATAATTCTTTGCTGCAACAGACAAACACAAATTTCCCCTGTGGAACTTTAAAACTGTATTTTAAATTTAGTTTTTATTTATTTATTTTATGTGTCACGTTTCTATATTGCCCAATCGCCGAAGCTGTCGGGGTGGTTTGTGACATATTATTATATTTTCCATCCTAAAAAAAAACCAATTTAAATGTTGTCTCAGTCCGTACAGCTGCTATTGAGTAAAGATAGCCTTGCAACACACACATGCACACAAACAGATGTTCTTAGAAAAACAAACATGATGACAAGCCTAATCAACTATAAATCTCAATACTTGTTAGGGGAAATTAATCCCCTCATTATGTCCGGAATATCTCTATCTCTATATAATTATTGCAAGAAATACACACATACACTATGCATAAATGTAATAAAAGCATGAAAACATTAATGTTCTTTGTATTATTATTTTTAGGGGCAGTATTAAACAATTTCATCGTCACAGTTAAATTTAGCACAGAATCTCATTTCTAACACAACATAGAATATGGTTTGCCTATCTAAGAACCAGATTGATTGTGTAAGAACAGACCAGGTTTCTAGCCTTCTTTGGTGGAAGAGAAAAACTGAAACAGAATTCATGAACAGTTTCTATTAAACCTTTTAAAATGAAATAGCAACAAAGTGGAACTTCTAGGAATTAGGAAGTGGCACTGCATTCAGCAATGATTTTAGGCCTACTCAATGGGCCTAGTCTAGCATTTCCTCATCCTGGTGCCCTCCAGATATTTTGGACTACGACTCCCAGAATTCATCACCATTCACCAAGCTGCATAATAAGGCTGATGGAGAAAACATCTGGAGGATACTAGATTGGGGAAGGCTGAAATCTCTGTCCCTCTGCTATTACATACTTTTCTCCTGCCACTGCTACAAACCCATTCTTTAGTTGATTCTGTTCCCTTAAAATTTAGTGCAGTCTAAATTAGGCTGACCATCTGAAAAGGAGGACAGGGCTCATGTAACTTTAACAGTTGTAGAGAAAAGGGAATTTCAGCCAGTGTCATCTGTATGCAATTAGTTCCTGGTGACATTCCCTCTTCATCACAACAGTTAAAGTTGCAGGGGTCCTGCCTTCTTTTGTATATGGTCACTCTAGTATAGTGCCTGCAACTTTAACTGTTGTGATGAAGAGGGAATTTCACCAGGAACTAATTGCATACAAATGACACTGGCTGAAATTCCCTTTTCTCTACAACTGTTAAAGTTACATGAGCCCTGTCCTCCTTTTCAGATGGTCAGCCTAGTCTAAATTATCTTGGAAGTTCTCCATGCTACAAAAGCTCAAGGGAAGGGAAAAGTTCCTAACACTATCTATAACTGCTCTTCTGAGACCATTTTGAAGCAAGGAGTGCATATTGCAAAGGTCTACAATTATTGCCAATTATATAATTACATAATGACACCAAGTGATTAACAAGAGATTTCTGGTCTTCAATCAGCAGTTTGTTCAGTAAACTGGAATGGTTTGCTTCTCCAGCTGATACCTATCTTGCTATTTTTTTTAACGAAATTATAGTACAATACATTTTCAGTTTCCCAAAATCTGATTTATACCCTGCCACCACGCTAAAAAAGAAAAAGACTAGCTATTCACTGTTCAAGTTTATGATCTTGTAAAGAAGTCAAAATGGCACAGTGACATGTTTTATGGCTGCAATTTAATTTGCGTTAAATGTTCAGCAGCAAAAAAGACCTACTCAGCTCTTATCAAACAGAGAAAAAATTAGGTAGGATGTGATACCTTTGATACTTTCATGGAAGCATGCTCATATCAGCTGCAAAATCAGGAGAAATGTTTTTCTGAGTGGAACGCTTGGCGATAATAATGCAGCAGCACCCAATGTTGATCTCATCCTTTCCCCCATCCAGTCTGAAATGACTTTTTGACGCGTCGATCATATTAAATCACTCCTCTTGGAGAAGATTGTTCTGCACTGGAGAGCCAGGATGCCATGGAAGCAAATATTTCAGGGGTTGCTTAGAAAACCTGGACTGTTTACTGTTATTGACTTGTTTTCTCTGAGGAACTTAGTAATTTTCAGTTCTGGATAAGTGGAGATCTTTGCAAATCTGTCTCCACACTGTTTTAGGTGCTGTTCCTTTTGTTGCGTGCCTTAAATGATAATGACACTAACAAAATCAGAACCGGCAACGCTGATCAAAAAGAGAAAGGACCGATCTACACCAAGCAGGATACAACACTTTGAAAACGTTTTGAAAACTGTCTATGGAGTGTGTCCTGGGCCCCAACAGTTGTCACTACTATTATAAACCGTTTTAAACCATTTTAAAGCTGTAGTGTAGATAGGCTCAAAGAGAGAGAGAGAGAATCCTGTAAAATATTGGCATTTGTTATATGACCATATGAAAAGGAGGACAGGGCTCCTTTATCTCTAACAGTTGTATAGAGAAGGGAATTCAGCAGGTGTCGTTTGGATGCATGCAGCACGTGGTGAAATTCCCTCTTCATCACAACAGTTAAAGCTGCTGGAGCCCTGAACTCTTTTGTAATTGGTCAAGAGGCCAGGGCTCCTGCAACTTTAACTCTTCATCACAACAGTTAAAGATACAGGAGCCCTGGCCTCCTTTCCACATGGTCACCCTAGACTGACTGATCCAGGCATACCAAGTTCAGAGATAAAGGAGAATTATTTACCCACTAGGGGAGCCCGATTGGAAAGAAGCAAGGCCAACATTCAGAGATATGAAGTGAAACTCCTGTGCATGGGAGCTCAGGGCTCACGTCGAGTTATTTAATCATTCCTCATGGAATATGTTGCTGAAATTACTGTAAGTGGTGGTGCTGTGATAATTATTATTTTAAATTCTTTGTAGTTATAGATGGGAGAAACAGCAAGACTTCACTGAGTTCCACCTCAATGCTCAGTCCACCTTGTTCTAGACTATGAACAGCTTTTGTTGTTCGATTAGGAAAAAGTGAATTTAGGTGCACATATTTATTTATGTATTTATTTAGAGTGCACCCAAATGTATACTTTCCTAGCATTGACTAAAGCATTAAAATGTGGTTGTCATTTTTTTTTCTTCAAAATATGCATTTTTAAAGTGCACTTTCCCCCTCTAACGGACCCATTTTGTGAAAGCAGTCACAAGCTTGGGAATATGCTCCAAAAATGTCCTCGAGTGCAAACAGGGCAAGTTCTGATGTTTAACAAACTGAAATCAAATGCTAATACATCCCCAGTTGGTTGTTGCTGTTGTTATTGGTATTCCTATTCATATACCAAAGAGCAGTCAAAATAGCAATGGGTGTGCTACCAAGGGGAAGAATATTATTTCCTCACTAAAAAAATAGTGTGGTTCTCAAGCATTAAGGAAATACAATATGCTCCCTCAAGTGTTGCCTTGAGAGAAGATATCTGCATCCTTACCCCACAAATGAGGAACAAACGCACAGCATGCCATGAAACAATTATTACTTTAAAAAAAACCCACAGGGCCTTCATGGTTTCCATAGTTTCACAGGCAATAGTTTACAAAGTTACTGTGATTCTTTTCAAGACAGTATCTCTAGGAATCTTCCGTTTGGGGAAATAATGTCCTTAATGCTTTAATTTTATTGACTACATAGCTGAATTGGGTTTAGTAATGGGAGGGAAGGGAAAGAGAGAAAGACCTATCACTCTAAGTGTTTTCAGTAAGGATAGGTTAAAGTTAGTTGACATTTTTGAAGCATTTATCAGTAAAACCGAAAGTGTTCTAAAATTCAATCACAGCATCTTGAAATCCCAGAAATATCTTTTGAGTAGAAAATGTTGCCAATTTGCTGGGAGCCCGCTTGAAAAAGGCTGCCAGTGACATTCACTTATTGGGTAGACTGTTCATCCACTAAAAGTCAATTCTGAGTTAAATCAGAAATTGCAAATAATGGGGTATTGGTGTCACACAACACTCTAGAACAGGTCCTCTACTTTATATAGCCAGTATCAAACAGAGATTGGTTTAAGTGTATTTTACCCCTCCATTTCTTATGCCCCGTTAGTGTATTCTGTGCTTTAGGGTGAGTTCATAAATTGAAACATCAGAAGTGGAAGGGGCATTTTGACTCACTTCACTAGCTGCTACAGCTGGAAGTTATGAAAGGGCATTATTATTATTATTATTATTAATTATTATTATTATTTGTTGTTAATGGTAGTGCTAAAGCTCTTATCCAGAAAGTAGCATTGCCAGTGGGCAAAAATAATAATAATAATACATTTATTGATACTTAGGTGAAGAATCTATACCAACAAAAAGTACTGGACATCTGTAGGAGCATAGTGACTTTTTGAAGAGGCACCCAGACCTGTTTTCATTTGAAGCAGGCACTTGCTACAAACATGAAATTAAATAACACATTGCTTACATTTAGCTTTAAAAAAACACGTATATTTTCAATCTACCTGGAGAATATTGATTATTGGACGGATTAAAACTATAATAAATAAAATAACAATAAATGAATAATGCTTTATTTCAGCTGTCCTTGACTTGGTGCTTTCCAGATGTTTTTGACTTCCATCAGCCCTAGTGAGTGTGGCCAGTGATCATGGATTCTTGGAGTTGTAGTCCAAAACATCTGGTAGGCACCAGGTTGGGGAAAGCTGCTGTAGTCAAGCCTAGAGTTCTACTATTGATTTCTAAGAACTGTGTGATAAGAATGTTACTAATGGTTCTAAGCACAGTGTGTGTGTGTGTGAGAGAGAGAGAGACAGACAGACAGACAGACAGACAGACAGACAGAGGTGTATTTGTATGTTTACTTTAATTAAATGACAACAATAGGGAACCAATGTGGTAATTTTTAGGACTTGAGAGGCCCCAATTGTATTCCCTGCTCAGCCATGAGGCTCACCTTGTGCCTTTGGGACAATCTGAAATGGCAGTTTCAAATGACCCTCCAAATGTTCAAGGAGTGTATGTGGGGGTCATAAGACCATACAGGCTAACCCCACCTCTGTTACTGATACCCATCAACCATATCCTTCTCTGTCCATCCATTTGGTACAGTTGAGAAGGGGCTCTATGTTCATACCAACCCTTCCATTTAAGTGGGGATCCTGGCCCAACCAGGATTCCCCATTATGAGGAGGATCTTTGCATGAATATATTGGAAGGCACATGGATCCCTTATTCATGCAGATGGTGGGCCATTGAGCATATGGGTGGTTGAGAGGCTAGCCATATGGCTTCATGACCCCCTTCACATATTTCTTCTGAGCACCATCAGTCAAGCTAAATTATATCACAGGGTTATTGTTAGGGTAAAGTGATGGAAAATTATTTACTACTGTAACTAGGGATGTATGTATTTTGTAAAATCTGTTCTGTCTTTGTTCGTAGGTTGTCAGGTGCTGTTCTTTCCCTCGACTGTTCATTGACAGAATGTGCAAATTCCCCCCAAATGTGCATATGTCCCAAAATACGCATTTTCATGCTTTAACCTATGGGGGAAATCTGCATTTTGGGCCATTTTTAAAAAAATACATATTTTTTTATGCCAAAATTTGTGTGTGTGGGGGGGGGGAGGAAATTGGATAGTTTTTAAAAAATGAATTGGAAGCCTGTGGAATTAGGGAATAGTGCGCTCCCTGGGATCTTGCCTCCCGCACTTGCTGAGCACTGCCCACTTGGACCTCTTTCGGCTGAGCCGGCCCTGTAAGTGCTTGGTGTTGTGCGTGTCTGAGGCCTCCAGAAATTGTGTAATTCTTGAATATGCTTAATAATGTTGTTTTTAATGCTAACCTGTAGGTATTCTATCTGGGATGCTGTTTGAACCCCAACATAATCTGGTGAGATCCGACCCTCTTTCAACCTCCTTTTTACCGATCCTTTTTACTGTTTTTGAGAAGTAGAATGTTGATTGTGTTGTACTTGCTTGGGAACTGTCCACTTACATATAAATTGAATCTGATAGCACTGCGATAGCACTTGGGTAGCACAATATGCAACCAAGTATAAATAATATGCATGAATATCATTACTGTGCAGAGAGCAATGTCAGCACAATTGTCTTGACATCTTAACACCTCCTGCATGTGCCATTAAATGGGCTGCACAGCTTTATGAGCTTAGGCTTTATTCGCTCTGCTCTAATATTTCAAGAACTATTTCAGATTTTGTGTATAACATAGGGCACGTAAAGGACCAGAAGATTGAATAGAGGGGTTGTGTATGTGGGAAAGGATGGGGACTGGGAATTGTAGGCTGGAGTAGAGTAGGCTGTAACTCTAAACACATTTACCAGGGAGTAAGTCCCATTGAACGCAATACAATTTACTTCTGAATTGCCATGTACAATCGTATGGACACTTACCTGAGATTAAGTCCCATTGAACTCGATAAGATTAACTTCTGAGTAGCCATGCATAGGATTGCACAATAAGGCTGCTGCAATCCTGTGCTCACTTTCCTGAAAGTCGAGTTACAGTGAACACAATAGAACTGGGTAAACATGCATAGGATTGCACTGTCAGTTTTCACAAGCTGAGCATCACTCATTTGAAATATGTGTTCCCACAGTGAACACGGCAATATATAATATATGATGGGATTTTTTTGTTTGTTTATTTTTGTGATATAATGAATGAATGGATAAATCTTGTACTTTTGATGTGTCACAGTATATATCATGGAGCCCGCTTCATGATTTTAGCGTGGGATCAAATGCATTCAGAATGTCTTATCATCTGTTTGCTTTGTGACGCTTGGGTACAAAAATGCAGTCCTTGAACCAGCAATGGCCAGTTCCTTTGGTTATCCATACTCCTGTGAGCAGAGCTGCCTTCAATGCTATTTCAAGTGGAGGCTGATGGCTCCAATGTCAGTGGGCTTGTAAATTTGGTCTGGGTGTCAATCAGAACTAGTCAGAACCCTAAAGGAGCTATCCAGGGTGCTGAACCCACATTGGGGATTGGGTTCAGCATCTTGGATAGCTCCTTTAGAATTCTGTCTGGCTCAGAATGAAACCCAGGGTAGATTGACAACCCCACTGATGTCAGAACCACCAGCCTCCACTGGCTATTTCTCTGCTTTTACAGTCATGGAACAGCCTGCCTCAGTACATGGTGGCTTGTCCTTTGCTGGAGGTATTTAAGAAGAGACTGGATGGCTCTCTAGCATGGAAACTGCGGCTGCATCCCGCATTGCAGAGCCTGCATTGAGCAAGGGGTTGGACTAGATGATCTCTAAAGTCCTCATAGAATCCAGGCTTTCCCTGGACTGTAATTTATCTGTTTTTATATTGCATTCTTAGCTTTTAACATTTTTAATGTATTTTTATGGTTTTAATTGTGCACTGCCCGGAGAGCCTCAGCTATTGGGCAGTATAAAAATGTAATAATGAATAAATAAAGAAGTAATAGCACATTTGCCGATCCGTGAGCCTAGCAGACAAATAAGACACTGCCTGAAGTGCAAAGGCTTTGGCCAGGTATATAAACTGGAAGGCTGGTGCTGCAGGTAAGCCTCTGCTCAGGCAAGGAATGCTTGCATTCAATTGTTTCTGGTTTGTTATTGCATCTATGTGGCTGTGATAGAAAGTTAGTGTTTTCTCAATGAGGCAACACTCCCACTTCCATCTTCCCATTATTATTATTATTATTATTATTATTATTATTAATTATTATTTTGTCGGAACAAATCCTATTTGTGCACTTCATGAGTTGAGATTATGAAAAGGAGGACCATAAGAGTTTAGTAGGCCATAATGTTATGTAATTCCATTGGTAACTAACTGCTCTTTCTGTCAAGTGATGGTTCCTTTTTTTTATTAATTACCTTGAAGCTGAAGTAACACTGAATGTCAGGCCCAGCCTTAATGAAAACTGCAATTTGTACTGGTAACTGAACCTGAACAGGTTGTCGTATCAGGGTTGAGCCCTAGATATAAGAATTCTGAAGGTATGCAACATTTTCACAGCAATTGCTTTGTTCTGGTGGGGGCGGGGGAGGACAATTGGGAATAATTAAGACATTACATGAATGATGTGATATTTACATTTACCACCTGGAAACGACTTGTCAGCCCCTCCTCACACATCATCAAGGATAGCCGTGTGTCCTACTTTTCAGACGACTGTCCTTTATTTGAAGATGTCCTCTGTTTGAAAGGCAGTGCCATGGTCCCAGGTGTCATGCTGCCACTGGAGTCATTTGAAGGAGGAGCCAGAACTGTCAGAGCCCAATTGGCTCCTCTGAAAACCCAGGCATGAGCAAAGATAGTCTGGAACCTTTAGGAGTGATGCCTTTGAATCTGCCTCCAAGAGAGGCAGAGAGCTCAGCTTCTGAGGCAGACACAGGGTGAATTCGGATGACACTTTAGGCAACAGAGGGGGAAATAGCATACTGACCATGCGTTATTCTGGCGGCGGCACCTGCCACATGACATGTTGCCCCTCCTCCCGTCACACAGCTAAAAGTCCCGGTGTCCTTCTGGGCTGCTGTGTCTCCTCCCTCCCACCTCCCTCAGTCCTCCGGACATATCCCAGCATGCACTGCAAGTTCTGCTGGCTGTATCGGAGCAGCTGGGTTTTTTTTTGGCTGCTCCGGCTGGCAAACTCTATGACCAAATGGAATAGTACACACAGGGAGGGGGTTGTTTTAAGTGTTGTCCTCCACACAACACTTAAAACAATGGAATTTGGGATAATAATGTGCAAGCCTGTTGTTTTTCTCTGTTGTTTAAGTGCCCAAAATAGTGTACTGTCAGTTGTGTGTGCATTGTGTGTTGCCCTCCACATGACACAATAAGCAACACAACTGACGATTGTTCCCCCCCCCCCCATTGATTATTGTGTCGTCCGAACCAGGCCAGAGATGCTGGGCCACCACTTACCCCTGAGAATGCAGTGCCTTAAAATCCATGATAGGATGGTGTCCAGGTGAAGCAGTGCTCACTTACTGAAGAGGACTACTCATGAGTTGGGCTCTTCTCATGAGGAGGGCATCTGACAAACCTCTAATATGATACAGCTGAGCACTGGGTGGGGCTTTAGTAGCTCTAGCTATATCAGCTCTCTCTGGTAACTGAAGACTGATTAGAAACAATGTTTCTGTTAGTTTCAGTATCTGCTGCTTTGTTTTCCATGCTTCATGCTCTGGATTACTGCCCCTTGGACTGTTTCGTGACACTGTTTCTGGACTGTGTAATGTATCTGCCTGCCTAAATGTGTTTTGATCTCTCTCTGCTATCTCAGCTACTCCGGCCTTATATCTAACTCCTTGCTTGTGCTCTGACCTTTGTCTGCTGTCTCAACCACTCATGGGTGCTTTGTCATTTACTTGCTAAACTGACTACTCTATTGTATACACCCCCCAGTATTTTCTTTGAGCCAGGACTCAATCTAGAGCAGTATGGGCTATCCCGCCAAGTTCAGTTCAGAAATAAAGAGCCATCAGAAGGGAGAGCAGCAAGGGCCTTGATGTTGTCCATCAACGATTTGCATCTGGAAAGTAGATTTATTTATTTATTATTGCATTTATATCCTGCCTTTTTTCCTCCAAGGAACCCAAGATGGCATACATAATCCTCCCCCTCTCTATTTTATCCTCACAACAACAACCCTGTGAGGTAGGTTGGGCTGAGAGTTCATGACTGGCCCAAAGTCACCCAGTGGGTTTCTGTGGCTGAGTTGGGACTAGAAATCAGATCTCCCAGTCCAACACTTTAGCCACTACACTACACTGGCTCCTCAGATATTGTAGCAATTATTTCTAGACTTGCAGTTAGTTATAGCAATTAGCATATGCAAATATTTATCCTCTTTTTTTCACTCTGAATTTCTTCCCCTTTGACAATGCATCATGTGGCCAAGTGGTCATCAGGCATGTCTTATGACTTAGTGCCAAGGATGGGAAAAGCTGTCAAGCTTGATTTTGCTCAGATTCTCTTTCTTCCAATGTAAAGTTCAATCCACATATTTTGTTAGTCTACAAAGTATTTTTGTGTCTGTTTTTAAAAACTGTATGCAGTTAGCCTGCCATGGGGAGGACATGAGTGGCCAAAGTACCAATTGGAAGGGCGAGCGGCATGCTAAGAAAAAGGAATCGCCCTGTAATTCTAGTCTGTGATAAAGATAACAGCAATGATTCCCCTGCTCGCCCCTCCCCCTCTCAATGGGGAGAGGGAGCACCATGTGGGGGAATCACCATGGTTATGACAGATAGTGAGGATTCCCCTTTCCACCTCCTTCCCAAACCTTGCCATAGGGTGGTGCTTTGGAGAGTAGCTGTGGCCTCATCTGAGGCCTGGCAGGCCAGATAGAATAATAGAATAGTAAAGTTGGAGGGGCCTATAAGGCCATCGAGTCCAATCCCCTGCTGAATGCCTGGCAAACCAAATTAGCCCATAGCCAAAGGTTCCTCATTCCTGACCTAACACCTAAATAGGGCTGTTCAAGGAGGACTTTCTAGCTGATTTTGTTCCCAGAAAACAATGAAATGGCTATAAATAAGTGGTGGGCTTTAAAAACAAGCTTGGGGAGTAAAGCTAGTGCTATATTCTCCCCCCTCCCCAATGGGTGACTGTGGTGTGGTTCACAGCCGTGTCTTTGGACTGGCCCCATAGTCTGTACTGCTCAGTTAGGGCCTACAGGTTGCCCAACGTAGCTTAACAACTACACATTTGTCAGGTTAGAGATCTCTGATACCAATTGCTGGAGGTGAGAATAAGGGCAGAAGCTTGCACCACACAGGTAGAAATATTGCTCTGTTGGCAAAGCATAGGGCAGAAGGCTAGGCTCCTTGTGTATATTCCAGAAATGACCATTCCTGAAGCTTCTTACAGTCTGCAAATCATAGGACCAGAAGATCTTGTGAATTCAGAGCTTGTGTAACTCATGAGGCTACTCCTAGCCGCAGGCTATGAAGTTCCACTTCAAGTGCTGTGGTCCCTGACAATTGTTTGAAAAGTCAAAGGTGGGGCTCGATACATAACATAAGACAAAAAAATCGGCACCTTTCCCTTCCCCTTCCTTCAAATTATACTGATGGTGCAGGCTGAAAGCACTGTATTGGCACTTGTTCATAGATCTATAAGGTCTGCAGTGACACCTAATACAGTTTTCTAGGAAGGATATGATTTCTCCCTTTATTCCATGCACCTGTGACAGAGATTGAGACACAGGAAGCTGGGATGTAGATTCATGTTTCATAGAAAATGAGTGCAAACACTCATGCACCCCCACACATTGTAGAACTTTAGTTTGCTCTGTTGAACTTCCCTGTGTTTTTCAGTCTACAAAAGAGAAAAGAGTCTGTAAGTTGTTCTCGTCTTTTACTGAGATGGGTAACTTCTTCCCGCTCTATCCAACTAGCATATTTTGTAACATTATTACTTCTAAAACCAATTAACTGTGGAAACAGGAACTCGGGTCCCTGAAAATGCATCTTTATTGGGTTTTTTTTAAAAAAAAAATCAAAGAAGGGGGTACCTAATTAGCTTAAGTTCCATTGCTGACAGTTTAACACCACTTTCCTCCCACCATACACCCCAAAGGCACCATCACCTACTATTAAATCTAGTCTATCTTACTACAATTTCATTTGCTCCATACATCTCTCCTTGTAATAGGCAGTTCTCCTGTCCCAGTACCTGTCCCTGGTTAAATATAAATCTTCCTTTGGCCTTTGGAAAGATCTTTTTTTTTTTAATGCCCTCAGACTAGAGTGTATGAGATCAACTGAGACATGCAAGTTAACTTTAAGATGACGGGTGCAAAGCAGAGGGTTTGCACCCGTACAAGAAATTAAAAAATACTCATTTGAGTCCACATTTCACTGCTACACAGAAGAGTGTACAGAAACATGTCAACTGTAGCACACAGTTTGGGTGAGTGGGTAAACACAGAGTCACAGTCACTCACCTTTCCACCACTTGGTCTGAAAGGGAGCTGACCATGCCCGGCTTTGCCTGAACATGATGTTGTCTGGGGGTCACCCAGGCACTAGGAGTAGGAAGCAGGTGCACTGAAGACCCATCAGAGAGTGATGCTTGAAAGGTAGGGATACCTGTGGACTCATGCACCACCACCACCACCTGAGCCATAGTGCCCAAGACAGTACTTCCTGACAATAAGAATCAGTCCTGGTGCATGACCCTCAAGGAAGTCTATCTCTCCATTGCTCAGGTCTTTTTAAGGTGCACTAAGCATTCTTGGAGTGAGCAAGCCAAGGAACCATGGCATCTTCCTCCTGCTGCCCAGGTCTCATTGGCTGATTGACTAGGTGTATGTGTGACTTGAATCAATTCCCCACTGTGCAAAAAAAAGTAAATAACTGTATTTTTGCTATGAAGCTCTGGTGAACAAATCCCATCGGAATATGTGGGAAATGGCAGCATGCTGTCCAGACACCTTGCCAGGATGTTGGAGGTTTAGGATGTGACCACAGCATGGGCAAGATGTATGTGCAGCATCTTTTGCTGGAAAAAATGAACAGGGGATGGGCAAATTATTGATCATGCAAATTGTGAAGTATGTTGGTACTGCTTCGGAGATTGGAGAGGTGGGGTGGAGGTGGGCAGGCAGGCAGGCAGGCAGGCACAAACTTACCTGCTCCTACAGAGAAATCTCCCCTGGTGTGTCCTGGCTTCCCTGCCATCCCTACCCACCATAATGCCTCACCTAGAAAATAAAATATTATGAAATATGTTTTGAGTTACATATCATATATATATATATATATATATATATATATATATATAATGTTCATATGTTCAGTCTGTCAGTTTCAGAAAACAGGGCAGGACTGGTTATTGCAAGTAAACAAATAAAATATAGAGCAGGCAGATGAAAGCATTCAGCAATCTGTAGAGAGGGCAGCCTTCAGACAGTGATTTTTGGTATAAGCAGGCAAGTGTGCTGCTATTTCCATCTGTGAAATGTGTGAGGGAATCAATTTTAGATTTTCAACATGGAAAGAAAAAGAATAAGGGTTTTTCCCCATTCAAAGTCTGCCCTCTTATACACTTGAGAGATTGTTTAATGCATAATATAATCTAGCTCTCTGGATATTTAAAGCAGTTAGTTTATCATTAGGTTATTTATTTTCCCCAAACAACCCTGTGATGTGGGATATGCTGAAAAACTGTGACTGGCTTAAAGATACTCAATGAACTTCATGGCTGAGCAGAAATTTTAACCCGGGTCTTTCCAGTCCTAGTTCAACATTCTAACCTACATCACAATGGCTCTACTCCCCTTCCAGAATGGCTCTGCTCCCCTTCCTGTGCTTCATTAGGCAGACTCTGACCTGTGCTTTAAGAGTGATGCATGATTAATAGAAGCTGCAGCTCTGTGCTTGATGCTAGATGTAGAAAATCTAAGGAAATGAAAACATGGCCGTGACGATCAGTGATGTGGAGTGCAAGAAGTCAGTTCAGATAGACCTGGGGTTTGGCTTTAGGAAGAAGAAGGGGGAAAGCTTGCATGTTTCTCTTTGAACAATATTTGATATTAATAGGGTGTACTTCAAAGAGCTTATTTCCCCCAGTTTTCTTGTGAATTCTGGCATTCTGCTATCTGTTTGACTAATAAACGTATACAGTCTGTTTACTAGAGTCTCTTCTAAGACATCCGTACCTCCCTGTAAACCTCAAAAGTTAAAAGCCATTCAGTAGAAACATCGCTCCTCCTTAATAAATAAATATTTTTACTCACACTTAGGGCATCATCCAGGTGAACCACATCAAGGTGAACCAAAAGGTCTCGTTTGGTTTAAGATAGTTCTGTTTAAAGTGATGCACATGTTTTAGAGTTCCGTGTGGATCATAGGTGTTCTATCCTAATTCTATAAGATAGGATTGCTGTTCAAAACATCTGGCGCCAAGTTGGAGAAGGCTGCTCTAAAAAAGAGATGGAGAAGAAGGTGGCCCTAAGTTGTTCGTCATTATGCAGTCAACTCTGCATATCATATTCTCCATCTGTCCATATGGTTTATCTGCTTTGGGCGAATGAGAATTTCACTTAAATTCTGTGTCCTTAGGAAGGATGTGGTGTTGGTTGAAAGCCAACAATTAGCTTGCAGCTTCTCTGCTTTTTGGTGTTCGTTGAAAGCTGTGTAGCCTTACATTATTATTATTATTATTATTATTATTATTATTATTATTGTAAACCATAGGTTTCTTGGTTGTTGTTTTGTGTTTTGTTATTTAATTTCATGGCTTTCTGTAATGGATGGATTGATATTTACCATTGGCAACCAAGGTAGTGGCTGCAAGGATGTTACATCACGTCAATATCTGCTATGAAATCAAAGCTAGGATTATGAGTTCAAACCCATTTTTAAATTAATAAACGAGTCCCAAAAGTTACACTCACTGTAACTTGCAACCTGATGATACTCATTTGAACTTTTCAATGGTCTGTGTCAGAATGAGATAAAAGCTTTCAGAGAGTACCTCATGAGAAGGAATCATTTTGCCTTTGGTGTCTGTGTTTGAAAGCTGCTTGAATTAGTACTGCTACTAAGAGTGCTTTCAGACAGGGAGAAAACCCATTCCTTGACCAGCACTTTGCTTCCTGCTTCTCTCTCGCATTTGAAACAAGCTGAATCACATAGGAAGAGAGCAGCAACCACGTGGCCTTTCATTTAAAATCTCTGCTCATATAGTTGAATGGGAACAGTGCCCTCTAGTGGGGGTTTTATAGCACAACTTTCACAAGAATCTGGTTTTCCTAAGTTTACTTTTAAACTTATTAACTGGGAAAGGAACGGGAGCCATGCAGGAGGCTCATGATGTTGTCAAAATGGCCCGCGAACTTCTGTGAGTTACCAGTCATGAGCATGCTATAAATTGCTCATTTAAAGAAGCCCTAAGAAACACTGGTCAACCTGCTTTGTTCTATGGCAGGTACTACCTTTATCGTCACTATGTTTTATTCTCAAATTTACCCTGTGAGTTAGGTTAGGCTGATAGTGTATGAGCCAATTTTGATAGTCGGAGATGTTTTTGCTTTTGGATTTAAATTGCTGTTTCACCAAGCTTCTTGAAATGCACAAACTATGTAAAACCCAACACTTCTGTCCGGCATATTTAAATTTCAGGAAAATTAGTAAAACCATTTCAGTAGAACAACCCACCTCATCATCTCTTCTAAGGATAGAACACACCTTTTATTGACCGCCTTAACTATTGCTGCCATGACTGTGGTGGCAATAATCTAACCACTGTACATTACTCCATTCAGTAGAACTCAAGGAATCTTCCCAGCTTTTATCAAGTTCTGTTTGGTGGATTGTTTGGTGAGCTGGTGTGTGTGTCTTGGTGGTGGTGGTGGTGGGGTTGAATCTGCTGGAAAATCAGAGTGTGAGGTGAGTCATCATCACACATTATTATCTCAGCAGAACTAACCCACCAACCATGGTAATCTTTATCTGTTTCTCAAACACTGAAAATGTTAGGTAAACATCAGGGTTTTTTCTCCCTCAACATTCTGAATCAGCTGTAATGGGAGAGGGAGCTAGCCAGAGACCTACTGAGCATGCCCATGCTTATGGTTATTCTTAGTGACTGCCATGCAGAAAGAAAGAAAAGAAAAGAACATTTTAAAGACTAAATTAAATGGGTTTTTTTGTTATTTTTTTGTTTTTTAAAAAAGAAAAAGTTTCCTTTCCTTAATCTCTTCAGGCAATATAGCTACAGAATGGTCACTGAAGTTTTTTCCCCAAGTTATTTTTGCCAGACGGACACGGACTCATCCTCCCTCATCTGGAGCCTCCATTGTTGGCAATAATGGAGGCTCCAGAAATTATGTATTTTTTCTCATTGCTTAAACGGGGGCCTTTTCCAATAAGGAAAAATACATAATTTCTGGAGCCTCTATTGTTATGCACAATGGAGTCTCTGGATGAGGGTAGACAGTGTCAGGTGCTTACATCATTCCTACTGAGCTCATTCAGGCACCCACAACATCCCTACTGATGTGCCTTAATATTACTGTTACTGATTTGACAGTAATAATGTGACATGTCTAGTATTTGAGTCCTAACCCTGACTTGCTTTCTCGCTTATCCTCTATAATAGGCAGGGCTCCTCCCATACCACTGTGGGCAGGGGAGGAAGGTTTATCAAGGCATGGGGGGAATTTCATCCAGTTCACATTTTAGTGCGGACTTCTGCGCTTCCCTAATCAATATGAAACCTGGAACTTTGGTGTTTGCACTTCTCAGAATTCTGCGGTGCAATTATCTGAACAAAAAATGTGCACAAAAATGCATATATGAATGAGGGTAATCTACAAAATAGCATTGTACAAACATGTGCCTATTATTAAAATTGTGAATATGAGCAGAAACGCCCATGAAAATGCATGAAAAAAAAATTTGTAGTTTTTTTTTAAAAAAAGTTGCAAACCGCTGTGGAAATAAGATGGAACTGACTAAGGACCGGGGAAATGAGAAACTGAGAAAAACCAAAATGGCCAGATATATCCATCTCTAGGTTTATCAGGGGGAAATCCTGCTGAAAAATTCACTTACAAAACCTACCGGCAGTTCTATGTAACCCATCATACTTGATGTGGCAATTATGCACCATGCAGAGCCATGGTTAGGCCGCTAACCCTTTTGCAGCAAATGGTTAATGGGCATGTTTAAACCATGATTATGTAGCCACCATGGGTGGGGATGATTCATACAGTACACTAAGTGATGCTTCATGTGACACACTAAGCCATAATGTTTAGCTCAAAATGCTTAACCACCGTGGTTTAGTTTGTCATCTGAACAGGATCTATGTTTGCTGTGACTCTAACATGGTTACCTACATGCAAGTGAACCCCAGCTAATCAGGACTCCTTGGTGCATGCACAACATGTTCAGGGCTGCACATCTTCCTATAAAGCATATTTCTGTGATCATAGGTTCCTTTCCACATTGTGAATTAGATTAACATTGTTTATGCCATAATAAATACTTTGGGAGCTTAAAAATGTAATAAATAAATTGTGCTATTCTGCTACCCCAAATTAACAGCATTATACTTGAAAGTAATATTTATATGGCTGTGAGTGTGCAATCTGAATGATAACTTTGTGGTCTGTAGCATAAGTTTTAAGCGTGTTTCTGATTTCCACAGACAATTCTGTCAGGGTACTATCCTTCCTTTGCCCTTCTCCACTAACAAGAAGTAAGGGTCACGGATATGGTATCTTTTCTGAAGGGCTCAGAACAGTTTGTTCTGACAGCTTGGTAGGCAAAGGGGACGTTGGGTCTCTGGGCACATTCTCCAAGACCTCATCAAAGTATAGAGCTGGAAAGACCACAAATGCTCTCAAACAATCTGGTTGAAGGGTGTAGGTGACCACTCTATTCAATATCTGCATGTGACAAGACAGAAATAACCTCCAGCCTTGATAGGACAGCGTATCACACAATGGACAGTTGCATATGTTTCTCTGAGGTCACTCTGGGACATAAACAAAAACATTCCTATCAGATATCACTTTAAGAGTTTGTTGGTAGATAAAATATCTCTTGATAGGGATGTTCACAGGCACAATGCCCTGCCTACCTACCTTTTATCTGAATCCTCATACTCTGGTGCTCTGTGGGGATTCAGAAAGTATTAAGAGTTAAGGCTACAAAAAGTCAGTTGTATTTTATGTATGATGTTTAGACAGAACATAAACCAAAAGGGCTGCGTTCGGATAACACGATAGTCAATGGCTGGGTAATAATCATCTCAACAGTTGTTTATCTAAGGGGTACTCCCCACATGACATGATGATAATCAACCGTGGTGTGGTTTAGTATCAGTGCTGAGTTGACTCTTAGTCCATGCTGAACTAACTCAATTCATCCCCCTCCCCCCTCAGTCCTCCTGCTAGTATCCCATCAGCCATTGTTGTCAAAAATATATCCTGCTGGCTGGACTAGAGCGGCAGCTGCCGTTTTGACCACTCTTACCTTGTGATTCTGTGGCTGATGAAATAACCATTGGTGTTTGAGGAAATAACCAACGGTGCCCTTCAAATGACATAATAACCAACCATGGGTCAAATAGCCAATTCTGCACAGTGTTGGTTATTTCGGCCAAATAACCAACAGTTGGTTAAAAAAAAACCTTGCCACACAACACGATAACCATGGTTGGTTAAATAACCAACCTGTCAACTATTTAAACCACCTTTGGTTATTGGCTGCTTTCGGACAACACAAAAACCACCAATATATTTAGGAGTCAACGGTTAGTGGTCAACGGTTCTTATTTGTGTTGTCTGTTGGGTAAAAACCACCACACAATTGATTTTTCCAGCAGAAAAACAACTGGAGAAACACAACTGGCTGCAGTGTTGATTTCTCACACAATCAGTCATTTTTGTGTTGTCCGAACCAAGCCAGTGGTTTTTCTGACCCATAGAGTTGATATTTTCAACTGGCTACAGAGTTCCCAGGCAACAGCAGCCAAAACTAGGCTGAACGCTCTGTGACAGCCATCACAACTCGCAATGCCTGCTGGGATAGCCCCTGGAGGACTTAAGGAGGAGAGGGCAGGGAGAGGGGCAGAAGCTGTGTCAAGCAAATTCAGGGTTGAGTAGTAAATCACTCCACGTGAGCCTCAACCACCCATAGTTGTGTAGGAACATGTTGTGTGGGGAATACCCACAAGAAATGCAACTGTGAGTTGATGTGTCACCCCCAACATTGACAAAAGTGTTGTCTGAATGCAGCAAGAGTGTTGTCTGAACCCAGTCAAGGATTTCTTTTGCCTCACACTAGAGGTTTATTTTTTAATATGTGTGTATGCCAATGTGATGTAGGGCTTAGAACGGATAGGCAACCATGAACATTGGCCATGCTGATGGCCTTTGTATCCAAAACTTCTGGAGGGCACAGAGTTGTCTACCTTGGTTGCCCCCTGTTGAACTATGACCAGGAAGAGCAAGGTTCAAATTCCTATTCACCATGAAGCTTATTGAGTGGCCTTGGGCCAGTTGCAATCTCTCAGCCTCTGGCCTGATGTGTGTGGAATCAGATATATTATGTATTTGTATCTATCCCCTGATGGGAAGTTAACTGTTACATTTCTGTTTTAACTATAGGTGACATTGTGTCCAAACTGAAGTAGTCAGTTATGCTGCTGTTCGATATTGTTCTGGGTAATAAAAGTTCTTGTTCTGTTAGGCATCCATTGTGGTTTGTCTTCTTCTTTCAATTAACCTGACGTGGTGTCAAAGGGCTAAAGCTTAATCCTTTAAATAATTGCTTACCATGGCACAGTTCTGAGCCCCAAAAAGCTTCAACTTTTGCAGACCCTCAGAATAACCAGGTCGCCAGGAAATATTTTCTCATTTCTGCATAGCAAACAAAAGCTCTGTAAGGAGAATGGAGAAGTGTAGCTTAATTCTCCCATCTATTAGGGATGTGCACTGACCCCCCGGATCGGATCGGATAGCGGATCGGAATCGGACCTGGGGGGTCGGATCGGATCGGATCGGATCGGAGGCTGGTCGGATCGGATCGGACCAGATGTCCGATCCGGATCGGACGCCATTTTGAATGCTTTTTCCCATAGCCAAGTATTGTTTTACAAAAACGCCTATAACTTTTTCATTTTTAAAGATAGAAGGATGAAACTTGGGCACATTGTAGACTGGTTAGGGGTAGTTATCTGTGAGAAATTTCAGAAAGATTGGTGCATGCATTTTGTGGCAATTAATTTTTTAATAAATACCCAGGAATGCCTATAACTTTGTCATTTTTAAAGTTACACACATGAAACTTTGCCACATTGTAGGGGGTACCTTGGGACCTATGTGTGTCAAATTTCAGAAACGTAGGTGCTTGTCTTGTGTGGCAATTAATTTTTAGAAAAATGGGTAGTAGTGGGGTAAATACAGTTACGCCTCCCATTTTTTTATTTTTGAAGATACAAACAGGAAACTTGGGCACATTACAGGTACCACTTGCCTTGATATGTGTGTAAAATTTCAGAAACATTGGAGCTTTCCTTGTGTGGCAATTAATTTTTGAAACAATGAGGAAAGAAACACCTATAACTTTGTCATTTTTAAAGTTACACACATGAAACTTTGCCACATTGTAGGTGGTACCTTGGGACCCATGTGTGTGAAATTTCGGAAACGTAGGTGCTTGCCTTGTGTGGCAATTAATTTTTTAATAAATACCCAGGAATGCCTATAACTTTGTCATTTTTAAAGTTACACACATGAAACTTTGCCACATTGTAGGCGGTACCTTGGGACCTATGTGTGTAAAATTTCGGAAACGTAGGTGCTTGCCTTGTGTGGCAATTAATTTTAGAAAAATGGGTAGTGGTGGGGTAAATACAGTTACGCCTCCCACTTTTTTATTTTTGAAGATACAAACAGGAAACATGGGCACATTACAGGTACCACTTGGCTTGATATGTGTGTAAAATTTCAGACAGCTGGGTCCAGGCATGTGGTGGCAAGGTATTTTTGAAACAATGAGGAAAGAAACGCCTATAACTTTTTTATTTTAAAAGTTAGAAGTCTGAACATTGCTCACTTTGTAGATGGGTTAGGGGTAGATATGTGTCAGAAATTTCAGAATTATAGGTCCAGGCATTTGATGGCTATGGAATTTTTAAATTACATGTTTCAAAAAAATTTCTACAGAGGCCAGGTCTTCCCCTCCCGCTTCCCGCGAAGAAAAGGAAACACTCTCTCGTCTCGATCCCTTTGATCCTTGCTAGTAGTATCCATTACAGGGCTCGTGTTTCCTTTCCTACTTTCACTTTTCACTTTGTACTCAAGCAGACACGAGCCCTGTAATGGATACTACCAAGGATCAAAGGGATCGAGACCAGAGTGATCCTTCCTTGCACGCATGGCTGCAAAACTCAGCTAGGCTCAGCCGTTCTGCTTGAAAAGTGAAAGTAGGAAAGGAAACACGAGCCCTGTAATGGATACTACTAGCAAGGATCAAAGGGATCGAGACGAGAGAGTGTTTCCTTTTCTTCGCGGGAAGCGGGAGGGGAAGACCTGGCCTCTGTAGAAATTTTTTTGAAACATGTAATTTAAAAATTCCATAGCCATCAAATGCCTGGACCTATAATTCTGAAATTTCTGACACATATCTACCCCTAACCCATCTACAAAGTGAGCAATGTTCAGACTTCTAACTTTTAAAATAAAAAAGTTATAGGCGTTTCTTTCCTCATTGTTTCAAAAATACCTTGCCACCACATGCCTGGACCCAGCTGTCTGAAATTTTACACACATATCAAGCCAAGTGGTACCTGTAATGTGCCCATGTTTCCTGTTTGTATCTTCAAAAATAAAAAAGTGGGAGGCGTAACTGTATTTACCCCACCACTACCCATTTTTCTAAAATTAATTGCCACACAAGGCAAGCACCTACGTTTCCGAAATTTCACACACATAGGTCCCAAGGTACCGCCTACAATGTGGCAAAGTTTCATGTGTGTAACTTTAAAAATGACAAAGTTATAGGCATTCCTGGGTATTTATTAAAAAATTAATTGCCACACAAGGCAAGCACCTACGTTTCCGAAATTTCACACACATGGGTCCCAAGGTACCACCTACAATGTGGCAAAGTTTCATGTGTGTAACTTTAAAAATGACAAAGTTATAGGTGTTTCTTTCCTCATTGTTTCAAAAATTAATTGCCACACAAGGAAAGCTCCAATGTTTCTGAAATTTCACACACATATCAAGGCAAGTGGTACCTGTAATGTGCCCAAGTTTCCTGTTTGTATCTTCAAAAATAAAAAAATGGGAGGCGTAACTGTATTTACCCCACTACTACCCATTTTTCTAAAAATTAATTGACACACAAGACAAGCACCTACGTTTCTGAAATTTGACACACATAGGTCCCAAGGTACCCCCTACAATGTGGCAAAGTTTCATGTGTGTAACTTTAAAAATGACAAAGTTATAGGCATTCCTGGGTATTTATTAAAAAATTAATTGCCACAAAATGCATGCACCAATCTTTCTGAAATTTCTCACAGATAACTACCCCTAACCAGTCTACAATGTGCCCAAGTTTCATCCTTCTATCTTTAAAAATGAAAAAGTTATAGGCGTTTTTGTAAAACAATACTTGGCTATGGGAAAAAGCATTCAAAATGGCGTCCGATCCGGATCGGACCTCATCGGATCGGATCGGATCGGATCGGAGGTTGTCCGGATCGGATCGGATCGGATCGGATTTTCCCGATTTTGGGTCGGATCGGATTCGGATCGTGGATCGGATCCGATCCGATGCACACCCCTACCATCTATGCAATGAGAAAAGAAGCTGATCATATCTTCAAATCTTTCACTGAGGAGAACCATAGGGATGACTATGCAGAGGTGCTGGCCAGAGTTCATGAGCATTTTATTCCCTAGCATAAAGTGGTTTATGAGAGGGCCTCTTCCCAACAGAGAATTCAAAACTCTGTAGAGACAGATGCCTGTATGAGATGGCAGCAAACTATGATTTTGGTGACAAAAAGGAAAAGAACATCGGAGACAGAGTAGTGACAGGCATCCTGGACGGACAAAGGACTCTCAGACTGCAAATGTGTATACATAATCCTTCACACTGTAGTAGTAATGGCAAGACATTCTGAAATGGTTCTGAGAGTACAGGAAACAACCTGGAAGAGGTCATTGGTAAACAGAATTCTAACTGGAAAAAAACACCCATCCTCAAAAAACAGTACTAGGAGTCTCTCAGAAATAGCTCTGTGTAAACCTCAGACAAATCCAGGCTTTCTCAAGTTATGCGTACAATATGTGGGAGAGATTACAGTTGGGGGGGGGGGCTACCCAGACAAAGGAGCCAAATGCTACAAGTGTAAAAACTTAGAGCCCTTTGCAAATGTCTGCCCTACTAATACAGTCGGAAAAGTAACATCTGGCAGTCCAAATCCACTTTTTTCTGGGGTCTATTCCTTGTGATGATACAGAGCCAGCATGAAGGGTGAAATTTATCAACTGGAAGTAAGCCTATAGCCTTTAAAATTGATTCAGGTGCTGATGTAAGAATAATATCAGAAGGAACATATTTCTTCCATGATCCAGCAGCTCCTGTTCTAGAGCCTGCTGACACCACCTTCAACAACCGTGAAGGTCTCTTGACCAGTGTAGGACAATTCTCTACAGAAACATTATATAAGGACAAACATTTCAATTTCAATACGTATGAGATTAGGGGATCAAAGACAGATACTCCTCAGTTGCAGTGTAGGTGCCAAATGGGCCTCATAAAAAAATAAAAAAGTCAGCATATTGAGGGAATATTTGGTCATCTTAGATTCCTAAATGGAGACTCTGTGAATTTTATTTAGAAGGGAAATGCTGAACCATAGAGAATTCCTACTCCATTGCCCCAAAAGCTAGAATCAGAGTTGAAGTGAATGGAAATTATAGAACCATATGTATGGTGTGCACCTATGGTGCCTGTGATTAAAAAAAATATGGAAATGTCAGAATCTGTCTAGATCTAAAAAAAAGTCTGAATGAAGCAGTAGTTAGCGAAAAGTACACTAGAGGATTTTCTCTGAAAGATAGCAGATGTAGCTGTCTTTTCTAAGTTGGAGGCATCTAGTGGATTCTGGCAAATTCCTAGCAGAAATGAGTGCCAAACTGACCACGTTCATCATATGCCATATTTTTGTATCTTCCTTATAGACATAACATCCTAGCATCGTATGCTGCTGTTCTACATTGTTCTGGGTAATAAAGTTGTTCTTCTGTTTGATGTCCATTTTGGCTGGAATTCGTCTCTGAAATAAACTGGCACACCCCTCATCCAAGGTGCTGCAGACCATATATATATATATATATAGGGCAATCTGTTTTACCCTCACAACAATCCCATGGAGTGAAGGTTAGGATGAGATAAACTGAGTGATTCCGTGCTTAAAAATGGTCTAAAATTAATTTCAGATAAATAAAATTCATGACTGTGTGAAAATTTGAACCCCACTGTCTGTCCTTGGACCAAGAAAAACCTTCAACTAACTATATCAGGGGTGGGCAAAAGGTATATTAGGATCTATAGATAGATCTGTGGATGATTTGCAATAAGTTGTTTTAACAATAGCAATTCTTAGGTCTGCATTAAATTGTTAGAATCCCTGATCTGTAGTACCAGGGTCTTTTTTTTTCTTTTTTCTTTGGCATCATCCTGTTGTTCAGCAATTCCATAGGCTGTAATTAGCAACCAAACCATGTATGTGGTGGGGGGAGTTCATTGAGGCTTGGTGGGCAAAATAATCAGTGATTACAGTAGAATTATCTCAACTACCGGAGGCAGAAAGGGAAATGGTCCAGAGTGCTCTGTTTGCAGCCATTGGTACAGGCATTCTATAAGACCTCAGACGCTCCCAAGAATCTGTAGTGCACCTGGGAATAGGGTGACCATATGAAAAGCCCTCTTTTGTATGTGGTCACGCCAGGCAGGACTCCTGCAGCTTTACCAATTGTGATGAAGAGGGAATTTCACCAGGCACTCATGCATACAAATGACACCTGCTGAAATTCCCTTTTCAATACAACTGTTAAAGATACAGGAGCCCTGTCCTCCTTTTCATATGGTCACCCTACCTGGGAAAGAAGTGAGAAACTGGGAAGGTAACTGCCATTGTGTGCCATTTGTCCTTTGGCCTTTTGACAAGAATAGGTCTGCACAAAGACTCCAATGCAGGCCTATTTCACTTATGGTTCTTTTTTTCTGATTGGGTTTGGGAACCTTTCCCATTTGTATTGTGTATGGATAATCATAAGAGTTAGATACTCAAACTACAGATAGGAGAAGCTTTGCAATATAAGTGTATTGTGACAAGGGCATATTTACAAAATAAAAGATTCCTTGTTAAGCAACTGGACATAAGGATGACCATTTTAAGCATTGCTGACTTCCCTTTCTTAATTTCTTTTAGTAAGCGAGAAGTGGAGCTAGGAGACCTGGCTGCCAGTTCACCTTTCTCCCTTGTATCAATGGATCCCAGTCTTACGAGGTAAGAGTTTTGGGGTTCCACCCCACCTTATACCAACTGATTACATTAAGAGGCAGAAGGGAGGATTTTGCAACGTATATATGTGTTTTTGAATGTGGGTTTAACCTCATGATCCTATACATGTTTACTGAATTCAGTGGGACTTACTCCCAGGTAATTAGGTCTTGGATTGCAGTCGTAAAATCCTATTCATGATTTGTTGAGTTTGTTATTTTAAAACAATATGTGCTCTTGTGTTTGTCATGCAAAATGCTATTCTTGTATAACTAGTATAAAACCCTTGTTGCCATGGGCACCAATAGGATGAAAATATGTTTGGCCGTTTCTCTTGCAACTGGAACAACTTTCAGGGGGCCTTTCCTTCTTTCCTTCTCTTTTTCTCTCTCAACTTTCAATTATGTGCCACATCAGCATCCCTTCAGTGATCACCCCAATAATATGACCTCTTCTCACTACATTAAAGCAAGCCTCACCCAAGCATGGCACATGGGGTCTTCCAACCCACCTCCCTCCTTCTCATTCACCCACACAATTAGCCTCTCCTTTAAATAAGAACCCATGACATGAAAGCATAGACAGACCCCCTCCTCAGTTTTAGGGAAATAGGATGTTCCAAGTCTCTGCCCAAGAAGTCCCACCTTCACCTGGGGAGCAAATAAAAACACCTCCTTTCTGTCCCCTGGCTGAGCCAAAGCCATCCAATATGGTGCTAGTCCTGTGTCCCACGTGGAGGGCATTATGGGAAGACTAGCACCAGACCCTCACTCCTTAGTCTCTGATTCATCCCATTCAAATGCAGGGTGCCTTAAACCCACCATATCACAAGGTAGAAATAAACAAGTACAAGAGGGCATTAGCATGGTTATCAAGGATGCTATAAAAGGCAATATTTCCCCCCTTAAAATGGATTTTCCCAAAGAGGAATATAACAAGGAGCAAAACCTGACTTCACCAAAATGGGTGAATGGGTCACAAAGTAGCCCATGAAGTTAAATTGAAGTGTAAAGTAATGCATGTGGGGATAAACAATCCTGGCTTCAGTTTATACACTGATGGGATCTGATCTGGTTATGGGTTTCTGGAGGGTCGCTCAATGGTGGTGTCGACGGCAATGGAAAAGACAAATTCCACACTAGGAATTATTAGGGAAAAAAGTTTGAGTACAAAACAGCGAGTATTGGAATGACTTCATATAAATCTATGATGTGGCTATATTTGAAATACTGTACACAGTCCTGGTCCTTGTACTTCAAAAGATATTATAGGTCACAGGGATTGGAGCACTTATCTATGAGGACAGGCAATTTAATTTAGAAAAGTAAACTAAGAACATGGAATAATGGGCTCAAGTTACAGGAAGCCAGATTCCGACTGGAATCAGGAAAACCTTCCTGACTGTTAGATCAGTATAAAAATGGAGGGAGGTTGTGAGCTCTCCCACACTAGAGGCATTCAAGATCCAGTAGGACAGCCAACTTTCTGGCATACCTTAAGGTGGATTCGTGCACTGAGCAGCAGGTTGGACTCGATGGCCTTATAGGCCCCTTCCAACTCTACTATTGTATGATTCTATGATCATGAATGGATAGAAACACATTCTTCTTTCTTTCCTATAATACAGGAACTCAGAGTCACTCACTCAATGAAATTATGGGTAGTAAATTCAGGACAAACACAGAGCACGCTTATGGAATATGCTGCCACTAGGGCTGGGATGTGAGATTTGTTTGGTTCACCTGGTCTTATGAACTGAGCCAACTTGGGGGCTGTCTAAACGCTCGGAAAGCCCCGGGTTGGCCATGCCGTGGTGCGGCGGCGATTATACGATGCCGCTGCAATAACCCTGCGGCTTTCCGCCTAAGCTATGGAAAGAAAAGGTTGGGGACTTATCCCGACTTTTTTCTCCAGAGCGAGGCGAGGATGCATGAGACGACGCCAAAGACAGCTCCTTGCCTCGCTCTGGAGTTGCAGCAGAGGCTTGGCCGAATGGTGCCTGGTGGAAGATGACCTGCAATTGGTCGACTTCTACCAGGGAGAGGTTGAGGGCGGCTCCAGTCCCCGGAAGGCTACCCAGAAACCCTGTGCTCCCTCCTCGGCGTCAGGATTACCTGACGCCACCCTGGGGGAGGGAAACAATGGTGTTTCCGAGGGACACGGCACCATCCTGGCACCATGAAGGCCCCCCCTTGCACTTCCTAAACTAATAAGTGAACAAGAACATAAATATCACTGAAATTTGAATCCAGCAGGGCTTTTTTTTTACTTTATTTTCTAAGTTTAGGGGATGAAACGTCCCTCCCTATTAACATGCCTAATTACTTTACACCAGCCCTCCTCAACCCGGTGCCCTCCAGAAGTTTTGGACTTCAACTCCCATCATCCCTGACCTTTGGCCATGCTGGCTGGGGCTGATGGGATCTGTAGTCCAAATATCTGGAAGGTTCCAGGTTGGGGAAGGCTGTTCAACATTACTTGAAATATTTTTCAGTTGTTTGTATTTTTATTGTTAAGGAACTACATTTGGATCATGTATTGATTAGTTCCCCCCACTTTTTTTTTTTTACATCTACTACTTTTATGTAGACAGTAGTTTTTCTTTCCCAAATTCATTGCCACTGAATCATTCCACATGGTGAGAGGTTTAGGGGTGTTTTAGGCTTTTAGTGTCCATTAGAAAAGACTGATCAATAAGAGGATGTGAGAGTCTTGTTCGCGAGTTGTAGTCTAAATGAATTCCATACAGGAGAAGCACTCTCCCTCCTGGCTGAAGTGCTGCTGAGTGAGCAGGCTCTTTCAAGTGGAAGTTCATACATTTGAGAAATGTGATTGGCAAAGGCTCCTCCTAGCTTCCCTGGTGGAGGAAGGAGGGAGCCTCAAGCTGCTATGTATTTCTTTTAACAAGCTGAATCAGCCGCCGCTCTGCGCATTGCATGACATACGCTACAACTTTGGTCCATTAATGAGGAGGGAAAGTGAATCCGCCCCCATTCGGAAGGACAGCACTCCCAGCAAATGCGGGCACCTGCATTAAAGAGCACTGGACAGCATGATGTTATTAATATTTGATCTCCATTATGAACCACTATTTGGCCATGTTAAGATGTGCAACCTCCATTTTAAGTCGGGGGAAAAACCGGTTGCTTGCTAGTATATCTTGGAGCTTTCAGCTTGGCTATTGTTGTTCCTCCTGCAGTGGAAAGAATTCCAAATGTAGTTGCTTTCTGGGGAACAATACTTTTCCAAACAAGACAAATGTTTAATGGCAACTTGCCTTTCTTTCATTCTCCCCTGCTGAGAAATCAGTTTAAGTGTTAACCTCCTTTGTCTTAGTGGACGTGTGGCCAGCCAATCCATCCGAAGACACTGTGACATAAAAGGCCTCTTTTGGTCCTAGAACTGAGGTCAGACCCCCTCCCCCCTCTGCTCTGTGATTGATTCTGCCAATAGAAAATGTCCTCCAAGGATCCTCTGTAGGTTTTCTGGAGAGTGAAGCTCAGAAGCTATAGATTTTGATTTACTTTGCCTTTCTCCATTCCCCAGCTCTTTAGGGACCATGTAACTAGCAACCGGGGTGCTTCCAGGGGATTTTAAGCTTGCTACTCCTGTTCTTGTACAATGGACTCTGAAAGCCCCAGGAATTATGTTTGTGCGCTCTTTTCCCACCACAATCACTTCAAAGAGTGCAGAGTAATCAGCCAGTTATGCAATGTTTTATTTCTGATTCTAATTGTATGTCCTTTATGGATACTTTCTTTTTGCTGAACACATGCATTTCTATCTTTATTATCAGGAAGGCAAGGTAGTTCTTAACGATGTGTGTGTTGTGGGGGGACTTGTTTTGCATTCCGGAAACCTTGTCTAACTAACTCTACATTACCATGCAATCGCTTTGTAAATAATGGGGGGAGGGAGAGGAGGATTCTCTCACAGCCAAGGTGGATTGTCCTACACACCATTGTAATATAGTGACTCTTATGACTTCACTTACATCTTCCTGGTGGTTCAGTTACATTTTTACAACTCACAGTCATAATTAATGATAATTTTATCGTTGAAGGGTCCTTGCGATAAACTGACAGAACTTAACACAGAACAGCTTAGCAAGAAACTATAGTGCAATAAAAACAGCAACCCTTGTTATTGTTAACTTGCAGCTTAGTGTCTGTATCTTCCTATTTGCTGTGAGCTGCCCTGAACTATTTCTTTAAGTTGTTTTCTAGGGAAGGCAGGGTACAATCGTTTTTAAGAAACACATAAATAAGTGCAGACAATAAAGGTTCTTTTCAGCTGCTATGCTTCTGTAGCAAATTGAGCTCCGCTATATACAGGTAACTTCCAGATATTAGAAGCATATCTTCAGATGTCAGAGCAGAGATGGAGAATCTTCCTTTTTTCTTTTCTTTTTTTATTAATTTAAATATATATTTTAGGAGTTGGCTTTTAGCCAAAAAAAAGTTTTCCCAAGGCAACATAGAAATTAAAGCAACTAAAACAATTTCATAATAAACAAATGAAAAACAAGAGGAAAAAAAAGAGTAAAATTACATTCAAAATCATTCAAAGACCAGGCGGAACAAAAACACATACAAAAAAACCCAACACCCTGTTAACAGCCTGCCTAAAACTGGCAAGATGGAGTCAATCTAACCTTCTGAGGGAAAGAGTTCCACATCCAGAATGGTGCTATGGAAAAGACTTTGTCCCATGTTCCCAATAATCTAACATTTTTTGGTGGTGGGACATGTAAAAGGGACTCTGGAAGATACTTCAAACTATGGGCAGGTTAATAAAGGATGAGATATATGTGAGATATCCTGGCCTCAAATGGTTTAGGGCTTTATAGATTTAAAAACAAACAAAAAACCTTGATTTTTCCCCAGAAACCAATTGGAAGCCAGTGCAGTTGGTAGCAGACTAATAGCAAAACGTATACCAGAAAGCAATCTGGCTGATTGATTTTATATATATATATATATATATATATACACACACACACACACACACACACATATATATATATATATATATATATATATATATGAGAATTGGAAAAAGTGTAGAAAAGGGCAATTAAAATAATCAAGGGTCTTGAGACATGATAGAGGTGTACAAAATTACACATGGTGTGGAGAATGTGGCTATGGAGACATTTTTCTCCCTCTCTCAAAATACTAGAACCTGGGATCATCCCATGGGGTCTGGCTGATGGGAGATTCAGGAGAGATGAAAGGAATTTTCTTTACACAGTGAACAATTAAATTGTGGAATTCCCCACCACAAGATGGCAACCAATTCGGATGGTTTTAAATGGGGGGGGGGGGGGGTTAGACAGATTCCTGGAAGAGAAGTCTATCAATGGCTACTATTCCTAATGACTATGTGCTGCTTCCAATATTAGCGGCACTATGCCTATGTACACCAGTTGCTGGGCAGCATGGGCAGGAAGTTGCTATGGCACTCAGGGCTTCCTTGTGGGTCTCCTGTCAACTGCTGGTTGGCCACGGTGTAAACAACACGCTGAACTAGGTGGACTCTTGGTCTGATCCAGCATTGCTCTTCTTATGTTCTGCCAGATTTTCATTCCATTTTTACCAAAGTACCTCCATCAGGAGTTGTATCATAATCACCATATATACTGATAGTGACCTCAATTCTCCAAATGTAAGTCCTTTGTGTAGCTAGATGAAAGAGAGTTATCAGCAGTTTTCGGGGAACCCCAGTATTTGCAGTAGTAAATAGGGAAGGGAAATTCTAAAAAGACTCTAGTGAGGAGTTAGCATGCTCAGTGAGCACATATTGTGGATTCGATTGCAGGGCCAAATCCTGCCCCCTATTTTCAGGAACTTTCTCCCAATGAAAGAAGCACTGTTTTTTCTGCCTCTTTCACAGGGAGTGGGAGGAAATTCAGACAATTTTCTCCTTGGGGAGAGGGCATGGGTTTCCACATACCTTTTTTAAGTGTAGCCGGTTGCTGAGGGGGCTTCTTCCTATTTTTTAGTTTTTCACAAAAAACACCGCCTTCCCTCAGCATTTGGAGGATCCCAGCAGTTGTAAGTGAATGCTATTGAAAACCATGTGACCTCTCCCTCTCCAATAAGCACCCAGGAAGAACTCCTGAAAATACCAGGGGTGCTTTGAAGAAAGGGGGGAAAAGAAATATGACCTTCAACAACTGGATACATTTTTAAAAGTATGTGAAAAACCTGTCCCCCTCCCCAAGGAGAAAATTCTCCAAAATTCTCACCTCTCCCAGCCTCTTTTGCCTGAGTTTTTGTTCCCCACCCCACAAAATGCCGACAATTGAATGGTTGAAATTTTCAGCCCAGCACTAGCTGATTCTTGGCAGAAAAGCAGAGAAAACCATATATGATGGTGGTATGGAATGGCAACTGGAATCCTGAATGGGAACACTCCCCACTGCAACATTACGTTGCAGGTACCACCATTATTTTTTATACCAAAACGAATCAGGCCTTCTATTTCTCTAGGACGTGAAACAGCACTTTCTCTTCCATCCTGTTTCCTGGATGCATACATGCACTTTCAGCAAAATGTTACACTGAAAACCTCAGCCATTAATCTGTAGTCTTACTGATCTGAGATTTCTAAATAAAAATAACAGAACGCTGATCACAAAGACATTGTGGAGTCTGGCCAATTTAGAACAAATGGCGCCTGGTGTTCTTATAAACATAGGCCTTTGGTAGCTTCAGCCTATCTATCAGGCTTCATACCAAAATGAAAATTGGAAACTCAGGATGGAAATGCTATTTAAAAATGCTGACAGCTGAATAAAGAGACATACCTACAGTTTTCTTTTTGCCATTGTTGACCGGTTAATAAATTCTGTACTGCGGTATTTCAGAGCTAAGTTACATTTTCAGGGTTGGATCCAGATTTAAGTGTGAGCAACTGCACTAGTGGAAGTGCACTACCCTGCCCCATCCTGACCATGGCAGTTGCTGAAAATGCTGCACAGAGAGTCAGGAAGCTCTGCTGAATAAAGTGAACTATAGTATGAAGAGGGGAGGGACCTTATGCAAGCAGAGCCCTTCTTCTCACAGACGGCAGATTTTGGATGCTAACCTAAGTATGTCTTGTAAAGATGTGTTGGGTAGTTTTTCCCTTGATCAAATAATACAGTCAAACCACATATTTGGTATGTACTCTTAAATGCAATTCCTGAGTCATGGATATTGGTTAATATCCAAGATCAGCAACTCAATTTGAGAGTGGGTGAAGTCCCAAATGCTGCTGGAAAACTCCCTCACTTCTCTTCCTTGCTGCGGCCATTTCCCTTTCTTCTTTCCATTGTTCTCCAAGCTGTGAAACTGGTCATCGTTTCCTCCATCAGGTTCCAAGTTCAGGGACTTCTGTGGGTTTGACAACCTAAGGCCCAAAATATGATGATGAGGTTTTGTGTCCAACAGTTTCTTTGCCTTAGCAGAAAGCACTTCTGCTAAAGTCAGGACTCCCAATTTTCACCAGTCCCTCCTGCTCAAACGACCTGCTTTTGAGGGTTGGGAAACCCTCAAGAACAGAATGAGATATGCCATGGAGAGCTGGTAGGTAACACCACAAAAAGAAGGCCACGGTTATACAGGTAGGTAAAGCAGCTCAGTGAAAATTGAGTTCAGCAGCTTAAGTGAACAGGAACACTTTCCACTAAAAGCCTCCGTTAGATACCAGTGAATGGTCTTGTGGGCCAGGATATCAGTTCAAAGGAGGCCAAAGTCTCTATCTAGGTGTCTTAAGAAAGTTAGGCCTTTCGAAATTTATTGCATGTTGTCCATCATGAAATAATTAATCATATTTGAATGCCATTTCCTAATTTCTTAGGCAATACTCAGAGTTGGATCAACAACACCTTTCAAAAATAGTATGTGAAAACATGCTCATTATTTCCTGGCATTTTACCAGCTCATCCTGTTCACTGCAGCTCTGTCTGGCTTATGATTTAAAAGTACTGAGGGCTAGAAAGCATTTATAAGAACTTAAAGCCATGTTGATCAAACCAATGATCGATATAGTTCAGCATTCTGTTCACACAGTGGCCAACCAGATGTTGACCAGGAACCCACAAGCAGGACACGAGTGCAACAGTACTTTTGCACCCATGTTTCCCAGAAACTGGTGTACATAGATAGTCTTACTGCTTTTGCTACTGGAGGTAGCACATAGCCATCAGGACTAATAGCTATTGATAACCTTCTTCTCTGGGAATTTATCTAAACCCCTTTTAAGGCCATCCGAAAAATGTCTTCAGGGGAAAAAAAAGATTACGTGGTCAGAAGAAAATAAGGCATGGGTATAATATGTGATATACTTGGAGGAAACCAATGTGCTATTAGGTCATAATAGACATGAGGAATTCCCTTGGACCAAAGTAATAGATTATTATTATTATTATTATTATTATATTACTATTATTCATAAACAAAATAATTTTGTCTCTAGCATGGGCATGAGGCTGTCATTAGGAATGAGTGGGAAAGTAATTCCATCTGAATGTTTAAGCGAATTTACCCACAAGCAACAAAGTGCTAGTCTTAACCAAAATCCACAAAACGAAAAAGAAAGTTAAGGAGAAAAATGTAATGAATTTTAATACTAATAAAATATATTTATCACAGAAAAACACTATTCAACACACACACACACACACACACACACACATACATACATATATATATATATATATAATATCAAAGTAAAAACAAAGCTCTTATGATTCTGGCCAGAATCATAAGAGCTTTGTTTTTACTTCAATAATATATATATATATATATATATATATATATATATATATATATGTTGAATAGTGTTTTTCTGTGATAAATATATTTTATTAATATTAAAATTCATTATATATTTTCTCCTTAACTTTCTTTTTTCATTAAGCGAATTTACCAAACATGTACTTCTGAACAAATAGCAAACTGGAACACAGTTGCACACCAAAATTCATAGTTTTCTAAATGTTGTAATATGCTGCTCCACCAAAAACAAAACAAAATAAAAACATACAGAACTGTGCACATTAGGGAAAAGTGTGCTCAAAAATGCACACTATAGTGAAAATTATTTATGGAAACACATTATGGTAGAGAAATAGTTTGTAAAAAGTGTGTATATTAGCAACACGTGCGGACAAACATGCATACATTGAGAAAAATATGCATTAAAATGTGTGTATTCGGGAAAGTGCACAAGAAAATGCAGATGGATTTTTGTTCAAACTTTCTTTAAACAAAATTAATACGCTGATGAGAAATTGGACTGAAATTTAGGTAAGAAAAATGAGAAATTAGCAGAACCAAAATTGATACATCTGCCATTTTGTCAGAAAGACAGCAGTAAAAGTATATAGTAAATGATATGGTCACTGAAATAATATCTCTTTGAGCACTTGAAATGTGTGATATTTATTATTATTATTATTATTATTATTATTATTATTATTATTGATATGATTGTTCCAGGTTTTCATCTGACCTTTTCTCTGACACAGAGCCTGGGTTTCAAGGTTGAGTGTGGGTTGTCGTTGAACTAGGGTTATTGTGTTATCTGAACCCAGCTGAGCTAACAAACCATGGTGTGTTATCTATGAACAATCCATGAAGAGAACCCATGGTTTGTTGTTAGGTTGTGAACTCTGGGTTGTTTGTAGTTAGGCAATACAACAACCCACATTTCAACAACAACCTACGGTTCAACAACAACCCACATTCAACCTTGAGTGTTGGTTATCATGTTGTGTTAACACAATTAAAATTTTATATCTTTATGAAAATGGCAGCACTCCCAAGTATTCAAGTCTTGATTACCTGGAGGACCCTCTAATTTGAATATATTGTATCTCCCCCAGGGGGCTCTGTGTAAAAGTTGTAATCTTATGCAATAAAGACAGTTCATGTAATCACAAAGAACCTTTTATTGGAATGTCATATACTCCCCAAATTGGATAAATTATGATAAATTGCATTAATTTACCTAGCTTAGTAATCAAATCTGTGTTGAATGAATCAAAGGAACTCCTTGAATGCAGCGGCCAGTGCGAATGTCCGTTTTGACTCCGCAGTGCAGATGGCTATTATACAAAAGTAATTGGCATGGCTTTGTCATTTCTTGCATTTAAATTTCAAATGAGATAGGACAGTGTGCTTTACATCCATTATGCAGTTACATGGAGAGTCTCGTTTTAATGATCCCTCTGTACTTCTGCTCTTTACTTTTGATGCAAACTCAACTTTCTAGTTCTGTCTTCTCCTTTGGAGAAGATTGCTGAGCCACTTCAATTTACTGTGGCAAATACTGACACATTTTACATGTCGTGACTTAACAAAATAATGAGCCCTGCCTTTAACTTTTCCTCCATGCCTCGCACACAACAAAGTACCCTGTACATCTGCCATGCTTCTGTCATCTTGCTGATGTCTCCTTTACTCCCCATTTTCACCAGAACTCAAGCACTTTCCTTGAAAATAGTCCTTTCTCATCTAGTACTCAGCACATTACAGTGTTGCGCAACTACTGAGTTTTCTTACAAAGCATATGTGCAACAAGAAAAGAAGGAACTTGGTGCAGCTTGCTAACTTTAAAAAAAAGAAAGGAAAAAAATCAGTTCTTGATATTTTAGCTTATGTCAGGCATCTTCCTTTTAACAAGAATATTTCAGGGTCCAGAGGCATTCTGGGGAAATAAAGTTCTCAGTGGCTGCTGCAGCTGTTTTCCTTGTTGATTTTCTCTCTCATACCAGCTGCTGTCTTCATTCATCACCCCTGGCTGATGGGATGTGGCAACTTGCAGCTTCTTATAAATGGCACACACATCTGCACGGCTTTCGTCTCTGTAATCCTGACTGCAGACATTGAGAAATGTCTGGAGGAATGTCTGGAGAAAATCACAAGCATTGGTCTGGATTAATAATGAATATAAAAGGCTGAACTTGCACAGGCCGCCTACAATCCGTGGTTGTGTGTGTGTGTGGGGGGGGGTTGGAGTTGGATGTGGCACTGTTGTTATACATGAGCCAAAATGGGGGAAGGTGAATTTTCATGCCCCTCAATATTAACCCCTTTCAGCGTTTTTGTGGTACCAAAAGGATGCAAATAGTGTTTATACAATGTGCTGGGGAAAGAATATCTTCCCTGTTGTACTTCCTGTCTTGTCCCACTATGCCACAGTGAAACTGCTGCTGTGCCACATGAAAAAGGGAGCAGGGGTAATTTCCTCTTCCTTAGCATGTCACTCCAAGAAAACTAGGCCACATTTCCCTCCCATTACCGGACAATACAGCCTATTTTTCCCAGAGTGACATAGCAACATAGACCAAAACCAATGACTTCAGGCCTGTTCAGGTGTTCAAAAGAATGCATGAGGGGTTAAAGTAGTTTCTGTGACTAGGCTGCGCATGCTGCTCCTGCCTCTATGTCTCTGGGTGCACCAGTCTCACTTCAGATCTTGCCGTATTGAACCAGCATAGTTTGGCAGGGAGGTCAAACTGGCTTTTGCTTGAACACAAGTAGAACTCTCTGTGAGATCAAGGTCCCATCCCTAACCATCAGAAGAGGTTGTGTCTTTTCTTCCTTAACAATTTTTGCACAGTAAGAAGCAAGTGGGAAGACATGGGAGAGTTATGACCAGACCATGACATCATATGGATTCCTTGTAAAATTCTGTGAGCGAGGCATGGTGGCTGTGCGCTAAAAGCCTCCAACTCCAAATCGAATTTATTGGGAAAGCAATTGCAGGTTATAGCCAAAAGGAAAATGTATAACCAAGGAAATTAAGCATTTGCCATACATAAATCATACCCAAAAGACAAAGTCTTCAAACCAAAAGATTAGCCTCATAGGCTTGCCTGAGTTACAGGGATTTCACAGCACATTTTGCCTGTATTAAACGTAACAGGCTTCATCATGTTAGTCAGCAGATATTTAATCTTACTCATGTCACTTTAAGTGGCTACTGACTTCAAGCTTTTCTTCAAATATTTTTCCTTTGGAATTTCATGTAACTTACAGTACAACGTAGAAAATACGATACCCATAAGCAACTGGCATCTACAGATATGGAAATGCTGTTCTCTGGGGATTTTCTTTCCTTATCTGGAAGCAGCCCTTATGTGCAGATATGAACTCAATTATCATTGGTTTTTGCCCTTCCAGAATGTTCTAGTGCAATTCTTGGTTATATATATATATATATATAATACATTTAGAAATGTGTATTATGGGAGAAAACACATTGAGAAGGACATATTTCAATACAAATTTTTGTACAGATGCAAATAAAATGCAAATTAATGAGGAAGCAGGGTGAGATGAAGCAGACTTATGGGTGAACCCATACAGAAGTGACGCAGAGCGGAAATAGGCTCAATCACCCATCTCTATGCTAAAGTTGCAGGGAATCGGTGGTTGATGAACCAGAAGAAAAGTTAGAATTAAGAATTGGAGGTAGGGTGTCACACACTCCAAAAGTACCGTTTTCACTATAAAAATATTTGTGAACCTTTGGCACAACCCTATTTATAAGGCACCTGAAATTAGACAAGGACAAATCAGTTTATTTCAGGTCCATGTCAGTTGTGTATACTGTTTTCCTGATTCGGTTCTATCCTATTTGTGCATCAATCTGCAATTTTTGTAATACAAAATCTGCACACACACACACAAACACTGCATTTAAATACATATTTATTTATTAATTAAATTCCTATCCCAGCTTTCAAATTACATTTAAGTATGCATTCTTAACTGTATTTTCTATTAAAATGCACATTTTAAACAGATTTTGATCATGCTTAAGCGGCCGCAAATGGCCTATAGAGATATGCAAACTCTGGTGAATAACTGAGTTCTGTCCCAAACATTTTAGTCCATAAGGTGTGGGTCCAGACAGTTTGGAACAGAAATAACAATGATTAAATTCTTCGAGAACTCCTAGCTAACAATTCTAGAGAACGCAAACATATATTCCCATTGTGCCTGTATAGTTACGATCAGAAATGTGAAAAGGCTTATCCAGAAGCCACATTTAATGGCTTAGAAGAAGAAATTGTGAAGTGTGTGTGTGTGTGTGTGTGTGTGTAATCGTTTTTGGAAAGAACATTTATATTATACTGATTAATGGGCCACTTCCATCCAAACTGAGTCTTTTTGCCTGCTCAACCACAGCTGCTGTTTTAATTTCTTAAGCTCAGGCTCGCAGCTGGAAGGGTTGCTTACTCCATTCTCCATGCTTACTTTTTTATTGTCCATGGAGTCTTTCTTTTGCTCATATCCCAGCATCATCTTATTACATTTCAGTACACCTCAGCTTTGTTCAAAGACTTAATTATAGGAACTAATTTCACTGAGAGGAAATTTATTGTGCAGGAATAAAATATGATGAAATATTTATCATTGCTGCGGTCAGCAAACTATACTTTTGTGAGCAGCAGCAGGTAGACAGATAACAGTTAGGGGAACTGTGCTCACTGTACAATGACACACTTTCTGGATCACTAAATACACTCTGTTCAAGTACAGCAGTAATGGGATGTTAGAATTTTCCCTGGAAGATTTATGGGAATAGAAAAAAACTGGTACACATTCAACAAAATGAAGGAGATTGGGAGTACTTTCCTCTAGCGTTAGACAGATCCTCCATCTTAAAAGCGGTCTCATTCTGTATACCATGAGAGCTTACCTCATCTGCTAAGCTTTGGGAATTCTTCATCAAAAAGAAAGGGAATAAGGTTTTTATTCTCTGCCCAAAGTTTATATTCTCCAAGGCAGAGACACAATGCAGATATTTATAACTTGAAAAATTCTGCGTTGAAATTTGACAGCTGGAATGACTTGACATCTCACTATTTCTTTACTTATTTAAGAGATTTTTAGGCTGCCCTCTAGCAAACTATAAGGGTTGTAAACTATGAGGCCTGTATACAAGATTTTTTTAAAAAAAAGCACACACATATCACTATAAAATTACAATAGATAAACCAGAAGTAGAACAGCACAGGAAAAAGATCAATGTAAAAAGAACAGATCAACCTAATCAGTGAATACAAAAGATCTTTTTTCAAGTTTTCAGAAATTATGGATGAACAAATATGATAATTTCAGTTTTACTGTTTCTCATTTTTTCAGTCCGTGCCAAACTATGAGATTTTTGTGTTGTTTTGTGCACGTTTCCCTAATACGCACATCTTTGTGTGCATTTTTGGATTGGACACGTGATGGGAATTTGAAGGAAATTTGAATTTTGAAGGAAAACTGAGCTTCAGTTTGAAGGTGAAAAATTTGGTAAGTTTGTATTAAAATTGCAAACTGAGCTGAGTTCTTCTCTCATCCCTATGAAAAGCACCACACTTTAATGTTATCTCTCTCACTTGGATTTTGCATGTAGTATGAAAATGGAGAGATATATAAGTAGTGATATTCATGAGTTTACATGCTTCCCAACTGTGACATCTGGACTGCTAGGTAGTACCATTTTTGTTTTATTTTTTGCTGGAAAAAATGGCCTTCAAAATTATTATGTGTGTGTGTGTGAGAATGTGGGGGCAGGGTGGTGGATTGAAACTGAGAGGACCATTTTGCCAGTTATTCTCTAGGGAGAGGAGAAATTCTGCCAGATATTCTCTAGGAGGAGGAGAAATTCTGCAACAGTTTATCAGGGGCAGCAGTGCAGCATCTTCAGTTTTTCTGAAAAGAAGGCAAATGACAGCAGCAGCTTGGCCACCATTTTGCATTGTCCACAGTGCCTTTGATTTAGTGTTATTCTGTGGCATTGTAGGTAAAAAAAAATGGTAGCTACCACAAAAAAGGGAAGGGGAGAGAGAGAGAGAGAGAGAGAGAGAGAGAGAGATCAGAAATGTTCTCAGAAAAAATTCTTCTCAGAAATTTTGGTCCAGTTCCATTTCATCAAACCTGACCATTTGTAAGGAGGTCACCTTCAGTGGCAAAAGAAAGTTCTGTCCCCCAGGCAACTTTCTAGAGAACAGTGACCCTATTCAGACACCACACTAAGCTATGGTGGTTAAACATTTTGAGCTAAACATGATGGCTTAGAGTGTCGGGTGAATCCTTCCTAATCATGGTGGCTACATAGCCACAATTTAAACACACTCACTCACTGTTTGCTGCAAAGGGGTTAGCAGCCTAACCATGTGTTGTTTGAACAGGCCTTTTGTGTCCTAACCCTAAAGGTGAATGGCAGTGTTTGAACATCTATATAGGTCTTGAAGGAAGTGGTGAGGGGCAGGGGAAAGGAGGGATTCCATAGACTCTGCTACGGGTAGGAGATCAAACTCTCCAAAATTATGAAGTAGAAAGAAATTATATAATTTCACACGTAGGCTTACTCAAAAGGAAGTCCATTGATTGCAGTAGAACTTAGTGCTTCATCAGCATGCATAGGATTGAAGCCAAAGAAGTTAAAACCTACTTTGGAATTCCAGCTGATTATGGTAGAAAAGCTTTTTAAACAAAGAAGGGTAGAGGTGTACAGATGAGAAGACCAGGCTATGGTGTGTGTGTGTGTGTGTGTATGAATTATTCTTTCTATCTACTTTTGCTCGTTATATGTTCATGAATTACAGAGTTTTAGAAGAGGAAAGTGAGACTTTTTCCTCAGTGCTGAATTTAGACTTCATTAAACAGCAAGAACATAAGCACTTACACATGCATGAGGCTACTGAATTAAGTGGAAATACATCAAGGAAAAGTGTCCATGAATCAGATTCTTAGGCTGTTGTTCTAATCCAGTATATTCTCTTTATGCATTCTTAGTGGATGGATGAATTTGCTGGGCTCCGATGCACAACCTGTGCTATCCATTTTCTTTTCTTTTTTCTTTTTTTCTTTTTGTTTGTTATTAAATCAAAAAGAGCTAGGTAGAGATTCAAGTAACAGAGTTAGCCAATGTAACCCCATGTCCTATTTCTTCACTGTAGCCCACGCATTGAAACCATACTTGGAATAATGAGATGAGGCATGTAACACTGGTTTAACTAAGGCCCAACTTTAACTTGGGCTAGATCTACACCAAGCAGAATATGACACTTTGAAAACTGTATATGGAGTGTGTCCTGGGCCCCAACAGTTGTCACTTCTGTTATACACTGTTTTGAAGTAGTAGCGTAGATCCTGCCATAATAGGAATCAGGTGTGCAACACTGGGCTTCTTTAAACAAGGGATTTGTAGCATGCTTGTGACTGGCCACTTACGGAAGTTCACAGGTTATTTTGACGATGGCGTAAGCCTCCTATGCATCTACCGCTCCGTTTTCTAAAGTGACCTAATGGACAAACTACTGGGTCAAACTATGTGTTATGTTTATTGCGTAGCATGTAGCTGAGTCTTTCTTTGCTTTACTGTAACTGTACCTGGTCCTGATTTGGATCAGGACCAGTGTGCACTGTGAGGGGAGGACCCAACCTTCCCCACCCATTTTTCCTGAAAATGGGGGGAGGGAGTCTTCATTGAAGCCAATTAAAGCAACTTATAGCTTGGCCCTAGAGGTTGTCACATATAGCCGATTGAGCTGGATTGGGACCATGGTATGGAGGGATCCTTTGCCCCTGTTATGGTCCCAATCAGAATTGGACTCCACACATGCTGCTATTTTTAACTGGAGGGAAATAAGCATGCCCGAGAAGTGGGGTGAGGTGGTCTAATCGGAAATGGCTTGACTATGAGATGTAGTTATTCTCCACTTCAATACTGCAATTGCACCACAAAGGTAACATTAAAATATTAGTCCCTAAGGGGGGACAAAGAAGTCCTTTGCATGTCCCAACAGTATTCTGCAGAAGATTGTTGAAAAGCAATCTGATGAAAGTCACAACCATAAAAGGCCCATTGTCTTTGACAACTCTCTCCCAATTTTAATAGAACTGTTCTGTGGTGTAGCTATCCATAATTAAAAACCAGCACTCGAAATGTTCTGTATCAAAAAAGTTACTGTTTAGGATAATCCAGAAATGGCTAATAATTCAATAAAAGCTTCCCTGTGAGGGAACTAAAACTCTCGGAGATAGGATCTTTAATTATCTCCTCCTCTGAAATACCCTCTTCAAGTTTTTATTCTTTAGATATCAGTATTTATGAATCAAAGGATTCTTTTGGTTTTATCACAAGGAAAGAAAATCTATATATTACCCTCTACGGTGACCCAGAGCTTTGTGGGGTAAAATGTGATCCCTCTGCCTCAGCATGTAGAACATCTTATTTAATATTTTATTCTAATCTTCCAGAATGTAGAGTGGAACACATTTGCTTTAGTGTTTTGCTTATTGCTGGTTATCTGCTCTTCCTGCTGCTATTGCTCCTGTAGTTTAATTATTTATTTTTCACAAAGCCTGATAAGCTTGAATTTAGGAGAAATAAACCAAGGTGTTGTACATGGAAGGAATGATTTGAAGGAAGGCCCAGTTGACTGACGAAATAACATAATGTTACACATGTGCTCAGACAGATGTCCCATTGCAAGCAATAAGACTTACTCCTTAGTAAGTGTGTTTAGGGTTGCAGCCAGATATTTCTTATGAGTGTCATAATTCAGTTGACACTAATGGACACAATTTGTGGCTGAGAGCTGTGCCCCAAACAATATTAAACTCCAGATGAACCAACAAATTGATTGACGTAAAAAACAACATCACCCTGCAATCTGACAAAAGCCAGATCTACACCAAGCAGGATATAGCGGTATGAAAGCAGTATATAAAGGGCAGGAGCCACACCAAGCAGGATATAGTGGTATATGGTATGTGTCAATGGGCCCCAACAGTTTTCAATAGGGCTGTGCACGGACCCCCCGATCCGATCTGGATCCTGATCTGGGAGGTTCGGATCGGGCCCGATCTGACCCATGTCGGATCAGACCGGATCCGATTCGCCTCAGATCTGGATCCGGATGCGCTTCGGGTCCGTGCAGAGCCCTCCCTCCCCCCAATCACCCTCCTTACCTGCAGCTTCCTCCGCGTCGTCCTCTGCAGCAGGCGGCCTCCTCTATGTTGGCCGGCCGCTTTACCATTCGCGCTGGGTGATGATGTCACCCAGCGCAAGTGAGAAAGCGGCCAGCCAACATCGAGGAGGCCAGCCACCGCGGAGTATGCCACGGAGGAGGCTGCAGGTAAGGAGGATGATTGGGGGGAGGGAGGGAGGAAGAGAGCGAGGAGAGGGGGAGAGAGGAAGGGCTCTGCATGGACCTGGAGCGCATCCGGATTCAGATCTGAGGTGGATCAGATCAGGTCCTTAGCATAGGAGTGCTCATGCGCTCTTCTCGGGGGGGGCAGCACTTCAAAATGGTGGGCGCAATAAGTGCGTCATGTCTGGGAGGAAGCAGAACTTCTGCTTCCTCTGTGAGGACTCCAGACGCTGATCCCAGAAGTAGCTACTTCCGGGATTGCCCGCCCTGAGCCCTCTACACGTCTATGGAGTAGAAAGGGCTTATGTGGTGATGTTCATACATCTACCCTGTGTATTTTGACTGGCTTGGGCTCACCAGCATTTCACAGGAGGTCATTCCCTCTCCTAGCCGGAGACACCAGGGGTTAAACCTGTGGACTTTTGCATGCCAATTACATGCTCTGCCACTGTGTTACAACCTTTTCCCCAAGACCTATTGCATTCTTACAAACAGCCCCCTCAATATCCTTCTATGCCTATTGATTTGGAATGGGCATGTCTACACCTAAGGGTGTAGAGGAAGGGAGGGGGGAGGATTGTGGATTTACCTGCTTCTTCGATCCCCTCCCACCATCTATACCATAACACGACATCCCGGAAGGAAAGAGGGATATTGTGGGCACTGCGGGAGGCATTTTTTTTGAAGGAAGAGGAGCCATGCGGCCCTGATCTGTGGGAATGGTAAATTTAAACAAACAAAAAAAACCCTCTCCTCATCTCCACCATCCTAGGGATGGTGAAATTGCTTTTTTCCCCCATGGGCACGATGGGAAAACCAGGATATTCCCAGTTTCCGTTCTTCCAAGTTTATCCCGGGGTCATCCCTAGGTTGTACATGTAGGACTCCACTTTCTGTTTAATGGATAGGGGCAGATTTCAGATGCATGTGTAGAACTACTCTGCCACTGAAATAAAGTGAAGATGTTCATGAATGTGAAGAATGGCAGTGTAGCATTGTACTGGAGCTTTCAAGCTTGGAAATCTCTCAAGTCATTCAGTCTCTTACCAGGTTTTAATCAGGCACCCATTGTAATAGGTACACTGCAATGCCCTGGGTAGGTAGAATAATTTAATTATGATCCCTTTATGATCATAATTTCCCCTTTTTACAACCTTGAACATGAATAGGGTTTTTTGGGTAAGAAAAAGCTCAAACATTCCTGAGCTTGTGATTGCATTCAGATTTTTTTTAATGTGCAGTATAAAATGGACATTTTATACACATTTTCACACTTTAGTCAATGGGAGAAGTGCACAGTTTGTTTCACACTTTTAAAAAATGTACCCTGAAATGCACACTTTTTCTGTTCAAATCAATAGAAAATGATCCCAAATGGAAATGAGAGTGATGTGGACTAAGCTTTGTAGAGGTGCTCAGAGAATATTGGCAAACTCAAACGTCCTTCATTCTCCTCTCCCTATAATGCCGCTGGCTGTTACTGTGAATGCCAAGCTATTCTTTATCATTAATTGTGAGATGAGGGAGCATATGTGTGCATGTGTTTGTGGCAAATCTGAACTATTTGTAAGCTCCTATTTTGTTGGATTAAGCACATTATCCATCTAGAAACGCAATGCCAGCAGAAGGTTTCAGAAATGAAACAAAAGTCTGATCCTGTTACATTTTTAAATCTCCTTGGGATTATGAGACCAAAAGAGCAAAATGTGGAGGCAGCAGAGATGTTATGTGTTGTGTTTATAATTGGCTTCCCACATGTTTTTTTTTCTCATAATAAAGAACTGTGTTTTAATTAGACACAGGTGAAACAGAGAGTATTATCCTTCAAAATTAACAATAGCATTACATGTTTGAGTGGTCTAGATACTGAGAAGAAAAACAGCATTCAACATTTCATTTTAACAATTAAAATGTGTGTGTGTGTGTGTGTGTGTGTGTGTGTGTGTTCCCTTTGTACAGCAAATATAGATCATAACTATGGGTTGGATCCAATGGTGTTATTCTGCTGATGGAACTGCTTCCATCAACATAACTGGAATGGGTTAACTGGAACATGTCTCTGGGAATAAGTATTCCCAAATAAGTAGTAACATCTGGGCACCATCAAAATTGCCAATTAGCTAATACATTATGAGATATAGCATCTCCAGCATACTTTGACCACTTAATTGAATAGCCAGACAAATTACCAAAACTATTAATCAACTGCATCAAAGCTGGAACAGGCAACTGCTGTTTTGAGATAAACAATAAGAGATCATCGGCATAAAGAATAATTTAAATGCTAAACAATCATGCACAAAACCATCAATTCAACTATTTTGTTTAATAGCACATGCCAGAAGTTCCAAACATAAATCAAATATCAAAGGAGAACATGGACATCTCTGTCTGGTACCTCTCCCAAGTGAGGAGGAGGAGGAGGAGGAGGAGGAGGAGGAGGAGGAGGAGGAGGAGGAGGAGGAGGAGAGAAGAGACCCTTGGTCATAATTCTGGCTCTTGGGGGTGGATAGAAAATCCTCTTTTCTTTCTTGTGTCTAGAAGATGAACTTAATCTTACAAGAACAAGTATCTAATTTTATACTCTTTCTCTCTCGCTTCTATGATGGATATAACTGTTTTCACTTACCATGTTCTCTCAGCCCCTGCAGGTATCCTGTCTCTCAGTACACACACAGGAAAATGGGGAAAAGTCCAGTAACTCACAAGATAATGATCCCAAACTGTAGCCTAGCCACTGCTTTCATTTGGTCTGGTAACTTTAAGTGTGGTGTTGAAAATATCCACCTCTCAGTATGTGGTAGGGAGTGAAGCACAAGTTCAGTTCCTTCATAATGACCACCAGGTTCAGATCCTGATGTGAGCTCAGGCATGCTGAATGGATGCTTTGGATTCCTCGCTCTCTAGGTTCAAATATGTCACAAATACCCAGTAAGTCCAAATCAGAAATAAGGATCAATCCAAAACATAACAAAGTTTTCTTGATATTTCAACATAACAGTTATCAAACCTAAAGCTTACAATTGGAAGGATAACTCCTTGTAGTAAAGAGGTCACCATATGTTACAACTCACAGAAAAAGATTCGGATAACCTGAAACCAGCTTAGTAATCAAATTATAGCAAGATCTAAGACTACAAAACAATATGAGAGCAGTGGGTAGATTAAAAAAAATAGTGTCAAATGAATAATATTAAAGAGATGATAGCACAGTGATAGGTCTTAAGGAGGGCTTTAGCCCTGCCAAGTTTGAATCAGATCGGTTCATCCCTTGATTTTTTAGGATTTTTTTTTAAAAATCCCCCTTAAAGCATTTCCCTGAAAGTCCACCAGTGTGATATTCCACCTGTTTGCATTTGTGTATTTAAGGTATTAAGGGATTATGGTATTAGGGAAAGTCAACCCCTCCCTGTACTTCTTATTTTCCCATATTTTAGTTTTAGTTTTTAGTTTTTTCTATTTTTGCTCAAATGCAATGGAATGCAATTCTGGTAGACTGAAATAGTGTAATGATACAAGAGTGTATTTAAGGGATTAAGGGATTAGGGAAAGTCAACCTATCCTAGTTTTGATGAAGTATTGTTGCACAGTAAACTACCACCACCCCTGTCCCGGTGCATTTTCTGTGTTTCTTTTAAAGTGAAAATGGACCCATGGTCATGCCTACTCAGGAGTAAGACCATAGAGTTAAATGGGACCTCTCTCCCTCCCCCTTCACAGTTGAGCGGAGAACCACCCGCCCTCCTCTTTTGTCAGCGAGACCGAGACCACGCTTAGATACACCCACCCCCAACAAAGAACGGGATGGTTTGATAGAGCGCAAGGACAGCAATACATGGGAGAGAGGAGCACATTTATTTTGCCTAGAAGAAAACAAAAACAGACTTTGCCCATTCCAAAATGAAACGAAAAATGGAGGGGAAGAAGTGAAATGAGTGCAGGACAGGGACGACATCATGTGAGTGCTGTGCTGCAAAACCGCATACCAGGCATGGCGAGTGTGTGATAAATCACTGGTGTGGTGGACCACTCTGAGATACAAGCATATTCCAGCTTCATTTGGCCAGAATCAAAGCAAAATAAAACATCTCTTACTGGTTCTAAATGGGTAGTTTTCATTCCTTTACTGAATTAGCCTTCACTTTGACTCTACTTATATTGGCAAAAAATCACATTACAGTTTTAGAATTTAAAACGGTTTAAAACTGAATTAACTTATTTATTGGATCAATCCACAATTTAGCATGAGGTTATTTGCTAACTTAACCCGTAATGTTTAAAAAACGGGGGGGGGGGGAGTTCTGAATTATAGGAAACATAATTGTACTCTGAAGCAAACATCCAGAAGAGTTTCATATATTTTTTAGAGAATAACTTGGTGAATAGACACACACACACACACACACACACACACACACACACAGAGAGAGAGAGAGAGAGAGATTAAACATGAATATGGTACTCAAATATACAGAATTATGGGGTGTTTTCTTGTAAATCACAGCAAAAGTGGTTCACTAAAGACTAAAATTGCATGTGAATTTGTGTTTTAAGTTGTCACCCATGTGCAATGAGGCAGTACATTATAGCTTTACAGAGAGATCTGCATCCAGTTATTTTACAAAGCAAGTAGTGTGGAGAAGCGGATTGACTATGAATGCACAGAGTTTGTGGAAAGGGTAAGAACTATGATGGTAAGTAACTGCTACTTTCAAACAACTGCAAATATTTCAGGGATAAGTACTTTAAAAAATCAACATGAGTGAGAATACATCTCAAAATATAGGTTTATTCATCATGACATGTGATTACCTTAAAAAAGGGGAGTATGTGGCTCACGTACAACGGCAAGAACTATTACTGTTGAAGATAAAAAAGCATTGTCTTCCCCTCTGCCCTTTCCCTTCTTAAAGTTGTGGATCTCGCCAGTTCTGTTGTGCAAGCAGGACCTGTGGCACGAGACCCAGATTTAGTACTTCCGAAAGGAAGCCCCAAAGTTAGCAGAAGTGCTTGCTTCTGGAAGGAGGCAGATGAACAGAGGTCTGCCAACCTGTCTCCTTCCAGAAGTTAGTGCTTCTGTTCATTTCAGGTTGCCCAGGAAGCAATAAATTACCATTGCAGAAGTAGTGGGGTCCGCTTGCGCAACAGAATTTGCAGGACATAAGGAAATTGGCAGGGGCATAAGCAGCCTATTGGATTCTTCCCTATGTGGAAGGGAGTGAGACATTGGCTGGGATCAGCTGACTCCCAGGATCAGGAGGATTCTGTCCCAGGTACATGAATCCTAGTTTGAACTGCATGTATCTCTTTGTATTTGATAAATGGTTGAGCATTTCACTTGAACATGTAGCCCCACAGTACAATCTCACACTATGGGGGTGCAGATGTGAATAACACAATTCTTTAACTGCCATTGATGTTGGTGAAAGAGATTGGGCCACTCCATTGAGCCCTGTCTTGGGAGGATTTTAAGTTTCACCAAGCCTACTGTCTTTGAAAGGAATTGTACGGCAGGAGCATTCCCTTCCCAATCCAGGCATTGTTATCTGCTTCTGGGAAGGGTTTGCTCAGTGCCTGACCACCAAGGCGAAGATAGGTGGAGCCTGAGTAGGCATCAGGAATAAAGTGGAGGTTTTTATTCCATTGTGGTGGAAAGTCTATGTGAAAGCCCTGTCCTCCTGAGTGTGTAAACGGTTTATTTATTTATTTTAGCCTGTTTGCAAGCCGCCTTGAGCTTTGAGAACCTGTTGTCAGAAAACAATGTACAAATGTTCTTAGTACCACGATTCCCATGTGCACGTTTTCCTGCAGTGTGGAATTGCACTAGAATGAAATAGCTCCATACTGCTGTATGTATGAAAGGTGCTCTATGGAGTAGGTGATCTGTGCCATTTGAAAGTTTCAGGCTCGTTTCTGGTTTCTTCAAAGCTTTTCTCCTTGCTCCTGTTTTTCCCTCACATTTCTCGTGCACCTCTGTGATCTTGGCTATGCTTCCGAAGTGTTTGTTGCTCGCGGTTCTTGGGAGCTGCTCTTTGGAGCTCCTTTTTTGCTCTAGAAAGCTCCGGATGTTCAGAAGCTCCTGCTGAGTCATGGCTAAAGCTTTCCCTGCTGAGAGTCAGGACTGAGCTTTGGTAAACATTTATGATTGGGGAGGGGTGCAAACATCAGGCAATTTTGAGTGTAATTACCTGGTTTGGATGTTGGGGCAATATTTAGGCTATTTTTTGTATGTATTTTGGGTTCACTGCTGCAGAGCGAATTTTGTATGTATTTTGGGTTCATTGCTGCAGAGAACTTTAACTAAGCAATCCTAGTTGGCCCTTGGGCTAAAAACATTTCCCCACCACTGAAGTAGGGCATTGGTACCTCATGGTACCTGGCAAGGCTCAAACTAGAATATCAAGACATGATCCTCGAATAATTCGTTTAGAGTATGCCTTGTGACCTCAATATAGAGTAAGTTGTTTGGGGTCATTCTCTTTAGGACTGTGTTTATCTGTATTGTGCAATGCTGATGAATCAGCACACATTGTATACAAGGACAGGGGTGGGTAGCTTTGGGGGCTCCAGGGGGCAATTTCCATCTCCTGGTGTAGTCGGTGTAATTGGCCATAAAAATGTGGTGGCAGCAGCAAAGTGCGGCAGCAGCAGCAAAGCAATCAGTGGTTTCCTCCCGAATGTTCCTGCCACAAAGCTAAACTTGGCCCTTTTCAATCTCCGTCACACCACCAAATGTCTACAGTGTATCATGGGTGGGGCAGTGAGGGCCACATTAAAGGTCAAGGGGAACACATGCCAGCTGCATGTTACCCACCCTGTTTTAAGAAATGGCAACTCCTGAGTTGCCATTTCTAGATGTTTAAAATAAAACTGAATGCCATCTTTATCCTTGTTTAGTGGAGAGGGATGATGTATCCTTGTTGTTGTTGTTGTTGTTGTCGTCGTCATCATCATCATCATCATCACCTTCTTATAAAGTGCCATATATATATATCCAAGCACTCTCCATATATTGGTAGAGAAGGCAGTCCTTGCACATAGGATCACAAATTAACTGTCACAGTATAAAAGGGAAACGGAATGGGGCGGAAAGAGGAAAGTAAGTCCCTTCTCTGGGAGATAGGTGGGTCCAAGTTGATCTCCCTTAGCTAGCTCTGCTTTTTGCTGAAATGTTGGAATGCTATAGGTCTTCAGCAATGAATAACTCAAAACTGTTCTTTGTTGATGGCCTTTAGCCAACATAACTCTAAATTGGCGAACTCCCTTTGTATTTTCTTCCCCCTTTGGAAATGAAAATTGTGTAATGCACACTGGAAGAATGCTTAGTGATTACTTGTTTTGATGAGAGTACTGGTTTATCTTCTCACCTGCTCATTTGGGTGGGGGGGGCTGAGTCAGTATTTGCTTTATAGACAAAGGAACTGTCTGAAATGAGGGATATTTAGAATTTAAATTACTCACTGTTGGACTTACTTGGAATGAGGCCCAGTTCAAAATTTCAGCCCATGTAAACCAGGCCAGTGCAACCCCTACCCTAAGTGAATTGCTCTGGGTTTGGTTAAAATTGTTTACTGGGAAGGAACAGCTGGGCAGGATGACTCACCCATCTCCAGAAAAGGGGGCACATATTTACATAAATTTTGCATATGCTAATTTATACGTATAGATGCAAATTTGGAAATGCTTACAGTACAAGGGAATGCAGTACTTCTCATCATACTGGAGGAAGCTGTGACTGGCTGACCTGTGCCCCACTCAGTGTGCTGTCCAGGTATTAACTGTTGATGGGCAACGTCAAGGCTCTTATTCATCCTTCTTAGGATTCTTGATGTTTAAATCAGATTTGGACTGGACAGCCTTTCAAATAGAGAACTATCCTCTGCAAAGGGGCATTTTGCCACCCTAGCTATCACCTTTATGATGCTCCACATGTGGGCTTCCCAGAGACTCCTGGTTGGTCACCGTTGGAAAAAAAGATCCTGGATTGGATGGACTTTTGATCTGATCCAGTGGGGCTCTTTTTATGTGCAAATTACTAGGGATGCACTTCAACAAATAGCTTCCCAAGAGGAACAGTGCTCCCCACCTGTTTCCATTTTTAGCAGTAGCTGAGCTGCAAACATAATGTTTAAAACAGGACTCAGTGATTTAAATGAAACCGGTTTACAACTGGTTGTGCATAGATCAGAATGAGAACATCAGAAGAGTCATGCTGCATCATATCAAGAGACCAGATGTAGTACAGCATTCTGGTCACACAGTGGCCAACCAGCTGCCCACAGGAAGCCCACAAGCAAGACATCAGTGCAACAGCATCCTCCCACCCATGTTCCCCAGCAACTGGTGTATATAGGCAAACTGCCTCTGATACTGGACGTAGCACATTGCCATCAGGACAAGTAGCCATTGATAACTTTATGAGTATTTCCATTTATCTATCCTGAGTATTCCACCAATAAGCTTCATGGGATGATCCTGGGCACTAATATTATGAGATAGGGAGAAAAATGTCTCCTCTTCCAGTCTCTGCAGATGGTTTTTCAATGGGCTGAGAGCAATAAATCCACAGAATATTCTATGCTGCTTGGAGATTCTTATGTTCCATTTTTAATTAGGTATATTAAAAATGAAGTACACAGGTGAAGTGAAAATATCAAATTGGCTGAATATCGGTTATCTCTGGGATTTGTGTCACGAAACAGAACATAACATTTTATTTGTGTTATGGGATTAGGGATCCCCCACAAATCCCAAACAAATAATGGAGATATATATCCACTACAACTATACCAGCTCCTGCTGCTCCACACATGCCAGTAAGGTTTAAAATAGAAAATAGAAAACAATTTCTCTATTAAAACAAAAAATAGAAAACGGTTACAGTAAGAGCAGCTGTATGAGTAGTTATGTGGAGAAGGGGAAAACAGCTAGCTCTAACGTTTCAGACCTGCTTTTATGTTTGGGTTGAGTTTCGATTAGGGATGTCATGGGCATCTGGTTGGGGCTCAAGGCTTGGCAATTTCTTGTTGGCCTCCTGGACTGGAGTCCGCAGACCTCCATTCTTGGTTCTTTATTTCTAAGCAGGCTTAGGACTGGAGAGCCCTTCAGATAGAGGACACCTTCAAACAGAGGACTGACAGACCTTCAAATAGATGATTATCCTCCGTAAAGTAGAGCAGTTGACCACACTAGCTAAAATGACCTGCTTGACAGGGGTGTCCAACTTAAACCCAATTGTAAGTTTTGGGAGGCCTGTCCAGCCCCATTCACTGATACCTTTCCACCAGGTGATGAAGCCCTTTTTCATTTGAAACTGGATTTTATCCTACCAAATGGATTTATTTTCTTTGTTTCTCTGTACTTCACCTGTCTATTAATTTACATCTTAATGGCATTTTTAACTGCTGATATCAGGTGAGTTCAATGATTCCTTGCCAAAGCCTTTATTGTGTTAACCAACCTGGACATTCCACTTGGAAAGGTGGGATATAAATTTAACAAATGAATAAAAATAGTGGCAGGCACTCTAAGTGGACTAAATTACCCATGGCTGGACAGTATCAAGAGACCACATCTAGGCTGGTGCGGGAAGGGACAGACTTGTAAACAGGGGAGCACTTATCCAATTCAAAATGAATGTGATCTGGAATACATTTATCTCTAGTCCAGAGGAGGGCAATGAGGATGATCAGGGGTCTGGAAACAAAGCCCTATGAGGAGAGACTGAAAGAACTGGATATGTTTAGCCTTGAGAAGAGAAGACTGGGGGAGACATGATAGCACTCTTCAAATACTTGAAAGGTTGTCACACAGAGGAGGGCCAGGATCTCTTCTCGATCGTCCCAGAGTGCAGGATGCAGAATAATGGGCTCAAGTTACAGGAAGCTGGACACCAGGAAAAACTTCCTGACCGTTACAGCAGTACGACAATGGAATCAATAACCTAGGGAGGTTGTGGGCTCTCCCACAGTAGCGGCCTTCAAGAGGCATCTGGGCAGACATCTGTCAGGGATGCTTTATGGTGGATTCCTGCATGGAGCAGGGGGCTGGATTCCATGGACTTATAGGCCCCTCCCAACTCTACTATTCTATGATTATTGTGCAATATTTTTTTCAAATGCATCCACAATTAATGATTTTGACACTGATTTCTTTCTTATATTTTGCAATTTTATTTTGCATGTATCCAACAATGTGCCATAGACTGTTAGTGCTCCTCTAAGCAGAAGTAAATTGCTTCTTCTTTTTTAACAAAGCTTTAGCTAGTCTTTGTTGGGTAATCTGTAAATTTTTGTAACTGTGCAAATATTAACAGCATGTTCTCATACATTAGGAATAGGCAATACTGAATTTCAAGAACATGCTTTATCCATCTACCAAGTTGGTTTGATGAGGGTATGGGGTTTAATGCAAAATGTTCAGTCCACAATACTCATTTATCTTTTGTCAACAAAACAACAACCCTTTCAGTTACTAAATGGACATGGAAAAAATGAACCTAAATTGGTGGAGTGGTTTTGCCTCTAATTGGCTTTTCTGTAGTCTATAGATATATGACAAAAACACCCAAATTAATTCCCTGCAAAAGTGCTTCATGGAATATCTAGAGAATTATTTAGTAGTCAAATGTTATCACATGCCTAAAGATATTTCTGAAATAGAACCAAAATTACCTTCACCTATTGTAGGGCCCCAAATTATGTGTAATAAGTGCCAGCATGCCTGCAATTTTCATGGGGTTATAATTATTTTAATGTAAAATTGGAGCGAGTTGCCCACCGAGATTGTAAAGAGAGTGCACACCTGTAATTTGCCATACACTCTTTTCAATGGGTCCTAACACACAGAGAAGGAAAGATGCAAACATGGTGACGTGAAAATCGATCCATATAGGGTATGAGGAGAGCTGAGCAGAAGCTATCCAGCCGAGTATCAATCTGCAGCATGACATTTTTGTGCAAGAAAACCCCGTATTATGATGGCAAAAATAGAAAACGAGGGAGGGTAAATGTGCTTTTGCTATTGTTTTGGTGCACTTGTAGTTGCTTACTTAAATGTAAGTCTGTTCCTGCCACATACCTCAGCAAACCGACGACACAGATTCCAACAAAAGCAACATGAAGTCTACAGTGAAAACATCCTCGTGATCATCAAAATAAAATCGACATCCATTAAAATAATAATAATAATAATAATAATAATAATAATAACGTCATGTCAGAAAATGAAGCATGTCAACCATAAATATATTCCTTCAAATTAGGAATTAACCATAGGAATGCCTGAAAAATCCAGTCTTTGCCAACCAACTGCTCTGATCTATATGTCCCAGAACAATGAGTGGATCAGATCGTAGTAGGGATGTTCCTGGCTGGGAAACCCAGTTCGTTTTTGCCTGGACCAAGTTCTGTGGTGTGGAGAACTCAGTTTGCATCTGTGAGCTGAGCTGCAGGTTCTTCCCCAAACTACAAGGACTTTGTTGCACATATTTTCCGAGGAAGATTGTGTAATTAGTGCAAATTTCTGAGCGGTTTGCACAAATTACAGCTGAATCTGTGCAATTTGCTCAGAAATCTGCATATATTTGCACAAATCTTCCGCCTCCCTCCCTCCACAATAAAATGCAAAGAATTCTGCAAAAATCTGACCTGCTGCAGATTGAGTCTCGCAGCATAGGGAGAGCCAAAACAAACTCTGTGGAGTCGAGCCCAGAAAACCCATCACTTCACCACCCAAACAGATTTCTCCATCCTAGAATTTCGTAATCTATCAGCTTTTTCACTTCCCAAATGTTCTGCCACAATGTTTGGCCCAAAACTGTATCAAAACACATTGACAATGTCAACAGCCTGATAATGCATCAATGGAGAGATGTGTTACAGAAAGAAAAAAAGGCATGCAGTACCCTCAGCCACCTCATAATGATGAGGTAAGGTCAAAAACACCACCACAAGAAATTCAAAATAAATTATGCCCTTAGAATAAGGCAGAAAAATGGAAGCCTCTTTCATGGGGGGAAAGAAAATTTCCAAGAAATTAGAGGCTGAATTTTGGCACAACTCTAGCCCTGACTGGAGCTGGATGAAACACTTCTCCACCCACGCCCCTCAACCCACTACAGTGCTTGGAGGGAAAAAGTAGTCTTATAAGCACTTGTATTAGAGAGTGTGTCCACAATCACTCCTCAGAAACATAACATTTAGAAGACCCCAGGAAAGTGTGGAACTCTGAAAAGATGGGGATTTCAAAGGAATCTGTACAGTGGGTGGACTGGCTGAGCCCCCTAGACTTTGCCTCATTTCCCACAAGCTGGCCCAACTCAATCTGCATCGGGGCAGGCCAACTTGTGGATTTTCCAAGGGGCAGGTGGTTGCATAAATTTAAAAAATGTGGAAATTGGAGGTGCACTTTGTGTAATTTTCACAAAATGTGGCCAAGATTTGTGCAATTTTCTATTCATGCAAATTTTAAAAGCTAGAAAAAAGTTCCTGGATTTCAGGAAAAACCAGTGGTTTGGCTTGCAAATGCAAACTGAGTCAAGGGTGTTGCAGAAATTAATTTAAAAAGGCACTAATTTGTGAATATGTCTAGAAAAAGGACTGAATGGACTTCTGGGTAAAGACCCATGCAAAAGTGACATAGACCAGATATAGATGGCTTGCCTGACAAACAGTTGCAGCCTTAAAACTCAACCTAGCTTCCCAGATGCCTGCTAAATAAAGAGAATGTAACTTCCTTCTTTGGGGAGAGTTCCACAATGTGGGTGATGTTCCTATGACATCACATGCTCAGAAATGTATGCACTGCAAATTGTGTTCAGGTCCACACTCAGTTCTGAGACATGCAAACTGGGTAAATCCTGGTCAACAAAAACTGAAAAACAATTCTCATACATCCGTGCACAGTTACCCTGCACCCTGTCTCAAAACATGTGACCTGTACTCCTCCTTTTCTCAGAGTTCAGAAAGCTATACTTACTTTATTCAAAAACCCTCTGACATCTTAATATATTGTTGACAGTGTGTATTTGATATACAATTGAAAGTGTTCGGAAATAGCGGCTTGGAACAAAAAATATTGAATGGGAGTTAAGATTGTTTTCAGAAATTGTGTTGGCTCATTTTGTGGCTGCCATGGTGATAAAACACAGCACATAATTGTCATATTGTTTGTTTCCTACTGAGGTTAGTATGCATTGTGTTTTTCATAACCTTGGTTGTGTTAGAAACAAAACATTAGGTTTCGTATTTTCTTATTCCTGTTATCTTTAGTAAATGGAATGAAGGTAATTTTAAGGACTGATGTATCATGCATATGATAACTTGAGACCAGTTATCATTTTGAGCTCTACACGGTCGCCTCTTTCATGCATTATATTTGTGAAGCATCTCCACGTGATTAAGTGAAACAGGGATGTGCTGTTGGCTCTGCCCCATCATCATTTATTTATTTATTTATTACCCGCCTCTCCCTCTGGATTGAGGCAGGAGACAATATCAAGTACAAAATAATATAAAATACATAAAACAAATTAAAAACATACAAAACCAATGCATTATTAAAATAAAAATGAAACATGGATCACTCCCCAGGCCTGCCCTGTGTTGGAATGTGTGAGTCTGCAGAAGTTGAGCTCTGTAAGATTCTCTGAAGCTGATATGACTCATGTTCATATCAGCTTGTGCGCTTTCTTATTTATTTTCATGTGAAAGTTCATGCGTATTTCCGAGCACATTTTCCCAAAGAGACATATCAATTGTGCATATTTTAGAAGTGTATTCATTCTTCTGCCATTGATTAAAGATTGTCTGTGTGCATTTTTTCAAATCTATGCATTTTTCAAACACATTTTATTTGGCTCTCTACGTTGCATCACAAGCTCAGAAATGTATGGACTTCGATTGCACATTGCATTTGGATCAGCATTCAGTTCCAAGAAATGCAAACTGGACACATTCTGGTCAAAAAATGAACTGAAACAAATCTCTCACATCCCTAGCCCTGTGTGACTGGACATCTGTATATCATGGAAACCTGCACACATAGGCTTCCCTTAGTCAGACCTCAACAAATAAATGTCAGGAGAGGGCTCAGGGTGGAGCATGGTGAACATCTACCTTGGATCCCATTAATTGCACAAAGGTTTCCCAAATGGTGTTTGTGTGAATTAAAAAATCACAGAAAAGCCAGCAAGTGGCACCATTGCCCATTATCTTCTTATTATCCAGTTTGGAGAAGCTAGAGGTTGAGGGGTGATAACTTAGTTGGAGAGCACCTGCTTTGCACTCAGAAGGTCCCAGGTACAATCCCCAGCTTCTCCTGGTAGTGCTAGGAAAGAATCCTGTCTGAAACCCTAGAGTGATGCTGCCAGTTGCTATCAACAATACTGGGCTAGATGGACCAATGGCCTGACTCAAAAGGTGGTTAGGGATAGACAGACTCACCTGTGTCCAGCTCTGTCAGATGCTCAACAAGCCGCCACTGCCTGTCCCCACCCCACAGCACCACATGAGCTTCTTTGCAGCTCGGCAAGCACCCGACGAAGCTGCAAGCTCATCTGCCTTCATTCGGATCCTCCATTGTTGCGCACAATGGAGGATCCAGAAATTATGTATTTCCTATCTTGCATAAATAGTGGCCATAAAAGCTTCTTTTACGCAAGGTTTAAGGTGTGAATGTTCACAGCTTTGATCTTGATAAAATGCACCCTTTACAGCTGTCATTTAAGCAACATGGGAAATACGCAATTTCTGGAGCCTCCATTGTGTGTGACAGTGAAGGCTCCAGAAACTGTGTATTTCCCACATTGTGTAAATAGGGTCTTCATGGTGCCATTTTTGCAAGGTAGGAAATAAACAATTTCTGGAACCTTCATTGTGTGCAAGAATGGAGGCTCTGGACATGGGTGGACGATAGGAGTGTGCATGCCAAAAAATATCGTTGTTTATCATTATCATTTCGGACCAAAAAAATTATCGTCTTCATATCGTAGGTGAACCGTAGCATCTTCACGATAATTATCGTGAAAAAAACAATATTTTTGCAGCCCTATTTTTAAAGAAAAAATGCCTATAACTTCTGTATTTTAAAAGTTAGAGACTTGAAACTTGGTCACAGTGCTTATGGGGTATGTCTAAGTATGTGTATGAGATTTGAGATCGATCCCTCCAATCCTCGATTTTATATGAATTTATTAAAGATCATTTCAGTTCTGACAGATCAGAATGGCAGCTCGCCACGTGCGTTCATTCAGACCTGTCAGAACGGAAACGATCTTTAAAAACGTCATATAAAATCGAGGGTTGGAGGGATCGATCTCAAATTTCATACACATACTTAGGCATACCCCATAAACACTGTGACCAAGTTTCAAGCCTCTAACTTTTAAAATACAGAAGTTATAGGTATATTTATATGGCAGTCCGATAAAATGATAAAATCGCCCGAAAATTATCGTCTCCGATGATTATCGTAGGTTTTTCTATCGTATCGTCATCGTTAAACACTTGCACAATAACGACCTTATCGTATCGTTATCGTACATTTTAATGATACAATACACATCCCTAGTGGACGGCTGCCAGACACTCATCAGGCCACAGAGCGCTCAAATTGTGGGCCCACGAATGCACCATGGCCCAGAGAGCTTGGTCCAGGCAGGCAGATGCAGGAGAGTGCATCGGACTTCCGGACCTAGTCACATGCCCACAACATCCCTTGAAGTGACCTCTTATGTTGGTGTGTGTCTGTGATGTGGAGGAAGCAGAAGGTACTGCTTTATTGATTGGGGAAATATCCAGGTATTTATATCAGGTAATCCAAAGGCTTCTTGTTACCTGCCAATCTCGGGTTGATATTTTCTTTTGTACCTTAATAGAATTCTGAAGCCTGCATCATTGTGTACAAAGAAAAAAGGAAGGGGACAACATCTTCCATTACAACAATTGTGTTTCCAAAAACTGAGTTAAGGGAGAAACATCATATACAATGCTCAGGATCTTTAATTACAAAATTTCACAATAACATAATATCAAACGAATCATTGAACCATAATAGGCCTGGTTTCTAAAATCTATAGCTAACTAAACCAAATGCAACATAAAAGGACAAAATACAGTCTCATTTTTGCAGGCAAGTATCTTGATGGGACAATTCCAGCATAGGGAATAGCCTGAAAGAATCCTGAAGCAAGCCATGTTCAGAGCCTAACAAGTGGACAGGGATAATTTTTTGAAAACTAAAGCTGAAAAGAAGAATGGAAAATATACTGTGGTTTCACTCACATTTGATAGCTTTAATGAGCAGATCCAACCAGTGATATTGAAACAGTGCCATTTACTATCAGGAGGGGGAAAAACCTTTTTGTGTTTAAACATGCTTCCAAACTGAGAGAGATGTTGATTCTTAGCAGTTTGAAGAAAGGTAACCACTCAGCCTTTGATATCGGTATATTTAGCAACAGTATGGATAATTTTCCTTGCGATCCTTGTGCCAAGCTAAAGGAATTTGTTAATCCTGCTGATAAAAGGAAATCTACCTTGAGAGATTTCTTCAGTTGCAATACAAGAGGTGTCATTTATGCTATGCAGTGTCCTTGCGATCTTATTTGCATTGGGAGGACTACAAGAAAGGTTTAATTGAGAACCTGTGAACAGAAGCGCTTGCAAAAGGAACAGACGTCTGCAAGCCCCAATGGTTAAACAGTTTGTAGAGCTTGAATTCAGTGAGAAAGACCTAAAGTTTGGACCCTTGAAAACATTACTGGGTTGGGTGTACTTTTGGAAGTAAAATTAAGAAGGGTATTTTGTATTTATTCTTCCAAACAATGACACCGAAAGCCTTAATGAAGAATTACAATGAAGTCCTGTATTCTGAGTGTGTCTGTGTGTGTATGTAACTTTAGATTAGTTAACTCAAAAATTTATTTTTCTTACATCAAGCCATTGTGGCTTATATTATGCTATTTGGGAGTATGGTTCATAATTGGTTTGGGTTTTGTAGTATGGAAATGGTTAATTTAACAAATGCAAGTTCACCTCTGTTGGGCTTTATGGCCGTGGTAACAAGAATGGAAACAAGGCTATAATATAAACCCAAAAGTTGTATACAGTTACTCAGCAGTGACTGTGGGCTTTATGTATTAGGGAGAAAAGAAACCACACACATTTTGGCAATAGCTTTGGGAAGGTTTTCTCTGTTGTCCTCATTGAGAAATAATGAACTGGTAAGTTTCAAGACAATTTTGTGGTCGTAATTTGAGAAATTGGGTTTTATAATCTAAGCCAGTGATTTCTGTAAATTGTTCAGTTTATTCAGGAGAGTCATTCAGAAAAGGTCTCTGAAGTGAATGGTTTAGTTCTTCATTTAAAGTTCTGCATAAAAGAGCTATAGCCTGGGGGGACATATCTGTTGTTTCTTTCAATACGTTTTTGTCTTCCATAGTTTGGTAGTGCTGACTTTAAGCTGTTTCTGCATTTCATCGCAGATTTGCTCTTACATAGTTAGGCCGCTGATGAAGAGACTTTCATGCTGAAATGTCTTTGGCTTCATTTAGTACAGATTTTTAGAGAACCGTAGTATTATGATTTCTTTGTTATTCTATGTTATTGTGAAATGTTGCAATTAAAGATCCTGAACTTAGTACATAACCCTCCTGAACTCTGCATCGTTGTAAGCCTGATGCAATATGCTCCTGCCTATAAGAAAACATAACACATCTTGAGACACATGCCAACACAGGGTTTGGAACTATTTGCAGGCCCATTAAAAATGAAATAAAAATAAAACCAAGGGTGCACAATTTCAGCCTTGCAATTGGCAGGCAACATGCAACCTCTGGACTAGGCTGATTATATCACTTTGCCTCGGTTTGAAGTTGCCATAGGATGAGGATGGCCACTTTTGCATCACCAGAAAAAAGAGGAAATGCATCACCAGTGAAGAGGAAATGGTTTTGCATCAAATGTGCATATGCTAATGTATAGATCTAGATGCAGGTTTGGTAAAAACATTATAATTTAAATCGAAATACAATACATCTCGCCCTAGCGGGGAAGGCTGTGATTGGTGTGCCTGGTCACTCTGCTGTCCAACTTCAAATCCCTTGCACTCCCTTTCTCCTTATGTGCAAATCCTGGATCAGTGCCTAACCTCTGGGCTGGATGAGGGCCAATAAACTGAATCCTGGCAAGATGAGGGTGAGTGGTTCTCAAGTCTGGGAGATAGGCTCACTGCCTGGTCTGGATTGGGACACACTCCCCTTGAAAGATCAGGCTTGTACTCTAGGGGTACTCCCAGATCCATCATTATCTCTGGAAGTGGCCATGACAGCTTAGAGTGCCTTTACCAGCTTCAGCTGGTTCACCAACTATGGGCTCTTCTGGCCAGGGATAGGTTGGCCACAGAGGTACAGGCATTAGTAACCTCTAGACTGGATTTTGTGTTTATGGCTACTCCAGAAGCTGGAGATGCTGCTGAACACAGCAACTCGACTGTTGTCAGGAGCTGCCCCTTTTCAGTGTGCAACTGGCTGCCTATTGGCTACTGGGCCAGATTTTAGGCTTTGGTACTAGTGTACAAAGCCCTAAACACCTTGGGACCAGGATACCTCAGAGAGTGCCTTCTCCCTTACCAACCTGCCCGGTCACTGAGGTCATCAGAGGACATAATCCTGGTGGTTCCACAGATACCTATGTCCCAACTGGAGTCCACCAAGAGAAGAACCCTCTTTCTGTGGAACTCTCTGCCCCTGGAGGTCTGGCAGGCACCAACACTGTGAGCCTATCTACACTACTGCTGTTATAAACCATTTTAAAGCAGTAGTGTAGATAGGCTCTGTGTTGCTTCCAGTGCCTCCTGAAAACAGCTTTATTCCAGGAAGCATTCCTTGATTGACAGCCATGGTTTTTATTGGCATTCTGTTGTTGTTGTTGTTGTTGTTGTTGTTGTGTAACATTTTTAACAGAGTTTTAATTTTTGTATCTTTTACTATTTTAATTCTTATTTTCACTGCTACGGAATCTGTTTCAGATATGGAGTGGTATACAAATTTTGTAAATAAATTGTAAATAAATATAAACTAGTTTAGACTGGACAGCACTTCAAGTAGAAGACACCTTCAAATAGAGAACTGTCCTCTGTAAATCAGGACATATGGCCACCCTACACAAGACATTTAGAATTTCAATGTGCAACCCGACGCTAGGGTGGCCATGTGTCCTAGTTTACGGAGGTCAACCCTCTATTTGACAGTGCCTTCTATTTGAAGGGCTGTCCAGTCAAAAGCCTGTTTAAAGATGAAGAACCATGAGAAGAGACCATCGAGGCCTTGAAGTTGCCCGTCCACAGTTAGCATCTGGACAATAGCAGGACACACAGATCACAATCTTTCCCACTATATTCAGAGGTATTGTATTTCTATTTAAATGAAAACAGTTTTTTTCTAATTTGGCACCTACGCATATACATTAGCATATAGAAATCTCTGTCCTCTTGTTTTTGTTGATGCCTAAGCGGCCACTCTACCCAACACCTGCACAAAAGTCTGGACTGGGAATTTACCTATATAGCCTTTAGCCTTGTGTGCTTCCTCTCTCTCCCTGCAAGAGCCACTCTGCTTTTTAAACATCTGTCTTGCTGTCGTGGCCTGGTCATGTCATTCTTTTACATCAGGATTGCAGGAAGGCAGTCGCCCACCCCATGTTCTAGTGATCTGGCTCCTTTGAAGGCTTTTCTGCCTCAGAAGGTCTGGGTTTTGCCAGTCCTCTTGAATGAGCAAGCTATGTGTGCAGCATTGAAGGCTCTTTCAAAGCACACACACTGTGCACCAGCTGCAGGCTTTGCTCCTAATCCAAATCCCATTTAGACTGTCAGTCCGTTTGAGCAGCCAGCATGAGTGAAAGAGGAAGCCGACCTGTGCGTGAAGTTTTATTTTGCAAGGACGCTAAATAGGGAAGCGTGAGAGAGGATGTTTCCTCCCATTTTGTCTAGAGCTCGTCAGAGCATGGAGTTTCCCTGTCCGCCACCCCAGCCCAAACGTAATGGTTGTTTTCACTGCCCTTACAGGATGCCACATTTGCACAAATACAGGATTGAGGTTGAGGCCTGGCTCTCCACTCTGTGCGGCAGCTGCCCAGGAGAAGAATATGACCCCTTTCTTTCCTTTACATTCTTTCATTCAAAGGGAGTGTGGTGCTGGCACTTCTCGGGCAGTTTCGACTTCAAATGGGAAACGTTGCGCTCCTCTTCCAATCTGGTCGCTGCCCTCCCCTCTGCTTTTTAGGCAGCTGGGCTACTTTGAACTTCCCTTTCAGAGGGAACATGAAACATGCTGCTCACAATGTGGCGAAGAGGCCAAACTAGCTGGTACTCAAGCAAAGTGGAACAGCATGTGGCGCCTGTGGTACAAAGGGAAGACGGAAAGAAGGGAATCTGTGAAAACGAGGAAAGGGCATATGCATTTGTTTGACAGATTGATGATAAAATTGTTCCGAAATGCTCAGAATCCAGTTAGGATGTGCCTGCCAGGATTTGGAAGCTAGGAACTTTCAACTCTGTTCTCCCTGTCCTTCTTAAAAGCCCCTCCCCATTGTCCACTAATGACACTGTCCCCATTCCTCTGGGGTCTTCGTCCTTGTATCACTGTTGCTTCTTTAATACTGGCAGCCATGATTTTTAGATCCCAAAACAGGTCAAAGTGTGTGTGTGTGTGTGTGTGTGTGCAGTATTGTGCAAAAGTCTTAGGCCACCCAAGAAAATTATGTTTAAAGTTATTTATCTGGCATCAAGTAATGATTTGCTCAGAAAAAAACACTATATAATGTTAGAATGAATACAAATAAACATTAATACAATTAAAAAGTAACAAGTATTCCTTGTGTTTTCCAAAACAATATTGCTACCTTGTGAGCTGGCTAGAAGAACACGGGTTTGTTTCCCAAACCTCTCCTCAAGGCACCCCAGCCATCCCGTGTGCAGTTTCATCCCATGTATCGTGCTTTGTTCTGATCTTGAGATTTCTCTTTCAGTGATGAGATGGTCAGAGTTTTGAAACCAAAATGATTTCCTCCAATGTTTTTTTTTTCCTCAAGTGCAGTCTGTGATGCAGATGTCCTGAGCAATCTTTGCTTCTTTGCTCTGTGGCAGCTCATAGAATCATAGAATTGTACAGTTGGAAAGGGCCTATAAGGCCATTAAGTCCAACCCCCTGCTCAATGCAGGAATCCACCTTAAAGCATCCCTTACAGATGGCGGTCCAGCTGCCTCTCGAATGCATCTAGGGTGGAAGAGCCCACAAACTCTATAGGTAACTGGCTCCATTGTCGCCCTGCTCTAACAGCCAGGAAGTTTTTCCTGATGTCCAGCCAGAATCTGGCTTCCTGTAACTTGAGTCCATTATTCCGCATCCTGCAGTCTGGGATGATCGAGATGAGATCCTGGTTCTCCTCTATGGACAACCTTTAAAGTACTTGAAGAGTGCTCAGTCAGGAAGGGTTGAGTCTGCAGGCTGGTAAAGTTAAAATCATTCATAGAATAAACTTTCATTCTTAAAAGATAGTGGCTTGCATTTCTGATTAGATATGGCCAACACGAGAACATACACTGTAGCAACTTTCCCCACCTGGTGCCTTCCAACTGTGTTGGACTATGACTCTAAGCATAGCAGATGTTGGATCATATAGATGTTGAATAGTATAGAGGATAAAACCCATCCCTGTGGAACCCCATATTAGAGAATCCATGGCCCCAAGCATCACCTTCCGGAGTTGGATATCCAAGTAGGAGTGAAACTATTGCAATGCAGTACCACCCAGTCCCAGCTCTGACAGTTGCCCTAAAAGATACCATTGGTCAGAGGTATTGAAAGCTGCCATGAGATCAAGAAATCAACAGGGTCACACTCCCCAAGTCTTTCTCCCAATATGGGTCATCTTACAGGGTAACCAATGCTGTTTCTGTGCCAAAACCCAACCTGAACCCCGACTGAAATTGATCCAGATATTTGGTCTCATCCATTGGAGCTAGTCAGCAACTACTTGCACAAGGACCTTGCCCAGCCCAGGAAAGGAACTTTTGCCACTGGACTAAAGTTGTTAAGGTTGTCCAGGAGGTCAAGGGAGGATTTCTTTCGGCAGCCCAGGAGCACTCCTTCACACAAGGAGGCATTGATCATCTCCATAGCCCAGCCGGGTGTTTCCTCCCTGCTAAATTCTATAAGCCATAATGGACAAGGATCCAACGTTCTTGCAACGATGTCCTCAGTGAATGCTTTTTCAAGCAGACTCTAGTTTGAGTTGTCAAAGTGGAGAAGAGCTTCAGAACAATACCCTTAACAGAGTTTGGGGCAAGGGAGAAAACCTTTCCCCTCCTGGACTCCACAATCCACACTGTAGAATGACTCTCACAAATGAAACAATTTTCTAAAGTCTTACCAAAATAGTGGAAGTTTGACCTAATCACCCTGTAGGGGACATTTCAGTCCAAGCTGTAATGTGTTGAGATAATTTTATGAGTGGTGAAAATTAGGGTTTAGAATGGAAATACCACCTCGGTCACCTGGAACCACCATCTCCAAGTGTAATCTATGGCCAGTTTCTGACACACATCATAGGTCTGATAGCAATATTTTGCATGAGAGTCAAACACTTTCTCCCCCCACCTTTTTCCCTTTCTGTTTTTAACTCACATTTATCAAGTATCTTGAAAGTGGCCATTACTGATACTTTTATTTGCAGTAGGCAGTCCCCTGCTAATATCAGCCAGTTTTCATAACTTGTGAACATTGATGTGATTACTGCTAATGTTAGTGTATTTCTCCTCCCCAGTACTTTCCATTTATAAAGTAAAATGCCATTATGGGTGTGCTGAAGTGCACTGAATCAGACTGCAGTGAATGAAGGGAAGGCAACAGCACCCCAGAGACAGTCTGGGAAGAAAAACTCTGGTTGTTGTTAAATGTTGTTGTAAGATGTCTGACTGCAGTTTGAGGCTCTAGGCCTCAATTGTGCATTATATTCAAATGAAGTATTCCAGTCATTCCTTAGATATGGTGTCTATTATTAGAGGAGTCTCTATTATTTCAACATTGGGGAGGAGCCATAGCGCAAAACATGCTTCATACGTGTACGGTTTTAGGTTCAATCCTAGCATCTCCAATTAAAAATGATACCCTGAGGTCCTTGGGAAGTTTTACCAGGGCTGGCTTTGCTGTCCAGCTTCAGATAGCACCATGTGGACATGTGTCCTACTTTATCAAGGGCAGTCCTTTGTATGAAGGGCTATCAGAAGACAATCTTCTACTTGAAGGCATTCTGTAATTGTGGGGCTGCTCAATCCAAATCTGATTTAAATATAAAGAAGGGAAGTTTTGCTGTGCTTCACTTACATGGGTGATGCTGTTCTCCAGTTACTCACTACCAAAATGTTTCATCAGTGGATAATGTCGCTAGACAAGTCTACAAAAGGGACATTTTTTATCTATAAGATTCGAAATCCACCAGGGTGTATGTATGTGTTTTTCAAGCAGGCCACATGGCAGATCCATCCATGCTGCTGTTTGTATATGGTCTACATGACATATCCTACACACATATCCTTTGATTTCATATTACAAACCAATCCCTCTAAAACAAGTGGGAAATTCTGTTCAACTGATTTGCCAGTGCACAAGTTTGAGAATCGACCACTTCTGTCAGGCTTGCAAATCCATTCATAAAAGTCACTGGCACACAAGCATGTTGACTTGGCCGTCTCGCTCAGCTAGCTGTGTCAGTCATTTGTGGCGCATCACCAGTCCAAAGGGAAAAAGCTGTCCTCTGATTTGCAAAGCCTTCCTGTGTTGCCTGCAGAGCCTCCTGACTGGGTTGCCTGCAGATGTTTCTTTTGCTATACGTGATCAGAGGAATGGCTGTTCGTTTAAAGGCAAAAAGAGAAGTTCCAGGCATAGAATATAGCAAGGGAGAATTTTCAGAATCAAATCCAGGCCATGAGGTTTTGGTGCCAGGGTAAAGGACAAGACAATGAGTCCACATTCCACATACACTAGCTGATGAGTCTGAGAACAGACTCTTATTTCAACACTCATGATAGATCAGCATCTTTTTGAGAGCTAGGGATCTCCGGATTTTGTGAAATCCATCTTGCATGTGTTTCATGGATTGTGTAGTGTCGTGTGACCCGACGTCTGCTCACAGACAGAAAATATGCAAATAATTCCGTAAGAAAGTGTGCAATAATTTACATAATTTATGATAGTATGCGCAAATCGAGCAGTGATTGAACAAGAGCTTTGCAAGTCTCTCCAAATCTGAGCAAATCTCCCAAATTTGCACAAATTTCCTTCATGAACTAAAATGGGGATGATTCTGTCCATTGAGGAAATTTTCACAAAGTAGGGAATTTGTACAAATTGAACTGGAAATTGGGAACGAGGTGAATGCGAACATGTGTTTGACAGTGCTTGTGCACACATTCAGGGCTTCGAATGAGGCATGCGCACGTTTTGAGAGAAAAGTGAAAAACTCATACATCCCTATTTACCATTCTGTCACTGCTTGAGACCTGCAGGCTAACTAAAAGGAAGTGGGGTAAGGCATGTGTCCCACACAGATGCGCCCTCCCACACCTTGTGACCTCTCCCTGTTCCCAACCATTTTACTCTGTCTTACCTGACAGAGTTTTTTGACAGCAAAAAGCTTTGGGGCAGTGGCCCATTTGGAGAAGTAAAAGTCTCTAGCAAGGATATAATGGGGAGTAAGGGCAGAAAGATAAAGATATTAAGAGCTGGTACTCTTCCGTTTTGAATAACCCATCCGCAAGCAAGATTGTGACTCAATTTGATGAGTAGACTTGCTTTGAGGAGTGAATTCTCTGAAGAATTTACAATTTTCTGGTATTGTCATTTCTGACCTTTTCTTTCAGAAGCTTAAAGAAAAAGTATCAAACAACCAAGTAGCTTATATGGGCACCATTCACCATCTTTGGTTTGCTGCAATAGAGTTGTTGTATAATCTTTTTTCTTTTTAATGGGATGCTCACTTCACAGTGCTGGAGAGATGTCTAGGTTATGGTTGTAGTGGCATCTCTGTGTGTGTTATTATCAAAGTCTGTAGACTGAACCACGTGGTATTCTTTCCTGTTGAGGGACTTGCTTACCTTTTAATCAAAGTGTCTGTCAGCACATTGTCATGATTGTCACGTGGCGGATTGGCTGCTCTCCATTAATAGGCCCATCTTTACCAAATGGCCATGGGAATTATGTTTCTTCATGATATGGCAAAATTTCCTGGCATCACTTTTACCCAGGAACACAGCTGGGTTGTCACTTCTTAAATTGGCTAGGAATATATGAAAATTTCATAAGAACTTAAGAACGTAAGAAGAGCCACACTGGATCAGATGAAGGGTCCATCCAATTCAGTATTCTGTTCACACAGTAGCCAACCAGCTCTTGATGTGGGACCGACAAGCAGGACATGAATGCAAATTCAAGTTACAAATCATTTAAACTTGCCCTGCTTAAAATCCCAAATGCAAATGTGATTGGGAGTGTATTTTCTCAACAAGTTCATACATAACCGAACATTACAATCACATTTGGAAAAATGTGTATTTTGAAATATGTGCACTTTAAAATGCAATTTTTTAAAAATGCACATTTTTGCCCATTGTATGTAGAGAAAAATTGCACACTTTTGAAGATGATTAAGACATGTCAATTCTTCATATTCTTAAAATTCACTCTGTTCAAAGATTAATCCACTCTTCATAAGGTGTTTTGCCCCAGAGGAATAAACTGTGGCTCAAATACTTCAGCCCAGGGCGCATTTGTACACTGCAAACTTGTACTTGCTCTCACGTCATTGTAGGTTTTATATAGCTGAAAAGGGCAAAAGTAAGCATTGAGAGGACTCCAGAGTATGCAGTTATCTCTATACATTGTACAAATGCCAAGTGTGGAAAAGAATCGAGACACATTCCAATTCCTCCTCAATTCATGCTTTGTAAGCATTCCATGAGCCATGAGGGTGTTAAAAATGCAAAGTTAATCACTGTAGTATAATAGCATTGCTGCCTTTCATAGGTGGGTGATGGTATGTGCCAGAACATGATGGTGAGTTATCTATTTATTTTCTTAGCTACTTTTCAACACTATAAACTTCCCAAGGCAGCTTACGATTAAAAAAAACATATTGCAGAATGAGAATATGCCATTTAAGGTGCAATCTTATGCATATTTAGGCAGAAAAAGCTCCTAAGAAAAGGTCCTGGGGGATTCTGGAATTGTAGGACTTCTTTTCTGTTTAAACATAAGAACATAAGAAGAGCCATGCTGGATCAGACTAAGGGTCCATCTAGTCCAGCATCTAGTCCAGCTGTCAACCAGGGAACCACAAGCAGGTCATGGTACAACAGCACCTTCCCACCCATGTACCCCAACAACAGGTGTATATAGGCTTACTGCCTCTGCTACTGGAGGTTGTACTTAGTTATCAGGACAAATAGCCATTGATAGCCTTCTACAGGAATTTATCCAACCCCCTTTTAAATCCATCCAAATTGGTGGCCATCATCACATGCATAGACTTGTAAATTTGCACTCATATTTGAAGCTATTTGCTTCAATCCAAAATTCAACCCATTTAGAATCCTGCTTTTACTTGTGCTCATGTATTCTTGTCAATGAAGACATTAAAAGGGGGGAGAGAGAAGTAGGGATCTCAGTGGTGTTGTGTATTTGCCAGAGTGCAAGATGAAATTCATCATAACAGAACAGCAGCAGCAACCAAACCCTGTAGGTTGCCAGGGCTAAGATCACAGAGCTGGAGATGGATGGTAATAATAGGCATGGGTATTATGTATTGCACAAAGTAACCTCAAGGCACTTCTTTCTTTCTTTTTTGGAAGTGAAATCAATAGAAAAACAAATGTAGCTTTTACTCTGCAAACGGAGAGTATTATAGTTAACTTCACAACAGCATATGTTAAAAACATGGAATGTCTATAAATAGGTACATTGATTTCTGCCGATGCTAGATTTGCTGCATGATTTCAAGAAGTGTTGGCCCTCATTTCCTATATTAAGTATAGTTTTCTTAACAGGTTCGAAAGGAAAGTGTTATTAAATTCTTTATAAATAACAACTTTGTATCTCTGCGGTGTTGCTTCTGACATGGAAGTGCTTATCTCTCGGTAAGGTAATTTTGTTTGCACATGCTCAATGGCCCCAGTGGCATAGCTGGGTGAATTTAGAGCCTGGACCTAATGGCCCTACGAGGGGGGGGGGGCTTTTAGATGGTCATGTGTTTTACTTTAGTTTGAAACACATAACAAATCTCTCTCTTTCCCCTGCTCCACAAAGCTTTTATACTTTAAAAATTCTTCTACATTCCTGATACGTTAGAACATCAACAACAACGATATTGTTTATTTCTTTCATAAAAAGCATCACATTGGGCTTGTTCAGACAACACGCTAAGCCATGGTTAGGTCGCTAACCCTTTTGGAGCAAATGATTAGTGAATTTGTTTCAACCATGGTTATGTAGCCATCATGGTTAGGAACAATTTACACAACACACTAAGCCATGGTTCATACAACACACTGAGCCTTAATGCTTAGCTCAAAATGCTTAACCACTGTGGCTTAGCGTGTCATCTGAACTGGAGTCATTAGAATGGCTTGTAGGGATTTTCTGCACATTGCTAAGTCCATTTAAGTAGTGCTACTGGTTTCCTGGAGAATGCTCATAATACAGGAGAGTGCTTCTGTGAATATAGGATGGGACCCCAATCCTACTTCATTTACTAGCTGTAGTGCATAGGTCCTGATGATCCCAGAATTGGTTCCCAACTGCTGGATACACTGGCAGATTTCCAAATTTTGCATGTATATTATGAGACAATGGCCCTGTTCAGAAGACACCTTAAATCATGGCTTTAACCATGGTGGTTAAGCCAAAAAACCTTAACCACCATGGTTAAAACTGTGGTTTAAGGTGTCTTCTGAACAGGGCCAATGATACCTAGAATATATTTGGGATGGAGCGGGAGTTTGTGCCTCTAAGCCAGGCTTGGATTTGAACTGATGGATTTTGAAAGACCTGAGTCCAAATCAAACCCAAACCCAAACTCTTTTGAGGGTTAAAAATCTGAGTATTTGGAAGAGACTATCCCATGCCTCTCCCACCTCAGCTAGTTTTTCTCCAAAGCCATCTCCACTAATCACAGCATCCATACTCACCCCTTCCCTTCCCTTCTGAGAAGAGGAGTGGCAGTAGGTGTGGTGTCAAGATGAGAAACCATAAGACTCTTTACCCTCCCTCCACCTTCCTCTCCTGTGCCTTTCTCTCCTCCTCCTCCTCCTCTCTCCATCCTTGCCCTAGAGACATGCTGGGTGTGATGTATGCTGGGAGTTGTAGTTCATTTGAAGGTTCCTGCAGCTACAGGGGCTTTCAACTAAGACCTGCCACAAATTTATCTACCGCCCTTTGGTGGAGCTTCCAGAGTGACTTACAAAAAGAAGATAACACACACATATGAAATGTCACAAAAACATGTCAGAGAGAGAGATGAAAAGGTTGTTGGAGCATAAGTATAATTTGACACGAGCAGAGGAATGAAGTGCCACCAAACCGGGGCGATCTGCACTTCCCTTGAAATAAATGATGTTAATCAAGATGGCACATGTTGTGCCCCACTCAGGGTCTCAGGGTCTCAGTGCTACACTGCTCACTATAATGGGGTGTATGTGTCTTAATTCACATAGATCAATTTCTGGCTCAGCAGGAAATTAGAGTGTCAAATCTGCCTCATATGCAACCAAGGGTAAACCAAGGTCATCCATTAGAGAAGGCCTTCTAGCTGCTTCGAACAGGGAGTTTTTGTAGGAGGAAACTGTTGGCTGAAGGAGATCTCTTTTGCTGACTTCTTTGAAGCTCTCTCTTTTGGCTAGAGCCTAGTGGTGTGGTGCCCAGATTGAATTCTTGCCTGACTTCCCTCAGGTCGGCAGTTGAAGAGCCCCTACAGGCTTAAGTCTTGACAAGGGGGCAATTTCACAATACAAGGGGAGTAAAAACAAAAGAAGAAAAAAGAACTTTTGTGGAAGGGGGGGTTAGTAGAGAGGCCTCTTATGGATCAGCAAATAAGCTCAAATGCATCATCAAGGAGCAGCAAAAAAGGACACCTATTTGCATAAAAATGGCAGTGCTGCTTTGTATGTGTAGGTGCAAAACCAGAAATAATTATTGTAATTTAAATAGAAATACTATACATTTCACTACATTGTGGAAAATTGTGACCAGGGGCCCGCTTTGCCTTGCTCAGTCTGTTGACCAGGTGCTGTTGATGGGCGACTTCAAGGCCCAGCTCTTCCTTCTGAGGGTTCCTGATCTTTAAACTTGATGTGAACTGGGCAGCCATTCAAATAGAGGATGCCTTCAGAATAGAAAACAATCTTCTCTCAGCCTTTCAAATGGAGGACACTCCTCTGTAAAAGAAGTCACATGGACACCCTGGTGGGTAGGATTTTGGAGAGCAAGCTGTGATTCCTCCTTTACAGAGCAGTCATCAGGGCCAAGCCCATTCACAATGCTGCTGTTTGGTAGTCACATTATGGTACTGTATAGCCTATATATATGTGTGTGTGTGTGTGTGTGTGTGTGTGTGTGTGTGTGTGTGTGTATATATATATATATATATACTGTATAATAGTATACAGCCACATGGAAAAGCCTCATTAGCCCTCCTCATGCATTCTTCCAAACTCATGAGAGCTAAGAATGCTTTATCACAGTTTTTGATTATGCAGAAGGTTCAATCCACATTCAAACAAACATGATTAGAACACCCTTTGAGATCTCTCCACTCAACACCGGAAGATCTGTGATCACAGGGACATGATCAGGACCAGCATGCATTTTCCTGTCACCAGTTTTAGCCTGTTGCATTTTGGAGAATGCCTGACAAGGGTTATTGTTGGAAGCACATCTCTCTTGCACTTGTAGGTTATCAAAAGACTGACCCTTTGTTCCGCATAAAATATTAACACACCCGTTGATGGAAGGCAGTTTTATCACCTTGAAAGAGGGCACAGATTGTTGAACAATAACTGTTGTGCAATAAAGGAAACACAAATGCCCTCAGGTGTCATCATGTTATGAGCCATTTAATCACCTAATGAATGCCATAGCGACCGTGTAATAAGTGAAAGGATACAAAGAAGGTCTAAATGATATGTCTGCATGGGCAAATTGTATTGATGAGGAAAGGTGGTGATATTTTGAGAGGCTGATAGCATTTCTTTCCATCACTGTTGTGTCAAATGACTGAGTTGCAAGAGGCTAGACTCTAAAAAGTTTTATTTATAGAGCTAAAACTCATTCATCAACTGCTGCCTAGTTCTGTAATTCTGCCTTGGCCCAGACAATTCTCCTTTTATCATACTTCTTGCTCTTCTTGTTTCCTGGGCCCTTGGGCTTAGTTCTTGCAAACACCAGCTAAAACAGTAAACTCTGATTTTTGGACTATATCACTTCAGACTTCAGGTGGGGGTGCAAATGACTGAGTGTTTCTCAATATCAAAACAAAACAAAATCAAATGAAAACATTCACAACAAAATGCATATAGAAAACTGGCATGTCATGGGGAAGAGTTTTCCCTAGCCTCCTTCCTGATATTTTAGTTCTCTATGTGCAGGGTGGGAGTTTTGTGGGAGTTTTGTGTGTGGAGAAGCATTCAGTCATGTGAATCCACCATGTTCACCACCTGCAGTGTGAACTGATACTGTCCAGAAAGATATTTACCACTTTACCAGCTGTTTTTGAGGATTGGAGTGGCCACAGTTTTAAAAATGTTGGCATTCAGAAGCCAATTTTCTCCATCTATTCCTCCCCCACCTCCACAGAGTGGCCATATTTTCTGATTCATCCCCACCCACCCACCCCAAAAAAGAAGGAAATAGGAGGTTTCGAAACAAGATAGAGAGATGGAACGTTCTCCACAGTGAGATCTGCCTGACAACAACATTGTTGTTTTTCCATCACCAGGTCAACATCTACACCAGTGCTTTTTATCAGCATTGAAATGCACTGAGAACTGTTTGCGTACATTACACGTTCCATATAGCACTGATGGGCAACTTCAGGGCCTCTTCTAATCTTATGATCCTTCATCTTTGAACTGAGGTTGGACTGGACCACCCTTCAAATACAAAACTGTCCTCTGTAAGTGGGATACAATAGCCACCCTGGTGAAGACTGTGTTTCAGAGCACAGGAATCCATGTCTCTTAAATACTAGCAACAGTATATTTAAGAACACTACCACCAGTAGCACTTACACACACACACACACACACAGAGCAAATTTTTAAAAGTCATTTCCATAAGGTAGTATTCACTGTATTAGATTATTTTTTAAAAGGTTTTTGAGAGATTCATGGAGGATAACTGAGGGAAAGTTTTCATTTTCAAGCTTCTGAGCTTTCCAAGACATCTGGTTGGTCAATGTTGGGGAAAAGAATGTGGGTTTAAGTGGACCATTGGTCTCATCCAGCAAGGCAAAGATTTGGGTCTTGAATGGCTTGCCCATCCAACTAAACTACTTTGATCAATTATTGGGAGTGTAATCATCAGGGTTCCAAATGAGTAGAGGATTTAGTAGGCTTAGGTCTCTGGAGTGAAATGCCCCATAGCTTTGGCCCACTACTGAAGATTCTCATGTGCAGCTTGTTGCTCCCCAGTTTCTTCAAATTTCTGCCATTCTACCTGAAGCCATATGTTCAGCCCTCAGTTGACTTCTTGAGTCCTTTTGGATCTCATCTATCAATAGCCACTCTTGGTAGAATGAAAAATATGAATGCCCAATCCTCTCAATGAGCAGAACGTGTGTTGGTTTTTTCTGTTAATATACAGATGGAAATATGTTTGTTCAAAAGCTGACACATGAAGTTTTGTTGGCATTAACTTCCTATGTAGGAAATATAGCAGTGTGCAAATCTGGAATAAGCAGACTCCTGAACTGTATACTGTTAGTTCACTTAGTGGATTCCTACATTGTGACATTAGCATTTTTCCCCCTTTGGCAGTTAGCACCTATAAATGAATTTGACAGTGTGTTCTAAAATACCAAACAAAATCTTTCTGTGTAAAAAAGTGTTCTAGTAGAAGCATGGAACACCAAGGGAGAAGAAATGCTTGGCTCCATTAAAATCAAATTTCATTAACATAATTTTGCCATTATTGTTTTAATCAGTATCTCCTTGGATTTACGTAATCTACTTTTCCCCCCCATAAAAATTCCCCTCCCCATCAAATAAATGGCTGAATTTCTATGCAGTTTTGCATGACTGCTGAGCCATTCGTATTTTAGAGAGATCAAGTATGAAAGTCTCTACGCTAGCCAGACTATCAAAAATAGCTTCTGAATTTTATATGGATAGCTGAGATGACATAAAATGTAATTTCACAATTAAAGGCTTGGGTCCAACATTGTTTTTCCATGAGCAAACGCTGCTAGCAGAATGGGACTTTTCCGTCCTCTCCTGCTCCCTGCAGTTCACCCGCACAACCCCAAATCTGCTCTGGAGGGTTGGAAAGACAATGTTGGATGCAACCCAAATAAGTTATAGATGTCAGCCTGAAAGATGCACGTTATGGGCAAGACAGAAGCTCTATTTAGAAGTTCAACTCATTGTGATTAGAATTGTGTTAGATGGAAAGTGGTGATAAGCCTATTGGCCTCACCGCCTCCATTGTGTCCTTGTTGACCATCTCCATACTAAGGATGGGCAAAGCTCTTAGTTATTGTTCTCCTGCCTTTGAATTTTTGAAATTCAAGGTCTTTCCATACCAGGTATGAAGAACTATGACTTTTGGCAAATCCTTATGAAAACTGAACTGAAACAAAATTATCTCCCATCTTCACTGCAATTGAAAGACAAAAGTACTTAGGGGTGGAGGGAAACGGTATTATTTATTACATATTGGAACGATTATAAGCATCTAACATTGGCAAGAGATACCGTTTGTAATATGAATTTGTGAAATAGATTTTTATGGTTGTTGTTAAAGATATTATCTGGACTGGGCACTTAATTAAGTTAATGGTTTAAATTTCAGAATCCTTTTGATTGATCTGCTTATATGATTGCTGGCCTTGTTTTTAGACTGTTTGAAGTTGTAATTGCAGTGAGATTATTTCAGATGCTTTTTAAAATGTTTTTAGTCATGTATATGAGTTGTCTTGGGAAGGCTTTGCCTTGAAAAGTGGCAATCCGACATCAGAAATAAAATAACAATCTTGTCCAGAAACAGGAAAGGCTTTATCTGAAGGAACTATGGCAAATGGTAGCGAGGGTATTGGGGTATATGAGGGATTCATGGATCAAGTAAATTAAAAACATTACTGCAAGTGCCCTGGTTTAGTGTTATGTAAAAAAAGCCTGCTTGAGCTTCAGATTTGAGCGTTTTCTCCTCTGTTCTTCTCCTCTGCGAAGAGGTGTTAGCATCTGCTTTAAACTAGCCATAATTTATTGGTCATCTGAACCAGACAAAACTGGTTAATTTAAACAATGGTTTGTTGAAACAAGCTACAGGCATATGTTTCTGATTCTGTTTTTTTCCAGTAATAAAATATTTATCAATGATATAACATAATGAACATAATAGAGTTTATGGCTGACCTTTCCATATCTGGTTTTTATCATCTTTTGATCACTGGAAAATATTGGTGCCTTTTAATGAAAGCTAGATTTGCATGGTTCAGTTTCAAATTTCACAAATTTGAAAGCTTTAATGTCAATCAGAGATCATGGGAAAATTTTTCATACTGGTGAGCGAATCTGTCAATTTCTATTTCTCGCAGTTTCTCATTTTTGCATTCTTAAATCATAAGTTTGGTTCATCTCAAGCCTTGAGAATCTCTCCAACTTTAAGTTCAATTCATCTTAAGCTTTGAAAATATTTTTTAAAGAAAAAAAAGGTTGCATGAAAATTCATAAACATTTCTGTCTACATTTCTTCATATATATGCATTTTGTACGTACTTTTGCCTTATACGTTATATTCATTAAATTTCAACAAATTTCCCAAATATGATAAATTCTGGAATGTTATGTTCCCTACAATACTCTTTTTCTGTAGGCACATTTTGTTTGAGACCTGCACTGCAAAATTTGGAGAAGTGCAAATTTCAAAGGATAAATGACTTTTGGTTTGCCTTGTGGCTCAAAAATGCAAAATTAGGTACTTTCACACTGAAATGTGAACTGAATAAATTTCTCTACATTTTTTATCTTTTATCTTGAACACCAAGATGGTCAAGAACGGCAGGCATGCAGTATGAGAGCTAAAAGGGAGCGGGGACAAGGGCATGCACTCAAGCTGTGCCCACATTGTCCTTGGACATCTCGAAATACCTCTGCATCCGCAGTGCTAAGTTCTAAAGTGGGTGGATAAACTGAGCTTATAGGCATAATTAGGAAAGGAACTGAGAATAAGGCATACTTAGAGAAGGAATTGAAAATAAAACTTCCAATATCTAACTGCCCTCATACAAATCTATGGTGAGACCACTCTGTACAGTTCTGGTCACCACATCTAGAACAAGATATTGTCGAGTTGGATAAAGTGCAGAAAGAACCAACTAAATTGATCAAGGGTCTGCAACAACTCCCCTGTGAGGGAGAGTTATAATAGCGGGATTGTTTAGCTGGATAAAAGGTGAGGAAGAGGAGACATGATAGAGGTGTACAAAATTAGGCATGGTTTGGAGAAAATAGATAGGGATACATTTTTCTTCCTCTCTCTTAATACTACAATCTGGGGTTATCCCATGAAGCTGATTGGTGGGCGCTTCAGGACATATAAAAGGAAGGACCTTCACACAGCACAAGCTATGGAATTTACTACTACAAAATGTAGTGATGGCCATGAATTTGGATGGCTCAAAGGGCATGAGACAAATTCATGGCGGATAAGGCTATCAGTGGCTACTAGTTCTGATGGCTCTATATTACATCAAATATGCCAATGTACACCAGCTCCTGGGAATGTACGTGGGAGGGTGCCTTTGCACTCTTGTCCTGTTTGTGGTTTCCCTTGGGCAGCTGTTTGGCCACTGTGTGAACAGAATACTGAACTTGGTCTGATCCAGCATGGCTCTTCTTATCTTTTTATGACCTTGCTTATAACCACCCTGCAAACCTTCATGCTGAGCAAACAAAGTTCTTTAGAGGAGGTGGACACCATAGGGATGTTGGAGGTGCCTTGTGTACATGGCCTCTCCCCACCCTACACATGTGTGCGGGCTGAATGCCACATGGTGCTAATGTAATGGCAAAGTTGCTTGTTTTTAACTTCAGCTGAGGTGGGTGGCTGTAGAAGAAGATTGTATAAGAGATTGTACAGATAGTTTTTCATTGTCTGAAAATGAAAGGTGTGGGGTGGGGGGAAGAGAAGGGAAAAAGCAGAAACATCAGCAGTTTTCATGAGTCTTTTGTGCCAACTTTTAAGCTGTAATTTCAAGTCATTCAAACAGGCAGTGGCTTTTTTTCAGGATTTCTAGAGCTGCAGACACAGCAAAATGGCTAAATATTAAACTGGCCTGATCAGGGGCTGAACTTGGGATAGCTAAATTGAGGAAGGGGAAAAGAAGGCTTCTTCCTACAGTTTTAATAACTTACCTTCCTGTGTTCCTGTGCCTGAGGATATGTGCTTAGCATTTGTGACATAAAACACACAGAGGTTCAGGTGTAGGGAATAGAGAACTCGCAGGGCGCTCGCAAATGATCCAATACTTTTTCTTTCTTTCTTTCTTTCTGGTAAAATATGCCACAGCTTTGTTTTCATCCCAATGTAATCAGAACAGACCAAAGATCATATGGTGAATGTGATTGCATCAGAACACCAAACAGCCTGTCAGGTTTTGATTGTGATAATGTCATTGGAGGATAATCAAAGCCAATTCAGAGTAAGGGCAATGCATCCTCTATCACATTGCCGTCACTAAGGGTGGGTGGGAGGGAGGGAGGCAGCTGTTTTTAGGCCATGTTGAGGGAGGAAAGAAGATTTGGATGTTACTACAGCTGCTGCTGCTGCTGCACACAACCATCTGAATTACTGCCCATGTTAATCAGAAAATACATGCTACTCAGACAGCTCCACCTCTTCCACTGTACTGCTGTGATGGCCAAATACTGCTGTTTGGAGGTCTCTCTCAAATATAGCGGAAATGGGAAGGGGCTGAAAATGTCTGTTTCAACTCACCTATAATTTTTGGAACATGCAACATTTCATACATTTTCTTGTCCTTCTCTATATGAACAAAATTGGCCTGTTTAGACAACATGCTAAGCCATTGTTAGGTCGCTAACCTTTTTGCATGTTTAAACCATGGATATGTAGTCACCATGGTTAGGGATGGTTCATAAGACTAGGGATGGGGCTGAAATCTGCCCGGGCTAAAATCTGCAAGGTTGCTGGACACCCCTGTGTCCGGCCCTCCCAGGCCCCGGTGTATGTGCCCGGCAGATTTTTGCCCCATGGACCCTTTAATGACGAAGGGGGTGCAGGTACAGGTGGAACTCACTTCCTCCCTGAACCTGCGGTGCCCTATGTCATCCCCCCCCCCCGCTGTGGTAATGGCATCTGCTATTACCACAGTGGAGGAAATATATATTATCCCAGCCTTGGGGAAATTGCGTTAGTCCCCCCTCCCACCGATGTGGTGTCTTAAAATCCCTATTAACAGGGCTTTTAAGTAGGGGTGTGCACGGACCCCCCGGATCGGATCGGGACCCGGATCTGGACCTCCAATTTTGTCCCGGACCGGTTCGGACAAAATCGGAGGCCCCCCGGACCGGATCGAGTCCGATCCCGACCCAAAAATCGTAAATTTTTGGATCGGCCGCCATTTTTTTCCCCATAGACTTGCATTGCAATGCAAGTCTATGAGGAAAAAATGGCGGTGGGTGGGTGAGGGGGGGCCTAACTCCCTCCCCCCCCGGGGCCGTCCGCTGTGGACGGCCCCGGCAGGTAAGCCCCCTCCCCCGCGCTCCCTACCCCCCCTGGGGCCGCCCGCTTCCATTCGCTGGCGCCCGCGGGCGCCAGCGGATAGAAGCGGACGGCTCCGGGGGGGGGGGGTAAGCCCCCTTCCCCGCCACTGCTTACCTTCTCGGCCCGTCCGCTCCCGTCCGGCGCCGGCGGCTACTACCAGCGGGCTCCACGGCCTACTCTCGAGTAGCGCGCCGGGTGATGACATCACCCGGCGCGCCACCCTGGAGCAGGCCGCGGAGCCTGCTGGTAGTAGTAGGCGCCGGCGCCGGACGGGAGCCGCCAGGCCGGGAAGGTAAGGGCCCCCCTCCCCCCTCTGCGCGCCCCCTCCTCCCCTCCACGCACCCCCTCCTTACCTTCCCGGCCCGGCGGCTCCCGTCCGGCGCCGGCGCCTACTACTCCCAGCAGGCTCCACGGCCTGCTCTAGAGTAGCGCACCGGGTGATGACATCATCCGGCGCGCCACCCTAGAGCAGGCCGCGGAGCCTGCTGGGAGTAGTAGGCGCCGGCGCCGGACGGGAGCCGCCGGGCCGGGAAGGTAAGGGCCCCCCTCCCCCCTCCGCGCGCCCCCTCCTCCCCTCCACGCACCCCCTGCTTACCTTCTCGGCCCGTCCGCTCCCGTCCGGGGCCGGCGGCTACCACCAGCAGGCTCCGCGGCCTGCTCTAGAGTAGCGCGCCGGGTGATGACATCACCCGGCGCGCCACCCTAGAGCAGGCCGCGGAGCCCGCTGGTAGTAGCTGCTAGTGCCGGACGGGAGCGGACGGGCCGAGAAGGTAAGCGCCCCCCTCCTCCCCCCCCCGCTGTTCACTTTCATCGGCGGGCGCCCACTGGCGCCCGCCAATGGAAGCGGCGGTGGGCACCAGTGGGCGCCCGCCGATCCGCCGATCTGCCGAACCGGTTCGGAGCCTTTTCGGACCGGTTCGGATTGGATCGGCCGATCCAGCTGCGGGATCGGAAATCGGATAATTTATCCGATTTCCCACTGGACCGGACTCGGATCGTGGATCGGGTCCGATCCAGTGCACATCCCTACTTTTAAGCCTTCCATCAGTGCGGGGGAGAGAAGGGTTTTTCCCCTTCGACTCTATTGACAACTATTAGCGTGGCCAGGGCCATTTGCACACTTTCCGGAGGCCCAGAAGCCACTCTTTCCTGTGCCTCTCCCCCCTCCTTCACCCATTGGGCCCTGAAAGGGCCTCTTAAAGAAAAGCTCACACCCAGGGGAATTGCATGATAGGGGAATTGCACAAGCCATAATGTTTAGCTTAGAATGCTTAATCATCATGGTTTAGTGAGTTGTCTGAACAAGGCCAATATCCGTTTGTGCAATGGAGAAACAAATGGCATTAGTTTTCTGTTATTAAGATCTTTATACCTTGGCATTTGATTCCCTTTAGGACGGCCCTTATGTTATTGTTCCAACAACTGTACATTTCACATTTTTCACAGTGAGCTTGAACAGCTTCAAACATCCCTTTCTGTCAAATCACCAGAAATTCAAGAAACTTCCCCATTCCCCTGTCGAAGCAGAAATGACCTCGCAATCACTTTACAAGCTCAAACATAATTTTGAGTTTGAAGAAATGGTTTCATTGTTTATGGGGCATACTGACCCAACTGAAGGTTACAGCCTTTGGGTCTATAGATTAAATATTTGGAGCAAACACCTTTATTAAGCTTTAGGCTTAAAGTCTAGGAAGACTCAGCTACAGCCAGTGTTGATAAGCTGTGAGAGTGAATCTAGGCTAATCACTTCTTTGAAAGATGGGTAGTGGTTAATGGTGAGCGAATTTCCAGAAGGGAGGTTGATGCTTGGCTGTCATTTGTCTGTATTTTTAGCAGCTTTTGAAGGCTATGGTCATCCAGAGACCACATGCAGGCCTAAGCTTCATGATTTTCTATAGGAACTGTCACCACACACCCAGAGAGAAATTTTATGAGGAATAGTGTGTGTTAGCTGTATAGAGGAGGAAGTGGAGCTGCCTGGGTAACCTGCATTGTTTGTCTAACAGGAAACTATTCAAATAGATGTAGTTGCAGCAGTAGCTGCAATAACAGCCAGGCCCTCTTTCCTCCTACAATATATAGTTGACTAAAACAGAGTCTCATTCTCCCTCCTACCCCATCCACCCACTGTGAGGGCAATATGGTACAGAACGGATTGCCTTTACTCTGAATTGGCTTTGATTACACTCAGGGACATTGCCACAATTGAAAACTGACTGGCTCTTTGGTGTTCAGATGCAATCACGTTTACAATATGATCCTTGATTAGCTGTAATCATGTCAGAATGAAGACAGAGTTAGCTGATAACACTAGGGAAAGAAAAGAAAGTGTGGCTTAGTGGCTTACGTCCGTTGTTTGTGCTTGGCATGGACTCCAGGGATTCAGATCTGATTCTACATTCTGCCATGCTGAAGGAATTGCATGCGCTATATCTTAAAACACAAGCAACAACTTTCAGCTATCATAGTGTTGCATAGATTTTTGCTACTATAGGCTTTTGTACAGTCCCCTCATGCCTTATGGTGAGTTGGGGTGCTTGAGGAATTCACTCTTCGTGAATTCTGATGCAAAGTGTATGGATGTGCAGCTCAGAATCTAATTATCCTTAAAATTTCACCCGTTGAATTTTGCAAGACAGTTGTCACCCACCCACCCAAAGTAACAAAATGCATTTAAAAGTGATATATAGATATAATGTTCAAAATGTTTTCTTTGTGAAAATGTATGTTCAAAAATACATATTCAAATATCTTGGCATATTGACCTCATGCATTCATATGAAGTGTCCTAAGATGTTTCTTATGTACTCATACCAAATGACAACCAAAATATTGCCAGTCACTAAACATTTCTCACATTTCCTCCATCCCCACCACACTGGTGTCTGTCAGCAGCATCTACTCTGGAGCTCTGGAGCTCTCTGTAAACTTGCATTGCTGCCTTAGCTGTTCCAGTTCTAGATTTGTATAAATTGGCTCACTACTAACAATCCTAGGTGTCACAATCAAGGATGGGCAGATCTGTCAAGCTTGATTGACTCACGATTCTCATTTTCCCACAGCCAATCTCACTCCATCCAAGTTCCATACAGGTATTTGTGCAGGGGAGAAGGTCCCAGCACAGAAATCTGCATGTATTGTTGTACGCATGTCTCAAGAGCACACATTATTGTACATGTGCATCCACGGCTTACCCTTTCTCTCTGGGCAATGCTGGGGATTGGGCCCAGAGGGGAGAGCAAATTAATTTCCTAAAAAGAGACCAGATATTCTCACACATATTTTTAATCATACTTGCTGCATATGAGCTGTTCAGACATTACTAAATAATGCCATTCTATAAAAGTTATAAACTATGGCACCAAGCCAATAATAACACACATGGAGTCTTTGTTTGATTTGTTATTGTTGTTCAAAAGACTACGTCAGATGATTGGTGTGACAGGGGAGTGAATCTAACCCATTGCTTTTGCTCCCAAATACCTGATAGATATTTTTCAAAGGGATCACATAGGTATAAGTACACCTAGTGTCATTTATGCACATAGTTCCCCATCTCATCCAGAATATGTCCACAGAAGCCTTTTTCCTTTACTTTTTACTTTAAACCTGCAGTTTCAGAGTGTGTTTCTCTCATATAGCAGGCAAAGAAAGAATCCACACGGTGTATGCATTATGAATGAATTGAACAATTGGATTCCACCAGGGTCAAATTTTAAAAATCTCTTACAGCTCTGGGAGGCAGAAACATCTCTTTCATGAAGTTTCTCCTCCCCCTTTGTCCCAAAAGTAAGTTAGGGCTGTGTTCTTAATCTATCTTTCATGGAGCAAAGGATGAGTGTATTACGAGCATGGAAGGGGTAGATAGTGGCCATATCTCAATGTCTTATGGGAGGTAGTAAAACAGCTTTAGGTGTTATTCATCACCAAAGTAGGCCTGCATTCACCTCAGTTGTAGCTTTCCTCACACACAAAGATGTTTTGTTGGTGGCGAGGTGGTGTTTTTTTTTAAAAAAAAGAAATTACTGTAGCCACAGCCTGTTAGTTACAAAACAATAGAGAATTGCTGATCCCCTAGGGAAAAGGAACAGAAGTGGGAGTGAATTAGCCTCTAACAAACATAATGTTACCTCCCCAAGCTGTTCTTTGGACCACACGCAGCAATGTGTTACATCTTTATCTGGACGCAGTGTAAGAATTCTATTTAAACATTTGTCAAATGCATCTTTTATTTTGAGAACTGACACCACAGCATGCCCACGTCCCGAATCAACACTACTGTTGCTGGTTTCATCTACAAAAAGGCATAAATCACAACTCGAAGAATCAACCAAGGCCCAGCACTCTGAAAATACATCGTTCAAGTGTTCAAGGCATCAAACCACCTTCAGATATCTCCGGGTATATTGGAGGATCTAAGCACATTTTTGGATAATGGTAAAATGGTTGGCAAAGATTTGTTGTTGTTCTTTGCCAAAAGAAGGCACTAAGCTAATTACAGTGCATTCAAGAGGCAGCTGGACAGCCATCTGTCAGGTATTGCTTTAAGGTGGATTCCTGCATTGAGCAGGGAGTTGGACTCAGTGGCCTTATAGGCCCCTTCCAACTCTACTATTCTATGATTCTATTATTTATTAAAACATTTATATCCCGCCCTATATCACAATGATCTCAGGGCTGCATAGAGATAAAATCATACATATAGAATAGAATAAATATACAATTCTAAAACAAATTAAACCATTAATATATTAAAACCAATATGAAATTTTAAAATAGAAAACAAGACAGTGTGCAGACTAGTGGATTTAGCCATTAAGGGCTTTATTAAAAAGCCATGTCTTAACCTGGCACCGAAATGAAGCCAATACCAGCACCAGTCAGGCCTCCGGGGGAGGACATTCCGCTGCCAGGATGCCACAACAGTGGAAGCCCTCTTCCATATCCCACCATAGTGTATATCATGCGTTGGTGGGGCACGGAGAAGGGCTCCTCCGACAGATTTCAGGTCTCGGGCAGGCAGATATAGGGGGAGGCGCTCCCACAAGTATCGAGGTCCCAAAACATTTAGGGCTTTAAACATCATTACCAACACCTTGAATTCCGACCGGAAACATATTGGCAGCCAGTGCAATTCCTTTAAAACCGGTGTTATATGGTGTCTATGAGCAATCTAGCTGCTGCATTTTGGACTAGCTGCAGCTTCCTAGTTGTCTTCAAGAGCAGCCCCACATAGAGTGCATTGCAGTAGTCTAATCAGGAAGTTACCAGTGCATGTATTGCTGTGGCTAGGCTATCTCTGTCCAGGAAAGTCCGTAGCTGGCAGATCAGCCGAAGCTGACCCCAAGTACTCTGGGTCATGGAAACCAGTTGGGCCTCCAGTGACAAGGATGGATCTTGGAGTATTCACAACTTCCATCATGGCCTATGGAAAAGGCTGATGAGAACTGGTATCCAATAACATCTGGAGAGCCGCAGGTTCCCCAACTTTGCTGTAACAACATCCTTCTTCCTACTTGGGAGGTCTAAGTGTTCATGCAGCCTTCACATGATCTTTCAGCATGAGGATTTTTTGTAAGAGCAGGGTAGAACTGGAAAGGAGGACAAAAGTTTGTGTGGGAGAACAGCACACTACAACTTTCCTGTCATGCACTAGTCACCATGGTTTCTTCATTTGAATAACTCAGATGTTGACAGCATGAAATTACTACTCACACAGGAAGATGCTTTAGATCTGAGGGCCTCAGTGAGGTACAAATGCGCTGATAAATCTACTTAGCTCTACTAGTGTTTCCCTGTTGCTCTTGCCATCTATCCTGAACTTGCACTAGTTTTACTACCAAGATGAATTTGCAATTCATAGTGCATGTTCACCAGATGCTACTCAAGAATATGAAGGGGATGGCAACATAATCATATTACAAACAGAATTTGAAGATCACCTTGTCCTTCTAGCATTAAGGACTTAGCTAAACAAAACAACCATTTTTTTCAGACATACTGCATCTCTATTAAACATCAGCCAAGTTGAGAGAATAGTCTCCACAACCATTTGATTTTTATGGATTATAAAAGATTCCTTCTCAAAATAACTGACTGTACAAAAACGTGCTGGACCTTTGTGGCACACCTTGTTCTTCTGTACTTCCTGTTGACTATTAAGGAGAGATGTCAGAGAAATTCATGGGGGGAGTTTTATGGGTATTCCTAGCTTTACCCCCCTCCCCCAATTCCCACTGTGGCACTCAACTCGATCTGCAGCAAGTCAGGCCAGTTCGTGTATTTTTCTGGGCACTTTGCACAATTAAAAAAAACAGGTTGTCATTTTTGCAAATCTCTGGGCAATTTGCGCAAATTTGACTGTAATTTGCACAAAAATGGCCATAATTTGTGCAGGTTTCTCAAAAATATGTGCAAATTATGGAACCTGCAAAAATAAATGCAAAAAATGCCCCCAGAATTTGGAAAAATGCCCACAGCTTGAATTCCAAACACAAATCAAGTTGTACAAGCTGCGGAACCCCAAGGTGTCAAAAAATAACTGGATTTTCCAGTGATGGACATCCCTACTATTAAGTCAATTCTGTTCCAACCCTGACCTTTTCCCACCAATATTCACATTGTTTAGCACACCTTTCCCTCATATTCACATTTTTGTATGCAAGTTTCAATTGGACAACTACATTGTAAAATTTAGAGAAGTGAAAATACCGAAATTTGTGTATTTGTTTCGGAAGTGCAAATTAAGTAAGTTAACGTAAAACTGAACAAATCCCGCTCCCATCCCTACTTTTGGCCTGCAACTCCCATCATACCTGTCAAGGCCATACTTTCTTGGGCCGATGGGGATTGTAGTCCAAAACATATGGAAGGACAAGATTAGAGAAGGCTGAGCTAAATGTACAAATTTAAAACTAAAACAAAATCAATTCCTGTTGACTTCAGCTTACAGGAGACAATGGTAAGGGAAGGATATAGGATTTTTGAAATAGTCAGTCTGCAAGTCATTTTGGATATTAGTTGGAAAACTATATGACAGGATGATCAGTTTGTGTTATCGTACATAATACGATAGGTATTTTTCACCACTTTCCTCCACTGAAATGGCTGGCAAGCAATCAGTTTCCTGCTTTGGAACTGCTACTTTAGACTTTAGAGAGCACTATGAGATTGGAGCCTCATTCTCACTAAGGTAGTCAACTTGTGTCTGAGCCGTATTCATCAGACTTCAAGTAGGCCTCACTTGATTGAATGCTTCTCCAAGTTTCCCTGAATGTACAACCCTTATGCCTAATATACTAGTCCTCTATCTAAGAGTGTGGGGGGGGATTATTATTTTTCCATAAGAAGTATTAAATCATGTGAGCACCAATATTCCACAGTCTAAAGTGGTATAGCATACAAGTTTACCAGTTCAGAAAAAAGCTTGGCCAAAGTGACTGGTAGCAATATCAGGAAGCGTGGAGGCAGGTGAACTTGGTGTTGCCTCCCAGAAACTTTCTCTCTCCCAAAGATTAATGACATTAGCATGCGATGAGTTGAGCCATGTGTTTCTCTAACACCTCATTTTATTTGGAGACAAGAAAGAGGTCTGCCATGTAATCCACAAAGCTTTATTCAGAAAATAAACATCTTCTCCCAGCCGAAGGGAGTCTAAATGTTCTAGGGAACTTTTTCTTCTAGGCAAAATTATGCAAAGTAAGCAAACAAGTTGTTATTTCAAGGAAAGGAAAAGCCCTTTTCTTTCAGTACACCTTATTGTAAGGGAGACTGGTTCTGACGAAACCATTTTCTAGCAATCCCCCAGGCTAACCTCCTCCCCCGTTCCTTTGTCTCAGCCCGTCTTTCCCTCAGACGGAATCTAGCATCCACCAGGCTTTCCACGCCCTCCTCCTCAGAAGAAACCTGAATCTCAGATTGGGGGTTGTATACACCCTCAAAGATAAGAGCTGGCGAAAGTTCACTCTCAGCTGGGGAAAAGCCCATGGGAGCCAGCTTTCCCGCTCCCAGTACAGGCTGATACGCCTCTGGCGCCCTCTCTTCTGCTTCAGAATCTGACTCTGAATTATCATCTGGAAATCCTTCTCCCCGCTCAAGGGGTACAGGTTTAGACACAACACCATGCAACCATACCTTTACCTACTCACAACTCAACACACCTTTATCATGCCAGTACTCGGTATGGTGGCATGCTGAAGTGATGTGGTGAATTTGCTTCACTTGTGTGGCCCAACTAAATCCATGTTGATAATTTGCAACCTTGCTCTTGAGAATTTGTACATCAGTCCAACCACCTGTACCAGCCTACTGCTGACTTTGTGTTTGACTTCTGCTGGCTTCCAACTTCATACCAACCTACTCCTTCCATTGCCTTGGCTGGCAGTTATGGCTGTTTACCCTTTTCTTTTAACTGCACCAGCTAGGGATGGGTGAGACTTTCATCTCTGTTTTTGTTAAGAATTTGTGAATATTTGCAAATATATATGCATGCTGTTTTTTTCAACCATATGTTGGCAGCTTGTAGTTTGGCCTTTCACACTTTTTGAGTACACAGATAAAAGCTGATCATTTTGTAAGTTGCTACCCTGAAAATGAGATTGCTTGAAACACAGCCAGGAGACAAGAAACAGGATGTCTTTAAAATTAGTTATTTGTCTCACTCTTGGCAAGAGAATGACCTTCCTGTATGTGGTTTACCTTTCTAATTCTTTATAGCAATTCTACTGGATCATCAATACACAAACACTGGTTTTATTATTCCACTACGCTTACCACATACATTCTTTACCTGAAGCGGCGAATAATTACTTTTTGGCAATAAAAGCCCATCCCAGAATAGACACATAAAATGGATTGAAAGTGCGCATTTGCTCGCAGCTCAGTGTGGCTACAGCTTGAAAACCAAATGAATTTATATTTTAATCAGTGGACCAAATATTTATAGCAATTGGATTCTTTGCTCTACTTGCACATTAAGCAAAAATGGTATATAAAAGAATCCCCTGTGAATGCCTTATCCTACACATCTCTACAAACACACTCAGTGGAGAACTATTGCATTGTCCCCATTATTGTGGAGAGAAGATTTTACAGAGAAGAGGTGTAGACAAGATTTTGACACCCAAGATACAGTGTTTTACTTTTTCCCAGAGGTGTCAACAGCAACCATTTAGTTGTATGGGAGAAAATAAAAGGACTATGCCTTGCCTTCTCTCCTTGGTAATCTTTTGAAGCCTGTCCATGGTGGGATACCAGTTTTGTCCCCTTGCCTAGAAACTTGCTAATTTAAGCCAATTCACTATGAGCTAGAACACTGAATGAGTCAAGCCAGGAATCAGATTAGGGATGGGTAAATCTGTCAGTTTCATTCCTACATTAGAAGTTTTTAAAACAACCCAACTATGAAGAGATGTACACATATTTGCTAATTTTTTTAAATTAAAAATGTACTGAAATGTAATTCTCAACTATCTGCCCAAATTCAATAGGTGCTCTTCCATGCATGGAGAGGGCCATGTTGTACCTGCCTGCCATAGAACTTGAAGATGAAGAGTCCATATGAAAGCAGAGGTGACAACTCTAATTCAGCACCAACCTAGCTGAATATATGGGAATTCAAATCCAGCCTTTTAGGAGTTAAGCGCTCAAACCCTTGTGCCTTGTTGGATGCATAGAATGTCTCCCACATTTTGAATATTTTGTCTCAGATATGATTATGAGAATTTTTAATAAGATTTTTGTAAATTATTAAAAGTGAACTGCAACAAAATTCTAACCCATCTCTAAGTCACTGAAAAAAATTGTTGCTCAGGCTTAGCCTGAGCCAGAAGAGGAAACTTTCATAGCCCTTATTGGTGAGGACAGCCAATGGCCAGCCTGGATGAGTGATGTCAGTCTTTACCTGGTACACGATATACAATCCTTTACTGCCTAGGGAGATGATCCAATCTGGGTTCAACTGTCTCACCACAAAGTGCTATGGATTCCTATTTCAGCCCCAGCAACTCTTCTCTCTCTCTCTCTCTCTCTCTCTCTCTCTCTCTCTCTCTCTCTGCATGTGTATGTGTGTGTGTGAATTCATGGCTGTATGTGTAACACAGGTTTACATTAAGTATTTATTTATTACATTTCTAATCTGTCCAATAAGCTAATGATCTCTTAAGGAAGAGATCTTTGATATACCGTGGCTAGCCTTTTCTTAATTTTCAAAAATATTCTGAGGAACAGAAGAAATAAATGTGCTGCTGACCTCTTCGAAAACCTCTTTATTTCATTTCTCAAGCAAACCACTCCCTCTGGCCACTGAAGACAATTATTATATATTTTGTTTAGAATATGTTAAAAGTTGAAAGGGGAGAAATAAAGCTCAATTTCAATGGTTCCCTTTTCCCTTCATCTTTCACTCCACCCTGAACTCCACATCTAATTTTGATCATAGTTTTTACTCCTCATTTTCACCTTCTAGCTTTGACCTTCACTGAACTATATATTCTGTGTAGAAAGCTGTTAGCCCTTACATTACATTACTTCCATCATTGCTGAGCTGTAAAATTTTGCCCCCAGCTACAGAAGTCGTCGTTAAGATCACGGTTTAGCAAGCCTTTTCCCCTTTACATGAATTGTTTAATCTGGATCTACTCTGAAAAGTAAAGTCATGGTGTCTTAAAATGTCAGCTTCTTAACATGGCAGATATGTGCTACTTTGTGGATAAGCCATCACGTTCCTTTACTTTGGCGATTAATTTAGCTTTTGGTATTGCTTGAAATACAGTATGAAATTTACAGCCAATGTGGAGATAGATTAAATAAGGTTAAACCCAAGGGCTGCAGGGCCTAACCTTGGAATCTTAGGGCATGGTAGTGGTGTCTGGGATCTATATGTGTTCAGGCCTTGAAGCCCCATTCAAGCAGAGAGGTGCAACATCAGCCACTACAATTGGCAGAAAGTATATGACCTCTGGATTGGCCAAGCCTGGTATAAATACTAGACTTCTGCCTGCCTTCTGCTCTTATCCAGTCAACAGACCAATGCATTCTTCCTAGAGGACTGCAGGTTCCAGCTTCTTACTTGGGCTGCTGACGTCTGATCTCCTGAACTGGACAAGATATCCTGTGGGTCCAGATTTGAGGGCAGCCAACACCAGGTCCTGACAATTATCCTTTTCCACATGTAGCCCTCAACAGACATACTTACTGTGGCATATTCCCTGTAGTAGACGCCAAACCACAGCATCCTAGTGCATTTGCAGTTTGGCCTCTATCCACAGCTCCTCCCTCCAAAAGGAAAACACCATTGAAATGGGCTGGGAAGTCCAGCCACATCAGCACATCCTCCCTCATGTCTGTGTGGGTTGAAATCTGTGATGTGGCAGGTATGTGCTTTTCATGGCATCACAGAGCCAGTGCAAGGAGGCAAAACTTGGTGCCACTACTTTGCAGCCAGAATTCAAATGCCCCACCAATTCCAGTGTGACTTTGCGGAGTGAAAGGAAACTTTCCAGGCACAACCTCAGCCACTATCTTTTCTTGGAGCGATCTAGATAGCTGGCCCTCGATATCAGTCTCTATGCCCAGAGATGTCAATTAAGGCTGTAGGCCCTCTATTTCCCCCTCTGTCGGGGGTGGGGGGTGGGGGGTGGGGGACTCCTGTACTATGCAACTAAACTCCTGCATCAGCATTACATGTTGATCTGGGTCTCTGGCCACCATGAAAAAGAAGAAGTCCATGTAGTGCACATTGCAGTTTGATCCAGTCCGCATCCACACACTGAGCTGAAATGCTCACATGTGGAACACAAGATCAAACAGCCCATTGTCAGTTCCTGATTCATATGTGTGAGGACCATTTTTAATGTTCTACTAATAAGAACATAAGAAGAGCTATGCTGGATCAGACTAAGGGCCCATCTAGTCCAGACTTCTGCTCACACAATGGCCAACCAGCTGCTCACAGGAAACCCACAAGCAGTAAACAAGTGCCACAGTACTCTCCTGCCCATGTTCCCCAGCAACTGGTGTACATAGCCATAGCTCTCTGAGATGCAATGAAAAAAACACAACAATACAAGTTTAAAAACAGCATCCAACCCAACAGACCTGCCTACATGCCAAAGGCCTGCTTGAATAAAAAGGTATTTCCTGTTGGCAGACGGACAGCAGTGATGGAGTGAACCTATTCTCCCTGGACAGGGAAATCCACAGCCTGGGAACAGCCACCAAGAAGGCCCTCTCCTGCATCACTACCAAATGGGCCTCTGAAGGCAGCAGTCTCGAAGGGCCACTCCCACAGAGTTTAAGACCCAGGAAGTTTGTCCATTCCCAGGGTTCTAAATTGGTTTGCAAAGTTTTGGCATACATACATTCTTGATTAGTGTTAGGTGAGAAATGTAATGGGTTCATATTTTAATGTAAGATTACTCAATTCACACGTACCAGACCAACCATGGACCCAAACACAATTTTTGGTCAGAAATACCTACATTTACAAGTTTGCATTTGGAAAAACAAGTAAATAAAATGCACACACAAATTTGAAAAATGCAAGGAGAAATGTGTGCATTTCTAAAATGCACACCAAAACAATTTAATCAGTGAGTGCATGTGTACAAAAATGCATACATTTGGAAAATGAACACAGAAATGTGCACATTTTGAAAGATGTACCTAAAAATACTTAATCCCATGGGGAAGTGGTGCCTAATGCTGGAAAGTGATGGCGTTGGTTCCTGGTATTACTGGAAATCATGGACATAGGCTGCAGGAGTTGGACTGGGATTGAAAAGCCACATCCTGAAACCGCAAGGAAGTACTAATATTGGACTAAAATGTAGTTAGCAGGAGGGAAGGCAAGGAAGTTTCTCAGTCAGTAAGGGGTTAAAGTAATAAAGCTCCTTAGCATCCTCCAACAGTGGCTACAAGCTTTGTCTGGTGGATGCCAACTGAGCAGATACAAAAGCAGGGCATCAGCTGGAAATCCATCTCATTAATTACAAAGTAAGAGTTTCAGGTCAGGGTGCCTGAGTCATAATAAAATCGAGTGCTATGAGGAGTGAAAATTCTTATTACTAGCCTGTTATTTGTCAGCTTTGTCATCTTCACTAGTTTCATGACTCATCCTGGAACTGTCACCCGAGAATACCATAACTTGTGCTTTTATTTAGGATGTATACTTGCCCTATCCCCAAAATTACTTTGGGCAGATAATAGTATTTTTAACTCATAGGCATGATCTAGCCAAAGTTAAGAAGTTTGTTAAATCTACCCATTGATATCACCATGACATAAAATGCCTAATATTAACTAACAAGAACCCTGATAGTGTGTGTGTAATATTCTTTTTGAAGGAATTACCTATTGAAAGATTCCTTTTACTTCTGCATTAAAAAAATATTTTAATTCTATTCTTAAAACTGATCTCTCCTAAAGGACAATGTAACTTTGTTTTCTCCTCAGATCTACACCATTGTAGAAATATTTATGAAAAGAACCCGTAAATGAATGGGATTGTGTGCTGCCATCTTGTGGCATCACAAGTTAGGAATATTCAATCAACCTCACTATCATTATTGTTAAGAAGAAAATACCCAGTTTTAATTGCTTAAAATTTGACTTGATTATTCAAAATAACAACAAACAACCACTTTATACAAGCAGAAGCCATCGTTGAATGATCCAAGGGTAAAACTAGATTGGCCTATAAGGAAACATATTTTATGTGTTTGGGGAATTCTAATGTTATTATCAAGTGTTAAAGTCCTGTTTGCCTTGTGTCTGCAGTTGAATAATAAATTCTGCAGGAATTCTAAAACATATACTGTCTGGGGTGCTTTAGGGCTGTGTTAATCATCCATTTAGCACTTTAACTCAACAGAGTCCTTTATAATCCTCTTCTCTAATTCAGTTCTGGCTGTCTTTACACAAATATCTGTGCTGAGGACAACTCACACTACTGATCCTGCCCATGCTATCCCCAGACCCCATGGGCAATATGTTGGAATGAGGCCTACGCATCGAAGTCCAAGCTATGCCATTCTGATCGCTCAAAATGGATTAGTGGTATTGATTATACGGACTGGGCCAATGCAGTTCACCCCAATTCCCATGTTACATACTATGGAGAGATGTGGGCCAGAACAGTTGGCATGAGATGGGCATAATGGCTCGTGAATTACAAGAGGTCCTAAGGAGGCCACTCGCGATTCTTTTTGTGATTGCTATCTAAACTACTGTTTTTTGTTTGTTTTTTAAGAAGGCTATGGGTGATGGTGGCATAATTTTGTTTACATTTGAGGGATAGGGGCAAGGGCATGTGGATTTTGTTAAAATGAGGGTATGGAACCTCATGCCTGGGGATCTAATCCAGTCCATTTGGGGTCCTAATGACTATCAGGGTTGCCCCAAATGCCCCTTCCCTCCCAACTACCACGCTATTTGGAATGCTTAGAGAAGGCACCCTAAACATGTTGAGGGTGATGGAAATGTGTGAGGATGAGGCATGGCTAGTACACACATCTATTTTTGAGATTTATCCCCCCCACCCTTGTTTTTACATTGGAACCTTCTCCCTGCTCAGATTGATTTGTGTAGCTGGAGCTGGCCTTGCCATTAAGCAGAGTGAAGCAGCCACCTCAGGTGGCAGAGATGCTTGGGGTGGGGCAGAGAGTGCCAGTCAAGTATCAGAGGGCAGGGCTGTTTCTGCCATATGGCTTGCACTGCACCTTATAAGTTTCCCTCAGCTGCTATGGAAGATGCTGCCCCATAGCTAGCATTGAACCAAGATTCATGTCCAATGTCTTCTCCACATAGAATGGTGAGGGGAAGGCACCGTCTCATCCTTTGCCTCAGGCAGCAAAATATTTTGGGCCAGCCCTGAGCAGGGATAAGATACGTGAACAAGGATTGCCTTCCAGAGTGACTGGCTCAGCTTCCTCTATCTCCACCCCACACCTTTGGCATTTGAGTTAATCATCACAAACTATACTAAATCTTAAGAGCCCCTCATTATCACCTCATGAGACACCAGCTGAACACAGAAACCAAGGACCCTTCCAGCAGATGACATCATCATCCCTGCTTTAAAAATGGTGCTGGAGATATGCACCCTTGCTGACCTCCTTGGCCATACCACTAATTAGTCATAAAACTTGTGATGACAAGAATGGTGTGGCTGATTTCAGAGCCCTCCACGTCAGGAGAATTCACTTTCATGCCCTTCCTTTACTGAGTCAAATGAACTATATAGCTTGTAATGTAGTATCTGTCAATATTAGTTTCTCTCAGTGCCTATCTACACACACAGGATAAAACCCTTTGAAAACGTTTTGAAAACTGTATATGGAGTGTGTCCTGGGTCCCGACAATTGTCACTACTGTTATAAACCGTTTTAAAACAGCGATGTAGATCCTGCCTTAGATCCCCTCTACAAGAATTCAGTTTGACGCCTGGTTCTCTGATTATGCATATCTTTTCGCAATCGATTTTACGGTAAATCACTGTACACGGGATGCGGTTAAGCGCATAACTGATGGCCTTACCGGTTGTATGAAAGGCGCTTTAGAAGTGTTTAATGTGGAGAATTGCTTGTTTACATGTTCATAAGGCGCTTTAACGGCTGCGGTAAATTAAAACTCGCTATTTAACGCGCATTCGATAACGCGCATAATCGGAGTGAACAAGCGCCTCAACCCCCGATTTGCACTCCGCTCTTGTAGAGGTAAAAATTTTAATGCACCTTGAAAGAACTTTAAATCGCTCTTGTAGAGGCACCCTTAGTTGCAGTAAAGATGTGATCTCATGCTCTGTACCAGCTCTCCCCAATATGGTACTCTTCAGATGTATCGAACTACAGCTCCAAGCACCCCTGGCCATTAGACATGCTGCCTGGGGCTAATGAGAGTTGCAGTCCAAAACTTCTGGATGGTATACTGCTATCACTCAACTCCATAATTCTCTGTACTTTCCTTTATTTTGTAAGCATATTTGCTCCAGCTGTAAAATCCTTGTAGCATCAAAGCTGTTTTGATGCCTCTTTGGTGGCAGAAATGTACCGTAGTAAAAACTCAAATATGAATAAATGAAATTAGAAATGTCAGGGCATGGAGAGGTGTAAGGAAAACTCATGACATCCATAACTGACAGCATTGTCATCCCTTAATGCAGAGCCATTAACATAGCTTTGTCCTTTTGCTGCAATCCATCATCTCCAGTGGCAACAATAAGTTGAAGGTAATGCAGACCATTAAAGTACATTTGGAGCAATTGGCTCAGGGGACATGTTGTCAACAAGTGTCACTACTTTAATCTGACCATCTGTCTTTCTCTTCACCATCAACATGGATGTTGATTTAACATTTCTCTGTTAAAAATTTGTGTAGCAGAGCATAACACCTACAGGAATATTAAACTCTCCATAGATGGCATGTACATTAGCAGAAGGGCATTGAGCATAGCTCACTGTAATTTGCAAAATATCAACAATTATTTTAATTTGGACAAGGCACAAATCCTTCCAGATTACCAGATGCATCCTATAGCCCTTTGCATCTAGTTCCACCATATGCCATGCAAAAAAACTCTGTGTAGGACTCCTGATGAAAAATGTCACTGCCAATTTTGTTGCATGGCCACCTCTTCAAAGGAATTTACTAGGAAGACTGTAGTAAGAAAATCATTTGTGATTCTATATTGTCAAATAGCTCAAATGCCAACCAACATTTGCATCTGATGGAAATAAGTACTTTTATATTTCAGAGTTGAGTCTCAAAACCATTTTCTTTCTCCCTGAGTTCTTTTAGAGGGTGAGGAAGACAGTGGGCTGTTTGCTTGCTATTCAGTCTGCTGTCCAGATGTTAATTGTTAATGGCCAACTTCAAGTTCTTATGGTTCTTGATCTTTAACCTGGTTTGGGGTTGAACATTCCTTCAAATATAGCAGGGGTGGGGAAATCTCAGGCTTGGGGGCCAAATTTAGCCCCCAGGGGTTCCCCAGAAGGTTCTGCTTCTTCCCCTGGCCCTCCCCCTTTCCCCCAAACACTGGTTGTGTGGTGGTTTCCCAGCCTTTATGCACTTTCTTCCCCATTCTGAGAGCTTGAAATGCCTTTCCTAAAGCTTAATTGCTGGTAGTAAGAGCTCTGATCTACAATATGCTGGTACGTTTTGTACTTTGGGCTCCACACTTTTTGCCTTTGGCCCAGCCACCACTAGGATGTGGCCTCTGAGAGTTTCTCTGAAACGGAATTCATCCCTTGGGCTGAAAGTGGGTCTCAACCCTTGAAATGCTTTCAAATACAAGACTGTCTTCTATAAAGCAGCACAGAAGGCCATCCTAGATGGTGTCTCTATAATTGGTACTCCTGGTATTATTTAATAACTTTTCCAGTATGGGAATGCCCATTGTTTTCTTCTGTAAACCTATGAGTCATCTCTGCATTGATCCCTGACGATCCTCAAGTAGCGATGTTGCAGCAGTCCGCGGGGATGGAGTTCAATGGATGCTCAACAAGCACCCAAGCCACCATTCCTCATAGAAACGGTGACTCGTTTTTTATATATATAAATTTAATGTTATGCAACCATAAAGGGGCCATTTATGCAACATTACATGTGTGAATATTCTATTCACGCTTGTAATGTTGTGTAAATAGCCCCTTTACAGCTACCACTTATGTAACATTTCGTTTATTGAAAAACATGAGCCGCCATTTTTACACAAAATGGCAGCGCAGCGAGGGAGTGGGTGGTCCCACGATGCTCCCCAGGCATTTGCCAGACTGTCCAGCAGCTCCTAGGGGGTAGCGAGTGAGGGTGAGTGGCTGTGGCAGCTCATCAAGCACCCAGCAAAAACAAGCACAGGTGAGTCTGTCCATCCCATCCTCAAGATGGTGGGAGAAATGGCACTCTTGCTTTCTCTTTCTGTGGCAATGTATGCATATGCAGGAAGTTACAAATGACTTATTTGAACTTCTTCCTTGGTGCACAGGTTGTTGGTGAATCTCATTCCCCATGAAGTAGCTCCCCTGCTTCCACTTCCACCATTAAGAAAAGCACCTAAAGAGTAATAATTACCAAAAAAAGAAAGCAAAGACAAAAGCCCCTACGTAGGCTTTGTTAGTTCTTAACAAACAAGCCTTGTTTGATTTCAAATAGATAGTTATTACTTTTGCACTGCAGTGCCCTTCCTGTCTCAGCATTGCCTGCTGAGATGCTATACCTTGTGTAGCATTATAATGGTGAGAGCTGTGAGAAGGAGTTCTATTGCTTCATTTTAGTGACAGCTTACAGAGTTTTGTTGATGGCTACTACCAACTTCCCAGAAACATTCACTGACTCTCAGAAGGAGCATTTAGGAGGAGGGGGGGAAATATCATAAGGACCTAGAGATAGAATGGTTATAATCCTTCCTTGTTTGTGAGTCTCTAAGAGGCTATTGTTGGAAAGGGAATACTCTTTGTTAAGACCTTTGTCTGGTCCAACGTTGTTGTTATTGTTGATGTTGATGATGATATTTAATAAGCATTTATCATACAAATGCAACTACTCTCCCTACAGTCCCCTTTTACTGTATTCCTATCTGCTCACATCCACATGATCAGATCCTATCTGCAACAACACCTATCTTTTAAATATTTACGTTATTACCTCCCAACCACGACAGAAATAAAGTCGAGAAAAGCTGACTGTAAAGGGTTTTTTTATACCCTAATCAATAAAATCAGACAATATATAAATAGAGTGGATATAAGGTATTGGTAGTTCAATATAGTGAGTTGAATCCAGACTTAAATGTGCTTAGAGTAGACCAGAAAAAAATAAAATCTATAATATCTATTAGGAACAAGGCCTTCCCTATCATCAGAACTGAAGCTGGTATGATCAAGCCATGAGAGTAGTAATTGTAATGAAAGACAGTGTTTAATATGATAAATGAATCATTTATAAAAACACATTTCGAACCATGGGGTAGTATCTAGTGCTGTTAGAGCACTAGCTTGAATTACATTGTGCTAGCATAAACCAGCACTTGCTAGGGAAAGGGGAGAGCAGTGATTTGGTGCCAATTTTCGGTGGGACACTTTGCCACCAAAATTCAGCAGCAACTTTCCACTTTTCCCCTTTACCTAGCAAGTGCTAATGATATTGTGATAGTGCTGGTTTATTCTAGCACTATGACAGCATTGGATACTGCACCATATGGTTTCCAACTGGCAAAAAGAGTTATTTTATTTAAGAGTTATTTTATTTTATTTTCAAGCAGCTGGCAGTTTGATTCTTCACCCAACCACGCACCCTTAATCTGAACTTAATGTGATGTGACAGGTGGGATTATTGACTTTTATTTCAATGATTGGGGTCATATTTGGAAAGTTGGTAAATGAGTTGAGTGATTTATTTTTTTCTAATGAACCCAAAGCAGTAGAGTAGGTGTTCCTTTCTCTGTTAATTATTGACAAGAGATCATCTTTTAATCAGAGGTTTGTATCAAATTACATCATCATATGCAAATCCATTTTTTCATTACTGCTGGAAGGCTGAGATGCCCAATAGAACAGAAAACACTAACATTTTGCCTCTAAGTGCTCAAAGACATAAAATAAATGAGGCGTGGCTATTGATTGTCTTTGGCTTACATTATCTGCACAGGAACTATTAAGAAGGCTTTTATATCTTCCTTTCATGCGTCATTTTCTCACACTATCTAATTAAGAGCTTCACTTAAACCATAATGTGCTAGTCTCTAGAAAGTGCATTTTTATAGTCCTAAAAACTAGACTTGTGTATCAAGGCCTTACTAAACCAACCAACATTTGCTTGTTCATTTTACTATTGCATCTCTTGCCTTGTTGTACTGAATGGCACAATACAAATATGAAGGGCTTGAATGGTGGACTTATTTTCGTTGAATTATTTTCTTCTTTCAGGTTTTATTTTGTCCACTCCAAAAGAAAATCAGATAACTGATTTTCTTTCAGTTGAAAAATGAGCAGTCAGCAATATACCAGTATCTGTATTTGTCAAAACCAAAGTGGTCAGTCTAGGTGATGTCAAGTTGGTGATAAAATGTATCTGAATGTCCTAGAAAGGTAGATGTATCTGTGGCAGGAGCCTAATCTCTCAGCTCAAAGGTGGGTAAGACTATCAAATTAAAATGTGAATCTCAGACAAAGGCATTATACTTTATCAGAGTGCCTATGCAAAAGATTTGAAGGATGTTTCATTTTTTTTAAAGAAAAAGCATGGTGTTTTCCCTTTGGTGATGGGAAGGCTATTTGCCAAAACATTTTGCTGCTGAGGTGAAGAACAATATGGCAACCCCTCCATGTTACAAAAGCCAACCAGACTGACAGTTTAATCTTACTTCAATGCTGAGGATGAGACAGGATCCTCCACTGCAGCTGAAGGCAGCAGACCAATTTATGGAGCACAGGGCAGGCAGTGTGGTCCACAGCTCTCTCTACTATCTCTACCACCTTGCTGTCACCTCCCAGCATCTCCCACATGAGACAACTGCTTCACTCTGCCTAATGGTAAAGCTGGCCCTCCATGAGACACAAGGGAAAGTTCACAGTAGTTGGCAGGCCACACACAATGCTTCAGGAGCATATGGTGAGGCTCCCAAGCTCAGAACTGGGGATTGTTCATGCAGTGCCACCATTGGTTTAAAAAGGGGACACTTGGGGTGCAATCCTATGGGATAGAGCCTGGCTGTTTGGAAGCCTGTGAACTTGGAAGCTTATAAGTATCCAATGCATTCTAGCTAGACAGGTGATTTTGCCCATCAGTGGAGGCTTTGGGGAGGTGGAGGCTAGGGATACCTTTTAGCCCATGTCTCAAGTCTCCCCTCCCCACCCCCAGGAACACCTCATTTTCCCCATCTTCCATTTTGCAAGTGTGTTCTCTCCATGCCTGCTATGGGGAGGAGGAGGGAGGGGTACACGATTTCCTGGCTTCAAGCTTAGGAGCTGTCAAGTATAAGTCTTCAGCAAGACCGGGGGCCTTGTTGATTGTAGATAGATTTATTAGACATAGTTTTGGAATGTCTGTGCAAGTGGGTCTCTGTCAGAAGTTCCCACGGGAGTAGCTTGCACACTCTCTGTCTTGGCCTTGAAGCCGTAAGGTTTCCCTGGGAACTTGGGAGTGATTTGGAAAGGTGAGGGCCCACTTGTTGAAGGAGTCAGTCAGATGGCAGTGTCTTCTTGGTGGGCTGAACAGTGCCATCCTATTTGGACACAGGCATGGTTTACAGGTCAGAGAACCTGTCTATAAAGTGGCTTTGAACAAGCCTTTATAAGTGGGGGACAAAGCCAACGAGATTTGCTAGGATCACCTTTCAATGCAAGGCTGAAATCCATGTCCGTTTGGATCCATGTCTGTTTGGGTCTTTGAAAGCACTCTGCATGTGGACTCTCTTCTATTTGGACTTTGGATTTCTAAGGACTGTGCCATAAAAAATACTGTGAGGCTTTTCATAGACTTGAATTTACATTTGCTGTGGATTGTGTGTTTTCCTGGTCAGCTCAGCCTTTAGCAGGCTGGGTTTGACTGTACATTATCTTTCTCTGCCAGGACTCAGGTGCCAGGGAATTGCCAGTGCTAAGCAGTAGCATGAGACTCCTGGTGACTGGGGTTTTACTCACCCTTTGATCTTGTTAGGGTTTTGGCCATATGGCTGTGGCCACGTTCCCAAGTTTACCAACATATGCAGCGTTCGGTCCAGCTCCCTTGGGATGGTTTGTTAAGCCTTTCAAGAATTCCTTTGTGTGATTGCCTGAAGCATCGTATCCAGTATGGAGCCTAAAGCTTTCTGACCATCAGTCGGCTTTAAGTGTTTTTGGAGTGTGTACCCACTAAGCCTTTTACCGTGGGATTTCCTCAATAAAAGAAGTCTCACTGAAGTGAATGTCTTGTGTCAGTTTGCTAGCAGGTGTGAATGGCAGAGGGAATGGGCATGCATGTGATAGGAGCCCTATCTATGAATGTGGAGCCAAAGAACCAAACAATCCTTTGACTCTCCCCTGTCCCCAACACTGTCTAGGGAACATAGGATTGTTCCCATGGTGAAAGCGATGGTGATTCTTCTATAGCAGTTATTCCATGCCATTCCATTCAACTTTGGTCTACAACTTGCTTAATATACATGTATGCCACTGATTTTATCATAAGTTGTAAATTGTGTTTCTTGCTTATTTTTTGTATAGGTTAGCTTTAAATTATTTTCATCTGTCACTGCCCATTATATCCTATGTTGTATTTGAATTTATAAAAAAATAAATCCTTTTTAAATACAATATTTTTAAAAAGGATTCTATTTATTTTTAAAATGTTTATACAAGTTTACAAAATAAATTCATACATTTACAAAGTAGAAATAGGAAAGTGTTTCATGAGATACTTCCTCAATTAAATTTACCAAAAGGTAAAGAGAGAGAAAAATCATATTAGTCCCAGGAATGTGTATGGTTGAAGCATATCTTGAACCTTATCATTCCAGTATATTATCAACACGTTCCATTTTTTGAAGAACCAATCTGTCTGTTGTCTCCTCTCTCTAAACCTCGCTAAATAAGTGAGTGTAACCATACAAACAATTTCACAAACTTTCAAATTCCATTCATCAAATGATGGGGGAGGGAGTTGATTCGTCCCCACTTTTTACTTATAAGCAGGCGTGCTGCAGTTAAAAAATAAACCAGTGGCCAACATCTCATTGTCCTCTGTTCACCACTTCCTCTACATAACCAAACAAAACTATTAATGGGTCTAAGAAAGCTCGTACAACACCATACTGTTCTTAATCTCCACCAACGTTGACCTCCAAAATTTCTCAACCTTGGGGCAATGCCCCAAAATATGAACAATGTCTGATCTGTTAGCTCCACATCTTCAGCATCATTCTTTCTGTCAGGATGTTCTTATATTTCCCAGTTATTCAGTGGCAGGCTTGTTCAACACCACCATTTAAAAGATTGCTACAGACAGGATGGAAAGCAATCCATCTCTGCCCTCACAGACAAAGACAAAAGATGCAATTTTTATTTTACGTTTTGAACTTGGGAGGATACATAAAGCTTTTATATGTTTGGCCAGTGGGGATGGGGGGAAGTTTTCATATCAAGTTGCCAATGTACCTTCTATCTCAGGATTCTAGACAAGCTTCCGACCAGGATATATTCAAATCACAATTACTCTGTGGAGTAGAGCTGGATTTCAGTAATGCTTGGAGACTCTTCCGGTACTATGATTCTGTAGTAGGGGCTTGGGGTTGCACTTAGTAATTAGCTGGCACTAAAGGCCCTCAACTTAAAAAAAGAAAAAGAAAAGAAAAAAGGATTATTCTTTCTTTAAAAAGCACTGCCCTTTCCACAGTGCAGCCAGCTTCTTCCAGATACAAGTTTTCAAGCTGCTCGCACAAACTTCTTACCTGCTGCAGACATTAGAGAATCCCTCCCTCCCTCCCCCTGTCCCTCTCTCTCTCTCTCTCTCTCTCACACACACACACACACACACACACACACCTCACCACCACCACACACTTTCTTGGAGATCTCGGATCCATCAAATTAAACCAAGATGCTCCAGCAGTATCCTTGAGCCTCTTTTTAATTCACGGGGATTTGCTTCAGCAACAACCCTTTTTCAAAGTGCATTGATGTGGCAAGCTCTAATCATGGTCCCTGAGGTTCAAGACAATTAGTCCACCAGCTTTCCTACTTAAGTGAGTCTCCAGCAACTTGGGACAAAGAAAAAACAAATGTGAATCACTGAAGCAGGAGGCTCCCAGAAATATCATTTGTCACGCACAAGAATACTGAAGTAGAGAGTGAATAGGATCATGAAGTTTTGAGGGCAGGTTTTTTGTTTGTTTATTTGTTTTAGCTCACCATTTTGGTTTTGTGCTCTGCTTTTTTCTGATGGCTTCATGCTTCTAGGCTGTCAAGGTACATAGACAATTTCTTTTACACCATGCTTGGTGTTTTCTCCTGAATAATTTAATCACCCATTGTTGAGTTTTGTACCACTGTGTACTTCAGGCTCAGTCCTTCAAACATGTTTAGGAAGACAAATGCAAAGCTGTAGACAGCATTCGAAGAAAACTGTATCCTGTCTTTATGATCATCTTTACAATTGCTCCCAAATATCCTTGGCCAAATTATAGAGCCGTATCAGCTCCTTGGTATTCTGAGGAAGTGAAGGCAATGGAATGATTGGGATAATAACCAGAGTACAATGAGCAGAAAACTCTTGATGAATCCAACTAAACACAGGTGAGAATTCATCTTCAGGATTATTCTGTGATGATGATGGTAGCAAATAAATCTCATTCACCACCATGATTGTGTCCATAGAGCCCTTCCAGGTGGTAACAGGTCTGCTTCATATGGGCTCTGGGGTGCAGATATTAGAACTCTTGACGACTCTCTATGACCAATTTTCATTCCATTTTGTGGATGAAATTGCTCACATCTGTGCTGACTTGGATGCCATAATTGTGATAGAATCAGAGATGGATGACGCTAGGTCTTGTTATAGATATGTTTCAGTTTGTGCCATCTGAGGATATGGACAACTACCTTGGAGAACTGAGACCTACTATATGAACTTTAAGTCCTTGCCCTCCTTGGCTCTTAAAATCTGCCAAGGCTGGATTGACGACATGGATCTCAGAAGTAGTAAATGCCTCTTAGGCCCCCTCTAGATGGATTCCGTTTGACGCCTGGTTAGCCGATTATGTGCATAATCGCTGAAGCACATTATCGTAAATGCTTGTATGCAGGGGGTAATTGAGCACTCAACGGGTGACCTTACCGGTTGTTTCAAATGCGCTTTACAAGTAGTTAATGCGGAGAATCGCTTGTTCACATAGGCAAAATGCGCTTTAACGGCCGGAGCAAAATAAAACTCGCTATTTAATGCGCATTCGATAATGCGCATAATCGGATGTTTAAAGCGCCTCTACGCCCGATTTGTGCTCCGTTCTTGTAGAGGTAATTTTTTTAATGCGCCTTAAAAGAGTTTTAAATGCCTCTTGTAGAGGCAGCCTTAGATAAGGAATATCTCCTGCTGCCCTTAAGGAAGCATTGATGGAGGACATTCTAGTGGTGGGGGGGAATCTATGGTCTGAGGTAATTATCAACCCATTTCTAATGCCCCATTCTTAAGCAAGATGTTAGAACAGAAGATGGATTCTAAACTACAGGTAGTCATGTAGGATAGTGAGTATTTGGGTCCATTCCAATGTGATTTTTGAACTGGTTTGGGGGTGGAAAAAGGCTTGGTCATCCTGGAATGTCCTATGCTGGGAAATGGATGGGAGAAGTGCAACCCTATTGGTTCTCCTGGGCTTCTCAATGGCATTCCTTCAACCATGGTATCATTCTGGGTCACATGGCTGGGTTGGGCTTGGGAGATATATTATTGCAATGGCTGAGATCCTTCTTGAAGAGAGGATCCCAGAAGGTGGTGCTGGTGAACTTTTGCTCTGCCTCATGGCTTATAGGTTGATGACACCTAACTTATAGAATCCTCCCCAAGGGATCTGTGATTGGCCATGTCAGTGCCAGTTTTCAAAAGGACCTTAAGGTGCAATCCTTTGCATGTTTAGACAGAAAAAAAGCCCTACAACTCCCAGCATGTTCCAACCAATATATTTTTTTCCTGCCTAAACATGCATGGAATTGCACCTTAAAGACCTACGTGTTGCAGTTGGTTTTAATTAAGAAAACTGAACTTGGTTGCTGCTGCTTTATAGCATTGGTTTTAATTTCCTGGTTAGTTGTCTTGACTGGTGGTTATTTTTATGCTGGACTGTATGCTATGTTAAAGATTTGTTCATGTCTGGCTATTATGATTTGTGTGTTATTAGTTGTTTATTTGTATTGAAATTGTATTTTGTATTTGTGTTCTCTAGACAGCTTGTAAACATCCCAGAGACGACATTGCCCTGTAGAGTGGCCACCAATCTTTTAAATAAATAAATGTGATGAGTACCAGAGAGAGAGCCTCTTGGGTAGCACTTCCTCAATTGTGGAATGCCCTCCCTATGTAAATCTGACAGGTCATCTTTTGTGCTTTGAAAACATTTTTGTTCAGGAAGGCCTTTTACGATCAGTATTCAATCGGTATACATTGACTGGCTTTTCTTCTTCCTTTTAGCTGTGCCATTTTTAATAGGTATTTTCTTTTTTACTTTTATTGTTGGCGTGTGTTTGTGTGTGTGCAGGGAACAGAGAAGGAGAGAGAGAGAAAGATGTTTTGTGAGAAGATGCTCCAAAAGCTGAACTATAAATCTATAATAGAAATCAATTAACTGAGGGTGAAATCCTATTGTGATTCCTGTGCAGAATGGGAGCAGCGTGGAGGTGATCTTCGCCTCCATGGTCCAGCTGCCCTGCATTTCTGCTAGACAGGTGATTTTGCCTCACTTTGGAGATTGAAGGAAGGAGGCCGGGGTGGCCATAGGAAACAGTGTAACTCTGCCACCCTGGTCCCCTCCCCGCCCCAGAAAATGCCCCCTTTCCTCCGTCTCCACACTCCATTTTCCAAGTGCGGAGAAGTAGCTGGCATGGTTCTGTCCATGCCGGCTGCGAGGGGGAGAGGAGTTCAGTTTCTGGTCTCCCAGCTTGGAACCCTGTCTATAAGCTCAAAGTCAGGAAACCAAACTATCCTATGCTCCCCAGATGCTGTATGGCAGGCGGTGGCTGGTTTTGGACAACACTTTAGACAATGGTGGGTTGAGTAGGCAACTCACAGTTGGTTATTTTGTGGGTACTCCCCACACAACATATTCCTACACAACTGTGAGTGATTGGGGCTGGCATTGAGTGGACTAATAGTCAACCCAGCATTTGACTGACACAGCCCCCGCCCCTCTCCCCTCCCTCCCCCCTCAGTCCTCCTAGTGCTATCCCAGCAGCCTCTGCAAGTTGCACCAGTTGTAGCAGGGTGGCAGCCGCAGCTTTGGTCACTCTTGCCACCTGCCTCTATGGGCTTGTGTTTTAACCCACTCACCACACGCCATTAACACACTCATCCCTCCACACAACACTTTAAACAACTGGCTTCAAGCTAAACAACTTGCAAGCCAGTTGTTTCTCTCAGTTGCTTATTTGGGCAGAATAGCATACCGTCAGTAGTTTGTGAGCGGTGTGTTACCCTCCACACAACACAATAAGCAACACAACTGATGATTGTTTCCCCCCCTCCGTTGCTTAATGTGTTGTCCGAAACTAGTCATAGAATTGCTCTCTGAATAAACTAACATTTCTTATATTTGTATGTTCTCCAACTGTGCTCAGAGTAGTGTGCAGGGGGTCTTTTCCATATTATTATTGCAGCAAAATTGTGAGGAAACTTGGGCTGAAACTAGTGCTGTGCTGAGAAATTTCTCTGCATTTTTTTTTCTTACAGACCTATTCAATTTGATAGAAAAGAAGTTGCTCTGTGGGGGAAATTCAGGAGAGAAGAAAAATTTGGAGAAATTAGTGTGAGTAGGGTGCTTACCTTAGTTGCAGAGATTCTGAGGAAGGTGTGCCCTGTCTTTCAGTGTACAGTCATTTATTTCTCTCGCTTCCCACACTTGAATTAAAGACCAGGGGAAGATGTCATGAGGTAACTGCTCCCATGGGGCATTTTTAGATCAGGGAGCATAGGCACCCAAAGGGGCAGCAGGTAATAGGGAGATGTGCGATAGAAAGGGGAAGCTATGAAGTAGGTCTACTTTTGTGTAAATTCTGCAATGCAGGGTGCATTTGGGGTACCTATGTATATACCCCTGTTTTATTGGAACAAGGAATGCCAATTGATGAAAATTCCTTGCATGGTTTTCAAGAACACATTACTCAAACACAGTGTTCAGAACTTTAATAAAACCTAAACCCTTAGCTTTCGGTGGGGTGGGAATCATTGTTGAAGTAACTAAAAATATACAGTAACTTGATTTTTGTAGAGCGGAACAGGCACCTGCATTTCTCACACAAAAATGTTCGGATTTTCTTACAACCTTCCCATTCTATCCAAAGACACTCCAGGGTTACCAGTTCAGCATATGGAGACATTTGTGGGAGATACAGGGCAAATGGCACGTCAAGGCTGGCAGCCTTGGTGGAATTAACATGGAATCAGACAAGAGTGAGAGAAGCAGAGGTGAGGAGGGTTATGAAAGGTCTGCCTTAGGCAAGGGTAAAAGGCTTGAAGCTAATGAGGAGGGGAGGATGTGTGGGGAAAGAAGGGTGTCAAAGTCTAAGTGAAGAATTTGAGACAGCTGGCAAATGGCAGCTTCATAACTAGGGAAGAGGTGTAGCAGCTTTTCTTTACTGCACCACAAGGAGTGTGAGGAAAAGAAAGGGAGTTTTTTGTTGTTTTTTCAAAACAGCAACTTACGTTTTCTGTGGGAATTTGGTACGCTTGGATGGGAACAGACTCCACAGTTCCAAAGAAATGATGACTGTGTAATCACTATAACTAGCAAAGCTATGACAGGAAGGCCATAACCTTATTTCAGGTGCTTAATTAACTTTGATTAGTGTGTCACACAGTACTTGGTTAAGTTCAAAACTCCAGCTATACCACTACGGAGCCAGTGTCAGTATGGCCAGCATAATCCCAAGCACCATATACGTGAAGATTAAGGGAGAATTCACACAAGTCATTTCTGAGGTAGTAAATTCCTCAGGAAGTTTCTTTACCATCACAGTTCAACTAGCTGAGCATTTGAAATCACCTTCAGGTGCAAACATTTAGCCCTGTTCAGACTTAAAATGGGTACCACATTGCTCAGGTAATGTATGAATTGACTCTACATTAGCCCTAAATTAAGAGGCTGATTCAATGATGCTTTACAATTTACTAGTATGACCACCCCCATTATAAAGCATCATTGAATTCTACCCAAGCTGCATCCCTGTAATACATACTGGCCCAGGTGCAACACTGTTTCTATGACCTCCATCATACCTATTGTTGTTGTTATTATTATTATTATTATTATTATTATTCGCATTTATATACCAACTTATAGCTGAAGCTCCCTGGACGGTTTACAAAAATTAAAAACATTGAATATTTAAAAAACAATATACAAAATTTAAAAAGCATAAAACAGATTATAAATATGATATCCATTTAAAACAACTATTCTGGGTCAAACAACAACAACAAAACCTTCAACATACGCTGTTAAATGCCTGGTAGAAAAGAAAAGTCTTGACCTGGCACCATAAAGATAACAATGTTGATGCCAGGCGAGTCTCGTCGGGGAGGCTCCCCCCCCCCCCGTTTGCCTCTGCATTTTTTTTACCTCTGATGCAGAAGCACGTCAAGCTTATGATCCCTTTCACCTGAATAGCTGCTTTTTCGCTACTTTGCTCTTCCACTCCACTCCTCGTCTTTCTCCCTCCAGTCAGGTCTTGTGAGATGAGCACTTCAACCAGACCGCCTTTCTGCTGGGCAAAAATGGAACAACCCTTTAGTCTGGCTCTTTGGGGGCATCAAAGGAGTACAATCCTGTCTCTGCAGAGATTCAGGCATTGTATGATTTTTAAAAAACACTTTCAAGCCTGGGATGCAAGATTTGGGTTTTATATTGAGGCTTGGAGCCAGCTGCTGGGAGAGATCGCTTTTCCCTGCCGGGACCTGATGCAATCCATTTAAGCCCCCAGTTCCTTTAAAACTACATGGAGGCTTAGGGCATATTAAGTGTGCTTAGGGAATATAATCCAGACTTTTAGCGTTCTAGGACAGGCTGGGGAAGAGGCAGGGTGTCAGCATAACAGGCATGGCGTCATGTGAGTATAATGCTGCAAATCCGCACACCAGGCATGGCGAGAGTGCACTAAATTCCTGGTGTGATGGAGCTCTACATTATGTGAAAAGAACAGCTCCTCATAGTGCAGTTATGAATAAGTGGCAAAATAAATTGCTGTGTGATCCCAATTGATATACGCAATTCAAGATTTCTGGAAATCTTGACTTCATAGTAAAGTTAAGACTCCTTTTAAAATATTTTTAACAATTTATCTATTACATTTTAATGCAAATGTGCCCGAAACCAGACCTGTATTGTACTATCTTCCAACTAGGAGTTCCTGCATCCTATTCCTGGCCCGAGAACCAATTGTTTCAGCAGGAACCAAACCTGGGATTAGGGTGACCAGATCACCCAGGGTTTCCCAGTCCTAACTGGGAAACCTAGGCCGATCCGGGCCAACCAGGGGGCGGCGGGGGGAAACCGGGGTGGCGGGGGGTCCCGTGGCGGTGGCAGCGAGCGGTGACAAGTGGCGGTAGACCCGGCGGCGGTGGCAGCGGAGGAGCCCGGGAAGCGGCCGCACCTGCTGGGGCGTCCACTTCCTGGGCTCCGCCGCCGCCGCCACCGCCGGGTCCGCCACCGCCAGGTCCTCCACTGCCGGATCCTCCACCACCGCCAGGTCCTTCACCGCCGCTGCTGTCGGGCTCGTGAGGCCAGAAGCCGCGCAGAAGAGGCGGGAGAGGGCCGATTACATCACTTCCGGATCCGGCCCTCTCCCGCCTCTTCTGCGTGGCCTCTGGCCTTACGAGCCCGGCGGCGGAGGACCTTGTGGCAACGGAGGACCTGGAGGCTGACCTGGCGGCAGGGGCGGGGGACCCAGTGCCCAGTGGAGGGGGACCCGCCGGTGGTGGCGGGGGACCTGGGGGCGGCGGCTGACCTGGGGGCGGGGGCTGACCCGGCAGGGGCGGCAGCAGAGGACCCGGCGCGGGCGGCGGAGGAAAAGAACCCGGTAGGTCCAGGCTGGTGTTTTTTTGGGGGGGTGGCTTGGTGGGGGGGTTGTTTTGGGTGGAGGGGGTGGCAGGGGGGGACCGGGATTTTGTTTTCCAAAATCTGGTCACCGTAGATTTCAGCAAACAGTGGTTATGTTCTTGTTGCCCTAGCAAAAGCAGAGACCCTAGTTCCTGGTATGTATACCTCACCTGGCCAGTTTAATCCAGAGACCAGGAGGCTGTCTATACGTCATGGTGGAGGCGCCTCTTATCGCTGTTATTTTAACCTCAGCAAAATGTCACGCGCCACACTTACCATTTTCTATCTCTGCTTCTACCTCTGTGTTCCATCTCTCCGGTTCACACTTCTTTCAAATCCCGTCTTTTATCGTAGCATCACTGCATTCTGGAAAAGCGGGCTTTAGATCTTCTCGCGGGTAACGTCATCAAATTTACCCGCCCTTTTAAAATTATTTTTTAAAACTTGTTCTGCGCATGTGCGTTTGCGCGCATCTGTTTGTTCCCTCCATCACTGCATTTTCCTTTGTTTCGTGAGGATGGATTCTCTAGATCCACTCTTCGAAATTATTAGCATCATTGTAGTCTCTGTTAATGTATTACTATCAGCTGTTCGTGCACTGGTTGTGCTCGAGGACGAGCACCTTGAACGCCGGAAAGTCCTTTTCCATACAATGAGAAGCTGTTTTCCACCGATGCTGGGTCCGTCCCAGTAGGCGGGATTGGTGGGAGAACCTCATTCTCAAAGTCTCAAAGTTCTCAAACGTATGTGGGTGTGTATGTGAAGGGAGGGAGGGGAATTAGCAGAGTAGATGTCCAAAAGGACTGCGAACGTGCGCACATGTGCAGATGCACGTACATTAATTTTAAAAAAAATTAAAAAAGAATAAGGACGCAACTACTTCCTATTTAAATCCAAAGAAAGGGCTAAACTATGAGCAGCCGGCGATTCCAAAAACTGTGCCTAAAGAATGGCTGCACTACGCGCCTAAACTTCACCTTCTCAGCCATGGGCTAAGACGATTGAACAAAGGGAAACCATATATGGAGAGTAGTAAGTGAGGGGGTGGGGGAGGAAACAACGCAGCATTGGAACACCCCCTCTCACATAAATCGGGTTACATCGACTTAAGACATGTAAAATAGGGATTATTTACCATGGAGATTCAGCTCTTCGGGGCGGATTTAAAGGAACGTCATGTGCATCGAGAGACTTCAAGCGATACGAAGCACCTCGAGCACGACGTGTAGATCCCCCCCCCCCCAGATAACGCCTGCCATCACAGAGGGTGATATTACACATTCTTATTCCCTTCTTTACCTGAAGGGGGCTCTGCAGCCTGAGCTCATAGAGACCTAGACAGCTTGCTGGCGGTCCAAAAGACATCCCAGCCTCAGTCTGGGGCCAGATCTACACCAAGCAAGATATAACACTTTGACAACAGTTTTGAAAGATGTATATGGAGTGTGTCCTAGGCCCCAATAGTTGTCATTACTGTTATAAACTGTTTTAAAGCAGTAGTGTAGATCCTACCCAAAACACATCTGCTTCAAGCACCAGCAATTGGTTTGCTTTGGTCCATAACCCAAAAGCTGATATGGCAGCATTCGGGTTAGGTAAATCAGGAGGATGTGCCCTATTATTACTCATGATTATATACCAGAAATCAAACTTAATGGACTTAGAGGGACCCATAAATCCCTGTAAGGCAGCCATATGTATTATTTCAGATATGAAGTGCACAACATGTCTCTTCTCCCACACACACACACACACGATCCATTCTGTTACAACTTCTTCTACATTCCTGATGAGTTATAGCAATAAATAAATAAAGGCACTGTTTATGAACCCCAATTTTTTAAAAGAGATAGACAGAAATACTGTGAACATATGCAATTTTCCACTTTAAACTCAAATCACACTGCCATCATGACTACAGGGATAAAATGGAGTTTAGTTTTGCTGCCCCGATTACTTAGCACATTTATTTGGGAATAAGTCTAATTTTGTTGTAAAACACAACAGTATATTTTAAAAATTTTAAATCCTTCCCCAGGTTGGGGAAGGATGGGCTAAGCTTGAATTGACTTAGCAGAGGGATCTCCCATCCCAGGAGGAGGGGAAACTTGGCACAGTTTTGAGCATCTGTAACCATGTACATGCCTGGTCATGCCACTACCCACCTCAATTATAAATTGTTTTGTTTATTTTAAAAACAAGCTGGAAAAAGGATGCTGAGGTAATTAGTGTCAGCCTTGTTGAGGCTCAGCATGCTCATACTGGCCCAGGTGCTGACCCCAGGCCTGTTTGCTACCGCTGCATCACCTGCCACACTCTGGGTGGCCATTTGGGGTATCCCCTGGGCTACAGCACCCTGGATTTTGGGCCCAGGTACACCACTGCGACCAGCTATGATGACCCTTTACCTCAAGAGGCGCAGGGGATATTTGTTCTAGAAACATCCTGTAGAAGTATTGTGGATAGCTACGCTAAAGGGGAAGATGAGGAGAAATGAAAAATATCCTTGGGAGGGATGGTTAAGGTTTCTTTACAGGGTTGAGTGTGAAGAAAGGGGCCTGGGAGACTACAGTCGGACGGGGATGGGCAGGGTGACCTACCTTGCAGGACTGGAGCCTTGGAGTTGGGAGGGGGAAATCCTAAGGACTGTTGTCAGACTTCTGGCTGCTGGTTCTCAGCACTCACACCTGGTCCTCTTACGCTTATCTTGGGAGGCCCAGCCAGGGCCGAACTTCAAGGTCGGAGTTAATTGGAAGGGAGCTACAAGAGCTTCAGCTGTGGGAAACGGCTGTTCACAGGGAGGGGACTGGTGGCATGAGCGGACATCAAGGATTGATTTTGGCTGGTCATGGTACCAGCTAACCCGAAAAGTGATAAAGGGAATACCCACTGGATGGAAGCCATCGTCTCCTGGACTGGTGTGTGGAAGGAGGGATCCCTGTTCAGCAAGGTGATGCTGAGGCATACATAGTTTTATTGTTTTCAGGTCTGGCACGTTCCAGGGAAAGGCTTGTCACCCTTTGAGTGTGATTTAGTGTGGGTTAAATTGTTTTGTTGTTTTATTGCTTTACAGCTGCTAACTTCTACCTCAAACCTCATCCTACCCCACCCCACTCCCCACTGCCCTCCCTTCCTTTCCTGGCTCACATTTTAATAGCTTATTGGACCAACCGGAGCCTTACATGATTAGCTGATATATTCTTAATAAATCGCTTCAGTCCTTATCCTGTGTGTTTATTTCCGACGGCTGGCTTGGGGCTATTTAGCCTTGGGATCGGGAGGTGGGCTTGGGGGGAACTCGACTAAAGAGTTCTGTGCCCACCTGGAGGGAAAGGGGTCCCTTTCCTTCACAAGCTGTTGGTGAATATGAATTGTGAACATGCAGAGCTTGCGAGGAGAGCATTCTACATCTGTCCGTAGGCTCCCCCGAGGCAAACTTAGTGAAGTGAAGGGCTTGCGCCTCCACTGAGCCTCACAAACTTCTCCATGTCAGAAACATACCCATAAAGTTTTGCTGCCTTTGCAGTTCTCTCTCACAACAGATTCCTAGGCAAAGTAGCAAAAGCTGTCTCTCTGGATATAAATAATGCAGTTGTTTAGAAAATGGGATGCAGAGCGATCAAGTAGCCCAGCTCCTGTTAGACTTACAGCACGGGCAGGAGGAGGAAGATGAGGTTGTGTTTTGGAGGGGAAGTTCTCTTTGATGAATAGTGAAATAATCTGCTGAGACGAGGAACGTGTAAGATGCAAATAGCGATGCATATCCTGTTATTGATTAGAATAGAAGGTGCACAGTTGCTGCTTAGGGGTTTGGCAATAGCTCAAAACAATATTTCTTCTTATATTTTGTCCCCCAATGCCTGCAGTCAAAGCTAACCTTTAGAGTATAGTACAGATTTCACTGAGCATCCCTGCTCCATGATGGAATCTATGATATTAGAACCTGCTCTTAATACGCAACATCACTTGTGGCAGGCAGAGTGCATCTATCTGGGGCTGCCTGTACAAGAGGCATTTAAAGCTCTTTCAAGGTGCATTAAAAAATTTACCTCTACAAGAATGGAGCGCAAATCAGGCGTAGAGGCGCGGTTTCTCTCCGATTATGCGCATTATCGAATGCGTGTTAAATAGCGAGTTTTATTTTGCTCCGGCCGTTAAAGCGCATTTTGACTATGTGAACAAGCGATTCTCCGCATGTCAACAGTTTAAATCGCGTTTCGGTCGTCCAGTAATGCGCTTCGCCGCCTCTCGTACAGAGGCATTAGGCGTAAATGCGCTTCTGCGAATATGCGCATAATCGCCTAACCAGGCGTAAAGGCGAATTCTTGTAGATGAGGCCCCGCTGTCATGCGGATATCTTGCCAAATGCTTTCTGCAATTTCTCTGCTTTTTTTTGTGTACTTGTACTTATACTGGAACTCATTTAGTGTCATCCAGAAGCCATGTCCAAATTCCCTGCCGCCCGTACACAAACACGTACATGCTCACGTGACATTTTCTCACCCGCCACTGCATTGCTTTGCAGATGTCAAGCACATGGGGAATGTTTCTCTTGGGAAGTATGCAACCTGTTGAGGTGGCCGTGGTTTCTCCTTAAAACAATCTTAATTCTTACACAACCTTGGGGCCAAACTAGGTGTGACATTAAATGCATCGAAGGTGCACTTTTTCATGTAAGGCATTGCTCTGAAGTGTGTGTATCAGTGTCCAATTCACTGACCTTACTCTGACCTTGGATCCAGGGACATCTGGAAATGACACAAACACACCAGTGGTTGCGTCACTACATGCAACTTCAGCTTGACCAAGTGGAGTCTTACAGACAGAGCAGAAAAAGGAAATGTGATTTTTGACACTCTTCCCTTATAAGCATAGTTGCTTAGATTGGAAGCCTGAATTGGGGCTTATATATTTTATTTTGTCTTCTCTCCAGCCAGCACCCGGTCACTCTGTTTGCTGCTATGATTGTGATGATAACAGTTGTTATTGTTACCATTTCATGATCTTTATTTTATTTTATTATTTTTTATTTATTGCATTTATATTCCACCTTTTTTCCTCCAAGGAACCCAAGGCGGCGAACATAATCCTCCTCCTCTCCATCTTAGGGTTGGGCTGAGAGTTTGTGGCTGGCCCAAAGTCACCCAGTGGCTTTCCATGGCCAAGTAGGGACTTAGAACCTGGATCTCCCAACTCCCAGCCCAGCACTTCAGCCACTATACCACACCATCTCTTCTGAAATCCCTGTATTGGAAGTAGCTTCTTCTCTAAGCTGCTTGCTCCAACATTTCACTTTTTTTTAACCTGGTAAACTGCAGCAGCATTGCAAATGGAATGATAATTTTGATGCTTGCAGATAAAACAAAAGTAGAGGTGGCATGTGCCCTACTTTACAGAGGACAGTCCTCTATTCAAAGTGTTCTCTTATTGAAGAGCTATCCGATCCAAAGGCAGTTTAAAGATTAAGAACCATGAGAAGGGAGAGTAGGCTAAGCAGGTAGGGATGGAAAACAAAGAAAATTGTTTCAGTTCGGTTTTGACCAGAACTTATCCAATTTGCACCTCCTATACCTGAATGCAGACATGAAGACAATTTGCAGTTGGAAGTTGGTACATTTCTGAAATTGCAGTGCCGTTCAGGCAACAACAAAAATGTGTTCCAAAAATATGTACGTTTGAAACATGTACATGTAAAATGCTTATTTATTTATTTATTTATTTATTTTTAAAATGCTCACAAACAGGCTTTAGTCAATGGAAGAAAAATGTGCACAACTGAAAAATGCACACAAACACACTTTAGTCAGTGGGGAAAATGTGTACAATGGAAAAATGCACACAAAAGTGCATACATTTTGAAGAATGCACACTGCACTATGCCTGTATTTTTGGGATCTTCTACAGCTGCAGCCTTTTGGGAAGTGGGAAGGACGATCATGGAGTTTTCCATTTCCGGGATCATCCCTCAGGGGCCACACACCAGCAAATTGTCCTGGAAGTAAAGAAGGATGTTCTGGGGTGCCATTTTTTAAAACACAAGAAGACATTTGTGGAATTGTGTAGTCGTGATCCTGCGTGAAGGAATTTTTATATATATATATATATATATATACACACACACACACACACACACACACACACAACAAACTCAGCGCTGGAGGACATCAAGTGCCATCCCAAAAATGGTGAAAACGCTCACCCCTGATGCCCATGGACTCCCCCCTCACAGCTTCATGCCCTTTTCTGAACCCCACTACTCGTGGGAAAAAGGGAGGACCCCAGGAGGGAGAGCCACACGGCCCGTGGAGCTCAGAATGGTCCCAAGACAGCAGAAAAAAATGGGGGGAAAGCCATGCCAGCTATCCCAGGAAAATGGAGTGCTCGTCCCTGGTTCACCCCAGGATCAGCTGTGCATCATTTGGATGCGCAGAGATGACCTCGAGACGACCCCGGGATAAATGGCTGGTGTAGACATGACCTTTGTGGTAGTGGGCTGGGGGGAAGCTTGCAAACCGATACAGTCAGTCTTTCCCATGAGGGTAACATGCATTGTCTTTTTATTTAAATTCTAGTAATTAGTTCTACTTTTGCACCTGTACAATTAAATGAGCATGCGCAAATGTTATGCAAATCAGCATCCTCTTTTGTTCTCTCTCTTTTTCTTTTTCTTTTGGTGATACATTTCCACTCTTTTGGTGATGCATAACTGGGAACCCCTAAACAACTGCGTAAACTTGGGCAGGATCTACACTGCTGCTTTAAAACGGTTTATAAGACTAGTGACAATTGTTGGGGGCCAGGACCCACTCCATATACAGTTTTCAAATCATTTTCAAAGTGTCATGTCCTGCTTGATGTAGATCTGGTCTTAGACAGAAAATGCTTACACCACCCAGCATCCCTCAGCCAGCATAGCTGGCTGGGGAGTGCTGGGAATAGTAGGACTTTTTTCTGTTTAAACATGCATAGGATTGTAGGACCTTTTCTGTCTCAACATGCATAGGATTGCACCCTAATTCCCAGAAGAAAATTAGTGGATGTACTCAGGAAAAAACAGTGCTTTCATATTATTTGTGTTGCTACCCTCCTAGTGGTCGCTGTTTATCCTGCTGGCCTCAGAACGCAAGTTGCTTAGTCCTGAATACGTTCATTAGAGCTCTGTTGCACATTTAGTGCCCCCTTCTATACCAGTTAACCAGAAATACTTGGATTAAAATCTACTTAATCCATCTGAAACAACAGGATGTACTTGTATGTTGTGTTTCTAACGTAAGGTTCAGTAAAATATCGTTAGAACAGTAATAAAGAATATTAAAACCCAATTACGAAACAGTATAGACTCCATGCAAATTTACATCTACATATACATCAAAAGGTGTATCCAACTAATTCAGTAATGTGTATTTAAGCATCCTGATATGGGGATGCGCATCTCTGACTACATCAACTGCAGTCAGATTTGGGAATCTGCATCCATGTGTGGATTTCTTTTGCTGGACTGGAGCACATCTCTATGCAAAATCTTTTTTGATCTGAATACCAGGCTGTGTATATTGTCTTTTGGAGTAAAACATGTTTTCCCCAGATGCCACTGTTTTAGTGATTTGAGGAATTGATTAATAATACCCATTAATAAATCTGTCTTCATCTTTCATAAATCAACAGTTTATTTTTAAGTTCTAATGTTCTTAAGGACAATAATAGGTCAGCAGCAAGTAAGATGATAAATAAAAATGAACACACACACACAAGCTCTTTTAAGAATGGTACTTTGATGTATATTATTATTTTCATATATATTAGATGTTTGGCAAGCACAGCAAACTGTGTTAAGGATTCAATAAACAACCTGACAAGGGCAAGAGATTCAACTGTTAAAAATAAGTCTAGAGGGGAGTTTTAAGGCCAGGAGCAGCTGTTTACACAGCAGTAGGTTACAGGAAACAAAGTCTTTAATGTTCACATTAGCAATAAGGCAATGTGTTAGCATCAAAGATGTTCAATTTAAAGATTAAAAATATAAAATCACCTGTCACACTGATGATGTGTTTTTGGCACTAGAGGATCTAAAAATATCTTTGCAAGAACTCCATGTACTAGTTTAATGAAGTTACAAGATTAATTGGAAAAATCAAATCTGCAATCTGGTTGTTTAATATTGATGGAAGAATATGGAAAATGAGCTGTCATTGCTTACTGGAATCACACATAAACCCCTGTATGGACAAATGGACATCCCTTCTATCTCAATAACTATACATGTGTACAGATCACATGTTGAATATTACATGTGAATAACTGCATGTGTGTAATAATGAACAATCAACAAATAACACAGTACAATGACAGATTGTACTGAGTTGACTATAATGTGAACACTCTTAAAGTGAACATGCAGTCATCAATTCACACAACTATATGTGCATTCATCCAACACTCGTTCATCTGTACACATGATCTGTACTCTTGACTGAGTAGCACAACAGTGTACAAATCCAGTATGAACACATGTAGACAATAGTTGCAATCAGACGTTTAAACATCAAAAGTGTGGAAGGATTGCAGTCAAATACTTGCTCTTGAGTAAGTGTATACTTATTTGCCTGGGAGCAAGTCCCACTGACTTCAATCAACTGTATTCCTCAGTAGACACACATTGGATTGCACTGCCTGTTAGGAAAAACACAGACATTTGTTTTGGGCTGATTTAAATGCTGTTGCTTTTTGGATTTGGTTTTTTTAGTATGTTTTTATTGTTAGTATATTTTTTGTTTTGTTTTTTGTAAACCACATTAACAGTTGGTTTTGAAAGCAGGATATAAATAACAGAAATAAGGTAAAATATTTATCTGGATAATTTTCTTTTTAATGCACACTAGCTGACATACCCAGTGTTGTTCAAACCCCCTAAGATATATGTATGCGAGGTAATCTTCTTAAAGTAGTAGGCTGGTGCTAGGCCTGTGAGTTAACTTTTACACAAATTAAATTCATTACTTTTTTTACTCTCTCACCCTCACAATGGCCCTGCAAGGTAGAGGGTCACCTTGAAGCCTCTGCCATGATTATCCTTGTCCCCACAGATGGCAACTCCCACTGAGGCTCACAGGAAGTGAAGTCTGGCTGAGCCAGTACACACTACACTGTGCAATTGATGCCCGTAGGTAAGCTGTGAGACAGCCAGCTGGCTGACTGACAGATGGTTAGCTCGGTCGTTGCCATTGGCGACAGGCTCAGAGCTGCACCCTCCTTCCCTCCCACTCCCGATGGTGCCTAGAGACCAAGGCAGCCAGCCTCAGGCACTCTCTGTTCAGGCCCAGGATAGCAAGACACTTCCAGATGGTGGCCACCAAAGCCCGATAAGTCTTCCCTCCCCCCAAGGCATGATGGGAGTTGTAGGCGTAAGCCTAGATCTCTGAATAATGTATTAATCTTTGAACACTGTCGGAGGTGTGGTGGGAGACAACTGGAGAGCACACCTTCTTAGTTGTGGTACCCTGCTTATGGTTTTCTTATTCCCAGGCAAGCTTGCCTAGTGACTGCATTAATGGCTTTCTACAGCCAGGTGAATATTTTTTTAAAATTTTATTTCCCAAGGCTTTTTAACTTGAGATTTTTTAATGTGGTGTTTTTCCCCTGTTATAACTAAACCACAACATTCCGAGACAGATGCAGGAATTACTGAATAAAGTTTATGATTTTTGTGTGAAAGTCTGACTATACCACTGAAACAGAAGTGTAAATGGAGGAATGACTGATAGCTGAGGCTAGAATGGAATGATAGGCAGGCTTAGTGGTAGTTGGAGAAAGTCAGGTAGAAGGAGAAAAAAGATAGTGGCTGAATTCGGACGACACAATAAGCAACTGGTGGTGGGGGGGGAACAATCATCAGTTGTATTGACTATCGTGTCATCCGAATGCTGCCATAGTCAACTCAGCACTGATCCTAGTCCACACCACAGTTGATTATTACCATGTTGTGTGTGGAGTACCCCCTAGATGAACAACTGTAAAATTGATTATTACCCCACCATTGACTATCGTGCTGTCCGAATTCAGCCAGTGAGTTATTATTGAGAGATAGTGACCTAGTTTGCACATAGTGACCTGGGTTACTAACCCATGTTTTATTTAAAATCATCCACTCTACATGCCAATACTACACCTCTTAGCATACCTTTGGCAGTCTGCAGGTGCCTATGTCCTCTGAGAGGTACTTCTCTCCCCTAGTTGTTGATGCTGCTCCTCAATAGAGCATCAAGGAGTAACATCACCAAGGAGGGGAGGTAAATGGCTGTCAGTGGACATACCCAGCTCCAGCCAAGTCCTGCTGGGACTGCCTTGGCCCATGCTCTTCACCCACCAAGTGCTCAATCAGGACCCTGTATGGAAGGGCCAGGCTGGGAACTTTCCCCCTTCATCAGGCCTATTTCTAGGCATGGACAGAACGCCTCGCTTTCCTCCCTCCCAAGGGTGAAGGCCACGCATGTACTTCCCCCAGATTCTGCGAAAAAAGCAATATCAGGATGGGGTGCCTTTGAGGATGTTCAGAGTTCAGCCTCTCAAAGTCACAGTGTTGTATCTTGTTATGATTTTAAAACCACACACAGCGGGCAGGAGGAGGCACCCACATAAATGGATGCAGCCCATTTATGTGGGTTGCTTCCTTCTATGTGGAATTGGGTTGACTACTCAAGACTGACTTTAGGTGTCTGTGTTACAAAAGGTAAGCAGCTCCCATCTGCCCACAGAATCACAATGGCTGCCAAAAGCTGGTAGCTCTGGCCTCACACCCAAGGCATGCTGGGAGTTCCACCCAAGGCACGCTGGGAGTTGTAGGCATAAGCCTAGGTTTTTCATTAAATTCTTTAAAAATACTTAAAACTCTTTTTTTTGTGCTTTTTTTAAAAAAAATTCTAGTATATTGTACAGCCAGACCTATCAGCGTGCCAAATTTCAAGTTTCTACCTCATCTGGGTAAACATTTCTGGACATAAATCCCACACACATACTTTCTGCTTTATAGGTAGAGATGAATGTGTAGTTCTCGGTGCATACTCTAAATTCTTTTCTTAAAATGGCAGCCGTATATGATATATAATTGGTTTATGGATGGGCTCTCATTTAACATCAGTGTCTATCAGGCTGCTCTGTTATGGCCTGACAGGGGAAGAACTTGTTTAATGAGCACATTGTGCAGAAGGGGCTGCTCTTAACCCCTTAGAATAGGTCACATACTAGTCCAAGGATGAATGTACTCATGCTCCCGCTCTGGTAGTTCTTCCAAAGTTAATGGCCAAATTGAAATGCTGAGAGTACCAAAGAAGTCACTCTTGGTTCATTTGCATTTGGGTCATTAAAGCACTTCAGAGGTCTGAAAGCATTTTAACACTAGTTAAGTGGAGGGTGTTCAACACCTCAGAGTCAATCAAAGTGCTTTGCAGCAGGTCACAAATATCATGGTGGTGTCAATGATTCAACTGTATTTGTTTTAAAGTGGAGAAAGAGAGATTCCAGCCTGCCCTACGACTCGCATATCAGTAATGCTTTCAGGAACAACTGGAAGCTAAAGAGATGGTATAGGACCAGGAAGTATGGCTTTTGTGTATGGAAATGCACTCAGATGTACTATTTTAAAACGTGTGTTAGATGTGACTTTGTGACATGAAGGCATCAGAACAGCTCATTCTTGCATTTAGTGGTTTGTGAAAACCTGCTAAGGAAGATTTGTGTTTCTGCTGGAAAATACCATGAGACCATCTCCCTCCATGTATGAGTGAATGTGGGTTCCATGTGTCGAAGGGAAGGGGCCATGTGTGCTCTCCCATTCTCAGAGGTTGAAATGCCTCTCCTTAAAGTAAGAGCTGTAAGCTAAAATATGCTGGTATCTTGGTTTTTTGACCTCACCTCTTTTGTCTCCCAGAAGCTTCTTTGAAATGGAATTCGGCCTTTGGGCCAAAAGAGATCCAACACCCCTGATTTGACATAAAAGGGTGAATATGGTGCAGATATTCTGATTGCTTAGGTCACAATTAAGACCCTGTTCAGACGACACGCTAAGCCACAGTAGTTAAGCATTTTGAGCTAAAAATTATGGGTTAGTGTGTCATGTGAACCAGGACTTGGGTATTGTGTTAACCATTCCTGACCATAGTGGCTACATAACCACAGTTTAAATATATTCACTACCCATTTGCTGCAAAAGGGTTAGCAGCCTAACCATGGCTTAGTGTGTTGTCTGAACAGGCCCTGAGCTGCAAATTTGCAAATATTTAAAGTATATAGATGTTATGTGATACACAATATTTATTCAAGTAAGAGTGACTCATAAGAGATATGTTAAAAGGATGGCAGACTTTAAACTGGCTATCAGACTTTTCAAAATGGAATTTGGAAGCGTTAAAATTGCAGTATTGAACCCAAACTTGTGCCTGTGTGTAATTTCCCTACTAGCAAGTCTCTTTACATTTGTCAGCAAAGTTTAATTAGAGTGAGCAGGGAACTCCATAATTTGTTTTGAGTGCCATTGGTTAGCCATATAGAATATATGAAACTTGAATGTCAGTCTGTTTACATAGATAACTTTAATTAAGGAGAAGCCTAAAACCTCCTTTGCAGATGCCGCTATGCCTGCCTTGTATGAATGCCCTGGAATATAAAATAGCTTTTACCTATTCTATTGGCTAGACTTAATTCACCCAAGGGAGCATAATATAATACCAGACATAGTTGATGGTGCTATATACCATATATATATATATATATATATATATATATATATATATATATGTTCCACTGAGGTTTATATTTGGATTTACAGACTGAAAAATAAAAGAATATGCTTCAGTGCTTAAATCAAAGGACTAATTTATGTAACTCCTCATGCATGTATTAACTCCTCATACAGAGATGCCAGGCAGGGCTTTGGAAATGCTATTTTCTTTGTCCCTGTGCCTGCACGGAAGCTAGAGAGAACAATATTATGCTGCATGTGAGGATGTCTTTTCTTCATCAACCATATGCCTGCTGGGCTACTCTTGAGGGGGAATTCTGGGATAGAGGATGTGGCTTCCTGATGAACCTGAGCCTTATTTATTTATTTATTTATTTTATTTCTAACCCACCTCTCCATCCAGATCGAGGCGGGGAACAACAATAAATATAAATACAAGAATCATAAAATAAATAAAACATTAAAACAAATAAAAACAAATACATTATTAAAAACATCTTAAGATTCAACTGGGTAGGCCTGCTGGAAGAGAGCAGTCTTCACAGCTCTCTTAAATTCCAGAAGTCTGCAAATTTGTCGAATCTCCTCTGGCAGGCCATTCCACAGTCTGGGAGTGGCAGAAGAGAAGGTCCTATGGGTAACACTGTCAGCCTAGTTCTAACTGATTGGAGTAAATTCTTCCCAGAGGACCTGAGCATGAGGGGCTGATTATATGGGAGGAGGCAATCCCACAGGTAACCTGGACCCAAACTATGTAGAGCTTTAAAGGTAATAACCAACACTTTATACTTCGTCCAGAAACTAATTGGCAGCCAGTGGAGTGATTGTAAGATTGGTGTTATGTCGTCACCCCTAGGTGTACCAGAGACTAACCTGGCTGCCATATTTTGAACTAGTTGAAGTTTCTGGACTAGGCACAAAGGTAGCCCTATGTACAGCACATTGCAGAAGTTGAGCCTCGAAGTTACCGTCTTTAGGTCTTCCAACTCTAGGAAGGGGCGCAGCTGGCGTATCAACCGAAGCTGATAGTAGGCACTCCTGGCCGTCACATCTATCTGGGCTGTCATTTGGAGCAATGGATCCAGAAGTACCCCCAAGCTGCAAACACAGTCTTTCGGGGGGGGGGGGGGTAACCCCATCCAGAACTGGTTGACATACATCCAAACCCAGGTTGTGGCCTTTGACAGCAAGCACCTCCTTCAGCTTCAGTTTGTTTTTCCTCATCCAGCCCATTACCGTTTCCAAGCATTCATTCAGAGGAGACAATTCAAGTCCTAGCTAGGATCTACACTACTGTTTTAAAACAATTTATAACAATAGTGACAACTCTTGGAGCCCAGGACACACTCCATATACAGTTTTCAAACCATTTTCAAAATATCATATCCTGCTTGGTGTATATTTGGCCCTAGTTTCCAAGATGTACAGTTCTCAAAAGTGGCCTGCCCTAAAAAGGAGTGCACTTCTTTGACCAATCCTAGTCTAATTTATTTATTTGTTTATTTATTTACAATAGTTATATACAGATCCACATTTAAAATAGATTCCAGAACAGGAATAGAACAGTAAAAAGAGCAAAATATTAAAACAGAATATTAAAATTGTTCAGTTTAATACAGAATACCAATAAAAATGGTGGCTGGTCAGTTGAGGAATGCTTCCTGGAAAGGAGTTGTTTTCAGGAGGCACCGGAAGCAGCACAGTGTTGGCATCTGCCTGACCTCTAGGGGCAAGGAGTTCCAAAGAATAGGGGCCACCACACTAAAGGCTCTTCTCCTGGTGGATTCCAGTGAGGCCATAGGTCCATGTGGAACCACCAGGAGCATGCCGTCTAACAACCTCAATGAAAGAGCAGTTTGGTAAAGGAGAAGGCGCTTACTCAGGTATCCTGGTCCAAAGTTGTTTAGGGCTTTCTACACTAGTACCAAAACCTTAAATCTAGCCCAGTAGCCAATAGGCAGCCAGTGCATTCCCTCAGCAAAGGAGATACATGCTGACAACAACTGAAGCTGGTAAAAGGCACTCTGAGCTGCCATAGCGAGTGACCATGACCTTGAGTGTTTTGGCAAAAAGCAGTTCTGGGAACTGTTGTATATCCCATTGGTTTCCATGAGATTGTTGCTTCTTTGGGATTTATCCAATGAGGAACCTTAAATTATGCTGCAGAGCCATAAAGCTGTTTTACCCTCTTCTCATCAATTTTCATTCTCCATGAGCCATATAGAGAAGAGGGAGAAAATTAACATTTTGCCCATCACTGTTTCGTACTACTGAGATTTTGAAATTTAGAAAATCATTTTCCCAATGGCTAAAGATGATACCCTGAGACCCTATGATTGAGGCTTCTTCCTGCCTTAGGGAGCCTCACTAATCCAGAAACCTTTGGGAAATAGCCTAGGAAAACACTTGAGTCCAATTTCATCACTTAAATTGCTTCTTTTTTTTTAATCAACCGTCTGTTATTCTAAAATGTTATCATGGTAATACATAGCTCTGAAATATTTAAGCAAAGCTGTTACTGGAATTATGAAAGAATTATCTACAGTATCGCTGACTGATGTCACCAGAATAAAAGATATTGGCAAAATCATTCTACTAGACTTGATAAATCCCAACCAAGGAGATTTCATTAAAAATAGATGCTCATATAAAAACATCAGACTCTTCATTGCCCTAATAAATATCACACATTATACTAGGGATCAAGTGGCTGGATACAACAACAAAACTATATGAAAGCACTTTTTCTTTCCATTGGCTGAGTTTGAATTTCTTCAAAAATCATTGAATTTCTTCAAGGCTATGATAAAAATAGAATAGAATATATTCTGCCTGAAAGTAGACAGATAACCAAATTGCTTCCAAAGTTCTCCATCTTCAGAACATATATATGGAATGTTGAAGGAATCAAAACTGACAGATTCATCAAGGACTTTGACTTTTCTCTTTAAAATACCCAAGGGCCAGTATGATGTAGTGGTTAGAGCATTGGACTAGGACTGGGGAGGACTGGGTTCTAATCCTCACTCTGCCATGAAGCTCACTGGGTGACTTTGGGTCACTCACTAATTTTCAGCCTAACCTACCTCACATTGGGCTCCACGTAACAAATAAACACACACTAGGAGAAAAGCAATATCCAGTGGATAATTAAGTTCTGCCCTGCATATTAATCTGAAAGGTGTGGATCAGGTCATTTCATATAGGAATGAACAAAGGTGGAATTCCTCAGTCATCTTTTCTTTTAACCCCCAGATTGCAAGAAAAAAAGGGGGTTAACTGAACCCTCAGTGGGCTTGTTGGGGGGGGGGGGTCACAAGTTGTGCAGTTCTCCATCAGGTGTTAGAAATGGGTGTTTTCATAAAAGGGACAATAATCCAGCAACTGCAATAGCTGAAAGACAAGTGCAGCAAAACATCCATTTATCACTGTGGGTCTCAAACTGTATTCTCGTGTTCCTTGGATGCTTATTAGGCATTCTTCAGAGCAGCAATGGCAAGCACATTTTCCAGAAAATCAGCAGGGTGCCCCCCCCAACCCACATTCATTCATTCAATGAATGTGTGTGGATGGGAAGGCAGAATTGCATCTGCTGCCCATGTCCCATGAACAACTGTGCAGAATGAGTGAGATACACCTCTCTACATAAGTGAGGCTCCTCCACCTGATTGGGAATTCTGGCCAGTCATGTCTCTGATCAGGTGGAGGAACCCTATGTGCACAGGAGTGCTTTCCCAGTAACGTTGCATGTGTGGCTGGGGTGGGGGGATGTCTAGTAGGCACATCAATGTTGAGGGTCCCGTTTGATTAATGCAGTCCCACTTCATCCTCTAGAATTCACTGAATATGTGTTTGTTTATTTATTTATTTTATTGCATTTGTATACCGCCCATAGCTGAAGCTCTCTGGGCGGTTCACATAAGATTAAAACAATTAAAAACAGTATACAAAAATTAAAACAGCAAAAACATACAATATACACGCACATTTAAAACCACTATAATAACTTTAAAAAGCTATAAGCCTAAAAACAACACAAACCCAGGCTCATCAGATATTACTAAATGCCTGAGAGAAGAGGAAAGTCTTGACCTGGCGCCGAAAAGATAACAATATTGGCAACATGCAGGCCTTGTTGGGGAGATCGTTCCACAATTGGGGGGCTACCAGAGAGAAGGCCCTCTCCCTTGTTGCCAACCTCTAAGCTTCTCTCGGAGTAGGCACTCGGAGGAGGACCTTAGATGTTGATCGTAGTGTACCGGTAGGTTCGTGTTGGGAGAGGCGTTCCATCAGGTATTGTGGTCCCAAGCCATTTAAGGCTTTATAGGTTAAAACCAGCACCTTGAATTGGGCTTGGAAACATACAGGCAGCCAATGCAAGTGGGCCAGTGTAGGGAGGGGGTCATTTGAAGACGCTCATACTACGACTGCTAAGCTTTCCCCTATAGCTGTGCATTGTTGGGAGAGTTGAGTGTGTTCCAGGATGCAAGCTCTGTTCACACAGGTCAAAATTGAGGCCTGCATTGACTGCTTGTTAATGTCATAGTAAGCTGTGTTCAAAAATGATCACATACCTATTGTGAAAATCATAGGGGAGGGGGGTCGAACAAGGATATTGCTATAAACCAAAACTGCATCCATTCTGTTGTCATTGGGGGACATGAATACCAGCCTCTTCTACTCAATGTCAAAATGTCTTTTATAGCATCTTCTATTATTTAATATAATAGGTACATGTGAGGTACTTTAAAGAGACCCATTATGTAAGCACATCAGGTTACACTGGGGTTATCCAGCAACAGCTTGATGCTCCTTCTCAAGACAGCCAAATCTATCTATTTGTGCACATTTGAAAACCATGAATGCGAAAGAGCTGTCATTGTAAGGCAGCCAGATCTTTCTGACCCAGTTGCCCGAGTTATTTTTTTCTAATCGCCTGCTTATTTGGTTTTCTTTAACCAGGAGAGCCCCCAAAGCGAACACACACTGAGACAGGGAACAAAGAACTTGAACAGCATGAGTGACTCATTTTGTAGTGGTAAGTAGTTTTGTTTTCATTGTTTTCTTCTGCTTTTGATTCCCCACGACAAATGATTTCATATAAAATATATGTAGGTCTTAGAGCCACTTTGGACATGGACAGGCCTGGTAATATTCTACTGGGGGGGGTGGGCACCAGGCCTCAGGAGTGTATGTGCCCACCACCATACCTAGAGATTAACGTAAGATTCTGAGAACATGTGTGAGAATGTATGTACAATTTTCCTGATCTCCAGTATTATTCCATCCATTTGGGACAAGGCATGGGTCAACAACTGCAATTGCATTGGGCATGGGCATGGCAAAAAGAGCCTCTGGACATTTCATCTGCTGCAGAACATGGTGACCAACTTCTGATGGGAGGGTGTATGAGGAATCATATAAAACAGAGGCGGGCAACATGTGGCCCGCAGTCCCCTCGGGCCCTTCTATGAGGCCCTCACCGCTGTGCAGAAGCAAAACAAAATCAGTGGCTTGCAGCCAAAAAGGGCTTTAAAACAAAACTAAGCAAGCCTTTTTTGCTAGCCTGCCACTGAATTTAGCCAGTCAAACGTTGGCTTTTCCCCCCTGACTCTGGCCTGCAAAGGTGCTGAATTTTGGCAGCAAAGGCAGTGGTTCAGCGAGAGGCAAGGCTTCAGCCCCCGGTGGGTTCCAAGGGAGTGAACTTGCCCCCTGGACCTCCAGATGTTACCCATCCCTGATTATAAAATAATTCTTTAGCACCTGCACTGGTGCTAATGAAGGTGCTCATTAGCCCATGAAAGCTTCAACAGTTGAATCCCATGTGTAACTTAAAGGCTGGCATAGCCTGTCTTATTATAGGGGGACACTTTGCTTGTAATATGGCAAGGTATGACCTGAAAAGGTACATAGAGCAGTATTTGTAGTAGTGGGCTTAGAATTGTGAACTCCACTCTCAAGATGGACTGACCAGAGCATTGTAAAATATTTACATTTAGAAAAAGAGGTTGAGGTAAAGTGCAGTTAATTCTGTGGCAAATTTGTTGAACATTCTGTGTTTGATTCTTTTTATGTTCATGATTTTGTCTTTGGGGTAAATTGTGCACATTATTTACATGTATTATGGTTACTTAAAACAGTTATAAAGGCAAACTGAGCTTCTGTATGGATTTTTTTGCAGTAGGTTCAGAATGCTGAAGAGATCAGCTGTTCCTTTTTAAAGCTTCAGAGTGAGTAGTCTCTTTTGCAGTATAAAATGTAAAAGCGAGCAAAGGTCCCTTGTGCCAGGAATTCTGTCCTCTGTACACATTTCCCATCTTTTGGACTCTTGCTTTGCTATAGTGCAGATGTTTTCTGAGCAGCTCTGTTGAAACTCCTTCAGAATGTGCCAACTAGCAATGGAGCAACCTACAATTTACAAATGAAAGTCTGTTGGAACAAACACCAAAAAAGAAAAGAAGAAGAAGCCTGAAGTCCAAAGACAAAACTAAGGCAGGCTATAGCATTTAATGGATTTCAATCTGTTTCTTTATGACCTGGAGATACAAAGCAGCTGCTGTCAGAGCCTCAGAATAATATTAGAGGCTCAGGTGGTATTGCTTTAGGGCTAAAATGGATTCTTAGGCATGTCAAAGGTGTTAGTTAGCAGACACATAGTATAGCGTCTGGGGCTCTATCACAAGCAGCTTCACTGGATTCCGTGTCGGTGTTGGTGATAGTACAGAAAGGTTAAGAGCTGCAATATATTCCAGAGAAGTTGAATGCAGGTTAAAGGCTGGCCTGCATGTTTACCCAAAGGTGAATATACATGAAGACAAAAAGGCTACTTATTCTGTAGATTATTCTGTAGATAACCATATGTTATCCTAAAACACACTGTTCTATATGTATTTTGATATTTTTTTGAGCTGAGAATTGCATCACAAAATTCAGATAAGTGTGAAAAACACAACATAACTGCATTTCAGTCGGGGTTGTGCAGATCAGTTCTGTTTATATTTGAATTTACCAAGAAGAAATCCCATAAGCAACCCTAGCTGTGTGCAAGGCAGTATTCGCTGTCTTAATGCATCCTTTAAGCAGGGTGGGGGAGCAGAGAACTGTGTTTGGCCCCTCCTAAATGTGCTCGGGATTCAAGGAAACATCTCTTGAATTGGACTATGGGAAACTTGTTGCTCTGGTGTCTCCTATTTTTAGGACTGGGGATTGAAAAGGCCATGGTCAGACAGATGCGATAGCATCTGCCCTACTGTGAAATATTGGAAAGATTCCAGCCTTCTGATGGGGTCATGTCTGCACATGCCAGGTGATAAATTATCTGATATTTTGAATAGAGAACAGCTGGCCATTCTGTTTACATTGGGCCATGCATCCCACATTTGCAGCAGCAGAGCATGGATTGCAGGACCAATGGCTAAGGGATTTTGCTAGAGATGTTAATCTGTTTGAGTCATGCCTAAAGGATGGGGATCACACCTACAGAATGCCCATGTTGTTCAGTGTATACACACAACAGGATGTTGTGACCAGGCCAGTAGCCAAGGGGTAGGGGGGCACATCCCTAAATTTGCTCTGCTCTCCCTCCTATTATTATTATTATTTTGCAAACAAATAATTAAATTTATTACAGACATTCTAGGAAACCAACAGAAAATCCTACATTTTCTTCTTAACAGTGTATATGTTATGATTTTGGGGCAGTGCACTGGTAGAATCTGCCTACATATTCCTAATAGTACATGCAATCGATTGTATGCTTGAGATCAAGGAATATTTTGTACATATTTATACATATTTATATATAAGAAGGGGTGTATTTTTATTGCTCAGATTTATAAAGCTACTTCTTTAAATGCCTGTTGGTTCAATGATGGACTGAACACTTGGATTCAGTTACTGTTATACATTCAGATGAAGAATCCATTCTCTCCACACTCAAATTAATCAGTGTATCTCCCCCATGTGAAAAAAAATTCTCATTTAAAAATTGAGTTATTAGATTGCTCGGTCAGATCAGTAGTCTTTCCTTTCCTTTTCTCGTTGAAATTATGCTAAAAGTACTTGGGTAGCTTAAACCCGTAACATAATTGCTGCAGCCAAAGAAACTGGAGGCAGCATTGAAACTTACTGTATTGGGAGGCAGTTGCAAGAAATGCAAAATGGGGCTATTTTAAAATGAGGATACCTGCAAATGGCTATACCTTTTTTAAAATGATTTTTACAGATGAAGCCCAACAAGTTTCGGGGGGGGGGGGAAATGGGTTCAGGGGATCTCTTGCAAGACACTTATAAAGTTAGATTTGTATTTAAAGGGGCATCTATAGAGTCCACATTCAGGCATGGATGTTGCTACTGAGGGTACGAAGCCTGCCGCCTTTCAGACAGATAGGTGAAGGGGGATTGCAGGGAGTCCATAAAGTTGAGGGATAAAAAGGGATGGAATTATCCCCCTATGGTAGTTTGGGCATACAGCACAGATGTAGGAAAGTAAATTCCAATGAGATAGGGAATTTATAAAATTGGGGAGGAGGAGGCATTCGCGCGCCATCCTGTGGTTTGGTTTGTTGTTGTTTTTTTGGTCAATTTGTATAGCATACATCACAGAGGTGCCCCTAGGTAAATAACCTGCAAAAGATAGGCACAGTGGTTAGGGGGTTATAATGAATGAAAAACAACTTGTGGTGTTTCTTCTTGCTTTCTGCTCAGTTGACACCTACATCCTCCTCAGAGGGAATGTGATTGGCAGTACAAAGGAGAGCCATGGTAAAATTGCTCCCTGGTTGGAAGCTAGAAACGACACCCCCTCCTCTCCCTTCTCCCTCTCCCCTTTTGTTATATTGAGAGATTGGGGAGATGTAATTATTTAAAGAGACACACAGTCAAAGGCTGTGTTCTTTGGGGCCTCTGAAACAGCAGGCAGCCTCAAGGCTTCAGAATCAGTTTGGGTTGCCTTAGAAGATACTTGCTACACTTTGGAAGAGTCTGGAATATCTCCAAAGCAGCCTGATTTGGCTCAGAACTTGGGATTTGTCCAAACCAACTGTACACATCTACTTTTAACCATTATATTCAGCATTTATGTAGCATGTTTTGAGGGTCCAGTAAAATCACTTTATGTACATTGGCCATGTCTACACCAGGCATTTATCCTGGGGTTGTCCCCAGGTTGTCCCTGTGCATTCACATGACACACAGGGGATCTTGGGATCAACTAGGGGTGACCTGGGAACAACAGAAACCAGGGATATCCTGTTTTTTCCATCATCCTTAGTACTAAAATGGTTATGAAACCGCACGGGAAGATAATTTCACCAACCCCAGGAGGGGGGGGGGGTGTTGGGAGCGGGTTTTTGTAAAAAAACAAACAAACCAAAAAACACTGTACCTTTCCCATGGATCGGGGCTGCATGATTCCTCTTCAGTTTTTTTTTTAAAAAAATGGCGTCCGTGATCCTCCTCTTTCCTTCCAGGACATCGTGCAGCAGTGTAGATGTCTGGGGAAGATCACGGAAGCAGGTAAGTCTGTGATCCTCCCCCACTCCCTCCCTCTCTGCAGCCTTAGGTGTAGACATGCCCATTGTTTCAGTAATTCTTATAACAGCCCTGTGTGGCCAGATTATCTTGATATTATTTATATATTTTAGCATTTGTGCTCTGCTCTTTAGCCAAAAACAGTTCCGAAGGGAATGGCGAAGGAGGTTGGTGGTGGGAGGAGAAGCTTAGACGCCAGTTCTTAAAGTTACCATTTGGATAATGACCAGCTGGAAGGGAAACAGCTGAGCATGATGAAATGGATACTACTTGGGGAGGGTCAAAGGTAACTGGTCACTCAATAGAGAATAGCCCTGATGCTCTTCTGTCCCTCTGCTCATCAACTTGGTACTGTTTCTTGCAAATGGAGGGCGGGGAACTGACGCTTAGAGATAGTGTCTTCCTGTTGTATGTTTTGGACTTCATCTACTATCAGCCCCAGCCAGCATGGCCAGTGGTCAGGAGTGCTGGGAGTTGTAGTCCAAAACATCTGGAGTGCAGCAGGTTGGGGAAGGCTGATGTGATACGGTTCTTAGGTAATGCTCATTCTCCCAACTATTTTGTTACACTAGCTCTAGTGCTTTTCACGCTTTCCTTGTGTGCTTCATCTTTCCGATGATTGGAAAGCTTTCTGCTCCTTGTCGACCGGCTAGGGTGCAATTCTCACTCTGTGATGTTCAAAGTAGGCAGCTTTGGTGACGCATAATCCTTTGGGAAGGGCAAGATAATTTATTCTATTGCTATTTTATTTTTTTAGAAACTTCAAATAAGAAGGCATATTCCTGAATTGTAATTCAAATTAATGAGCTGTGTGTGTGTGTGTTTTCTGGGCTAAAAAAATAATTTCACATTGTTTAGATGGCAGCAGCAGTGCTGCAGGTGCATCAAGCACCTGTAATTTCCCCACTCCTGTTGTTTTTGACTGTGCCTTTCAGAAATAGGACAGAAACACTAACGTTTAATTGCTCATGCATTTGTGTTTGTGTTGATGTCTGCACCCATCCTACAACTCTGGTCATGTAAACTGCTTCAGTACTGGCTTCTGATTATTGGGATGCACTTGTACACTCTGCAGTTTCAGGCATCTCTTTGTTATATTTTTACTTTTTTAAATGATCCCTTAGCTCAGAAATTCCCAAATTATTTGCCAAATGTGTGATTTAGCTAATTAGGTTAACAAAATCGTGGTGCTCCTGTCATGGACAAAAAGGGTCTGCTACATTTAAAGAGTATGTGGCTAGTCTAGAAGTAAAGCCATATTCCCTAGGTTAAACCATATAGGAATACCTGACAGTATTTTCCTTTGATCATATAAATAGAATCCACAACAAAATGACTCCATAGGAACAAATAAGATGAAAAACTACCTTGTTCCATGGCTGCACAAAAAATTTGGAAAGTGGGCTTAAGTTATGGCACAACCATAATATTTCTTTTCTGTAAAGCATTTTGTTACGCTGTAAATTATAGTGAAAGTCCTCTTCAGTTAGATGTGATGGTTAGCTTGGTGACAGAATGGTTGCAGTGTTTCTTTGACTGCTGGAAAAGTGTGTTCGATATATCCAATAAATATCACATAAGAGGCATACAGGAGGAGCTCTAATAGAGCCTAAATGTGAGCATGTCTGTGCAGTATAGACCCTTTTGCTTGTGCCTTGGGTTGAATGGGAATGAGTCAGTTGGCATGTGCCCCACAACCAGCTCCCCAATTGTTGCTTAAAATATGGCTCTTATTAAAAATCAGTTGCCATTACTTCCCAAACTACATAACAATTGCAATAAGGTTTTTATATCTTGTAGTTCCCGACTGTGAGGCCCTCTGAAAAAAATTAAAGGTAAACTGCTGGAACAGCACAAATTATTATTATTATTATTATTATTATTATTCTTACTCACCTCTGACTCTGGATCAAGGCGGGGAACAATACTGAATACAAAAATACTATAAAATATATTAAACTGATTAAACCTCATAAAACTAATGCATTATTAAAATAACAGTCAGACATAAAATAAAATTCGACTGGGTAGGCCTGCCGGAAGAGATCAATGGGATCAAAGTAAACCCATAAAGATCAGTGACTCTACTCTAAGCATGAGTAACTTTGGATCTAATCCATATGCATGTCTCAAATTTTGAACTAATTTTTCATGTGGAACCTGAGCATATTTCTATAAAACTGCCTGACTTTGCACACTGTATCCCCCTTGCAAATAGGAGTGAATGGTGCCAGGGAATGGAATGTAAAAAAAAGGGAAGGACGGGCTCTTGGAAATCTCTGGTTTTTCATTGGCTGCTTCCTGGTATAGTGACCATTAGCATCCCATTGACTATCATTAGACATTGACAAAGAGCTATAACTTTGTGCCTTCCACTGACTATCATTGGAGATCAACAAAACAATGGTTCAGACTCAATCCCATTTTGATTCCAACATTTCTGAAATCTTTCCAACCCAATTTAGTTTAGGATTCAGCATGTAGCTGAATCTGATGGGGGAGTCTCCACAAGCCATTTATTGCAGGATTGTATCACAGTCATCACTAACGGGGCATATGATGTTCACCTGTTCCCATGGTGATCTTAGTCCCACCTCTCAGTTATACCGAAATATCTCTGACTGCTTTTGTTGTGGTTTTACCGGCTCTCTTGCTTCCATTCCAAAGCACGTGTGCGGTGTGCCCCCCCCCCTTTGTGATGCTGTTGCTGTTTATCAGGAGTTCCGTGCTCAGCAAACAGCCAATCGGAGGTATGTGGGACCTGTCCGCCATTTGTGCCACATGTTTTGGATGGGTATCGCCGTGTGTGTGTTTTTAATCCAAGCATACTCTGTGCAGGAGCGCATATTCGAGGGAGTTCATATCACACCTTATGTGACTGCGCGCCTGCACTCATGTGCATCCCTCACGAGTCATTAAAAAAAACCCTCTGCCCCATAGCCATCTGCCTAGCCCCACCCACTTCTTCCGATACACATGCCGAAGCACCATGACACCATGATGATGATGATGATGATGATGACAGGGCAAACGTGCTCCCGCAATGGCACTCCTGTAATTGCGGTAAAGATCAGTTGTGTGTGCCCCATGAGTGCCGATCGCAGAAGCGGGGAACATTCGGAAGCATCCCTCTTCCATAGTGAAAGGGCTGCAGGTGTAGATTAGCCCCTAGTCTTCAGTATGCTTAGTACTTGAGGTTCCAGTATTCATACAAGGCCTCCCCCTCCCTCCTTTTTGCCAAGAAACTCACACCAGAATGAAACACCCTTCCTTCAGGCAGCCCAAAGGTATTCTCTGGTGAGTGGGGAATAAAAAGTTTACTAGGCAAGCACTGGCTGCCCCTACTCACTGCACCTAGCCTTGCAATGGGAAGCAGTAAACACATCCACTTGCACATTATCTTTTAAAGTGTAGACCCGACTTGGGTTAATTATGCATCAAAACGTGTGACAACTAAGCAGGTAGGCTTATTTAGATGTCAGGATTGGTAGCTGGCCTCTGTTCAGCATACCTGAAGTTCTTCCCAGAGCAAACTTCCTTAGACCAAGTCTGACTATTGGTCCATCTATCTCAGTATTGTCTTCACTCAATCTGGAACTCAATCTGGGACTGTCTACATGGAAAGCATCCTGCAAGGCCAGTTATACCATGAACCAAGGAGAACCCTCTGTGTCAGGCAGCAGGTTTGAGACAGGTGGCAGAGCACCCATATATCTGCCACATGCTCACTATTCTCCATGGTAGGCCAAATTGGCCTTGGTGGCACTCTTAAGCAGTGGAAGATGCCTTCTCAGAACTTGCCTCCATGTCTTACTGGGGAGATATCTAAGAAGACACCAGACTCAGTTCTAGAAGCCTTGCAACAGAGCTGTGGCAGTGGCACTTCTTTACCTGAGCCTAGCACCTTCTCAGATCTCATTCCAGAATGCCTCACTTTTTGAGGAAGGACATCCGTCCCCTTCCTTGGAGTGAGGTATTGTGCAGAGGGATTTGAGATGGCACAAGACTCAGCCATGGGAGTGTGCCACCATTGCTTTGCAGCCATAGGCCAAACTGATCATGTTTCCACTACTGGAAAGCACCAGAAGTACTCCTCCAGGGAAGTCTGGTTGCCTTCTCAGCTCTTATCCTAATGAGAGGAGTAGCAGTGAGTGGTAAGTCAGTTGCTGCAGATAAAGTGGACAATGTGATGAGAGGGGTGCAATTTAGAGGAGAAGTAAGTGGCAAGGAGAGATGGAAAATATCTTCATTTGGTCCTGAAAGCATAGGCCATACCAATAATCTATAGTCCTTCCCTTTGCAGTGAGAGGTGGCATTATTTCTGTCCAGGGTTATTTCTGCTTCACTTGTCTTCCAGCATCCTCAACCAATCTGACATGATGGATTTTTTTATGAGACCTAGTATGGTTTTGTGCTTTATCAGCGGAGCTGAGTCAACCCCAGGGATGTTGTAATTTGATGCCAAAACAGCCCCAGCAGACCAAGCAGAAGGCAGACAAGGATGTTTGATTCCAAGACATGTACACTTAATCACCCCTGCCTTGCCTGCAGGTGAATCTTATGGCACAATCTAAGACTGTGTGTTAAATTGAGGTGGGAAAGAGGGAATGAGATTTTGCATAAGATAATTTTGCTGGGTTTTGTGTCATCATATGCTTCAGTTACAGTAAATTGTACGACACAGATGGCAGTGTCGATACAGTGGGAAAACATTCATTTGACATATATATATATACACACACACACACACACACACACAAGTAAGCAACTGAACAAATTAGGAATACCTGTCCTATTGATCCTCTTAGTGGTGAAGAAAAGCATTTGGCACAGCTTGAGAAGTCTGTTGAGAGGGTGACATGGTGGGTAGCTGATTGATCCAAAGGCCTACTCCCTCTTTCTATGAAAAAGAATCCTGCTTGCGTCCTTGACAAATCAGCCTAAGAGGGAGGATGGAAAACAACAAATTAAATACACACACACAAGGAAAGTCACAACAAAGCTCTTAAGGTCAAATCACTTTTTAAAATGTTCAATATGTTTATTTTTCTAACTTTGGAACCATGGTGGAAACTCTAATTTCCACGATGGGAGATGCTTTTGATTACTCCCAGTGCCTATAGGTCAGGCATTGCATCTTTGCTACCCAAAAGAAAAGCCACATAAAAGAATGAGAAGTGCTATAGAAAGATAACACAAAACATTATTAATCTGTTATACTTTGCCCCTCCGATGTAGCCACAAGGTGCTGGGGCAGATTAACCGTAATCTCCTTCATGCATTCATAGAAGAGGGATTAACTCTTAAGTGTGGAGGGATCCAGGGATGTGCACTCTACCCATGCCCCCTCCATTCCTAACATCCCCATGTTGATGGAGAATATCTGCATTCAGCTGAACATGCTTGCATTGCACCACACAACCAGGAACTCTGGCTTATCAGGGTATGTGTATTAGGAGAAATGTGCACAAAACTGCTTATGAAGTTTCATGAGAACTTTAAAAGAAAATCCTCAAAATGTGCAACAAATAGAACTTACGAGTGGAAAAATGGGAAACTGACAGAAATCAAAATTGGAAGATTTGTCCATCCCTATTCATAGTCCTTGTTGTACCTAAGGGAGACAAATCCCAGGTATCCCCTCAACTGTGGCGACAGAAGCCAGTAAGAAGAAGTGCAACTCACTTATGATTCCGTTCTTGTTGCTTTTTTTCTGGACTAGCCAAAGCCACTAAGGATTGATGTGCGCTTGCACAGAAACCCTCAGAAACAACCTTCTATACCAATCTGAATTGTTACTATACTGATTCAGATTGATGCTAGGGAACTCCTTTTTGAGTTATCTCCCTTTTAAATCAAGCAAGACAAAGACTTAAAAGTAAACAAAGAGCACCTCCAAAAGGTCTAGTCTAGGTTTTTACCCAAGAATGCTCCTAGGCCGGCATGTAAGAGAATTTTGTTTACATTTGCAAATCTGTCCCATTTACCATCGCAAATACAAACATGAGCAACAGCACCTTTTTCAAGAAAATTCAGCAATTTTGCAAACTTACTCTATGGGGGAGTGTGTTTAGGTGCACACTTTTTTTTTTTTTAAAGTGAATTTCCCTACTAAAATACGTACTTTTCCAATTTGAACGAAATGAAGATTGAGTACAATCAAGCCCAGGAAATGAGGTGAGAGAATTTTGGCGATCGCAAAAACACTTGTCCGCTCAGCCCTGTCCTAGGGTAGCATTTAAAACCTTAAGACTCCCATTTGCATTATCTTATTATATCTCTTTCTCGCTCATGGCAATTTTTCTGGATGGACATGACGGTTTTTGCCAAGTCATGCTGTCTTTTACTGATTCAGGAATTTCCTGACAATTGAGCATGTTTTAATTATGATTGCTTTCTGGATGTTGATGTGGATGTATTTTGGTAGGCCCAGTATAGTTTTTTGGTATGTCGGTGGCTGGTGTGACTAATGGAATAATTGTGTCCTTTTCCTGTTGCCATAGTTCTTTGACTTCCATGGCCAGTGGTGTATATTCTTTTGTCTTTTACTCTTCCTTTTCTGCAACATTTTTGTCATTAGGTATTGCTATGTCAATGATGCACATGTGTGTTTTTTTTCTTTTTTGACTATGACCATTATGTCTGGTTTGTTGCAAAGTATTGTCTTGTCTGTATGAATTGTTCTGTCCCAGTATATTTTATGATCTGCATTTTCCAAGAATGTTTCAGGTGAGTATGTATAGTATGGTGTAGGCTGTTTGATGAGGTTGAATTTGATGGCCAACAGGTGAATTATTTTGGCAGCTGTATTGTGTTTGTCTGTATAGTCCATTCCTGCCTGTGGGGTAAAACACTGGGCCCACACTCCCTCCCTCCCCCCACTCATGCTCCCTCCCCCCACTCGCGCTCCTTACCTGCCGCTGCCGCCCCATACTACTGCTAAACAGGCTTTCCGTCCTGTTCCTTTGTACAGAGAAGCGGCGAGTGATGTCGTCATCACTCGGCACTTCTCTGTACAGAGGAACGGAAAGCGTGTTTAGCAGTAGTACAGGGCAATGGCAGTGGGAAAGGCCGCAGGTAGGGGGGACCCCTGGGTCCCCCTCCCCGCCCTCCCCCACTCATGCTCCTTATCTGAAGCCTTCGCCGCCGCCGCCACTGCCCCGTACTACTGCTAAACAGGCTTTCCGGCCTGTTCCTCTGTACAGAGAAGCGCTGAATGATGTCATCATCACTCGGCGCTTCTCTGTACAGCGGAACAGGCCGGAAGCCTGTTTAGCAGTAGTATGGAGCTGCGGAGGTGGCAGCGAAGGCGGAGGCAGCGGCGGCGGCAGGTAAGGAGTGCGAGTGGGGGGAGGGAGTGTGAGGGGAGGGAGGGAGGGAGTGCCAGCCCAGTGTTTTTCTCCATAGACTTGCATTGGGGGAAAGCTTTCTTTCCGCCAATGCAAACCTATGGGGAAAACACTTGAAATGGCAGTCCGAATATCTGATATGTCTGATAGTTATTGGACATATGGAAATTGGATCTGATCAGGTAGAGCCACCTGAGGAAATTATCGTTATCAGTAATCGGATTTCCGATAACGACCTTATTGGTTTGTTATCAGACATCGGACCAAAACAATACACATCCCCAGTTATTTCTTCTTTAGTTGGGGGTGTAATGTTGATTTCTTTTTTCTTGCTTATTCTTTGATATAATTATTTCTTGTTTCTTCTAAAGAGAATGTTTTGATTTGATTCTTTGTATTTTCTTAGACTGATGGTCCATACTGCAAGTTTTTGTTTCAGGGTGTCAAGGGTTCATGTTTGTTGTGTCATTGTGTGTTTCGGGTTGTATTGTTGTCTAGGGTTGCTGTTTCTTCCATGTGTGTTTGTGAGCTTCCTAGTCCATCTGTGCTTTTCATGTTGGCATTCTGTTGTACTATTTCTTTTTTAATTTTTTTGAATTTCATGTTCCGTTAGCCTTTTGTTGTTGATTACGACTCTTTTTTGATCTATCAGTCTTTGTTCTGTTACAGTGTCCGTCAGGTGGGGGTAGATTTCCTGTAATAGTCCATGAAGTTCTGTTTGGTATCCTGATGCTATTGTTTCAAGTTATGTGCTTTTATAGTAACAACACATAACATTACAATTCATTTTATCTGACCAAGCTAAGCGTTGCCTTAGGTGTGTTCCGCCTTGGTGGTTGCCTGTGGAACAGGCAAAACATGTCTGGAGGAGTTTGGGTGGTTGTTCTTTTCCTTATTCATTGCCTGTTCATTTCCATTTTGGCCGACTGTTAGGTTCGTGCGGTGTTCTCGGTCTTGACGCTGCCCATTTGAGGCTTTTTTCCTACTTTCTGGGACCATTTTTTCACACTACCAGGGTGGTTAGCCCTGATTAGTGGTGGTTGGCTAGGGTCTGCAGATATGTCATGCCCATGTAACCCCTTGTGGGATTACCCCTTGCGGTATTGTTGTTGTTGTTACAGTCCCAGGATAGCACATGTTTTCCCAGACCCACTGAAATAAAGGCATATTTTTTAATTCAATACAGTATCAAATCCTGATATTTTGGGGGTCTTTCCAAATATCAATTCAAACGAGAACAAAGAGATTCCACATGAAGATGCACTTCTCCAATTATCACAGAACTGGTCAAGTCCAATTGTTATGTTATTGTTGAACAAAGTTTAACATAACACAATTTAGAAAGGCAAACTGATAAATTGATCAACATGAAAGTTATTAAAATAACATTGGGGTGTGCATCGGATCGGATCCACGATCTGGAGCCGATCCGCCCGAAATCGGATAAAATTATCCGATTCCGATCACGGCTTCTGGATTGTCCGATCTGATCCGAACCGGTCTGAAAGGACCTGATCCCGTTCGGATAGGTTCGGAGGATCGGACCTCCCCCTCCCCCTCGCGCTCCATACCTGCTGGGGCCGTCCACCGCCGGTGCAGCGGATGGCAGCGGACAGCCCCAGCAGGTAAGCCCCCTCCTCCCCCACACGCTCCTTACCTGCCGGGGCTGTCTGCTACCATCCGCTGCCCCGTTCTACTGAGAAACAGCTTCGCGGCCTGCCTCTCAGTAGCTTGCCGGGTGATGACACCACCCGGCGCACTACTGAGAGTCAAGCCGTGAAGCCTGTTTCGCAGTAGATCAGAGCAGCGGACGGCCCCGGCAGGTAAGGAGCGTGAGTGGGGGGGAGAGGGACAGGGAGGGGGGAGTTAGGCCCCCACTCACCCACCCACCGCCATGTTTTCCATATAGGCTTGCATTGGGGAAAAGCTTTCTTTCCCCCAATGCAAGCCTATGGCGAAAACACCAAAAATGACGGCCGATCCGAAAATCGGATGTCCGATTTTCGGATCGGGATCAGGTCCAATCCGATCCGAGGGACCTCCGATTTTGTTCAACCCAATCCAGGACAACACCGGAGGTCCTGATCTGGGTCCCGATCCGATCCGGGAGGTCCATGTACATCCCTAATTAACATCACAGTTGTGGCATGTTTATCTAGAAGGAAATCCCACTGTGTACTAGGCTTGTTTCCTAGTAAGTGTGTTTAGGATTATAGGTTAACAGTGCATTCCTATGCATGTCTACTCAGAGGTAACTCCCATTATGTTCAATGGGGAAAGTGTGTACAAAATTGCAGCCTTAAGATTGAGAAAATGCTACTGTTGAGTATAAAGGAGTTGTTAGCACATTTTCTAGGATGGCTCTTTCGTCTGAGCATATTAACAAGCTAATTATATTGCTTAACTAATAGACCAAGCACTATTTCTTTTAAAAAATAATATACAATATTGCTTTATAAGTGATCTCAGAACACAGTCCATTTAACATGTTTCCAAATGACCACTTAAAATATTATTTTGGATGCATACTCTGGTGCATTCTCAAGCTCTTATCTTTCCTTCAGTATGTAGAAGCATTATTCTTTACGATAACCTTGGATTGTTGGCATTCATGGAACAACCATCATGCAGTAAAGAATTTTATTTTAGACAGTAACTGTGATTTATGATCCATTTCCCTTTTGCTGTCACTGTTTTTAAGCATTGATTTGAATAAAAAAAGACACAGGGTGAACATAGAGAGCTGCAATCAGCAAATACAGTAATTTACTATATGTCCGTCTTTTGACTTCAAGTATAAGTACAAACTAAAGGGAGGGGAGTCAATAGTTTAGTATTAAACTGCTATTACTTTTTAAAAGGAAAAAAAAATCTTCTTCTGATGTTCATTTTCATCTACATCTACATGAAACCGTTGGGAGCAGTCATCCAGAGTTTTGGGGTGCGTTGTCATCAGTACACTGATGACACACAACTCTATTTCTCCTTCTCATCTTCAGCAGGTGAGGCTGTGGATGTGCTGAACCAGTGCCTGGCTGCAACAATGGACTGGATGAGGGCTAACAAACTGAAACTCAATCCAGACAAGACTGAGATGCTGTTAGTAGGTGGTTCTGCTGACCGGATGGAGGGTGTTCAACCTGTTCTGGATGGGGTTGCACTCCCCCTGAAGGAGCGGGTTCGTAGCTTGGGGGTTCTCCTAGAACCATCTCTGTCACTTGAGGCTCAGGTGGTGTCGGTGGCACGGAGTGCCTTCTACCAACTTCGGTTGGTGGCCCAGCTACACTCCTATCTGGACAGGGATAACCTGGCTTCAGTTGTCTATGCTCTGGTAATCTCTAAATTGGATTACTGCAATGCACTCTACGTGGGGCTGCCGTTGAAGACGGTTCAGAAGCTGCAGCTTGTGCAAAATGCAGCGGCCAGAGTGATAACAGGAACCAGAAGGTTCGAGCATATAAGACCTACTCTGGCCCGTTTGCATTGGCTGCCTATACGTTTCCGAGCCCAATTTTATTAACCTATAAAGCCTTACATGGCTTGGGACCACAATACCTGATGGAACGCCTCTCCCGACATGAACCTACCTGTACACTACGATCTACATTGAAGGTCCTCCTCCAGTTGCCTACTCCAAGGGAGGCACGGAGGGTGGCAACAAGGGAAAGGGCCTTTTCAGTGGTGGTCCCCCAACTGTGGAATGATCTCCCCGACGAGGCTCGCCTGGTGCCAACATTATTATCTTTTTGGCACCAGGTCAAGACTTTTCTCTTCTCCCAGGCATTTAACAGCATATGATGAGGGCTTTTGTGTTTTTGTGTTGTTGTTGTGCTTTGACCCAGAAGGATATTGTAATTTTAATTTGTTTTTATGCTTTATGCTTTTAAATTTTGTATATTGGTGTTTTAATTGTTCAGTGTTTTTAATTTTTGTAAACCGCCCAGAGAGCTTCGGCTATGGGGCGATATATAAATTGAATTAAATAAATAAATAAATAATAAAATCTCCAATCCGTGTCAAATCTGTGTCATTTTTTTTTTTTTTTTTGCATTGGGAAAGAGTATGGGGAAGAACCACATGATTTACTGTAGCAACTCCCATGTCACTCTAGTAACATTGTTCAAGGAGGCAGATCCTCAACTGTGGAGGCCAAATCCAACATGCTTGGGATTCCCAGATAACCATGACCACCAACCATTTAGTGGTTTCCTGAGTTTTGTGCAGATTTTCCTAGTTCATCCTACAGTGGCTACCTTTGAATTGCTGAAACAGAGGACATGCATCACCAAAAACAGGACAATGGCTAATAGCGGGGCGGGGAAATTGCACACTTTCTGGACACCTTGGAAAGTATACTTTGCCTCTCCCCCCACATGTCAATTGGGGCCTTAATGGTCCTCTTAATACAACGTTTTAAGAGAGCCTTTAAGGCCATGATTGGTGCAGAGGGGTGGGGAGAATGCAATTTCCCCAAGGCTGGGGAAATCACGTATTTTCCCTCTCTACTCTAATGGCAGCTGCTGCAATTAGAGCGGAGGGAGAAATTATGCAATTTCCCCAGCCTTAAATCCCACATTGAAGGGCCTTTAAAGCACTCATCAGCATGGTGGGGGAGAGAGAAACACAATTTCCCCAAGGCTGGGGAAATTGCATATTTTCTCCCTTCACTCTGGCATTAGAATGGAGGGAGAAAATACACAATTTTGCCCCCTACATTCATGACTACCATTAATGCAGTGAAGGGGGAAGGGAAAAAGGGGGTGGAACTGGTTTAAAGTAGCATTGGGACAAAAATTCACCAGGCTGGATGTGGGAGGGGGGGTCCGCTGCCTTCGTGAGCCCAGGCAGATTTTTGCCCCGACGCTATTTTAAACTGTTGGGCTGTACAGCCCATCAGATAGGAGATTTTCCCGTGTAAAAGGACACATGGCCACCCTAGTTCATATAGCACAATGCCACAATGGCGTTCTTGTTAACTCATATTACTGGTGCCATGCAGGAAGTTGTGCCCACCTGTTTGGTGGGACAGGCGGGAAGCCCAAACAGGAAGCCCACCAAACAGGAAGCCCACCAAACAGGAAGCCCAAACTGGAAGCCCACCAAACAGGAAGCCCAACTAGGACGCCCCAAACCAGGAAGCCCAAACAGAAACACCAAACAGAAACATCAAATAGGAAGCCCACCAAACAGGAAGCCTAAACAGGAAGCCCAAACAAGAAACTCACCAAACAGGAAGCCCACCAAACAGGAAGCCCAAACAGGAAGGCGCCTCACAACCTCTATCAAATGGCCCTTGAAACAACATGTTAAACTGAAAGGTTTTTTGTTTATTCAATAGAACTATAGGAACATAGGAATCTCCTGTCTAATGAGTCAGAACATTGGTCCATCTAGCCCAGTATTGTCCTTTAAAGCGCTACACAGTTTGGGACCTAGTGACTTGAAGGGCCGCCTTACTCATATCAGCCTGCCCACACTTTAAGTTCAGAAAGAGAGGCCCTTCTCATTTGCCCACCTCTGAGAGCAATTAGGTGGATGATCACAGGGAGAGGAACAAACTCCCATCTTTGCAGGCTTTTAAGAAAGCCTTGAAAACATTTCATTTTACCATGGCCTTCTCATATGAGTACTGTTATTCCTTCTACTGCCATTGTTGTTCTTCCCGATTTTATTGTTGGTTTATATTGTTTTTAACTGCTATTTTATTGTATTTATGTTTTTACTGCTTTTAATATTTTGACTGTTTTTATGTATTTTATTGTTGTAAGCTTCCCTTCCTTGTGAGAGCTTCAGCCCTGAAAAGCGGCCAAGAAATGTTTTAAATAAATTAAATGAATAAATCAGTCCAGTGAGCAGAGCACAAACAGGAGTTCGTCCATCCCTAGAACTTCATGCAGGAGTCTTTTCCAGCTCTACCTGGAGATGCTGGAGCTTGAACCCAGGACCTTCTGCATATAAAACATGTGCTCTACCACTGAGACATTGGTTGCCTCTCTTTTGCATTCCCCCCACCCGTAATTCTGGGTTAGAATTTTTGAGAGGCTTTTACCCATAAAAGCAGCCTAACAATAATTTTACATAAACTCAATGAAGACTATTTGCAAATTGCTTCACAAAATGGGATGGAAAGAGATTGCGATTAAAAAATAAATGTGAATGCGGGAGGAAGAAAATACATGCTTGCTGTGGATATCTGAGCAGATGGGGAAAGCATTACCTGTCAGAAAACTGGATTTGGCCCAGTTGCCGACCTCTGTCTCAAACTGTTGAAGCAGGTCATTGTAGGATCAGTTTTTAAATGCTGACTTCTCTGTGTTAGAGTCCTCCCTAACCCAAATGTTTCTGCTCCACGTGTCATTCTCAATATACCTCCGCTAACATTGACTTGAGCCAGGGTTGTTTCCTGCATACTTTGATGAATCGTCCTGTCAGAGGAGGAAGTGGTGCAAATCCGCGGCACTGTGCCGAGAAGCAGGCTGTTCTCTGATCTGTCACTTTAGCGCCTTAATAAAAGGAACAGCTGAGCAGTGACGGGAGTGTCATTTTCTGAGTAAAGGTGAACGGTACAAATGGGCAGCGCAGGAGGCCCAAAAGATTTGGGCAGGGGGATGAAGCAGATGAATCTCTCTGGGGACATTAGACCAAAAAGAACAATACAAGTTGGGAACAGGAGGAGGGTGGAGAGAGAGGGGGGGAGTGGGAGCTGAGGCAAAAGGAGAGAAGACTCTGGAAAAGCAAAACAAAATTACTATTACACGATTGCCATTCTCGTTGTACTTTCTGGCTGCATAGTACTTTCCCGTTCGAAACAGTTGACCTATAGATAGAAATGTGCAAGTCCACCCCTGAGAAATTTCACCAGTCTTGTGAAAACAAACGTTTTTTAGTTTCCTTCAGAATTCATCAGGTGTCTGAGCTGAAAAGAACCCTTCATATGCTGCAATTGAGTCGCCATGTAGAATTCCACCCCTCCCCATCCTCACATCAACCATAATGTTGCAAGTTTTGAAAGTCTTGAATCAGCCAAGTCTTTAATCAGGTAAGCAGGCGCAGAACCTCAAGTTCAGAGGCCCAATTTAGCCCTCCTGGGGTGCCAATCTGGCCCTTGGGGTTTGCCCGAAAACCATGCCATTTTCCTTACTCATCAATGTTCCTTGGTTTCTTGGCTTTTGTACAGTTCCCCACCCCCCACCCCATTCTAAAAGGTTGAAAATGTCTTTCCTAAAGCAAGATCATCAAGCTAAAATATGCTGGGGGGGGGGGGGTTGATCCCAACCTTTTCAGTGCTACCTATCAGTGGAATGCAGCCCCTCAGAGCTCCTTTGAAATGAAATAGGGTGCCCAGGCAGAAAGAGTTTCAACACCCTTTTTCCATTTAAGCCCAACAAGATTCTGGAACAGTTCCATTCCACTAAAAGATGGCAGACTAAAGCGAATTCCCCCACCCCCCAAAAAAATAAAATTGTGCATTTTTTCAGGTTCCACCTAAATTGTTATTGTATTTTTTTAAAAAAAAATGTATTCTTGCGCAAGTGCAGGCCATCTGCTATATGCAGAGGCATATTCCCGCCTTGTCAATATCCTTGGCGATTTCACCCATTTCACACACAGCTTCATTTAGCCCAGCAGAGCCATATTTCCCACTTGTCAAAGCACTTGTCGATTTCATTCTCTACTGCAGCACTAACTGAGTGAAGGCAGGGGGGTGGGGGTGGAGAGAAAATTTGAGGAGTTCTTTGACAGGTACAGAATATGGTTGTACTGGGCTAAATGAAGTAATGTGTGGAGAGGATGAAACTGACAAGGATATTGACAAGAGGGGAATATGCTACATAGTAGACAGGCAGACTTGTGATTGTGTGCACCTGTGCAATATCACCAATAAAAATATTGGGTTTTTTTAAAAAAAATGACAACACTGTTTGCACAAATTTCAATATTCCCCCCCCCGAAATTGTGCAAATTGCCTCCATTAAAACAAAATATACCACAATCAATATATTGCATGTCTTGCTGCAAATTGAGTCTGCACCAGCAGGGGGAAACAAAACAAAATCCAGGGCCAAATCAGAAAAACCTATCAAGTTTTCATCCCCCAAACAGAATTCTAATACATCTCTAGCCTGGACTATTGCATTTGACACTCTTAAACCAATGGCCTTAAATCCTATGAAAATTAGGATTCAGTACAGTAGATTTCAAAGTACACACCATGACCTTGACTCTTCCATTGTAAGAAAGCTATTTTGGAAATGGACCCATTCTGAGGACCTGGGGGACTGAAGGACGGGGTACAAATGTTGAAAAAAATGCAGTAGTTCTTGCCTTCCCCCTATTTAAAAAATTCCTCCACCTCATATTCCAAGATGCCGTGGCAACATTTTGCAATGTGTGTTTGGCAGTGAATTAAGATTGAGGAATGAATTTCACATAAATCACTGAACAGCCCTCCATCTGTAAGTAGTTTTAGTTTCCAGCATGGATCCACACAGAACTTAACAGCTGCCAGGAGGCTGCTCCACTGGTGTTGTCAGGTAATTTTAGTCTCTGGATTCAATATTCTTATGAGGAGGGGGTAATGACTAGATAGCAATGTGTGTTACTTCATTTATGTCAAAAGTAGTAACTCAACCCTCCTGCTCATTCTCCTGAGTGGTTCCCTCGACTTCTGCCCCAAAGTCCTGCTCTGATGAGACTACCATACCGGGCCATATTGCACATGATCCAGACCAAAAAAATGCTTATAAGTCACATTGATTCCAGTGGGAGAAAGTTATGCCTGTTTTGTTGTCCAATAGTTTTCTCAGCTATCCAGTTCAATTGACACATTGAATCCTACGCTGCCTTCAGAGCTGCCATTTTCTCAGTTCCACCTGCATTTTCAGTTCCAGTTTCCCTTTAAAGATCAATGAGAGCTTGTTTTGGTATTCACATCATTGTAAATTCATTTCAAGCTGAGAAACCTTTCTGCCTATCATGCCTAAATCCTCCACTTCTAAAGAGGTGGTTTTGCTATCTCAAATGTTGTGTATCTTGTCGGTGTAGTCATTTGCATGTTTTATTCTTGGACGGTAGCACTGAAGGAAGATCCATCTCTTCCTTTTAGGGCTCTTTCATTCTTTACTTACTTAGTATAAATGTGGTGATGAAATGGGAAAACCTAGGCAGCAGTTTTAGCAATAGTCCCAGAGCCAGGCAGGATTTATTTACCCCAGCGAGTGCAAAAGCTTTGTGAATATTATTTCGTTTATATATGACATAAGTGTCTCAGAAAAGTGAGTCTTACAAAATTCCAGTGGTGGGGGGTGATGATGTCATCAATATGGCTGCCACTGTATTATGTAGTTGCCACATTCAAATATGCATAACTTCTCACCCGTTTATGCTACAGAGAGGATTTTTTTCTGAAATGTTTCAAATTTAATGACAAATACTCTTTGTGGTTACACATTTTGTTAACTCCATTAGTTTTTGAGATAATTTCATTTGAACATATAAAATCAGTGTTCACATTGGTTATGTGTGACATTTAACCATGATTTACTCAAAAACTATACGACTTTAGAAAAATACTCAAAAACAAAACAGTTGCATTTTTTAATGAGGATTAGGAAAATGTATAATGTCAGAATGAACTGCCCTGTTTGTCTACTACAAGGGTCTCTTGATATAGTTTCACTTGAGAGGGAGGCATTGGTGCAGTTAGGTCATTTTAGACCCTACACTGTCTTACGGGGCTGGAACTTTAGATGGCTATGTGTGTCACTGCAATTGTGAAGCACCCAACTAACATTTCTCTTCTTTCCCTAACCACCATTCTATGCTTTACAACTGTGTCTGCATTCCTGATAGGTTAGAATGTCTGGCAACACTAATTTTTAAAAAAGTGATACTCCCAGCATATTAGGGATGTCAGAGGAATCTGTCAGCTTGAACCCCCCCCCCCGGACTTCAGCTCACTTCCCTGCGAGCTGGCCCGATTCAATCTGCATTGAGTAAGGCCAGCTGGCGGATTTCCGTTTTCTAAAAGTTATTATTTGTGTAAAGTAATTTGCGGAAATTACAATTGCAGTTTGCACAAATTATGGCTGAAATTTGTGTAATCTTGGCACATTACACACACACACCGTGCAAAATCCTGAAAAAGTTCCCAGATTTTGGGACCATACCCGCTACTCAGCTCGCAAATGCAAGCAGGGTCGTGGGTGTCGCAGGAATCCATTGGCCTCAAAAGTTCTGGGTTTCCTGGCAATGGACAACGCTTGCACATATGCCATGTAAGCCCATTTAAATCATAGCTCCATCATGACTATGGGAATAAAATGGAGTTTGCGTTTGTTGCCCTGATGCTCTCTACATGTTCATTTGCAGGGGGGAGGGAACTCCTGGGCCCTGCACTTTGTCCCCCAAGGTTAAAATTAATTGCTGACCAGGGACTTATCCTGTGTGAAATAGCACATGCTTTGCATGTGGAAAGTCCTAAGTTCTATCCCCAGCTTCTCTAGGTAGGGCGAGGAAAAGAATCCCACCTGAAATGGGCCAATGGTCTGACTCAGTATAAGGAAGCTTCCAATTTCCTAATACGCATCTTGTCCGCATTCCACAACTGCATGTGTGCATGGGCTCCCATTGCCCTATTTGAGAAGGAAATGCTCTGAACAAGCATTGTATCAACTGTGTGTCTGGGTCTGCGAAAGCAGCGAATGCCCCTACATCCAGCTCTCACAGGCCCAGTCAGACCTGCCCAGCAGTAAGAGAGGCCCATACCTGAGTGCTCTCAAGCCTTTAACGCAGTGGGGGGGGGGGGGGGCAAATACTGTTGTGAATGGCTTACTCCTTAGAATTTGTGTTGGTAAAAGGCTTCACCAGGTGTGAACCAAAACAAACCTTTTATTCAGGCTAAACAAATCACAGCCAAATGGCATATAATCAAACAGAACTTTACCAAGTAGCCCCAAGGCAAGATTAGGCAAAGCAACGTAAGCCCAAAGTTGAATTTAATAAGAGGCAACGAAAGAGCGTCTTCTTCTGAAGGGACATCAAACCTACATCTCAGAGGTCTGCCTTTGCTGTGCTCGTAATCTCTCCAACTGACATTGAACGCCTCGTGTTTACATCCGCCTCAAGCACCTACACTCCTTTGCGTCTTTTAAAGTTTGCACCGACTCCTCCTCGGACGATAACGGCTCTGTTACAGCTGCCAGTGATTCTGAACGTTCAACACTCCTCCGCCTTGATCCTCCGCAGCTGGAAGAGAGGAGCTGGGAATAGTCTCCTCCTCTGCAGCAGTGGCCTGATCGAGATCAAGATCGCTGTCTGCTTGTAAGGAGCTTTCTGACAGCTGCTCCTCCTGCTCAGAAGAAAGAGGGTTAAACACAACAAATATACAGTTTCCCCAGCCTTAGGGAAATTGCATGTTTCTCTCTCCTGCCATGCCAATGGGGGCCTTAAGGACCCTATTAGGAGGGCCATTAAGGCCCTCATCATTGGGAGGAGGGAAAATATGCAATTTCCCCAAGGCTGAGGAAATGGGGTTTTTCCCCCCTTCTACTATAATTAGCATAGCTGGGGGAATTGTGTACTTTCTGGAAGCCCCAGAAAGCATGCTTTGTTGTCCCCACCCTCCACATAAATCAAGGCTTTGAAGGCCTTCTTAATGCAAGGTTGGCAAGGGGGAGCAAAGCACGCTTTCTGGGATGTCTGGAAAATGTGCATTCCCAGAGATCCTAGAATCCTAGAATATTACAGTTGGAAAGGGCCTAGAAGGCCATCAAGCCCAACCCCCTGCTCCATGCAGGAATCCACCTTAAAGCATACCTGACAGATAGCTGTCCAGCTGCCTCTTGAGCACCTCTAGGGTGGAAAAGCCCACAACCTCCCTAGGTAATTGGTTCCATTGTCATACTGCTGTAACAGTCAGGATGTTTTTCCTGATAAACAGCCGGAATCTGGCTTCCTGTAACTTGAGCCCATTATTCTGTTTCCTGCATTCTTGGATGATCGAGAAGAGATCCTGGCCCTATTCTGTGTGACAACCTTTCAAGTATTTGAAGAGTGCTATCATGTCTCCCCTCAGCCTTCCCTTTATTTTATGTATGTATGTATGTATGTATTGCATTTCTATACTGCCCAATAGCTGAAGCTCTCAAGGCTAAACAGTTGCTTCTCGTAGGGTTTTGTTTCCAGACCCCTGATCATCCTCGTTGCCATCCTCTGAACTCCCCTCAGCTTGTCTGCATCCTTCGTGAATTGTCAAGATCCTTCTCACTTGTAGTATTGCTGAGCCATGTATCCTCCATCTTGTAATTGTGAATTAGATCTCTTTTTCTTAGATGTAGAACTTGGCATTTATCTCTATTAAATTTCATTCTGTTTATTTATTGTTAATTTATAGCATTTTTATCCTGCACCTCAGCCAAAAAGGCTCCCGGAGCAGCTTACAATCAATCAGTAAAGAAGGCATTCTGTTGCCTTCAGTCCAGTGCTCCAGCCTATCAAGATCCCTTTGAAGTTTGTTTCTGTCTTCCATAGTATTAGCTATCCCACCCAATTTTGTGTCATCTGCAAATCTGATAAGCCTTCCCTACAACTTCTTGTCCAAATCATTAATAAAAGTGTTGAAGAGCACTGGGCCCAGGACTGAGCCCTGCGGTACCCCGCTCATTATCTCCTTATCTCCCCCCCAGTTTGAGAAGGTACCGTTGATAAGCACTCTTTGAGACTGTGGATCCACCTAATAGTTGTTCCATCTAGCCAACTTTTAGCTAGTACTTTTGACAAAGTATCCCATGATATTCCGATTAGCAAACTTTTAGCTAGTTTGCTAATCAGAATTGTGAAGGAAGGCCAGGGTCAACCTGCCATTTCTGCATGGTAGGCTCTGAACCCATGGTCCTGTTACCCAGATGCCCCCCTCCCTAGCCCCATGCCGAAACGGCAGAAGCCAACCTCTGGGAAAATAATGACACACTGAACTAAGGACTGAAGCAGCTTTGTTAAAACTCTAAAACTAGCCACATAAGGCTTCAGTCGAACATACAGTAAAAAAAAAAAACACAGATAAGGTAAGGAGAGGGAAAGGGGGGGGGAAGGGAAAGGAAAGGAAAGGAATGAGGTAGTTAGCACCCGAAGGTGGCTGACCCTTCCCCTGGAGCAGCCAGAAACCAACACAAGAAATCCTAACTAAAATCCAACCCAAACCCAGTTGCTAACTCATCTATCCCCTTTGGGCCGGCAGATACCATGACCCGTGTAGGCCAATCCACAGCCTTCCCTCCAGCCCCTGCCCTCTCTCAGGAAGGAGGAAACATTTTCCCACAGCTGAAGGCAGTCAGCACCATCTTCGCCAATTAGCCTTGGCTTTGGCAACTCGGCTGCACCTCACCTCCCGCTGATAACAATCCAGATTCTGCTTTCTGGGAATGCTTCTAACAAGCTATTTTGAAACGCTGTTCTTGAGAACTCTCCCAGCAAGGAAGCCCCAGCCCCAGTGACAGGACCGTAGCCATCTTTGCTCAGTCTTCACAAGAATGTCATGGGGTACTTTGTCAAAAGCTTTGATGAAGTCAAGATATATTATGTCCACAGCATTCCCACGCTGACTTGGCAAAGGCTCACATGGTGTGGCTTCTTGAAAGCAGAGCCACATGATCTGGGCCCAGTGAACTCGCATGATGGGCCTCCCATGAGTTTTCTACAGCCTACTATGAACATGTACCTATATGTGCTATTGTGAGTGTCAACCATTTTCCATCTTATAAATAAGAATAAAGACATACCTGCATGGATGGGGCTCAGTGTATGCTCTGGAGTTGCCACACTGGAGCTACTGATTGGAAATCAGTCCCCTTGATTTCAGGGAGACTATACTTCCATGTAATATATTTAGGCCCGGGGTGTAATTCAGCACAGATTCAGATTTCCACAGAATTGTATTGTGGACCTGAGCTGTCCATATTTTTATGCTCTAGAAACATTTGACTTATATCGTGTTAGTGTGCCATGAACCATGACTGGGTTCATACATTTTCCTTAGGACAATATTCCCTATAGAATTATCCTATCTACATGAGAACACAAAAAGAAATGTGGGGGAGAAAATTGGTAATTATAGGTTCCTTTGTAATTTGTCTTGTATAGTATTCTCATTGAAATGCACTTTGCTAATTCTTTTCAAAGAGAATGCTTAGCTGTGTTATGTTATTAATCAAAATCTATGCCTCTAGAAACCTGTTCCTACCAGGAAGTGGGGGGGGGGGGAAATATTAGAACCGGCGCAAGAGGGTGTGGAAAAACATTCAGTGTGAAGTCTGCATACTGTGCTTATCCTTCCCGTTCTGTGTGACAAAACCTGACAGTTTTATTCCCCCCTAAAAAATGAAGCATAAATTAGCTGTTTTCTAGTGGCAATAAGACAATATTGAAAGCAGCTGCTGTCAATGCCAGATATTTCAATGAACTATATAATTTTGCAAGGGTGAATTAGCCAGTGGGGCACATTCATTGATGAGTATGTAAGAGCTCACTGTTGACTGAACTGGCCCTATCAGTCATTGCTTTGTGAACAAGCAATGGTGTTACCGTTTGCGCTTTCACAGGTTTACAGCTGTAAAGCTGGATGGTTGTGCTGGTGTTCCCCCACACATCTGATAGCCAAGAGAGGGCAGGGCTCAGTTGAGGCCCATGCCCTAGCAGGGGGACACTGCTGACCCCCCCCCCCCCCGAGGCCCCTAGTCCTGTGTCTGCTCCTCCTCTGTTCTTTTCCTACCTGTTCGCAGGTTGTGTGCGAGCAATGACAAGAGCAAGGAGAAGAAACCACAGACTCCATTAGCCTTGCCCTCTTCTTTTGAGCAGTGAAGTGGATAGGGTCCAGGGGGAGAGGGCAAGCAAATGGACATGGGTGATAAGGGCCTTCCAAAAATCTGGGGCCAACACCAGCAAGGCACAAGGGTGGCCATGTGTCCTCTATTTTACACAGGGCAGTCCTCGATTTGAGGGCTCTCCAGTCCAATCCAAGTTAGCAATAATGAGCCATAAGAAGAGAAACCAGAATGGCCGTCAACAGTTCACACCTGAGCAGCCACACAAGTCACCTTGTCACAGTCTTCCCCACTATAGTGAGGTGTGTTACCTTTCTATTTAAATGGTAGCAACTGGTTTTGGTTTTTAAAATTTGCATCTATCCATATAAATCTGTGCCCACATTAGTCCTCATTCTTGGTGATGAAATTCTTTTTTCAATTAGAATACAAATTAGAGATGTGCCTCCATGTTTGGGACTGGAAATGTTTATTTAAGGTGTCAATGGATCATCCTCTAGTTCTGCATGAGACACTGATCTCAAAATGCTTCCAGATTGGAAGGAGGCGAACCGGGGTGGTGACATGGTGAGACAGGAGGGGCAGACTCTAAGGCAGGTCAGTTCTGCTGAATCCATCAGGAGTGATTAATGATCCAATGATGCCTCAAGCAAAGGATGTGGCATTATGATCCACTCCTGTGTGGAGACTGCTTGGAAGGATACAAGGATGCAGGTCAATCAATTGTGCAAAGACACAGTCAAGCAACTCAGCCAACAACTGCTGTTGACACATCTCCCAGTAGCCTTTTCCAGGAATGAGCAACATTTTTGGCCCTGAGGGCCAAGTCAGGACCACACATATGCATGCAGATACATGCAGTTGTGCACACGCATACAAACACTTCCTCCCCACCCACATCCCAGTGCAGAGGGAGGGGGTGGTTGAAACTTCTCCCCTTTGTTCCACAAAATCAGAGGATGGGATCACTCATGGGAGAGTTTGCTATTTCCCTGTAGAGAAGCAGTGATCTTGGCTGAAATTGGGATTGCTGAGAAGGGCCGAGGTTAAAGCCTCCAACCAACAATCCTACTCCAGTTGGCTGTTCCCCTGATGCTAGTAGCTAGGGGTGCCATGCCATGAAATCCAGCCCTTTTGGAGTTTGCTGGATTTCCACAACATGTCTTGCATTTGTGAGCTGAGGCAGTTCCCCCCCCCCATACACAATCACACACACACACACACACACACACCATCCAGGAACTTTTCCCATCATTTTTAGAATGTGTAAATAGAAAGTTGCTCAAATTGCATAAAATGTAAATGCGGAAGAAAGCAAAGCTGACAGTCTTGCCCTTTGATAACCACCATCCGAATGAGCTATTTTAGTGCTATGCTTGTAATGTAGTGTCAAGAGTGATATCTGACACTACATTGCATAGTTTGTTAGTCTGAAGTGGTAAAGAAAGTGAGGCACCCTTGTATAACAGATATAAGCATAAATAAACAGTTCATTGCATAAACTATTCATTGCCGAAGCCCTCAAATTGTGCCAAAATGTGAGTAGATTATAGCCCTATTCAAGCATTTGTCTGCTCACATCTAGGACTAAAGTATGTAGGGGGACAACGGCTTATGAGTAATCCCAGCCCCGCATCCCTACTCACCCGGCTTTCAGATAGATCTTTGTGGATTGAGTGTGAAGTTCTGAAGAGAACGCTGTAAGCGCATCCTGCTGAATGTGCTTACAGAGTCCCCCTGAGATCGTAGGAACTCTGTAAGCATGTTCAGATGAATGCACGAACAAAGCCAACTTTATGCTCAGAATGCAAAGGTCTAACTGAGTTCTGGTTGTGCAGAGATACCGAGGGCAGAGTTTACGTGTGTGCCAACATGCCCCTACACAATTTAGCTGTCACCCGAGCTAGCAACACCTGAATAGGGTTAATGTGAACGCAGGCTGGGCATGCAACAAAGTGAATGGTTCGGCTGTTTCACTGCACATCTAAGTTATGGACGTGTGTGTGTGTGTTTTCATAATGAATGTAGTCATTTACTGAGCTGCTACAAAAATGTTCAAGAGCTGTGGTGTAAAAAAAATTCAAATTCTGTGTGTGTGTGTGTGTGTGTGTGCTGAAATAAATTGGGTTTGGATGTGTGAAACAATCACTCTATCCAAATTCAATCCATGTGTCACCAGTCGCCATTTTGGCTCACTTCTAGGGTTGTGAACCAGAAGACTTGGCATAACTGCTTTGTGGATTGCACCCCACTTGTATTGCTTCTTGCTCTTTTCCAAATAATTTACTAGCTGTTCCTATTTCATCCTGCTGTAATGATGAATTCCTCACACTCATTTTCAGTAGAAGGATGCTATAAAGACAGCATTATGATTCTGGTGCGATACCACCAAGATACTGGATTAACTGGTGTTGGGTGCATGAAAAATGCTTCAGCTACCTGTGAAACTGCTTCCTACTGAAACACAGATCTGTTCAGTAGCAAGAAGCAAACCAAGTGAATTAGCCGTTGCATCTCCCACTTCCCCATTTCCTTTACTCTGAAGTGAATATCTTTCAGATGTGTTGTCAGTGACACAAGGGTGCAGCAAAAGCGAAATGTATATATTTTGCCAAAAGGCAGCAAAACCTGTCCGGTAATAAATGTATGTAATCAGCTTTGCAGAGCCAAAACAAATCATATTAATAAAATTAGGATATGCAGAGGGAATATTTATTATTTTGTTTTTATTTTATTTATTTCATTTCTAACCCGCCTCTCCATCCAGATCGAGGTGGGGAACAACAACAAATATAAATATAAAAACAATAAAATAGATAAACCATTAAAACAGATAAAAACAAATACATTATTAAAAACATCTTAAAATTAAACTGGGTAGGCCTGCCGGAAGAGAACAGTCTTCATGGCTTTCTTAAATTCCAGAAGACTGTTAATTTGTCGAATCTCCTCCGACAGGCCATTCCACAGCCTGGGAGCGGCATAATTTACTATCCTATTATGTTGCAGGAAGAATTTGTTTCTTCCTAGAACCATCCTGTTCAGATGCATGCAGTGCACGCACTGTTTTTAATGTGTACGTTCTGTGATACAACATCCCTAATACATGAACACACACACCATATCCATGCAGGAGCTACCATAGTGTAGTCCCTGAAGGTCCCTGCCAGGGTATACTTTGGAGTGACCCCATCAGCTTCTAGGTTAACCCTTTGAATGATAACTGCTGTTTCTTGCCTTCCTCAACATTATGTACCTAGAGAGGAGCTTCAGACCCGTTTTCAGCTTTCTTATTATTATTGCGATGGTCCAGTACCTAGTTAAGACACTGGAGTACACTTTGTTGTTTGTAATTGTGAGGAACTTGGCCTGTAAAATGTGTCTTGTATATATAAGCTTTCTTGATTTCTGATCTGCCTTTTACAGCCCTCCCAACTTGCTCAGGATTTCATCTTTAACCTGATATAAACACAGAGAAATTGCTGTGGGTCAGGGGTCAGTTAGAAAGTACTTCAAAAACAAAGCAGTGGAAATTTTAATAAGTAAAAAAACCAGTCATAGAAATGCATAAAACTTTCATACTCAAAATAAGTTTTATTCAGGAGCAAATCCCACTATACTCATTTCAGTGTGCCTAAAATGACAAGCAGCATAATTAATTGTTTTGTTTTGGAGAGAGTGTCGTTGCTCTCTGTGTATGGATAATGTTTAAATTACATTTCTGCTGTATCTAAGAGGTTTTTAGTCATGCCCTTTGCTTTCTGACATACCTTGCAGAATTTGTTCCCATATCCATTTGATGAAAATGTATCAGATAGAAATAGAATAATTATAAATTTAAGAGAATTTTAAAAGGAGGCAAATACGATTTGGCTGAACACTTTAGAGAGATTTGTAAGGATTGAGGAGGTTGGTAAGATGGAAACAAAATTACACTCTGTGTTGTTTATCAAAGGAAATTCAACTTAATTTAAGAAAACTATTTTACCAAACCAAGACACATTTAAAAAAAAAACTGGCATCAAAACCCAGGGAGAAAATAGAAAGAAAACAAATAAAGAGAAAAACTTAAGGTAGTAATGAAAGGTAAGAGTAGGAAATCAGATGATATAAATCATCATCTAAAAATCATTTTTTTAAAAAAATAAAAATGTAATAGTATGCATTAAACACTGAATGTCGAACATGCTGAAAAGGAAAGGCAAGAAAGAAACGAGAAAATTACTTTTACGTGTGTGTTTTAAGGTTATTTCCTCTAAGCATCAAGCAATTGATTACTTTATCTGTGGGAGGAAGATGTAAAGATATTATTGGAAATAATAATTAAATAAGATGCAGGAACAGCTATTGATTGTGGCTTATTCGGCAATATGAAAAGGTGATGCAAGCAAGCTACATTTTTAGAGAGCATGGTCAAGGAGAAGAAGGCAGGGAAAATGTTCTAGACCTGATGGATGACATTAAAAAGCCTACAAATTGATTTATTGATCAATTTGAAAGGTAAAAAGATAATCAGTAAAATACACGACAGCATCAATATTTTAGAAGTCTGTAATTTTAAAAGATTTTTAGGCTGCAGTCCTCAGGAACACAGTGGGAAGAACTTCTGAACAGACATTTATAGGTTGCATTGAAACATCTTTAACATTAATAAAAGTTTCCTTTATTAAAAATGCAATAAAGACATCATAATGAAAAAAGGAGAAAGGGATGTTACTATTTTTAAAAAATATATAAATATAAAAAATTGAAGTATTTAATTTATATTGTATAGAAGCCAGTTGGGGAGAAACAAACCAACTTAGCAGCAAAACAACAAACTGCAGAAAATATCTTCCAGCCAGAACTACTGCTGATAGAATCAAATGATCCCATCAGGTCTATGCATAGTATTGTGGTACAGAATCCAAAAGGGGCAATTTCAGAGGGGCAAAAATGTCCATGAGAAAGAAAGAAAAAACTGTGTTCCACTCTTCCATGTATTTCTTTGTTCCCTTTGGCAGCCACTGAGCCTATCCACATTGCCCTTAAAATGAGTTATATTCAAAACGTCGGTTTTTTAAGTGATTTCATTACTTGGTAGGACACACTGAGCAGTACTTATGTTTCATAGTGACTGCTTCCTCCATCCTCAAAGTGTTCAATGGTGTATTACAGGGTTAATTCCTGGACTCTTCTTCTTTAGTTTCTGTTTTGTAGGCTGCTTGACCCGCCCACTTCTGTCTCTGTAACTCAAGCAGCCTGCAAAACAAAAACTAAAGAAGAAGAATCCAGGAATTAACCCTGTAATACTAGGCTGACCATATGAAAAGGAGGACAGGGCTCATGTAACTTTAACAGTTGTAGAGAAAAGGGATTTCAGCCGGTGTCATTTGTATGCAATTAGTTCCTGGTGAAATTCCCTCTTCATCACAACTGTTAAAGTTGCAGGGGCCCTGCCTTCTTTTGTATATGGTCGCTCTAGTATAGTGCCTGCACCTTTAACTGTTGTGATGAAGAGGGAATTTCACCAGGAACTAATTGGATACAAATGACCTTGGCTGAAATTCCCTTTTCTCTACAACTGTTAAAGTTACATGAGCTCTGTCCTCCTTTTCATATGGTCAGCCTATGTAATACACCATTGAACAGTTTGAGCATGGAGGAAGCAGTCACTATGAAACGTAAGTACTTCTCAGTGTGTCCTACCACGTAATGAAATGACTTAAAAACCACATTTTTAAACAGAATATAAGTCATTTTAAGGGCAATGTGGATAGGCTCACTGTTTCCCTGGTTTGTTACTGCTTTTGAACCTTAAAAAGAAAAAGAAAAGGTTTTCTTCACCGCAGGATCCCAGGCAATCAGGGATTGTTTAGTTAACTTGAGGATGTCATGGTGCCTCATAACCATTCAGATTTGCCTATACAATGATGTCACTAAGGGCAAATGAAAGCTCATCCTGAAAGTGAGGGTGTAGGGAGAGAATGCATGTGCTCTGCCCAGGCAACTTGACTGATGCTCACTATTTTGCCGTGGTGTTCTGGTGTTTCATTGCCCACAAACTATATAGCAAAATGTTGATTTTTATCCTACTGTAATTGCTGACACCTCACCAGTATGTGGCTAGGGATAGTGTCTAACTGCACTGCATTACTTTCAGTGAGATTTGCATTTGGATGCAAGTACACATTAGTCTCTGCTCCAACTTTTCAATGAAGTGAAACTGGATTGGGATGAAAAAGCATTGTCCTGGTTGCCTCAACCACAGGGACATGCTCTCTCTTTTTAGGTATTCTCTAATGACTTGTTGTTTTTCTCCTAGCTTGCTGGTACAGTCAATTGATTGATTGATTGATTGATTGATTGATGGTGGTGACCCTAGGGATAGGTGAGAAATTTGTTGAGTTCATATTTTAATACAAGATTATTCCAGTTCACACCCTCTGGACTCAAACATAGTCCCAAACACAATTTGCAGTCAAAATATGTGCATTTCCAAATTTGTGATGTGCCACACATGCAAAAAGCCTTTAAAAATGTGTGCACTTTTGAAAAATGCACTCATTTGAAAATATGCACAAAGAACACATTTATGTATAAAAATGCATACACTTGAAAATATGCACCCCAAAAATATGTCCAAACTTTTCTGCAAAAGAATAAATGGCTCACAATCCAATGTGGTACTGGAACGGAATGAGCTCAGTGGTGGGAAAAATAAGAACCTGAATGAGATTGTGCTTGACAGATTTGCCCATTACTAATAACATTTTATTTTATTTTTATTTATTTGTTACATTTGTATACTGCTGATTATAATAAAATATCTCAAATCAATATTAAAGTATAATATTAAAAATATAACATTAAAACATAGCATGAAAACACAGCATGAATGTACGTCCAACTACAGTAAAAATTCAAGGAGCAGTAAAATGGAGTGGCATAATCAATTTACTTACAGCCCAGGGAAAGACAGGGTAAACAAGTGTTTCATCAGGAGGCATTTAAATGATGTCACATTTTCTGCCCCCAAACTGCATGAGGGAGGGTTTTCCAGAGGGTGGGTGCCACTATAGTGAAGCTCGCTGTCTGGATACTTCATGCCGACGTTTAGTTCATTTTGAAATGGCCAGCAAGGCCTCCTCTGCTGATCTTAAAGGTTGCCTGGGTATGTATATAATGGAAAGCGATCTGCTAGGTACCATGGTCCCAAGTTGTTTAGCGATTTATATGACAATAACATAACCTTGTTATGATGGTACCCTTTGGCACCCCACAGTTCAGCAGTCATGGAGCTGAGGTACACCCAATACTAGTCTCTGGAACCGACCCTGCAAGTATGAGTCAAACCACTATAGAATCATCCCTTCAACTCCCAACTCACGGAGGTGGCCCAGGAGGATACTGTGCTCAATGGTATCAAAACCACTGAGATATCAAGAAGATTCTTTGGGAGCCATTGAAGCATATTCAGTTTGTTTCCATGTTTAATCATATGCAATATATCTTGCTCCATAGTTTCTAATTCTGGAGTCACAGCCCAACTAGTGAAGTGGTTCTATTTCCCATTGGTTTTCAGTACTTTTGGTAAGGCTTTGGTCATCCTGTTTCCATCGAAGTTTGTCCTGTCCCCGTCACTTCCTCACCCCACCAGAATTCGTGTTTTTCCCCCTTCCTCTCATGTTCTAGCTGTGTCAGTACAGAACATGAGTACTAAAAGAACTAGTGCAGTGAATGGAGGAGAATCAATACACTACAGTGGCTAGAGTGTTGGACCTGGGCTCTGGAAACTTGGGTTCCAATCCCTACTCAGCCATGAAGCTCAGTTTCTTTTAGTCTAACCTGCCTCACAGGTTAGATTAAAAGGATAATGAAATGGGGTTATCCGAGATACGTTGCATTGAGATCCTTGGAAGAAGAATAAGATAGAAATAGACAGACAGATCGACACCACAACCTGAAGGAAGAGGCAGCCACGGTACCAGGCCTGGAGAGGGATGCTACTCAACTGCAAAATTCTACAGATGACACAAGGTGAATGGCAGAAGGAAAGTGGCAACACTTGCATAACAATTCCACCCCTCAGCCCTTCTCCACGGTCTTAAGATGAAGATCAAGCCACGCAGCTTTGTCATTCAGCTGCGTTAAATTCTCTTGCCGTGAATTAGGTTCACAAATACAGTTTTACATTAGCGAAACTGATTGATCAGCACTGTGTTTAGTTTATATAATAAATGGCGGGTGTACTTGAGGAAGCTGGAGCTAGTCGGGTTCCTTTGTGAAACCAAATTAATCTGAATTAAATATAAGCGCCAGAAATCTTGCAATTGAAAAGTTCTATTAATATATTTAAAATGTATTTCATAACAACATTTTTTCTATTATGCACCTATAATTAATGTGACTATAAATGTGTTGAAAATGAGACAAATGAAAGTTCTGAAAGCATTCATGCTGCCCTTTAGTGGAATCACATTAACATACGTGAATGCTTTTATTGTTTGCACATTCAAACTGGTTATCAAATCAATCAAGGTTGAATCTGCATTGGCAGAGAAAAAATTATAGTTACCATTCTTTTGCAATAACAAAGTTGCATTTCATTCCCTCCCCACCGTAAATTATCATCACACTTATTCCCCACTTATTTCTCATTCCTATAGTTGAAAACTTCTGATTCTGTGGAATTAAGATTGTGATTGCTTGTTGGAGTGAGCCAGGTTCAAAGATGAAGCTTTGACAAGGAAGCACATTTTCTAAACCACCGGGATGTATTTTAGAATTTAGAGAGTGGCAAACACAGGGTGGACGTCAGAGGAGCCATGCTGGAGTAGTAAATTACAAGCTCCCTGGGATCTTGCCTCGCATGCTTGCCGATTGCTGCCTGGCTGGCCCTCTTCTGGCCAAACCAGCCCAGCATTGCATGCATCTGAGGCTTCCAGAAAGTGGCACGCCATTAGCCTGCGGGGGAATTGCGCACTTTCCTGAGGCCTGGGACTTGAGCTTTCCTTCTCTCCCCACATGCCCATCCGGGCCTGAAAAGGCCTCTTAATGCTTGTGTTAAGTGGCCCTTTTGGCCCCAGTGGGCAAGGGAGGAGGAAGAGGCATGGGAAAGTGCACTTTCTGGGCCTCTGGAAAGTGCGCAAATTCCCCTAGTCACGCAAGTGGCATGTCCAGGGGAATCTGTGCGCTTTCCAGAGGCCCAGAAAGCATGCTTTTCTGCACGTGCACCCCACACCCATTGGTGCCTGAAAGGGCCTCTTAATTCCCTTCCACTCTAATGGTGGCCGCCATTAGAGCAGAAGGGAAAAACCCTTCTCCTCCTCCCCCCATGCCAACGCACTGATAGGGGTGGGGCGTGGGAAAGCCTTAGGGCCTTTAAGACCAATAAGAAAGGAGGGGAGGACTAATGCAATTTCCCCAAGGCTGGGGCAATTGTGCATTCCCCCCCACCTGAGTGGGCATGTGCCCCCATTGTCAACCAAGGAACCAGAGAGCAGAAATCTGCTGGGCACGTTTGCCACAGCCTAAGAGGGCAAAGAGTGGGGTGTCCTGTGAGTTCGCAGATCCCAGTGGACTTTTTACCCATCCCTATGCTAGATAAGACCAAGGGTCCATCTAGTTGAAATTGGGGCCACACACACTTACACTAGAGTAAAACGAGACATCCCTCAGCTCCTACACTTCTAGTATAACTTGTACTTTGAATCTAACCAACCTGTGCCACCTTCAAATGTAGGCGTTCCCTGTCACACATATTTCTCTCTAAGCCTCCCCACAGAATCTCTGGCAGCTGAAGCAGGCCTATAGCTGGGGTGGTGGTGTCCCACCTATATTTTACAAACAAATAATTTATTTGTTTTTATTTATTTGTTTTCAATTTTGTCTTTAAAAGGCCTCCAAAATAGATGAACTGCACCCTACTTTTTTGGCACCCTTCAGGCTGGTTATGGGCCTGACCTGAACCAACAGTTCAGCTACCTTGGTAGCCCCATGACATTAAAGTAGATGTTACTAGGGAAGGAGATACAGTAGGGATAGCTCCATGGCAGCTTTCATTTCTTCAATTTCCATCCTTAAAGGGGCACACTATTAAGAAATCTCATCTGTAGGTGCTTTGTATCTTGCAAAGCAGATAGAAGGCAAGCGGACATTCTCCAGTTTGCTCCAGACAGATAGGCCATACTCTTTTTCTACTCTGGAGAAGCAAAATTTTGATGTCCTTGCATCATCTTCTTACAGGGGCCCGGTAAAGTGCAAAGCTTTCTTCTATCCTGAGGGCCCATTTTAAAGCCAAATGTTCTCTCCTTCTCCCTCCATTATAGGGATGAATGAATCTGTCATGTTCAAGTTCATTTTCCCAAAGTCAAGTTTGTTCTATCCCCTTTCCACATGATTTCTTTGTGTGTGTTTTTAAAAAGCCTGCACAAAACTTAATACATATTTCCATGTGCATCTCTCAAAATGAATGCTTTTTTGGTACGCATTATACATATTTTTACAGAAGATTGCCCTAAGTTGAAATGATGGCCTTCTAGGCCCTTTCCAACTCTACTATTCTATGATTCTATGAAAACATTTTTTGTTTGCTTCTCTGTAATATACACATCTTTGTGTTCACTTTTCTGTACTGTACACATTATTATGCCCTTTTTTAATGTGTGAACTTTGATCACAAATGTCAGGAAAGCTCAGGTTTTGACATTTTACTGAATTCCAATTTGTGTATTTATTTATTTATTTATTTATTACATTTGTATACCGCCCCATAGCCGAAGCTCTCTGGGCGGTTTACATAGGATTAAAAACAATTAAAAACAATATACAAAAATTAAAACAGCAAAAACATACAACATACACACAATCTGTACATTTAAAAACCATGTATGGATTTAGGTACTTCAAGTTTGCATACAAATATGGACTGAATGAATTTCTCCCACATCCCTACTCTATTCAAACCTTCTCCTTAACAGGGCAATATAACAACCAATGGTATTGTCAAACTATGTTTTAGGTCAGACATGGGCAGAAAGTAAATCTCCAGATGTTTTGGACTTCAACTGCCAGCATTCCCGGCCATTGGCCATGCTTGCAGAGGCTTCTGGGAGTTGAAGTCCAAAACACCTGGAAGTCAATCTTCTGCCCATCTCTGGTTTAGGGGCAGTTCCCATGAAAAGGAAAAGTAGGTGTGGCATATTGACAATCACACTCTCACTTTTTCAGTTTTTACCGGGGATTAGCTATTGATTAAGCTCCATCTTGTAAGCTTCTCTCTCTCTCTCTCTCTCTCTCTTCCTTGAACACTTCTCTGCATTTTTCTAGGTCCATGAAGAATCTTACACTGGGATGTTGATTTGAGAATTCCATAGCACATTACAGATTTCTTCATAAATGAACAAATAAATTAGTTAAGAGTGTGCATTTGTTTCATACCAAATGTTTCTGTGAACTCTTTAGATGTAAGCAGTTTATAAATACTTTTCCATAAATGAACTGAATAAATTAATGAAAAGTTGAACCGAATGGAGTTCATTTGGTCCAGTTATATTTATTCTATGATCAATAAAGAATAAGTATGAATGAGGTTCATTTTTTCACCCGTTCATCACTTCTTTCAAGGGGGCTTCCCCTCTTCTGAGTAAGAATCATTCTCTTCTTATGGCAGCTGTGATTTTCTTTTCCCCAAATCCCCTAAGACATAGTGCTGCTGTGGTGTGCTCCTAGGGAAAAAGAAAAGTTGGCCTCCAGTGGGTGTTTCTTTTTTTTTTCTCAGAATGCACTGGAATGATGCAATACCTGGACATTCTGGGAAAGAAAATGGCAGCCAAGAGGTTTAAGACTAAGGCCACCAAAAGTGGTGGTTAAAAGCGAAGTAAAGATGTATATGAGTAATGAAACAAATGTAATTTTGATGAATGAAAATGGATGTGATTTTAACAAATGAAAACAAAATAAATGAGCTCTTTAACAACAAGTAGTATTAGGAAATGAAAATAGAATGTACATTCCTAGAGATTATCTATATATGTTTGTTTATTTATTTATTTATTGCATTTTTATTCCACCCAATAGCCAAAGCTCTCTGGGCGGTTTACAAAAATTAAAACCATGACAACCAATTCAAAATATATAAAACAACATTATAAAAACATACTATAAAATACAATATAAGAGCGGAAGCAGGATAAAACCCATTTGTATTTATCCTGAGAAATTCAGATGCAAAAGAGTCTCTTTGGGTTGGTAAATCTATGTATTAGGGATGTGCACTGGATCGGACCCGATCCACGATCCGAGTCCGGTCCAGTGGGAAATCGGATAAATTATCCGATTTCCGATCCCGCAGCTGGATCGGCCGATCCAATCCGAACCGGTCCGAAAAAGCTCCGAACCGGTTCGGCGGATCGGCGGATCGGCGGGCGCCCACTGGCGCCCACCGCCGCTTCCATTGGCGGGCGCCAGCGGGCGCCCGCCGATGAAAGTGGACAGCGGGGGGGGGGAGGAGGGGGGCACTTACCTTCTCGGCCCGGTGGCTCCCGTCCGGCGCCGGCGCCTACTACTACTAGCAGGCTCCGCGGCCTGCTCTAGGGTGGCGCGCCGGGTGATGTCATCACCCGGCGCGCTACTCTAGAGCAGGCCGCGGAGCCTGCTGGTAGTAGTAGGCGCCGGCGCCGGACGGGAGCCGCCGGGCCGGAAAGGTAAGGAGGGGGTGCGTGGAGGGGAGGAGGGGGCGCGCGGAGGGGGGAGGGGGGCCCTTACCTTTCCGGCCCGGCGGCTCCCGTCCGGCGCCGGCGCCTACTATTCCCAGCAGGCTCCGCGGCCTGCTCTAGGATGGCGCGCCGGGTGATGTCATCACCCGGCGCGCTACTCTAGAGCAGGCCGCGGAGCCTGCTGGAAGTAGTAGGCGCCGGCGCCGGACGGGAGCCGCCGGGCCGGAAAGGTAAGGAGGGGGTGCGTGGAGGGGAGGAGGGGGCGCGCGGAGGGGGGAGGGGGGCCCTTACCTTTCCGGCCCGGCGGCTCCCGTCCGGCGCCGGCGCCTACTATTCCCAGCAGGCTCCGCGGCCTGCTCTAGGATGGCGCGCCGGGTGATGTCATCACCCGGCGCGCTACTCTAGAGCAGGCCGCGGAGCCTGCTGGAAGTAGTAGGCGCCGGCGCCGGACGGGAGCCGCCGGGCCGGAAAGGTAAGGAGGGGGTGCGTGGAGGGGAGGAGGGGGCGCGCGGAGGGGGGAGGGGGGCCCTTACCTTTCCGGCCCGGCGGCTCCCGTCCGGCGCCGGCGCCTACTATTCCCAGCAGGCTCCGCGGCCTGCTCTAGGATGGCGCGCCGGGTGATGTCATCACCCGGCGCGCTACTCTAGAGCAGGCCGCGGAGCCTGCTGGAAGTAGTAGGCGCCGGCGCCGGACGGGAGCCGCCGGGCCGGAAAGGTAAGGAGGGGGTGCGTGGAGGGGAGGAGGGGGCGCGCGGAGGGGGGAGGGGGGAGGAGGGGGCGCGCGGAGGGGGGAGGGGGGAGGGGGGCCCTTACCTGCCCGGCCCGGCGGCTCCCGTCCGGCGCCGGCGCCTACTACTACCAGCAGGCTCCGCGGCCTGCTCCAGGGTGGCGCGCCGGGTGATGTCATCACCCGGCGCGCTACTCGAGAGTAGGCCGCGGAGCCCGCTGGTAGTAGCCGCCGGCGCCGGACGTGCCGAGAAGGTAAGTGGCGGGGAAGGGGGCTTACCCCCCCCCCGGAGCCGTCCGCTTCTATCCGCTGGCGCCCGCGGGCGCCAGCGGATGGAAGCAGGCGGCCCCAGGGGGGGTAGGGAGCGCGGGGGAGGGGGTTTACCTGCCGGGGCCGTCCACAGCGGACGGCCCTGGGGGGGGGGAGGGAGTTAGGCCCCCCCTTACCCACCCGCCGCCATTTTTTCCTCATAGACTTGCATTGCAATGCAAGTCTATGGGGAAAAAAATGGCGGCCGATCCAAAAATTTCCGATTTTTGGATCGGGATCGGACTCGATCCGGTCCGGGGGGCCTCCGATTTTGTCCGAACCGGTCCGGGACAAAATTGGAGGTCCCGATCCGGGTCCCGATCCGATCCGGGGGGTCCGTGCACACCCCTACTATGTATGTGATTCCTTTTATTTGTCTCTCCGCCCCCACTTTCCTTAGTATAGTGTGTGAGCCCAGCCAGCATGAAGCTGGCTGGAAAGTTAATTGTAGGTATCCACTTCTCCTCAATTTTCTGTCTACATACACACACACACACACTTCCACTTGCCGATGCTACAAAGAGAAAGACTCTGTTTTGGCATATATAGTTGAGAAAATGAAGGGCTTTATGATGCTTCATATGAGTGTGACTAAGCTGACAGCCAGCATGTTTATATTCAAGTACGGGATGAGTTTATCACAGCCCTACAGTTCCAACAGGCTTCCATATTTCTCTGCCTCTGTTATGTAGATTTCAGTTCTAAGTTGTTTAATTTAATTATTGGAGGAATGGCTCAAAGATACGTCAAAGAACACATCATTTCATTCATTTGGATATTACTGTCTTTTCCAAAAGGGTATTGTGGGTTCCACAGTAAGTAGAAATGATGACAGGGAAAGCAGTGAAGTCTGAAATTCTGCTCCCCAAAATAGCCTCAGTTTGTAAGTGGAGAAAAATTAATCGAAGGGACTCAGAGAATCCACCAGAGAGAAAGATATGGCATGCCTCCTTTCATGAAGGAATGTGTGTAGTGGGGTACTTTTTTTAAAAAAAAAGTGAGGATGAGATAGAAAATTCACATAGGTCATTGTGCATGTATCGTTTGCAAATTTTGGTCACATTTCACCATTTTCCATGTAAATTTTGGTCACATTTCATCATTTTCCATGTAAATTGGAACCAGCTAGTGCTATTAATCAAATTATAGAATTATAGAATTATCAATTATAGAATTAGAGGTGTTAGCACACCACAAAGGTGATCCATGGTTCCTGATGGATGGATCTCAGGACTGGAGATTCTGGCAGCCACCATCTCTTTACTCTCTGCACCATTGCAGAGAGTAAAGTCTGACCTAGTTGCTGGTCTAATATCTAGGCTGCATGGCATAGCCAACTTTACTGGGAAACACTGCAACTAGCTGGGTTCCTTGAAGTCCAGAGACACAGGGGGCCAATAAAGCATCAGTTGGACCTATAAACTCTAGCCTTGCTAGTCAACATTTAAGTGTTACATGTGTGCATCAAGGTGCTAAGTGACGATAGTTCGCCCCATACGACAGGCATATAAAATGCTACTTATGAATCATCCCAAAAGAGGAAATGCATCACCAAAACAGAGCACCATGGTTTGCATAGAGTTCGCATGTGCTCATTTATACATATAGATGCACATTTAAAAATGATTATGGTTAATTGAATAGGAATACAGTTCATCTCACTGCAGCGTGAAAGACTGTAAGGAGGTAACCGTGTGCCTGCCTGTTCAGTCTCCTGACCAGGTTCTAACTGTTTAAAGTGGAATTGGGCAGGAAAACAGGATGGCCATCAGACGGCTCTTCAAATAGGGAACAGTACCCTATAAAAGAGAACACATGGCCCATCCCAAAGTTTAAGCATAAATTAGATAAATTAAAATGCAGTGAGTTTAATATATGTTTCCAGTGTGTCCCTGCCCTGGCTTGAAATCTTGTATCTGTCTGTCTATCCATCTACAATATTTCTAGGCTGTGTTGAAGTGCAAAGGCCATACAAACAAATCCCATACCATAATAAAATAGCAAAAATTAATACATTTCACAAACACCAATCATCATCATCATCATCATCATTATCGTCATCAAATTGTAGTCCCTCATGGCATCCAAAGCCTTCTTTTCCTGTTTTCTCTTTAAAATTCACGTCTTTCAGCAAAAGCTGTTCATTGTTATGACGGCTCATACATTTCATCCCTTGTAAAATTTGCCAACTGTCAAGCTAACTTGAATTATACAAAAATGAATCATCAGTCTGATGACAACATGAAAGTGAATATGTTGTTTATTTCCTCTAGATAGCCAAAGTGATGTTGCCGCCGCCGCCACCCTCATTATTGCCTGTTCAGGAAAATGTTGACTTCTAGAGTTAACTTTTTTGTTTTTGATGTGGAATGCTGGCCTGCTCAACCTCTGCTGTATTCAGCTCTTGTCACGTGCCTTTCTGAGCTTATGGCAATCCCCCCTGCTCTTTTCGAATGCAATTTGAACAGTAGCATTTCTAGGCTGAAAGGCCATGTGTTGATCTGATTTCTCCTTGGGAAGATTTGCAGCCTCTGCGGACAGGGCACATTTTTCTGACATTGGCGTATTGTCATGCTTTCCAAAGGGTTTATGAGACCAATATTAGATCAAAGCGCCTTAAAGTGTAATTTGGCAGGCTCAAACAAGATATTTGGAAAAATCTGGCAAGATCTATACAGGCTTTCTCCTGAAATCAAAGGCAGGGTTCTGTAGAATAAGCAGTTCAGCTTTTAAAAGTATTCCTGCCTAGAGAATTTGATTTATAGCACAATGAACAGACCAAACATGAATGCATGTATACAACATGCACAGATAAGGATGTATACACAGATAAGGATGTATGTATCTGTGTACAACATACACAGATAAGGATCTGAAAATAAAGATGTCCTGTATACCTTCAAAGTGCACATTTTCATTCAAATGTGCATTTCATGGCAGGAAAGTTGAGAGGCAGAAGCAAATGGCATTCAGTTTCAACTTCCCTGAGCAATTCTATATCAGTGTAGTCTATATATATGTATATGTAAAGATGCTTGTGTTCTGCTTGCTCACATGAGTGTTGAATCCCTTAGGGTACTTCAATATGATCTAGAGCAGAAAAGGAATAAAGATGGAGAAATTTGTTCAGTTTACATCTTAATGTGTCTTTACCTATTTTCACACTTTTGAACCACTATACAAACTGAAAGACAGCTATCCCTCAAAATTTGCACTTTTCCAAACTTTGCAATGGAGTTCTCCAATTTAAAAAAAATGCATTAAAATGGTTATATTAAGGGAAATAACAATAAAATCCATTATATTAAGGGAATTTATTGTAAAATTCATGCATAATAGACAGCAATGCATACAAAATGTATTTAGAACTCTGTAAAAATATGCTTATGGACTTTCATGCAAACTTTTTTTAAAAAAACTCAGTTTGGAAGGAACCGAATGTATGACTGCAAAAAATTGCAGATTTCAAGATGAACCAAATTTAAGATTGGGGAAAAAAGAGAAATTGACAGAAACATAAATTGACAGATTCATCCATTCCTATCAGGGGACTTTGGGCCACCACATTGGGGGCTGCATGCCAACCCCACTGCTTACCCAGACAAACGCTCACACCATTCACTGACACATGCACACATACTCCCATTCATCCAATCTACGTACCATTCACATACTCACCTCATTCACACACATATGCACGTATAGGACCTGTTCAGATGACACTTCAGGCTTTCTGGTTAGTGAAATTGTGGTTCTCTGGAGATAGCACTAACCACAAGCCATGCTGTCACATGGTTAACTTTAAGCCATGGTTAACTTTAAGCCATGGTTAGAGACTCTAACCCTGCTGCAGATGGTCTGACTGTGATTAGTGAGTGAGCCGGGTTTAGCAAAACACATTGCACAAGGCAACTTAAACCCTGCTGCTTAACTAAAAACCTTAACCAGTAGGGTTGAAGGTGTCTTCTGAGCAGGCCCATTCATTCCATTCACACCCACATTCATGCATCCAAATAACTCTATTCACACACATACCACATGGAACTAATTGTGGAGAGGGAGAGCACCCCTTTCACACCATGCAACAGAGGAAGGCAGAAAACCATTCACAGGGGAACAACTCCATGAGCAGTTCATTGCCTTTCTGAGCAGTGCAGTGATAAAGGGGTTTCATTTCTCACCATACATGGAAAAGCAGTGGAGAAAGGGTGTCTGGGGAGAGAGGAGAGGGCATGGAGGGAAAAGCCTTGTGGGCCATCTCTGCCCCATGGGCAGGAGGGTTCTCCATGCCTGATCTAGAGAATTGAAATTTGGTACATATCTAGCCCAAGACACCTAGATTACAAAAAAATAAAATAAAAATAAAAATGAAAATGGTATGTCCATTCTTCTCACGATCAAAATATAGGAATCAAATTGTAAACTGAAATGTTGCGTGTATTCCAGACCACTCAGAAAGCTGGAATTTAACAATATATACTAATATCCTTATGCAAGTGTCCGCCTGCAGTTTATGATGGCTAAACTGCACACACAATGTTCCCTGATGCCCAGCTGCTCTTAGTGATTTTTGTGCAATTAGTGTGAAGATCTGAAAAGGGGTTTTAAGTAGGGATGTGCACTGGATCGGACCCGATCCACGATCCGAGTCCGGTCAAGTGGGAAATCGGATAAATTATCCGATTTCCGATCCCGCAGCTGGATCGGCCGATCCAATCCGAACCGGTCCGAAAAGGCTCCGAACCGGTTCGGCGGATCGGCGGATCGGCGGGCGCCCACTGGCGCCCACCGCCGCTTCCATTGGCGGGCGCCAGCGGGCGCCCGCCGATGAAAGTGGACAGCGGGGGGGGGGAGGAGGGGGGCGCTTACCTTCTCGGCCCGTCCGCTCCCGTCCGGCACTAGCAGCTACTACCAGCGGGCTCCGCGGCCTGCTCCAGGGTGGCGCACCAGGTGATGTCATCACCCGGCGCGCTACTCTAGAGCAGGCCGCGGAGCCTGCTAGTGGTAGCCGCCGGCGCCGGACGGGAGCGGACGGGCCGAGAAGGTAAGCAGGGGGTGCGTGGAGGGGAGGAGGGGGCGCGCGGAGGGGGGGAGGGGGGCCCTTACCTTCCCGGCCCGGCCGCTCCCATCCGGCGCCGGCAACTACTACTACCAGCAGGCTCCGCGGCCTGCTCTAGGGTGGCGCGCCGGGTGATGTCATCACCCGGCGCGCTACTCTAGAGCAGGCCGCGGAGCCTGCTGGTAGTAGCCGCCGGCGCCGGACGGGAGCGGACGGGCCGAGAAGGTAAGCAGTGGCGGGGAAGGGGGCTTACCCCCCCCGGAGCCGTCCGCTTCTATCCGCTGGCGCCCGCGGGCGCCAGCGGATGGAAGCGGACGGCCCCAGGGGGGGTAGGGAGCGCGGGGGAGGGGGCTTACCTGCCGGGGCCGTCCACAGCGGACGGCCCCGGGGGGGGAGGGAGTTAGGCCCCCCTCACCCACCCGCCGCCATTTTTTCCTCATAAACTTGCATTGCAATGCAAGTCTATGGGGGAAAAAATGGCGGCCGATCCAAAAATGTACGATTTTTGGGTCGGGATCGGACTCAACCCGGTCCGGGGGGCCTCCGATTTTGTCTGAACCGGTCCGTGACAAAATTGGAGGTCCCGATCCGGGTCCCGATCCGATCCGGGGGGTCCGTGCACACCCCTAGTTTTAAGCGCATACAGCCCAGTATGGTAAGATTGTAAGCATATTCAGGGAAACATGCTTGCAAACCTCTTTAAGATCTTCTGAAATGTGCAATGATCTCCAAAAGCAATCACTGACCCAGGGACCTACCATTATATGGGGGCAAGGTTGTGTGCACCCTCACCTCAGTTTAGCCCTCACATGTTGCAGGCTCATGTCTTCATAAGGCTATTATTATATGTTGTTAAAAGTTTCAGCTTTCTGAGTTGACTAGAATACCCTCAGTATTTTGCTGTACACATTTTGTGTGCATTTAAAGACCAAATATATTATTATGACCCAAGTTTTCATGGGCTGGAGTCTGCTTTCATGGGATCCAAGACACAACAGTTACCAAACAAAAGTCTAGAAATGTCACATTTCTACCTTTCTCTCTCAAAGTGGTGATCATTAAATATAACACCCCATACCATACAATGGTTGAGGTACCTCCACAGAAAGGTACAAATAAAAATAGAACTGATAAAGCCTTCGCAGAGAGTAATTTTTTGGAAATAGATATCAGTTATTTACTCTGAAATTAACTGTCCTCCTAAAATAGGCATGTTCTTTTCCTTCCTTCCGTCTCTACTTCCCACACAAACATCAGCTACATTTTACACGTTCACATTTTACACCTGCCATATGCTAATGGATATATTTATGGGTATTTTCTCTGACTCTACATCCTACCCATACATTTGAGAAGAATGCTTGAATTTCAACAAAATGGGTTATGTTGCATCGCTCTTCCCTTTCAGTAGACAGTATTGTGTCCGCTGCAGGAAAGAGAAAGAAGTGTGTGTTTAAGGCACTTACCCAATTGGTGAGTCACATTCTATTTCAGCTGCTAGTATTTTCATTTGGGGGAGGAAGTGCAACTCCTTAGTTGAAACTAAGGCTTCATCTACACCAAGCAGGATATTGCACTATGAAAGCAGTATGAAAGAGGTATATGAAAGCAAGATATAGCAGTATGAAAGTGGTATATGGCATGTGTCAATGGGCCCCAACGGTTGTTTTTCATACCACTTTCATAGTGTAATATCCTGCTTGGTGTAGATGAGGCCTAAGTCTATGTAACTAAATAAATTCCTAGACTTACCTGGTATACTTCTGGCTCCATTCTCCCCTCCTTTCCTTTTCCTGTCACTGGGCATCCATTTTTAGATGTATACTTCTTGGGGGAGGGAACCTAACACCTTGTACTTGTAGGGATGGATGAACTCATCGGGGTCTGCCTTGGGCACCACTCGATGGACCACTCCCGCCAGCTGGCTGCCTCTGTTTGCTACATGAGCCACTGGACGGTGCATGAGTGCCCAGCGAGTGCCGGACGAGTGGCACATGGCTGCCCATTCCCTCAGTGAGCCGCTATTGTACATACAAATGATGGCTCATTCTTTTAAGCAAATAGTAGCCGTAAAGCAGCCATTTATGCAAGAGTACAGGTGTAAATGGTCCATTCACACCTGTAATCTTACGTAAATCGCTACTTTGCAGTTGCCATTTCCGTAAAAGGCCCTTCTTGCAAAAGACTGAGGTGCCATTTCTATACAAAATGGTGGCTTGCTGAGAGAATGGGCAGCCGCCCATTATTCATTGGGTGCTCACTGGGTTGTCCATAGTGCAGTGAGCATGGGCAGCCAGCAGGATCCATGGACTGCAGTCCAAAGAGAAAAGCAGTGGGGAGCCCCTCGGACTCCCCCCCCAGACTCTCACGACATCCTTATGCAATTGTAAAGAGCCATGGTGCCATGTATAGATGGAGAGATATTTTGTAAAAGGTCCAAACTCTTGTACTCCAAGTGAATGGGGGAGGGGTGTATTTCATGGGACCTAAGATAAGCTGAAGACTGCATTGACAGCTCCAAGTTTACACTACTATACTTCAGAGGGGGAAAACAAAATATACAGCTGTTTATGTTTCCTGATTAAAGCTGGATCATGTGCAAACACTGAAACACATGAAATTGTACTACACTGAATGAAGCCATTGATCCATCTAGCCCATTATTTTTTATCCTGACTGGAAGTGACTCAGTTGGTTCTTAGGCAGGTTTTTTTTTTTGCCAATACTTACTACCTGAGACCTAAGTGTTATGGATCCATGGAAATGTTTAAAGTTGTGTGTGTGAGAGGGAGTTCACAGCGGTCCAATACTAAATTAAAAATTACGTTCAAATGGGATGTCAACTGTAGAGACACCACACATAAATGCTACAAAATAGTAAAAGAACTAGCTCACAGTCAAGGGCTTGAGGGGCCGCATAAGGGTAGACATGGTTGGGCACGTGCCAAGGGCCCACACCCCAAGAGGGGCCCACTAACAAGAGCCCCCTGAATTTGCTCCTTCTCTTTACCGTTGAAACCTGCTTGTTCACTTGCCTCTCACTCTAGCCCTGACAGCAGTGGTGGTGAGAAGGAGAAGCCATAGATGTCATGGCCAACTTTCAGATCTCTTGCTTTAGCGGCTGGTGGTGCTTTTGCACTCCCATTCCTTGTGGGTGCTCTGCCTCTGGGCCAGAGGGAGAGAATCGGTGAGCAAATGGCAACAAGAAGAGGAGCAATATCAGAGCCAGGGAGCAGTAGTGGTTAGCAGTGAACCCCTTGATGATGCTTGGGCCTTGGCAAGTTCCTGACAACGCTGACCCCTGACACCAGTGCTGAATGCAGGAATAAACACGACCTTCTCAGGAATCACTGTAAGACAAGGCAAGTTTCATTTCACATCCCGGGGCGGGGGGGATGGGGACCATTTTGACAGGTACTTGTTGGTTTCAATTTGCTGTACTGAAATTGGTGTTTTGTTTTCCGGATGACAACTTGGAGCTTAGAATTATGGTGGATCAGTATGATTTTCATATAATCCTATATTTATTTATTTATTTATTATATTTATAACTTGCCTTTTCTTCAAGGATATCATGGCATACATGGTCTCTATTTTATACTCAAGGTGACATACATGGTCATTTTATTCTCAAGGTGGCATACTTGGTCTCCATTTTATTCTAAACGTGAAATACATGGTCTCTGTTTTATTCTCAACTAGCTGATATGCCCAGCGTTGCTCGGGTCCATGAATAATGTTCATAACATTTAACTGATAAATAATAAATTTATCTGCAACTTATTCATGTTTAGGTTGGTGTTTTTTTGTTTTGTTTTTTAGTTTGGTTGAGTTAGTAAATTGTCATATTAGAATCAATGGAAAATTGTGTTAATAAGAACTGTATTTTAAATTAGAGCTTCATGATAAACCACATTTTTTGTTTTACCTGAAATGCCTACACCTTCCATCGTGTTTTGGCCGGAGCAGCCATCTAAACTTCAAAAACACTCAGGACACACAACACCCTACCAGTTAAAAAAGATAGAGCGTGAAGGAGTAGCATCACCAAGGAGGGGATGTAAGCAGCTGCCAGTGGATATGCCCAGCTCCAGCCAATCCTGCTGGGACTGCCTTGTCCTGCACTTCTCACCCACCAAGTCCTTCATCTGGAGCTTGTACTGAAAGACTGGGGCTGGGCCGGGCACGTTCCCCACTTCATTGGGTCTGTTTTTGGGCATGCACAGAGTGCCTCCCCTTCCTTCATCCCTCTTAAGGGCAAAAGTTGTGTGCTTGCTTCCCCCAGATTCTGAGAAGACAGCGATATCAGGGTGAAGTGCCTTTGAGCATGTTTGGCCCCTCAAAGTCACGCTGTTGTATCTAGTCACGATTTTAAAACCATGCACAGGGTGGGAGGAGGCACCACAGATGGTTGCAGACCATTTATATGGGTTGTTTCTTTTTATGTGGAATTGGTTTGACTGTTCGAGAGCAACCTTAGGAGTCAGGTTGTGAAAGACATGCAGCAACCACCCGCCTGTGCACTCACAATGGCCGCCAAAGGCAAGTAAGTCTGGCCTCCAGCCCAAGGCATGCTGGGAGTTGTAGGTATAAGCCTTCGTTTTTATTAAATTCTTTAAAAAGACTTAAACCCCCAAAATTCATGTTTTTAGATTTTTCTGGTACATTGTACAGCCAGACCTATCACTGTGTCACCGTGTCAAGTTTCTAACTTGTCTGGAAGTGGGTAAACATTTTCAGACATATGTGACGCACATGTACTTTCCACATTATAGGTAGAGATGTGGCATACTTGGTCTCCATTTTATACTCAAGGTGGCATACTTGGTCCATTTTATTCTCAACGTGAAATACATGGTCTCCCTCCATTTTGTACTCAAGGTGGCATAAAAGGTCTCCATTTTAGACTCAAGATGGCATACTTGGTCTCCATTTTATATTCAAGGTGGCATACATAGTCTCCAACAACCTTGTGAGGTTAGGCTGAAAAACAGAAAGGTCAGCCTGTGAGTTTCATATCTGTGTGGGGATTTCAACTAGGGATGTGCATGCCCGAAAATATTGTGTTGTATCGTTATCGCACAGCTGCAGGAGTTACTAAGCTCTCAACAACATGCACTGTTTCTGGTAATGCACTCCATGCTGCTGCTGAGACTTATAGGTATATTTTAATGAATACAATGAACTTTCAAAACCTGTGGATAAACTTAGGCAGTGCCTTCCATATGTAGTCATAAAAGTAAAATGTGTTAATCAGAAGATGGTGAACTGCTGCTGCTGCCTTGTCTCATTGATTAGGCCACACATGTCTACAAATTAAAAGGATTGGGGGGTAGGGGAATAACACGGGTGTTACATTTATTTTAGAGCCAGCCTTAGCAGGCAGGGCCTCATTGGGCCAGGAGATACCCCGGAAGCACGCCAACCTGCAGGATCCCACTAAAACTAAAAAAAATTAAAAGCATATTATTATTATTATTATTATTATTATTATTATTATTATTACCCGCGCCTATGTGTGCGTGGTACAGTGAGACTGGATGCATTCCTCTGCAGTAGAACTGCTGCCTTGACTCTAGATTAGGCCATGCATGTCTAGGTACAAATGAAATAATAAAAAGATTGGGGGGTAGGGGAATAGCATGACGTTACAGTTATTTTAGCCAGCTTTAGCAGGCAGGGCCTCATTGGGCCAGGAGATACCCCAGGTAGCGAGGAAACCTGGAGGTTCCCATCAAAACAACCCTCACGCACCGACTTGACCTCATCATGCTTGAAAATTAAAATGACCCAGTCTGCCTGCCATTCCCGTGCAGACAGGTGGGCAGTTCTTCATGCCAGAGCTGCACACTTTGGCTGGAGCAGTGGCAAATAAAAATCACGTTCTGGGTAGGCACATTGGCAAATTAATATAAGTCATGTTCTGGGTAGAGGTGGGCACATTGGCTGGAGCAGAGGGAATAGTCACGTTCAGGGTTGAGGTAGGTACATTGCCAAATAAAAGTCACATTCGGGGTAGAAATAGGCACATTGCCAAATAAAAGTCATGTTCAGTGTAGAGGTAGGCACTTTGGCAAATAAATAAAAAGTCACGTTCAGGGTAGAGGTAGGCACTTTGGCAAATAAATAAAAAGTCACATTCAGGGTAGAGGTGGGCACATTGCCTGGACCAGAGTCTGAAAAAGAAAAAGAAAAAAAAGGAAATGCGTGAGGGGGATGCTTCTGCAGTCCCTCACTAACGGACTCCATGAGGAGCAGACCCAGGGATGTAGTGACGAAAAATAATAATACAGGAATCTCTCAAGGCTCACTAAAGCAGTCCCTCCAGACTGGAAACATTGGATGGAGCAGGGTCTATAAAAAGAAATAAAATGTGTGAGAGGGATGCTTGCTTTTGCTTTGCAGTCCCTCACTAAAACAGTCCCTTCAGACTGGAAACATTGGCTGGAGCAGTGTCTTTAATAAAGAAATAAAATGTGTGAGAGGGAGAGACAGCCACCCCAGAACTGCTCCCAGCAGCAACTGCTCCTAACAGTTCTCCTAGAACCAGAACCACCTCGCCCAAGGCACGCCCTAGAGCCGCATTTCATACTGGTACAAAGTGATTGAAAATGAAATTATTATTTACATTAATAACAATCCTTTGCAAACAGTTTGTGTGCTGCTTTGACCACAGATTGGCTCAATTCGGATGACACATTAGGCAATGAAGGAGGGGGGAACAATCGTCAGTTGTGTTGCTTATTGTGTCGTTTGGAGGGCAACACACAACACACCCACAACTGACAGTACGTTAATCAGGCACTTTAAACAATGGAGCGAAACAACGGGCTTGCACGTTGTTTAGCCCGAAGCCCCACCCTCTCTCCGTGGTCTTAATACAGCACTCTAGCCACTCTGCCACAGTGGCTCACACTTATACCATGCAGCTCTTTGTCATGTCTTGTGTTTTGGCCCTGAAGTTAGCTCAAATCTCAAAATGGACTCAGACATCATAATGCATGGATACTAGCCATCTTAATTCATTATTCACTGGAAATGATTAGCATTGGAGTGGTTTTCATTGGAAAAATTCTACCCGTCTGCTCTTTCCATCTTACAAAACAAGCAAATCCATGACATAATTATTATAATTATTTTTCACCTCATTCCATTATCACCTTGCACTAAACCAGCACTCTCCACTGCCAGCATTTTCATTTGGTTTATTAGCTAGCCTAGCCAATAAAATCTATTTTGTTGTGTGTCTACAGCTCAGTGAAATTCTCAAGATTGCAATGTTTTAATTGCTTGCTCAATAATGGCCATGTAAGTCAAAAATAAGATTTGTAGACGTTGTCATGTTGCCAAAGCTTTAAACTAACCAACAGAGACTTTCCCATGGTATGAAAGGACATCACCACCACCACCACCACCACCACCATTCCAGCACTTAAAAAACGAAGCACGGCAAATTTTCAAAGGACGTGAGCCCAGTGCTCCATTGAAAAAGTGCACATTACAGATAGGAAAAGTCTACATTTCTGGTGTGGTGAGTGTGTAGGAGGCAGCTTATAGGAGAAAGGGACGTAGAAACTCATTAGGGTGGGGGATCTCCTATTGGAAGTACTATGGGCAGAGCCAATGTCAAGGGTTGACATGGTTGGGCACCTGCTGACGGCCTACACCTCAGAAGAGGCCTCTTCACCATTGCACCCTGCCTGTTTACCTGTTACTCATGGTAGCCCAGAGAATGGTAGTGATGAGATGGAGGAGCAGTCGATGACATGGCCTTCTTGCTCACTGGCTCTGTGGCTGTCAAGTGGTAGCAATGATATGAAAGGTGATTAGAAGCAATAATAGCTGGTAGTGACAATGGCAGTAAGAAGGAAGATTCAGTGAGGTAGAGGGCATTACGGGTGTCTTGCCCATGGACCCTCAAAATCCTGCAGCCAACACTGGAGGTATGATGGTCAAGGCCTCATTTTTTAAAAAATTATAATCTTGCAATAAACACACACACACACATATATATGGGGGACTTTGTTTATTCCAAGGTAACCTGACGAGAACAAGGATTTTTTTCAGCAATCAGTCACACATACCTTTATCAGTGGTGTTGCTGCTGCCTCGCCTCTGCAGTGGCTCCCACATCAGTCTAGGAACGTGTGTCAAGCCTTCTGGCCCCATGGTTTAGATCAGAGATGGGCAACTTGTGGCACTCCAGATGTTTTGGCCTATAACTCCCATCAGCCCTACTCAGCATAGCTAGTGGTGATGGATGTTGGGAGTTGTAGGCCAAAACAACCGGAGGGGCACAAGTTGTCCACCTCTAGTTTAGATCTAGCACATTTGCACACCATGGGACCTCTGTGCTTTCCAAGATGACCACGTTACTACTTCGATAGTCTTTACAGATATCAAGACCAGTGTGAAGGTGTAAAGGTATATGAGCAGGAAATCTTATTTCCTAGAGAGTAGTAAATTTTAGATTGGAATTTGGAAGCCTAATCCTAATCCAGGTTACAGGGGGAGGGTTGGGTCCCCTATTGCTTTCAAGGCTTCCAAATATTTACTCTTGGTATTTTAGTTGTTCAGTAGATTTCAGTGCATGTTTACTCAGAGGTACATTTCACTACATTCAGTGAGACTTATTCTTTAAGGGAACAACCCTGTGGCACCTAGGCAGAATCTTATATAAGTAAAACATAGCATTGGGCTGTTAAGCAAATGCCTTCTCTTTGGAACCTCCTAAAACTCTGTAAACCTCTGTTTTAAATTCACTGTTTAAATAACCTTGATTTTTGTAGCTGAGAAATGGGATTATCTCTGCCTCTTACAACATGATCAATGGTTTTGCTTCCAGCTTTTCCATATTCACCTGTTGCTGGTTCTTATGAATTTTCATCAGCTGCTTGGTTCCTACACAGTTGGATAATGAAACTTTAATTCAAATACACTTTCTCTCTTCATAAAATCTTGATATGCCAACTTCTACTGACATCTCCCTGGAGGGATTAAAAGATGTTCAAGGCAAGGCAAGGCAGAGGGGACGAAAACGTAATGTCTGATAAACAAAAGGCTGGATGTAAAAATTCGGCAGCCTAGAAGGACATTTCAATATCATTGCACTGTGTGCATTTATTCTCTTAGATGCATTTGGCAACAAATGAGTTGTTATTATTGTTTAAGGATTTCCTCATCGTGTGACAACAGGAGATATGCTGATTACGGGCTTGCTGTGCAATTTCTTGTGAGGTTGCGTGTTTGAGTTTTCAAAAATCTGTATGTGGTGGGAGTGGGGTCTTCTTTACTGTCAGCAGACATTAGGCAAAGCTCTGAAAACCTGAATGTCCAAAGTCTGTATGCAGCTGGATTCCATCAGAATTCTTATATCTGGTAAAATGGGGAAGAACTAGTGAAGGAATGCTTGCCTGTTTGCTCCATTTTTCTGCCTCAAACACAGCTTGTATCATATATTGTTTCTGATCTGTTTGTAGTTACTATAAGAACAGCATTGGTCTGCTATCTGTTTTGTGGTTAGACCACCACAGAAAAGTCAGAGCAGGGGAGGTGGTAGCAAGGGTGTCAGGAATAGGAAACAATTGTGTTTGGTTCACATTTCAATTTGAACTTAACAAAGTTGAACATTAGAATTTCACCAATCAACAACACCTACAAAAATGTGATACTAGGAAAACTGCACACACACAAAATGCATATATTTGTGAAAATAATGTTCAAAACATTTACTACATTAGGGAATGTGTATACTTGACAAAATGACATACAAAATGTATTAGGAGAAATGCAGAAGTCTCAATGTTTGGGATGAACCAAATTTAAGATTAGAAGACTGAGCAACTGAGAGAATAGGGAAATGACAGGTTCATCCATCCCAAATGGAACATAGCTCCCCAATCCTTGCCCATCTTGAAATTCATGTTTAACTGAGGGAGGGTAAATGAGATTTCCTGCATTATTAGACTCTCAACTCCCAAACACTGTAAATGAAAGCAGGAAGAGGTGGCTATCAGGCCTGCAGAACCTTAGGCCTGGGAGACAAATCTGGCCCTGTGGGGTCCCAGCCTTCTGGGGCTCCCCAGAAGAGTATGCTCCCTTCCCTTTTCTCCCAACCACCAATCCTTCAGTGGTTTCCTGACTTTTGTGTAGTTTTTCCCCATTCTAGAAGGTTGAAATGCCTAAAGTTTAGTTACTAGCGGTAAAAGCTTTAGAATAAAATATGGTGGTATTTTTTTATATATTTGAGGAGTTGCCTCCACCCCTTTTGCCTGCAGCCCTGCCTCCTATCTACTAGAATGTACCCCGGAACAGCTTCTCCAAAATGGAACCCAGACCTTGGGCTGAAAGAGGTCCTGCACCCCTGGGTTGGTCAATAGCTACAAGGTTAATGCTCATTGGTTGCACCTCACAGTTACCTGCGCTCTCATTGGTTGTGTTTCTTTTGTCAGTCCTACTTCTCCCAGAAACCTGCCTTTATTCTCGCTCCTTTGCCGGTTTGTTTTCTTAACTTTCTCTGTAAGTCTGAGACTCCACCCACATCATCATGTTGGCCAACAAAAAGGCAAGTGTTTGTTTTGCACTCCAGATGTGTGATTGCTGTTCATTTTGTAGATCAGGAGCCTGCTATCTTCTTTCAGTCTAGAGCTTCTGTTGCATAGCTATTTCTTTCCCCCTAATATTCGAACTGCAATATTTTGAAAATGGCCAATATGTAGTATTTCATCACATTACTGGTGTGTGATAACATTGTGGATCCAATATGGATTTCTAGAACCCATGCCACGTATAGTAATTGTACAATGGGAGGACTAGTTCTTGAAGGTGGCATAAGACATTTTGATTTACAAAGCCCCCCACCCAAAATCCAAATGGTGCCCCCTGTGGTGATAAAAAATAGTATGCTACACAAAAGCAGAAGGCAATAGTTGACAAATTTAACAGATATAATGCACAAGGCACACAACTGCCTTGTTATAAAAATGTTTATGTTATAAAAATAGTATAACATAGTACGGAGGCTGATGGCATCCTATGCAGAGTGGGAGGAGAGTGGAGGAAATTTTCACCTCTGTGTTCCTCCCACTCTGCATTTTTGCTAGATGGGCTTTTTCGCCCATCTAGCTGGGCTTTTGCAGTGCAGGCGGGAAGGAAGTTGGGGAGGCTGGAGGATTCTTCATAAACTGGCCTCCCCAGTCCCCAGTCCCCTCCCTTCCCCACCCACAGAACCACCCCCCTTTCCCTTCTCTCCAAGATTGCTTTTGCGAGCTCGGAAGGGCAGCCAGCATGGTTCTCTCTGTCCTGGCTGCAAGGGGCAGGGAGCTTGCATTCCTGGGTCTGAGGTTGGAGCGTTGTCTCCGACCTTGGATCCAGGAATCTGAACTATCCTATGGTCTCTCAGGGGCCATAGAAATCTCTCCAAATACTTGACCATTTCCCTCTCTTTAATCACAGCCCAAGATGTGCCAAACGCAGGGAGTTTCTTCACGTTGCCTAATGGTGGTGCCATTCCTATGGGGAGAGCTGCAGATTGTGGTTCGACTGTCAGTTTAATCAAAAGGGTTTGATTGAGTCTGAAAGGGAGGTTACAGAAATGGGATTGTTTTCATAAACCGCATTGAATGCACATCTTTCAACTGATCAAGAAAGAACAAGTGAAACAGCTATGACCATCCTTCATTGTCTGGAATATCTGATGTCTGTGTAATATATCTTGCATTGATCCATGTTTTTGGTTCGCTTAAATGATTGATTGCATATCACTTGCAGGGTAAAATAATCTAAGAAGCACCTTATGAAATCTATCATTCCCTTCAGCTTTTGGATCATTGAATTGCCATTTGTTCACTGTCTATAACCAACAAGATTTGAGAACACTTCCCATAGACAAAAAGCAGAAACAAAACATCTTTAGTAAGTTCACACAATATTGTCCTCAAAGGGAATTGCAGGCTTGCCAATGGTGGCTCTTCTTGTCTCCTCAGGCAAGTAAAATTCCCCGCAGCTGATTAGTCGGGGAACCTTCAGAAAGGTTGTGGAAATTGACTTTTCATCTTCTCCTCCTCTTTTTAGGGTATAAATGGCAAACATTGATAAGTATGGGCAGGGGAGCTAGTAAACATTTTTGAAGATGATTACTTTTTGCAAACTTACGTAAATTGAGTATTCAAAATGGTGCAATATTCTCATTTGAAAGCAGGACATCTTTTGAGACCATGCATTTGGGGGGTGGATTTCTACATTGTTAATATGAAAAACATGAAATGAAAGAGTTTTAGAAGTTTCTTGGAGAAGTTATTTACTGTAATAAAGCTAGATATCACTATTGGAAGTTGTATGGGCATTCATAGTACTAGTAAGTATCAAATTCAGAGTCCTAAGGACAAATTATGTTGCATAGCAGATCTGCGAATGCATGTCCCAATGTTCTTGTTACTGAATTTCCATCTCCCAATGTTCTTGTTACTGAAATTCCATCTCTCAGTGTTCTTTTACTGAAATGCAGCCACAGGGGGCTACCAATTGATTTGCATTAGTGGCACTGCTTGAGAGACAGATTCTCTTGTGGCATTCTCCTGCTCAAAATGGCTCTTCAGAGCGCTGTTGGCCACATTTGGGGGAGGGGAGAATAAACAGGTATTTCTCAACCCCTTCCAAGAGTAAACAGCTACTTGGGCATGGCACTTTTATCTGAAAAAAAGAGCACAGGATAAAATTGTGCAAGGTTCCTAATTACCCAGAAGAGCAGGACATGATTACAGCCTATCTTGAGACCTTCCAGTTCAACCTGGGAAGTGGAGGTAGAGTGCCACTCAGGCATCACCAAAAAAAGAGGAAATGTATCCTCCAAAAAAGAGGACAAAAGAGGGCACAGATTTGCATAAAATGTGCATGTGCTAAGTTATATGCATAGATGCAAAATTGGAAATAATTACTATAAACAGAAGTACAGAAAAACATAAGAAGAGCCAAGCTGGATCAAACCAAGGGTCCATCTAGTCCAGCATTCAGTTCACACAGTGGCCAACCAGCTGTCGACCATGGTCCTGCAAACAGGACATGGTGTGATGGTACCCTCCCGCACATGTCCCCAAGCAACTGGTGTATATAGGCTTACTGCTCTGATACTGGAGATAGCACATAGCCGTCCAGACTAGCAGAAATTGCATATTTTCCTCGTCCACAGTAATGGTGGCTGTGGGGGAAAAGGGCGTAATCCAGAAGCCAGGGCAGCCCCACGCCCAAGTGTTCTTAGGTGCTCATGAGCACTTGGGCCCAGGTCTGTCCCAGCATCAGGCATGTTTGCCTGGGCCCATGAGGGCTGGACACAGTGGCCCAGGCAGAATTTTGCAACAATTCTAGTAGCAAAGGTGCACATACTGCCAAGCAGATCAATAAATACATAGGAGCCAACCTTTTCCTACATCAGTACCATTGAAGTTAAAGCAATTATGCCCTTTACCCACATTAATTGCTTTTTCTTGTCTCCTAAGGACGCAATCCTGTGTATATTTAGACAGAAAAAAGTCCCACAATCCCAGCATTCCCCAGGCAGTTATGCCATCTGGGGAATGCTGGAAGCTGTAGAACCTTTTTTCTGTCTAAACATGCATAGAATTGTCCCCTAAAGGTGATTGAAATATCTAAGTTCATCATAGAGTTGAATATTAACGAAATGGAGTAGATTGCTTCTGTCAAAAATGTGCAGAGTGGGAACTATTACTGATATCTTTCTTATGAGCCTTGTTTTCCAGAGGGCTATATCATTTCTAAATTTAATATTTAATGTTCTGATTTCTATTCTGGTACCTCGAAGCAGTTTCTGTCATGATATGGGACAGGGACAAAAAGAATTAATATGTGGTTTCTCTTCTCCGTATTCCTCCATCTCATTTGAACTGAATTTTGTATATCTCCCCATTGGGGAATATGCATAAGATTGACTTCATTTTCAGTCAAGATGAATAAATCCGAGGCGCACAATGCAAGAGTGAATCACATATTCTGTGTCTACTCATTGCAGACTAACAAAGTTCCTTCATTTTCTTTGGAACTGCGAGACAGTGTTGTTGCCAGATCATTATATTCTAGTGTTGTTGTTTTTAGTTGTCGTCCCATGTTGAGTCTTAATTTGAGGTAACCTGTTTTGCAATAAAATACAACAGCAATGGCAGACTGTCCAGGTTGAACAGACAAAGTGCAATCGAGGTTTTTAAGGGTGTCTGTTCTTTTAATTAAAAGCTTCCTCCTTGCAGATCCTGCCTCTCCTGTTCAGCATTGCCCTTAGATGAATGTTTTAAGAAAGTATGAGGGGTTGTGGGTTCACAATGTGTTCCCCAACACACACACACACACACACACACCAGCTGTATGCTTGGCAACCATGTGAACAGGCTGTATACATGTAAAGCTCCTTGATTTGAAAGGGAATTATGAATGAGACCCAATCCTCTCTCACACATATACATTCTGAACATGCATAGCTCCCATTCTCACTGCATCTAAATGCATGGCCAATAGGGGGCTTTATTTATTTATTTAAATATTTCTAAGCCACCTTTCAGGGCAGGATAGTAGCCACAATGTGTGGTAGGAGAGGTTGGGTTGGCTGCCATTGCTGTATGACCCACTCACATGTTGGGTGAATGCATGATGCCCAACACCTCTGGAGTGGGTTGCCATGAGGACCCCATCATTGCAGGCTTATAGGAAGGGCTGGAAGACCTACTTGTTTACTCTGACCTTCCCCTGGCCTGCAATTATGTTCTAGGGTTTTAGAAATGTTTTATTGCTGGTATCTGTTGCTTTATGAATGTTTGCCGCCTGACATTTTCTCCCTCTCCCATAAAACTAGCTACTAGTCCTGATGGCTATGTGCTACCTCCAGTATCAGAGGCAGTGAGCCTATGTGCACCAGTTGCTGGTGAACATAGGCAGGAGGGTGCTGTTGCACCATGTCCTGCTTGTGGGGACAAAAGCTGGTTGTCCACTGTGTGAACAGAGTGCTAGACTAGATGGACCTTTGGTCTGATCTAGCATGGCTCTTCTTGTTATATTTTTTAATTATATGAAATTTAATATTGTAAGCCACCTTGGGAGGTCTTCTGCCCTGAAAGGTGGCCTATTATTATTGACGATGATGACAGTGTTGATCATGGTGATGATGTAAGTTAAGTTCCCCATTGTGGGCGGGGAGGTGGGGGGGGGGGAAGCACATGCATTACCGGCTACTTTCCTTCCTTCCTTCCTTCCTTCCTTCCTTCCTTCCTTCCTTTCCTTTATAGCAATTTGTTATCGAATATCATTCCGCTTTCATTCACTTTGAACTTCTATTTCCCCCCCCCCTAAATTTTATCAGTGATTTTATTGAATAATGTTGCTTTCATTTTAATTTTATTAGGCGTTTCTTGCTATTAGCAAATTCTTTTGTGGAGAACATGTAGACAACGCATCAGGCAATGTACTTTTCTGTGACGAAATCTTCTGTCTAGCACTTGTTTAAGCTTTACTGTTTTTCTTTTCCCCCTCCCCCTCTCTCTCTCTCTCACACACACACACACACTTTTTGGTGGGCTGAATATGAAACTATCACCTTGGAAGTAGAGGGGGGAAAGTTACAGTTGCAACAATCTGATTTTTAATTGGAAAGAGCAATCTAATTGCCTGGTTTTCTAAAAAAAGAAAAGATGATCTGTGTTGCTGTATATACTGCTTAACATCTGAATTAACAGTGTGATGGGAACAAAGTCAGCGGCATCATGTTGATAATCTTCCTGTCACAGCTTTGATGTTGCACAGTTATCTGTACATATTTACCAAGAAACCAAAGTAGAGAAATGGATTGATCTTACCATGATAAACTGTAAATACTAGATTCTTCTTTCCGAATCAGAAGAAGCCTGCTTAATTATGTGAATGTGTGATTGATGAAGGGAATATAAATAAAGTTCCATCAAAGAATCGAAGAAAATCAAGCTTTAGATGCCTGGAATCATGAATATGCAAAATAGCTGTTTGCTTAAAAACGAGAGAGAGAAAGAGAGAACAAACAAACAAACCTGTAATTTTAAGCCTGATCATTCAGTTATTGTGGCATTGTTTATAAGCTGGGTAATGCTTTCAGAATTCCGCAATGCTGAGGATATACGAAGCTTTAGAAATCAGGATTGCCATTAAGTTTCCTAATGCTTGCAGTTCAAGGTGGAATCTTCGGGTAGTTCTAAAGCACTCACCTTTTCTACCTTCCTGATTGTACTGTAATCCTCTGATTAAATGTGATGTGTCTTGTTAATCTTTGTTAGAATGCTACTGTAGCGGCTTTTTAGTTTTTAAAAAAGGTGAGTAAAGGGGACATGATAGAGGTGTATAACATTATACATGGTGTGGAGGAAACGGGTAGGGAAATCTTTTTCAGGTTCCCTCCAAATACGAACACCTAGGGTCATCCAATAAAACTAAATGCTGAGACAGACAAAGGGAAGGACCTCTTTACACAATGCATAGTTAAGCTGTGGAATTTCCCACCATCATATAGTGATGAACACCAACTTGATTTAAAAAGGGGATTAAACAAATTCATGGAGGATACAGCTATTGATGGCTATGAGTCATAATTGCTATATATTACCTCCAGGATCAGAGGCAGTATGCCTCTGTATATCCATTTCTGGATAACACGAGCAGGAGGATGTTGTTATGCTCATGTCCTTCTTGTGGGCTTCCCATGGGCAACTTGGTTGGCCATTGCGGGGGCAGAATTCTGGACTTGATAGGACTTTGGTTTGATCCAGCATGGCTCTTCTTGTGTTCTTAGAAGACTGAACAGAGAATCAGGAAGCCCTGTGTTCAGATCTTGCATCAGCCATGAACTCTGTGGGTGGCTTTAAGCAAGGGGGAATCTGTCAGTCATAGAGCATATGCAGAAAATATGCAGATGGCCAAAGAGTTCAATCTCTGGCATCTCCATTTGAAAGGATCAGCTAGCAGGTACACCACACTGAAGGTATACATCCTATGCAGCGGTCTTGAACCATATCGGTTCATTGGTCAATCTAACTCTGCATTGCTTTCTCTGTCAGCTGCTTGAGGTGATTCAAAGGAAGGATGATAGAAACCACATCATGCAGACTCCCTGTACCCAAAATGCCATGTTGTCTCCTGTACGTACTGTTGAGCCAATTGCACACTTTCAGATTGACAGTAAAGGCTAGGACATGTCACCTTGGGTTACGGTTGCTACATCAGAGCTACTGATGGCTGTGAAATTCATTCAGTTCACATTTCAATGTGAGCTTATCAAATTCGCACTTCCGGAACACACTTAGATGTCCATACTTTTCCAATTCAGCTTGCAAAATGAGAAGAATAAATAAAAAGTGATAATTTAGGTAAAGAAATTAAAAAAGCAAACACAAAATGTGCCCATTTTAGAAAGTGCACACACACACACACACAAAACTGTTATCATTGGAAAATGCATACAAATAGGCTTTTCCCCCCGATGGAAAAATCACTTGCAAAAATCTATTCATTTGGAAAAGTGAGCACTGAAATGTGTATATTTTGAGAAATGCACATGAAAATACACATGCGGTTTTTTTTTAAAAAAAATGCAATCTCATGTGGAAATGGGATGGAACTAACTTAGTAGAGGAGAAATGAAAACCTAAGCAAAACCAACCTTGACAGATTCGCCCATCTCAAATGAGAGCCCACCTGGGATATGTAGAGGTGGCCCTATTTGTAAGATCCTAAAAGAGGCATAGGCCATGTCTCAACCATGCAAATATCCCAGGGTCGTCTCTAGGTCATCCCTGTGCTTCCAAATGATGCACAGGGGATGCCGGGGTCAAGCAGGGACAACTAGAAACTTTCCCCCGGATAACTGCAACCACGTTTTTCCTGGTTTTTCCCACAGTCCCGGGACAACCCCGAGGACTGCAAGCAGTGTGGCATGGGCTCCCAGGTCTCCCTCCTCCCTGTGAGTAGAGAGCCTTAGCAAACGGGCATGGAGCTGTGCAGGAGGGCTCCATGCCCAACGGGGGGCAGCAGTTTCACCATCCCCGAGATGGCTGCCCAAGCTTTTTGGTGCTGAGGTTTTCTTTTTCTTTTTTTACTTACATTTTTTGCAGAATCAGGGCCTCACAATTATGCGACCGGCTCCTGGTTCAACAAAATCCAACCCGCTGCACCAGACCGTCCCCCCCCCCTCACTTCTGGGATGACACGCAGGTGCGTGCATGCTTTGGACGATCCCCAAAGCGGGAGAGGCCGGGATCCTCCCCCACCCATCCGAGAAAGCCGTTAGGTGAAGATGAGCCCTTAGACTGTTCTTATGTGGGCAATGTATGTCCAACAGTAACTATTCCAGAAAGAACATCAGGATAGTACTCCTTTGATGCCCCAAATTCCTAGATCAGTGAGAACTTCATAAAATCAAATCTTTAGCTTTAGAAAATGCAACAAGAAGTATAGTCCCCTTTCTTTATTATTGTTTTACCTTAGGCATGGGCAACTTGTCGCCTGCCAGATGTTTTGGCCTACTACTCCCATCAGCCAATGGTGAAGGATATTATAGGCCAAAACATCTGGAGGGTTGCAAGCTTCCCAAACCTATTACTACCATTAAACATTTAGGTAAAACAGGATGCTTGTTTTTTTTTGCAATTATGAGTGAACGAATTTGATTTGCCCAAGCAAACCATAAGGCCATTTAATAGCTGAATGTTTTCATTGTCCCATTAAAATGATAATACAATCCTCTTTGCAAGAGAAGGGGTTGTGGGCATGAGTAAAGGTTAACCTCCTTACTTCCAAAATGTGAGGTTCTTTAGTTGTTTGCTTGTGCTTAGCAAATTAAATGAATGATCTGGCATTTGACTCATGTCAAACAGGAATGCCGAAAGACCAAAGGGGATTTTAGCACACTGAGTGCCACTCATCTAGTAATGAACCTACCGCCTGTGGATTGAGTCTTTGGCCCAACAGATGGGACTTGATGTGTTTAGCAAGCAAGATGGAAACTTGCTTCTTTTTCCTTTTTTAAAAACTTGTGCAATTTTCAATAATAAAACCAAACATTTATTTCTTTGGGACTGTTCTTTACTGTCTCAATAAAGTCCTCTAGGAGAATGTAGGGAGAGAATAAACTGAAGCATGAGCATAAATATTACATGTTGTTATGATACAAATATTAAATGAAGATGCACAAGAGGTATGTGAAGACTGGAACAACTTTATGACAGTCAAACAAGATTCCCTTTCCAATCTTTAAATGGGAATTTAATCTAGCTTCATACAGTATTGTAATTTAGGGGATTTGTTTTTGAGAACTCAAATGAATTTGGCAGTAAGACCCACTCCAAGGGTTTGAGGCACTGTACAAACCACCAAAACCAGAATCCTGTTTAGCCCTGTTCAGATGTTACTCTGAATGTGTGAGGCTTAAAGTGTGTCGAAGATTGGATCCATGCACCTTGGCCCTGCCCCCTACATCTCCAGGTGGGCTGGCCCTGCCCCCCTCAGTTCAGACCTAGCCAGGTTAATTCATTTTCATTCATTTATTACATTTTTATATCACACCATCACTGAAGTTTTCTGGGTGGTTTACAAAAATTATAAACCATTAAGCACACATTATACAATATACGAAGAGAAAGGCATTTGCATGAAACCACAGACAACCTATCTCTAAAAAACAATTTGTTAAACCATCAGCCAAGATGATCCAAAAATTAATTTAAGCTCATTGTATGCTGAAAATGAATGAGAGAAGAGGGCAGTTTTAACCCAGTGCTGAAAATACAACAATGTTGGCGCTAGGCAAGTCTCGTCAGGGAGATCATTCCATAACTGGGGGCCACCATCAGGAAGGATGTCTCTCTTGTTGTATTCCTCCGAGCTTAGATGTTGAGCGTAGTGTATGGGTCGGTTCATGCCAGAGAGGTGTTCCATCATTTTGAATTGGCAAGGTCTGAAAGTGCTGCACTGTATCCTGCCCCTTATTTTCAGGATTTTTTTCTCTCCCTATGGAAGAGGCAGTTCTTCCTGTATAAAAACCAAAAGGAGGAGAGCATCCACTTACGTCAAAAAAGAAGAGAGAAGCAGTTCTCAGAGTGCTGAGATACTTTATTAATTCACGGCCAAAGCGTTTCAGCCTATGTGGTATTTTTAAAAGGCCTTCTTCAGGGGGTTGATAAGAGAAGTCTGCAGAAAGCTCTTAACAGAATGATAGTCTCTGGTGTTGTTCTCAGTCGCCAGTGAACACCACGAGAGACTATTATTCTGTTAAGAGTTTTCTGCAGATTTCTCTTATCAGCCTCCTGAAGAAGGCCTTTTAAAAAATACCACGTAGGCCGAAACGCGTTGGCCTTAAATTTAAAAAGTATCTCAGCATTCCAAGAACCACATCTCTCTTCTTTTTTGAGTTCTGCCTGTATGCCTATCGGAAATCATGTGTAGACTGACCAGATAAAATCCAGGTCAGGGCTCATGTGACTTTAACAGTTGTAGAGAAAAGGGAATTTCAGACAGGGTCATGTGTATGCAATTTGTTCCTGGTGAAATTCCCTCTTCATCACAACAGTTAAAGGTGCAGGCACTATACTAGAGTGACCATATACAAAAGAAGGCAGGGCCCCTGCAACTTTAACATTTGTGATGAAGAGGGAATTTCACCAGGAACTAATTGCATACAAATGACACTGGCTGAAATTCCCTTTTCTCTACAACTGTTAAAGTCACATGAGCCCTGACCTGGATTTTATCTGGTCACCCTAATCATGCGACCTCGCCATCTCCAGGGAGAACTCCTGGGCTCCTGCAAGTGCAGGGGTTTGTTTGCTTATTTTTAAATAAAAAATAGAAAGAATACCCCTGAACAACTGCCTACACTTAAAAGGTATGTGGAAACCCAAAACTCCAAAATTCTTACCTCTCCCAGTTTCTTTCACCACAATTTTTGTTCCCCCCCCCCCACTCCCAAAATGCCAAAAATTGAACAATCAAAATTTTGGACACAGCCCTAGTTCTACTCACATTGACTTGAACATGAGTAAAACCCTCTGAGTAATCGCAGGTCTTGTCCTATCAGGGTTCCTGATTATGCAGAGAGTTCTGCTTATTCAAGCAAATGAAGTAGAACTTTCCAATTCAACATGGCAAGATCTTAACTAGGAAATCTGGGTTGTGATGGAAGCCAACCTGGGCTGATCTTGACAGTTTGCCCAGCATCTTTGACACTCAACTATATGTCTGGAAAAATAACTTTATAATAGGCTTTTCTACACTTCAAGTGGCAGTTTTGTCAGTTGAGGATGGCCCACCGGAGTAGCTTTCATCTAGATGCTTCTTACATTCTCTTTTTTTTCCCTTGGAAGTCAAAACAGTGATGATTTAGGGAAAACCTGTGTGCAAGTGTCTCTTTATCCTAGTTCAAGAATTGTCATCATCCTGGGGGTTGTGGGGTGGAATGGGGGGCATTTCATTTCATTTTCATTTTGTTTATTACATTTATATACCACTCCATAGCCGAAGCTCTCTGGGCAGTTTACAAAATGAAATTTTACAACAGAAATAGGGTTTGATGTTGATGATTTTTGTTATTGCTTACCAATATAGAGTGTCATTCCGCCCTACACCCCCCCTGTCAGGTTGGAGGACCCAAGTAATTATTTATTTGCAGGGCTGACCAAAACATTTTGCTGCATGAGGCAGAGTAGCAAATGGTGCCCCCCCCAATCCCGTCCGTGTGCATGGTACCCCTGAACATGCACAGAGCTGGCTTGAAAGGGAAATTCAGTGCACCCCATCACCTATATATTTACTTGTTTTATTGCATTTAAAATGTTGTGTCGCTATTTGGATTTTTATGAATACCATCCTGGAATCCATGTTTGAACGAAGGAACAGGTTAATTTAAAAATAAATGACTTTAGTTTTATTTCTCTGTGGCCAAAAGTGCTATGGTGAGCCTATCTACACTACTGCTTTAAAATGGTTTTAAACGGTTTAAAACCGTTTATAACAGTTTTGAGAACTGTTGGGGCCCAGGACACACTCCATATACAGTTTTCAAAATGTTTTCAAAGTGTTTTATCCTGCGTGTGTAGATAGACTTGGTGTGTGTTTGCAAGAGCACAAGGCATTCAGAGAAATAAGTTTTTTTAAAAAAAAAAAACACCATGAAATCTTAGCAACTGCCAGTGTTACTTGTGCCTTCAGAAGGATAGGATTAGGTTGATAGACATCATAGAAGATAATATCCTTACTGAGTGACAATCCTTGGGTGGTGATTGGCAGGCATAGGTAAACAATGCCTTCACTGTGTTCTAGCTACAATGATACCCTTAACTTAGAAGAAATGGCACAGCAGCCTCTCCCTCTCCAAGGCTCCTTTGAGTCTCTCTCAAAGGCAATTATGTGCTACTATCAAGGCCAGGCTCCCAGAAGGGCCAGTGCAGCATTTTATTAATGGTGCTTGTCAGTAAAATCTGTATTGAATTGTGCTGTTTCATTAAATGTCAACCCTCTCCATTACCAGGAGGATATCATTTCTTGGCACACCTTCTGATCTCTCATCTCCCCCCACACACATCCACTCCCACTCCCATTCTGGCACGTCAGTGTTCCTGCTTGTACAAAAGCTGGTGTGTGAGAGTCTAAGTGCCTGCTTCCAAATGGCACTTGTCACAGGCACGGGTTGGTGTGTGTGCTTTTCACCCAGAAAAACATATGATGCCTTGTAAATAGCCACTTTGGAGAGATCAGCACCACTAGCTTTTCTGAGCCTTGGTCACAGCCTGTGCATGTACAGCCGTACCACATCGTGAGCCTTACTGGTAGTGTGTTGTGTCAAGAATTTGATGGTGGTATGCTGCTTTCCCTGGGGGACCTGGCATGCATCGATTCCTGTTGCTTAGGAATGGAATCCAAACTTTGCTGAGAATGCTAAATAGATTATAGCCTCCATTCTAATTCTTCTCACTGTGGGGTTGCTCTTCTTTTAATTCTAGTGGCAGAGAGATACACCAGCCGTATGAATCTCTCCCACGCAAATATATCTGGGGCCAAATAATAGAGATGGGGGATAAATTGATTGCATTCACATTTTAATATCTTACACTTTTGAATCACTCTGCAAAGCAAAATGCAGGTGCCCTTCGAAATTCACACTTTTCCAAATTTGGCAATGGAGTTCTCCAATCCCAAAAAATCCACACAAAAATCTATATATTATAATGTTATAATAACGTTATAACCCATTTATATTAGGAAAATTTCTTGTAGTGAAGCATACATTAGGTAAGAAAAGCATACAAAAATAATTGTTTTAGGAGAAATGGGCAGAAAAATGCTTATGAATTTTATGAGAACTAAAAAGAAAAAGAAAAAAGAACCAATCACGCAGTTCAAGGTAAGACTGGAAACATGAGAAATGGAGAGTAACCAAAAGTGGCAGACACATCCATCATTGCAGTAATTACCTAGAGGAGTTATGTAGGTTTTGCGTCATTGGAGGTCTTCAACCTGAGACTGGACAGCTATTTGTTGGCTACGCTCTAGCTCTGGATTTCCTGCACAGAACAGCAAGTTGGACCAAATGACTTACAAGGCCCCCTCAAACTCCATGGCTGAATTCGGAAAACACGATAGTCAGTGGTGGGGTAATAATCAACGTTACAGTTGTTCATCTAGGGGGTACTCCCCACACAACATGGTAATAAATAATCAACAGTGGTGTGGATTAGGATCAGCGCTGAGTTGACTATGGCAGCATTCGGACAACATGATAGTCAATACAACTGACGATTGTTTCGCTCCCCCCAGTTGCTTATTGTGTCATCCGAATTCAGCCTATGATTTCATGATACTACAAAACAGGTTGCCAACGGGACCCCAACTTGTCCCTTTCATCCTTGTGAACATATTTGGGTTGTTCTAAATCATGTTATCTGAAGACGGGATTCTTTGATAACTGAAAGGAATTGCTCTCTGGTCAAGAAAAGCTCTATTTTTTTCTGACCAGAACACATGAGAGGGCTTTCTCAGTGGCTGCTCCAGGGCTCTGGAACTCCCTTCCCAGGGAAGTTAGACTGGCTTCTTCCTTGGTGTGTTTCCGGAGGCAGCCAAAACATTTTTGTTCCGGCAGGCCTTTGGCGAATAGTCTGGACCTCTGTTTATGCATTGGGTCTTTTAAAAAATGTTATTTGTATTTTAAATGTTTTAATATTGAAGCACATTTAATTATATTTTTAACTTTTGTATATTTCTATCTATATGTTTTAATTGTATATGTTTTAATTTTGTAAAGCCCCCTTGAGGCCCAGTATTGGGGAAAAGGCAGGATACAATAATAATAGTAATCATCATCATAATAATAATACCTTGATTCTTGGCTTCCTCAGCAAAGAAGTAGACTTGGGCAAATCAGACAACCTTAAGCACAAATAGGCAGGAAACAGATGGAGAGTGCAAGTAGATAGGACAGATAGAAACTGTAGGAAGAGACAGGATTGAGAGATGAAAGTGAGATGAAAGAAAAGTAAACTTGTTCAAAGGAGGAATGGGAAAGAAATTAGTTGGATTCACATTTTAATGTGATTATACTAAATTTGTACCTTGCGGAACCAAACATGGACTTGAAATTGCTGTTGGTAATCTATAATTTCTGAGTTTGGGATGTATCTTACAAAATGTATTTGAATAAATTTGATTGACGAGCACAAAAATATGCAGAATTTCAAAAAGAAAATGCACAAGAGCGCTTTTGTCATTTGAGACATATGGACAAAAATGCACAAATCTGACAAACAAAAATGTGCAAATTCAGAAAAATGTTAACATAAATATGCACAAGCTTTTGTATGGATAAAAATATCTGATGTGGAAATGGGATGGAATGAGCCTAGTAGTAAAAAAAACAAGAACCCAGGAAAGACTGAGCTCGATAGATTCATCCATTCTGGTTCGAAATTCTCACCCATCAGCCTCTTTCAACAGAGTTTTCACTTCACCTCCACCCTCATACCAATTGCCAAGAATGGAAATATTGAAATATTCAGCATAGCACAATCCTGAATATTCACACTGAGTATCAGTTCAGTATGTCAGTGCTCAAGTGTTTGCATTGTGTTTTATTTGCATCTTTACTGCCCCGCATTGAAAAAAACATAGGAGGCTCAAGCTCGGGGAGGCTCAAGCTCGGGGAGGCTCAAGTTCGGGGAGGCTCATACTCGAAATGCCCAATAGTGTTGTGAATCTGCACACTAACTTTTCATGTGGACATTTATTTATTCATTTATTTAATAAATGTATATACCACTTACCATTTTTTAATTTAAAAAACCATTTCTGGGAATACCTAAAAATACATTGAAATAAAATACTTGTAAAAGCATTAAAAAACCAAATACACACAGCATCATAATTAACAATCAATCACAGAAGGCCTGGGGAACATGTTCTTGATAGGCTGGAGCGATGGGCTGAAAACAACAGAATGAAATTTAATAGGGGTAAATGCCATGTCCTACACCTAGGAAAAAGAAACCAAATGCACAGTTTGGGGATATTTGGCTCAGCCATTGCAAGCTAGAAGGACTTTGGAATTGTTGTAGAGCACAAGTTGAATATGAGTCAACGGTGTGATGTGGCTGCAAAAAAAGCAAATACTATTTTGGGATGCATTAATAGAAGTATATCTTCCAAATTGTGTGAGGTACTGGTTCCCCTCTATTTGGGACTGATTAGACCTCATCTTGAGTTTTGTGTCCGGTTCTGGGCACCACACTTCAAGAAGAATGCAGACAAACTGGAGGGGGTTCAGAAGAGGGCAATGAGGATTATCAGGGATCTGGAAACAAAGCACTATGAGGAGAGACAGAAAGAATTGGGCAAGTTTAGTCTTGAGAAGAGAAGACTGAGGGGAGACATGATAGTACTTTTCAATACTTGAAAGGTTGTCACACTGAGGAGGGCCAGGATAATGGGCTCAAGTTACAGGAAGCCAGGATAATGGGCTCAAGTTACAGGAAGCCAGATTCTGGCTGGACGTCAGGAAAAACGTCCTGACTGTTAGAGCAGTACGACACTGGAACCAATGACCTCGGGAGGTTGTAGGCTTTCCCACACTAGAGGCAGTCAAGAGGCAGCTGGACAGCCATCTGTCAGGTATGCTTTAAGGTGGATTCCTGCATCGAACAAGGGATTGGACTCATTGGCCTTAAAGACCCCTTCCCGCTCTACTATCCTATGAATCTGATTCTATGAGAGCGATGAATCCTCAGTTGGCACCTAAAGCATGCCACAGTTGACATCTGGCAAATATCATGGGGGAGGGAATTCCATAAGGTGGGTGCCACCATGAAGAAGGCCCACTTCTGGGTCACCGCAAGATGGCAGTCTACAGGTCATGGTACAACCAAGAAGTTTTCCTCTGATTAACTTAATAATTGCAAAGGTCAGTACTGGGGAAGACAATCTGCCAAGTAACCTGGTCCCAAGCAGTTCAGAGTTTTATGTTCCAACAATAAGACCCTGAACTTGGCTCAGTAGCTAATAGGCAGACAGTGGAGGTGCTTCAAGACCAGTGTAACATGTGCCTGGTCAGATGCCCCACTCAGCATGCTGGCTGCCACGTTCTGCATCAGCTGCATCTTCTAGAGCAAGCACAAGGGTAACCTCACATAAAGTGCATAAATATATTAACCTACAAGGAAACACTTGCATTATTCTTTACATCTCCCCACCCCCAAATTCAAAAACGAGTTTTATTTATTTATTTATTTGTTCAAACATTGTTATCCCACCCTATATCATTGGGATGTCAGGGCGGCGTAGAGGTAAAATCAATCAATATAAAACACTTTAAACCATTAGGCTAAAAACAGTAAAAAAATTAAAAGCAATAAAAACAATTAAAACTATGTGGAGCATTAGGGCTCATCTAGACCTATGAGCCTTCTGAGATGGAGGGGAGGATCTCGGGCTTTCCGGCTTCTGCCATCCTCCCTCAGCGTCTGTACGCCAGCAGGTCATCCCAGAAGCCAACAGGGACATTCTGGAGCGGCACAGCATTTATATATATATATATATATATATATATATATATATGTGTGTGTGTGTGTGTGTGTGTGTGTGTGTGTGTGTGTATAACCATACCTTTATTTATTATTGCATTTCTATACCATCCAGTAGTTGAAAACTTGACTTGATTTATTAGCCAATTTGCACTTGTAGGCTGTATATAATAGTTGACAATGGCATGCAATAGAACTTCATATTTAACTGTATTTAACTATTGCATTATTGATGGTTAACATGTAATGGTATTAGGATTTGAAAACTGAAAGCTCAACAGATGTCATAGTGGAAATGCAAATTCTGATTTAAAATTTTGCATTCCAAATATGGGACATTTCCAATAAACTAATCATGTCCTGGCTCCAGAATTTGCAATGAAAATTTTTAGTTATTCCCAGAAACCAATCCTTATTTATTCATTTTATTTATTTATTACATTTCTGTGCCACCCATTAGCCAAAGCTCTCTGGGCAGTGTGCAAAATGAATCCTTCCATGGACAGAAGGAATCTTTCCATCTGCAAATTGTCCCAGGACCGCAGAAAAACTGGAAAATCCACAGTTGCAGTTATGCTGGGGAAAGTCTCTGGTCAACCCTGGTTGACCCTGGGAACCCCTGTGCATCATTTGGATGCACAGGGACGACCTAGAGACGACCCCAGTATATATGCATGGTGTAGACATGGTCTTAGACATATTTCGCCCTCAAAGGCTTTGATAAAAAGCCATGTTTTAACATGGCACTGAAACAAAGCCAACGTCGGTGCCAGGTGGGCCCCCTAAAGGAGGGCATTCCACAACCAGTACGGGAGTATCAGTATGGGAGTTGAGCGAGCATTTGCCGCCTGAATGTGCGTACCAATTGCCGTTCTAGGTTTTTGCCGTTCGAAGGACATAATTGCAGCACGAGCAAGCCGACATCCAAACACACGGCGTGCTGAACGGTGGAATGCAAACCCAAGGCCTCGCTTCACAGGGCCAATGAATAATTAAGCAGGCTACATCAATATATTTTAGCCCCAGCAGCTAAATTGCTGCTTCTTTGGAGATTACAATTCCTCCTTATGTAGGTTAAGAAACAAGACAGAACATGGGTGTAACACGATGTGCTGGGCATAAAAGGAATCGGGAGACAAACCGCAAGGCGAGCGTTGCCTGTGAAATATACTGAGAATACCAGTGCATCTGGGAGCAGCGTAATTAGCTGGCTGAAGATGTTGCTGTATTAGTTGTATGCTCAGCATGTTCTCGGTACAGCAGGGATATTACATCAGCAATGCAATCAGAGAACAGCAGCCCCTTGCCACTGTTCCAGTTGTGTGTAAATTACAGGTTAAACCTGTCCCCTTGCTGGGGACTTGCTTATTGTAGACACGCTAAATTATAACTTCAGGGACTTGAAGTCTTTTTCTCTGAGAACCAAGTTAAAATGCAGTAATTGTATTCATTTATCATAGCCATAGCACGCGGGAAGAAGTCTTAAACGTGTTCTGCCAGGCCTATGGGCAATGGCATAAGCCTCCATGCGCTGTGAGTATAGTCGGATCCTACATCTGCCCCATATTTTTATGAAAATCTCCATAGATCACATCAAGATTATAATCCTCCAATCCCCTGCTGTAATCATAATGGTGTTCTCTGTTCTACAGTGTTTGTAGCTGTAGCTGCTAGGAATTGAGAGATGTTAATGAAAAAGAACAGAAGCTTGCTTGAAAGATACTTGTCTGGAGAATAATCAAAGAAAGCTTTGTAATGCTGGGAGTTTAAGGTGTGTGGGGGGGAAACAAAGTTGCTGTCCTTACCCCCAAATCCCCTCTGTAAATGTTGATGTTGGGTATTCTTTAGGTAATCATTAAAATAATGCACCCAATATGTGATACCTGCACTTGACATCCAATGATGTGTGCTTCAATATTTGATATTTAACCATAGATTGATTGATTGATTGATTGATTGATTGATTGTCTATACCATCCACTAGTTGAAAGCTTGAGTTGATTTATTAGCCGACTTGCACTTGTATGCTGTATATAACAGTTGACAATGGCATGCAATAGAACTTCATATTTAACTGTATTCAACCATTGCATTATTGATGGTTAACATGTAATGGTATTAAGATTTGAAAACTGAAAGCTTAACAGATGTCATAGTGGAAATGCAAATTCTGATTTCAAATTTTGCATTCCAAACATGGGACATTTCCAGTAAACTAATTATGGCTCCAGTGCTGGCTCCAGAATTTGCAGAAGGAAAGATTCCTTCTGTCCATGGAAGGATTCATTTTGCGCACTGCCCAGAGAGCTTTGGGTAATGGGTGGCACAGAAATGTAATAAATAAATCAAATAAATTAAATAAATAAATAAGGATTCTGATCAAGTGGAACATTTCCATTTGTGGAATAGTGGAGAGGCTATTTTTGCTGATTCCTCCCTCCTCCCGCAATCTCGTATCCCTTCCCTAAAAATCTGGTCCAGGGGGTTGTGGGACCTCCAAGGGCTTGCGGGAACAATGTAGGAGGTGGTGCTGGTGGCTGCAAAGGGAGAGGTAATCAGCAGGTTGCTTTCTCTCCTCCATCCCACCAGTTGAAACATCCTAGCAGGAAGAAATGGCAGATCTAAGTGAATAATAATAGTTGTTGTTTGCTTATATCCTGCTCTATATAGCAGCACAACAACATAATTGTGAGACCATATAATATCATCAGTAAAAATGTTTCAGTTTCTCGAAGCAATAACAAAATACAATCATCGCTTAAAACAATCACAAACCTGGTGGCAGCAAGAGTAAACAATGTTCGACATTAATAGTGACAATAAACCTAAGTGATCCACATTAAAAGCCCATCAAACAAAAAGTGCTTTTGTCTTCTGGTGACTGGCACACAAAGAAAGGGCTTAACGAATTTCACTGCCCCGCTCTCTCATGCTTACTTGCAAACCTCCAGAGATGTCACAAGTCTTCTGAAATTGAGCTTAATTCCCAGGCAGGCCTATGTGGGACCCAGTCCAGGTCCGAGCCCGATTCAAAGTGTGAGTATTCACATTCAAAGCCCTAAATGGCTTGGGACCAGGTTATCTGAAGGAATGCCTTCTCCCATATGTACCTGCCTGGACCCTAAGATCATCCTCAGGGGTCCTTCTCTGTGAGTCCCTGCCAAAGGAAATGAGGCAGGTGGCTACCAGAAGGAGAGCCTTCTCGGCTGTGGCACCCCGGCTGTGGAACGAGCTCCCAAGAGAGATTCACCTGGCACCTACATTGTACTCTTTTAGACGCCAGGTGAAGACCTTTTTATTTTCCTCAGTATTTTAACAGTTTATCAATCTAATTTTTAACTTTGCTGTTTTAAAATTGTATTTTAAATCTATATTAATTTTTGCATTACTGCTTGGTTTTAACCTGCTTGTGCCCATATATTGTATTTTTATGCTACTTGTTTATACTGTTGTTGTTTTATATTTTGAATAGTTGTTATGGTTTTAATTTTTGTAAACTGCCCAGAGAGCTTCAGCTATTGGGTGGTATAAAATGCAATAAAATAAATAAATATTCCTTAAGGCAGGGGTGCATAACCTCAGATCCATGGGCCAAATCCAGCCAGGTTTCCCAGGTGGTGTGCCCTTTCCCCTGTCCACTGTCCACTTTGCCCTGTCCACTGATTCTTTGGTAGTAGTTTTCCAACTTTTCTGCATTTCTCCCCATTGTAAAAGGCTGAAATGACTCTCTTAAGGCTTAGATACTGGTCATAAGAGTGTTATGCTAAATATGCTGGGGGGGGGGGGGTTGGGGGGGTTGGTGTTTTGCCCCCACCCCTTTGCTTTTGGCCACACCCATCACTGGGACTGCGCTCCTCGAGAACTTTTCTAAAATTGAATTAATCTATCAGGCTTAAAGAGGTTCAACACCCCTGCATTAAGGTAACCCAGTCCTAAGCCATTTAGGACTTTAAAGGCTGTACACAAAACTTTGAATTGAGCCCAGAAGCAAATAGGAAGCTAGCAGAGTTGCTATAAGATTAAAGTTACATGCTCTGACCTGCAAATGCCAGATGAAAGTCTGGCTGCCACAATTTGGACCAACTGAAGTTTCAAGGCTTTCTTCAAATACATCCTCACAAAGAGTGCATTACAGCAATCCTGTCTGGAGATAACTAAAACGTGGATGACTGATGCCAAATCCACTGTCTCCAGGTGAGACTGACACTGAAGCTCATAGGAGGCACTCCTAGTAACTGCCACCATCTGACCATCCAGGGAGAGTTTTGCATCAGTGAATACAGCCACCTTCCCACACATGTGTGCACACACACACACAGTCAACCTGCCCCGCTCCTCCAAGGAAAATGCAACCCCATTTGGGATAGGTTGAACCATCTCACCTGGATTGCCAGTGTTGTTGACTAATAGTATATCTTTCTTGCCTGGATTAAGTTTCAGCTTGTTAACCCCCAAGCTGAACTGGTGAACTGTCTCCAGAGACCAGTTTATCATGTCCACTGCCTCCCTGGGATTGGGTGGTGGCAGTGAGAAGTACAGCTGAGTGTCACATCATCTGAGCGACATCTCATCTCAAAGCTCCAGCTAACCTGACCCAGTGGTTTCATGAAGATATGAAAAAGTATGGGAGACAAGATAGAACTTTGTGGTACCCTACAGGTACTGTATGGGCCAAAGGCCATAGCACTCTCCAAGCACCATCTTCTGGGTCCAATCTTTGAGAAAGGAACTACAGAAGAGCAGTATCATGTATACCCATCCCAGAAAGATACAATAGTGAATAGTATCCCCACAGCTCCAGGATAATCAGCAAAGTAGCACTCCCACTATCTCAAGCAGGGCATTTTCTGTTCAAACTCTAGGCCTAAAACCATGCTGCAAAAGGATCCAAATAATCACTTTCATTAAGAAAACCCTGGGCACTTTACTGGCCAACCCAGGCCCTTTCCACACCAGGCATTTTGCCTGGGATGGCCCCCGGCTGGTACCTGTGCGCCAATGGTGTGTATTAGCTACTTCCAGGATCGCCCTCCCTCCCTCCCTGTGCATTGATGGTGTGTATTAGGTACTTCCAGGATCACTCTCCCTCCCTCCCTCTACACCCCTATGGTGTAGAAAGGGCCCCAGTGAATAATAAGGGGATTTAGACAAAGATTGTATCTACCCCTCCTACCTGAGACCTTTTACCAAGGGTTTAAGGTTTTGGTACTAATGTACAAAGTCCTAAACAACTTGGGGCCAGGATATCTGAGAGAGCACCTTCTCCCTTAGCGACCTGCCCATTCATTGAGATCATCTGGGGGCATGTTCCCTAACCTATTTGGAGTCCACCTGGAGAAGAGCCTTCATTGTGGAACCCTTCCTAAGGAATTCCCTGCCTTTGGAGGTCAGGCAGGCACCAATGTTGTGTTGCTTGCAGAACCTCCTGAAAAGAAGCTCTATTCCTGGAACCACTCCTTAACTGACAGCCATAGTTTTTACTGTCATTCTGTTTTTTAAAAAGTATAAGTTTAATATTTTTAATCGTAGTATCTTTTACTGTTTTATTGTTTGCTGAAGAAAATATGTAAAGGTTGTATGATGCATTAGTGAATGATACATTTGGGTACCTCTGGTCTTATTAGGCCAGGACTCACCCAAGTCAAACGTCATCCACACTTTAAATGTTTGCTGTGGGAAACACTGGTGTAACACCAGCATACCCCCCCCAAACATGTCTACCACATAAATCATGGAACCACCATTAATGATGTGCCAGAGAGCTGGGATTTAAGTACAGCATAATGCTCATTAGCCCAGTGGTCCCCTAGGCCATGACAGGATTTCTTAGGTCCAAAAAGAGAGAACAAGTCTTTAAGATATTGAAGAAATAGTTTTGTTCTTTAAGAAAAATAAAAGGCTTCCTAAAGAAGAAAACTACTTTTTCAGCAGCTTGAGACTTATTCTTTTTCTCTTGGTATCAATTTTGGATGCTTTTCAGTTTTCTCATACTTTCTAGTAATTCTGAAGTTCAATTTGATGTCTTTTGTTATGGGGAATGTTTATACCCCACCCCCCGGAAGTCAAACTACTATCCTGAAGATTATTGGGACCAATTGGAGGAATATTTGCTTATGCTAGGAAGCATAATGTTCCCTGTCATTTTCCAACTGAAATGTTAACTCCTGTTTCATTTGTCTATCTTGGCCTCTTATGCCATGGGCTGGCAGCTTTGTAAGCATCTTGGATCATGCGTTAAACTCTTAAACCACCGTGCGCTCGACCCTTTTCTATTGTTTATCTTATCAGAGAGATTTGTTACAGAAAACCAATCTTCCAGACTTTCCTGCTATGACACTGTTTGAGTCCATGCTCTATCTCCATAGCAACTACTCCAGCTGCTTGCACAGAAAACTGATCTAACAAAACACTTGTATATCCTTCCCCCCTTCAACTGAGTCTAGTACAGTTGCTGTTTTCGTCCTTCCTGATAAACAGGTAATCTTAGAGTTTCCCATAGCTCTGAATTTCGTCTTTCACTCCCAACAATTATCTGTTCCTGTCTTCTTTTTCTCCATAGCATTTATGAGAATAGTAGCATCATAGAGAAAGAGGGGACTTCAAAGGTTATCTAGTCCATTCCCTTGCTGAAGCAGGATATCTCTCACTATAGCGTCCCGATAGGTGGCATCCAGCCTCTGCTTAAAGACCTCTAACCAAGGAAAGTCCTCCAACTTTCAAGGTCATGTCTTCTGATGTTGAACAGCTTGTACCATCAGGAAGTCCTTTCTAACTGTTAGTCTTAACTCAGAATCTTGTAACTTGAACCTATTGGTCCAACCCTCTGCAGATTCATTATTTATGTGATAGTCTTTCAAATATTTGAGGATGATTGCTTCTTAATCTTCTCTTCTCCAGACTAAACATACCAAATTCTTTCAACCTGTCCTCATCAGACTTTGGTTTAAAGCCACTAACCATTTTCACAATCCTCCTCTGGACATGTTTGTTGACATCCTTCTTAAACCACAGTACTCAAAATTAGACACAGTACATAAGGTGAGGTCTGACCAAAGCAGAATAGAGTAGTACCATTACTTCTTGTGATCTAGGCACTATACTTCCATTGATCCAGCCTAGAGTTGCATTAGCCCTTTTAGCTGTCGCATTGCACTGCTGACCATGTTTAGCTTGTTGTCTTCTGAAGCCTACTAAAATTAAAGTGTAATCTGAAGAATTAAACTATGCTCCTCAATAAACACAGATGCTACAGTTAAGTGACCATCCCAAAGTTTTTTAAAAAAATACCATCGAAAGGTTACTCTCGCTTAGAATGAAAATAACCTCTATGGACATAAATCAGATTAGTCCCTGTGAATGCTGAAACGTAGAACCTATAACAGTAAGACCTATAATGCTATCAGGTTTGGGCATGTCTCCATCTCTCTAATAATATTTTTTTCATGGCATTAATTTGATCAGTCCCCATCCTTTCTGTAAACATCTTGAAGCAGTTCCTGCCATTCTGCTCTGGGGGGAAAACATTTATTTGAAGGATAGGTTAAGAATTTATTGACGAATAAATGTAAAATGTAAAATCTCCATGCATGGCTAATGTGTTTCTCAGTTAGTAAGAAGCTTCAAGAGTAGTGCAGCTGTTGGATCTTGGATTGATTCCCATACTGTCATAGGTAATCCCGTTAGTCTATTGCAGGATCGATACCTCTTTGCAAAATATTGAAAGAGCTTAAGTGTCTAACTAAGTGCTACAAATGCGGCTACAATTTCATGGATCCTAATCGCTATTTATCCGATAATTACAGTGTTCAGGTTGATCACCCACTGCAAGTCCTAATTGGCTGTACAACTAGACCATTTATCAACCCACCCCAACCTGATGCCCACCTGATGTTTTGTACTGCAACTCCCAAGATTCCTGACCACTGGCCATGCAGGATGGGTCTGCTGGGAGTTGAAGTCCACAACATCTAGTGGGTTGGGATGTTGGGAAAGGTTGCTATTGAAATTCTATATGGTTAGTCAAGCTGAATCACTTTTTAGAACTTTGCCTAGTAGGGTTTTCGTCCAAGGACAATGCCAGAAAATTACTTTAACAGGATGCAGTTCTAACGCTGCACACACCACAAACAAAAGGAGAGTTTATCAACTATATGTTCTCCAAACTTCTCTCCATTTTCTTCTTTTCCCACCAATTATTGTCTCTCCCCCCCCCCCCCCGCCCCTGCTGCATGCTAATGAAAGACAGGCATTGGCCTATCTTTGAAGGTTACTCTGTACATTGATGACACACGCTATCTATATTTCTATCATTCTCTATTTTGGATTGGTTTGATCCACAATCATCCAAGCAAGAAGGAAGATGGAGTAAAGTTTCACTCTCCACAAAAAAAAGTTGAACAGCAAGTCGGTGCCCTTGTAATTGAATGACAAACACTCAAGCACAAACATAACCACACTTACATACTTTTCTGGTGGCTTTTGGTTTCCTCTCTGGCTCCACCACTTCAACTCCCTCCTACTTCCCCTTATATCACTCCTTTTGTCTCTGTCTTCCTCCATTTTTCTTTGAATATCTCCATGTTAGCCAGAAATATAATCCCAAAATCTCGTATCCCACCGTGATTTTCCCTGAACATAATATTTCTAATGTACTGCACACTTCCCCTCTGCCATCATCTCCTCGGCAGACTTCAATTACAGATAGATCAAATTATACTTTGAATGGAAGTTAGGATGGATTTTGAAAGGTCACAGTTGGAGTATTGTACAGTATTTTAGTTACTGTGTTCACAATTTTCTTTTAAATGGAACTTGTTTGACACGTTGGCAAATTCATAGAAACAACTGAAGAACTTCTTATGCGGAGTGGAACAGAGATATGGAAATGTGTTGTTTCTTCCACGGGCAAGGGTCACTGACATATTTTCTCTATTGACCTCCACTGGAGAAGACAAGGCATGGAACTCTACTGTTCAAGATATGATACTGTAACATGCCCATTTTCTAGACTGATATTTGTGATCAATTGGGACCTTTAAAACAATAGGAATTTGGGTTGCATCAGACACTAAGAACTTAAGAGTCCATTTTGGAGAAACAGGAATTAGATGCAGCTGATATTAGGCTGACCATCTGAAAAGGAGGACAGGGCTCATATAACTTAAACAGTTGTAGAGAAAAGGGAATTTCAGCCAGTGTCATTTGTATGCAATTAGTTCCTGATGAAATTCCCTCTTCATCACAACAGTTAAAGGTGCAGACACTATACTGGAGTGACCATGTACAAAAGAAGGCAGGGCCCCTGCAACTTTAACAGTTGTGATGAAGGCCTCCTCCACACGAGACGTTTAATGAGCCTTGAAGGCTCATTATAAATTTTACCTCCACACCAGCGGAGCGCAAAACGGGCGTACAGGCGCGTTATCTCCCCGATAATGCGCATTTTCGAATGCGCGTTAAATAGCGACTTTTATTTTTCTCCGGCCGTTAAAGCGCATTTTCGCCATGTGAACAAGCGATTATGCACATTAACGTCTTCTAAAGCGCTTTTTGGACATCAATTAATGCGCTTCGCCGCCTCTCGCCGCCTCCCGTGCAGAGGGATTAGGCGTAAATGCGCCTCCGCGATAATGCGCATAATCCCCGAACCGGGCGCAAAAGCGCATCCTTGTGGAGGGGGCCGAAGAGGGAATTTCATCAGATACTAATTGCATACAAATGACACTGGCTGAAATTCCCTTTTCTCTACAACTGTTAAAGTTACATGAGCCCTGTCCTCCTTTTCAGATGGTCAGCCTAGCTGATATATCTTTCTGCAGTTGAACGCAACACTTTGAAACATCTATCTATGTACTCACCCATCCTGTGGGTTGTATTTTGTTAAAAAGTTGAACTGTTCTCTATGGCTTAGCCTTCAGAACCTGAGTACTTGGGTTTTGATTGACATTTAATTCCCAACTTTGCAGATTCAACAAATTTTGATAGGGTCTGTTGATCTTCAAACATGTGTTCAGTGCTCATTCAAATGGAACCTGTTCTGTCTATTGCTCGTCTGGTTGTTTACGTTGCTCCTTTTTCATACAATTTGTGAAGGGATCCTTACTTTCATCTTGACGAGAAAACTGACATGCAGTTTGAGTGAAGGTCAGTGCTGGCAGCTTCCCATCTCTCTGCCTATAGCCCAAAAGAGCACTGTGTCAATAATGAATGAAGAGTGCTTGGTTAATGGTTATCCATGACTTCCTGCTGCAGTTTCAAAATAATCAGAAGGGCTAATGAGAAAATATTACTCCTCTGGCCTTACTGAGCATGAGTTCTAGCTCTGTTGGGAATAATGTCTTATTGCAAAAGAAGTATAGCAGCATTTATTTATGTTTGGAGGGCAGTGGGGGGAGGGTTGTTTCCATGTGGCTTAATGTCGTAACTCTTGATCATCTCAGACTGACATCTACCAATTTGTTTCCCTCTTTTCTTATGCTACAGCAAGCCCAGCCCTTGATTTAAGGCGAATCCCTTGGCCTGCAGTTGAGCTAACCTTGCAAATGCCGAGTTCTCTGTAAATAAAAGCTTTCTATTCTGATATAGCAGACCCTATGGATCTGCCCCGGGCCAGGGTCAAGGGTCAGGCACCTACCAAGGGCCCACATCCCAGTAGGGCCCCACTGTCAGGAGTCTCTGGAGCTGCTACTCCTCTGCACCAAGCAACCTGCTTGTTCACCTGCCTCTCACTCTGATCCAGAAAACAGTGGCAGTGAGAAAGAGGAGCAGCAGGTGCCACTCACTGACTCTGCCCCTCAACCAATGAGGAGAAAAAAGAGGAGGATCAATAGCAACTGGCTACAATGAGAAGATGAACTCACTGAGGGAGGGGACCATTGAGGGGCCCTCAAAACCTGGAGGTGGCCCTGGGTCTGGCCCAGTGCCCCACCCAAAGCCCTATTCAACTGAGTCATCACATGAGGAGGGAGGAAAAGCACAACCCCTCCCTCCACCTCACAATTTCCAGGCCCTCTACACATGAAGAGGAGAGTGTCCTCTATTTGGAACACTGATTTCCAGCCTTCCAGATCATCTGCTTCCAGAGTCAGTGAGCTCTCCTTTTCAGAAATCAGTGGGGCTTAACTCAGGTTCCAATCCTGCCTAAACATGCACTTCAATTCCCTCATAGTCAGTTGCCTCAGGTACAGCACTGACACAATTAGATCAGCCTCTGGTTCCATGACGGTTACAGCAAACTGAACTGAGTTTCATATATGGCTTCTTTTCGGCCTACTCTGCCTTCGTTTTCTCCCCCGGCTGCCCCACTTCTCTTCTTCCACAGATTTTCACTTTGCATGCTTGAAGAACCTGATGTTTTTGTGCGCAGCTGTTATAAACTAAGTGCAGTTTGGTAGCGATAAAAAGACATTTAATTGATGAACCATTAAAATGTCATGAGGGAAAGAGGGTTAGAAAATGGGCTTCTGTCCCTCTTTTCTTTTCCTTTTTTGGCAGTGACGAAACAGGATTTTTTGCATCTATTTTAATTTGACTGTTGTAAGTGCTCGACACACTTGAATCATTTAGCCAGTATTAGAAGTGACATGTAACCATAAGTAACCATAAGTGAGAGCTTGTTTTCCCTTACCGCAATTTGATCATGCAGTGTGCCACATCCAGACATCCGATGTCTGTTTCAACATCCAAGTCTGAATTCTGCTTCCACCTGTAAGAGTAGGGATGGGTGAATCTGCTGTTTATTTGAGGTCAAGCTCAATCTGCCCTGTTTCCATACAAGCTTCCAATTTGTTTTCATTTTAAAAAAAAATCCACACTAAAATCTGTATATATTTTTGTAATGTATGCATTAAGCTATGCATTAAATTGAATTACCCACTTACCGGGGAGCTGCCATTGTGGCGTGCATTGGTCCAGTGGTGGGAAAGGAAGGGAGCCAGAAGGAGCCTGCACAGCAGCAGCAGCAGCATCTCCCTGCAGCCCGGTAGCACCAAGCCAATGAAAAGGCTGATTGGCTCAGTATGGGCAGGGCCGTGAGGAGACAAACTGAATCCAGTCAAGCTGCTCCAGTCATTCCCGCTCTGGTCTGCCTGGGGCACAGAAGAGTGGGGCCTCATGGGTCGGCTGACACTATCGCTGTTGCTGACTTCCCCACCCACCCGCACCTGATAATAGTAGCTCTTGCAGTGGGCAGAAGTCAGTCAGTTAATGGAACTGAGAAGGAATTTTATCTGGCTTCTAATTGGCAAGAAAGGGGGCAGGGTTTTCGCCTTCCGCATGTGTAAAAAAGTTGAACATGTATTCGTGAGTTGTCTTGGTGGAATTGTATTGTTTATGTCACAACTTTGTGTGGTTGATAGGCATTGGGCTGGATCAATTTGGGAGGGAGAGCGGGATTGGGCCCTCAGGTTCCCCACGGTGGGGTCCCCTTAAGGGATCTGGGTGGGTGTGGCACCAAGACAAGGCCAACATGGTGGCTGCAAGTGTGCCATATCCAAGGTGGAGAGAAAGGAGTTCATGGTGGTGGTATGCACCATGGTGGGCCTCTGTCCCTTCCACCCACTGCCAACACTCCACGTAAGCAGGCAAGAAACATAAATAGGACAGCGGTCAGGTTGACCGATGGAGGGATCCATGCCCTATACCTCCGCCAATCCTATTCAAAATCAATAAAGTTGTGACCAATTTAACAACCCATTTAAGTTGATGTTTTTGTTTTGTTCCTTCCTTCTGCTGCATGGACACAATTAGATGTTGTGCCACACAATGTGCATATTTTTAAATGTACACATTTTTGGATGCATGCACCCATTAACTAAAGCACATTTAGTCTTTATGCACATTTTGGAAACGTAAACCTTTTTCTTTATGCATTTTTCAAAAGTGTACATGGTGTTAAATGCATTTTTGTTTTGTGGAATACATTGCAAGCTCAGAAATGTACAGATTTCTGACTGCAAATTGTGCCTGGGTTCAGGAGATTCTAATTGGGTATGTATTTATAACTTATTTTTTATGCTTTTTATGGTTTAAAATTTTGTATATCGGTTTTTTTAATGCTAAATGTTTTTAATTTTTGAAAACCGCCCAGAGAGCTCCAGCTCTGGGGCAGTATAGAAATGCAATAAATAAATACAATAAATAAATACATCCACAAAGAAACCTCGATAGAGTGAATTTCTTCCATATCCCTAGCTGTGAGGTGATGGATTCATTCGTGTGCACATTGCCATGCATGTTTCTGTTAGTCACAAATGGTTTAGGAAAAGCGGGCACTGAGGTATTGTATTTAATACCCAATGCACGTTGCTTCACTTCATGTCTACCCACTAAGCTTCCAGATTATGCTTCAACCTCTTGTTGACCTTAAATTTTTACTTGGGAACATACTGGTTCTTGAGAGCAGAGATGAAGGAATAGTCTGTAAGGAGCAAACTTATTCTTTACAATATAAATAATTGAAGGACTTCAGAATCTAAAGCAATGTGACTTTCTTCTCCAAGGTTGGCATATGTCAGATTTCCTGTTCAATTCTTCTCACTGGGATTTTGAGAGGTAAAACAAGGAAATACAGGGACATGTTAAGCTAGTACTGGATCTCTCAAATGTAGCCATCATGTGCTTTTGATGTGGCCAGCAAGGTACCAAGTACCATTGACTAGTATTATATGAGACAGCCCTGTAGCTGCATCTGTTATTAATATTGATTTGACCTCCCACATGGCCCATGACTTTCCATACTACCGTGGTGGTACAGGAAGTAATGGTGCCATATCAGCATCCACAACTGCCATAAAGTATCCCAAGACCTGTTTGGCCACATGGCAATTCCTACTCAGATTTGTACCTTCTTCACCAAATCTCCACATTTACCAACAAATTCCCAAAGTCTTCTGCCATGCATATTGCAAGACTGCCCAGGTTTCAAGAAGAAGTCCAGCTGCCTCATGTCTGGTTTCATTTTAGTTTGTTTGTTTGTTTTTATAAAAGAAAATAATGACCAGCATTATTGCTCAGGAAAGATATATGTGTCATCTTCACTACAAGAGAACTGTTATAACTCAGTGGTATCAAATTCCACTAATTGATTGAGAATTCTTCAGAAGTGTGCTTAAAATATGGAAGAAAACAATTAGATTTTGTTGGTGGGCTTGGGTTTATGCTAGTGATTTTTGGAACCCAGTATTGAAAGCTGTCAATGTGTTTTTGACAGAAAAAAAGAGTTTATTAGACTCTAAATATTTCTGTTGACAATGTTAAAAGGGTCAACTTCAAATCATAAAGTAAAAGTGCTATTTTATATAACTGTGACTACAAGACTGGCATATGCTGAATATTGGTGGCATTCTCAAATGCCAAAATTAAAGGAATGTTATGTTGAACTATAGGATATAGCTGTTCTAAACTTATGAACTCTGGCAGTATGGGAGAAACAGGAAAAATATAATGGGAAAAGGTGTTTAGAAATGAGTGGTGATCTTTTATATCAGTCATGATGAACCTCTTTCAGCCTGAGGGCAGAATTTTATTATGGGGAACCCCACAGGGGCCAGATTCCAGTGGTGGGTGGGGCCGAAGACAAAGGGAAGGGGGCAGAGGCAAAAGGGGTGGGGCCAAAAACAACAACCCTGGATATTGTAGCTTAAAGCATTTACTGCAAGGCAGGATCTACACTGCTGTTTTAAAGCGCTTTAAAGCGCTTTATAACAGTAGTGACAACTGTTGGGGCCCAGGACACTCTCCAAAACAGTTGTCACTACTGTTATAAAGCTAGGGTGACCAGATTTTGGAAACCAAAATCCAGGTCCAAAATGGCCGCCCCAAGGGGGCGTGCCCACCAACATGTCCGGCCCCAGGGGGCGGGTCCAGCCCCAAGGGGCGTGCCCACCTGAACATAGCCTTGGTCACATGTCTGATTTACAGCACACAATGAAGACAAACCTGTTCTACATAACAACTTAATATTAAAATCACTGAATTAAAGAACAAGTGAGACATTCAATACATCTGAAAATAACTTCACTCACTCCTACTTTTGTAGCTTTTGCTGTATTTTGAAGCTTTTGCTATATTATGTGTAGTACAGTCTCCCCCTCCTTCAAATAACTTTTCTTACTGTAAATCCTTCACCTTTCCTAACATTTAACACTCTTTCCCCATCACCTTTCTCGTATCCATACTCACAGATTCAGCATACTGCTACCACTGAACAAATGTAGCACTTGACAAGTGCAGAAAAATCTAGTACAACAAACTAGCAACCTAACATTCAGAAAAGTATAAAATATATTATCCTGCAAACATTAGCCATGTATCAAAATGGACCAAAGGCTTGCAGCAGACATTTATCACTAGCACCTCCTAGCTTGTTTCAACTTCTGGTTTATCAATGGGAAACTAATTTTAAAAAATTGTAATTATACCTCTGGTTCATTAGCCATGTAAACAAGACTGTAGCAATACAAAGAAAGGCCAGAACAGATGCCCATTATCACAATGCTAGACAAGGATCTTTCCCTCCTTTTATCCAAATATCTCCTGAATTTGCACTGCCTCAGTGTGCAGAGAACAGAAATCCCGATCATGGACCCAAAAAAACCTGCCAAAAGAAACCTCAGAAATAAGTCCCGTTGATTTCAATAAAGCTTATTCCCAGATAAATGAATATAGGATAGCAGCCTCTTCACATCTGTTCACCTTACTCTGTCAACTGTAAGCCCCACCTGTCAAGGACAACTATGCAATCACAGAATCTGGCCTCGTGGACCATACAACCACCAGGTGCTCTCCAGAAAGACGCTTTCAGAGCCTAGGAGATTCAGACACACTCAAGCCAAGCCATGCTACACACTCATTTATTACCTTGCTTGGACAGAACATTTCTGGGACAAGTCAATACTTTGCAATCAACCAGACATGACAGTCAAAAACAAAAAAGAAAAAACACACCTACCTGACATAGCAATACCTAATGACAAAAATGTTGCAGAAAAGGAAGAGGAAAAGAAAGAAAAATATACACCACTGGCTATGGAAGTTAAAGAACTATGGTAACAGGAAAAAGTTACAATTATTAAATTAGTTAGAGTGATTATATGGAAAGGAGAACAGGGCTCCTGTAACTTTAAGAGCTGTATTGAAAAAGGAATTTCAGCAAGTGTCATTTGTATGCATGCAGCACCCTAACCCTAACCAGTACCTCACACGATTTGAAAGCTATACTTTTATTAATACAGCCCCAAATAGTGTTTGCTTATTTTGCAGCCACATTACACTGTTGGCTCATATTCAGCTAGTGATCTCCAACAATTCCATGATCCTTCTCGCTTGTCGTATTGATCAGCCAAGTAACCCCCATCTTGTAACTGTGCATTTGGTTTCTTTTACCTAGGTGTGGAACTTGGCATTTATCCCTATTAAATTCCATTCTGCTGTTTTCAGCCCCAGTGCTCCAGTTTATCAAGATCATTTTGAAGTTTGTTTCTGTCTTCCAGGGTATTAGTGATCCCACCCAATTTTGTGTCATCATCATCACCATCATCCACACACACCTCATACTCAGGCAATAAAAATTAAAATCTACACACCCCTGCACACTCACTCAAAGTGTGTGTGTGGGGGGAACCCCACACCTTCCCTAAGGCAATTTTTTTAAAAAAAACACACAACCTCCTCACATACACTTAACAGGGGAGGGGGAAGAAAAATCCACCCCCACACTCACCAAAGGCATCATCATCATCAGCCACCCACACAAGGCAAAATAACAGTAATCGACATAATAAATCTACACACAAACATGCAAATACCCAAGGCAATAAAATAACATTAAAAATACAACACTCATCCACATACTCACCAAAGGAAAAATAATAAAAATCCACACATGCACCAAGGCAAAAACCAACCAACCAACCAACTACACAGACTTAACCAAGTCTAAAAATAAAATAAACACCCACATACCCCAACATATTCACCCATGGCAAATCTAATAATAGTTTTAAAACACCCCCCCCAATTAATTAATAAAAATCAGTACTCAAGGAATTTATGGAAAATAAGTGAAAACTAATTTCATCAATGCTGCCAGATATGAAATCCAGTCTACCCCCCCCCCCCACTGAATGTAAATTGCAGCTGAAGACAATTCATTTGGCCTTCTATTAATTTAATAAAACCCCAAACGCATACATACAAGGAAAGCAAATTGCTTAAAGAAAAGTTTATAAAGAGTAGCAGCAGCACTCCACAATAACAGAAGAAACAACAAGAAAAATAACATAACATCCAGCCCCAGCTCTGCGCACCAGGCCAGGCTAATAAAGTAGTTCACACTGGACTTGTATACCTTTTATGTATGTACGAATTAATACAGTAATCCATTCATAGACAGGCTGCAATCCTAAACTGAAATCTAAAGCATCATACAAAGGAGGATGTTCCACAGAAATGGGTGTGACTTGCTTCTAAGTAAACCTGCTTCAGATTGTGTTAATAGTATTAAAAGCTACCAAATGGCATAGGCCAGTGGGGGATGGGAGGAGAAAGGAAGAAACATTTGCTTTAGATGAAACCATTCATGTCATAGGCAACATCCAACAGATGTTCGTAATATGTACAATATTAATGGAAAGAGAAAGACTTGCATTTTCCCAAGCAGACAAAGTAGGTCATAGATTGGTGTGAAAAAAAATCTCAAATCCCAAAGAAAGAAAGAAAACTAGACAGGGATGTGGTAGGGAGGAGAGAAGAAAAACTTTGAGGAAACAGCTGGGTATGCCTAAATCTACATCCAATCCATTATAATTTGGGCCTACAAACAGTGGTCCCCCCGCCACCCAAATCAACCCCCCCACCAAGCCACCCCCCCAAAACAACTCCCCAAGCCACCCACCCACCCAAAACAACTCCCCAAGCCACCCCCCCACCCAAAACAACTCCCCAAGCCACCCCACCCACCCCCAAAAAACATCAGCCCGGACCTACGGGTTCTCCGCCACCCCCCCCCCCCCAGGTCCTCCGCCGCCGCTGGGTCTTCCTCCGCCGCTGCCCGGCTCGTGAGGCCAGAGGCCGCGCGGAAGAGGCGAGGGAGGGCCAGATCCAATCGGCCCTCCCCTGCCTCTTCCACGCGGCCGCTGGCGTTACGAGCCCAGCGGCGCCGGTAGACCAGGCGGCGGTGGCGGCAAAGGAGCCCGGGAAGCGGCCGCCCGCCCCGCGGCGCGCTCCTTACCTGGGCGTCCGCTTCCCGGGCTCCTCCGCCGCCACCGCCGTTGGCTGGGTCTTCCTCCACCACTGCCGGGCTCGTAGGGCCAGAGGCCGCACGGAAGAGGCGGGGGAGGGCCGGATCCAATCACCCGGCGCGATACCTTGACTGAGAGACAGGCCGCGCAGCCTGTTTCTCAGTAGAATCGAGCACCGGAGGGAAGCGGACGCCCAGGTAAGGAGCGCGGGGCGGGCGGCACGGGTGGGGGGGGCGCTTCCCGAGCTCCTCCGCCGCCACTGCCGCCGGCCCGGGTCTACCGGTGACGCTCCTAGCTTGCTGCCACCGCTGCGTGACCCCCGCCACCCCGGTTTGCCCCCCCCTCCCCCCGGTTGGGCCGGTTCGCCCCAGGTTTCCCTGTTAGGACCGGGAAACCCCGGGCCATCTGGTCACCCTAATAAAGCGCTTTAAAGCACTTTAAAACAGCAGTGTAGATCCACCCAAGCCTTTCTAGAGGCACTTCAACCTTTTAATAATAAAGGGGGGAACTGCACAAAAGCTGGGAAACTGTCAAATGATTGATGGGGAGGGAAAAGGGGCAGGGACAGAAGAATGGGATGTCGCTATCTGGGGAAACCGGACCCCCAAGAGGGCCAGATTTGGGCCCCGGACCTGAGGTACCCCTGTGTTATATGATACAAAGCACAGAGAGTGGGAGAGGGAACCCTTTCCCACTCTCACATCTTTTTATCTACTTTTTTTGTAAAGAGATTCTTTAATATGCATCCATCAGAAAAGTGGACATTCTTCCACACAACAGGACTTTCCTTTCCCTTGTTCTCTATGCAATTCCCTGTGTCCCCTAAATCAGTCCACTCGAGCAGAATGGGAAAGGTCACACAGAGGGTGGGGGAATCAGTTCCACTAGTGGATGCTGTTCCACTGGCAGGCAGATGCTATTGTTTTTATTTTCGATAATAATGAAAGGGGATTTGTTTAGTTTCTTTAAAAAAAAAAAAAGGACCTCTTTAGGATCCAAAGTTTCTCAGAAATCCAATGTCCACTTTTGCAGCACCCCTTATCGCCATCGCTGAATAGGCTTCCCTGCCTAACATTTGATTGATAAGAATTGCCGTATGGCTCAGGGCTTCGAGTCTAGCAAGAACAACCTGAGTGAGAATATTGAGGGGGACATTTGGTTCTACTAAACTCTGAGGGTTTGACAAATCTGATTTCATCCAATCAGTATCCATTATTTTTCCCCCCATTTATGCCCTCCATTTCTTTAGCAACAGCTGCTATGCTTTTTATATCTTCTGAAAGGCATCTAATATAATACGTATTATTATTATTCTCTCACTGTACATTAATTTTCACAAAGCAGCCTTCCATCTGTTTGAATATATACTTTGTACCTTTCTATCATAAGAAATCTTACAAAGCCCATCTTAATTCAGTCGGATCCCACCCTATATCTCCATTCTCAAATGAAATAGCCATTCTCTGGCTCTTTCGAATCGCCTGTTTTGAACCTAGTCACTCTTTCACGTTTCACCTTCATTGCTCTTACATTCTCCAAGTTTTGCTCTGAATAATAAATAATTCTTCTCTAGACTTATTCTGAAACCTCAGAACCTAATAAATGAATAACTGGTATGTGCTGAATTAAGCAATAATTGAACCTGATTAGTATTTCAAATTAGTCCGAATTCCTTTTCTTTTCTTTTCTTTCCTTTCCCCCCACCCACCCACTTTTGTAAAGATGTAAGATAATACAGCCATTGATTAATAGGGCTTTCAACTTTGAACATTTTCAAATCACATCATTGTGAACACAGGCAGAATAGAAAATGACTGTGGAATACAACTTTTCAAAGGGTGCTTGCCGAAACTATTGAGAGTTTAATTAGACCTTTCAGCTGTGATACTACGCATCTCAACTTAGAACCAAGGAAATGTATTTAAGATTAAACTGATGTGGCAAAATCCAAAAGCTCATATGCAAGGTGCTTCCTATTCCCGTCTATGAAAGGCAATGCTTTGCTTTTTTGGAGGCATTCCACATTATGCATCTAGTAGATAATCTTTTGTTTTTGGGATGTAAGGGTGAAGATTCTGCATGTACAGAGCTTCATGAGCATATCATGGCCAAGGGTCAGCCTAAGACTGTCCCTTGTGCATCCAATTCCATTGTGTCCAATGGGGCTTCCTCCCTAGCAAGTGTGTTTAGGGTTGCCACCTAAGAACTTCAGAACTGTCTTGCAGGATCAGAGCATGTGCCACCAAGCCCAACAGTGTTTCCCATTTTGGCCAGCCAGATCCTTCTGGGTACTCTGAAGAAGTACATTAATTTGTTTGTTTGTTGTGGTGGTGGTGGTTTGACCCAGAATAGTTGTTTTTAATGATATTGTATTTATAACCTGTTTTTATGCTTTTTATGGTTTTAAATTTTGTATATTGGTTTTTTTTAATGTTCAGTGTTTTTAATTTTTGTAAACTGCCCAGAGAGCTTCAGCTATGGGGCAGTATATAAATGGAATAAATAAATAAATAATAACAATAATAATAATAATTTATGCCACTTATGGCAGGCTTACTTAATCTGGTGCCCTCGAGATGCTTTGGACTACAACTCCCAGAATTCCTGTCCATTAGCTAAGGCTGATGGGAGTTCAAGTCCAAAACATCTGGTAGTCATGAGGTTGTGGAAGGCTGACTTATGGGATGATTGTTCCCCTGTTGATAATCTGTCACTGAGAGCCATGGCGCATGGGAGGGAGTTCTCCTTTCATTTCGGAATATGCACTTGTACAGGTTTGAGTTGGTGGGATTTACTACAGTGTATCAAAAATCAAACGTTTCTTCAAATGCCTTTTGCTGTCCTTTCCAAGAGGAGTCAAATGTGTTTCGCATGATGCTCGGGTGCTTCTCAATTTGCAAACCAGCGACGGTGTCGGCCGCTTTGTGTGGGTGGTGTCAGTAAGCATGTATACGTTTGTGTGTATTAGCGACTGTCCCCCAAAGAGCTATTCATGGAACAGCAACGTGATTAATTGTTCTGCCAGGCATCTTGTGTCACATCCTGACAGATGCACAAGGGCTTCTGTTCTAGCTGCTGCACTGTCAGTCAAGACACTGTGACGTTAGCATTAAAAAAGGCATCATGTTTAAAGACCGTGGGTGTCACTGCTGAGCATGCCACACTTTTCTGCAATAAATGCCTCTCTTTTTCTCTCTCTTTTAATAAATCTATTTAGTTAGCATCTTTAAAAGGAGGGCGATCTCCCCCGAGAAATGGCATCTCATACATAAATAGTTGTGTTCATATTCAAGGTTCCATACAAGCAGTAGAAGTGCTTCGGGGAGCAGCTATGGTATGCCAAGAGCACATTCTGAGCCATAGTGCACGCGAAGGGCTGGGAGTCTATTTTGCCTTCCTAATCTCGGTTGAAGTCGAATGTCAGTGCACTGATCACAGTCATGAATGTAGCTGGGTCAGTTGCATGACAGTTGGACGATGTGTAAGGCAGGGATCCCCAATGCAGTGGTGCCCACAAAGCTCTTCCCTCTTTGCCCCCTTCAAAAAAATAGTTTTAAGGAAAAGCTCGGAAAATGTTACGGCCATCTTCCTTCTCTCCCTTTCTAGCCTTTAGTCTTGCTCTTTCTCTCCCCCGACCCTTTTCCTCGCTTTGTCTCTCCTTTCCCGATCCCTAGCATTTCCTAGCCTCTAGCCTTACTCTTTCTCTACCCTCCACCCTTTTTCATTGATGTTTTCCTCTCCCTCTCACCTTCTATACTTGCTATTTCAACCTCACCTCTTTAGCCCATTTCTCCCTTCCTAACCTCTATCCTTGCTCTTTCTCTACCCCTTCACCTTACCTTCCCAGCCTCTAGCTTTACTATTTCTATCCCCACCTCTTTACCTTGATGTTTCTCCCCCACCCTCACTGTCTAGCCTCACTGTTCTCTCCCCCACCCACTTCTATAGTTCACTTTTGACTAGCCAGGCCCCTACAGCAACCATTATGTGACTAGCCAGTTCCCCATGAGAGCCATTTTGTGGTGGTGCCCATGGCAGTTTTTCAAAATCCAAAATCTGCTCATGGGTCCAAAAAGTTTGTGTTGGCATGGTGTAAGGGAACTTTGCAGAATGGTGGGAGGAGCAGGGGTCTAATTTTTAGGAATAGACGAGCATTTTGTTACAGTTTGGTGTTGATAAGATTTTACCAAAAATTGCATTTTTTTTCATGTTCAGGACAAAAATTACTTTAAAAAAACGATGTGAAAGAAGTTGAAACTGATCGATTCATCCAGGGCTTTGAGAGCTTTGCTCTTGGAAACACTTCAGACCTGCATGGTGTAGTAGTTAGAACATAGTATTAGGACTGGGGAGGACTGGGTTCTACTTCCCCCTCTGCCATTCAGCTCACTGGGTGACTTTGGGCCAGCCACTAGCTTTCAACCTAACCTACCTCACAGGGTTGTTGTGAGGACAAAATGAAGAGGAGGGGGATCATATATGCTGCATTGAACTCACTGGAGGAAAAGAAGGATAGAAATGTAATAAATAAAACATACATAAAATAAAATAAAGGTCTGGATTTGAATCCCTGTGCATTCAGTCATGTTTATGGTGCTAATTAGGGCTGCCATCTTTTTCTGACAGGCTCCTCATCTATTGAAGCTGTATGGCAGGCAAGTTCAAGGTGGTCCTGCCCATGTTAGGAATAGCTATAGGATTTGGCTGGGGCAGATGAGGGTGCATTTCTGTTCAGTTCAGTTTTCAAAGGAATTTACCAAAATTTGTCCAGTTCTTCATAGTTGGGAGAGAAAGATGTTAAAATTTCAAATGGGGGGAGAAAATGGAAATGATGGATTCAGCCATCACTAGCCATTTCTGGTTTCGATCAGGGGCACATGCTACAGAGATGGCAGAATGTTGTGTAGGTGGGAATAACCAGAGATATCAGTGCTACTGAGGAATAATCAGAATCAATCTATTTGTATGTGTGTGTGAGAGAGAGTGTGTGTGAGTGTGTGTGTGTGGTGATGGTGATGGTGATGGTGAGAAAAAACTGTACCACACCTTCTGTAAATTTCACCCTCACAAAAATAGCTCTATTGTTCCAGCTTTATAATTAGCCTATTAAGACCAACTTCTGATCAACTTCTGTTCAAACAGTTATACTATCTAGTTCAAGAAGGTGGAGGAGGAAGAGGTGGCACACCATGTTCAGAACATAATAGAAATGTTAATTGCAAGAAAGGGGTGGGGGTCCAAGGTCTAATAAAACACATTTCAACGTGTTGGGGGGGGGGGTGAACTTCTGTTTCAAAAATACTAGTGCCATCTGCCACATTCCATAAAGGAGTTTCAGAAGCAGGTTGTGATATGGGTAAGGAATCTGTCCTTCAAAGGGGAAGTTCTGCTGGACATGCTTTAAATAGCTGTTTGGATCACAGATTCTGGAATCTAAAAAGTGGTTCCACCCCCCAGTAGTTCCTAAACTTGCAACTGGGCTTCCGGACTCTTTCATTAAAACTGTTAACTTGCTTGGGTGCATGTGTTGGACTCGATGGTCTTATAGGCCCCCTCCAACTCTACTATTCTATGATTCTATGATTACAGTACCATCCAATTCTATGTGCATTAGCATGGCATGCTCCTGGATCCAGAACTGTCACTTGAGGCACAGGTGAACTTAGTGGCAAGGAGCAGCTTTTATCAGCTTAGGCTGATATACCAACTGAGCCCTTATCTGGACAGAGATGGCCTAGCTACAGTTATCCACACTCTGATAACCTCTCGTCTGGATTACAGCAATGTGTTATACATGGGGCTGCCTTTGAAAACAGTCCAGAAACTTCAACTGGTACAAAACAGGGCAGCCAGACTATTAACAGGGACTGGCCAATGAGACCACATTACGCCAGTCCTTTTCCAGCTTCACTGGTTGCCGGTCCAGATCTGGGCCCAATTCAAAGTACTGGTATTAACATTCAAAGCCTTAAATGGCTTGGGGGTCAGGTTATCTGAAGGAACGCCTCTTCCCATATGTACCTGCCTGGACCCTAAGGTCTTCCTCAGGGGTCCTTCTCCATGAGCCCCTGCCAAGGAAAGTGAGACAGGTGCTACTTGGAGGAGGGCCTTCTCTGCTGTGGCACCCCAGCTGTGGAATGAGTTCCCCAGAGAAGTTTGCCTGGCATCTGACATTATACTCCTTTAGATGCCAGGTGAAGACCTTTTTATTTTCACAGTGTTTTAAAAGTTCTTCAGTTTGATTTTTAACCTTGCTGTTTAAATTTATATTTTAAATCCCTATCACTTTCTGCATGGCTACTCATTTTTTATCCTGGTTGTGCTTTTATACTGTATTTTAAATTACGTTTTTATACTTCCGTTGTTTTATATTTTGAATGGCTTTTATGTTTTTATTTTTGTAAACCGCCCAGAGAGCTTCAGCTATTGGGCGATATAGAAATGCAGTAAATAAATAAACAAATAACAGTTCTAGTTGATTTATAGCTGACTAGCTGATATGCCCAGCGTTGCTCGTGTCCGTGAATAATGTTTATAACATTTATTTGATAAATAATACATTTCTCTGCAACTTACTCATCTTTAGGTTGGTTGTTTCTTTTTAGTTTGGTTGAGTTAATAAATTGTTAGAATCAATGGAAAATTGTGTTAATAGGAACTGTATTTTACATTAGAGCTTCGTGATAAACCACATTTTTTGTTTTACCTGAAATGCCTACACCTCCCATCGTGCTTTGGCCGAAGCAGCTGTCTAAACTTCAAAAATAATCAGGGCATGCAACACCCTTTCTACCAGCTAAAAGAGATGCAAACCTAAAAATATGTTTTCAAAATATACCTGGCATTGCCCAGATATCTGAATAACATATAGTAGGGAAGCGGATATCAGTGGATGCGGGGAACTGTTGTATGCATGTGCTCTGAAGTTATTATTATGAAAAAAGGAAAACAGCCAAAACACAGGCCAGTGCTAGGCCTGTGAGCTAACTTTTAAACAAATTAAATTCATTTCTTTTTTTCCTCTCTCATGACAACCCTGCAAGGCAGGGCAGTCCTAGGCCTGTGAGGTAACTTTAAAACAAATTAAATTAGTTTCTTTCCCCCCCCCCTCCTCTCACCCTCATGGCCAGGGTTGCCTTGAAGCAGTCACCATGATTTTCCTTATCTCTTACAGAAAACAAAAACTACAACTCCTGGCATGCCTTTTGCAGTGGTGCCCGACTTGCCCAATGGGAGTCCTGCTGCTGAAGCTCATGGGAAGTGAAGTCTGACTGAGCCAGTCCACACTACATTGAGGGAGCTGGCTGGCAGACTCATGGGTAGCTTGGCCATTGCAGTTGGTGACAGACCCAGAGCTGTGACCTCATGCTCTTCTGCTCCCGATGGTGCCTAGTAACCAAGGCAGCCAGCCCAGGCACTCTCCCTTCAGGCCCAGAGTGGCGAGCTACTTCCAGATGATGGCCACCAAAGCCTGATAAGTCTTCCCTCCCACCCAAGGCATGCTGGGAGTTGTAGGCGCAAGCCTAGCTCTCTGAATAATGTTCATCTTTGAATACATCTGAGGTGTCATGAAATTTTTGCAGCTTTTTTCCCTTTTATAGCTAAACCACAACATTCCAAGACAGATGCAAGAATTACTGGATAAAGTTTATTATTTTTATGTAAAAGCCTGACTTTGCTATTGAAACAGGGGAGTTAATGGAGGAATGACTGATAGCTGAAGCTAGAATGGAATGGGGTGGGTGGGTGGGTGAAGTTGGGGAAAGTCAGTTAGAAGGAGAACAAAGACAGTTATTGAGAGGTCAGGAGAGTGGAGGCTGAATTAGGACTGAGAGATAGTGACCTGGTTTGCTAACCCCTACTTTATTTAAAATCAGCCACTCTACATACCAGAACTACACCTCCCAGCGTGCCTTTGGCAGCCCACAGGTGCCCACATCCTCTGAGATGTCCTCTTGTTGCCGATGCTACTCCTTCATGCTCCTCGATAGAGCATGAAGGAGTAGCATCGCCAAGGAGGGGATGTAAGCAGCTGTCAGTGGACATGCCCAGCTCCAGCCAATCCTGCTGGGATTGCCTCGTCCTGCACTTCTCACCCACCAAGTGCTCCATCTGGAGCCTGTACTGAAGGGCTAGGGCTGGACTGGGCACTTCCCCCCTTTGTTGGGTCTGTTTCTGGGCATGCGCAGAGTGCCTCCCCTTCCTCCTTCCCTCTTAAGGGCAAAGGCTGTGTGCTTGCTTCCCCCAGATTCTGAGAAAACAGCGCTATCAGGGGAAGTGCCTCTGAGCATGTTTGGCCCCTCAAAGTCATGCTGTTGTATCTAGTCACTATTTTAAAACCACGCAGAGGGCGGGAAGAAGTACTGCAAATGGACGCAACCCATTTATGTGGGTTGTGTCCTTTTATGTGGAATTGGGTTGACTGCTCAAGACCAACCGTAGGAGCCAGGTTGTGAAAGAGACGCAGCAGACACCTGCCTGTGCACTCACAATGGACGCCAAAAGCTAGTAAATCTGGTCTCCTGCCCAAGGCATGCTAGGAGTTCTGCCCAAGGTATGCTGGGAATTGTAGGCATAAGCCTTGGTTTTTATTAAATTCTTTAAAAATACTTAAACCCCCAAAATTCATGTTTATATATTTTTCTGGTTCATTGTACAGCCAGACCTATCACTGTGTCACCGTGTCAAGTTTCTAACTCATCTGGGAGTGGGTAAACATTTTGGACATACGTGACGCACACATACTTTCCGCTTTATAGGTAGAGAAGATAATAGAGCGATCTGGGATTGGGTCCAGATTAAAGCTGGATCAACTACACTGGCAGAAGTGGACTTCCCTGCCCCCTCCTTCCCATGGCAGCCCCTCCATCCACCCACCCAAAATACTACACATACAGTCAGGAGACCCTACTGAATGGGGTGAGTTGTGATATGGGGGATCCCAAAAAATTCGGTAGGGGGACCTTCCATGAAAGGATCTCTTCCTGTCCCCGGATCCAGCCCATACATCCTATTAACTTAGAAATCACTTCATCCCGATTGCATTTATTTAACTTGTGTTTTGCTTTGTTTTTTTACATTTCCACCAAATGTGTCAGAATGAGAGTTTCTGTTTGGGAGGGGGAGGGAGTGGAAGGGAAGGTCATTTCAATGACATTCATTCTCAATTCTTTGTGCTGCTTAACAATGACAGGGAAGAGTTAAGAGAAGAATCACGGTTTGGAAATATTGTTTTACCGGTACATTGAGGGTAGGGTTGGCATACTGGTAATCTCTCTGTGAGCACACAGATTGCTGAAACAGTTGTACCCATCATGAAGTGCCAGAGGGTTTGTACTTTGCTCTTCCTCCTTTTGAATTTTATTCCAGGTACATTTCACCCACAGGATGGTTTCCAATAACATGAGGTACAAGAAAAATGTTTGCAGCCACGCTAGCTCCAGTCAGCATTATAGCATCAGCAGAAAAATGATATAATAATGCTACTCTTGTTTCTTCGAGAGTGACTGAGTGAGAAGGTACATGGGCTGCACTGTAGTGATCATTTCATAAGTTCTTGCATGTGTAGGATGAAGTAGGTTATTTCATTGCTCACCATACTGGAATCTGTTCAGATGTGGAGTGGTATATAGATGTTGTAAATAAAAAAATGTACTAGCAGTCCAGGTATCACTATTAGAGGCAGGTGGCTCTGATTTTGGTGGGACTGTGAATCCATTCTGGGTTTCAGTCAGAGCCAGCCAGAATTCTAAAGGAGCTACCCAAGGTACTGAACTCTATACCCAAAATAAGGTATCAGATCAGTTATCAGTGATGGGTCAATGGCTTATATGGATTATTTTCTGAGATATCTATTTTCCAAACAGTTTCTGAGTCTCTGACTTATTAGCTTCATGTTGTTATGCTGACTTTAAAGTAGGACTGGGGAAACTGTAGCCATCCAGATGATGTTAGACTGTGGCTCCATCAGCTCCAGCCAACATGGACAATGGACTGGGATGCTGGGAACTGTAGTTCAACATCAGTATTCCACTTAAGAGCTTTAGAGCTGCCTTATACCAGGCTTAGGCTATTTGTTCATCTAGCCTCATATTGTCTGCTCTGTAGTTCTCCAGGGTCTCCAGCAGAGATCTTTCAGATTTGTATGCCAAACATTTGGTCTATCACTAAGCTATGGTCCCTTCCGCAGAAAGTGCATCTTCTGTTTTCAGAGAGGATGTCTCTGTCATTAACATATTAATAGGGATAGTGAATATTGCATTGGAACCTCTTTCTCAGTCGCCCTTTGGATGATCTTCCAGGCATGGCAGTTTCCTAGGTCATGGTCCTCAACAAGTAGCTTTTGCTTGATACTCATTCAAAAGTGCAGGATTCCCATTGCTTGATTACTCAAAAACCTGGATGTATTTATTGCCTCCTCTGAAAAGCAATGTGCTTCAAGTGGAGTCATGAAATACAAAAGCTTTCACTGTGATTTCTGGTCTGCTAGGGTCATCTCACACGTATGAATCACTACATGATGTTTCACTCCTTGAGTGATCATGTTCATGTGAATTTGTATGCTACACAACATTCAAAGGTTTCACCAATAGAATTTTGCCCCCCCCCCCTCTGTAAAACTATGATAGCAAACATATTCTTCAAACTATGGTAGCCCATGCAAAAAAGCTGCAGAAGGCAACATGCTTAGTTTCACACATTATGCTGTAGTATGTCATTGTAAGACACACTTTGGCATGGCTTCCCTGTTTGGAAGCCAAAAATTAAGATGGGAGCAGCTGTCCCTAAAACAGAATCTCTGTGGCAGACAATAGTCCAAAGTTAGTTTATAGTAGCAACAAAATCTTGGCTCTGACAATGGAAAGATTCTGGAAGAATGGATTAGCCCGTGTGGTGTCTGCAAGTTTACGGTGACTTGCCATAATGCAATATTAAACACAGATCCCATGATATTACAGTAGGCATCTTTAGACATGTCCATATTTGCCATTGTTGTAATATCATATCCATTCACATCCATTTCTGTGAAAAGATGTAAGTAGGTTTCTTCCCCTGCTTTGTCCATTTGTAAGTTGGCTGTTTATTCAGCCACTGCATCATTTAAGATGTGCACATCTCATATGTGCTCACAGTACTGCTGCTGTATGCCTGTAATGCAAGGATGGGAAGGATGTTCCAGATGTTCTTGAACTATATCTCCTTTCAACTCTAGATAGCATAGCCAATGGTCAGAAATTATAGGAGTCCAATACTGGAAGGCCAGACCCTTTCCTTTATAATGCTCAATCCCTGAAGGAATTTCCAAAGAGGCATTAAAAGGAATGGTCTTGGGAGACACAGATATATATATAAAAGAGATGCTCAACCATAGGTAGGATAGAAATTTGTTCAGCCGATATTTTAATGTACATTTATTTTTGAACCAATATGTGAACCGTACCTCAGTTATTCTTTAAAAGTCCCACGTATCCAAATTTTGCAACAGAGTTCTTTAATCACAAAATGTGTACATAAATGCATATATCAGGAGTGGTGCAATATATTAGCTAATTATAAGCAATGCATTTAGCATAGATTTTAATATTAATGAATGTATTACTATTATGTTTTTTTAATAACTAGTTTGCGTCTGGCTTCCCCCTAGTCTGCTAATACTTCAATAATATTTGCTGCTTTGATTGTATATTGACTAATTCAACCCTGGCAGAGGGCGGGATGAGGGTCTCAAATGGAAGTCAGGATTCTTTTTCGTTTGTTTTAGGTTGTTTTTTTGGTGTTTTTGTTTCCCCCCCCCCCGATATTTTATTTATTTATTTATTTATTTTCTATTAAAATTTGGGAGAGACAAATATTACTGTGGAATCTTCTGATTTTTTGCAGACCAATTTGTATTATATTAAGGTTCAATGTGGTTTGTGATCTAAGTGTAAGAAATATTTGTAGTATTGGTATGACCTGTTTATGTAGAGGCGCAAATGACATGTTTTGTTTTGTCCAACGCTTAATGTGACTTCATGGCATTTCAAGGGGCTCCGAAGTACTAATAAGCAGAACACGGTGCTTTCTAAGCTAAAAGAGCTAAATGTTGATGTGACATTTTTACAACAAACTCATCTGACTGTTGAAGATGCTCACTTGTTAAACAAGGACTGGGTTGGTGAGGTTCTTGTAACAGCCACTTTAACACGTTCCAAGGGGATGTCGATTTTAATTCATAAAAGACTTTCCCTTTCTCTGCAACAGGTGATTATTGATCCATATGGTCTCTTTGTAATCTTGGTTGGGATATACATGGATAAAATAATTCTGATGATAAATGTATGTGGGCCAAATACGGACTCTTCTGCTATGTTTCACAAATGTTTTAGTCACCTGGTTGAAATGACTTATGACTATTTGATAGTCGTGGGGATTTTAATGAGATCTTAGATCCTTCTTTGGATAGAAATACACCTACCCCTAAGATCCAAACAGTGGTGAGACAAATGTTTCAGGCCTAAATGGCTGATCTAGGTCTGACTGATGTTTGGAGAACATTGCAACCTGATGATAGAGAGTACACCTTCATTTCACCAGTACATCATTACTAATTTTGATTAGATTACTTCTTGATTTCCACTTCTTTATTGCAGCATATAAAGTTTTGCAGGATTGATATGTTGGTAATCTCAGACCATGCCCCCGTATGTTTTGAGTTACAGTTCTTAGTCCTCTTTTAAACAATGACAGGTTAAATCTCAGATCTCTGCTGAATTTATCAGGGGCCGAATCATTGCCTATGCTGCACATAAAAACTAAGAACAGCGCAACAGGTGCTTTTCGATAAGAAGTTGAAATCTCTTATAACCCAGTTTGCCAGTTTACCCTAACCTGTTTGAGACAGGTATACTGGGAAAATGGGGAACATCCTGGTAAAATTTTGGCACATCATCTTAAACACCAAAAACATAATCATTTCTGCCACTGAAGTTGCAATACACACTTCTTCTTCAGATATAAATTTACAATTTTTAAGATTTTTTTACGGAGTTATATAGTATGGGTGGTGAGATATCGCAGCAGGATATGAATACTTTCTTTACTCAGGTTAAGCTTCCTTGCTTAGACTCCTCACAAAGGCAATATCTTATGGCTCCTATAAGACTCAAAGAGATTACAAAAGCAATTATGAGTATGAACAATGGGAAATCCCCAGCTCCAGATGGGTTCCCAATTGAGTGGTATAAAACCTTTTCTACTTCTCTAGCGTCAAAACTTTATCAACTTTACAAATATATGTTTGAAGCAGGTTCACTTTCTTCATCATTAAATGATGGTTATATTATAGTCATCCCTAAGCCTGGCAAGGACCACACAAACTGTGCTAATTATCGACCGATTTCGCTAATAAACACTTATATTAAAATATTAACGGCAATTTTGGTTGGTAGATTGCAACAAGTCATTACAACATTAGTCGGACCAGATCATGTGGGATTTATTAAAAACAGGCAGGGGGGTGATAATTTGAGATTAGTTGTGGATTTGATAGCTTTAAACAGAAAGAACGGACCAGGCGGCCATTGTTTCTTTGGACGCTGAGAAGGCCTTTGACAAAATTCATTGGAAGTTAATGCTTGCTGCATTGAGTAATTTTGGTTTTCCGATAGAATTTTTCAAGTGGATTAGTATTTTATATTAGACTCCAAGAGCAAGAGTTATGACCAATGGTTGGTTGTCAGCTTTTTTCATGCTTGGGTGAGTTACTAGGCAAGCGTGTCCACTTTCCCCATTGAGATTTGATCTATGTTTGGAACCCCTGGCTTGTGCAATTAGACAGAATAGTAGTAGTCACCGGTTTGTGCATGCTGACTTAGAATTTAAAATTATTATTTACGCAGATTATCTTTTATTGTTTATTTCTAAACTCCAGGCATCTATTCCTGCTTTGTCGGAATTGATTAATACCTTCAGTGATCTGTCAGGTTATTCAATTAATTAGTCAAAGTCTGAATTGATGCCGATTGGAGATAGCATATTTCCTAGCGTGTTGGCTAATGGTCAGTTACAATGGTGCCCTGATTTTATTACCTATCTGGGAATACTTATTCCCAGAGAGATTTCTCAACTGATCAAAATAAACTTTAATAAACTTCTTAGTGAGGTTTATTTGTTTATTTATTTTATTATATTTGTATACCGCCCCATAGCCGAAGGTCCCTGGGCAGTTTACATAAGATTAAAACAATTTAAAACAATATACAAAAATTAAAACAGCAAAAACATACAATATACACATAATATACACATACATTTAAAACCACTAAAATAACTTTAAAAAGCTATAAGCCTAAAAACAAAACAAACCCAGGCTCATCAGATAATAATAATAATAATAATAATAATAATAATAATAATAATATATTTCTAACCCGCCTCTCCCTCTGGATCGAGGCGGGGAACAATAAAAACATAAATACAAAGAACGTCAAATAGATAAAACATTAAAACAAATAAAACTAATACATTATTAAAAACATCTTAAAATTCAACTGGGGTAGGCCTGCTGGAAGAGATCAGTCCTCACGGCTCTCTTAAATTCAAGAAGACTGCTAATTTGTCGAATCTCCTCTGGCAGGCCCTTCCACAGAAGAGAAGGTCCTCTGGGTAACACTCATCAGCCAAGTTCTGGCTGATTGAAGCAAATTCTTCCCAGAGGACCTGAGGGGGTGGGGCAGATTATACAGGAGAAGGCGATCCTGCAGGTAACCTGGACCCAAACCATGAAGGGCTTTAAAGGTAATAACCAACACTTTATACTTCGCCCGGAAGCTAATTGGCAACCAGTGGAGTGATTTTAAGACTGGTGTAATGTGGTCACCCCTAGGTGTAGCGGTGATCAACCTGGCTGCCATATTTTGAACTAGTTGAAGTTTCCGGACTAGGCACAAAGGTATCCCTATGTACAGAACATTGCAGAAGTTGAGCCTTGAAGTTACAAGTTTGTGCACTACCGTCTCTAGGTCTTCCAACTCTAGGAAGGGGCACAACTAGCATATCATCCAAAGCTGATAGTAGGCACTCCTGGCCATCGCATCTATCTGGGCTATCATTTGGAGCGACGGATGCAGGAGTATCCCCAAGCTGCAAACACAGTCTTTCAGGGGGGTGTAACCCCATCCAGAACTGGTTGACACACCTCCAGACCCAGGTTGGGGCCTTTGACAGCAAGCACCTCCGTCTTGTCTGGATTCAGCTTCAGTTTGTTTTTCCTCATCCAGCCCATTACCGCCTCCAAGCATTCATTCAGAGGAGACACACTATCCTTAGCTGATGATGTTATCAAGCTCTTCTTGCTGGAGGAAACTGCACAATACTAGGAAATCACTGAATTAACTGGTGGGTTGGCAAAGGGTGACAATCTGGAGGACCCCAGGTGGGCAGGATTTAGCCACCAGCCCTGAAGTTCTGCACCCCTGACTTTGTGCAGAGGGCTCCCCAGATGGGCAGGATTTGACCCCTCCAGGCCTGAGGGGGAGAACTCCAGAGCTTTTATGAAAGCTTTTCCCCTGCAGACCATCACACTAACACTTGGACATAAGAACATAGGAGGGGACCAAAGCCAATCTAGTCCAGCAATTTGGATCCACCCACAGTGGTAGTCAACCAGATACATTTGAGAAGCCCACAAGCAAGACTGGAGTGCAGTAACACCTTCCCACTTTTGTTCCCTAGCAATTGATATTGAGAGGCATACTGCCTCTGATACTGGAGGTAATATACAGTTGCTAGCCATTGACATCTGTAGGTAGGGCCAGGCAGCATGCCTGATGCTTGGGGATTGTCCCCTTCACATGAGTAATTCATGAAGGCAGTATGTTCCGTTCCTTCCCAAGACAGCATGTACTGATCTGTCTTTACATGTTGAGAATGTTCCTTATTGATTATGGAATTTATGAAATTCTGCCTCCTTCTGTAGGTAATCATGATTGTGCATCAGCAGAAGATATAAATCCATTTGGCTGTAATTATGTGATCTCATTAGGCATCTCACTCTAGGATAGGAAATCAGTGATTAAATTTCCATTCAGCATCTTCCTTCATCAGTCACAAAACAAGCCGGGTGATTATCCCATAGTAATTGTGAAGAGCATGCCTTCATTATTACATCGCTAATTGTTTTCAGTTGAGGAGTTTAGGGATTTTCAGTTTTTATAGATAGTTCAACTCACTCTTTGAGATATAGTGATCTTCCCGTTGTGCTCAGTGATGCAAACACCCCCTCTGGATTTATTTGAAAAGGCAAGAAAAATGGCTTGTTCTCTCATGGTGCATAATAGCACACATTTGCTATGTTAGAATATATTAAAATTATTAGATTCTCTCTCTCTCTCTCTCTCTCTCTCACACACACACACACACACACACACTGTGCTCTAAAATAATGTATCGAGGGAATTAATTTAATTCTCCCTGTAATAGTTTTAAACTTTAAAATGTTTGTATCAAGTTTTATCATCTTGAACTTTATGGTTTAACTGATGTGAACTGCCCAGAGAGCTTCAGCTATTGGGCGGTATAGAAATGTAATAAATAAATAAATACATTACCTTTTTTTGCATTCTCTGTAATGCAAGGATAGATGAACTAGTCAATTTCTGGTCCAGAGCACTTTCACACATGTTCCGTTCCATCCTGTTCCCACATCAAACTGGAACTTTTTTAATCCGCACAAAAAAACTTATTTAAATATTATTTAAATGAATATTTTATACTTATTTTCTCTCGAAATACACATGCACTGGAGTAGTGTGGTGATGTTTTCTTACCTCCAATGCTATCGTTCTGTAGCTGGGGGAATTTTGTGGCAACTGTTTTGGAACATCGTGAAGGCTGCAGAGGTCAAAGGAGACAAAACAATCCCAGGTAGGATCATCAGTACTTGAACCCCTCTTCCAACTCACCCTTCAATGGCCAGGCCTGTTATGCTCCCTCTTTTCAAAACATTACCAGGAGCCCCCTAGGCCTGAGCTAAATATTGCCAAGGAGTAGCCTGTGTCAAGAGACCTTGAGGCAGATCAGGGGGACCCTGAACTATTGGGAGAGATAGCAGCTGAACCTTCCCCTCAAGATTCAAATAGTCCTCACTTCGAATTGGAGGCAGCCATTGAGTTGCCACCTAGCCCTAGGGAGCCCAGGCACTTAGAAAGGCAGCATCATTCAGCTGCCAGATGAAGAAGTGCCTGTCTGAGGAATAACTACAGGGATACTCATGAGCAAGAGTAGACTATTCCTCAGGTGGCCTTCCAGTAGGGGTGAACAAAGTCCCCTGCACATGCCTCAGTGGGCGCTCGCCCTGCACGAGCCTCTTCTGAGACTCGGCTTGCCCCAGTAAGCACCCAGTAGCAGCCCGCCCCTTTGCACCAAAATTGCATGGGGGGGGGGGGGGTTGCCATTGATGCAACAGGGAAATTGCACAGTTTCCTGAGCCTCCATAAATTGCTCTCTTCCCCCACTGCGTCAATGGTAGCCATAAAAGCCAAAGGCCTTCAGTTCTAGACGCAGCATGCTGGAATAATGTCTGCATGCCAGCTCCAGAACTGTCGCCTTGTCTTTTGCTGCATTGCCTGCCTCTTCTTTGGACCTCAGACTTGTCTTTGGTACTTATCCTGACTAATTCGCTGAAGCTCTGTCTGAGTCACTGGAAACAGGACAAAGCCAAACCACCTACCCCAACTTACTGTCCATCCACCCACACTTTTCCTTGGGTTTTCAGTCACAAATATGGACAGGGAGTAAAGATGCCTTCCATTGTCCTGTCCCTGAATTTATTTATTTATTTATTTATTTATTCTGGATATATGTTGCCTTATGAAATATCTGAGCCTTACCGTATTGCTAGGGGAATCCTGTTCGTTTACCCAGGCCAGATTCTTGGCTACATCAATAGTTGGTAGGATGGGGGAAACAGACCCTGTTCAGATGACACATTAAGCCACAGTGGTTAAGCATTTTGGGCTAAACAGTATGGTTTAGCGTTTTGAGTGAACCACTCCTAACCATGGTGGCTACATAACCACAGTTAAAATACACTCACTAAACATTTGCTGCAAAAGGGTTAGTGCCCTAAGCGTAGCTTAGCATGTCATTTGAACAAGTCCAATGTGAGAGAGACCCCCCTCCCCACTACCAGAAAAGCTAGATGCTTCATAAGTCAATGTAGGTCCAAGGTAATGTGGGGCATTTTTGCTGATGAAAGGAAAGTGTGGGTGCATGGAGGGTAAGTTGTAAGCAAGCACAATTTCTTCTAAAATGTTGTATTTAGGGAATTAATTTAATCCAACTCTTTATGCAAGTCATAATTTACCTTTCTTCCCCCCCCTTTTTTTTTGGCATTCCATGTAATACAAGGATGAATGAATTAGTCTGTTTCTGATCCAGGTCACTTTCATATGTGTTTTCTGCTAAAGTACATGTTGGAAAATGCATTTTGATACATTTTGATAGCTGACATCTGTGTCAGAACACTCAGCACTTGCAAAATTTGGTAGTCAACTAAATTCTGATCTGCACATCAGTCTGGGAGGTGCAGATCAGGTCAGTTTCCACTGGAAATTGCCAAAGGTCAAATTCCTTATGCAGCCTTGCTTAAAGATGCTGTCATGGTTTTTCCATTCAGAGAGCAGAAGTTAATAGAGCAATGATGTGCACACATGCATGATGTGTTTGGGTCAGTCCCTGGTGCCTCCAGCTAAAGTAAAACTGCTTTACATCTTTGCCTGAGACTCTGGGAGGTTGCTATACGTTGACAGTATCAAGTCACACGGTTTTGGATATAAGATAAAAATTTAGTCAGACTGAGTATGAAGCAGCCCCCAAGGCCTCAGCCTGAAAGCAGTGTTGCTAAGCAACTCCCAGAAGCACTCCCTAACCACCTGCTAGTTGACCTTGAGGTGAGTGGGGACGTAGATACAGTGCTTGCTGGCTAACTACTGTAGCTTTCTTCGAAAAAGCTTAGAGTGGGGGCTGAAGCATGGCTAAATTGGGCTCTTAGATGAATGAGAATGGCAATGAACAGGAGCCTTGAGTTTCAATCCAATGGACAATGACATACACTTATGTACAGTCAAGTCCTAAACCAATGTACTTAAGAATGTGTAAAGGCCAAAACTTTCAGTGTTTGTCTACCAGCTCTCTCCCTTTATTTTCATTTCTCATTTTACTCTAGAGTAGATGCTGTGCCCCTGATCTGTATTTTGTGTGTCTCCTCTGAATGAATGCTTGGAGGCGGTAATGGGCTGGATGAGGAAAAACAAACTGAAGCTGAATCCAGATGAGATGGAGGTGCTTGCTGTCAAAGGCCACAACCTGGGTTTGGAGGTGTGTCAACCAGTTCTGGATAGGGTTATACTCCCCCTGAAAGACTGTGTTCGCAGCTTGGGGATATTCCTGGATCCATCGCTCCAAATGACAGCCCAGATAGATGCGATGGCCAGGAGTGCCTACTATCAGTTTCGGCTGATATGGCAGCTGCACCCCTTCCTAGAGTTGGAAGACCTAAAGACGGTAATGCACGCACTGGTGACTTCAAGGCTCGACTTCTGCAATGTTCTGTACATAGGGCTACCTTTGTGCCTAGTCCGGAAACTTCAACTAGTTCAAAATATGGCACCCAGGTTGGTCTCCGGAACACCTAGGGTTGACCACATTACATCAATTTTAAAATCACTTCATTGGCTGCCAATCAATTTCCGAGCAAATTATAAAATGTTGGTTATTACCTTTAAAGCCCTACATGGTTTGGGTCCAGGTTACCTGCAGGATCGCCTTCTCCCATATAATCTGCCCCGCACACTTAGGTCCTCTGGGAAGAACTTACTCCAATCAGCCAGAACTAGGCTGTTGAGTGTTACCCAAAGGACCTTCTCTTCTGCTGCTCCCAGACTGTGGAATGGCCTGCCGGTGGAGATTCGACAAATTAGCAGTCTTTATTAATTTAAGAGAGCCGGGAAGACTGATCTCTTCCAGCAGGCCTATCCAGTTGAATTTTAAGATGTTTTTAATAACGTATTAGTTTTTATTTATTTTAATATTTCATCTATCTTGTGCTCCTTGTGTTTTATACTTGTTGTTGTTCCCCACTTCGATCCGGAGGGAGAGGCGGGTTATAAATAAATATATTATTATTATTATTATTATTATTATTATTATTATTATATAAAATTGTCTGGTGCAGTTGGATGAGAATTAATTTTGTTTCTTTTTTTTATAACAGTTTATTAAAACTAACAAAAGTAATGTTCAAGAGAAAGAAAAAATGAGTTTCAGAAAATTCAAATGTGGGAGAAAACAAATCTGAGAGATTAACCCATCCCAATATTTATCTTGTATCCAAAACATCAGGAGGCAGGTTGTGAATTCCCACCTGCTCCAAATAAGCACTAAACTTTTCTAGAGCCCCAACTGCCTAGATGTTGTGTGTGGGGGACCCTTGGGCTTTGAAAACTGCTCTTCTGGCAATTAGTTTTCTGGCTAAATGGAAATTCTAGCTGTTTCTGGTATGTGAAGAAATATGTGGCGACCTGTCAATGACCAAGCTATGTGGTGTGGTGACCTGTCAATGACCATCTGCCAAGGGATGGCTACAATACCTGGAATCCCATGTCCATCTATAAGAAGGGTGGGCAACTTCTATGAGTTGGGGGTGATTTCCACATACCCAGAACCCACCCAGGGCTACACACCCATCACTGGAATAACTGCTGCCACACCACTGAATTTAAGCAGGGGCAATCCCCGCTCCCCCGGCATTTTCTGTTTAAGATAAAGTGTGTGGGGACTTTTTATTACTTGTGGCAATTAGTTGTGGCAGTAGTACCCATAAAAAAAAGATAAGAGGCCTTTTCTAATCCCAGGTCATCCAATGGTACCTTTGCACTAGCAGAAAGTGCTTTCATTCCAGCAAGGTGGAGAATTCAATTTTCACCTATCCCCACCACCATGACCACCTACTGCAGCTCCTCTGCTACATCCCACAAACTGCTTAATAGGGTCTTCCAACCATCATCAGCAGCATTGGGGAGGGTACAGGGAAATTATGGGGAGAGGGTGACTTGGCCAAAATCAGGTGCAAACATAAATCTTCTTTTGGTACACTATTGGATACAGCTCATGGGTATTTCTGCTCCCCTTTCTAAGGCCAACATTACTTTAAAGGACAAAGTGCATTTTGAATTTTGTACTTGGTTATCTGGCAATTTCATACTTTGTGCAACGGATCTACTTCTTTGAGAGTCAGCATGATGTGGGCCCTTGAATATGTTGGCCTAGCATAGAAATGGCCATAGAAACTAGAAATGGCCACAGAAACAGGCCACGGTATACATCCCACCCGCTCATGTTAATTTATTTTCTTAAATTAGGAATGAGATCTGACCTGGAACATGCTATGATAACAGAAAAACTCTTTTCCTCTCAGTTTACATAGCTTCGTGCAAATTGTTAATGAAGTATTCCAATAAAGATTTTCAAGAATTATTTTCCACGTTTGAGCATGTTTAATTGAAAGGAATACAGTCTGGCTACATATTGCTAACACAGACAAATGAACAATAGTTTTATTCTCCTGATGAAGCACAGAAACAACATTCGATTCCGGAGCTGTGTCATAAATCGTTGCCATTTACCACAACAGTTTTTTTCATAGAAACTTTTCTGCCATAATGGGGTCAGATAATTAGTGATGACTCTTTCTCAGCTACTAGTTTCCATTGTGCCCCCATCTCTGCTTGTCTTGCCTGCCAGTTCCAGATTTCCTCTGTTCTTTGCTCCTATTTCCCTTGAGAGCTGTCTGGGTAACGCCTAAGTCTGCAGTTCAACTCATTTCAAAAAGCAGCATTAAAATTGAAAAAAATAAAAATAAAAATTCAAAGCCTTATTGAAAAATCATAATGCATAAAATGATCTTTCTGATGAACCCATCAGGATCTCACTCTGCTGCATATATGACCCTTTTCAGTATACCCTTATCAATAACAATATTTTTAAACACTTTATATAGGAAAAAAAGTAAAAATATAAAGCTTTTATAAAATTAACCCTAAGCTGAAAGCTGTAAAGTGAGAACTTCTGGCTTGAAATTACTATTATTATTATTATTATTATTATTATTATTTGCATTTATATACTGCCCCATAGCCAAAGCTCTCTGGGCGGTTTACAAAAATTAAAAATATTGAACATCAAAAAACCGATATACAAAATTTAAAAAGCATAAAGACATATTATAAATACAATATCCATTTAAAACTACTATTCTGGGTCAAACAAAAGGGAAAGTTTGGGGTAGGGTGGGCAATTTGGGGGCAGACAATTTTGGAGGAACTGAAGTCCTTCAAAAGCTTCATGAGGGGTTTATTGTTGATAGTACTGATTCTTTTTTCACTTTTAAACTTTTTTATTGCTGCTGACAGAAGCAGAAGTGGAGTTCCTCTCAGTGGCCCTGTTCAAAAGACACCTTAAACCATGTCTTTAACCATGGTGAATAAGACAAAAAGCCTTATTCGCCGTGCTTAAAGCCATGGTTTAAGGTGTCTTCTGAATGGGACCAGTGGCTTGCAGCTGGTAGCCACCTACCTTCCCCAGCCCCCAGAATGTTCTGGAATGATACTATGTGCAGAGCATTCTAGGGAAAATGGATATTGGCAGCTGGTTAGGGGATAGCTACTTTAAAAAAAAATGGGCGGGGCGTGGGGGGGTTCTGCTTCTACTAATAGCAAGGATCTTCATGAACCTTTTAAAGAATTTCATTGCTACCCCAACCCCAACTCACTATGTGTGAATGGGGGAAAAGTTAAGTGATTTCTACAAAGCAAAAAGAAGATGGTATTAATTTCAATGCCAGGTACAACATGATTTGTCCCCTTTCACACATAAAAGTACAAAGGATACTTGGGTAATCTTATGAAGCATCCGTAAATTCGAAGCTGTTCCTAACAGCAAATTCTCCAGAGTTTTGTCCATCTTACTAATTCAGGCACTGAGTAATCAATAAAATTCCCAATGTTATATTTCCCCAGGCACCCTTGCATGGAGAGTTTTAGCCCCCTACCATGATAGTGAGTCATTTTCTGTCATCTATGAAGTCAGCATTATCATTTTTTGCAAAAGTCACTGCCATCCCCCAAATTCATTGCAGGCCAATTGAGGTAGCAAATCAAAGAGACTAAAGAATAAGCTAGAAAAAATATTTTAAAAGAAATGTACAGCCAGACATTACGACTCATCAATGGGATCTCAGAAACATGGAACGTTGTGTTATCATATAGTCATTGGGTTGGATGCAGACTTAGTCATGCTTAGAGTAGACCCACTAAAATCGATGGGGCTTAAGTTAGGACATAGAGAACTGCCTTATATGAAGTTAGACCCTTGGCCCATCCAACTCAGTATTGTTGACACTGACTGGCAGCAGCTCTTCAAGGTTTCAGGATATTTCTATGCCTGTACACAGCCCCCCCGATTCGACTCAGATCTATAATAGGAAACTATGGCGGCCAGAAATGGCCCTTTCTGGCCACTGTAGTTATCTTCAGTAGATCTATGGCAGGGCAGAATAGTTCTCATAGAGGACGGGCAATTTGTGGGCATGTGCTGAGGCTTCAGGTAAGTCCCGCGGGCGGGCAGGAGGGGAGCGGGAGGTAGCTGGTCATTAGGCTGAATCGTCCCAAAGCACTTCATCTGCTTCAGGCCCAGGCAGCCCAATCCAGTCCCTAACCGGATTTGGGCCGTGGCAGGCTGAATTGGTCCTCTTCAACTCAGATTTGGGTCATAGGACCGAGGCAAAGCACACGCCTAGGTATTTCCTGCCCTACCTGGATATACAGGGGGCATAAACTGGGGTCTTCTGCATGCAATCAGGACCTCAAATGTACAAATGGCTAGGGATATAACATAATGGCTGCCAGTCTTGTCACACCCTGGTATCACAGCAAGTAAGACCAAATTAACTATTATGATGGTCCCAATCAGGTCAATTTCCAATATGGAGAAAGTGTAGGGAAAATTTAGTGTTTTCTACAAAGAAGATCGTATTAATTTCAATGCCATTTATTTGGCTCCTCCCACATTGCTGCATGGATGGCCAAATGCCATACTTCACAGAGAACAGTCCTCTATTTGAACATCTATCAGGGAAGAGGACCATCCTTTATTTCTAGGTGTCCTCTATTGAAAGAGCTGTCCAGCCCAAGGCCAGTTTAAAAATAAGGAAGTTGCTCATTGTGAAGGTTTGAAGCCTACAGAAGCAAAGTAAAAAGGTCAGGCCTTAGACGTTCAGAGTTTTTCTGTAGAGAGGATATTTCCTTGAGAGAAGTAGTTTGATTTCTCCAGTTAAGATTCATCTCCCGGTTAAGTTTAATTTCTCCAGTTAAGTTTCATTTCTTCAAAGTGGGAACAGTGCTTTCTGGTTTGGGGGGGAAGAAGGCATAAAAGAGTGAGAGAGCCAGCCAAACCAGAGCCAGAGAAAGCCAGACTACTTAGCACCTGAACAGCTGAGTAGGGACACAAATCACCTGGTCACAGACTTCCCCACTGTGGGGAGCTGTATTCACCTTTATTTAAATTATAGTAATTATTCCTAAATGTACACCTATCCATATGCATTACCACATAGTTTTTTTGTGCAACCCCGTGGCCTCTTTTGTCATTGTAGCAATGTATGTCCTCTTTTTCTACACTGTGTAACTGGCCCTTGTAGCTTCACGTAAGAGTCATAAAAGTGAAAAGTGAAAAGGACACTTGGGTGACTTTGTGAGGCCTTCATGAATTCAAGGCTGTTCCCGACAGCAAACTCTCCAGTGTTTTGTCCAGTCTAAATGATTCAGGCACTGAGTAATCAGCACAATTCCAGTTTTTACATTCCCTCGTGTCCCCAATATGAAGAGCTTTAGCTCCATACAATGATAGTGAGTCATTTTTCTGTCATCCATTAAATCAGCATTTCTCTAGCAACAGTAGCTGTTGGTTAACTGTTGCAGCAGTTGACCTGTACAGCCGAGTAACAACATATTGTGGTTGTCGGCTGAGTGGAATATAGGTGCTTTGAAATATTACCTTGCTAGCTGCAAGATATTTGATTTTTATATGGAGTGGAGAAGTCTCTGTATTTTAAGAGATGTTCAAAGTACAGCCGCCGTTGGTCTGATCTGAAACATGTTCCAAGGCCATGGAGACCGGATGGTTTTAATCGCAAAAAATCTGAAAAGTAAGGAAAACTATCCAGTTTGCTTTGCTGAGCTCAAGTCCAGCAATAAACTAATATGCGAAGATGGAACAGATTGTTTGTTTGTTTTCCTTTAGAAGACTTTTCTATTAAAAAAGTAAGGTAAGAAGATGCTTCATATCCAAAAGTCAACCCATTTGAAATGCCCCCATTCATTACTCTATGTATGGAATTTGGTGAGACTTCTTAATTCACATCTTAGGTGTCTAATGTATAGCTGTTTACTTTGGCTGATGCAAGGGATGGAATGTCCATCATCTGGAAGGTGTAGCTGGATGGGATGGGTAAAATCCATGAGGTCATTACTCTATCTCTATTCTTTGTTTGGTCAGATAGATTTGACTGATTATCTGGAGGAAATCATCTGTAGAGTGCAGCCACTCTTAAGTGGAGTTTTTTAAATTGTGAACTGTCCAGAGATCCTAGGAAATAAATAAATAAATAAATAAATAAATAAATAAATAAATAAAATAAGTCAGGCAGAATTCTTATGCAGAATGAAAGTGTGGAGTGAAGGTTTTGATAGAGAGGAGCATCCCATCATACAGGTCCATGAATGGCTAAATATGTAGATGCTCTACAAAGCCCCCCCCCCCCATTTTTTTGCAGAGTGTATAAGGGAGTGGGGTTGGGGACTGAGCAGAAAATTGTTGCTCATTTAGATGTACAACTGGAAGGAAGGTTACCAACTGGAAGTGGTCTACCCTTCCCCCTAAGCCCTATATACACATTTTCTAGATACCTTTCTACTTGGCTTTGATGTCATGGGCAATCATCGCCAACCTAGGTTAAGAGGCAATGTTCCAATACTTGCTTTGCTAAGGTATTATCATAATCAGCGAGTCAGTGGAGCCAGAGCTCACAGAGCTTGGACAACATCTGCTACCACCAGCCTTTCCGTGTTCCCTCTGAACTTAGCTGCAATCCTCACAGTAGCTGGGGGTGGTGGGAAGGGAATGAGTTTTCCCAGCATTGATGTATTGTTGCAAACTATCCCATGTTCACATGTATAATACAGAGAGACGGAAGAGGGAGGGAGAGAGATTTTTGGATTCTCCTTGGGGCATGTCTATGGGGACTGTGCCTGCACTTCAACATTTACTGCTACACCATTTATAGGAACATCAGAAAGTGCCTTATTCTGAGTCAGACCTTTGGTTCATCTAGCCCAGTATTGACGAGACTGATTGGCAGTGGCACTCCAGATGCCGGGGATCGAACCTGGGACCTTCTGCATGCAAAACAGGTGTTCGATCACTGAATCACAACCTCTGCTGTGATTCCCAAAGTGAAATTACAAGTATACTCATTTCCATTTTAACAAGGGCTGTAATGATTGCATACGGCGGTGAACCCAGATAGCCAAGAGGGAGCATTTGCAGACCATTCGTTTGCTCCTGGTGTTGCAGTCTTTCTTCCTTGTACATCAGAACCAGCTCTTAAGAGATGTTGGCTTTGAGGATGGAGTCTGATGAATGCAAGGGTGTAGAGAAGCAGAACCTACTTTGAAAGGAGGGCCATTCCCCATATGAGAGAATAAATGCATATCCATACACATTTTCCTTCCATGGTTACTTATAGGATTAGTAGAGATGATGATGATGATGATGATGATGATGATGATGATGATGATGACGACACTGCTGGGCCTATAAAAAAAAATCTCCTTGTATAGAAACTGGCTTTTGGTAGTTTCACAGCAGACGTTACTCTGTGGTATTGCAATCTGTGTAAGTCATGCTGTGAAAACCATCCGTGATTGCTGTTGCTTGGATTCATAGCTTTTCTCCTTGCCATGTCTTGTAGGAAAAAATTTAAGGAACTACAAGTGGAAAATAAGTACAGATAATGAATGTCAGGTATAGGGGTTCTGCAAGGCTGGGAGGCCTTGCGGGTGGTAGGTAGATTTAATTAGAACTAGTTTGGAATGTCCCAATCTGAGTGACTCCTTCAACCAGCCCCCCGTCACCTTTCTAAACACTCTATCAGTTTCCCACTGAAGTCTTACAGCCCCAACGCTAAGGGGGAGGGGACAAAACTACTCCCTTCTATGCTTCCCCTGAGAACCCTGACAGAGATAAGCCACAGGGTGACCATATTTTGGAAACCGAAAAGGAGGACAACGTGGTCAGCCCCCACTGGGGCATGCCTACCAACATGTTGGCCCCAGGGGGCATGTCCAGCACCAAGAGGTGTGTGCCCACCTGAACATAGCCTTGGTCACATGTCTGATTTTACAAGACACGCGACAAACCTGTTCTGCATAACATCTTAACGTTGAAATCACTGAAATAACAAGTGAGACATCCAATGTATCTGAAATTAACTTCATTCCCTCCTCTTTTGTAGCTTTTGCTGTACTTTGTTGTTATACTCTGTGTGATACATTTTTCCCTTCCCGCAAACCATTCTAATAATTGAATAATACTAATACTAATAATACTAATAATTTGTTTTTATTTTATTTATTGGACTTCCAGAAATACATCATCTGACTTGGATAAATAAGGGGAGGTGACAAATGAGGGGACCTATGAAACCCTTAGCTAGGAGACTTGAGCTTCCAGGAACCTTCAGTTGTGTTGTCTTATTCCTGGTGGCTGCACTGGTCTAAACAAAGAGCTATTCCTTTGAAAGGGACAGGTTAGGAAAGGATGGTTTCCTCACAGAGGTCTGGTAACTTGAAGACCTCAGTCTCTTCAAAGGTATGTGCCTCTGAAACACAAACATGCTGACATGTACCACACATGAATGACTTTTGCCACACACTTCAGCAGCATTTTCCCCTAATTTTAGAGTCCAGGGTTTGAAAGGGATGTTCACCAATAGGAGCTGGACTATAAATGTTTTGACTATTTACCCTTGTCCATAACTTCTTGTATCTCAGCTCTTAAAAGCAAGCTTTGCTTTGCTTCAGCAGGAGATCTCCTGAGGAGTCCTGTTCTTACAAGAGAATCCTGGTGAAGCACTAGCTTTTAATGGTAATTTTTAATTAGTGTGTCACACGGTCAAGTAGCATGGTGCACTCAGCAGAAAATGCTTCTATTGCAAACATGTTCTAGGTTTGTTTTTATTCTTGATACTTGTCAAGATCTCTCCATGCCTGCCATCTCTCTCTCTCTCTCTCTCTCTATCTATCTTTAAAATGCATAAATGGCCCTTCATCCACCCAACTCCAGGGGGTGTACACAACACCAAAACAAATAAATCCAATGTAAAACTATACAATGACACATTAAAAAAAGAAGTAAACAAGAATCCATTCAATTTAGAAGTAACTTTAAAATAAAAACAGAATTCTAAATTATTGAAATGTTAAAATGCCTAGGCAAAAAGACACATTTTAACTTAATGCCCAAAAAAACCTAAAAAAAAACAAAGTCAGCGCCAATCCTATCTCCTTTGGATGGGCATTCCAGCATCAAGGCTCCATCACAGAGCAGGCCATTTCCTTTGTAGATTCGTAGTGTATATCTCCTAATGATGGCATTTGAAGAAGGCCCTCCACGGAAGATAGGATGGGAAGAGGCCATCCTATCCTGCCCATTCTGTCCTTCGGGTATTTGATTCCGAACCTGTTTAGGGCCATAAAGGTGATAACCAGAACCTTGGATTGGGCTCACTGACAAATAGGGAATCATTGTAATTCTTTAGGAATTGGTGGAATATGGCTCCATCACAATGAACCAGTCAGAATTCTGCCCTCTGATGTTTACAATACTCTTATTGATTAAGCAGGGGGGCCCTCCTGTACTATGGGTATAGATCACTGTATTTCAATTAAAATGAAATATTGTACATTGTCTTTTGTTGTCATATTACAGGGTTTGTTCCAAGCAGCTGGAATGTGGTGCCATGAAGGAGTCTGTCATCCATGACACGTTGGAATTATCATGATCAAATACTCCATTTTGATTTTTACCAGTGGCCAAGAGCTTTGTATGGTTGACAGCAAGGACTGGACTTTTAAAGACAGAATAACAGGTAAGACCCTGTGGTTTCTCTTGGCTTCCTGACATCTTTACAAGGCTTTAAAGGGAACTCCAGCTATTGATTCTATCACCTATGGCTTTTCATTTTCTTTTCCTTAATAGGTGCAGCAGATGGCTTGACATAAAAGTTGTTGTTGGGGTTTTGATTTTTGGGGGGTTTTTTACTGTGAAATCTCAGGCAAGCATGTGTAGTTTAATGGGTCCCTCTATTCTTGAGATGCACAAAGGTTAAAAAGAAAACATGCATAAAAAGGTATAATAAAATTAATTGCATAACTCTGAATGGGAGAATGGAACACATGGACTATTCAGATTATATTTACTGTCTCACTCAGACGATGACAAGGCAAATACTCATCGAGCCATTTCTTAAAAATAAAAAAAACAGTAATTGATTTGCCAGTTTATAATGCTGGCAGAAGGCAATCACATTTGTGTTCTTTTTATATCCCTATCAAACCTTTGTTGTACACACAGTTGTGAAGAGCACATTTCAATTTCAGATTCACCGTTATCAAATAACTCCCCCCCCCCTTGGAAAACCGAAAGACATCAGTTTGTCTTAGTGTCTCCCTTCTTCTTATCAGGGCTTCTCATTCTACTTTCCTTCATCCCTCTTCCTAAAATATTAAAACATTTCCTAAGAGAAGTCTTGAGAACACTTTAAAATAAGTATGATAGTTGTAACTTCAGGCTTTCTAGTATTTCCACAAGAAAAGAGTGTTATTTGAAAACAGGAGAGGGTTTCATGATTTCATGACCAGGACATTTCAGAAAATATCTAAAATGGGTAGGTGATTTGTGGTCTTCCAGATGTTTTGGCCTAGACTTCTCAACAACCTCTCACCATTGGCTACGCTTGTTAGGGCTGATAGGAGCTGTAGGCTAAAACATCTGGAGGGCCACAACTTGCCCACCTCTGATCTCAACTTTTGTGAATCCAGGTGGAATTGCTCTGTCTAAAAACTTGGATTGTGTTTTCCTCAACATGAGGAAGTACTTCAGCCAGTAAATGTCTTATGAAAGTTTCCATGTTACTAAAGAAAGAAACCCAAAGACATATGGGCTTGGGATAAGATTTCTTTGAACAATGTGCCACCCTCTTGAAGAGGGTGCACTGCAAAGATGGTGCTTGGGGGAATGCAAGCATTTAGTGGTTGGATTGGTAAATGGATCTCTTTTGGGTTCTAAAATTCCCAAGAAACTTACCTGAGCTAAGCAAAGATCTTGGTGTGGGAGTGACACTGAAACTCATTGCCTGCACTTCAGATAAGATGCACAGCAGCAATTCAATAGTTTATATATGCGTGGTGATACCCCCTACACTCCAGATGACATAATCAAGAGCTTCTGATCTCTGTTGGCCACCTGGAGATCAGACATAGGGGCTCTTCACATGTGGTGGCAAGCACGTCCACAGCCTTTTTGAATATTCAACCTCCAATTGTAGGTTAACTGTAAGTTCTTTAACCCATGATTAACCTAAAGCGGCCGGGTTCGGATGTCACATAGCAACCCGATTGGCTCAATGGAGGGTTGAAGAATCAAAATAGTCATGGACTGTACTCAGCATGCGATGCAACAAACCAATGATTTGTCACCTTTACATGTAATCTGGGTCATGGTTGTCAAGGCAAGGAATTAAAGCATCTCTGGATTGCAGAATTTAAAATGTATGTTACTTGAACAAGGCCATTATCAGTAGCCAAACTCATCTTGCAAAATAAGTCAGTGGTGGTTTTGATGCTAAAATTGTTTAGGGCTAATAGATATTTGTTTTGTAAGGTATGACCAGGAAAAAATACTTTTGTAGTAACAAGTAAGAAAATATGACCTGCTTGTCGTACATCATTGCTTCAGGGCAGGGGGCAACAACTACCCAAAGAGACAGCTTTCTAAACCATTGCAAGCCTATCATGACTGTCCTCTGATTTCAAGATAAATGTATTTAATTGAATATATTTGTCTCTGATGTTTTCACCAAACCAGTGCTGCATATATTATACATGATTATTATCATGTTGGAGTCTTATAAGAGGAAAGAAAATCAAGCTAATGACTGAAGTTGAACTTCACGTCATTGGGAAGGGAAATACTGTGATTCCATTGAAATGATTGAGATAAAAAAAATCAAGGTGGTTGAAAAATGCTTTCCCTCAATTCGCCACCCATTCTCAGGGGGAGAAAGGGATGGGGGAATTTCACCAAGTTTCAGGGGTGTGGAGAAAATATTTGCAGAGCTTTGGGGCAAAAGGCTATGTGTTTGCTTAGATATACGTATCATGGCAAGGGGTGTTCATTCCTTTTCCATGGGAATGGGGACCACTGTAGTTCGGCCAGTAAGAACTCTTCTAGCAGGTAGCTTATGACTACAAAAGGTGTTCTGCATAGGTGATATCATATAGAACATTTTTGGGAGTAGGGGGAGGGCAGAATTGTGGCTGCTCATTAGAAGATTGCCTAAAGCTGCAATCCTTTGCATGTTTAGACAGGGAAAAAAGTTGGCTGGGGAATGCTGGGAGTTGTAGGACTTTTTTCCATCTAAGCATGGATAGGATTTCACCTTAAACTACACTGATCCCCCTCCTAATGGACAAAGAAGGGGGAACAGGAAGCTACCGTCTATATTGCTTTTCCCCCACATCAGTTGGGGGGAGAAATCATGTTTCCCTTTCATCACTTTTATGTCCCACAATAGGGACGAGCAACTCCCTCTTTCTTCACACAGGGAAGAAAGAAGACGCAGCAACGACTGCGTGGCCCATTCAGTGAGCGTTTTTATCGCGCTGCTTTTCTTGCACACAGCAGGAAATGGTGGCAAGTTTCGCCTCAAAAGAGAAATTGGATTTAGTGGGACTTATTTTGTTGTGGAAAATAGAGCAGAAGGAGTGTGAGATGCACAGGAGGTGGATGTCATAGTCAAAAGGACCATGAAACACTGTGAGTGACCAGTTACGAGTGTGATTATAAAATGCTCATCTGATGATGCTCAAGGATGGGGATGATTAAGGATCTGCTGCTGTTGCTCACTATACGACATATATCTAAGATTTCCTCCTACCCTGCAAAACCACTGTGACTATTCCCTCCCCTTTTAGGAGAACCAGATTATCCATCCACCCCCCTTCCCAAATTGCCAAAACAGCCTATTTCAGTGAACTTGAGGATAGCCCTTAGCTATGGTTAATAGCTTTGTAATACATCCTATTTAATATAGTAGGAGGCTAAATATTATTTTTTCACACATATGTAGCTGTTCTTTCAGGGTGCTTAGGGACACTTTATGCTTACCTGAGCCAAAACGTTAGTTCCTATGGTGGAAGGGGAAGCTACCCCACTCTTCCATCATATTCATAACATGATGTGGGATGTGAAAGTAATATCCTTAGAGAACCAAATCATGCAGTCTCCCCCACAATTTTTGAAGTGCTAGACCTCTACAAGTCAGAGTTCTACACATTTAGCAATCTGTGTCACATATTGCATTATAACATATGGGATATGTTCCAAGTTCCTTCACCACCATAGAAATAGGGTATTTGGTCTATGTAACAGTCTGAACAAGACCTCTGAGTGCCTGACAACCTCATGTGAGTTGGTATCCCATCAAGATGCTAGATAGCCTCAGACCTGCTTAGCTTTAATGCTTTCAGATTTTCCTGTTGGTGGGAGGTTTATGATAGTATAAGAAGGACTACTACACAAGTCGATGTCTGCAGTATGCCAGCATTAGCATTTTTGGTCTAGTAGCATATGAAGTCACAATGAAATCAAACTGTAAGATGTGAAAGACATCCTTTGGCAAATCCACATTTAAATCATATGGTATCTTTGTTTTCATAACTCATCACTTATACCTTCTATTCTCTGTTTGTTAACAAATGTCTTGTTATGCTTCCTTTGTACCTATTTTGAGAAATACGAGCTGCATTTTATATGAGAGTTCTATTTATCTGTATTTTCTGCTTCTTAACAAATGCTTTGTGTTGTACTGCCAAATGCCTTCCTTTAAGTCTAGCTCATTGTAGATGGTTAAAAGGAATATATTGAATAAGTCCAGCAGCAGCTGTAACAGCCTACTAAACTAATTCTATAAAGATCCTTGAGAAAGAACACCCAAATGAAACATCCCTGTGATCCAAAAGTCTTAATTACATTTACTTTAAGCACAAACAATTTAAAGGACTTTGGGATGAATACAGGCATGATCCAGCCAAGAAATGGTCCAATCAGAGAGTCAAGCACATATCTAGCTCACTCCCATTGAAGGCAATGTGACTTAAAAGTACTCACATTTGGCTGAATTGTGCTCTAGATTTTCACTGCCAGTGGAAAAATACAGTCTGGTGGAATATATGTTAGGTAGATTGTGTATAGCCAGGATACACTGAGGATTCTCTTGATGAAGTGACCAACCTACTGCACAAAATGATTTGCTTGGTAAAGCTTGATGCATGAACCTTGGATGTAGTGTTGAAACTGTGTAGCCATGTTACATGATGAAACAACTTCTTCAAGTAATTGTGAGATGTTATAGTATCCACGAGCAAAGGCCGTTTTTCAGATAGTACAGGTGCCAACACATGAGATGGAATGAATGAATTTATTTATTTATTTATTACATTTGTATACCGCCCCATAGCCTAAGCTCTCTGGGCGGTTTACATAGGATTAAAAACAATTAAAAACAATATACAAAAAATTAAAACAGCAAAAACATACAACATACACACAATCTGTACATTTAAAAACCACTACAACACTCCAAAGAGCTACAAAAACAAAACAAAATAAAACAAATCCAGGCTCCTCATATATTGCCAAATGCCTGAGAGAAGAGGAAAGTCTTGACCTGGCGCCGAAAAGATAACAATGTTGGCAACATGCGGGCCTCGTCGGGGAGATCGTTCCACAATTGGGGGGCCACCACAGAGAAGGCCCTCTCTCTTGTTGCCGACCTCCGAGCTTCCCTCGGAGGAGGCACTCGGAGGAGGGCCTTAGATGTTGAACGTAGTGTTCGGGTAGGTTCATGTCGGGAAAGGCGTTCCATCAGGTATTGTGGTCCCAAGCCGTGTAAGGCTTTATAGGTTAAAACCAGCACCTTGAACCGGGCTCGGAAACATACAGGCAGCCAATGCAAGCGGGCCAGAGTAGGTCTTACATGTTCGAACCTACTGGTTCCAGTTATCAATCTGGCCGCTGCATTTTGCACAAGCTGCAGCTTCCGAACCACCTTCAAAGGCAGCCCCACATAGAGTGCATTGCAGTAATCTAACTTGGAGGTTACCAGAGCATGGACAACTGAAGCCAGGTTATCCCTGTCCAGATAGGGATGGAGTTGGGCCACCAACCGAAGTTGGTAGAAGGCACTCCGTGCCACTGAGGCCACCTGCACCTCAAGTGACAAAGATGGTTCTAGGAGAACCCCCAAGCTACGAACCCCCTCCTTCAAATGCTTCCTTCTTTCTTTTTTGCACTTACTTGGAAACAAGGCTCCTTATTATTGTCCACTTTGCACAATGGGTCCCTTAACTTCTAAAGGTGCAGAATTGTGTCCCCCTTTGTTCGGTCAGGAATAGTTTGGTTCACTTTCTGAAGATCATGATTAGATTCCCAAACTGTCTAGTGTGTGTTGACCTGTTAATCTTTCCCACCGCCTTATCCACTGATCTTGCCAAGTTGGCTGATTTTGCTCATCAAGATGATTTCTCCTGGGTTTATGGTGGACCTGTGGTTGATGGAGTGAGGAAGGAGATGATTAGAGTGCAAGTGGCAAAGTCAATCATTTGCTGTAGACGAGATACTTCTTGCAAAACTGCTCTGGCAGTAGCTGCCATTGTGTCTGCAGCTGCATTTGCAAAATGTCACTTGGCCAAAGTGTTCCAGGCAGGAAATGGCCTGCTAAATCTGGGTTGTCTCCACTGCAAGTTTCTGCTGTGGAATCTGCTTCACAACTTCTTCGCTGATGAAATTGTTTGCTCTGATTGTCTCAGGTATGTTTGAGGTACTAGGGTCCTGGTCTTGTTGATTTAAACCAGTATTATCCACCAACCTTTTGGTACATGAGAGCAACCTTTTGTAAACAGGTCCAGACCCATGCTCAGTTGGGTTGGTGAAGACTAATTGGGAGAAGCTGGGTCCACTGCTGCTGGAGTTATCAAAACATCCCTTGGTTAAATCAGGATGCCAGATTCCTTTAAATATGTAAGTCATCTACCTTGCATATGACTTGCAAAAAACAATCTCTTGTAGTGTTGATTCTCCTACTTCCTATTAAACTATCTCTAATTTTCCTTGGTTTTGGAATGCTGTTGGGAAACAGATCACTCTGTAGTCTGGTTATCACCACCTGGGCACTGCACTATGGAAGTATTTCTGGCCTTAATTATTAACTTCCTCTTGAAAACAACGATAGGGATCCTTGGGCCTCATCGATTCTAGTGCAATTTTCAGGCATATTTATTACTCATGAGTTGTTGGTGACATAGGGCGACATTACATTTAATATTAAGTTATGCTAGCAACATCTTCTGTTTTCTAAAAGATATGTCACACCACTACATTTATCATGGAGTAAAGGTTGCTGGCAGCTCCCTCTAAAGTGCATATGTGTGTAGTAGCAACTAAAATATTCCTCTTCATCACGTATGAAATCTCTTGCAGCTAGAAAATTTGTCGGGGCTTTGTGGCAATGGATTTGACTGGTTCTATGCCTTCTTGTCAAAAAGATGAAGTCTGCTCCAAATGTTCAGATCTGTTGTGATCAAACTGAAGTAGGACAGGGCACTCCAAAGGGTGTTGTCTACCATTGCTGATGAAAATCCTGGACTATCATGTGCCATTGGGTAGTGCTGAATGTGTGAGAAGTACATAGCTGGCTGTAGCATGCATCTTGTTGACTGTTCACAAAAACCTTCCTCCATATGGTGCCCTCCAGAGGTTTTGGACAACTTCCGGGATTCCTGACCATTGCCAGGTTGGCTAGGGTTGATGGGAATTGAAGTCCAATGCACCTGGAGAGCATTAGGTTGGGGAGGGCTACTTTACAGGATAAGTTAAAATTAGGTAACTGCTAAATTGTACTTATATTTGGTTGAAGGTTCATAAGGATGCCTCTGCGGGTCTCTGGTGGATTGCAGGGGGGAAAAAACACTTGGGATATTGTTGTGTAGAATTGTGTATATATCTTTGTAACAATTTTGACAATGTCACAAACTCACTCCATGGTGAGCACAGACCCATTCTATTATTGATTGATGCATTTTACAATTGCCTTACAACATCTCCTTTATGTAGTGGCACACGAGTAGTAGTATGGAATAAACAGTATGCCTTTGTACACCAATTGCTGGAGAACATGAGCGGGTTCCTAATTGTGGTTCCACAGATAGCTGGCTGGCCATTGTGTGAACAGAATGTTGGACCTATTGGTCCTTTGATCTGATCCAGCATGGCTCTTCCTAAGTTCCTATAGTTTTACACAATTCATTGGAATCCAATTTGCTGCATGTATATTTTCCATTTCTTCCCCTACCTCTCCAGAGCAGAAGCACAGTTCCCCTGTATTCTTTTACTACATGCAAGGCCTTCTACCTCATACAAAAAGGGTGTGCGATCAAACCAGCATCCAAATGCATTGCTCATACAGTTGTTCTTATCATTATGTTCTGGGATTTATGTGAAAGAATGGAAAGGGCCTGCTCTTCAAAGTTTATTGCTTTTAAAGTGATATCTGTTATCTGTTGGATAATAACTGACATTGTTTGGGTTTGCTTTTCCCTTTTGACTGACGGTGGCATCTGCAATGTTTCTTTGAGCTTATGGTTGTGTCAGGATTTGTCAATGCTTGGTATTTCATTTCTATTTTTTCCCCTGTCATAAGAATTGGAGCCAAATCTGGATATTTGTTAAATAATTATATCTCCTGAAAAATTCCATGAATTATATATCAAAATTCTGTTAGCTTCCTTCAAATTTCTCCTCTAGATGTTTCACCTCATCAGGGTCCTGCATATATTGTTATTGTTTTGGACAGCTCATTCTTTTTTTCTTTTCTTTTTTTCTATCATTTTATAGCCTGTGCTCTTTCAAGATCCAGGACAATGCAAATCTAAGGGATTTTTTTTAAAAAAAAACGGGAACGTTGTTTGTTGAAGATAGAGCAGGCACCTGGAAAATATGAGAGAGAGAGAGAGAGAGAGAGAGAGAGAGAGAGAGAATGCCTTAACAGAATGCACCATATTCATAATCTGATCACTTTGCTTTATTTCTTGAACAAGTGGTAGATACAGATCAATAAAGTCTTGGCCTCCTGAATTTGTATTAAATGTTCCTTCAGGTTGAAACACCACTCAGATTTTAAAGCTAGGTACATGTTTATTATTATGAAGTTATTGGTGATATAATGACTATTGGACATGTTGGCTAGGGGTGATTGGAGGGCACCAGATGAAAGGGCACCAGATGAAAGAAGACTACTTTATTCTCTTGCTTCAACTGTCAGATACAGAGCCTATCTACACTACTGCTTTAAAATGGTTTATAACTGTTTCTAACAGTTTTGAGAACTGTTGGGGCCCAGGACACACTCCATATACAGTATTCAAAACATTTTCAAAGTGTTTTATCCTGCGTGTGTAGATAGGCTCAAAGTTACTGTTAAGCTGAAGGCAGAGTTAGGCAGAGACAAAAGGTGGCACATTGTCAGCAAGAGCAAAGTCTCCTAGTTGCTTGAAACGATGGACAAACTGGAAGTTTTATAGGTAGCAGTACTTGGCCTACTTTGGAGTATTGGTCTACAAAGGCTTCTTTCCTGTGTGGCTGGCCTCCTTGCCCTTCCTTTCTTTGGGAAAAAAGTGTGATCATCGTGTACAGGCTTAATTCCTGCCTGACATCCCTTACATTGCTCACCCAAGACCCACTGTAGACTTGATGCCAACATATTGGTGAAGACCCCTGGCCACTACTGTTTTTCCTGAGAGAAGAATGAAGGCAAGAAGAAACATGTGCCAATTTATCTAAATGTGCCACCAGCTGTGCAGCATGGTCTGGCAAATGCTGGGGCTCACACCATGGATGATGCCTACAGGGGACACTCTCATGATGGTGCCCCCTTTTTTTACCCACAATATGTCAGAACTGTAACTGCAGGCACACTGCATTTTGGGGAAATGAAGATGGCGGCTGTGAGACTGCACCAACCCAAATGCCCAGGATCAATGGGGCTCAGGATGGTTCTCTACTAAGGGCACCAAACCCATGCAGCCATCTAGGGTAAAAGTAGTTTCTCTGAGGGTAAACTAGAAAAGCACAGGAAATGTGACCAACTGGTTGTTGTCTGCAGGTCCAGTTTGGCCCTCAAGTTCTAAATATGGTAAATGAACAAAAAAGAATGATTATGAGTTTTCCTTTTCGCCTTCTCAAACCAGAAGAACTTTCCATGCTAAGACTGAATGGGGTGTGATCTATTCAAAATGTATAGATCTTGCAAAGCATGCGGTTATTTTTGGGTTTTTTTCAATCATGAAAGTTATACGATTTGCTCCCAAAAGTTTTAAGTGTGCTTTGCGTTCAGAGACTCTGACAGAACTTCCTCCACAAAATGTGTATCATTGGAATACAGAGATTGCAATGCTAAGCAATTGAAATGGGGGTAAACTGGTTTGGGATCTCGTTGTAAATTTGCCTTCTTTGCTTGCATTTTGGATAACAATGGTGAAGCATCTGTGCCATGAAAAGAACTCAGATGTATTTTTGCTTAGCGGGCCAACTCAACTCAATCCAGGTCAGTAATCGGCCACCCAAACGCCTTTTAAAAGCTCCCTCAGTAATATTTGGACGTAATGAAATTCCATGATCTTGTTTCTGAAATATGTTTCAATTAAAAAATGGGCAGCATCTTCACCAGTTTATTTGTCTTGTGGGGCTTATATTTTTTACTGGGGCTTTAGCAACTCTATTCATCATTTTATTAACTCCATCAGTCATGACATTCCAGTTTTTTAGGAAGCTTGATAGGCTAGATAGAAAGTTGCTTCAAAAGCAATGAACCTATGAAACATTAATATGTTGACCAATAAAATGAACTAAATTGCTATATTAACATTATGCAGATGAGTGATTTGTCTACATCGCTAATAAATAGTGATAAATTACTCCATTGGAATGTGCATAGATTTCCTTGGTAAACTGCATGTCCAAAGGTATTTTCATCTCTACTAACTCCCATCACTAACATTTGGAGGGCCACATGTTCCCTACCACTGTTCTAACAGATAGAGAAATGAATTGCAAGAAGATCTCCAAACCACAGCTAGACAAGCAATTTCAGAGGGCTTTCTTTAAAGGCAGTGATTTCCTGTTTAAGTTCAGAATTGACTGTGAGGAACTTGGAATTTCCAACCTCACCAAGAACGAAGAAACCTACTCAATATTCTGTATGATTCCCTAGTGTCACACATCAGTGATTCAGCTTATCATCCAGTTGATGGGTCTTACAAAAAACTTGACATTAGATCAAGGACATTTTTTCCCCTTTATTTGGGAGTTAGGGTCCCCTCCTCTGTCTATTGACTGAAGAACAGTGAAGTTATAATGAGAGACGGGCACATCATTTTCACTCCAGTACATGGGAAAAGCTTCCTCCCTTCATGAGGTTTGAATGGAAGGGCTGATGGAGTATGATTAGAATGATGCAAACTGATGGCGCTGCCCTAACAAAGACAATGTCCTTGTTGCCCTTATAAACAGGAAAAGAAAATATGTTTGGCCGTCACTTATGATCGAGCTAAAAATCAGTTTCTTATGAAGCTCCTAATCCAGATTTGTGCAATAGTTCATGGTCTGTCAAGTAAATAATATACATTTTAAGAAGACCCAAAGTATGCATTTGAAAAGATAGCTGTTTCAAATGCACTGTCATAGTCTCTATTTTTTAAAAATGTTTTAATATATAGTTGCATGGTAAAATGTCTTTTTATTGCCTTTTGGAATCTCTGTAGCTTAAAAAACAAAGGATTTGAAATGTATCATCACATTTCTTTGACTTCTGAAAAGTTTTGGGTTGTTGCTTTTAAATGAATAGGACTGAAAACAAAACCAATGCAGGCAAGTCATAAATATCCCCATGATATTAATTAGGGGTGTGCATCGGATCGGGTCCGATCCACGATCTGGAGCCAATCCGACTGAAATTGGATAAAATTATCCAATTCTGATCCCAGCTTCTGGATCGTCTGATCTCATCCGAACCAGTCCGAAAGGACCCGATCCGGTTTGGATAAGATCGGAGGATCAGACCTCCTCCTCCCCCTCGCGCTCCTTACCTGCCAGGGCCGTCCGCAGGCGGCAGCGGATGGCAGCAGATGGCCCCGGCAGGTAAGCCCTCTCCTTCCCCACGCGCTCCTTAACTGCCAGGGCCGTCCACTGCCATCCGCTGCCCCCTTCTACTGAGAAACAGGCTTTGCGGCCTGCCTCTCAGTAGCGCGCTGGGTGATGACATCATCACCTGGTGCGCTACTGAGAGGCAGGCCGCAAAGACTGTTTCTCAGTAGATCGGGGCAGTGGACGGCCCCGGCAGGTAAGAAGTGCGAGGGGGGAGGGGGCTTACCTGCCGGGGCTGTTCGCTGCGATCCGATGGCGACCACGGACAGCAGCGGATGGCCCTGGCAGGTAAGAAGTGCGAGGAGGAGGGGCAGGGAGGGGGGAGTTAGGCCCCCACTCACCCATCCACCGCCATGTTTTTGCCATAGGCTTGCATTGGGGGAAAACTTTCTTTCCCCCAATGCAAGCTTATGGCAAAAATACCAAAAATGGCAGCCGATCCGAAAATCAGACGTCCGGTTTTCGGATCGGGATCAGGTCCGATCAGATCCAAGGGACCTCTGATTTTGTTTGAACCGATCCAGGACAATATCGGACGTCTTGATCCTGGTCCCAATCTGATCCAGGGGTCCATGCACATCCCTACTATTAATCATGCCTGCCTATGTTTCTGTCCAGATGGCATCCTGTCTTGGAATTTCAAGAGAGGTCTTTGATGCTCAGTTTCACTATGGAAGAGTCTTTGAATGGGGTTGTCAGAACAGGTTAAACACCTAAAGAGGTCAGACATAATTCAATCTAGGGGTCAGAAACAGTTCTCCATATTTAATGGGAATTGACTGTCCATATTAAAGCCAAAGGAGTACTTATTCCAGGTCATTGTGGAAAGTCATTTGGAGTTTATGGAGGACTTCAGGGACTCAGCAGAGGCAGATATTCTGGACAAGTAGTTTGTGCATCTCTTCTACATCAGATGTCAGAATAGGTGTTTAACAGGCAAATTGTTGCCCTCAGAGAAGAACATTCATACCAATTTCCTGAGCCCCCTACACCTCCTCTATTTTAGAAGAAGTCAGGAACTTTCAAGCAAAACATGCTGTGGTCAAATTTGAGCTTGTGAGCCTATCTACACACGCAGGATAAAACACTTTGAAAACATTTTGAAAACTGTATATGGAGTGTGTCCTGGGCCCCAGCAGTTCTCAAAACTGTTATAACCTGGTTTAAACCGTTTAAAACCGTTTTAAAGCAGTAGTGTAGATAGGCTCTCTGTCTCAAAGAGAATTTGGTGAGTAAGACCTTGAGTCTAGAGATCCTCAGAACAATGGGGTTAACAAAGGGCAGACTGGTGAAATGGTCAGAGGTTGCTAGAATGGGAACGGATCTTCCTTGCTGCTAGCAATATCAGTGGCTAAAGAGGAGTGGATTATGTTTATACTTTTGTACCTCTACTCAATCATTATATAAAGTATTCATTAGGCCTTATGGTTAGCTGTTGCTTTTATAGGCTTTTTATGAACTTGTTATTCATTCAGTTGAGTGTTCAAGATTGTTTTAAATATTGCTTGCCTTTCTTTCTTTGCCACTGTGAGTTCCCTATGAGGGAAATAGGTGGGATAACAGCTCTTTTTTTAAAAAAATAAAAATAAAACTAACAATAAATTCTAACAATGCAGTAGCAACTTATAATCAGGGCTACATTCATCCTCCAGTAAAGGAAGGCTAAGAATTTCTGCAACATTTGTGAAGGATTTTGTGAAGCATGTAACACTTTCAGCTAGGTGGGGTACTTACTTTTTGACATGGTTGGTTTTGTAATCTTTGTTGTCTTAAATTTAAACCTTAAAGGCAAGCAACTGAACTCAGCAGCAACTGAGATTACAAAAAAGACTCTCCCAAATAACACCGGGGCAGCCATATAATGTTGCTGGGAACTACTATTTTTAAACAGACTGGCAGCTGGCTGCTGAGTGCAGTGGCTTGCCTTTAATGGTAAAAAAACAAAGAAAAAAGGCCGCCAGACTACCTCATTAAAAACACAAACACACATCTCCACATCGAAACGTTCTACCACTCCCACCAAAACATAGCCCAATGTCCCATTCTGGGGCCCCTTGAGGCTTGCAAGGGAAGCTAGTAATGTCCGAAGGCAACCAGAATAATGCAAGAAGAAATAGGCCCTTGCATAATAGGACCTTGGATAGCTCTAAGTGGATCCTGCTGTAATGAACTGCAGCTGATCCCTGGGTGGAGCTCAGGAAACTCTTGCTATGTAAGCCTTCAGTTTCAGGCTTGTTGTTGCTGGAACAATTTCATTCTGGTAGCTCCAATGCTTTGCATCCCTTCAATCGCCTTGCCTTGAGATTGAATCTTTGTGCTACTGATCCTTGGACTCCTGGCATACTCTGCTTCTTGGACTGCTTATTTGTGTTTGACTTTGGCTGTACCTCAGACCTCTCTTCTGGAAACCACCTACTTGCCTGACAATACTTTGCTTTACCATTTGCTACTTTAATTGACTTGCCTATATTGAATTCATCCCATTATTTCCCTAGTATAGAGACTTACCCAGTCAGGACATGAAGGTCAGGACACACAGTCCCTCCCAACCTTCAGGAAGGGTTTTGCCCCCAACTCATTCTCCCAAACCAATGAACATTTCACTGGAAAAACATTCAGATCTGTCCTGCTTACCATGGGTTAGAAGCCATTTCTCCTCTCACTTCCTCCCCACACACAAATGTGTAATTTGTAGGGGTGTGCACCGGATTGGGTCCGATCCACAATCCAGATCCGATCCGGGCTGGATTGGATTGGATAAAATTATCCGATCCAATCCCCAGCACCTGGATCAGACAATCCAATACAATCCAATCCGAAAAGGACCCGATCCAGATCATATTGGATTGGAGGATCGGACCCCCTCCCCTCTCTGGCGCTCCTCACTTGCCGGGGCTGTCCGCGGATGGCCTCGGCAGGTAAGGAGCACGAATGCGGGGAGGGGGCTTACTTGCCAGGGCCGTCCGCAGTGGACGGCCCTGGCATGTAAGGTGCACGAGGGGGGCTTACCTGCCGGGACTGTCCGCTGCCATCTGCGGGTGCCCGTGGGAGCTAGTGGATGGCAACGGATGGCCCTGGCAGGTAAGGAGGAGCGTGAGGGGGGCTTACCTGCCGGGGCCATCCTCTGCCAACTGTGGGTGCCCACGGGTGCCTGCGGATGGCCCTGGCAAGTAAGGAGCGTGAAGGGGAGGAGGAGGCTTACCTGCTGGGGACGTCCACTGCCATCCGCTGGCTTTCTTTCCCCCACTGCAAGTCTATGGGGAAAAGTGGTGGCCGATCTGAAAATTGGAGATCCGATTTTCATATCGGGTCTGATCTGATCCAGGGGACCTCCGATTTTGTTCCGATCTGATCCGGAACAAAATTGGAGGTCCCGATCTGGGTCCCGATTCGATCTGATCCAGGGGGTCCGTGCACATCCCTAGTGATTTGTTCCTCAGAACCAAGACATACTGTATAAATTACCCAATTCAAACCAAGGTTGCCTCCTATAGAAGCAAAAAAGGACTGATTCTATTGCTAGGCTCATGGTCGAATGGCACATATCTGTAAGCACCTTTTGTACTATCAGGTCTTGTCATGTGAAAATGGTCATGATTTGTGCAATTTCAGGTGACTTTTTTCAAGCCAGCATAATTGTGCATCCTCCCCTTCTTTGTTTCCTAAAGAACAAATTTCAGCAAGCCAGCTCATTTTTTGAAAGTTTATTTATATATATGAAATAATTCTAATCACCTTTCAGCTCAACCAATTTTCAGTGTCAAAGCTGACAGATAAATTTAAAAATAAGGATATATTTGCAGAGGAATCCAAGGATTTCCAGCTGCTAGCACGATTTATGTTGGGCTAGCAGAAACCAGCGCTTGAGCAAAGTCAATAGCACTTGCTAGTGTGATGGATTTCCCAGAAATTCTTTCATACTAGCAGGTGCTATTGAGGCTGTACAAATGTTGTTTTCCACTATCCCTACGTAAAGAGGGCTAGTGGCCAGATATGGTTGGATCTTTCCCATCAAAATCACCAATTCAAAACAGAATCAAGTCATCTTTTTTTCTTTTCTTTTTTTTAAAACAATCCAGAGAGCAGAGTTTAGAAACTAGCATAAGCCCCGTGAAGCTAGGCGGAGATGGAGCCAATCTAAAGGGAGGCATTTCACAGTTGGGGGGGGGGGGTCATACAACAGTGCTTCTGATGAAGATAATCACTTTTGGGTGGGTTCATATGGGAGGAGGTAGTCCTTCAGCTGTCTTGGCCCCAAACTGTTTAGGCTTTATTGGTAAGACTCCATAACCTGAACTGGGCTTGGAAACAAACTGGAAGCCAGTGTTACTGATATAAGACTCATTCTATATGATCTACAAAGTACACCCCAGACAGTGGTCTAGCTGCCTCATTTTGCACCAGCTAAAGTATGCTTTAATTATACTTTGTATTTAAGATCTGTCTGAAGACAAATCATCAAGACGATCTGAAACCGTACATTCACATTCCGCATGTAGCTTTTGGACAAAAAAAAATCCCCAAAACAATTGGGAATGCAGAAAATTGCCAAGATCGCCTTAAACGAGAGAACTGTATGATGGCTCCTTGCTTTAGTATATCAAATGTGCATATGTAGTTGGCATTCTTCTTTAAAAGCCAGATTGTGCTAAATGATTTCCTTTAATCAAAAGAGGTATTTAATCAAATTAACTGGTCTCCACAATAAAAGAGCCCAAGGCAAGCGCTATATTAAAGTTTTATCTCATTTCCTCTAAGGTCTGCTCATAACTCACTCATTCACTATTGAATTATAGAGCTTTCACACTCATGAGATAAATCCCATAAGTCATTTCAATCGCTGTGTGGAATTCCACAAATCGATCTGTATTTGAGAAATGATGTTATTGTATGGAGCCATGCCCTCTAATTAACTAACAAGCTATTGAATTAATTCTTGTATGTAGTTGGAAGGAGCCAATCATCCTGTGAGTACACATGCTCTGAACTACATGCTCCATTACACTTTTTGGTTCAATCTTTTTAGACCATTGGGAAGAAGCAGAAGGACAGAGCACATGCTATCTTAAGTAGTTAACTAGCAGCTACATCTTTCTCTCCTTTTTTGCTCTAGAGTAAAGATTAGGACCCTAGCACAGAGTCATTTGCTCTAGTGTGTACTCTGGGTGTTCTGGAACACAACTGTATCCTTCTGCTGATGGAACTGGAATGGGTCAATTGATCCCCCCTTTGCACACCCTCAAAATCTGCTCTAGAGGCTTAAGGAGTACTCCAGAGTAGACCTTTGGCTGGTATGGGGGTGAGGGAGAGAAAAAGAAAGTCCTGTTGTGTTCGTGGATGTCTGCAGCATTACATTGGATTTAACCAGAAACTGCTTGGTGAACACTCGGCAATGCCATTGAGTTCAGATGTGGGAAACCAGATTCAGATTTTAGCCATAAAGCTCTGTCTCGCCAACCCTCAGATTATGAGGCTAAAACGTAGCTCTAAACTCTATGAAGGAAAGGTGAAATATTAAATGTAACGATAAAATAATACAGAATCAGTTTCCAAAGGCTAAGCTGACATTTGGACTGTGGTATTTGGGTAAGAGGTAAGAGCCAACCAGGCAGATCTCTCCCTTGCAGCCTTTCCCTCAGACATTGCCATGATCTGTGGTGTCACCCAATATGAGAAGTGACGTGGGAAAACAGCAGTACGTTGGATGAGATCTGCATAGCAGTGAGGTATGGGGGGAGGGGTTCTCTTTCCACTTTCTTGCTTCCTCACCTTCCAGAGTACCTTGAGAAGTTCACACACACACACACACACACACATCCCAAGGCTATAATCTCAGATGATACTCAGCCCCAAAAGGAACCCACACCCTCACTCCAGACATTCTACTGTCACCCTCAGGACTGCGGGAGCAGAGGAAATGAGAAGGCCATGCCAATGCCAGTACTGGAGGTGCAGTGCCCATTTGGCAGCCCAGTTCTTCTCTTCCCACAGCCCAATGAGCTCATGTTCCAGTTCAGGCCCTGCTGAGCTGCAGGACAAGGCAGGTCTCCCATAAAATTCTTACTAAGAGTTGCTGCCTGTTAGTTGCTGTTGCAACAGTTCTGTGAGGAAGCTCATCACATATTTTTGCCTAGCCCGGCCCTGGGTTCTGCTGCACAGCTTCACAGCTAGGTCAACCCAGAAGCTCACTTCCTTCTCTTATCACCAGTGATTTCTGCCCAGAAGCAGACATGGAGCTACCAAGGCTTTCACTGAGCTCTGTGTGGGGCGGGGGGGGGGGGGGGGGAGAGAAGGAGAGAAGAATGTTTTGTGGCAGAGATGGGCACCTTGTGGATGTTTCAGCCTACAGCTTCCATCATCCCTCACCATTGGCTATCCCTCACCCCTGTTTTATGTCCTACCAGGTCTGGGTCTGTCTTGGCCCTTCTTTATTCTCTCTATTTTTCCCAGTGCTCATGCCCACAACTGAGGCAAATGGGCAGAATGCCAGCTTGCTTCTGTCATAGGAGGGCACCATGGGAAGATCTTTGAGCTTACAAATTCAGACAAGGTGGGGGTAGGGTCAGGACTTACTAAATAGGTGAAATACATTTAACACTTCAAAGTTCGAAAGTATTAGATGCATTTCACCTGGGCCAGATCTACACTTTGTGTCAAAACATTACAAAAGTAATGAAAGCAGTATATGGAATGTGGATGGTAACCCAACAGCTATCAGTGTTGTGGTTTGTCCCAGAATAGTTGTTTTTAAATTATATTATATTTATAACATGTTCTGTATGCTTTTTATGGTTTTAAATTTTGTATATTGGTTTTTTAATGCTCAATGTTTTTAATTTTTGTAAACCGCCCAGAGCTTCGGCTATGGGGCGGTATATAAATAGAAATAATAATAATAATTAATAATAATAATAATAATAATAATAATAATACAGTTGTGTAGATCTAGCCCTAGTTAACAAGTTAATAACTAGGTCAGTATTCTGTTCATTCTGTTCATTTTGTATTACTAACAACCCTAATAGGTCACTGTGGTGTGCAGGAGTGCATTTTACCAGCTTAGGTTGGTACATCAGCTGCAGCCCTATCTGGAAATTGGAAAATTCAGCTAGGGCAGAATACAGCTGCCTGAGTTTTGGTGGGGGACAAGGTGGTCAGATCATATAACACTTATACTGGTTCCTACTGCATTCCAATATGAAGTGCTGGATCTGACCTTTACATTTTTTAATGATTTGGGACCAAATTATTTGAAGGACTGCCTTCACCCAGATCACCCTGCCTGCACTTTAAGATCAATAAAAGAGGCCCTGTGAAGGCAGTTAGGTGGGCAAGTGCACAAGAGAGGGCCTTTTTTACACTGCCCCCTCTCACCTTTGGAATCAGTTGCCATTGGAGGTCCATTAGGCTTTATCATTGCAGGCATTTCAGAAGGCCCTGAAGACTTACATGTTTACTCTGGCCTTTCCCTGATGTTTTATTCAAGTGTTCTGCTCTGTAGCTGCAATTATGCTGTAGGTTTTTAGCCATATTTTATTTCTGGTGTTTGTTCTTCCATGAATGTTTGCTGCCTTATCATTGTTCTGTTATTTTGTTATATGAATTTTAATATTGTGAAAGCGATATATCACATACACACATTCATTCATTTATATTAACTTCGTTCATATTGTAAGTTTATAGTAGAGAGCAGAATATTATAAGGCTGTCTTCCTCAGCCTTCCAGATGCTTTGAACTATAATTCCCAGGATTCCTGACCATTGGCCATGGGGCTATGCCTGATAGGAGTTGAAGTCCACAATAGCTGGAAGGGTAGGTTGGAAAAGCATGCCATGGGGCTACCCTGCTTGATGTCATCCTGTCGCCAAGAGCTTTCGGTTATGCACTCTGTGGCTCAGTTTGGACGACACATTAGGCAACGGAGGAGGGAGGGAACAATCATCAGTTGTGTTGCTTATTGTGTCGTCTGGAGGGCAGCACACAATGCACACACAACTGACAGTACGTTAATCAGGCACTTTAAACAATGGAGCGAAACAACGGGCTTGCATGTTGTTTAGCCTGAAGCCCCGTTGTTTAAAGTGTCATCCAAATTCAGCCCCCCCTCTCTCTGTGGACTATTCCATTTTGGAATAGAGTTCTGCTGCCTAGAGCAGCCAAAATAACCCAGCCGCTCTATGCAGCCGGCAGAACTCACGGTGCATGCTGGGATACAGCTGGGGGACACACGGAGGAGAGGCTATAACCAAAATGGCCGCCACAAGTTCCTTGCAGCCGGGGCGTTTGCCGGTTCCGAGCAGCCCCAGCTGAAGTGTGTCGTCTGTGGAGCTCCTCCTGCCCAATGCACGGTCAGTACGTTATTTACCCCTCCGTTGCTTAATATGTTGTCCGAACTGAGCCACTGTGTTAGAAATTATGTCAGACCCAGACCCGTCCATTGCTTAAAAATGTATCAAGGTGCAGTAGGAGAAGTAGTAAATATAATATCTTCAAAGCCTTCTGGTTTAAATTAATTGTTACCCAATAAACCAGAGATATTTTTTGTTGAAGATCAAATACGTTCTCCTCTGGGGGGGGGGGGGGGAAGCATTGCATTAGAGCTAGATATGTAAATGAGAAATTACATGAATGCATTTTGCTACCGGGGGAGGGGGGGGAACAATGACTGATAATTGCTAAATAAGATAGCCTCATCATAGCTGAACTTGTCAATGTAAAAATCATGCAGCAATCCCTAGTGGCATTGTTCACACATACAGAACCTTTCTGTATATTTCAGCGATACGCATTAAGCAGGATAGAATTTGATTTGATATTACCATCTTTCTTCCAACAACGTTTGAAAACTTATAGAAGGACAAAAAAAGTCGGCATTTGTTATTCGGCTTTGGGCAAAATCTATACTGTCAAATGTGACATCCCGCATTCCAGCGTTGGCTGGATGTTTGTTTGTTGGCTGCTGCTCTGAATTCTCCCATCTAACAAAATAAAAGGCAGCCCATTTAACTTTATAAGCATAATGCTGAAGGTCAGTTAGGTTTAAAACAATTGTCAGCAACAAAATTACACAAGCAATACTATGCTAATGTGCAGCACAACTGAAGTTTCTCTAAATTGTTTTAATCAGTAATAATCTGTGCAATTGTTACGAGCAGTGATGTACTTTGCTAATAGATGCTAATAAAAATACTAACTAAAGTAATGAGAATGCAAATCCAGAAGATTTTGAAAGCCGTCTGGAAATTTTGCATTACTGGGCCAAAAGCCTCAGCCATAAGGACAAAACTTCCTCTGTACAGTTGTTGTTTTCTTGTATAAGATATCGAGATGTAACAGTTGGATGCAACATGGGAAAATAATAGAGGGAACGGGAGCCAATATTACATGGTGGCTCCGGTCGTTCTTGGAAGGGTGATCTCAGAAGATGGTGCTGGCGGATTCCTGTTCAGTGCTATGGGTGTGGCCGTGTGGTGTCCCTTAAGGTTCCATCTTATCTCCTAAGTTCTTCAACATTGTCCTTAGCTTTAGGGTTTGGTATCACTAGTATACCAATGGCACCCAACTGTTCCTCTCCTTTCCAAGGAAACTGTTCTAGTTCTAAACTGCTCTCTGATGTCTGTAATGGAATCGATGAGGGCATGCAAATTGAAGCTCAATCCAGACACAGCAGAGGTGTTCCTGGTTAGTCAAAAAGCAGATCAGGTGATAGGGATTTGACCTGTGCTGGATGTGGTTAACACTCTCTCTGAAGTTTTCAGCTCTGGGTGTACTCCTGGACTCATCCCTGAACCCAGGTTTTGATGGTGGCTAGGGGTATGTTTGCACAGCTGATGCTAGTGTGTCAGCTGTGGTCATTCCAAGAGATGTCTGATCTGGCCACAATCATACCTTCCTGAATTATATCCCATTTGGTCTACTGTAACATGCTGTATGTGGGGCTGCCTTCAAAAACTGTTCAGAATGTTATGGCCAGACTGTTGACTAAGGCCAGTTACAAGGAACATGTAATTTCCTTGTAACAACAGATTCACTGGCTACCGGTCTGTTTCTGGACACAATTCAAAATAATAATAATTATATATATATATATATATATATATATATATATTCTCACCCGCCTCTCCCTCAGGATCGAGGCAGGGAACAACATCAATACAAATGACATAAAATACATACAAGTAATTACAAACATAAAAAAATAATACATTCTTCAAATACCAATAAAACTCTTAAAATTCGACTGGGTTATGATCTATAGAGCTCTATATGGCTTGGGATCAGGCTGCCTGAAAGACTGCCTTCTCTCATATGAGCCTGCCCAGGTCTTAAGATCTTTGGGAGACACCCTTCTTTCGAGATTGCCACGTTCAGAGGTGCATTGTGCACTCCCGACCTGTGGAATTCGCTGCTAAAGGAGGCTAGGGCCAATCCCTCTCTGCTATCCTTCCGTCAGTAGGCAAAGTTCTTTTTATTCAAGCAAACCTCAAAAGCAGGTCTTTTGAGTTGGATTCTGTTTTTTATTCTATTATCAATGTCCTTTAATGCATTTTGCTTTATTGTTTAAATCAAGTTTTATTTTTTATCTCAAGCCACCTTGAGTATCATTTCTCTTGGTAGAAAGGCCAGGCACAAATCAAATAAATAACTCCATCCATCAATGACATTCTAATTTATATTGTAGTCCATTTGTGGCAGTGATGCCTCTGCCGTTGATTAGTTCAGCTGTTGTGGTGCTATGGAATGTCCACGATCATTCCAGCTGCCCAAGGATAAAAAGCTCTCAGCCACAGTGTATTAACAGTTCAGCTTCTTTTGGGGAGGATAATTGTCATCTTTGTCTTGGATTAAAATATCACACAGGTCCTTTAGTAGGAGAAGCTGCGTGAAGCAGCCTACAGACTAGGAAGAGGACTGTGAGGAGGTAAGGCATCTAAAGGTCACAGAGCCAAGAGGCAGAGAGTCAATGGTAAATGGTTTGAACAAGTAGAAGTTGAGGAAAGGGTGGTGTCTGTGGCCAAAACTGTATGTCACATCTGCATACATTGTTTCCTATCCCCATATTGGCAGGATAATGTAAAAGCAGGAGTTGGAAGGGCATTTGTTGGGTAGTTTATCTTTTCTTTGATCCTCACCCAGCCCCTGCCTACTTCTCCCCCAGCTGGTTCCCAAGAGCAGAAAGAAGTCCAGCTGAATGGAAAAAATGGCTTTGCAGCATGGTTGTGGGAGAAAAACGAAGCAGGCATATTGATATTAGTCAAATTGGCATGCAAAAATGCAAGATAGCAGCTTTTTAAAAATGGGTATAGAAAAGGGCATAAAATGTGCATGTTAGGAATGCGCATGCAAATGCTAATTAACTGTTTTGTGGCCTTTTTTGTTTATTTTAAGCAAACTGATGCAGAAAAGGGACAGAACAAACCCATAGAAAATTAACTTTAACAGATTCATCCATCCCTAGCTGGGTCAAGGTAGTGCAAAATGGTATGGCTATGAATTTCTGTGTTTTGATTTGAATTCACCAGCCAGTGATTGGACTGCAACTTACAATTCTCTTTATGCTGCATTGTCCGGCCCTATAGGGGGCTCAAAAGAGGAGACTTTGGCGCTGGATCCCAGTGGCAGTAGAAGGGATTTTGTGATGTTTAACCTGTGCCTAATGAAAAGGAAACTAATGCCACAACTGGTGGGGAAGGGGAGTAAAATTTCAGCCGTAAGGAACTTTAGCTTTAGATCCTATTGACACTGCCTTGCTAGCTGAGAAATGGCTAGAAAAGTAGAGATTTGAGTCCCGGATTTGAAGTGCAAAGTATCTCTTCAGGTAACAGTATATATGAAGCAGTGCCCAACTTTAGAAACCATAAGCAGGGAGTGGGAGTCAGTGACTGGCAGAAACACTCCAGAATGGAGATTGACTGTCAAGCTTGTGGACAGAGGAGAAGGAAAAGCGGAGTTATTTCTCCAGCCAAACATAATCAGCTTAGATCCAGTTTACACATGCAGAATAATTATCTGTTACAGCTAAGGTGGTCATGGGTCTGACTTGATATAGGGCAGGCCTCTATTTGAAGCATCCCCTGTTTGAAACACTATCAAGTCTGGTTTAAAAACAAAGAACCATAAAAGGAAGCTCAGGAGCTTTGAAGTTGTCCATCAATAGTTAGTACCTGGTCAGGAAACTGAGTAGGCACACTAATCACCTGGTCACAATCTTTCCCATTATGGTGAGATGTATTATATTTCTATTTAAATGAGAAACATTATTTCTATTTAAGCAATAGTCACAGTCATTATAGTCAAAGTGAGCTTCTGTACATTTACATTGGCACATGGACAGGTTATGCACACCTGTGTTGTGCTCTTTTCTGATGCTGATTTCACACTATATGCAAGAGCCTGAGAAAGTCACTGGCTTGTATGTTTTTCCTTCCCTTCCCTTCCCCTCCTGTTGTGCAGTTATGAGAAGATTGGAATCTTTCACTTGCACTTTTACACTAATCACCATTCTTCATTATGACCAAACTCAGGAAAATGTGGTTTATTTAAGCTGTTGTTTTAGAACAAGCCATGATCTGAAGCCTTAGCTTGACTTGGGTTTGGTTATGCTAACCCACTACAAACCATAGTTCCCTGAGTTCAACTGTGGCTTGTTTAACTGGGAGAGCCAATGCTTCCAATCTCTTCCTGGTGGTCACAAAATAAGATGGGGAGGTAGTGGAGGCTGGTGGCTGCTATGTCAGTGGGGCAGTGACTCTGCTTTGGGTTTCAGTCAGAACTCTAAAGGAGCTGCCCAGAGTGCTGAACCATCAATGTGTTCAGTACCTGGGATATATCCTTTAGAGGTCTGACTGGTTCTGATTGATGCCTAGAGTGGATTCACTACTCCACTGATGTAGGAGCCATCATCCTCCACTGAGCATGTGTGGCCATGGCTTCCTATTATGTCTGAAATTTGCCTTAGCCACTGCGCTACATATTGAAATTATTATTGTTATCGTTATTATTATATTTATTTCCCACCTTTTTCCCAATACTTGGACTTAATGAAATTAATCTTGCTCAACTTTTATTTTCCTTAGACTGTACAATACATTAGTTCTTTTAAATCATGTGTCTTTAAAAAAAAAAGGTCCTAAAATAATATTTTACATGTAATTACCCAAAGTGTATCTAGTTTATTTCCTTATAAATGATATTTGAGCAGAGCAAATGTATTTCTTTCCTGACTCTTCCAAAACTATTTTCCCTCATTCTGTCGAGGACAGTGTGCCTACATTGCTTATTGTCTTGAATTTCAAATATTTATTTTGCCTTTAGGCAAGAATGACTGTTTAGGAAAATGGGGGCTCAGTCCTTATCTGAATATAAACAGGTATGAGCTTTTCATCTAATAACTTGACACCTTCAAGCTGTGAAGGCTTGCAGCTCTGTGCACACACCGCAATGCTGCGCACAGCTCATACTATTTTTAGTAGTTAAAGGAGACCAAAACCAAGTTAAGCATTAAATGAAAAGGGCAAAATCTTTCCCAACAAAACTTTTAGGAGGCCATAGAGCACTAATATCTTCTTCACTACTTATGTGCCTGCACAGGCAGGAACATAAATTCAGCACGGTGGACGTGGGGGCCCATGGAAGATCTCTGCTACCACCAGCAGCCATTCCAGCAGGCCGTATGGAGGGAGAGGAGCCCTACCAACAGCCCTACTGAAAGAATTATTTTTTACCCTCATCACTTCCCACTCCTTTTTCCTTGTGTTTCATATCTTCCTAGATTGTCGGCCAACTGGCAGGGACCATCTTGTTTTATTGAGTATATGTAGGTCACTCTGGAAGCCATTCAGGAAAAAATACTTCAAATAAATAAATGTCCCCATCCAACTTCCCCTCATGGTTAACCTGCAAATGACAAAGTGGAAGGGCTGGATGGAGATATAGGAGGTGGGCACATGTCCCGTGCCCACTCGCATCCTGTTTCATTGCCTGCACACCCACCCACAGGTAAGGGGAGAGTGAAAAGTAGGATCTATTGAGGATCCTCTACCAAGATCCTGCACACTTGAGTGATGTGTGCGCAGGTGCAAATGGATTTATTCATTATTTATTCATCATACCGCTTCATATAATAAAATCTCTAAGCGGTTCACACATAAACACTAAAAAACATATTTAAAATCCAATAAAAACATTTCCAACTACAATAACAATATGAAACAAGTCAAAGAGAAGGAAGACGGAGCATATGATTAATTGCAATTAATTACAAGCTAGAGAAAGCCTGGGTGAACAAGTGCATTTTCAGAAGGCATTTGAAACATAGACTTTCTGCCTCCCAAACTGCACAGGGGAGAGTTTTCCAGAGGGCAGACACCACCACCACTGAGAAGGCCCACCTTTGAGACATTATGTAGCGGAATTCAAGACCTCGCTTGAAGATCTTAAAGGTCATCATGGGAAGGATGTCTGGTAGATATCCTGTCCCCTAAGGCTTTGTATATCAACAACATCACTTTGAATGTAGCTTGGTAGCTAACAGGCAGCCAGTGCAATTCTTTTACCACAGGTGTTATGTGAACATAGCCGGGTGTCCCACTGAGCACCCTAGTTTCTGTCTTCTGCACTAGTTGCAGCTTCTGAACCAGGCACAAGGACAGACTCCCATAGAATGCATTACAGTAGTGAAATAGTGAGGTTACCAATGCATAGATCACCATGGCTAGACTGTCCCTAGTTGGTGTTCCATTGAAGCATTCATCATACCCCCGATCCTTCCAGTCAGTCCACCCTGGCTAGACTTCAAATGGAGTGACGCGGAATAAGACGACTTTTAAAATATCTGTCTTATATACCGGGCATGGGGAAGATGCGGCACTCCAGATGTTGTTGGACTGCAGTTCCCATCATTCCTCACCATTGGCTTATCTAGCTAACTCAGACAACATCTAGAGAGCCATATGTTCTTCACCCCTGCTATATACTGCTATATAGCTGTCTCATTCTCTGATCGCTTCTGTAGCCAAAATGGCACCACCCATGCCCAAGGTTTGCAAAGTTAGAAATAATTCAGGAAAAAAACTGAAGGGGGAAAAAGAGTCTGATAAAGACTGAGAATCCTGATGGCACTCAGCCACCTGAATTTATTATGAGAGAGAGAGAGAGAGAGAGAGAGAGAGAGAGAGAGAATCCCTTGCAGCCACAGAATGCTGAATGATTGTTGAGAGGAAAAACATAGAAAACCAGGGGGATGCAATTATCTTGAAAGACAACATGGAATCCTAAACAGGAGCATGTTCCACCGCAACATTTTGTTGCAGGTCCCGTTTGGATAGCTTAAAGCTAATAGAGATTGGGGTGGACAACATGTCGCCATCAATTCCCATGATCCCTTACTTTTGGTTATATTGGCTAGGGCTGATGGGAGTTACAGGCCACACCAGGTCCACCTCTGATACAAATATGCAAGTGGGTTTTGCAACAAAATATTGCAGTGCATCCTCTTCTTGCCCCTGTTCAGAGTGCTAGCCAGCTGTGCCCTCATCCAGGATACTATAAGCTTTAACAGGCGCAAGGAAGCCAATTCATCTTTCCCCCTTCTCCATATTTTCTGTTACTCTTTTCCTGATAACACTCAACAGCAATCATTGAGCAGAGGAGAGGGGAGTTTGTCCCCTTTGGCTTGTATTTTTTAATGTGTTGCATTCAGAATAGTGCTGATGTCTCCCTCTCCTTTTTCGGGAGCCCTGTTTTGGCTCTAATCCTTTTGACACTCAGCCCCCTGTATTCTCTACAGGATAGAAAACAGATTGACAAGAAGGAACGTGATATTTGTCAGACAGTTCTGATTATAACTAAATATAAAGTAATATACAATTTGCCATTTTTTGAAGCTTCATAATGTGTTCTGAGCAACTAAAACACAAATCTTAAACCCCAGAACTGATTTTGCTTTCTGTAAGGGCAAAAGTAAATTCCTTCAGGGCTCAGAATTCAGACATGCTCCTAACACATTCTGCCCTGTGTGTGCAATGATGAAAATGAGAGATGCTGGTATTCCCTTCCTGCCGCTCGCTCCCCTCAAGCTTCCCCCAAGGAGAATGTCTCCAGTAGCATTTGAGACTTGACATTTACTCAGCCAGGCGACTCCTTTTGATCAGCCAGCCTCTGGAAAGAGATGTGGTGTTGGCCTTGGGGAGCAAGATTGCTCTGATCCACAGAAGAGAGGGCTGAATTTCTATCAGGATGTAATAAAAATTTACATACACAGACCCTTAACGCTGTCAGCAAATAGTATTCATGTGCGAGAGTCCCTGCCATCCTGTATGACTGTTATTAAAATTCTGGATTTTTGAAATACCTCCTTGGAAAGATTCCTTGTTCATGCACTCTCAAAATAAGAGAGATGTGATTGTGGTGTGTGTGTGTGTGTGTGTTTAAGGAAAGCATAGAATTTCATAGCATTTTGATCTCCTGACATCTTTTGTTTTGCTTTAAAAGTAGTGGTTTGGGAGAGACAGCAGCAAACTTCACCCTAACTCCTCCTGCTGTCATTTCATGCTTTTCACGGGCTCTCTCTTTTCCCCCCTCACATGGATAATAATAGCTTGGGGTGGGGTGATTTAAATAGGATTAAAAATCCCCTCCCCAGTGCTGTGGGTTTTGATGAAATCCACCATCCTCTGTTGTTGCCTTGAAGCAAAGAATAAGACATCAAATTCAGATCCTTCACATCACCCCTAGTTTGATCCATAAGGAAGGATCCCATAGTGCCACAGCACTAGCTCTATGACAAGGACGGGCAACTTGTGGTCCTCCAGATGTCCATGATTCCTCACTAATAGCTATGCTGGCTATGGCTGATGGAGGTTGTAGGCCAAAACTTTGGGAGGGCCTCAGGATGCCCAGCCCTGGTTTATGAGTGGAGGAATGAGTGTTGTACCCATGCACTTCCTTCTTCCCTTCAAGAAAACCACTTCCAGGTTTTCTTGAAGTGCAATTTCCCATCACATCTAAACAAGGAAACTGTGGTTTCATTTCAGACTACGAACCACAATATGAAACCAGGGTCAGTTTGTTGTGGTTTTTCATCTGAGATCAGACCACTAATTTACATATAATGAGGAACTTAACAAACTCCAGAGGTGTTCTATTCTGGCATGAGAGAGGACAAAGGAGGGAATGCACATGCTTAATGCTCATTCTTGGTCTAATAAATGTTGGCTTATTAGGTCAAGATCATTATAGCTGAACTGAGCCTGTGTGATACAGTCCTGCGAAATGAGGGTGAATTCCTACCAAATTAGCTTTCTTGCTTTCATTTATTTGGCAAATTAACTGCCATGCAAGAGCTGTAATAAATGAAGCATCGTTAGCAGAACTTGGTGAGGCTGAATTATGGTATTCTATTTCAAACATCGTTACTGAATGCAAAAAAAAATTGAATTCGAATTGGGGGAGATATTAGGGGTTTTTTAAATTCTTTTTGCAAGGAAAGATTCTATACATGCCTCTTTCTAATAGCAGCCTCTTCTGGAGAGTGCCACCTGGACGGTGTCCAAATTGGGGCTACTGAGAAACAAGAGAGAATTGTCAGCATGCTAGTGAGTTTGCAGAAATACCAAAGAAAAAATGACTTTAAAAACAACAACAACCAAACAGTGTAATCATTCATAAGCTCGAACGTTGCTGTCTGCAAAGAGTTAGGATGTTGGCAGAGAAAAGGGTCAAACCCCACTATGCTGGTGACACTGGCTAAACTCAGGTGAGCAGTGGTCAGGGCTGGAGTTAAGGGTAGGCACAGTCAGGGCACCTGCTGAAGCCCACACCTCAGCAGGGGCCCATTGACAAGAGCCCTCTGGCCTTGCTCTCCCTTTTTCACTATTGCAACCTGCCTGTTTGCCTGCCTCTCACTCTTGCCCAGACAACAGTCATAATGAGAAGAAGGAGCAGTTGATGCCACTTCCTGCTTGCTCACTGACAGGACCGTGCAGAGGGGGGGCAGTGGGGGCAGTTGGCCTGGGGGGCACGATTTTGAGGGAGCACTCTGACGTGGAGGTCCCCCCAGCTTACGCGACTGCTTCTGTAGCGTAAACGGCCCATCGAGAAGTGAGGATACTGCTTTGTGGAAACAGCGCTGAAGCTGTCCGTTGTGAATACCACAGTCAGACTACAAGCTCCAGGGGGCCACATGACGCATGCGGGGCAGGGATATATGTGCCTTGAGGTGTTGTAGAACAGGTTTAATATGAAGGTGTCATGTAGAACGGACATGTTGGTGGGCACGCCCCCTTGGGGTGGCCATGTTGTCTTCCTTTTTTGATATGGTGGCACACACTTCCCATCTGGCCTGGGCATATTACCAGCTCTGCACGGCCCTGCTCACTGGCACTCTGCCTGTCAAGCAAGCAAGTGGTAGCAATGAGGAGAAAGAGGATGAACAATAGTGGCTGGAGACAATGGTGGTGAGAAGGTGGACTCACTGAGGGAGGGAATCCAATCAGAATGTCTTACATAAGAACCCTCAAAAATCTGGAGCCAGCACTGGTTGTCAGTCAGCTGCCACTTCCGGTAGCAGAATGGTCCAAAATGGGGGATTCTGTGGAGGAATCTGGCCTAGCTGATGGGTTCAAAGCCACTCTATTCTCCCAGATGGGCTCAATTTGGGTCCATCAGCCCAATTTGGAGCTGGCGTACTGGATTCTCTCCCAGTGCTGTCAAGGGAGTTGAAAATACATGGATCCTGCCTCCCCCCCACAAACACGCACCCCTTCTGCCCTGGCCTGGCTGGGCATGAGGAGGTAGCTCTGCCACTCTGCTCCTCCAGCCCTACTTTTGAAAGCACTGTAAGTGAGCAAAAGAACAACAACAGCCCAGTGAGGACAGTGCATGCTCAGTAGTCATGGGATGAACGACAGTTAAAAAGTAAAAACTGAACATGGAGTTGGGCAGTGGAGTCTCTTCCTTGAAGGGAATGGTTGGCTTGAGCCCTGAACTGGCGCATTCCTGAACTGGGAGGAGTCACTGCAACCTATATTAATAATTTTAAACTACTACAGCAAGCACACAAATGTTACTGAATTATCACATTCTTAAGATAGACGCAGTATAATGATTTGCATTATTTGTAATGTTCCATAATGAAATAAATGGGTCAAATGTATTTTTTTCTTTAATTTTTCCGTTTTAATGACCTTCTCTCAATTTTATGTAATATCTTACTTTAGACAATATTAAAATATCCATACTATGAGAAGTATCTAATGCTGGCTACCCACACACAGCCAACCCTCTGATTGCATTGTGCAAGCAGCACCCACCGCTTGCACAATGGAGATTTAACGATAGCGGGGACATGCCCTGAAATAAGCAGACACGCTCGTATCAGAAACAGGCCAGGTCACTGAAGCTTCCTTATATATATATTTTAATTGATGGATTGATTGCATTTCTATACCACCCAATAGCCGAAGCTCTCTGGGTGTTCACAAAAATCAAAACCAATTTAAAGTATGAAGCCTAAACCACAATGTAAAAACCAATATAAAAGTACAATATAAAAGTACAACCAGAAGAAAACTGAGCAGCAATACAGAGATTTAAAAAAGATTTAAAAATACAGATTTAAAACAAGAAAATTAAAAGGCTAAGATGGTAAAATGTTTAAATAGTGAGAAAATAAAAAGCTCTTCACCTAGCGTTGAAAAGAGTATAACCAGTAGGTGCCAGACGAAACTCTCTAGGGAGCTCATTCCACAGCCAGGGTGCCATAGCAAAGAAGGCCCTCCCCCTGGTAGCCACCTGCCTCACTTCTTTTGGCAGGGGCTCATGGAGACGGACCCCTAAAAATGATCATAGAGTCTGGGCAGGTACATATGACAATCCTTCAGATAGCTTGGCCCCAAGCAGTTTAGGGCTTTAAATGTTAATACTAGCACTTTGAATCAGGCCCGGACCTGAACTGGCAGCCAGTGAAGCTGGAAAAGTACTGATATAATGGGATCTCATTGGCCAGTCCCTGTTTACAATCTTGCTGCCCTGTTTTGTACCAGCTGAAATTTTCAGACTGTTTTCAAAGGCAGCCACATATATAATGCATTGCAGTAATCCAGACGAGAAGTTGTCAGAGCATGGATAACTGTAGCTAGACTATCTCTGGCCAGACAAGGGCATAGATATATCATCAGCCTAAGCTGATAAAAGGTGCTCCTTGCCACAGAGTTCATCTGTGCCTCAAGTGACAGTTCTGGATCCAAGAGCACCCCCAAACTATGAACCCAATCCTTTAGGGGGAGTGCAACTCCCTCCAGAACAGGCTGAATATCACCTAGCCGGACAGACAAAACACCCGTTAACAGTACCTCTGTCTTGTCTGGATTGAGTCTCAGTTTGTTGGCCTTCATCCAGTCCATTACCCTGCTCAGACACTGATTCAGAACAACCACTGCCTCACCTGGGTTTGATGAAAAGGAGAGGTAGATTTGGATGTTATCCATTTCAGAGCTGGGTGGGTCCATTTTAGTCAGGTTTCAGGTCTGGCTTTGGTACGGAAACAGCCTTGGTCACCCTGTATGATGACCTATGTTGGGAGAAAGACAGGGGGAGTGTGACTTTGTTGATTCTCCTTGATCTCTCAGTGGCTTTCGATAACATCAACCATGGTATCCTTCTGGGATGACTGTCTGAGTTGGGAGTGGGAGGTACTGCATTGCAGAAGGTGGTGCTGGGGGGATGTTGCTCAGCCCCATGGATTCTCCAGTATGGGGTTCTGCAGAGGTCAGTTCTGTCTTCCATACTGTTCAACATCTACATGAAACGGTTGAGTGCAGTCATCCGGAGTTTTGGAGTGTGTTGTCATCAGTACACTGATGACACACAGCTCTCTTTCTCCTTCTCATCTTCATCAGGTGCAGCTGTGGATGTGCCTGGCCGTGGCAATGGACTGGATGGGGCCTAACAAACTGAAACACAATCCAGACAAGACTGAGATGCTGTTAGTGGATGGTTCCATTGACTGGATGGAGGGTATTCAACCTGTTCTGGATAGGGTTGCACTCCCCCTGAAAGAGCAGGTTCATAGCTTGGGGGGTCTCTTAGAACCATCCCTGTCATTTGAGGCTCAGGTGGCCTCGGTGGCACAGAGTGCCTTCTACCATCTTCGGTTGGTGGCCCAGCTATGCCCCTATCTGGACAGGGATAACCTGGCTTCAGTTGTCTATGCTCTAGTAACCTCCAAGTTAGATTACTGCAATGCACTCTACGTGGGGCTGCCTTTGAAGATGGTTCAGAAGCTGCAGCTTGTGCAAAATGCAGCAGCCAGAAGGTTCGAACATATAAGACCAACTCTGGCCCACTTGCATCGGCTGCTTGTATCTGAGCTCAGTTCATGGTGCTGGTTTTAACCTATAAAGCCTTACACGGCTCGGGACCACAATACCTGAATGAACACCTTTCCCGACATGAACCTACCCGTACACTACGTTCAACATCTAAGGTCCTTCTCTGAGGGAAGCTTGGAGGACAGCAACAAAGGAGAGGGCTTTCTCTGTGGTGCCCCCCCCCAATTATGGAACAATCTCCCCAACGAGACCCACCTGGCACCAACATTGATATATTTTCGGTGCCAGGTTAAAACTTTTCTCTTTTCCCAGGCATTTAGCAATATGTGATGAGCTTCACTGATCCTAGATCTGTTTTTAAAATTGTTCATACTTGTTTTAAATGTATGATTCTGTGAATGTTGTATGTTTTTGTAGAGAGCTTCGGCTATGGGAGTAAATAATAATAATAATAATAATAATAATACATCCACACCAACATCCAGAAAGCAGTCATAATTAAAACATGATCAATCGTCAGGAAATTCCTGATTTAATAAAAGACAGCATGACTTGGCAAAGCCCGTCATGTCCTTCTAGAAAAACAACAGCCATGAGTGAGCAAGAGATACAAAATAATAATAATAATAATAATAATAATAATAATAATAATAATAACGATGACACCTCAGCCCACATTTCTGGATAACCTGTCCCAGCAGTTTCATGTAGATGCATAGGAGATAAAACAGAGCCCTGTGGACTCCATGTCCTAGTTGTCATGGCACAGAGCAATAATCCCCCAGCACCACCTTCTCAAATCGACCATCCAATTAGGAGCGGAACCACTGCAGCGCAGTGCCTCCAACTCCCAGCCCAGACAACCTATCCAGAAGGATACCATGGTCGATGGTATCGAAAGCCGCTGAGAGGTCCAAGAGAACCAACAGGGTCGCACTCCCCCTGTCCCTCTCCCGGCAAAGGTCATCCCACAGGGCGACCAAGGCAGTTTCCATTCCAAAACCAGGCCTGAAGCCTGACTCAAATGGCTCTAGATAATCTGTTTCATTCAAGTGTGCCTGGAGTTATATAGCTGCACTGTTCCTGAAATGAACATTTCCATTCATTTTTTGCATTGTCCACAGAAGTGCTAAATCTCCATTCCGCAAGTGGTTGGCACTGCTTGCGGAACAGCATCGAACAAGGCTGGCTGCATGTGGGCCATTACTGTTGGATTCTGCCCATTCTTAGTCTCAAATATTATATAGATTTCCCTGAACTAAGTGGAATTTAGGATTGGGCAGATAATACGACTGAGCTGTTCACCTAATAATAATAATAATAATAATGTAACATAATCAACGTGCTTCATGTTTTACAGAGTAATATAAGCAAAGGAGATAGCTACCTGCCCCAAGGAGCTCACATTATAAATTTTAATAGTGGAAGAGACAAAGAGGAGAGTGAGGAGAGAAAGATATGTGCCATCACTTGTTTGGGTTAGTTTCAGCTCAGGGTAGGCGCTTTCATCTATCAACAATGTCTTGCTTTTACAGCATGCTGTTATGATCCATCTAGATGTGACACTCATACTCAATATATTCATTTCAGCAACATGTCTTTGAAGATTTAAATTCAGACTTGGTCCCCTTGTTATTTCTCTCTTTGTTTTGGATTTTGCATGGATAAGCTACTTTGAGTGAAACATAATATATCCAAATGCTGAGAAGTGAAGAGGTTAAATTCGGAGGAGGAGGAGGAAATGAAATAAGCCCAATTCTCCTTCATTTTTTCCTTTTCATGAAAAGCTTGTTAAGCTTCATTACTCATAAAATATTCAGCACTTTGTTTGAAAGATAAAACAACATGCGTGTCTCTACTCCCAGCCTTTCGGGAAGAAAAAGACAGAGATAGAAATCCCTCCCGGATATGATTTATATTCATGGTGTAAGCTTTGGTATGGTTGGTGAGTCAGTGAAAATAAAGATGAAGAAAAAACGGTTTGAAGAAAGATGTTCCATGTTGTAGCTCACAGCTTTCATTGTGAGATCTCATTTCTTTCTGTACCTTACTAACAAGATTCTCTGGTGAGATGAATGTTAATCTCTATAGATTGCTCACCCTGTGAGCATCTGGGATGTGTGTGAAAGGGGAAACCTAGAAGGTGTTTTTAAGGGCCTGTGAGATGTAGCTCCTGTTGGTGTTTCATATGTGAAATGAAAGCAAGAGGGTCCAGAAGACAATTTTACTTGATGTGTTGTGCGGGGAATTGTAGCAGGCTTTGACTGCAGGGAATTTTCATCCCTTTGTTGTGAACTAAAATGAACACAGACTATGTAAATGGTTACATATCCATTTTTCAATAGGAAAAGCCTCCAGTGAAAAGCAGAAATCGATACTGAGTCATTGATCCAATATGGCTGACAACCTAAGTAGCTCTCCTCAACTTGATATGCCCTTTCTAAACAGATCGATCTATTAGGGTTTTGTTTATTTGTGTTTTATGGTTTTCTTAATGAATCGTAGCTGCTATGGTAATGATGATGATGATATAAAAAGACAGGACTCTACAGCTGTAGCTGGCCAAGAAATAGTTTGGCCTTTTGGATAACCCAAAGCTCAAAGAACAGGGACAAAGCTTAAGTTTAAAATGCCTTTGGGGGACCAAATAACAGATTTAATGGAGAGTTATGAAAAGCTATGGGCAGGGATGTACAAATCAACAAAACCTACAGCAAAACATGAGCTTGTTGAGGTTCTTCAAATTCCACCTTGAAGCTTGTTCCATCTCATCAGATTACAAGCTTTGCTTTTCCTTTTTGCACAAAAATTTGTGCATATTTTCTAGTACATTTTCCCAATGGCATGTATTTTTGAAATGTGCACATTATTCTCCTATTGAATAATGTGTGTCTGTGTGGATTTTTCAATAGTACACATTCTTATACACACTTTTCAAACGTACTCATTTTACGAATGCACCATTTTTGTTCTGTGTATCGCATCACAAACTTGGAAATGGATCTCGATGCAGATTGTGTTTGGGTATGCATTCAGTTCCATTCAGGAGGTGTGAACTGTTTTCTGGTGCAATAGGACTTTCCCTCCTCACCTCCCTCCCTCAGTCTTCCATGTCCCGTAACTACCCAGAGCTGAGTTTGAAAGCATACAGAGGGCTACAGGGGAGATTTCCCCCTTCCCTTTCCACTGACCCAACCTGTTCCCTCGGTTAATTGTATCTCCCATACTTAGATAATCCACATAAATCATAACAATGAAACACATGAGGGTCTTTAATCCTACCTTTTATTTTCCTGTACAGTTAACACTAAAGCAAGAGCAACATGTGATAACTTAGCTCATGGAAACACTTAGGTTCTTGTGTGTAGAGACACTGATCATGCTGATTACCTCAATCCCATGACATGTTTTCACCTTGGTGCCTATGGTTATTTGAATGTGTGGCAATTAGGTGGAAACTCATTATGTGATCAGGAATCAGCATGATCATTGGGTCAACACATTACATATGGGCCATGAGGAGGATCCTCTTTAAACCTGAGGCCTGTATTCAGTTTCAGAGAAATTCTTGGGGGCCACATTCCAGTGGTGGGCGGAGCTGAAGGCAAAGGGGGTGGGACCAAAGTACCAACGTATTTTAAAGCTCTTATCACAGAGCATTTTAACCTTTTATAATGGGGAAAACCTTACACAAAAGCCAGGGAATTCAACAAATGATCAGTGGTTGGGGAAAAAGTGGTAGAGTCATGGGAATGGAACATTTGACATCTGAAGAACCTCAGAGGGACAGATTGGAAACTCTGAAGGGCCAGATTTAGTCCCTGGGGCTGAGACTTCCCAGTCCTGCTATAGGAGGGGAATATAACATGTAGCTTTTTCCTGACATAACCCCCCTCAAAAAGTCAAAAATAAAAACCCCAAATAAAAATGCAATCCATATCCGTTTTCCAGATCTCACGCCCTACAGCTGTTATGGATTTATGCTCCCATTAGCCCCAGCCAGCTTGGCCAACAGTCAAAAATCCTGTGAACTGTAGTCCAGAACATCTGGAGGGTTGGGAAACATTTATACACTGTTTATAATACATGAAGCAATTCAAAATATATGGCTAACATTGAAATAATCAAACAGTACATAAATATACAATGGTACTATTGAACAACTGAAACAATAACAATGTATTAATAACCGAGCAATTGATGAGAGTCCAAATAATACCTTGTTTTGGAAACCACTTGCTCAAAACATATATGCATCAAAGAGTTCCCTGCAGCTCCATACATTGCTTAACCAATTATAGTTTCTAGAATCCATCAATGTTCCTTACCATGCTGCTGGGATCAATTTTCATATACAAATAGGACATATTCCATTCTCCAGCACACCTTTTAACTGACCGAAAGGCTCAAGGTAGAACACAAGCTTATCAAACACAATTACTTTATAAAAATGAAATACTTAAAATTTACCAAAACTTCATCTAAGTGGGTTTATCTACCAACAAAGTGGCCCTTGAAATCTGATCACCACAAGATCTAGTTTGTTGAATGACTCTCTTTGAAAATCTTCTACCTTGAAGTGAGTTGGGAAATGTATCAGCATGAATGCTATTTGAATCAGCTTTTGCATTGTTCACTTTTAAATAGAGAAACTGTACAAAGGGGAAACAAATTTTTAAATGTCTAAGATGATGGCTGAAATAATGTCATATGGAATTTCTGTCCCATGGAATACAGGAATAGAAACTTTTATCCTGTACATAGATAGGGTGACCACATTTGGGAAACCAAAAAAGAGGACCCTCAGTGGGGTGGGGGGTGGGAAAGTGGCTTTCTGGGGCCTCTGGAAAGCATGTCATTCACCCCCACTGCTTTAAAGGCCCCAATTGGAGCGGAGGAGGGGAAAGTGTGTCATTCCCGCCCTCCACTGCTCCAATCAGGTCCTTTTCTATAATGTCCAGGAATGACATACTTTCCCCTGTAAGGTCCTAATTGGAGCAGTGGGATAGAAATAACCCACCTCCAGAAAGCTCGTCATTTCCTCCAACCACGCTAATGTGGCCTTAAAGGGGAAAGCTTGTCTTTCCAGGACATTAGAGAAAATTACAGAAAATCCCCCGACACCCAGGATAGAACAAAAACCAGGACAAATCCGGGGAAATCCTGACAGTTGGTCACCCTATACATAGTAGGGGTGTGCATCGGATCGGATCCGATCCACGATCCGAATCCGATCCGCCCCAAAATCGGGAAAATCCGATCCAATCCGATCCGATCCGATCAACCTCCGATCCGATCCGATCCGATCCGACGAGGTCCGATCCGGATCGGACGCCATTTTGAATGCTTTTTCCCATAGCCAAGTATTGTTTTACAAAAACGCCTATAACTTTTTCATTTTTAAAGATAGAAGGATGAAACTTGGGCACATTATACACTGGTTAGGGATAGTTATCTGTGAGAAATTTCAGAAAGATTGGTGCATGAGTTTTGTGGCAATTAATTGTTTAATAAATACCCAGAAATGCCTATAACTTTGTCATTTTTAAAGTTACAAACATGAAACTTTGCCACATTGTAGGTGGTACCTTGGGACCTATCTGTGAGAAATTTCAGAAACTTAGGTGCTTGCCTTGTGTGGCAATTAATTTTAGAAAAATGGGTAGTAGTGGGGTAAATACATTTACGCCTCCCATTTTTTTATTTTTGAAGATACAAACAGGAAACTTGGGCACATTACAGGTACCACTTGCCTTGATATGTGTGTGAAATTTCAGAAACATTGGAGCTTGCCTTGTGTGGCAATTAATTTTTGAAACAATGAGGAAAGAAACACCTATAACTTTGTCATTTTTAAAGTTACACACATGAAACTTTGCCACATTGTAGGTGGTACCTTGGGACCTATGTGTGTGAAATTTCAGAAACATAGGTGCTTGCCTTGTGTGGCAATTAATTTTTTAATAAATACCCAGGAATGCCTATAACTTTGTCATTTGTAAAGTTACACACATGAAACTTTGCCACATTGTAGGCGGTACCTTGGGACCCATGTGTGTAAAATTTCAGAAACGTAGGTGCTTGTATTGTGTGGCAATTAATTTTTGAAACAATGAGGGATTCATTGGACAGCACTTGCCCATAGGGATTCATTGGACAGTACTTGCCCATAGGGATTCATTGGACAGTACTTTCCTATAGGAAATCATTGGAAAGCACTTGCCCATAGAAAATCATTGGAAAGCACTTGCTCATTGAGAAATACAGTTATGCCTCCCACTTTTTTATTTTTGAAGATACAAACAGGAAACTTGGGCACATTGTAGACTGGTTAGGGATAGTTATCTGTGAGAAATTTCAGAAAGATTGGTGCATGCGTTTTGTGGCAATTAATTTTTTAATAAATACCCAGGAATGCCTATAACTTTGTCATTTTTAAAGTTACATACATGAAACTTTGCCACATTGTAGGTGGTACCTTGGGACCTATGTGTGTAAAATTTCAAAAACATAGGTGCTTGCCTTGTATGGCAATTAATTTTAGAAAAATGGGTAGTAGTGGGGTAAATACATTTACGCCTCCCATTTTTTTATTTTTAAAGATACAAACAGGAAACATGGGCACATTACAGGGAACACTTCACTTGATATGTGTGTAAAATTTCAGAATGATAGGTCCAGGCATGTGGTGGCTACGAATTTTTTAGATTAAAAGTTATTAACCTTTTTTACACAGAGGCTGGGGCTGTCAATTGCACCCTCCCGCCTCCCGGGAAGAAGAAGGAAACACTTTCTCTCATCTCTTTGATCCTTGCACGCTTGGCTGCAACTGAGCTAGTATCCATTACAAAAGGAGAAACAAAGTAGCACTTGGCTCGTGTCTGCTTTGATACTTTCACTCAAGCAGAACGGCTGAGCCTAGGATCACTCTCTCTCGCTGGGATCGTTACAGGAGAAATTTTCTACAGTCTTCAAAGTGGTGTGTGCAGACACCTTGCCACCACATGCCTGGACCTATCATTCTGAAATTTTACACACATATCAAGTGAAGTGTTCCCTGTAATGTGCCCATGTTTCCTGTTTGTATCTTTAAAAATAAAAAAATGGGAGGCGTAAATGTATTTACCCCACTACTACCCATTTTTCTAAAATTAATTGCCATACAAGGCAAGCACCTACGTTTTTGAAATTTTACACACATAGATCCCAAGGTACCACCTACAATGTGGCAAAGTTTCATGTATGTAACTTTAAAAATGACAAAGTTATAGGCATTCCTGGGTATTTATTAAATAATTAATTGCCACAAAACGCATGCACCAATCTTTCTGAAATTTCTCACAGATAACTATCCCTAACCAGTCTACAATGTGCCCAAGTTTCCTGTTTGTATCTTCAAAAATAAAAAAGTGGGAGGCATAACTGTATTTCTCAATGGGCAAGTGCTTTCCAATGATTTTCTATGGGCAAGTGCTTTCCAATGATTTCCTATAGGAAAGTACTGTCCAATGAATCCCTATGGGCAAGTACTGTCCAATGAATCCCTATGGGCAAGTGCTGTCCAATGAATCCCTCATTGTTTCAAAAATTAATTGCCACACAATACAAGCACCTACGTTTCTGAAATTTTACACACATAGGTCCCAAGGTACCGCCTACAATGTGGCAAAGTTTCATGTGTGTAACTTTACAAATGACAAAGTTATAGGCATTCCTGGGTATTTATTAAAAAATTAATTGCCACACAAGGCAAGCACCTATGTTTCTGAAATTTCACACACATAGGTCCCAAGGTACCACCTACAATGTGGCAAAGTTTCATGTGTGTAACTTTAAAAATGACAAAGTTATAGGTGTTTCTTTCCTCATTGTTTCAAAAATTAATTGCCACACAAGGCAAGCTCCAATGTTTCTGAAATTTCACACACATATCAAGGCAAGTGGTACCTGTAATGTGCCCAAGTTTCCTGTTTGTATCTTCAAAAATAAAAAAATGGGAGGCGTAAATGTATTTACCCCACTACTACCCATTTTTCTAAAATTAATTGCCACACAAGGCAAGCACCTAAGTTTCTGAAATTTCTCACAGATAGGTCCCAAGGTACCACCTACAATGTGGCAAAGTTTCATGTTTGTAACTTTAAAAATGACAAAGTTATAGGCATTTCTGGGTATTTATTAAACAATTAATTGCCACAAAACTCATGCACCAATCTTTCTGAAATTTCTCACAGATAACTATCCCTAACCAGTGTATAATGTGCCCAAGTTTCATCCTTCTATCTTTAAAAATGAAAAAGTTATAGGCGTTTTTGTAAAACAATACTTGGCTATGGGAAAAAGCATTCAAAATGGCGTCCGATCCGGATCGGACATCCGGTCCGATCCGATCTGACCATCCTCCGATCCGATCCGATCCGACCCCCCAGGTCCGATTCCGATCCGCTATCCGATCCGATCCGGGGGGTCAGTGCACATCCCTAATACATAGAGGCCCTCAACCTCCTAACACCGATTTTATTGAATGTTTGATTGATTTGCTTTATTTTTAATCTGCTCAATAACAGACATTTCCTGGGTGGATTTTAAAAAGTAAAAGAATAAAATAAAATTTAATACAATAATAAAAGCTAAAAGAATAAAATGCAATAGAAAACAACAAACAGCACAGGAATATACCACCCAATACTGCCCAATAGCTGAAGCACTCTTGGCAGTTTCCTACAAAAACATTATAAGTTTACAATATATAAAACCATAAATACTAAATTCTAAAATGCCGGGGGGGGGGAGGGGAAGAAAGGTCTTCTCCTGGGACCAAAAATATAACAGGCGAGGCTCCTTAGACTGGGTGTTTCATAAACATAGCAGCAGAACTGAAAAGTTCATTTCTCTTGCAGCTACCTATCATTTTAACACCTCCGCCTCCTAAAACCCATCCATGGGAGGAGTGTTAAAAAGGGAGGGGGAAGTCTCCATTGCTGCCATTAAAAAAAAACCAACCAGCTGACTAATTAAGCAATTAAACATTGTAGCTGTGTTAAATCTCGGTTCTGGTTCTGCCAGGTCCCAGGAATCCATCAGATTCTTTTGGTCACTAAGATGAAACAAGCCACTTGTGCAAAAGGATGACAGTTTGTTAATAGAAAATGGATGCAGAATATATACATGCAAAGAAAGTCAATGACTCCATCCAGCTAATCAAGCTCTCATAGCTGGGTGTCTCTTAGGGGTCCCGTGATAGACAGAAGCCATCCCTTGAGCCACAGAAGTTCTTTACGCTGACCGGGCACATTGCCTCCTAAAGCAAGATCAAAGCACAAAGCCTGTGTTTGGGATCTTGTAGGCTCCTCTGCTAGATGCCTCCCTCCCTCAGGAGTGGACAGGCTACATTCCTCCTCCCTCTCAGAAGAAGCAGGGGGTCTCCATCTCCCAGGTTTCCAAAGCAACTAGCCTGCAAAACTAATTGCTTTTTCCAGTGCCTGGTAAGGAGCTGGATGGAGATAACTATGGCCCTTTCTACACCGGAGGGGTGTAGAGAGCTGATGGCGGGGGATCCCAGAAGTAGCTACTTCCAGGATCAGCGTGCCCAATCCTCATCATCAGTGTGATAACCCGGGCTCCTCCCGGGTCGTCGCACATCGTGTCTGCCATTTTTGTTTTGTTTTTCATTCCGGAGAAGAGTGCACAAGCGCTCCAGCGAAACAGTGAGTCTTTTTAAAACAATAAAATTGTGCACGCGGGGCCCTACCCCTGCCCTCCTGGGGGTGGAAAAAAACCCAGGTGGAAAAACTGGAAAAACTTCCCGGAACCGTGGAAGAATCAGGATTTTTCTGGTTTGGGTTTTCCCAGAAAAATCCCATGCCCCCCACCTCCCGGGACTCCCTGTGCGCCATTTGGATTCACAGGGAGCAGCCGGGGGCCATCCCAGGCGTTTTGCCTGGTGTGGAAACAGCCTATGAGAGGCCCATCCAGGGAATGAGGCCACCTCTTGTCAGCTAAAACCTCCTAAAATCTACTCACTGTGTTAGGCTACACAGGTCTCTATGTGGATAGCCACCAGCATTTTGGAACTCTGTGAAGGCCATCTTTTTGCTCAATAACAAACTCACTACAGTAGTGCTCTAGTAATGAAACCAAACTTGGAAGCTGGATAATGCCACAAAATTCTTCCATTGGGAATAAAACAGTGATAATGATCCTATACTTTGCAGAAAGGCACATTAGTGCATGACTAAATATTTACTTGGTTATTGCCATTTTTAAATACAAAGGCACTACCGTCTATGGTATGTGAGTATCTTAAGAAAAATCAAAACAATGTACATGGTTGCCCAGTAATTAAATGCTTTGTTTTATATGGACATTGTTGATGTTTTTAAAACAACTAGATTTGATAGTAACATTTCAGAACCACTGCTTCTATTGATTGACTGCATCATGGCTGTGCAACATCATGGCTGTGAAAAACTATTTTCTAAGCGAAAGAAAGAAAGAGAAAGTTGCTTATCTTCTACCTTCGGTAGCTGGATTTGCTGAGCTTTTTCTCTGTACATTAAAAGATAGCTGTGATAGCAATGAGACATGCCTTCCCATGGGATTTTGAAGTATGTCTAAAAGCTATCAGCTGCAGCAAAATATAAGATACCCTTCCCGTTTCATTGTCAATATCCATGACATTTCCTTTGCCTGATGTGAAATAAACACACATCACTCCATTCTTTCATCTTGGCTGGCTTTGGCTGCACTTATCAACACAGAAGTGGAATATAGATGTGTGAGGGGAAAATGGGCTAAGTCTTGTTCATTAGACAAAAAGCTACAGAGTTGTAAGAGAGCAGTAACATTTCTCTTGTGCAGTGCTTATTCTCTGCTCATTCATCTCTGAAACTTCAACGAACAACTCATTAGAATTATAAAAGGGAACATCTTTCAAATGTCTTTTGCAGGCCCTGGCCAGCCATTTTGACTTCCCACAAAAATGTCATGTTGAACTTCCATTTATTCACATAGTTGGCAGGGCAGAACATTTACCTGCAAAGGCCCCTCAAAGTAATCTGTTCCCGGGGAGTGACCTTCGAATCTGTTGACATTTCCAAAAGTTAGCCACGTGCGATCAAATTATTAGGACAAATAATCGCAGATTGCAGATCTCCTTATTTGGTTATCTCATTTCAGGAGGGCAAAAATTTCTCTCAAACAATTTGAAAAGCAAGTAATGCTCCATTTCTAAAAAAAAAAAATTTTAAAAAAAAAATTATGTCAGCTTAAAAGGATGTGGGAGTACCAAGACCAAACAAGAAAATCGAGGGACCCTCGCTATCAAACTGATAAGAGAATTCTTGTGTCTCATTTGGCGAAAATAGCCCCTTTTGTGTTTATAAAGTCTTCTAATCTATCTAATTATTGAACTTATCGACCACTAGCTGTTTATTAGGTTCACTTTTTCTTATCCGAAGTACCAAGACTGGCAAAATCACATGATGAGTATGATTGCCATTGTCACCACCTACTCTTGCTTTTCAAACCCTTTCTCATCACTTGCTCGCTTGGCAGGCAAGGAGCCAGTAGATAGTGTCATCTCCTGCTTTTCCTTCTCACCAACACTGTTCTCTGGGTCAGAGCAAGAGACAGGTGAACAAGCAGGTTGTAATGGTGAAGAGCAAGTCCAGCAGTCTCTTGCCAGTGGACCCCTGCTGGGGCGTGATCCCTTAGCAGGTGCCTGAGTGACCACACCTACTCTTGACACTGGCCCAGCATCATGGTTTAGAATTTGTCTATACATTAATTCATTAATAATAATAATAATAATAATAATAATAATAATAATTTATAACCTGCTTCTTCCTCCGGAGAGTGCAGTCCAGTTCTTGCTCATTGAGAATTTTGAAGGCCTCCCAAGAAATGAAGGAAAGGTGGAGGAGAGTATAATCAAAGATACAGGTGCTATTGTCCACTTTTCTTCATTCCTGTTCCCAGTGTCTTCTTTCCATACTGGCTATTTTCCCTACTACTTACTACTACTACTTACTACAGCAAGCTAAATTAGGCACTAAAGAGAGATATAAGCAGATAAGCAAAGAATGGAGAAAGATGGCCTTCAAAATTCTCAACAGACAGAGCTGGGCTTCTTTCATGCAATGAGTGTAATGTGTAGCCCAGCTCTTAGATTTCAGTAACCTGGAAGCTGAGGATGGCTGTGTACTGTCTATATCTGATGAAGTGGACTATCATGAATGAAAGCTTCTGACGCCATAATAAACATATTAGTTTGTAAGGTGCCAGAATACTCTTTGCTCTTTTTGCTGCAACAGATTAACTGGCTGCCCCTATGGAAATTGTATCACACTTGATACTTCACAATTTCCTTCAAGAGGTTCAGCATGATTGTGACACGAGTGCAATGCTAATCTGGATCTCCTGTGCACTGAAAAGATGTAGCTTATCAAGCAATTTATTCTTGACACCAACAGACATGTATAATGTTTGACCCCATAACTATAGACATGGTACTTCTGTACCCCTCTTCTTCTGGGGAATATCTGGCATCCTTGGGTGGCCATCAGGGTTCCAGCACTCTAGTGGGGCCTACCACTGATGCCAGGCCTGATTTTCCTGCACCATTTTCATTACACAGAATGCCTCTGATGTAGTACCACTCTGGGCATTGTGGGTAGCTAGAATGGTGGGCAATTTGCAGCTATCCATAGTGCTGTTGCTTGCTGCTGCTTCCATTAACTGTAGGTACGTCCATCAGAGGAAACTTCACCAGGAGGTCCTTTGAACCAAAAGACAACCTTCATTACACCTGCAGGACTTGGAGCTGGCATGGAGCTGCTCCTTCATATGCTGCCAGGATAATGCCAGAAGCTCAGGGACATGTAGGAGATGGAACCCACTCTGCCTCACCTCCTCATGCTAGCATCAGCCTTTATGAAATTGGGACACTAGATTGGGGACAGTTTGCAGCATGTTGACAGTGGCTTCTCATAATCCTTATGGAAGGAGCCACACAGTACTTATGATGGCTAGGGCTGATGGGAGTTACAGTCCAACAGCCTCTGGGTGGGGAGCAGGTTGACCAATCCTGCTTTAGTGGTTCCCTTATCACTATTGTAATGTAAGGATAGAGCCCCATTAGACGCAGGTCTCATGGCTTCCAATTTCTATGACAGTACCTGGGAGCTACCATAGCTGTTCTAAAATAGCATAAAAAGGAAGGACAATTCTAATTCTTCTTAAATACAGGCACTCATTCTTTCATTTTGAAGCTGTGTAGAAAAGTTCTGCTTTTGTTGTTGTTGAATGCAGAATAAAAGGCCAATTTTGTGTTAATGATCACAGAAGGACATCTTACTTTTGAGTGAAAGAATTATGGCTCCTCTCTACTTTAATGGGAACAGTAAGTAAAAATAATTATTCATGCATGCTTGCCATCTCATTGTAAAATCCCTCCAATAAAAATACTAAAGTGGATATTTCCTTTTACGTTTTTTTTTTGTCGCTGTGCTTCAGATGGTTTATTAATTCCATTAAGGTTTGGAGATTTGATTATTTAATCAAGTGCCTTTAGTCCTATGTATCGCTTATGGTCCATTAATGCAGTGATACTTCTCACTCATTATGTACCAATTCTTCTTTTTTAAAAAAGTGATGATTGTCACACATCTCTCTCCTAACTTTCCCCTTATTTTCTGGACTTGTTTTCTATTCTTCTTTCAACAATGTGAGGACAGCAAGCACTTATTGTTGATCCAGCTTCAGGCAGATAAAAGGTTAGCATGTATGATGCTAATCTTCATACTGAAATGATGCTAATCTCAGTATGAAGATTAGCAACATCATACTGAGATGGTTATATTTCTCTCCTTTATACTAAGCACCTTTTCCCTTTCTCTTTTTTTTTAACTTCAATGAATTTGGATTTGTTGTTGTTGTTGTTGTTGTAGCAACATCCAGGACAGTTTCCTTTTTAGGTCAATAGCTTTATGAAGCTTGACTAAAGATGTATTTCAACTTTTTTCATCCCATGCCCTCTAAGTTTTCACAGGTGTAAATAAGAAGGAAATGCCTATAAGACCCCTATTTGCACACCTAAGATCTCTGCCCAAATCTTCCCCCTTCCCCCTTTTACATGTTGCGAGAGCCCCTTTAGTGTCTCCTGTATTCTTTTACTCTGCAGTAGCCAATCCTTCACTGGTTTAAAAGCCAATTTGTTCTTTATATCAAAGATACACTAAAAAAAGTCCAATTATCCACGTTCAAATTGTTTGTTTGTTTGTTTCTATACTGCCTAACAGACGAACTCTGAGCAGTTCACAAAAAATATACATCACAATACAAGATTATATATATATATATATATATATATATATATAATCTGTTATGTGCAAATTTTAAACAATTTAAATAGCCAAAATATTTACAATAAATACTGGAACTGATAGATAGAATCAGCGCAAATGTCGTATCAAATGCCTGTGAGTAGAGGATAGTTTTAATCTGGTGACCAATTGGTGACAGTGTTGGCGCCAGGCGGACCTGAATGGGGAGAGCATTCCCTTGTGGCCACATTCCAACATCACTTGGAGGAGGCACTTCATGGAAAGCTTCTGTTGTGTCTGCATAGGTTGTATCCAGCTAGTGCTGTGCCGAAAATTTCTCCCATGAAAAGTTCAACCATTCTCATTCAATCTGATAAAAAAGAAATTGCTTTCGAAAAGAAATTCAAAGGAGAAGAAATTTCAGAGAAATTCTCACGGGTTTGTTTCAAGGTTCTTGTGCTTTCCTTACTTATGAGATGGCTGTTGAGAGTGTGTGAGTGTCCTGTCCTTCATGATACAATCATCTCTCTGACAGCCTGTCTGACAGCCTTGGCTTCCTGCACTTCCCACCCAGAGGAAGACATCATGAATTTAGTCCTCCCATAGGGACTTTTCAGATCAGGAACTACAGGCAGCCTGGGAGATTGCAGAGCAATGGTGAGATGTGTAATAGAAAAATATAGACAGTACCCTCAGCCATCACACAGTGATTAGGTAAGGTCAAAAACGCCACCAACACCCATTCAAAATAAATTATAAAATGCCTTGAGAATGAGGTAGAAAAATGGAAGCTCCTTTCATGGGGAAGAGAACTTTTCAGGAAATTGGAGGACAGATTTTGGCACTGTGTTAGCTCCAACCTTTCCCTGGAGCTGGATGCAACACTGCGACCCACACGAACCAGCTGCAGGAGCGGTATTGCCAGCACTTGCATTAGAGACAACCCTCAGAAATGTAACATTTGACAGACCCTAGGGAAGGTGCCGAACCCTGAAGAATGACAACTGAGCCAAAATTTTCTTAACTCCTAGAAATAAAAGGATCTTTTTGCAGAATTTTCTCCAAATTTTCTTCACCGTTATATTTTTGTGTTGGCTGCATTCCCGTCCTCACCCCTTGCCATGCCCTGGAGTGATGCTAGGTATATGGCTTTTTGTGGAGGATGCAAAATGGGGACCAGGCTGCCAACACAGTTGATGCTGTTGCCACTTGCAGTGCAGGGGGGGGGGGACTTTAGGCAAAAACAAAAGAAGCTGTTCTGCAGCCATTGCCAACGGTGATGCCTACATATGAGAAATTGTTGGAGAATTTCTCCTCCCCCTGGAGAAATTCAGTGAAATTGTCCCTCCAATTCCTCTGCCTACAAATAAGGTGGAGAATTTCGAGAGGCCATTTGTGCGCAGCTTTGTATCCAGCTATAGCATGTGAAATGGCTGATTCTGAGACTTTTCTATGAGTGCCCAAGATGAGTGAAATGCATTCCCTGTAGACTCATCTGTTGCCTACAGTGACTGCTTTTTGGCACTTGAAAAATACCTTTATGTTCACCAATGGTTTCTAGCATCTTTTTAAATGATATTATACATATACGTTTGATTTTATTGATTAGCTTGACATAAAGTGATTGTGCTATTTATTACCCGTCTGAGAGTGTTGCAGTCCTTTTTATGTATTTGTGCTGATGAACATTTGATTTATTATATGTTATTGTATTTTTTCTGTTCACATTGTTATAAATTGCCCAAAGAACTAATTTAATAGGGATTAATCTCCTATAATAATAGAAAAGGATGAGTCTCTGCTTCCCTTTCTGTCACCACTATAGCACCAAGATTGTGAAACCAAGATACCTGAAACACAGCATGCCTGCAAAAGGGACCCTATGGATGTGTACCCCAGGGGTTATTTGGATTTTTAATTAAATTTTAATTAATTTAAATGTGACTGTGGTTGTGGCCTGTAGGACCACTTCCAGTCACTAGGTGGCAGACTTTCCTAACAAGTGCTTAGCTTTACAATTGATACAGTTTGAAGGTGGGGAGGGGGGTAGTATAAGTGCACAGTTACTTGGGTGCCTCCCCTCCTCCTCCCCTCAGGGGAATGGATTGTATAGGCTTCTCCGTCCGTCCGTCCCTTCCTCCCTCAGGGGGCTATAGGAGTGCATCATGTCAGGGGCCATGCCTTGGTGTGCCAACAGGTGTGGCTTCACCCAAATGGCGTGGGCACAATATGTCCAGTTCTGACAGCTGTTTCACTTTGCTTAAAAACTTCGCTGTATAAATGATGGGCTATTTTCATCCCGTGTGAAGCCGGGTCCATTCACTAGTAAAATTAATAAATAAATGACTTCTGGAGACTGGCATTGAAGCCTAAAGAATTGCAGCTCTAGCAAGTCACCCTGACTAAAATTCAAGTGGGATGAAATAGGACAGTGATTTATCAGGGGCAGGTTTCCAAAAATAAGAGCTGTCCCTGAAGAATAAAGACAGTTGGATCATATGTTATTGAACAGAAGCTTGCAGGTTTCTGTGGTGATTCCAGTTATATTTACAGACATATCCCTGAAAGTGTCATTTCTAGTATACATAGTGATACTGCATCACCTTCTCTCCCTCCCTCCCTCTCTACCTTAATTATTTTTTATATAACTGATCTGTTCTGGCTTTCTCCTATTGGCCAAATTAATTACAACATGGGAGAACTGTAATTAGGATCTTGTGCTTTCCTAGCGGTTGGGTAGGAGAGGACTGTTACTACTTATCTTTCCCACTTTGCTCCTTTGTAAGTTGGAGAAGTTACTGTCTGGGAGAAAATTTTAGCCCTCCATCCCCTTGCTCTTTCCTCAATCCACAAAATTGCTATTAATCACAAAGAAGTGGGGGTGATAGACATAATGGGTTGCTTGGGAGCACATGGGAGGGAGGGAGCATGTAGGCTCCCAACTGCTGCCTGCTTCTGATGCACTAAACATCCTTGGCTGTTCTCTATTACATCCGAACCTGGCATTCTGGGTTTTTCAGAGAAAAACAGCTCAGAGATATAACCAAAGAAGAAACTATGGGCTATATCTTGGGCTTCCCCCACCAGGGTTATTTAATTCACCAGAAGCAAGTAAGCACACTTGCCAGCACACTCACCCACTCTCCCACACACTCACAAACAACCCATGGTTTGTTAACTCTGGGTTGTTTCATGCATGCAAGCCAGGTCATTGTATAGAATTTGTAACAAAGTCAGTTTATGCTTTATGTACCTTTAAGAGTAGCAACTCATAGGAAAGCTGTCTGTGGAGAGGCAGGGCCAGAAAGCCAGAGAAGGTTCTGGAACTAAATAGGCCTGTTGTATATGGAGTGGAGATTCAGGAAGGAAGGCCTAGAATACAAATAAATCATCTGGTGTGTTCTGATATTGGATCACTGTCCTCTCTGAAAAATGACCTAGCTAGATAAGGTGCAAGAGTAGGCCAAAATGCTACATAAAACAAATTGTTTTAACTTTGGTGTTTGATTTGTTGTTTAGCTCAATCAGCACTCTTGACTAACAGTGAAATCCTATGCATGTCTACTAGGGGTGTGCACGGACCCCCCGGATCGGATCGGGACCCGGATCGGGACCTCCAATTTTGTCCCGGACCGGTTCGGACAAAATCGGAGGCCCCCCGGACCGGATCGAGTCCGATCCCGATCCAAAAATCGGAAATTTTTGGATCGGCCGCCATTTTTTTCCCCATAGACTTGCATTGCAATGCAAGTCTATGAGGAAAAAATGGCGGCGGGTGGGTAAGGGGGGGCCTAACTCCCTCCCCCCCCCCGGGGCCGTCCGCTGTGGACGGCCCCGGCAGGTAAACCCCCTCCCCCGCGCTCCCTACCCCCCCTGGGGCCGCCTGCTTCCATCCGCTGGCGCCCGCGGGCGCCAGCGGATAGAAGCGGACGGCTCCGGGGGGGGGGTAAGCCCCCTTCCCCGCCACTTACCTTCTCGGCACGTCCGGCGCCGGCGGCTACTACCAGCGGGCTCCGCGGCCTACTCTCGAGTAGCGCGCCGGGTGATGACATCACCCGGCGCGCCACCCTGGAGCAGGCCGCGGAGCCTGCTGGTAGTAGTAGGCGCCGGCGCCGGACGGGAGCCGCCGGGCCGGTAAGGGCCCCCCTCCCCCCTCCGCGCGCCCCCTCCTCCCCTCCACGCACCCCCTCCTTACCTTTCCGGCCCAGCGGCTCCCGTCCGGCGCCGGCGCCTACTACTTCCAGCAGGCTCCGCGGCCTGCTCTAGAGTAGTGCGCCGGGTGATGACATCACCCGGCGCGCCATCCTAGAGCAGGCCGCGGAGCCTGCTGGGAATAGTAGGCGCCGGCGCCGGACGGGAGCCGCCGGGCCGGAAAGGTAAGGGCCCCCCTCCCCCCTCCGCGCGCCCCCTCCTCCCCTCCACGCACCCCCTCCTTACCTTTCCGGCCCGGCGGCTCCCGTCCGGCGCCGGCGCCTACTACTTCCAGCAGGCTCCGCGGCCTGCTCTAGAGTAGTGCGCCGGGTGATGACATCACCCGGCGCGCCATCCTAGAGCAGGCCGCGGAGCCTGCTGGGAATAGTAGGCGCCGGCGCCGGACGGGAGCCGCCGGGCCGGAAAGGTAAGGGCCCCCCTCCCCCCTCCGCGCGCCCCCTCCTCCCCTCCACGCACCCCCTCCTTACCTTTCCGGCCCGGCGGCTCCCGTCCGGCGCCGGCGCCTACTACTTCCAGCAGGCTCCGCGGCCTGCTCTAGAGTAGCGCGCCGGGTGATGACATCACCCGGCGCGCCATCCTAGAGCAGGCCGCGGAGCCTGCTGGGAATAGTAGGCGCCGGCGCCGGACGGGAGCCGCCGGGCCGGAAAGGTAAGGGCCCCCCTCCCCCCTCCGCGCGCCCCCTCCTCCCCTCCACGCACCCCCTCCTTACCTTTCCGGCCCGGCGGCTCCCGTCCGGCGCCGGCGCCTACTACTACCAGCAGGCTCCGCGGCCTGCTCTAGAGTAGCGCGCCGGGTGATGACATCACCCGGCGCGCCACCCTAGAGCAGGCCGCGGAGCCTGCTGGGAATAGTAGGCGCCGGCGCCGGACGGGAGCCGCCGGGCCGGAAAGGTAAGGGCCCCCCTCCCCCCTCCCCCCTCCGCGCGCCCCCTCCTCCCCTCCACGCACCCCCTCCTTACCTTCCCGGCCCGGTGGCTCCCGTCCGGCGCCGGCGCCTACTACTACCAGCAGGCTCCGCGGCCTGCTCTAGAGTAGCGCGCCGGGTGATGACATCACCCGGCGCGCCACCCTAGAGCAGGCCGCGGAGCCTGCTAGTAGTAGTAGGCGCCGGCGCCGGACGGGAGCCACCGGGCCGAGAAGGTAAGTGCCCCCCTCCTCCCCCCCCCCCCACTGTCCACTTTCATCGGCGGGCGCCCGCTGGCGCCCGCCAATGGAAGCGGCGGTGGGCGCCAGTGGGCGCCCGCCGATCCGCCGATCCGCCGAACCGGTTCGGAGCTTTTTCGGACCGGTTCGGATTGGATCGGCCGATCCAGCTGCGGGATCGGAAATCGGATAATTTATCCGATTTCCCACTGGACCGGACTCGGATCGTGGATCGGGTCCGATCCAGTGCACATCCCTAATGTCTACTCTGGAACTAAGTTCCTTTCAGTTCAGTTGGACTTGCGCCCAATAAATGTGTATAGAATTTCAGTCTAAAGCCCTAAACAAGCTTACCTGGGAGTATTCCCCATTGAATTCAGTAGGACTTCTGCGTAGAAATCTATAGAATTGATTTGTAAATCCCCTTGGTTTTTGCTGATCCTAGATATTACATTTTTGCTTCAGTATTTAAAATCCATTTGGGGCTTTCATTACAGCTTCCATTTTAAGAAGATATGGAATAAATATTAATGAATAAATGTCACTGACTGTATATATGGGCCTTGGGCCTTAATTAGCTCTTGGTTTAGCATATTCTTTAAATCTGTTTATATTTCCAACTCCATAATTTTAGATCTAGATGCTTATTATTTGTGGCTACATCAGGAACAACTTGAAACAATGATTTTCCACTACAAGAAAATAAAATGCTTCTACAACACAAATAATACTTACTGTTTCTGTGGAAATATCATAAATTTTCTTCCTGGAAAATTAGTAATAAAATACCTTTTGTAGCTGTAACAAATTGAATATAGTTCATTTTCTGCCACCCACACTTCACTTTTTAAATTACGGAGGGTTGGCACTCTGATGTCTAACTTTCGACAAGGAAATACATGCTTTCTGGCCTAGATCCACAACTGGTGCATTATTCCAAGCATAGGAAATATTTCTGCTGCCACTTGACATGGTTAATTTGCTTGGTTATATTTTTTCACATAGAAATGAGGTGGGATTATAGCTCAGTGGTAGAGTACATGCTTTGCATGCAGAAGATACCATGTTCCAATCTCTGGCATCTCCAGGACTTCTCTCTGAACCCTTGAGAGCTGCTTTTCATCAATGTAGAGAGTATTGAGCTAGATGGACCAATGGTTTGACTCAGTTAGAAGCAGCTTCTGATGTTCATATGATGGCTACCATAATGAGAGAAATGACATAAATCCCTGGGAAAATTTTGGAGCAGATTATAAAGAAATCAAAGCACCTTGAAAACAATGCAGCAATTACTAGAAGCCAGCATGGATTTGTCAAGAACAACAACTCCTTCCAGACTAATCTGATCTCATTCTTTGATCGGGTAACCTCCCTTGTAGACTGTGGGAATGCTGTGGACATAATATATCTTGACTTCAGCAAAGCTTTGACAAAGTACCCCATGACATTTTGATCAGCAAAATAGCTAAAAGTGGGCTAGATTTAATAACTATTAGGTGGATCCACAGTTGGCTACAGAATTAGACTCAAAGATTGCTTCTCAATGGTACCTTTTCAAACTGGGGGAAGGTAACGAGCGGGGTATCGTAGGGCTCAGTCCTGGGCCCAGTGCTCTCCAAAATTTTTATTAATGATTTGGAGGTGCAGGGAAAGATTTTCAAATTTGCAGATGACACAAAATTAGGTGGGATAGTTAATACCCTGGAAGACAGAAATAAACTTCAAAGTGACCTTGATAGACTTGAACGCTGGGCTGAAAAAAACAGAATGAAATTTAATGATAAATACCAAGTTCTACACCAGGAAGAAGAAACCAAATGCACAGTTACAAGATGGGGGATACTTGGCTCAGCAATACTACAAGAGAGAAGGATCTTGGAATTGTTGTAGATCACAAGTTGAATATGAGCCAACAGTGTGATATGGCTGCAAAAAAAGTGAATGCTATTTTGGCCTGCATTAATAGAAATATAGCTTCCAAATCGTGTGAGGTACTGGTTCCCATCTATTCAGCACTGGTTAGGTCTCATCGTGAGTATTGTGTCCAGTTCTGGGCACCACACTTCAAGAAGGATGCAGACAAGCTGGAGGGGATTCAGAGGAGGGCAACAAGGATGATCAGTGGTCTGGAAAAAGAGCCCTATGAGGAGAGACTGAAAGAACTGGGCATGTTTAGCCTTGAAAAGAGAAGACTGAGGGGAGACATGATAGCACTCTTCAAATACTTGAAAGGTTGTCACACAGAGGAGGGCCAGGATCTCTTCTTGATCATCCCAGAATGCAAGACATGGAATAATGGGCTCAAGTTACAGGAAGCCAAATTCCGGATAGACATCAGGAAAAACTTTCCGACTGTTAGAGCAGTATGACAGTGGAACCAATTACTTAGGGAGGTTTTGGGCTCTCCCACACTAGAGGCATTCAAGAGGCAGCTGGACAGACATCTGTCAGGGATGCTTTAAGGTGATTTCCTGCATGGACCAGAGAGTTGGACTTGATGGCCTTATAGGCCCCTTCCAACTCTACTATTCTATGATTCTATGAACTTGGATGTTAGAAATGCTATTTGAAAATCCCTGTATCTTCAAGTGGTTGTAGTGGCAAGGAATGTATTTTCACAATTTTGCTTGGTGCACCAGCTGCATTCCTTCCTAAGTCAGTCTGGCTTGACAACCTTTATCTATGCCTTGGTTATATCGTACTTAGACCACTGCAATGTGCTCTACATGGGGCCACTGCTTAAGAGTGACTAGAAGCTACATTTGGTGTAAAATGCAGCAGCTAAACTGCTAACTAGTGCAGAGTATTTGGGCCAAATTATCTGCACTCGATACCAATTGCTTTCTGAGCTCAACTGAAGGGCCGCTATTAAGCTTTAAAGTCATGGACAGCTGAGGACCTGGCTTTCCAAGGGGCCACCTGCCTTCTTATGAACTTGCCTGGTTATTATGTTCTGCAGGAGAGGCCCTCTTGAGGTCAGGCACTGTGTGAAAGGGCTTTCTCTTGTGTTGTTTCCAAACTGTGGAATGTGCTTCCTCAAGAACTACGGTTGGCTTCCACTCTCTTGGCTTTTAGAAGGGGTGTGAAGACACCTCCTTTTGATTTATTTATTTTTAATTCTGTAGCCAATGTTTTGATATATTCTTGCATTTATTGTTTTAAGGTGATGTTGTTTTAAAGCTGTTGTGCTCAACCTTGATGTCTTTTTAACAAATAAGGCCGCATGTAGATATTAATAACTGATAAATATAATAATAAATATTATCTACCAAAAAGCCCTACATGGTTTGGGTCCAGGTTACCTGCGGGATCGCCTTCTCCCATACAATCCGCCCCGCACGCTCAGGTCCTCTGGGAAGAACTTACTGCGGTCAGCCAAGACTAGGCTGACAACTGTTACCCAGAGGACCTTCTCTTCTGCCGCTCCCAGACTGTGGAATGACCTGCCGGAGGAGACTCGTCAACTTAACAGTCTTTTAGAATTTAAGAAAGCTATAAAGACTGTTCTCTTCCGGCAGGCATATCCAGTGTAATTTTTAGAATGTTTTTAGGATGTTTTAGGATGTTTTAATGCAGTTTTAATAATATTTGTCATGTTTTAATTAGTTTTATGTATTTTATCATGTTGTTGTTCCCCGCCTCGATCTAGATGGAGAGACGGGTAAGAAATAAATCGTTATTATTATTATTATTATTCATATGCAAACAGCCCTATTAAAGGGAGGGGAGTGTATTAGTTAATTGGACCTTGGAATCTACCCATATTGTTTCACATAGGAAGGTTACTCAATTTTTTTCATGAGACTGAGACCAGTCCTCACTTGGGGAGTATTGATGATGAAGTTGGAGGAAAGATGCGAAAATCCATGATTTTCTTTTCCTGATGAGATAATAGGGATGTACCAGCATTTTGTTTCAGTTCATAAATCATCAGAATTAGCATTGGAGTGAGAATCCACCTGAGCTTGCAAGGGTAGCGGATGCCAGTCCGGGCCTTAAGGGCCCTCTTAATGCAAGATTATTACCTGATCATCATGGGAGAGAAGACAAAGCGTGCTTTCCAGGGCCACCAGAAAGTGCACTTTGCCGAGGTCTTGGGAGGCTTGCAGAATCTCCTGAGCACTCTGCAAAGGCTTGTGCATCCCAGCTCCTTGGAGCAGGGCCAAGCCAGCAGAGCTTGGCGAACTTGCAGAGCAGGCCCCCCACGAGTTCTCTAAAGCCTAAAGAACTGGTCCCATTTGCAACCCAAACACAGAACAGAGCACAATGTTCAGATTTCCAAGCTATTGATTGCATTTGGAAAAATGCACATTTTAATACTAAAACAATGCATTTTTAAATGATATTCATATTTTCATATAAGTCAATGGAGAAATGCACACTTTTCAAAACTGTGCCCCAAAATGCACACTTTTTCCCATTTGAAATGCACGCTTGTCCTGTCCAAACAAAAAGAAAAATGGGTCACAAATGACAATGGGAGCAAGGTGAACCGAGTTTTGAAGTAGAATTTGGATAATCTCAACGAGCTCGAACTTCCCAGGTTCTTCCAACCCTATGCGATAATAGAAAATCCACTGATAAATGTTACAGAATATCATCAGATCTGCCCCCGCCCCCAGGCCTGGCAGATGGATTTGCAAAATAATGCACAGTCAAGATATTTATTTATTTATGTATGTATTTTTATTTACTACATTTTTATACCGCCCAATAGCCGAAGCTCTCTGGGTGGTTTACAGAAATTAAAACCATAAAAACCATTCAAAATATAAAACAATGACAGTATAAAAACATAATTTAAAATACAGTATAAAAGCACAACCAGGATAAAAACTGAGCAGCCATGCAGAAATTGATAGGGATTTAAAATACAAATTTAAACAGCAGATTAAAAATCAAAATAAAGAACTGTTAAAACACTGTGAAAAATAAAAAGGGCTTCACCTGGCGTCTAAAGGAGTATAATGTAGATGCCAGGTGAACCTCTCTGGGGAGCTCATTCCACAGCTGGGGTGCCACAGCAGAGAAGGCCCTCCTCCTAGTAGCCACCTATGATGCACAGCAACAATCTGCATTATACTCTGCATTGTGCAGAGAGGTCCCTGGTTTAAATGAATTGAAACAATTTCAGATGATGGTATGCATGTGATGCAAAACAATTTTCAAGCAGAAAGATATCTCCATCGGCAAGTGGGTTTCTGCATGGAAATGTCCTCTCACCGTGTTTTTCAAGGGCCTGCTGGGCTGAATATCCAGTGCTTCCATTTGTATATGCTGGGACAAGAGCATCAGTCTACTGATCAGCATGTTGACACATGGCAGCTGCACATGTGGAGACCCCATCTCGCATGTGGTGAGAGGAAGGTAGATTCTGCTGAATTCTTATTTTAAAACATATATCTCTGTACAACCACCAAGCTTCCTCTTCTTTCATTTTAAACAAAATAATGCCCAAGCTGATCGCCTCAGGAGTGTATATCAGGCATTAGATTCATTTAGAAATTTCTCACTGTGGAATAACAGAATATAGAAAGCCTATTATGAAGGGTACTTCTGTAGCATCACAGAGGCCCCCGGGCTATCATGAAATATGGAGAGTTCTTTGTTCATTCCCTAAACATGTACCATGGGCAAGGAATGGGTGATCACAGCTCAGTTTTAGCAGCGGCCTTGGGCTGGGTAAAACTCAAAGAAGGGGTAGTTAATTGCAGTTCAGTCTCTAAGGATGCAATCCTATTGCATGTTTAGACAGAAAAAAAGTCCTGCAAGTCCCAGCATTCCCTAATCCATCATGCAGGCTGGGGAATGCTGGGAGTTGTAGGACTTTTTTCTGTCTAAACATGCATAGGATTGTGCCCTTATAAGTCTCTGACTTATAAGTCTCTAGTCATGGTCAATTCTTATGTTTGTCTGTTGGGTATTGCTTTGTGGAATGTGTTAGTTTTGTGATATGAGTAATTCTGTTCTATATGTGTATACTTTTATTTTATTGTTTTTGCTGATCATAGATGCAAAAGAATTTAATGTGGACTCAAACTTTCTTTCACTGTGACTTTTGAGCCATCGGGAGAGGACAATAGCCTTCAGTCATAACTAACCAAAAATGAAATCTTGCTAAGAAATAGAACTGGAGCGGAACAGTTCTGTTTCTCATTAACCAGTTTCCTGAAACTCTCCTGAAACTGTGGTTTCAGATCCTGATTTGTTCACAAACTATGCTTTAAATAAACTACACTTTCCCAACTTTGGACATCAAGAGGAACTGTGATGTGTGTATAATTGAAAGGAAAAACGTCTGTTTCTGTCCTCTGGTGTATAACAATGGAGGAGAAGGGAAGGTGTGAGTCCAAGGCTCATTGTGTCTTGTCCACATTGAAAGAAACAAATAGTTGTATGGCATTGACAAAAAGAATTGAAGTAGCCCCTGTTGAAGGTTTACATTGGGGATCAGTAAAGATAAGCAACCTGAAAAGTGAAATTATAATTTCCTTCTGAAAAGAGATTAGAAGTTGTCTTTGTGGCATGATCTAGAAAAGCTGGTCCTGATTATGACTGATGGAGAGCAATTAAAGAATTGGTCTTCTGGATCAGGTTCCTTGTACTTGACACTCAAACTCAATATATCGTAAGAAAGAGGTGGGGAAGCTCTTAGGGGCTGCATTCCAAGCAAAGGGGGCATGGACAAAGGCAAAAGGGATCAGGTCAAAATACAAGTAATATGAGCATATTGTATCTTAAAGGTCTTACTGCCTGTAACTAAGGCATTTCAACCTTTTAGGATTGAGAAAAAAGCTGCACAAAACCCAGGAAATCACCAAGTATTTGGTATTTGGGGGAATAGGATAGGGCTGGGGGAAATGGAGTGGGGGGATTAGGACCCCAGGGGAGCTGGATTTGCCTCCTACCTCACCTGAAGTCCCACTCCATCATATTGCATCGATCAATAGTTCTGCATATTTCTAACTGGTAACCAGAATACTGTAGATGGCCAGTTCCACAGAAAAAGGAAACGTGAGAAAAATTGCTCTAACAGGAAGTTTTTCCTGATGTCCAGCCAGAATCTGGCTTCTTGTAACTTGAACCCATTATTCTGTGTCCTGCACTCTGGCCAGGATCTCTTCTTGATCATCCCAGAGTGCAGGATGCGGAATAATGGGCTCAAGTTACAGGAAGCCAGATTCCGGCTGGATATCAAGAAAACTTCCTGTTAGAGCAATTTTTCTCACGTTTCCTTTTTCTGTGGAACTGGCCATCTACAGTATTCTGGTTACCAGTTAGAAATATGCAGAACTATTGATCGATGCAATATGATGGAGTGGGACTTCAGGTGAGGTAGGAGGCAAATCCAGCTCCCCTGGGGTCCTAATCCCCCCACTCCATTTCCCCCAGCCCTATCCTATTCCCCCAAATACCAAATACTTGGTGATTTCCTGGGTTTTGTGCAGCTTTTGGTTCCATTGGTTCCATTGTTGTATTGTTAGAGCAATACAACAATGGAACCAATCACCTAGGGAGGTCGTGGGCTCTCCTACGCTAGAGGCATTCAAGAGGCAGCTGGACAGCCATCTGTCAGGGATGCTTTAAGGTGCATTCTGGGGTGGACTCGATGGCTTTATAGGCCCCTTCCAACTCTACTATTCTGTGGTTCTATGATTCTATGAAAATAGCCAAATTGCCAAGGTTTGTGTCATGCAGTAACAGAGAGGCTGAAGATAGGAGCTCTTTTTCCATTACTTCTCAGTCACTTAGTTAACAGTGCACTTGATTTTGGAATGCAGATCAATAAAGGTGTTTGTTTGAACCCTGCTATTATGTGTTACTTGTAAACATAAGGATTTGTGTTGTCTTGAATGGTGGGATCTTGGGATGTTTCTGTGCTCATACAGAGCCCTTTTAGTTCTGTACAAGAAAATAGCTTGATTGGAGATATGGGGTGTTATCGACAGAAGTTCAAAGAAGCAAGGGAAGCTATTTGCGAATGTGAGCGATCTCCAGTAGTCTGCCTTTTCTGATTATATAAAATGTACGTGGTCTAGTAGCAGGCTGTTAATTTACAAAACATTCTTTCTCTGGAATAGTAGGAGAGGACTCATATGCAAGCTAGGAGTATTTTACCTGTCAAAAAGTTTTGTTTTTTTAGACAGGAGATCAATAGAAGTGAGTAGCTTGAAAATAACAATAAACACCTGCCTCAGAGGAGAATTTGGGAATTTGTCTTCATGTTGAGGGATTTGCTATCTGTTTCTACTTATTGCAAAGGTCAGTAGACAGATTTTTATTTTATTTTTTAAAAACAGAGTATGACTTTTTTATCCATTCCAACTTGCAACATTGGTTCTCTTAAATATTTGCAGTTCACCCACACATTCTCACAGTTCCCAAAATGTCAAGTAACTCTCCCTAAAGAAAATGTGAGCATTTGCTAGAACTCCTGCGTGACCCCATTTGTATATGCATTATCCATGCACCTGGGCAGTAGTGTGCATTTCCCCCACCCCCTTTTCCGTCATAAGAACTGTGTCATTGGCTTGGTTAGAGCATTGGACTCGGACTTGACTCCAAATCACTTTTCCTCCACAAACTCTGTGGTTAGATTTTGGGGTATATTACTACTTTTCAGCTCCAGTTTTCCACGTGTCATGAAGAATCATCTATATACTAAGAGCAAACTGAAATCTCTGAGCGTGGGGTCCTTCTATAGCCAAAAGGGCACCATCACACACAGGAGGGGGGTAGCAGCGCGTTTGGCAGAGTGTACTTCAGAAGTACAAAAAGTCTTTAGAAAACAACCCCTAAGGAGATGGGGAACCCTCAAAGAGTCAGTTGCTGACTCAGCATGCTCAGTGGGCAAAGAATGCAGAGTATCTTTTGGGAGGAAGGGAAGAGAAAACTAGGGGAAGGTGGCATGTAATGAGGTGTCCTGGAGGGGGCATGGATGACTGGCTGGCTGGAACACCAGGGCCAGATCTACACCAAGAAGGATATGACATTTTGATAACATTTTGATAACAGTAAATGGAGTGTGTCCTGGGCCCCAACAGTTGTCACTACTGCTATATACCATTTTAAAGCAATAATGTAGATTCTGCCCAGGAGTTTCTGGTGAGAGGCATCTTCTGGAGTCCGGCTGAGTGAACATCCCTCTCCCAGTCTGATACGTGAGAGTCTTCTCAGGATCATGGGGTATCCTACCCTGGAATCATGACACCAACTGGATTTCAGCTTCCCTAGAGTTGCTGCATCCTAATGTAATGTGGTCCCGTTCCGTTTCTCTTATTTGGTCAGCTTCTCTCCCGGGCTTACCACAAAATTGAGCTCAACTGACCATTTAAGACAGAGCCCAGATTCATAACTCACAATACAGATTCAACTATTTCACATTGCTTTAATTACAGATGAGGGAGTTTCAACCCCCCCTCTTTTTTTGCCATAGAAAAGATCACTTTGACACATTTTCCCACTCCTTGATGCCTTGAAACGGAAACTGTTGACCCAAATTGCGCTGTATAAGATATACTGGTAATCAAAACAATCCCTTTGCTTCCAGGAGACACGAGTAATTCTTTCCCAGCAAATTTTCTCATTGCTCATGCTAGTCTATTTGGAGAGGAGCAGGTTTAATAATGTGGAACAAGGTCTAATGGAGGAACATATTAAAAGGGCATTTCACCAGGGATCTAGAAGGTGAAGCGCTGCTTCTAGCATTACATGACCCTCATTGCATTTTGAAAACACATCTAGGAAAATTTTTCTCAGGAAACACTTCTTTGCAGTGTTGAAATGGACAAATAAGAACAATACGTGTCAGCCATGTGGAAGCTCCCAGGAGCATTGGGTAGCTCATAATAGGGCCCAACTAGTGACAACATGGCAGATTCATGACTGGATCACCCAATTTCTTTGTCTTTGATTACATGCATCCCAGTGGGATCACAGTTGGAATTAGAGACAAGTTACTGGGGGAAATAGGGTTAACTCTTTCCCCTCATGGCATTTTCCAGACTTAAATAGACTCCAAAACTGTCATGAGGTACAGAAAGGGGACAAGACAGCTATCTATTGTACTTATGCTTTTTCTCATACGTGGCCAGTAGCAGATGTGTGTCTGTGCGTGACTGAAATTGAAAAAGGTCTACTCTTCTCCCTGCTAGTGTCATGCTCTTAATCCAAATCATCCTCCCCTAGGCATGGACAAATCTGAAAATTTCACTTTCTCTCAATTCTTCATTTTTTCAGTCTTATGTTTTGTGCATCTCAGAGTTTGAGATAATTTTTAAGTTCACATGTAAATCCATATGCATTTTTGTGCACATTTTTCCTAATAAGCACATTTTTTGCAAGAAATTTTCCTAATATCGTTCATGGTGGAATGTTATTTTTCTCTATGATACACATTTTTGTATGCATTTTCTTTTTTTTAAGTTGGAGACGTCCATTGTAAAATTCGGAGGACTGTAAATAACTGAATTTTTGTTCCTATAATGGTTCAAAAGTGCAAAATTATTTAAGTTCACATTAAAATGCAAACTGGATTCATTTCTCTCCCCTCCCTAGCCTCCCCTCATGTTTTATTTTAATTGAAGAAAAATTTTATTGGAGATCAGTCATAAATCCCCCCCAATCATATTTACTCTGTCCCTCTACAGCCACTTCCTGTCTGTGGACGTATGCATGCTTTCAAAGCATAAGTGGGTATATATAAGAACATAAGAAGAGCCATGCTAGACTAGACCAAGGCTCCATCTAGTCCAGCACTCTGTTCACCCAGGGCGCATCTAGACCTATGAGCCTTCCGGGACAGGCGGGAGGAGGATCTCAGGCTTTCCGGCTTCCGCAATCCTCCCCCAGCGTCCATACACCAGCATGTCATCCCGGAAGCCAACAGGGACATTCCGGCGTGGCACATCAGTTATTTTTAAGAAGAACCTAGATCCTGCGCAACAGTAATTAAAAACAATAACAACAGGGACCTCAGCAGTGCCATCCAAGGGATGCTGAAAATGCCGCCCCCACCCCACCCCCATGGGCATGGAGCTACCCTACTACTCCATGCTCCATACCACTGGCAGTACTTGGGGTTGTCCCGGGACTGCAGAAAAACTGGGAAATCCACGGTTGTATATATCCCGGGGAAAGTCTCTGGTTGTTCTTGGTTGATTTGGATGCACAGGGACAACCTAGAGATGACCCCGGGATATATGCATGGTGTAGACATGGCCCCAGTGTCCAACCTGCTGTCGACCAGGAACCCAGAAGCACGACATAGGTGTAACATTGAAAAGATTCTTAAAGCTTTTTTTTAATTGAATGAAGCAAGTGGCAGAATGTAAATATTCTAGGATCTTTCTCTACCATCCAAACAAGAATGGACAGGTCTCTGTGTTCCAGAAACAAAGTGTGTTTTCCAGGGGGCGGGTCCTTATCATGCTATAAGCTGTGCTGAATAAATGCTATCCAGGATATCCATCTCCAAATGAAAAATGTGGCAGTAAAACTGTCTGATGATTTGCATTGTTGTTGATGGTGGCGGTGGCATGGATTCAGTCCATCGAAACAGTGTTTTATGCAAACATGTGCATCCTGGTGTGCTGCTGCCCAGCATGACATGGGTGTTAAATGCCTGTACAAAGCTACCCTAAGGCTGCATCTAGCTGACAGCTTTCTGCATCGCTGTTTTCATGAGTGCTAAACCAGGCATGTAAAGAGAAGCTAATGGGTAAAGGGGGAACAGAGCTGCATGGGGGTTTTGTGTAGTCAGTCACAATAGACTTCATTTGTTTGACTATGCCTCCCTGCCGGCCCAATCTTGCTGTAAATCCATAGAATATTTTACTAGCCTGTCAGCTCATCTGTCATCTGTATTAGTCATATCTGGCTTAACAAAGTTTTTTTAAAAAAAGAAAGAAAGAAAGAAAGAAAGAAAGAAAAGCTTTCCTGCCTGGTCACCTGGAAGCAATCCTTACTCGCCACAGGCAAGTGGTTATTTACAAGCCTGTGCTAAACCACTTGTTCTAGCATAGAAATGACACAGGACAGTCCCTCCTGGTGGCTTTGAACAGCACATCTGACATCTGGAAAACTCACAGTCCAGAATCGTCTTTCTTTCTACACAAGTTGCCTTGTCTATTTTTGGAAGCTAAATCTGCCCTACAAAACACTGTTTTTCAAAGGCGAGTGCACAGTCACCCTGACCCTCCAAACTATCCAATGCTCCTTTCTCTGTTGCAAGAGAGTTGGAATCGCTTCACAGTAAACTGTCAAACAATCATGAAGATTAAAGTGGAAACATGTCTTTAAGTTTCAAAATCTCTTTATCTCAGCTTTGCAGTTCCAGTAGGTAATATGAGCATTTAATGCCTGAGGTTGCCTAAAGAGTCACAGAGCAGCAGAGAATGCCCTCAGTACATAAGCAGCCCAGTAGGTACAATTACTTTCCAGGAGTTACGAATAAATAAGAATGAGAGGGATGTTCTCCTCAGATGTTGGCATCCTGAGGATTTTCCCTCTGTGCTTCATTGAAGCCTATACATTGTTAAGTGTAATAAACATGTTGTAGCACTTGAATACATATAGCATCTCAAAGGGTGACTTTCAGTGTCATGGAAGCATATGTCTGCTCGCATGATAGGACTTTCCCCTTTTCCCCTGCCCCCCATGTGCCCCCAAACTTTGCTGTAGAGGATCTTCAAGCCCATTGGAGATGATTTTGAAGGTGCATGGTGTTGCAAAGGGAGAAGAAATTTCCCCTTTCCCATTCTACCAATGGAAGCCTTTCTATTGGCAGGAGGAGCTAATTGATCTTTCATGTTGTTGTCTGTGTGATGTTAAATGCTGATTCAAACATTGCAAATTGTCCTCTTTTATTTATCTCTTATTTTGTATTTCAAATATGTTATTTTTTATTATGTACAAAAATGATACTCTACGTGCATGCGCACAGGCAAAGAACAAAAATACTCAACAATTAAAGAGAGGGACACATATGGCAGAATATTGTTCTGATATTTTCTCTTACTTTAGCTTATGTGTGTGGTCTACCTACATGGGTCTACCTACCTGACTGGGAGCAGTATGTGTGTGGAGGTAATATCAAGTCCCACTCTACAACAGAAGAAAAAAGAATCAAAATACAGAATTATAATATTAAATATTAAATTATGTGAATAAAACTGACTAGTCAGTGAAGACTTGTTAAATAAAAATATCTTCAGCAGGTACCAAAAACAAAACACAAAATCAGTGCCTGCCTGACATCAACAGGCAGGGAGTTCACAGAGGGGGAGCCAGTACACTGAAGAATATACTCCAAGTGGACGCCAAACGGACCACAGGTCCAAGCAGAACCACCAGGAGAACCTCATCTGATGACCTCAGTGACCAGGCAGGCTGCTAAAGGAGAAGGCTTTCTCTCAGATAGACTGTAGGATTTTATAACAATTTGAATAGATGGATATTCTCATACTTGGTTGTAGAATTGAATATGAATATAAAAGTGCCAGAAAGATAATGAATTAAACCCTATCCCTAACCCCAGTCCCCAAAAGGAGAGGCGTTTCAAATAACTTCCATAGTTCTGGCTCCTGTTTCTTAGTGGAGCACAGCCCCTTGAAGCAAACCTGTAGAGTTCCAAGGTCAGGGAAGGGTGAGGGATGAGTGAATTGATCTGGTGACAACAAAAGCCTGTGGGAATCCTCAGAAAGAAAACCATGAAAAGCAACTGTTGGCGGTGGAGAAAGCATTTCACATAATCTGTTGCTATGGAGTTTTGCAACATAGTGGGTTGGATCCACATTTATGTTGGACCAACTGCACTGACAGATGTAGACTCCCATGTCCCCTTCTTCAAATGCCAGCTGCTCCAGCCCCCTCAATTACTGCACAGACTCAGGAAACCCTGCTAAATCAGGTGAACTGTGATATGGGGAAGATGGGTTCCCCAAAATTTAGACAGAGGGATTTCTGCAAGTGGACCCCTTCTTCTCACAGAAAGTTCCTTCCTCTTTTGATAGGCAAATCCAACAAAATGCTCTGACAAGAGTATTTTTTAAAAAAGAGGAGGTGGGGATATGTGAAGGAAACAAGACTATCTGGTAAACAGAAGCCATGAGCAGCAGCAACAGCCACCAGTTCTGGCCTCATTGGGAGCATGAAACCTAGAAAACAATGGATCTCTGAAAAGGAGAATCACAATACAGCATAGTGCCTTAAGGATTGTGCACTAAGGCACACCCATTGGGTAATCGCCAGTACCTGCCTATCTCTTTAATCTGAAATCTGAAATCTGTCCAAGAGGGCTTTAGAAGAAAGACTGGTTTATAAATACCCCTGAGAGCCATGCACACTCTCAATGTTGGCTGCTCCAAGGATCTAGAACTCCCTTCCCAGGGAAGCTAGACTGGCTCCCTCTTTGATATGTTTTCAGAAGCAGGCAAAAACTTTATTATTCCGGCAGGCCTTTGGTGAATAATGTGAACCCCCATTTATGTTAAGATTTTTTAAAAAACAATTAAAAACAATATACAAAAATTAAAACAGCAAAAACATACAACATACACACAATCTGTACATTTAAAAACCACTTCAACACTTCAAAAAGCTACAAAAACAAAACAAAACAAACCCAGGCTCCTCAGATATTGCCAAATGCCTGAGAGAAGAGGAAAGTCTTGACCTGGCACCGAAAAGATAACAATGTTGGCGCTAGGTGGGCCTCGTCGGGGAGATCGTTCCACAATTGGGGAGCCACCACAGAGAAGGCCCTCTCTCTTGTTGCTGACCTCCGAGCTTCCCTCGGAGGAGGCACCTGGAGGAGGGCCTTAGATGTTGAACGTAGTGTTCGGGTAGGTTCATGTCGGGAAAGGCGTTCCATCAGGTATTATGGTCCCAAGCCATTCCACAGATCAACCAGGGTTTCGACAGGAGAGCCAGCCCTATCAGCCGGAAAACTCCCCAGAGCCCTCTGGAAACCATCTGGATCCATTAACCTCTGGGGGCGGACCATCTTAATGGGTCCCCCACCCTTGCAGAGGGGAAAAGCCGCTGTAAGTCTAAACCTCAGCAGGTGGTGATCTGACCATGACAGAGGGGTTGATGTAAAGTCCCCCACTTTCAGATCCCCATCTCCATGTCCAGTTGAAAAAACCAGGTCTAGAGTGTGCCCTGCTACATGCGTTGGGCCGATGGTATGTTGGGACAGTCCCATGGTTGTCATGGAGACCATGAAATCCTGAGCTGTCCCAGATAAAGTGCCCTCGGCATGAAAGTTGACATCCCCCAGAACCAAGAGTCTGGGGGACCTCAACAGTACATCAGAGACCACCTCTGTCAGCTCAGCTAGGGAGTCTGTTGCGCAGCGGGGTGGGCGGTACACCAACAGAATCCCTAATCTGTCCCGTTGACCCAACACAAGGTGCAAACACTCCAGACCAGTAGTCACATGGACAGGGAGCCTGCAGAGGGGGATGGAATTCCTATAGACCACAGCAACCCCCCCTCCCCAGCCCTCAAGTGTACCCGGATGCTGAACCAAGTACCCCGGTGGGCATAACTGGGAGATACTAACTCCTCCCTGCTCTCCCACCCAAGTCTCGTTTATACATGCCAGATCGGCTGCCTCATCCACAATTAAGTCGTGGATGAGGGAGATCTTATTATGCACTGATCTGGCATTTAAAAGCAGCACCCAGAGGCCTGAAGGCTGGCTGATAAGGCAACCAACAAGCCTGTGGGTGTGAGGGGGACTGGAACAAGTTCCGGTCCCCCTCACCTGGCAAGTCCTCCTCACAACGCCATATCTCCCTCTACCCGTCACTACCCTGATTGTGCTCCCCTCAGATCCCCCCACCTGGCCCTGTATCCTCCCTCCCAGGCACATAGCTCAAGCCTGGGGAAAGGGGGGGGGGGAAAACAACAACAACAACAACAAACAAAAAACACCCAAAGACAAAAACAAAAAGCAGGCAGGCAGGCAGGCACACTCCTCTCCTCCCCTGGCAGCAGGCCTCCCTCTCCTGCAGGATGATGGCTTTCCCAGGCCCCCTCAGCCAGCAGCTTAAATATCCCTCCCAGGAAGGGAGGGGGGCAGATGTAATTGTCCACAGCAGCTGGCTCAGTACCTGGGGGCCTGGTCCTGCAGGGAGTGGCAGTCTGCCAGGCTGAAATCCTCTGGAGGGTGGTGGTGGTGGCGGCAGCAGCAGCAAAGACCAGGAGGCAGGCAGGCAGGCACACTCCTCTCCTCCCATGGCAGCAGGCCTCCCTCTCCTGCAGGTTGATGGCTTTTTCATGTCTTCTTTTTCATACCAGCTCTGAGGGCTACAGAAATATTATTCTTAAGGATACAACTAATCCAAACTATATTGCATTTCTCAAAGTTTTACATTATTTTTAAATAATCGCAGTTTTGCAATTATGAAGATCAAATCAAATATATTATAAGGATCAAATCTCTTGTCGATCTGAATTTTCTACAGTAAAGTAGATATGCGACTGTAATGTCATGATGGATTCACTGTAACATTGTTTCAAGTGAGGTGGAAGGGGAATCAATCTGCCAGTACTTCAATACATAGTGAAATGTAATAGGAATGAATGTAAAATACCATTTAAAACCCCTAAACAATTTAATATATGTCAGATCTATCTGGATTTATTGCCTCTCAATTGCAACGTGTTTTTCTTTGAAAGCTTCACTGTAAACTAGTGCTGTGCTGAAAATTTCCCACCTTTCTCCCTGACCATTCTCATTCAGTTTAATAAAAAATAATTTGCTTTCAAAAAGAAATGCAAAGAAGGAGAAAAATTCAGAGAAATGCTCAAGGGTTGAGTTCATGGTGCTTGTGCTTACTTTACATATGAGGTGACTGAGGAGCATGCATGAGTCTTTCACTGTACAATCTATCTCTCTGGAAGCCTGTAACCTCTTGGCTTCCCACGCTTTGGTTAAAGCCCATGGAAAGACATGGTGAGGTAATTCCTCCCATGGGTTTTCCCCCCCTAGATCTGGAAGTGCAGAGCAATGGAGTGATGTGTAATACACAACAGCACCCTCAGCTACCTCACAGTGATTAGGTAAGCTCAAAAACACCACCCAAAGAAATTCAAAGTACATTATAACCCACCTGAGAATGAGGCAGAAAAATGAAAACGTCTTTCATTGTGGAAGAAACTGTCAGAAAATTGGAGGATATATTATATTTTATATTTATTTATTTATTTATTTATTTATTTGCTGCTCCATGTCTAAAATAGTTTCCAGAGCAATGAACATAGGAATAAAATAGAAAAAAGAAAGAAGATTAAAACCAGAAAAAAAATAAATTGTTCAATTTAAAACAAAGTACCAATAAATACAGTGGCTGGTCAGTTGAGGAATGCTTGTCACACACCAGCTACAGAGCTCTCAGAGAAGGAGCAGTATTATAAGTATCTGCATTAGAGACAAGATATATTCATCGTCATCCCTCAGAAATATGTTTGAAAGATCCAGGGGAAAGTGCTGAACTCTGAATAATGGCACCTAGAGCGGAGCCAATATATATATATTCTTACCCTTATAGAAATAAAAGGCCACTTTGAAGATTTTTCTCCAATTTTTCACCATCATTTTTATTTGTGGCGGCTGCTTTCCCTCCCTTCCCCATCCCCCTTTATGAAAGATACAAAATGTGGGCTAGCCTGCCAACACAACTGCTGCTGTTGCCCCCTTGCAATATCTTCATAGAAGAAGAGGTATATTTTTATTCACTAAATATATAGAGTATTTTTAATGAAGTGCTTAAGACATTGCCTTTCAGTCCAAATCACCACTAGTTCTTTGCCCCTGTGCCAGTTCACCAGTTCCCCCAAACCTATTAACCATGGATGTTTAAGTCCACAAACAAAGGGCAAAGAGATGAATTCCACCCCCCATCCCCTGTATTGTGGATCCAATAAAATAAAGGGATGGACTTAATTTGGAGTTCTTCACTTGCAAATATCAACTTTGGGCCAACTATCAAATTCAAAATGAACATTTCAAAGAACTTCAAAATGTATAACTTTGACATTTTATATGTTAATATTTCAAAATGAAAAAAGTAGATGATGTATATAAAGGAGATATAAAGGTATACAGTGTGTAAAATAGGGACATATTTTTGTACTTTGGAAAACGTCCAGAATTCACTATTTTTGAAAAATGTAGATTTAGAACTCAAAATAGAATCACTAGTAAGACTTTAAATGCATCTCACTCACTATGAAAGTCAAAATATAGGCAATTCACTCTGTTCTTTGTTGTAGCTATTGACTAGGTTTCACTTTGCATCTCACAACTACTCGTGGTTTGTTTAAGCCATGGGTTATTTTGACTGCATGGGAGTGAGCAAGCGTGCTGGCCCCTGATCACTCACCCACTTTTACTTTGCTAAACAATCAAGAAATCCCCATTCCTTGGTTGTTAGCTATGCTATCCAAACCAAGCTCTCTGGATTGTTGAGGGAGAAACAATCCAGTTTTAACACAACAACAGAGTTTTAACCCAAAAGTATTACCCATGTTTACACTAGAGAAATGGCTGGTCAGATATGGCATAAGCATGAGCATGACCCCCAGATACATTTAGGGCAAAACTGTGTTTTCTTGTGATTAGTGCCCATCCTCACCAATGTAACAGGCGATACTGTACTATTTACTCAAAAAAGAATAGAGAGTAAATCACTTGAAATTAGGCCATTATTTTTTCTGTTGGATGGATATCTATCTATCTATCTTCCCAGTAATGAAAGTTTCAATAATCATTTTGTATTATGCCATCTCAATGATTTGATTGAGATGATGGACAATGTGGATTATTGTTGATTTTTTTTCCTCATCAACCCAGTACAGCTGAGAAGGTGCTGAGTTTTAAACTATATGACTTGAGCCTTGAAGCCCAATTGAAACCCAGTTGCACAGTTTGCCTTCCACATTTTTATGACCCATAGCTGATGGCCTCTTACTTACTTACTAATTACCATTAACATTATCAGGGACTTAAAGAGCAGTCTCCTGCTCACCTAGAACACCTCAATCTACAGAGATTTGAGCTAGTGAATTGCATGAGGAAGTTAGTAGCTAACTTCTGCCTCCTTAAGGAAAAACAATTGCTAGAAGAAAGAGATCGCATGCCATGAATACTTTCTTTGCTGTATGGAGACAAGATTCCTGCATTTCATGAATATCTCCTCTGGGGTGGTTGGCAGTTTGCTTCAACCTGCAGTGATCTTTCCACTATCTTCAATAAGGCAATGCATACTCTTGCTGATTGGCAGTGTTGTTTTTCTAAGTTGTAGAATCTAGGTACAGCTTCCATTTCTCTTCTTTGTTTAACAGTGCATGAGTCCAGATATCCCTTAAGACGTGTAGGTAATGCTCCACATCGGCAAAAGGGTAATTATTGTCTTAGTGCTTCTCCTTAACGTACTGGGTACATGTTGTGTGGGTTGTGTCATGCTTGCTGTAGGGACACTGAGCAAGAACTAATGTTCTATTCAGGGATGCAGGGTCTGCATCAAATATAGGCATGGACGGGCATCTGTCAAGGGCCCATACCTCAGCAGGGGCCCAATGACAGGAGTGCCCGTGAATTGCTCATCCTCCTCTCCATTCCAACCTGCTTGCTCAATGGCTTTTTACTCTGGCCCAGATAATGGTGGTGGTGCTGAGAAGCAGCAGAAGCCACTGCGTACTTGCTCTTTACCAAGGACGTAGTAGCAATGATAAGAGAGGGTGAAGAGCAATAGGAGCTGGTGACGATGGTGGTGAGAAGGTAGACTCACTGAGGGAGGTGTCTTGCCCATGAGCACTCCAAGACCTGGTAGGGATGTGTGAGAATTTCATTACAGTTCTTTTTTTAAAAGGATTTACTAAAATTCACAAATGCCTTCATATTCGGGGTGGAAAGAACTTACGTTTTTTTTAAAAAAAAAATCCAGATGTGGAAGAAACCTGCAAATAACATATTCATCCATTCAGGCAGAGGGCTTTGAGTGCATAGCCCTTAAAAGTCTGGGTTTGAATGTGTATTCAACATTGTTTGTGGGACTTAATTAGGGATGCCACCACTTTTTTTTCTGACCGGCTCCTCATTTTTAACAGCTATATAGCAGGCAGGTACATCACAGTCCTCTCTATGCTGGGAGTAGCTGCACCTATTGAATTTGGCTGATGCAGGTGGATGGAAATATAGTTTCAGTTCTTTTTGGATAAGCATTTACCAAAAATCATGATTTGTGTGTGTCAGAAATCAGCTACACGCAATGCATCCAGAGCCATCTGTGTTTGCATGGAATATGTGATGGATCAACTAATTTTTATGATAAAAATTAGTTCCATGCACTGTATCCAAAGCTGACTTTGGTTGCATGGAGAATGTAATCAGTCAGCCTGCCCATCTATGGACACAACTGCAGTGACTTAATGCCAATCACAGTGGTGTGCTCCTCCGCAACAATAGTTGAAATAGCTTTCAAGTCACTGTGGATGAGTCCATTAACAGGCCAGTGCACTCATTATATGCTCTATATCAGGGAAGGCAATGTGGTGCCCATGTGCAGCAATGCACTCCCAGATAACTTCCTTGGCACCCACCAAGGTATTCTATGCCTACCACTTTTGGTGGTGAGCCAGAATGAGAGAAAGAAAAGAGATGGGGAATGGGTTGGCTGGCAGAGGAGTAGGGAGAGAAGAAGACTTTGCCTTCTGTGAAATTCATTTCACAGGAAGCAGCCATAGTTCAGTGTGGTAGAGCACATGCTTTGCATGCAAAAGATCTCAGGTTCGATCCCCAGCTTCTCCAGGTAGGGCAAGGAAAGTATTCCACCTGAAACCCTGGAGAGCCACTGCCAGTCAGTGTTGACAATACTGGGCTAGATGGACCAATGGCCTGACTCAGTATAAGGCAGCTTCCTATGTTCCTATGATTTGTGCAGACACTAATAACTGTGGGTTCAAAGGAGTTGTTCTGTGTGTTGGGACTCAGATCCCACCTTTGCCTTGTTCAGTGTTTGGGTCAGTTTTACTTTTACTTTGTGATAAAGCTATATCTCTCACGACAACCATTTTGTGATAGTACCCATGGTCCCAAAGGCCTACTCTCTGTGAATAGTGTCCCGGGTATAATCATAGTGAATTCTGTATGTGGAACCAATTTGCAATGTGTGAACAGGTTCAAACTTGCATGGATTGCTTTCCATATCCATAGAGGGAAATTGTACCTATGTGTACCAAATCTATGTGATACAATGTGATACAAATCTATGTGATACAAATCTAAGGATACAAATGCTTATCCTCGGGCGTGATGCAGAAAGTTCATCAGTTGTCAAATGTATAGCAAAACATAACCTATGAGCACACATTAAACTTATTATTTCAACTGCTGAGAAAAGATGTCATACACTGAACAGGTATGAGTTAGAATCACATTTTGCAAATATGTACTCTATATATTCTGTACTCTACATCTTCCAGGTCTCTCCATCCTTGATTATATATATATATATATATATATATATATATATATTCCCCCTTGCTTTTCTGCAAAATTATTACGAGTGTGAAATTACTTATTAGAAATCCAGTTCTAGACTCTGCCCTTTGCTGTGATCTATTGTCACTTGTATTTGTAAAAGGCCTTGTGGTTTTTTGTTTTGTGTGTGTGTGTGTTTTTGTTTTTGTCCTGATAAGCTGTTGCTCTTTTGAAAGAGGCTTCTGTCAGCTCCCACTCAGGGTAATGTTCCCGCACCTCACGCATGAAGTGCACCATTAACTTTATCTCCAGGAAAAGCAATACAACTGCATACTCAGAGGCAGTTTTCTGGTGACTATTAAGGCCATGGTTATCTGTCGTTTCTGAAGTCTGCTTTCTGGTCTCTGACCCATTAACGATTTTTTTTTTTAAAAGAAGAACTGAGTTGGACAAAACAATACAGGAACATCAACTGGCTGCTAGTAAGAACAGTCAGCATTTCAGAGTGTATGAGTGTAGCACGTTAGAGCGTACGGAAAGCTGCATGTACATTAGCTCCATAATCATTACAACAGGGATGGGAAAATGCAGAGGACTAGAGTGCCGCATTGGCACTACAACTGGCACTACAACTGGAGGTGGCCATGGGGCTTCAGTTCCAGAATTGTGACATCTCTAGCCTGCCAAACAGTTGCTTGGTGGGTTGCCAAGTGCTGCAGTTAGATTTTGCAGAGAAGCAGGGTATATAATCCCCATGCACCCTATTTCTTTGCAGAACCACTGATTCTGCAGGGGAACGAGGTGCATAGTGAGCCAGCACCTTTTTCCCCAACATAATGATGCTTCCCCCAGTCTACCAGACAGCTGTCCTGCGGCATGGAAGCGGTGAAGTTTGTCAAGGCAGGGACCTAGTTGGGACCACAGTTCTCTCCTTGGTGAACCAAATGTGCCAATCCCCACATTACAAAAACCCTTTCAATTAGATGGGTGGGAAAAAAATGAAGCAGAGACATAATGGCTTTCCTAAGGGCACTTATCTGAGTTCATAGTGGAAGTAACATTTGAACCAGGGACTTTCTGATTCACCGCTCAGTTCATTACTGTACAATCCTACATATGCTTCAACTGTTCCTATTAACCAGGGAGAATTCCATATTTGTTTTGTTACTTGTCCTTAGTCAGGCACAAGTAACAAAATTTCAGTTTCCCTCCATTTTTCATTTTTCCACTCTTAGGTTTCATTCAGCGCAAATGTTGAGATTTTGTTTTAAAGTTCACATGAATTTAAACCATTCCATAAATAGATTGTTGCCTCTGAATGGCAACCTGAATTTATTCATTTCCTAACCATTTCCAGTCAAACACAATTGTTTGTGTTTTGAACACATTACAGCCACACAATCATACAAATGATTTTTGAAAACAATAGAGCTTTGGAACTAAGCATTGTCCCAAGCATTGATAATAAAGTAAGTACTGCCAATATTGTAATTTCTTCTGCTTTTCCCAAAATGTCATTTTCTCCCACATTTTTCTTGCCTTCAAAAATGTATATCTTTAACTAAGTACAATAAAAAACAGAGTCAATAAATAAGTGGTTTATTGTTTTATTCAGTATTCTCTCAGCCCATACAATCAAGTACTTAAGCGGTATGGCATATTCTGCCCAAAGGGAGGCGACAGTTGATATTGAAAGCAAGAAATCTTTGGAAAGGGCAGTACCTAGAGTTCCAGGGCAAGACAGAAAATTATTCTTCATGGCAGCAACTAACCACTATTGTGGCTCCTTTTGTGTTCTGCCATCTACTTCATAATAGAATGTGTGAAGTGAACTGTGGATTCCATAGATACAGAAATCACACATAATACTAAACCATAGTATAGTTTGTTGAACTTCAGCTTGTCTGCAAGGAAGCCATGGTTTGTTCAACATCTGTAAGCCACAAATATGTTGGCTTATCAAGCCTGGCTTGTTTAAATCATAGCTTGGCATGATGTCTGAACTTAGAACTGTGGCTTAATCTTATATATCCCTGGCTTGTTTGCACCTTTGAAACAGAGGCACCCAACAAAAGCAGCCTTAAATGAAACCACATTGAAGGCTGACAAAATGGTCAGGAGAGAAACAAATCAGAGACAGGCAAAAGAATCCATTTCTGCAAGATAATTCTTGGCTAAAGCAACAAAGTATGATTAATAATAATAATAATAATAATATATTTATTTATAACCCGCCTCTCCATCCAGATCGAGGCGGGGAACAACAATAAATATAAACACCACAAAATAGATGAAATATTAAAACAAATAAAACCCAATACATCATTAAAAACATCTTAAAATTCAACTGGGTAGGCCTGCCGGGAGAGATCAGTCTTCATGGCTCTCTTAAATTCATGAAGACTGCTAATTTGTCGAATCTCCTCCGGCAGGCCATTCCACAATCTTATGGCTTATGTTATATGCAAATGCAGCCTTATGTGATGATCTCTCTATTCAGAATGTTGGAGCTCTGGAACTTTGTACAACAAACAACACAGCATACCCCCTATTTATGTAGTTTTCAATGGACATCCTTAATACAGAGCCTATCTACACATTCAGGATAAAACACTTTGAACATGTTTTGAAAACTGTATATTGAGTGTGTCCTGGGCCCCAACAGTTCTCAAAACTGTTATAAACCGTTTTAAACCATTTTAAACTGTTTTAAAGCAGTAGTGTAGATAGGCTCACATACATAAATTTTGATCAGGAAAACAAGGGGAAGGGGGAATCTAAGCAGCATGCTTCTTCAACAGCTTCTTGCTCTTATTGAAAAATGAATATACTACCATGTAATTCTCTACTTCAGTACACATGAGCACTTTTCTTTAAAAAAAAAAAAAGAAAGTTAAACAAAATAGACTTTCTGCTGAGCTCTGTGGCACAAATCAATTCTCCCTGCTTAACTAACATCAAAGCAAGAATTGATTTTCCTGATTTCTCCCTTGAGCACCGCTCTGTCCTCTTAATTGTACATACAAGAACTGTTCGAAAGTCTCAGGATATCCCACTTATCTCCATCAAGAACCCTTTACTGCAGTTACCAGATCTCTGCTAAAATAAAATAAAATGGCACTGGCTATATTAAAAGCAGTCTGCAAGGGTCAGTAGCAGGAACCATAAACTGGGTTATTGGCCAGTTCACGCTGTTTTGGGAGCAGGGATACTTGTGCCGTTCCACTCCACACACAACTCACGGGTGACATGCGTTGAACACACATCAACCTTAGATCTTTCCCCAAATCCTTTTTTTTAAAGGACCATATAAATCATGTATTCATATAGCTCATGTTGCATAGGCTGACCATATGAAAAGGAGGACAGGGCTCATGTAACTTTAACAGTTGCAGAGAAACGGGAATTTCAGTCGTAATCATTTGTATGCAATTAGTACCTGGTGAAATCCTCTCTTCATCACAGCAATTAAAGTTGCATGCACTATACAACAACAACAACAACAACAACAATTTATTTCTTACCTGCCTCTCCATCTGGATCGAGGCGGGGAACAACAACATGATAAAATACATAAAACTGATTAAAACATGACACATATTAAAACTGCATAAAAATCCTAAAACATCCTAAAAACATCCTTAAAACATTCTAAAATTCCACTGGATATGCCTGCCAGAAGAGAACAGTCTTTATGGCTTTCTTAAATTCTAAAAGACTGTTAAGTTGACGAGTCTCCTCCGGCAGGTCATTCCACAGTCTGGGAGCGGCAGAAGAGAAGGTCCTCTGGGTAACAGTTGTCAGCCTAGTCTTGGCCGACTGCAGTAAGTTCTTCCCAGAGGACCTGAGCATGCAGGGCGGATTGTATGGGAGAAGGCGATCCCGCAGGTAACCTGGACCCAAACCATGTAGGACTTTAAAGGTAATAACCAACACTTTATACTTCGCCCGGAAACTAATTGGCAGCCAGTGGAGCGATTTTAAAGCTGACGTAATATGGTCACCCCTAGATGTACCGGTGACCAACTTGGCTGCCATATTTTGAACTAGTTGAAGTTTCCGGACTAGGCATAGAGGTGACCAGATACAAAAGAGGGCAAAAGACCAGATACAAAAGAGCTTTAACTGTTGTAATGAAGAGGGAATTTCACCAGGTACGAATTGCATACAAATGACACCAGCTGAAATTCCCCTTTCTCTACAACTGTTAAAGTTACATGAGCCCTGTCCTCCTTTTCATATGGTCAGCCTAATGTTGCATAATATACTGCTGGAACAAAAGGGACAGAAAGGTGTGTGAATCATGAGGGGAAAGTAAATATAAATAGTATTAATAAAGTGTCTGTAATTTCACGCAAGGGTGCAGTAACTGAGGCGTGTGGGCCAAACTCCAGTCCAACTGGGGTGCAAATCTGGCCCTCAGAAGACTATGCCACCTCGCCCTGGTCCTTTTCCCATGACAACCTGTTATAGGGTTGAGTGACTTGTGGTCCTTCCAATGTTTTAGCTCTACTGGCTAGGGCTGATGAAAGTTATAGGCCAAAACAGCTGAAAGATCACAAGTTGCCCACCCCTGCCTATTGTTTAGTGGTTTCCCAGCTTTTGCGTGTTTTCCCCCCCATTCTACAAGGTTGATGTGCCTTTCCTAAGGCTTAATTATGGGCAGTTAAAACTTTAAGCTCAAATATACTGAATTTCCCCCCGTTTTGCTCCAAAACTGAATTTTGCCCTCAGACTGAAAGAGGTTCAACACCCTCGGTATAACTATTACTTGTGAACTCATAATTTGATATTAGTGAGATTTCAGATTATGTCATTTCTTGCCAGTTGGCAGTATTGATGTTCTTCCAATTAAAAAGTTGCTAAAGTGAATGAAGCAAAATCAAATTATTCACCTGTTGGAATTCATCAGAAGAATACATGTGCTAAAATTTCAGTAACAAATAAATAAAGGATGTTGTCGCAGTCGATGTGTGTACAAAAGTGTATACAAAAAGAATTCCTGATGAGTTTGTGCTTATAAATTCATGCAACAAAATGGTTTTTTTTAGATCTAGCCTTGTTTTTGACCTTGATATAAAAAAGTAATGGAAATTGCTGTTTGAGCCAATTATCTTAAAACAAGATAACATTGCCAGGAGCGCATTTCTGTGGTGCTTTAATGTTAATAACTGCCTGTGTTTCATATGTTTAGCATTACGTCTACATCTCCAAATTAAGTCTGAACAATTACAGGAACTGTTCCCTTGATAAATCCTGTACCCATGCAGGCTTTCTGCCTTCTGTGTCTTAATGATCCTATGTATAGGATTGCCGTATCCCAGTTTCCCAATCTGGGCAACCTAATTTGCATAGTATGCACATTGCTTGCTAATTATGCAAATAAAGCACATTAATTTGGGCATTTTCTACCAATTGCTTTGTGTTTGCTCCTGGCACATCCCACAAAAGTGGCAAAATGAACAGTGGAACGATACCTGACTATTTGCTCATGTCATGAAAGAGTGGCCTCTCTCATATATTCTGCTTGACTCCCCCCCCCCCCAGGACATAGCAAATCATGTTGGGGTCAGTTTATAGTAGTTTGCTGTGTCCTATTATTATTGCTTCTGCTGATCCAACAACATAGGACTGTGCACCTCCTCCCTTATGTGAAAGTAGAAATTCCAGCTCTGTCAAGAAGCATCTTGTTTTATTCCTGAAATTTTAGCTTGTAATGTTTGGCTTTGGTAAGAAAGAAAGGTAGTGACATTTTAATTAGCGGAACTAAGATTCAGGCTGTGATCCTATGCAAACTGCCCAGAGAGCTTCCACTATTGGGCAGTATAGAAATGCAATAAATAAACAAATAACCAACTTGAGAGTGAGCCACATTGATTTCAATGGGGTTTCAAAATTATTACAAACCAATTGTCTTGATTTAGATTTTTAAATGGGTACAGCTTCTAATTCCATTCAGGATGATACATTTTCAGACTCACTAGCACCTTCTTTCCCTTCATTGCCTACATCCCAAGTGATTACCCTAAACAGTGCAGTACAAACATAAGCACAGTTAACATCTTATTTCTTTTTTATTTTATTTATTATTAGTGCTCACAACAATTATGGACAGTTCACAAGAGTTAATTCCACTATCTCTCCAAATTCCAAGAATTTCTCCATTCATATCACACACAGTACATGTCACAAGGAACACCCCACTTTCCCACACATATTCTTTAGTGACTACTTATGCATAGGGATGTCAGAGAAATCCATTTGGGGGTATAGTTCAATGGGTTTCCTAGGCTCACCCCACCCACCCCGGACTTCATTTCAGTTCCTGCTGCTGCACCCAACTCGATCTGCAGCAAGGGGTGGGATTCTGCTGGTTTTGACCTATAAAGCCTTACGCACCTTGGGACCACAATATCTGATTGAATGTCTCTCCTGACATGAACCTACCTGTACACTACGCTCAACATCCAAGATCCTCCTCCAGGCGCCTACTCCGAGGGAAGCTCAGAGGACAGCAACAAGGGAGAGAGCATTTTCTGTAGTGCCCCCCCATTATGGAACGATCTCTCAGATGAGGCCCACCTGGCACCAACATTGTTATCTTTTCAGCACCAGGTCAAGACTTTCCTTTTCTCAGGCATTTAACAGCGTATGTTGAGTTTTCTACTGAATTTTTGGCCTGGCTGGGAGTTTTAAATTGTTTTAAATGTTATCTTTTTATGTTTTTATGTTTTAAATTTTGTATATTGATTTTTAACGTTCAGTCTTTAAATCTTTGTAAACCGCCCAGAGAGCTTCTCCCCTCAAAAATGCACAAAAAAGTTTCTAAAGTTTGGGAAACAACTTGCAGCTTGGCTCACAGATGCAAAGTGAGTCATCATGCATGCCATGGAGCTCTAATGAACCCCCCAAAAAGAACCAGATTCCCCAGCAACAGACATCCTTTCTTATGCATTGCCAAAAAAAAGAGGACAAAAGAGGCTGATTTGCATAACATTTGCAAATGTACTGAATCGGCAAGTTCTGAAAGGGAGTAGAACTCCCATGCAATCATGGACCCTGACTTATCAGGGTTCCCTATCTTGCAGAGAGTTTGAATTTCTTTCAAGTGAGGTTGCTTGAATACAAGGCACACAGAACTCCCTTTGAGACGTTGCCGATTCAATACAGCAATGTCTGAACTGAGCGGGAAGGGGCCAGCGTGCTCAGAGCTGTTGTAGGTGGGATGTTTGTGCATGGCCCCAAACTCAACCTACTTTCACTGTCATGTGTTCAGGCGAACCCTGAACAGGACTACTTTCTTTTCCTTTCCTTTTTCTTATATTGCTACATGTTGTGCTACGCTAACATTGAAATCACCAATCATATGGCCATTTTCTTTCTTTACACACATACACACATGAATCTCTCTCCTCCCTCCTCCCCTCTCTCTCTGTGGATAGATAGATGCACATACATATTATTTATGCATTTGCATGATATTTTTATCTATCCATCCGTCTGTCATAAATACAAATGAATAGATACAGTTGGCAGCAAAACATGACATGACAAACTTTCTTTCTACTCTTAACTATTAAAAAAAAAAAAACCTAAGCTCTAGCAGTAAGTACTCTGTGCGGGTTCCCCCCCACACACACACACACACAATGCTGTCAAACACAGGGTAGCCATTGGCTAACACAAAAGTTACAAAGGAAAATGAGGCAATGGAGATTCTGCCCTTTCTCTGTTCTTTCCAAGGTTGTAAACAGAAAGGATGTTAAGTGAGCTGGAGATGGTCTGGCAAAGCCATGCTGATTCTTTTTTGTCCCAATTTTGTCTACGCAAGCCGATTTCCAAAACAAACCCTCTGCAAAACCTATTTAACAAGTACCATGATGGAACAGAAAAAAATGAGTATGCACTCCACGTGCATTGCTGCCTCTGTCCTACCATCTTCATTTTCAGATATAGGACATATTGCATTTAGTAACTAAGCTCATCAAGTTGCAGCCCACTAAAAAGTGCAATTCTGAGTTGAATATTTAGCAATAGCGGTGATTATGTCATGCTTGGGCTCACTCTGTACTTTATATTTGTAAGCGTCTACCTGCAATGTTTTAAGTGTGCATCTTAAACGATGACATCTGCATGAAGATTTTTTTTTATATCGTACAAGTACTCAGTGTACTCAGTGGTGAAACTATGATTGTGCTGCATAAATGTGTGCAATGGGTCTTAAGGTAGAGGGAGATGAAGCTCATTTCGATCAGTTTGGAGTTGCTTTTGAACTGAGTGAAGAAATTAGGGGTCTGCATGCCAAAAAATACCATTGTTTATCGTTATCATTTCGGACCAAAAAAATTATCGTCTTCATTAATATCGTAAGTGACCCGTATCGTCTTCACGATAATTATCGTGAAAAAATGATATTTTTTGCAGCCCTATTTCTTAAAGAAAAAAATGCATATAACTTCTGTATTGTAAAAGTTAGAGGCTTGAAACTTGGTCACAGTGCTTATGGGGTATGCCTAAGTATGTGTATGAAATTTGAGATCGATCCCTCCAACCCTCGATTTTATATGAATTTATTAAAGATCATTTCAGTTCTGACAGATCAGAATGACAACTCGCCACGTGTGTTCATTCAGACCTGTCAGAACAGAAACAATCTTTAAAAAATTCATATAAAATTGAAGGTTGGAGGGATCGATCTCAAATTTCATACACATACTTAAGCATACCCCTTAAGCACTGTGACCAAGTTTCAAGCCTCTAACTTTTAAAATACAGAAGTTATAGGTATATTTATATGACAGTCCGTTAAAACGATAAAATTGTCTGAAAATTATCGTCTCTGATGATGATCGTAGGTTTTTGTATCGTATTTTTATCGTTAAACACATGCACGATAATGACCTTAACATATCGTTATAGTACATTTTAATGATACAGTACACATCCCTAGAAGAAATACCCTGGTTGGCTTCTTTTCTCCGACCAAATCCTTCTAAAAGCGTGGCATTCACAAAGCAGAAACTTTAATATTTTATTACTAACCTGTTCAATTACTATTAAATGGCTGGAGTCATGGTATACAGGAAAACATCTAAATCTCTAAGGTCAAAACCTATTAGAATCACCGAACACACACACACACACACACACACACACACGAGTCCATAGCTACTTATTTTAACTGCAATAAATGTAACCAATCACTCTAAAATAACGTTTACATTTATACATTCAGCCAACATGGCAGTTTCATAGTCTGTGGCTAGAGTAGCAGATTCATCACTGCCTAGGCTGACCATATGAAAAGGAAGACAGGGCTCATGTAACTTCAACAGTTGTAGAGAAAAAGGAATTTCAGCCAGTGTCTTCTGTATGCAGTTAGTTCCTGGTGAAATTCCCTCTTCATCACAACCGTTAAAGTTGCAGGCACTATACTAGAGTGACCATATACAAAAGAAGGCAGGGCCCCTGCAACTTTAACGGTTGTGATGAAGAGGGAATTTCACCAGGAACTAATTGCATACAAATGACACTGGCTGAAATTCCCTGTTCTCTACAACTGTTAAAGTTACATGAGCCCTGACCTGGATTTTATCTGGTCAGCCTAATTTGGTCCCACAGTCACCCTCCTCACCCTCATTATTATCCATCACTCTCTACTGCAGTGAAGGAAAGAGAGATAAATCAAGGAAGGCATTTTGAAGTAATAAATTCTCCTCCATTATTTAAATTTAATTTGGGGAGGGGGGTTTATACTATGGGATAAATCTTTTCTCTGTGTATTTGTATGTGCTGTTTCATCCAAGAGGTCAAATGTTTAGTGAGATTATAGGAACCAGGAAGTCTGAAGAAGATGAAGAAAAATAGAGTTTGCAGGCAGCTCTACAGATGATCAGAGGAAGAGCTTAGGAAAACGAATTTAGGGCAGAGGTGAACAAGGAACTCCCTTCTGATTTTCTCTCCCCAACTACAACCAACCAGGAGGAAAAATAACTAAAGAGCCTAAGGCAGAAGCAGGCCAAAAAAAAAATGGAAAAAAAAGAAACCCAGAGAGAAGAAGAGAAAAGAAAAGAAGGCCAGAAGAAGTCAGGCAGACATGCCAAAATTGGAGAAGTGGTTGAGAGAGATCTGGACTGATGACAGTAAGATATTGCTTGGATAAAGGACCTGTATAAAACAGAGACACAGGCTCAATTCGGATGACACGATAGTCAATGGTGGGTTGACTAACCCTAACCCTAGGGGGTACTCCCCACACAACATGGTAATAAATAATCAACTGTGGTGGGGATGAGGATCAGCACTGAGTTGACTATGGCAGCATTTGGATGACACAATAGTCAAAACAACTGACAATTGTTTCCCCCACACCAGTTGTTTATTGTGTCGTCCGAATTGAGCCACAGACTTATTAGGTTAGCTGGATGCATTCGTTCCTGGTTATATTATTATCCCATTGCATATACGTTTTGTGTGTGTGTGTGCGCGCGCGCGCATGTGTATCCAATCGGGTGTTAAAACTTTTTTTTCTTATTAACATTTTTCTTCAGAAAACTTTGAAATGTTATTATTTTAAACTGTGTGGTCTCCTTTGTATGTGGTGCTCGTGTGTGTGTTATCCACTCCACATCTAAGAGCCGACCCCACTCTACCTAAAGGAGATACCCGAGTCCTAGAGAGCTGTAAGGCTAGTTTGGTGGAGGCAACCAGTGGAGAGAGAGAAATTTCCACCTGGTGGCAGCAGAAAAGTCCACAGGAAGGAAGGGCAAAAAAGGGGAATGGGGCACACTATCTTGTCTGCTTTTCCTTCCCCTCATTGTACAGGGTCTTGCCTGTCTGTGAAAGCATAAAAGGAAGAGAATGTACCTCTGCAAGTGCCCTTATGTAGTCTTTCCCAGGCACAGAACAGTTCAGAAAGATGAAAGGAAAGGAACATGTTGGAGGCAGAGGCATACATGAAAGAGAATTCTCTGTTTTGTCTGTCTTTCGAAGCCAGTTTCCAGCTGAGAAAAGAAAAAGAGAGAGTGGGGGAGAGACAGGAAGAGACACTTAAAGCTGGAAGAAAAATCCTTTACATCCCCTTCCATCGCTTTCCCTTTTCATTTTCCCAAGACTGAAAAATGGGTTGAAAAGACTTGCAGGGAAAGATATCTTGGGGCCCAACTACCTACATTATAAGCTTGTATTAGCTTTGGACTAATTTAAAGTTAGAAGTCCTGGCTTCCCTCAAAGAAGCCTGGGAATGTTTGATGAGGGTGAATTTCCCAGAGGGAATAACGATTAATGCAGTTTCCTTGTATTCTAGATTTGCCTTGAGACAGCATATAAAATAAAGGTGAGGTTTATTCTGACAACAGGAAGGTGGATTAAGCTGTGCAATGCATGTAGCCTCCCCTCCCCCACACATATACATATGGGATCGCGTTCACTGGCTATGCCCTGCCAATGTCTTCTGAATATGCCCCCCTGGCAGCCTCATGTCTGGCAGCATAAAAGGGTTCCTATGCATGTACAGCTCCTTAAGGCAAGTGAGAATGATGGCCAGTCATTTTCCCAATGAACAAGGTCTGTTTTATCATTTTTTCATATTATTACAGGAAGTGGGGGCTGAGGAGCAGGTTACAACCTGAGAAATTATGCTTGGGCACAGGCTAGAATGTGCAACTATAAACGCTGCAAAAATGTCATTTGTGTGTAAGCTGAATCGGTGGCTGCTTAGAGCCAGTGTGGTGTAGTGGCTAAAGTGTTGGACTGGGGGTCTGGAGATCTGGGTTCTACTCCCCACTCGGTCATGGAAATCCATTGGGTGACTTTGGGCCAGTCACAGACTCTCAGCCCAACTTACCTCACAAAGTTGTTGTTGTGAGGATGAAATGGAGAGGAGGATTATGTATGCCGCTTTGGGTTCCTTGGAGGAAAAAAGGTGGGATATAAATGCAATAATAAATAAATAAATGTGTCAGGTATATGCAGGGCTAGGGAAGTGCACATCAGCAAAACACTAGCTCGGTGAGTTTCTCCAAATTCCGTCTTGAAGCTCCTTCCAAGGCATGTCCATATCAGATTGTGAGCTTGTCCACCTTTCCAAATGTATATATCAGTTATGTGCATTATTGGAATGTACACATTTCCTCCCGTTCATTAAAACATACATTTGTGCATTTTTCAAAAGTGCTAATTTTTTCATGTGCATTTTTGAATGGTTGCATTCTTGTGTATGTGTGTGTGTCATGAATCAAGTCACAAGTTCAGAAATGTACAAAGTTCAGACTTTGCCAACAGATTACGTTTGGGTCTACATTCGGTTCCAGGAGGTACGAACTGGGTGAATTCTGGTCAAGAACAGACTGAAACGAATTTCTCATACATCCCTAGGCAGGGCCCTTGTCAGGGCTCAGCATTGTTGGGCTCTTGCAGCAAGACAATGAGCCTGTTCAGAAGACAACTTAAACCCTGCTGGTTAAGGCTTTTGGTTAAGCAGCAGGGTTTAAGGTGTCTTGTGAAATGCGTTTTTCTAAACCCTGCTAACCACAGTCAGACCATCTGCAACAGGGTTAGTGGCTCTAACTGTGGCTTAACGTGTTGTGTGTGGCAGCACGGCTTGTGATTAGTGCTAACCCTACTGAACCACAGTTTCGCTAACCACAGAGCCTGAAGTGTCCATCTGAACAGGCCCAATGCCAGCTACTGGAACTTTTTGGCCCTGCTGCTTTTCCCCTTACTTTCCTTGCTTGTTAATCTCTCCCCTCTAAACTAGGGATATTAGAGGAATCTATCCAGGGAATGAGCTAACTGGGCTTTCCTCAGCTCAGCCTCCCGCTAGCTGGCCTGACTCCATCTCCATCGAGCCAGGCCAGTTTGCAGTTTTTCATTAAAAAAAAAAAAAAGATAACTTGCAATTTGCACAAATTGGAGATGCAATTTGGGTAATTTGCACACATTACAAGTGCAAATTGTGTGCAAATTGCAGCCATAAATTGTGTAATTTGCCTAAATTATACAATTTACATCTGAAATTTGCACAAATTATACCATTTATGGCCACAGTTTGCACAAATTGCTATTTACATGGGGAAGACACTGAAAAAGTTCCTGGATTTCTGGAAGAAACATGCGCTTTGCCTCACAAATGCAAGCAGAGTCACGGGCCCCACGGAAATCCAGCAAGCCCAAAGAGGTTCAGATTTTCTGGCAATGGACATCCCTACTCTAAACAAGTGAGCAGTGATAGGAGTAGTGACATCCAGTAGCAGCCACCACTCCGCTTGGAGCCTATCTACACTACTGCTTATAACAGTTTTAAACCGGCCAATAACGGTTATTAACCGGTTTAAAATGGTTGTAAACCATTTTAAAGCAGTAGTGTAGAGCACATCTTGCCTAAGCATACCCCAAAACCTGAAACCGGCATTTGTATGGATTAATTGAGAGCCAGTGTTGTGTAGTGTTTATGCTGTTGGACTGGGATTTGCAAGATCCAAGTTCTAGTCCGCACTTGGCCATGAAGCTCACTGGGTAACATTGAGCCAGTCATTGATTGTCACCCTAGCCTGCCTCATAGGGTTGCTGTAAGAATAAAATAGAGAAGAGGAGGGTAATGTAAGCCACTGTGAGTGCTTTGGAGGAAAAGGGGTAGGGTATAAATGTAATAACAAAATAATGGGATGTCATAATAGAACACTTTTAATAAAATGGAAGATTTCAACCTCTTCACTTTTCCTCCACTTCACTGGTCAATTAGTAGCAAGTTTCACTGTGAAAACTCCATACCTGTGGTGTTTCCGTGGTTTTACAGCGCGTATTTTCTAGTGAATATTTTTAGAGGCAGAAGCAATTGAAAATGGCTCCCTCAAACATCACAATGGCTTTAATAACTACCAATTGTCAGTGAGGCAGACGCATAAACAGAAGAAATGTCACAGGCCATCAGTGCTTTTTTTATTTTCCTAGTTCACTTTCTTTTTGCTTTTACTTGCCTTGACTATAAAGAGGAGGAAAAAGAAAGAAATCCTTCACATCAAAGCTCTGCACTTGGCTGGCTGCTGACGTTTGTTCATATATCTGTTTCTTGCCTTGCCTTTTTTGGCAGATCTCTTTGCAAAGCATTATTATTATTATTATTATTATTATTATTATTATTATTATTCTGAAGCAGAATCATGGGTAAGAAAATTGGAGTGCTAACCTTCTCAATTTATTTTTCCCTCATTTTGATATTGAATTTGTTGTGCACACCTTTTCAAGAGGTTTCTACCTACTCACAATTGCATCCTAGAAACAACTCTTCACAATGGAGTATGCTGATGTGAGTACAAAAAAGGAAACATGATGGAAGTGTTTATACTAGTACAAATCCGAAGTTTGTTTATGTGTTTATTTATGTACTGAATGTATCATTTATTTTTCAGTTTAAGAATGCTCAAAGAAGAAAACAGTAATGAAATACAAAAACAAAAACAACAAGACGTTTATTTTTTTAAGGCAAGCTTTTAATTTTTTTTTAAAGTAAGCCTCAAGAAAAGCTTGTTAAGTGTACTAGGCTGTAAAATAAGATTAGCAAAGTCCTTTAGCTTGGCACAATTATTGTAGACTACAGTGATTGCAGACTACAATGATTGCAAGGAAAATTACCCGTAGTCTTACTAAATATACCCATATCAGATGTGAAACAGTTATTTCTCTTTAATTGTCTATGAACCAACATGTCTCTCAGATTGGAAGCAGGTTTAAATGCAAAGGGGTATATGGAGGTCCTTACACATAGATGAAGTAATGTCTGCAATAATTGTGCCAAGCTATAGAAACTTCTTACTCTCTACCTATAAAGCAGAAAGTAGGTGTGTAGGATGTATGCCCGGAAATGTTTGCCCACTTCCAGATGAGCTGCAAACTTGAAATTTGGCACGCTGATAGGTCTGGTTGTACAATGTACCAGAAAAATCTAAAAACACTGAATTTTGGGTGTTAAGTATTTTTTAAAAAACTAATAAAAATCAAATTTTACGGCTACAACTCCCAGCATGCCTTGGGCAGAACCCCCAGAATTCCTTGGTTGGGAGGCCAGACTTACTGGCCTTTGGCAGCCATCGTGAGTGTGTGGGCAGATGGCTGCTGTTTGTCTTTTACAACCCTGACTCCTAAGGTTGGTCTCGAGCAGTCAACCCAATTCCACATAAAAGGAAACAACCCACATAAATGGGCTATGTCCATTTGCAGTGCCTTCTCCCGCCCACTGTGTGTGGTTTTAAAATCGTAATTAGATACAACAGTGTGACTTTGAGAGGCCAAACATGCTCAAAAGCACCCCATCCTGATATCACTGTTTACTCCGAATCTGACAGAGGCAAGCATGCAGAGTGCCTCCCCTTCCCCTTCCCTCTTAAGGGTGAAAAGGGAGGGGTAAGGAGAGGCCCTCTGCACATGCCCAGAAACAGACCCGACGAAGGGGGGAAGTGCCTGGCCCTGGCCCCAGCCTTTCAGTACAGGCTCCTGATGGAGCAGTTGGTGTGTGAGAAGCGCAGGCTGAGGCAGTTCCAGCAGGATTGGCCAGAGCTAGGCACGTCCACTGAAAGCCACTTACGTCCCCTCCTTGGTGATGCTATTCCTTGATGCTCTATCGAGGAGCTGCATCAGCAACAAGAGGATGTCTCAGAGGACATGGGCACCTACAGGCTGCCAAAGGCATGCTGGGAGGTGTAGTACTGGTATGTAGAGTGGCTGATTTTAAATAAAGCAGGGGTTAGCAAACCAGGTCACTATCTCTCAATCCTAACTCACTAACTGTCTTTGTTCTCCTTCCAAGTGACTTTCGCCAACTGCCACTAACCCCACCCACCATTCCATTCTAGCCTCAGCTGTTAGTCATTCCTTCATTCACTCTTCTGTTTCAATGTTATAATCAGGCTTTTATATAAAATCATAAACTTTATTCAGTAATCTTCTTCAAATGTTGTAGTTTAGTTATGATAAAAAAATAAAACACAGCATAAAAGAAATCATCAGTTAAAAGGTTTTGGAAAATAAAATTTAAAAATCTCTTGGTACTGGAAAGCCATCAGTGCAGATACTAGGCAAGCCTGCCTGAGAAAAAGAAATCCATAAGCAGAGTGCCACAACTAAGAAGGCCCCCTTTCCAGTTGTCTCCCACCACACCTCAGATGGTGTTCAAATAAACACGTTATTCAAGGACCTAGGCTTAAACCTACAACTTCCAGCATGCCTTGGGTGGGAGGGAAGATTTACCAGGCATTGGCAGCTATCATCTGGAAGTGGCTTTCCATCCTGGACCTGACGGGAGAGTACCTGGGGCTAGCTGCGTCAGTCGCTAGGTACCATTGGGAATGGGAGGGAAGGAGGGCACAGAACCTGGTCCATCGCCGTCAGCAAGTTAACCGACAGTCAGTCAGCTGGCTGGCTCCCTCATGGCCTACCTATGGGCACTAATTGCATAGTGCAGCATGGATTGGCTCAGCCAGACTTTACTTCCTGTGAGCCTCAGTGGACTCCCATTGGGCAAGTCGGTACAGCAGCAAAAGGCATGCTGGAAGTAGTCATTTTTGTTTTCTCTGGGGACACGTAAAATCATGGAAGCACACTCAACACCCCCATGTGTTGGGGGTGAGAGAGAGAGAAAAGAAATGAATTTAATTCGTTTTAAAGTTACCACACAGGCCTAGCACCGGCTTCCCTTGCAGGGTTGTCATGAGGATGAGAGAGGAAAAATAGAAACAAATTTAATTCATTGAAAAGTTAACTCACAGGCCTAGCACTGGCCTACTACTTTAAGATGATTACCTTGCAGACATATATCTTTGGGAGCCTAAGCAATGCCGGGTATATCAGCTAGTCCCCTTGATAAAAGGAAATATAAATTGACTTGCAATTTAAGAGGTGTAATCTATCCTGTGGAGTGTCCCTGCAATCATATTATAAATGTTGGGATGACAATAACCCTATTCAGAAATTTGCTTGCTTGCATGTAGGGCAAAGCTATGGAGGAAGCTCTGGACGTCCATGTAAGCCCCGCCCTCAATATCCCACTGCGTGAAAGTCTGTAAAAGGGTTCTGTTTGCACGTTCTGCTGAAAACACTGGGACTGACTTTGAGTAGACACATATAAGATTGCACTGCAAGTGTATAATCTAAATTAGCTATCTCTGTAAATTGCCCATTTATTTAAGGCAGTCATTCAGAAAATGTTTTCAGAAAATCAGGCCTGTTGCGGTTTTATTATTTATTTGTTATTATTATGTGTTATTGTAAGATTTTATAATTGAAGATCACAAACAGCATAAAAAAAGATATCCTTAACTTAATTGTTCGAAGTAAGATTTCTATTAAGAAACAGTTGTGTCTTCCTGAGTTGTTGTTTTTTCCGGCTTTGATAGCCTGCCAAAATGTTGTTTATTGAGGACCACACTGTGTTCTTCCATTGGTTGAGCAATAGAGTCCATCACACTGAGTTTTGTACTCACTCCGAAGACCTCAGAAGTGGATCACAAGATCAGTGCAGTGCTAAACGTAAAAGCCCTAGCCCTCTTCCAGAGCTTGTGGATGTGGGCTGGGAATCATCTCTCAATTGTACTGTGCTTCACTTTGGGGGTGCCCAAGACCAGGGAATTACACTTGAGCATGGTCTCTGCATGTTCTATATTTGCTGTTACAGCTAATGTAACGGCCATCTGTGGAGCAGCCTTAGCCACACTGCCAAAACAGCCAAGAAACAAGCCCTGGGGTGTCTTCATGGCGTGGGGTTGGCGCCGCCTCCCTCTCAAACCCTGCGCTTTCCCTCCTCTGTGGTGGCATCGGGTAATCCCGACACTAAGAAGGGAGTGTGGGATTTCTGGGTGGCCATCTGGGGGACTGGAGCCCCACTCGCCCTCTTTCTGGTGGAAGGCGACCAATCGCAAGTTGCCGCCCACCAGGCACCACCCAGCCATGCCTATGCTTTAGAGAAAAGAGTCGGAATAAGTCCCAGACTTTTTTTTCTCCACAGCTTCAGCGGAAAGCCCTGGAGGGGTGTGCGATTGCAGCGTCATCATATAATGGACACTGCATGTCCATCCCGGGGTTTTCTATATATGAAAACAAAGAGTATTGTCATAGATTGGTACCACTTCTAAACAGAGGGTGTTGCAGATTTTACCATGATATTTTATTTTGAAATGAAATTATTTTAAAAAGACACAGCAATACAGAACATATGTAATAATATAACAAGATCGCTAAAGAAATAAAGAATCTCAGTGAGTATAATTCTTCCAGAGACTCACCTAAGTCAATTTCCCATGTCCATTTGTCGGATGGCTTGTCATCCAATAAAGGCATTTGGAGGATTTTATAAATAGGTTATATCAAACCAGTAGGTGAAGTGACAGCAGCTTCTATGAAGGATTCAAGAGAAGTAAGTGAGTGCTCGGCTGCCTACTTAGTGTGATTCTGGCTAAGAAAGCTGAATGACCTTACTCCCAGAAATCAAAGGGACTAAAACCCTCTATAATCTGGGATAGACAGATGGTTTGTCAGAATGAACCACCTTTGCACGAAGGTAATTGTTTAGACTTCAAAAGTACATATGACTCCTTTTCTGTTACTTCAGCTTTCTATTTACAAAAATAGAATAACATCCACATAAAAAGTAATGTAACTACTCAAAGAATAAAAAAGGATCATGCAATGAATCCAAATTTCCATTGCTTTCTATTTAGGCCTCCCTGCTATAAAAGGAGATGCAAGCTGTTTGTCCCAGAAAAAAGCATGGGCTTAAATCCAACGGTGTATGAATGGACTTCCATTTGCTCCCCTCTACATGCAGCTCTCCAGATCTGCTTCTAAGTGTTAGGGGACTAGGGGTGTATGAGAAATTTGTTTCAATTTGTTTTTTTATCAGGACTTACCCAGTTCACACCTTTTGGGCTGAACACAGACACAATCTGCAGCCCTGTGAAATCACCCACAACCATCAATCTAATCTTCATTGGTTCTCTCTTTTCATGTACAGGAAACAAAATGTGTCCTAGCACAGGTGACTTTGAGGCCTGTACTTAGCTATTAGTGTGCATAGTGTGTTTGTTTTACCATCTCTGATAGTGTGCATTTAATTTTTCCTTATTTTTTAAAATTTAGCATTTCTCTGTAATATATGTTTGTTCTGTCTGTCAAAACTGTAAATCCCAAAAGCCAAACATCTTGAATGGAAAAGGGATTGAATAAAATGACTTCAAACAAGGGACAGAAAAGATAGAAGTAGTGCTTAATGTGAATTTGCTGTATTACCTGTAGATTTTCCAAGCCTCCTATTTTATTTAGTTTGACCCAGAAGGAGAGAAAAACTTTTGGATAGGCTCTATTCAGAGCCAACAACAACATCAACATGTCGGAACTATCAAGTCTTGGAGGATCTGGCTAAGCAAACTGGAACAAAAGCATTAATGCGATGGTACCATTTGAAATCCATAGTACATAAACTCAAAGTTACAAAGACATGCAACTGCTGCAGTATTAAGCTGAAAGTGGCTCTTTGTGTTACTGTTTATTGACATGAAAATGTTCTTACAAGTCATTCTTGTGTTTGGAAACTATTTCATAGGAATGATTAATAGATTCGGCTAGCTCTGAGGGAAACGTATCGAGTTTGGAGAAGCTCTGCAGAGTATTGTACAGATTACTGTACGGAGAATCTCGGAAGTCACATGGGTATTCTGTGTATGTGTGTGTGTGCATGTATTCCACTAAAAGCCATTCTATAGATTTTGCAGAGTAAAGGGATATATGAGAAATTCATTTCAGTTCACTTTGATCAGGATTTACCCAGTTCACACCTTCCAGATTGTGTTCCAAATCAAACACAATCTGTGGTTAATATCCATACATTTATGATGTTGCAATGTGTAATGCACGGACCCAAAAATGTATTTGATACGTGTACATTTGAAAAATGTGCATTAAAACGTGTACTTTTGAAAAATGCACCTGACTACGCTTCCATCAATAGGAGAAGAATATATACGTTCCAAAGATGTGCACAGTTGACACTGACATTTTGGAATATATGCATGGAAACCCTCCCCCCACACACACACATAAAGCTCACAATCTCACACAGACTTAAGTTAGAAAGAGTTTCAAGATAGAATTTGGAAAACTTCGACGAGCTTAAATTTTGCAGATTTGCACATCCCTACGAACAGGAAATGATGCCATATTAGAGAATGCATCTCTTCATAAAACTTCCTTGTATGTAATAAATGAAAACATCATAGAGTGGACAATGCTAACCTTTTCTGTCCCATGTGCTAGATTATTATTATTATATGAAAGGGTATTATTTCAGGGGCAGCATTCAAAATGCAATTTCCCTTCTTGAGTCTAAAATTCTGTGCAATGTATTCATTAGTTGGGGCATTTCAAATGATGTAAGTAAATAATTTTATGTCTCCAAACCACAGATTGAGAAACCTGACATATGTGTATAGTGTGGTTAGGGGATGTACTATAAAGAAATAAGTCAAATATCCATTAAAATGTATGTATTGGTTCTTTACAAACAACCATAAGGAAATCATTTGAACATTTTAGGGACTATATCCAAATAAAAATACTTCCTTCACAATGATCTTTGGGGAACAACTCCAATGATTACTTACACAACAGTTTCTAGGGATCATTTCCAAATAGCAAACCTGTTAGAATCTATTAACCCAAAGGTAACTGGAGGCTCACATACTGGTAGGAGCTCCATATGCCCTGAACTTAATGGGGTTCCCCAAATTTCCTGGGATCATTTGCATGCTTTGAAACTATCCCCCTCCCCTAACCACTGCATACAATTAGCCTGTCTTTCTGAGTGGCCATAGAAATGCATTGGTGGCAGCCCTGCCACAAGGAGCAGGAGCGCCATTACTGCACCAAAGGAATGCCCGCAAACACCCTAATAGGCCTGATACCATAGCCCTCGCTTTCCAAATGGCCAAAGGCACTGGCTGTCCTTCGAATATTAATATTATTTATTTATTTATTTAATTAATTAATTTCTAACCCGCCTCTCCATCTAGATCGAGGCGGGGAACAACACTAAATATAAATATAAAAACAATAAAATAGATAAACCATTAAAACAGATAAAAACAAATACATTATTAAAAACATCTTAAAATTAAACTGGATAGGCCTGCCGGAAGAGAGCAGTCTTCACGGCTTTCTTAAATTCCAGAAGACTGCTAATTAGTCGAATCTCCTCCGGCAGGCCATTCCACAGCCTGGGAGCGGCAGAAGAGAAGGTCCTCTGGGTAACACTGGACAGCCTAGTTCTGGCTGACTTGAGTAAATTCTTCCCAGAGGACCTGAGTTTGCGGGGCGGATTATATGGGAGAAGGCGATCCCGCAGGTAACCTGGACCCAAACCATGTAGGGCTTTAAAGGTAATAACCAACACTTTATACATCGCCCGGAAACTAATGGGCAGCCAGTGGAGTGATTTTAAGATTGGTGTTATGTGGTCACCCCTAGGTGTACCGGTGAGAGACCTGCAACAGTTACAAAATATACAATAATTAGAGGTACAATTGTGCCAATTGGTGTAGAATTATAAACAGTCAGTCAGGATTTCAAAACTACTATATCAGTGGCAGCGTCTACTGTTTGCTTGGTGACTGTTTCTGCACATTCTGTATCTACGCATTCTGGGAATGGTGAGCTGAAAAAATCAGAGGGACTACCTCACCCTAAATCCACCAGTAAAGGAGGTTATTTTGCCTTTATGTTGACCAGTATACCACTTTGAAAACTGACCGTTCAGGAAGTGTAATTATATACTTTTCTTACTTTACATTCAGCATCATGCTGCTAGAGAAGCTTGCAAAACCAATGTCTTTAGATTTTCTCTCAGAGATGTGTTACATTCTGTAGGGAAAGCCCCATCCATGTTGTTACCTCATTTCACTATCCTTCCAAATTCAGGAAGCTGCTCCTCGATAAACATGCCACATGTATCAGGGAGAACAACTGAGAAGCAGCTGAAAGCCCCCTAAAATATAGTCATTTCATAAAGTTCATCGTGTCTGACAGCAGTCAGAAATTTATAGCGCATAGATGGCTAAAACCACTCTGAATTGATAGTTTTCAAGTAATTATTTTCTTGACCATATATACATCTTGCCAGTCGAATAATTATTGGAGACAAGCAATTTCATATTCTATCTCACTGAAAGCCCAAGCAAGACTCTAGCCTTGGTTAAGGAGGTGACTAACATGTCTGCATAGAAGATCGTCTTGCTGTTGGTTTTCCAGTGGAGTCATCATCAATATGACTTTTTGGCCTCATGTTTCCATTACAAAAAATGACAATAATGCATTTGTAAGGATGCCATTGACCTGGAGTGCAGTGAACGTTGCTATGAATTAAAGAAGAACAGAGCTATGATGAACACACAGCATTTTTATGCAGGTCCTACTATTGACACCTGGCCCTTAAAAAAACTTTCTGGCCCACCATTCCAAGCAGCACTGCAAGGCTGGGTGTATCTGCCATTTTGAGTTCCCACAATGCCTGCAATGTAATATTGCTCTAAGGCAACATAGCACTTTTAAATGGTGGCTTCCCCACCTACATGGCACTACTGGGAGGACTACTGCCAGGTAAGCCTGCCCTACCTGAAGAATAGAGGACACATACCTTGAGCATGCTTTGCCCGGGACCCTATCAAACAAGGAGCTGGCCTTAAAGAAGAGTGAAATTTATTTGCAGTAAGAATGTCTGTTGTTTTGAAATTTGGCCCTTTTGGGGCCTGACTAGTTCCTGCTGCTTTCCCAGCTCAGCTTGTATTCATGACCCGAGCCATAGTTTTTCCTGAAATCTGGGAACCTTTGGAGTTGGAGGGGGTTGTGAACAGAAAGTTGTGTAAATTACACAAATTGCACCTGCAATTTGCACAAATTACACAAACTATGTCCGGAACTTCAGAAATTACACAAATTGCACTTGCAATTTGTACAACTGTCTATTCACGAAAAACCCAAAACCCAAAAAGGCAGATCGAGTCAGGTCAGCTTGTGGGGAAGCGAGCCAAAGTCCAGAGAGCTAAGGTAATGATTCCGTCACCCCCGATGGATTCCTCCGACATCCCTAATTTGCAGTCATTTGTAATCTTGATTCACCTGTTACCATTATCAGCTGACTTGGTCTAAGAGACCCACAGCTAGTATTTTCATCTCATTAGAACAGTATTAGAAAAAAGGAGGTCTTCCCTCGAGTAGATCTGGAAGGTCTTCCCTCTAACCGGTGATGCATGGGGAATCTGTGGCCTTGCCAATCTGGTGAGCCAGTGTGATATAGTGGCTAGAGATTCATGCAAGAACCATGAGATCTGTGTGGTTCAAATCCCAACTTGGCCATGAAGCTAAATGGGTGAGCTAGGGCCAGTCATAATCGCTCAGTGCAATATCCCACAGGATTGCTGTGAGGATAAAATTGGGCCGAGAGGCGATAAATTGCCCCTTGAATTGTGCTCAGAAACTAGTATAGCCATTGTAACCTTGGAGTTATGTGCTACGTCCAATGCATCCAGTCTTTAAAGGCTGCCCCACATAGAGCATGTTTTAGTAATCCAAATGGGATGTGTTACTAAGGCATGTTCCTTGGGTGGAGGGTGGGATGAAAATGCATCAATAAATCATTGGCATTGTGAGACAATATTAATAGTGAGGTAAAAACTGTGTAAAATCCTTAGAATTGTCACAATTAGAGTGGTTCCTTTTGGCTTTATTTGCCCACCCTATCCATTCTTTCACACACACACACACCCTTCACTAAAGACCTTTCAGAAATTTGTTTCAGTTTATTTTTGATAAAGGTTTTACCCATTTCGCACCCTTGGGACCAAACACAGACTCAATGTGCAGTCCAGGTCCATACACTTCTGATCTTGCAATGTGATTCATGGACATATATCCACAGCGTGTGAGCATTTGAAAAATGCATGAAAACATGTGTACTTCTGAAAAATGCATACAATTAATGGGAGAAGAATGCGTACATTTCAAAATGTGTACAATTGATGCATACGTTTGGAAAAATACATACACAGATTTTTGTGCAAAAAGGAAAAAAACATCAACAGAGCTTGCAACCTGATAGGACTTGAGTCCAAACAAGCTTAGAGATGGAATTCGGAGAACTCATATTTTGCTGGTTCGCACATCCCCCCCAACAATTCCACATTGAAACAAGGCATGTGGGGGATTCACACCTTGGAGATTCACACTCCCAGGAGAGACTTGGGAGAACAATTCTGCTAGCAACCAAGGCATGTGTTCCCCATGCTGGTTTTGCCACCACAGCCATAATGGCAAATTAGGCAGCAATTCTGGTGGCTGTACTTTTGGCAAGGTGGGATGTAGTTCCTGGTGGATTCTGGGGATTAATGCAAGCCCTCATCCTCAGGCATTGTCCACTCCTGTATTAAACAGTCCCCATTGATTTCCTCCAGTTTGCCTTGAATTTCCTTCTAGCTAAGGTGTAAAACTGGAGATACATGAGTCCTCAGCCATTTTGCTGGCATTTAGGGTTTTATGGGTATGTTTAACTGGAAGCATGGGAGAATCTGTGAATAACTGAGGGTGCTTCCAGATTAGGGTTTTCCTGTCCAGTTGTACTGCCTCATTCACAGAATTGTACAAGCAGTCCCGATGATGTTGTCTTCCATGTGTAGCCTTCCCATGTTTTCACACCATTGTTGTCTTTGTTTTTTTTTTCTTACCAGACAGAATCTGTTGGGGGGGGGGGGAGAATGCCTGCACACTGCCTTTTGAATGTTAGGACCCCTCCATCTGAAAGTGTCCTGAATCTGACAGAAATGCAAGCTTAATTTCGGATGACTCAAGATTCAATCCTATGTGACTTGAGGCTAAGTCCTAGTGAACACTGTGGGATTCACTTCAGAGTAAATATGCATAGTTCAAGTGCCACAGTGAGATTTTGTAATGTTGTCCTGACAAAGATTGTAGGGGAGGGGAATCAAATAATCAAAATAATTGTTGCCGCAGAGCCCCTTTCTCTCCTGCCAATTATCTCTGATGTCGAAAACATTCAGTGTAATTGCTTTATTTGTAAATTGCCGCTGATTATGTAGATATTGCTCTTACTGCTGGAAGCGCAAGCAGAAGTAATGAACTTAAAACACTGAAAACCCTGTTTTTCGCAAAATCTGAGTGTTAGGCAGAGTCCTGATGAGGGGTAGCATGACAAGTTGTTCTCAGATGTTATGTAGACTTTGTGACAATATAGCAGTAAATCACACAACAGCATCCCTGTAACTGTTTATTGTTTGATTTTTCACTCGGCAGTATATCCATCTCGATATTCACCTCTCAAAAGGGAGGGAAAATTGTCTCTTTTCTTTTGTGGAAAGGTAAACAGGCCTTGGAATTTCAGTGAAGCCATCACTCATGACTCCACAGGAGCCAACATTTTGCTGAGACATCCTCCCCTTTCCATCCACGGCCTAAGAGTTTCATTTTGAGCATTTGCATAGCGTGTAACAATCATATATCTAAAAATCCAGGGAAGATATATAAGGAGCTGGTTTATACTGAGTCAGTTTTGAGTCAGTCACCATCAGTTTTGTCTAGCGTTCTGAGTGAAATTCAAAGTCGTGCAAATGGAAGCCAAGCATGCACATCAGATCTTTCCTTACCCCTGCCCCCACAATCCCCTGTACCCCCCAAAAAAGGTTCTCTATGGTCAAGCAGATCTACAGTGCCAGATGCCTCTGCCCAATTTGAAGATTTCCCCTTTTCACTGTGGTTTAGGTGAGACCACAGGTTATGGTTCCCCATTAGCCAGAACTGGATTACTATTTGAATTTCTTAGTCATCTTTCTCATTTAAAAAACCCAAGGTGAACTACAAAAAGTTGTAAAACATACAAAATATAAAATGAAAACAACAATTTCCACTAAAAATACCAAAACATAATAAAATAACCAAAACGTTATTTATTTATTTATTTATTTTATGGCATTTCTATACCACCCAACAGCTGAAGCTTTCGAAACATTAAGACACACCATAACTAATTATGTCTATCATGTAAAAACTACTTAACAGCCATACAACAAAAAAACCAAGGAGTCAGTAGTCTGTAGGATCAAGCCAAGGTCTCCATTTTGTCTAGCATACTGTTCCTAAGAACGGCCGGGAATGCAACTCACAAGCAGGCTGTGAAGATGTTGGCCTTCCTCTCTGATTTGTTCCCAGCAGGTAGTAGTGAACCATTCCTAACCATGGTGGCTTCATAGCCACAGTTTAAACACACTTTCTAACCATTTGCTGCAAAGGGGTTAGGGGCCTAACCATGGCTTAGTGTGTTGTCTGAACAGGCCCAGTATATTATTCATTCCCTCAGGATTCGTCAGATGTTTTATCCCAAACAGGAGAATCCAAATCCTGCCCCCTATTTTTGTTTGTTTTTTCTGCCTCTTTTGCAGGAAGGGGAAGAATTTTGGAGAATTTTGTCCTGGGGGGGCATCATTTCCACAAACCTTTTAAAAGGGTAGCCAGTTGCTGAGGGGGCATCACCCCCAGCACTTGGAGGAGCCTGGCAGTTCTTCCTGAATGCCTATTGGAGACCATGTGACCTCACCCTTTCCAATAGGCATTCAGGAAGAACTCCTTGGCTTCTGCAAGTGCCAGGAGTGTTTAAAAATAGATAGAAAGAAGACCCCTCAAAACTGCCTACACAAAAAGATATGTAGAAACCCTGTCCCCCTCCCCAAGAAGAAATGCTCACCTTTCCCAGCCTCTTTTGCCAGAGTTTTCATTCCTCCCCCCCCCCCCGTGCCCTATGAAATGCTAATAATTGAATAATCAAATTTTTCGGCACAGCAATACTCGAAATTCACTTTGACATTTCACATGAGCTGAGATGTGGTACATTTCCATTCTATAAGAAGATTTAGTGGACCTCTCACCCTCTTAAGTGATCTGTGTAGGACAATCTTTCCCAAACTGATGCTCTCTAGAAATGTTGGACTGCAAATCCTATCAACCCCAAGTGGCCCTGGTGACTGGGAATGATGGATGCTGTATTCCAGCACATTGTGAGAGAATCAGATTGGGGAATGGCTGGTTTAGGCCCTTTGATGTCTGAGACTGAATTAGGGAAATAAGATGAGCCCCTTCGAAATTAATCCTCATTTAAAAATAAAAAAATATTTCTATGCTTGAACTTGCATAGCTTCTGGTTGGCTCAGTCCATCATGAAATATAGCAATTTAGGCAGTAGAATGATATTGTTCAAAGACTGGCTATTTGAACTGTTTTTGTAAGTTGTTGGATCTTTTTTTTCCAGCTAGCCATTTTATCGTCCTAACAGCTCCCCGTAGTGCCATAGTTCTAGAGAATTGCTTTGCATTCCAGACTGAAATTGACAACTTATCAGGAGGGGGTAAAATCTATATGCAACTGCAATTTGTGTACATGGAATACTGCTAAAGCCTGATTAGGATGATGCTGTAATGTAAATGATTTGACAAGTGTGGTTTTAATAAGATTTGTGTCCAATAGATTTTACAGAAATTCCATGAGCCATTGTTCTCTGTGGTCATCTGAACCTGGCTGGCTGGCTGGTTAGCAGGAAAAGCAATACAGAAAAGTGTTCATCTTAAGAGCTGGATATCACCGAATACAGTGTTTAGAGTGTGCCTTAGAAGTGGACACTGTGAAAAAGTGTTTGAATCTCATTGGTTAAGACAAAAAGAGAGATGTGGTCAGTAAATCTAGAGTGTAATCTTTATGAACAATAACACACATTTCAGATACATCCTGTTGGGACAATTGTAATGGACGCTATTGGGACTGCCTTTGAAAATTATTCAGAAACTTCAAATGGTCCAGAACGCTGTGGCCAGACTATGGACAAGGGCCAATTACAAGAAGCACGTGTAACACGAAGCCCCTGTTACAACAGCTTCACTGGCTACTGGTCTGTTTCAGGGCAGAATTCAAAGTGCTGGTTATGACCTATAAAGTCCTATAAGATTTGAGATTAAGCTACTGGAAAGACCTCCTTCTCCCTTAGGAGCCTGCCTGGGTTGTAAGTTTTTCCAGGGAGGCCCATCTCTCAGCACTGCTGCCTTCAGAAGCACGTTTGGTGGTGATGCGAGAGGGCCTTCTTGGTGGATGCTCCCAGGCTGTGGAACCCCCTGCCGTGAGAAGCCCCACCCAGTCTCTGCCCCACTCAATTTTGGTGGGGCAGAGTTTCCATTACAGGCTTTAATCACAACCAACCGTACGTTTAAGGGAGCTATCCAAAGTGCTGAACCCATTTTGGAGATAGAGCAAAAAAATTTCTACCTATGTAGGCTGTGGTCAGACGTTGTCCTGAACACGCTTAGAAGAACATGGAGCAAAGTGAGTGTGGCATGGGGCAACAATGCTCTGTTCCATGAGTGGAAGGTGGAACAGGCAAAATATTGTACCCACGCTGCTTTTTATTTTTCCCTTCTTGTGGCCTTTTCCACTGCCACCAGTGCCAGTTCTCACTACTGCTTTATAGTAGCATCTAAATCATAAATGTTGGGGCACATTACACTTTCCATATCCCACTTTCATGGTGTTATTTCCCACTTTTTATTCCACACTGTCCAAAATACTGCAACAAATGTCATTGTGTGTCCTGTGCAAGAGAGATATAGGCTACCAATGGCTACTAGCTACTAGTTGCTGGGGAATATGGGTGGGGAGGATGCTGCTGCATTGTGTCCTGCTTGGCCGACAGCTGGTTGGCCACTGTGTGAAAAGAGTACTGGACTAGACAGAACCTTTTAGGTTCTTAGGATATAACATTACCATGATGGGTTCCTAATGATTAGACACAAGGTGCAGATCTGTCCCAGGTGGAAATCTGTTTTTCTCTCTATCTGCCTCCACCAAACCAGCATTAAAATTTTCTGACTCAGAATAGATGTAGGGTGGAATGGATAACCCCTAAAAGAGATAAAAAGCAAGTTCAAACAAACCAGTCCAAAATTATTGACTCTCTAAAACTGGATCTATAAAAAATAGTGGAAGTGAGAAGTGGTGGGGAGGGGAGCCAGAGGATGAAAAAGGAGACTGGAGGTGGCACTCGGGGGGCGGGGGGCAGATGTTGATTGTAACATCTGATCTCATCACTGAATATAAGTCTCTCTCTTACACACACACACACAAACACACACACAGGACTTTAGAGAATCTAAATATTTGCTGTGTTAGAAATTGAACACCAACAGCATCTATCTGTAATGCATTGAGAAAGTCAAAACAATATATAGTGATAGTCATGACACCCTTTCCTGTATTACAGAAGTGTGTGTGTGTCTGTGTTTGTGTGATAACACCATCAGAATAAAAATGGAGAAATAACTCAGTATGAAATTGATACCAGTCTATATTCGCCGTGAATTTTTCAGTATCACTATTACAGATTAAAAGGGGAAAATATATTATGCACACACACAAACACACACACTATATTTATCTTTTGCCGTTTATCCATTTTCTAAGAGTTTTCACTTTTTCTGCAAGGATACTAAAATAGCCCATAGGAATTTTACGTACAGAAAAATCTCCACCCCAGGCTAGAATCTAAGCTGACTGTGTTCTTAGCAGCTATCAGCAGGGGGCAGTAGGCAGGATATATATATATATATATATATATATATATATATGGAAAAAGAAAGATGCAAACTTCCAAGTAGTGAAACTCCTTTGAAAAAGTAATCCGCAGCATGTGACTTTTGGGTTTCACCCACTGCTAGGCTTTTATTACTGACAGCTCAAAGCACTTCAAATGTTGCCAAATTAATACTTGAATATTTGCCTCGAGGTTTGCTTTTCAAAAAGAGAGAGGGAGGGAGACAGAAAGACAGAGACTTTCTCCCTCTCATGCCATGTGTCTGCATGCAATTGCTTTAGACCTTCTCTGTCTTCTTTCCAATAACCCATTAGCCACCACCCCCAAAACAGGCAAAGGAGGGGAAACCTTTGATATAAAAACGTCTTGATAACCACCTCATTTTATAAGGAAATGCAGTAGACACTGATTCTAGTTACGACTAAAGCACAGTAACACATTCTACAGCCCATGTTCAGCTTGGTTTGGATCAGGCTTAAGCTTCCCAAAAGAAGCTATGTTCAAAGCTTATCTGCCATCCTTTCTTCATTTCAGGCTCTCCAAAGGTTTCATCCTATAGCCTGCAGGCAAAAGACACTTAATGAAATGGGGGAATTCATTTTTCAAGGTGGTGTTCTGATAAAATGGAATCTGTTCATGAAGCACTGTTTTGTCAGTCCTTTTTTGTTTTTTAAAGCTCTGATACGAACTTGAATCCTATCCGTATGTGGGGGAATTGCACACTAATATCAATTTTTGAGTTTCATTGGAAAGGATATCCACCTTGCGTGCCATTTGGGGGGGGGGGTAGAAAGATGCAGTACAAATCAAATCAATAAATCAATCAATAAAGTAGCAGTGGAAAGCTAAAATTGAACTCTTAATTAAAGTGCTTGACATAATTATTGCTAAGTTATTATGAATCAATTACTATTGCTGATCATTAGTTTCTGAAATCATAAAGGATCTCAACGAAGCTTAGGGTACATAGAAAATATTTTACATTTTGTATTGTGCTGCTTACAAAGCATTAGGGGTGTGCACGGACCCCCCGGATCGGATCGGGACCCGGATCGGGACCTCCAATTTTGTCCCGGACCGGTTCGGACAAAATCGGAGGCCCCCCGGACCGGATCGAGTCCGATCCCGACCCAAAAATCGTACATTTTTGGATCGGCCGCCATTTTTTTCCCCATAGACTTGCATTGCAATGCAAGTCTATGAGGAAAAAATGGCGGCGGGTGGGTAAGGGGGGGCCTAACTCCCTCCCCCCCCCCCGGGGCCGTCCGCTGTGGACGGCCTCGGCAGGTAAACCCCCTCCCCCGCGCTCCCTACCCCCCCTGGGGCCGCCCGCTTCCATCCGCTGGCGCCCGCGGGCGCCAGCGGATAGAAGCGGACGGCTCCGGGGGGGGTAAGCCCCCTTCCCCGCCACTGCTTACCTTCTCGGCCCGTCCGGCGCCGGCGGCTACTACCAGCGGGCTCCGCGGCCTACTCTGGAGGAGGGGAGGGGAGGAGGGGGCGCGCGGAGGGGGGAGGGGGGCCCTTACCTTTCCGGCCCGGCGGCTCCCGTCCGGCGCCGGCGCCTACTACTCCCAGCAGGCTCCGCGGCCTGCTCTAGGATGGCGCGCCGGGTGATGTCATCACCCGGCGCGCCATCCTAGAGCAGGCCGCGGAGCCTGCTGGGAGTAGTAGGCGCCGGCGCCGGACGGGAGCCGCCGGGCCGGGCAGGTAAGGGCCCCCCTCCCCCCTCCCCCCTCCGTGCGCCCCCTCCTCCCCTCCACGCACCCCCTCCTTACCTTTCTGGCCCGGCGGCTCCCGTCCGGCGCCGGCGCCTACTACTTCCAGCAGGCTCCGCGGCCTGCTCTAGAGTAGTGCGCCGGGTGATGACATCACCCGGCGCGCCATCCTAGAGCAGGCCGCGGAGCCTGCTGGGAGTAGTAGGCGCCGGCGCCGGACGGGAGCCGCCGGGCCGGAAAGGTAAGGGCCCCCCTCCCCCCTCCCCCCTCCGCGCGCCCCCTCCTCCCCTCCACGCACCCCCTCCTTACCTTTCCGGCCCGGCGGCTCCCGTCCGGCGCCGGCGCCAATACTTCCAGCAGGCTCCGCGGCCTGCTCTAGAGTAGCGCGCCGGGTGATGACATCACCCGGCGCGCCATCCTAGAGCAGGCCGCGGAGCCTGCTGGGAGTAGTAGGCGCCGGCGCCGGACGGGAGCCGCCGGGCCGGAAAGGTAAGGGCCCCCCTCCCCCCTCCGCGCGCCCCCTCCTCCCCTCCACGCACCCCCTCCTTACCTTTCCGGCCCGGCGGCTCCCGTCCGGCGCCGGCGCCTACTACTTCCAGCAGGCTCCGCGGCCTGCTCTAGAGTAGCGCGCCGGGTGATGACATCACCCGGCGCGCCATCCTAGAGCAGGCCGCGGAGCCTGCTGGGAGTAGTAGGCGCCGGCGCCGGACGGGAGCCGCCGGGCCGGAAAGGTAAGGGCCCCCCTCCCCCCTCCGCGCGCCCCCTCCTCCCCTCCACGCACCCCCTCCTTACCTTTCTGGCCCGGCGGCTCCCGTCCGGCGCCAGCGCCTACTACTTCCAGCAGGCTCCGCGGCCTGCTCTAGAGTAGCGCGCCGGGTGATGACATCACCCGGCGCGCCACCCTAGAGCAGGCCGCGGAGCCTGCTAGTAGTAGTAGGCGCCGGCGCCGGACGGGAGCCACCGGGCCGAGAAGGTAAGTGCCCCCCTCCTCCCCCCCCCCCCACTGTCCACTTTCATCGGCGGGCGCCCGCTGGCGCCCGCCAATGGAAGCGGCGGTGGGCGCCAGTGGGCGCCCGCCGATCCGCCGATCCGCCGAACCGGTTCGGAGCTTTTTCGGACCGGTTCGGATTGGATCGGCCGATCCAGCTGCGGGATCGGAAATCGGATAATTTATCCGATTTCCCACTGGACCGGACTCGGATCGTGGATCGGGTCCGATCCAGTGCACATCCCTACAAAGCATACCATCGATATAGACAACCAGGATCTAGATTATAGCAATTCTACAGTGCTGTGTCTTTCCAAATTGTAATATACCAAGAGAAGTGTGGGTACTCAAGTTCAGTTATCACAAACTCATCCCTTACATATGAAAAATGTGTATCATAGGTAGCCTGGTTTTCTCATTGTTGTGCTAGTTTTCTATATGCAAACATATGGTGGGGGGATGGGAGCCCATGGGTGAGCACTCAAATATGTGAACCTCACCTGCTATCTGAAGAGCTACGGGCCCAATACCCTTTGTACAGGGACATTTGCCTGCAGATGTAAATTGGCACTCCATTGCTATATGTGCAGCTTCCAATGACCCTGGTTGTACATTATGAAAACCTAATGGCTTTGGACTTAAATTTCTTAGAGGCAGTCTTCTTCCCAAAATAAAAGGCTGACATACATGACATCCACCACATGTTCACTCAGGGATAGCAAAAGAGTGACATTATGCCCATTCATCATGGCTCCCGAATGCTGGTGCACCCCCTGACTCCGTAACTGCAAAAGGCCCTACATACAGATAGCTCTTCCTCATGACAGGCAACCGAAGGCCAGTCAGGGTTAGGAATTGTGGAATTATTCTCATAGCGTTGTACACACAATATGACCCTTTCTCACCAATGCAAAATGCTGGGGGGGGGGGGGGCTAGGATATTTGGGGGCATGGCCAGTGGCTGTGGTCCCACTTTCCCACCAACATGTTTGGATGTCTGTATGCCCCTAAAGAAAGTTTGAAAGTTTATACTATGCACTGAGTCAAGTGAGTGAACAGGAAAAGGGTAGGAGTTATACATGGCTCAAGCAATCCCAGAGAAGGAACTGAGGAAACAGAAACTCCCTCCAGGAGCTCCCTGTTGGTCCCCATTTCTGCAATTCAGTGCAATATTGCTTATACTGGGAGACCCAACACGGCAACATGTGTTGGAAAACCTAAAGAAAAGGAGTCCTGTATCCCGGCCCAATTCAAGACCATGATAGGACAGGTTCTTCCATCCCTTTAGACCACATGTGATTATTCCTCAGTACCAGGTCTATGGTTCTTGTGTGGTATAAAAGAATAATCTCTAAAGAGCTGTTAAAATTTATTTTCTCCCTGTTTCTCTCTTTAAAAGAAATTTAATCTTGCATATATTTGAAAGTCAATGTTTGAACCTTGCTGTGAATCTTCCCTCCCATTCTGAAATCTTTTTACAGCTTCCCCTGCCCCTCCCCAAACCAGAAACATGGCATCCTTGGACCAATTAATGTGTTGATAACAATGGTGAGAGGGATTTACTGTGTCAGCTACGGATGTGTGAACCTGTCCATTTTTGGTTTGTGTCACTTTCATAGGAGTTCACCTGTCCGTTCCATACAATTTCCTCATTAATATGTTTTTTTAAAAAAGCAGAAACAAATGCATTTGAATAAGTATAAACACTCATTTTAAAACATATTTTCTATCAAAATACACTTGTGCTCACAGTGCTTACTGGGGCAAAGGTGGAGTAACCATGCACATGCAGGCCAGTTATTGGCCGCTGTCTTTATTGGCTACAGCATACAAAGTTTTGGCATACCATAGGTGTGGATCTTGTCATTGGGCAGCCCAATTGTTGACCAATTCTCACCCATCCCCATAAGCCCAACTGCGAGGGGCCTACCTTGGGAACGATGAGAATGACATCCACGATGGGGTGCACCATTCCCTCCCGCCACAGAGGCATGTGTCAAGCATGCCAGTCCCTGAGCTAGGCCTGACCTTTGTAGCCCCACCCCCAAGGCCTCTTAAGGAGGTCTTCCTTTTAGCAGCATGGGCCCACAACCCGTGCTCCATTCAAAATGGATCCAGCCCACTTCTTCCACCACCGTGACATAGTTATGAGACAAATACTGATCAACTGAACATATGCAACTCATAGCCCTCAGGTTCCTATGAGAAAGACAAAAATCCTGCCATGTTAAGGTCCTTTTGTGCTGATGGATAAAATTCCTTCCTGGCACCATCCAATGGCAGCCCTCACATGTCCATAGCATCCAGATATAGGGAGGATGGGCAAGGAAGTCCAAGTTGACAATGGCTGTAGGGCCTGCTCTTATGCCCCGTGGGATTGATCAGAGAGGGAATTTCCTTTCCGTGTCCACACCTGGAAGTCCTTCCACCCACCGGTGCAGCTTATTGTCTCCCAGCCACCCCTTCTTGTCATGCTGCCATCGAGGACTACCAGTTACCCTACAGAATGGATGGTAAGAGATTATCCCATCTACCCAACCAAGTGCAAGTGCACAAAAACACATTTTAATATGTATGTTCAAAGTGCTATGAGAACTAGGGATGTGCTTTGCCTCAGTCGTGAACACCGAATCTGAGTCAAAGCGGACCAATTCAGCCTGCTTCTGCCCAAATCTGGTTCAGGACCAGATTAGTATGCCTTGGCTCAGAGCAGCCGAAGCACTTTGGGCCGATTCAGCCCAGTGGCCAGCCATTTCTGGCTGCTATAGTTTACAACAACAGATCTTTGGCAGGCCAGAGCAGCTTTCATGGAGGACAGATGGTTGGTCGGCACACATGGAGGCTTCAGGTAAGTCCTGTGGGTGGGAGCAGGGGCAAGTGGGAGGGGGGTCCTATGGACTCCTAGTCAATCTTCCGCCTGGCGGGTGCCCAAGAAACTGCAACAGCTGGCCTACTTTGGATTTGGAATCGAATCTGAAGTAAGCCAGGGTGATAGCAAGGTGCCCCAAGTTGAATTGGGGCCTATTTGGAAGCTACATCAGAAGGATGAAAGACAGTAGATGACCAAGGGCATATCCCACCATGCATATATCCCGGGGTCATCTCTAGCATATCCCTGTGCATCAAATGACACACAGGAGGGACAATCAGAGACTTTCCCCAAGATAACTGGGACCGTAGATTTTCCAGTTTTTCCCACAGTCCCTGGACACCCTCAAGGACCGTGGCTGGTATGGCGCACAATCACAGGTTGTCCCTTCTTCCCTGCAAGTAGTGGGGCTCTGAAAATGGGCACGGAGCTGTGCGGGAGCAATCTGTGCCCATTAGGGGTGGGGGGAGCTGTTTCAAGGGTGATTTTTTTTAAAAAAAAAACTTACTTGGGGTGGAGCTCAATTGCAGTGGGATGATCCCAGAAGCAGGTAAGCCCGGGATCCTCCCTCCTCCCCCGTCCAGGAGAGGCCCAAGTTCTGATCAGAACAGTTTGGACTGCAATTTGCAAATATCAAATTCTTTGCGCATCCTGCCTTGTCCCTCACTTAGCGACTGCTCATGGCATGCTAGGATAGCCTGCCTCAGACTTTGAGGAGAGGGTGCTGGCAGTAAAGTATCAGAAGACAGACAAGAATCTCTGCCTTCTGTTTTGTCATGCTGGGGAGTTTATTTGTTTGTTTGTTTTTAAAGGAAGCCACTCCTTCTTCAACACAGGTCAGAGCATGGAATAATCAATTAAGGCGTTTACAAATTGAGGAGGTCAGAGAAAGATAAAGAACAGGTCGCCAGCATCAATCTTTTCAACCCCCACTTTTTCTGCCTTTTTTTAATTTTTATTTTTTTAAAAGGCAACTTCAACACAATCAAAAATTCCTTCATGGATGTCAGCGGAGTTCTCAAAAGTGGAGAAGGTTATACTGCCTGCCTCTGTGAAAGGCCTAGAAGCATAGGACTTTAGATCCCTTACTATTGATCTTTGCCATACCACACATCATCTCTGTTTTCAATGTGGAGAAGAGACATTCCTTGAACCCTATGAAACAGAACAACAAAAGGAGCATTTATTGATACGTTCCTTCTGCTTCTGTGTCCCTGTCATAACAGGAGCATCATGAAAAGAGAAAGGGTGGGAAGGAGTAGAAATGTCTCTTGAGGGTAAAAGCAGACTCCATGGAGTTGATTTTTATGGTTCACTGAGTGGTACTCTTGGTATTTATGTAGAACACTCTCAATTGCAGCAGGAGGCATCAGGTTGAATGAGGGAGGGGGGAATTGGTTCACTTGCTACAGTAGGCTGTGGGGAGGAGGCAGGCTTCCTATTGCTCTAACAGTGTGTGTGTTTTAGGAGGAGTATAATTCTATTATTTGAAGGAAATAATGAACTAAAGTGATGCATGAAAAGAGATGAATGGAGCAGAAAAAGCTCTGCCTGAGGGTCAACCACACGTTACATTAATTGTGCTTAATTACATTAAGGATTAAACCTTTTCCCCTCAAACAGAAACACACTCATTTTCTTCCCAAAATGTTTAAGGGGGGGGGGGAGTTTAGATTAGAGCCAGTTAAGGCTTCCCCCGGTTTTTTTTTAACTACCTCCCTACCAAGCATGGGAGGAGCATTTCAAAAAGAAAACAGATGGTGGATAAAAGTTTAATCCTCCCAGTGTGTACTGGTCCCAGTCTGAATTGGGGCCACATACATCAACTAGACTAAAGAAAATGATCAGACTCAGTCATATGTTACTACATAATTAACATAAGGTGCAGTTTAACACTGAGACACATGAACGCTGGAAACTTGCTGTATACTGAGCCAGGCCATTGGTCCATTTAACTTAGTATTATCGACACCAGCTTTCCCCAAGCTAGTGCCCTCCAGATGTTATGGAATACAATTCCCATCAGCCCCAGCCAGCATAGTCAACCATCAGTGTCACTGTGAGCTGTAGTCCAAACATCTGGAGGGTGCCATGTTGTGGAGATCTGGAATCAACAGTACAGGTCCAGATGGACCAGTTGTCTGATTCAATGCAAGGCAGCTTTATATTTCAAGAATCCCATCAATCAGCCTTCCCCAAATACTGATTGTTGTCTTATTGGTACTTGTTTATTACTATTTCAAGCCATTCTATGCTTCTTTTTGAGAAAGTGTAGAGTATAAGGAATTGAAAGAAAGAAAGAAATTATAATACTAGTCCTTTTATTTTTGATCCCTATCATCTCTAGCATTAAGGTTGCCTTTTTTTCCACACTGAGTAGATGTTTCATTGAGCTGTTTACTACAACCCCAAGATCTCTTGTCTGGTCAGCTACTGTCAGTTCAAAACCATCATGTTGTTGTTGTTGTTTCCCTAATGCTTTCAAAGCAACACTTTAAGTGCCATGGGACATGGTTCGGGAATTACTGCCCTAGGTCTAGGAGTCCCTGAAATATGCATCAGGGTTTAGAAGACAAGAAGAAATGTAGAGGACGGGGTGATACTTGTCGTCTAATGGACATTGTGGAATCAAGCTAGAAGCCTAACAGAATAAATTTTGAATCCATCACTGTGAGCAAATTGCAGCTGCTCTCCATCACTCCCTATCAGTGCATTTATGTATGTAATGTCTCTTTCATTTTGAATTCATTGTTAAGTAATGTTTAAAATGAAAAGAGCCCATGGTCCTTAATTTGATTTAGCAATGTGCAGTCGAGTGGGTCTGCCATCATCGAAGGAGCATAGTTGGTTTGCATTTTCAAATAGTGTGCGGTGGGTGGATTGGGGGGGGGGGGGATGGCCCCCTCCTGATTTATCAGTGTTGGGAAAAGTGAAAAGTTTCTTTTTTAAATAAGAAAGCCTTCCTTTTAAATTAAAAGCGGGCTGGTTTAATGAAAAATGGTTGCCAGCTTGTTCAGGTGTTTGAGAGCAGGTTTTCCTATCCTGCTTGCCAAAAACAATGCGGTTGACAGAAGCCTTATGAATATATATGCACTTCCTGGTCTGACCTTGTTTCAAGTGATTTGTCTTTAATGAAGCATGTGTGTATATTGAACAGATGCTGGCTATGCTATCAAAATGCACACTGAGTTGTATATATTTTAGTCTTCCTCTCAGCCTGACATCAAAAGTTTGAGATGCACAATCCTGGGATGGGGAGAGGAGTTTCTTTGTTTGGCTTTAGAGAGTTTGGCTTTTGATAGGACTGCACCAAACTAATCATTTTTTTAATGGAGGGGACAATACAAGCAGAAAAATAATTTGAAAATCAACAGGTGATATACTTGAATCTTTCAAATGTTTCCTCAGCTAAGATTTTGTTTGCATGTTACATACAGAGATAAAAAATGTAAAGGAAACTGGAAATAATTTTGCTAGCAATTATTGGAAGCACAAGTGGGAAATCAGCTCTGAATATGAAACAATGCAGAATAGACTATAAAAGAGCAAGTATTCGTAGAAAGATGTTATTGGATCCACATTACAAACATTCATTATCATTTGCAAGGTACCTGGTATGCTAAAAAGGAGTGAAGAAGGAAGAACATTCATTCCAGCGCTTACATCCTGCTGAGTCTGTGGGTGGTGCAGCCTCTATCTGCTCTTAAGCTACTCTAGTGTGTCCTTTCTCCTTTCTTGGACTGATAGGAACAGAGGTTCTGTCTCAACCGCATCAGGACCAATCGCTCTTTAAAACTAGTCCTATGAGGAAAGCTCAAAGGAACTGTGTATGTTAGGGTGACCAGATAAAATCCAGGTCAGGGCTCCTGTAACTTTAACAGTTGTAGAGAACAGGGAATTTCAGCCAGTGTCATTTGTATGCAATTAGTTCCTGCTGAAATTCCCTCTTCATCACAACTGTTAAAGTTGCAGGCACTATACTAGAGTGACCATATACAAAAGACGGCAGGGCCCCTGCAACTTTAACAGTTGTGATGAAGAGGGAATTTCACCAGGAACTAATTGCATACAAATAACACTGGCTGAAATCCCCTTTTCTCTACAACTGTTAAAGTTAAATGAGCCCTGACCTGGATTTTATCTGGTCACCCTAGTGTATGTTTATCCTGGAGAACTGAAGACTGGAAAGGGGTGTGTGACATAATAGCACTCTACGTATACCCAAAGGGCTGTCACATAGCAGAGAGAGTCAAGATTTGTTCTCTGGAAGGGCTGGATCTAATGGGCTGAAGTTTGAACATTACAACAACAACAAAAAACCACCTTCTAACCAGCAAAAGCAGATCAACAATAGAACCTGTAACGGTGGGATGTCCTTTCCCTTGCTAGAGGCCTTCGAGCAAACATTGACAGCTCTTTGTTTGAGATGTTCTAGCTTGGAATTTCCTAGACAAAGGGCTTGGATTAGATCAGTGGAGGCTGGTGGCTCCAGCGGGGCTATGATTCCATTCTGAGTTTTCATCAAAATCAGCCAGACTGCTAAAGGAGCTGTCCTAGGGGCTGAACCCATTTTGAGGCTAGAGCTCAGCACTTTGACACGTCTTTAGAATTCTGACCAAAACCCAGAATGGAATCACAGCCCTACCAAAACTGGAGTCACCAGCCTCCCCTGGACTAGATAGCTACAAGGCTCCCTCCAACTCTGTGATTTTATTAAAAGCCTTGAGAAAAGCAAGATTGATGTATGAGTCGTATCCAGTAGTTTCATTCTGCATTTTGCATTCCCCCTACTATGCAAATAGCTGTGTGTACTTTTTAATTTGCAACCTTCATCGAAAAATTCAGGGATGTGTGAAGAGCATTGTATCACTGCAGTCCAGTTTGTGCATAGGTTCAAGCAGTGCAAATCTGTTAAGCTCACATGGAAATGTGAACCCAACACATTTCTCACCCATCCCTAATATCAGGGAGATGTCTAGGCTATAAACCTTCTTGAAATTAGTTTTCTATGTGGAGGGCATCCAGTCACATGAATTCCCCAGGTTCCACCCTGCCGTCAAAAGCAGTACAACCCAAAGTCAGCTTTACTTGCTCAGTAAGAACTAGCCATCAGGCAGCCGCATGCACCAAGCTCAAGTAAGATTCAAGCAGCATTTTGCTCAATCCGTTTACAGCGGCCCAAGCAACTGCCTAATTTATATTTATTTATTTATTTATTCCTTCCTTCCTTCGACTTATGAGTCACCTTATAGCCAAAGCTCTCAGGGAGATGTTCTTGAAAAATAGATAAAACAAGCATAAGTCATTTCAGGGCATACTCATTAGCTATATCTTTTTGGATGTTCATTTGAGAAAGAGGTCTGTCCCACAGGCTGCTTAAAAATGTAAGTACACCATTTCTGTTTCAAAGCACACATTTGAGGACAAGCGGACAGGTCTCACGGCGACGAGGAAGAAGCCACTTAGCCCAACATAGCTAAAAGAGATAAAATGTCCATAACAGACATGCCCAAAAAACCCCAACTTGAATCTGATTATCTGTCAGAAAAAAGTTACTGCTTTGAATTAAAGCAATAAAAAGCTGAGTCTGCCAAAATTAAAGTTGATAATACTCAAGGTAAGCAAGTGCATGAGTGACTTGTGCAATTGCAAAACCTAGAAACAAAGTGAATGGCAACTCAACTCAGATACTAGGAGAAAGGCAAGGGAGAGACCTTAATGTACAACCCAAGACGCTTAGTTAGGCCTCATCAGAAATGATGCCCATGCATTCAATCAATGTGTCAGAGAGGAGTGCATCAACTAATCCTGATATCTGTGCATACAGTGTGGACATCTGTAGCAAGGAAGCCTTCTTCTGTACACCTGTATGCATGGAGGCTCCTCACGATGGGAGACCTGTACAATTGGGTTTCCTGACAGCTGAACACATGAAGCCTTCCCTGCACCAGATGTTTGCATTGCCTGTGTGGATACCAGGGGGTGAGGCTAATCACTGTGTCCCTGCTCACATATTGATTGAAAGCATGGGCATAACTTCTGTAAGGGGCTACTCATGGTTGGAGGTGTATTCTGGAATGAATTTCAATACTCATACTTTACCAAATATAAGATTAAAGCATTGCTAGTTTTCATGTTGTTTTCAAGACCTGAAGTAGTTTACAACTAGCTCTTTTATTCTGGAGTTCTGAGATTACTGTATAAGCCATTCACAGACAGTTTTTTAAGAGTTAACCAAATAAAGGGATCTTTTGTGTGTATTTTTTTCCCCATGATTGAAATATGGGAGATGCTGATTAGCATTTCAAAAAAAGTATCCAGTTCCATGAAGCTTCCATCCCCTCCACCTCCACTGTCAGTTATACACTTTTCTTTGTTGTCTTGAATGTTTTGCACATGACTGTTTCATTTGTGATCAGAATGCATCACGTGATTCTAATCAAGTGTGCATCTATTGGGCTTGCCTTGCGGATGCTTCTATTGTATGAGAAAATACAGCAACATGGTGATTGTAGTCTTAAAGAAGAAGGTGCATGTGGTGGACCATGCCTCAGTGATAAAGCACATGTGTATAGGAATAAAGCTCAAGGGTAAAGCACAGCTTCAATCCCTGACATTTGGCAAAGACTCCTGTCTGAAATCCTGGAGAGCTGCTGCCAGTCAGGGTACACAATACTGACTTAGATGAATGAATGCTCTGACTTGGTATAAAGCAACTTCCTATGTTCCTATACTCTCTTTGATAGCAAGGGGTTCTCAAGGTCAACAATGTCTTAATGGAGTTCTGTTCTTTCGACTTGGACAGAATGACAGCAAGCATCCATAACTGTATGCATATCATGGCATAAACAAGTGAGACTGTGCAATTGGACATGATTGAAGGATGGCCAAGAGGCAATAGGAAGTACAGGTACTTCTGGACAAGTGCCGGGAAACCTATAGTGTGTGTGTGGGGGGGCATTGATAGTGATGGGGTTGATAGTGTCAGGCCAACACTCCTGTCTGAGTCTCCAAGGAATCAGCATGGAGGTGCAGGGTACCTCAGTACTGTAGTGTACACTAGAACACTACTGCCTCATACTTTGGAGTTGACTTGTGGCACGCTTAGCCTAAAGGTGGGGCACTATTGAATTAACAAAGGAGTCACACACACAGCATATTTGTTGATGTGATAAGGAAATGTTAAAAACCCTTCCAGGAATAGAAATGCAGAAGATATGATGAAAGCAATGTGGGTTTTAATAAGAGGATCTGTAACCTTAGAAGAATATTCTACTTTGACTGAAGCACAAATGCCACCCCGAATTTCTCTAGGAATGTGATTAGACAACAACCTCAAACTGAACCCATCAAAAGCTGTACTGAAATCCTTGACAAGCATCCCTGACACCACGCAGTCAGCGGCATCAAAGGCCACTGAAAAGTCTAAAAGAACCAGAAGGAGTACATTTCCCTTTTCCAGTCTCTAGGCATGAGCTGTGTTCTAGGGCCACAAGTGCAGGGTTGGTGATATACTCCAGTTGAAACCGAGATTGACAGGTCCAAGAAGACAAGTGCCTCCAGGTGCATATGAGCTTCATGGCAGTAATCAGTTCGACAACAGTTCCCGAAAAGGGCAGGCTAGAGACAAGACAGTAATTAATTATTCAGAAAACCAGAGTCAAGAATTGTTCGTTGGGAGCATGGGCCAAACTATTATCAATGCAGGCAGAACTACAAGGAGGCCTTAATAACCCCAGCCAGTACTGATTCCAGGTTTTCCTAGCTGGATTTCAGCAACCAGGTTGGACCTGAGTCTGGTTTGCAATCAGACATTCATCTCTGTAGCTGTGATAATGGTCACTCATGGTCATCCTTCCTAGGTTCTCATGTGTATTCAATAGGCAAGATCAGTTGAAACTGTTCCATGTAAAAAGATTGTAATCTTACTATTTATCAAGTGGAGAGAACTCTACCAATTCACTATTCTGACATGATATACACCAGGGATGAGTTGTAATCCATTGGCCATTAGGGGTTGGTGCTCTTGTTATTTTTCTAACTTCAAACATGACCAGAATGACATAGGAAGTGGCAATGTCAGAACAGATTTGCACCTGGTTGCTGTTCTCAAGGATAGGCAATTTGATACCCTCCAGAGGTTTTGGACTTCAACTCCCATATCCCAAGGCCAATGGTCAGGGATTATGTTGGTTGGAATCCAAACAACCTGGAGGGCACCATATTGCCTACTGATGTATAGGGCCTCAGTCATGAACAATTCTCTTTTCACAAGCATTGTCCTCTACTTCTCAAGGGCGGTGGTCTGAAGTAGGAATGTCAGAGAAATCCACAACAAAACCAAATGAGTTTGGGTTTTTATGAAGCCGACCCACAGTTTCTGCAGTGAACAGGCTTTTCCCCTGTTGGGCAGATTGCACTGACTTGCCAACCGGTTTTATAACTTTCCAGAATTTTGTGCCAAATGCCCCCCCTCAAAAAAAATTAAAGTAAAAAATGTGCATTACCCCATACACTAAATGAAATGCTTGTATGTGAAAATGCTTGTTTTGGGGAAATTGCACATTTAGGGGGAAATTGCACATGTTCACATGTGCAAATCTATGCAAATTCACATTTGTGAAAATTTGTATTTGTGCAAATTCTAAAACTAAAAAAATCAAATTCTGTCAATGGGCAGATGGTGGGATGAAAGGCACCTGACAATCCACAAAACACAGATGGAACCAATTTTATCCATCCCTAGTCTGAAGAGAAGAGCTTTCTGTTTCCATGGAGGCTCTCCATGTGAGCCAGGATGCTAGAAAATCAAGATCCAAGCTTGTATGGGAAGTCTCCATGAATGCAGGAGTCTCTCCTCTTCGGACCAATACCCTCCATGAGTATAGGGTGATGGAAATGTGGGGATGGGTGAGGCTACTGTGCTCCCTCTCCTCACATGCTTATTTTACACAGATAATGAAGGCCTGCACAGGGCTTCCATGTGATCTGATTCCAGATTCTTGCCTGAGCTCCCAAAGCTGCTGTTCATGAAATGTGAAGCCTAATTCAATGTGAATTACAGCTTTCGGCTTGCCAAAATGAGGAGCAAGCTTGAGATGCCTGCAAATATGAGTCAAAATAGAAAGTGGTTGCCCTTCACGATGCCATTTAGCACAGGTCAGTGGGTTTCATGCGAGAGTTACAGAAGGGGAAGATGCAGAAAAAAGAAAATGACAGCCATTTCCAGATGGATTAGACGAAAGGCTAGAAAATTCTGCAAAGGTGAAGTCTGTTCGTAAAGGGCTAGTTCTAGGAAAGGCACAGATATTCCTCTGCATTACAAAACCAACCAGAGTCTCTTTTGCATCTTTAGCCAAGATTTTGAGTCAATCTGTGCTCTTCCTAATTTGACTACAACTCCTAGCATCTCTCTCTCTCTCTCTCTCTCTCTCTCTCTCTCTCATACACACACACATACATTTGTGTGATTTTCACAATATATTAATTGATTAATTATCCTGCCATTCCACTACATAAAAGTCTATACCACAGTTCACAACTACACTTAATAACCATAAGTAACAAAAATTAACAATTGAAGAGCCTTAAAATGCAGTAAGCAATACAAATAGAGTAGCGGTATACAAATTTACTTACAGTAGAGGGCCTTGAGTGCCATTTTTGGGTAGAAAAGCCGAGTGCAAATAAATAAATACATAATTTCCACAAGACCTAATGACAATAATGAGTATTTCAAGCTCAAGCCATCATGATGGACCTGGCCTAGCACCTAAAGAGTAGTAGCGATAGTGCCAGGTGAATCTGTTGCAGGAAAGTACATCTCTCACTTCAGAAGGTGGCGGCAGGCAGAGGAGGACCTCAGATTATGGTTGAAATGAATGGGTAGATTTTTATGGGAGAAAGAAGAGCTTCAGAGTTTACAGTCAGGCTAGGGAACCTGTGGCCTTCTAAACGTTGTTAGACTCCAACTCCCATCAGCCCCAGCCAGCATGGCCAATGATCTGGGATGGTAGAACTTCTGAAGGCCCACAGACTCCCCGCCTCTGGTTTTGTGCCCAGAAACAATCCAGGGCCCAATACAATCTTGAGCTGCAATAACAGAAACAGAGTGTCCAGATCCCAGGAAGTATTAGTTCCACACTATTCTGCTCTAGTTAGGCTGCATTTGGAGTACGGTGTTTAGTTCTGGGTGCCCCATTTTAAGAAGGGTGTTGAGTTAGTGGTGCGTGTCCAGAGAAGAGCAACCAGAATGATGGGGGTCCGGGAACCAAGTCCTATGAGAAACTATTTTAAGAGTTGAGAAGAGAAGTCTAAAGGGAGGCATGATAAGGGGACATCGGGAAAGTGTTGGAAATGTGAAGAACAGGAAGAAACATTTTATCACCTATGGTGGACATGTAAAAAAGCAAAATCCTTCTGGATACAAATGCATAAGGTGATTCAAAATGTATTGAAGATAAAAATACAATTGCGTCAAGAGTATTTTTTGTTGGGGATAATAGATGAACAGTTGATGCAAGGTTATAGAACGTTATTCTTATATATGATAATGGCAGCAAGACTAATTTATGCCCAGAACTGGAAGACCAAGAAAATACCAACAGAGGAGGAATGGCTGTTGAAAATTACAGAACTGGCAGAGATGGCAAAACGTACTGCAATAATAAAAGATAAAACAATAACTGGGTTTATTGAGGAATGGAAACCAATGGTGGATTTTCTAAAAGAAAGAGAAGGGAAGGACATATTTGCAAGCGGATTCAGCGACCAAACTGGAAGAAAAACATCTGTTAAAGAAATATAAGAGGGGAAACTTCACTCACCATTTTGGCTTATTTTGGCTTATTTTGACAAATCATTAGGAAAATGAGGAAATTCGAAAGTCCATTTTAATGTTGTTTGTTTTATGTATTTTTTGTAGTTTGTGGGTGTAGGTAAGGTGTATGTTATGTCTGGAAAATAAAAAATTTAAATGTGAAATATCTCCTGGGCTGATTTCCCCCCCCCCCCTCCACAAACATTTATATATTTCTTGCATCATAGCTCTGAGTTTCTATATACTACAAGCAACATGATGGCAGTTTGTGTTACAGACACATGGGGGGAATTTACTTGTTACCCATTGTGAGGCTGTTTTTGCAAGAATAAAATAAAGTTGGGGGAAAAAAGGGAGGCGTGATGACAGTCTTGGAATATCTGAAAAGCTGTCCTGCAGAAGGTGGAGCAGACATGTTCTCTGTTGCTCCTGACTCGGGCAGGACTAGAACCAATGGGTGGAAATTTCAGGGAAGCAGATTTGGGCTAAACGTTAGGAGAGATTTCCTAACAGTGAGAGCTGTTCAGCAGGGGAACAGGCTGCCTTGGGAGGTAGTGGGTCCCCTTTGCTGGAGGGATTTAAACAGAGGCTGGGCAGCCATCCAGGGATGTTGAAGCTACAGTTCCCTGCAGTGCTGAGTCTGTATTGAGCAAGGGGTTGGACTAGTTAATCTCCAAGGTCCCTTCCGACCCTTATGATTCTTCAAATAAATATTACCTTTTGTGCAGTTTCATAGGAAAAATACTCTCAGACATGGTCATACATTTGTGGCTCAGGACAATATCCTTTTTGGAGCTCACAACCCCTCAAGGAACCTTCTCTGGACAAAGCCTCTTTAAACACAGACTTAGATAGGGATACTTGAGAATTATATCAAGATCTATAACTATTGGAGTAATACAATCATTCTAATAATGGTCTGCATTTCCTTTTCTATAATACTCTCCCAGGAGAAGCCCATCTATTTGGCATCTACTTAGATGTCATTTCAGTGCTAGGCAAAGACTCCCCCTCCCACTTATTTTGAAAACTTTCTCAGGCTTTTTTATTCCATTTAATCGATTTTAACTTGGCTAGGCTTGTTTTTATGCTACTCCTAATTATTTTTATGTTTTTAAGTATTTTTGTTTAGTTGTTTTTTTAAAAAAAATGTATGCCTTTAATTTATTTTACTGTGTCCTCTCCTCAAATTTTGTAAGCCACCCTGGGAATTTTATTGAAGGGTGGGGTATAAATCCCTCAAATAAATAACACCTTTTTGTGCAGTTGTGTAGGAAACTCTCAACACCATCATATATTTGTGGCTTAGGACGACGTCCTTTCTGGAGCTCACAACCCCTCAAGGAACCATCTTTGGACAAAGCCTCTTTAAACATAGGCTCAGATAGGGATACTCGAAGATTTCCTTCAGTCCACATTTTTAAGCGAACGAACCCGATTTCCACTTCCCAGTTGTCCTTTGGTTTTCATGCTCCTGCTATGTCTGCAGTACAGTTCTCAGCCAAAAACATGTACAAATGTGTGTACCAAAAATGCATGTTTTAAGATTAAATATGTAGGGAAATGTGTATTTTATGCAAATATGTTCAAAAATGCTGTAAATTCTTATGTGGGGGGGACATTATTTTTTTATTATTATTTTAAAAAAATAGCACATTCTTGTGGAAGGAGGAGAGAACAGGCTTGTGAATTAATGTATGTGAAACTGAGACAGACCAGAAACCAGCTGATGTATCCATCACTGGGCTCGGAGCCCATCTCTGTGTATTTCGGTGCCATAGCCTAGGAAGCTGTTTGAAATCCCTTAGGCTGACAGATGCTACAGAAATGTAAAATAAGATTTTCTTTTAATTTAACTTTTCAAAGTACTATTTCTGAATTACCCATGGGCATTTTGGGGGTGGGGGTGGGGGGAAAGAAATTAGGGACATCTAAAGGTTAGGGACATCTAAAGCTTGTATCACGAAGTGCCTCAGAGGCATTGCACTGTTTTTCAAGGACACCTAAAGGACAACAAAACGGATGGAGTTCACTTTGGTCACTGCCGAACAGCAGAGCCAAATGGGATCTTATTTGTGGGGTGAGCATGAGCTCCACACTTTCCATTCTTTTAAAGCCGTAAGGTAGAGTAATTTGGGAGGGTTATTGTACTCCTCAGATATAGTGTTAGATATAGAGCCAGGTAATTTAATGCAACTATGAAGAGAAATAACTGCTTGGAAGGTACAGAATGTAGCTTCTCAATGTTATAAAATGCAAATTATACCTGTGCATACACTCCGTAAAGACACAGAAGTAATGGAGGATGGTGTGATATCCATATCAGCTCCTGGTGCAAATTGTAGTAATAACCTTCTGTCATATCAGATTCATTGAATGAGCTGAAACCAATAATTTCTCATCCTGCCTCGGAATCTTCCTTGCTATTAGAGTCATTATCTGCCTTTCTCTGTAATAGGGCTGGGAGATTATTTGGATAAAATTCTAACAAGTGCATGTCTTTCGATTTCTGTGTCAGGAGATGCCAGTTGAAGAACTCAGCAGTGCTACGCCTGAGATTCTGAGGGCCAGGGTACTCCAGAAAATGAAGATTGGGTGGGCTCAGATTGAGGGAGACATAGTTCAGTGGTGGAGCACAGGCATTGCATGCTGGGATAGCATAACTGGGATCAATATCTGCCTGAGACCTTGGAGAACTACTGACAATCTGAGCAGACAGACAACATAAATGAACCACCATCACCACCACCACCACAGAAGGCAGCCAATGGAGGCTGATAGTTTCAGTTTCAGTGGGGCTGTGAACCCATTCTGGCGGGATTGCGAGGAGCAACTGGGGTTTTTGCTGATCCTGCCAGGTGGTACTGTAGACTTTTCCGATAATCCATGCATAAATCATTCTGCCAAGTTTGCACATCACGACAAGCCGCACTGACAGCAAGATACCCATGGGTTCTCAGGGAGCTTGTTAACGAACTGCATTGAGGAAACTGTGCTGGGTTCAGATGTCATGATAAGATATCCTGGAGCAAACAAGGTGACAGCCCACCATGCGACATTGAGTCATGCTAACCAGTTCAGTATGTCAGGTGAATTGCAGAGCATGAAGCTCAGGATTATCATGTGATTTAATGATAGTGTAATTATGTGCCCCTGATTTGGACTGGGATCACTGTGCTCCAGGAGAAGAGTATTAACTCTTCCAAGCTCCACCATTTCCTTCCTGAAATCCCCCTGCCTTCACTTACCATGGCAGTTAACAAAAAGAAAAAAGTCTCCATTGCCAATCAGTGGAGGGGTTTTGCTTTTTCTTAATCCCACCATCGGGAAATTTTCTATTGAGTCTCAACTTTTTTTATTTTCATGACATCAACAAGCTAAAAAACACATTCTACATAACCAAACAATGATAGTAACCAACACATAACCAATACACACATAAAAAGCAATCCACTGAGTTACAATAAATTTCAGAGTTTTCCCCAGCAAAGGTATTTGACCCTATTTTCTCTTGCATATAAACAGTAAACTAGTTTCCCCACTTTCTGTTATTTTAACCATTTCTTCTTATTCGTTGAATCCACAGACAAACAGATCATTTTTTTTCTTGTCCCTTCACATAGTCTATTCAGTTAAAAACCCAGATATTGACTTTTTCTTTCATTAATGAAGAAAGTTTTGCCATCTCTGCCAACTCCAATATCTTAAGCATCCATTCATCCATCGTTGGTAATGTTGGACTTTTCCACTTTTGTGCATATAGTAATCTCGCTGCCTTTATCATACATAAAAATAAAGTTCCATAGTTCCTCTTCATCTGGTCATCTATTAGGCCCAGAAGGAAGTATTCCAGCTTTAATTGTATATTAGTCTTTAATATTTTTTGAATTAAGGAATAAATTTGTATCCAAAATGTTTTTGCTTTTTCACAAGTCTACCATATATAATAAAATGTCCCTCCTCCTCCTCCTCCTCCTCCTCCTCCTCCTCCTCCTCCTCCTCCTTCTTCTTTCCAACAAGTTCTTAATTGTAGCAATTCTCCTCCATGGGGGAATTTTCAAAAGCAAATGGGGGGAGGTTTAATCCATCTTTCTCAGAGCATGGTATGTGTGCATACACTGGAGTAAATGAAAAGATAACCCTAAGACACATGCTTTGTGATTAACAAGACATGTTGTTTGACTCTAATACCAAGTCACCTAATTAGCATAATGTCTGAGCCAAAATTTGAACCCAGGTCTCCCCAGTCCTACTCCAAGGCACTAACACTATACCACGCTGACTCTCAGTGTGGTTGAGAGGACACAGTTGGTTTTTCCAGCTACATCTACAGGCATCTGCACAGCTCAAGAATTTCTGTGATACCAAGCTATTCGGATGTAACCTGACATTGGACCAATTCAGTTTTACTTTAGTTTAAGAAAGACTTCCAAACCTGGGCGCCTCCAGATATGCCTTCTTGGCTGGGGATGTTGGGAGTTATGATCCATTTGGAGAGTACCTGGCTGGGTAAGGCTGGTTTAGGTTATGGCCCACTTCTGTTCATTTAAGAAATATTTGTTGCCCTAGCATTAAGGCCAATCATGCAGTTAAAGTTGCAATCTTGTGCAAGTTTAGAGAGAGAGAAACCCTACAACTCCCAGCATTCCCCAGCCAGCATTGCTCGGGCATGCTGGGAGTTACAGGAGGTTTTTTTTCTGTCTAAACAATGCATGGAATTGCGTCTTAAGTCTCTTTAGATTTAACTTGATGCCAGGAGACTAATTTTGCATTAACAACAATTTATGTCCAGGAGCTCAAACACAATATGTTGGGTGCCTTTTGGTGAAAAGTAATGCTAAATTTAAATAAGCTTGTTTTTCTAGAACAGCTTTTAATCCTCTGCCTCACAGCCAAGCAACATTTGTCTCCCGTCTCTAGAGACAGCTTTAATACTTTCCTGTAGTTTGAGTTTTGTTGGGGGAAGAGGAGGGGAGAGAGGAGAAAGATGGAAGAATGCTAGTTTCAAAGGACGTAATTTTAAGGGAAATTAAGTTTTACTGGTACTCCCATCCAAATTATGCAGCATTAGTTACATTTTGCCATCTACAATTGGATTAATCTGCTGCAGCCTAATGAAGTGCAATTTGTAAATGAGTTGTTTGTTTCTGTGAGAGAATAGCCTCAGTCATCTTTTCTGTCAAGTCTCCTTCCAGTTGCTGCATTGTTAATCAAGGATGTCAAAGTCTAGCTTTTTTAAAATTACTGAAGGCTTTCTGCAGTTGTCACTCCGCTGAGCTCTTTTAATGAGGAGGAGTGTGAAAGGCAGGCGTTTTGTGCATGCTTTAAAGAGAGGGCTGTGTTTTTCTCTCGGAACCCCGAAGAAGCAGGAGTGTGGGCTCACGACGCCACATCTTCCGACCCACCATTAAAAAAACACACCAAACAAAACCCTGCTCTCAGCAATCAGGTCTCCTTGTAGAACATTTTTCAGGCTGGCGTTCATCATCCTTTGGTATGACAGAGGATGAAAGCAAAGAACAATGGCTTTATGATGATGAAACAGATCAAAGGGGGTGAATAGCGCCTTCGCTCTATCTTTCACAGAAGTGTCAATGTAATGTGGAATACACAAGACTGGTTAGCCTTGTGGATGGTTGAATTAAATACTTACAAGTCGGCTCTAGGGAGTTGGTCCTAGCCTAAGTGCGCCTCATCCAACAAATTTGTTATCCCGTTCACAAGCTGCAAAGAGGACTTCTTGTAGTGATTTGAAGGTAAAATATTCATCACCCAACTTCTTAAGTATTGGAAACCTCTGGAGGAAATTAGCTGGATTTTTAAGTTTGGTCAAGTCACTTGATTAGCTCTATATTTACAGCGCCAAACTTCATTTGGATGTCATTGTACAGGCTGGCATTCCACTACAGATCAAAGCAAGTGATACATGGGGAAGCATGGTTAGACTGTGAGAATTCTTTTGTTTCTTTCCATGCTGGAATCAAACTTGGATTTGTGGGGAGGATGCATGCTCCTGTGGTGGCCAGGATCATTCATTCCAGGAGACAGAATTCATGGTACAAATGGCACTTTACAGGGCAACATTGAGAGGGAGAGAGAGAGAGAGAGAGAGAGAGAGAGAGAGAGAGGAAATATCCCAAGTCCACAGTTCTGGAGAACTCAGAAGCTTGCACATTGTTGTGAAACGTTAGGTAGTGCTAATAAAGGTATTGTCCAACTGTGAATTACAAAGTAACATATACTCCCCCAAAAAGGGGGGGGGGCTTCATGGACTTTGCAAATTTAATTTCAGTAATGATGTCAAAACAAGCACAGGGAGGGAATCAATCAACAATTTTGAACATGCATGTTTGGGTCAGCTGATCCTTGATATGTGCTATTTTATTTTTCATTTACTGATATATTCTGCCCATTGAAAAATAAGGCATGAAGCCAATTCTTCACATTAGAGTTAGACAGACAAGTACTGCTCCTTACATTGGATCAATCTTGTACAATTGCTCTCTCTCATTAGTGCCACTATTTGGGTTCGTGGGCCTGCTAGTTCAAAAGAGTGGAAGGCCTTTTTTATTTCCTCTGAGCTGAACAATCTGAGTGTGCATTAATGAACTGGAACCAAAACACTTTTTATCTTGGGGAAGGGGTGGGAGGGAAGGGCTGATTGCAGTTGACCCTTTCCTTGACTTTATATATTATAGCAAAATAGGAGGTGGAAGGAAGTAAATATTCTGTCATTTTTCATGTAGAGATGGGCAGGCATTGTCCACAAACTTTCTATATTGTGCTTCTTGTAACACCAACACTTTGTACTGGTGGAAGATTTTCTTAGATCAAGAGTGATCTTTGGTTACGAGCGTCTTTTGTTGAGTGTTTTATTGCTTGCTTGTGACTGGTCACTCATGGATCTTCGCGGGTCATTTTGGCGATACAGCGATCCTCCTGTGCATCTCCCATTTCTTCTTCTGCCTATTCCACTACAAAATACGGCCCGGAAAATCTGTTTCTTCTTGGCTCTGATAGTAATTAGCACCCTTTCCTGCTATATGCAGGAGAAGCTGCGCTACAAAAATGCCCACGGAATGAGCCATTGGTCGCTACTTGCTTCCTCTTTCTTCCCTGTGTGAAGAGAAAGCTGCTTATCCCTACTGTGGGACAGAAGCAGGAGGCAAAGCAATGATAGGGAAACGTGATCATCCCCACCCCATCTGAAAAAAACTCTATGTAAAGTATAGCGTAACATTTTATTTCCAGAGGTTCATTGGTTCACTGCCTCTTGGTTTAATCTGATAGTTGCCCACTGCAACCAAAGCAAAATGCATGCCTTACTTAACTTCATTTGATCCCATTCATTTTTTATTGTCTTGCCTTTCCAATTGCTCCTCTCACTATCAAAATGTAGATTGTAAGCACCTTCAATGAGAAACTAGAAATCTTTGCTTACTGTACTTTGGAAAATGCTACATATGTTGACAATGCTACATACATAACTAATAATAATCTGTCCACTCTGATTTAGTAGAAATTTAAGTTATCCTCTCTCTCTCTCTCTCTCTCTCTCTCTGTTGTTGGCTTTTTAAAAGAACATGCATACTTATTTATATCCAACCTAAAGTTGGAGTTTTTGTTCTATGGGAAATCACAGATCTTTCCAATTCTGAGTTGTGACATTTTGATCTGTAGGAAGCTGCCAAGCCATCCAGCTAATATCTATAAAGAAAATGGGATTTTGGCTTCCTTTGACCTACCTCACATTCTGGTTTTTATACACACATCTACAGCAATCGAAGTGTGAATAATATGTAGCACCATATTTTCTGACACAACATGCAGTCTTCTTTTAAGGACTTTCTTTTCCCCAATGGTACTGCCGTTAAGTACAGTACACCTGATTTATGCTCTACAGGGTCTTGGGGCTGAGCGGAATTAAATGAAAGAGGGCATGTGGTGTAAGCCAGGAACAGTGACTAGGGGGGAGAGTGATATGGCTCTTTCATTTTTTTCCCACTCTTTTATTCTCGAGGCCACCTACCTCCAAGAGTTGGCCCCTTGCCCAGTATTTTTCCTCCAGCTGATAATGAAAGCTAACAGCTGCCTTAGTAGCTATCTTTCTCTTGGCGAAGCCAGTGAGACACTCTTGATTGAGGCAACCTTTGTAGACCCAGAGATAGCGGACTCTTTGCTACTTTGTGCAGCATACCTGAACTTAAGCCATCCAAAGGGTGATAAAACCAAGCACCTCAGATAAGGAACTTGCACATGTTTGGTGTTAAAAGAGAAGTTACATTGGCTGTGCTCACCGCATTTTATTTTATTATTCATTCTAACAAAATTGTGAGCTGAGGAAACACAACACTCCCTGATGAGAGACAGATTGAAGGCACAAGGAAGCCAAGAACTGAGCCATATTCTAAGTAGGGTGGTCACTGATTAATCACTAGACAAGAGCAAATGCATCACCAAAATAGAGGAGCAAAGAGGACAGTGATTTGCATACCACTTGCAAATTTCTATGTATAGATGCAACTTTAGAAACAATTGTTATAATTTAAATTGAAATATTGTGGAAGACTGTGGCCAGGTGACCAGTGTGCCTGCCTATTCAGCCTACTGTCCAGGTGCTAACTCTTGATGGCCAATGGTTTTAATGGTCCACTACCTTTAAACTGGAATTGGATGGGACAGCCCTTCAAAGAGAGGACAGTCCTCAGGCAGCCCTTCCAACAGAGGACTGTTCTCTGTAAAAGGGAGCGCCTGACCACTCTAACTCTGAGGCGCCACATCTTTGACCCATAGGGCATGTTTGATCTGTTAGCATACACATGCAAGCATGGTTTCCCATCTGGTGCTCAACGCAGGGAGGAAAGTGAGGGGGGTGCGCTGGGTGTGTCTGGCGCTGCTTTTCTTTGATGTTGTTTTTATCACTGTATTTTATTTTAATTGTTGTTTTAATACATTTTGTATGCCGCCCCGTGATTTGATAATGAAGGGCCCAACTGAATGTTCCACCATGTTAGAGAGTGTTAAGAGAACATTCTGCCTTGTTAGGCAGGAATTCCAACAAGGTAAATTGCAACCTTATTGTTCATTTGGTTTTCAAGGGATTTAGAGACTGTCTTACAATACTGTAATTTCTATCGGGATACTAGTGGAGAACTCATTGTGCCTTTCTTATCTGCGTTCATTATCTATTGTCCATGCGGTTCAGGGGATTTAGAGATTGTTTTACAATACTGTAATTTCTTATGGAATACTGGTAGAGAACTCATTGTGCCTTATCTATATTTATTATCTATTTTATGTATCTTATTGTTTAGCAGAAATCATCCGTGTAGTTACTGGAAAGGTAGCTAAGGGTTTTTGTTTTGTTTTTCATTTGCAGTTAAACTGAGAGCCCAATTGTAAGAGAAGAATGTGTGGAGGGAATGTTGAACAGCTGAGAGCAGAATGGATTATTGGGTAGAGCTAGTGGCAGTTGGATGAAGTCAGTTAGAAGGAGGAGAGAGAGAGTTGGGGAGAGGCCAGGGGATGAGGGAGTGGAGTTAGGATAGACAGAAAGCATGAAAGGAATTATGGGCTAAGAGATCGTTAGGTTAATTAATAAGTAGAATAAGAGGCAGGGTGTGAATTAGAAGGGAAAGAGAGAAGCTATGGAGAGCAGGTATGTGGGTATTAGCTTTTAGAACATTATTTTGATTATATATATTGTATATATCTATGTTCTGGTCTGGGTGGATTTGAAGATTGGCATATCTCACTCCATATGCTAAGCAGATAAAAGCAGAGACCTACTACTCTTTCTAAATCAGTATGAGGTGGCAGCTGAGAGTCCTGGGAAAAGTTTGGACTCAGTAACTGCTAGGGATCAAGGCTTTATAGGGGACTTGTAAAATCCCACACCAGATGTGTTTTTATTTGCTCAGCATGGAGAATACTGTTTTGAATATTATATATATATATATATATATATACACACACACACACACACACACACACACACGCGTGCGCACAAACACACACCCACCCCTTGTATTTTCAATCTGATCATAGACCATAATAAACAGATTTGGATTTGGATAACAAACGGCAGCATGTAAACATTTTGAATAAATAATAAATGAATAGGCCAGTTCTTGGAAGCAGAGGTGATGATCTACTCCGGTTGCCTACTCCGAGGGAAGCACGGAGGGTGGCAACAAGGGAGAGGGCCTTTTCAGTGGTGGCCCCCCAATTATGGAATGATCTCCCTGACGAGGCTTTCCTGGCGTCAACATTGTTATCTTTTCGGTGTCAGGTCAAGACTTTCCTCTTCTCCCAGGCATTTAACTGCATATGATGAGGGTTTTGTGTTGTTGTTGTGCTTTGACCCAGAATTGTTGTTTTAAAGGATATTGTAATTATAACTTGTTTTTATGCTTTATGGTTTTAAATTTTGTACATCAGTGTTTTTAATGTTCAGTGTTTTTAATTTTTGTAAACCGCCCAGAGAGCTTTGGCTATGGGGCGGTATATAAATGGAAATAAATAAATAAATAAATAAATTACTTAATCAGCAAGCAGTGTAAGTGTATGGTCCCTGCCCTAGCACTATAAATATTTCCCTAACCCTATTGTTCCATTTACACTGTATGTAATTTAAGATCCGCTTTGAATACCCTTCTGTGAGTAGTATCCAACTGTGTCATTCCATTGGTGCAAATGACATTGCGCTAACGGAAACTAGGTTCTGAACTATGTGCAAGAAAAGAATTCAACTAAAGTTATGTTTGCGCAAGCATAGTTGCACAAGCAGTTGTGCATTGCACTTATGCAACCAGTTGTGCATCACTTTTGTGCAATCTGCTTGCACAACCAATTGTGCAGCCATAGTGGGCAGTTGCTTGAGAAACAGAAAGAATCGGCGGTGCTCCACTCACACTATTTGAGTTTCCAGATTGACACCATTTGATACTGCCCTCTCTGTCCCACCACCATGAGAGCCTACGTTAGTGGGAACATGGGATAGAGCCTTCTCTGTGACAGCACCCCGTCCATGAAACTCTCTCCCAAGGGAAGTTACACTGCCACCTTTGTTAAAACCTTTTTGTTCTACATGGGTATTTCATGTTTTAAATCTCTCAGCTGTGCCCTCTCTTTGTAAGATTCTCTCCTGCTCTTAATTTCTGCCATTTTAAAGCACTGGAATTATTTTTACAGTTTTAATTTTTTCTTAAAATTTTTCAACAAGTTTCCATTTTTAAAAAGTTTTTAAATTGTTGCAGGTTTTAACGGTGACTCTGTTCAGATGGCACACTAAGCCATGGTAGTTAAGCATTTTGAGCTAAAGATGATGGCTTAGCGTGTCGTGAGAACCATTCCTAACCGTTGTGGCTATATAACCATGGTTTAATCAACACACTAACTATTTGCTGCAAAAGGGTTAGAGACCTAACCATGGCTTAGTGTGTTGTCTGAACAGGTCCTACAAGCCACCATGGGGACCCTATTTAGGCTGAAAGGCAATTCACACATTTTTAGTTTTTAAAAAGCTTCCCTTAAAGCCATTTTACCATTTTAACAAAGAGAGCTTATATAATGACTTTACCAAAGGGGAAAACTGAAATTGTATTGGTGCACTGTCTCAGTCCCTGAGATGATGTATTATAAATTATGATTTGGACTGCCTTTCTCCTCAGCTAAGTTGACTGAAAAGGCTTCTGTTTAATTTGTTGTAGAGGTTACAATTGGATATTTTCACCCCTATCTAAGGATAGAATAGGAATACAGGGAAGAAAGTTTAACAAAAGGCTAAAATGGCATGAACAAAAATTGAAATGGGGAGATGAGACAAGATGAGGTCAGCTATTTAACAGGGCAGGTGACTGGTGTGAGCTGATCCATTTTCCTGCAGAGCAATCACACAGTATAGCCTTTGTGCTTGCAAGGACCATGCCGATATCTCCACTCCTAATGCCGTATCTGATGAGAGCAGCAACTAGGACACTACAGGATGCTTCAGCAGTAATTTACTGCCCAAATTGGCAAAGTACTATCCTGTGTGGTGCTGAGCAACCTGAAATCTTACTAATGGAAATAGGAAATGGCAAAGTGTTGTCCTGCAATAAAAGCACTCAGCATCTTACAATAACTTGGCCAGATTAGAGACTTTAATCCCTCCACTCTGGGCTGATGTTCCTTCTGACTGAGTCTTTTTGACTAAACACAAGGTTAGAAATGATGTTCTTTTACCCCCTCTGACAAGCCATCACAAACATAAATGCCCATTTGTCAGTACTCAAATCAAGTGGCAAGATTCCTCAGCCCAGTCTACATAATGTAGCCAAATGAGAGGGTAAATTCCTGAGGTGGTAGAGTGTCTGTACCACTTGTTCCTTTTTATACTATGTTCGATAAAGCTTTATTTGTTAGTGTTTTTTATTTATTTACAATATTTATATACCACTCCATATCTAAAATAGATTCCAGAGCGGTGAACATAAAAAAATTAAATAGTAAAAAGATTTTTAAAATATATATTAAAAAAGTTTAAAACAACATTTTAAAATTGTTCATTTTAAAGCAAAATACCAATAAAAACTATGGCTGGTTAGTAAGGAATGCTTCCTGGAAAAGGGCTGTTTTTAGGAGGTGCTGGAAGCAGCACAGTGTTGGCGCCTGCCCAACCTCCAGGGGCAGGGAATTCCAAAGACAAGGGGCAATCACACTAAAGGCTCTTATCAACACCACACTAAATGTCCCTTATCAACATGTCCAATCACAGGTCATCTGAGGGCATGCTCCTGGTGGTTCTGCATGGATGTATGGCCTGATTGAAATCCATCCAGAGAAGAGCCTTCAGTGTGGTGGCCCCCTTTCTATGCAACTCTCTGTTTCTGGAGATCAGGCAAGCACCAACACTGTGTTGTTTCTGGCGCCTCCTGAAAACTTTTTTATTTCAGGAAGCCTTCCTTGACTGAATGGGTCAGATTTTAGATTGATATTGTTTTTTTAAAATCAATTTTAGTATGGATTTCATTTTTTAAAAAATCTGTTATTGTTCACTGCTCCAGAATCTGTCTAGATGTGCAACTACATAAATAAATTCATGAATAAATAATGTTCCAGTGCATCTTGAACTCTGTTGTTCCATTGCATGACAAATAAACTCCAGTTCTCTATTTTTTTTAAAGAAAAAGATCCTGCTGCTTTCTGCCTTCTCTTAGTCAAACTATTAGTTTATTAATTTAGCCATGTATATACTATATCCCATACACAATTAAGCCAATTGTACAAAGAAGGGGGATTTTCCCACTTGAAGGAAATAACCAATCAAGCCACTGTCAATGAATAAATAATAAATTCTATATCATCTGGCAATACCTCATTTTTAAGATAACACAACAGTATGATTATAGGATCAAGATACATACATTTTTTTCACTGACTAATTGGGTTCTAAATTCTTTGATCAATGTAGATCCAGCTGTTGGTGATGATCACTTATGTGTTACGTGAGGTATCTAGTTTGCCAAACCCAAGACAATTCAAACAGCCTCCCAAAAGTTATTAAACAGAACTGACACTTATTGATTACCACAAGCCTCTGAGGGCATTCCCTTCTCATAATCTCCAAAAATACTAACCCTACCAGGCACACCTAAATTTAGAACAAGATCTATTATAGTAAATATCCAAAGCCTCATATTTTCATAAATATTGTTTTCCAGTAAGTGTAGAAGTGAACAATAAAACGAATAAAAACACACATAATATAAAAACAGCACCAAAACTCATACATCCCTCCCCCAGTTCTCTCTCTCTCTCTCTCTCTCTGATAGCAAGCTTGCAAATTACCTCATGCTGTTTTTGCTAGCATGAGGTAATAAAATGAAATGAAACTAGCAACGCTGAGCAACCTTGCTAACTTGCATATCTTAAGAAGAGACAAAAGCACCATATTAACTTTAAAGTATGTGTGACTTGGCTTTGACAGGCCTCCGCTCTAATGCTGTGTCAAAATTGAAGGCTGCAACAGCATAATTAACAATGAGCAGCAACATTTTTGCTCTCTCAGCACTAGGAATCTTTATCCTAATTCTTATTTTTAGTTCAATTAGAGTGCAATCCTCTGCATGTTTAGACAGAAAAATGTCCTGCAACTCCCAGCTTTGCTGCCTGGGGAATGCTGGGAGTTGTGGGACATTTTTCTTTCTAAACATGCATGGGACAACACCCTGAATGGTATGTCATTCAGATAAAAAGAGAGAAATTTCCTGATAACCATTTTAAAATGAGCAACAACTTTCTCAGTTGATGGATGTTTTTCTTTCACTTACAAACTATAGCAAAAGGACCAGTTCCTGGAAATAAATTTATATACATATATGTATCTCTGACTAAAGAAATCAAGATTCAGCCAAAGATGAATTTATCCCAGGTTGGTTTAAGAAAAAAAGGCTTCACAAACTTCATCTCTATTTCCCTTTCTCATTTATTAAAGTACCGCTGAGGAGGAAGAACAGGAGGGGCTTGCTAGAATATGGCATTTTAATTGGCCGTCATTGCCAGAGGGGACTAAGCCATTCATTTCAATCTAAATGAGGGTCAAACTTTTTTAAAGCATACTTAATACGAGTCGCTTCCTCACCCCACCCCACCCCAAGCAGTTTGTGTGAGGCATTGACACAGATTGGGATCACAGCATTGAGGAGAAGATTATCTCTTTCTTCCCCACATCATTTTCTGACAAAAACAAAAAAATCACACACACATACACTGGTGCTATTTCTTCAAAGTGATTGTATATCCAGAAAAAACAACTGGAACACAAATATCTGACCGGATTGGATCCACTTACTTTAGAAGACACTTTAGTACATGGATCTCTACTATGTTATATTCCTCATGATTAGAGAGAGAGAGAGAGAGAGAGAGAGAGAGAGAGAGAGAATGGGTATGCAGAGGCATATGAAATTACCACATCTGCAGGAACCTGTATAATATACAGAGTATATGAGATTATCTGCCCCAAGACGTCAGGATGACCACACAATTAGATGGCTTTAAAAGGAGATTAGACAGCCATGGAGGATAGGTCTAAACATGACTCCTGGTCATGGTGGGTGTATAGGTTCAGAGACAATATGCCAGTAAATTCTAATTCCTAGGGAGCAACAGGAGGAAAAAGTTATTACCTTCATGCTCTACTTGGAAGATTCTCAGAGACATCTTGTTGGCTATTGTGAGCCACAGGATGCTGGACTGGGTGGACCTTTGCACTGACCCAATGGGACTATTATTATTATTATTATTAATAATAATAATAATAATATTTATTACATTTGTATACTGCCCCATAGCCTAAGCTTTCTGGGCAGTTTACATAAGAATAAAACATTTAAAAACAATATGAGTCTGAGATGATTAATCAATGAAACATGTAAATTTGCATATGGGTAAAACAATATTTCTCAAGAAAGAAGCATTCTTTGTTTTTAGACAATGTATCAATATGTCATAGCAGAAATCATCTTAGAAGATGCATTCCCTCCTATGTGGGGGGAACAGAAGAATGTCTCAATTAGGTTGCAACCCTATATCCAGTTACCTGGGAGTAAGCCTCATTGCGCTCAAAGGGACTTCATTCCGAGCAAACCTGTATTAGATTGCACAGTCTAGACTCCATGCACTAGTTTTATCCCCTCATATTTCTCAGTTGCTTTTTTTCTATCTCAAGTTGTTTTTTCTGCCTTGGAACATCCACTTAACTAGGGCAGAAGAGAGCGTTTGCAGCAAAGGCCTATGAAATTCAGCAAAACTGAATGCCCTAAATCTAGATACATAATCCTCTATCGTTATTTCTTTTTCGATACTCGGGGGTATTGCATTGTTATTTTCTGAGCACTGACTGAATCTTGTCATGATGATTCATATTTTTGGCCTCATAATGCCAGTTCACATGATCAGTAGGCACATGACTGGACATTCTTATCCAGCCTAGACTGCACCATTCACATGCCTTAGTTACATCCCGATTGGATTACTGTAACATGCTCTACGTGGGTCTGCCTTTAAAGAGTGTTCAGAAACTTCAGCTGGTTCAAAGAGCTGCAGCCAGATTCTTGACCGGGGCTGGTTACAGGGAGCGTACAACTCCTCTGTTAAAACAGCTCTACTGGCTTCCAGTCTGTTTCCAGGCACAATTCAAAATGCTGGTTATAACTTATAAAGCTCTATACGGGTCGGGTCCAGGTTATCTGAAAGACCATACTCTCCCTTATGAGCCTGCCCATGCTTTGAGATCTTCAGGGGAAGCCCTTCTGAGTCCCACTACCATCACAGGCATACCTGGGGGGAACACAGGAGAGGGCTTTCTCAGTGGCTGCTCCAGGGCTCTGGAACTTCCTTCCCAGGAAAGCTAGACAGGCTCCTTCCTTGATGTGTTTTCGGAGGCAGGCAAAAACTTTTTTGTTCCAGCAGGCCTTTGGTGAATAATCTGGACCTCTGTCTATGCCTAGGACTTTTAAAATTTGTTATGTATTTTAAATGTTTTAATATTGAAACCTATTTAATTATATTTTAAACTTTTGTATATTTAGGGTGACCAGATTGCCAGGGTTTTCCCGGTCCTAACCGGGAAAACTGGGGTGATCCGGGCTGACCGGGCCCCGGGGGGCAAACCTCCGGGGAAACGGTCGGCTTGATCTGGTGCCCTATACCATCTTTTAGAGCGGGGCATCAGGCTGCCCAAGGAGCAAAATGCTTCCACCACAGCGCTCGCTCGCTCGCTCGCTCCCCCTCCTCCTTGTTCAAAGCACCGCCACGCCAAGCCCCTCATGGGCGACACCCACCTGGGTTCATGTCGCTCACTCGCTCACTCGCAAGTGCCGCCGCTGCTGCTGCTGCTCCGCGTCGCCTCGCAGGAGGAAGTGAGGGCGCCCAGCTCAGGTGTCCCGTTGTTCCCCCCCAAACCAGCCCTGGAGCCAGCATGCTTGGGGCAGCGCCGAGGAAACTTCCCCCTGGGTGGGCCAGGCAGGCAAGCAGGCAGGCAGGTGCCCCTCCTTGGCACACTTCCTCCAGCCCCTCCTCCAGGCAATCCGGGGCTTCTTCCAGGCCAGCGCAACCGCGCAGGACTAAAAACTGCTCAGCTCGGCCTGGAGGAAGGGCTGGAAGTTGAAGCCTGCGTGGTCGCGCTGGCCTAGAAGAAGCCCCAGATCGCCCAGGGGAGGGGCTGGAGGAAGTGTGCCGAGGAGGGGCGCCTGCCTGTCTGCCTGCCTCGCCCACCCAGGGGGAAGTTTCCTCGGTGCCACCCCAAGCGCGCTGGCTCCAGGGCTGGTTTGGGGGGGGATGGGACACCTGAGCTGGGCGCCCTCACTTCCTCCTGCGAGGCGATGCAGAGCAGCGGCAGTGGCATGAGCGAGCGAGCGACATGAGCCCAGGTGGGTGTCGCCCACGAGGGGCTTGGCGCCGTGGTGCTTTGAACAGGGAGGAGGGAAAGCAAGCAAGCGCTGTGGTGGAAGCTTTCTGCTCCTTGGGCAGTCTGATGCCCCGCTCTATAAGATGGTGTAGGGCTCCAGATACCGTCATCATCAAGGATGATGGGGGTTGTAGTCCAACACCAACTGGGGCAGTTTGGGCATGTTGCTGGGGACAATGGGACTTGAAGTCCCAACACTATCTCGTGGGCGCTGCACGCCCCCTTTGGGTGGCCATTTTGGACCGGGATTTTGATTTCCAAAATCTGGTCACCCTAGTATATTTCTGTTTATAGCTTTTCACTGTCTATGTTTTAATTTTGTAAAGCTGCCTTGAGGCCCAGCATTGGGCAAAAGGCGGGATACATGATAGTGAAGGCTACTTCCATATTGTTAACATTATACCTGCCTCTGAGAGGAACTTAGTGAAATCCTGTGAAATCCTTCCTCCCCACAAAAGAAGGGGTGGCAGTCAAACATATGGTCAAATGCTGAGGAGGCCGTCTGCTAGGGCAGTTACTATACGCCCAGAGCACAGATCTGATTTTTTCCCAAATGTCAAAGGTGTATGTCTTCTAAGAACTTCTTGGCAGAAGTCATAAGAAGTGTATATGAAAATGCAAAGTGAGAAATGGGCCAAAGAAGAGGTGAAATGAAAAGGATATCTAGCTAGGAATCAGGAAGGCTACAAATATCATTTGCAAGGGAGGGAGGAAGAAAAATTAAAATTAAATGAAAAACTACACCCAGAATTAGTGAGTTGTAAGCTACCATAATTCAGCATGTTCTTCTAAGTTGAATTGGAATCTAGCAGTTAGTGAATTATTTGGTGAACACTTATTATGTGCAATTAGTAAATATTGGATCATATTGCATTTCATGGTTCATGGATTCAATGAGTGAGAGATTTGCCATTTTTCTGAGTTTCCACAATCCGTTCATAGCTATGTCATCCAATGGTTGTTTGTGCTTGTTAATTCTTTGTGTCTGGAGTGCATAATGGCTCACTGGCAGTTTTTTAAAAATAAAATTCTATGTACATCCATGTGTATGACTCCTGTTGACTGTAACTGGTAATGATGAGCTGTTTGGATTTGCTCAGGACAGTAAAATAGAAAACAAAACGAATATCGTTGTGTTTTCACTCTGGGACTATCACTGTCAGAACAAAGTAATGTCCCGAATTTGTGAAGAATGCCAAGATAACGAAACATACAGGGAATAGATTGACTGGAATCCTATTAGTAGGGTGGTGGACTCCGTGTTTTTAAATGAATAACTGCCTCCCATCCAGATGCTGCACAACTTAGACTCAGTTGCTCTATTACTTGGAACAAAACTAAATGAGGCAAGCCCTGTGATTTGCAAGGGCTAAGCCATATTTTGAATCAGTGTTTCCTATTCATTCCGCTCTTTGTTATTAACAATCACATTGGGCCTTTCCCCCTAGTTTAACTCTGTAAGAAATGTCTGGAATTGTCCAGACAAAAAGCTGGCAATCCTTAAAGAAAGAGAACTTAATTTGGGGTAGGCACTCTTCTCCCCTGCTTGCCACTATAACCCCCCAAAACACCATACTTACTTGGTCATATTTGCCACTGCAACTCAAATGATCCACATTGAAATTGTTCCTTGAAAACCTTACGTTTTAACTGAAAATAGCTGGGGATTGAACTTCTTAAGAATATTGGGACACAAATTGTGATCTGATCTCCTGGAAGCTTATTGGTGATCCTTCAATTAAAAAAACGTTCAGCTGTAAGAATGATCTCGCTTCCTTGAAACATGGCTTGCCCACGCCTATCAGTCTTTCTTTGCAATGCAAAAGCTAGAGGGGAACATGGAGTAAGCTCCAGAGTGAAGATCCAGTCCACGTGAGGCTAAGTAGGCCTATCCAAGACTCAGTGTGAATTGAGTGGACTCCTTCAAACTGTAAGTGGCTGAAGGAGACCAGCAGATGGAAAACGGTCCTACACACCTGTCTGTGGAGTCACAGCGCTGCCCTTGCAGGGTTCATAGCTCTTCCTTTTCCCAGGCTCCCCCTGTATCTGTCCATGGTACAGCATCAGCCACCCGACGATCATCTTCCCTTTTGGGGTGCCAGTGCCTAAAACATGCTTCAGCATCTTCTGGGAACTCTATGACTGATATGCAAGATTCCTGAATGGGCAGATCAATGTTGCAAGAGTTTCCTGAAGGTCAAAAGATTAAAAAACCACTGCTTTCATGAGGAACTCATTGCTTACTAATGAAATCAATGCCAGTCTGTTAACAGCTGGAATAGGGCAGAACATAAGAGTTTTACCAAATAGTCTGTAATCGAAAACCCACTATTCAAATCTCTTCGTTCTCAGTCCCATTTGTCAGTGATTGGATACCTGCTCCATCATCCTGACCTTTCCCTGATCTCAACTGTAATTTAGGAAGAAATCAATCCCAAGACCTGGATCTTCAGTCAGCCCTTCCTGAGCTGAAGCTAAAGCAGTAAAAAGTGGAAATTCTCCATTCTGACACTCCTTTGTTGTAACATGTGAGGAGAAAACCAACCAGCCTTTGCTGACTAGGAGTTTCCAGAGACTACCCTTGCTTTTGGATATGCTGGAGGCAAGCATGACGGGAAAGTGGACGGGAATGCACTGATATGTGCATTGAAAACATGCAGCAATGTGCTTGCGAAAACTTGAACAGCTCTGTTTAAACCAAGCAACTGGCAGAATATTTATATTCAATGGAAAGCATTACTGTTTCTGAATTGTTGTGTCCTGATATGTCCTGATATGGAACTAAGGCCTTATCCAGTGGAGGTAATGAATTCCCACATAGTTGGCATGTTTGAACATAGAGCTCATTTCATGGGTTTGGGGTCCAATTTTATATAAAAACACATATGCATAACATGTGTGCCATGTATGAAGAGTAGGATTGTGCGAATCAGCAATACAAGCTCCTTGAGGTTCCTCGAATTCCACCTCAAAACTTAATCCAACTTTTGTCCATAGCAGATTACGAGCATTGTTTTCTCTCTTTCCACGCAAAAATTTGTGCATATTTTCATACACATTTTTTAAACGTACGCAATTTTCACAAATCTTGTTTTCCCCGCACAAATTGTATCACAAGCTCAGAAATGTTTAGACTCCAACCGCTGGTTGTGTTTGGTTCCACGTTCAAGTCCAAGAGGTGAGATTTGTCTCCTTTCTGGTCAAAAATGAACTGAACTGAATCCTTTATGCATTCCTAGGGAGGAGTGCCGAACTCTCTCACAGCTTGATGGCAGCCTCTTTCTCCAGGCATTTTTTTTCTTTTTTTTGCCAGTTGAGGTTCCAATGCTACTGGTGATTCTGGCTGAGAGGAAAGAAGCTGCATAGATGGGCTGCAAAGAGTAGGGTGTGTGTGACGAGGAATGTTCATCTCCACTTACCTGTTTATAAGATTGGATTCCCCATTTCCATCTTTCTGTGTGACTGGGGGTAGTGGATCTGAAGGTATCGCATACAGCAGGGGTGAGGAACTTCAGGCCTGTGGGCCAAATACAGCCCTTTGGGGGTCCCAATCTGGCCCTCCAGGGTTCCCCAAATGGCCCCACCTCCTTCCCTGGCCCCAACCCTTTTCCTACAACCACCAATTGTTGCAAGGCTTCCTGGCTTTTGTGCAGTTTTTCCCCAGTCTAAAAGGTTGAAATGCCTCTCTTAAAGCTTAGTTACTGGCAGTCAGAGCTTTTAGCTGATATATGCTGATCGTTTTGCTTTTTTAGCCCTGCCCCTTTTGCCTTTGGTTCCACCACTTTTTCTTTGTTCCGCCAATGGAATGTGACCCCAGAGAGCATCTCCAAAGTTGAAGTTGTCCCTTGGGCAAGGAGTGGTTCCCCACCCCTGGGATACAGCTAACTTATTGAAGCTAAGCAGATTTGGATCTGATCAGTGCTTGGATGTTTCTTCCCCATCCCCTGCCTCTTACACCAGAAAGCCTAGTGAAGAGTTCTGGAGAAATCCAAAGCTTGCACAGTTGGTCTAATAAAGGTATTGCCTATCTGTGGATTTCATATTTGTTTTTTCCTGGATTTTTGGATGCAGAAACGTGTATATGTGGAGTACTGTGCATGAGAAGGCATACAAATTATTGTGCGGACGTTTAAAGAAATGACAAGTTGATGTTGAGATAGGACCAAACAAACATAATATTGGAAAAATGAGAAACGGAGAGAAATTGAAATTGACAGATTCTTCCACCCCTAGCAGGAACAAACAGAAAAATAGATAATATTTGAGGTATGATCATTTGGCAGGGAGAAAAGACTGTTAGAGGCACTGAAAACACAGTATTGTTTTTAAAAACAGATAGTCTTTGATCAGAGGAAGGCCCATTACAAAGAAAGGGGGAATTGATTTAGAATTTGCATTTTCACTAATGTGGTTCTGCCTGCCAGAACTAGGTCAGAGAGAACAAAGGGATGATTTGGTTGGAACTTGGTACAAAGGCTGCCCTCTGGTTTTTGAAGTTGTACAAGAGTAAGATACAGAGCAAACTATGGGATGATGCATGTCTGTTTCCTCCACTGCTGTTGCGGGGAATAAATTAAACTGCCCCCAAGACAAAGGAGAAGAGCTAATTTGCAAGAAGAAGGGGGATTATTGCAGGTTTTAGGAGCCAGTTTGGTGTTGAAATGCTGGAAAGTTTGCAGCCTAAACAACCAACAGGTTGGGGAACAGAAGACACAAAGCCTTTGGACTGGGTCCAAAGAGGAATCCTCCAGGCATACGAACATAAGAAATCCCCTACTGGATCAAGGCAATGATCCATCAAGATTAAGGGTGTTGAACCTCTTTCATCCTATGGGCCGACTTTCATTTTGGAGCAGCACTCAGGAGCTGCATTCCAGTGGTGGGTGGGGCTTAAATAAAAAGAGGTGGAGCCAAAATATAAAAAAGTATTAAAATTCTTAATGAGGAGAATCATGCCCCCTTTTGATTGGTGAATGCAGAAAAGGGAGTTGGGCCAGCACATGGCTATCTAGGGAACCTCAGGTGGGCCAGATTTAGCCCCCAGGCCTGAGGTTTTGCGCCCCTGATCAAGACCAACATCTTGTTTCCCACTGTGGTCAACCAGATGCCTCTGTGAAGCTCATAAGTAGGGTGTGAAGACAATAGCCCTCTCCCATTGTTAGGGTGACCACATTTGGGAAACCAAAAAAGAGGACCCTCAGTGGGGTGGGGGGTGGGAAAGTGGCTTTCCGGGGCCTCTGGAAAGTATGTCATTCACCCCCACTGCTTTAAAGCCCCAATTGGAGTGGAGGAGGGGAAAGTGTGTCATTCCCACCCTCCACTGCTCCAATCGGGTCCTTTTCTATAATGTCCAGGAATGACATACTTTCCCCTGTAAGGTCCTAATTGGAGCAGTGGGAGGGAAATAACCCACCTCCAGAAAGCTCATCATTCCCTCCAACCACGCTAATGTGGCCTTAAAGGGGAAAGCTTGTCTTTCCAGGACATTATAGAAAATTACAGAAAATCCCCCCTGACACCCAGGATAGAACAAAAACCAGGACAAATCCGGGGAAATCCTGACAGTTGGTCACCCTACGTTCCCTGCAACAGGAATTTAGAGATTTGTGGCCACTGAAGACCGGAACAAGAAGGCAGGGATAGCAGGCAGGCAAGCAGGCTAGGACCAGATCTATACCTTGTGTTAAATTAGGCTGACCATATGAAAAAGAGGACAGGGCTCATGTAACTTTAACAGTTGTAGAGAAAAGAGAATTTCAGCCAGTGTCATTTGTATGCAATTAGTTCCTGGTGAAATTCCCTCTTCATCACAAAAGTTAAAGTTGCAGGCACAATACTAGAGTGACCATATACAAAAGAAGGCAGGGCCCCTGCAACTTTAACTGTTGTGATGAAGAGGGAATTTCACCAGGAACTAGTTGTATACAAATGACACTGGCTGAAATTCCCTTTTCTCTACAACTCTTAAAGTTACATATGCCCTATCCTCTTTTTTATATGGTCAGCCTAGTTAAATCATTACAAATGTGGAATAAGAAGCAGGAAATAACACTATGAAAGCAATATATGGAGTGTAGATTGTGCCCCAACAGTGATCAGTGCACTTCAATATCACTATAAAGCAGTAGTGTAGATCTAGCCTATGTCAGTACTGACTGTTGCACAGGCACATCTCCAGCCTGCCTGACACAGTCAGAGTCAGTGAGCTGCCCAGGTAGGTGGATTCACCCTGGCTTCTGGGAGGACATCACAGCCCTGGAAACTTTTTCTTTAAATCTTTGACTCCGAGTTACTCACCACAAGGGGCAGCAGAGGACAGATCCCAAGATTCCCAGCTCTTGCCCCTGCAGCTCCTGATGTTAGTCAAACCACTCCTGCAGTCATTAAATCATAACAAAGGAAACAATCCCAAGAGCTCAGGGCCTGAATGCGGTCCTTAAGGAATACATTACTGCATTAGGAAAAGAGAGTACAGTTTTAACAAGAACACTACCTTATTCAAGTTGGCTGAGAAGAACTCTCATCTCTCTAGCTCTTTGCATAGCATTCCTGCCAATTACATTCTGCTCTATTCAAACTCATCCTTGTGACTTGAATAAAAAGAGAGTTGGTGCAACCTTTCTGGACTGTATTATGCGCCTTAAAACAAATGTACTTTGCTAGCAATGACAATTATCCCAACTGTTATAATGCACTAAAAGAGAAAAGTACTGTGTTTACTATTATCTCTTCACTGAATTTCTCAACCTGACTATGACATTTTAACAACAGGGTACTTATTTACTTATGGAAAAATACATTATGCTGTGTTAAACACCCGCGCGCATAAGATACAGCATTAAAACCACCTTTATTTTGGCAGGTATAAAAACAAGTGAATAAAAATTGCTTTGTGTTTTTAAGGGAAAGAGGCAAATAAAAGAAACAAACAAGAATATATTCTGTTATGTTATGGACTATCAAGAGAATAATTCAGATATAAAAGCCTGGTGTGAACTTAGCATATTTCAGCTATTGTCTCTGAAATGGCAGAATTTTATAATAAATTGCATTGAAATAATTTACCTGAAAAAATATTTAAGACATTCAAAGTCTGAATTTCTCTTTGCAAGTTTTATTGAACAAAATGAAGTTTGTCACTAGTAGCATAATGCTCCTTTTATGCAAGAAAAGAATGAGTGTAAAATGCATCATATTCTAGCATATATATTGTGGGTCGGTTTCATTCCATTTATTACATTTCTATACCGCCCAATAGCCAAAGCTCACTGGGAGGTTTATAAAGATTGGGCGCATTCAGACAACGCTGGCTCCATTCAGAAGACACCTTAAACCATGGCTTTAACCACGGAGGTTAAGCCAGAAAGCCAGGCCATATTCAGAAGACACCTTAAACCATGGCTTTAACTGTGAGTAAGTAGTCAACTGTCAGTTGAGTGGTCAACAGTTGGTTATTGAGTGTTGTCTGCTGGGCAAAAACCACCCCATGGTTGACTATTCCCCCAAAATAAGCAACTGAGATAACCAACACTCTGCAGGCTTGACTATCTACACAAACAATGGTTAGCATGTTGTCTGTCGGGCTCAGTGGACTATTTTGCAGGGTTGAATGGACTATTTCTGCTGGCTACATAGTTCCCAGGCAAGAGTGGCCAAAACCATGCTGGCCGCTCTGCTACAGCTGGCACAACTCGCAGAGGCTGCTGGGATAGCACCGGGAGGGAGGAGAGAGGGGTGGGGCTGTGTCAGTCAAATGCCAGGTTGACTATGGCTGGTTTCGCATGACACATTAGGCAACCGGGGGGGGGGGGGGGGGAAGCAACTATCAGTTGTGTTGCATATTGTGTCATGTGGAGGGTTACACACCACGCACACACAATTGACGGTAGGCTATTCCACCCAATTAAGCAATGGAGAGAAACAACGTGCTTGCACGTTGTTTAGCTCGAAGCCAGTTGTTTAAAGTGTTGTCCAAAACCAACCCCCCGCTCTCCGTGGACTATTCCGTTTGGGCATAGAGTTCTGCTGCCTGGAACAGCCGAACCCCCCCAGCTGCTCTGATACAGCCGGCAGAACTTGTGGCATATGCTGGGATATGGCTGGAGGACTGAGGGAGGGGGGAGGGGGGAGGGAGGAGACGCTGCAGCCAAGATGGATGCCAGAAGTTTCAGCCGCACAACGGATGGCAGAGCAACATGTCATGTGGGGAGCACCACCTACCTAACGCATGGTCAGTACGCTATTTCCCCCTCCGTTGCCTAATATGTTGTGCGAAACCAGCCTATTAGTCCACTCAGTGCCAGCCCCAACCACTCCACAGTTGTGTAGGAACATGTTGTGTGGGGAGTAGCCACAAAATAATCAACTGTGAGTTGACTGTTAACCCACCATTGTGGGTGAATGCAGCCAATGTGATTAGCAGAAGCACCTGTTTAAGGAAAACTCATCTCAGATGACACCGTTCCCCCTGCTGCTTAAATAAAACCCCTTAATCAACATGGTTAACGGTGTCATCTGAACGGGGCCATTAAAAACCTTAAAAATGCAATATTGTACATACTATTAAAAATTGTTGACAAACAAATATATAAACAGACAGCACACACACACACACACACACACACACCTAAACAATTTTAACAATCAACCATAGGAAATCTAGGGCCTGAATTAAAAACCTTATCACATGCCACCAAATGCCTGAGAGTAGAGAAAGGTCTCAACCTTGCACCAAAAATATAATGTTAGCACCAGGTGGGTTTTGCTGGGGAGATCATTCCATACTCAGCAGGCCACCACCAAGAAGGCTTTCTCAGTTGTTGCCATGTAATTCACACATGGTTCACTAATTGTAATATAGCCTTGATTTCAATACATTTGATGACTACAAACTGGAATTAGCTAGGCTGACCATATGAAAAGGAGGACAGGGCTCATGTAACTTTAACAGTTGTAGAGAAAAAGGAATTTCAGCCAGTGTTATTTGTATACAATTAGTTCCTGGTGAAATTCCCTCTTCTTCACAACAGTTAAAGTTGCAGGGGCACTGCCTTCTTTTGTATATGGTCACTCTAGTATAGTGCCTGCACCTTTAACTGTTGTGATGAAGAGGGAATTTCACCAGGGACTAATTGCATACAAATGACACTGGCTGAAATTCCCTTTTCTCTACAACTGTTAAAGTTACATGAGCCCTGTCCTCCTTTTCATATGGTCAGCCTAAATTAGCATAGGGGAGGGGGGTTCTTAATCCTTTCCATCTCTGCCACTTTTCCACTAAAAAAATTGGTCCCCAAGCTGCTTTTTGCTCTGCAAAACACCGGTGCCTATATCTTTTCCCCTTAAAAGACAAAACACAGTTTTGGGGGAGAGGCGATTTTTAGCCGGGGGGAAAACATGTGGGGAAGAGGTTCAGATTAGAGTGTCCTGATGCAAAAGTGGCTAGGACTCCTGCATCTTTAATAATTGTGTAGCAACTATTGAAAGTACAGCAGCCTGGCCCCTTTTCTTCTACATCATTAATAATTGTGTCACAACTACTAAAGGTGCAGGAGCCTTGTTCCCTTTTGCACTTGGCCACCCAAATTCACACACTCACACTACTCTTCAGTTTCAGTTTGCTTTCTCCACTGATATCTGTCACCAAGACGTGAGTGGATGCACTGCGAGATGTTGCTCTGCCCCAACTCCGTCCACACCATAAAGCACTAATTTAGGATGGAGGATTGGGGAGGGGGCGATGCTGCAGTCTATAAGGAATGCATCTCCCTTACTAGGTGGCCAGTCTGCTCAGGTGCCAGGTTGCAGCTTCTGTATCTAGTGTTAGACCAGAGTGGAATGGGTGTTCCAACCATTCCACTGCCTATCAATTTCCCTGCCTGACCTGGCTGAGGTGGTGTCAGGTATGGTGTTGAAAAACTTGAGGATGATGGTCCTGAGGGGTTTCAGTATTTATGTTGGGGCCACCTTACTGGGACTTTATGAGCGTCTTCAGATGAGTGTTTTATAGCACGCTCATTACTGGGCACTCACGGATTTTTTCAGGTCCCTCTTATGACGCCATCCACTTCCTGCAGGTTTTCCGCTCCTTTTGCCATTTTTTTCGTAGTAAAATAGTCCAAACAAAATTCAACTCTTCTATGTTATAATTAAATTGGTCACCATTTCCTGCTGTGTACAGAGATGTTTTGCTGTAAAACGCCCACTGGAGGAGGCTGTCCCACTACACTAAATGGGCCATGTGGTTGCAGCTTGTTTCCCCTTTCTCTCCTGTGTGATTCTTCTCATCGCTGTAGCGGAAGAACAGCAGGAAGCAAGAGTGACGGTAAGGAAACGCGATTTCCCCCCGTCTGATTATCCCCTATGGTAGCCATGAAACAATAGGGCTGTCTCAACATCCATCAGCCTGACACATACTGCAGGGCATACTCATTTCATATTTTCAACCAAGCAAAAGGCTGGAGGTCTGGAATTACGGAGGTTCTCTGTGACCCTGTTGCTATGATCAGACTACTTTCTGGTGAGGTTTAGATTGAAAGTTGTCATTCCCCTCTGAAGGGGAGGAGGATCCATGAGAATGACAATGGTAGAATAACAACTCTGGATCGAAGCCAAAATTAATAAATGAAAAAGAACACAATGCAAGGTAGCTCTTCCTGTATCCTACCTAACAGGGTTGTTGTGAGAAAAAAATGGGGTAATCCTCATGTAGAACAACTCTCTGAGATGATGATGGATGTGGCAATGCCTGAAAACCCAACTTGAATATCAAAGTGATAGGATAAATAATCACAAGTATTAAGTGGAATACAGCATATGAGTTAAGCAATATACACATTTTAAATACGATGTATTTTAATCTTATGCATTCAAGTACACACTGTAGTTAATATGCACAGAGTATACTTGCTTCTTTTTATGGATTGCAAACCTTGTTACCTTTCAGAAGTTGGAGTTATTGCAGATTGGAAGAGAAAAAGACCTTGTGGTTTGTGCCCGTATATTTTTCTACACAACCCATTAAATGGCCCATTGAGTTAAATGTGTGTTTGGTGACTTTCAGATGTGATTATTTACGCTCTTGCCCCCACTGGTTTGATAGGAGCTATTAACACCCTTTATAGCTGGTTGAGATTGAAAATGGGAAAGGGAGACCTTAAAGATTCCAGCTGGTTGCAAGTGAGAAATGACCTTCCAGGACCAAATACTTCTATTATGAACCATTACTATCTAAGGTGTAAATCCATTCTAAGGAAGGGCTCAACGTTTGCACTGAGTTTCAGAGTGAAGTGTTTTTTACAGCCAAGTTATGAAGCATTTAATGGAACCTTCACTGTTTCCCAGTTTGGTAGGCATTGCTCATTTCTTCGAGAGTCCTAAAACAAGCCAACTGTCAAAGAAGACTTGAATGCCTTCCCATCCCATGTTCACTTTGTATTCCATAGGCTGACCAGATAAAATCCAGGTCAGGGCTCATGTAACTTTAACAGTCGTAGAGAAAAGAGAATTTCAGCCAGTGTCATTTGTATGCAATTAGTTCCTGGTGATATTCCCTCTTCATCACAACAGTTAAAGGTGCATGCAATGTACTAGAGTGATCATATACAAAAGAAGGCAGGGCCCCTGCAACTTTAACAGTTGTGATGAAGCGGGAATTTCACCAGGAACTAATTGCATACAAATGACACTGGCTGAAATTCCCTTTGCTCTACAACTGCTAAAGTTACATGAGCCCTGACCTGGATTTTATCTGGTCACCCTAGTATTCCATAACAAAGGGAAGATAATTGGAAGGGCACAGGTGTGTCCTAAAGAAAAGGGGGAGAAACAACCAAGTCAAACATTTATATATGTAGTGATTGGGAAACACACACACACAAGCCTGGTCAGATAATTAACCAATCCAGGTTTGGTGAGGAGAGTTTAATTTGAATCAGCATCCAGGCTCCTTCATGTACCCAATGACATTCTTTGGCTTAAAAAAATATTCAGAGGCTTCTTGGAAAATTAAATCATTTTGGACCTTTTGGGACATATTTCAAGTGTCCAAGCTGTTAACCTGCATAACTGAAATGAGTCCCACAAAACTGCACCAGGGGAATCCAGTGCATGGAACCCCACATTCAAGATTTTGATGAAAACCCTATGCACAAGCTTAAAGGCAGAGAGAACCAGAGGCTTACTAATTCACCATCCAGCTAGGACTCTCCTATCTGCTAGAGATGCCCTGCTCATGGTGCCCACCCCATAAAAGCAGTGAGGAAGGCAGGGATGAGAGAGGGTTTTCTCAGTGGTGGCCCCTGGTTTGTAGAATTCCTTCCCAGGAGAAGTGTGACTAGTTTTAAATGTAAGCCTTTTTGTTGTTGTCATTGTCGTTGTTGTTGCTGTTGTTTTACATAAGCATTTGGCACCTGACTTGTTGGCTTTGGTGTTTTAGGGCAAGTTATTATGGCTAAATTTTAATTGTTTTACTGTGATAGCATGACTTTATCATTGTTTTATTAGTACATATTTTATTACTTATTTTATTAATCTGTAAGCTGCTCTGTGCTCCCAGGAAGAGCAGAGTATATGAGTTTAAATTAAATAAACAAATAAATTTAAGCTCCTTGAATAAAACATTATTTTATTAAATTTCTATACTGCCCAGTAGCTAAGCTTTACTTAGAAGCATAATAGAAAAACTTTTAAGTTAAAAACAGAATAATACCAGAATAAGAACTAAAGGCAAAGCCAGAAGCAGTGCAAAGATCTAAAATGCACTAACGTAATTTTTCAAACTAAAAATTCCTGGGAAAATGGTGCCAAAAACATCACAATGTAGGTACCAGGTGGCCGTCTCTTAGAAGTGAACTCCTGTGCAGGTTTACTCAGAGATAAGTCTCACTGAGTTTAGCAAGACTTACTCTCAAGTAAATGTGCATAGGATTGGAGCCTAGTTGCATCTCAGAGTAATATATCTGAACATCATCTTAAAACCAGTATCATTCCTTTCAGTCCCAGAAAAAGCCATTTTGCAGGTATCAAAATCAGAGCAGCTTCATTACCATAACAGGAGCTCCAGATGCATCATTTTCAGTGGATTAACGCACCTATATAAATCAGTGAACCTACATGATCTGATAACTCCTTGGCAGAATAAATAAGGCCTTTTTTATATTTGAGAAAAAATGTTACTCAAGCAAATAACTCGTCAAGGTTTTTGCGTCTGGAGCATTTAGCACAGTGTCTCAGGAGAGATTATCTCATAGGTATAAAGTACATTTCATCTGATTGTGAGGCACTATTATGTAGAGATAAGCACATCCTCCTCCTTTCTGTATAAGAAGGATGTGTTGAGGCTTTCTAGAGACTGCGGGTTGGATACAATAGCCTTAACAATAGTTAACACGTTTTTATTTTTATTTTTTTAAAAGCGGATAATGTTTGCTTTAATCCCCGTGGATGGTTGGAAAAAACGGGCAAATGAGGGATCATCAACAATCCCTGCTTCTTACTTGGATTTTTTGTTCCCTCAAGCAGAAGCAGAAGGTAAATCTTGAAATATGAGCTGTGCTAACGCCGACCATCCAGCCTGTACCTGTGCTGTGTGCTTCATGTCTTATCCTGACAAAAGCAAAGGAGCTAAGTTCATTCTGTTTGCCATACCCAATATCCATAGTGAGAGAGATAAGTGAGGGTGATTAGATTGCTTAGCTCTGTATCCTGTGGAACTCTCTCTTCATTCCTCCCTTTTATCTGATTTGTCCTCTGATTTTCTGATATTTATTTTATCTATTTTTCTCCATAAACTTTGTTTTTCTATATGTTTGTGCTCATTTGTGAGATGTTTCCTCTTCTGGGCTGTCTGTTGATGTAGCACTACAAAGCAGAGGTGGGTGAATTACTACTAAGGGAACCCAAGAAACTGTCCTGCTTTTAAGGGCTGTGCTGTCCATCCATCATCATGCGCCACAAAAATGGGAAGACTTAACACTTTCCAAAGTACATCTTGTGTAACCTACACCCCTTTATGATAACTGTGGGAGCAGCAGCAGACCTGAGCCAAACAGACAAAAGAGCTGTGGCCGAGCCCTGTAATTCCACATTACAGCTGTCTTGCGTCGGCATTCCGTGTGCTTCTTTTCACATAGTGTATTGTGACGGAAAGTCTCCTAACTGTTTAAATGGAGGAAGGCTTAACTTAGCTGTGCTGCAAGGGACCTTATTGAGAGAAGCTTTATTCCAATGTTTTCTTATAAGCTAGGCATTCACCTGGCCATTTGTGGCAAGATGGAATGGCCTGCAGATGTCCAGATGGGGAAATTTGCTTCTTTTGGTTCTTTCAAGCCATAGATGGCTAATATAGATGGCTGACATAGGCTACATTATTATTATTATTATTATTATTATTATTATTACTAATTACATTTCTATACTGCCCCATAGTTGAAGCTCTCTGGGAGGTTTACAAAGATTAAAATATTAAACATTAAAAATCGATATACAAAATTTTAAACCATAAAAAGCATAAAAACAAGTAACATACAAAGATAGTATACATTTAAAACAGCTCTGAGACTCTCAGCCAGGCTTGAAGATAGATGTGGGGTCAATTAAAAAATTCAACACATGCTGTTAAATGCCTGGGAGAAGAGAAAAGTCTTGACCTGGTGCCAAAAAAAATAAAAACGTTGGCGCCAGGCAGGCCTTGTCAGGGAGATCCATAATTGGGGGGCCACCACTGAGAAGGCCCTCTCCCTTGTTGCCATCCTCTGAGCTTCCCTTGGAGTAGGACCTTAGATGTTGAGCGTAGTGTATGGGCAGGTTCATGTAGGGAGAGGCATTCCGTAAGGTATTGTGGTCCCAAGGCATGTAAGGCTTTATAGGTTAAAACCAGCACTTTGAATCAGGCTCGGAAATAAACTTTAGGAGTTGGTGTGGTTGGAAATGAAACACTTTTGTGTTTTATTTGCAAAGCCATATTAAATAGATGTGCTTGGTCCACATTCATAAGCAAACTGAACTGATCTCACTAAAGTGCATTCAGACTGAAGTGCAAATCAGAATGCAGTTATCCTTCAAATGTTGTGCTTCTCCAGATTTCCCAATGTAGTCGTCAACATAAAGAAATGTACCAAAAATGCATATTTAAGGATAAAATACCTTTAGGGTCTCCCCCATACATGTATAGACAAGGCCCTACAATTCCCAGCATTCCCCAACCAACCATGCTGGTTGGAGAATGCTGGGAGGTGTAGGACTTATTTCTGTCTAAACATGCATGGGGCTGCACCTTTAGAAATATATTTAGAAAGTACAAAATACATATATATTTCAATACACAATTTCATACTTTAAAAAAAAGAATTGCAGAACAATGAAGAATCAGGACAGGATGGTTTTATGAATGTATGCAAAACTGACAGGGACTGGAAGCAGTGATTTGTCCATCCCTGGTATTATTCCCAGGCTACTTTTTGTGCTGTCTATGTAACATGAAATGTCATTTTAGCAGTATCCCAGTGTATTCAGTGTGTGTTAGCAGGCTGGTTTGAACACTCAGGTGGTCCAAAGTCATCATCAGCAATTACCTGGATAGTTATTGCAACTTGTACAAAGTAACTGCAATGAAGGATCCCGAAATACACACTTTCCCCCCTTCTTTTTCATTTTTCGTTTTTTGCAGTTTAATGTTGAATCTATCCAAAAGTTGATCATAACCTTTGCTGGGAATCTTGTTCCCCATTCCCCAACTGAAATCATATTGCCTAACCTATATGACTGCTATTTCCGCAAACTGAACTTTTGCACAGAGTGCCATTTTTACACATAATGTTGGCTCACTAAGGAGATGGGCGGCCATGCAGCACTCCCTGGGCGCTTGCCAGGCCATCTAGTGGTGCACACAGCATGGTGGTGAGAGTTCATGGACCCCAGTCCAGCAGGCTGAGTGGGGGGAGTCCATCGGACTCCATCCCCCTATCAAATGACTGTGACATCCCTAGCAGGTCACAAAGGTGTTTTTGATTCCATGCCATTATCATCAGCACAGTGACCTTGAGCGTTCTGCACTCCCAGGCAAAAACACGTGCAGCTGCCGCATAAAGCGAACATATCCCCAGCCAGCCAGCCAGCCATTGTCCAAGAAACACAAGAAAACTCTTCCCATGGTTCTCTAAGCAGTGGTGACTCCTACATCCCGCAGCAGTACAAGGAGAAGCTTCACTCACTCAAGAAGAGTGGTTAGGATGGAGGTGATACTGATTAGGCAGGGTGGTTAGTGCACATGTGGTCGAAGCACTCGGCATGGTCAGTGCTAGCCACCATGCACTGTGGTTAGCCTAACAACCCTATCCCAAGGTATGTCTGAACAGGACCAATGTGTAACCCTATAGGTTGGCGGTAGTTTGCCTGATTTTCACAGGTACCACAGCCAGAAACAGGTGCAAGTGAGCCAGTGGTCAGGCAAAGCTTTGGACACGTTTACATAATATGCCAATCATATTTAGATTTATAACCTGATGCATCCTGGCTAACAATAGTCAGGGAAACTGAGCCTGAGGGATTATTCCTTCCTCAAAGCTGGTCATTGAGCTCATGACTGAGTTGGGATTTAAACTTAAATTTTCTAGTTCAGAAGCTGTTGGGTTCCAGTGATTTTTACTGGAAGGTTGTATTTTAAATGTGGTAGAGGGAATTCAATTGTGTCCAAAATCTCCTGAGGAATGATGGTGATTAAATATAGTTGTTGGGTTTTTTCCCTCTTCCTAACATTCTTGAATAGGCGATTACCTACACACACTGCCATAGTGGAGGATAAATTGTCTCACTAAGCTCTATTATTCTGGGGAATGGTAAGAATAACAAGCTGAGACACTGATGAACTCAGGAAAAATATGAATAATACATTATTGCTCACACTGAATCAACAGCATGATGACTGAATGACACTGGAGACACACAACTTGAGGGAACAGAGGGAGCCTCTGGGTGGTTTTCTGACAGTGGGGCTAAAGTTGGACATCCCAAAATGAATGCTGCAAAGCAGTGGGGAAACAAGGGGGGTTGCCCCAAACTGGCTGAGACACATTTTGGGAAGGGAGAAGGACATTTAATCCATATTTCATTAGCTTCCACATTGAAAATAAGTGTTGTAAATGATACACACACACACACCTTAAGGCACTAAAAATAGCCACATTTGGATGATAATGTTCCAGATGAATAAGCTAGGATATGAATGAGCCTTTTGCCTGCACACACAGAGCTACTTTGTGTGAACTGCAATTAAGCCAGGAAAATTCTAATTAAATACAGTTTCCCAAATCACCCAAACTGGGAAACTCTGGTTATCAGCTTCAGAACAAGCCAAGCTATTAAGCCACAGTTTGCAGTTGGTTTAATATCATGTCTCATTATGGAGTTGATAAAATTGGAAAGAATGGTTAAAACAATTAGAGATTCCTGGTTTAATCATGGCTCACACAAGGGGAAGAGTACAGGGGTTGTATGCTTATTAAGCTGAGATATGCTCATCTGAACCAGGTCACTGAGAGAAAGAGATTGAGTATTGTTCTTTTGAACCAGGCTTGCAACTTTAAACCCTGTGAGTGACAGAAGGGTTACAGTTTCAAGGGAAGCATACAGAGATAGCATCTCCCTATTTCCCTTATCTGGTGGCATTGTTTATATGGCATTGCCCTGACTGTGGAATGCCTTCCTAGGTAGATCAGAATGGATCCATCTTTGCCTAGCTTTAGGTGGGCCATAAAAACTGTTTTGTTGTATGTGGTTGTTGATGGGTTTTAGACTAGGTTGATACGCTTTCTGGTTTGATTTCCTGTCTGGTCTGATTTAAATACAGTTTTGTTCTCTTCTGTTTTTAATTTGTTCTGTTTTTATGACACTGCCTTAAAGTTCCATATCACCCTTGAGGCCCTTTGGTGTAGATAGGTGATTAATAAATATTTTAATAAATCAAATGAAGAAATCATGGTTGATTATGTTAATTGCCATGGCCTGTTCCCTAGATATCTGTTTCGTTTACATAATAAACGAAAGGAAAAAAAATATTCTCTCTAGCCTATGTTGAAAACAAAACAATACTGAAAGCCATATTTGAATGGACAAGGTAAGTATAAAAATACCTTTTTTAATCTGTGTTGGAATTTATCTTGCTGAGTCAGACCACAGGTCCATCTAATCCAGCATTATGTTTCTAGCTGTGGCCAGCCAGATACCTTAGGAAGCTCATGCAAGGCATGATGTAATCACCTCAGCGCCATCCAGAAATCAGAGGTAATAATAAGAACCAAGGACTGGGATTCAGATATTGACCTATGTTCTCCATCTAGAAACAAATTGAGATTAATAATAGGATATAGTTCAGGTGGGAGAGGGGAGCTGAATCATATTTTCCCACAAGCCAATTTGAGCCTGGGCCTCCCTGATGTCTTGCCCATCAGCAGAGGAGATAGGATCTTTCTGCACGTGGAAAGAGTCATCATGTGGGAAAACCCACATTGTGTTTTGCCTTCTTATATGGCTACTGATGTACTGCAGATCTTTTGGACTACATTCTTGCCAGCATTCCTCTCCATTGGCCATGCTGACTGGGAGCTCCATCACACCAATGGTTTAATGCACGCTCCCCACACCTGGTATCTGGTTTTTTAGTGCGGGAACAGAGCGTCGTCCCTGCCCTGCACCCATTTTGCCTCTTTTCCTCTGTTTTGCATATTAATTTGGTTCGGGGAAAGTCTGGATTATTTTCTCAAAGTGACTTTAATGCACTCTTAAGCCTCCGTCTAGTGCTGTCCCCTCGATTTTTCCTGTGTTGGGGGTGTTGCGTGGCATGTGCTTTGAATGGAGTCTTGCCTCCTCCAGTACTCCTCCTTGTCGAACATTCGAATGAATTGACTTTTTACTGCTCCAACCACACTCTCCTTGCCCGCAGCTCACTCATTTTTGAAGATAAAATTATGAAACTTGGGACCTTGAGAGCTCTTAAGTAGAGCTTTAGGCATGCCAAGTTTAAATCAGATCAGTCCACGCCTTGATTTCTAGGATTTTTAAAAAATGCAAATTAACCAAAATGCTTCCATCTGCTTCTCATACCAGACAAAACATGGTCCATGAATGTGGACAAATATGGATCCTATTTAGGTATGGAACATAGGAAGATGAATTATACCGAGTCAGACACTTGGTCCATCTAGCCCAGTATTGTTACACTTCCTGGCAGCAGTCTGGAGTTTTTCCAGCCCTAATTGGAGATTGAACCTGGCATGTGCTCTACCACTGAACTATGTCCACTCCTCATAAATATGTAAGTCTCAGCGAAGACTACTCTCAGCAGAGTGGAGTAACTTAAATAAATGAAACATTCCTCCATTTACATTCTTCATGCCTCCCATGACAGCCATTCATTTGTCTGTTCTATACTCCTCTGCCTGCATTCCTCATGGCAACCCTGTTGTCTCATGGCATCCAACACTCCACTCACAAAATTCATTTCACTGTCCCACAACAGTGCATTCCCCAATAGGCCACACCATCTCCCTTTCCTGCAGAGTTACTACTTTGTATTCCATTCATCTCCCGGAGCAAAGCTGAGCATCAGGATGGGCTCAGCAAGGAAAAGTAAGAGTGCAAGGGACACATCTTTAACTGCTTCCGCATTCTGACCCAATTTAACACTCGTAAGCCCAAGGAGTAGGCTGTGTTTCAGGTCTTGGCTGCGAAACCTCCAAACCTACTCTGAAAGCAGCTGTGTTGTACTTGTTAGAAATGCTTCCCATTGACTTTAGCTTAAGGCACATGTCTCTGATGCTGATGCGTGCAGGCAAAAAATGTCAATCAAATGTAACCATTCTTCGAAACGTAGAAGTGTTCCTAGTTGTTGGCTTTTTTCTGTACATTACCTCACCCGTTGGTATTACCTTCCCCCAAACCAATAATGTGCACACTGATGCTGAAGCAGCTGAGACAGTTCCTGGAAATGCAACTTCCCCTATAGCAATCCTTTCTGGAATACTGTGTCACCGTGAATGCTTGGGGCCATTACATCATGTTCCCATGACGTCTTCAGGAATTGGTGTCACACGAAAGTGGTGTGGTATACCCCTGGGGCTTATGTGTGTGTGTTTTTATGAACCCTGTCTGATAAAGGATTCTTATGCAAAATTGCTGATTGACATTTATGGTTATAGTGGCTTTGAGGATTAAAAAAAACAACCCAAAATCTACTCAAGCAGTAGGAAACGTTTGATGCAGATCGTTCTGCCCTCTAAGGGTTAATTAGAAAAGGAGCCCCCATTCAAGACTAGGAACTGTTTATTTTGCATGCAAGCTAACAGTGTTTCACTTGGGCACTAATTGTACCTGATGGAGCCATTACTTTTTAATAAGAGAAGCCACATCGCTTTCTCCCCCAGTGGTTAATTAAAAAGATGAGGTAGTACCCAAATCTTGCTACCAGACAAGACCCCCTGGCTTTTAAAAAAAAGAATGGGAAGGGAGGAGACACTGTCAAGACCGAGCCATGGTGTATTCAGTACTAGCAGTGTTCATTACCTTCTTAAGCACTTTAGGTTTTTATCCCTAGAAAACCCAGAGCAGGTGACCCTATTTGTGCTCTACTTTGTGACCTGGCTTTTCTGCTGCTGCTTACAGGAGCCTCGTGAGGTTTGGGATGCCTAGAAGCCTTGTTTCGCAATCACAGCGTTAAATGTGACACACTTGTCAAAATGCCCAAGGCTTAAAGAAAAGGCACTTTAAAACAATAGTGTACCAACTGCGCCTGTTTCTAGAGACATCTGATCTGCCCATGGTCACGCATGCCTTACTTACATCTTCTTTCACATGCTCTCCGTGGAGACGCCTTTGAAAACTGCTCAGAAACTTCAGCTGGTCCAGAATTCCGTGCCCAGACTGTTGACCAGGGCTGGTTACAGGGAGGATGTGACTCCTCTGTTACTACAGTTTGACTACCTACCAGTCTGATTCTGAGCACAATTCAAAATATTGCTTATAAACCAAATAGTACTATATGGCTTGGGACCAGGCTACCTGAAAAACTGTGTTCTCCCATACATGCTTTGCCTGGCTCTTAATATCTTCGAGGAAGCGCTTCTTTCTTTTCTGCCTTAAGAGGAGTGTTTGGTGGAAATGCAAGAGAGGGCCTTCCCGGGGGCCACTCACAGGTAGTGGAACTCCCTGCCAAAGGAGGCTAAAAGCCTATCTACACAGTACCTTGGAACGTTTTAAATAGTATTTTAAAATGTTCCAAATAGGTGCGTTCCAAAACGTCTTAGGCCACATTAAGGAGTACTCACGTTACAGGAGAAAAATTCTTCAGTCTTCAAAGAGGTGTGTGCGGTCCCATACCCTTCTGTCCGTCTCTTTCTGTTTCGATTTTACAATGTGTTTAGGGCAAGGCATTGTGGGCTCTGTAGTTCACTCACCCACTTCCTCCTTAGTTCCCCTTTCATTCCCTAGCTTTCAATGAGTATAGGGCTAAGCATTCATTCGCCCACTTCCTCCTTAGACCCTCTTTCTTCCCCACCAATCAACAGCTAAGCATTTGGGCGCTGGTAAATGAAGCACTGCCCTACAAATCACAAACGGTAAGGAAGGACACATTATTTTACTTAAAACCGTTGTATATAGCTGAAGTGAGTTTTAAAAAACCTTGGGTATACATTAGGGATGTGCACTGGATCGGACCCGATCCACGATCCGAGTCCGGTCCAGTGGGAAATCGGATAAATTATCCGATTTCCGATCCCGCAGCTGGATCGGCCGATCCAATCCGAACCGGTCCGAAAAAGCTCCGAACCGGTTCGGCGGATCGGCGGATCGGCGGGCGCCCACTGGCGCCCACCGCCGCTTCCATTGGCGGGCGCCAGCGGGCGCCCGCCGATGAAAGTGGACAGCGGGGGGGGGGAGGAGGGGGGCACTTACCTTCTCGGCCCGGTGGCTCCCGTCCGGCGCCGGCGCCTACTACTACTAGCAGGCTCCGCGGCCTGCTCTAGGGTGGTGCGCCGGGTGATGTCATCACCCGGCGCGCTACTCTAGAGCAGGCCGCGGAGCCTGCTGGTAGTAGTAGGCGCCGGCGCCGGACGGGAGCCACCGGGCCGGGAAGGTAAGGAGGGGGTGCGTGGAGGGGAGGAGGGGGCGCGCGGAGGGGGGAGGGGGGCCCTTACCTTTCCGGCCCGGCGGCTCCCGTCCGGCGCCGGCGCCTACTATTCCCAGCAGGCTCCGCGGCCTGCTCTAGGATGGCGCGCCGGGTGATGTCATCACCCGGCGCGCTACTCTAGAGCAGGCCGCGGAGCCTGCTGGAAGTAGTAGGCGCCGGCGCCGGACGGGAGCCGCCGGGCCGGAAAGGTAAGGAGGGGGTGCGTGGAGGGGAGGAGGGGGCGCGCGGAGGGGGGAGGGGGGCCCTTACCTTTCCGGCCCGGCGGCTCCCGTCCGGCGCCGGCGCCTACTATTCCCAGCAGGCTCCGCGGCCTGCTCTAGGATGGCGCGCCGGGTGATGTCATCACCCGGCGCACTACTCTAGAGCAGGCCGCGGAGCCTGCTGGAAGTAGTAGGCGCCGGCGCCGGACGGGAGCCGCCGGGCCGGAAAGGTAAGGAGGGGGTGCGTGGAGGGGAGGAGGGGGCGCGCGGAGGGGGGAGGGGGGCCCTTACCTTTCCGGCCCGGCGGCTCCCGTCCGGCGCCGGCGCCTACTATTCCCAGCAGGCTCCGCGGCCTGCTCTAGGATGGCGCGCCGGGTGATGTCATCACCCGGCGCGCTACTCTAGAGCAGGCCGCGGAGCCTGCTGGAAGTAGTAGGCGCCGGCGCCGGACGGGAGCCGCCGGGCCGGAAAGGTAAGGAGGGGGTGCGTGGAGGGGAGGAGGGGGCGCGCGGAGGGGGGAGGGGGGCCCTTACCTTTCCGGCCCGGCGGCTCCCGTCCGGCGCCGGCGCCTACTATTCCCAGCAGGCTCCGCGGCCTGCTCTAGGATGGCGCGCCGGGTGATGTCATCACCCGGCGCACTACTCTAGAGCAGGCCGCGGAGCCTGCTGGAAGTAGTAGGCGCCGGCGCCGGACGGGAGCCGCCGGGCCGGAAAGGTAAGGAGGGGGTGCGTGGAGGGGAGGAGGGGGCGCGTGGAGGGGGAGGGGGGAGGAGGGGGCGCGCGGAGGGGGGAGGGGGGAGGGGGGCCCTTACCTGCCCGGCCCGGCGGCTCCCGTCCGGCGCCGGCGCCTACTACTACCAGCAGGCTCCGCGGCCTGCTCCAGGGTGGCGCGCCGGGTGATGTCATCACCCGGCGCGCTACTCGAGAGTAGGCCCCGGAGCCCGCTGGTAGTAGCCGCCGGCGCCGGACGTGCCGAGAAGGTAAGTGGCGGGGAAGGGGGCTTACCCCCCCCCGGAGCCGTCCGCTTCTATCCGCTGGCGCCCGCGGGCGCCAGCGGATGGAAGCAGGCGGCCCCAGGGGGGGTAGGGAGCGCGGGGGAGGGGGTTTACCTGCCGGGGCCGTCCACAGCGGACGGCCCCGGGGGGGGGGGAGGGAGTTAGGCCCCCCGTTACCCACCCGCCGCCATTTTTTCCTCATAGACTTGCATTGCAATGCAAGTCTATGGGGAAAAAAATGGCGGCCGATCCAAAAATTTCCGATTTTTGGATCGGGATCGGACTCGATCCGGTCCGGGGGGCCTCCGATTTTGTCCGAACCGGTCCGGGACAAAATTGGAGGTCCCGATCCGGGTCCCGATCCGATCCGGGGGGTCCGTGCACACCCCTAGTATACATCGTTCAAGGGAGTGCGTCATGTGGCCCAAAGAGTTTTCATAACCCTAATAAAACGTTACAAAGCTAGTGTGTAGATCGGCTCTAGGTTCACCCCCTCTATGCTGTCCTTCCACCAGCAGGCAAGACCTTTTTATTCAAGCAGCCCTTTGATATGCAAGAGGGTCTATTGGGTTGGATGCTGCTTTTATTCTATTATTGCTGTGCTTTATTGTGTTTTAATGTATTGTTTTATTATTGTTTTAGTCAAGTTTGATTGCAAGACTCCTTGAGTGGCTTTTTTCGGGGTGGAAGGGCAGGGTACATATCAAACCAAATAATAATAATAATAATAATAATAATAATAATAATAGTTTCTCCAGCAGTTGTCTACTTAGCAAATTTGCCAGTTGTTTTTCAACATTTTCACATTGTCAGTGCTGTATTATGATCTGTTTTTATTTTAGCATTTGTACATCTGTTTAGTGCTGTGCCAAATTTTGTCCTCCAATTTCTCAAGAGATTTCTTCCCTTGAGAAACAGGCTTCCGTTTCTCTGCCGTATTCTCAAGGCCCCTTAGAATTTATTTTGGTGGCATCTTTGAGCTCACCTTAGCATTGTACATTGGCTGAGGGTGCTGGACATGTATTGTGTGTCCACTATCACCACTCCTGTTTTTCACTGACACATTTCTCTGTCACCCTGCAGCCTCCCCGGCTGCCTGCACATCCTGATCTGGAAAACAAACCTATGGGAGAAGTTACCTTGTGACATCTTCCCCTGGACTTTAATGGAAGTGCAGGAAGCCAGAGTGGCTGCAGACCATCAGAGAGATGGTTGTACAATAAAAGGCAGCACACACACACACACACATCACCCACTTCATAACTAGGGTAACTGCAAGAACACCGTTCTCCACTCATGAGAATTTCACCAGAATTTTCTCTCTTCCTATTGGGGAAAACAATTGAAAATGTGTTCTTATCTGTCAGATTGAATGAGAAAAGTTGGAAAAAAATGCAAAATAGGTATGGGGGGGGGGGTTGGCACAACACTCGTTTTCAAAGGTTTTTCAGTAACAGGTTTTCAAACTTTATATTAACAAGCAGAGATGCAAACAATTTCCTTGGTACAATGTTCACTTCCTGTGCAGCCCCCCCATGCACATTCACGCAGCACTCCGACTGAGTTCTGCTCTTCTCTTCTCTGCTCCACCCCCACCCAGTTTACCCCATCATCACTAGAAACACCAAGGCTCTTCTCTGACTTATGAAAGAAGGAAAGACAGAGACAGATTACTTTAATTTCTTTCAGGGCGTGGGGACAAAGGTGAAGGGAAGCTTTATTTCCGAACCCAAACCCTCCTGGGGCACTGGAACGTAGTGAAAGACGCATAGAGAAAGAGGCATCCCTTCCCCTCTGCGCAGCTCTGCCCTGGACTCTTCAGGGTATTTGAACTGATAAACCAAGCAGGACAATATTTCAATCCTCTTGCTGGGTGAGCTGGGGCTACTGTTAATTTATTTAGGTTCCCTTCAGTTTCCATTATCCAAAAGTGCTGGAGAAAAGGAATTCAGAAGAGCTGTGTACTTAGTCACTATCAACCTCCCCCCCCCCATTGCCCGCTCCTGACCCTTGCACTTCATCCACTAATTCAAGCCACAGGGGAGAACATGGAGAGATACAGAGCATTCGAGAAGGAAAGCAAGTGGTGATGTATATTCAAGGCGCTCCCTTCAGCGCTGCCATTAATCCAAAGGCAGGGCAGTGAATGCCTGTAGCTCCCATACTGCAGATGGGAAAGCAGTGGATGGGGGTGCAGTGGATACTAAAAACACATCTGGAATGAACCCAGCAGCTTTCCCAGTACTCAGGTATACCACTTTCCAGCCCAGGAGGCCCAGGGGCTAAATCTGGCCTTCCTGGAGTCCCAATACAACTCTCTGGGGATCCCCAGATGGTCATGCCTCTTCTCTTAGCCCCACCCCTTTTCCCCAGCCAGCCTTTTTTCCCTTTTCCAATTGCTTGAAATACCTAAGGCTTAGTTACAGGCAATAAGAGCTTTAAGCTAAAATAGGCTGCTATGTTTGGCCCTGCCCCTTTTTTCCCTTTGGATCCAGCCGCTACTGGAACGCAGCCCCAAAAGATTAACCAAAATGGAATTTGGCCCTTGGGATGAAAGAGGTTCTACCAATGGAGGCTGGTGGGTTCAAATTTGGTGGGACTGTGAATGCATTCTGGGTTTTGCTCAAAACCAGCCAGAACTCTAAAGGAGATGTCCAAGGTACTGAACCCTAGCCCCAAAATAGGTCTAGCACCTTGGATGGCTCCTTTTAGAGCTCTGGCTGGTTCTGACTAAAATCCAAAATGGATTCACAGCCCCACTGAAACTGGAGCCACCAGCCTCCACTGGGTTCTGCATCCCTGAGGGTTGTCTTCATGGCGCCAGGATGGTGCCTCCTCCCTCCTCAACCCTGCACTTCCCCCTCCCAGAGTGGCATTGGGAGCGTGGGTTTTCTGGGCTGCCATCCAAGTCCCAGAGCTGCCTTTGCCCTCTTCCTGGTGGAAGGCAACCAATTTCTAGTCACCTTCCACCAGGTTGGCCCCAGGTTGGCCCCAGATTGGCCGTGGAGCGACATTACACAGTGGAAGCATCATGCTGACATCACTCCCTTTGAAAAAGTCAGGGTAAATCCCCGACTTTTTCAAGTGGGAGCATCACAGGGAAGCCTTGCAGTGGCTGTGAAACTGCACCTGCATCATCTAACCAGTGTAGTGCAGATCTACAGCACTGCGGCACTTTACCCACATGTAGACAGCCCCCTGGTCTAGCCGTTATTTTATGGAACCATTCCACGGGAGCCACCATATGAAACCATTTCTAAAGGTCCACACCATAGCTTGTGAAATACACAAGTCTAATATTTTTAGAGATCATGTGCAAAGCAGACGCCCTGCAATTGGTACATATTCATATTAGCATTTCTGCCTCAAGAGAGCCAAAATGGCGCTCCAAGATATTGTGCTTTGTTCATAGTGCAGCTGCAATAGAGTTTGCCCATCACTGTAGGACTCATTCATTCAGCATAGCTGAATGCATTTATTTAGTCACAATAATAATATAACCCACATTTTCCTCTCCAAACAAAGACGTTCAAACTGGTGAATATAATAACAATGACAATAATAATAATAATAATAATAATAATAATAACAACAACAATAAGACAACCCAATCTTTAGAAATGCAATAAATACCAAAAAAGCACCAAAACTAAAAAGAGTAAGAGAGTCGGAGTCCAGTATCTAAACAGCAGTTTCTAAACAGCAACAAAATAAAAATAAAAACTGTTGAATTTGTCCCAAGATGTAAGGTTTTCAAATAATTGGGATGTTTTTAAATGAAACTATTGGATACTAGAAGGAGAGAAGAGTATCATGTTCCACTTGCACCAGTGCAGTTGATCTGGTTTAAATTTGGATCCAAAACCATAAAAACAGAGCTTAAAACAGTACAAATTAATTTAATGATAGAATCATTAAAAACAAACAAACCAATCACTGTAAGAAACAGTAAACCAACCATAGCAGAAGCTCACATTTGACTGGCCTTCTCCCAAACCTTAAAAAACTGGAGACCAATCAGCTTTCCTTAGACAATGGCCAGATCTACACCAAGCAGGATATAGCGGTATGAAAGCAGTATATAAAGGCAGGAGCCACACTACTGCTTTATAGCGATATTGAAGTGCACTGACAACTGTTGGGACCCATTGACACATATACTGCTACATCCTGCTTGATGTGGCTCCTGCCATTTATATACCACTTTCATACTGCTATATCCTGCTTGGTGTAGATCTGGCCCAAGAATTTGAAGGATGAGTGCAGTCACAGTGCAAGCCCTGTCTCATGTCCCAACAGGTTCTGTTTCAGTAAATAAAGAGAGCAAGTTCATAGCTTTGAATCTGTGGGAACAGGTGGCACATACCAGAGAAAGGATTTTCTAAAGCTGGGAGGACAGCAAGTTATGGCCCTCCAAATGTTTTCATCAACAACTCCCAACAGCCTTATCCAGCATAGGCAACAGTAAGGGATGGTGGGACTTGTAGGCCAAAACTTCTGGAATGTCACAAGTTGCCTATGCTAAGGCTCTGCTCTGTTGAAGGCCGCATTCCTTCCATTGTGGGCTGCTTGTGAATGGGATCAACATCAGTAATGGGCAGAGCCAGAGTCAAAGGCGGGTGAGTCACCCCTTTCCTCTTCTTTCTGGCACTCGCTTTTCGCTCTTTCTGTCGCCCCCTTTTTATGTCTCTCTCCCTTGCACGCAGAAGGCTTTTAACATTAGGCTGAGGGCCACATGCAATTAGACTTAGGACCACCTGCGGCCCCAGAGTCGCGAGTTGCCTACCCTTGCTCTAAGGACTTAGACTGTCCAAAATTAATGAAGAAGGTTGAAAACTATTCATGGATAATTGAGAGAGAAAATATACAGAGGTCATAGCATAAGCTCTCTGTCAGCTCTTTTTCATCAGTTAATAACAGGTCACTTTACATTATTCATAGGAATATGGCAAGAGATATTTAACAGGCAAGATCTCAAGGGACTTGCTCCTAGGTAAGAAGCAGCTGCAGCTCTTCCTTGTCAGAAGTCATCTACAGCTTCATGCTTTAAAGGTCCGCAACCAAAGTTACTTTGGTATCATAAGCTCTATATAGGAAACAGCAAGAACTGGGAATGAGAGTTGAGCAGTAGAAATATAATTAGTACTCAGTGGGTCTGGAAGTCTACACTGTAACGACTATGGCAGAAATTATGGAATACAGAGCTTATCCACATTGCCCTTAAAACGACTTATATTCTGTTTAAAAATGTATTTTTAAGTAGTTTCATTACGTGGCAGGACACACTGAGCAATACCTACGTTTCATAGTAACTAGGGGTGTGCACGGACCTCCCCGGATTGGATTGGGACCCGGTTCGGGACCTCCAATTTTGTCCCGGATCGGACAAAATCGGAGGCCCCCGGACAGGATCGGGTCCGATCCCAATCCAAAAATCGGACATCCAATTTTTGGATCGGCCGTCATTTTTGTTTTCCCCATAGACTTGCATTGGGGGAAAGAAAGCTTTCCAGCAGCCAGTGGCAGACGAGAGTGGACGGCCACAGAAGGTAAGCGACGCGTGGGCCCCCCTCCCCCCTGCCCCCTCCCCCCTCCCCCCTGCTTACCTCCCTGGAAGGTAAGCCCCCTGCCCCCATTGTCCGCTTCTATCGGCGGGCACCCGCTGGCGCCTGCCAATGGAAGCGGCGGCGGGTGCCAGCGGGCGCCCGCCGATCCTCCAATCCATCCGATCTGGATCGGGACCTTTCCAGATTGGATCGGATTGGATTGAACGATCCAGCGGTGAGATCGGAAATTGGATAATTGTATCCAATTTCCCTTGGATCGGCTCCGGATCGTGGATCGGACCCGATCCAGTGCACACCCCTAATAGTAACTGCTTCCTCCGTCCTCAGAGTGTTCACTGGTGTATTACAGGGTTAATTCCTTGACTCTTCTTCTTTAGTTTTTGTTTTGCAGGCTGCTTAAGTTACAGAGACAGAAGTGGGTGGGTCAAGCATCCTAGTGTAGAAGTATGGGGTTGGGGGAGAAGGAGTGAGCCAGCCAAGGTGAGGGAAGGCCAATCCAGACTGGGAGCAGCAGGAGGAAAGGGTTATAGCACCTTTGTCCTCCCCCCAATGCTAGGTTCCTGATCCAGATTGGGGGCCCTGCATTTACTCTAGAGTAAAAAAGAAAGAAATGTGTGGTATATTAACCCCGAGGTACACACTGACTTTGTTGCTTATGATGCTCTCTCCAAGTGGGAATAAAGCAGGAAGCAGACGGAGTACTGGACTGAGAGAGAGAGAGAGAGAGAGAGAGAGAGAGAGAGAGAGCGCACCAGCCTCCTCCTTTCCTTCCTTCTACCTGCCCAAAAGCTCACTGTACTTGCTGCTGCCGGCATGCTACTCTGCTCAGTACTCTGCCTGGCCCTGCCCTTGCCACAAAAATACCCATGACTGCTATTGGCTTCTGGGCATCCTCCATGAAATCCTATTTGCATACTAATTGCAGGGTCTTGATTGGTTCATGAGAGAAAGATGTCGACCAAATTTGGAGTCAGGTAGAGTGGTCCTCATGGGCACTCTGCTTGCCCCTCCCTGGAACTGTCCTAGGACACCTAGAAAGTGCAATGTGGCCAGGGGAGGAGATGCATGTGCAGCAGTAGCAATCGAGCAAGCAAGAAACAGAATGGGGAGATTCAACAATCACAACTTCACCTCGGTGATGATTCTTTACTTCATACGGGAAGGGATGGGAGACAGAGGGTGCCTCTACAAGAGCGATTTAAAGCTCTTTCAAGGCGCATTACAGATTTTATTTCTACAAGAGCGGAGCGCAAATCGGGGGTTGAGGCGCTTTTTATCTCCGCTTATGCGCATTATCGAATGCGCGTTAAATAGCAACTTAAAATTTACCGTGGGAGTTAAAGCGCCTTATGGCCATGTAAACATGCGATTCTCCGCAGGTAAACAACTTTAAAGCGCGTTTCATACAGCTCATAATGCGCTTCACCGCCTCTCGTGAATAGGTATTAGGAGTGAATGCGCTTATCCGTAAATGCGCATAATCGAGCATCCGGGTGTCAAAGCAAAATCTTGTAGAGGGGACCAGGGTTTGGACTGTAGCTAGGGGCTCCAGCTGGAAGGCAGGAGGTGGAAGAGGGTAGCCACTGTGCCCACCACCCTAAAGGACAGGCCTCAGCTGTAATAGCTGTGTGGGATGATGGATCTTGATGATTTGATGATTTGGGGGCATTCTCCATGGTGGTGTTCTTCCTCCCATCACCACCACCACCTTTAGGTGCAGATATCAAAAACTCAGACTGGTTGGGGGGGGGGGATGTGTAGCAATCCTAGAAATAGCAATAAATAAATAATGCGCTTTCAGATGAAGAGTGGGGTTACTAAATCTGATTGGAAATATATTTCAAAAAAAGTCAAATCCAGCACAGTTTCAGGGAATTCGAGTGGGAATATCCTTAATTAAAATATATTTTCCCTTAGGGAGGTGCTGTGTTTGATTTCTTTTTGCTCAAATGAAAAATTAAATCAAATGTTAGTCCACCCCTGCAGGGAAAAGTCATATTTCAATTATAAGGGATGTTGTTTGCCCTTCCAAGGAGCATGGGGTGATACACGCAGTAACAGTATCTTAAGGCTTGGAGCAAATTCGCTTCCATGAGGTAGCATAGCCTCTCAAAGAAACAAACAAGGAAAATCATAGCAGATTAAAGCTGACAGAGAAAATGGAGCTCAGAGAAGGAATGTCCTTGTTTTTATCTTGAAGGAACAACATATTCCTTGTGCAGTACATTTTTTCCCTCTACTTTTAGTACTCATGACCTAAGGGACTACATGTCAGATTGCTTCAATTAACCTACACATTAGAGCTCAGAGTCACTGGATGTAATAATTGCATTCTTTTAAAAAATGTAAGTGAGTATAATTCAAGTTAGCCCTCATATCCAAACTGGAAAGCCTTGGACTGAGGGTCACAAGGGAAAGATGGACCAGAATGAACATAGCTTTGCCGGGAGACCATTCTCTTGTTATCTTCAGCTTATTACTAAAGTTACATTCATGAGAAGGGGTTTGAAACCAAGTGCTCTTAAAGCCAAACTTAGTTGGGATTTGGGATACAAATAGAAGTAGACTGTAAAAGCGATCCATGAAACAAAAGTATATTCTTCTAGGGTTCCATTGACTGTCAGAATTGGGCCTGGTTCATACACGCATGCCTGCCATTGGATGACTCAACCTTTGATGACTCACTCGTGACCCAACTTCACTGAAAATCATTGTGGTTGACATGTCATGAGGCAATCTGTAGGTTACTTGAACTGTGATTCACAGATATGCTAGTCACTACGTGCTGCTGCAATAATCAAACATCCATGTCTGAACCAACCCTTAGAGAAGTGGGATGCCAGATGGGGTAGCACTATGTCCAATAACTTTTCCTTTGGGGTGCCTTGGCACAGGGATGTCAAACATCTTTCAGCTCTTGGTTCAGCAATGAGAGGGGCACAGTAGTGGGAGGAGCCCAAGCTAAAAGGGGCAGGCCAAACTATAAAAAAGTTTTTTAAAAAGCCTATTTTAGCTTAAAGGTCTTACTGCCAGTAACTGAGGAAAGGCATTTTCACCTTTTAGGAGGAGAGGGGTGAATGTACACAAGCCAGGCCACCACCAAGCAATTGACAGTCAGGGGAAAGGGTTGGGGCCAGGAAAAGGTGGCATGGCTATCTGGGGAATCCCAGAGGCTCAGACTGGAACCCCAGAATCACCAGATTTGGCCCACAGGCCTGGAGTTTCACACCCCTGGCTTAGTTATTCAATTTTCCTCAGGGTTGGACTGACAGTTGATTTAATTCTTGATTTGAGTTAGAAGAAATCAAACAGCAATTTGTAGGGGACCACTGGTAGTAGTTAGCAAAATATTTTTCAGGGAATTCATTCCAACATACTGATTGGATAAGTTTCCAAGGAATTGTGGGGTTTCATGGAAAACAATTTGAATTTGCGTTTTTGCTAGATGGATGTTCTTGCCCATCTAGCTAGGGCTCTGTGGAGGGTGTGGGGGAAGGAGGTTGAAGAGGGCTGGGAAGAGCTCATATCCCTGCTTTCCCAGTCCCCTCCCCTCCCCACCCCCAGAACCGCCCCTTTTCCCTCCTCTCTGCAGTTGCTTTTGCAAGCTCGGAGAAGCAGCCAATTTAGTTCTCTCTGTGCCAATTGCAATGGGGATGGAGCTCAGACTCTGATCCAAGAATTTGAACTATCCTATGGCCCTCTAGACCCTGTCAAGGGGACATAGGGTTGCTCTTTAAAGCCGTTTCTACACCAGGCTGTTTGCCTGGGATGGCCCCCGGCTGGTCCCTGAACACCGATGGTGTGTATTAGGTACTTCCAGGATCACCCTCTACACCCCTATGGTATAGAAAGGGCCTTAGTCAGCAAGCCAAACCCCCAATCGTAGAAGAGCATGCAAACCTAGGAATTACCTCCTTTACAGTAGTCATAGAAGGGCATGATTTCTTATGCAGACCAGCTAACAAGCAGCTAACAATGGGAGAGCTTTCTTTGGGCTTTGGAAGAGATGACACTTGCTTAGTTAAGTTGACCAACTTTAAAAATCCAGCCATTTGTGTTTACTGCAGCCTTAGCCAGAGGTAGAGATTGTGTGGCCCTTTGATTCTTGTTGGACCCAAACCCATGGCCAATGGTCAGGGATCATAAGAATTACAGTCTGACAGCTGGAGAACCACAGGTTCCCCACCCTGGCCTTAGCAAACATCTCTGTGATGAATACTAGGATAGCTAAGCTTTCTAAATTACCTGTCCATCTTGCCTAACCAGCTTAATGGAAGGAAAAGAGACAGTTCACCCCACATCCCTCTATTTAACTTAGCAGGCACATTCAACAAAGGCTCCATGGAAACATGGAGTAATCTAGTAAGCCAGCCTTCCCCAACTTGATGCCCTCCATATTTTTAGACTACAACCCTGACCATTGGCCATTCTGGCTGGAGTTGCTGATGGGAAGACTCTAATACACCTTGAATAGTGATTTATTGATTTGTACACTTCCAGGCCACATTACCCAATAGCTCATTCCGAATTATATATGGAAGTTTGATTGGACCTTCGATCACTAACCTCAGCAATAGCAGTTTTGCTGTTTGGTTATCTCAGCGAGCATCCTGAGACTGCAAATCTTTAGCTTTCGGCCCGTAAAAGGGTGGAATTAGTGACTAACTCAAGTTCTCATGCTGCTGTATCCTACTTTCAAAAACAATCACGCATCCCAAATAAGGTCCTAGAAATTAGCATCATCAGGAGGGGGGGGGCGGGAGGAAGTATGCCTCATTGAATATTAACATTTGTTTATTTTGATAAATAATAATGAGATGTTTTGAAGCCTGCCTTATAAGAAATTTCAGGTCTCTGAAGCTTAACATGTGAAAATGACTTCAAAAGGAAGTAGAGCAATAACCAGCACTGATTCCCATGCGCATTTGACTAGATTTTTTTCTTCTTACTGATGCCATTAAACAAGCAACAAACAAACAAAAAAACTACACCTCTCCCTCTCCCCCCCCCCCTCTCTCTCTCTTTCTTTTTCTGATGTGTATTCCAGAGTTCATTTTGGGCCGTACTTACAATACTGTATTTTTTTTTTCTAGACAGACAGGAATCAATTGTAGAGTTTCTTCTAAATGCGGCTGGTCATCTTGCATTCCGTTCAGTGAACAATTTAGCAATCCACATGCAACGTTTCAGAAGGATCACATTTCTATCTCCCTTTAGACCGTTTGCTGGAAGGGTATTTTATACAGAAACACAATTCTTTTGTGACATAGGTTCAATGTTTAAACATTCCTGCTTCATTGGAAGGGCTAGTTTTGCTTTTACTTCTTAAGCTCAGTTCATATACAAAGGGGATCTTTATCAGGGTGACCTGACTGTATCTGAAGCAGGGCATCCAGTATTTTTAATACTGATGGACTTCTATCAGTTTCACTTTTCTCCACATTCAAATCATTCCAAGTACTTTCCATCCCACATAAGAAGAAATCTGCAAAGTTTGGTAAATTCCTATCCAAAATGAACACAAATTAAGTTTTCAACCATCTGTTTAGGCCACATTCAATAAGTACAGCTATTTCCAGCATGGAGAAGACCCTGCCATATAGCTGTTGGAGATGAGGACCCTGTCAGAAAGAAGAGAGGTGGCAACCTATTTCTGCCACCACAAACCCAGACCTTTAAGAACTAAGGACTCAAAGCCTTCTGCCTGAATGGTGCATTGGTCAGTTTCAGTTTCGCCTATCTTCATTTTTAAAAAAATTCTTGTCACGTTCTTTCTGTTCCATTTATGAAGAAATTTGTTGATGTTGGGAATTCAAACATGAACAGAATGAAATTCTTGCCCATCTCTAATCTTCAACGGAAGGAAGAGAGAATTTCAGCAAGCACTACTTTCCCTCACATAATGTCACTGTGAGAAAATGTAGCTATTAACATGATACAAGGTATTGAACCTGGTCTCCACAAACCTGGGCTCAAATTCTTACTCAGCTATGAAGCAAGTAGAGATTCGGATTGTAACTGGGGTGGTACAGGTTCGAATTCCCACTCAGCTATAAAACTCCATGAGTGGCCTTGCACCACTCAGCTTAACCTACCTCATAGGGTTTCTGTGGAGACGTCTTTACCACCCTGAGCTCCTTGGAGGAAGGATGAGATATACATAAAACCAAAGAAATAAAAATGAAGAGCAGAAGTCACGATGCCTCTGATTATGAGCAATGATGGGAAAGGGCTATTACTTTCATATCTTGCTTATGGGCTTCCCATACACATCCGGTTGGCCACCGTGCAAAACATATTGCTGGATTAGACAGAATGGTCTGATCTAGCAAGGCTCTTATTTTTATTTATTTATTTTTACATTTATATCCCACCCACCCCCTTGCAAGGAAACCAAGGTGGCCCACATGGTCTTCCTCCTCTCCATTCTATCTTCATATCAGCCCTATGAGTTAGGTTAGGCTGAGGGTTAATGACTGGTCCAAAGTCACCCAGTGAGCTTCATGGCCAGAAATAGAACCCAGATCTCCAACACTCCAACACTCTAACCACTATACTGGCTCTCCTTATGTCCTTATGAAGCTCACTGAGTCACCTTGAGCTAGTCATACCCTCAAAGCCTAACCTTCCCCAGAGATGTTACAAAGATAAAATGGAATAATCCCTGTGGAACCACCCAGGTATGATTGGAGGTGGGAGGTAAGGAAGAGTTTGCTGAAACCTGCTTTGAAAGCTATAAGTTAAAACTAGATATCACAGCCAGGTTGCAGACTGAAACGCAGGGCCAAATGCTCATTATTAAAACTTCAGGTTTTTATTTTTTTAAAAAACACTTGTTAGGGTAGAAACATCCACACCAGCTCCCCTCCCTCCTATGCTACTGAACCATGTAATTAGCTAACCCAGCTCTGATGAAATGACAGCCAGCAATATTTCTTTAATTAGTGCCATCTTCACAATTTTATTCAAAATAGTCCTCCATGTAATTACAGATACTTGTTGAGGGAGAGAGAGGGAGAGAGAGAGAGAGAGAGAGAAGGTGGTAAATGTGCAGAACATATTTTGTGCTCGCAGGAGGAGTCTGGAGCACGTCTAATTTAAAATAAAGGAAGGTTTCACAGAAGGGGGAAATATAATTAAAATATCCCTAAGATATCCTTTTATTTATTTATTTTAATATAGAAAGAAAGATGGACTTAGCCATAGGCAGGCAAATATGCGTTCTCGGCTACTGTGTTTGCTGGGAGTTGTGTGAATAAACCAGCTTGGTATCCTTTCATTAGAAATATTCACAGTGCAGTCTCTCTGTTACACATCACAGGAGATTCCCATTGGATGCCTATGACTTTTTCATATCTTCTGTTTACTAAGCTCTATCGTGGCAACTTGCCAGTTCCTTCTAAGAGGAGAATTCACTGGTGTGCCAAATTCTTCGTGCCGGATTGAAAGCCCTAAAAGAAAAGAGGACAAAGATATAACAAGGGAGAAAAGTATTGCCTTTAAATCTGTTGCACATTTCTTAGGGGTTGGTGGAGAGTTTTTGTTTTTTGTTTTTCACCATCAAACTTATGTATTTTGTGCAGTTAGGTCCAAAAGTAAAGGGGTAAAAAATGCTAGGTTTCCCCACACACACACACACACACATTATGAGAAAAAATCATTCTCTGCTGAACAGCAGCTGTTTATCTGTTGTACTTTCTGAAACTCTAGATATAAAAGACACTTTTTATGGATATTACGAGAGCCAGAAAGTGAACCCTCTGCCAGTTGCATGGCTTTTTACTTATCATACATCTAAAGGGCACCTTTCAAAAGAGCAAAGTTACTTGTCCATCTGTAGTTCCTGTTTCACAGGTGGTGAGATTTCACAAGGTCAATGAAATATTGCAGAAAGATCTGCTGCCATTTAAAAGCACTAATATTACAAATGTGTTTTTCCTCACCCAGAAGGAGTTATTCAAAAACCTGAGGCATCTAGGGAAGACTTAGAGGTTTTAAATAAAGAATATTTGTGAATCTTGGAAGAAATTCAAGAAAACATTGAGAAAAATTCAGTATTTTTTGTTTGGTTTGGTTTTGCATTTAGATGCCAGACCTAGGGCTGCATAGCCCCTTTTGTGACATCAGAGCAGCTAAACCAATGGCAGCTGGGGGGGCAACTCTTACATGGCCACACGTTACACAGGCTCTTCCTTGATATCTGAACACATAGACTGCCTATTGCTGGAAAATGGTCTGCAATTATGGTAGTGTGCAAGCAAATATACAAAGCACAGTGCCTAACTTCAAGGCTAGATATAAATCAGCCACCATTAACACTTAAAAAAAAAAAACCTACAAGAGCTCCTAGCTGTGCCATATCTAATTTTTGGGGAAAAAAACATCCACCACAGATTTACATCTCAAGATTCCAGAAAATATAACTTTATTTCCAATAAAGACTGATGTGCTTCAGCCCTTCTTTTTAGGGACCTTCCTTGGGAGTTTTAAAAGATACAACATTAATTCTTAAAAGGAACAATAAACAACAGCAAATAAATCCAATACAAATTGCACACACCTTTATACTTTAAAATTGCCTTCCGAGAACTCAGAATGATATATCTCTTCAACTCAATAACTGGAAAGAAGCAGTCTAAAATATACATAAGCAAAAAAGCACATTTCAATGAGAACGGCTCTTGGGATAGTGAGGATAAACTGGAAGTAACGTAATTACTGAAGGCATCAGATTAAATAAATATCCTATACATGGATGCTGGCAATCCCTTGTTCAAGTGCTACTAATTTCAGAAAAATGCAAGTCCTTTTTAGGTGTAAAGGGGGATGCGTAGAGGCTTAAAGAGGGTAGAGAGTCAAGGCCATGCATGTTGGCCCTTGGAGCAAGGGAGCTGAGAAAAGCAGCGAAAGAAAGAAAGGGTGGAAGAGAGGGAAAGGACCTATGAGAAATGAATGTGGTGAGTCGGACATTATCCATTGAGTCTCAGCATCAACCTGGATGGCTGGAGAGGCTGATCTTGTTCCTATTCTTTTAAGTAGGATGACCATATGAAAAGGAGAAATAGGTTCTCAAGATGCTGGTTTTTTATTTATCTTTTCAAACAGCATCTTGAGAACCTGTTTCTCCCTTCGTTTCACCTGATCTGGATGCTTCTCTCCCCCTGTTTTTCACATATGAAAAGGAGGACAGGGCTCCTGTATCTTTAACAGTTCTATAGAAAATAGAATTTCAGCAGGTGTCATCTGTATGCATGCAGAACCTGGTGAAGTTCCCTCTTCATCACAACAGTTAAAGCTGTGGGGGCCCTGCCCTCTTTTGTATCTGGTCCCTCTAGTATAGCCCCTGCAGCTTTACCTGTTGTGATGAAGAGGGAATTTCACCAGATTCTGCATGCCTACAAATAATACCAGCTGAAATTCCCTTTTCAATACATCTGTTAAAGATACAAAAGCCCTGTCCTCCTTTCCATATGGTCACCATACTTTTAAGGCTAAAGTCACTCTAGCCCCACATCCCGTCTCTTACACACACACACACACACACACACACACACACACACACACAGTGTTGAGTCTAAACACCCAATGGGATGGTTCCAATAGATCTACATAATTAAATGCTCTCTTTACCTGTTCTCTGAACTGCCCTTTGGGGAAGGACTATCTTTCCATAGTAAAGCACCTGCTTTGCATGCAGAAGGTCCCAGATTCAATCCCCGACATCTCCAGGTAAAGCTGGTGAAGAGCCCTGTGGAAATCCTGAAGCCACTGCTGGTTGATGTAGACATTACTGAGTTAGATGAACACATGATCTGACTTGGCTTAAAGCAGCTTCCTGCATTCCCTCTATTTATATCCAGCCTCAAAGTTAGGCAATGTGCTCTGTAGATTTTCCTGCAGCATTAAATATATTGAGGCTGGGGGTGGCATGCCATAATACTGGCCATAGGTTGAACTGAGCAATTTCTCAGCCAAGGAGTGAGAGCCAGTGTGCTTGAACAAGATGGAGGAGAGACGGCAATAACTTTGATGCTCTTCATCCTTCTCTCATCCCTCTCTCACTCCCCTCTTTCTGGAACTGTATGCAATTTCAGGTTTCAGTAGGTCACAGAAGTTTCAGTATGGATGGGAGAAATTTGTAGCAAGTTTCAAAGGATCGCTCTTTGATGTATATGATTGGAATTTGCAGAAATGATTCAGTATACAATGCATTCAACAATATATTTTAAGAGCATCTCCAGTTGATTTTGTACTCTTCATAATACTGAGAAATATAGGTGCTTTGGAGGAATAACCATACGTTAGGGTGACCATATTAAAAGGAGAACAGAGCTCCTGTGTCTTTTAACAGTTGTACAGAAAAAGGAATTTCAGCAGGTGTCATTTGAATGCATGCAGCACCTGGTGAAATTCCCTCTTCATCACAACAGTTTAAGCCCTCTTTTGAATCTGGTCAAGAGGACAAAGCTCCTGCAGCTTTAACTGTTGTGATAAAGAGGGAATTTCACCAGGTGCTGCATGCATACAAATGGCACCTGCTTAAATTCCCTTTTCAATACAGCTGTTAAAGATACAGGAGCCCAGTCCTCCTTTTCATATGGTCACCCTACCATGTGGTTTGGAATGTGTGGGGGCTGCATTCCCTGCCCTCCCAAAATGGCACCCGCATCTCTGTCTCTGATGGTAGGGGTGTATGGATGACATTTGACCACATGGCCACTTATCACTGTGTACATACAAATATGAGGAGGCTGGAGAGTGATTTGTAGCATCAAATGTTGCCATCATTAACAGAGCATAGGAAACTGAGGGATATGAAATAGAATCGATACCTTGCATTTTGTCTGATCACCCTGAGGAAGGACCCAAGGGTCTGAAATGCATCGGATTTTATAATGAACAACATCCTTTGTTCTACCTCTTTGCCTTTGGTTTGTCTGGTGCCATTATTAAGACATCATATTATGGTATAAAAGCCAGAAGGGTTGCAACGGGGAATGTTTACTTAACCCTCCCATGCTGCTTTTCTTACGTCTAAGCCCAATGTTTGAAAGTAAAGTTGAATAACTGAAGGCGTGAGATTTGGCAAGCAGTCTTAGAATAGCCTTTCTGTGCTTTCAGGGAAAGTGGAGCAGATAGCGGACTCTGTGCCTTCTCTGGCAGGATGCCAGGCCTCCTCTCCTGTTTATGTCCCATCCCTCCTGCTATAGTAACACAAACTATTTAGGCAACTTGCTGCGAAATGAGCCTTTTGTGTTTGGTTTTCCTTGTTGAAAGAACTGCTCCTTTTGGCTGTGCCAAAATGAGATGTCTTTATTTGTCTCCATCATGCTTGCTGCTAGAATGGGACTTTGGATCCTAGTGAGCAGGGAATCGTATTGAAAAATTGGATTCACACTCGCCTTAGAAAGAAACACATGCACGTGTTCACCACAAACACGTGCATGTGTTCCTTTATCTTTTCTATATTAATGTCTTTAAACAGTCTTCATTGCATTGGTCAGAGTGAGTGACCATCTCATAGAGGGGTGGGTGACACATGGCCTCGCAGCCATATAGACTCATAGAATAGTAGAGTTGGAAGGGGCCTGTAAGGCCATCGAGTCCAACCCCCTGCTCAATACAGGAATCCACCTTAAAGCATATCTGACAGATGGCTGTCCAGCTACCTCTTGAATACCTGTAGTGTGGGAATGCACATGACCTCCCTGGTTAATTGGTTCCATTGTCATACTGCTCTAACAGTCAGGAAGTTTTTCCTAATGTCCAGCCGGAATCTGGCTTCCTGTAACTTGAGCCCATTATCCTGCATCCTGCACCCTGGGATCATCGAGAAGAAATCCTGGCCTCCTTTGTGTGATAACCTTTCAAGTATTTGAAGAGTGCTATCATGTCTCCCCTCAATCTTCTCTTCTCCAGGCTAAACATGCCCAGTTCTTTCAGTCTCTCTTCATAGGGCTTTGTTTCCAGACCACTGATCATCCTAGATGCCCTCTTTTGAACCCTTCTGCAGCTTGTCTGCATCCTTCTTGAAGTGTGGTGCCCAGAACCACACAATATTCAAGATGAGGCCTAACCAGTGCCGAATAGAGAGGAACCAGTACTTGTGCATTTTGGAAGCTATACTTCTATTAATGCAGCCCAAAATAGTGTTTGCATTTTTTGCAGCCACATCACACTGCTTGCTTTCAAGATAAATATGACCCTTTTGAGACTCTGTAATTTTTTGCCACCAAAATGTCTCCAGCAAATGACCACTTTTCTTGCCAGTGTGGGTAATGTGGCAGCAGGAGTTAGGAGTGGACGAACTCACCCTCGCCTGCCTCGGTGGACAGCCACCCCATCACTGCTGCCTCCCACCCCCACTCACCAGGCTGCCATTGATGCAACGGGGGAAGTGTGAAATTTCTGGAGCCTCTGAAAATTGCACACTTCCCCCCCCCCTGCATCACTGGCAGTCGTAAAGGCCCCACTATCACAAGGGTAAAGGCCTTTACCCTTACTCGCTCACACCGAGTGCAACCAACTGGATCTGGGGGCACGGATGTGGGAGGGGGTTCCGTTGAACTCCTGGACTCAGTCAGGCACTCATGATGTCCCTAGCAGGAGTGTGGGCCCTTGGAAGTCCAGGGGCTGAGAAATGGTCCCCAGCTGCCCAAAGTTGCCCACACCTGATCTACTACTACCATGTCCCTTCCAACAAGATATTTGTCTTTCTGGATTTCCAAACAGCCAAGTTTAAAATGATGTATTGCAAAGCTACTCTACATTGCCATATATTTAAATTGCCTCTCTTCTTGAATTTTATGAAGCTAAATTTTCCTAAAGTGTGTGTTTTGTCAAAAGGTTTTCACAGTGTTCATGACTTGAATATCAGTTGACAAAAAACAGAGATTTTCAAGTGACTTTTGAGGGGTTACTCCAATGCTTATCAGGAATTCCGATATGAGAAGATCAGTCATGACAGATAAACCCCCCTAAAACAGGGGTGGGCAGAAGGTAGATCTCCATATGTTTTGGACTTCAACCCCAAGAAGCCCTTGCCAGCATGGCCAATGGTCAGGAATGCTGGGAGGCGAAGTCCAAAACATTTGAACTCTATTTTCTTCCCACCCCTGCCCCAAAAGACAACGTGTTCCCTACTGTTGGTCTTCCCCTGCAATGTGTAGGTGCAGACAAGTTCTAGGTGTGTTCTGTGGTTTCAGTTGACATGAGCTAACAGTGAAGTCCAACAGATCTCACTAATGGCTTGTGCAAACTGATTATGTTCTGCCACAGAATCCTCTGAAATCCACGGAGGTTCCATGGCAGAGGCTCAGGGAATAATTTCTCTTCAACAGAGAAATTGATGTGGGATGATTTCTCTGAAGATAGTGTGTGCCAATGGTTCAAAATACCAAACGTTAGGTCCAAACTGGGGAGTATGGTTGAGGAAAAAGAGGAGACAACTACCTCTCTTCTTTAGAGATTCTGAGGTGGGGCAAAATTGGGGTATGGGGAAGCAACACTAGGCAGTAATTCTATGGTAGGGTGACCAGATAAAATCCAGGTCAGGGCTCCTGTAACTTTAACAGTTGTAGAGAAAAGGGAATTTCAGCCAGGGTCATTTGTATGCAGTTAGTTCCTGGTGATATTCCCTCTTCATCACAACAGTTAAAGTTGCAGGCACTATACTAGAGTGACCAGATACAAAAGAAGGCAGGGCCCCTGCAACTTTAACTGTTGTGATGAAGAGGGAATTTCACCAGGAACTAATTGCATACAAATGACAGTGGCTAAAATTCCCTTTTCTCTACAACTGTTAAAGTTACAGGAGCCCTGACCTGGATTTTATCTGGTCAGCCTATTCTATGGGATCTTATGGACTCTGTTGCTTGCAATCATCATTTTCCCACCTGGAATGCTGCCAGAATTGTGCTAAGTCATGATGCACCATTGTTCCAAATGTCATTCTGGAATAAAATGCTGCCTCTTCCATCACTGACTTAGTATTTTCTATGGTACCAGCACATTTCACTCTATACACACGCACACACACACACACACACACACACTAAAAATAGTCAAAAACCCTCTTCCTTTACTTTAGCAGCTTGCAAAGGGCTGTTAAACTAAGGTGGCCATTTTGTTCCAGCCTGAAGGTAGAAAGGGTGGGAAACATTTAATTATAAGATCTTAGTGAAAGTTCTGGTACAGCAAGCTTTAAGATCTATAACATGTTTTGTATGAGTGGGCCAGAATCATGCAAATTGGTTTTTATGGAACATGGTGTTAATCTCAGCAGTTCAGTGCAGTATTGTTTGCTTTAGATACTTTTTACAGAGGCAAGTTACAGAAAGCTCACTTCTGAGCCAGCACTCGTTTCTAGAACAGAGTCAAAAACTCACAGACAGAATTAAGGAAATCCAGAAGGAAGGTGAGCCAAACTTCATATATTATGAGCGGTTCTATAGAGGTGTGGCTTCTGCCTGGACAATAAATCATGCTAGCGTTTAGAAATTCACAGACTCAATAAACTAATATGCTTATTGTGATCAACCAATCTTCTCAAAGGAGTGTGAATCTTCGCTGGAATATTCATCAAAACAAAAGTGTAGCGTTCAGCCATTCCATCTTTGTCTGTACATCAGGAATGTTGAACCTCAGGCCCGTGGGCCAAATCTGACCCGCCTGGGTTCCAATCTGGCCTCCAGAGTACCCCTGAAGGCCACACCCCTGTCCCCTGGTCTCTACTCTTTCACCCACATGATGGATCATTTGGTGGTTTCCCAGTTTATGTGCAGTTCTTTCCCAATTTTAAAAGTTGAAAGGCCTCTCTTAAGTCTTAGTTACTGGCAGCATAAGAAGTTTAACCTAACGTATGCTGGTAAATATGCCCCTTTTGCTTTTGGTCCTGCTAACCAATAGAACATAGCCCCTGAGAGCTTCTCCAGAGTTGAAATTGGCCCTCAGGCCCAAAGACGTGGGCTGTTTAAGTCTTAATATATAATGGGAAAAGTTTCTTCAAACTGAGACAGGATCTACACTGCTGCTTTATAATGGTATTGCAGTGCACTGACAACTGTTGGGGCCCATGACGCATTCCATATGCCATTTCAAACCACTTTCAAAGTGTTATATCCTGCTTGGTGTAGATCTGGCCCTAACTTCCTTCATATGTAAAGCTGGTAGTTCAGAGCTGCTGCAGGATGGCTTCTTCCTCCATTGCTGGATAACAAGAGAAGACCCAGGGCATGCTGTTGCTTCAGAGGCCAGGGCAGTACTGGCATGAGAAAGAGCCAAGCATAGGCTGACCAGATAAAATCCAGGTCAGGGCTCATGTCACTTTAACAGTTGTAGAGAAAAGGGAATTTCAGCCAGTGTCATTTGTATGCAATTAGTTCCTGGTGAAATTCCCTCTTCATCACAACAGTTAAAGTTGCAGGCACTATACTAGAGTGACCATATACAAAAGAAGGCAGGGCCCCTACAACTTTAACTGTTGTGATGAAGAGGGAATTTCACCAGGAACTAATTGCATACAAATGACACTGGCTGAAATTCCCTTTTCTCTACAACTGTTAAAGTGACATGAGCCCTGACCTGGATTTTATCTGGTCACCCTAGCCAAGCACAGGCTTCTCCCACATAATCTGAGTTGTCCCACCCTATCCCTGCAGTTCTCATGGACAATGATGGAACTCACTTCCTGTTACGGGGTTCTTATTTATTCATTTACCTACATTTTCCTACTGTCTTTTCCCCCCTGTGCCCTCAGAGCGATTTGAGAGTGTACCAAAAGAAAAAAATACTAAATGCAATACTAAAACCGCATATAAATGACTGAAAAGACAAAACATGGAGGAGATGGGAATTGAAGCTCAAAACATCTGGAGGGTGACAGGTTGCAGAAGGCTGGCCTATAACCTTAACCATGAACCCTCTCAACTATCCACAGTGTAATATACATTTTCAAAGATTTAGGGCACAATCCTATTGACTGTGCCCTCACCGCTCAGAAGCCCCAGAACTTGGAGGCTTCCAAGTTTCCTATGCCCTGCCAGGCTGAAGCCAGCAGGACACGCAGAGAAGCAGAAGCGATCTTTGCCTCCCCATCCTCTGTCTTGCATGATTTCTGCTAGATGGAGACTTCAGAGGGGGAGAGAAGGAGGCTGGAGGAGGCGTAGGTCTCCTGCCCTCTCCACCTACCACAACACCCTCTTTCCTCCTCCTCTGAGGTTTTTTTCCAACCTCAGAGAGGCAGCCGGTTCTTTCCAGGGGGTGGGGTCTGGCTATCTTATCATCCCTGTGACATTCACCCAGGGACTATAGGATGTCTCTCTTCGTACAATAACTGAATCTACACACATCTATGAATTGAATATTGCTAATAAGTAGGGATGTCGCAGTCACCCGACTGGGTGCAGGAGTCTGATGGACTCCCGTGTCCACCTCCCGTATGCAGTCGTGCAACCATGGTACAACATTGGAGGCTCCAGAAGTTACACATTTCCCCAATGTGTAAATGGTAGCTGTAAAGGCCCCATTGACGCAAGAGTTAAAGGCATGAAAGCACCATTTATGCCTTTATTCTTGTGTAAATAGGGCCTTTGCAGCTGCCATTTGTGCAGCAGGGGGATTACATCATTTCTGGAGTCTCTGTTTTCACACACAGTGGAGGGTCTGGATTGGGGCGGATGGCTGCTGGCCGTTCATCAGATGCTCATCAAGCCACCAGAGGAGTTCACGCAATGCATGAGCGGGGGTGAAAGGCGGTGTGGAAAGCATCCCATGAGTCGGACCCAGGTAAGTTCGCCCTCCCCTAGTAATACACACACACGTTCATCAATATGGTCTAAAAATAAATGATTAGAAACAATATATGCAATAAGAAAAAAGCAATAATTCCCTCTAGAAAGCTTATTCTAACTTCACCATTCAACTCTTAATGTTGTTGGGGTGTGTTTGTTTTTTAAAAACTCTCTCATATAAAGTAATTAATTCTGTTTGTAATAGGAAAGTAGTTTTGTAACAGCCGTTGATGGCACAATATGGAAATCCAGCTGGAGACATCTCCTAATTTTTAATGAATTAATCTGCTTTTAGAATAAAAAGTTACATTAGGAATGAGAAGGGAAGTGAATTTCCATGAAGTTAATGATTTTCTTTCAATATTTTAGAAATGCTATAGATTAAGGCAGCCAAATGAATTTTGAAAATCTCTCCCAAGATGCAAATAGAATAGCTTTATCTTGTGCTGGTTAACACATAAGGGCTTCATATTCCTTAATAAAGTCCTGGAGAGTGCATTTTTTAAAATCCTGTTACATGGTGAGAAAGCACTCAGTTCATGTTCTTCAGCCTTGTATGCATGTTAGCATAAAATGGTAAAAACAAAAACATCATTATAAATGGGGTGAGAAGAAGCCAGTGATTCTACAGTCATATGGTGGGGGTATAGTTTTGGCTAGTAATGGGTGCAATTTAATGTCTTTAGAACATCATCTTTCATATATGAAATAATTATGTTTTTAGCCCTAAAAACGGCAAAGATAGGCCTGAAAGCATTCCTATAATATCTGATAAAATGTCAAAAGATGGAGAGTGGCAGGTGCGAGGACTATTCTGTTATCTATAGCTATCTCTGTTCAAGGGGCCAATACTCACCTTTAGGTGGGAGAAGTGAAGGCAACAATCCAATGTGAAAATAAGCAGAATCTCAACCCACAGGGCATTCTATATTAGGCTGCTGAAACATGGTCAAAGTTGCCCAATATCAGCAAAGTCAGGAACAAAAAAGATAGACTGCCTGAGGCAAGGAATCTCTCCATAATGAAAGCTACCGGTGGTGCCCAGTCTTGACCAACTTTCTGATTTTTCCAGACCTTCTCTCAACATTCCTATTTGGCCTGACTTTTATGGGGGCCTTTCTCTCTGCTTCTGCCACACAATGGACCTGGTCAACACTGCATTGGATCTCTGGAGCAGATTTGCCATCTTGGTCTGACCAAATGGGCCTCATTCATAAATGGTGTTGAAGGTAGGGTGGCCTTCAACACCTTCAAAAGGAAGAGGAGCCCTGACCTGGATTTTATCTAGTCAGCCTAGTTGGACTAGTGCTGTGGAAACCTTTGTTCAAATCCTTAATCAACCATGTACCTCATGGGGTGACCATAGTTCATATTCTCTCTTTCTCTCTCAGGCTAATGTAGCTCACTGTTCTTGTGATTATAAAACTGGAGGAGGGATCACGTTCACATGGATGGATAAACCTGACTTTGGGTGGACATATAATGGCAGAGTTGGCAACTGACCAAACAACAGCAGCAACAAAAATTTGCCCTTCCCTTCCCCTTTGCCTGTAATGGCAGGTAGAGGAGCATAACCAGCAGGTTAAGCTTACCTTAATAACTGCACATCACACTGTTGTTGTTCAAAGCACAGGAAAAAAGGCTGAGTAAAAAGAAAAATGGCAGCCCTACTTAATAGTGTTTGATCCTTTACAGCAGTGATGGGAAGAAGGAAGATCTAGGTCTACTGATAGATCTCTGAGTGATTGACAGTAGATCAGCAAATATTTCCAATTAGGGATGTACGGATTTTGTAAAATCCATTTGGTCTGCATTTTGTGGATTGTCAGTTGCCTTTCATTCCATTGGCTGCTCGTTGGTGGAATCAGATTTTTTCAAATTTTGTAAATTTGCATGAATTCACACTTGCATGAATTTGCACTTGCAAAAATGTGCAGATCCCAGCCAAATATACAAATCTACCCATGTACATTTTCATGCTTTAGCCTCTGGGAGAAATGCGCATTTAATATTTTGCATATTTTTCTACGACTAAATCTAGTCCATAAATCTGCAGAAAAAGCCAGCCCGCTGTGGAATCTGCAGGACAGATTCATAGAAATCTGAACTCATTTGATTCCGTTGCAGATTTCTCTGACATCCCTACTTGCAATGTCTCTCCCCCGCCCTAAATTATACTGCTAAAATGAAGAAAGCTTCTGGTAACCAGGAGTGGATTTTTGAAGGACTGTGTGTTCCGTTCAATTCTGGTACTCAAAACAAATTCCTGGATTCAGAATACGTTAATTTTAAGGATATATCTTTTGCACCACTCTCCAACAGGTGGGTCTTGGGGCTCTAATAAAAAAGCTAAGTAGATCCTGCAAGCCTGAAATCTGCTTACCCCTGACTTGCAAAACTGTCAGTTTTTGCGCCCAATCTGTGAGCATGGGTTTGATGCAATAAGGGCATAATCTTATGGGGATTCCAGTGAGCCCCCAAACTCAGAGGCTTAGTGGCCTATGCAGGGCAGGAGGAGAGTGGAGATTATTGTTGTCTCTGTGCTCCTGTCACCCTTTTACTAGACAGGCAATTTTGCCCATGTAGCTGGGGTTCTGTGGACAGGGAGTGAAGGAGACTGGAGCAACCAGATATTTCCTCATAAGTTGGCCACCCCAGTCTCCTCCCCTCCCTGCCTACAGAACCACCCCCTTTCCCTCCTCTGCTAGTTCATGTTTTTGAGCTCTGAGAGGCAGCCGGCCCAGTTCTTTCCATGCCAACTGTGAGGGCGCGGGGGCAGAAAGCTTGGACTCTTGGGTCCGAGGTCATAAAGCTATCTCCAACCTTGGATCCAGGAATCTGAAGTATCCTATGGCCCTTCAGTCTCTGTCTAGGGGTCATAAGATTCCCCCCCCCCCGCCCTGTGATTGTCCTCATGGGTCAATATTCATCTGCATTTTACACATGAATGCACATATACACACATACCATTTCATTTGACTCAGCTTTTGGAAAACCTTTCTTATCACCTGGTGCTACTAGTGGTAAATCCAACTACTTTCTGGCTTCACGATAGTATTAAAAATGTCTTATGTCTTAAGTATTTTATTTCAATCTAGATTTGTGGTATGGGAAATACTACCAATTAATTTGCTGGTTCCTTTGTCCATACTTTTAAAAAAAAAGTAAAAAGTGTACAACACTATCATTTTAAAAAATTGAGCCACTGGGCTCTCAGCATCATCTGTAGAGGTACAAGTAATTGTTACTTGATTATATGTTCTCATCAGCCTAAAGCATAAGAGTAATTGAGTGAAAAAAATCCCCACATTATGGGAAATGATTACCGCCTTTGAGCCATAATAAACAATGTGTTTCTCGCAGTGATGGTGCTAAGCACTAGAACAAACGAGGGCAGCCTACTTGAATGCACACACTCATTCATTAGCAAGCCATGTAACCCCCTAGTAAATAATGCAAGTGTGGGATTGTCTGCAGGGCTGGCGGCTGAAGAGTGGAGATGGGAAGTGGGAAATCAAGGCATAACAGTCATGATGTCTTCCTCCTTGGACAGACATTTTGCTGGTGTATTTGTAGCCTTCCTGGGTTGGTCAGAATTCAATGGCTATAGCAATGCTGTCACGATTTGCTGTTAGTGATCATTGACACTGCACTTTGTACTTTGCAATAAGGATGGCCAGGTGTCCTGCGTTACAGAGGATAGTCCTCTATTTGAAGGTCTGTCATTGGAGTTTGTGTAGGGTGGCCTATAACATCCCCAGGGTACACTCTTACAGTACAGCATCTTTGCTGTCATGCTGTAACAATGTACCACGGAACAAGCCGAACATTTCCCTGTGTCTGTGCATGGAGAGAAAGATTAGTAGTGATGAGCACAAGTGTTCCCAGTGGTGAGAGAAGGGACGTTTGTCCTCTGTTACTGACCTTGTCATAGGGTGGCCATCTGTCCTATTTTCTGGAGGACAGTCCTCTATTATGAAGGCATCCCTTACTTGAAGGGCTGTCCAGTCTTTGGGGCTATCTTCACAGTCCCAGGTTGGTTTCGCCTCCCTCCTCAACCTGCGCTTTCCCTCTCTCTCGGCAGCGTTCGGTGATCCTGATGCCTAGGAGGGAGCGTGGGATTTCTGGATAGCATCCGGGTCCCAGAGACACCCTGCCCTCTTCCTGGAAGAGGAAGGAGACACCCTGCCCTCTTCCTGGAAGTGGAAGGAGACCAATCACTGGTCACTTTCCACCAGGCGCCATACCCTGGTTGACCCTGGATTGCCCACAGAGTGATGTTACATGTTGACGCCGCTCCCTTTGAAAAAGTTGGGGTAAATCCCCGACTTTTTCAAAGCACAGCATTGCGGACAGAACGCAGATCCACAGCCACCATGGGGCTTTCCCCATGTGTAGATAGCCCAAAACCATTTTAAAAATAAAGAACCATAAGAGGGGCCTTGAAATTGCCCATCGATAGCACCTGGGAAGCAGACTGATCAGGTAGCACACAGATCATACAGTCACATTGTTCTCCCTTATGGTGAAATGCCCTAAAATGCCCTAGAAATACATATATTGAAGAAAATACAGGTCCCTGAAAAAAATGCAAATGATTCCCCTTTTATACATGGGGAATGTGATTTATCCAACTGACTGTATGGCTAAGATTTCACTTGAACTCAGATCTCCCAAGCCCAAATTCAGCACATTATCCAGGGCATCACACAGAAATGTGCTGGTTTGCATATGGTGTGCTTGCACTTGCTGATGACTATTTAGTCATCCAGATGAATGAAATGAAAAGGCAACCTTCCTATGTGCACACAAAGAAGGCACTTTTAAACTGGATGCAGTCCTTATCTGCTGTCATGACGGTTTATTTATTGATCCATATATTACCATTAAAGAGTTTTATCCAAAAATTAGGGTTGGTGTTCTATTAACAGGTAAGGTTGAGTACACTCTATTCTTAAGGGAGGGGGATCAGAATTAGGGATGCTGGAGAAATTTGGGACAGATTAAAATGAGTGGATTTCTAATAATCCAACCTGCAGAATCCGCTGTAGACCGGCCTCAAAAGCCGCGCAGAGTCCACAGACTTTGGATATTTGTTTATTTATTTATTTGCTTTCCCAAAATGTACACAAATTCATTTACAGGAAAATATGTAAGTTTCTGCTGAGACATATGCCATGCTGGAAAATATATGTGGGTAAAGTCAAATGGAATGGGGGACCAATACGCTAGATGTTACATACTGTGTAACCTGTTGCAAACTTTCTATCGGAATTACTTGTGTATTTTTTCTGCAAAATTGGGGGGGGGGGGATGAAATCTGTCTGGGAACGGATGCTAGAATGAACGACACTGCACATTCCACGAAACACACACATGGGACGGATTTCACAAAATCCAGACATCCCTAATCAGAATCTTGTGTTGGTTGGTATCTGAAATTTTGCACCAAAAAACGCTGACCCAGATATAGGACAGTATCTGATGTTGCCTGTGCACCTACACTCATTCTGTCATGCCTGTGGAACCCACTGCTACTGTAACAGGAAGCTAGCATTTCCAAAGCATCCCCGGGAATGAACTGAAATGCTGAGTCACAGAATAGAACAGATCAGTGGAGCTCCCTTCAGTGAGTTTTACTGCCCTATTTAGCTCATTTCCTGGGTTGCTGTAGAAGCCACTAGCTTTCCATTGTGCTAGTGGTGGAAAGCTGTGTCCAACTAGTACACAGGTAGCACTAGATGCTGCCCACAGAGAACATCCTACATCATCTATGTTTTGTCATTGGGGAGAGCAAGAGCTATGCTGAGTACTAAAGTCTTGCATAGCCACAGGAAATCCTTCCGACGCCACTGCTTTTTGGCTGCTGCACCCCCTCCATCCCTTCACCCCTTCCAAGCAGACAAATACATTTTGATTGATTCAAGTGGGGAAAAGGTTAAGCAGCCCCTCACCTGCCTCTTCTCCCCCCCCCCCCCGTAACTTGTGCAGTGGAGAAGCGGTTTCTGTGGTTTTTAGACCTGTGTTGATTAGCTGTAACAGTTGCAGTTTCAAGGTGATCCGCTTAATAAAAATGCAGAGACATGAATCATCACAGTGGAGTCAGATTGTGCCTCTTCTGTGTCCTCTCTAACTTTTGCTTCACATTCGAGAGGGACTGCAAGATGAACTAAGGTGTCAGTGGAGAGTCCTTCTAATTAGCACTTTTACACTCAGATGTAGATGTTTCCATAATAGGTAGTTAGTTGAGCATGCTGTTGGATTTTCTCTGCTGAGTGCTCTAATCCTACAGTACGTTCTTGCAGCACAATTATGAAACACTTCACTTGTCCATGGGTACCCTCACTACTGCCTGAAAAATGGGGCATCTAATGGATCAAGGGCAGGCATTAGTCAAAAATTAGTACTTGTGTCCAAGACAATTATTCCTGAAACACACATTAGTAAAAGAGAGAGGCTTTCTCTCTTTCCAAATTGGGTTGGTTATTCTCTGCGCATTGCACTAGAACCTCAAAGAAATGGGAAATCTAATACTTCCTTTAGAGAATGTAATGGTGTTTGTATATGTGTCTTGACCACGAGTCATGATATTGTGAATTGCTCATCAGTTAATGAAAAATAATGGCTTCCGTTCGTACAGTGAAAATAAAATGATAGGTAAACAGCTTCAAAATGGTTAGAGTTTTATAATGGGCCACCAAGGTCATCAACATGAATGCCAAAAATAGTGAGAAGAACAGGATGAAAAGAGAATATTCAGGTCTGCAAAGAGAAAGATAAAACAACAGTGAGAATTTCTTTGGAGAAGTGCTGGTGATCCATTTTAGTGCCATGAATTTGGCTGATGGAATTAAGTTAGGGATTAGTTATGAGAAAATATATTTGACTTTAATAACTCCTGTAAAAAAAAGAAGCTAACAACAACAACAACTTATTCTTAGCCAATCAAGCCATATACATACAGAATATGATAAAATACTCCTCTCAGCTAGAGGAAATACTCGAGTTCAAAGTGCTAATGGAGGGACTAAAAAAGAGCAAGTTGAAACATTTTTAAATCCTAGTCAATATTTACTAACTTGTTGTATTATATTGACAAACTTAGTCTTTTATGGCAGCCAGTGATTTTCATTTCTCCAGAGCCCATTTGACAAACTTGGTAGTCCTAAACGATGTATAATAATCTGTACCAGCCAATAGTGATAAAGTTATGCTTAGAGAGGAATTGTCCCAAGCCAACTATTAAGGGCTCAAGATATTGCTTCCTCAACTCTGTGTACAATTGGCATTCTGCTCAGAAATGTGTACCATGTCCTCTACCTTGAGACAGTCAGTTAACATTTCCAGAACTAATATTTCCAGAACTTTGGGAAATCAGGGCCTCTCAGAATAGATTGCTTTTATTAGATATTTTGAACATAAATTACAGAGTGCCTCCACTCTGTCAGATCCCCACTACAGGAGAAAGTGGAATGAATGTGATTTCAGCTTCAAAAGCTGTACATTTACTATGGGGGATATTGAGAGGGGGGGGGGAGAGAGAGAGAGAGAGAGAGAGAGAGAGAGATTCATCACAACAGTTAAAGGTGCATGCACTATACTAGAGTGACCATATACAAAAGAAGGCAGGGCCCCTGCAACTTTAACTGTTGTGATGAAGAGGGATTTTCACCAGGAACTAATTGCATACAAATGACACTGGCTGAAATTCCCGTTTCTCTACAACTGTTAAAGTTACATGAGCCCTGACCTGGATTTTATCTGGTCAGCCTATTTTAAAATGTAAAAAGCGGACGTGTAGATTCCCCCTTGGACCGGACAGCTTTTGCAGTAGATGATGCCCTCAAACCCGTTGATTTTCCTGTGTAATGTAGGACATGTGGCCACTCTAAAGTTCTCACAATCATTAGGCAGCAAGGCCTACACTGCATGAATTTTAAAAACGAGAGGCCGTCTGCACTCGCCAAAGTTTGCTGAGCGTTTTCAAGCTGTGACTTTACCAAATCAACTCTGTGGAGACAAGTAATACTTTTAATAGTGTTTACAAAGCATGAAACAGGAAACAGAACCCGTCGTGGCCTCCTGGAGCTATGTTGAAGATAGCTGTGAAATTTCTAATTGGTTAAAAACTGCTGGATGCGTCAAGTTAAACAAGAAGCTGCCTTAATGCCAGTGGAATCTCTCTGGGATTCAGAGGGGTGCCGCCTCTTTTTTGTAATGTTTTCACATTTGCATTCAGCACTCCCACTGATTCTCTTAGCATTTTACAGAAATCATATCCATTAAGCACAAATATTCTTGGATTTAATTACTGGCATGAATGCATTGGTGACAAAATCATGGCAGCACCAGCTGAAAATTGAATGAAGGTCTATTATGTGACGGTAAAGCGTGATGAAACAAATGGGAGTTCGTTTTGAATTAATGGATTCCTGCGAGATAATTTTGCTGTTGTTGTTCTTAGAAAAGAGGGTGTGAAATTTCTTAGATTTTTTTTTTTTTGTGCAGTTAAGAATACCAAAGCAGATTATTATTGCTTTGAATGTACATGGGCTTATGCAGACGATGATGATGATGATGATGATGATGATTTTATTTCTTACCTGCCTCTCCCTTTGGATCGAGGCAGGGAACAACATTAATACAACAACACTATACATTAAATACATAAATTAATTAAAAGAGCATGTAAAACAATCAACACATTTTAAAATTCTTGATTTAAAGTTCATCTGAGTAGGCCTGCCGGAAGAGGCTAATTTTTATAGCTGTCTTAAACTCAGAGAGAGTGTTAAATTCACGAATCTCCTCTGGCAGGCCATTCCAGAGTCTGGGGGTGACAGAAGAAAAGGTCCTCTGGGTAACAGTTGTCAGCCTAGTTTTGGCTGACTGAAGTAAATTCTCCCCAGAGGACCTGAGTGTGTGGGTGATCCCGCAGGTAACCTGGACCCAAACCATGTAGGGCTTTAGAGGTAATAACCAACACTTTGTACTTCGCCCAGAAACTAATTGGCAGCAAGTGAAGTGATTTTAAATTTGGTGTAATATTGTCACCCCTAGGTGTACTGGTGTACCGGTGACCAACCTGGCTGCCATATTTTGAACTAATTGAAGTTTCCGAACTTGATACAATGGTAGCCCTATGTACAGCGCATTACAGAAGTCGAGCCTCGAAGTTACCAGTGCGTGCACTACCGTCTTTAGGTCTTCCAACTCTAGGAAGGGGCGCAGCTGGCGTTGTCAGCCGAAGCTGATAGTAGGCACTCCTGGCCGTCGCATCTATCTGGGCTGTCATTTGGAGCGACGGATCCAGGAGCACCCCCAAGCTGCAAACACAGTTTTTCAGGGGGAGTGTAGCCCCATCCAAAATTGGTTGAAACACTTCCAAACCCAGGTTAAAGCCCTTGACAGGAAGCACCTCCAGCTTGTCTGGATTCAGCTTCAGTTTGTTTTTCCTCATCCAGCCCATTACCGCCTCCAAGCATTCATTCAGAGGAGACACACTATCCTTAACTGAAGCTGTTATTGAAAGCATAGAGAAATATATTTGGGTGTCATCAGTGTACTGACAGCACCCGCCCCATGCCTCCAGATGATCTCTCCCAGTGGTTTCATGTAGATGTTAAACATCATTGGGGATTGGATGGCGCCTTGTGGTACACCATATAACAACTCCTTCTTTGAGGAGCAACTATCCCCAAGCATCATCATCTGGAACCTGCCCGAGAGGTAGGACTGGAACCACTGAAGCACAGTGCCCCCAATTCCCAATCCCCTTAGGCGTTCCAGAAGGATACTATAGCCAGCTCCCATTTTGGTGAGATTGTGAATTCCATCTGGGGTTCAGTCAGAACCAGTCAGACCTCTAAAGAAGGACTCATCTAGAATTGACCATACATTATAAAAGCTAAAAAGGCTAAGTCAGCTTTGGACTACATCTCCCACCATCCCTGTCCACTGGCCATGCCAGCTGGAACTCATGGGAGTTGTAGTCCAAAACTTCTTTAGGGTGCCAACTTGGGGAAATGTTATGTGAGAGGAGATGGCTAAATCATAGAATCATAGAATAGTAGAGTTGGAAGGGGCCTATAAGGCCATCGAGTCCAACCCCCTGCTCAATGCAGGAATCCACCTTAAAGCTGATCTGACTTCATCCTGCTGTGGCTATCCTGCTGCGGCTGTCCATAGGTGATAATAGGCTCACTGGTTTTTCTTGATTATTCCTACTCATAGCTGAGACAAGGGGGTTGCAAATCATAGAATACGCATGGCAGTGGTGCCCTTCTTGCCAGGCTATGAAGAATGAGTTTTGTATCATGCATCTTTATGGATCACATCCTTGTTAAGCAAGTATGTTCTACCAAGGGATGATCCTGGTCTGCCCTGAGCTGCTACATTTCTCCACTTTAGGAGACAGGACTCAAACCCTGGAGAAGGTGGGTGAACAAACTAACCGATTTTGGGTAATATGCACTGTCTGCAGCTGGCTATTCCAAGAGTCTTGGCAGGGGCTGGGGCAGCCTTCCCCAACCCATACTGGAGTTTTGTTCAACACATCTGTTTTACCTAGGGAGGTTGTGGGCTCTCCCACACTAGAAGCATCCAACATGGAGCTGGACAACTACCTGTTAGGTATGCTTTGATGTGGATTCCTGCACTGAGCAGTGAGGTTGGATTCAATGGCCTTATAGGCCCCTTCCAGCTCAACTATTCTATGGTTCTATGAGGGCACCAGGTTGAGGAAGGCTGAGCTAGGCACCTGAGATGCAATCTACATGAAATTCCTTGGCATCTCAAGAACATATGTAAGAATGTTTTGTCTGTGGACGACCATTCTGGCACATTTTCATACAGTTGCTTCCTCATGCTACATGACATTTTCAGGCACAGATGGTACAAAAGCATGCTCCCTATATAGTTGTGAAGGGGCACTCTGTGTGATTTCATTCGCCATTTTTCTCTTAGGTCTGAGACTTCCATTCTGAGGCCCCTCACAGCCCCCCCGTATCACTATCCACATGAATACAGGGCCTGGCTCTGTATTCATGAAATCTGCTGCACAACGCCATTGCCTGTGGCCATTCTACTCCTACCACTCGATGGAGCACTACTGCTGTGCATCACTCCGTACCATGGAACATTGCTGCTACTGCTGCTTTTGTATCATGTGATTGGCAAACGTCAACCACGTTCTGAGATTTGAACACTGAATAAGTTCTATTAGCTTAGGACGGCCAGGAAATCTACCAGTAATGACAAACCAGAGGGCAGTCTGAGTGAGATAACGTACTCTGTGCTGTGTCGGCATACTGCAGTTGGAGAAAGGAATGGGCAAATGCTGCCTCCTTTTTTATATATATATTATCTTCACTGCTCACTTTAGCAGAATGCTAGATCAGCTAACTCAATGCTCATTAACTAGCAGGGCAAGCCGGTTCCTCCATTCCATTTGAGTATTAATGTGCTCACTTGGCAGAGGTCTCAGGGTTTGGCACAGTTGAATTAAAGCAATTTGAAGTCTCCAATGCTGTGTCCCGAAAAACAGTCCAGTTTTTCGGCACACATGCATACCACCCAACTTATAAACAGCCGTGAATTATTTCTGCTTGCTTCCACTTCAGTGAGAATCAGAGCTTGTCTTGGAGCGTATCCTTGATAAATAAATCCTACACCAGCCTTCCCCAACCTGGTGCCCTCTACATGTTTTGGACTTCAGCTCCCATCAATCCCAAGCAGGGTGACCAATGGTCAGGAATGCTTGGAATTGTAGCCCAAAACATCTGGAGGGCACCAGCTTGGGGAAAGTTGACCTACACCATGTGGGATGCTGCATATCTGTACTTACTCATCTTGTGAAGCATGCCCCCTTCCTACTGAACAAATCCATATTTTAGAGTTGGCACCTCATGCCTGGGAGCCTTTCTGTTAAGGCCAGGGCTTTTTGTCCATACCTATGCAAATGGACTAACTCTTAATAGCTTCACTAACCAGAAAGCAAAATGTGGGTGAACTGGCAATGGTGAGGATATACTTAGATATGCTCCATCTCTCCTGTTTACCAGGGGCAATCCCTATTTCATGGTGACCATCCCTGTCTCAGACTAATTTGGAGGCCGCTGCTTTCATTCGGGTCTAAATCTAAATCTTGATTCGGAATACAAATCTTTATGCCTCCCATTGACTATCATTGGAAAGCAACAAATGGCCAAAGTGGATGAAATTTACAAGCATGGGGACTGAGGGGATTACAGTTGCTAAATCTCAGACAAATTGGGACACCTTTGCATTTCTATTTTTCATAAAGGGAACTGCCTTGGCAGAATTAGATGAAATTTGCAGGTATAGTTGCCCTGTCAGAGAGGATCAAGCCTGACAAGTTTCAAATGAATAGATTCAGGTTTGTTTATGCAACAACAGTATTTACCATTTGACAGTTTCCCCAAATGGATGTGCTAATCCCCCTATGTTCTTTGTGGGCAGTTGTTATGAAAATGACATACAACATAGAGATGGCCCTAGTTAAAAATCCCGCAAAACTTCAGAAGGTTAGGTGTGGAATATTTTCTCTAAGGGGGGGAGATCAGATTTTGGGGTGATTCACTCCCCCCCCCCTTTTTCAATTTGTATAAAAATTGTTTATGTCAAAGAGATGTCCCCAGGCAAGAAACCTGCAACATTTCAAAAGGGTAAATGCTGGGGCTAGGGAGTTAATGACAAGTCACAGAAACTAAGGACAGGGATGGATGTTGGATGTGAAGCCTACAGTGGCAGAGACAGAAAGACATCTACCATCTTTCAAGCTAACACCCAATGATACACTCTCCAGGTCTCACCAATTCCACCAAGCCACACGTCCCAGCATTCCTGACCATGGGACATCCTGACTTGCAATGATGGGAGTTGTAGTCCAACACCTTTGGAGGGCACTAGGTTGGGGAAGGGCTGCTCTAAACAAAAAAGAGTCATAGGTGGCCCTAAGTTGTTCATCATCAGTTTTCCACAACCCCACAGTCACCTCTGCATATCATATTCTCCATCCTGACCTCATTGTTTATCTGCTTTGGGAGAATGAGAATTTCACTTGCACTTTCTGCCTCCTTAGGGAAGATATGGTGTTAAGGCTTGTGAGCCTTAACTTCCAATTTCCCTACTTTTTGGTGCCTGGTTGAAAACTGTAGAGCCTTAACATTGTTTTGTAAACCGTAGGTTTTTTGTTTAATGAATCTAAATATAGTATTACATCCAAATTAACAGGAGAACTATGTTATAATTTAATACATACTTGCTACTTATTCAGATATCAATTAATACATCTATATGGCTTTCTAGCCACATACATGAACTATATTTTTGGGATGTGCAAGTTAACTAATTTACAACGTTACTATATTTTAAGATCCATTTCTATGTGCAGATTATTCTCATGGCTTCTAAAATCATTGCACAAGTCTCTCTGTTGTCAGATAGATACAATGAGATCATAACACTGTAGTCTCTAAGGGCTGTATTAATTCTTTTTTTTAATATGTAACTGAAGTTGATTAAAGTGTACATGTAAAAACGTGCCTTGAAGAGAGATCATCACATTGATGTAAATACTTGTCTCAGATAGGTCAACTTGTTAAGAAAGCAAAATAATGGTTTTACTGTCACATAATGTGAGAAATGGCCCCTTGGGTAACAGAAACTGAAGATAGATCTACAAGCATAGGTCCACGAAACTTAAAACTAAATATGTCATTTTAGAGCTGCCTTTTATCTAGTGGAATTTGCAACCTTTTCAAACCCATATGATCTTTGGTCCAGTCATAACAGATTCCCTACCAATCGTGTGGGGCATTAAAGTTAATTTTCTTCTGGAGCAGAGGTAGTGTTAATATGCAGACGGGAGAATAACGAATGCCAGATGTTATGATCAACCTGACTGGCAATGATTCCCAAACTAAAACATAAAAAGTGGTACTTGAACTATGATAGCTCAGCATTGCTTAAGAATAAAGCATTTAGAAGTGTTAACAACCATCTTATCAGGGGAGTCTTTGATGCAAAGCTGAATTTATCACCTATACAAAGGGGGAGATGGTAATGATGAGTACAATATGGCACATAGTTAGCCCACTGATAAGCAAAATGTGTTGTTTATTAAGAATGATTAACCAGCGCAAATACAATTACCAGTGTTACCAAGTTGCTCCCAACAGGTATTGATGTGGTACCATACACTATTCAGTCCAGTATGGGGATCATTCTATTTGGTGTGGAAAATCTGAACCCTTAGGGAACCATAATTGTTGTTTTTAGTAATATGTACAGCTTACATAATTATAGTGAACCACCCAAAGAGCTTCAGCTATTGGGTGGTACAGAATTGTAATAAATAAATAAAAAAATAGGAGTGGATCCAGATTTAAAGTGAATTAACTCACTGGTGATAGGGACTTGTTTGTCTTCGCCTTCCAACTGGAACCCCTCCAGCCCCCCTGAAAATGCCATTCAGAGAGTTAGAAGACTCTGATGAATGGGGTGAACTATGGTGTTGGTGTTAGGTGGGATCCCCAAACCTTGGGTGAAGGGATCTTCTGCAAGCAGAGCCCTTCCTCTCTTGAAAGACAGATCCTGGATTCCAACTATAATAATTAACTTACTAATTTGGTTACTTCCAATCCAAAAATAATGAAACTCATTCTAATTATTATTACATTATATATTGGCTTTCTATGAAGTCTTAATCTCTGCATCCAATTAGATATTAAGGCTGCAATCTTATGCACACTTCCCTGGGAGTAAGCCCCATTGAATTCAGTGAGACTTACTTCTGAGAAGATGTGCGTAGGATTGCACTGTAAGGTAGATTGTATAATTTTATAGTTATGAACATTTTCTAATTTACAGGCAATGATCTGGGGTGCAGGTTATGTTGCTGCTTTTGTTCAAGAGAGTAGAATCCTGATCCATCTATTTATTCTGCCTACTGGTACTGCCTAGAACAGATAGTTTGTTCATCTTGCAAGTTCTGGGCCAATGAATGTTTCCACATCTCTCTTTGCAAAGGCTTTTTCACTGGCTTTTCCTAACAATGGAAATGTTATAACTCAGAATGGAAAAGTTAGATAGGTGAAGGTTTTAATTAGAAGAAAAAAAGAAAGAAAAAAGAATCTTCAGGGAACCTGATGCCAGTCTAGATGTTTTGGACTTCAGCTCCCAACATTCCTGGCCATGGCCTATGCTGTCCGGGGCTCATAGAAGTTGAAGTCCCAAACACCTGGAAGGTACCATGTCGGGGAAGGCTGGGGAACACTTACAAAACAAAAATGACAGTTTGACAGCCTTCTGTTTTGGCATGGAATTTACACAGAGGTTTTGGGTATCAGAAATTTGTGGGGGGGATATCATTTTCATTGAGACAGATATTAGTATGCCTGAGGAGGAGGCACATGGCTAGCTGAATGATTCAGGAAAATACAAGCTTCGTAACAGAACAAGCTAACCATCTATCTAATATGATCAATTACTACATAACTGCAAATACAAGCATCCAGAAATATCCCTAGAATTCAGTGAGTCTGATACAGAGAGCCTATCTACACACACAGGATAAAACACTTTGAAAACGTTTTGAAAACTGTATATGGAGTGTGTCCTGGGCCCCAACAGTTCTCAAAACTGTCAGCCTATCTACACTACTGCTTTAAAACGGTTTAAAACGGTTTATAACAGTTTTGAGAACTGTTGGGGCCCAGGACACACTCCATATACAGTTTTCAAAACGTTTTCAAAGTGTTTTATCCTGCGTGTGTAGATAGGCTCTAAAAAGTAATTTGCACATCACTTATGGTGTGCAGATTGGGTGAGAAGGAGCATAGCTATGCAGGAGAGCACATGCTTTGAATGCCAAAGGTCCCACTTCAGTCTGCAGGATCTCCAGGTAGAAAGAACTTCGGTTGTGAGACTGTGAAAGTTCTCTGTCTGACAAGCTGAAAAGTTGTTACCAGTTGGAGTAGACAATACTGGGGTTGATGGGCCAGTAGAACTCACAGTCTAAGGCAGCTTTGTTGATACGAAGGCTCACACATCAGTCCCTCCTGAACAGTTGTGCTCCTGTTTCAGTTGAAAACCAACAGCTCAGGAATGTGCAAGTTGCCGCTTGTCTCCTCATCTCGGTAGAATTGCAACTGGGGAAAGACTGTGATATTGGGCAATAACTGTGCAATGAAACATGGGACTGAAATCAGAGAGGCATAAGAACATAAGAAGAACCATGCTGGATCAGACCAAAGGCCTATCTAATCTAGTGTTCTGTTTACACAGTGGCCATCTAGAAGGCCACTGGAAGCCCACAAGCAGGATATGATTGCAACAGCCAGTGCGGTATAGTGTTTAGAGTGTTGGATCAGGACTGGGGAGACCTGGATTCAAATTTCCACTCAGCCATGAAGCCAATCACTGACTCTCAGCCAAACCTACCTCACTGGGTGGTTGTGAGAATAAAATAAAGAAAGGGGGAAATCATCTACACCAGTTTGGGCTCCTTGGAGGAAATTATAGGATATACATGTAAAATCATCATCATCATAATCATCCTGCTCATGATTCCAAGTCACTGGCATTGTGGAGGAATTTCGGGATTCCTTCCTTTCAGGATCTTTCACTGGTGGTCAAGAAGTCTCAAGACAACATTTCTTTTTTCCTTTTTTATTACGAGCAATTTGCAAGGAGTCTGTAATTTGCAAGGAGTCTGCAATTGCAATTGCAAGCAGCCTGCACTGAAGCACCCAAGTGAGACTGCCATTCTATTGGAGGGTTACATCTTTTATAAGATCAAGGTGGATACAAAATTGTAATACACCAATCCACACAACACCTAATTACACATTTGCCTTAGTTGAACATTACCTTCAAATATTTATTCATTTACTTATTAATGAATGACCTAATTTACTACTTTACTTAGTGTATTAATTTTAATGACCTTGTTTACTAAGTTAGTTTAACTTTTATTCTTGTCAACTCGGCTCTTCATAACCTTCAGTTAAACAAACTTTCCCAACCTGGCACTTTGTCCTAATCATCCTTATGAGACAGGTTAAGTCTCACATATTAATTTCTTCCACAGCATACAAAGGCATGTTGCCTCCAATACTGGAGATAATATATAGCCATCATGACAAGTAGCCATTGATAGCCTTATCCTCCATCAATGACTCAAATAATGATTCTGCGTCCTAACACAACAGCAAATACAGTCTTTGTTGATTGCATCTAGATACCGATACCTTTTAAACTTTAAGTTTTAAACCCTTTAAAAATACCACTTCAGAAACAGCTGTGGAATTAGCGTGCACCTGTATAATCTTCTCCAGTGTTAAAAATGCATTTTCTCCTGGCTTCAAGTTTTTTTTCCCCCTGCACAAAAACACCTTGCTGAGTTTCCCAAGCTGATCTTTTGTGCCGTTTGACACGGTTTTGATAGAATCCAAACCATTTTCTCCAGTTCTATAAAAGGCCCAGCTTGTAGCTGTTGTCAATGTAATGGCTTGTAGAAAGTATTTCAATCTGAAATTATTTGTAAAAGGACCCATGGTATCGCATGGATTTTTCTTGCCCATTTTCTTCTTTCGTGTGTCTGTGTGTTGCAGTTTCTGTTTTGTTGTCTAGTCTAATTTTTTTCCTCTCCATCTTAAAAGAAGTAGAAGAGAAAGCAAAAATAGGGTTTATTTCTACCCTCCTTGAAAGCAGTTCTTTGATTGTTGTTAGCGTCAACAGAGAACAGGCTAGAACTCCTTTCTTTGTGTAAGTGTTTCCATTTGCATCCAGGCTCCTTGTTTTGATAGATAAATACTTCCAAGAAATCCAAACTCCTGCTGCTTGTTCCTCTGAAATGACTGCAATGAAATACTGATAACGCAGAAAGTAAATCTTACTCTCTTTGCCCTCTGATAGGCCCAGGCCTTATCTAGTCTCCCTTTGCTCTGGCGATAATTGCTTATCAACACATGCAGACATCTTACAATTCTGATGCCACCGCTTGCTGTGGTCCACCCTCCTCCTTGGCAAAGACAGACAAGCAATTTGGCCCAGTAAATCAATTTGAAATGATCTTGGTGCAACCTGGATAACGACGGAACATCATGCACAGTTGATTCTGGTGTCTCAGGTTGATAAGGCCCTTCCATGGGGTTGTTGTTGTTTTCTGTGTTCTGTACCCCGTTTCTCCCACTAGACTCAAGGAGCAAAACAGTCAGCAATGCACTCAAACAAGATGAAAAATATAACACTGGATTATTCATTTTTAAAAAGAATGCTTCTAGCCATGCTGAAGCCCTCACTCCCTCACAAGATCAAAGGCACAAAGTTAAGACACATCTAGACAGGCACTCCCAGCTCATTCATATAAATAAATGAACTCTTGCTGCTATATGTCGCCAAAGAGCGAGCAAGCAATCTTGTATTTCTCAAGGAATAAAACAAAACCTACTAGGATTACTGGGAAAGGCAGAGCCAGGCACACCATGGAGGGACATTTTGAATCAATGTATATGAAATCCCACCCACCTCCCAGAGAAAGGAAAGAAGGAAGGAATGGAATGGGATACAGAATTGACATGGTCATCTTTTGCAGGTGGATTAGATCCATGCTAGGACTTTGTTACACATGTAAGAAAGACCTAAGCACCTGTTATATTAAACAGATACATAATGGAAGAAAGGTAAATCATCTCTAATGTGTAAAACGGTTCAGAGAGTTTAAGTGCAGTACTACATATTACAATAAAAAATGGCATCCCCAACCATACCATGTAGTACAGGGGTAGGGAATCTGTGACCTTCCAGATGTTGTTGGACTACAACTCCCATTTGTCAGGCTGGCTCAGACTTAACCAGATCCTGACCAGGACACTAAACCAGATCCTGACATTGTTATGTGGTGTGTTTTCTTTTCCCTTGTAATCATCATTGGTTGGCATTGATAGGAGCAGGGAACTACACAAGGTCTTGATGTTACGATACAAATACATTTTACTACACATTATAATGAGCTGGGGCAGAAATTACTACGGAGTTATCATTGTGAAGCAGCTCTGTGCCTATCCAAAATTACAGTTCTGTCCTCAATGGCATGTCTTGGCATGCAGGAAATTGATATTATTATCACCAGTTCTCTTGAAACAATGATGATCCTAGTTATACACATGTAAATCCTTACCAGTATTACTATGACAGAGCAACTCTCTAGGCAAACACTGCTAAAACTGTTCCTAGACTGTACCACTTGCAAATGGGGTGGTGGTTGTATGATAGATACTCTTCTTTGAGAGGAAAAAGAATCCTACATATTGCAAAAATAGCCTGTCAGTAAGAAGGCTAAGTAGAACCCTTTCAACTGACATCCAATTTTCTATATGCAAGGAGTTTTTTATATGGGGATATTCAATAATGAAATCCTCTTCCTTTCTCACCCCTCCAAACTAGTATAGTCTAGGAACAGGTTTACTACCCGGTGAGCCATTTGTTTACTAAGGCTTCATCTACACCTAGAGGTCTTCCAGGACGGGAGGGGGACGATCCCGGAAGCAGGTAAGTCCGGGATCCTCCCCCTGCGTCTAAACGCCAGCGCATTGTCCCAGAAGTGAAGAGGGGCATTCCAGGAGTGGCATTTTTGTTTGTTTTTTTTTAGGGAAAAGTTTGCGCAATTGCGGGGCCCTGATCCAGCGCCTCAGTGAGGTTTTTTAAAAAAACAAAATTGAAAGAATTTGCTGCTGGAAAATGCCAACAGCCATCCCTGGGTTGACGAAAATGCTATCCCCCACCCCCGATGGGAACAGACCCCACACACACACACGCACACAGAGCTCCATGCCCGTTTGAAGAGCCCCACTACTCACAGGAAGGAGGGAGGACCCAGGAGCTCACACCCGGGACAACTGAGAGATCATCCCCAGTTGACCCCAGGATCCCCTGTGCATCATTTGGATGCACAGGGACAACCTCGAGCTGGCCCCGGGATAACTGGCAGGTGTAGATTAAGCCCAGGCCTGCTGTTCACATTACACAGAGGGGTAAAAGCCACTGTAGTGTGATTCCTTTCAGTTAATATGCAGAGTCCTGGGCCGTGGAAAAGGTTCCTTTGCCGCAGTTCTTCCCCCATGCAGCTGAGGTAAAGAACAGAAGGGAAACTTTGTTGATTCACATGATGTTGTGGATCCATGGTGGCCATTTTTTAAGAACATAAGAAATGCCATGCTGGATCAGACCAAGGATCCATTTAGTTCAGCATTCTGTTCAGTGGCCAACCAGCTGTCGACCAGGGACCAGCAAAGCAGGACACGGCGCAACAGCACCCTCTCATCCATGTTCCCCAGTAACTGGAGCACATAGGCTTACTGCCTCGGAGACTAGAGGTAGCGCATAACCATCAGGACTAGTAGCCACTGATAGCCTTCTCCTCCAGGAATTTATCCACCCCCCTTTTAAAGTTGTCCAAATTGGTGGCCATCATTATACCTTGTGTTAATGAATTCCATAATTTAACTATGCGCTGTGTGAAGAGGTACTTACTTTTATTTGTCCTGAATGTCCCACCAATCAGCTTCATGGGATGACCCTGGGTTCTAGTATTTTAAGTCTGTGCATGTTAGCTCCTTGCCCCTGGTAAGCCAGTCATGATGAGCACCCATTCGGCACACAGGAAAGATTCTGCTGCTTGCAAGCATTGACATTGCACACACACACACACACACAATTATGTTTGCCTTGCTGCATGATTTCAGAGGCAAAGCTCAGGTTTGGTGTCATACCAGTTAGTCGCACATACTTTTTTATTTATTTGTATTCACAGAAGTAGGAATAATCAACCCGAGAAAAAGCAGTGAACATCTTGGTAGCCCACTGAAAAGAATATAGATGTCCGTGCATGCCAGAATGTGGAAACTTGTGGTTTCAGATCATGGAACATACAATGATTCATAACCTGAGGTCACAGTGATATGCGTGAACAAACCCCAGTTTTGAACTCCTGTTTTCTGTGCTGCTTTTAAACTTTCTGACATATTGCCATGATGGTTCTTCTGAGACTAGCCTCCATACTAAGATTATTATTTTCTAAACAGATTGACTAATCAGAGGAGTGTTTGTGCACACCAAATGTGAAAAAGCGAGGGATGCTCAGCCCTTACAAATTTCAGAATATTCTGGTCTCTTAAAGATGCTGAGCTTGGAGACACATAGATATGGCCTCTCTGACCTCATAAATGTGCCCTGGAGTTCCCATGAGGGCAAGTATGGTATACTGGGCACCAGTTTTTAGCTACAATTATATTGCTGAGCATAATTACATGGGGATAATAATTCCTGGTATTTATGATTTTATTAGCCTTTTTTTGTGAGCTACAAAATACAACAAGATGTTTGGCAATTCACGATGGATCCCCAATGACCAATAAAGAAAAAGAGAAGGAAGACCCACCGTGTCAGGAATGTGTCTTTATGGGCAGCACACATACCCAGAATGGATCATGTGACCAGTTTTCAAGTCTTATGATGACACGGACCTCAGGTTGCTGAGGTTCAGGACGGAGTGGGCCCAATAGACGTTAAATTCACTGATGGGAGTTGAGGCAGAAGGGAAGCAACTGTCTATTCCAGTCTTCCCCAACCTGGTGCCCTCCAGATGTTTTGACTACAGCTCACAGCATTCCTGACCACTGGTCGTACTGTCTGGGGCTGATGGAAATTGAATTGTATGCCACCATGAAATCCTAAGGATATAGGGCGGGATACAAATGTTTTAATAAATAAATAAATAAAACATCTGGAGGGCAGCAGGTTGGGGAAGGCTGGTGCATACAGAGTTCATACAGCTCTGGGACTCCTAATGCTAATGGTTTAATTGAAGCTGTTGAAAAGCATTTGGGGGTTGAGTTCTCTCACAATGGTGTTCAGTACATGCTCCCAGGAGTGAGTGTTGGATTGATTGAGTTGATTGAATGATTTTATTGTATTTTAAAATACACTTGTGATTTTTTAAGATTTTAATATTGCTTATGTGGTGTATCGGCCCTAGGCTCTTTGTGAGGAGGGGCAGGTTATATATAAATAAATAAATAAATAAATAAATAAATAAATAAATGTGATGCTTTCTCAGAGAGAATTCACATTTTAGTCGTACCTCCTGATTTTCTGCCTGGAGCGTACACATGTGCAACGGACTTGTATGTGTGGGCTGGCCTGCTGAAGGATGAACACGCTTGTGTGAACACACTTATCACCTTAGCAGAACAGTAGGAGGCCTATTTTGAGGTACTTGATCCGTTGGTTTCAGGTTAGTATCGATAAAGATCTAAGACAAAAGCATGTTCAGAATATGGCATACAACAGCAGAGGCTAGCAAAGGCTGCCACAGATTGTAGTCTTAATTTGATGGTTCCATACACCTAAGAATGACGACTTGCAGGAAAGGTTGCGTTGGAAGAGAACTGTAGTGATCCTTCCTTCCTGTAACACATCCCCTTTCTATTGTACACTTGAGAGTCATTTTTCCTCTCTGGTAAAAATGCAAACAATGGCTTACTTTTTGTCCATGAACATATGAGTCCTGAGGAAAGCATTCCAAGGAATCCAAGTGAACTGCTCATAGGGGTGAAGCCGACACATAAGCCTTCTCTAGAGCGAATTTTTATTTTCAGACAAACTCTCCCTGAAATGAATAATTACACTCAATATCAAAGCAAGCTCCAAGCTGACAGAAGCAGTATTTAATTTGTGAATTTCTCTATGGCTATTGGCTGAGGCCTGAAAAACATGACTGGAATGGTGTGTTCTGACAGACAAATAATCCCTATGAGAATGAAGGGAGTGGTGTGTGTGTGTGTGTGTGAGAGAGAGAGAGAGAGAGAGAGAGAAGAAGAAGAAGAAGAAGAAGAAGAAGAAGAAGAAGAAGGAAATAAACAGCTTATCCTAGCTGTTCTACTGACACAAGACTAAGGCTATAATCAGCTAAAATTAGTGATGACTAAGTCTCATTAAAAGCAATTAATCACAATGAGCTTGTACTGTTAGTGTCCATGGGATTGAGGCTCAGCTTGCATTGTCTTGATCAAGAATGTAAAGCAAGGACAGGGAACCTCTGGCCCAAAGGCGGGTTGGGGCCTGGGAGGTTCTCCATCTGGCCTGCAACTTCTTTTGCTGTTATCTCTAATCACTGGATAAGAGGGTATTTAAAGGTAATTGACCTTTAAATTCCCTGCAAAGAATGGAGCTATTGTAAAGATTTTGACCTGCACATTGTTGCAGGCAGGACAGCTGTTGCACAGAATTGAGTTGTGCATTTTGAAAGCAGGAGAGCTGCTGCCCCAAACTGAGTTGTGCATTTTGCAGGCAGGCAGACCTGCTTACTTGTGAGCAGACATGCAGGGGCTTGGTATTTGGGATGCTATTTGAAAGTGCTGCCACGTGATTCAGCCCTGCTTACTACTGAGTAGACACACAGAATCTTTGTCTTGCTTATTTCCTTATACTGAATAGGCTTAAAATGGTAATAATCACATATGGCCCAACCTTTGGTACTGTCCACATCTGAAATGTGGCATAGGAGATCTTTCCCATTTCATAGTTTGGCCCTAGAGCTGAAAAAAGTTGCCCACCCTTGTCTTAAAGCTTTGCAGGTAACACTAAGAAGTTCAGAATTTGAATTTAGCCCTGCTACATTGGGTGTGGGGAACCTCTGGCCTGTGGAGATTTCCTCCAAGGCCCCACCCTGTCACCCAGCAGTACAGAAAGACCATCTTTCCCTCTTGCTGGAGGGGGAAACCCCATTCTTATCTCCAATCACTGATCAGAGATAAGACCAGGCAGGGGCTGATTCCCAGTCTAGGTAAAGGCAGCCTTTCCCTCCAGCTGAAAGGGGAAACCCCATTCTTATCTCCAATCACTGATCAGAGATAAGACCAGGGAGGGATTCCCAGCTCTAGGGAAAGGCAGCCTTTCTCTACCATTGGGAGAGGAAACCCTGCTCTTCTTTCTTATCATTGCCTTTCTCTTCTGCTGAGAGGGACTCTCATTTCTTCATGCAAAGACAGGCAGGAACAATTGCTCTCTCGCTCTCTCTCTGGCCACAGAGAAAGGGGCAGAGAGAGGTAGGAGAATCACTCCATGCAGAGAAACAGGAGCTATTGCTCTGAGGCTCCCTCTGCAAAGAGAAAGGGAAACCCTATGATGGAAGGGGGTGGGACTTTTGGTGGGAGGGCTGCCCCTGGGGGTGAAACAGTTCCCCACCCCTGCACTACATCCTCATCATCTTCATCATAAATGTATATCCTGACCTATCCCCAAACCCCAAGGTATATGAGAAATTCATGGTATCAAAGTGGGGCCAGCCTCTTCAAACAGAGTTCACCTTTTGAGCTGCCCCATCTTGAATAGCTGCCTCACCCTTAGAGGTACAACAAGGGAAGATCAGAAGGTTGCTATGATTATAGTATATCTTTAAAAATCAGGGTTTCCTGAGAGTTCCACATAAGAATAGGCTCCGGCCAAACTACATGTTACATTTCACATGTAACATGTAGTGTGTAGCAACATCTCCCTTTTTCCTTGTATTAATTACAGATGCACAGGGAGATGCAATCATTGCTGGGAATACCAGGTGTGGGGAGGGGAGGCTTGTCTCTTCCCACCCTAGTGCCTGCACTTGTCATTAATAAAAATCAAAAGGGAGACGTAATTTGGCCCTTAGTTGGTTGGCACTGGGGTTCAGACAGTTAAAGAGGGACCAGTTCACATGGAGAAAGAAATCTGTACATATTGCATGTTTCATCTGAAAATAAAACCTTGGTTTATGAAGCACCTCTCTTCACAAAAGTAATGTCTGAACAGTAAAGAAAGCAGTTGCAGTAGTTAAAGTAGGAGATGGGACTAGCGTAGGAACCAGAGATTTTAGCCAAATGGGCATTGTTGTACAGGGAGAAGTAACATTATTTTGACAGTAGATTGAACTTGTAGAGCAAAGGATGGAGAGGATGCATCAACTGATGCCAGGAAACAAGATTAAAAACACATTTGAAACTTTTTTTTCTGCCACTAACGAACAAGTCAATGTCATCCTTTTATCTGTGGCACCTTTGAAAGAGTATCTATTCAGTCCAAAAGTAACGGAAGGGAAAAAAGCATTCTGATCTTCTTTACCAAACAACCCAGCAAAATGTGAAACCTGCTGAATACGCTTGAGGCAGACCTGTAAAATGCTGACCCCTGATCAAAGCCTTAATTAGAAACTCATTCTCAATTAGAGGCCCTACACTTCTTTGAAGTAATTGCCTAGGAAAACTGGTTGTGCATTTCATTATAGCATGTGGCTATCATTTAAAAAATCTGGGACAAGAGAAAAGGGAATGCTTCCACTTTAAAGGACTACAGCAAACACACAGAACAAAGGGCTATGGAAAACACATCACTCTGGCTGGGTGGCATTACGCACAGGTGGCTCTTGAGGTTTTCATTGCTTGCTCTTAGTCCGTTTTATTGATTAAACCTCAAGCCATCAAAACTAACAGCAAACCCTTAACTGCTTTTTTTATGTTGTTGTTGTTATTGTTGTTGTTGTTGTTGTTGTTTTTAAAATACTGGCTTCAGACACTTTGCACAGACTTGCAAAGCATCAAAAATAGCATCAGTGAGCACAACATGGCTGCATTTCATTGCACGCACAGATCCCCTTTTAACAGTGGAGAACTCATCTGTCAAGCAAGCCAGCAGCTAGCAAAAACCTGGGGTAGACAGAAGTCTGTCAGGACATAGGGATTAGCTAGGGAAGGGGGAACAATTCTTTGGGGTTGCATTTTAATGCGAACGTACCTAATTTCTCACTTTTGAACCACGATGTGGACCCCAACTCTGTTGTCCTTGGAAATTCATTCTTCTCCAAATATTGCAATGGAGTTCTCCAATCAAAAAAATGTGTGCAAAGATGTGTATGTTGGGGAAAGTGCCTATATGTGTTAAAATAATGTACAAAGAATGCAGTGTGTTATGAAAACTGCTTGCAAAAAAAGTGTGTATATTAAGCAAAAATGTACAAAAACGTATGCATCGGGAAACGCACACAAAAATGTTTACACATTGTGGGAATTTTAAAACAAAAAATCTCAAAATTTGAGAAGAAATGAATTTAAGATTGGAAAATGAAAACTGAGAGACAAAAATTGACAGATTCCTCTTTTACTAGGGATAGCATGGTGGTCCCCCCTTTAGCACCATCACCCAAACTGAGGGAGTATAGCAGGACTGTTAACTTTAGATCAGACCTGTTGTAGAACTGGTTTTCTGGTACCCTTCTGGAAGATTCTGGGTTGATATGATAGTTTGTTTATTTTTATTTTATTTACAAGATTTATATTCCTCTCTACATCCAATAAAATAGCAAAGCAGAGAACAATAAAAAGGAAGCAAGGGAAAGAATCTAAATACAGAGTTTTAAATTTTTAAAATCAAATTATGTTAATAAAACCATGGCTGGTTAGTCAGAGAAGGCTTGTTTAAATAAAAATGTTTTCAGCAGGCACTGGAAATGAAACAATGGCCTTGTTCAGACGACACACTAAGCCACGGTGGTTAAGCATTTTGAGCTAAACGTTATGGCTTAGCATATCATGTGAACCAAGACTTAGCATGTCATTTGAACCAGGATTTAGCATGTCATGTGAACCATTCCTCATGGTGGCTACATAAACACAATTTAAACACATTTCCTAACCATTTGCTGCAGAAGGATTAGCAGCCTAACCATGGCTTAGCAGGGCACCTGAACAGGCCCAATGTTGGTGCCTACCTGACATTTACTGGCAGGGAGTTCCATAGAGAAGAAGGCAATACACTGAAGGCTCTATAGGTATGGGATGGTTGTGGAAGCTACCAACTTTCTGCCTGAATGTTGAAGTCCCCCTTTGTCAGGTATGTTAACCAGTGCAGAAATTATCAATGTTGGAACCTAGGCTGACCATATGAAAAGGAGGACAGGGCTCATGTAACTTTAACAGTAGTAGAGAAAAGGGAATTTCAGCCAGTGTCATTTGTATGCAATTAGTTCCTGGTGAAATTCCCTCTTCATCACAACAATTAAAGTTGCAGGGGGCCTGCCTTCTTTTGTATATGGTCACTCTAGTATAGTGCCTGCAACTTTAACTGTTGTGATAAGAGGGGATTTCTCCAGGAACTAATTGCATACAAATGACACTGACTGAAATTCCCTTTTCTCTGTTAAAGATACATGAGCCCTGTCCTCCTTTTCCTATGGTCAGCCTATTAGAACCCATGATTCTTTCAAATTTGTTTTTATGAAATGTACACTTAGGGTCATTAGCAAGCACATCAGGGCTTTTATTATTTTTTAATAATAGGTGCTGGGGGAAACAGATTTTCATTGGGATTGCAGCAAAGAGGTTTAGCCTTTCCCTCCACAGCTGTGGTCCCAACAAACCTGCCCCCTAATGCTGCTACTAGGAAAAATGTTCCCAATGGTGCCATATGGGAAGCTGCCTTACACAAGTTATACAATTGGTCCATATACAGTGACTGGCAGCAGCTGTCCAGAGTTTCAGGCAGGTAACCTTCCCAGCCCTAACTGGAAATTGAACCTGGAACCTTATTCATGCTCCATCAAAATAAATGGGAGTGCGATGTAAGGACACACATGACTAGGCTGACCATATGAAAAGGAGGACAGGGCTCCTGTAACTTTAACAGTTGTAGAGAAAAGGGAATTTCAGCCAGTGTCATTTGTATGCAAGTAGTTCCTGGTGAAATTCCCTCTTCATCACAACAGTTAAAGTTGCAGGGGCTCTGCCTTCTTTTGTATATGGTCACTCTAGTATAGTGCCTGCAACTTTAATTGTTGTGATGAAGAGGGAATTTCAGCAGGAACTAATTGCATACAAATGACACTAGCTGAAATTCCCCTTTCTCTACAACTGTTAAAGGTACATGAGCCCTGTCCTCCTTTTCATATGGTCAGCCTAGCCTCTATGCTACCTCTAGCATCAGAGACAGTATACCTGTATACACCAGTTGCTGGAGGACATGGGCGGGAGGGCGTGGTTCCACTCATGTCATGTTTGTGGGTTTCCAATCAATAGCTGGTTTGCCACTGTGTGAATAGAATCCAGCATGGCTCTTTTTATGTTCTTGTAGCTACGGCCCCCTGTGCTATGGTGATGATATAATAAACGTTTAAAAGTGTGTATGTGTCCAGTGAAAATGTGTTGACATGGTGAGTGGTAGCATATGTGGAAAGTTGGCATAAGTGTCCCTGTAGCAGCTCACCTCCGGCCCTGCCCTTCCTCCATTCTGAGGAGGCCAGGTTTCATTGAGGGGGAAGGCCTTATCCAACGCCCTGCAGGTCAGATGGGATTGGCCTGGTAGGCCAAACTTGACCCACAGGCCAGAGGTTTCCTACCCTTGTTGTAGCCGCATTGTGAACCAGCCACATGGGTGCAATTTTCAAGACTAACTACTTAAGGTGTGCACTAGCCCCCAGATTCAACAAGGACCCTTATTTGGTGCTTCAGAAAAGAGCACAATATGTCTCAAGCTGATTTGGAACACATCTGCTTCAAGTTTGGGGTCCGTCTGCTTCCAAAACACAACTCAAGGTTCTGAAATCCAAGGTTTCAGGTTTTCCATTGACTAACATGGGAAACCAAAATATTGGTATTTTATCTTGGGGGGTCTAAATGTCATCTTTGCCCTGCGGTGGCTGCCAAATCAATGCTGTGTCGGTTATATCACACATCCGCCAATTCATTGCCAACATGGGGCAAAGAGACAAAGATGCAGAGCAGAAAAGTTGGGGACTTACCCTGACTTTTCCAGCCAGAGTGAGGTCAACACAGCTCTTCTACCATCTATCCTTGCTCCAGTGCCACGCCAGAGGCATTTTGGGGCGGAAGGAGACCTCCCATTGGTTGTCAGAAGCTGGGCAAAGGAGAGGAGGTGGGCCCCATGAGCCTACGCGGCCCCTTGCATTGAGATTAATTGATTCCACTCCGCAGCAGCAAAAGGGTGGGGTTTCTCTAAAAGCGGGGGCAACCCAGGGCTGTCAAAGCAGCCCCTTGGTCAGAATTGGATTATAGTTGTAGGTATAGTAGCCCCATTGAGAGTATTGCACCTGCCAAATGACAGGAAAATTGGGCGGATTTTTTGTGCTCTATACCTTTATATTTTGGCAGAATTGGATAGTTGCCAAATTATTATTATTATTATTATTATTATTATTATTATTATTATTATTCATTTCTATACCACCCAATAGCCGAAGCTCTCTGGGCGGTTTACATCAATTCATAAGACAATAAAATACAACATAAAAATACAGCATAGAATACAGCAAAAAAAATTAAACATACAAAATGTAAAACAATTTAGACAGTTAAAACCAGTTTCAATAAAATACCAGACCTGTTTAGACAACTGGCATAAATGCCCCATCATATGCCATTAAATACCTGGCAGTAGAGGCCAGTTTAACCTGGTGCCGGAAAGATGGCAGTGTTGGCACTGAATGATAGCTGCAGGGAGCTGTACAAAGGCAGTCTTGACATTTTCAGGGGCGGGATCTACACGTCATCCTCGATGCGCCCTCCCTGCGTCACAAGCCACTTTGGAGCACTGCACTTCGTCTAGTGTGGCTCAAGCCTCGGAGGCTCTGCTCGCGCCGCCGCCGCCCTTTCATCCCAGCCGGTCCCAGGGAGGGAGGAGGGAGGGTTGTAAACAAAAGCTAGCAGTTGGAAATCCCTCTCCCAATCACTGGCTTTTGTTTACAACCCTCCCCCTCCCTCCTCCCTCCCTGGGACCGGCCTGGATGAAAGGGCGGCGGCTGTGGTGGCGCGGGCATGGGCAGAGCCTCCGAGGCTTGAGCCACACTAGGCGGGATGAAGCGCTCCAAAGCGGCTTGTGGCGCAGGGAGGGCACATCGAGGACGGCATATAGATCCTGCCAGGGTCTCAAAAACAGGATGCGCTTATCCCCCTATGTTACTTATGGACTATTCTTCTGAAAATGACAGATAACCGAGAGTTGCCCCTAAGTAAGAAAGCTGCAAGGGCAGTGGTTCATGTGGAAGGGAGTTCTCAAATGTTTCATTAGAGGAAAGTAATTTATTCTCTGGGAGAGTAGGGATTGAAGGTTTCAACCATTTAAGCCAGCAAGCCAAGTTACTATTAGCTATGCTCTTTTGTTATTTCATTGCATGGAAGAAAGAACTAAAAGCAAGTCACTAGGGATATGGGGAAAAGGTGGTCACCCAGGCAAAAGGGCAGACTGAATTCTGAATCCAATTCCCCTCAGAAATGAGTTCTTGAAGATTAAATTTGATTAAATGGTATAATTTGGGACTTACACATAACTCTAACAGAAGAACACATGGATAGGTGTGTCAGAACAGATTAAACAGATAAATCTCTGATCCACTCCCAGCTGTCTCTTCTGTGTCCCCACAGGCAATTTGTCACCAAGGGTGAAAAAGACTAGTAGTTTGCACCTTGGGGTGCCTGGAACAACTCTCTTGCAATTTTTCTGCTTCACAGAATTGTCTTCTTTGTTTGTGGCTCTTAATTCCTTTCTCTGCATTTTTATCTCTGTAATGGCTTTACAGACAAGTGGGATTTCTTTTGAAAGAAAAAAAGGAGGTCTCACTGTTTTGGACGCAGGGCTGATTCAAACAATCTCTTAGCCATGTAGTTACTGGGACATGCATCGGATTCAGATGAAGCCTGACTCCCAAGGAAGATCGGTCTGCTTCATTTCAGTTCTGTTCCTTCCTAAGAAGAAGCAAGCTTTCCTCTGAAGCCAACAGAACTGAAGGTGCTCCAGAATGAGGATTTGTTAGCAACACCTGTATCAGAGGTGTGTAGACTTTATGTAGTCTGAAAATAGCATCTTTTGGTTTTGTTTCTCTAAATGCGGATTATGAGCAAGATGAGGGAGGGGGTGCGTTGAGTAACTGACAGCTCCTTCTTCTAGATCCAAGTCTTCTCTGAGGAGGAGAAAAGGGCCAGGAGAAGAAAGTTAGATATTGGCCCTTTCTTCACCATAGGGGCAGAGAGGGCGGGAAGTGGGGAAACCCAGAAGTAACCACTTCCGGGTTTGGCGTGATGAGGCCGCACCACAATGCAGCGGCCCGGGCTTCTCCTGGGCTGCTGCAAGTTGCGCCGGCCATTTTTTTAAAAAAAGATCCACGGAGGAGCGCACGAGTGTTCGTGCGCAAAAGGTTAGTTTATTTTTTTAAAAAAAAATGCACGGGATCATGCCCCCTTCCCCCCTGCCATACTGAGGATGGCGATTTCGCTGTCCCCCCACTCCTGATGGCCTCAGAGCCGCACCGTGCAGCTCCATGGCCGTCGGTGCAGCTGTGCTTACTCATGGGTAAGCGCAGCTGCACCTGGGATGGGTGGCCACACCAGCCACTCATCTCGCTGCCCTCCCGGGAGCAGGAAACAAACCAGGATGATAGCATTCCCTGAACTCCCGAAAAAATGGAGGGCTGGCCTCTGCCTGCTTGTGGGATGCTCTGTGCATTATGCGGACTCTCCGTGAGCAGGCAGGGGCAGCCCCTCAAAAATAATAATAATAATAACAATTTATTTCTTACCCGCCTCTCCGTCTAGATCGAGGCGGGGAACAACAACATGATAAAATACATAAAACTAATTAAAACATGACAAATATTATTAAAACTGCATTAAAACATCCTAAAACATCTAAAAACATTCTAAAAATTACACTGGATATGTCTGCCGGGAGAGAACAGTCTTTATAGCTTTCTTAAATTCTAAAAGACTGTTAAGTTGACGAGTCTCCTCCGGCAGGTCGTTCCACAGTCTGGGAGCGGCAGAAGAGAAGGTCCTCTGGGTAACAGTTGTCAGCCTAGTCTTGGCCGACCGCAGTAAGTTCTTCCCAGAGGACCTGAGCGTGCGGGGCGGATTGTACGGGAGAAGGTGATCCCGCAGGTAACCTGGACCCAAACCATGTAGGGCTTTAAAGGTAATGACCAACACTTTATACTTCACCCGGAAACTAATTGGCAGCCAGTGGAGCGATTTTAAAGCTGGCGTAATATGGTCACTCCTAGATGTACCGGTGACCAACCTGGCTGCCATGTTTTGAACTAGTTGAAGTTTCCGGACTAGGCATAAAGGTAGCCCTATGTACAGCGCATTGCAGAAGTCAAGCCTCGAAGTTACCAGCGCGTGCACTACCATCTTTAGGTCTTCCAACTCTAGGAAGGGGCGCAGCTGGCGTATCAGCCGAAGCTGATAGTAGGCACTCCTGGCCGTCGCATCTATCTGGGCTGTCATTTGGAGCGACGGATCCAGGAGCACCCCCAAGCTGCGAACACAGTCTTTCAGGGGGAGTGTAACCCCATCCAGAACCGGTTGACACACCTCCAAACCCAGGTTGCGGCCTTTGACAGCAAGCACCTCCGTCTTGTCTGGATTCAGCTTCAGTTTGTTTTGCCTCATCCAGCCCATTACCGCCTCCAAGCATTCATTCAGAGGAGACACACTATCCTTAGCTGACGATGTTGTCGAAGGCATAGAGAAATATATTTGGGTGTCATCAGCATACTGATAGCACCCCGCCCCATGCCTCCGGATGATCTCTCCCAACGGTTTCATATAAATGTTAAACAGCATTGGGGAAAGGATGGCACCTTGCGGTACGCCACACAGCAGCTCCTTCTTCGCAGAGCAGCTATCCCCAAGCATCACCATCTGGAACCTGCCCGAGAGGTAGGACCGGAACCACTGAAGCACAGTGCCCCCGATTCCCAATCCCCTCAGGCATTCCAGAAGGATACCATGGTCGATGGTATCGAATGCCACTGAGAGGTCCAAAAGTACCAACAGGGACACACTCCCCGTCAATACCCAGGCGTAGATCATCCGCTAAGGCAACCATAGCAGTCTCAACTCCGTATCCCGCCCTGAAGCCAGTTTGAAATGGGTCTAGAAAATCAGTGTCATCCAAGACTACCTGGAGTTGAAAGGCAACTGCCCTCTCGATCACCTTGCCCAAGAATGGAAGGTTTGATACCGGTCTGTAGTTATTAAAGTCCAAGGGATCCAGGGAGGGCTTCTTTAGAAGCGGCCGTACCACCGCTTCTTTTAAACACGATGGAAAACTCCCCTCCCTGAGAGATGCATTAATAATATATTGTAATTGCGTTCTAACCACATCTCCTCCCTGGATGACCAGCCATGAAGGACAGGGATCGAGAGGGCAAGTCGTCCCCCTCACTCGTCCAAGCAGCTTGTCCACGTCCTCGGTACTCACCAACTGAAACTGATCCAGTATAATTCTACTCGCGGAGTCACTGGACACTCCATCGTCAGCCTCTGCTATAACGACGGCATCTAAGTCGGCTCTTATCCGAGAGATTTTATCTGTGAAATGATTATTAAAGGCATCGCAGCGAACCGCCGAAGGCTCTAAAATCGGATTCAGGGGGGAAGGTGCCCGGGTTAGACCCCTCACCACCCTGAACAGTTCCGCTGGACGCGAATTCGCAGACGCAATGCGCGCAGAGAAGAAAGCTTTCTTCGCTGCACGTATTGCCACCCCATAGGAACGAAGATGTTCTCTATGCCGTGTCTTGTCGGATAGAAGTCGAGTTTTCCGCCATCGGCGCTCCAGTCGTCGTCCTTTCTGCTTCAACTCCCTGAGGTCTTCCGTATACCAGGGCGCCCTGTTAGAAGCGGGTCGGAGAGGACGTTTGGGTGCGATTGTGTCGATAGCCCTAGTTAGGTCTTGATTCCATCTATCAACCAGGGCTTCTACAGGATCGTCGACGATACCAGCCATAAAACCCTCCAAGGCTTTCTGGAATCCAGCAGGATCCATCAGCCTTCGAGGGCGGACTATCTTAATAGGTCCACCACCCCTGCAGGGGCGGGTGGTAGCCGTGATACTAACCCTAACCAGAAAATGGTCTGTCCATGACAACACGGAGGTATTTGTTACCTCCGCCCACAGATCCGTCTGTTCGGAACTGAAAACAGCATCGAGGGTATGACCCACTGAATGTGTGGGTCCAGAGACCAATTGGGATAGGCCCATGGTTGTCATGGATGCCACGAACTCCCGAGCTCCACCTGACAAACCAGTCTCGAATGGGATGTTGGAATCGCCCAGGACCAAAAGCCTGGGCGAATCCAACACCAGCTCTGAGACCAGTTCCGTGAGCTCAGCCAGGGAGTCTGATAGGCAGCGGGGTGGCCGGTACACCAACAGAATCCCTAGTCTATCCCTGGTCTTCAGACTCAGGTACACACACTCGATGTAATTCAGTTCACGAACAGGAAGTCTGGTCAGGTTAAGATTATCCCTGTAGACCACAGCTACTCCGCCCCCCCCGCCCACTTTCCCTCACCTGCTCACTAACCCAGTACCCAGCTGGGAGGGCCTGCGCCCATGTTGGTCCACTATCATCTCCCAACCAGGTCTCAGTGAAGCATGCCAGGTCAGCCTCCTCATCCGAAAGAAGGTCATGGATGACATGTGTTTTATTTTTAACTGACCTGGCATTACATAGGAGCAAGGAGAGGTTCTGTGGGTGGCCTGGTTCGTTCTCCAAGTTCCCCGGGATAGCAGAGCAATCGGAAGGTAAGATAGGTGTTAGATAACTATCTCTCCTTCCCCTGTAACGGCACATCGCCCTGCCAACACCATATCTCCCTTTGCCCAGCACAACAGAAAGTGCCACTCCCCTACACATTGTGGATAGCTGGAAGGAAGGGTGGGGTGTAGATGGCTGTTGTGGAAAGGGCCATTGTACTATATGATAATTGTCTAAAGTGGCAAAGGGATAGTTTGGATGAAGACTTTAAGGTTGCCAGTGGACCAGGGAGAGGATGCTTGCCCTGCTGCTGTGCCCAAAACAAGAGCTTGATTTGCAAATTTCAGCATCTGAAACTTTTTCCAAAGTGTGGAGATCAACGCTAACACCTGTTGATGTCTTTGGATCCTTCTAGAAAAGGAACATCTACCCTTTCTTTTTTACAAAACTGAGTCTGCAGACTTTGGTCAGGGTCAGCGTCAAGGGCAGATATGGTAGGACATAGTCAAGGTCCCACCCCTGAGCAGGGGGCCATGGGTAAAAGCCCCCTGGACTTGCTCCTCCTTTTCATCACTGCAACCTGCTGATTGTCCTGCCTCTCTCTCTCTGGTCCAGACAACAGTGATTGTGAGAAGAAGGAGCAGTGGATGTAACTGCCTACTTGCTCACTGGCTTTCTACCTGTCAAACAAGAAAATGGTAGCAATGATGAGAAAGAGGATGAGAAGCAATAGCAGCTGGTGAGAATTGTGGTGAGGTCCATTGAAAATGTCTTGCCCAAGGCCCCTCAAAAACCTGGAGCCATCACTGGCTTCAGTACTTCTATTCTTCCTTCCCTATGTTTCCTAAATAATTTGCTGATGCTTATATCTAGCAGATCCCTGACACTTCTGTTGAAAGAGTGAAAGAAGTAAATCATTTATTTTATTTTTTTTATTTTTTGGAGCAGAAATCAGAAAGTGTCAAAGAAAAATCTTGTCTCACTCAGTCAACTAGAACTGTGTAAATAGCTTCAACCGCACACATATTGGCTGGTAGCGCAGATGGAAAATGTCTCATAAATGGCAGATAACTCAGGTGTGTGGGGGGGAGGGGGAAGTTCTTTGTTCCCTTTTTTGAGGAAGAAAAAATGTGCAGGCCTGACCACATTTTATGCTGCACCTGGAATCTTTCCATTCAACAGTAATTAGTGAGATATGGTATCTTGATAGCCCTTCAGGTGTTTGATTCTCACTCTTTTTATTCCCACACCAGCTGCTTTCAGTAATGAGATGAGTTCTACTCAGCTCTTCACATTTTTTTCTTTTTTCTTTTTTCTTTGCCTCCTTCTATTTCAAATGCTAGCAAATTCTCTACTAAGTGCCATTATGGCACATTTTTATTAGGGATGTGTATCGTATCGTTAAAATGTCCGATAACGATACGGTAAGGTATCGGACATCCGATTAACGATAACGATACGATAGAAAAACCTCCAATAAATATCTGATCCGAAAATTTTCAGTCCGATTATATCGGATTATCGGACTGCCATATAAATAAACCTATAACTTCTGTATTTTCAAAGTTAGAGGCTTGAAACTTGGTCACAGTGCTTATGGGGTATGCCTAAGTACGTGTATGAAATTTGAGATCGATCCCTCCAACCCTCAATTTTATATGAATGTATTAAAGATTGTTTAAGTTCTGACAGGTCAGAATGACAGCTGGCCACGTGCGTTCATTCAGACTTATCAAAAAGTTGCAGGATCTTTAAAAAAAATCATATAAAATCGAGGGTTGGAGGGACCGATCTCAAATTTCATACACATACTTAGGCATACCCCATAAGCATTGTGACCAAGTTTCAAGCCTGTAACTTTGAAAATACAGAAGTTATAAGCATTTTTTCTAAAAAAAATCAGCTCTATAGGGCACAATGGGGCTGCAAATTAAATATCAGATTTCCAATAATTATCATGAAGACGATACGATTAACCTACGATATCATTGGAGATGATAATTTTTTTGGTGTGAAATTTTTGGGCATGCATATCCCTAATTTTTATAAGCCTAGACTGAACTGAAATTAGGAGGAGGAGGAGGAGGAGGAGGAGGGGAGGAGGAGGAGGAGGAGGAGGAGGAGGAGGAGGGGGGAGTAGAATGTTGTGTGTCTGACTAATGCATACACATTCTTAGATTATGGAATCTATGGGGGAATTTGCTAAACTGTAAAGTCCCTAAATGGTCAAACACCATATAGAGAAGGTGTGAAGGAACAGGATCATCCATTTTGGCATTTACTTTGGGGATTTGGGGATTAGAAAATGAAATTAAACACTTGGGTGTGCGCACGGGCATGCGTGTGTGCTTGTCAGTTTCAGCCAAAAGTTTAATAGTTTAGTGGTCAAAAGTTTAGTTTCAATTATAGAGGTAAGGCAGCTTAGCTCAGGAAACAGGAGATTATAAAGTTCAACAGGAGGCCAAAGAGAGAGAGAGAGTTTTAACTCAGGAAACAGGAAAGTAGTTTGCAGAAATAAACAAGTAACTGTCCTCTTGATTAGTTGGAGTTGGGGAAAGAGAATGTTTTTAAACAATAATAGCCAGAGGCCGAGAGCCAAAATGTCAGACAGGGGCCAGATCTACGCCAGGCAGGACATGACACTTTGAAAACAGTTTGAAAACTGTATATGGAGTGTGTCCTGGGCCCCAACAACTGTCACTACTGTTATAAACTGTTTTAAAGAAGTAGTGTAGATCCTGCCAGGAAGAGAGAGAAGGAATGAAAGAAGGACAGAGTCCTAGAAGAAAGAAAGAATCAGAACTGCTGGAATTGGGAACCAATTGAGAGTGACGAATCATGGACAGTAAGATACTGCTTAAATAAGAGACCTGGATAAATTAGAGATTGTCTAGTTAGATTAGCTAGATGAGTTTGAGCTCCTTCAGACCGGGGGTGGGGGGAATCACATTGGCTCTGAAGCTTCCTCTCTTCCGCTTCTGCAATGAGCTGCAATTACACGGAGGAGGGAGCAGGAAGAGAAGCAACCATGTGGCCCATTCAGTTTAGTGAGACAGCACCCTCTAGTGGGAGATTTATAGTGAAACCTCTCCTGCACATGGCAAGAAATCATGACGAATAACGTTATAGCTCAGAAGAGTCATGTTTAATGAAGATTATTTTACAATAAAAAAATTGGCGGAAGAAGCGGGAGACAAGCAGGAGATTTGGAGGAGGAATACGGTGTCATCAAAATGACCCACAAAGTTCCGTGAGTGGCCAGTCACAAGCGTGCTTTAAAACACTCGTCTGAAGAAGCTCGTTGTCTCTTGCTTTATCCCTTTACTCAAGTGTGTGTAAGAGAGAGAGAGAGAGAGAGAGAATCTATTCACATTTTATACTTATTGATAGTTTTCTTCAGTCAACTTTAAACTTTGTTTTTTCTAACTTTGTTGTCTCTTTTTTGCCAGGGAAGGAAGGAGGGTTATTCACCCCATGTCTAATAGCCAGCCCACACTCCCCAAAATACATACTTGAGACCTACAGAGTTTGGTGGAAGCAGCTACAGAAATAACAATTTCCACTTAGCGGCAATGGAAAATGACACAGGAAAGGAAGAGCAAAAAGGCGTGTGGGCACAGTATTTTGCCTTTTTCCCCCTTTCCCTCATGGAACAGGGTATTGCCAGTCTGTGACAGATGGAGGGAAACCCACGCAGTTCCATTCTACCTCTTTGAATATCCAGCCTATTGATTTGTCAAGCACAAAAACAAAATGTGGCTGTATTCCTTGCTGTAAGGAATGGACCAAATGTGATGACTTCGATAGATCTTATCTTGTAAGCTTCGCTACATCAATTACCATTTGCCATTCAGCTTTGTGAACACTTCAAGTGCATGTTTGGACTTGCTGCCCCTCCTTCTAAGATTGTTGGAAAGTCTATGGTTTCCTGTTAACACAGAACACACGTTAGTTCAAAGGGTGCAGATTCTGTACTGTATATATGAAAGGGAGAGAATTAACAGCTCAAAGGGGAGGTCCTGTTTGACTGCTTTGTTCGCTAATACTATAAAAGAGGGGCAGAAGTGCCCGCTCTGGCTTGGCATTAAGGAGAGGACAAATTGCTCCTCCGCAGATTGCATTTAATCTCTTGATCTATCACTTACTTCCTTTGCCACTAAGCTGGGAGCATCCATCTGGCAGCTTCTTTTCTCATGAGAATCACAGAAACTGTAGTGGTGATGAACCACGCTGCTCCTGTTTGTACATCCCCATGGGCAACACTTAGCTGAAAATAAGCTGCTTCGTTAAAGTAAGTAAAGCATTCAGTATTTACACTTATTCAACACCAATCCTAAAACATCGGATTAGTCTTTCACATAGCTCATGAACGTGTTTATCATAGAGTCTGATCCCATCAGGCACTTTAATGTGCAGGATTGGATGGAGGTAATTCTATTCCAAAGAGCCATTTATTAGTCTGTAGGCAACAGTGTATGCTAACTCTACTGAACTGGCCTTAGCCACTACCGTTCAGTAGGCCGATAAACTGGAAAAACTGGCATGGAACCCATATACCTTACATTTCAGGGGTCCCCAACCTTTTTGAGTCAATGAGCACAGATGGAATTTTGAGATGGTCTCATGGGTACTCTCACAAAATGGTTGTTATGAGGGGGGCTTGGCCATTCATTATATGGCTGCCATAGTGCCATTCATTATATGGCTGCCTTTTCTTCCATCGCTCCCAGACTATGGAATGGTCTGTTGGAGGAGGTTAGACAAATTGACAGTCTTCATGAATTTAAGAGAGTCATGAAGACTGTCCTCTTCCGACAGGCCTATCCAGATGAATTTTAAGATGTTTTTAATGTTGTATTGTTCTCTTGCTTTTTAAAAAATTTAACTGTTGTTATTTTTATGTTTATATTGTTGTTGTTCCCCGCCTCGATCCGGAGGGAGAGGCAGGTTACAAATAATAATAATAATAATAATAATAATAATAATAATAATTATTATTATTATTATTATTATTATAGTGGACATGGGCAGTTATAAAACATTCATTTCCCACAAGGCAAACTGAGGAGACTAAAAAAAAAGTAACTTTCCCAAGAACCTAAGAACAAGGCAGAGGTGGGGCCATATGTCAAAAACACAAAGCTATGTTTCTGAACCCAAATAAAGATGGAGCTGGAGGGTAGCCCTTCGTTTTGCTGCAAGCTCGCCTCACAGTTAATAACAACAATAATTTTCAGAATCTTAAAATCAACCGATATGCAGACAATGTGATGCACATGGTACAGCACTCCACAGAACAAAACAAATGACCAGTAATAGCACCTCCAGTTTATAATTTTTTATAGGTTTTTTTAAAAAAAATAAAATCCTAAAATTTTAAATGTTATAGCTTTAAAATGTTTAAATATATACATATAGAAACAGATTTTAAAGTGTGAAATGTTTCAGTGTAAAACGCCAGTTTCAGTCACTGAATCTTAAAATAAAATAAAGAAATAAGAAATTAAACAAAAATCAGAAGAAGGTGAGGTTTCTGTGGGCACTTTGATGCCCCTGGCACCATGCTGGAGACCCCAACCTTAGATTGCGATTCTAAACACATCTATGACGGAATATGTCCTGGCAAACACAGACTTCCCGCCACGTAAACATGCTTGGGGTTGTGCTGTGTCTCTGATTGAGAAACAGCTCCACCGTTCTTCTGCATATGTAAGGGATGCAATCCTCCAAGTAGTCTTCTATCAGATATTGCATTACAAATAAGTAGATGCTGCATGGAAGAAATTATTCGTGAATTGTGCCTAAAAGGTAGCTGAAAACTGGGTTAGATACTTCATCACGTGCAATGTTCCCTGTGCTAGATCTTCTTCTTTGCTTGGAAACAGCAAGAAAAAAATCATAATAATTAGGGCTAAGTGGGGACACAGCCTCAGGGGAAAATGTTAATTGCCAAGTAATTATAATCATCCACACTCTATATACTCAAATGAATAGTCATTGATTCCTGTGCTTACTCGCCATGTTTGTCCCTGGTAGTAGATAAGCATTCAAGCTTGTGTGAAATTGCCAACTGGTTAAGTTGTGTTTTGCTCTGGAGAGAAATGACACATACCTCATTTCAGAATTTGATCAGGTAATGGAGCGTCATGTATGAGACTTTCATTTCCAGAAACTAGGTCACAAAATGTGCTTAAGAAGGCAAATCACTCTGACATCACAACGTCAGAGCTGGCAGTCTAGAGACAAGGATGGATCAACCAATGAGGTAGTTAAACCTGCCAAGCAAATGGGCTATAAGAAGCTGGTCATCAGGACAGGCAACTGTAGAGCAGCTGGTATAGGTACCTGAACCATGGAGTTGTTCAGAATAAGGGGTTAGGGGCAAAGTCCAAAGCTATGCCGAACCACCTGGAACCCTGTTGGCACCTTGAGTCCCTATTGAGTCCCTGGAACCCTATTAACCCCTTTTTATCATGTTGTATTTTTTGTAATACAGGTGAATTTGTTAATGAATTGTAAACCACACGGAGAACTTTGGCTATCAGGCATAATAATAATAATAATAATAATAATAATAATAATAATGTCATCTGACAGATTCAATACTGCTCTCTGGCCATCTGCAGTAGTGCTGTGCTGCTGAGCAAAGGTCAACATCTCCCTACTGTATCAAGCTTTTCAGAGTTGTCCGGGGCTATTACATGCCAGCCCCAAGGATGTGGTACAACTATCTGAAGCCCGCCATACTGAATTTGCTAGGCACTTCCAGAATAAAATCTTGGGCATCCCCCGGGACTTAGACTCCAGTGTTATAGCAGGTGAATCTAGTGAGGTGTCCAGAGCACAGGCTTGTCCTGTTTTCTTGGATGAGTTTCAGTTGATATAGCTCGAGGATGTTGACAAGGTACTTGGACAGGTTTGTGCAACCACCTCTGTATTGGATCCTTGCCCCTCTTGGCTAATAAAGGCTAGCAGGGATGGAACAGTCGGCTGGGCCAGGGAAGTTATTAATGCCTCTCTGCGAGAGGGAGTGGTCCCAGACCGTTTGAAGGAGGCGGTAGTGAGACCACTCCTGAAGAAATCTTCCCTAGATCCTGAAAATCTCAATAACTATAGGTCGGTGGCAAATGTTCCATTTCTAGGCAAGGTCCTTGAGCAAGTGGTTGCAGGCCAGCTCCAGACACTCTTATGAGACTAATTATCTGAATCCATTTCAGTCCGGCTTCAGGTCTGGTTTTGGCATGGAAACAGCCTTGGTCGCCCTGTATGATGACCTATGTCAGGAGAAAGACAGGGGGAGTGTGACTGTGTTGATTGTCCTTGAACTCTCGACCAAGGTATCCTTCTGGGATGACTGGCTGAGTTAGCAAAAGCATGTCTTTTATCATTCTACTGGGTCTTCATTGTCCATTCAAGACCAAACCATTTGCATTACAACAGAGATAGCTCACAACTATATATTGTTGCCACCCCCAGTCCCCAGTGACTGTGAGGATTGCAGCTAACCTCAGAAGAAATGCATCTCTGATTCTACAACTATCTACTATAACCACACAATTTGTGTAACTCAATATCCTTTTGATGGTTGGAGCTAGTCTAAGGCCCCCTCTACAAGGATGCGCTTTTGCGCCCGGTTGTGCGATTATGCGCATTATCACAGACGCGCATTTACTCCTAATCCCTCTGCACGGGAGGCTGCGAGAGGCGGCGAAACGCATTAATAGATGTCCAAAAAGCGCTTTACAAGAAGTTAATGCGCATAATCGCTTGTTCACACGGGGAAAATGCGCTTTAACAGCCGGAGCAAAATAAAACTCGCGATTTAACGCGCATTCGAAAATGCGCATTATCGGGGAGATAACGCGCCTCTACGCCCGATTTGCGCTCCGTTCTTGTAGAGGTAAATTTTTTAATGAACCTTCAAAGCGCATTAAACCTCTCTTGTAGAGGCACCCCAAAACACAGACAGGATGGCACGGTAGGATAGCAATCTGTGGTGGGCATGTAATTAAATTCTATCGCAGTTTTTATTCCCATCTTATTTGTGTTTTGAAACATGACAATATCAGCCCAAGTCATTCTTGTATTGGAGTCAGCTGGAGCCAGTTTTATGTTCCATCAATTAAGCTATGAGACTCTGTAAGGAATGAGGAAGAGTCGTATGTGTCCACTAAGTTTATTTTTACAATGTTCTCTGAACTAGAAGACTCCTAAAAAGTTGCATGAGTCCATGCAATGTGGCCTGTTCCATTCTCAGCCTTGTGCACTCCAAGTATCACTCAGGGCAGAGAACATAGGACCTGGTTTGCTCCTGGATGTAGACACAGCTACCCATCAATAGAACATCATAACACCAGGAAATCACGTTTGCTTACAATCAGTTCTCTGCCCGCACATTTATCCATTATTACTTCCTTTTTTGAAAGAGGAGGCAAACAACGTGCTCGTGGCCCATTCAGTGGGCTGTTTTGATTGCGCTGCTTCTCCTGCACAAAGCAGGAGATAGTGGCAACTTCCATCTTTATAAATAAGTCAGACTTATTGGGGTGGGGTTTTTTTTGTTGTTGTTGTTGCTTGAAGACAGCTAGAAGGGGCGGGAGGCAGACGACATCATGAGAGGGACCCACGAAAATCCATGAGTGCCCAGTAACAAGCATGCAATAAAACACTCATCTGATGGAGCTCATAATTTCCACAATCATGACTGCCTTTTTTTTCTCCAGTCCGCCTCACTCAGGAAATGCCCCTAGGATGCTGTGGCTGTATGCAGGGCCAGCACCAAAGGTAGGCATGGTAGGACCCCTGTCAAGGGCCTGCACTTTAGCAAGGGCACACTGCGAATAGCCCTATGGAGTTGCTAATCCTCTTCGCCATTGTAACCTGCTTGCTCACCTGCCTCTCACCCAGACAATGGTGATAGGGAGGAGGACCAGTAAATGCCACGGCCTGCTTGCTCATTGGTTCTCTGCCTGTCAAGAAGTGATAGCAATGATGAGAAAGAGGATGAGCAGCAATTGTAACTGGGAACAATAGCAGTGAGAAGATGGACACATTGAAGGTGTTTCGCTGAAAGGCCCTCAAAAAACTCAAGCTGGCACTGGCTGTATGTAAGGATGCATGGAGTGCTCTGCTATGTTCTCCAAGTGACAGCATGATAACATGATCAGCACAAAACAAGGATTGAGAGCTTGGGAGTGCCAAGCGGCTCTCATATTTACCTCAGCATTAAGTTGAGCATTGAATAATCGTTGAAGGTTATTCCCAGGTTCTAAAACATATTCCCCAGGAGTATTCTTACCATGAAAATGGTGATCTCGCCACTGATCACTGGATTTAGTGTAATGCAATCGTTATCTCTTCCATTAGAAAGGAGTATTTGTTCCGCTGCCTCAGTACAGTGCAGAAAGTCTGCTGTTCTTTAAAATATTTAACACAGTGCTGCACAGAGTCTCCCTTTCCAGCAGGGTGCCTAGCAGGGTTGAGAAAAAGGGAAAGCACTAAATATTTCAATGTGAGGGAGTTTCAGAAAATGGAAGCTATGTATTTCAGCATTTTCAGAATAAACAGAATTGAAGTGTGTGTTTTTCCTTTGAGGAGTATCCTTCCTAGTGTAAAAAAACCCGCATTGTCCTCTTTAGTAAATATACAAGCCTTGCAGTTAACTAGACACTTATGAAAGTAAAGTACAATCGCTATGTACTGTAGTCTACCTAGACCTCAACAAATGTCCTGTCTTTCTAGAATAGCAGGGGGAAATCACACAAGGGGATAAGCACCATTCAGGCCACAATACATGACAGGAGGGTCACACGTTGTACAGCACGGGTGCAGAAACCCAGGGCCAAGGGCCAAATTCAGCCAACCTGGGGTCCCAATCCAGCCCCAGAAGGCCACACTCCATTCCCCTCCTCCGTTTTCCCCAACCACTAGGCTGACCAGGTGGCTCGGGATTTCCCGGTCCTAACCGGGAATCCAGGGGCGAACCGGCCCAACCGGGGGGCGGGGGGCAAACCGGGGTGGCGGGGGGTCACGCGGCGGTGGCAGCAAGCAAGGAGCGGCGGTAGACCCATCGGCGGTGGCGGCAGAGGAGCCCGGGAAGCGGCCGCCCCCAGCAGGTCAGTGCCCTCCCTCGCGCCTCACGCTCCTTACCCGCAGGGGCGTCCGCTTCCCTCCGGTGCTCGAATCTACTGAGAAACAGGCTTCACGGCCTGTCCCTCAGTAGCACGCCGGGTGATGATGTCATCACCTGGCGCGATACTGAGAGACAGGGCGCGAAGCCTGTTTCTCAGTAGATTCGAGCACCGGAGGGAAGCAGACGCCTCTGCGGGTAAGGAGCGCGAGGCGCGGGGCGCGGGGCACTGACCTGCTGGGGCGGCCCGGTCCGCCGCCGCCTCCACCGCTGCGCCGCCGCCGCCAGGTCCGGCGCCCCGCCACGCCGCTGCCGGGTCCGCCGCCGCACCGCCGCGCCGCCGGCGGGTCCGCCGCCGCACCGCCGCCACCGCCACCGCTGCCGCCGCCGCCATCGGCTCGTAAGGCCAGCGGCCGCGCGGGAGAGGCGGGGGAGGGCCGATTACGTCACTTCCGGATCCGGCCCTCCCCTGCCTCTTCCGCGTGGCCACTGGCCTTACGAGCTGGCGGGGGACCCAGCGGCGGCGGTGGCGGCGGCGGTGGCGGCGGCGGCGGAGGCAGCAGAAGAGAACCTGGTAGGTCCGGGCTGATGTTTTTGGGGGTGAGTGGCTTGGTGGGGGGGTTGTTTTGGTTGGCGGGGGGGGACCGGGATTTTGGGTTCCAAAATCTGGTCACCCTACCAACCACCAAACGTTTGGTGTTTTCCCAGTTTCTGTCAAGTTTTTCCCCCATTCTAAGAAGTTGAAATGCTTTTCCCAAGGCTTAGTTACTGGCAGGAAAAGCTCTGAGCAAATGATAGGCTGATATTTTATTTTTATTTATTTATTTATTTACTTTTGGCTCTTCCCCGTTTGGCTTTGAGTCTGACCCCTTTGGCCTTCAGGTCCACTCACCGCTAGAATCAGGCCCCCAAGAGCTTCTCGAATGGAATTCAGCTCTCAGGTTGAAAGAAGTATAACACGCATCTCCAGTGGAGGCCGGTGGCTCCGATGTCAGTGGGGCAGTGAATCTGCTCCGGGTTTCAGTCAGAACTCTAAAGGAGCTGACCAAGATGCTGAAAGCACCTTGGAAAGCTCCTTTAGAGTTCTTACTGAATTCCAGAGTGGATTCACTGCCCCACTGACATCGGAGCCACCGGCCTCCTCTCTCTCTCTCTCTCTCTCTCTCTCACACACACACACACACACACACTCACACATCTTTGTACAGGCTTGCTTTGGCACAAGCAGCACAACAGACACAATTTCTCAGGCCCATCCGTGATGGGTAGCTATGCTGGGAGTAGGCAAACTGGCATGTTACTTCCTCAGCTTCCACACATCAACAAAGAAATTCAGAAATTCTTTTGAGCCCTTTTAATTGTTTGTGTGACCTGTTAAAGGACTTTACGGGTCTGTGGCAGCGTCCTGCTTCCTAATGCATGAACCAGAAAACAAATCTGGGGCCAACTGTTTCACATGCTCTCCCCTCTTTTCCAATATGATACAGACAGCAGTGCTGAAGCGGAGGTCAGCAACTTTCTTCAGTGAAATACACAGGAGACTCTGCTTTGGCAGTTCAAAGGAAGAGGGTCCCTAGTGAGCTTATGTTTTGCCTTGACTGACAGGAGTGCTACGCAGACCCACAGATAGAACAGCTGCTAACAGACCTATCCAGGTGGGAACAAAATCCACATCGCTAATAGAACTGATAGCCAGAATCCAAAGAGTCACATAACACATTCTGCAAACTTTGTGCATCCCTGCATTTTTCTAAAACCAGCCACCCACACTGCATAACAAGCCATTTTTCAAATGGAGGGGTGTTACTTAGAGGCCTGGCCCTTCTGTTAGGTCAGGGGTAGTGCCACCATGGGTTATTGTGTTGTCTGAACATAGTACATTTTCCACCGGGTGGGTTAACATGTTGGCTTCTTAATCATGCAGTGTGGTTTATTTTTCTCAAACAAGCCACCTTGAGAACCCAGGGCTCGATGGGTTGTTCAGGGTGGTTAACAAGTCACACAGCAGGGTTAACAAGCAACCCTGTGGAAAAAGTGCTGCATTCAGACAACATGTTAACCCACAGTTCAACAACAACCCACACTGGGTTGGTTAGCGTGTTATGTGAACCCAGCCATTTTCTTACTGGCATCTGGCATTATTGTGAAATAGACTTCTGTTAGTGCTAAAATCTGCAAGTTCAAAGGAATTGTTTAGTGTACTGGGACTCAGACTCCACCTCTGCCTTGCAATCAATCAAGGCAGGCTGCTTGTCCTTTGCCACGCCTCCCATGGTAGCTATTTTGTGGTCATGCCCAGTACAGTTTCTCAAATTGCCAGATATACCCATATACCCATAGATTGGTGAACCTTGCATTAGGAAGACTGAGGCCACCGCCTCAGACAGCAGATCTGGGGGGGGGGGGGGGGGGGGGGCAGGGAACAATAGTGAGGCACTGTGTGCACCATGTAGACTGCCTTACATCCTGTAAGTTATCCTGCTGCTATCCAGTGCAGTGGAGAATGCTGTCAAATTGCAAGTTGGTGCAAGATTCAATGGCTACTCTGGTCAGCTTCAGGGTGGAATAAATGTGTGTGGGGTGGGGGACATCTTATTCTTTGCCTCAGGCAGCAAGCTATCTTGGGGGGAGTCTACACCAGCCAGTTATTTCAGGATTGTATCACAGTCATCGCTAACAGGCACATGATGTTCACCTGTTCCCACGGTGATCTCGTTTCCACCTCTCAGTAATACCAGAATATCCCTGACGGCTTTTGTCAAAGTTTTTCCATCACTCTCATTTCCATTCTGAAGTACATGTGCGGTGTGCCCCTCCTTTGTGATGCTGTTTGTCGCAAGTTCAGGGCTCAGCAAACAGCCAATCAGCTGTGAGAGGTGTGCCCATGGGTATCGGAGGTGTGTGGGAGTGAACCTGTCCACCATTTCTGCTACATGTTTTGGCCAAGTGTGTGGTGTTTTTTTTTTAATACAACTGTACTCTGCGCAGGAGCACATATTCGATGGAGTTCGTATCACCTTATACATGGCTGTACGTCTGCGCTTGTGCGCATCCCTCACTAGTCAATTAAAAAAAACTTCTGCCCCATAGCCATATGCCTAGCCCCGCCCACTTCTACCATTTCACATGCAGAAGCACTGTAACGGGGCACACGTGCTCCCACAACGGCACTCCTGTAATTGCGGTAAAGATTAGTTCCGCGTGCCCCATGAGTGCCAATCGCCAAAGCAGGGGACATTCAGAAGCATCCCTCTTTTGTAGCGAAAGGGGTGCAGGTGTAAATTAGCCCTTGGGCTTCCCCTGGTTACCACAGTAGTTGATATGGTTGTGTTTTTCAAACTGTGTTGCTAGGAATTCTGGGGCTTATCACAGATGAGAAGATCAGTGATGATGGACCTACCGTTACTGAACATTATTGGACAGTCTCAGTTGTGACCTGGACGTGCTTGGTGTACTCTGCCTACACATCTGCTAGAGCAGATGGGAGAAGTTTTGGGGGGGGTTGACTTTGGGGGTTTGTTTTTAAGAGAACCACAAGGTATAACTGGAACCAGGTACAAAATGGAGTCTCAAGGGGCAGATTCAATTGCCTAGTATGCCCTATGAGCCGTACTTTTGGATATATGTTCAATCAATATCTAAGTTACTTTAGATCGGGGTTTTAACAGTCTAATTTAGTGGGAATGTGCTTCTCTGATGTTGTTACTGCTAAACCACTGAGGGGGGGGGGGGGGAGTAAGAAATCCTGAACATCTCCTGCACATCGCTCAGATTTATCTTCTGCCCAACCCTGTGATGTAGAGCGCGCACACACAGGTCTTCTATGTTGGTTTTGTGGCAGTTGCAAATCAAAAGTGGAAACTGATCCCTGAGGATAGAAGGTTTAGAAATGGTGTTAAGGTATTGAGATCTACAGTTCAAAGAAAAAGAAGGAAGGAAGGAAGGAAGGAAGGAAGGAAGGAAGGAAGGAAAAAGATAGTAAAAAAAATCCCACTGGGTAGGTACACACCCAAGTCCCTGATCAAGTTTAAAGTACTGCTTTGGATCCCTTCTTGGAGGGGACTGTAGCTTAATGGTAGAGCTCATGCTTTGAATGCAGAAGGCTCCAGGTTCAACCCCTGACATCTCTAGTTCAAGGGGAACAGGTAAGAGCAGGAAGTACAGATAGAGATGTAAAATGTTCAGCCATTTTGAGGCCATGGGAAAAACAGCTTTTTTTCCAGGGGGTTTCAGGGGAAAAAATGGAAATTCTGGAAAAATTGAAAAATAAGCAATACTTTTTTTTAGTGCTCTTTACAGATCTAAAATTACTTTGTTGCTTTAAGACAGCCTTTCCCTGGTGCACTCCAAATGTTTTGGACTTTAGCTCCCATCAGCCTCAGGCAGCATGGCCAGAGGTCAGGAATATTGAGCACTATAGTCCAAAACATATGGAGGCCCCCAGGTTTGGGAGGGCTGCTTTAGGAACATAAAGCAGCCTTTCTGTTCCTAAAGTTATTGTATGTAAAATAACTCATAAAATTATAGTTATATTTTAAAACTTTTAAAAGTAAACTCAGTTAGTAAATTTGTAATCATTGCCTGAATAAATTAAATATATATTAAATGACAGCATCAGAAAGAAGGCTCTATAGAACAAAATCCAAATGTTCAAGAATACACATGTGCACAATGGTGGATCTACTACATATTGGGAAACTGAGCATAAATGTCTATCAGTAAAATATTCTTTAGATCAATAATTTAAATTAGAAATGACTGCCCTCCAGTGCACCTGAGGGCAGCAGAGCAGCTTAGGAAGGGTGCGGTAGGCGGTGTGGCACACAAATCTCTGTTCTCCACACCTTGCTACTGCTCCCTGTCCGCCAGCATCTGCCACCTGAGGCGGCCACCTGACTCGGCTTAATGGTAGTGCTGCCCCTGAGTTTCTTTATTCTTTCTTTATTCTCCAACCAAATTCACCATGCATCTGCAACTGTCAGAGAGAGAGAGAGAGAGAGAGAGAGAGATTTCTAGGAGTCGCTGCTTCCTTATAATAATCCTGCTAAATGTTCATGAGTGGAATAATTTTCAAAAGTGCTAAAATGCCTGCCTTAGCATTAGAGGTAATTTATTGCTTTTAATTTGCTTAAACTTCCAAAGCCCTGAACTAAAATTGCCCTCGGTGGTAGAATGTAGCCTTTATTTTAGCAGTTTTGCAACTCATAACATTTATAAACTTTAAACTACACCTTTCCTACTAGGCTGTAACACAGGTGAACCAACAGAGGATACTTCTTAATGTACATATATTTCCCTGCAGATCTATTAAAGTAAGGGGGAGCATTTCTGAAAATATGTAATTCAGTAATGCAAGTGTGAACACCTATATATACACACAAATCCCATCGTCAGGCCCATTCTGTAACAGAATAGGTCCTTAAACAGCAAGCATAGTGGTGGAGTTAATGAACAATCAGTTTCTAGGAATAAAATCCCATTTTATATTTAAGGCATAAGAACACTGCTGCTAAGGATCTCCTTGTTTGGGTCCTTAATAATAAATGTAATAACTATCTAGTGTCAAGCCATAAAAATAGATTCCCTGTAAGTGGGAGCTAAAACAAAATGCTGTACTATATCCTCATCTCCTAAACTGAGTGCTTCTGTTTCAGATTCTAGCCAGCCAGCCAATCCCTCTTTCAAGATATTCCATTCCATTCCATCCCTCTCCCTCTATTTCCTATTTTGTTTTTCAACATTCTAACATCCAGCTGTCACTTCTGGGTATGAGAGCTGTAGTGTCCCTGTGCCTTTAAGATATACATTAAAAGAAAGTTCACCCATTATAACTTTTCCCTTTATAGCCTTGGAGTGGCGGGAGAATGTGTATCTTGTAGAATTCCCTCTCTTTTATGTTCTTGGGTGTCTTTCAATGTTCTGCTTGGCCATCTCTTCTTCTCCTGCAAATATGATTGAACTCCTCTCACTCCTAGGAGTCAGAAATTACTTCTTTTTCAACTTTTTCTGTAAATGCAGTATTTCCATGAAACTCTCATTTGCTTTAGCATCCATTTACTTTTTTAAACTGTATTTTTAGACCTCCTACTGACATTGGGTTTTTTCAGTTAATTTATTCAAATGGTGTTAATTAGTACAGCTATGAAAGGCAAACAAAATAGTCGACACTTGTACGTGTTTCCTTTATTCCATCTCCTGCTGTTTCCCACACCAATATGCAATATAAAAATAGCATAGGCATACAGAGAAAGGGTTGGCCCTACTATTAGACAGAGTGAGGCATCTGCCTCAGGGCAGCTGATTTTGGGTGTCGTGAAAGGACAGCAAATGTTGGTTATTTAATGTGTTATTGTTGTATTTTCACTGCCAGGGAGGGGAGAAAAAGGTGCTTGCTGGTCTTCTTTCTTTCTTTCTTTCTTTCTTTCTTTCTTTCTTTCTTGCCTCAGGAGCCAAAATAATTTGGCTGGCCTTGGGTGCTACACACCCAGATTTGTGGGGCAAAAGGCACCATTTGGTTTCACCACAAGCTGCAAAATGTTTTGGCCAGCCCTGTGAAAGCATTCCCTGTATTTTTGTGGAGCCAGACAATGAAATACTGGAACAACTAATATGGAATGTAGCTCCCATGACATTATATTGTGTAGACTTTAAACTGACGGGGTTTTAGCACAGACGTGTTGAACCTCTTTCAGCCTGAAAGCCAAATTTCATTTCGGAATACGCGCGCTTGAGGGCATATTCCACTGGTGGGGCAGGGCAAAGGCAAATGTGGCAGAGCCTAAAATACCATAAATACCAGCATATTTTTTCTTACAGCTCTTACTGCCAGGAAGTGAGCTTTAAGAGAGGCATTTTAAAAGGGGGGAACTACAGAAAAGCCGGGAAAGCACAAAATGACTGATCGTCAAGGAAAGGAGGGGGGTATGAAAATATAGGAGGGCAGGATTAGGCCCCTACTGTCCCCTTGCATTTTGTTTGCTTTGGCCAAAATATTTATTGGGCATCTCCCCTTGCTTCTTTTAACCACATACAAAGGGAGGAAGGGCCTTTTAAACAGGAATTGCAGTGGACAGCAGGAAAGACAAGGAAAGATAACAGACTCTGAAGTGCTCTGAATGGAATATTAAATGCTTATATTAAGTCCTGCATTCTGTTTCCAGCTGTTTCCTACATTGATTTGTAATTATAAGAATAACTGATATTCATAAAGAAACATGTAAGCAGTCTTTGATATGTTTATAGATCCCAACAATACTATTTCCCCCAGTGAAGAGGAATGTATACTGTGTCGAGCATTCATGCTGAGAGTGAAAGTAGAGAAATCATTCTAATTCATCTGCTTTCTCTTTCTTTCTTTCTTTCTTTCTTTCTTTCGTTTTGAGATAGAAAGTTGCTTATGTGTTGGCCTGGAGAATGAGAGAGATGAAATCACCAAAACCCCAAGGATTAGATCCAACTGTTGCATGAGCAGAAGTCTGCTTCTGCAATGGCACGTCTGCGTACTCTCCTCCTCCCTGAGCCCACAAATCAGCTCTGGAGGGTCCCTAATCCCACAGAGCAGATTTCAGGAGGTGCAAGGGGTCGCAGGGGGAAGGAGAAATCTGTTCTGCCAGTGGAATGAAGCCATTGGCTCCAATCCAAACCTGGAATGTGGGGTGAAGGAGGTGCTGGTCATAAAGTCCAATGGTCATCTTTAAGTAAGATCCCACATAAAGCCATTTTTATTTAAGGTACGGGTTTAACAAGATTGTGGGTTCTGCAGTATGGGTTCAGAAAGCGTACAAAGCTAGGCTAGAACCTTGTGTGTGCCTGCAGGTTTTTATCTATGTAAATAGGGAAGAGCATTCAGATGTTCAGTTCTCCACCTTCAGTCTAAAATGGCATAGTCCAGCAATATCACAGACATGTACAGAATCCCTCTTGCAAATAGCTTTGAAAAGAGGACATTCACACATCAGCTGAGAGTTACCAAGAGTGATCAAAGCATGAGATGATGTGCATGATGTATGAATGGACTGTAAGTTCTCCATTCCTCCATTCAGTCCTTTTGCCCCAAGAACTGAATCCACCTAAACTAATCCAACCAACACCTCTTAAAGACATCCAGTGATGGAAATTCCATCATATATAGTCAGGAAGAGATGTCTTTTTTAGCCAGGGATAATGGGTTCTTAGTCAAAGACACCATCGAGATCCCCATACACCAAGCCTATGCAAAGTGAGGACATAGGGCAGTCTTCCCCAACCTTCTGTCCCTCCAAGTGTCTTTGACTAAGACCCCATTATCCCCAGCTGGGGGGTAATGGGATTTATCTAACACATCTATTGGGCATCAAGTTGGACAAGGCCACCCTAAAGCATGGGAAAAATTGGTCCCACCCTCACCGATCTTCTTCTAGCAGACAGTATGTTGGTAAATTGCGTGCCCAATTCTTGGCTTCCACGATCCTCCCCCAGCATCTAGATGGCCGTGTGACGGCCCTTTTCCCTTCCAGGACATTGCGGGTACCATTTTTTTAAGAGGAGCCACAACCCTGATCCGACCTGGCAAAAAAGGTAAGAACCCCCCGCCAAACCCGTACATACCCACCTGCCATCCTGAGGATGACAAAATTGCTGCCCCCCACTTCCATGGGCAGGGAGCCACCCCGCATGGCTCTGTGCCCATTTCAGGACCCGGGATCGTGCACCACACCAGGTGTTGGAATGGTCCCCAGAACCACAGAAATAACAGGATATCCCTGGTTTCCATTATACCGGGGTTGTCCCTAGGTCATCCCCGGTTGATCCCGGGATCCCCTGTGTGTCATATGGTCGCACAGGGACGACCTAGAGACAACTCCGGGATAAAAGGCTGGTGTAGACATAGCCTGGACACACCATAATATATTTTTACTTTATGAAGAAAGTATCAACAGCTTTGTTGGAATAAAAAAAAACAGAAAGAGCCCATTGGATGCAGCCAAACCACTGACATCATGCAGATTCAGAATTGCTGTATTTTTTGGTACCAGCGTGATTTGATTTCATGTTATTTTAATTTAATTTAATTCAACTTAGTTTAATTAATTACATTTTATACTATCCAATAGTCAAAGCTCTCTGGGCAGTTCACAAACATTAAAACCCTAAATACAACATGATAATACATAATATAAAACCTTTAAGATTTAAAGCAGAATAAAACCAGAGTAAAAATGAGTTTTGCATTTCAAAGAAAAAATGTCAGAAGAAGTCTCAAGTGCTTCAGGAGACATCAAACATAGCTGTTAACTAATCATTTAAAAACGGCTTTGTTCATTGTCCACCAGTTCACTAACCCCCATGTAGGGCTTGTATTCAAACAGCATATAAACAAATGGAAATCTGATTTTTATCGGGGGAGGGGGAAGCATATAGGTGGTGGTGAACAGAAATGAATTAAGACTGGGGGGATTTTCTCTGTGGGACAGTTTATCTGGAAGTCTATCTGTCTCTCTGAAGGAGGGGAGGCCAAAGAAATCTCTTGCAAATATGCCATTGCAAATCTAACTCCAGCAGCTAGACACTAAAATTGGCCAAAGCATTTTCTGAGCAGCGTTCATATAATAGATTTAGGGTCATACTAGATGTGCTTGAGAATTTCCTCTTTTCTAAAACTAAAATGAACTTAAACCCACGATCCCCAGTTAGGATCACAGTGGGGCAGAGCTGAAGGAATTAACCCTTTTTCCCTGCTGAAAATCCCCTCCCCCTTGAAGCTGCCATTTTGCCCTTGGAATTGCAGCTATTTCATTATCTAATAAAATGAACTGAGGTTCCCACTAGTGTGATGCCGAAACCCCAACTGCCCTTTCACATCCGCTTTGCTTCCCTGCGAAAGAGGCAGTAATTTTCGTTGGCTTGCTTAGAGTTTCGGAGACATTTTTCACATACAGGGCTTCAGTGCTTACTTTACTGTAAGGAGGTGGCTGAGGCGCATGTGCGTGTGCAGTATTCTATCTTTCACCATTTTCCCCTGTTCTGTCCTCACAACCTCTCCGGCTGCTTGAGCTTTGAAAGCCCCTTAGAGGACTTTGGCAGGACTCCCTCCCGTGGGGCTTTCCGGTGGGTCTGCCTGCTGAGCGAGGAGTGTTATTTTCCTTATTATTTTCCTTCTTGTTAAAAGGACTTTTAATAACAACAAAGCAAAATCAAAAACGCCTCTCTCAGCTTTCAGGCAGTGTGCAATCAGCAGCACAGGGAAGCCCCACGGGAGGGAGTCCTGGCTAAGTCCTCCAGGGGAGCATTCCAAAGAGCTGAAGCAGCCGGAGAGGCTGCAAGGATAGAATGGGGGAAATGGTATAAGAAAGAGAACATGCGAACCTCTCAGCCACCTCCTTACTGTAAGGCAAACACTGAAGTCCTGCATCTCAAGAAATTTCTTCGAAATTCTCACCCCTTCCCACAACTTTTCAGGTGCAAGTCCCTTTTGCCCCTCCCAATCCAACGAATGGTCAAAGTTGAAAAAATTGGCACAGTGATAGTGGGAATAGAATGTAACATATATGTCTGCACATGCTCAGAGGACAGGACGCAGTGGTGCTGCTAGGCCTGGACCTGGGGCCAAAGCTCAGGGCTCCACAGCCCGTAAGTCCCCCAAATGACCACAAGAGAGTGACAGGTGTAGAAGCAACACCCTTTTTATTCCTGTAGTCCTGATGGTGCTATGATTTGAGTGAGTTCAAAATGCAAAACTGCAAATGCTCAGGTTGCTGTTGTTGTTGTTGTGTCAGGGCTGGCAATGCAGTTTTGTTTTTCTAATATATCAAGAATGTAGAAGCCTTGTAAAGCGTGGCATGGAGAGGGGTGGAGAAGATAAATGTTAGTTGTGTACTTCACAACTGAAGTAATATACATGGCCATCTAAAAAGGGCTCATTAAGTCCAAGGTCTAAATTTACCTAGCTGCAGCACTGTATTCTTCAGACTTAGAGCCACCCCTTCACTGTGCAACCATATCCATGGCTGGAGCAAATTAAAATGATCTTGTCTCAAGGTGATGCAAACTAAAAGCCCTTTAGTCAGGCATTCCTTTCCTTGTTCAATTTGCCTTAATATATATGATTACTGTTAGTCATTATTGGTAAGCATGACACACTCACCCTTTTTTGTTTTGTAAACCCAAAGTAACTACAGTCAAGAAGTCCTTTTTGTCATCTTTTATTATCAACTGTGCACTACTTAGCGGGCTTTTTATTGTTGTTTTTATCACATTGCATGGATGCCTGCAGCTGAGCTTTTCACACTTTTGCAACTCAAAAGAGTGCTCAGTGGGGGGGGAGGGGAGGGTGCTGTTCTTCCTCTGAACCTGTTTATTTTCAGTTCCATGTATTAGATGGATAAGATAGGAAATGAATTCCCCGCACAGCGGACATATCAGCTGCACTAGGCTCCCAGGCTGCATTCAGGAAGTAATGATCAGAGTGTCTGAAAGCTCCTTTGATCGGAATTCATTGGAAAGGCCCAAATCGCAGGGCCAGATAGATTTTCAGTTGTAACTTAATTCCTAATGAAGTGAAGTCTTCGCTTGGTGAGTTTTGACACAGCTGGACATCACTAGCAATTCTTCGACTTACAAGGCTTCGGCCGACGGAAAGCACGGGGTCTAAATGAGTCTCAGCAGTCTGTTCTTCCCAGACAGTGTTGAAATCTCCTGTTCGGGCATCATGTAATGACAAGGAGGCTTCGTTCATGTTCCTGGGCTAGATCAGAGTGCCACTGCACAATCTGCATCACGTTATCCATCAGAGGAATCAAAAGGCCATGCAGGTCAAGTTTGGCGTGTGTTCACGCACTTATGAGAGCCATTTTACACCACTCTTCCGCACAGTCTGTCCAACACGGCCAGGCATTGGCCGTTGCTTGCATTTGATGAGAATAGAGAGAGTCCATATTTTATGGTGTGTGTGTGTGTGTGTGTGTGTGTGTTTCAAAAGGAAAAAGAGGAATGAAAAAGTTTCTGTTTCAAGAAACACAAAGGGCATTCCAAAGGTGCTAGATAACGGTATTTAGTGCCAATAGGCTGTCAAAATTCAACCAGGAATATGAAGTGTATGTCCAAAAATACAGCCGAGTTTGGGCCTATGGCCCTCAGGCCTCTGGGGCAAATCAGACCCACCTGGGGTCCCAACCCAGCCCTCCAGGATTTGCCAGATTGCCCCATTCCCTTTCCCAAACCATTGATTGCTTGGCAGTTCACCGTCTTTTGAATGTCACCCCCCCCCCCAATTCTATAAGGTCAAAAAGCTCTCCTAAGGCTTAGTTACTGGCAGTAAGAGCATTCAGCTAAAATATACTGGTATTTTGGGGGAGTTTGCTCCTCCCCTTTTGTCTTTGGCTCCACCCCCTTTGCCTTCAGCCCTGCTCACCCTGGAATGCAGACTCTGAGAGCATCTCTGAAATTGATTTTGACCCTCAGAGTGAAAGTCGTTCAGCACCACTGACCTACAGACTGTTCTTTTGAGAATTCTAAATGTTTTTTAGGAAAAGGTTACATTTTTTTTCTCTCTGCTTTCTAAATGTGAGTATTAAAATTAGGAGCTATCCCACCTATCAAGGACATATGCCCCTCTTCCAGACTTTGATGGACATCCTGATGTTGGTATTAATGTTTGCATGGGGCTTGTTTTCATGGGATGTACATCTAAGCTCTGGACTTTATCTATGTAGACTCCAGACCTACACAGTCATTAATAGGGGCTTTTACTGGATCGGGTCCGATCCACGATCCGGACCTGATCCGGGGGAAATCGGATACAATTATCCAATTTCCGATCCCCGCATCTGGATCGTCCGATCTGATCTGAACCGGTCCGGAAGGACCCAATCCGGTTCGGATATGATCGGAGGATCGGACCTCCTCCTGTCCCTCGTGCTCCTTACCTGTGGACGGCACCAGCAGGTAAGGAGTGTGAGTGGGGGGGAGGGACAGGGCCCCCACTCACCCACCCACCACCATGTTTTCCCCATAGACTTGCATTGAGGGAAAGCTTTTCCCCAATGCAAGCCTATGGCGAAAACACCAAAAATGGTGGCCAATTCTAAAATCGGACGTCCGATTTTCGGATCGGGATCGGATACGATCTGATCCGAGGGACCTCCGATTTTGTCCGAACCAATTCAAGACAACATCAGAGGTCCGATCCGCGTCCCAACCTGATCCGGGAGGTCCCTGCACATCCCTAGTCATTAATACTCATGAAGTCTGAGAAAGGATTACATTGGAATGTATGTATACATCTCATCCAGTGACTCTTCTGCTTGGTGGTCCTGGAAGCAGAAGAGGTTTCCAGGCCCAGAAGATGTGTATGCAGTGGACAAGGCAGACACAATCCCAATTCCCCACCATGCAAGCAATTGTGCTGTGGTAAACAAGAATTGATTATTCCTAGAATTAGAAATATGCCCAAATCTTACCAGCCTTTGCCAACCTGGGCTCATCCAGATGTTTTGACCTACAATTCGAGATGTTTTGGCCTACTCTGATTAATGTAGCTTAATGAAAATCTCTTGAGTAAAACAAAAAACACACTCACACACACAAAATGGATCACTGAAGTTGAAAGTTCAAAACTGGAATAGTCATCAAACAAAGATTTTGGTTACATCATTATAATGGAAGCCCATTTTTATTCTAGCTTAGTCTGCAATCCTAAACAGCTTTAGGGTGCAATCCTGTGTATTTATAATAGAATGCTTTCTTACTGAATGTATTATTTATTGTTTGTATTTAGTTATTTCTAAATCTCTTTTGAGTGTTCAAAGACAAAAAGGCAGCCTAAAAAAATCAATGGTGTATCATAGTGGTTGAGAGACTGATCTATGAAACAGGAAGTTCACATTTCAAAATCCCGCCTTTGCTATGAATGCCCCAGGTGCTTTGGGCAAACTATTCAGTCACAGTCTCTGCTCCCCATCTCGGATTGTTTAGCTTAGAAAAAAGGCAAGTAAGGGGAGGCATGATAGAGGTGTACAAATTTATGCATGGTGTGAAGAAAGTGGATAGGGAGACATTTTTCCCCTTCCTCCTAATACTAGAACCCGGGGTCATCACATGAAGCTGATTGGTGGGAGATTCAGGATAGATAAAAGGAAGTACTTCTTCACACAGCGCATAGCTAAACTATGGAATACACTACCACAAGATGTACTGATAGCCACCACTTTGGATGGCTTTAAAAGGGGATTGGACAAATTCATGGAGGGGAAGGCTATCTATAGATACTAGTCCTGATGGCTAAATGCTAGCTCCAGTATCAGAGGCAATATGCCTATGTACACCAATTGTTGGGGAGTGTGGGCGGGAGAGTTCTGTCTCATTCATGTCCTGCATGACAGCCTCCCATAGGCATCTGGTTGGCCACTGTGTGAACAGACATCTGAACTAGATGTACCCCTGATCTGATCCAGCAGGGCTCTTCTTATATTCTTACAGGGTTGTTATAAGGGTTAAAACAGATAATGTGCATGTTAAGTATTATTACCTAAAAACTTAGGTAAAAATCTTCATGAAGTGATATTGCCAAGAATCCTGTCCTGTTGAAGTCGGGGTGGGCAATGTCTGGCACTCCACATGTTTTGGCCTACAGCTCCCATCATCCCTCATCATTGAGTATATTGGCTAAGACTGAAGGGAGTTGAAGACCAAAACATATGAAGGACTGCAAGCTTCCCTCCCCGTGTTAAAGTTTTAAAAGTAAGGTCTAAAAGTCATGTAAGTAAATAAAGTGCTACTAAATCCCATGGGCAGTTTAAAAGTCTATTGTGGAACTAATGGTGGAATTCTGGGCAAAGCACTATTTAGATGCGTCCCTGAACTTTATGAAAAATGTGGTGGGGGGTATAGGGCAAGACAGGTTTATAGATTTTGCTGCACTTGTTTTAACTGAAAACGAATAGGACTTACCTGAGAATGAGACCTTCCTTAAGCTAATCTAACTCTTCCTTTTCTCCCTTCTCCCTTCTCTCTTGGCAGGCCTGTGACAGAGGATTAGACAACATCAGTGGAGTCATGCTTCACACAGCCATATCATGCTGGCAGCCATTTCTAGGTCTGGCTGTGCTGCTGATTTTCATGGGCTCCACCATTGGCTGCCCGGCCCGCTGTGAGTGCTCAGCACAGAACAAGTCTGTCAGCTGTCACCGGAGGCGCCTGGTTGCCATCCCCGAGGGCATCCCCATTGAGACTAAAATCCTGGATCTTAGCAAGAACAGGCTGAAAAGTGTCAACCCAGAGGAGTTCACAGCTTTCCCTCTGCTTGAGGAAATAGATCTCAGTGACAACATTGTTGCCAATGTGGAGCCCGGAGCATTTAGCAATCTGTTTAACTTGCGCTCCTTGCGACTGAAAGGGAACCGTCTGAAGCTGGTCCCTTTAGGGGTCTTCGCTGGGCTGTCAAATTTAACAAAGCTAGATATCAGTGAGAACAAGATTGTCATTCTGCTGGACCACATGTTCCAGGATCTGCACAACCTCAAGTCACTCGAGGTTGGGGATAATGACCTGGTTTACATATCCCACAGGGCCTTTACTGGACTGCTTAGCCTGGAGCAGCTCGCTTTGGAGAAATGCAACCTCACAGCTGTACCAACAGAAGCCCTTTCTCACCTTCACAACCTCATCAGCCTGCATCTGAGACATCTTAACATTAACCATTTGCCTGCATTAGCCTTTAAGAAATTGTTCCACCTGAAGAACCTAGAAATAGACTATTGGCCTATGCTGGACATGATTCCAGTCAATAGCCTGTATGGCTTGAACCTCACCTCTCTCTCCATCACCAATACCAACCTGTCCACTGTACCTTATTCTGCTCTGAAGCACCTGGTTTACCTGACCCACCTAAACCTCTCCTACAACCCCATCAGCAGCATTGAGTCAGACATGCTTGCAGATGTCATGCGCCTGCAGGAGCTTCACATAGTTGGGGCCCAGTTGCGTACAATCGAACCCCGTGCTTTCCAAGGTCTTCGGTTCCTTCGTGTGCTTAATGTGTCCCAAAACCTGTTGGAAACTCTGGAGGAGAATGTGTTCCATTCCATCAAAGCCCTGGAAGTCCTCTGCATAAGCAACAACCCACTGGCTTGCGACTGCCGCTTGCTTTGGATATTACAAAGGCAGCCCATGCTGCAGTTTGGCGGCCAGCAACCAATGTGCGCTGGCCCGGATAGCGTCAAAGAGAAGCCATTCAAAGACTTCCACAGCACGGCCCTTTCTTTCTACTTCACTTGCAAGAAGCCCAGGATTCGTGACAAGAAGCTGCAGTACTTGGTTGTAGAGGAAGGGCAGACGGTACAACTCTTGTGCAATGCAGATGGTGACCCTCAACCAACCATCGCCTGGCTGACACCACGAAGGAGGCTGGTCACCACAAAAACAAATGGGAGAGCTACAGTGCTGGGAGATGGCATGCTGGAGATCCGGTTTGCCCAAGATCAAGACAGTGGGATCTATGTTTGCGTGGCCAGCAACGCGGCTGGGAATGACACCTTGTCAGCAACTCTCACCGTCAAAGGGTTTGTCTCAGATCGTTTCCTTTATGCCAACAGGACTCCCATGTACATGACGGATTCCAATGACACCAGTTCCAATGGGACCAATGTGAATATATTTTCCCTGGACCTTAAGACAATACTGGTGTCAACAGCTATGGGCTGTTTCACATTCCTTGGGGTGGTTTTATTTTGTTTCTTACTACTTTTTGTGTGGAGCCGAGGCAAAGGCAAACATAAAACCAACATTGACCTCGAGTACGTTCCCCGTAAAAACAACGGTGCAGTGGTGGAAGGGGAGGTCCCAGGACCACGTAGGTTCAATATGAAAATGATTTGATGGTTGTGCTGCTAGCATTATTCTTATTCTTAATATTATTTTCCCCTTCTGTGGCATTCTAACCAATTCAATAAGCTTGGCATGTAGGAATTGCCAGGCTTAGCGGCAGCTTCACATGGGCTGCCATGGGATCAAATGGTACACGGAAACCAGGAAGACTATCTGAGGTTGTACAGCAAAGCCTCTCGTTTTGAGGCTGCGTGTGTGTCAGGGCTTTTGCAGAGTTGGCATCCAGCAACTAATTGTTTGCATTGCAAATTTTTTGGCATTCTGGGGATCTCAGTAACGAACCGTCGGCTCATGTTCACGGACAATTGTTCAAAACATTTTCTACCACTACAAGAAAAAAAAAACACAAGAAAAGAAAAACCCTACAGTGTAGGATTTCATATTTAACGAGAGAAAGAGAGACATTTGTCTACAACATACTCTGCAGTGAAATTTGTATCTATAGCTCTCATTTGCTAAAGGCTCGCATCATACATATCTTCTAGTTGATTCGACACCATAAGGTTAATGTGTTACTGTATTATTTTTTTTGAAATAGGCATATTTATTGTGTACATTTTAAAGCAATACAAATGAAAGGTTTTCTTCCTCCCACAGTAACTGACCCAAGTGTGATGTCACTCTTCCCATAATTGCAGCCAAATTCCCAAATCGAACCTCTGTAGTCACCAATGAAAGATGCTGTCTGGTGTCTAAACCTATGTCAAAGACCAGAGAGGAACTGTAGAGGCAGGCTCAATTTACCTTGTCCTGTCCTGCTGCATTTCCCTATGTGTAAAGAACAGGCATGTGCCTAATTTTGATATAGAATGGAATATTTTTTAAAAAATATCCATGAGATCACGCTGGACCAGTTTACTATACAAAGTCCAAGGTCCAACTTCCTGGTCATTGCTGGCATAAATGCTAGCAAAATTATACTTGGATGCTAGCCCTTTGTCCCCTTCCCCGCCTCCCCCCCCCCATCCCTCTGTTTTAATTTATGATCTGTTGTTAAAATGTTGATGTGGACTGGAAGATAGAACCAGAGAAATGCATTCTACCATATTGCTGGGGAAATGCTGTCAGTGTTGCATTTATAGAACTGAATGAAAACACTACAAAAGGTCGGCTGACTGGAAGAGTGTCTTCCCTCATGCCAACAAACCAGAGTTAGCCATACATAATAAGAAGGCATGCCATCCAGCATTGCATTCTGCACTTGATAGCTTGCACAAGTACTGCCAAATTGTGAGCCACTGTCAGTTTTGTATTGATAGGCAACGTAGACCGATCCAAGAAGTCCTTTGCTTCTGGGTTTTCCTCACACAAATTGTCCCTGGCAACATGATTCTATGAAGAGAAAAAAGCCTAAAGACTATATATATATATATATATATATATATATATAGTATCCAAGAGTAGGGCATATAATATATATATATTCCTATGTATGTTAAGAGCATTTGTCATTCTTATTATTTTATGACTCACAATAACTATAGTACAGTTGTACCCAGGATAAAGAAGGCACCTTTTAAAGAAAAGAATTTGTGCCTTTGGTAGAAATATCTGGTATATAGTTCCATTTAATTGTTTATAAACAGCATCCAGTGAGTTATAGATGCCCCTGAAGTATGATGTCTGGTCTAAAAATGGAATTGAGTAAGATGGCTGCCATCCCAAATGGTCATCCATGGTGGAGGAATGTACTGTGTGAACTGGTGGTATAGAGGGGTACACTATCCAGGGGATTCTGTGATCGCAGTGCCTCTAAAAAGAATGTACCATGGCCATTTTGGAAACTGGTCTGAAGCAGACACATATGCCACAGAATTCATGGCACTTTTCCCTCCCCATCACAGCCCTGCAGTTGGCCATGTAAAAAAAAAACAATAATGGGACAAATATTGCTGAGTGAATTGGTTCTTACAAAGGCAAATTCTAAAAACTGTTAATGTCTCTCATGTGATTATTTTTTATATAATTTCACGCTCGCTTTAACTGTTCGTCTCGCCATTTTAGTACTTACATTACCTTGCCATATCCCAGCATGAAAGTGAACACACTGCGGGCAGGAAAGGACTGGAGATTGGGAATAATAAGTGCTTATGCTGATTTATTTGTTACGTGTTTTTTCCTCTCAAGGTCATACAAAAAGGGCTTGGAATTTGGACTGCAATGGCGATGTGACATAATCTTGATATGATAAAAACTGAGGCAATATGTTCTAGTTGTTGTTCAACATTCCAACGTGCTAGCTGAAATGTCCCATTCATTCGTTCCTTCAAAATTTTGTCCGATAACCACAGAATCATTTTGAATGATCTAGAGGAATTACGAAGAACAATAATCAGTGAGTGAGCAGTTATTGCTGTTAGAAGAGTAGATGAGATTTTTCAAAGCCATGTATGGGATTTAAAACACATCTATAGAAGACATACATCCAAATTGTAAATCTGATCTTTCAGTGAATGTGAGAAAGGTGAAAGTCATATTGCTTACGGTTGAGATTTCAAAGGGATTTAAATGCAGTTTCCACTCCATTCCATAGATGTTTTTCTAAATCCATAGGATTTAGAATGCAATAAAGTCAAAATATCAGTTGTGCTGTGTCATTTACAATTTCGTTTTCAAATAATTGTAAGGGCATTTAGATAAAATGTTGTCAGTACCAATACAGGGTAGGCTTAACAACCCTTGTTGTTTACTTTCAGACCAGTATATATAAACTATGATATCAGCATAATGTTACATTTAGTGTGGTTGTACTTGCATAGCTCTTGGTATATCACATCCTAAGCATATTCATGCTTGTGCAGCATGTCTAATGACAGGTTCTTATAGTACAGTATGGTGTGCTGTGATGGTCGCACATTTGCCACTCCAGACCACACTAACCTGGCAGCTCAGGAACATGAAATTCATAGGAGAAGGGGCCTGGGAGGTTTAATTTTAATTTACGAAATAGTCACACCATTGCCCCTTTTCACATGGCCATACTGTTCTTACAATAGAAGACCACCATGGGAAACAATCATGAGAATGCACTAACTATGCTATGTAATGTAAAGCCCCGTTCACACTTCCGACCGTTTCTCTGCAGCTTTTCCCTGCAATTCACTGGGAGCCTTTGGATAATAGCACTACAGGTATGGAGCCAATATTATGGTTCTTCCATGGTTGATCACCCAGCAGGAAAGGAGGATGATAAGTGAAAAGGAGCCACACAGTTGCGTGGGGGGGAATCCAGTGGGCCCAGGGGATTTTGCTGCCTGTTCCAGAGCAACAAACATTGCCCCCTACATAGAACCCAAAGGCAGCCAAGTGGTTGGATCCAGATTTAGTCATACTTAGGGTAGCCCCTCAGGGATCCATATTGGGACCAATGCTTTTCAATTTATTCATAAATGATTTGGTTCAGGAATGAGCAGTGAAGTGGCAAAAGTTTGCTGACGATAACAAATCATTTAGGGTGGTTAAAACTGGATTGCAGGGAGCTCCAAAGGATATCAAAACTGGGAGAATGGCAAATGAGGTCCAATGTAAGCAAGTGTAAAGTGATGTGACTTTTTGAATGTGTACTGAAATATCCTTTAATCAATGGGAAAAGAATGTGTACATTTAAAAGCTGGGCACAACTGATGTGTACAGTTGATGTGTACAGTTGAAAAAAAATACACTTTAAAATCTTCATGGATTTTCATGCGAAAAAACAAACAAAGCTCACAGTTGGAACAAGCTATGAGGTGGAATCCAGAGAACTTCAGTGAGCTTTAGTTTTGCTGATCCACACATCCCTAACTTTAAGCATGACTAAATCTAGATCCAACCCAAATTATTTTACCACATGAGATTAAAAAAAATCCACAAGCACCATTCACCATAAAATAAAAAAGTAAAGTCATTTGCTGCTTGTTCTTGATTGCCCAAAATTTGCTACCTAAGGTGACTGCTTTACTCTGTGTAACGGCAGGGCCAGCCCATTAACACCGCTACTACATTGGCCTTAGAGTAGCTTTGGATGTAACAAAATTGGCAACGGGTGACAGGATGCCTGCATAACTCACGCTTCTTATTTCTGAATTTCCTACCTAACATCCAAAGCTGAATGTGCATCTCCAAGTTCCAGGTGGTGAGTCAGCTCAAGCATTTCACTGCAAGGAGCGACACATGAGTTCTGCAGTACAACAAATGCAAGAACCCTGGAAGTGTGAAACATGTGCTTCCTCTCTTGCTCCTCCATGACATCTGAAGCTGCTTTCAGGTTGGCCATTGCTATTTAAGTCCTGACCTTTCAGTGAGGTCCCACAGTAAAGCAGACCTCTTGAATCCACTGCTTACTTAAATAGTTGGGGCCGGATACAAAACATCCAACAGGACCTTGAAAGTGATCTGTGGACCTGATCCTTGCATTGGGTAGAATCCAACCAAAGTCCTACTTAGAGTAGACCCATTGAAATGAATGGGACTTAAATTAGTCAGGACTAACTTCTAATTCATTTCAATGGGTGGGGCTTTGGTTGGATTTTACCCATTGTATCAGCCAATGCAATGTAAGGATCAAGGCCACAGCTCACTTTCAAGATTTTGTTGGATTTTATGTATTCTGCTTACATCCAAAGTATTTCATAACATCAGAGACTGACAGCCTATCTACACACGGATAAAACACTTTGAAAATGTTTTGAAAACTGTATATGGAGTGTGTCCTGGGCCCCAACAGTTCTCAAAACTGTTTTAAACCGTTTTAAACCAGTACTGTAGATAGGCTCTCAGAGGATTCTAGTGTTTTGCTTTGCAGTGAGCAATGCTTCTCCCCACCCCCCTTCAATAGTTTTTAATATCCTTCCATCCTTTTAAGATGTTGTAGAATTTTAACAACATTGCATGACCTTGAAGCAAACATGCTGACAAACAAGAGACTGTTTTCAAGAATGACATAGCCGGGTTTCTGAAATTTGATTGTATTTTCATATAGTAGTGAAAATAAGCAAAACAAAGACGAAAGATAGTTGAATGGCTAGATTTTCATTTACTTCTGGCTTGTAATTATCATTATTCACTAACGATCCATTTCTTTCCTTCCTTTATTTACTGCCAACAATAAAATTCTTTACCCTACTCACATTTCTGCTGAAATTCTGGTTAAGGCAACATTACTCCAATCCAAATGGAAGCTCTATTTTCACTATTTTTAAACTGTCCACACACAGACAGGATGATAGGATTGAAAAAGGAGCTGTGCTGGCGAAAACATGCATTGTTTGGAAGTCAAACTATTAATTGCTGAGCCACACAAGATCACACCTGTATGAAATGAGAAATGACTTTCTCTGTTTTAAGGATGTCTGATTTGTGGGGCAATTTAAAATGAAACGTAATTATGGGAGGATGGGGAAAAGGTATGCGTATACTAGTGCTGATTGGAAAGTCAGCCATTAGTACCCCTCATAGAGAATATGTATTGCTTTCATATTTATAGTAGGTAATACTTTACTCCTTGCCTGCTCCAATTTATTTCTATGGCCCTCTTTGAGAAATAAGATGAGTGTGCACATTTTTCATTCCTTGTTTGGTCTTTGTTTGCTCAAGACTCTAATTCTGTATTGTCTGGGCTTTGCACTGATACTTCAAGAGTTTAGTGTAGCCATGCAACAACACAGATAAGCTTATCCACCACCACCCATCCACAGCCACATACCCCAAATTACTAGTACATCCCTGTGGCCTCATATATAGCTTCACTTGATAGCCATATGGAACTTCTGCAATGCAATGTGTTTGTTTCAAACAGTGGAAGACCATTATTCTTCATTGGCTTGCTGATGCACCAGAGACTTTAATGGCATATGCCCAATCAAAGATTTTAGTCTTGGTTGGAAACACTAGACAGAAAATAACTAGGAACAAGAAGATGGGGGAAGAAGAGAGATACTTTCAGGTCATGCCATCTCAAGCAGGTCCTCATGATAGTCATGCTGCATACTAATGCTGCAGACCTATAAAATTTACTTGGGAGTAAGCCCTGTTGAACTCAACAAGGCTTACTGCTGAGTAAAAATGCTTGGAATTTCACTGTAAAATATATTTCAATATCATCTTGGCAGGGAAATGGAGGAAAGCAGCAGATGTCTATTGGGGGAAGGGTAACAAATTAAAAACTTAGACCTCCTACTTCATTCATCTTCTATAAGAAAAGTGACATTAAAAACATGCAAATGGCAGCAACAGGTAAGGAGCAGTGATAATGATCCCTGGTTGGATCGTAGGACTAATTTGGCCCATAGTGTACAATGTATACTATGGGCTGTATCTCATGTTAGTCCTATTTAGAAAAAACAAATTGAAATGAATCGGAACATGTTAGTCGTGACTGACTTATATCCCATTCATTTCAATGGGTCTATTCTGAGTAAGACTAACATTAGATGCAACCATAATATATACAGATATATTTAATACATCTCATCTTAAAGTTACAATTTCACCTCTGTCACAAATTTACTAGATGACCTTAGGCAAGCCACCCACCCTAAGTCTTACTATACTATATGGGAATGATGACTCTGGCCTTGTTGTAAGGCTTACTGAGATGATGTATGTGAATTGCTTTGAGAACTGAAAAGTGCTATATAGATGTTACATACTCTGATAGGATTCTGATAGAAAGCCAACACCTTGGGGTTCTGCTCATTTAGTTTTTTGGATGCAAACCCAATCATACATAGTAGGACATCAATCAAATCAGTGGCCATTCCTGTTGCATAAATATGGTTAGGGCAACACTGTTCAATTGCCCTTATTCTATCAGCTAGCAAGAACACTTTTAAAAAGAAGTTCAGCTTCTCAGAAAATGCAGTCACAATGTGCTATGTGTCCATTTTGTGATAACAAAGGCAAATGAATAGCAAGTCATCTTACCAGCTCACCAGTGATCAGAAGGATCCCACCACTACTGTTTTTTATTTTATTTGATTTTGCTGGTGAAAGCACTTTCTGGGGAATAGGACTTCTGCATTAATTACTGTGTCATTTGTCATTGTCCTCTAGAAAGCCTAGAATCATAGAATTATAGAATAGTAGAGTTGGAAGGGGCCTATAAGGCCATCGAGTCCAACCCCCTGCTCAATGATGGAACCCACCTTAAAGCATCCCTGACAGATGGTTGTCCAGCTGCCTCTTGAATGCCTTTAATGTGGGACAGCCCACGACCTCCCTAGGTAATTGGTTCCATTGCCATACTGCTGTAACAGTCAGGAAGTTTTTTCCTGATGTCCAGCTGGAATCTGGCTTCCTGTAACTTGAGCCCATTATTTCGCGTCCTTCACTCTGGGATGATCGAGAAGAGATCCTGGCCCTCCTCTGTGTAACAAAGAGTGCTATCATGTCTCCTCTCAATCTTCTCTTCTCCAGGCTAAACAGGCCCAGTTCTTTCAGTCTCTCATCATAGAGCTTTGTTTCCAGACCCCTAATCATCCTTGTTGCCCTCCTCGGAACATGCTCCAGTTTGTCTGGGTTGTCCCTGATTCCAAAATAACAGCTATTGGTCAGCTGCCAAAGCTCATTTCTGGCTTTGAAAAATTCAACCCAACACTTGTAGTGATTGACTACAATGAGTATGGGATACATGGCTACTGGAGAGGCATGGGGTCTACCTGTTGAGAATTGGCAACTGGACCATGTGGAGAACAGTAATTTCCACGGCAACAAGAATGATTTCTACTCCCTGAAGCTGAAAACAGCAGCCTTGCAGATGTTCTTAGGGGTCAGTTTTAGGACAGTTGCACTGTTAACATTTCGTTTATATATCCCTCCCCAGCAGTCTGCCAATGGGCCTGTTCAGACAACATGCTAATCCATGGTTAGGCTGCTAACCCTTTTGCAGTAAATTGTTAGTGAGGATGTTTAAACTATGGTTATGTAGCCAGCGTGATCTGGAACAGTTCACATGACATGCTAAGTCATTGTTCATATGACATGCTAAACCATAATGTTTAACTCAGAATGGTTAACCACCATGGCTTAGTGTGTCATCTGAACAGGGTCAATATGTGTTTATAAACAGGAATGGTCCAGCTGCAACAATTTGTTCACATTCCTACTTCCCTTGAAGGCCTTCACAGTCCTATCAATTATCCGGAGCATTCCATCTCTGCTTCTCCTAGACGGGTTCAAGACTAGACATGATACAGGAGTTCCATGATTAGGATCCTTTGGTTTTTTAAAAAAAAAAGAAATTGATAATAGCGGTAGCGTGCCCAAATTGGATTTTGGACAATGGTGCCGGGGATGATGTTTAACTCTTTCCCCCTGTGCTGCTTTCTTGATTAAAATCCACCACCACCATTAAAATCCACCACCTCAAGGAGCTGTTAATTATCCCAGAGGGGACAAAATCTATTTATGACAGGATGCAATTTCCCCACAACTAAGCAAATAGCTGCTTGGGGCATGTGTGGTTTTAATTGGGGCATGTGTGGTTTTAATGCCCAATGCCTTGGACATGCAGGGATCTGTCATTACTATCTTTAAAAATGCAGGTGATTCTAATTGTGGATCTCTTGCATCACATTTCATTTGGCCCTTATTTTGCTTGGTTTCCCCTTCTCTGACTCAACATTGGATACTGTGAGCCTATCTACACTACTGCTTTAAAATGGTTTATAACAGTTTTAAACTGGTTAATAATGGTTATTAACTGGTTTAAAACTGTTATAAACTTTTTTAAAGCAGTAGTGTAGATAGGTTCTCTGACTGCTATTAAGGGGTACTGACTCACCCTTTCCACCCTTTCCAGGTCTTGTCACCTCTTTCAGATCATGTCATTGCCCTCTGTCAAGGAAGACTTAACGTTTGAACTCTGGCCTTTGGATACAAGCAGGAGAACATGAGAAATGTATTAGGAGTTCCATCCATCACAGTTCTTTTGTTGTTTATTTTTAGTACAACCCACCTGGCTGGCATTGGATCCACCCTAATCACACATTCACTGTCACAACCTTAATCTAAACCTCTCTGTGGTGGAAATATACAAGCTTAAGCAAGGTAGAAATTATACAAGTCATGATTGATTGTGCAGCAGGGTTAAAGACTGGATAAACACTGTTGGGAATAACACAGTTTAATGATAGAAGAATTAATTATATGGCTGGTTAGTGAAGAAGATAGAGGATATTTCAAAATCACCTTGGCAATTTGGATAGCTTCTACCCATTAATTTTAATAAGAATGAGCCATTCATGTATTCTGAACAGCAGGAAACAGAACTGGATTTTTCTTCATTTCTTCTTTCTTTTCCAGTTCTCTAGTTTCACAAATTTTCCTGCCCAAATTACTATGATCGGCTGTGCCTGTGTTTCTGTTTGGAGAATTTTCTCTCCCCCCACAAACTTCAAATAATATATTATCTGAAGAACAACTAAATCCTGTATTCCATTGGGCTCTGTGATTTCAGCTAATCACAGAACTGTCTAGGTTAAAAGTGAAAGACAAAAGAGAAATCAGCTTTAAATTGTTTTGTTAAGTGGTTTGACTAGAGCCTATCTACATCACTGCTTTAAAATGGTTTATAACAGTTTTAAACCAGTTAATAACGGTTATTAACCAATTTAAAACTGTTATAAACCATTTTAAAGCAGTGTAGTGTAAATAGGCTCTTTCACTTTTGTCAGTAATACAAATCTGTTAGATTCTAAACAGGCACTAGAATCCAAGGTGATAGTTCTAAGACTACCAAAGTGATATCTATCTTAAGAAAAGAGAAGAAACACCCAATCTTTAGACACTTGTAGCAAGAGAGAATGTCTGTGGACATTTAGCAGCCCCTGGTATTACCCAAAGGATAATATATAAACTTTTACAGCTTTTCCCGGTCCTCCAGACATATTCAACTGCAATTCCTAGAATGGTCAACCTGGCTGGGAATGATGGGAGTCACAGCCCAACACCTCTGGAGGGCCCCAGATTGGGGACAGCCACTCTGACCTGACACTGCCTCCAAGGTTTCAAGCAGAAGTCTTTCCCAGCTCTACCTGGAGATGTCAAGAGTGAAATCTTCTGCATGCAAAGTATGTGGTCTACCACTGAGCTACAGCCCTTCCCATGAGTCACTGCTCCCTCATGTTCATCCATGAGGAATATACAAACATTCCATATGGGGTGATATAAAGCAGCATATGCACAGGAACAGCAGGACACCAGCAGTTCCTCCTCCAACACCCATAATATCAAAAGCCATTATCAAACGGATCATTTCAATTTATTTCTGATTTAGTCCCTTGGATGGTTTGCTGGACTATGACCCGGGAAAACTTTGGCACAGCTCCTAGATCAGTCATGAACTCTCTTGTTATAGTCCATCAGCTTCAATTTACATACCCATTGCTCCTTTATGTGGGTGAGCTTATTGTTGCCTTCTGTGAAAGAGGGACGTTTTTAATTTCTCTTCTCACAGAAGAGAATAAGAAACCCTATACATTTCAGGCTCTGGATCCCGGCCATTGGATGGACATGGACAAAATACCATCTCTCTGACCCACATCTCCTTCTGTAAAACAGAGTGCCTTTTCATGTTAAGGAACAGGAAATGAACAGTGAGATGTAAAGAATTTTGTTCAATGGAAGTGTGATACAAATAATTTACAAAAATCCAAGCACATGCATCACTTTCTGGAATATTATTTTTTAAACACATGCAAACACCCTGAGTATTGTGAGATTTTATTATATACCCCAAAAGACATCCTTGTTCATTAGTCTTATTGGGGAGACACCATGTCAGAATCCAATTTGTCCATCAGAAAATATGGCCTTCTACAAATGTGCTTTGTCTTGAAAATGTTTATGCATATGGTTGTTTTGATGAGAACTCCCTATAGAAAGAGCCATGCCAAGTTTTGCACACCCCTCCTTGCTTTTGAGAAAAGCACATGCTGACAACAATCTGCAGTTTTGAATGATTCTGGATTCTCCTTTCTCACCACCTCCCCCTTTTTTCCATTTAACATGAGCAGGTGCTTTGATAAAATGCCAGGCTATAATACGGTGGTTGTTGTTTTTCTTTTCTTTTCATTTGGTAGCCAGGGAGATTGAAAAAACGTCCTTGGTAGAAATGTTCCACTTTTTTATTATGATTGTTATGATTTCAAGGACTACTTTATCCCTGATATGCAAAATAGCCAGAAGAAGACAAAGCACACGACAGTTTTCATCTCATAAGTAGCACTCTTCTCTGAATCTCTCCTAAGCAGTGAAAAATAAACAAATGAATATGTGCATTCCATTGAACAGAGCAATGTCAGATCAAGATTTTATTTCCAATGCATGATGACCAATATCATAGTAATCAGTGAATTGCCATGCATTTACACTAGTGATATTCTTAATAAAAACACACCCATTGCTCCCATAGCTAAGTGCTAACCTTCAAAAAGAGACACATATTTTAAAAATTATTTCCCCTCTCGTTTGATTGCACTTTTTGTCTATTTTAATATTCACTGTTGCTTTTGTGGCATTATATATATATATATATATATATATATATGAATTCTCATTACATTTGACGTTTATGCATGTGAAGTTTGCAAAAGACTCACCAAACTTTGTTAAATTAGCACTTTCGTAACTTACAAGATATTAGTTTTGGGTTGTTATTACTATTATTATTATTTTCAGTGTTAAGGTGTTTTGCTATTTCAGTTATATAAGCTATGATACTGGGTTACGTAGACATAAATACTCAAATAATGAATGGTGAATTATGAAGTAGTACATGTTTGCTAATCAGTAGTTAAATCATAGAGAGGAACATGAGATTAACCTATATCCTGGTAGAATATAAGTGTAAAGAAGGCAGTTCTCTGATTCAGCAATGACCATGGGTGTAAACAACTTAGAAGATGCAAACAGGGCTTGGATAAGCATTGTCATACATCTGCCTCAGCAACAGCAGTTCTCATTGGATTGGGGTGGCTGATTTCCAATATGGTCTGCTCTTCATTTTATTCCCAAATTTAAAATGCAGTCAATTGCATCCAATTTGACTGGCAGGTACCAGGGATAGGACTTCCTCAATAATTGTCTTCTGCTTGTGGAACTCTGTTCCAATTGATATCCACCAGGGCCCATCATTGCAGGTGGGCTCTAAAGACTCACCTCTTTACCTTGGCCTATAATCAGCCTTCCTCATCCTGGTTTTCTCCAGATGATTTGGACTTCAACTCCCAGAATTCCTGGTTGTTAGCCATGCCTGAAGAGGGATGGTGGGAGTTAAAAGTCCAAAGCATCTGCAGGGCCTCAAATTGAGAAAGGTTGGTGTACAGAGTTTTAACTGTTAATGTTGTTCTTTTTCCATTGTTTTATTACTTTTCTTATCATTGTCTTATTCTGTTTTGTGGTTTAAAGTTTTGGTGTGCATTACCTTGTGAGGGTTTACCCTAAAAAGATGACTTATAAAATTTTAAGATGAATAAATAACCCTTAACGCAAAACCCAGTAACATGAGAATTCAGCAGTAAAATTGCATTTTCAGATTTTTAAGTTCAGTTTGTGGTGTCTGAGAGGGAGGAGTCAGCTGTATACATGGCAAAACGTTTTTTTTAAAAAAAACCAAATGGATAAGAACTTGTCCCTTGAACTTATTAGTCATACATACATGTAGCTATCCTGGTAGCGTTCAGACAGTTTGTGCACACTGGCTTTGTTGAGTATTTTACAACATCTAAGAAATCCCTGCCTCTGTTTCCAAATTGGTTGTCATATATGAATATGTATGCCAACACGTCTATGTTTTACAGAGAGAGGATCTTGCTGTAGCATATGTTATAATCAGTTTCACATATTAAGATCCATCCGCAAGCATTTGTAGAACTTGTATATATGTTTGTGTATGTGTGCGTAAAATGCAGTCTGATCATTTTCAGTACTTAATTGAACTGTACATAAAGACTGACAACATTTTAAAAGGAGGAAAACAATCCTGTTTCATTTTATTATTAACAAAATGTTTTTTTTAAATATATATTAATGTGTAGATGAGAACAGTCCTATTAATGAGATATAAATGAAGACAGAAGAGTGATTATCATCGGGATTTGTTTTTTGTTCACATAAAAGCAAAATGCTGTGAATGTTAAAACACCACTGGGCATTATCCAGCCCAAGTTACTGACTGTTATGGTCAGTGGAAGCTGGTGGCTCCAATGTTAGGGAGGTTCTGAATCTGCTCTGGATTTCAATCAGAAACAGTAAGAACTCTAAAAGGGCTATCCAAGGTGCTGAACCCTATCCCCAAACCGGTTTCAGCAACTTGGATAGCTCCTTTAGAGCTCTGACTGTTTCTGACTGAAACCCAGAGAGGATTCAGAGCCTCACTGCCATCAGAGCCACCAGCTTCCACTGGTTAAGATGCAAGCTAGTCACCTGGTGAACTCTTCCAGAGAAATCAGTGGGCCATAATTGGGTTTAACTTTGGCTGGATGGCCTTCTCGCTTTGGCATGAGAATTATGCTGCATTTGTTGGATATAATCTAACCCAGCCTTCCCCAACATGGGACCCTCCAGATGTGTTGGACTCCAACACTCAAAATTCCCAACCAACATGGCTGGCTGGAGGATGCTGGGAGTTGTAGGACTTTTTCCCATCTAAATATGCATAGGATTGCATCCTTAATTATCTTATGGGAGCCCCCTTTAGATGGTCATGTGTGTTACTTCAATTGGGAAGCACACAATTAACATTTCCTTTCTTGCTCTGCTTCCCCATTCCATGTTCTGCAGCTGCTTCTACATTCCTGGTATGTTAAGAGCTAAAAAAAAAAAAAAAGGCCAACTTTTAACAAACCTTCTAATAAAAATAATAATCTGAACCTGTGCGTTTCACATTTTAAACTCATTTAAATAAGAGCACCATCTTAATTAAGGAATAAAACTGAGTTTACTTCTCCTGCCCTTATTCTAAACGCATTTATTTGGGAATAAGCAGCATTTTGTTACAGAAAAGACTACTATCTATTTTAAAGTAAAAATAATAAAATGTGCATCTGCCAGTATGTAGAACCACTATCTGACCATTAAATGTTTGTAAAATTAGAAGAAAGGATGCTCCAGTAACTAGCACCAGAGTGGTGGGGCCCAGGTTCTCATGGTAGACCTGCTTGCTGCTGTTTCCCTCACCTGCCACTCTTTGGGTGGTGACTGTGGAACCCCAAGGCTGTGTGACCCTGGTTCTTGGCCCTAATGCCCAGGCTTAGCTGCACCATTGCCCCAGAGGAGGCGGTGAGACCAGGGAGGGGAAGCCACAGATTTGACCTCTGGGCTTGGGGTTTCCCACCACTGCCACAGAAGGTCAGACATTGGGGGAAAGTGTTGGGGTCGGGAAAGACCAGACTTTTCAATACTGAAGAGAACAAGACCCATCTTTCTGTACTGGAAAGACTGGATATCTTGAAATGGGGTAGCAGGAAATGCATGGACCATGTGAAAGCAATTGACAAAACCATAAGGGCTCTGGGTAGAGCCTACAATTGGTATACGGTGTGGAAATTTTGCAAAGACAGTATTTTGTAAAGAGGGTAAGGTGGTTCACCTGGACAAAAAGTACATCTAGCATGTTCCTTTGGGTGTGAAATCTGTACCATTAAATATCAGACTACTGTGAGTAAACTGCTTGGTTTATTTGGTAGAGCCAGAAATGGGTTCATACTGCTCTGCCAAATTTCTAGAGTGGATTGTGGAGAGGTCTAGCATAGCCTGGAAACATCCAAGGGGTTGTGCATAGGTCTTCTCTTGCATGCTTTTTTTTTCCCAGGACAGATCTAGACTCCAGAATGGGAAAGGTTCAAAGTCCATTCTAGAAATCATTCCACTCCCAATTATAACCTGGGTTTCTGGGACAAATTCACCTCCATTCTTACAGACAATTGGTGAAAAGTCTGGTGTCATTAATTCTGTACTTACAAAGAGTGAGTGACCTCACCTGTGAGAGTTGTTATCATAGTGCAAGAGATCTTGTTTGTTTGTTTGTTTGTTTGTCTTTAAAAAATTAAACCACCTTTCCTACAAATGGATTCCAGGACAGTATACAATAACAAATAATACAATCAAATAAAAACATAATATCCAAAATTATAAAGCAGGAAGCGGCCATAAAACCAATTTAAAATGCCTGGCCAAATAAAAATAGGACTTCCTGGGGGGGGGGGGGGGTATTCCAAAGTTGGGGTACCACCACAGAAAAGTCCCTGTCCCCTGTACATAATGTACCTAACCAACTAATGGTACTTGGAGAAGGGCCTCATTTGAAGACCTTAATGCACAAGCAGACTGGTGTGAGAGGAAATGTTACTTCAAGAGTGTTTCCCAAGCCATTTAGGGATTTAAAGGCAAACATGAGCACCTTGAATTGGGCTTAGACATGAAAAGGCATCACCTGATATAGTCCTCATAACACGATTTGGACATCCACATTATTCACATTAAACTTAACAAATGCCAATGTTTGCCATTACATTTGAAGCTCATTCTGTTTATGCCACAGTAGAAGTAGAAATGTGGACTACCATCAATTTCTGTAGCTAGCAACACCTGTTGAGTGACCTAATATATACACACAGAGGAATCATGGTAAACAGTGTGTGTGTGTGTGTGTGTGTGTGTGTGTGTGTGTGTGTCAGTCAGTCAGTCAATCAGTCTGTCAGTCAGTTCTAGTTTTTTGAGGGCCCTTACGCAAGACACCCTCAAGGCTCCCTTCCCTCAGTGGATCTATTTTTTCACTACCATTGTCACTAGTAGCTACTCTTGCACCTCACCTTCTTCCTTATCATCTCTATCACTTGCTTGCTTGACAGGAAGAGCGCCAGTGAGTGAGGAAGCAGGGGGCATCTGCTGCTGCTCCTTCTCACCACCACTGTTGTCTAAGCCAGAACAGGAAACAGGCGAGGAAGGAGGGTTTCAGTGGTGAAAAGGAGGAGCAACCCCAGGGAGTCCTTGTTAGTGGGCCCCTGCTGAGCTGTTCGCCCGCAGCATGTGCCCAGCCATGCCGACCCTGGATGCCAGTCCTGTGTGTGCTGTATGTGTGTGCTGTATGTGTGTGCATGCTCTCTTGTTCTGCATTTCTGTGAAACAAGCTACCTCAGTTGCAACAAGGAGTGGATTCCTTCTTCCTTTGACTGGGATAAGGTGTATGTTTCTTCTCTCCTATGCTCCACATGCCAACTCTGCCGGCAGTGGGGGAATTTCTGCCCGAGTAATTAAGGAGAGAGTGTAACTGAGTAACAAGATAGCGCCAGCCCTAGTCTGATAACAATGAGGAAATGAAAATGAACCTTCTGTGAAAGTGGATGCGACATGGGCTACTTAACACCTCGCCTGAGTACCTGGGGGTCTGTATTTGAATTGCAGAAGCTGGATCAGTAATTGATACCTGAGGGATTCATTTAGCTAGTTAGAGCTGTAATCACCAGCTGGAAGGGCTTATTTACCTCATCGCTTTGAAAGAGGGGGACGTTCTATTTTTCTAAGCTATTTTCCGAGAACGTTGCTATTTGTATTATTCGGAAAGCACAAGGGATAGCATGAGCCCTGTCTCTCTTTTTTATTTTAAATATCACAGGGCTTCAATCGCTAGCAGGTCTAATCTATTGCTTTTGGTACGAGCCATTAGCTGAGTGTACAAAGACTAATAGGTTACATCCATTATGCAAAGTTTGGCTATCACTAAGAAACAAACAGCACTTCCTCTTTTAAAAAGATGGCCATGTTTTATAGAACTCTGTGCAATGCATCTCCTTTAATGCCCTCTTGAGAATTCTTTCTTTGAGCCGGGGAACGGGAGCTATGGCATGCAAGGAGTTTACAGTGACGGAGATAGCCTTTTGATTTACAAGAGCAAATATTTTATGTGCATTTTTAGTGATTGCCTGGCTTGGAAGGAAACATTTGTGCGTTTAAAGAGCTGCAAAAGAATTTCCAACAGAACCACTTTCCCTGTTATCTGCAACATGGTAAGAAGAAAAGCCACATTTACCAAATATCTCAGCTATATGGACTCTAACGCCTGACTTTCTGGTAGGACATGCCCAAGACTCTGGAGCAAGTTGTTTCATAGGGTGGCCATGTGTCGTCTTTTACAGAGGACAGTCCTCTCTTTGAAGGGCCATCCTCTCCCAATTTCAGTTTAATTAAAGATAATGAACTATAAGAGCTGTTGCCTATCAGCAAGGAGCACCTGAACAGCGGACTGAACAGTCCATACCTGGCCACAGTCTTTCACACTATGGTGCAATGTGTACTTTGATGTAAATTATAATCATTATTTCTAAATTTGCATCTATACATATAAATCAACATATGCTGATTTTATACCAACTATTGCTCTCTTTTATCCTCTTTTTTGGGTGATGCATTTCCTATTTTGGGGCAGTTCATAAAAGGCCACCGTAGAATGCAGAGATGAGAGGTCTGAGAACCAAACTTAATGTGATGTTAATTGTATAAATGCAATGATTGTCCACCTGAAAATCACCCTTTCCTGTTGCTGATTTTTGGATCAGCACCAAAGGAAGCTTCCGTCTTGATGCAAATAGCTTCTGGGAAGTGGGAACAATTTTTGTTGGGACCATGACAGGAGGGAGAAAGGGTGACATTCTGTACCTCTCCAGTCCTGATGCTGCCTTCTACCACCTCTCTGCAGCTGCTATGGGTTGTTACTTATTCACTGAAATGAATAAGAATAAGTACTTCTTCACACAGTGCATAAACTATGAAATTCGCTACCACAAGATGTAGTGATGGGCACCACTTTGGATGGTTTCAAAAGGGGGTTAGATAAATTCCTTGAGAAGAAGGCTATTAATGGCTACTAGTCCTCATAGCTATGTGCTACCTTCAGTATTAGGGGCAGTATAATAATATCATTATTTATTTATTTATTGCCCACCTCTCCCTCTGGATCGAGGTGGGGAACAACATCAGTACAGACAATATAAAATACATAAAACTGATTAAAAGCATATAAAATTAATACATTATTAAAATCATCCAAGTCTTAGAATTTGGCTGGGTATGCCTGCCAGAAGAGATCAGTCTTTATAGCTCTCTTAAATTCTAAAAGACTGGTAAATTGGCTGATTTCTCCCGGCAGGTCGTTCCACAGTCTGGGAGCAGCAGAAAAGAAGGTCCTCTGGGTAACAGTTTTCAGCCTAGTCTTGGCCGACTGTAACAGATTCTTATTTGAATTAGTATGGCTTTGTACACCAGTTGCTGGGGAACATGGGCAGGAGGGTGTTGTTGCACTTATGGCCTGCTTATGGGCTGCTGGTTGGCCACTGTGTGAACAGAATGCTGGACTAGATAGACCATTGGTCTGATCCAACATGGCTCTTATGTTCTTATGACTAAAATTGGATACAACCCTATGTATGTTTGTGTTTAATACAGGAGTAGGCAACCTGGAGCCCTCCAGCTATTTTTGGGCTACAATGCCCATCAGCCCCAGCCCCAAGCACAATGGAAGCTGTAGTCCAAAACATCTGTAGTGCACCAGGTTGCCTACCTCTGATTTAATACATGTATGAATCGCCTCTCTGCCTAATAGATCTTGAAAGCGACCTAAAAATCTGATTTAAAAAATAATAAATCTCAAGCCATCATGAATCACGGTGGGGGCGCATTGTGTGCATTGATAGCATTCATGCAATTTATATCACATCTAGTTTGGCCCTTGACAGCATACACATCCATCCCAAGGCAGGCATTATCTGCCAAACTGCCCCTCACAGCATGGATTTGCAAATTTGGCAGGGTTTTATAGGTTTGTGTGCTCTCAAGAATAGTTTCTGGGGTGGTTTAGGGGCTTGGACCTGCTTATCCCGCTCTGTGGTAATCTGTAGCATATATTGCTGACTGTTCTTGCCCTGAAAGGAAGGCCGTCCAATGGTAACACAGGGCCCCTGACAATGCTGTGGTATCAACTGTTTTAGATTCTTAATCTTGCACCTAGCTGGAGTGCAGACAAGCTACACATGCATGGGACGGGTGTATAGAAATTCTATAGATACAGTATCAGAAGTGAGGTGGTGATGGGAGCACAAAGCCAACAGTAGCCATGGTACATTGGCACATACCTCTGCCATGTAGCTACTGGAGAGTTTATTTTGAGTAAAGAATGGCAGTGGTATTTATCAAGTCTAAAGGAAATGGACTGGGATAGGGACAGACAGACAAAACCGAAGGGGAGTGGACAATAGGAGATTGTGGAGATAAAGGTTAAGGACAGTATAACAGGTCCCTAGATAGGCTGGCGAGGTGACACAGGTTATGTTTTCAAGAACTAGATTTATTGGTAAATGCAGTATTTCAAATTAAGGAAGAAGAAAATATTGATATTTTTCTAGGGACAATATCTGAAAAGGGTTTCTTGGAGCACAATTTCCCGCGGTCTGTAAGATGAGTCTTGCAAACTGCTCTTTTCAAATGAGGTGATTCCTTCCACCTTCCTTTTTTATTCATGGAAAGCAATGTGATCATCTGGTAGCATTGCTTTCCTTGAGGAGATGACAGCATAGAATTGGTAGATGATAGCATAGGATTAATTTTGGATTTTGAGAATCCAGGCTTAATTATTTCCCCTTTCAACTGGATTTAGAAAGAAGAAGGGATAACTAGGATGTTATGCACTTGGAAGACCATTAGTTGCTAGCCTTTGCAACTCTAGCCAATAGGGGGCAGAGGTTGTTAACCAAATCAAATGCCCAGTTCATATATGGAAGCAGCCATATTAATAGGCTGACCATCTGAAAAGGAGGACAGGGCTCATATAACTTTAACAGTTGTAGAGAAAAGGGAATTTCAGCAGGTGTCATTTGTATGCAATTAGTTCCTGGTGAAATTCCCTCTTCATCACAACAGTTAAAGGTGCAGGCACTATACTAGAGTGACCATATACAAAAGAAGGCAGGGCTCTGCAACTTTAACAGTTGTGATGAAGAGGGAATATCACAAGGAACTAATTGCTTACAAATGACACTGGTTGAAATTCCCTTTTCTCTACAACTGTTAAAGTTATATGAGCCCTGTCCTCCTTTTCAGATGGTCAGCCTACATATTAATGTCTGCTTGAACCCCCAAATTGCAACTTGTTTAGTAACACTTGGTAAGATAGAAGCACCTTCCCCAGGTAGCTAAACCAGGCAGTTAAGCTTTTGTGTTTTGAAATGTTTGTGGCTCCCTTTTCTTTTCCATACTATTAATGTACCTCAAATTACTATCATTGATATACGGGGAAGGGCTGTAAGTCAGTAACGGAGCACAGACTTTGCATGCAGAAGACCCCAGAGTCCATCTCTGACTTTTCCAGGTACGGCTGGGGAAAGACTCCTGTCTGAAACCTGAGAGAACTGCTGCCAGTCAGTGATAATACTGAGCTAGATGAACCAATGATCTGACTTGGTAGAAGGCAGAAGGGCTAATAAATATTTGTATGTGCTGATAACTTTAATGGACTTATTCCCAAGGTTTGTGAACTTGTCATCATCGTCGTCATCATTGTCCTCAGCAGCAGCAGCAGCATCTCACCATGGTTTCTGGGAACATGGTGAATCCCAAGCAAGAGAAAATGTTTCATACAAATGGCTTTTCCACATGGAAAAGCCTCCGTGATATTGGTTACCACATGGCAGCTTGTGTACATTGGGCCTAAGAGAAACAGAAGTGAATGGGTGTTTCTCGATTCACCCCATAATACTCTACAGCTTATATAAAAAGACAGGGAGGGCCTGTCCAGAGGTCTGGAAAAGGAAGTAGCATGGGAAATGGCAGCCGTTATTTTGTTTCCATAGCTAGCTGTAAATTTGGCAAATCGCTATGATGCAGGTGGGGATCACAGTTTGTTTTTAAAGTTGTTCATTTTTAAAAACTACAAGAACAGTGGGGGGGGAGTTCTAGGATGGCTGCCCCTCAATATACTCATATATGGGGCGGTGTTCCCCTGGGAAGCACAGGCTCAGATGATTTCCCACGTTGTTTGTTTGCTTTTAATATTTATATTCCTCATTTAAGAACAAGTTTTCCCAAGGCAGCTCACAATTAAAAGATAAAAACAATAACAGTTTTAATAACGAATAATCATTAAAATGCAGCAGATAATAAAACATATGAGCCAAGTTAACATCAATCCAAAAAAAAACCTTCTGAAATAAGGTGATGTGTAAAATCTGATAAGGGCTGGCTTGGTGAAGCTCACTGGGAAAAGCGTCTTGAGGGGCCATCACTAAATAGGCCCTCTCCCTAGTCAGTACCCTCCACATCACATGCAATCTGAAGTGGTACAGTCTTGAAGCAATTTAGCCATCCCATGAGCTCTTTGTGCAAACCAGGCTTGATATGTCATGTTTGTTGCTGCAGGGCCTAAGAGGTGTGTTGCTACTAGTGTGACCAATTTTTGGAAACCAAAAAGGAGAACAACATGGTTGGCCTCCACAGGGGCATGCCCACCAACATGCCTGCCCCCAGGGGGCACATCCAGCACCAAAATCTCGTCTGATTTTACAGCACACAATTAAGACAAATCTGTTCTACATACCAACTTAATGTTAAAATCACTGAAATAACAAGTGAGACATCCAACGTATCTGAAATTAACTTCACTCACACCTACTTTTGTAGCTTTTGCTGTACTTTGTTGCTATACCCTGTGTGATACATTCTCCCCTTCCCTCAAATATATTTTCTGATTGTATCTTCACTCCGCTGCAAGCTGCTGCGTAACAGGGCTTGCTGCTGGATGGCTGGCTTTTTAAAAAAATATTTTTAAAGTTCAATTTTGTTTTGAAACTTGCTAAAAATCAACAGATGAACAGATTTGCTTGAAACTTGGCATGACTAAAGCCCTACTTAGGAACTATCATGATGCCAAGTTTCATCTCTTTATCTTTAAAAATAACGGAGCTGTAAGCATTTTTGTTAATTCCCTTTGACTATAAAGTAGAGCTGCCCTTTGGGTGGGGGACAGTGGGAAAAATCTGGATTTTCCTTCCAATTTCATAATTCCCTCCTCCTGGATTTGTTACCAAAAATCCTGACATGTCCTGGTTTTTCCTAAAATATGGTCACCCTACGCATGGAGCTTTAGTAGTTCTCACACTCCAGCAACCGCTTAACTTCAGTGGAAAGCCCTTCTCAAGGCATTGATTTGCTTGCAGCTCCTATTTTTGTGACTCCTCCTGTTTTCTCTCATAGATGTTCCTCACTGAGGGCTAACATTTGGATGGTGTAAGGGTCAGAATATCCAAGTGGATGTGTAGCTTGAGACTCTTTATTCTAGTGTCTTAGGAAATGTCAAAATTGGGCTTTCTGTGTGTGAGAGAGATGAGGGGCAGTTTATATGACATGAGGGTGATTAATATGCCATGGTAGCTTGTTAACCACACCTGCATGTGCCAGTCATGTGTCGGCTGATGTCCCTAATAATTACCCTCACCAGGTGTGGATTGTTGTGATGTCCAAACCTGGGGAGGGTAGGTGGCTGAGGTGGTTAACTATCCCAAATCCACAGTCTGTTGTAGGGTTGCTGGTGGTTTGTTAACCACCCCAGCCACCCATCTTTGCTGGGTTCGGACATCACAACAACCTACACCCAGCAACAGTAATTAGGGAATTCAGTTGGCAAATGACCACCACATGCGCAGTGGTTAACAAGCCTTTGTGTCATGCGAACTGGTTAGGGAGAGGGTAAGAGACTGAGACTGCATATGTAAAATAAATATGCAGTACTACTTAGACTGACCATATGAAAAGGAGGACAGGGCTCATGTAACTTTAACAGTTGCAGAGAAAAGGGACTTTCAGCCAGTGTCGTTTGTATGCAATTAGTTCCTGGTGAAATTCCCTCTTCATCACAACAGTTAAAGTTGCAGGGGCCCTGTCCTCTTTTGTATCTGGTCACTCTAGTATAGTGTCTGCAACTTTAACTGTTGTGATGAAGAGGGAATATCACCAGGAACTAATTGCATACAAATGACACTGGCTGAAATTCCCTTTTCTCTGCAACTGTTAAAGTTACATGAGCCCTGTCCTCCTTTTCATATGGTCAGCCTAGTACTACTGCCCATTATCAAGGATGTTGATAATGATCAACTAAAGATATGAGATGTTTGAATACTGCACTTAAAGAGTGAATTAAGTGGAGTAATCTCAAGAAACAGGTGCATAAAATGTATTTCTCCCCCCCCCCCACCGTTATCTAAGGGGGAAACATTTGAACAGATATTGAAAAAACACTAACCAAGCAATGAATAAATAGATAACATAATAAATATTAAGATAATATTAAGCCACTTGTAGGGGAAAGGGATATAAAAGCGTCTTTTATTATGTGAAGAAAAAAATGAGCATGAAGATTGACTGATATATGTAGTTGTGAGGGATTTATTCTTTACTGCCTACCAACCCTATTACTCCCTGTGTAGTTTCAGTGTAAAGAATACTTTCCTGACTTCCTACAGGAAAGACTTCGAACCACTGCCATTTCTTTCACTGGTATCATTAATTTTTAAGCCAGTCTCTGCTGATCAAAAAACAAACAGCAAGCCCTCCATCCTACCCCCAAATACGAGAAATCTCTTCTTCATTTCTCCCTTCAACTACCAACATTTGCTTTTCACTGAAAGCCGTTTTAATTGTACCATTGTTCTGCTAAAGCCCTATTGTCTGTGTCCTTCAAAACTGTTGGTTATTTAAATGACAAAAAAAAAGCTGAAAAGCACATTGTTGTAATTGATTTGTATGTTTGAATTGTCTTACCAGAAAACAAGGTTATGAATTTCATCTGTTGAGACGCAAAAATAAAAAAAATACTTTCCTACAAAAAATAAAGGTTAATAAAAATGAAATCATGCTTCTGGTGTGTTTTCTTTTATAAGCACTTAGTTTGCGACATTGGTTTATTTAAAATGCCATAGGAGACGTCACAGCTATTGTGGGTTTATCATAATGGGTTGAGAAAACTGGTGGTTTTGGATTAGAGCAGGGGTTGGCAGCTTGTGGCCTTCCGTATATTTTGGCCTGTTACTTCCATCAGCACTAGCCACGGTAGCCCATGGGATGGTAGGAGTTGTAGGCCAAAACAGCTGGAGGTCCAGAAGTTACCCATGCCTGGAAATATATCTCCCCCTCCCCATCCCCAACCATGTCTGCAGTCATGTTTTCACCCCGTTGGACTGACACTGTCCATGTAAAGGGGCTATGCACATGTTCTCGGCTGCATCCATCTTTTGTGCCAGTGTGTTTTTCATAACTGGATCAGGACCTGCAAGCAGAGAACTCTGATCACCAATAAATTCAATGATACCACCTCTGACTGTGGCAGGTACTTGAATCTAGCCCCCCTCCCCGCAGATTATTGGCACTGCCTTCTCGGTGCTGTCATGATTAAAGAGTGACTGGATCATGGTCTTCAAGGTATTCTGTGTGGACTAGCAAAATCCTAGTCATCGTGATGGGCACCATGTGGGTTTGGGGATGAAAGGCCTATGCATTGTAAGCACTCCTGTGGGATCCCGTGAATTGCTGCATGCTCTACACCAAGAGATCCACTACATGCCACCACATCATCTGCAACTGTGAGAAGGAAACACCAGCATCAGGTGTGGAGGACATGCTTTGCCTTCTTGGCAATATTATTATTATTATTATTATTATTATTATTTATTTCATTTCTAACCTGCCTCTCCATCTAGATCGAGGCGGGGAACAACACTAAATATAAATATAAAAACAATAAAATAGATAAACCATTAAAACAAATAAAAACAAATACATTATTAAAAACATCTTAAAATTAAACTGGATAGGCCTGCCGGAAGAGAGCAGTCTTCACGGCTTTCTTAAATTCCAGAAGACTGCTAATTTGTCGAATCTCCTCCGGCAGGCCATTCCACAGCCTGGGAGCGGCAGAAAAGAAGAGCAACACATTTTTCTCCCATAAGAGTGAACTCACATACACCATGACCAGAGATGGCAAAAGGGAGAATTTGGGGACCCCATAGTAGTGTGGGGAGGGCTAAACCTCTTCTCTGAACCTGCTGGAGACCAGCAACTATGGCAGAAGGCAGACTTAGCTTCCTCTCACTTGTGTCCCAGATTGCATTTATTGAGTCATCTGCAAGTGTCCTGCTTGAAACATGGGCCTATACATGTAGTTTAGGCTCCCCACTTCAGACCTTACACACACACACACACACACACACACACACACACACACCACATGGACAGTGGAATGGGCAGCAAGGATCCAATAGTGGTTGTAGGGCCATCATTCTTACATGGGAAGAGAATGACCCAAAAGCACTTTGTTTATGGTAGAATGTGATGGCTAGCTCTTCCCTCTACTTGGCTCATTTTCTTCAATGATCTGCAAAATGGTCTGCACACATTTTGAATTCTCTGCCAGGGATTAATTGTTCATGAGATTAGTCCGCCTCAGTATTCTCCATCTGTAAAATAGGTAGTTTCCCACACATGCACACACCCTTAGGTGCTTAGTTCCTGGACCATGTCATGCATGTGGCTTCAGCTATAGTCTGTGGTTTGGTTCACTTTATTGAGTTATCCGCTATACATGTAGGTTATTTGATGTGACCTGCTTGTAGCCTGGAGCACGTTGCGATCTGTGGGGTTGGGCAGTTGATAGTATTGCTAATTGAGAGGGAATTGTAAGCATATGCAATAGCTGTTCAACTTAAATGAACAGAATGTTTTCAGTCAGCTCTTTTTCAGCTTCCACTTAGGTGATTTTTATTATTCCAAGAATATGTCTGGAGGACGGTGGCAATAGGAAGCTGGCAGAAAGCCATCTTTCTCTTGCCCCTCCCCTTCCCCCTTTCCCTCCTTCCTTTGGTTGGATGTTAATCCCATTCGGTTCATTGTAACTCTTGCTATCTTGTTTTCCTTTAAAACTTATTATCCCCTTGTTGGGACCTGGGATGTCCAGATTTTGTGAAATCCATCCTGGGTGTGTTTTATGGATTATGCAGTGTCATTTGTTCTGTAATCCATTTACGGACAGATTCGGGGGGAGCGGGGGGTTCCCGTCATGCAGAAAAATACACAAATAACTTCGTAAGAAGATTTACAACGATTTACATAATTTATGTCAGTACGTAACTTTTAGCATATTGTCCCACATTCCATTCGACTTTTCCCCGCATCTTTTTTCCAACATGGCATATATCTCAGCAGAAACTTGCATATTTTCCTGCAAATGAATCTGCATAAATTGGTCCACAGCGGATTCTGCAAGTCAGATTCTTAGAAGTCTGAACTCATTTTTGTCCATCTCGAATTTCTACAGCATCCCTAGGGACCAAATGGACAGCATGTTTTTGTTGTATCATCCTTGGGTTTTAATTTTATTTCATGTTAGGTTGAACATGAATGCATTCAAATGCAAGGTCCAAAAGTGAGAAGCCCTCGTTCTGTTGTACTAACAAACAAGTGAAATGTTAACCATGTTTGCCTTGGTGTTAAAAGCAAAGCAATTGCGGAGTTCGTCCCTGGAAATTCATCTCACCCTTCGCTGATCCAGAAACAGATCTGCAGAGCGTCAGCGACTGATTCCGAAGCCGAGTGCCCAATACATTATTTAGTTTTCCAATTAAACATCTGCATGGCAAATAGTGACAAGGCTGGCCTCCCCGACCGTGTTTTTGTTATCTCTACAATGCGGCATGCATTATTCATACGCTCTTTCCACTGAACGGTCCCGCACGAAGGTACAGCCAAACTGCCGCGTCCTGCTTCCCAATGCGGATCTTTGCAGCGCTCAGGGTTTTTTTATTTTTGTCCTGAAGTCAAGTCCAAGGGGTCTTGACCCTGACAGTTTTACCAGGAACTTGCAATTGAGAGAGAGATGGATGTTAGTTGGACATGCTCAACGTATTGCAGACTGGAGCTCATTCCTTGTTTGTTTTCCATGAATATCTATCATTAGCTACCCTTCCACTCTACCAAGCTAGGAAGGAATCATCCATATACAAATTACAATTGACTTGACATCTTATATTGTTGTACGCCACCTTGAGAGGGCTTCTGCCCTGAAAGGTAGCCAAGAAATATTTCAAATAAATAATGATTATTATATCAATCTTTCCCAATGTGGTTTCATCCATATGCATGTGACTGCAATTCCCATCATTTCCAGCCAGCATGAACAATGAGACTTGCCATCTAACACACCCGGAAGACACCAGGTTGGGGTAAAACAAAACATCCAAAATGATCAAGTGAATTGGTTCAGTCGCACGATTCATCTTCAAGACTATGATTTTCAGAGATCTCTGCAGGCATTCATATATAAAAACTGGCCCCAGAAGAAGGCCCATACTTAGGGCTGAAATGCATAGGGCTACTTCTTGACATTAAACCACATAAATATGAAAGTCTCTATTCTTCTTCTGGAATTAGTTGCTGAATGTGGAAGGTTGCTGCCCCTCTGAACCTGTTGGATCCTTTGAGAAGGAGGATGTCAAGTAGTCCTTGTTTGGATGCAAGCTATTTGTCTTTCCACTCTGTAATACAATTTGGAATATTTACTACATCATCCCCTCTAAAACAAGGCTAGGGAACCACTGGTTCATGGGGCAATTTGGCCTGCCAGTCTGGCCTGCAGGCCCTTGGATGAGGTTCCTCCCCTTTCTTGAAGCTTTATCCCCTGAAGTTTAGGGGAGGGAAATCCATCCTGTTATCTCTGATCACTGAGCAGAGATAACAGCAGGGATTACTACCCCCAGTGGCTTCGCCTGCCCTCTGTACCCTCTAATGGGGGAAGGTGAGGGACAGGTGAAGTCACTTGACTTGACTGAGGCACCAGCTGGAGGAATGTTTCTCCAGCTGGTGCTTCAGTCAGGGACCTGGCTTACCCACATACAGGCTTTTCCCAGCTAGGGAAAGCCTGCATGGAGCAAAGTAAAGTCTCCAGCCAAAGCATTGGCTGGAGGAGGTCCATCCGGCACTTCGGCTATGGACCAAATAATATCAGGGAGTGTAGTGCTGCCTACTGATGTCAGGGGCATGACCTCACCCACTGACATCGTAAATGTCACCCCACCCCCTGACATCATTTGGTCCATGGAGGGTGGGGGGGAACGTCATCCAGCCCCCCACCCAAAACCAAGTCTCTATTCTGCTCTATGGCCTCTCCCCTTTATGTCAAAATTTAGAATGTAAGTTTGTTGGGTCAGGGGACTTGTCATCTTGTTGCTTGTTCTTTAAAGTGCCAAGATACAAAAGCGGGCAGGGCTTCTGCAGCTTTACTTGTGATGAAGAGGGAATTTCACCATGTACTGCATGCATGCAAATAAAATTCCCCTTTCTATATAACTGTTAAAGATACAGGAGCCCTGTCCTCCTTTCCATATGGTCACCCTACGCTCCACATCAGGCAGCAAAATGTCTTCAGATAGTCCTATCTGCAAGGCTTGTAAACCAGCTGAGAAGAAGCTTTCAGTGCCTCTCCTGGGAGGAACTGAGCCATCTGCTGCCTGTAACCGCTTTCTCCAAAGTAAGGGTTTTCTTTTCAGTTGGGGAAAGGGGGGGACTGGTTTACAATCAATTGAGCTTTTCAAGTGTTCCAGTTCAGTGCTGCTAAAATAACTCAAGGAATGCTCAAAATTCCCTCTTTAAGACATTTATCATTCCACTAATCCCACCTTGAAGGCATCTGACCATACGTTTGATGCAGGTTTTGGTCCAATTGAGTGCTCCACATTAGAACATCAAAGACCATATGAGATATTGAGGATCCTTAAAATATTGTTACATTGTGTTTCATTTTCTATTCAGTGTGAAATTAAGCATGCTTTCAAGGTGTTAGATGAAAGGCCACACAAACTTGCTCAGAGGGTTAGTGAGGATAGCAGGCCGCTGATGCAGTTTCTCATTGGGCTGGTGTCTGCAACCTAATACAGTGCATCACATTCAACTATTGAATACTGCTTGTGTAGGAGGATATTTTTTTTATAAAAAAAATAACATATAGATGTATATTACATTTTTTTAACTGACCTAGTAACTTAGGTTTTCTGGGTAATGATGTCCACAGAAAAGCGGCAGCTAGAAGATTGTCTCAACAGCTGCTTCTGATCAGGAGCAGTCCATCTGAGCAATGAGAACTTAAAATTTCAACTGCACTATGGGAACTCTCTTTAACTTACCCTGGTACTAGTTCCTTGGGGGGCAGGGGTAACTGGAAGCCTGCTCTGGTGCACTATTTACAACGGCAGGACAATTTTTTCATGTACTGTTTAGGGTCAGAGTTTACAGTCAGAGGTCTTGCCTCTGGCTCGTGCCCACACTGACGATGACAGCTATGACTTCCCTTGGGCTCCATCACACCTAATTCCCCCCCCCCCCGGTTTGCCTCCACGTTTTTTTTACCTATGATGCAGAAGCGCATCAAGCTTATGATCCCTTTCACCTGAATAGCTGTTCTTTCACTCTTTCACTCATTTACTCTTCCTGTCCACTCCACCCCTCCCCTTCTCTTTCTCCCTCCAGTCAGGTCCTGTCAGATGAGCACTTCAACCAGACTGACTTTCTGTCGGGCAAAAATGGAATAACCCTTTAGTCTGGCTCTTTGAGGGCATCGAGGGAGTACAATCCTGTCTCTGCAGAGATTCAGGTGTTGTATAATTTAAAAAAAATAAAACACCTTCGAGCCTGAGATGCAAGGTTTGGGTTTCATATTGAGGCTTGGAACCGGCTGCTGGGAGAGATAGCTTTTCCCTGCCAGGACCTTATGCAATCCATTCAAGCCAACAGCAAGACTCCCATCACAGTACATATTTTCCTTTGTAAGGAAAACTACACGGAGGCTTAAGGGCGCATTAAATGTGCTTAGGGAAAATAATCCAGGCTTTTAGCATTCAAGGAAAAACCAGAAAAGGCTGGGGATGAGGCAGGGTGTCAGCAGGACAGGCATGGCGTTATGTGAGTACTGTGCTGCAAATCTGCACACCAGGCATGACGAGAGTGCGCTAAACCACTTGTGTGATGGAGCTCTTTGTCTTCAACAGCTCCACTAGAGCTATTTCTCTGCTCTTTCCACTCAAATTCGGCCCAGCTAGCTATTAATCCACAGTTTCTTCCCACCTCACCTTCTCAAATGGGTTAATTATTCCTTTCTCTTTAATTGATATTTTATCTAAAAATGTGACATCTCTCTCTCTCTCTCTCTCTCTCTCTCACACACACACACACACACCACAAATTCATAAATACAAAGGTATACAAACATCAAGAACAATTTTGGTAACAGCAAGTTCATTATTAGATCATATGCTAAAAAGTCTATGGCCTTACATTTCATTCAATTAAGCTAGTAATTCAGACATTTAGGATGTAATACTATGCATGTTAAGACAGGGGGAGTCTTACATCTCCCAGTAGGCCCCAACCAGCATACTGGGAGTTGTAGGACTACTTTCTGGATTGTGTCCTTCGAAAATTAAGGGTATCCAGCCATATTTTTCCATATGTTGTTGGATGCTGGCTTTCCTTACCACTATGTTGTACATAACTTATGAAGCAAAACCATACCCCAGTGAATGAGTCAGCATCCTTGTATTTTCTTTGAATCCTTAACTGATCTGTAAATTTTTCTGCTGAAACAATTATCTGAAAATACCAATATCTTTGGTCCATCATTATTTTGAGAATACTTTTTACACTCTGCTAGGGGGTCTTGTAAATCATCTCTGTCATCTCTGACTTTTTTTCATCCAAAGTCTCCTCAAGACTTCCTGAGGGGGCAGGACTAAGGTCTAATCCATACCAAGCAGGATATTGCACTATGAAAGTGGTATGACAGGGGTATATAAAAGGCAGGAGCCACACCAAGTAGGATATTGCACTATGAAAGAGGTATGAAAGTGGTATATGATATGTGTCTAGGGTTGCCATATGTCCTGGAAAAGCGGGATTGTCCTGGATTCCAATCAATTCCAAAATGTCCAGGCCGGATGGTCAGTAATCCCAGATTTGGGGTCACTGAAATTCAGACCCCCGAAATGGAGCCTTGAGCCTGCTTAGCAGAGCGGCGGCAGCAGAGAAAAAGACAGACCAACCTGCCCCCTTTTCCAGAGCACTGCTGCTCCTCCACAGGCTCAGATGAGTCACTCACCATGACTCACTTTACTGTGCCTGCAGCTGCGTAGAACAAGAACAACAGCAGGGAAAGGCACACATGCTCTTCTCAGGCTGCATGAGTCCCATGCACTGCGAAGGAGTTTGTGGTCAGAGCTTTGGGGTTGTTTGTGAGGGAAGAGAGTTTTGTGGGGTGTGTGAAGGAGGAAGTGGGGGGATGAGAAAGGAAAGGAAAGGAGGGAGGGGAGAAAGAAAAGTCCGTCCCAAAAAAATCATCCTTCAAATGTCCATTTCCTTGGATTTGGGTTGCAAGCCTCAAATCTGTTACTTGGAAATAAATTGCAGTGAATTTAAAATGTCTGGATTTACAGTTGTTGATGTTTTAATTTAAAATTCCGCTTTGCAAAAACGTGAAGTAGCTTTCCTTGTATACAGTTGTGTTATGTGTGTAGAAAAATATTTCTCAAAAAGAAAGAAAACTACAGAAATATTACTTTGCAACAAAGCACCAAAGCAACCTTTCATTTTAACTGAATAAAATACAGTAAAGGAGATTTTCATTTGGATTTTAAAAACAAAAACAAAAAATATACACTAAGGGCACAATCCAATTACTATAAACACTTTTAGCTACCTAAACTTATGCATGTTTAATTAGAAACAATTTCCATAGAACTCACTGGAACTTACTTCTGAGTAGACATGCAGTAAGTCCCATTGTCTGCAGTGGGGCTTGCTCCTAGGTAAATGTGCAGGGGAAAGCAGGCATTTAAGGTTCTCCCATTGAAAACAATGAGATTGTAGAACCCTATACATGTTTGCTCAGACATAAGTCCCACTGTGTTCAATGAGTCTTACTCCCAAGTAGGCATGGATGGAATTGCAACCTTAAAAGCACTTAACTTCCGTTGGATCATGCCTTAAGTTTAATTTGGACTGTGTGTGTGGGAGGGGGTGTTGCCTTTTAAATATGTCTAAGAAAATCAACATTATTATCATTTTTGTTGTTATTTACAATTCATTTTGATCTTGTCAGCTAGTGGCACCGAACAGTCCATATTCTGCTAGAGCCACCACTTGAACATGAAGTAGATGGCTACTTTGGGGTTAAACGATATCTTTTAATATTAATATTCTATGGTAGCTACTTGGGCAATTGGGGTGGGGGTAAGTCTCCATATTGAATTCTCCTCTAGCTTTTGAGAACTAGTGGAGAAATGTAATTTAGTGTAATTTTTCTGTTTGATTGCTTAAATTGTTCTTTGCCTATTATTTATTTGCAGATGCTTAAGTTCTTTAGGCTGCGATCCTATACATACTTACCTGGGAATAAGTCCTATTTAATGCAATAGAATTTATTTCTGAGTAGACACACATAGGATTACGCTGTTAGATAACTAAAGCTTAGATAGCTTTCTTTCTTTCCCTAGACATTTTCATATTGCTCAGTTATTTAAAAATCCTAACCCCCTCCTCCCAAAAATTGTCCCGGTTTTGTGAATCCAGAATATGGCAACCCTATATGTGTCAATGGGCTCCAACAGTTGTCAGTGCACTTCAATATCACTATAAAGCAGCAGTGTGTCTCCTGCTATTTATATACCACTTTCAAACCGCTTTCATGGTGCTATATCCTGCTTGGTGTAGATCTGGACTCGAGAGGCCAGGAATAATTCAACCCTGAATCCTATCTCATCTTTCCAAGAACCATGTTTGTACGTGAGTCACCCTTTGTCCTTTGCTAGAACATTCCCTTGACTTTACATTGCATAACCCTGTTAGAACAATCCTGTGTTCCAGCACAGACTTTGGTCAAGGACGAATACAGGGCAGTAGCAAAAGGAAGACTTAATTTTTGTTGTCCTTGTTATCATTTAAGTTTCCCTTTGTAATTCACTGTGACATGAATTTACAACAGGAAGGTTCTATGGTAATGAAGAATGTGTTCTCGGAAATGTATAATGCATGTTTCTAATTAGCTCAGCTGCTCTGATTGATTAACATTTTGCCTCTGCAGTACTGTTACAAAGATCCAGCAGTGTTACACTTTGAAACAAGTAGCCTCTATAGGGAAATGTCCCATTCCCCCAACACCACCAACACTACTGTGCAATCCTATATATGCAGTAACATTTGCACTGGTGTGGCAAACCTCAGCATTCCTGCTTAAAGTCTATGGGGAGCAGCATAAAGCACTGTGGATATCGGGGGGGGGGGGGTTACCTACAATGAACAAATTGAAAGGTCTCAAGGTTCAGAAAGTGCCTGGTACAAAATAGAAACCCTGTTCATCTACAAATGGAAGTCTTTATTATTAGGCTGATCAGATAAAATCCAGGTCAGGGCTCATGTAACTTTAACAGTTGTAGAGAAAAGGGAATTTCAGCCAGTGTCATTTGTATGCAATTAGTTCCTGGTGAAATTCCCTCTTCATCACAACTGTTAAAGTTGCAGGGGCCCTGTCTTCTTTTGTATATGGTCACTCTAGTATAGTGCCTGCACCTTTAACTGTTGTGATGAAGAGGGAATATCACCAGGAACTAATTGCATACAAATGACACTGGCTGAAATTCCCTTTTCTCTACAACTGTTAAAGTTACATGAGCCCTGACCTGGATTTTATCTGGTCAGCCTATTATGATGATAGAGACCATAAGTCAATGTATTTGTAATTGAAATAATCTCATATTTGTCTCCTGTTTGCTGCATCCTCCATTTCCAACCATTTCCTTTGTTGTTCCACTGTGACTATTTTTAGATAGTAAGCCCCTTGGGGCAGGGACCTGTCAACCCTGTTATTTGTAAAGTGCTATGTACATAGCACCATCTATCTCTATGCCTTTGACAACAGCATCAGCTAAGGATAGTGTGTCTCCTCTGAATGAATGCTTGGAGGCGGTAATGGGCTGGATGAGGAAAAACAAACTGAAGCTGAATCCAGACAAGACGGAGGTGCTTACTATCAAGGGCCACAACCTGGGGTTGGAGGTGTGTCAACCAGTTCTGGATGAGGTTACACTCCCCCTGAAAGGCTGTGTTCACAGCTTGGGGGTGCTCCTGGATCTGTCGCTCCAAATGACAGCTCAGATAGATAGATCCTGGATAGATGCCAAGAGTGCCTACTATCAGCTTCGGCTGATACGCCAGCTGCACCCCTTCCTAGAGTTGGAAGACCTAAAATCAGTAATGCAGGCACTGGTAACTTCGAGGCTTGACTTCTGCAATGCACTGTACATAGGGCTACCTCTGTGCCTAGTCTGGAAACTTCAACTAGTTCAAAATATAGCAGCCAGGTTGGTTACCGGTACATCTAGGGGTGACTACATTACACCAGTTTTAATATCTCTTCACTGGCTGCCAATCAGTTTCTGGGCGAAGTACAAAGTGTTGGTTATTACCTTTAAAGCCCTACATGGTTTGGGTCCAGGTTACCTATGGGATCGCCTTCTCCCATACAATCCGCCCCACAGGCTCAGGTCCTCTGGGAAGGATTTACTACAGTCAACAAGAACTAGACTAACAACCGTTACCCAGAGGACCTTCTCTTCTGCCGTTCCCAGATTGTGGAATAACCTGCTGGGAGAGATTCGGCAACTCACCAGTCTTCAGGAATTTAAAAGATCTATAAAGACTGATCTCTTCTGGAAGGCCTACCCAGATGAATTTTAAAGTGTTTTATTGGTGTTTTATTGGTATTTTAATGATGTATTGGTTTTAAGTGTTTTAATCAGTTTTGTATTTTATGTTTGATGCTGTTCCCCACCTCGATCCGTTGGGAGAGGCAGGTAATAAATACATATGATGATGATGATGATGATGATGATGATGATGATGATGATGAGATGAATCTGGCCTAATCTACACCTACAGCCCTTTTGCGGGGGGGGGAGGGGTGATTGTGAGGTTTCCTGCTTCCGCAATCGGCATTCACACTTGAGTGAAGTTTTCTGCAATGACAGGAGTGCTGTTGCAAAAGGACGTGTGCCCCATGACAGCGCTTCCACATGTGGATAGAAGTGGGCAGGGCTATGCAGACTCGTGAGGGATGCACATGAACACAAAATCACAGCTACACATGGGGTGGATAGGAACTCCATTGAATATGTGATGCTGCACATAGGTATATCTGTGAGCCTATCTACACACGAGTTTTTTGACGTTTTATACGGGTTATGAAAACTCTTTGGGCCACATGACGCACTCCCTATAACGTTGTATATCTGAGGTTTTTTTAAAACTCACTTCAGTTATATACAACGGTTTCACTTTTAATAAATCGTTTTAAGTAAAATAATGTGTCCTTCCTTACCGTTTGAGATTCCTGGGGGCAGTGCTTCCTTTACTGGTGCCCAAATACTTAGCAGTTGATTGGTGGGGAAGAAAAAGGAAGTGGACCAGTGAACTACAACACCCACAATTCTTAGCCCTATACTCGCTAGGGAATGACAGAGGAACTAAGAAGGAAGTGTGTAACTGAACTACAACCCCCACAATGCCTTGCCCTAAATTCATTGAAAAACGAAAGAGAAAGAGACAGGGCAGAACAGCGTGTGACCGCACACACCGCTTTAAAGATGGAACACTGTTCTCCTGTAACGTCAGTACTCAGTAATGTGGCCTAAGACGTTTTAGAATGCACCTATTTGGAATGTTTTAAAATACATTTTAAAACGTTCCAAAGGACTGTGTGGATTCCCCGTGTTAAAAAAAATACACACTCTCAGTGCCCAAACACACCGATACACATGGAAAACATATGGCAAAAATAGTGTCCGGGTCCACTCCCACACACCTCCAAAACTGCTGGGCGTGCCCCTAGCAGCTGGTTGGGTGTTTGCTGCACTGGGAACTTGCACTGAACAGCAACAGCTTCATGAAGGGGGGAGCACACCAGCCGCAGACTTTGGGATTGTTGCGAGAGAACAGGAAAAAACTGACAACAGCAGTCAGCAATACTCCTGAATAACCGAGGGGTGGACCCAAGATCACTGCGGGAGCAGGTGAATGTCTTGTGGCCCATTAGCAATGACTGTGGCCCCGTCTTCACACTGCCGGGAGCACTGCGCCCTGATGCCTCCCCGGCGGCGTGCGCCGCATTTACGCCCCTTACGCCAGTCCTTACATAATGGGCGTGACGGCACATTTTGTTGCTGCCTGCACTGCCAAACATTCGGCGGCGCAACGGTTGCTGGAAGGGGGATTGGGAGCCTTGGCTCCCTACTCCTAGGTAAGTGTGTGGTTTTTTTAAAAAAAAAAATACAAAAAGGGAGTGGGAGGGGAGCAAAGGCGGGTCGGGGCTTTTTTTTTTTTTTTTTTTTTGTACAAACTTTAAATGGGGGGGGGGAGGACTGCCACTAACTAAAAATGTCACGTTTAATGGGCAACTTTTTTAGTTCGCAGCAAAGGGCCTTTGCCCCAGATGTCTTCGCATTGGCAGCTGCCTCGTGTAACGCTACTGCCACCAGTGCGAAGGCATGTCGAAGGAAACTGTCCGTCAAGAGGTACCCTGTGATACAATCCTGCAATAAATGGCTGATGTAGACACCCCCTCTGTCAGTTTCAATTTCTCTCAGACTTCTTATTTTTCCAGTCTTAAGTTCAATTTGTCCCAAACTTTGAGAGTTTTAAAAAAAATGCATGAAAATTCTTAAGTATTTTTGTGCACATTTCTCCTAATGTAAAAGCACTTTTGCCTAATATGGCATTCCCATGTCTGGCTTGTGTGAGGGGCTGTATTGCCAGTAGTACAATCTCTACAGTGGACAGGGAGGACATTCAGATATTACCCCCCCCACTCCACTTGTTCAAATAATGCATAGGTAGGGCAGAATGGGCTGGTTGCACCCCACATACACACTGAATGTGGTTGATATGTACATTGGGGGGTTCGGACTACCCCATGCGACCACACCAAGTGGCCTGTGATCCCTTCACCTGAATGTGGGAGGGGGGGTTGTCTGAGCCCCAGAAGGTATCCTCCTTTTGGTGATGGATTGCACCCCAATACCTTTATTTAGGAGGCCTGTGATAGGAAAGGAGTTGTTATTAGCATAAGCAGCATCACAACCAAAATAGTGAATCCTATAGCACCATAGACACGAAATGGGGTTGGTTCTGTTCTGTGCCAGGACAAGACATCACTGGAAGACGAGATACTAAATGGCTGTTTTTCTTTCACATTATTGTGAGAGCTTATCCAGTTTGTTGGATAACCGATTACGATTATATAAAACGATGGCAGCCTTTTGGCATATGTTTCTTAGCAACACAAAACTGTGGCCTTGGGAGTAGTAGCTTAGTACCTTAACAACTCAGGCACATCTGTTCAATGCCATGTTGTCTTCAATTGTTTCATCTTCACCTAGAAAAGACACGCACTGTTGAAATAATTGTGTACTCTGACTCAGGGTACACATTTCAGAATTCCAATCTACTTTGTCTTTTCTCTAGAACTCCAATATCCACTGGCGCCAGGTGCCAAAAAACATTCACTTTGGACGCAATCCTATGCATGGACTTTTTTTTGTCTAAACATGCATAGGATTGCACCCTTAGAGTTTAAGAATTCTGAGCCCAGGAATTTGTTTTTGAGTCCTGAATGGAGCTCACAGTCCTTCCTCACAAAATTCTCCCGCAGTTACCCCAAACTTTCTTCATTTCAGCCGTTAGTCTGGGTCTGGAGGGATGGATGTTAGTTTTGCTTTCTTCTGCATTCAGGTTTTTAAAATCTCAAGTCCTTTCCATCCAAAATATTTTTTAATAATGTGAAGTTTGGTAAATTCTTACCAAAAATGATCTGAAACTAAATACTCACCCATCCCTAGTGTGTGTGTGTGGTGGTGGTAGGGTCATTTTTTTGCTCATATTGTTAAACAACTGGGAGTCAGAAATCATTGATGGAACCCCTAGAGATCTTCCAGTAGACCTAGATTTACCTCCTATCTTCCGCTGCTTTAAGCCAGGGGGTGTCTTCACAGCGCCGCTTTGACACTTCTTCTCAGTAAAACCCCGCAGTACTTCTGCTGTGGGGTGGGGGTGGGAAATACCCACACCAAGAAGGAGCTTGGGCTTTCCAGTGACCATTCAGCTCATGGGGCCTGCCCCCTGCCCTCTTTCTGGCTTCCAGCAACCTATCAGTGGTCGCCATCTGCCCCGGAATGCCCCCAGCTTAACTCTGAAGTGGAGTCGCATGGCAGGACTGTGGTGACCTCACTTCAAAGGAAAAACTCAGGACAAGTCCCCAACTTTTTAAATGTGTTGCTTCGGGGAAAAGCCCCACAATGGCTGCAAGTTGGCCACTGCATTGTATAACCTACGCAGCACCTCCGCGCAGCCACCATGGAGCGAATAAGCCATATAAACAGCTCCTTATTCAACTTGCTCCCCCCCTTTTTTTAAAAAAAAAAGTAATTTCACTTGTTCACTATGGAGCCATTATAGCAACAGCCCTCAAATACGTTGCTGTTGTTAATCACATGCAACCTCTGCATACTGTACAGGAGAACTGATGCATTCATCAGTCAGAACAAGCACTTGTGTGCTGACTGGAGCCATAATGAACGAGAGGATATTTTACAGTCAGTGGGAATCATAAAGTCTCTTCAAGTGAGGCCTTGTGGAGTTCATGATCCTTGTTCTCCTTCTTAATCATGCACTCATCACAAAACAGGAATGGTCTTCCCACCCCTTTCCTCAAAAAAACAAAACCCCAAAAGTTGATGGCAAAGATGCAACAACAATTTTATTAAATTTACTAATGCTCCCCATGGCTGTCTCTGACAAATGCAGAAGCCTGTGTGTGGGAGTTGTTCATGCAGTGTGCTCATTATTTAATAAGGAGGCCGTGCCGTACACAGGCTCTGCATTTTAATGAATCTTCCAAATATATGGAGCGCACAGTTTGAAATACAGCAACGTACAGACACAACATGGACGATAAAAATGCAAATTGCTGCAGAGAAGGATCAAACCAACTGAGGTAATAGATGGAATCTGAGAGCAGAGATTTGGAAGCTCAGTACAGACTGTAAATGGGAACTTGACAAGGAGAAATGTAGCTTTGTAGCCAAAGGGATATGGAATTATTCAGCGGCAGAAAAAAATGACAAGGTCATCGTTTATACAGGATAAGTGCAAATTATTCCTACCTAGGAGCAAAAAGCTAATTTTTGGAGTGTTGTGTTTCTACAGGGTTTATGTCAGTCTCAGGTCTAGGGTAGTCTTACTGAAGTTGTAAATAGGGACACATGAGAATTTCATTTCCATTTGGTATTAATAAGAATTTACCAGAATTCACAAAGTTCTCCACATTCTGGACAAAAGGCACTTGAGATTTTTTTTAATTATATGTATATGGGAGAAACCAAAACTGGCAGATTTGTCCATCCAGGCCCAGGGCTTTGAGAACTTAGCTCTTCAAAGTCTGGTTTCCAATCCTTGTGTATTGAACCATGTTGGTGCTTAATTAGGGTTGCCACCTCTTTTTCTCAGAAAGGTTCCTCATTTTTAACAAGGTCAATATCCATAGGATTACACTGCCAGTGGGTCAATCCTTTCTCCACAGAGCTAAATCATGAGGAAAAAAAGGCAACAAACCACATGTCATGGACCTAAAACCTCACTAAGTGGGGAAAAGGCCCAACAAGCACTGGGCAAAAATAACACCCATGCTACTTGACATACATTTAGGTTTAGGCTACTACTTAGATCTAGGTAGGCTCTCATCCAAGAGCTCACATCCAAGAGCTCTTTCTGGGAGGTTGGAAGCAACCATTTTCCCCATGAGAAATTTCCCCATTTATTTGACCAGCTCCAAATGAAAACCAGTCTCTTTTGTCTTTAACACTTGTGAAAGGGATATTTGTTTGTTTGTTTGTTTATTTATTTATGGTAGGTTCCATTTTTCTCAATCCTGCAAGCTACCCTCCATGGTGATCCTTTCATGAGCTGCTATGATCATGCAGATTATAGCAGCCACAGGTACAGGCCTCATGTGGACGCAGCAGTTCAGTTTAAAGTGTGTGGGTGGGTGTGGAGCACAAAGTAGCAAGAACTGACACATGAGCTCCCTATTAATATGAATCCCCTCACCACACACGCATACATGCACACATGTTTCATGAACACATGAGGGTGGAACAGGATTGTGCCCATTACCCATGCCTTTTGATGTCAACATGTCTGCTACCTCACACATCCTCCTACCACACCTACCCTGATGCCAACATGCATGTTACTCATTCCCCAGGGCAGCTGTGCTGATTGGCCACTCACTTGGAAGATCCCTAGGCAAGTACGTCTGTATGTTCATAGTCTCCCACCCATCCCCCGAAACAAGTGGCTGAGGCAATTGGACAAATCAGCCCCAAGAGTGTGTGGCTAGTGAGCATGCTCCTGTTCCCAATCAATGAAAATGTGGGATGAGAATTTGAACAGCTAATTACTATCTTATGCTTCTCTAGAACAACTCCTACCAATTATCTTCACATGTACTGAAGGGGGGGGGTAGTTTAGTGCTAGGTACTTTCCATGTAAAAGGTTCAGGTTTAATCCTCAATATCTTCAATTGAAAGGATCTCAGATAGCAAAGTAGGACAGGGAAAGAGCTCTACCAGAGAACCTAGGCAGCTGCTGCCAATCAAAAGGTCTAGGCAAGCTGACCCACTTCTGATTTTTTGGACTATCAGCCAACATGGCCAATGGTCAGGGATGATGGGAGTTGTAGTCCTAAATATCAGGAGGGACCCAGATTGCCTACTTCTACAGCAGACAGCACTGGGCCAGACCTAGTATCAGGCAGCTTCATATATTCATGTAGATAAAACATTTCCTGCTGTTCATGAGACCCAAACAGTGTTGCTTGCTGTAACCTCGGAATTTGACTCAGGATGTTAGTCTTAACAATGAGTTGCTTGTCAAGAAACAGAAAGGGATACGAGAAAATAATGCCTTTGGGCTGGAGTGGTGCTGATTTTTTAAAATGATAAACAACATAGCATAAATGTTTTAAATCCATTATACCTTTTTATTTGCTCTTAAATACAATATGATAATTTCAGCCTTCTAAACTCATTCAAATGGCGTATTGTCATAGCTGGCAAAGGTTTTGATGCAAGATATTTAGAAACAACAATGCTTACTGTTTGCAGTCATTAGGGCTGCAATCCTATACACACACTTGCCTGGGAGTGATTCCCAATGAAATCAATGGGGCTTACTTTGGAGTAGAGTACAGTATGACACTAAAATATATTTTAAAAACCTGTCAGTAACAATTGCATTAGAAGAACTAGCTTAATCATCATCAGCAGCAGCATAGGCATGTGCACGGGCTGTGCTGAGTGTGCCTCTGATCTCCTGCGCCCCCCCTGCTTGAATTGTATTTCCCCTAGGCATGCTAATGATGGTGGTCCCCCTCACAGCCGGCCCCTCCTGAAGTGGGGGGAAGCAGTGGAGGAGGAAAATATGGTGAATTCCATTGCTTGCCTCATCGTTGCTCCTTTCTATTGCATGGTGGTCACAGCAGTTGTAGCCACCGCCACCCACATACTCAGCCAGCTTCCTCTGTAAGTTCTGCCTTCAGAGCAGCACTGGATGGACATGCAAGTGCTGTGCGGCTCATGAAGGCAGAAAGACCTTACAGGCAGCGTGCTGGCGATGTGGGCGCATGCCTTCCGCTAGGGAAAGTAAGCGGCCTGGTGGCGGGCAGGCACCCCGATCGCACACAACAGGGAAGAGGGAGGAGGCCACAGAGGGGGAGGGGATCATGGGAGGGAGGGGGCTGTGGGGGGGCAGAGGATCACATGGCTGAGGGAGGGTAGGGGAAAGAGGTATGGTGGGATTCCATTTCAGGTGGTGACTTGCCTTGGGCCAGACTTGTGTTCTTTTCTGGGCACCCCTCCCTCTTGAGAAGCACCAAAGCACTAAAGACTCCCGCCTGCCCTCCCCCTCCATGGATTTGCCCAGGATTCAGAGCTCAGGGGCAGCTGCCATGAATAAAAAAGTGGGACAGAAGGAGAGGCAGAAAGAGCAGACTCAACAAGGCAGTGCCAGCATCAGCAACGCCAGTGCAGGTTTGGCTCGGCAAATCGCTCACTTCCTCTGCTCTGCACAGACTTCCTGGCCGCCATCCCTGCATCTCAACCCCACAACCCCTCAATTTCTCTCCCACAGTGGGGAGGGGGGCAAGGGCAAGAAAGCGCGTTTTCCCCTCTTCTGCTTCAATTGGGGCCTTTAAGGTGCACACCCTAATGAAATGAGCTGCACACACCTATGATCGTCACCAAAGCATTATGGTCACTAATGGGGGAGGAAAGTAGTAGAAGCCTTCCTGAATGCCAATCCCTCTCTAGAGTACTGTTCATAACTTCATAAATGCTTCGATAAATATTAAACAGCAAACTGTACGTGCAAAAATATAAAATTGTGTGATACTGATTGTTAATATTATATATCAATATTATATATTAATATCAACAGTAGTCCGCCATTCTTATTTCCAGTGCATCGTATGCTTATCCACAAATAAAAAATGTATTTGTGGATAAGCATATAGAATATTTTAACAAGAAATATAAGAAATATAAGAATATTTTAACAAGAAATATACCAATCCAATACAGCATTTGTTGACCATAATGTGAAATTAATATCTTGAAACATGCATAGCCAGGCGGCAAGCAGCATGCTCCCTTTGTTCCATAGCTCTGCCCTTCAATGCAGAGTTGCTGTTGTTGTTGTTGTTTTACAAATTGCCAACACAGGCAGCCTGATCCTGATCAAGACCATAGCATAGCACCTATAACCCTTTGCCCCTTGCTGGAGTCCCAATCCAGATTGGAGGACCCAAGTATGCAATTTGGGTCATCAAAAAAGTATCCATCCAGTTCAATTGTTAAGGAAAAACCCAACCCTGTACTCAAGGCCAGAACTAACCAGCAAAAGCAACGTGAAGTTTGAGCCGTGTTTATTGGGTTGTTGACCAACAGTTGTTGAATGCCGTACCTGCTTGCCGTAGGATCCTGGTCCACTATATATTTTCCTAGTTGAACACTTTGGCTGCGTTCAGACATAACACAAAATCATGGTTTAGAATTATGAGAAAAAGCCACAGGGAACCTCAGGCACACTCACCCCTTCCTTCTTCTCCTCTGGCACGGCCACAAGGAGAAGATCAGAAGCCTCTGCTTTGGTTTTAGAGCAACTGCAGTTAAGTGTGTCCATACCCTAAATCATGGTTTATCTTAACTATGGTTTCCTGAAACAAACTAGCTTCCTAGACAATTATTTGATGGGTGGTTTTTTATTGTAAGTCACCCTGAGAACACAGGTGTGTTGAATGTGCAGGATAAAAAAATGCTGCTTATGGGATATAAGTAGAAGCTTAAGACAGAAAAGTTTAGTTTACTGTATGATACATTCATGATTCTGCTTTGTGCCGGTGTGAGAAAAGCAGCATAAAAATGTTTTCAAAAACAAGCTGTGAGTATTTATTTAATTGGATATACTCCAGGCTGCAGACTGGTATTGTTATGAGAATGTACAGGGATCAGAAAAGATGTTAATGCCAGGGCCATGAACCAACTTAGATTTTTGCAATTGAAGCTACTTCCAGAGCTGTCAGGACAGTAAAAGACATTTCAAAGCAGCATTTCAGAAGACTGGCCAGATCTACACCAAGCAGGATATAACACTTTGAAAGCGGTTTGAAAACAGTATATGGAACGTATCATGGGCCCTAACAGTTGTCAGTACACTTCAATACTGCTATAAAGCAGTAGTGTAGATCCTGTCCTAAAGAAAACATTCAGTGTAAGCAATAGGATAAATGGGGCAGTTGTGCCAAGCCCTGAGGAGAGCTGCCATTTTGATGATCGCTGCAACAGGCCAATCAGGAAAGGTTTATAAGAGCCATCTGTTTCATGAGTACAATGTGGCACAGCCTGATGTTCCTAGCAGGAAATTGCATCATTTATTGCTGTTTCCTGGTAGATGCCAGTGGAGAAGCAATATGTCTGCACGTTGTTCCAGTAACAATGTTTGTGTATGAACAAAGTTACAGAAATTATTGATGAGATAAGATAAAGTGCGTGCAATTACAATATATGTTTCATGGAGTATTAGCCTGCCCAGTCGTAAGATTATACCAGAAGGATTTATGATCAGAGGAGTTTCTGTTGATATAGGGAAGGAATAGATGCATTGGATTTGGCCAAGCATCTGGTCAGATCCCATTTTCTCTCAAGGTGCAATTCCTATAGGGAAATAATCCATGCTGGCTGGGGAATGCTGGGAGTTGTAGGACTTTTTATGTTAGGGTGACCAGATAAAATCCAGGTCAGGGCTCATGCAACTTTAACAGTTGTAGAGAAAAGGGAATTTCAGCGAGTGTCATTTGGATGCAATTAGTTCCTGGTGAAATTCCCTCTTCATCACAACAGTTAAAGTTGCATGCACTATCCTAGAGTGACCAGATACAAAAGAAGGCAGGGCCCCTGCAACTTTAACTGTTGTGATGAAGAGGGAATTTCACCAGGAACTAATTGCATACAAATGACACTGGCTGAAATTCCCTTTTCTCTACAACTGTTAAAGTTACATGAGCCCTGACCTGGATTTTATCTGGTCACCCTATTTTATGTCTATAAATTCATAAGATTACACCCTAATAACACTAAGTTAGAGTAAATGGGCCCATGCCTCTCCATTCCTAGAATTTCCATGGGGTAACAAAAATGAGGGTTAACACTGCAATTCTACACATGCCTTCTCATGGTGTGAAATCCATTTAGTTTGTATTTACCTAATTTCACATGTTTCAACTATGCGAATCAAAACTCAATTATCATTCAAAATTCACAAATTTTGCAATAGAGTTCTCCAATGAAGCAAATGCATATAAAAATGTTTATATTGGGGAACGAACTTCAAAAATGTATTATATTAGGCAAATTGCTTGCAAAAAAAATGTGTATAATAGACAAACACGTGAGTTATAAATTCAGAGATCACCCAAGTGTTGTTTCCTCACAGTGAACATTTCCACCCTGATGATAAGAAAATGGAATTTGCATTACTTGCTGCAGCAGTGTATTGATAAAGGTCAGCTTTCATCAGCTAACAGCTTTTGATGAAATGATCAATGGGACCAATTTTCTGCTTTCTTCTTCCTTTGCCCTTCTTGCCCTGTGGCTTTATCTTTCCCACCCCACTCCATTCTCTTTAATGTAAAAAGATAATTCCTGGCTATTTAGCACAACCTAGGAAAGCAATCTATTAAATGTTCTCAATTATTAGTGCTTTTTGCACAGGAGAGGAAGGCTATTTCCCATACTTAAATGTGTGTTCCTGAAGTTAAAGCCGATTTTTTTTATTTTTTTAGAAAATTGTTTATTACATTAAGTGCACCAATACAGCCCTGGAGCTATTCTAATTAGAGGCAAATAAAAGCAATTTACTGAGGTAAAATTATAAGTGTTTTTGCTTAGCAAAGTGCCAGAGTGGTTTCATCAGGAGAGGAAAGTAAAACCCCTTAAATGCAAACACCGGGAGCTAATCTCCCTTTGACTGTTTGAACACCAAATTACTGGTCTAAATTCTTGCACTGTGAATACGAGAAACTAGAGGCATTTTGTTTAATTAGCTAATCCAATTTAAGAGTGATCGGAGCACAAGTGCCAGTTTTATGGCACAAGGCAGTAACTATCCTTTGGTCAGATGATAAGGCCAATCATATTTCATAGGATGGGTGTTTATGCGTTTAAAAGAGAAAAACTAAATACTGATCTAACACAGGAGTGGGAAACACATGGCCTGCGCACTGCACGCAGCCCCCAAAGCAACTTACCCCCAGTGCTGCCCTCTCCAACCCCTATTTTCCCCCTGCCAAAATTTTGGAGGAAACTAAATCAGCCATTTACTGCTTCAGAGTAGTAAATGGGTCAAACTTAGCATGAGGAAGTTTGAGATGAACTGAGGATTAGAAACATGAGAGAAACTGAAATGGGCAAGCTCCAGTTCCTCTTCTCCACCAATTCTGCTTGGCAAGTTTATTTAATTAAAAGGTTTTTATTCTGCCCTTCATCGAGTTTGATTTCAGGACACTTTGCCAGCCCCACTTGCCTTATAAAGAAAACAAGAGGTTGAGAGACCAACCTTTTTATTTTCCTTCCAATTCCGCCTTATGATGCAGAGAAGGGGGAAATGGAAGAATTGGTTCATCCATTATGAACCACCTAAACATTCAGAAATGACAATGGCCTTATGTAGATTATAATAACCAGAATAAATAATACTTTTCAGTTGCATTTATACTTTTGTATGTTCACACTATGCCATGCCTAAAAAAAAAAACAATTAGGGGGAATCCACACAGTCCTTTGGAACGTTTTAAATTGTATTTTAAAACGTTCCAAATAGGTGCGTTCTAAAACGTCTTAGGCCACATTACTGAGTACGTTACAGGAGAAACAGTCTTCTGTCTTTAAAGCGGTGTGTGCGATCACACACTGTTCTGCCCTGTCTTTTCTTCTTTCGTTTTTCAGTGAATTTAGGGCAAGGCATTGTGGGGGTTGTAGTTCAGTTACACACTTCCTTCTTAGTTCCTCTGTCATTCCCTAGCAAGTATAGGGCTAAGAATTGTGGTTGTTGTAGTTCACTGGTCCACTTCCTGTTTCTTCCCCACCAATCAACTGCTCAGCATTTGGGCACCAGTAAAGGAAGCACTGCCCCCATGAATCAGAAACGGTAAGGAAGGACATATTATTTTACTTAAAACTAGGGATGTGCACTGACCCCCCGGATCGGATCGGATAGCGGATCGGAATCGGACCTGGGGGGTCGGATCGGATCGGATCGGATCGGAGGCTGGTCGGATCGGATCGGACCAGATGTCCGATCCGGATCGGACGCCATTTTGAATGCTTTTTCCCATAGCCAAGTATTGTTTTACAAAAACGCCTATAACTTTTTCATTTTTAAAGATAGAAGGATGAAACTTGGGCACATTGTAGACTGGTTAGGGGTAGTTATCTGTGAGAAATTTCAGAAAGATTGGTGCATGCATTTTGTGGCAATTAATTTTTTAATAAATACCCAGGAATGCCTATAACTTTGTCATTTTTAAAGTTACACACATGAAACTTTGCCACATTGTAGGGGGTACCTTGGGACCTATGTGTGTGAAATTTCAGAAACGTAGGTGCTTGTCTTGTGTGGCAATTAATTTTTAGAAAAATGGGTAGTAGTGGGGTAAATACAGTTACGCCTCCCATTTTTTTATTTTTGAAGATACAAACAGGAAACTTGGGCACATTACAGGTACCACTTGCCTTGATATGTGTGTGAAATTTCAGAAACATTGGAGCTTTCCTTGTGTGGCAATTAATTTTTGAAACAATGAGGAAAGAAACACCTATAACTTTGTCATTTTTAAAGTTACACACATGAAACTTTGCCACATTGTAGGTGGTACCTTGGGACCCATGTGTGTGAAATTTCGGAAACGTAGGTGCTTGCCTTGTGTGGCAATTAATTTTTTAATAAATACCCAGGAATGCCTATAACTTTGTCATTTTTAAAGTTACACACATGAAACTTTGCCACATTGTAGGCGGTACCTTGGGACCTATGTGTGTGAAATTTCGGAAACGTAGGTGCTTGCCTTGTGTGGCAATTAATTTTAGAAAAATGGGTAGTGGTGGGGTAAATACAGTTACGCCTCCCACTTTTTTATTTTTGAAGATACAAACAGGAAACATGGGCACATTACAGGTACCACTTGGCTTGATATGTGTGTAAAATTTCAGACAGCTGGGTCCAGGCATGTGGTGGCAAGGTATTTTTGAAACAATGAGGAAAGAAACGCCTATAACTTTTTTATTTTAAAAGTTAGAAGTCTGAACATTGCTCACTTTGTAGATGGGTTAGGGGTAGATATGTGTCAGAAATTTCAGAATGATAGGTCCAGGCATTTGATGGCTATGGAATTTTTAAATTACATGTTTCAAAAAAATTTCTACAGAGGCCAGGTCTTCCCCTCCCGCTTCCCGCGAAGAAAAGGAAACACTCTCTCGTCTCGATCCCTTTGATCCTTGGTAGTATCCATTACAGGGCTCGTGTCTGCTTGAGTACAAAGTGAAAGCAGACACGAGCCCTGTAATGGATACTACCAAGGATCAAAGGGATCGAGACCAGAGTGATCCTTCCTTGCACGCATGGCTGCAAAACTCAGCTAGGCTCAGCCGTTCTGCTTGAAAAGTGAAAGGAGGAAAGGAAACACGAGCCCTGTAATGGATACTACTAGCAACTTCAAAGGGATCGAGACGAGAGAGTGTTTCCTTTTCTTCGCGGGAAGCGGGAGGGGAAGACCTGGCCTCTGTAGAAATTTTTTTGAAACATGTAATTTAAAAATTCCATAGCCATCAAATGCCTGGACCTATCATTCTGAAATTTCTGACACATATCTACCCCTAACCCATCTACAAAGTGAGCAATGTTCAGACTTCTAACTTTTAAAATAAAAAAGTTATAGGCGTTTCTTTCCTCATTGTTTCAAAAATACCTTGCCACCACATGCCTGGACCCAGCTGTCTGAAATTTTACACACATATCAAGCCAAGTGGTACCTGTAATGTGCCCATGTTTCCTGTTTGTATCTTCAAAAATAAAAAAGTGGGAGGCGTAACTGTATTTACCCCACCACTACCCATTTTTCTAAAATTAATTGCCACACAAGGCAAGCACCTACGTTTCCGAAATTTCACACACATAGGTCCCAAGGTACCGCCTACAATGTGGCAAAGTTTCATGTGTGTAACTTTAAAAATGACAAAGTTATAGGCATTCCTGGGTATTTATTAAAAAATTAATTGCCACACAAGGCAAGCACCTACGTTTCCGAAATTTCACACACATGGGTCCCAAGGTACCACCTACAATGTGGCAAAGTTTCATGTGTGTAACTTTAAAAATGACAAAGTTATAGGTGTTTCTTTCCTCATTGTTTCAAAAATTAATTGCCACACAAGGAAAGCTCCAATGTTTCTGAAATTTCACACACATATCAAGGCAAGTGGTACCTGTAATGTGCCCAAGTTTCCTGTTTGTATCTTCAAAAATAAAAAAATGGGAGGCGTAACTGTATTTACCCCACTACTACCCATTTTTCTAAAAATTAATTGCCACACAAGACAAGCACCTACGTTTCTGAAATTTCACACACATAGGTCCCAAGGTACCCCCTACAATGTGGCAAAGTTTCATGTGTGTAACTTTAAAAATGACAAAGTTATAGGCATTCCTGGGTATTTATTAAAAAATTAATTGCCACAAAATGCATGCACCAATCTTTCTGAAATTTCTCACAGATAACTACCCCTAACCAGTCTACAATGTGCCCAAGTTTCATCCTTCTATCTTTAAAAATGAAAAAGTTATAGGCGTTTTTGTAAAACAATACTTGGCTATGGGAAAAAGCATTCAAAATGGCGTCCGATCCGGATCGGACCTCATCGGATCGGATCGGATCGGATCGGAGGTTGTCCGGATCGGATCGGATCGGATCGGATTTTCCCGATTTTGGGTCGGATCGGATTCGGATCGTGGATCGGATCCGATCCGATGCACACCCCTACTTAAAACGATTTATTAAAAGTGAAACCGTTGTATATAACTGAAGGGAGTTTTTAAAAACCTCATATATACAACGTTATAGGGAGTGCGTCATGTGGCCCAAAGAGTTTTCATAACCCTTATAAAACGTCAAAAAACTCGTGTGTAGATCCGCCCTTAGATGAGGTTTGTGAGATTTGTGTGCAAGCAGTGCATTCTTATGCATGGCTATTCAGAAGTAAGCCCCACTGAGTACAATGGGGCATGCTCCTAGGTGAGTATAGGATTACAGCCTTACAGTGCAACCCTACATATGCCTACTCAAAAGTAAATCCCATTCAGTGGGTATAGGATTGTGGGCTACATGTCCCAATGTGTGGCTGTAAACTAAACAACTGAACAAGGAAGGGATTGCTCGATTTCTTACCTACTGGTAGGTAATACCACACTGAGCTTACAGACCGCTTACATCTTTTCATGCATTTCTCTGGAAATTGTTGACAACCAGTAATAGTCCTGTAAAGCCCACCATACACACAGTTTCATATTCTTGTTCTTTACTGGCAAGTATCTAAACTTATATTTACAGATTACGTGAGTGTTTTAAGAGCATTTTCTTTTCGATTTTTGGTGTGATGGGAGAAGGAAAAAGCAAAGCCGTGGAGCGCCGCTTGCTTAGATAAGGGAAATATAGTCAGTTCTGTTATGTCCTTGCCACATCTATAGAGCAGATGTTGCAAGGCAATCTCTACAAGATTCGTCCACAGTGTTCTGTTAAAGATTTTTATGAAGCCCACCTGCTGTGCACGTTATGAATAGAGGCACCTTTATACGGTGCTTTTAAACGTTGATGGCTTTCTCAGTAGGAGTGGCGCTTACAATGAGCCCAGAAAACAAGTCGAAAAAGAAAGGAAAAAAAGATCCATACCTGGAGACAATTCAAGTAACGTGAAGCAACGTTGCTTTAGACAATTGCGTGCACACCATGTTCAGTAGTTAACTGCCTTGTATTGCTTACATGCAACATTTCTACTTCATCACCTGACCTAGCAGGTGCTGAATTAAAATTGGGCAGGATCTACACTACTAATTTATAACGGTATCGAAGTGCACTGACAACTGTTGGGGCCCATTGACACATTCAGATACAGTTTTCAAACTGCTTTCATAGTGTTATATCCTGCTTGGTGTGGATCTGGCCTAGTCCGAAAGAGTGCTGCTTATGCTATTCATACTTGAAATAACAGTTTCCAGTTTGGGGGTTCTGTGTTACGGAACAGCATGAAATTGCTCTACATGCAACACTTAGGCCTATTTAATACATTAGGTAGATGTGTGTGGTTGCCACAGAAAAGTGCACAACTGAGACTCCAATGACTGCCGTAAGTAGGATGACCATCTGGAAAGAAGGACAGGGCTCCTGTATCTTTAACAGTTGAATAGAAAAGGGAATTTCAGCTAGTGTTATTTGTATAGGGTGACCAGATTTTGGAACTCCAAATCCCGGTCCAAAATGGCCACCCAAAATGGCTGCCAAAAGGGGGAGTGCCCACCCCCCCAAAAAACATTAAAAAAAAATTAAAAAGGCCACCCGCCATGCAGCCAACAAGCAGATCTGATACCCACTGCCACCCCCCCACCCGAAACAAACCCCACCACCACCAAGCTACCCCTCCAAAAAAAACACAGCGAGGGGGAGGGAGCTTACCTGCCGGGGCCGTCCACTGCCATCTGCTGGCGCCAGCAGATGGCAGCGGACGGTCCCGGCAGGTAAGAATTTACGGCAGAGAACGGCAGACCCGGTAGGTCCAGGCTGGGTTTTAGGGGGGGGTGCCTTGGTGGTGGGGTTTCGGGTGGGGCCCCCCTCCCGCCTCCTGCCTCGCGCTCCTTACTTGCCGGGGTGGCCGCTTCCGTCCGGTGCTTCAATCTACTGAGAAACAGGCTTCGCAGCCTGTCCCTCAGTAGCGCACCAGGTGATGATGTCATCACCTGGCGCGCTACTGAGGGACAGACCGCGAAGCCTGTTTCTCAGTAGGTTTGAGCACCGGAGGGAAGCAGCTGCCCTGCCAGGTAAGTGGGGCCCGCCTCCTGCCTTGCGCTCCTTACCTGCCGGGGCGGCTGCTTCCCTCCGGTGCTCAAATCTACTGAGAAACAGGCTTCGCGGCCTGTCCCTCAGTAGCGCACCAGGTGATGATGTCATCACCTGGCGCGCTACTGAGGGACAGACCACGAAGCCTGTTTCTCAGTAGATCGAGGCACCGGAGGGAAGCGGCCGCCCTGGCAGGTAAGGAGCGCAAGGCAGGAGGCGGGCCCCACTTACCTGGTGGGGCAGCTGCTTCCCTCTGGTGCTCAAACCTACTGAGAAACAGGCTTCGCGGCCTGTCCCTCAGTAGTACGCCAGGTGACCTGGCACGCTACTGAGGGACAGGCCGCGAAGCCTGTTTCTCAGTAGATTGAAGCACCGGACGGAAGCGGCCACCCCGGCAAGTAAGGAGCGCGAGGCAGGAGGCGGGAGGGGGGCCCCACCCGAAACCCCACCACCAAGGCACCCCCCCTAAAACCCAGCCTGGACCTACCGGGTCTGCCGTTCTCTGCCGCCGCTCTCCACTGCCACCACGTGACCCCCCGCATCCCCGGTTTGCCCCCAACATCCCCCCCGGTTAGGACCGGGAAACCCTGGGCGATCTGGTCACCCTATATTTGTAGGCATGCAGCACCTGGTGAAATTCCCTCTTCATCGCAACAGTTAAAGCTGCAGGAGCCCTGCCCTCTTTTATATGTGGTCACAAAGAGGACAGCACTCCTGCAGTTTTAACTGTTGTGATGAAGAAGGAATTTCACCAGGTGCTGCATGCATACAAATGGCACCTGCTGAAATTCCCTTTTCTATACAACTGTTAAAAATACAAGAGCCCTGTCCTCCATTCCATATAGTCAACGTAGCTTTAAGAGATCAGTCCTATCAATGGAAAGTCTCCTTGTCAAAGTATATGCATAGAGTCCTTTCATGTAAGGGAAGGGCAAATTCAGTTTTTCAACACGTGGAGGGGGTGTGTGAAACTTCCTTGGGGCCTAAGTAAAAATGCTGCTGCTGCTTCTAGTATGCTAGAAACACTATAAAAACACGGAGTGGAGTTTAAAACATTGCAGCAAGCTGCTTGCTTTATTATGGCAAGTTTATGGGGTCCCTGCACAGACTAGCCATGAAACAACACCTTAAGGCATCATTGTTTTTAATTTGAAATATTAGTGCTGACAGGGGAGTAGGAGAGAAGAGCGGCTTCATGATTGTCACGAGGCCTGGCCAATCAGCACTCAGCCCAATGATTCCTGCTGGAAAACAGGAAGAGACCGGTTGCTCCCGACCTTGATCCTCTTAACAAAGTTGTACACCAGGCTGCAAAAAGGGTAGTGTGTGGATCCATAACATAAACACATCAGGCTAACTACATCTGCCTATGTGCAGGCTTAGTTATCTATAGTTATCTATAACAGTAGTCAATGGCTGAATTCGGACAACACAATAGTCAACTGGGGGTAGGGAAACAATCGTCAGTTGTATTGACTATCATGTCGTCCGAATGCTGCCATAGTCAACTCAGCGCTGATCCTAATCCACATCACGGTTGATTATTTATTACCATGTTGTGTGGGGAGTACCCCCTAGATGAATAACTGTAAAGTTGATTATTACCCCACCATTGACTATCGTGTTGTCCGAATTCAGCCTGTGTGTGTGTAGAACTAGTAGGTTGGCCACAGATATAGGTAAGTCTGATGAATAATCACTTGAGGTTGGTAACACAGTGGAAGATTACCTTCCTGCCCTGGCTGAATAGTCTCTCCTGTTCCAAATGATGTGTTGCAAATGCTGTAATTAGCAGAGGCCATGAAATTATGCTTCAGGGGACAGATGACATGGAGGAGAAAAATGAGAGGACAAGGAGAATCTTGCAGAGGGCATGCTGGCAAATGCCCAACCTGTAGCATGGGAATGGAAATAGCTGGGTTTGACAGAAGCAGAACGTAAAAAGGGGAAAGTTCATCATAATGCATGCAGAGAATCTTTTTGGCACGTGCAGAGTTGTTTGGTTTAAATGAAACCACATGGGCTTGAACTCTCTAATTATGTTCATTGTTGATCCATGAGAAGGGAAAAATGTTGGGCATGATTCTGTAACACAGCAGGTCAACATACTTAAGTGCCCACAGTAACTTTGGCTTTATTAAACTCTTTGCTTTCCGAACACTCAAAATTGACTGAGCAAAACCAAGTTCTACTGCCAAATCCCCTTTTAAAACATCAGAACTTAGACCTCCGACGCTCCCCTTAGTCTCCCTCTAGCCTGATTTATTCCTTGCAATTATGGGTGACCGCCAACCTTCCGAGGCCATTTCTAAGCTCCAGTGTATAATTTGCACTCACATTTAGAGTAGTTGTGCTAATTATGAGGGGCAGCATAAATGCTTCTCCCCTGGAGTGAGCTGTATGTAAAGCTGGAGTGAAATGATGTGCTTAATCATTGTGGTATGTTCTGAGTAGCAGTGAAAGCTGGATTAGTTTTTATTTGCCAACTCTATATTTATTTCATTTGAGAAGTCATTTCTCTCTCTCTTTTCTTTTTTTACCATTTTTTAAAAGCTAAATTCCATTTAGAAATACATTTATTTTAAGAATTCTGTGAACTTTGGGTTGGGAGTTATCAAGAAAGTTACAATACAAAATAATAAATCAGGCCTTCTATAGTGACTGTCTGAAAGCTAGAGTGTAACTTTCTTTGGAAATGTTGTAAAAAAAATCGACAACTGGGGGAAATTGAAATATATGTAATGTCTGCTTTTTTGCCAATCCTCAGCTGTACTATGTTAAGAATGTGGAATACATCTTATGCAACTTACCACATAAAAGAGGGGATCTTGTGTGTGTGTGTGTGTGTGTGTGTGTGTGTATATATATATATATATATATATAACAAATTTAGAAGAAAATGAAATAAACAGAGTATAAAGATAGACAAAACAATTTCATTCCAAAAGGCTCACTGGACCTACATTCTATTAAAGGGATGAATTAGATGCAAAAGGACATTGTCATTGGTGCTAAAGGCAGCTTCCCAAATCTTAACTGGGGTGTGTGTGTATAGAGAGAGGCTGCATTCGGACAACACGATAGTCAATGGTGAGGTAATATTCAACTTTCCAAATAGGTGCATTCCAAAACTTCTTAGGCCACATTAAGGAGTACTCACGTTACAGGAGAAAAATTCTTCAGTCTTCAAAGCGGTGTGTGCCGTCTCACACCCTTCTGTCCGTCTCTTTCTCTTTCGTTTTTACAATGAGTTTAGGGCAAGGCATTGTGGCCGCTGTAGTTCACTCGCCCACTTCCTCCTTAGTTCCCCTTTCATTCCATAGCTTTCAATGAGTATAGGACTAAGCATTGTGGGTGTTGTAGTTCACTCACCCACTTCCTCCTTAGCCCTTCTTTCTTCCCCACCAATCAATGGCTAAGCATTTGGGCGCTGGTAAAGGAAGCACTGTCCCTACAAATCACAAACAGTAAGGAAGGACACATTATTTTACTTAAAACAATTTATAAAAAGTAAAAACCGTTGTATATAGCTGAAGTGAGTTTTAAAAAACCTCGGGTATACAATGTTCAAGGGAGTGCATCATGTGGCCCAAAGAGTCTCCGTAACCCTTATGAAACGTTATAAAGCTAGTGTGTAGATCGGCTCATAGATAAGCATTAGATCTGCATGGGGTCAGAAAAGGAGCATGGCAATGAGAAAGGCCAATATGAAATCAGGAACCTGGGAATTGTCATGTTCCATTCTTCAGCATCTCTCTTGTGCAGGGAAATCATGGAGAAGTAACCTCTAAAGCAACAGGAAAGTTCCACCATAAATCCATCCCTCTGCAGGCAGGAGATCAGTTATTTGATTAGTTGGAGGTGGATCTTAACAAATCAAAAATGGAGCACTTGGTATTAAAGAGTGTGGAGCCCAGCTTAAAGGATTTGATCAGCTGTACTATTTTTTCATGTGCTAAACAATTGTGGGTTGAACTTCATTCATGCCTTGAATTGCAAGCACGGTGGCAGGCATTTACAGGAAGTTTAAATTATTCTTGAAGAACAGTTTAATTTGGTGTGTTCTGAGTTATTTCTTTCCATTACATTGTTACAGCCTCAATCTGCATAGTTTAAATGAATAATGCTTAGCTCTTTGTAGACATCTGTCTGTTGCAAAGCTATCAAGATAAACTGTACTATTTTGATAAGGGTGTTCACTTTTTCCCCCATTTCTTTTCTGGCATATAATATCATATACGTAAATTGCTTTAAGAATTTTCTTCATGAATTACAGGGAATGAAACATTTTCTTGCCCACCCACCACTGCCAAGAGCCCAAAAGAGAGATGTACATTTTTGATTCCCTGTGTACCTTCCCATCATCAGGTTCTGCTAATGTGGCTGTTCTGAGGATTTCACACAAACATGAGGCCCAAAGAAGGGTGTTCTCTCTTGATCGGCCACTGTGTGAACAGAGTGCTGGACTAGCTGGATCCTTGGCCTGATCCAGCATGGCACTTCTTATGTTCTTAACACTGCACATTAATGGCACGTGTGAAGCTATCTTGGGTTGTGCTACTTGTCCATGTAGCTCAGGAATATCTATCTTGACTGGCTGTGGCTCTCTTGGATGTCTGCCGGCTTCTTTTAAATGCCAGGAATTGAATCTGGGACCTTCTGCATGCAAAGCAGGTGCTCTACCACTGAGCGACAGTGGCCATTTTATTTATTTATTTACTTATTTATGGACATTTATATAGTGCTCCACATCTAAGCAGTTTCCGAAGCAATGAACAACAAAAGATGAAAAGATAAAAGAAATAAAGCACCATATTTACAAATTATCTTTTTTTATTATTATTTTTAAGTATATCGATAATAACCATAGCGGGTTAGTCAAGGAGGGCTTCTTGGAATAAAAATGTTTTCAGAATGTGCCAGAAACAACACAGTGTTGCTGCCTGTCTGACCTACAGAGGCAGGAAGTTCCATAGAAAGGGGGCACCATACTGAAGGATCTTCTCCGGGTGGACTCCAATCAAGCCATATGTCCATGTGGAACTTCCAGGAGCATATCCTCTCACAACCTCATTGACAGGGGAAGATTGCCCCACAGAAGACAATTATCTTGCTAGAGGAAATCTGCAGACACTATCTTCTAACACCCCCTGAGGAACTCCTTTGAATAAAGTACAGGCCAAAATGTGTTGGGCTTTGTGAAAATAAATTATTTGCATCCTGAGAGCCCATTTCTCCTTTTCTGGACTACAACTCCCATCATTCCAAGCCAGCACAGCCATTGGCCATGCTGTCTGGGGATGATGGGAGTTTTAGTCAAACACATCTGGAGGATACGTAATTGGGGATAGCCTCCCTAGAGTGTAAAGATTTCTCTGACCCTGTTCAGACGACACACTAAGCCACAGTAGTTAAGCACTTTGAGCTAAACATTATGGCTTAGTGTGTCATGTGAACCATGACTTAGTGTGTTGTGTGAACCATTCCTAGCCATCGTGGCTACGTAACCATGGTTTAAACATGCTCACTAACCATTTGGTGCAAAAGGGTTAGCAACCTAACAAAGGCTTAACGTGTTGTCTGAACAGCCCCCCCCCTCTCTCTCTCTCTCTCTCTCCTCTTTCTTTGGGGGAGAATAAGTTAGGGGAGGGGAAGGTATGAAATTGCATTCTTCCAGGGGGGAAATAATATTGCTGGCTGTATGGCAAAGTCAAAGTTCCTGGCTCCATCACTGGATAAAATGACAATTATTTCCAGGAGAATCGGTGAAGTTACATTTGATTACAGCAGCTACTCTGCAAAGCTCTGACATAACATTCTTCAAAAGAGCTGCTGCATTCTTCAAAAGAGCTGCTGAGCACCTGGTTGTGAAGCCTGTGGAGTATATGTGACCTACATGAAGAAAATGCACAATCTAGGTACGAAAAACCTTATTTCATGTCAAACCGTTTATAAATACAACAGTTCTGTTTAACTAGATTTTTACTCTGCGAAAAAAAAGATGTTGTGGTATTTTCCCCCCAGACTGTTGTATATAGGTGTGATATCCAAATAATGTTAGTTATTCATTACACATAATTTTTCAGCCAAGCAAAAGGCAGCTGTGTGCATGTTCTATTGATTGCTCAGTCCAGTAACAAAAAAAACAAAAAAACAAAAACAACCTGGAGCAAATGCTTCTTCAAGGTCAAAGGTAGGAAATGGATAAATGGGCTCTGGAAGCAGCTGACTTTGGTATGGGAAAGTTCACATGAAATACCTTTAATTCTAGCATCCTAGCAGCACATTTTCTGTTTACTATACTAAATCAATACCATCTCAGTTCAGAATCCTAGCAGCAAGACTGACTTTGGAAAAATGCATTCATTCATTCATACATTTATTTATTTATTTATTTTACTTCTACACCCTTTAATATTTTGTTTAATTTAATACATTCAATTAAGTTAATATATTTATTTCATTTATTTAAATCAATATTTATTTTATTTATATAATATATATTTAATAAATATAAATAAATACAGCTTAATATAATAACATATCTAAGTGATTTGCATGCAAGTGTTAGATTTAAGCTACAGAGAGTTTAGCATATCTGCTACTTCAGAGGGGGCAAAAGACAGAGCCCCTTGTGTCCATCAGTGAAGACAATGATAATTGTGTGGTGCGTCTGCAACGGGGCCTCTATATGGGGAAATGACCATCAGAACCTGGAGCCATATCTACACTTCGTGAGGAGAAGGAGCAACAGCCATCGTTGCCTGTTCACTTGCTAATCATTTCTGTCTGGGTGGAATCTGGGGTTGGGGCCAAAGGGAAAAGGAGAGTGATTGGATAGTGGTGAAGAGGAAGAGGGGAGTCTGTTGATGGCATCTTGTCCAGGAGTCCCCTAAAACTTGCTTTGTGGTGTCTTTCTTTAAGAATCACAGACTGGAGATAGCATTCTTCTCCCACTCACCCACCCACTCCGCCTCCCAAAGCCCCTGATAGTTTCCTGGTCAGGGGGTGGAGCATGGGGAGAGCCAGGTCTTCCAAGGGGAGTGAAGCCACAAAGTGAGCCCAACCCACCACAGAGTAGATGGGCATCCTCTGCAGGCTGGATTAGGCCTTCCCCTCTGAAATATGTGCAGACAAGGATACAATAGGAGCTTTAGATTTGGCAAGACACAGTTTTTTGTATCTGGATAACAGTATGCCAACCATTACCCAGATTTGCTGGTCTTGCGACCGTAATAAATTCTATTCTATTCTATTCCATTACCCAGAGGACCTCCTCTTCTGCCGCTCCCAGGCTGTGGAATGGCCTGCAGGAAGAAATCCACCAACTTAACAGTGTTCCAGAATTTAAGAAAGCTATAAAGATTGATTTCTTCCGGCAGGCCTATGCAGTCGAATTTTAACAGTTTTACTGATCTTTTAATAATGTATTAGTTTGTATGTTTTTAATCAGTTTTATGTATTTTATATCATTTGCTTTTAATGTTGTTCCCTGCCTCAGTCCAGAGGGAGAGGTGGGTAAGAAATAAATTATTATTATTATTATTATTATTATTATTAATGATGATGTGAGCACAGAATATACAGTAAAAATGAGCTTAGAATGGTTCACCTCAGCTTGACCCATATACTGTTCTTAAACCTGAATGTTATGCATTTTTACCCGACAGCCTAACTCTTGACTGAGAATGTGAATGGTGGTATGCCGTCACAGGGATACACAATACCCAGGCTGCAATGTTCAGGGAGGCCTTCCAGAGTTGAAGAGAGGAGAAAGTTTAAGCAGTAAGCTATGGGATTTCTCAGCACTTAAATCACTTGGTAATTCATCAGGCATTCAAGATAATGAACAGGGGCAGGCTGAGTGATTGCCTGTTAACTACAAGGCACTTACAATCTGTCCCAGGAATGGTTGCATGACAGAGATGAAGGTCTTCCTTTAGCATAGTTAGGCTGATTAATAATATTGTGAGGCTGTCTGACTGTAGAGTATCTAGGATCGAGTGGTAATAATCACACCCTCTTTCTATTTATGCCGTTTACATTTTGATTAGTTACTTATCAGATGTTGTTAGATGCAACTACCATTATTTGTAGGAGGAATATTGTGGAGAACAGGTAGCTAAAATGGCTGTGGCCCTGGTAGCAGGTGCTGATTTATTTATTTTAATAATGTAGCTCCTTTTAAAAGGTTTGTTCTTTTGCTTTATTTGGATTTGACATTAGACTCAATCGCACCATCCAACTAGGACAGTGCATTAAGCCAAAGAAACCCACCTTCAATTAATTAATCATCTCCTGTGCTCAGTGCTGGTGCCAGGTTTTGCAGGCCCTGATAAAAACACCCTCAATAGGCCTCTTCTCTGTGTGACACAACCTTCTTACCAGCTGCAATTGCTCCTCAACCTCCTTCTCAAAATTTCTAGCACTTGCTTGCTTGACAGGCAGAGAGTCAGTAAGCAAGTAGGCCACAGCATCGACTGTGTAATATCTTCAAGGTGAAAGTGAACCACAAAGGCTGAATTATAAAGAACAAACTTTACATAGCAGTGAGCTGCTACTCAACTATTTACAAAACTGAAAGTAATCACATGTTCCTTAGTAATCTTGCCCTGCTGGTGTCACCCAGCACTGATTCCCCCATACAACCTTTTCTAAATCACTTTAGTTCCTACTCACATTATATATTGCTCCTTCTTCTCACCGCCATCATTGTCTGGGCCACAGTGAGAGGCAGGTGAACAAGCAGGGGCGACTATATGTCAGGAAAAACCAGGACATGTCAGGATTTTTGGTAACAAATCCGGGAAGGGGGAGAATTATGAAATTTGAAGAAAAATCTGGATTTTTCCCACCCTCCCCCACGCAAAGGGCAGCAATACTGTATAGTCAATGGGAATTAATGAAAATGCTTACAGCTACGTCATTTTTAAAGATAAAGGGTTGAAACTTGGCACTATGATAGCTCTTAGGTAGGGCTTTAGACATGCCATATTTGAAGCATATTTGTTCATCCGTTGATTTTTAGGATATTTTAAAATTTGGATGTTTTAAAATTATTATTTTAAAAAATGTCATTTTTAAAGATAAAGAGATGAAACTTGCCACCATGGTAGCTATTATACAGGGCTGTAGCCATGCCAAGTTTCAAGCAGAACTGTTCATCTGTTGATTTTTAGAATTTGTTTTAAATTTGAGGTTTTGATTGTTTTTCAAAAATATATCATTTTTAAAATTAAAGTAATGAACCTTGGCACCATGATAGCTTTTAAGTAGGGCTTTCACCGTGCCAAGTTTCAAGCAAATCTGTTCATCTGTTGAGTTTTAGACATTTTTTAAGGTTTGAGGTTTTACATTTAAACAAACAACAAACAAACAAAAACCACTGGAGCCATACCCTTCAAACTAGGGTGACCAGATAAAATCCAGGTCAGGGCTCATGTAACTTTAACAGTTGTAGAGAAAAGGGAATTTCAGCCAGTGTCATTTGTATGCAATTAGTTCCTGGTGAAATTTCCTCTTCATCACAACAGTTAAAGGTGCAGGCACTATACTAGAGTGACCATATACAAAAGAAAGCAGGACCCCTGCAACTTTAACTGTTGTGATGAAGAGGGAATTTCACCAGGAACTAATTGCATACAAATGACATTGGCTGAAATTCCCTTTCCTCTACAACTGTTAAAGTTACATGAGCCCTGACCTGGATTTTATCTGGTCAGCCTAGACAACAGAGGCCTCATCTACAAGAATTCGCCTTTACGCCTGGTTAGGCAATTATGTGCATATTCGCTGAAGCGCATTTACGCTTAATACTTCTGTACGAGAGGCGGCGAAGCGCATTACTGGATGACTGAAATGCAATTTAAACTGTTGACATGCGGAGAATCACTTGTTCACATAGTCAAAATGCGCTTTAACGGCTGGAGCAAAATAAAACTCGCTATTTAATGCACAATCGTTAATGCGCATAATTGGATGTTTAAAGAGCCTCTACGCCCGATTTGCGCTCTGTTCTTGTAGTGGTAAAAATTTTAATGCGCCTTGAAAGAGCTTTAAATGGCTCTTGTAGAGGCAGCCAGAGGCACACAGACAACACAGAGACATCTGTTGTAACTTAGCCCCATGGTGCTGACATGCAATGCAGGGCATTAGAAAGAGGGTCTCAGAGTTGTGTGTTTGTGCAGGAAGTAGGCAGGAGTTCAAAAACTGGATGTGTGAAGCAGTGCCAACACACAAGCCTTGAGAAGCTAATGTATATAAGCGAGCAGTGTAAATGGGTGAAGTAGTGTCCGCCATCCACAACGCCCACCCTAATATTTGAGTAGAGAAACTTGTGACAATCATACACAACTTTTTTAAAAAAGCTGAACTTTAAAAATAAAAAAAGCCAGCCAGCCGTCCAGCAGCAAACCCTGTTAAGCAGCAGCTTGCAGTGGAGTAAGGATACAATCAGAAAATATATTTGAGGGAAGGGGAGAATGTATCACACAGAGTATAGCAACAAAGTAAAGCAAAAGCTACAAAAGTAGGAGCAAGTGGAGTTAATTTCAGATACATTGGATGTCTCAGTTGTTATTTCAGTGATTTTAACATTAAGATGTTTTGTAGAACTGATTTGTCTTAATTGTGTGCTCTAAAATCAGATATGTGACCAAGGTGATGTTCAGGTGGGCACCCGCCTTTGGTGCTGTACACCCCCCCTGGGGGTGGACATGTTGGTGGGCACACCCTGTCCACCTTTTTAGTTTCCAAAATATGGTCACCCTACCCATGCTGGGGTGCAGGCCCTTAGCAGCTGCTCAACCATGCCCACCCTTGTCACTGCCCTACTTGTACTTTGCTACCTGCTTAGAATGGCAAACATGGGGGAGGGATTCTGAAGCATATGGCTGGCTACTAAGTGTGTGTGTGAGGGGGTGCATTTGGCTTAGTGGGCCACAAATGTGGAAGGGGAAATCAGACTATTTTTGCTCCATATCACTCATAAATTCACCCTATCCTGTTTTCATTTTAATCTGTGAATTTGCTTTTTTCTAATCCGTGCAACAAAATCTCATTTAAATACATATTGTTAAATGCATTCTCCTGTATGCACTTCTCTAAACATATTTTCTCTGAAAATATACATCTAAAACTTTATTTTGATCTGGTTTTTTGAGCCAAGAACTGTGTCAGAACATTGGAGGAGTGCGAAAGTTGGTGGTTAGCTAAATCTGATCTGCATGTTAGTCAAGAGATGAGGAACATGTCAGTTTGTGTATTGGAATTGACAAGATTGAATTCCTCAGGCATCCCTAGTCAAAAGCTTTGGAGTCCTCAAGTGGGCTGACAAAATGAGTTTAGCCATTGTGTCCCATTTAATATTTGGTTGAAGAAGAAATTTAAGGAGGACAGCTTCTCTCACCTCTGCATCACAAGCTCCAGATGCTTTGAGACAGAGGGCTGCTAGTGCTACAAATCAAAAGGCACTGCAGACATCCCGACTTTTCCTCTTTAATGGATTTGTTCTGGTAAGAAAGAAGATGGAAAAAGCAGCAGTGGGAAAACATGGTAGGGTCACAAACAGAGGACAACATCATCTACACCCCCTATACCAGGGGTCCCAAACCACTTGGGCTGGTGAGCATATTTGGAATTTTAAGAGAGTGTCAACAATGCTCTCAAAAAAAGGCTGCCATGCATGTGGATTGCTCATTCATACAACGGCATGGCTGGTCACAAAACACCTATTTCATAGTTTGCCTGGTGCAACTAAACAAAAATTAACTTGCTCAAGATTAACTTGCTAATACAAGGCAGAAGTGGGATCTGAGCTTCAAAACACAAAACCATTTTTTTTTTCAAATAAAGACGGTGCTGAAGGGTGACTCTTCACTTGGCAGCATGCCAGTCTTCTGGTTTCAAAAAGTGTAATTAAGAAATAGAATAAAAATCAGGAGTGGCGGGGAGCCTAGTGGATGCCAAGAGAGGTGTCTGTGAGCACCATGCTCTGAGGCATCATGCTGGCGACCACAACCCTATAAAATTCCATGTTTGAGGCAGGGCAATTGTAGCAGCATCTGGAAGCACCTTCTCTTCTGCCAAAACACCCTTCAGCACAATTATATTAAAAGTTACAGGCATCCTGTTTTCCTTAACCTGGGATGTGGATGGATAGCTGCTTTGTCCCACCCAGAATGGTTTTGTATAAGATTGCTATATAATTTCCATCTTCCTGAAGTTGTGTCCTACTAGCAGCTGTCCTCGGTATAGGAGTTAGATTATGTTTTGCTTGTGGTTACATATCACACACGATGGCATTTTGCGTTGTTGTACAGCACCCACTAGCCTGTCTTGAGTCTTCCTGGGAATCCTTATGTCTCGTAATCCTAGGGGCTCTGATGAGGACAGAAAGAACATGAAACAAAATTAATGAAACAATTCCCTCCCTACTGCCAATTCTGTTCACTTAAAACTCCTTGAGGGCCCATTTGATGTTATATTTCCCTTGCGGTAAGAGTTGCATCTGTCATGGGATAGCAGATGGGAGATAGCCATTTCCCGTATGTAAGCCATTAATCACGATTGCTTACCACATCCACTCACGATTCATCCATGGAAAGCAAACTGGGATGTGATCGGCCTATAACGCATCTGTTGTCAACGTAAAACTAATTGTGGGAATAGATCCCAACAGATTTAGCAGCGGACACTCAGTTTTTTCTGTGTATTTTCTTTTTTAAGCAAAGGTTATTGAATTTGTTTGGTACAATTTTCAACGGGCAGAGTTGTATAATGATGGACTGAAACGTATCCTTAGGAAAGTGCTATCGGGGTCAACTAGAACTTGAACCAGGATAATCCTGCATACATTCTGATGCCTCTCATGATGTGCCATTCAAGGGGAGGGCAAAAGAAGTAAAAGTCCCCTTCAGGCAGTCCATTTGTTCGCCTTGATCTGGCAAAGCTAAATACTTCCAGGTTAGCCTGGCTTATTGCCCGTGAGGGTGGAAAGACTAGACTCACACTCACCAGTGCTAGACCAGTTTGCAATTGTTATTTTACACCATGCAAGGGCACTGCATGAAAGTCAATGTAGGGTTTTTAAAAAGGGTTAACTGTAGCCAATTTTGCATGTTGTAAGTCTTGCATGCAAGAGCCACTTCACCTTATATGTTAATCCACATTTTTCCACAATGCACTTTCATTTAATAATTGTATTATAATTAGGGATGTGTATCGTATCGTTAAAATCGCCGATAACAATACGATATGCTCTCTATCGTGTCTCCATTTAACGATAACAATATGATAGGAAATCATAAGGAATCCAACGATAGTTATTGGAAACAATAGAAATTCCAACGATAAGTATCGTATTTTATCATGTTATCGGAAGGCGCTTTCTCTTTTGCCACCACATGGACGGAGCTAGAAGGTGGGGTGTGCTTGATGAGACTGACAGTTTCAGTGACCAATCGTGCAGCAAGGATTCCAGCAGGAGCCAATCACAATGTTGGAGGAAGGTGGATATCCCTGCATAAAACCCCCACACTTGGTGTTCCAGGTTCTGTTGGGAGTTAGGCATTGAGAGGAGAAGGGTGGATTTGTTGGAGCTCTGTCCTGGCTCCTGGGTCTTGGTGGTGAATTATTGGAGATTCGTTGTAATCTCTTGCATCTTTGTGTCTCAGGTTCGTTTGCCTGTGCGTTGCTGCCTGTGTGTTTGAGACTTTGAGTTATAATTTTTATTTTTATAGTACGTTTTCTGGTTGGGGTTAGGTACTTAGCATGAGTGGGGGTACTGTGACTGAAGGGGAGTGTGTTTGTCCTCTTGCCTGTTGAACTGTCTTTAAAAAATAAGAAATATATTATATTTTAAAAAATTATATTTATCTCCCCCTCTCTCTCTCTGGGTGTGTGTGTTTACTTGATTGACTGTGAGTGTGCTGCTGCTGTGTCTAGCCTGCTACACAGGATCTGTGTGGTCAAAGCAGCACACGAAGTCACAAACTGTGGGCAAAGCACACTTTTTTGTTGCAATCATTTTCTACTTTGTAGCAGTATGAAACGCAGCTCTAAGACACGCCTTTGCAATGTGGCTCTGGGTCTAGGAGAGATGCGGTTGCTGCTGGGGGCAGTTTTGGGGTGCCTGTCCCTCCCTCTCATACATTTTTATTTCTTTTTGAAAGACACTGCTCCAGCCAATGGTTCCAGTTTGGACTGGAGGGACTGCTTTAGGGAGGGGGACTGCAAAGCAGAAGCAGCATCCCTCTCTCACACATTTTATTTATGTTGTTGAGAGCTTACTTCTGAGTAATGCCTGCAGCTGTGCATCTGAAATTGGGCACAGATGAGTCCCCTCTTGAAAAAGGACCAAATTTCAGCCACCTGAAACAGTGTATTTGAAAGCTTACTTCCGAGTAACGCTTGCACCTATTGTTCTGTAATTTGGCACACATGACTAGCAACACTCAGTCTTGGAAAATTAAGAAGTTTTAGGCCTTTCAAACTCAAAAGCAACTCTCTCTAGTGCAAAATGTAGAAACAATATAATATCATATTTCCGATATTTATCGGAAATCCGATACGATATGATACGGACCACCTACGATATTATCGGAGGCGATAATCTTTTTGGTCTGAAATCCCAATAATGATACGATATAATAATTTTGGGCGTGCACATCCCTAATTATAATATATCTGAAATTAATTTATTTTCCGCTGATTTTTTCATGTATCATGCCTTCATTTCATAAGGCTAATTCCCTGTATTTCTGCCATGATTTAAATAAATCTTTCTAATGTATTGCACCTGTGAACAGTAGTAGTAGCATTTATTGCCCTTCCTCCCAAGGGAGCCAAGGGAGGAAGGGCAGCCAAATTGCCTCAGTGATTCAAAACACCCTAAAATACATCAGTTATACTTAATTAAAAACAGCAACCATTAAAACTAAACTGAAAACATAAAACAGACACAATCTTAAAGCAGTAAGGTCCCGGGGCCATGTTGCATCTGAAAAATGCAGGTGAACAAATATGTTTTTAGCAGAATACCGCAAACCACCATCACATCACAGAGCACATCTGTCTCAATGTACTGAACCATGCAAATCACCCATGGATCCTCATGATGCACAACTTCAATGCCTCTCTCTCTCTTCCCCCCCCCCCACTCCTTATGGTTCTCTCTTTAAACCAGACTTGGGCTGGACAGCCATTCAAATAGAAGACACCTTCAAACAGAGGACTGTCTTCTGTAAGATAGGACACCTGGCCACCCTAGACCCCTCAGCAGCCTTTGTAAGCACTATTTGACAACCTTAATCGTTGTGCAAGAGTGTACTATTACAGTGCCACTAAGTACATAATAATTATGAACTAATTAAAGGGTTGCTGTAAACTAACTTCTTTGAGTCTCATCCCTTTCCTGCAATATTAGGATAACAACACCGGGCTATATTACAGGGGAATCATAAACCACTCTTTTTCTCAGCCAAAGGCTCCCAACACAGAGGATATGGTATTCAAATATGCATTGACAGGACCATTTTTCAAAATCTTCTTTTCTACAGAAAATAAGGCCCAACTGAGAAATGTTATGTATTCCTGTCTTTGTTTTATCTTTATTTTTGTTGTTCTTTTGATTTTTTAAAAATTATTTTTTAGATTTCTTGGATTTCTCCATTAATTCCTCTGGGCAGCTGTCACTCACTTTTACCTCACAGGCAAGGCGGGGGTGGAGGAAATAACATTAAAAGTAGCCAACAGTTCTGCCTTCAAACAATTACATTCTCGTGTGTGTGTGTGTGTGTGTGTGTGTGTGTGTATGTGTGTGTTTTAAATAGAAGTGTGCATATTAGGTTCGGATCCTGGTTCAGTGATTCAGAAAAAAAGCTCAATTTGGCTCAAACCGATTCAAAAGCTGCCTGTTTTGACTCAGGTCTGAATCCGAATCTTGATTTGGAAATTCACATCTTCATGCCTCTTATAGACAACTACTGGAAACCAACTAATGGCTATAACTTTTTTCTCTGTTTGGCCAAGGTTCACAAGGCATAAGAGCTCCTTATGAGAGGCTTATGTCTGTCAAATTCTCGAACAAATAGCTGCAGGGTACTTTGTGTTATATGCCTTTACATATATATATATTCTTATAAAAAGGAACTGCAGACAACTTCTTTATTTCTTGGCAGAATTGGGTGGAATTTGCAATGATAATCACCACTTCTGAAGGGTTCAATCCTGCCAGTTTTCAGATGAAACGTGTTTTGGGGGTGGCACAAGAGCTGCCTTTACAGTTCAGGGGTTTACAAAGAAGGATGAGTTTTTCCCGCTTTTTTTATTTGTAGGAAATTGTTATGAAAATGACATACAGCATAGAGGTAGCCCTAGGCTCCCTCTAGAAGACGTCGCTTTTACTCCCAATTCTCCAAATAAGCGCATTATCTTACACGCGAGTTTATGCCTAATGCCTATACATGACGGGCAAGGAGAATCACATTATAAATGAAGGGAGCGAGAGGCTCGAAGGAAATGTTGTTAACCCCGCCCACCAGAATCTCCTGCCTTTGGTTTCTGTGGTGAGGTAAATGCCCATAGATGGAAATAGTGAGCATCAGCAAGCCCCCCCCCACTGCTCAGGAGTAAAGGGGAATGTGCCTCACAACCTTCCCCACCAGCTACCTTTTAAAAAATATTTTTATTTCTCCAGCCTTCCGAAGAAGCACGGCTGGGCTCGGGTTGCAAGCTGCCTGCCCTGACACCCCCACCCCCGCCTCCTTGTGCCGTGGCCGCCTCGCCTTGCCACGCTAATGGGCAAGTCGGAGCCTCCCGGCCTCCTTCCTGCTTTCCTTCCCAGTGACCTCGTTCTCCAACGGATAGAGTTCTGCGTGGCTGACCTCCCCATCACCCGGTCCCTCGCAAACTTCCCCTCCAGCCTCCAGCCCCCTTTTTTAAAAAAAATTATTTCACGGCTGCCTCCCTCCTCCCCTTCCTCCCACTGTAGGATTTGGGATTTGGGAGGAGAAAGGGAGGTGTTCCCGCCGAAGGGGCAGTTCTTCAAGAATGACATCACCACCACAGTCCGCCCACTATTATCGACGTCTTCTAGAGGGAGCCTACACAATGGTAAGGCGCCATAAGTGCGCAGAACAAATAAAACTCTCTATTTAACACGAATGCGAAAAAGCGCAGAAAAGGAGATAAAAACCGCCTGTACGCCTGTTATGCGCCTCGTCCTTGTAGAGGTAAAAACTTTAATGTGCCGTGAAAGAGCCTTTCAAAAAGATAAGGGCAGCAAAATGAAAGGGAGTGTTCAGATTTGTGGAGGGGGGATAAGTGATTCACTTTCCCTTACCAACCACTCCACAGATTTTTTTGGCAATTTATATGGAAATACCTTATGGGGTTGGCAACACAGCAGCCAAAAGACCCCATTGGATTCTAGACCCCCAACTTTCCTTTCACCTACCACCCTCCACAGTAGCCTTTCCTTTCTCCCACCTCCTCCACTGCAGCCTTTGCTTCCACCCTCCCCCTCCCAGGTCCTTCCTTCCCCTCCCTCCCCCAGCGCAGCTGCTGCAACCCTTCCTTTTCCTGCTTCAATTCAGCATCTCATGAAACTGTCTGAATCAGCCCAATTTAGTTTGGGCACATTGTAGAGTTCATGTCTTCGCCTGCTGTACAATGGTTTAACTTTGGCCTCATCTATCTCTTCTCTTGCAACTTGCCCATTGCTATTCCTGCCTGCAGTCACCTTGCATCCTGCTTCTTTTAGATGGACTCTGAGCTCCATCACACCAGCAATTTATTGCACACTCGCCGTGCCTGGTATGTGGTTTTGCAGCGTGGCACTCCCATGGCGCCGTCCCTGTCCTACACTCATCTCGCCCCTTCTCCCACTTGTTGCATTTCATTTTGGTGCAGGGAAAGTCTGGATTATTTTCCCCTCTCGTTTTTTCCTTTGCTGGGGGCGTGTCTAATAATAATAATAATAATAATAATAATAATATTTATTTGTAGCCCGCCTCTCCCTCCGGATCGAGGCAGGGAACAACAACAATATAAAACATAAAAATCACAACAGTTAAAAATTTTAAAAAACAAGAGAAAAGAGTTCTGCTGATGAAAGGGGAGGGCAGGTCGGTTCTCTTCCTCCAGCACATTGATGTACGGACTTGTTAGTCAGTTGAATGGGCTTTTTAGTGCTCTAACCACCACTACCCCATTGCCCGCAGGAACAGAGCCCAGATGAAACCTTAAATCAGTAAATCATTAGATAACAAAGCCAGAGCAAGGGGGGAAGAGCCCATGCCCATCAGAGTACCACTACCAATGAACTGGAGGAGGAATGAGAAGGGGCGAGTGGGGTGAAAGAGCAAACAAGTGAAAACCCACATGAAAGGGACCATGTGTGATGGGGGCCTTGACATGCTTATGAAACGGAGGTAAAAAAACTCAGAGGCAAACTGGGGGGGGGGGAATAGGTGTGATGGCGCCCTCTGTTTTAGGCAGCTCCTTGAGCTCTTGACCAATGACTCCCTGCCAATGCTAACCTCTGCTCCTTCCCATGGTCCAATTCATCTGTTCCCAGCTGCCATTGGCCCAGTGCTGAAAATTACAAATATTTTCTTTCCAAACTGTAATAATGAAAAAAATAATGTACATTATGAGCATTTGCAGAGTATACTGTTGCAGCCTTTAACCCAAGGTCCTGTAAATTACAGTCACTCGCGTCCCCCGCCGCCACCATCCACACGCTTCCTCCAGTAGATTCTTACATCTACTTTATCTTTAGTCATTGCTTAGGGCTAGTCACAGCTGCTTGCTACCTCTCCTTGCTGCAGTCAAGGGGCAGACGTACATTGAGGTGAATAGGCACTAACACTGCTGCAGACAAAAGCTGTTAATGTAGTTCGGTCAGCAAGAGAAAATCGTTACAGGTGCAAACGAACGTTGGAGTCACAGCCTCTAATCTGAAATACGTAATATTGCTCAATTAACTCAACACGTGGATCTGAAATACATAATATTGCTCAATTAACTCAATATACATGGCGTATCATCTCTCTCAGAAATTGGCTGATTTGCCTGTAGGCTTCTTGACTTGCCTGAATAGCAGGCAAATTACTTTTACATATCCTGGGTCAGCCCCTCTGAGCAGCTGTGCAGAGCAAGCACAAAGGCAAGCATCTTGCTGTTTGTGCCTTTGAGGCTGACCCGTTGCTGTGAGCGGTCCCAGTTCTCAAAAGAGCTCTGCGCATTAAGGAACTGCTCATGCCAAGTTCCACGGGAACCAGCGGAGGTCTGCCTGGCTTAGAGTGTCAATCATCTCTGAATCAGGCAGCTCTACTTGGCTAATCTGAATGGCTGAGGGCAGAACTACATGCTAACTAAAGTATTCAGAGCTGTTGTCCAAACTGACAGTCCCATATCAAGTATTCCCAGCAGCTATGTAACATTTAGTTCAGTAGGGTGACCATGTGAAAAGGAGGACAGGGCTCCAGTATCTTTAACAGTTGTATAGAAAAGGGAATTTCAGCAGGTGTCATTTGTAGGCACGCAGCACCGGGTGAAATTCCCTCTTCATCACAACAGTTAAAGCTGCAGGTTCCCTGCCCTATTTTGTATTTAGTCAAGAGTGCAGGATACGGAATAATGGGCTCAAGTTACAGGAAGCCAGATTCTGGCTGGACATCAGGAAAAACATCCTGTTAGAGCAATATGGCAATGGAACCAATCGCCTAGGGAGGCAGTGGGCTCTCCCACACTAGAGGCATTCAAGATGCAGCTGGACAGCCAAATGTCAGGTATGCTTTACGGTGGATTCCTACATTGAGCCGGGGGTTGGACTCGATGGCCTTATAGGCCCCTTCCAACTCCACTATTCGATGAATAGTACATAGAACTATTCAACTTAACCCTAACCCTATCCCAATTTAGCCTCCTCAGGTGCCCATCAGGGACCAAATTATGTCATGGGTGTGGCCACCCCATCCCCCTTTGATGTCAGGGTTTGTGGCCATTCACCCTGACACATCATTCAGCCCACTGAGAGCTGAGTGCTCTTTTTGATCTATAAAGCCTTACATGATTCAAGACCGCAATACTTGAGAGAGTGCCTCTCCTGGCATGAATTTACCCATACACTGCACTCGTCATGTAAGGCCCTGCTCCAGCTGCCGCCTCCGAGGGAGGCTCAAAAGGTAGCAACAAAGGAGAGGGCCTTCTTGGTGGCAGCCCCCCAATTATGAACTCTCCAGTGAGGTCCACCTGGCACCAATACTGTTAATCTTTTCAACACAAAGTTAAGACCTCCCTCTATTACCAGACAGTTGGCAACATACAATAGGTTTTTAATCATGTCATGGGATATTGTTTGGGTGTGTGTGTGTGTGTGTGTCTGCTCTGTTTATATGTTTGTAGCTAAACTTTTATATTAGGCATCGTACTGTATTTTTAAGGTTTATCATCTTTGTAAACCACCTAGAAAGCTTTGGTTACTGAGAGGTATATCGAAACATAATAAATGAAATGAAATCAACCCCCCACCCAATTTGGGTGACTGTCTTAGGACAACCTTTTCCAAGTTTGGGTCCCCAAACTGTCTTATATTACAATTCCCATCATCCCCAGATAGCATGGCCAATGTTCATGGATGAGGAAAGCTGTAGTTCAACAGCATCTCAGGACTCAAAATTGGGAAAGACTGCCTTAGCACATTTGAGCTAAATTTACCTCAGTAGTTGGTCTTTCAGGATGGCTTCTTCCCTGAATATGGAAAAATAGCCTGCAGACTTGTATAGACTAGAGATATATGTCCCAAAAAAGTGTGATAGCACAGTCATAAGCAAATTACTCAGATACTAAGGGTTAACTACAAGAATAACAATAAGCAAATTCCTCCATCAATCAACAAGAACAGCAAATATCTTTCTAATAGAGATGTGAGATTTCTTCTGTACATTGGGAGGTAGGGAGAGAGATTGATGCCGAATCAGCATTGTTGGGTCTTTTCTGGATCCAGCTACTGTTTTAATACTCAACCTTTTCCAGCAGCCATTTTCCCCACAAGTTTCCAAGTAAAAGCCTTTGTTCAAAATCCTTGCATATTGACAACTATCAAAATTATTATGCAGGTTGGCTTAGCTTTTTCCTGTTTAGGGAATAATTTCATCAGCTGCAGTGGGCCAAGTCATCTATTAATATATACATCTTATATATGTGGCTGTTGCTTTGGGACAGTAAGCAGCCATATATAAATGGTAATGTTGTGGGCTTATTTTAAAATAGATGAGATGCCAAGGATTATATCAGACTTCAAGGGTAACTGTTTGGCATAGGGAAATAACAATTAGAATGGTATTGGCTGCTCAGCTAACAGTATTAAATATGTAGGTTCCTTGCAGATGACAGTAATGCCCTGTGTGGGCATAATATTTTTGAAATGACATTGCAATGATGATATTTATCCACAAATGGCATTTCACTGTGATATAAAAGCGATAGTGCAATACAGCACTTACACACTGCAGACCTTTAAAATATTATAATTATGTGTGAATAGGGAGAGGAAGCATGGACATCATAAGGCACAGGACAATGTCCTGGGAAATCTGGGCTCAGCCACAGGAATCCTCAGGAACCTTCTAACTAGCCCATCAAGATACAAATACACAAAACAAGATAAAGAGCTTTTCTATATGAGACATTTATTGCATGCTCATTATTCCCTACTCACGGTTGTTTATGGGTTCTTTAGATGATGTCATGACCCTCCAGTTTCACTTCTGTTTTTAAATAGTACTTCAGCGAGGTTTTTTAGAGCAGGGAAAATTAAGTATTAATTGTGAACATGAAAGAAAACACTTTCCCACTTGTGTAATTGTGCTATTCTGCTACACCACAGTCCCACCTAGAGGCTATGTAGCAAAAAAGCAGGAAAGCAAATGCTCCTTGTATCATGCTCAGATCTCAATTCTGCGACAAAATGGAAAGTAGATTATGCGGATTAACAGCCTCATGTAGAAAAGTTCAAAGTGAAAACAGATTAATTTTGGAATAACCTACAATCATGTAGCTCTGAATACATGATTGTAGGTATTATCAGCCCAATAAGGTCCGTCCTTACCATTAGACAGAGTGAGCCAGTTGCCTCAGGCAGCAGATGCTGAGAGGTGACATCAAGGTGCTGTTGGGGAGAGCTGTGGGTCACATGGACTGCCCTGTACCCCCTAAGCTAGTCTGCTGCCTTCAAGTGTGATGGAGAATGCTGTCCCATTGCCAGTGCTGGAGAAAGATTAAACTGCCAGTCCAGTTAGTTTTTGTATGTAGAATTGGAGGGCCACCATTTTGTCCTTCACCTCAGGCAGCAAATTGTCAAGAACTGCCCCTGGCCCCGGAGGAGGGGGTTAGGTATGTGTCTGTGTGATCTGTATTGGAACCACAGCAGGGGCAAGGGTTAACGTCTCTGTCTCCCTCCCATGCTAGAATCCTGCTCTGGATTAGAGACTCTGCACTGGCCACTTGTGAAAATCCACCCTGTCCTCAAGGACTGAACTACAATGATTGTAAATTGCCCCTTAAGATAATGGCATTTGTCACAGTCTACAAATGCATACTACATTGAATTTTTCCGGATTTAGTAAACCTGGCTAAAATCTGGCCCTGTGGGAAAGAAGATGGAGCAGAGGAGACTGGAACATCAGATCCTGCTCCAGTTTGATTGTTCCTCATCTCCAGAAGATGAGAGGATAAGTAGGGCCATTCCACCATCCCTGCTGAATGTCCACTTCATTTCCCCTCTCGTCCCTTCTCATCCCATTTTTCCTTGTGCGTTGTGTCTTTTTTAGATTGTGGCAGGATCTACACTACTGCTTTATAATGGTTTATAATGGTATTGTCAACTGTTGGGACCTAGGACACATTCCATATACTGTTTTCAAACTGCTTTCAAAGTGTTATATCCTGCTTGGTGTAGATCTGGCCTGCAGGCAGAAATTGTCTTGCACTGGGAGACTTTGTGGGCTGAGGAGCAGAATAAAAACACTTAACGAGATTTTTGTCTGTTTTTCATATCCATGTAAGACATTTCAAAAGCTTATGTTGCTTATCTAGAAGTGGCACCACATAGGGAGTGATCCTAGCATTGCATAGCATCTTAGTTTATTCCTGGTTGAATTATAGTACAGTCGTTCCCATGTGCCTTACTCCTGAAACACTTCCTTCCCCACCCACGGCTTTGTGATGAACTTGCATCGAAGTAATTTTAGTTCACAATTGGATGAAAACACAGTCGGGGTGGATTTTCAACCTGGTTCTCCAGCAGGCTCTTCTTCTTCTGGGGTTTTATGGCGAAGCAAGGCCTGAAGGTCCTATTACTGCCATCTACTACTCCAGCAGGTTTAATGTAATTTGCCAATTTTAAACTACTTTGAATGATGTAGCCAAACTGCAATTGCAATCCTATCCCCACTTAACTGGGAGAAAGACCCATTAAAATAAGTGAAGCTCACTTCTGAATAGACTTGCATAGGATTGCACTGCAGGGGTTGGATGCAGACTACAGAAGCTGCACTTAAGTCCCACTGAAATTAATGGAACAAATTCGTCATGCCTTCAATTGTCCCATTGATTTCAATGGAAATTAAGTGCAACTAATTTAGTCTGAAACTATCCAAGCCAGAATGAATATTTGCCTGCAGAACACAACGCAGATGTGGGATTTCAGGAAACCTTTGTATCATAGGAAGGTGAATAATTCCTTAGTTGTTTCCTTATTCCTTGCACGATTCACTGAACTATGTGTAGAATACTGTAGGTTAATCTACTGTAGATGTAGCGGGGTTTAAATGTGGTTTTATCAGGCCCTGTAGCAGAGTTTAAATGTGGTTTTATAAGGCCCCGTGGTTCTATGTGCAAAATGAACTTGAGTACTTTACACTAGCTGTGAGATTAATTGTAAATTAAGCCTTTGCTTTGTATCTATGTTGAGCTGAAAGGAGCAATAATTGTAAAGGAAAAAGGGCTAATGTTGCCATTTTCAGTAGGCAGGGTTATATGGTTCTAAAAAGAAACAACCTTGAGAAAGGCACTTGGTGGTTGCATTACAGGATTCCATTACAGCTTCTTATTTTTCTCCCCCACCCTCCGCATATAAAAACATCTTTTATCGCTTGTGTGAGCACCACAAAGCCTTGCAGTTACACCGTTTTTGTCAGATCCTGTTGCTGGAACATAATAGAATGTAATAGCCCTCTTAGCCAATTTTACATTAAGATAGGCCTCACTCTGGGAAAGAATTTTAAGTACATCTATTTAAATTTCGATGAGATATCAAATGACACTTTTAAATGCCTTCTTGATTAGGGATGCTGCCAGGGATTGCTTGCAATTAATTAGTATGTTTTCAGGATGAACTCGATGACCTCCCTCTGCACATGTCTGCCTTCAGTTCTGCATTTGAACTGAATTCTGGGTATCACTCTACTGGGAGAGATGGGTTAATTGTTGGATCAGAGAATGAAATGAATTCCAGAGAAATAACAATGGAAGACTAGAAATAGAAGATCAGCTCTAGGTTGTTGTTGTTTGTCCTTCTTTTTTGTCCTCACTGCTGTTGACCCAGTTAGGGCTCAATCCTATACATGTTTAGACAGAAAAAGGTTCTACAAATCTGGGAAAATGTTTAGGCAGACTTCCTTTTGCCTAAGTATGCATAGGATTGTGCCCTTACTTGCTTTGCTCCACATCTTGCTTGACTCCAGTGGCAGGCAACATGTGGCCTTCCAGATGTTTTGGCTTACAACTCCTAGTATCCCTCTCCATTGGCTATGCTAGCTAAGGCTGATGGGAGTTGTAGGTCAAAACATCTTGAGGGCCACAAGTTGCCCACCCCTGGTTTATTCCTACAAGCCAAATTAAAGATGACAAATACACAGAGCATCAATGGCTACTAGGTATGATGACTTCATTTATCCTCCAGATTCAGAGGCACCAGACCTGAGGTACCATTTGCTTTAGAGTGTAACAATGGGAGAGGACTTTCATGTCTTTTTTTGTGGGCTTTCCAGATGTAACTCGTTGGCCCCTGTCTTGGACAGGGCTTTCATATTAGGCAAATGGTTCACTAATTATGTGAAATGATGTGTAGAAAATGGTCTCTCTCTCTCTCTGGGTGTTATCAGACTAGCGTTTTATAGCACGCTCGTTACTGGGCACTCACGGATTTTTGCGGGTCCTATTCACGACATCATCTGAGTCCAGTGCACCTCCCGCCCCTTCCAGACTTCTTCGTGTGACAAATTTTTTTAAAAAAAAACCCTGGTAAATCTGAATTATTTTTGAGATGGAACTGCTGCTATCCCCTGCTATGTGCAGGAGAAGCAGCGTGATCAAAATGGTCCACTGAATGGGCCACGTGGACGTTGTTTACTTCCTCTTTCGAAAGAGGAAGTAATGAGGGACAAATGCCTGGGCAAAGAAGCAACGGTAAGGAAACACAATTTCCCCCATGTGATGATGCACGCTCTCTCATTTTCTCTCTCTCTCTTTGAGTTTTAAAATATTTTAGCATGCAAAGCAACACAGGATTATTTCAGGGGTGTTGAGCCTCAGGCCCATGGGCCAAACTTGGCCTGTGTAGGGTCCCAATCTAGCCTCCTGGGATTCCCCAGATGACCACACACCCTTTCCCCTGACTGCCAGCCATTTGGTGGCTTCCTAGCTTTTCTCTGTGTTTTTCTCCCATTCTTAAAGATTGAGATACCCCTGCTTTGGCTTAGATACTGGCAGTAAGATCTTTAAGCTAAAATATGTTGGTAGTTTTTGGTATTTTGGTACCTCCCTTTCCCTTTGGCCCCACCCTTTTTAGCATCACTGGAATGCAGCCCTCAAGGGCTTCTCTGAAATGGAATTTGGCCCTTATAATAATAATAATAATAATAATAATAATAATATATTTATTTATCACCCGCCTCTCCCAACGGATCGAGGCGAGGAACAACACCAAACACAATTGAAGGAGCTTCAATTATTAAGAGAGGCTTATTAGTAGAGATGTGCACTGACCCCCCCGGATCGGATCAGATAGCGGATCGGAATCAGACCTGGGGGGTTGGATCGGATCAGATTGGAGGTTGGGCGGATCCGATCCGATCCCGATCTGCGGATCGGATGTCCGATCCGCGGATTGGACACCATTTTGAATGCATTTCCCCATAGTCTAGTATTGTGTTACAAAAATGCCTATAACTTTTTCATTTTTAAAGATAGGATGAAACTTGGGCACTTTGTAGATGGGTTAGGGGTAGTTATCTGTGAGAAATTTCAGAAAGATTGGTGCAGGCATTTTGTGGCAATTAATTTTTTAATAACTAACCAGAAATGGCTATAACTTTTTCATTTTTAAAGTTCCACACATGAAACTTTGCCACTTTGTAGGTGGTACATTGACACCTATGTGTGTGAAATTTCAGAAACGTAGGTGCTTGCTTTTTGTGGCAATTAATTTTAGAAAAATGGGTAGTAGTGGGGTAAATAGTGTTTGCTTTTTTAATATCTGAAGCAGCTATATAAGGCAAAATGTGCAGACAATATTCTGCCCAATCGTTCTGGGAGAAAGGGGTCTGCTCCCAACTTCCACAGCTATTAACTTACCCAGAAGCAGTGATATCCCAAAAGACCCTAGGATTACACACCCATCTGAAGCAGGGACATCCTGATTCATTTTGAAACTTTCGGGCTAAGCGGTCTTGCTTGAGGCTACCCAAGAGAACAATGGAGAAATCCCGGTCTTAGATTAGACATGTCTGATCAGAAGCAAAAGACAGAAGTTCACGCTCTTTCTAACTCCAGTCTTATTTCATGTGGAAAAAATGCAGTGTTTCTTTTTTCATGACTTTTCAAACATCTAAAATTGCCCTGCCAGTGCTAATGCCAATTTATTCCATTTTCATCATATTGCAGATTTGGGGAGGGTGTTCTGGCTGTGACAGAATAGTTTACAAAAGCCCACCAATGTGGGTGATTGTTAATATGACAGGATAGAGGTGTGGCTGAGCCTGATTTGGACTTGGAGCCAAAAAACTTGCATACAGAGAACCCAGCAAGTTGCAACAAAGGTGAATCTATTTCAACTCCCTCTGCTGTCACCCCAACAGCCTAAACCAGTTACACATCCAAACCTTGTGCACCATTGTCTTGCGTGCATGCATGTATAAAACCCTCTTTTCTATTACATTTTCATACAAAACTCTTATGAAAATTTGCAAAATTAGCCAACAATTTGTATCCTATGCAAATTCAGCTACCCAGCTTTGGGGAATATGGAAAATGGCAGCACTACTAAGGACACAATCCAGAAAAATAAAATAAATGTGCTTAGCTTGAACTGAAACCAATATTATAACTTAGTCTGAGCTAACTTTACTTGTTTTCAGATTTATATCTTACTTTTCTGTCCAGATAGAAAACACAGTGCAAATCACGTGTGACTGAATCTGGGGCCAATATTGGGTTCTGTCTGTAACCATAAAATATTTGATCTACCTTTAAATAATGCATCCTCCCTCCATTGCCTTCCTCTGCCTATCTCTATTCAAACCTCTAATGATACACAACATGTTTCCTAAACAGAGTTTCAAACCTACAGTTAAAGCTGAAAGGGAAGATGTCCCCAGGCTGGCGAGCAATTTACATAATCTCTGGCATGCCGGCATTCCAGAGATCTGCACCTGCACATGTTACACCTGTTCAGAACTATAAGTAGATCTAGCATGCCTTTAACCAAAGCTTCATTAAAGTATTATGTTGTATACAAAATATTTTCTTCCTAGGGAAAGCTGGGCAAGAGCCAATGTTGAAGAGAGCTGTATAGGTGCATGCACGCATGATCATGCACACATACATAATTATATAGGCAGGGAAGTAAACCTTATTATCTAGTAATGCCACCAACTCACCTGCACTTGTTAATTGCTCTGTTTGTGCAGGAATGTAAATCTGCTCATCAGTGAGGGATTTAAAAAAAAAATCCCCAAACAGGCACGTGAAGACACAGCAGTCTGTGATCTGTCATCTGTGACAGGCATCAGAAACGTTTTTTCCAGCAGTGTATCGGCAAGGCTGACAATAGCTTATAATTTGTTTGCTTTTGCTTTTTTCCTTCACTAAACTTACATGTCAGCCCCATTTTTTATGCTTGCACAAAGCTGTCAAAATGGGGAAAAAAATGGACAAAAGACTGATTTACCTCTTCTCTCTTCCAAGGATTTTCTTATTCTCTTTAGCCTAGACACAGGTTTGGCTCAAGACACACATTTTCAGTTTATAATTAGTTGGGCTGGATTTGCCCCCAAATGGGCACATTTGTGATGTTTGCCTCAATATGAGCCAAGTAGTACAGCCTTCCCCAAATTGGTGCCCTACAGATGTGTTGAACGGCATCTTCCATGATTCCCAGCTAACAGGGACAATGGCTAGGAATCAAGGGAGTTGTAGTCTACACATCTAGAGGACATTAGCAGGCTAAGGCTGTGAAAATTCTTCTGCAATTCAAATTAAAATCAAAGATTATGAACTTAAGTATCCCTTCCTTCTATCCTGTCCTCCCTCCCTCCCTCCTATCCACCCCACCATGACCAAACCCCCTTCCACCTCTGTAACATTTCTCCAGCAGTGATGGACGACAAGGGGGATTCTCTCTTCCAACTCCCCCTACTCTATGACTGCATGCCAGATGTAAGGAGGGTTGGGAAATACAGTTTTGCCACTACTAGTGACCTAAGTCAAAAGCTCTGGGATAACTACATTACCCAGTGTTCCTTACATCTGGTATGCAGCCAAAGCAACATGCCAGTCATTAGAAAGGTGGGAGGGAAAGAAAGAGCTCCATCTTTCTTGCTATGGCTGCCACTGCTGGAGCAGCAAAAGACATAACTACAGAGGGGGAGAGGAGCTTGGGGCATGGGCAGAAAGGTATGAATAGGGATGTAAGAATCAGTCTATATCAGTTCCATGACAGTTCCACATGTATTCAATCAGAAGTCCTTTCCTTTCGATTACCTTATCTTTTTTAATGCATAAAAAATATTTTAATATGCAGATTTCTCTAAAATACACACTCTGAACACATCTTATGCTAATAAGCACATTTTTGTTGATATTTTTCCAGAATACAAATTTTTGTTAATATTTTTCCAGAATACCGTTTTATATGCAACTTTCCCTAACATTCACATTTTTCAATGCCATTTTTGAGCCGAGAATTGCATTGCAAAATTTGGAGAAGTGGAGAATCCAAAGAACAACTGTGGTCTGACCTGCGTATTAGTCCAAGAAGTGCAAACGATGGCAGTTGGCTAAAAAAATGCAGACCAAACAAATTATCCTAAGTGCGTACCTGGATGAAAGGAATTTTAGATGCCCATGGGCAGATTGACAAGGGGGTCAGACTTTGTCATGCCCCCAATGATATAATGGGGGGGCATAACTGGGTTCAAAAGAAGCTCGGAACTGTGTTCTAAAAACATTTGGTGGGAATAGGGGAATTTTAGAGCCTCGTTCCATGCCTGACTAGAGGCAGTTCACCCATCACCAGTCATTACCGACACATTACCTGCATGTAGGCATCATAATAAACAACAGTTTGTCATGATAGGAATAAGCCTGGCCCTCTGCCCCCTGAATTTTCATCTTCTTCCCTCCCCTCCCCTCTTTCAGTACAGCTGCCAGAAGAAAATCAGAAGTTTTTGCATAAATTTTTGATTAACTACAGATTATTGGGACATCGGAACCTGAAAAAAATCTAGTTAATTTTAACCATGGTTTACCGAAACATGCCAACTTCAAACTGTGGTGTATGAAGCTGCCTTGTTTGTTTGTTTGTTTGTTTGTTTTTAAACGTTTTTAAGATTGACCACAGTTTGTCAGGCTCGGATGACATGACAAGCAGTGATTAATCAAAACAAAAACAAACGTTTCCAAACTGCATCCTGCAGAGCATTGGAGAGGGAGTGTGTGAGCCCAAGGCTCACCTGCTCTGATTCTCATCTAAACGATGGTTTAGCATCACATCTGAATCAGGCCAATGTTTTCTCAAAGAAAAGCCATTATTAGCACTGCTCATTGCAAGCCATGTCCAGAAAACAGAGCAATCCCCTTGAGAGGACATTGTGGGGTGGGTAGGTGAATATGACCCATTTGATAAACATATAGACTTGAGTAATCATGTGAAAGATATGTTGGAAATCCTTAGCAAGTATCTTCCAAGGGTTGAGTCTTGTTAACCATTCCTCAAGATGCCATGGATAGAACCTATAGATATACAAAGCATGTGTTCTGCCTCTGAGCTACAGCCCATTTTGACTCCAGTGGTCACAAACACCTATAAAAGTAAGAAATAATAACATACTAACTAACTTATTATGCATGACTATACAGTTTCACCTGTTACTGTGAAATCACTGAAGATATTTGTACTTTACCATTCATACTCCCTGTACTATGTGGTAGTCTCTGTAATTATTTTAAGTTTAATCAAGGGAAGCCAAGTTTTAAAAGCAATCATTCGTCTGATGCCATTCAAATACGCATACCTTTGTGGTTTGAACTTGGATTCCCCATGTCCAAGTCCAACACAGGACACTCAAGAAGAAAAAGCATCAATCTAAATCAAGGGTGTTGAACCTGTTTCAGCCCAAGAGCTAAGCTGAATTTTGGTGAAACTCTCATGTGGTGGGCCGGACCAATGGCAAAAGGGGCAAGGGAAAAGGCAGAATGGGTGTGGCCAAAATACCAATACTGGTTGTTGTTTTTTAGCTTAAAATTCTTAGTGCCAGTAACTTACCCTTAAGAGAGGCATTCCAATCTTTTAGAATGGGGGAAAATGTGCCAAAGTTGAGGAAACATTAAATGGAGTGAGGCCACACGAAAGGGGAACCCCAGAGGGCCAAATTGGGACCTTGGGTGCAGCAAATTTGGCCTACGGGCCTGAGGTTCAACATCTCTGATCTAAACTACCTTAAGAATCTGCTTCAAAGGAGAGTGCTGAAGCTGCACATGGCTGCTGTATTTCATGGTGCTGACATTGCATTGGTGGAGCCTTCAGTGGAAACTTGCTGAAAGTGTTCACCAACTTGGACAGTATCTGTTCTGTTTCTTAAGTCTGTTTTATTCCCACATCAGTTTGCAACTTAAAAAAAAAAAAAGTCAGCACGGACATTCATATGCATTTTTGTACACATCTCTCCTAATAAACACACTTTTGCATAATGTAGACATTTTTGTCAGTGGTTTTCCCTTGTATAATTTGTGGTCCTCTTTTTGACTAATATATGCTTTTTGTGCACTCTTTTCCATAACATAGGCATTTTGGTGCACATTTCTCCCAATATATGCATTTTTGTTCATAAGATGGTATTGCAAAATCCAGGAAAAGGCTAATACCGAAAGGTAGCTGTGTTCCTGTTTGCATAATGATGGGGAAAGTGCAAATTTGGTCAGTTTGTATCAAACTGTGAAATGAACACAATTTTCTCATCCCCAGTATGCATTTAAAACATCTTAGGCATACACCTAAACATCATGTGAAAAGAAATGTGTAGAACGATATATATGTGTGTGTGTGTGTGTGTGTGTGTGTGTGTGTGTTACAAATGTCCCTTCCCTTTTCTTTTTCTTGCATTTGCCATGATGACCAGCTTGTACACTGGAGTTATTATTTTGGCCTATAAAGCATCATAATTCTTTATAACATTACCAGCATTTTCATAAAACCATCATACAACTACAGTCATCCTGGACTACCTTCTGAATTTCAAGGTAAAGTGCTTGCTCTGCAATGCAGCCCATTCCTGTCAGAAATCTGTCTCCTTAAAGTAGTATTCATGCCTTCATCCTGCTGGCTTAATTTGATGAAGCTTCTTTTCTAATGCGAATAACAAGGTGGCCTCCTTTAAGCTTGAGAAATGCTTTGGGAAATGAGCCTTCCAATACATTGCTTTGTTAGTCCTTGATGGAAATGGTCTCAGTGACTTCATTATTGGAATCTTGATAACATTTGTGCATAGGCAAATGCATTTGGCTGGAGATTGTTCTACACTCTCTGTGCTAGCTGAAGTTTGCAGAGCCAGTCTATATAATCCATATTGGGATTTTTAGAGATGCAATTAAGAAGCCTATTAGGTTCAGTGAATAAAGATCATGTGAGATCAACTTCCAAAACTGAGGAAATTCCAAACATTGCCTGGCGGGGTGAAGAAAGCTAGGCTTGTAGTATATAGCTAGCCTGAATCATTGTTTCCTTCATGAACCTAACATCTCTGTAATAAAAAAACATTTTAAATATAATTCCATGAGCATTGTATAGGCACATGCTCCGAATCTTTTAAACTGTGACCCAAATCTTTTGAGCTGCCCCAGTGACGTCATCTACCTAAATACAAGCCTGCCCCTCCCATCTGAGTTCAAAAGCCTTGCAGTGTCTCAACTAGACTTTAGGAGCCTATCTATACTGCTTTAAAATGGTTTATAAACTGTTATAAACCGTTTTAAAGCAGTAGTGTAGAAAGGCTCTAGGATCCACTTCCTTATCAGACCAGTAGCATGAAGGCAGCAGCCTTTTAAACTCAATCTGCTCATTGTTGTTGTTTCTCTCCTTGCCTTTCTACTCTTACATTCCTGTTGCTGGGAAATTTCTTACAATGAAAGTTTGAAGAGGGAGGAGCAAGGTCAGGAAAATCTGCCTATGAAATCTGGTATTTCCCACTGCATCTGATTTTACTGGAACATTTTGTGTATTACGGATGTGCACAGCCAAAATTATCGTATCATTATCGGAAATTTCAATATAAAAAAATTTCAGATCCGATCATATTGGGAGGTACCTGAATTTAATCAGATCAGAAATCCGATAAATATCGGAAGTTCCAATATGATAACAGTGTTTTTCCCATAGGTTTGCATTGGGGGAAAGAAAGCTTTCCCCCAATGCAAGTCTATGGGGAAAACACTGGGCCAGCACTCCCTCCCTCCCCCCATTCACGCTCCTTACCCACCGCCTCCATTGCTGCCATCGTCGCCAGTCTGTAGTACTGCTAAACAGGCTCAGCGCCTCTCTGTACTGACGAAGAGGCTGCAAAGCCTGTTTAACAGTACTACGGACAGCCGGTGGCAGCGGGGAAGGCCGCAGGTAAGGCGCGCAAGGGGGAGGGAGGGGTCCCCCCTTACCTGCGGCCTTCCAGGCAGTTGTCCGCTGTCCTATGCTGCTCCGGACTACTGAGAACTAAGCTTTGTGGCCTAGTTCTCAGTAGAGCACTGGTGCGCTGGGTGATGATGTCACCCAGAGCGTCGTCACTCTACTGAGAACTAGGCCACAAAGCCTAGTTCTCAGTAGTCCAGAGCAGTGGAGGACAGCAGATGGCAGCCCAGAAGGTCCAGGTAAGGCGCATGAGGGGGGAGGGAGGGCCGGCCCTAAACTTGCGGTCCGATAATCCAATATGTCCGATAGTTTATCCTGGAATGTTTATCCTGGAATGTTTATCGTTAATCCGATGTCCGATAATGACCTTATCAGATCATTATTAGACATTTGAACGATACGATACACATCCCTAGTGTGTACAGTTCACCTCTCCTCCCTCCCATGTTCCACTAAAGGGTTACCCTATGAAAGAAAGAAACCACTTGTTAGGGGAATTCTCTCTTTTCCCCCTCAATCCATTTCTAGTCACCATTAACAGTAGGGGTGTGCACGGACCCCCCGGATCAGACCGGGACCCGGATCGGGACCTCCAATTTTGTCATGGATCGGTTCGGACAAAATCAGAGCCCCCCCGGACTGGATCGAGTCTGATCCCGATCCAAAAATCGGAAATTTTTGGATCTGCCGCCATTTTTTCCCCCATAGACTTGCATTGCAATGCAAGTCTATGAGGAAAAAATGGCGGCGGGTGGGTGAGGGGGGGCCTAACTCCCTCCCCCCCGGGGCCGTCCGCTGTGGACCGCCCCAGCAGGTAAGCCCCCTCCCCCGCGCTCCCTACCCCCCCTGGGGCCATCCGCTTCCATCCGCTGGCGCCCGCGGGCGCCCGCGGATAGAAGCGGACGGCTCCGGGGGGGTAAGCCCCCTTCCCCGCCACTGCTTTCCTTTTAGGGACGCCTGCTCCCGTCCGGCCCGGGCGGCTACCGCCAGCAGGCTTTGCGGCTTGCTCTAGAGTAGCGCGCCGGGTAATCACCCGGCGCGCCACCCTGGAGCAGGCCGCGGAGCCCGCTGGTAGTAGCCGCCGACGCCGGACGGGCATCCCTCAAAGGTAAGCACCCCCCTCCTCCCCTCCGCCCCCCCCCCCGCTGTCCACTTTCATCGGCGGGCGCCCACTGGCGCCCGCCAATGGAAGCGGCGGTGGGCGCCAGCGGGCGCCCGCCGATCCGCCGATCCACCGAACCGGTTTGGAGCCTTTTCGGATCGGTTCGGACTGGATCAGCCGATCCAGCTGTTGGATCAGAAATCGGATAATTTATCCGATTTCCCACTGGACCGGACTCGGATCGTGGATCGAGTCCGATCCAGTGCACATCCCTAATTAACAGTTAATTTTTGGTGGCAGGGAGGAGATAAATACTGCTCACTTATACAATCCTATGTATGCCTACTCAGAAGAAAGAATGTCAAATGGGGCTTACTCCCAGGAAAAGTATGTATGATTGCAACCAAATTACTTTTGTGGGGAGATTTACAGCCTGATCTTCTGAGTTGTGAACATAGTACTTTCTCCAAAACTTAGCTCAGGTATTGAAAGTACATCCCTTGGTTGGATCCTGGTGAAGCTATGGCTCAAAGTAAGTTATTGAGGGTGTTTAGAGGAGGCAAGTAAGTGTTCACATAGCAGGAGAGGGAAGAGTTGCAAAACAACAACAACCCACCTCACAAAAAAAACAGTTTTTATGAAGAGTTGCTCGATGACAGAAAAATAAGGAGGGATTGTTGCTGGAGGAAACAGAATGCATGTGATCTGGTTGAAGTTTTCTTGAAGCAGGTGTGGTCAGTGCTTAACATCTGAAATGGAATGCTGAAGCTTTAATCTGTGTGGAATATATTCCATCACTATTGAGTGTGTGCAGAGGAGGGGTGACTATAACGGCTCAGTGGTGAGAGTAAAGCATTCTGCATAAGCTCAGAAGCACTCTTTATTTCACCGTTATTTTTTGCTAATGTTCGTGAAATAGAAATAAATTCTAGTAATCCAAAATTTGCACATGTAAATTTATGTCAAGGGCCCATGTCCCAGATCTTTTAAGTACCTAGCAATGCCCCTGCATAATTCTATAGTAGACTGATAAAAAAAGTTTGTCTCTTCAAGCCCCTTGCTTCTATTTTATCCATTGTCTTGAGTCAGCCACTCTCAGGGGATCTGCTAGTCTAACATGCCAGACAATTTTTGCAATTTTAACTTCAAAGCATACTTCTGGCCTTACACTTCCCAATTTAGATGTTATATACAAGTGTGTGCTTTCTGTAACATGGGGGGGGGGGGAATTATGTTTCAAACTTAGTATTTCAAATATTCTCTGGTAAGCATATCACTAGGCCCTATGACTGTGAGTCATTCATTTGCCTAGCTTACTACCATGCCATGGAATGCTTTTTTAAATGTAAAACCAGTATTCCATCTTTTTTTCTGCTTTACGTAGGAATCCAAAGACAGGCAGTAATTTCTGATTCCACCTAAAATATCGCTGGAACTCTCCCCCCCCCCCCTGCCCCGCAACCCCGCCAGTCCCGTTCCATCCATCTTACTTGGTGGCATGGGTTTAATTTTGATTTTTGGGACAGCCATAGTTCAGACAGCATAACCCCTGTTTCCCACGTGATAAGACATTCCAGGACCAGATCTACACCAAGCAAGACAAAACACTTTGACAATGTTTTGAAAACTGTATATGGAGTGTGTCTTGGGCCCCAAGAATTGTCAAAACTATTTTAAACCATTTTAAAGCAGTAGTGTAGATCCTGCCCTGGAGTGCACTGCTTACCCAGGTTTGATTTTCTTTGAAAGGAAATCATCGGAGGCTAATTGGTATTTTATAATATTTGTGTTTATTCTAAACCTAGCTCTCTGCCTCAAATTCAAACTACAGCCTGTTATTTTTTTTACTTGCACACAGAACTTAACATTGCACTGTTTGTTTATTTGTTGTCTCAACCATCATGGTCATATCAACTACAAATGCATAAACCAAAAATGCCAGTCACCAGAAGGTGCCAGAGTGCTCACCATCCCTATTCTAATATACCAAATTCCCGCACATCAAAAGAGGCCAATACTTGGCGGGGCCAGCCTTTATAGGCTCTGCCCTGCCCTTGCCTCACATGGCACAAGCGTGGCAACGCACGAGGTGCCCTATTCTGCTCCTCCCCACCCGCAATGGCCATTTTCCTGCCAAAGCCATCCTGGCTTGGCGGGTACCGGATTTGTCAACATCAGAGAGCAAATACATCACTTTAACTTGGTCATCACCGTCAGGTCTATCCCATAACACAGATTCAAAATAAACTTTGTCCTACGTTCAGACTACAAAGGACAATATAATAAATGCAAGTCACTTAGATGACCTTATTCTCAGCTGGGGGGAAAGGAGACATATCCCCCTTTCAGGGATTTCATAGCAATTCAGAAGGCCAGCTGTCAAGAGCAATCAGCCAATTTCTCTCACAATAGGAAGGTGCTTTGCAGGTTTTTACCTTATTTATTTAGTTAATTGATTTGGGCACAATCCTACTTGTCTGACACCTCGCTAAACAGGGGGCTCCGATCTCAGAGACCTCCATCTATCGTAAGTCCTTCCAGCAAGAGCTCGGCAGAGTCTGGCAGATGCTCTCGGTCCTCTGCTATTTTTAATTTTGAACTAGATGGGTCCCTGAACCAGTGTAGCTCACCTACTTGGCTCTAGGCAGGGACAGGAACCGAGAAGCATGTGAATCTGTCAATCCACATCCTCTCCCCTCCTCACCCACAGTCCTGCCCCCAAAACATCAATTTCCCCCCTCCCTTGAGGTTGTGACACCGACCTTAGGAGCTGCCAAAGAGTGTTCTGCTGCAGCTGAGAGAGAGATGGAAATCTAAGCAGGTTGTAACTAATGCTGTGCCAAAAAGTTCGATCATTCTCATTCAGTTTGACAGAAAAGAAATTACTTTCGAAAAGAAATTCAAAGGAGAAGAAATTCCGGAGAAATTCTCATGGGTTTGATTCAGGGTTCTTGTGCTTACCTTACTTATGAGATGGCTGAGGAGTATGTGTGAGCATCCAGTCTTTCATTGTATAATCATCTCTCTTCACATGTCCACGTGCTTTTGTTACCCTTTACTTTCCTGCTTCTGTTGCCTCCTTCCAGTTTCAGACTGTATGCTCCTTGGAGCAGGGAACTGCTCCCTCCCCTCTCTTTTGCTTATGTTACTCTAATGCATCATGTACATAGATAACATATGGTGTATCACTACACACCTTAGGATTGTTGTTGTTGTTGATCACATGCAATAATCACACCATCAGGTTTTCGCTGTGTGTACACACTCTGAAAACAGGGATTGGCTATAGCTTCCCAGTTTGAGTACAACTTGCGTACAAACAGAAAACAATGGTAAAAGTTTCATAACTATGAAAAACTCATATAATGATCTATTCACAGGTTATGCATTGTTTGTTATTGAAATGCATTGTGTAACATGTAAAGGGGCCCGCAGGGCTTGATAAGAACTGACAAGGAAAGTCCGTAATCATATTCTTCCTTGGGCATTGTCAGTTCTAGGATTTTGGGAGCCCTTGGGCAAGATACCCTTCAGAGGCATGTTGTGGAATTGCCTGCCCAGGGAGGCTAGGTTTGCTCCCTCTTAGCTGTCCTTCCACTGGGAAACAAAGACATTTTTATTCAAGTGGGCCTTTGGAGTGTAAGCAGATATGTTGGGTTGGATGCTGTTTCCCTCTGTCATTGTTATGTTTTTAATTGTGTTTTAATGGATTTGTTTTATTCTTGTTTTTATCAAGTTTTATCTGTGATGGTAAGGATGGTAAGCCACCTTGAGTCCCATTTTTGGGCACAGAAAGGCAGGGTATGAATCAAATAAATAAATAAATAAATAAATGGTGGGCTACCCTCAGTGAGTCACCAGCTACTCTTGTTCCTCATCTTCTTTCTCATCATTGCTACCACTTGCTTGCTTGACAGGAAGACAACCAGTGAACGAGTAAGCAGTGGCATTTGCTGCTGCTCCTTCTTACCACTACAGTTGTCTGGGCCAGAGTAAGGAGAACAAGCAGTTTGTAATCATGAAGAGGAATAACTTCAAGAGAGTCTTGCCATTGGGCCTACCCATTGGATGTGGGTAGAGATATCAGAGCAATCTGCTACAGAACCAAATGATTTCAGATTTTCATGAATCCAACCAGCAAAATTCTGCAGCAGACCAGCTTTCCCCCTGTTAGGTGGAGTCCGCGGACTTGCAAACTGTTTTCCTAACTTTCTGGAATTTTGCGCAAATTTTGTTATAGAAAAATACACACAAAAATTTAAAACAGCCAAAAATGTGCATTTCCCCCTTAGGCTAAAGTGTGAAAATGTGCACTTTGGGGGAAATTGTGCATTTGTGGATGACAGAACAAAAAGCGCCTGACAATCCATGAAACAGAGATGGAACAGATTTTACACAATCCATACATCCTAGGCAGGTGCTTGACCACCTACCCTTGATGCCTGTCATGGCTTTAAACAAACAAACAAACAAACAAACAAACCTTCAAAGCAGTGCTAGGACATGGAAGGGAGTTAACCCTTTCTTCTGGTACAATTTCCTCAATTTAAATTGTAGGCATGGCCAAACACCTGCCAAGGGCCCACACTCACTGTGGGACCACTGAGATGAGTCTACTGAAGTTACTCCTCTTTCCCCTCCAATAACCCTGAGAAGATACTATTTGTCATACAGGGGAAAATATATGGGTACTGAGTGTGGTGGAGCTAATGGAATGTCAGCAAAGGGAAATGAATGTTTGTTCTCTTATCCCAACTTCATTTGCTCCCTCGCTGAGAATGATGGAGAGAACATCACCTGAGGCAGGAGGGGTTGTCAAAGCCCAAAGTGGAGATGAAATCAATGAACCACCAAAACTCATGGCAGGGTTTGTCCCTTAGGTTCAAGGTAGGTAGATGTCAATGCCAGGCTGGAGGCGGATGGGGCGTGAAGGGCAACAATCTGAATTCAGATCCAAGGTGGGTGTTTTCCAACTCAAGCCCCTGCTGTCTATTACTGGAACAGAAGAGTTGAGTTGGAGACTGCGCCCAGAAGTCCAGCAGGAAAAGTACCAGAGCTTCAGCTCTGTGTGCAACTGCCCCATCTGGTGAGCTATTGGAACTGCAGCTTGGAGCACTTTCATACCAATTAAACACTCTCAGTCTCTGGTATGAATCCTCATACCTAGCTTGGCCACTAGGCCCTTCTGATAGGAGGAGTTATAAAAAGGCTTCCTTTTGGGGCCTGGGGAAAAAAAGGTCTTCCTGATTCTGGTGAACCTTTGTGTGTTATTTGGCTCTGTCTCCCAAATTTTGGTCCCTTTGCTTTGTCTCCTGGCTCTGTCTCCTTTTATGTGTTCCTTTGCTCTGTCTGCTGGACCAGCAAACTGCTTCCTGGCTCTGTATTTATCTGAGCCCTGACAACAATGAAGGATGGTGACCAACAGTCAGGATTTCCCTGGATTTGTCCTGGGTTTTGTCCTATCCTGGGTGTCAGGGGGGATTTTCTGTAATTTTCTATAATGTCCTTTCCCCTTTAAGGCTGCCATTAGCATAGTGGGAGGGAATGACGTGCTTTCTGGAGGTGTGCCATTTCCCCCCACCCCCCGCTCCAATCAGGGCCTTAAACAGGAACGTGTGTCATTCCCGGATATTATAGAAAAGGCCCTGATTAGAGCAGTGGGGGGGTGATACGCTTTCCCCTCCTCTGCTCCAATTGGGGGGGGGGGGATGACGTGCTTTCCAGAGGACCCAGAAAGCTGCTATACTGAAGCCCCCTGCCCAGGGTGTCTTCTTTTTTTGGTTTCCCAAATATGGTCACCCTAGGATGGCTTCAGTCCCCAGGCTCCATGCTGCCAAAGCTGCATGTCACTATCCCATTCTGTGCTTGAAGAGAGCTCTGAGCACATACCATCCTGAGAGCTCACTATGCTTGGCCTCAGCCTCACTTGGATTGCACATAGGCAGACTGTTCCATAGTCCCTGACAATGGTGTTCATCTAAGCCCTACCGCGACTGTTCCAATGAGGCATACCTAGGGACAGCAGATCTGAAGAATAAAGCAGCCAATCACATCAGATTCCTCCATTTCAAAGACAGACTTTGTGGAAACTCTTTGTGGACACACAAACATTCGTTATTGGTTTTGATGAATCTCAGCAGTGCTAGCTGAAGGCCTTCTGCTTTCTCTCAGTGACATGAAGTTGATTCAGCTGAAGGCTCCTGACTAGATAATATTAACTACTGCTGAAGTGTCTGCTTTCTAGGGGGACTTACTAGTGCATTTTTCTTAATTATTAATGTAAACTTCTACTGAAAAAGAATCCATCTTTTATTAACCATGAGAAATTTGGGAATTCCTTTGGCAGCTCGCCATTCATTGCAAGTTCTCGAAATAATTTTGAATTAAAATCTACATTTTCCTCCCAATGACAGCAAACGGTGCTGTCAGATCTCTGCCCAGTGTTTTGGTGGGGCAGTGGGCAGGCAGTGGGGAGAGAATATAAGATGGATGATTGTGAAGATAATATAGATGCAAACTGGCTTTTGATCAGAGTGTACAATTCAAATCACTCTGGGGGCCATTTTGATATATTTATAAACTCAGGAGGCCACCCTGATTTGTTAAGCATAGTTTGAGATACATTTGCACCCATTTTGTACTAAGCCTTCATCTCCCCCCCCACTTCCATAGTGCTCCCTCTTGCTAGCCCCTCTTTTCTCTTTATCCACCTCACAAGTCTCTCTGCCTGAGAGGCTCAATCCCTCAATCAGACTGAAGGTACATCTAGTCCAGCATTGTTGAACCTCAAGCCCATGGGCCAAATCTGTCCACTAGGGGTCTCCCAAATTGCCATGCCCCCTTCCCTGGTCCCACCCCCCTTTCCCCAAACTGCCCATCATTTGATGGTCTCCCAACGTTTGCACAGTTCCCCCCCCCCATTCTAGAAGCTTGAAATGCATCCCCAACAAGTGTTATACTCAAATATGTTGTTTCCACACCTTTTGCCTTTGGCCCCTGACAGAAACTTCAAAACTAAATCTCCAGCTGAAATTGGTTTGACATATTTGATGTAGTCCAAGTGTCCATTCCCAACAGTGGTCTGCCAGATGCCTCCAAGAAGCCCATAAACAGGCATGAAGACTGTCAAGGAAATGTGAGCCATTCCTTGCCATGGCAGGGCATTCTCCTTCCCGCCCCCAGTTCCCCAGCCAAAGCTGGCTTGAGCCAATGCTGGAAATAACCACACAGAATTTAGGAACCAAAGCAAGTTTATTCATAAACTAGTCTAAATTAAGGCCTTGGTCAAATCAGAAGAGATTATACAAGCAGAATGGCAAAATAGGGGTTAAGTGGTTGGGAAGGAAAGGAGGGAGGGGAGGATTAGAAAGGAATGAGGTGGGTTTGGTATTAGCAGCACAAACAAGCAAAAGCCATAAAACCATTAGGACCCCAATCAATCACACTCTTAAAAGTGCCAAGCAACCCCAAACCGAGCAGGCTATAAAACAATAAAATTCTAACACCCGACTTGATCCGGATGGACGGAGATTGTCTTCGGGTGAAGCATCTGCCCCGAAGAGATGCCAGACCATTCCCAAAACGTTGTTTTTCTATCTTCTCCAGGGCTGGCCCCATTGCCATGGAAACTAGCCCTCCCTAATTTCTCACAGCTGAAGTTCATTAACACAAGCCACCTGCCTGACCTTGGCTGGTACTGCTTGAGATAACCAGTCCAGAAACTATGCCAACATTCTTTTTCTCCACCCCCCCCCCTTGAGATTCAAGGTTCCCGCTTCCCGCCCAGCAACTCCTCTTGCAGAACAGGCCACTCTCAAAAGTTATTTTCTTCACATCTCCCCCTTTAAGAAGATGAAACTTGGAGTTCAACCCCAACTTTTTCACCTCTCAACCCAGCTAGTCACAGTCTTAAGAAATTCAAAAACCCAAAGGTTGTCTTAATTCATATGGGCCCGTGACAATCCATCCGCCAGCACATTATCTCGTCCCCGAATATGAGTCACTGTGAAATCATAGTCCTGGAGAGCCAAGCTCCACCGGAGCAACTTCCCATTAGTTCCTTTCACCTTGGCCAACTAGCACAGAGGGGAGTGATCCATCTGAAGATGGAAATAAATACAGTCACAACTTCCCCAGGGCCCATACAATAGTAAGACACACCTTTTCAATCGTGGTCAAGTTCTTTTCTCGAGGCAGCAACTTCTTGCTGAAATTGGCCACAGGATGAAGTTGATGATCAGGACCTTCCTGAAGCAGCACCGCCCCCAACCCCTTTTCGGGAGCATCCATCTGGAGCGTGAAAGGCAATTCAAAATCAGGAGCTTGCAAGATAGGGGCAGCCATCAGCTGAGTTTTTAATAAGTCAAAGGCCTACTGACACTCCCCAGTCCACCGCACCTGTACCGGACACCATTTCTTACACAAATCGGTTAGGGGAGCTGCTGCTGCACTGAAGGGGGGCACAAAGCGTTGATAGTATCCAGCCAGGCCCAAAAAAGACTGGACCTGCTTCTTGGTGTGGCGAATAGGTAGGCTGACCATCTGAAAAGGAGGACAGGGCTCATGTAACTTTAACAATTGTAGAGAAAAAGGAATTTCAGCCGGTGTCATTTGTATGCAATTAGTTCCTGGTGATATTCTCTCTTCATCACAACTGTTAAAGTTGCAGGCATGGTACTACAGTGACCATATACAAAAGAAGGCAGGGCCCCTGCAACTTTAACAGTTGTGATGAAGAGGGAATTTCATCAGGGACTAATTGCATACAAATGACACTGGCTGAAATTCCCTTTTCTCTACAACTGTTAAAGTTACATGAACCCTGTCCTCCTTTTCAGATGGTCAGCCTAGGAATAGGCCAGTCCCGAATGGACTCCACCTTGGCTTGCAAAGGCTTGATGTGGCCTCCTCCCAACCGATGTCCCAAATACACCACTTCCCCCATCCCAAATTGACATTTAGAGGCCTTCACTTTCAAGCCAGCCTCCTGCAGCTGGGTAAACACCTGTCTCACGTGATCTATGTGTTCGTCCCAGGTCCAGGAGAAAATGGCCAAATCATCCAGATAAGCACAGGCAAAGGCCCCCAACCCATTCAGGAGCCTGTCCATCATCCTTGTGTGAAGGAAGACGGGGCATTCTTGAGCCCGAAAGGGAGCACCGTGAACTCAAACAATCCCTTGTGAGTCACAAAGGCTGACTTCTTTTTGGCCTCCTCATCCAGAGGCACTTGCCAGTAACCTTTGGTCAAGTCCAGGGTGGTGATATATTTGGCGCCCCCTAGCTGCTCTATTAAATGGTCAGAACGAGGCATAGGATACGGGTCCAACTGAGTCAGGGAATTGATCTTTCTAAAGTCCATGCAAAAGTGTATTTCCCCATTGGGTTTGCCCACCAATACCACGGGGGATGACCAGGAATTATCAGAAGGCCGGATCACCCCTAGATCAAACATAGCTTGCAGTTCCTGCTCAATAGTAGCGGCTTGAGTCCCTGTAGCTCTATAAGGGCAAGAACGAATGGGGGGATGTGTTCCAGTCTGGATAGAATGCCAAGCTAAGAAGGTTCGACCAGGAGTGGTGGAGAATAGGCCCTTAAACTCTTCCAGCAAAGGTTGGAACCCTCTCTGCTGTTCCGGAGTAAGGGTCGAGGGGAGGATCACCTGGTCTACCCCTCCCTGTTGTTGACAGTCCACTAGAAGGTCTAAAGGCTCTCTGACCTCCTCAGGCTCTGGCTGTAATTCAAAAACAAAGTTCTGCCAATCCACATAAAGTTTCAACATATTCACATGGAACACCTTAGGTTGTCGGGGGGTGTTAGGAAAGTCCAGGAGGTAATTCACTTCCCCTAGTCTCTGCTTCACCACCAGGGGACCCTCCCACTTTAATGTTAGTTTGTCCGGTTTAAGTTGTTTCAACACCAAGACCTGATCCCCCGGTTGAAACACCCGCACCCTGGCCTTTCGATCGTACCAGGCCTGTTGAGCAGCCTGAGCCTGGCCAAGATGTTCCCGGGTCGCCTCCTGCACCCTGTGTAGAGACTGTTGAAGATTGAGCATAAAAGTCACCACTGAGGGAGAAACTGTAGCCACTGGGCCCTCCCATTCTTCCTGCAACAGGGTGAGGGCCCCCCATATTTCCCTCCCAAACATCAGTTCATTGGGTGAAAATCCCAAGCTCTCCTGAGGGGCATCTCTATAAGCGAACAACAACAGGAGCAACCCCTGATCCCAGTCTGAAGGATGGTTAACCGCATACGCTCGGATCATTTCCCCCAAAGCTTGGTTTAAACATTCCACCAGGCCGTTGGTCTGATGATGATAGGGCACTGAGAAGGAATGTTCCACTCTGCCAAGTTCCCACATCTTCTGGAACAGCTGGGACACAAACCCGGGTCCATGATCCGATAAGACACTCCAGGGCATTCCTAGGCGGGCACAAATAGAGAACAAAGCTTTAGCTAGTGCAGGAGCAGTAATGGAAGACAAAGGAACCGCCTCAACATAGCAGGTAGTGAAATCAATGACTGTCAACACAAACTGCTTCCCGGATCGGGTTGGTGGATTGAAAGGCCCTAGCACATCCAGCCTGATACGTTCAAAAGGTGTTTCTACTATGGGTAATGGTTGCAGCGGGGCACTGGAGTGATCTCGGTTGAATCCCACTCTCTGGCAGACATCACAAGAGCAGCAGTAATCCTTCACCGCCTGGGCTACCAAGGGCAAGAAAACTCTTTAGATATTTGACTCAGAGTCCACTTTTGCCTTAGATGTCCTCCCCAGGCTGTAGCATAGGCTAACTGGAGAACGGGCTCCCGGAAGCCGCGAGGCACCACCAATTGCCGGCACACCCTCCACTGCTGCTCCACGCCTTTTGGAGCAAATTCTTGGTAGAGGGCTCCGTCTTGCCAAAGGAATCGAACAGGGTGTTGGGGGTCACTGCTACTACTCCTTTCTCAGCCTCCTCACGGCATTCCTGGAGGGAGTCATCACCATGCTGCGCTGCCTTGAAGGCGGAACTAGGGGAGCCTGATGTCATCTCCAATCCTTTTTCCTCTTGCTGGACCGAGGATTCCACTAGACTCTCCTCCACTCTCTCACTCGGATCGGGACTCTTAGGTTCTTTGGCCCCATCCACCCCTTTCACCTTCTCCTGAGCCCTCTGGACGGCCCTCTGGCTCCGTGTAATCACTCCCATAGTGGCCGCCAAGTAAGCAATGTCATTCCCCAACAAAATGGGCCAAAGGGAGTTGCTATGGACCAAGAAAATCATGTCCCCCTTCCATCCTTGCTATTCAGTGGGGATCCGAGCCAGAGGCAGCATAATAGGGGGGGGGACTATAGGGGGTGACTGTGAAAGTCTGGCCCTTTAAGATTTGGTCAGGCCGTACGTATCTCTTGTCCATGGCCGAAATCGCAGCTCCCGAGTCCCTCCACCCATGGCATGCCTTTCCGTTAAGGGTAATAGACTCACAGAACTGGAGCTGGTTCCACTGGAACTGGCCCAACTGGACAAGTCCCAACGATGTATCTCCATCTGCCAGATGGCTTCTTCTAGCAGGGCGTGGTGCTGGCCGTTGCATGCCGACTGGGTTCGGAATTTCTGGCAGAGGGGTCGCCTCCTCTCCACTAGATGGCCCCTCACTGTCCTCCTCCTAGTCTGACGCCTTGGCTGCTTGGGCTGAGCGAGGCCATGGCTCCACCGCCCCCACTCTCGTGCTTTTTCTCCTGTAGCTTAGGGCACTGTCATTTGAAATGTCCTTCCTCCTTGCAATAATAACAGCCTGTGGGTAAGGGGGTGGAAGCCATTTTGGGAGTTGGTTCCCCTCCCTTCTTCTCCCCTCGCGCCAGCCAACTGCCCAATCCGGTCACCTTTCCCACTCCCTGAAGAATCCTGCTTCCTGCAGCTGGGGCTCCCACCTTCTTTGGCCAGGCAGGCTTGGCTGTTTCCCGCCTCTGGTACACTCCCATCTGATCTGCCAACAATGCTGCTTCTCGCAGAGACGTAGGGTGGTGGTCATTGACCAGGGCAGCTAGCTCCTCCGGCATAGCTGAAAAGAATTGTTCTAGCACCAGCATTTCGTGATATTTCGCCACGGTGGTGGCTCCCACAGCCTCAACCCATAAATCCAGGGATTCCTCCACTCGAGCGGCTAGAGCCATAAATCCTTCCTGGGGTTCTGCTTTCACGGCTCGAAGCCTTTGCCTGCAGTTCTCTGCGGAAAGGGCAAACCGCAGTCTCACAGTATCTTTAAATTTTTCATAGTCATTCGCCTCCCGCTAAGGAACAGTGTCCAATAGGTCCGCCAAATCTCTGCTGACCTGAGCCCATAGAATGGCCATTCTTTGGGTCAGGCTGACCTCTTGGTCCTTGCATGCCATCTCAAACAGGGTGAAGAAAGCCAATACATCCTGCCCTTCCTTGTAGCTGGCAAAAAGTTTTCAGTCAAGGTGGCTGCCTTTAAAATCAGGGTGCTGCTCCTGGACCTGGACCTGTAATTTATACGCCTCTGTCTGTAGCTTTAGCATCTCCAGATGCTGCTTCTGAGCCCATTTCTGCTGTTTCATGAGGTCTTGCATTGCCCTTTTCCACTCTTCCATGCTGTCTTCCCCTTGATCGCTGCGACTATCACTGTCTAGTGGCTGGGTCACCAAAGAAACGGCAGCTGGTCCTGGAGCAATAGGGCTAGGGCTAGGGCCAGCCTCCAACATGACCTCTGAAGCTGAACCTTGGGCTTCTACCTCCTCCGCCTTCCACTCATCCAGAGCGGCTTCAACCAGCTGCGCAGCTGTTTATCCTTCATTGCCTTCCCAGCGGACCATTAGCTCTGCTCCTGCCAGCGGCGTCTCTACTGCCACTTGTCCTCAACACAGACCAGGCAAGGGTGTCTCTTTTTCTCCTTGCATCCCTAACTATCCAACTCCCAGTCGGTTTAGGGAAGCCCCAGAATTTACAACCCTTTAGTGCCTGATTCTCCCTTTGTTATTTCCAACACTTGGCTCATAAATCTCCACCACTGATCACCATGTCAAGGAAATGTGAGCCGTTCCTTGCCATGGCAAGGCGTTCCCCTTCCCGCCCCCCAGTTCCCCAGCCAAAGCTGCCTTGAGCCAATGTTGGAAATAACCACACAGAATTTAGGGACCAAAGCAAGTTTATTCATAAACTAGTCTAAATTAAGGCCTTGGTCAAATCAGAAAAGATTATACAAGCAGAATGGCAAAATAGGGGTTAAGTGGTTGGGAAGGAGAGGAGTGGGGGGAGGATTAGAAAGGAATGAGGTAGGTTTGGTATTAGCAGCACAAACAAGCAAAAGCCATACAACCATTAGGACCCCAATCAATCACACTCTTAAAAGTGCCAAGCAACCCCAAACCAAGCAGGCTATAAAACAATAAAATTCTAACTAACTGTATAGGGTGACCAGATCGCCCTGGATTTCCCGGTCCTAACCGGGAAAACTGCGGCAATCTGGCCCGACGGGGGCAGCGGGGGCAAACCGGGCAAAGGATCAGCTCTCCTCCCGCCCTAAAATGCCCACGCTGCTCCCGGCCTCAGCAAGAAAGAAGTGCTCAGCGTTAGGGAGCATCAACAAATTCCTTGTCTGGTGGCTAACTGCTTTAGCCACCAGACAAGGAATTTGTTGACGCTCCCTAATGATGAGCACTTCTTTCCTGCCTGCCCTGCTCCCCAGCCTCAGCAGGAAACAAGTGCTCAGCATTAGGGATTGTCAACAAATTCCTTGTCTGGTGGCTAACTGCTTTAGCCACCAGACAAGGAATTTGTTGATGCTCCCTAAGGCTGAGCACTTGTTTCCTGCGGAGGCCGGGGAGCAGCGCGGGCATTTTAAAGCAGGCTCTTCCTCCTCCTTTGCCTGCTGCTGCTGCTGTTTCTCAGGTACCTCCAGGGAGCCCAGGAGCAGGGCAAGAAGGGTGAGGGGGCTGCAGGGGGTCACGCGGCAGTGGAGGAGATCGGCGGTGGCAGCGCAGCACCCGGTAGGTCCGGGCTGGGTTTTTTGGGGGTGGGTGGCTTGGTGTGGGGGGGGGTTGTTTCTGGTGGGGAGGTGGCGGGGGTGTCTGCTTGTTGGCCACATGGCAGGCGGCCTTTTTAATTTTTTTATTTTATGTTCGGGGGGCTGCTTTGGTGGGATGGCCATTTTGGACCGGGATTTTGCTTTCCAAAATCTGGTCACCCTAAACTAACACCCGACTTGATCCGGCCGGATGGAGATCGTCTTCGGGCGAAGCCTCTGCCACGAAAAGATGCCGGACCACTCCCAAACCATCGTTTTTCTATCTTCTCCAGAGCTGGCCCCATTGCCATGGAAACTAGCCCTCCCTAATTTCTCACAGCTGAAGTTCGTTAACACAAGCCACCTGCCTGACCTGGGCTGGTACCGCTTGAGATAACCAGTCCAGAAATTATGCCAACATTCTTTTTCTCCACCACCCCCCACCCCCCGAGATTCAAGGTTCCTGCTTCCCACCCAGCAACTCCTCTTGCAGAGCAGGCTGCTGTCAAAAGTTATTTTCTTCACAAAGACAACATCCCGTCCCCTGCTGTTTGTCACCAACAGCAGTTGAAAACTATCCCTGAACATGGAGGTTCTATTTAGCTATCATGGCTAATAGCCATAGATAGACTAGTCCCCCATGCATCTGTATTCTACAAATGTGGGTTACCTGTGGCCCTCCTGTTGTTGTTGGATTCCAACTCCCATCAGCCCCAGATTTCCTAAGATATCTCCCATCCCAAAGATAAAAGCAAATGCAGTACATCCCAAATCAGATTTGGGCTATGGTACTAGGAAGGTCATTTAACCCTTCCTCTCAGTTTTACCAATCTGAATTCCCCATCACTACCCCCATGGATATGTATTATATGGATCTCCTGATGTCACATTTAGCTTAACCCTAAACTGGTGGCCATCAGTACTTTTTTTTTCTCTGCCCTATTTTCTAATGTTCATCAGTTTCACTGAGTGACTGACTAGTTGCTCAAGGTTGGAAAAAACTAGCACCAACTCCACTTGACATCTCTGGACCTTGTAAAATAAGGAAGACTGATCATAACACAGATTCCCACCCCCCAGGTGATGGGCCTATGTTGGCCACATATGTTCCTGTGAAGACTTAGCAGTGGGTCACAAACTATGGCTATTTAGAAATTCCCCAAGGAAATGGGGCCACAAATGGTCAGGGGAAAGAACAAACTGTGATCAGTTCACAAGCATTATGTTGTGCCCATCTGCTGTAGATTAGTCCTTGTGGTAGACACTATCATAAAACAGAGCATTAACCAAGAGCACACTTTCTATCAACCTTTATTAGCTACAAGGACAAGCATTACTTTAAGCTTTCCCAAAAGAGTCAGCTGCACCTTTACTTATGTATTCAATGGCAGGGAAGAATTGAAGTTTGTAGGCTGGAACAGTAGAAAGACTGTACAGATAAATCCACCAGGTAAACGTTAAGTATTTCATTTTCTAGAGGAGTGGTGTTAGTGGGGCTGTTATTTGCCACACTGTTCTGTTTTGTGTTGCATGTTACAAGAGTTTGAGGGTGCTTCCAGAGTGACGGATGGCTTCTGGCACTAAGAATCAAAAGATACCGTGGAGCAAAAGTGTTCATCTTTTCCTCCTTAATGGATTCTTTGTGGAAAAACAGAACATGTAGTGAAAAATCGTGGGAGGGTTCCCAATGGAAGACAGCATTATTTAGAGCCCCATAAAAATTCAGTGAATGAGGCAAGGAGATGGCAAAATAAAATAACATAAAACTTGTCTGGAAGCCAGAGAGGTAGGCCAGCAGACAGTAGAGGCTTGTGGCTCCGATTTCGGTGGGGCTGTGAATCCATTCCGGGTTTTAGCCAATGCCAACCAGAACCCTAAAGGAATGATCCAAGGAGCTATCCATTTGGAGTATAGGGTTCAGCATTTGGGATGGCTCCTTTAGAGCTCTGGCTGGTTCTGACTGAAATCCAAAATGGATTCATAGTCCCACTGAAATGGGAACCACCAGCCTCTGCGGCCTGCAGATTGAGAGGATGTTGTCTCCTGGTGCTTGTGCCCGATTGTGTTTGCTCTGTTGCTTAGGCTGACCATCTGAAAAGGAGGACAGGGCTCCTGTAACTTTAACAGTTGTAGAGAAAAGGGAATTTCAGCCATGTCATTTGTATGCAATTAGTTCCTGGTGAAATTCCCTCTTCATCACAACAGTTAAAGTTGCAGAAGCCCTGTCTTCTTTTGCATATGGTCACTCTAGTATAGTGCCTGCAACTTTAACTGTTGTGATGAGGAGGGAATATCACCAGGAACTAATTGCATACAAATGACACTGGCTGAAATTCTCTTTTCTCTACAACTGTTAAAGTTACAGGAGCCCTGTCCTCCTTTTCAGATGGTCAGCCTACTGTTGCTGCTTCCCCTTTCAGGAAACATATTTAGAACCTTGCATGGGTTCTCGGACTGTGGCAAGAAGAGATGGGCAAACAGCCAGCCAGGAACAGTACCTTCTGGTGACTGGCAGAGTGTCCAGGGTTGCTTTTGAAGACTGAGCACTGCCCCCAACCTGGTTGGGCTGTCTAGGGGGAGCATACTTTGGATTTGGGCATACAGGATGCTGCCAGCTTCTCATATGTGGGATAGGCCACTGTAGCCCATGGGTCAGAGCTGACTGAGGCCTGCTTTGTGTTCCAGAGGTGAAGAGCTTGGGGCCCCAGTAAGTATTCTGTGTGGCAGAGAGTATTATGGTGGTTGTGGGAGGCAACAACAGGGCTGAAGGCAACTCAGACATCTATGTGCAGTTTTTCTTTCCAGTTCACCTCCCATCCTTAGTAACACTGGGGGCTTACCTGCAGTCCCGTCAAGTCTGCGGATGCTGAGGATGAATGTCAGGTTTGTTAATAGAAAAGGTTCCCTTATATCAGGCCTGGAGGAACATACCAACCTGGCTGGATGAAGAGGTGGGGTCATCCTCTCTCAGATGTGTCCACCAGGGTTATTGGTGCAGCACTAAACTCAACTCAAGGGGGATGGAGGAGGGGTCGATTTGGTTTATAGGAAAATCATCTCCCTGGTTAGCTATCCTGGCTATCAGCCAGCCAGTTTTGAATGTCTAGACATGGTGTTGGGATCTTGAGACAGGATAGGGATTCTGTTGGTGTATCGACCACCCTGCTGCCTATCAGTCTCCCTGCCTGAATTACCAGAGGAGGCCTCAAGTGTGGTGTTGAGGATTCCAAGGTTGATGATCTTGGGGGACTTCAGTATTCATGCCAAGGATGTCTTGACAGGGGCAGCTCATGATTTCATAGCTTTCATGTCTACCATGGGCCTTCCTCACTTATGTGTTAGATTTGGTTTTCTGAAATGGAGTAGGGAATAATGATTGGGGAGGGGAACCTGCCTGGAACCACCACAGGGATGGTGGACCAAATGTGATGGTCTACCCCAGGAGGCTTATGAATCCTGGTGGCTTTCTGAGGTCTTTTAAGGATTTTCCTGCAGGCTTAGCCAGCAATCCATTCAAGGCCCTGGTCTCCGGTCAGAATGAGGGGATGATCCAGGCCCTTGATACAATCACTCCCAAATGTCCTTGGCCCAGTCATAGAGCTGCACCAGCACCATGGTATTCAGGGGAGCTGAGCACAATGAAGTGACTGGGTCAGTGTATAAAGCACAAATGACCAAAGACTGAGCGAGTAGAACCAAAAATAGTTAAGAAACCATCTTACGTCTTATTCCATGGAAGCGATGGTAGCAAAGAGATCATATTTCTACCACCATTGCATCTACTCAGTGTTGTCCAGCAGAGCTTTTCCAGGTGATGGAGGGTCTTATTGGAGTGGGCCCTCAAAAGCCCACTGTGATCAGTTTGCTGGACACTTTGCCGATAACATCACTCATGCTGCTTTAGAATCCATTGTTTTAACAGAGCCACAGTTGAATGTGATCATAGTGTCATCTAGTCATGTTATCATGGATACCTTTCAACTTGTACAGCCTGAGGACATGGACAAACTGCTTGGAGGACTGAGACCCACCACTTGCTCTCTGGGCCCTTGCTTTCTATGGCTTGTGAAATCAGCCAGAGCTGGGCTAAGTATCTAGACCTTGGAGGTGATTAATGCCTCCTTAAGGAAAGGGGTGGTCCCCACTAGCAGTGGTGAGGCCACTACTGAAGAAACCTACTTCAGTTCTGTTCTATCCAGCTAGGAATGATAGTATTCCCTGAACTGACTGGGTATTTCTGATTGGCAATGTTTAAAAATACCCACAATCAGGGGGTGCTAATTTTATATTTTTGTAACATTAGAATATCTGTAGGGATGGGAGGAATGCCTGTCTTTTTATAGCATGTGCATATCTATGTAGGAGCCTCCCTTGTGCCTTCCAGATGTGTTGGACTTTAACTCCCATCATCCCCATCCAGTTTGGCCAATCTTAGGAATTTTGGAAGTTGTCATCCAGAAATCTGAAGGGTTGGGGGAGTCTGCTTTATTGTATAGCAGTCTGGTGCCCTCCAGATGTGTTGGATGACAATTCCCAGGATCCCATCACCAGAACATCTGGAGGGCATCAGGTTGGGGAAGGCCATTGCGTAGTATGTGCTAAGGAACAAGATTTTGAAACTCCCACCACCACCCCAGCCTGGTTAGTCCAAACAAAAGATGTGCAAATCAGCAAAACCCGAGTTCGCGAAACTTCTCTGAATTCCATCCTGACACCTGTTCCTACTCACTTCCATATCAAATTGCGAGATTTGTGTGTGTGTGTGTTTTGCATGAAAATCTGTGAACAATTTCATACATATTCTTTCAAATGTACACATCAATCATTTACATTTGAAATATATGCATTCTGCTCCCATTGATTAAAGTGTATTTGTGCGCACATTTCAAAGGAGCACATTCAATGCAAATTTTCCAAATTTATGCATGCTGTCAAATGCATGGGGGTCTGCAAATCACATTGCAAGTTTGGAAATGTACACATTTTGACCGCAGATTGCATCCCAGTCCAGAAAATGTGAACTGTGTAAATCCTGATCAAAACTCAATTGAAACAAATCTCATAAATCCCTACCGTAATGCAATAGACTGAGGACCTAACAAAGCTACCAACATTTGAATGGGTGGTATATAGGTGCCACATGTGAATGGATAAATATATAGTTATCTGGTCTGCTTTTCTTGAAATGTACGCATAATTTCCCCCACCTTTTATAAGGATGTTGTACTTGTTGAATTATTGATATTTCTATGCATGTAATTTCTTGTTCTTTTTCATCTTTCTTCACAATTTTGTTTTGCTAAAGTCACGATAAAAAGAAAAAAATATTAATTTTTAAAAAATGCATCCCTAGTTCAAAATACAGGTTTTGGATTTGAAGGAATAATTTTCAGCTAAAGGATTCCGACTGCAGACCGGCTAAGGATGTCAAAGCTGAAAAGGGAATTGAAGCAGCTCTGAAGAAACAGGTAAATGGGACACATGGGCTGGTTTGGCCTTTGGATTTAGCTTGAGGAGATTACTAGCTAAGCCCCTTTCCGAAAACCCCAGGAAAAACTCTCTTCTGCCCATTGCAAATAGATGCTGCTTCCCATTCACTGAATTTGCAACCAAGGTAAAGCTTCACACATGACTTTTTTCCCCCCAGAGCCAGAGAAACAGTTTTGAGTAGTGGAAGCGTGTATAACACATGTACGTGGTCTGTATTGATAATTTCCAACAAATGTTTACTGCTCTCCTAAAGAACACAAACATGAAGAAATCATAAAATTTGCAACACAGAGAAACATTAATCGAAATCTTTCAGCCCCCCAGGCTCCTTCAACATACATCGCAAGATCAAAACCAAATACCACACTACTTCAAAATATTAATCCCCATACAACAAAAGAGTTGCTATGGGCACAGACCAGGGAGTTTTGGGGTCCATGTTGTTGCTCAGCCAACAATGTTACCTCACAGTCTAACCTACGTCAAAGAACTGTTATGTGGATAAAATTGGCCATATATGCTCCTCTGAGCTTCTTGAGAGAAGAGTCAACTAAAATGATCAAGGGTCTGGAGCATCTCCCCTATGAGGGAAGGTTACAGCTGCTGGGATTATTTAGCTTCGAAAAAAGGATGCTAAGAGGAGACATGCTAGAGGTGTACAAAATTATGCATAGTGTGGAGACTGCGGATAGGGAGACATTTCCCCCTGCTCCCATAATACTAGAACCCAGGGTCATCCCATGAAGCTGATTGGCGGGAGATTCAGAATAGATCAAAGGAAGTACTTCTTCACACAGTGCATAGTTAATCTATGGAATTTGCTATCACAAGATGTAGTGATAGCCCTACATCCTCTTCAGTTTCAGAGAATAAGAATAAGAATAACAACAACAACCTGGGGGTGGGCAACTGCCTCCTAAAACTGCCCAATGAGGAGTGAGCATACCATGGAATGTAGTGTGATGGTGGGAACATATGACAAGCCATGCTCGATCAGACCAAGGGTCCATCTAATCCAACATTCTGTTCACACAGGGGCCAACCAGCTGTCGACCAGGAACCCACAAGCAGAACATGGTGCAACAGCACTCTCCTACCCATGTTCCCCAGAGACTGGAAAGAGTAGGGAATATGAATGTCACAGAAATATGAAACAGATTCAAAGGAGTTCAGATTTCTATTAATTCTGTGGATTCTGTGGCAGGCCAGCTTTTTCTGTGTTGCATGGATTCCACATAATTGCAGACCATTTTACTTTGTGGGGGCATTTCCACACTTGTATACTTGTAGTAAAGTGGACCAGAACAGGTGTTAATTTGCACTAATGTGCATTAGCAGCACGAATGGAATGAAATTCTCTAAAAACAAAAGCAAAAAACCAATTCCATCATTGAGCCAAAGACAGAACAAAACTCACCTAACAACCCACAAAACGCAGATGGAATGGATTTAACGAATTCCCTACATCCCTGGTAGGAAAGACCAAATACCGCACATCTAATTTTTTCTTGAAGAGCAACAGCTCATTAAAAAGCAGGCAGGGATCCAAAAGGGAGACATGTGTACACACAGTAGCAACCCCTGCAAGTAGGTGGAGTTTTCCTTGCTTCTTTTCCCCATAACAGTTGCCTCTATCAAAAAGCCACCCCACACCCAATGCAATCACAACCCTTCCTTTGACTCCACCTTCCCTCCACCCCCTGGCCTGATCAAGGGGCTACCTATAGGGTGGTGGATTGCCACCACAATAAGCGAAGCCCTGCACTTTTGCTGCTTAAGGGTGGCGGCAGCTAATCCTGATGCTGCAGCAAAAACATGGGATAGATAAAGTTTATTAACAGTCAACAGACCATAACAACCAAAGTTTATACACTTGCAGTTCCACACTATAATACATAACCATTCAAATAATCATTTTAGCTCTACAGTGAATTGTTAAAGACGGAAACTTTGCAACTTGAATAGTGACAAGCTTCTCCCTACCCTGAAGGAGAATATTTGTCAGGAATTCATTAGACCGACCTGGTAAACCTTGGACTATTGGCCCCAATAAATCATTCCTCAATCCATTGTAAAAATAGCAGCAGAAGAGTACTTACTTACCTGGCAGGGGAGACACCATGATCACAAAAACATGGGGTTTCTGGCAGGCCCACCCCCTACCCTCTCCCCAGAGGGATGGCAACCAATCAGGGATCACCATCTTCCCAGCTATGCCTCCACATTGAGGATGGAGTGAGGTTAGATGGCTGAAGGACCATGTTCACTTCATCCAGAAAAGTCGGGGTAAGTCCCCGACTTTTAAAAAGTGGGGCTTCTTTGGAAAGCCCCACAATGGATTCAAGGTGGCTGCTGCATCGTATAATTGATGCAGCAACACCGCAGAGCCAACTCAGAGCTTCCAGAACATTTAGACAGCCCCCTAGTGATCATCAAACTAAACCCATCCACCAGAATGGCACATCTCTATAGAAAGCACTCCAGTAATAACTTTTACTGTTTACTGTTAAAAGTTGTGTTGCTCTTTATTTAGAAAGAAAAATAGCATTTCTTTTAGAGGTAGTTTGGTCTGTCTCCTGGGTGATGGCACTTGTTTAGGCAGAGTGGTGGTTAAATGTTACAAAACTTCAGAAAATTTGTATCAGGATGTAGCTAAAACAAATGTGGCTTCATCCAATTCTTTTGACAAGCAGAAGCAAGTTTGTAATGGGGGTGGGGGAGTCAATATGGCTACACAGCTTTTGGGAACTGGATGAAATAGCAAAATTGCATAAGGAGGGGGCAAGAGCTTACTATATTAAGCAATATCCTCCAATATTGCAAAGGACCCATCTCCACCTTCAGCAGGATGAGACAGGGAGTGGAGAGTAACAAGGTTCAGCAGTCTTTAAATGCAAACTCTTCTAATGTTTAACCTTTTTTAAAAAAAGTATATTATTTCAGGCATCATTCCTCAACCGGTGGTTGAGTGGCAACAAGACTGGAGCCAAAACAGGGTCACTCTGTGATGTAGACATAAATTTGAATGTGCAGGTGCTCATCATGACCATGCCCCCATAACCATGTCCAAAACGTCAGGCTGCTGATGTTTATCCATATCAACAAATGAGTTCTAGCAGTTTCAGGTTCTTTCGTAGAGTTAAATGATTTTAAATTTCCAATTAAGACCATGCCACCCCAAAACACTTGGCATTACAACAAAGAATAATATATTGTTGCTGGGAAATCCATTTCCCGCAGCTACTGTGAGGATTGCAACTAAGCTCAGAGGAAGGAGGAAAATCTGATGTAGATTATGCCTATGTTCCTGCTAATGAAAAAGTGCCTGTGCTGCTTTCCTCTGAGCTTTGGCTCCACTACCCCACTGGGGCATCTGAGGAACAAAGGGAGGTATCAGCATCCTCAGGCAAACTCTGGGGTATGCAGAAGTACAAAACATTAAAAAGAGCAGGCAAACCCTCCAAAATAGGCTAAACGTGCTCAGTTTCCAGCAGCCATGATACGTTGAGTGCTGGAAAAGAAAAATGGGAAAATGGAGAAGGACAGTGAGTTGGTTTGCTTGACCCTCTGACATCTTATCCTCCTGGAAGACAGCATGGAGAACTCCTATTGGGAAACTGGATGCACTGTGACATTGTGTTGCAGATCCAATTTGTGTATCCAGATATAGTGAAGTGGTGGTGATGCAGCATTGGCATTGTATGATCCAGGGCTTAAGCTATCACCAGTGTGGTTGAAATGGCCTCCTCATTTTTCCTTATCCTTCCTCCAGAATCAGCAAAATGCTGGACAGTGGATGAATCAAGTCCTAAGCTGAGGCACTTTGTTGGCAGCTGGCCTGTTGGATCCTCGAAAGAGCCAATGACAAGAGTATGGACAAAAAAGCATGTTGTACATGTTTGTCTTCCCCCATATCACAGGCCCCTCAAGGAGGCGGTTCCATTAACCGAGATGAGAATAAGATTCTGTGCAATGCATCTTCTGCTTTCTGCACATCACTCTGTCATCCTCTCCCCAAGACTGCACTACTTTTTTCTAAGACTGCACAGAATTCAGGCTTACAGCCCTTTGTCAAGGATCAACACCCAACCATCATCCTCAGAGGACTCCAACCGCTCTTCTTCAGAAGAGGCTCTGGAGTCAATAGTACCATGGAAAGGCACTGCAAGGCTTCTGTCACCCCGGGACCTAGTTCTCCAAAGGAACCCCAGGGGGTAGTCCCCTCTCCATTCATCACCGTCCTCAGGCTCTGAGCACCTAGACCATGAAGACACTAACATGCTGTAACCACTTCCCTGAAGCCACAGCCTGAGGCTGCTAAAACAGACCAGGCCCTTTTAAGATCCAAAGCCTCAAAAAATAGCAAGTAGAGGTGGAGCTAACCAGGCTAAATGCCAGTAACTTCCTATTTAAGCCTCAGTCTTGCTCTGATCTTCCAGATCTCACTTGGAGCTTTCTGTGGTGTTCATCTCTTTTTTTCGCTCTTCCTGAGAATGTAGATCCAGTCTATCCCCGATCCAGATTTCATCTATAGCAGAACCTTGCAACCCAAGACACATCACACATCATCACCAGAACCCACAGCCTGAAATGTAAATCCTTACTGCTAAATAATGTGAGAGAGAGAGGGAACACCAGAGGGACAAGACCTTAATTGCAAGAGGCAGCTGCCTGCATTTCTCTATCCTCTGTAGCGCATCATGTACTGATACTGTTGAGAGTGGCTCTCTGGTCCTCAAAATCATTAGAAAATATGAATGTATCCATGCTGCCATCATGCTTGAACATTAAACCATCTCCTTTCAAATCATTATGAACTTTGTGAAGTAGTTCCTGAACACACTTCACTGAACAGCTCTTTTGAACTAGTGGCAACCTAGTCTTTTTCGTTTGAAAGCAGAAACTTTCTTTTGAAGCCTGCAAATAGGTCATAATGGTCTTATGATGTAGTGGGAGAAGAAAGCACTGTAAGTCAAGCTTTGGGTTGGGTGTGAGTGTGTGTGCACATTTCAGGGCTCCTTAAAAAAAGAAAAGAGGAGGAATTGTCTACCTTATGGCCTGCGCCTGGGGAAACTGTGCATGTAACATGTTAGTTCCGAGGGGAGGAAAGGAGGCTGTGGGTTATATCCAGTGGTGTCTTTTGGTGCTGGTGGATCAACACTGCTGGTGGATCAATTTTTTCCTTCCCTGTACTCACTGCCTACATGCACCAAATATGCTCAGATGACTGGGGAACCCTCCAGAGCAGAACTGGGGTGTTACAGAGGGCTGCCTGGGAAGGAAGGGGTAGAAACTCCCATTGCATGAGCAGATGTCTCCTGGAGTAATGTTAGATTTAACCCTATGGAAGAATGTGTTGGAGGGTTTTTTAAAAAAAAATGCTGTGGTGATTAGAGAGTGGACACAGGCCTGTGTAGCCAGGAGTGGGCTTTGGGGGCTACTAGTCCCCCCTAAATTTTCTGTCCCTCCAAGCATTTTTTAAACAACAACAACAACAACAACAGCAACAATAATAATAATAGACAGTTTACCATTTTGTCTTTAAAAGGCCTGCAAACCAGACTTTTGTGTTCATCTTCTTTTCCTACCCGGATAGGATAGTCAGGGAGGAAATCAATCCTCTAACTCACAAGCACAAAATCACAACCCCCCGTTGGCAGAAAATAGGAGTTGGGAACAAAACGCTGACTCTGCCACTGGAAATGCGTGGCTTTCATTTGCTTTTCGAGTTACTGTCCTGGTATAATAACCTCCATGGCCAGATCTACACCAAGCAGGATATGACACACTGAAAATGGGTTGAAAGCAGTATATATAATGTGTCCTGGGCCCCAACAGTTGTCACTACTGTTATAAACCGTTCTAAAGCAGTAGGGTGGATCCTGCCCTCGTTGCCCCTGGGGATTTAACAATTCTTTAGGGAGGACCATGAAAAATGGTCTATATATTCTCTCATGGGTGTTAAAGGGGAAAAGAGAGGGAGCGATAATAAACCAAATTAAAAGCATGGAGGATTTCACAGACTCCTTGGTGTGCATTAAGCCAAACACTTTCATGCACTAAGCTATCTGGCTGCATTATTGTCAAAGAATTCTGTGCTAGGGTTATTTCAATAAACAGGTAGGTAGGAATAATCAGCCTTTTTAGTTTTCCCTACCTCTCTCCCACTTGCCCACCCATCCTCATTTTTGTTCTTGGTGTGTATCGCTTGGTTCCCAAGGTCATCCACACAGAGCTGGTTGCTGACTGACACAATGCCTTTTTCTCCTTTGCAGCCGATCCCTCACGCAGGCATCCATAATTCTTTTTATTGTTCATTTGAAATGCAACTTTCTTATCTGCATGGAGCCAAAAGGCCTATTCGAGTTCCCTTGGCTTGTGGAGTCGCAGCTCCATCTTCTGGATTTGGTCAGCATAGCCGGACACGTTCACCATAAGCATGGCTGCTGATCCTTTCCGAATACATGCCCTTTGTAGAGAGAAAAGAGGAGTCTCCATAAGCATCCCCGTTGGTGCAGTCTATTTCTTTTAAAGCACGGGGGTTGCTGAACCTCTTTCAGCCCAAGGACTAAATTCAATTTTAGAGAAGCTCTTGGAGCTGAATTACTGTGGTGGGCTGGGTTAAAGGTGGAAGGGGGCAGGACCAAAGGCAAAAGGGGTGGAGCCAAAAAAATTTTTTAAAAAGTACCAGCATGTTGTAGCTGAAAGCTCTTACTGCTGGAAAGTAAGAATTAGAAGTGGTATTTCAGTTTATTAGAATGGGGCAAACCTGCACAAAAGCCAGAAAACCACCAATCGGTGGTTGGTGGAAAGGGGTGGGGCCAGAGGAAAGAGGGTGGGGCAGAGGAAAGGGGATGTCCTTCTGGGAAACCCCAGAGGTCCAGATTGGGACACCAGAAGGTCCAGATTTGGCCCTAAGGTTTCTACCCCTATTTCAATGCAATGCAAGTGCTATAAAAATGTTATCTTCCAGTGCACATACGAAGGTTAAATAAAGTGGGTTTCCCCTCCCTCTTTATCTATACAAGAGAAGTGAAACAGGAGGAATTAGTCCTTAGAGAGGAATGAAAATATGAACACATGTCAGGTTAGATGTGGGCTGGGGAGGGGCAGGAACTCCTTTGGGTTAAAGCTGGGCAGAAGATTTGGAAAAGTCATGTTGGAAGACTGTATCAGAAAAGATGATGGAACTAAAGAGGAGAAAGATCCAACGTAGAGTTGGGCAGGAGGTGGTGGAAATGTCATACATTCGAAGTGTACATGCTTTTTTCTCTTCTTCTTTGCTCATTCTCTTGGCTGCATTTGTACAACACACTAAAAATGTTTTTATTCATTTATAAATATATGAGTTGTCTTTTGGGCATACAGCTCCCAAGGTGACTTACAATTAACATGTGCAACTATTTTTTCAAAAGAATTAACATTTTAAAACTTGAAAAACAATTTTAAAACTTTAAAATGACACAAATAGTAGAAACTGAGAGCAGGAGAGAATTTTAAACTTAAAAACCGAGTACAGGGCTAAGAAATTCAAAATACTAAGGCCATATTGGACAAAACTGTTTTAGCAGCCCATCTAAAACTGAACAAAGAAGGGTTCAGCCTAACTTCCATTGGGAGAGAGTTCCACAGCTATGTGCTAGATGGATAAAAAGACTTTATCCCAGCGGCATGGGTGGCGACAGTAAGAGAGAGAAAGGAGCTGAGTCAGGTCCTGCTAAGAGAAGGACTGGGCAATCCACCTTCATGGGCCCAAGGCTATCATCCAAAAGTGGCTACCATCCTGAAACTCCCAGTTTAGGAAAAACAGGATTATTCATTCTCTGTACTGAAAGTTATCATTGGGTGGGCAGAGAGATCCCAGGCACTGGATTGAAAAAGACCCCAGAAGAGAGCTATCTTCTATAGTTGTAAAACAACTGTGAGTTTGCCCGTGTTTTCCTTTGGGATGCTGATAAGTCCTGTGGGTTATCTACATTGTTTGTTGAACTCCTTTGGAGGCACGTCCCAGTAAATGTTGCATTATATTCTTGGTTGATACTTGACATCATGCTTGGAGCTCCGTTGGTTAAAGGACTAATTGGAAAGAAACTCGACTCAAGCTGTGGGTCCTTCACTTTTTACACAAAATAAAGAGAAAAGTACAGCATTTGGGGATTGTCTCCGTTTCTTTATGCATGACCTTTTCACTAATACTAGCGCAGACCCTGTAACATCTCTTGACATGAATGAGCCTAGACTCCTGCTGGCAGGGGCAGCATCAAGAATAGGCATGGTTGGGCATGTGCCAAGGGCCCACACCTCAACAGGGGGCCACTGACAAGAGCCCCCTGGATCTGCTCTTCCTCTTCACCATTGCAACCTGCTTGTTCACCTGACTCTTGCTCTAACTCAGACAATGATGGTGGTGAGAAGGAGGAGCTTAGTAGGTGCTGCTGCCTACCTGCTTATTGGCTCTCTGCCTGTCAAGTAAGCATGTGGTAGCCATGATGAGAAGGAGGATGAGGAGCCGTTGCAGATGTATGTTTTATTTATTTATTTTGCCATTTCTGTATACCGCTCCATATCTAACAAATTCTGGAGCAGTGAACATAAGGGGCACAATAGTAAAAAGATGAAAGGATTAAAATATATTAAACTTATTAAAAACAGAATGCCAATAAAAACCATGGCTGGTCATTTAAGGGATGCTTCCTGGAACAGAGCTGTTTTCTGGAGGCGTCGGAAGCAGCACAGCGTTGGCACCTACCTGGCCTTCAGAGGCCAGAACTTCCAAAGAAAGGGAGCCATGACAGAAGTCACAATGGTGGTGAGAAGACAGACTCATGGAGGAAAGGGGGGCATCGAGAGTGTCTTGCCCAAAGACCCTTAAAACACTGGAGCTGGGACTGCCTGCCAGTTCATGTTTGCTCTCTTCCCCTTTCCTTCTCTGGCATGCCCAGGAGGAAGAGGTTGGAAGGTTTCACTTCTGCTTTTGATTAACTACAGCTTGCCATGTTATATAAACCTGGCAAATAGCAGTTTATGAACCTGACTTGTTTAAAGTAACCGTTGTTAAGATGAACCGCCATTCCAATTTTGTATGACATGGCAAGCTGCGGTTAATCAAAAGTAGAACTGAAAAAGGGCAGGGAAGGCGAGGAGAGAGGTGCATGAGTGTTTGAGTATAATGCAAGGTATTATACTCGAGCTCTATGCTCTATATGACCTATTGTGGCTGTGCAGTTGCACCACATTGTTTATATGATGTAGCTGCCAACTCACAGCCACATCATGCTATCCCCCATGAAACTGTGCTTTTTCACTGTGTCATTTTACCATGACTTTTTACATAGCTCTGATGCCACTACAGTTGTTTGTTGGCTGCCAGTGGTGACTTCAGTTGGATTAAGAGAATGGGTGTAGTTAGGGATGGAGCCCAATGCAGGGTACGCATGGGAATGCAGGGCAGGGGGCAGGCTTGATAAGCCTAGTAATGGCTGCCATAGCGATAGTAAAGTCTGGGGACCTAAAGTAAGGGCAGTTTTAATGGATATATCACATAAATTCAATGAATTGTAGCAGTACATCTGTCAACATTGCACAGGGCTGCCAGAAAACAAACAAAAAAGGGTTTTCATTGTTTTACTTAATATTTACTGCCCATTACTGCCATCTGACAATGGCACCGTGATTTTTCCTGGCTGGATAGCCCGCACTTGCTCCTCCCATATAATCTGATCGATTCTGCTTCACAGCAGCGATGCTTCGTGATCTTGAGGAAATGAGTAGGCAAAATGGCATTGTATAGACGGCCCCCTGATCTTGAATGAGCAATTCAGACCCACTGGCTTTACAAAAGACCTCCTCCTGTTGGAGAAACAATTGCTAGAACCTGTTGGTTGATATCTGGACTCTGGAACACGCTGCCAAAGGAGGATAGTTCAGCTCCCTCCTTGTTGTCCTTCCACTGGCAGGTAAAAACAGGCAGGCCTTTGGCTTGTAAGTTGGTGTGCTGCTGAAGGGAGGTGTTTTGATTTGATTTTAAGGGCTTGATGCTGTTTATTTCTCCTACTGTTATCATTTTCATTGTGATTTTCATTAATTTGCCTTATGTATTAATTAAGTCCCAGTTTTAGTATTCTTTTTAGCTACCTTGAGTACCATTTTAATTTAATAAAATTAGATTGATTATCCCAGAATGCAGGACACGGAATAATGGGCTCAAGTTACAGGAAGCCAGATTCCAGCTGGACATCAGGAAAAACTTCCTGACTGTTAGAGCAGTACGACAATGCAACCAATGACCTAGGGAGGTCGTGGGCTCTCCCACACTAGAGGCATTCAAGAGGCAGCTGGACAACCATCTGTCAGGTATGCTTTAAGGTGGATTCCTGCATGGAGCAGGGGGTTGGACTCGATGGCCTTATAGGCCCCTTCCAACTCTACTATTCTATGATTCTATGAAATCAGTAAATGCCACACCTATGTGGTCTGAGAAAAGAGTCTGTGAGCACAGGGGTCTATATGATACAGGTGATCTCTTTTCTCTCCATTTTGGGATTTGCACAATTTTTGGGGTGGAGTGTTTAGGCCGGGGGGAACATCACAAAGTGATCCAAACCATTGAAGAGGAGAGGGTCTTTCATTATGGTGGGAGACTTCCCTTAAAAAAAAAAAAAAAAAAATCAGAAGGAGAGGAAGGGTCTCATTATTAGGGGTGTGCACTGGATCAGGTCCGATCCACGATCCGGATCCGATCCAGGGGAAATCGGATACAATTATCCGATTTCCAATCTCACCGCTGGATCGTTCGATCCAATCCGATCTGATCTGGAAAGGTCCCGATCCAAATCAGATGGATCGGAGGATCGGCGGGCGCCTGCTGGTGCCCGCCGCCACTTCCATTGGTGGGCGCCAGTGGACGCCTGTCGATGGAAGCGGACAGTGGGGGGGGGGCTTCCCTGGCGAGGCTTCCCGGGGGGGCTTCCCTGGCGCACCAGGTGATGATCACCTGATGATGATCAGGTGATGATCACCTGGCACGCTACTCAGGAGCAGGCCGCAAAGCCTGCTTGCAGTAGCGGCCAGCGGCGGACGGGAGCGGACGGCCATGGAAGGTAAGCGGGCCGCGGGGACCCCCTCCCCCCTGCTTACCTTCGGGGGATGTCCGCTCCCGTCTGCCACTGGCCGCTACTGCAAGCAGGCTTTGCGGCCTGCTCCTGAGTAGCACGCCAGTGGTGGACAGGAGCGGACGTTCCCGGAAGGTAAGCCCCCTGCCCCCATTGTCCGCTTCCATCGGCGGGTGCCCACTGGCACCTGCCAATGGAAGTGGACAGCCCCGCCAGAGACGCCCCCCCCCACTGTCCGCTTCCATCGGCGGGCGCCCGCGGGCGCCAGTGGATGGAAGCAGACGGCCCCGGGGGGGTAAGCACCCTTCCCCTGCTTACCTTCCGTGGCTGTCCGCTCCCATCCGCCGCTGGCCGCTACTGCAAGCAGGCTTCGCAGCTTGCCCCTAGGTAGTGTGCCAGGTGATGACATCACCTGGCGGGCTACTCAGGAGCAGGCCACGAAGCCTGCTCGCAGTAGCGGCCAGCGGTGGATGGGAGCGGACATCCCCTGAAGGTAAGCAGGGGGGAGGGGGGCCTGCGGCCCACTTACCTTCCGTGGCCATCCACTTCCATCCGCCGCTGGCTGCTACTGCAAGCAGACTTCGCGGCCTGCCCCTAGGTAGCGCACCAGGTGATGATCACCTGATGATGATCAGGTGATGATCACCTGGCACGCTACTCAGGAGCAGGCCACGAAGCCTGCTTGCAGTAGCGGCCAGCGGCGGACGGGAGCAGACGGCCACAGAAGGTAAGCAGGGGGAGGGGGAGGGGGCTTACCCCCCCCCGGGACCGTCTGCTTCCATCCGCTGGCACTCGCGGGTGCCAGCGGATGGAAGTGGACGGCCCCGGGGGGGTAAGGAGCATGGGGGAGGGGGCTTACCTGCTGGGGCCATCCACAGCGGATGGCCCCAGGGGGGAGGAGGGAGTTAGGCCCCCCTCACCCACCCACCGCCATTTTTTCCTCATAGCCTTGCACTTCAGACTCTCTGGTTAGCAAAACTGAGGTTCTGTGGGGTTAGCGCTAACCACAAGCCATGGTGTCGCACACAACACTTTAAGCCACAGTTAGAGCCATTAAGCCTGCTGCAGATGGTCCAACTGGGGTTAGTGATTGAGTAAGGTTTAGCAGAACACATTGCACAAGACACCTGAAGCCCTGCTGCTTAACCAAAAGCCTGAACCAGCAGGGTTTAGGGTGTCTTCTGAACAGGCCCAATGTTTTCAAGAGGTGCCAGAAGCAGCACAACATGGGCAGCTGCCTGACCTCAAAAGGCAAATAATTTCACAGAAATTAGAAGCTGTTGGCATTGCAGGCGGCTTCAGCAGCCCGCTATTCTTTCCTTCCCAGAGTGCCTCTAAGCAGGATGCTAACATCTTGGACTGGACCACCCTTTCAGTGCACCAAGAAATGGTGGCACAGTTTTGATGGGCACAGAGAGAGAAACAGTGCAAGCTAGCCTGCAAAAAAACAAAAAAACAAAAACAGTCTTAAGGATCTACTGTTGGTTTGAGGGGGATTGGTGTTGCTTTAGGAATAACTTTCTGCTTGGTGCCTGCTTTGTTTTCCATCTCTCCTAGCTGCAACAAATATTAGACAATAGAGGGCCCCCACAGACCACAGGCAATTGACTTTGTAAACCCACCTGAGAATGTCTTGTTCAGGTGAGTGATGAGTATGAATCCTATTCTCAGGTATTTGAACATGTGTCATGCATATAGTACATCTGTATGTTTAAATTATAACATCACACATGATCCCAGCACTGCAACTACAGTTACTAGTAGCGGTTAGCATGGTAGCACTTTTTTATAGTTCCTGGAAACCGGAAGCATTCTGAGATGGGGTGAGATGCTGTTTTGGAATTAGATGTTGTGATGTCTTTTCATGCACAGGCGGATGGGTGTTATTTCAAACAAACTAAGAAACAAAAAGAGAGAGAGACAAGAGATAGCCAATGACTGGCTTTTTTAAAGGCAGCTAATATTCAGTTTTCAAATGATTATAAGATAATGATTAATAAAATTCAATTCCAAACTCAAAGCCTAGGATTCAGGCTCCAAAGAATGCTAGAAGAAAAGCCCAGAAGTTAAACAAGGAATTGGTGCACAGGGATGGACAAATTGGTACATTTCTGGTCTGTATCAATTTTGCATATAAAGTCGTAAATCTTTTCCATCCAAATCTCACGTAAATCTGAGATTTAAATGTATATTTTCATCATTTTTTAAAAAAAAATCATGTGCAACTTCCAATATACACATTTTTTTGTGCACAACTTTCCCCAAAGTACACATTGTTATGTATAACTTTCCGTGGTGTACACATTTTTGCATGTAATTTTTGAACAGTTCTTATACTGCAGAGTAAGGATCTCACCCAAGGGAAATTCCTACTACATCCCCCTGCACTGTGTGGAAGAGGCACATAGAGCGGCACTTCCATAAGCAACCTGGGTTCATACCGCACTGGATATGCTGTTATTTGTACATTCTTCGTGTTTAGCTAGTCCCCCCTCATGGCTCTGTCCTGTTTCCTGAGCTGCCTTTTCAACTACAGCATTACTGGGCCTAATAATCTTTTAAATGAAGGAGTAAGATGAGGGATAAACCGCAGCCTCCCGGTCCACAACCAAGCCAGGGGTAGGCCTGTAATTACGTTATTCTAATATGCAACATCATTGGGAGTTCTTAAGCAAATCCTGCGTCTAATTACTTGCCCCACAGGAGTAGTACATGACTCCAAATATTTGTTCACATTCATTAAATATCCCACATAAAAACCTGGTCTCTGAGCCTTTGTGCAGCATCATGCAGTTTGACAATTTATTGCTGGCAGGAACAAGTCCCTCCTAATCAAGCCACTCTCACTGTGCAATAAAACGTGTTTTCAGATAAACTGACTTTTCAGCTACAGTACTGAACAAACCTGCATTATTCAGAAGCCATGATTCTAAATGGTTGGAAGAAAGAACTTGGCCGCCATTTTTTTATTGTTTTCCAGCTAGGGCAATGGACCTCTAGACATTCAAATGATAGCTTTGCCTTCCCCCATTTGTTTGCTTGTCTTTAAACTACAGAGCAAAGCATTCTCCTTGTCTGGGGGCTATTGCTGCTTGAAGGTAGTAAACCTTAGGCCTGCGTGCCAAATCTGACCTGACTGGAGTCCCAGTCCAGCCCTCGAGGGTTTCCCAAAAGGCCACACCTTTTCCTGGCCCACAACCCCTTTCCCACAACCATTGATGATTTGGTGGTTTTCTGGCTTTCTCCCACAATACCTTTGGTATAGATTTTCCTCCTTACTGCCTTCTCCTAAGGCTTGGTTACTGGCAGTAAGAGCTCTAAGCTAAAATCCGCTGGTAGTTTGGGAATGTTGGCCCCACTTCCTTTACCCCTGTCCCCATTTTACTTTCAAACCCACCCACCACTGTAATGTGACTGCCAAGAACATCTTCAAAATTAAAGAACAATTTTCCTTATAGGCTTTTAATTTGTGGCATCAATCCCCCTGCTCCCATCGATACTAGCCCCTTCAAACTTTCCTTGATGTTACACATAGAATGGTGTAATACAGAAGAAGGTCATTATATCTGAGTCCGATAATAACAATAATAATAATAATAATAATAATAATAATAATAATACATAGAAGATGGTCATGATGGAGCAAGAAGGAGGAGAGCAGAAATGCAACTTGCATCCATGTTGATTTCCATGGGGTAAATTAAAGAAAGCCTGGTCCAACACCACAGACAGCGCCAAATGACTTTTAGGAAGACTTGTCTTTGCTTCTTCACTCTAGGTCTGAAATCACACTGCCCTCTCCAAGCACTTTAACGATTACTCAGGAATCTTCCCCCCACTTCAGTTCATCTACATCCTGACATTGCAGACATGCTGCTGCCTTAAAAGTCACTGCATGGCTAGTGTGGGAGAAGACATCAGCCCACCCACCTCACACACAAACACACACAGACTTGCCTGTGCTTCATTTTGGCCAATAATACTCTACAACTACGCTCATATGCAATCTCGTCATGACATGGTTGGTGATCAGCTGACAGTATGAACTTTGCTTCATTTTCTGCCTGCTCTGTCGCCATTTCCTTCACCACATCTCCTCTGCGGACTCCACTAAAACTGGCAAGAGTGGGGGGAAAGCGGGGTGAATGTTGCTATCCTTCACCTTCCCCCATTGGTAGGCTGAAAAATATTTACTGCACACCTAGAAGCGGTTTAAGTTGCTTCCCTTACAGTTGGATAGGAACATAGACAGCTGCTTTATACCATTGATTCATCTACCCTAGTGTTGTCTGCACTATAACTGTCTGAAGCTTTCCAGGATTTCCAGGCAGGATTCTTTCCTGGCCCCACATGAAGGGATTGGACCTGGGATATTTTGCAGGCAATGTGTGTACTCCATGCTACTGAGCTATGGCCTGATAAAAGGCTCTGCATCACAAAAGACTCCTAAAGACCATACAGGTAGGCTTTGTAAGGTGTGATCTTCTAGCAAGGGGTCATTTATATGCTTGTCCCTTTATTACTTATGTTGATAGTTACTAACTGGAGGTCAATGGTTTTGGTTTGATTTCTTAAAGTCCATTGGTCAAATGCTCAGCTGGCAGTGACAATTAAACAATTACAATAAAATCTTGAAGCCAATGGGCTTTGGAGACCCAGGTTAAATTTATACTAGGCTCGGGTCCAGGATATCTGAAAGACCGTATTCTCCCTTATGAGCCTGCCCATCCCCTGAAGTCTTCAGGGGAGGCCCTTCTATCCCTCCCACCACCATCAAAGGCACACATGGTGGGAACTAGGGAGAGGGCCTTCTCGGTGGCTGCCCTGGGGCTCTGGAACTCCCATCCGGGGGAAGCTAGATTGGCTCCCTCCTTGGTGTGCTTTCGGAAGCAGGCAAAAACCTTTCTGTTTCAGTAGGCCTTTGGGGAATAATACATATCTTTGTAGATGTATAATAATAATAATAATAATAACGATTTATTTCTTACCCGCCTCTCCGTCTAGATCGAGGCGGGGAACAACAACATGATAAAATACATAAAACTAATTAAAACATGACAAATATTATTAAAACTGCATTAAAACATCCTAAAACATCCTAAAAACATTCTAAAAATTACACTGGATATGCCTGCCGGAAGAGAACAGTCTTTATAGCTTTCTTAAATTCTAAAAGACTGTTAAGTTGACGAGTCTCCTCCGGCAGGTCATTCCACAGTCTGGGAGCGGCAGAAGAGAAGGTCCTCTGGGTAACAGTTGTCAGCCTAGTCTTGGCCGACCGCAGTAAGTTCTTCCCAGAGGACCTGAGCGTGCGGGGCGGATTGTACGGGAGAAGGCGATCCCGCAGGTAACCTGGACCCAAACCATGTAGGGCTTTAAAGGTAATGACCAACACTTTATACTTCGCCCGGAAACTAATTGGCAGCCAGTGGAGCGATTTTACTGCTTATAGTTCAGATTTTTAATAATGTGTATTTAAAAAGTTTTAAAATGTTTTAAATATTTTAAAATTGTACTATGTTTAATTATATTTTTAATTTTTGTATATCGCTATTTGTTTTAACTGTACATGTTTTAATTTGTAAGCTGCCTGAGTCCCATTATTGGGGAAAGGGTGGGATATAAATAAATATAATAATAATAATAATAATAATAATAATAATAATAATATACTTTTTATCGTTATTGAAGTGCCCTGATAAATTCTGGGGCGCATTTTGTATTCCATATCCTGCTTTTCTAGAATTATTTCATGCTTTTTTATTCCAGATTATCCAATTTACTGCAACAGATATCATTGTGCAAGAGGGATATAGTATCACTATGATGGGATCGTATCAGTATGACACGAGGTATAGATCTGGTCCTGGATTCAAATTCCTGCCCAGTGATGGAGCATACTGGACTAGTCACTTACCTCTCACCCTAACCTACATCACAGGGTTGTTGTGAGCATAAAATGAACAAGGGGAGCCATGCGTGCTGCCCAGAGGAAGGGTGGGATAAAAATGTAAGGAATAAAATCACTATACTAAAAACAATCCTTAATCAGTCACCATAATAAAACCAGCTTATCTGCCTTACATGCAAATGCCAACTAGAATATAAGCAATTTACTTTTTCTCCCAGAAAGCCAGTGTGCAGATCAAAAACTGTAATAAGACCCCACACCCCAATATGCAGAGTGATAAACTAAATTTAGTTCCTTAGCAGAAGATTCACAGAGCAAAATTAAAACTGTTTGCATTACATTACAGACAGAGAGAAAGCATACATAGAGATATACGGTGTGTGTGTGTGTGTGTGTGTGTGTGTGTGTGTGTGTGTGTAATTATCATGGTGTATTTGGCATTTAAATTTATTAGCTGGGAGAGATTATGTTTCACCATCTGCTACCCTGCACTAACTTCCTGTAACTAAGAACACCAAAAGCCCTGGAGAATAAGCATGAGGTAAAGTAGATACTCTTAAAATAATTGAACATAATTGTGCAATTTAACAGTTTAATGTAATATTATTCAACAGATGTGCAAATAATAGTAGAGTTATTCACCACAAACCATATGTTGGAGGTAAAACGGCATTAAAAGAGACCAATGGAATATTAGACAGGGCTGAGTCAGAAAAAAATGGATTGGTGGTTATTAAAACATGCCACTGTAAAGTGTGACCTTAACTGAGATCTCAGGAATAATTTCTTGTGGTTAGGGGGTGGAAAGAATATATATTATTCTTTTGCACCCTCTCTTGGCCAGTAAAAGTAATGCAACAAAAACTACTCCTCCGTAGGCTGCAATGCAGCAAATGTTTTCGAATATGATTGTGCTTAAGGGGCAGCATCTAATACTTCTGCTGCACTAGCGAGAATGGGAAAGTAGTGCTTGCTAGCACAACGGGAAACTACTGGTTCCAGAATGGGACAAGTCGGTGGAGGTCACAGAAGAAGGTAGTCTCGGGTAGTTCCGGGGTTTGCACTTTCCTACTGTGCTACTTTCCTATTGTGCTAACAGCATCATTCTTGGCTGTTACCTCCCTCTTTTAAACTCAGCGCAATACATCACGCATTGCCTTGGGCCTCTCTGGCTTCTTGCAAGGCATCTGAGGCCCTTTGAGGAAATACTTGGTTGGATCCAAAAATATCATTCTGCCAGCAGAAGGACACCTCTATCAGAACAGGAGTTCTGTACAATGCAGCCCCCCGGCACCTTCCAGATTTGCTTTGGAGAGTGGGAGGACCTTCTGGAGCAGATTTGAAAGGCCCCTCAGGGGTGCCCAATGAGAAACGCCCTGGTGCTCTTCCAGAGTCGGCCTGGAACACCCATGGGATACAGGAAAGAGAAGGCGGACCCAAGAGATTATTATCCTCCTCCTCTTCTGAAGCACCAGGGAGTGGGTCAAAAGCTTTTGCCTCAGAGTGTGACTTGGCCATTTAGGGTGAATGGAAAACGTTCCCCTAAACCCACAGCACTCTTCATTTCACTATGTTAATTCATCCCTAAATCACACCCATGCCAAGAGGATTTTGTACTCGTTTGATTGAGTCTTCATTGCTGCTTTTGATTGAATATCCATTTCTGTTTTACATAGTAATGTGACATACCTCCTATCTGTTCCATTCCTTGGCCTTTCCCCCTTACTTTGTAAAAATCATTTTTTAAAAATTGTGATGTCATAGGTAGAGTGTTGGACTGGGACTCAGGAGATCTGGGTCCTAATCCCCATTTGGCCATGAAGCTCACTGGGTGACTTTGGGTAAGACACTGACTCTCTGCCTGACCTATAAGACTATGAGCTCGGAGCCAAAGCAAACAATCCTATATACCCCCCACCCCACAGAGGCTGTCTAGGGGACATAGGATTGCTTCCTAACTCAAGGGATTCTAGGATTATTACCAATGGACAGCTATAAATGTCAGTTTGCAGAAGGAGTTGAGGTTTTGTTTCATTTCATTTTCATTGCTGATTGCTCTTAACCCAGCTACAATTTTCCTCTATTTTCATTATGATCTAATAAACAATGATACTTTCCTGTATTATACTTTTCTACCACAGATAATCTGACCCCTCCATGGGCCCTGTCCCCTCTGCCCCACAAGCCCTGCCCCTACCAGGGTTCGCAGAGGATGATGGGAGAGGAATCTCCCGTTATTGCAGATTGGAAATAACGTGGAGATTCCCCTGCACTGTTGTGTCCCTGCACACAGGGTGTCCCTGACCAGGAAAGCCCAGGCACTACAAAGCTGGAGCAGAACTATCTTAGCCTCTTTCACTTCTCCATTGAAGGAGCAAAGGGGACTTGGCCAGCTTGGCTTCACCCACCCCACAAAGGGTGAAGGATGCTGGGTGCATGCCGTGAAGCCTAGTCCTTGACCAGAGTGCCGGTTGGAATGTCTAGGGCCAGGGAGCAAATGATGACTGGTGGGTGTGGCTACGTTCAACTGATGTCAGGGGTTGATGTCATCCAGCTCACAGGAAGGCTGGATGGGGGACATCCAGCACCCCAATCCCTTTTTGGTGCTGTACCCCTAGTCTAAAATAACTAATAATCAGTTTCAATTCAGATGTTTGAATGTAGTAGAGTTGAACAGGGAGGGGGATCTTTCATCTCACAGGCCTAATCTGGCCCGTGGAGTTCCCAGTGAGGTTGGAGAGGCCCCGCCCCTTGCCCAGCAACAGAGGAGGGCAGGCTTTCTCTAGCATAGGGAGATGAAACCTTGCTCTTATCTCCCATCCCTTATAGGAGATAAGAGTCTAAATTTCCTTTCGTGGTAGTAGAGAAACATTGCCTTTCTCTACTGCTAAGAGGATCTGCTTTTATCTCCATGAAGAAAGAAAAGTCAGTGTCTCTGTGCCTGGAGAAAAAGCAGTTTCTCAATGCAGTGTTAAGTTTTTTTCCCTCCATGCAGAAAGAGGTACAAAACTATCGCTCCACACTTTTCTCTGCAGGGAGAAACTTTGCTTTGATGTCGGGAGGGGGTCTGCCTTCCCCCTGAAATCTTCTGACCCTCCAGGGAGTGAGCCAGAGAGCAATCCAGCCCCCAGGGCCTTAACAGTTCCCCACCCCTGGTCTAACTATTTCGCAGTCTAGCATTGTCAAAGCAAACTTTGTCTTTTCTTTGTATCATTGATGGGATTATTGGATAGTTTTCTTTTCTTTTCCCCTTTGGCTGTCTGGCGTGCTTTTGCAAATGGGATTTTAGCAGTGTGACCATACAATGTAAATAGGTTTAAAAGTGCTAACGGTTTGTTAATTTCCATCCAGCAGAGTGGTTGGGATGGAAAACACTGAATAGGTAATTGGAGGACATAATTGTTCATTATAGATGGCGGTGTAAAATCATTTTGGCTGGCTGTTCAGGGTTTCTTCAAGGTCTGGGAAAGTGCGGCTTTGTGCTAGAAGAGGGTTGGCTGCTAATAGCAGGCACACAATGTCCTCTGTAGTAAATTGCTCCTCTCCAGGCCGTTGTGATACACAGTATTAGAACAAATGTGAACAGGCTGTACTCGACTGACTTCTGGGTGATAGCAGAAAGGTAAAGACTCAGGTGGTCAAGGCAATCTGCGTCACAAACCAGTTAGTGAGAGATAAAGTCTTCCTTGGTACTGTTTGATCACTGCCTTAGTCTTGGTCCAATAACTGTTCCTTAAAAAATTGTGGAGTAGGCTTCTTCTTGTTTTTTAAGTGGTTTGCCTTTCTGGATCCCAATTTAACAGATTACATCGTGTGCTGCCGTTTTTCCTGTGTGGAACTGCAGTACAGTTTGCACGATAAGCTTATTGGATGGGAGATGGGGTGAGGGAGTTATCCCAGCAGACACTTAACAAGACAATCTACGTGTGGAGTTAACCTCAGTTACTCTTCAGGCTGGAAAAGTGGCAGGCAGTAAACTTCTCAAACGAGAGAGGCCTAGGATCGGGGCAAGATATGGCCCTCCAGAGGGGGACAAGTTATGGCCTTCCAAATATTTTGGCCTACAACGCCCATCAGCCTTAGCCAGCATAGCCAATGGTAAAGGATCATGGGAATTGTGGGTCAAAACATCTGGAGGATCACCAGTTGCCCATCCCTGAGCTAAACCATCACCCCTGGAAGCCTTCTTCCAATTCCTATGTGTGTGGGAATAGCTGGTGGCTTCTTGAAGTCAAGGAGAAAGTCAGTCAGCACATGCTCAGAGGCACATGCCTTGATTATGATTTCGTATACTGCTGGACTTAGTCCTGGTACTAAGAGAAGATTATAATTCTGAATTCTGGTGAGTAAACCCTGTCATGAAGGAACTGGAAGAGTGTTCCCCCTCCCCCATGGATTATTTTTGGTATTGACACTTCAAAGGTGACATGTACATGGGTGACTATATATGAAATTGTCATCAGAATCATTGCCTCAGTACCAAGACAGTACATGCTACTAAGGACAAACAAAGGGCAGAGCTGTTGTCTTCATGCCCTACTAGCTGAAGAGGCATCTGCCTGAACACTGTTGTAAACAGAATCACTGGACTTAGATAGACCTTTGTTCTGATCCAACAGGACAGTTCCTGTTGGTACGACATAATAAATAGTCCTTTCTTCGTGCACACACCCTAGCTATCATAAGCCCTGCTGGATCAGACAAAGGGTCCATCTAATCCAGCATTTTCTTCACACAGGGGCCAACCAGCTTTCCACAGGAAGCCCACAAGCAGGGCATGAGTGCAACCCCTCCCACCCATGTTCCCCAGCAAGTGCTGTACATAGGCATACTCCCTCTGATACTGAAGGTCATCAGGACTAGTAGCCACCAATAGCCTTATCCTCCATGATTTTGTCCAATCCCCTTTTAAAGCCATCGAAATTGGTAGCCATCACTACCTTTTCTGGAAGTCAGTACCATAGTTTAACTATGTGCTGTGTGAAGAAGTACTTCCATTTACCGGTTCTGGCTCTCCCACCAGTCAGCTTCATAGGATGACCTTGGGTTTTCATATTATAAGAGAGGGAGGGAAATGTCTCCCTATCCACTTTCTCGACACCATACATAAGCCTACTTGCCAATATAATAAAGCTTGTCTTAGAGCGTCATCAAACGGGGAAATTGTATTTCCTTCCTGTCACTTCTCTGACATCTCTTTTGTCTCTCATTACTTCCTCTTTCTTCCCGGAGGGGAAAGAGGAAGTAAACAAAGACCACGTGGCCCATTGAGGGTTCGTTTGTATCACACCGCTTTTCCTGCACATAGCCGGAGATTGCGGCACATTCTGATTTTTTTTTTTTAAGTTGGATTAAAAAGGGTCTATTTTGCAATGGAAAAACAAGCAGGAAGAGCAGGATGGCAGATGACATCTAAAGGATGCACACACATCTGTAAGTGGGCAGTAACAAGCATACGATAAAATGCTCATCTGATGAACCTTGTAGTCTTTGCATAGGTAATGTGTGTTTGTTTTTGTTTCTTTACACAACTGGCAAATTAAATGGGATATATTCTTACCAGTTTTTCAGACCTACAGGCAATTGTTCAGTGACATGATCCTTCGGTTGTCTAGGCAACTGGCAGAGTGCCTTGGGACCAGGGCAGGATGAAAATCACAGTACAGATAACAGTAATATTAATTCCGATCTGTAATGATATTATTTATCACCAAATTGCAATTCCCCTAAACAAACGGGTTGCGTAAAATCTGAAACGCTGACCCAAAGTAATGCATAATAGCACTTCTAACAGGCATCATTACTGTTCAGCTACGGGCCGGTTGGAAGCAATAGAGACAGCCTGTGGATGTGCTATATGTGCTTGCAAACCGAGTTGCCATTTCAGCCCATAAACCAACTCCTGGGGTATAATAATTCTGACAGATAATGGAAACGAATCATCATTTCCCGTTCCATCAGAATACACTTGTGCGCCATCCATATGGCTTCAGCGGCATGCTCTGTCTGTGTCTGCATGGAAAACTCTGTTGACAATGTGTCCTCTTTAAAAGGTAGTGAATTTCATTTATGTAAGCCTCCTGAGAGATTCTACATAGGGTGACGCTTGGTGACACAGCAATTACACTGGGACCTTCAGAAAGTCAGGGCTGTCTGCTCTCGTTACATCGTACACTAGGTGAGGCAGATGCTGACGGTCTCTCGAAAAGCTACCGCAGCCAGCTCTCCGGATTCCCGGTGCCTGGAGGTGACTCAAGACAGCCTTAAAATGCCAAACCATTTTAATAGTGAAATGGTGCCCTGGCTCAGCATATGTGTTTATTCTGTGGTGCCTCTAACTTCCCAATACAGATCATGTTGGATTCTTCAAATTTCCACCTTTTTTCTTCTTCTTTTAGATCAGGGGTGTTGAATTTCGTTCAGCCCGAAGGGTGTATTCCATTCTGGACAAGTGCTTCGGGGCTACAGTGCAGTGGTGGGCAGGGCCAAGGCAAGAGGGGCAGGGCCAAAAATGCCAACCTATATTCACTTAAAGCAATTACTGCCAGTAGCTAAGGAGAGGCATTTCAACCTTTTACAATGGGGGCGGGGAATACTGTAAAAAGGCCCGGAAACCACCAAATGATCTGTGCTTAGGGAAAGGGGGTGCGGCCATCTGGGGAACCCTGGAGGGCCAAATTGGGACCACCAAGAAGGCCGGATTTGACCCCTGGGTCTTAATCTCTGACACATAAACAAATGACACATAAAGTTGCCCATAATTGCCCTGACTGAATCTGTGTTGTTGGCAACTTGCTGGCAAGTACTTGAACTGACATTTTACATCAGGTTTTAGCAGAAATCTAGATTATGGATAATAGCCCAATCTCTATATTATTTGCATTTGCCCTGCATCAAATCTGTGATTTAAAAATAGAAAAGAAAGAAAAGCTTATTAAACAGCTTTGGGGGGGGGGGGGGAATCTGCAAGAAAAACTAAAATTATTTATGGAAATATTTTGCTCAAAAGAAGGGTTTTCAGGATGGGACCAAAATAACATTATTATTATTATTATTATTATTATTATTATTAGCCACCAATACCACATATAATGTGGGCTGGGAAGCAGTGGCTCCCAGAAATCCCAGGGAATGGGATGCTTGTTTAAAAAATCAACAAGGTTTAAGGAGTGTGCAGGAAGGATGGCCCTCACTCTGATTTGGCTTCATGACATCATTATGTGACATTGTCATGTATGGGGGCAATGCCTCCGGTCCTCACTCTTTTGAGGGGTACGGAATGGTACATACTAGCAACTGGGATGAACAGAAGCACTTAGTTTCACTTACAAAAGCTATCAAGGTGTTGACTATGGAAGTTGGAATGGATTCTGCAACCCACTGCACATATTTATTAATGGAGGCACAGCCGTGCCTCCATTGTTAAGGGCCGTCAGTAAAAAAACACATTCCGCCATGTTAAAGTGATAATTGGAGGGGGGTCATTTTAACAGCCATAAAATCGAAAATGTTTCATCAACCTTTCTGAAATTTTCAGGTGCCAGAAAGTAATGTTTGTTTTACATTACCTGAAAATTTCAAGAAGATTGGTGAAAGATTGAGGGAAGGAGAGCAGTTTAAGTTAGAAAAGGAATACAAACCTGTCACCCTGCTTTTGTAAAATTTACTTCCGGGTTGCTACTTTTTGTGCTCACAATTTGCATAATGTCTAGAGCCTTATTAAGTAATCCAGTGGTGGGGTCTTCTTCCTCCTTGACTGTAGTTGACAGAAAGCTTTTCGTTTTTTAAAAATTCCCTTCGGTTGACTTTTAAGGACTATTTTAACCTCTCATTCAAGTCAATGAGGCGGCCATATTCCTTCATAACGCGACACACTCTCCCCCCTCCCTCCTGCCTTAGAATGTGGGGTGGGTGAGTGGAATGGCCGCTGCCTCTAGCACAGACCTTTTGAGTGAAGAAGAAGAAGAGTTTCTCTTTTCTCTTCTGGAACATGCATTCCTTTGGCTCTGAGAGTATTTTGGGCTATCTTCATAAGGCCAGTTTGCTCTTTTGCTCCCTGGTGAAGCAGGGTGTGGTTCCTCTGGATCCATGATAACCTGGTCTTCAGATCTCTCCTGGGAATAGGTGGCTATACCTTTCTTTCTATCCCCCCACCCCATACACACACAGTGCTCCTTCCCTCTTTTCTAAGAGTTTGGTCCATACTGCTATAAGTTGAAAGCTGCAAACACTTCATTTAATTAGTTTGGGCCGGTGTTAAGTTTTAAGTACAATGTTGAAACCTTTCAAAGTGCTTCTGGGCCTACAACGCTGGTTTCGGCCTAGTCACCCTACTTTTCTAATAAGGTTTAGAAACAGTTGAGCTGTCATTTATTTTGCATAGTGTACACACATGGATTTTCTTTCTGATCCTTGCAGTCTACACTGGCTCCCTCCTTGATGTGTTATTGGATGCAGACAAACCCTTTTTTGTTCCAGCAGGCCTTTGGCAAATCATCTGGACCTCTGTCTATACCTTTGACTTTTAAATTGTTATGTATTTAAAATGTTTTAAATGCTTTAATATTGAAAAGTATTTAATTATATTTTTAACTTTTGTATATTTAGGCTGACCATATGAAAAGGAGGACAGGGCTCATGTAACTTTAACAGTTGTAGAGAAAAGGGAATTTCAGCCATTGTCATTTGTATGCAATTAGTCCCTGGTGAAATTCCTTCTTCATCACAACAGTTAAAGTTGCAGGCACTATACTAGAGTGACCATATACAAAAGAAGGCAGGGCCCCTGCAACTTTAATTGTTGTGATGAAGAGGGAATTTCACCAGGAACTAATTGCATACAAATAACACTGGCTGAAATCTCCTTTTCTCTACAACTGTTAAAGTTACATGAGCCCTGTCCTCCTTTTCATATGGTCAGCCTAGGATATTCCTATTTATAGGTTTTAGCTGTATATGTTTTAGTTTTGTAAGGCTGCCCTGAGGCCCAGCATTGGGCAAAAGGCAGGATACTACTACTACTACTACTACTACTAGTAATGTTTCAGATTTCACTTCTGCATCTGATGTTCTTTTGCATTTACTTTTCTTTATAAACCATTCATACCTTAAGACCTTGTGTGGCATGTTTTCATTGGTTTAACAAGTTAAAAGGGGTATTCACTGTTTTCATGCTTATGTTATAAAATCTGTTTTCAACAGGCCTAGTAACTTCAAGAGTAACAGAGTTGGGGAAAATCCTCAATCTCTTTGCTATCAGAGGCACTGAGTAAGGGACCCCTGGAGATAATTTAGACTGACCTCAACCACAAAACACTATTCCCCCTTCTGAAGAGATCTAGACCACAGACTAGTAAAGACAAACAAAGTAGCAGGCCATAATAACAGTTCTCATGTGGCCATTTGTCTTATGAGGCAGGTGCTCTGTGGGCTACCAAATGGAGGGACTAACAGGCCATAAAGTTGCCTGGCTGGGTCTCAACACTCCTGGAAGGTCCATGTTCTAGAACACCTGCTGTCAGATGAACCTGAAGGAATCCCACTCTCCACCCCTGGGTTTAATTTACTGGCTTCCCCTGGCTGGACCTTGCAGGAAACTATAGGGACAGACAGAGCAGGCATTCATAGCACACATAGAATTCTAAGACTGGCAAATCTAAAAGCAAGTGTGTTTCTTTTCAAGAACCAAGGAAATTCAATGGGTCTTACTTTTGAGTAAATATCTAGGGATGGATATGCAGCCTGTGCAAGAACTGAGTAGGGTCACCATATTTGGGAAACCAAAAAAGAGGACACCTAGTGGGGGGGCAGGAAAATGGCTTTCTGGGGCCACCTTAAAGTCCCAATTGGAGCAGAGGAGGGGAAAGCATGTCATTCTCACCCCACCCCACTGCTCCAATCAGGCCCTTTTCTATAATGCCTGGGAATGACACATTTTTCCCTTTTAAGGCCTTGATTGGAGCAGTGGGAGAGAATGACACACCTCCAGAAAGCATGTAATTCCCCCCTGCCACGCTAATGGTGGCCTTAAAAGGGAAAGTGTGTAATTCCAGGTCATTATAGACTATTGCATAAAATCCCCCCTGACACTGAGGATAGAACAAAAACCAGGAGAAATCTGGGGAAATCCTGACAGTTTTTTATTATTTATCATTGCATTTATATCCCACCTTTTTTCCGCCAAGAAACCCAAGGCAGCATACATAATCCTCCTCCTCTCCATTTTATCCTCACAATAGCAACCCTGTGAGATGGGTTGGGCTGAGAGTCTGCAATTGGCCCAAAGTCACCCAATGGGTTTTCATGGCTAAGTGGGGAGTAGAACCCAGATCTCCCAGCTCCCAGTCCAACACTTTAGCCACTAGGCCACACCCTAGTGGTCACCCTAGAATTGAGCCATGCCAAGTTGGAAGCAGATCAGTTCGTGCCTTGATTTTTAGGATATTTTTTTAAACAGTTTGACTTCAACTTTTTTTCTAAAATACAAGGCATGAACCAATCTGCTTTCAACTTGGCATGGCTAAAGCCTTACTTAAGAGATACCATGGTGCCAAGTTTCATCTCTTCATCTTTACTTTCTTTCTTTTTTTTAATGTACTGTTCAAGGCCCTAGACCCCAAAGAGGAGTATTGGGTTTGAAGTTTTAAAAAATCCTAAAACTCAAGGCATAAACAGATCTGCTTCCAACTTGGCATGGCTCAATCTCTACTTAAGAGCTACTATGCTGTCAAGTTTCATCCCTTTATCTTTAAAAATGATGGAATTGTAAGCATTTTAGTTAATTTAAAAAATTAAATTGAAGTTTTAAACATTTCTAAAAATCAAGGGATGAACGGATCTGCTTCAAACTTGGCATGGCTCAATCCCTACTTCAGAGCTACCATGATGCCAAGTTTCATCTCTTTATCTTTAATTTCATTTTTTAAACTTGTACTGCTCAAGGTCCTGGACCCCAAAGAGATTTCTGTTTGAACTTTAAAAAATTCCTAAAAATCAAGGCATGAACGGATCTGCTTCATACTTGGCATAGCTATATCCCTACTTAAGAGCTACCATAATGCCAGGTTTCATCTCTTTATCTTTAAAAATGAGGGAGATGCAAGCATTTGGGTTGATTTATTAATGTTAAAAGTGTGTTCAACACATAACACTAGCTTTGATTTTATATTGGATGTCAAGATGGTATAACATTCTGGCAGATGCCGGCTTGGTTGTCAACTGTATAATATCCAGTCATCCGTCACACAAAGCCATGAAATTCATTAAACGAAAAAAACCTATGGTTTACAAAAACAATGTTAAGGCTCTACAGATTCCAACCAAGCACCAAAAAGCAGGGAAATTGGGAGTTAAGGCTCACAAGCCTTAACGCCACATCCTCCCTAAGGAGGCAGAAAGTGCAAGTGAAATTCACATTCTCCCAAAGCAGATAAACCATACTGACTTGCAATGATGGGAGTTGTAGTCCAACACCTTTGGAGGGCACCAGGTTGGGGAAGGGCTGCTCTAAACAAAAAAAGAGAAGTAGGTGGCCCTAAGTTGTTCGTGATCAGTTTTCCACAACCCCACAGTCACCTCTGCATATCATATTCTCCACCCTGTCCTCATGGTTTATCTGCTTTGGGAGAATGAGAATTTCACTTGCACTTTCTGCCTCCTTAGGGAGGATGTGGCGTTAAGGCTTGTGAGCCTTAACTCCCAATTTCCCTGCTTTTTGGTGCTTGGTTGGAATCTGTAGAGCCTTAACATTGTTTTTGTAAACCGTAGGTTTTTTGTTTAATGAATTAATTTATTTGTATTGATATTATTTATTTTTATTGATATCCTAACCTTCCTTACATGGAGCCCAGTGCTGCTAACAACTCGTGTTAAAACAATGCAGCACATGGACACTATTAAAAACATCACTCTAAAATTACAAATACACAATATAGTGCCAAAAGTCCATTGCTACAACACCATAGGGAGAAAGAAGAGGGAGAGAGAGTTAGAGAGGCCGAGTGCAAAAACGATACTCATTGTACTGAAAATCTTCTTTTTTTTTTGCTTCAAATATCTGAGTAAGAATCTTGTCCCTCCTTCATTCCTAAACAGACAACTTTCTTTTTTTATTTAGAGTTCAACGATTTTCACCACCACCTTTTGCCGTGCAAAGTAAAAAGTGTGTCACAGATAGCACCCGCTTCTTAATACTTGTTAGGATTCCAAAGCCATTACTGCTTCCTTGTTATCTCTGCAAAAGTCTGCCTTCCCATCTTGTCTAATAGGCTGTGCATTTGACTTCCTCTACGGGAGAAGTTGACAGCGAGGGAAGAAAGAGATGTACTTTGAAAAATATGCATTTCCACTACAGAGAGACAAAAATAGGGAGGCTGAATATCATCTAGCTGGACACCTTTATCTGGTGAGAGGGTGTGCAAAGCTTTCAAGGTTTTCAGAGTTCCCTTTTTTAAAAGCAAGTTTGAGAAGGGTCAGGGGGGAATTTGGTCCAAATAAATGCCTTTTCAAGGGAAGACGGAAATAATGAGATGTGAGAACTATGAAAACAAAATGGAATTAACAGAGAGTACGTCTAAGGCTACTGTAGTGAACTCAGTAACAGCCATATATTTTGTTATATTTTGTTTAATCTTTTGATTGTGATGTTGAATTGAACTGATAGCTCCAAAGCCTGTGTGGCAAGTTGGCAAGTTAGCATGTGCAGAAGGCTGGTGGTGACAGTTTTTAAAAGTGATGCAACCAGAGATGACAATGAAGTGGGATTCTCCACGTGTTTGATTCTATTTTGCAGGTGGGACTGAGTTCTGGTACAACAGGTTGGTTCGGGCTGCCAGCCCCTATGACTCTTCACCAAGTGTGGGTGAGTCACAGCTACAAACAACCCTAGATGAGAGAGGAAATTTGTCCTGCACTTTGGTAGCCACTTACGCATTGTCAAAAAAGAGGAAATGCATCAATGGCAAAAGACAATGCAAATACATTTCATCTCACCACAGTGGGGAAGACTGGCTAGGAGACCTGTGTGCCCCCTCAGTCTGCTGTCCAGGCGCTAAATATTGACGGGCAAATTCAAGGCCTCTTGATGCCCTCCCTCCTTATGGTTCTTGGACTTTAAACCAAAATTGGACCGGACAACCCATCAAACAGAGGATACCTTCAAATAGAGTACTGTCCTCTAACAGCTCTTCAAACAGAGGAATGTCATCGGTAAAGGCCACCGGACCTCCATTTAAATGGCACCTCTGCCGCCATCCAAGGGTCAAAATCGTTGGCAAAAGCATTTTACCTGGGCAGAATCTACATGACTGCTTTAAAACAGTTTATAACGGTTTTGACAACTGTTGAGGCCCATGACACACTCCACATACAGTTTTCAAACCATTTTGACAGTGTCATATCCTGCTTGGTGTAGATCTGTCCCTGGTGGTATTCCAGGAAACCTACAGGAGCCAATATGGAAATAGTTGAGAATGACAACTATCATAAAATGGGAGTGTCTTCCATTATTCTCCATTCTAAATTTGCAGTCCAAATTATGGACCATGACAAAGCTGGATTTTGCACCCTACATGGAAATCAAGTGCATTTTGCATTTATGTATTGTTCTTATAATAATAATAATAATAATAATAATAATAATAATATATTATTTATCACCCGCCTCTCCCAACGGATCGAGGCGGGGAACAACACCAAACACAAAATACAAAAACTGATTAAAAGCAGATAAAACCAGTACATCATTAAAACACCAATAAAACACCAATAACTGCTAACTGGGAGGAACAAAGATCAAAGCACAGTGGTATAGGGGAAAGAAAATGTGTTATCGCAGAGCTCTGGTTCTTATTTCAGCATAGGACGGAGGATGGTATCTGCATGTCAGGATAATTGAGAGACCATCTGGCAAGTGAATGAAGTGATGATGAGGCTTTCAAGTTTGAGTATTGTTTGTGGCAGATCAGCATACAGGAAGTCAGAGGACAAGGAAAATAATAAAGCAGATTATTTATTCTTTCCAGATTGTTGTTGGGGTTCAATCCATACAGCTGCCTGTATTTTTAGACTCACCTTGGGGGCGCGGGTAGCGGGGTTGCTATGGTAAGCTCCTGCACTATAATACTGGCTGAGCAGGATACTGAAGGCTTACACTGTAATCTTATACACACTTATCTGGGAATAAGCCCATTAAACTCAATGGGGCTTACTTCTGAGTAGACATTCATAGAATTATACTGTTACTCAGTGGAATGTTCAACCATCTTGGCTTCTGAGACTTCAGTAGGCATTGCCAATGCACATTCACGCATATTTTTGCATTGCAGCAATAAGGGCTAGAAACTTGCCATCTTAAAATGAATGAGATTCTTATAAAGCTGATTTCTCTACTCAGTATGAAGTTCTCCATTCCCACAGAAATTTAGCATACATGCAGAGCATCATCAGATGGAGGAAATCGCATTTTCCTACCGTCACTTTTCTTTCCCACAATAGGGTCAAGCAGCTTCCTCATTCTTCACATGGGGAAAAAAGAGGAAGCAAACAATGACCACGTGGCCCATCCAGTGGAAATTTTTATTCCACTGCAGGAAATGGTGGCATGTTTCGCTACAGCCCAAAAAGTCAAATTTTCGAGGTCTTTTTTTTTGTGTGACAAGAAAATGAGCAGAAAGAGCGGGAGGCAGACAGCGTCCTAAAAAGGACCCGCGAAAATCCGTGAGTAACCAGAAACGAGCATGCTATAAACCGCTTGTTTGATTACGCTAACCATCTTACCTTTTGCTCCTGTCACACTATTCTTTCAGTATTTATGAGTTGGTGGGGGGTTTGAATCCGCATTTATGATTCTCAGTTTCGAGTATTCCAGATTAATTTAACATTGAAATCTTGCAAATGCATCAGCAGCAGCCCACGGAAAGATTTCTTTAAAGTATATGTTAATACAATTACAAAAAGGAGTGCGCTGGAGCAGAAATAAGATTCCCACATTGATAAAAAGCTTTCCAGATTTTTTTTAAAAAAATCTGAGAACAAATGGATTTCAGAAAACACACTGTTGTCAAAAGATCATTCCTCTCTCAAAATCAATTACGCAGGAACCTCCTGCGCTTTATTTCCCTGCAGTCCCACTTAATCATTAATTACAGTGTCTTTTTATTGTCTCCCATGTTGATTGCATGTCTGATATCACAGATTGCTTAGCAAGTTGACTTACACCTTTGCTAATTGCTCTGTGGTGCTAAGCTTTAATTTTCTTTTCTTTTCCTTTCCTTTTTTTTCCCTTTCCAAAGAGGAGGTTTTGAGCAATTCACTTAAGCAAGCCCTTTATATGTATTGTTCTGTTGTCTGAAGCATCTGTGCCTACAATGCACAACAACAGAACAAGAAACTTTGCAGCTGCAATTTCTTCGGGAGTTATTCATGGAGCGTCAAAGGCCTCTGGGCTTTTGAATACTTCAACCTTCCCAAAGAACAGCTCTCAGTTTCTTGATACTGGAAGAAAGAGATTTGGTGCACCCAGCATACTATGTTCATGTCATTTAAATTTCACATTCAAAAATAGGGATGCCCGAGGGTACATCTTGACAAGAGGATTGCCCCCGGGTGGATTTGGAGTGGTGGCAGGTCATCTATACGATGCAGCCACCATCACGAAGCCATCGAGGGGCAAACCCCCAAAGCTCTGCTTTAAAGAAGTTGCACACTTACCTTGAATTTTTTCACTTAGAGTGAAGTGATGACGACATCTGTCGTCTGTTGTCTTGCTCCAGAGCTGTGGCAGAGGAATGCCCCAGCCAATGGCAAACTCCGATTGGCTCGACAAGGAGGAGGGGGTGGGCCAGTGAGCCAAATGGCTGCTGGGGCACCTCCTTGCATCTTCCAGAGATCCTCATCCTCCCAGGGAGAGCTGCAGCCGTCCACGGGGAGCGTGAGGTAAAGGCAGTGGGGGACAGGAGAGGAACAAGCTGCTCTGCTGCACCACCGGACGGCTGCCACTGGGCCTCAGCACATCCCTCCCTGATCCCCCACTGCCCTTACCTTACTCTTTGGACTGTTGCAGCTCTCTCCTCCTCCTCATGCTCGCTCCTTCACATGGGGACAATGCAAAGGAATGTGAACATGGGGGTTTGAAGGTTCGCGGTGCAAATGCACTGTCGTCAAGATGGCCCCCTGGTTACTCTTGTAGTAATTGTAATACCCCCATTCTCATACCAAGCATTGCTACATGAGAGGTTTCCCATTCCTACCACATATATATATATATATATATATATATATATATATATATTGTAATTGCTTATCCTCTACTTCAGGGGTAGGCAAGCTGTTGCCCTCCAGATGTTTTGGACTACAACTCCCATAATCCCTGATCAGTGGTCATGCTGGCTGGACTGGAAGGGAGTTGCATTCCAAAACATCTGCTTACCCCTGTGATCTACTGATTTAAAACCAAAGGGTGTATAACCAAAGGATCAAAGATGTAGTAGAAGAACATCATTCTTCTTCATGATTTCTATGCAGTTATTCTGATGGGATCTGCACTAGGCTGTCCATATGAAAAGGAGGACAGGGCTCCTGTATCTTTAACAGTTTCACAGAAAAGGGAATTTCAGCAGGTGTCCTTTGTATATATACAGAACCTGGTGAAATTCCCTCTTCATCACAAAGTTAAAGCTGCAGAAGCCCTGCCTCTTTTGTACATGGTCAAGAGACAGGGCTCCTGCAGCTTTAACTGTTGTGATGAAGAGAGAATTTCACCAGGTTATGTATGCATACAAACAACACCTGCTGAAATTCCCTGTCCTTTGCAACTGTTAAAGATACAGGAGCCCTGTCCTCCTTTTCATATGGTCACCCTAATCTGCACCAGTGTGCAAAGCAACTTCAGGAACTTCTACAGCAGAGATGTTGAGCCTGACGTCTGTGGGCCAAATCCAGCCAATTTGGGGGATCCAATCCAACCCTCCAGGGCCTCAGAGGAAGATTGTAACACCAGGGCAGTTTAATGTGGGAAAAGGCTGTTCCTAATCTGTTTCATCCAAGGGTACTGAACCCCTAGATGCGGGCCAAATCCAGCCCACCTTGCATCCCAATCCAGCTCTCTGGAGTTCTCCAACCACCAATAGTTTGTGGTTCCTGGCTCTTGCTCAATTTTTTTCCCATTCTAAAAAGTTGAAATGCCTTTCCCAAGACTTCATTACTAGAGCTAAAAGCTTTAAACGAAAAATATGCTGGTATATTTTGGGTATTTTGACTCCACCTCTTTTGCCTTTGGCCTTGCCAGCCATTGGAATGCAGCCCTCAAGAGCTGCCTGCAAATATAAGGTTTAAATAAAAACAGTTTATAGCTTCATCTTTAAACGGTCTTCAGTCAGATAAACAGCCCCACCCTACTTTTTTGCCCCAGAATTTTTAGGCTGGCTACAGGCCTGACTGGAAGTACTAAAACCATCTATACAAACATAGGCCCTGTCTTCATGGTGCCTCCCTCCAATGCCAAGAAGGGAGTGCAGGGTTTCAGGCAGTCATATGGGTACTTGAGCCGCCCCTTGCCTTGTTCCTGGTGGAAGGCGACCAATCGCCAGTCACCTTCCACCAGGACCGCCACCAGGGTTGGCCCCAGGAATGAGTCAGACAGCAGAAGACCCGTACTGACCTTGCTCCCAATGAAAAAGTCGGGATAAGTCCCTGACTTTTTCAATGCGCAGCTTCGTGGGAAAGCCTCACAGGGGCTGCAAATCTGCAGCCGCATCATATAACTGCCGCAGTGCAGATTTGAGGCCACCACTGTCCCCGCATATAGACAGCCCCTATAGTCACATATATATTTTCTTTCGATCACATATTGAGCAGCATTCCATTCCTATTGCTAGCATGCAACCATTCGTATAGGTCGAAAAGCCTAATAGCACAGCAATAGCATAAGTTTGCCCAAAAAGCTGAAATTGGCATAAGATGGCAGGGGCCTGGAAAGGTCATAAGAAGAGGAACCTAGGAAAGTGCAAGCACAAGTCATTTGTGTAGGGTGACCATCGGTCCGGTTTTGTCCGGACACGTCCTCTTTTTTCGTCCCTTGGGGGGATCCGGACGGACTTTTTAATATCTTTTAAAAAGTCCGGGAATATTGCGACACGGGGAGAAGGGAGGAGGCTACACATTTTCCAAAGCTCTGGAAAGTGTGCAGATGGCCTACACTATTAGTGTGACTAACACGCCAATAGCGTAGGCCACCTGCACACTTTCAGGAGCTTCAGACAATGCGTAGCCTCCTCCCCCCCTGAAACTTTCCCAGTATGAACGGGTCTCTTAACGCTTGAATTAAGAGGCCCTTTCTTACTGGAAAAGGTGGGAGGGGGATGGAGGAGGTGGGTGGAGCAGGCCGCATGTTCTCCAGAGCTCCAGAAAGCGAGGAGATCACCCAACACCATTAGCATGGCTCGGATCCTCCCAGCCACTCTAATGGTGTTAGGTGATCCCCACGCCTCGGGGGAACATGCAGCCTGCTCCGTCCCCCTCCCACCTTTCCCAGTATAAAAAGGCCTCTTGATTCAAGTGTTAAGAGACCCTTTCATACTGGGAAAGGTGGGGGGGGACGGAGCAGTCGCAGCTTACCTGCTCTCTCCTCTCCCCCAGTCTCACGATACTTCCGGGATGAGACTTCTGACATCTCATCCCCATCTCGTGAGACTTGTGGGAGAGGCGGGGTCTGAGTAAGTGTGGCAAAAAAGAAGAAGGAGGCAGCAGCAGCAGCAGCAGCGTGGTCCTGGGGTGAAGGGGTAAGTAAGGCAGCGCAGGCGGGCAGGCAAGCAGTGGGTGGCGGGCGAGCAAGCGAGCAAGCAAGTGAGCGAGCGAGCGGCAGGCAGTGTGAGAGTGAAGCCGGGGGTGGCCCGGTGTGAGAGAAGGAAAGAGGGAAAGCGGGGGGAAAGAGCGCGCCTTGGCAGAAAAAGCGGCGCACCCCGCAGCGCACTGACCATGCCACGGGACAACAGGCTCCGTTTCCGCTCCCCTAAGTCTGACTGTGGCAGAGGTAATTGGCAGAGAAGGTGTCACAGCTGTTGGTGCAGTAGAGAACCTTTGTTTTGTGTGCCTTCCCTTTGCATTTTTTGTTTCGCTCTGTCCGCTTTTTCAGCAGGAGCTTTCCTCGCCACCCTCCCCTTTCCTATTGTTCTTGGCTTATTTACTTCTTTATTTCTCTCCTTGCTCTTTTTCTCCTTTATTTTCCTGTCCTTTTGGTTTCCTCCTCATCTCTATCCCTCTTGCTTTTCATCCTTCTTTCCTTTCATTTTTCTTCATTGTCCCAACTCAACCCACCCCGCTCCAAAGTAGGCATAGCTCTGTGTGTGTGTGTGAGAGAGAGAGAGAGAGAGAGTATCTAGCTTGCCTTTTTCATTCATAATGCCTCCAGAATTGTGAAGTAGTTGCTTCTCGATTGGGTATCTAGCTAGCCTGCAGTTCCCATTCATAGGAATGCAGCAGCGGGGTGGGGGAGCCTGGACAGAGGTGGGAAACAAGCCTCTCTCATTTGCTGAGTGCCACCTGTGGGCTTGATGACATTCAGCTATTCTCCCTGGCTCCGCCCACCCAACCCCGAAGTTTCAAGTCCTGTGTACTCTGCTTTTCTGGATGTAAAGAAGAAGTGCGTCTGATTCTGTTGCCATGTACTAGGGTGACCAGATAAAATCCAAGTCAGGGCTCATGTAACTTTAACAGTTGTAGAGAAAAAGGAATTTCAGCCAGTGTCATTTGTATGCAATTAGTTCCTGGTGAAATTCCCTCTTCATCACAACAGTTAAAGTTGCAGAGGCCCTGCCTTCTTTTGTATATGGTCACCCTAGTATAGTGCCTGCAACTTTAACTGTTGTGATGAAGAGGGAATTTCACCAGGAATTAATTGCATGCAAATGACACTGGCTGAAATTCCCTTTTCTCTACAACTGTTAAAGTTACATGAGCCCTGACCTGGATTTTATCTGGTCACCCTAATGTAGACTACCCCTCTACATGTCTTCTCAAGTCACCTAGAGCTTCTGAAATGAGACATAGCATGTATAGCTTCTAAAAACTGACTTTGGGAAGGGTGTAATTAACTTTCTGCTCACTGAGTGAAAATTGAGGTAATTTGGCACTAAATCCACTTAAAAGTCATTGTGGGAAGGGGAGGCAGGGCGTGCGATGCAGCAACCTTACAGCAGAAATCAGGAAGGAAATGGAAGCTACAGAATTAGCATTGTGCTGAATATACTTCCCATTTCAATTTTGGGGCCAAAAACCATGCTTACAGTTTGAAAAAAAAGGATTACTTAGCTTTCCCCACTCTGCTCATTGCCATTATTTCCCTGATCTTCTGCCCCAACTCAACCCACCCCCACCCCACTCCAAAGTAGACATAGCTCTGTGTGTGTGTGTGTGTGTGTGTGTGAGAGAGAGAGAGAGAGAGAGAGAGAGATAAGGAGATGGTGGTTAGTTGGAACGGATATACAGAGCAATTGTAGATAGGTCTACTCAGAAGTAAATCCTATTGCGTTCAGTGGGATTTGCTCCCTGGTAAAAACGCATAACATAGGAAGCTAACACCTACTGAGTCAGGTGCATGGTCCATCTAGCCCAGCATTGGTGACACTAACTGGCAGGGTCTCTCCAGGGTTGCAGGCAAGCCTATTAAAAGTGTTTGCCTTGGATGGGGGTGCTGTTTGTCTCAGGCAGCAAGGTACCTTGGGCCAGTTTCCCCTGCTATTCCTACATCCTCCCTTCCATCCCTTCTACCCAGCCCCTCTGCTGCATACTTTCACTTCTTCCCCTTTGTATTTCTCTCCCTATACTTCTACAGAAGTAGTAGCAATATAACAATTTATTCATATTACTGTATTCATATTAATATTAGGCTGCCCACCACTAGCCAATAGGTCCTACACCTGCTCGCCTATTAACAGCTGCATGTCAGGATGCTGTTAACTGGATGCAGCATTTCGCACCAGAAATGAAATAAAATTGGTTTTTTTAAAAAAAAAATCCTACTCCCAATCCTACCCCCCCAAAAAATTGGTTAAAAAAAAACAAAAATCCTAGCCCCCCCCCCCCAAAAAAAATTGTCCTGGTTTTGTGGATTCAGAATATGGCAACCCTAAGTGGGTAGGGCAGGTGGGCAGGTGAGCGGCAGGTGGCGGGCGAGCAAACAGCAGGCAGCACAGGCAGGTGAGCAGTGGGCAGCTTGAGGTGGGGGCTCAAATTGTGGGCTCAAAGGAGTGGTTTTCTGCTGTTATTGTGTGGATCAGACCACCCCTTTGCTTTGCACACAGAACCTCGGTCTAATTACCAGCCAATTTGCTTCACTTTGCTTTTTAAAAAATGGGTTTCTGCAGGAGCAAACAAGTGTAGATTCAAAGGACACAGAGTTTTGTGTTTTGGATGTTCAGACTCCACCTCTGCAGAGTGAATGACCTATTGCAGGTATATTATTGGAGGACAACCCACTCCCTCCTTAAATTATATATGGTTTATAGTATTATAATGATGCTCATGCTTTGTCAAATGTTGCAGTGAAGGTAGATATTAAAGAAGGTCAGGTTTAATTTGCTGTAGTCCCAAATCTGGATCAGTGTCTCCATGCCTGCAATTTGTATTGCCAAAATAGGATTGATCAAAAATATTCTATTTAGGGACAGTGTGTGTGTGTGTGTGTGCAGATCTAATCTACATAATTTACATTTCTCCTTTTCTTATGAAGCACATTTGCATTATAATGTGCTTTTAAAAACAAATCTGCAGATTTGTTTGCTGCTTTGCTGTCAGCAAAAGTAATAATCCTCACAATAGATTGCTGTGGAGATTATGATATCACAAAGACAAGATTATGCGGGCAGTGGGAGTTGATGAACTCTTGTTTCTATGAAAATGCCTTTTAAAAATAAAGAATACAGAAGCCATAGTGAGCCGCAAACTGTGGTGGGTGTATAGTCCTCCTAGACTGGAGGGGTTTGCACTTGCTAGAGAAAGGTGAACAAATGTTATGAGAAGCATAGGGAGCTCTTCTTCTTTTGTGTTCAGAAACTCAATTGGACTTACTTCTGAGTAGGATTATGCTATGCTGTCTAGTCATTCATACAAAGTTAACTAGAATTAACCTGAACTTCACATTGACTATCCATTTAATAATATTGCTAGTATATTAAATGTCTGAGTTGTAGATTGTGGAGTAGTGGCTAGAGTGTCAGACTGAGAGTCGGGAGATCTGGGTTTTAGTCCCCATTTGGCCATGAAAGTTCACTGGGTGACTTTGGGCCAGTCACAGACTCTCAGCCCAGCCTACCTCACAGGGTTGTTTGGAGGATAAAATGGAGAGGAGGATTATGTACGCTGCCTTGGGTTCCTTGCAGGAGAAATGGCAGGATATAAATGGAATAAATAAATAAAATGTAAACTCTGTAATCTTGTAACTTGTAGTCAGATGTTTTGATAGTGGTATAGTAACAGAGTTTGGTAGAAACTCACCACTGAGGCCATATGGTGGGTACTTATCACCAGTTCTCCCAATAGTGTACACAGCAAAATCTGCAGAATGCTATGCCTGGAGCAAGACTTTTAATAGAAATTGACTTGTGAAAATCTAGTTTATATTACATCTTAAGTGTGATAATGTTTTAAAGAGAGCTGCTCTTTCTTGCTTAATATTAAATCATACAAATAGGCCTGAGAAAAGATTGCTACAGTGACCCAATCATTCTTTCTCTCTTCTATCTACACTCTTACCTGGGAATAAGTCTTATTAAACTCAGTGAGGCTTGCTTCTGGTTAGGGAACAATCCTATGCATGCTGGCTGTGGAATGCTGGGAGTTATAGGACTTTTATTCTGTCTAGAGAATTGCATCTTTTGGCTCCCTTTCTAATCTGTCTTTACCACATATTTTCCATTTTCTGTTTTGTCTAGCACTGGTGTACCCCCTCCTAACCACAGTGTTCTTTAGTTATTTTCCCCCTAATCCACAACCTGTTTTCTTTAGAGAAATGGAAAATAATAGATTTTCTTTTCTATTGATCTTGTATGAGGACAGCAAAAAGCACTACCATAAAGAAATTTGTATAGCAACTAAAAATACATATTAATTTCAGATACATTGAATGTCTCAATTGTTCTTTATTTCAGTGATTTTAACATTAACATATTTTGTAGAACAGGTTTAAGTTAATTGTGAGGTGTAGAATTAACATGTGACCAAGGCCACACCCCCTTGGGGGCGGTCACATCAAGATGGGCCCACCTTGGGTGTTGGGCATGTTGGGGTGGGTATGCCTCCTTGAGGGCCGGCCATGTTGTCCTCCTTTTTGGTTTCCAAAATATGGTCACCCTACATTTACGGACTTAGTAGTTGAAAAATACGTATAAAGGGAACAAGCAGACAGCATTGTGGTTTAGAAGTCTGGAGAACAACTTGGAATCAGTCATGGTTACTGGAAGCTTGGGACAAACAAATGCTATGGGCCATGGACTTCAGGATCTACTCTGTTTTGTACTAAAACTCTGAGATCCACCAACCAAAGTCTGATGCAAAGACACACATTTAGAAATAAAGAATGCTGAGTCAAGGAATTTATTTTGAATACCCTAACTGGATGGAGCTCAGTGTTCTTCCACACTGAAATCCATTCTGGTTTTCTCAAGCATTATTATTATTATTATTATTATTATTATTATTATTTCAAAGGGAGTCATTTTTCTGCTATTGTTAAACAAATGGAAGTCAGAAATCCTTCTAAATCTACTGCAAATCACCTAGGGATCTACTGGTAGATCCAGCTCTACCTTCTCCCTGCCCCCCCGCTCCCGTCTCCAGAATAGGCCAGAATATCGTAAGTACAGTAGCCAATCAGATTTTAAGCTACACTATTACCGAGTTTAATACTTTGACTGGGGTACTGAAGGGAGTGTAAGGTTCTGAAAAGGATCGCTTCTACCATTCCTGATATTTGAGGACCTGGAGAAGGGTTACCACACTGCTAGCAGTAATTATGATTCAAAGCTTGTCACGATTTTGTGAGAGAAATCTTTGTATTTTCTGTGTGAGTGAGATATCTATATCTTTAATAATAATAAAAATGTATGTGCAGTTGAATGGTAACTGTGCTGTTCAGTTCAAAGGACAGGTTCCCCTGTGGGCGAGGTTTGAAGTGCTCCCTGAAACAGAGGCTTGTGTATATTTTATACTCTCCTCACAAAACTCCTACAGTTTGGGCGAGTCAGCCAGAAGGCACTGCCAGGGCTGGAATGAATGCTAATATCAGCAGAGGTTATTGCTGATAGATTGGCATATATTTTTATGTATTTAAAATTATTTTTAGCCCACCTTTAAGGGTAAAACTCCTCTCAAGTTAACAAGGAAAACATATACAGGTTATGGTTGAAAATGCTGGTAATGCTTTCACATCCTTAGCAAAAGTGTAGCTAACATATTGGGACAATTATTACCACATTGATTAACAGTAGAAAAAAATATGAAATATTAAATGTGTCCTCTTGGGCAATATATAAGCTATCAATACCTATTCAATGCACACAGTTACACAGAGCCTATCCACATTGCCCTTAAAACGACTTATATTCTGTTTAAAAACGTGGTTTTTAAGTCGTTTCATTACGTGGTAGACACACTGAGCAGTACTTACGTTTCATAGTAACTGCTTCCTCCATCCTCAAAGTGTTCAGTGGTGCATTACAGGGTTAATTCCTTGAGTCTTCTTGTTTCATTTTTGTTTTGCAGGCTGCTTGACCACCCACTTCTATCTCTGTAACTCAAGCAGCCTGCAAAACAAAAACAAAATAAAGACGAGTCAAGGAATTAACCCTGTGATACACCATTGAACACTTTGAGGACGGAGGAAGCAGTCACTATGAAATGTAAGTACTGCTCAGTGTGTCCTACCACGTAATGAAATGACTTTAAAAAACACGTTTTTAAACAGAATATAAGTCATTTTAAGGGTAATGTGGATAGGCTCACCGTGTCATGATCATACCCAGGAGCCAAGTGATTAAATGCAGCTTTTTCCTGAATTTTGCACCCAGAATTTTTGCCAGGATGTTTCAAAAATAAACTGAAGCTGAGTCCTGGCAAGATGGAAGCCCTGTGGGTGAGTGGTTCCCAAGTCCAGGAAATAGGCTCATTGCGTTCTGGGTGCGGTTGCACTCCCTCTGAAAGATCAGGTTCGTAGTTTAGGGGTAATCCTAGTTCCATAATTGTTGCTGGAGGCCCAAGTGGCCGTGGCAACACAGATTGCCTTTTATCAGCTTTGGCTGGCTCAGGGATCACTTGGCCACAGTGGTATGAGCATTAGTAACATCAAGACTGGATTACTGCAATGTGCTCTATGTGGGGCTGCCCTTAAGACTGCTCCGGATGCTGGAGCTAATGCAGAACACAGCAGCTCAGCTGTTGTCAGGAGCTGCCTCTTTTCAGCATGTAACTCCTTTCCTGAGGAAATTGCACTGGCTACCTATTGGATACCGAGCCAAGTTTAAGGTTTTGGTACTAAACAATTTTACCAATCTGCCCGATCACTGAGGTCATTGGAGGGCATGCTCCTGGTGGTTCCACATGGACTTATGGCCCTATTGGAATCCACCAAGAGAAGAGCCTTTAGTGTAGTGGCCCCTTCTCTGTGGAACTCTCTACCCCTGGAGTTCAGGCAGGTGCCAACACTAGGCTGCCTCCAGCATCTCCTAAAAACAACCCTGTTTCAAGAAGCCTTCCTCAACTGACTAGCCACTGTTTTTCTGAATCCTTTGTTTTTAAATTGAACAAATTTAATTAGCTTTTTAAATCTTCTTTCTTTTACTGTTAATACCTATGTTCACCACTCTGGAATCTGTGTATGATAATCGAACAGTATATAAATATTGTAAATAATAATAATAATTTAATAATAATAATAATAATAATAATATGCTCAAAGGAATGCAATACATTTGCACCGGCAGGTTGAGTTTGCACTGGAGTGCCCAAGTATACTCGTGTTTTATCTATTCCTGGAACTCCAAAGTTTTGATAAACTATCCTGCCCATGTCGAGTTTAAAGATAAAGAATTATAAGAAGGAAGAACTGGGGCCTTCAAGTTACTCATCAACACATAGGAACCAGAAAGCAAACTTAGCAGGCTCACAGGTCACCTCCTCACAGACCTCCATGCTATGGTGAGATGTTTTGTGTTTCCAGTTAAGTTTGCATTCCTATGCCCTTTTACACAGGAGTAAGCCCCATTGAACTCAGTGGAGCTTACTTCTGAGTAGACATGTATAACATATTGGCGGAACCCTTTGTGTGTTCTTAAAGAACAATGCTAGAGCCAATTCTTTAAGTAGTAGGGAACAAAAAAATCATTCTTAGAACCAAATGAAACATTAAGAGATGGAATAGGAGAGGAGAGTTATGGTATCAATTTTTAACTGCCCTTATAAAAATAACTATCACAGAGAGGTCAGTTAGAACCAGGAAGCAAGCTTGAGAATTGCATTATGGGACAGAGCAAGAACCAGTTACTTAAAGAGATACTAACCAGTCAAAGTAAAGAACATAGAACAAACATGTCTCTAACTGATTAACTTATCTGATTCTCTGCTGCACTCCTCCCTTATAACAGGCTGAGTTTCTTGCACACTCAATGTTGATCACATCTAACATAACACTGCATGAAAGTAATTATTTCTAAATTTTCATCTGTTCATCTAAATTAGAGTATATAAATTTTTGGCACTTCTGTATTTCTTCTCTTTTTTGGGTGATGCGTAAGTGGCCTCTCTATCCACTGGGACATCTCTCTGCTCCTTCTGCCTGCCTGGCACCATACAATAACCATATTCAAGAATCTTTCTACCTTTATAGTGGAAATAAGGACTTGATCAACCCAATGGGTGTAAAGAGATTTAAAAAGTGCAGAAATGTTGTGGAGGAAAAAGATCTGAACCTTGAAACATTCTTAATACATAGAGAGAACCTGTGCTCAAAGAAAAGAAGGAAACCTGAGAGCAAGTTTTGTAATGGGCTGTACTCAAGAGTAATTTTGAGCTGATCAGAACTCCATGAATCAGCAAAATGTTCACCTTCCGGGCGCTGCATTTGCTATAATTGAGTGGCTGAGTAGGAGCACTTCTTCCTTTCTGAAGAGAGCAAATGCTAAAGTAATGAGCACAAAAAATAGGGAGAAATGAATGAGGGCAGAATTACTGCATAGAAAAAAGCAGCATTATTAATCAAAGTACAATAAAGTTTTGATTTGCTACCCAGCCTGGATAAAAACTAGATTAGTAATTCCCCTCCAAAATGAATTTTCTTTATTTAGGTTTTTTTTTATGTTATTGTATCAATTTTTTAAAAAAATACCTGGTTTAAAGGAAATCTAAATTTCATATAAACTTGTTAAAATTGAAACGTAATCCTCTGCTTTTCCATGTAAAAGACAGAACCATTGGGTTCTGAAGTCTACATTATAAATGACACAGTGGCTCAATTTGGACGACACAAGAAACAACTGGTGTGGGGAAAACAGTTGTCAGTTGTTTTGACTATTGTGTCATCCGAATGCTGCCATAGTCAACTCAGCACTGATCCTAATCCACACCACAGTTGATTATTTATTACCATGTTGTGTGGGGAGTACCCCCTAGTTGAACAACTGTAAAGTTGATTATTACCCCACCATTGACTATCGTGTCATCCGAATTGAGCCAGTAAGTCTTGTATTTATTATTGTGGGCTTTCTACTCGACCCAGGGATTAGCAAGTCATCACAAGCACTAAGTCCTGTAGATACTATGTCTAACCAGAATTATTCAGAGTCCATGTGGAGGATCTCGTACTCCTTTTCTGTATATACCAACTACCCAAGTTCTTCATAGGGTTTTCAAATTACAAATACGAACCAAACAACAGACACATTTACTTTCTATCTCATGGGAAAACACTGCCTTGCCTATTTTGCATATCCTTTGCTTCTAGAATGTTCTGGACCAGGGGCAGATAATTTAGTGTCCACAGGCACCAATGCACCCCCAAACACCTTTCTTGGTGCCCACCAAGGTGTCCTATCCCTCCCACTTTTTTTCTTATCAGCAGCTGGGATTGCTGTGAAATAGGTTTTTGTTGGTGCTAAAAACAGTGGGTTAAAGGAATTGTCTAGTGTGTTGGGGCTCAGACTCCACTTCTGCCCTGTATTCAGCCTTTTGGGCAGGTTACTTGTCCTTTGCTATGCCTCCCATGGCAGCCATTTTGTGGTGTTGACTGAGATAGTTTCTTAAATTACTAAATATGCCTATCCCTGTGCTAAACTTTTCTTACAGCCCAGTCCTATGCATGCTTATTCAGAACTAAAGTCCGCTGGGTTGATTGAGACTTACTTCCACCTAAGGGAGCAATCCTATGCCTTCAAATCAGAGCCTCTGATGTCGGATACTCCACACTATCTTAAGCCTTACTGGCAGATGCCAGCGGGGTGGAAGTCTGAAGGGAGGTGGGGCTTCTTGTTCTTTTCTCTGCCCATGGACAAAGAAAACAAATATCCCTTCCTATTGCTCACATTGGGTAAGAATATACTTAGACCAGCTCTGAAAATCTTGCAAATGGGGTATCACACCCACATGGGCAGAGTGTGGGAAGGATATGACAGGTAACTGGATTATTTTCATTATATACAGATTTATTGTTTTATTGTTCATAACAATAGTTACTTGGTATAGAGAAACAGTGTAGTTGATACAGGTACACTGAGTAGGCTGACCATATGAAAAGGAGGACAGGGCTCCTGTAACTTTAACAGTTGTAGAGAAAAGGGAATTTCAGCCAGTGTCATTTGTATGCAATTAGTTCCTGGTGAAATTCCCTCTTCATCATAGCAGTTAAAGTTGCAGAGGCCCTGGCTTCTTTTGTATATGGTCACTCTAGTATAGTGCCTGCAACTTTAACTGTTGTGATGAAGAGGGAATATCACCAGGAACTAATTTCATACAAATGATACTGACTGAAATTCCCTTTTCTCTACAACTGTTAAAGTTACAGGAGCCCTGTCCTCCTTTTCATATGGTCAGCCTAACACTGAGGAATGATTACAGATGTTCTTGAATGGGAGGAACTGTTCCAATCCTTTCTCCCTAAATGTGCATAGATCACTTGGCCAAAGTGATCCATGCTTTGGTAAGATGCTGTCTTGATTACTGCAGTGTGTTTTCCATGGGGGGGGGGGGGGTCCCTTGAAGACTGTTTGGAGTGTATCGTACCAATTTTAAAACTATTGTAATTCTCAGTCTGTTCCAGAATTCAATGTTTGTTTTAATCTCTAAAGCCCTGAACCTCTTTCAGCACGAAGGTTGAATTCAATTTCAGAGAAGCTTTTGGGGGATGCATTTCAGTGGTGGATGAAGCCAAAGGCAAAAGAGGGCAGGGAGGGAAATTCCAGAAACACCAAGAATACCAAAATATTTTAACTTAAAGCACGTACTGCCAGTAATTAAGCCTTAGAAGAGGCATTTCGACCTTTTGGAATGGAACAAAAACTGTGCAAAAGTTTGGAGATCATCAAATGATAGGCAGTTCAGGGGAAGGGGACTGGGAATCCTGGAGGGCTGGACTGGGACCATAGGTGGATCAGATTTGGCCCACATGCCTCTCTGCCTATGGAAGTGAGGTGGGTTATGAGCTGAGAGAGGACTCTTTCTGTGGTGACATTCTGTCTTTAGAATGTCCTTCCTAGGAAGATACACCATGGAGCTATCTTCATGGCACTGGGTTGGCGCTGCCTCCTTCTCAAACCCCATGCTTGTGGGGCGGCGTCGGGTAATCTCGCTGCTGAGGCAGGAATGCGGAGTTTCTGGGCAGCCATTCAGGTACCAGAGCTGCCCCTGCTGTCTTCCTGATGGAAGGCGGCTGATCACTGGTCACCTTCTTCCAGGCACCACTCCCGGGTTGTCCCCAGACTGGCCCTGGAGCGACATCAGGTGGTGGAAGTGCCATGTTGACGTTGCTTCATTTAAAAAAGTCAGGGAAATCCCCAACTTTGTCAAATCGCAGCATTGTGGGGAAGCCATGTGGTGGCTGTGAAGCTGCACTTGCATCATTTAACTGATACAGCGCAGATCCACAGCCACTGCAGGGCTTTACCCATATATAGACTGCCTCCTGATGTTTACAGAGATCTCTTTTCAAGGCCAGGCAAAGTTCCTTTTGATTTGCTGATGCCTTTTAGATCTTCTGTTTTAGGACTGCATTTTATCCTAACACTATTTTTACTGGTATTGTATATGTTTCTGCTATATGCTCTGAGAACACTTGGGTTCCAGAGAGGATACAAATCTTCAAAATATAATAAAATAAACATAATGGTGGCCCTGGCCTTGAGATTAAAAGTTCAGGTTCCTGCAGGTTATTATTATTACATTTATATCCCACCTTTTCCCCAATACTGGGACTCAAAGTTGCTTCACAAATTAAAACATGTACAGTTAAAACAGATAGAGATATACAAAGATTAAAATATAATTAAACATACTACAATATTAAAACATTTAACACATTTAAAAGGCATTTTTTTAAAAAAAAATCCAATATCTAAATAACACAAAAACAGAGGTCCAGACTATTCCCCAAAGGCCTGCCAGAACAATTATTTTTAGCCTGCCTCTGGAAGCACACCAAGGAGGGAACCAGTGTAGTTTCCCTGGGAAGGGTGTTCCAGAGCACCAGGGCAGCCACTGAGAAGGCCCTCTCCCATGTTCCCATCAGGTGTGCCTGTGATGGTGGTGGTACCAAGATGAGGGCCTCCCCTGAAGATCTTAGAGGACGAGCAAGCTAGTAAGGGAGAATACGATCTTTCAGATAACCTGGACCCACGCCGTATAGAGCTTTATAGGTCATAACCAGCACTTTGAATTGTGCCCGAAAACAGACTGGAAGCCAGTGGAGTTGTTTTAACAGGGGAGTTGTAGCAATCTAGCTGCAGCTCTTTGAACCAGCTGAAGTTTCTGAACACTCTTCAAAGACATCCCCACATAGAGCGCATTACAGTAATCTAAATGGGATGTATCTAAGGCATGTGTCATCGTGGCTAGATCAGACATCTCTAGGAACGGTGACAGAGTGGGTCCCATGTTGTGCCAGAACTTGACTAAATCAAACCAGAATGTGCCTTTTACTGTATACTCATAGTTGCCCTGCTTTAAGATTTTCTCTCTATTCCCTCCTCTCTTTCTGTTGGCCTTCCTGAGCCTGTGATGCCCTCTTTTCCTATCAATAAATATTGCTTTCCTTCTCTCTACCTATAGTCTGTCGCCTTCCCCCCTTATCTCTCTTCCCCCTTTCTATACAATAAAGTTGCCAGCTTTACGACCTTACGAGCTTCGCCTCCCAAATGTAAGCATAGTGTATTCCAGACTTTGTTTGAAATGTAACAATTATGGTGCAATGTAAAAGAGATATGTGCCAGCATGACCTCGGATGTAACTGAATTGTAAATAAGCTGATTGTCTATGTGTTACCAAAACATGTTGATGTCAATGGGAAATATCAAGAGAAGGGGGGTGAGAGAGACAAGGTCGCAACCCTAAGTTAATTGCCCTGGCTCTGGTGGGCAGAGGAAGGTGAATATGATGGCTTCAAAGTTCTGGGAGGAAACTAGATATGTGCTAAGCACCCTAAATTCTCTGAAGAATTCTCAATAACACCAGTCAGAAGGTGCCTTTACCCCATAACCAACCTTGGGAACTACCAAGGAGTCAGGAAATGCTGTCAGGAGATGCTGTCAATCCATCAAAACAAAGCATTCGGTCCGAAGACTGAACATGATGTATTATAGGGGTGTGCACGGACCCCCCGGATTGGATCGGGACCCAGATCGGGACCTCTGAGATTGTCCTGGATCGTTCAGGACAAAATTAGAGGACCCTCGGATCAGATCGGACCTGATCCCGATCCAAACATTGGACATCCGATTTTTGGATCGGCCGCCATTTTTGTTTTCCCCATAGACTTGCATTGGGGGAAAGAAAGCTTTCCCCCAATGCAAGTCTATGGGGAAAAAATGGAGGCGGGTGGGTGAGGGGGGGCTAACTCCCTCCTCTCCCCTCGCGGTTCTTACCTCCCGTCCGCTGTGGACGGCCCCAGCAGGTAAGCCCCCTCCCCCGTGCTCCTTAACACCCAGGGCCGTCCACTCCCCTCCACCGCTGGCCACTACTGCGAACAGGCTTTGTGGCCTGCCCCTAGGTAGCGCGCCAGGTGATGTCATCACCTAGCGCGCTACTCGGGCAGGCCGCGAAGCCTGCTTGCAGTGGCAGCCAGCGGCGGAGGGGAGCGGACGGCCCCGGAAGGTAAGTGGGCCATGGGCCCCCCTCCCCCCCTGCTTACCTTTCGGGGCCGTCCGCTCCCCTCCGCCGCTGGCCACTACTGCGAGCAGGCTTCGCGGCCTGCCCTTGAGTAGCGCGCCAGGTGATGACATCTCCTGGTGCACTACCTAGGGGCAGGCTGTGAAGCCTGCTCGCAGTAGCGACCACCGGCGGAGGGGAGCGGACAGCCCCAGAAGGTAAGTGGGGCCCCCTCCCTCCTCCCCCCCACGATCCTCACTTGGCCAGGCTGTCTGCTTCCATCAGCGGGTGCCCACTGGTGCCCGCCAATGGAAGCGGACAGCTCCACCAGGGACGCTCCCCCCCCCCCGCTGTCTGCTTCCCTCCCCTCTCTCCCCTGCTTCCCTTCCGGGGACGTCCGCTCCCCTCCGCTGCTGACTGCTACTGCGAGCAGGCTTCACGGCCTGCTCCTGAGTAGTGCGCCAGGTGATGGAAGCGGACAGCCCTGCCAGGGAAGCCCCCCCCCCCGCTGTCCACTTCCATCAGCAGGAGCCCGCTGGCGCCTGACACTAAAAGTGGCGGCGGGCGCCAGCGGGCGCCCACTGATCCTCCAATCCATTCCGATCTGGATCGGGTCCTTTCTGGATCAGATCGGATTGGATCAAACGATCCAGCGGGGTGATCGGAAATTGGATAATTGTATCCGATTTCCCCTGGACCCGATCCAGTGCACACCCCTAATGTATTATCAACAAAGAGCACCCCGGCATCTCCCCCGCCCTCACGACCAAAAGCCCCAATGAGGAAACAAGGGTATAAAACCCCCTAAACTGTCTTTCCTTGGGAAGGTCATAGCATTTATTTTGGATGCTTCCAGGTGCACCTGAGAACAAAGCCTCCATCCAAATTTTTTTTGGCACTAGCTTCCTCCCTGGCTCGGAGGAGAACTATTTGAAAACCTGTGAATATGTTGTGGGTGAATTTTGTGGGTGTAATTCATCATCCAGGGCAAAGATAAGGATGGGCCATCTTGCCTTTGTCATACTGCACAATTACTATACCGGATTGCACATCCAGCTGAGGGGTGAGGGAAGTGCTTCCTTTGGCATGAATCCTCTTCTGCCGCTTGGAAGACGGGATCCAATAGCACCGTGTCCCAAGACTCAGAATGGCAGAGATTGTACAATCCAGCACAGACAACTGGGAAAAACAGTGCCACAGTTAAAATGGGAGGTTAGCATACTCCTATGGAGTTGTACTACCAACTAAGAAGTGAGAAGGGAATTTCCCCTGGTGTGAATCACTCTATGGCCCATTGAAAGCAAGGCTTGGTTGGCTGGATTGGTACTGATCAGGAGGAGGATAAAAGGGGTCTCTTGGCATGCCTCTCCCCTTTGCCCTTTGAAAACAAGGGGGAATCCAAATGATCCTGTTCTCCACCTCCTGATTGGCTGGGCTTGCACAAACTCCAATGTGTTCATGCCCTCAGGGAGGTTCGTGTGGGACTCTATGAGTGCTTTGTAACTAAGTTTTCTGTCCAGAGGGGGCATGAGACTCTCTGTGAAATGCTTGTTTTATTCATTGCTATTTCCCCTTCCCCAATTCCCCTCAATAAATCCTTTTGCTTGCTTCACAAACTGGTTGTGTCTCCTGTCTCCTTATAAGATCCAAACTGTGCCAGCCTGATCAACCGGGCAGTTCAGGGGGGTATTTAAATCCCTTTTTCACAATGGTTGCAGCTGGTGCACTAGTAAAAGGGTTATGTACAGTAAAGGGGTTCATGTGATCTAGTGGGTGGATTACAACTGATTTTGTTTTTAGTGCTATGAGTTTATTTTTTTATATGGGCATTGTCTAAGTTTATGTGATTTTAGATTACCATTGTCAGCTGCCTTGAGCTTGCAGCAGGAGACAAATCTTTTCTATATAAATACATTTGCAAATGAAACACGACAGAGAGATGGCCTGGAGATATGAACATCCTTTGGGGCAGAGGTTTGTTCTGTTTGTTTTATCTCTGATAGTATTTTGCTCAAACTTACTTAGATTTCTAGTAACATATTCCATTTGGTCTCCCTAGAATAATGAAAGAAGCTCTCAGCAAGTCTGAACAGAAATAACCAGCTTCAAGCATTAAAAAAAATGTCTTCTTTTTTAGATTCATTATATAATCTTGGTTTGTACACACATTCAAACTAGATTGCAGCTAATAAATTTAATTTCTCTGAGCTATTTACAGTGCACCAGGCCATAATTCACTTAGGAAATGAATAACAAATGGTCTTCGCTGTTCAATAGAGAATCATTACTGGAAGTGGAAGAATGAATTACAGTGTTGAAAACCACCAAAACCAATTAGGGAATATGATTATACTGTTACATCCTCATATGGGCTCAATTCATTCTTACAGCTGTAACTAATATGGTAGATAATGAAAGTAACATTTATGTGTACTCATACATGTTTTTTTATTTAATGGTGAATGCATAAATTCCCATACTTACTGCAATAACTGTTTCCAGTAACAATATCAGGATGTTACATTTTGTGGTCATAGAAATTTGGTCTCAATGTAAGGCTTTACAAACAATGGGTTTTTCTATTTAAGGCATTTATTGTACATGTCATTCTTCACCCATCTCTTTTTACCAGTTCTTTAGATGATGCCGTGACTCTCCAATTTTGCTTCTGTTTTTAAAGGGCACTTTCCTGGTTTTTTTAAGAGCAGGAAAAATGCAGTATACTTCTGAAAGTGAATCAAAACACATTTCCTCACTTGTGTAACTATGTTATTGCACTATACCACAGCACCACCTAAAGGTTATGTAGTGGGAAAGCAAGAAAGGAATGAAACTTAAAGTAGATGCAGTAGATTAACATCTTCATGTAGAAAAGCACAATAGCTTTTGGTTGCTTGGATCTCCATGGGCACACATGTTCATATTATTACTCATGTCCCACTTTCCCTAACAATGTGAAATTCTAGGCAGGGGTTGGGAGCCCTCCAAATGTTGTTGGATTATTGCTTTCCTCATCTATGACCATTGGTGATGCTAGCTGGGTCTGATGGGACCTCAACAACTTCTGGAGGGTCACAGGTTCCCTACTCCTGTTCTTTGGGCATTGCTTACCTGGACTTGGTTTCCTTTGGAGAAGTGATGCAATATTTGAGTTTACTACAAATACAGTAGTAGAGCATAGGTGGAAGCAGATTGCATAGCATACACACTGTCCCACATCATATTCCCCCAGGGAGTTCCCAAATATTGTTTTCATAAGTTCAAAGCTCTGTCTCCCAGTCCCAGTCTCCCTTGTTCTCTGTCTCATTCAACTACTACTGTTCTTTTATTTCTTTTTAGACAGAAATATACACCTTGGTCAGCTTGTCCCTCCACTCACCAGTGGGATCCACCAGTGAGAGGGGGTGTAACACAGTTTCTTTGTTTTTTGAGCTTATCTAATCACTGAAAGATGTCTGAGAGTGCCATGTGTGTTTTTCTGCCATTGCCCTGCACAATCCCAGGCTGCCTGCACTTCCTAATTAGGAAAAAAAAAAACCTATGGGAGGATTTACCATATGCTTTAACTGAAACATAGGAAGCTGAGAAGACTACAAGCTGCTGGACAGATGATTGTCCAACAAAAGACAGGCCAAACACAAACACTTCCTGGCCACTCCATAAGTAAGATAAACATAAGAACCCCAATCCCTGTCCATGAGTATTTCTCTGAAGTTTTTCTCTCCTATGGATTTCTTTTCTATAGCAGTTTGTTTTCTATAAAATTGAATGAGGGTGGTTGGAAAAAATGTAGAAGACATTTTTGTCACAACACCACTTAAGTCCCATTTGAATTAACTTTCTGGATTAGCATCTATTTGCCTCTATTTTATTTGTGCATGTTTCCCTCTATACACACTTTTGTTTACTTCCTTAACATTCTTCTGTTATAACTCCTGGAGGTGGCTGCTGCTGCTGCTGATTATTATTATGTATCTCTGTCTCTCTCATGGCAGGTTTTCTGGACGGACATGACAGGCTTTGCCAAGTCATGCTGTTTTTTTATTGATTCAGGAATTTCCTGACGATTGAGCATGTTTTAAGTATGACTGCTTTCTGGATGTTGGTGTGGATGTATTCTGGTAGGCCCAGTTTCTGTAGGTTTTCTGTATAGTTTTTTTTATTGATGCCAGTGACTGATGTGACTAATGGAATGATTGTGACCTTTTTCTGTTGCCATAGTTCTTTGACTTCCATGGCCAGCGGTGTTTATTTTTCTCTCTTTTCTTCTTCCTTTTCAACATTTTTGTCATTTGGTATTGCTATGTCAACGAGGTATGTGTGCTTTTCTTTTTTGTCTATGAACGTTATGTCTGGTCAGTTGCAAGGTATTGTCTTGTCGGTATGATTTATTCTGTCCCAGTATATTAAGGGAGGCACGGCAGTGCCTCCCTTGTTAAGGGCCGTCAGTAAAAAACACGTTCCACCATGTTAAAGTGATAATTGGGGAGGGGTCATTCTAACAGCCATAAAATCGAAAATCTTTCACCAATCTCTCTGAAATTTACAGGTGCCAGAAAGAAATGTTTGTTTTACATTACCTGAAAATTTCAAGAAGATTGGTGAAAGACTGAGGGAAGGAGAGCAGTTTAAAGTAAAAAGATTAAAGAATCCCCTGAATCCGAAACCAAAAATTGAACTCAGGGGTTGCGAGTATTTTTGCACAGCTGTCCTTACCTTCAGGGAGCCTTATTAATTAATCCAATGGCAGGGTCTACTTCCTCCCGTTCTAGTGTAGGTGGAACTGCTTTTCTTTTTAAAAAATTTGCTTAAGTGGATTTTATTAAATTAAAACTGTGCCTCTTTAAAGATCCGGTGGCCATTTTGATTATGGCACATGCTCAGTAGAGTCTCCCCCCCTCCTGCGTCAGCTACAATGGCCGCTTCCTCTAGCAAAGAGATTGCTGTAGTCTCTTCTCAGACGTAAGTTCCATTGACTGAATGCAATGGTCTTACTCCCAGGTAAGTGTGTAGAAGATTGTAGCCTTTATTTTAAAAAAACAGTCTGGAACCTTAGAAGGTGGAGAGGGAGAGATTTGAGTGAGAATTCCCTCTCCTTTACAGCACTATAACTCTACAATTAACAACTTGCTTGCATGCTTTGCATGTGTGTATGTTCATTTGATTATGGCTGCTGATCATTAATTTTCATATCAATTCAATCCAAGGCATGTCTACTCAGAAGTAAGTTCCACTGAGTGCAAAGAGTCTCATTCTCCATGCACTAGCTTGAAGGGGTGTGTGGATTTGGCTGTACTTCTCTTTGAGAGCTCTGTGTATTTAGGGACCAAGGCTTTTTGTAAGAGAAGAGGTTAAGCTCCCCCCTCTTTTTCTTTTTTTCTTTTTTTTTAAATCCATATATTTGATTTTTAAAGAATTTTTATTCCTTCATTGTAGAAGTAGTAATACATTTATTAATGTTACATTTATATCCTGCCTTTTTTCCCTCTTGCAAGAAACCTAAGGTAGCTTACATAATCCTCCTCCATTTTATCAGCACAACAACCCTGTAGGGAAGAAGAGTCAGTGACATTCTGAATTTTCTTAGCTTTTCTAATATTTTTTTATCAGGTTGAACAAAACTATTGTGTATTGTTATCTCCAGTACCAACATCTTTGACAGGCTTAATATAGGATTCATTGACCACAGGCTATTTTTAGAGCAAAAAAATAAAAATAAAAATCCAAACTTGGATAGATTAAAATTAAATTGAGCAATATTTCTAAACACCCACATGACTATTCTTGGTACTGGGTCAGATGTAGTGATATAAGAGGATGTTCAGACTCCATTTAGTTGATCAGTTGCAAAGAAGCTTCTCAAGTAAGGAGGAAGGGGAAAGCCCTAGACTGATCATTCTTTCAAGTGCCATATCTCCCCCCACAAAAACCCATGAGGTAGGTTAGGCTAAGAATCTATGACTGGCTCAAAATCATCTAGTGAGTTTCTTCTGCTGCTCACTTTCACAGAAATGTAAAACAAATGTTTGGTAATGTTTGGATGTATGGCATGTGCTACTTTTACCCTCACAACAACCCTGTAAGATAGATTAGGCTGGAAATTTAGGCCTGGCCCACTGTCTGGCTATGTCTGTGTGCCTGCCTCTTTCATATATACACACAGAAAGGCATCCTTAGGTTTGTTCTTTTCTTACTACATACCATGTCACAAATGATGCAATACACTCACTTTTTGCACTTCCTAATACATTTGTTTCCCAACTAACTTACTGCTAATACAGTCATGAATCTAAAACTAAAATATGTCATTTTTACTATAGTAAGATTAAAGAATCCACATACATCAAGTGCAAATCAGAGAACCTACTATTTTTCATATTAGTCTTCAAGAATTAGGATTCTATTCCTAATTACGCCTTACACGGAGATTGCCTTTTTCACAGCAGCCGGATCAACATTTTCATCAAGCTGTCCACCTCCCCTGCTCCAATCTCTTTCTTGGTCAGTCACTGCTAATTAGCTCAGATCCTGTTAGTGTATATGTGAAATTGTGATCCCCCCCAAAGTGCATCACTTTACACTTGCTTACATTGAACAGCATTTGCCCTTTTCATGGCCATTCTCTCGGTATGCAGAGATCTTTATGGAGCTCCTCACAATCCTCCATTGTTTTAGCAAGACTAAATAATTTGGTATCATCACCAAACATGGCTACGTCACTGCTCACTTCCACCCTCATTCTAATATTATGAGAAAGGGAGAAACTGCCTCCCTATCCACAACATGCATATAGGAGTGAGCAGTGAGATGGCCAAATTTGCTGCTGACCTCAAAATATTTAGGGTTTTTAAAATGAAGTGAGATTACCAAGAGCTTCAAAAGAATCTCTCCATAGTGTGAAAATGGGCATCAAAATGGCAACAACAGTTCTACGTAAGCATTTGTAAAGGGATGTACACTGGAGCAAAGTATCCCAACATCACATATACACTGATGGGATCTGAGCCTGCAGTGACTAAACAAGAAAAAAAAACTTGGGAATGTGGTTGACAGCTCAGTGAAAATGTCAACCCAGTGTGTGGCAGCTGTAAAGACAGCAAACTCCATGTTAGGCATTATAAGAAAAGTAATTGAGAATAAAACTGCCAGTCTCATACTGCCTTTATACAAATCTATGGTGTGACCACACTTAGAATACTGTGTACAGTTCTGGTTAACTATAGAATTTAGTATCACAAGATGTTGTGCTGGCCACCGTTTTGGATGGCTTGTCCTCCTTTCCATGTGGTCACCCTATAACATGACACTATTCCCCCTTCTGAAGAGGTCTGGATCTCAGACTACTAAAGACAAAGTGGCAGACCATAATAACAGTGTTCATATGCCCATTGCTTTATGAGGCTTCTGCAGGCTACCAAACAAAAAACTATCAGGCCATAAAGTTGCCTAAATGGGTCTGCCAGAAACCTGACCTCACCGTTCCTGTTAGGTCCATGTCCTACAGCAAATGCTCTCAGCTGAACTTGATGGAATCCCATCCTTCATCCCTTGGTTTAATTTACTGACCTCCCCTGGCTGGGCCTTGCAGGGAACAATAGGGTAGACAGAGCAGGCATACATAGCACGCGCAGAGTGCTAAGAGTGGCAAATCTAAAAGCAAATACGTTGCTTTTAAAGAACCAAGGAAATTCAATGGGTCTTTTAAGTAAATATCTATGGATGGAAATGCAGCCCATGCAGGCTTGAAACTTGACCACAAACATGATCACAATCTGCTACTTTAAGATGCAAACAGGAAGAAAAAACATGTAACATAAAATGAGCTATAATAAATAATATAGTAAACTGTAACTTATTCTAATTTAGGATATTTTCCTGTATCATCTTGTATGCTTCCAGAATTAATCAGGGAGTTTTTAGTCTAGTAGAATTTTTTTTCAGGTTCTCTCCAAATACAGACACAAAACATGAAATGCTTCTTTTCATGAGTCAGTCATAGAAAGCTTTTATTTCTGGACATTGGCTATTGAAAAATTCAAATGAGACCCCTCAGATTTCAAGTGAGAGAGCATACCTTCTGGGGTTCATTTATTATTTTGAAAAGTGGGTGCAACACATATCACTAGCTTTGAATTTATATTGGATGTCAAAATGGTGTAACATCCTAGCTGATGCTGGCTGCTTGTCAACTGTATAATATCCAGTCATCCGTTACACAAAGCCATGAAATTCATTAAACCAAAAACCTACAGTTTACAAAAACAACGTTAAGGCTCCAGAGTTTCCAACCAAGCACCAAAAAGCAGGGAAATTGGGAGTTAAGGCTCCCATGCCTTAACGCCACATCCTCCCTAAGGAGGCAGAAAGTGCAAGGGAAATTCTCATTCTCCCAAAGCAGATAAACCATGAGGACAGAGTGGAGAATATGATATGCAGAGGTGACTGGGGTTGTGGGAAATTATGATGAACAACTTAGGACCAGCTACTTCTCATTTCTTAGAGCATCTCATGTTGAGAGTTGCAACCCAACACATCTGACAGGCACTAGGTTGGGGAATGTTGTTCAAGAACAAGGGAAGGCAGAATGTAGATCTCCAGATGTTTTAGAATTCAACTTGTAAAAGCCCCTATTAGCATGGGCAGTTGTCAGGAATGCCATGAGTTGATGTCCAAAACATCAGGATAGATCTATTTTCTGCCCACATCTGTACTAAAGTATGATGTTTTCCAGCATTAAGATATGTGATCAATCAAGGAACTACAAAAGAGCTGCATCATTTTAAATAAACTGTATCAACCAAATGAAACAACAATAAATGAATCTTGAATACCTATGGTAATCCGGATAGCCCTTCAGACGTCAACATTAGTTTTCAACACATGGCATAGGATGTCTGTTTCTTGAATATCAGATAAAGGATTTCTCTTACTTGTTCAGCAGTGTGAGATCAAAGGCAGAGCTACCACCTAATACTTTCATGCATCAGTATTATTTTAAAATTAAGTATGAAATTATTTTTGTCTTCCCCATAACACATAACATGAGAGTTAAAGTGCAACACATCTGGAGAGCACCAAGCTGGAGAAGGTTGACTCCTATACTTGTCTTCTCAAAAGCCAGTGCCACTGAATTCACTAGGGCTTACTCCCAAGAGGTATAGGATTGCAAACTAATCTCATCTGAAAGGTGTTCAAGACAGCCAAACTAAACCTCTACTGCTCCTCTGTCGCTTTGATGAGATGATGTATTGTGGAGGGATTGTGAGGAATGAACAGTATATTTTGTTTAAATACATTTTTAAGAAAAAAAACATTGGTTCTTTGAAGGGCAGGATATTGACCAAAAGTTAGACGTGCCTGGAACATGCTCTGGTTCTAGATCTGTAATGAATAGTTCCCCTTTTGTTATCAAGCGTGCTGCTACATGCGAGATGTGTTTGAGAGATGTGTTTGAGACCCTGTATTTGGTAAGGATATGGAACAGCATTCCCATCTTGTTGCCCTCCAGGTGTTTGAGATGACAAGTCCCAGCATTCCTGACCATGGGACATACTGACTTGCAATGATGGGAGTTGTAGTCCAACACCATTGGAGGACACCAGGTTGCGGAAGGGATGCTCTAAACAAAAAAAGAGAAGTAGGTGGCTCTAAGTTGTTCGTTATCAGTTTTCCACAACCCCACAGTCACCTCTGCATATCGTATTCTCCATCCTGTCCTCATGGTTTATCTGCTTTGGGAGAATGAGAATTTCACTTGCACTTTCTGCCTCCTTAGGGAGGATGTGGCGTTAAAGCTTGTGAGCCTTAACTCCCAATTTCCCTGCTTTTTAGTGTTTGGTTGGAAACTGTAGCGCCTCAACATTGTTTTTGTAAACCGTAGTTTTTTTGTATAATGAATTTCATGGCTTTGTGTAACGGATGACTGGATATTATACAGTTGACAACCAAGCCAGTGTCAGCCAGGATGTTATACCATCTTGACATCCAATATAAAATCAAAGCTAGTGTTATGTGTTGAACTCACTTTTAACATTAATAAATCAACCCAAATGCTTGCATCTCCCTCATTTTTAAAGATAAAGAGATGAAACCTGGCATCATGATAGTTCTTAAGAAGGGTTATAGCTATGCCAAGTATGAAGCAGATCCGTTCATGCCTTGATTTTTAGGAATGTTTTAAAGTTCAAACAGAAATCTCTTTGGGGTCCAGGACCATGAGCAGTACAAGTTTTAAAAATGAAATTAAAGATAAAGAGATGAAACTTGGCACAATCGTAGCTCTGAAGTAGGGATTTAGCCATGCCAAGTTGAAAGCAGATCCGTTCATCCCTTGATTTTGAGAAATGTTTACAACTTCAATTTAATTTGATAAATTAACTAAAATGCTTACAATTCCATCATTTTTAAAGATAACGGGATGAAACTTGACAGCATGGTAGCTCTGAAGTAGGGATTGAGCCATGCCAAGTTGGAAGCAGATCTGTTTATGCCTTGAGAAGAAGGGGAAGTGTAGGGGGAAAACGGGAAGAAGGGGAAGAAGGGGAAGTGTAGGGGAAAAAAGGGAAGAAGGGGAAGAAGGGGAAGAAGAGGAAGAAGTGGAAGTGTAGGGGAAGTGTAGGGGAAGAAGGAAAAGAAGGGGAAGTCTAGGGGAAGAAGGGGAAGAGTAGGGGAAAAAGGGGAAGTGAAGGGGAAGAAGGGGAAGTGTAGGGGAAGAAGGGAAAGTGTAGGGGAAGTGTAGGGGAAGTGTAGGGGAAGAAGGGGAAGTGTAGGGGAAGGAGAGGAAGTGTAGGCGAAGAAGTGGAAGTGTAGGGGAAGTGTAGGGGAAGTGTGGGGGAAGAAGGGGAAGTGTGGGGGAAGAAGGGGAAGTGTAGGGGAAGAAGGGGAAGTGTAGGGGAAGTGTGGGGGAAGAAGGGAAGTGTAGGGGAAGTGTAGGGGAAGAGGGGGAAGTATAGGGGAAGAAGGGGAAGTACAGGGGAAGAAGGGGAAGTATAGGGGAAGAAGGGGAAGTCTAGGGGAAGTCTAGGGGAAGTCTAGGGGAAGATGGGGAAGTATAGGGGAAGAAGGGGAAGTCTAGGGGAAGTCTAGGGGAAGAAGGGGAAGTCTAGGGGAAGTCTAGGGGAAGAAGAGGAAGTATAGGGGAAGAAGGGGAAGTATAGGGGAAGGGGGAAGTCTAGGGGAAGAAGGGGAATTCTAGGGGAAGAAGAGGAAGTCTAGGGGAAGAAGGGGAAGTCTAAGTGAAGAAGGGGAAGTGTAGGGGAAGAAGGGGAAGTCTAGGGGAAGAAGGGGAAGTCTAGGGGAAGAAGAGAAATCTAGGGGAAGAAGGGGAAGTCTAGGGGAAGAAGGGGAAGTCTAGGGGAAGTCTAGGGGAAGAAGGGGAAGCCCAGGGGAAGAAGGGGAAGTCTAGGGGAAGAAGGGGAAGTCTAGGGGAAGAGGGGGAAGAAGGGGAAGTCTAGGGGAAGAAGGGGAAGTGTAGGGGAAGTCTTGGGGAAGTCTAGGGGAAGAAAGGGAAGTATAGGGGAAGAAGGGGAAGTACAGGGAAAGAAGGGGAACTATAGGGGAAGTATAGGAGAAGAAGGGGAAGTATAGGGGAAGTATAGGGGAAGAAGGGGAAGTCTAGAGGAAGAAGGGGAAGTCTAGGGGAAGTCTAGGGGAAGAAGGGGAAATCTAGGGGAAGAAGGGGAAGTCTAGGGGAAGAAGGGGAAGTCTAGGGGAAGAAGGGGAAGTCTAGGGGAAGAAGGGGAAGTCTAGGGGAAGAAGAGGAAGTATAGGGAAAGAAGGGGAAGTCTAGGGGAAGAAAGGGAAGTATAGGGGGAAGGGGAAGTCTAGAGGAAGAAGGGGAAGAAGGGCAAGTCTAGGGGAAGAAGGGGAAGTCTAGAAGAAGAAGGGGAAGTCTAGGGGAAGAAGGGGAAGTCTAGGGGAAGAAGGGGAAGAAGGGGAAGTCTAAGGGAAGTCTTGGGGAAGTCTAGGGGAAGAAGGGGAAGAAGGGGAAGTATAGGGGAAGAAGGGGAAGTATAGGGGAAGTATAGGAGAAGAAGGGGAAGTATAGGGGAAGTATATGGGAAGAAGGGGAAGTGTACAGGAAGAAGGGGAAGTCTAGGGGAAGAAGGGGAAGTCTAGGGGAAGTCTATAGGAAGAAGGGGAAGTCTAGGGGAAGAAGGGGAAGTCTAGGGGAAGTCTAGGGGAAGTCTATAGGAAGAAGGGGAAGTATTGGGGAAGAAGGGGAAATCTAGGGGAAGTCTAGGGGAAGAAGGGGAAGTCTAGGGGAAGAAGGGGAAGTCTAGGGGAAGAAGGGGAAGTCTAGGGGAAGAAGTGGAAGTATAGGGGAAGAAGGGGAAGTCTAGGGGAAGAAGGGGAAGTCTAGGGGAAGAAGGGGAACTCTAGGGGAAGAAGGGGAACTCTAGGGGAAGTATTGGGGAAGTATAGGGGAAGAAGGGGAAGTATGGGGAAGAAGGGGAAGTATGGGGAAGAAGGGGAAGTATAGGGGAAGTATAGGAGAAGAAGGGGAAGTATAGGGGAAGTATAGGGGAAGAAGGGGAAGTCTAGAGGAAGAAGGGGAAGTCTAGGGGAAGTCTAGGGGAAGAAGGGGAAGTATAGGGGAAGAAGGGGAAGTGTAGGGGAAGAAGGGGAAGTATAGGGGAAGAAGGGGAAGTGTAGGGGAAGAAGGGTAAGAAGGGGAAGTCTAGGGGAAGAAGGGGAAGTCTAGGGGAAGAAGGGGAAGTATAGGGGAAGTATAGGGGAAGAAGGGGAAGTATAGGGGGAAGGGGAAGTCTAGGGGAAGAAGGGGAAGTCTAGGGGTAGAAGGGGAAGTCTAGGGGAAGAAGGGGAAGTCTAGGGGAAGAAGGGTTAGTCTAGGGGAAGAAGGGGAAGAAGGGGAAGTCTAGGGGAAGAAGGGGAAGTCTTGGGGAAGTCTAGGGGAAGAAGGGGAAGTCTAGGGGAAGAAGGGGAAGTATAGGAGAAGAAGGGGAAGTCTAGGGGAAGTCTAGGGGAAGAAGGGGAAGTCTAGAGGAAGAAGGGGAAGTCTAGGGAAAGTCTAGGGGAAGAAGGGGAAGTCTAGGGGAAGAAGGGGAAGTCTAGGGGAAGAAGGGGAAGTCTAGGGGAAGAAGGGGTAGTCTAGGGGAAGAAGGGGAAGTCTAGGGGAAGAAGGGGAAGTCTAGGGGAAGAAGGGGAAGTCTAGGGGAAGAAGGGGAAGAAGGGGAAGTCTAGGGGAAGAAGGGGAAGTCTAGGGGAAGAAGGGGTAGTCTAGGGGAAGAAGGGGTAGTCTAGGGGAAGAAGGGGAAGTCTAGGGGAAGAAGGGAAATCTTCCCCTTAGACTTCCCCTTCCCTCTATACTTCCCCTTCTTCCCCTAGACTTCCCCTTCTTCCCCGTCTTCCCCTAGACTTCCCCTTCTTCCCCTAGACTTCCCCTTGTTCCCCTAGACTTCCCCTTCCCTCTATACTTCCCCTTTTTCCCCCTAGATTCCCCTTCTTCCCCTAGAATTCCCCTTCTTCCCCTATCCTTCCCCATCTTCCCCTAGACTTCCCCTTCTTCCCCTAGACTTCCCCTTCCCTCTATACTTCCCCTTCTTCCCCTAGACTTCCCCTTCTTCTCCTAGACTTCCCCTTCCCTCTATACTTCCCCTTCTTCCCCTAGACTTCCCCTTCTTCCCCTAGACTTCCCCTTCTTCCCCAAACTTCCCCTTCTTCCCCTAGACTTCCCCTAGACTTCCCCTTCTTCCCCTAGACTTCCCCTTCTTCCCCTAGACTTCCCCTTCTTCCCCTTGACTTCCCCTTCTTCCCCTTGTCTTCCCCTTCTTCCCCTTCTTCCCCTAGACTTCTCCTTCTTCCCCTAGACTTCCCCTTCTTCCCCTACACTTCCCCTTCTTTCCCTTCTTCCCCTAGACTTCCCCTTCTTCCCCTAGATTTCCCCTTCTTCCCCTACACTTCCCTTTCTTCCCCTAGACTTCCCCTTCTTCCCCTAGACTTCCCCTTCTTCCCCTAGACTTTCCCTAGACTTCCCCTTCTTCCCCTAGACTTCCCCTTCTTCCCCTAGACTACCCCTAGACTTCCTCTTCTTCCCCTAGACCTCCCCTGCTTCCCCTAGTCTTCCCCTAGACTTCCCCTTCTTCCCCTAGATTTCCCCTTCTTCCCCTAGACTTCCCCTTCTTCCCCTACACTTCCCCTTCTTCCCCTAGAATTCCCCTTCTTCCCCTAGACTTCGCCTTCTTCCCCTAGACTTCCCCTTCTTCCTTTAGACTTCCCCTTCTTCCCCTAGACTTCCCCTAGACTTCCCCTTCTTCCCCTAGACTTCCCCTTCTTCCCCTAGACTTCCCCTTCTTCCCCTTCTTCCCCTAGACTTCCCCTTCTTCCCCTAGACTTCCCCTTCTTCCCCTAGACTTCCCCTTCTTCTCCTTCTTCCCCTAGACTTCCCCTTCTTCCCGTAGACTTCCCCTTCTTCCCCTAGACTTCCCCTTCTTCCCCTAGACTTCCCCTTCCCCCTAGACTTCCCCTTCTTCCCCTAGACTTCCCCTAGACTTCCCCTTCTTCCTCTATACTTCCCCTTCTTCCTCTATACTTCCCCTTCTTCCCCTAGACTTCCCCTTCTTCCCCTAGACTTCCCCATCTTCCCCTAGACTTCCCCGTCTTCCGCTAGACTTCCCCTAGACTTCCCCTAGACTTCCCCTTCTTCCCCTAGACTTCCCCTTATTCCCCTAGACTTCCCCTTCTTCCCCTAGACTTCCCCTTCTTCCCCTTCTTCCCCTAGACTTCGCCTTCTTCCCCTAGACTTCCCCTTCTTCCCCTTCTTCCCCTAGACTTCTTCTTCTTCCCCTAGACTTCCCCTTCCCCCTAGACTTCCCCTTCTTCCCCTAGACTTCCCCTTCTTCCCCTAGACTTCCCCTTCTTCCCCTAGACTTCCCCTTCTTCCCCTAGACTTCCCCTTTTCCCCTTCTTCCCCTATACTTCCCCTTCTTCCCCTAGACTTCCCCTTCTTCCCCTAGACTTCCCCTTCTTCCCCTAGACTTCCCCTTCTTCCCCTTCTGCAATACAGCCAATAAGAAACTGTTTTCCATAGTTGTGGAATCAGCCCATATGATTCCCCCCTCCAGCCTTTTCTCTTTGTCTGCAGCTACAAAGACTCTTGTCTCTGTTATCTTTCAAGTTCTATTTCACAACCACCACCAAAAGTCCATTTGACATTAATTGGGCCTAGATCTGGAAGTTACTGGAAAGAACTCAATGGGCCTTGGACAAGGTTAAAAGGAGTGCTTTGTCAAGTGAGCAGCTGCTGAAGTGACACAACAGGAAATGCAAATAACATATCCTCATTGAACATAATGAATGGCTTCTTTTCTAGGAATGGAGAGGTTGGAAAGAAAACCTATTCCCACATCCAAGTCAAATTAGATTTAGATGCTTATAGTTATGGTCTAATAAATCCAACCAAATGGCACATTACAGAAGAGAAAAGGCAATGTGTTTTGGAAAGGAGGTTTGTAACAGAGTCAGGTGGAAGGCTTCTTTCATTACTATTATTGGTAATTGCATTAAAGCGTCTGTCCAAAAACACAGATTGCAGGCATGAATTGTGCTGATTGCTTGTGACCTATAATCCTAGAAACTTCATAGATATACCCTGCCATACCCCACCCCAAATCAAAATGAATAGGAATAATCCTTCAAACTTACTACTTACCAGATGTGGAAATCCATTGATGACATGATACCAAAGCTGAGGATCAAATGCCAGGATTGGGGGGCAGGGAAATAGTGTATGCTAAGAACATCTGGAGGGGTATTTTAGAGGCCAATGTTGATACGATAGATTCATAGACCAACAGTCCACATCTTCTGAATTCATCCTTATCGTTGCTGAACTTTATAATCCTGAAAACCCATTTATTTATTTACAACATTTGCATACTACTCTATATCTATACAGATTTCAGAGCGGTGAACATAAAATGTACAATAGCACAAAGGTAAAAAATAAATACCATATTAAAATGATTAAAAACAGAATACCAATAAAGACCGTGGCTGGTCATTTAAGGGATGCTTCCAGGAACAGAGCTGTTTTCAGGAGGCATCGGAAGCAACACTATATTGGTGCCTGCCTAACCTCCAGAGGCAGGGAATTTCATAAAAAGGGGGCCACCACAGTAAAGGCTCCTCTCCTAGTGGACTCCAAACAGGCCATAGGTCCATGTGAAGCATACCCTCTCATGACTTCAGTGACAGGGCAGGTTGGTAAGAGAGAAGGCACTCTCTCAGGTATCTTGGTCCCAAGTTGTTTCAGGCTTTGTACACTTGTACTAGAACCTTAAACCTGGCCAAGTAGCCAATAGGCAGCCAGTACAGTTCCCTCAGCAAAGGGAACTGTAAAAAGGTAAAAAGGTAAAAAATAAATACCATATTAAAATGATTAAAAACAGAATACCAATAAAGACCGTGGCTGGTCATTTAAGGGATGCTTCCAGGAACAGAGCTGTTTTCAGGAGGCATCGGAAGCAACACTATATTGGTGCCTGCCTAACCTCCAGAGGCAGGGAATTTCATAAAAAGGGGGCCACCACAGTAAAGGCTCCTCTCCTAGTGGACTCCAAACAGGCCATAGGTCCATGTGAAGCATACCCTCTGATGACTTCAGTGACAGGGCAGGTTGGTAAGAGAGAAGGCACTCTCTCAGGTATCTTGGTCCCAAGTTGTTTCAGGCTTTGTACACTTGTACTAGAACCTTAAACCTGGCCAAGTAGCCAATAGGCAGCCAGTACAGTTCCCTCAGCAAAGGAGCTGCATGCTGAAAAGGGGAAGTTTCAACAACAGCCGAGGTGCTGCATTCTGCAATAGCTCCAGCTTCCGGAGTAGCCTTAAGGGCACCCCAACATAGAGCGCTTTGCAGAAATCCAATCTTGAGGTTATTAATGCCTATACCACCAAGGCCATAGCTGCCAAACCAGCCAAAGCTGGGAAAAGGCACTCTGAGGTGCCATGGCCACTTGTGCCTCCAGCGACAGTGATGGAACTAGGAGTACCTCCAGACTATGAACCTGATCTTTCAAGGGAAGTGCAACACCATCCAGAACAGGCAATGAGCCTATCTCCTGGACTCAGGAACCACTCACCCACAGGGCTTCCATCTTGCCAGCATTCAACTTCAGTTTATTGGCTCTCATCCAGCCCATTACTGATTCTAGGCACTGATCCAGGACTTGCACAGCCTCACCTGATACAGATGTCACAGGGACCCAGAGCTGCATGTCATCAGCATACTGATGGTACTTGGCTCCAAATCTCCTAATGACCGCTGCCAGTGGCTTCACATAGATGTTAAACAACATTGGAGACAAGATGGTACCCTGCGGAATCCCATGGCTCAATTGCCAAGGGGTCAAGGAATAATCACCCAATGTTACTCTCTGAACTCGGCCCTGTAGGTAGGACTGGAACCACTGTAATACAGTCCCTTCCCACAGAGTTGATTCAGGAGGCTGGAAAGATTTTTTTAAAAAGCCAATGAGAGGTTGAACAGAATTAACAGGGTTGCACTCCCCCTGTCCCTCTCTCAATCAAGGTCATCCATCAGGGCAACCTGGGCTGATTCCATCCCAGAACTAGATCGAAACCCAGACTGGCATGGGTCTAGATAATAAGTATCCTTCCAGAGTGCCTGCAGTTGCTCTGCCAAAGCCCTCTCAAGTACCTTCCCTAGAATAGCTGCTGCAGAGCCACCAGTCTAAAAAATAGCCCCACAAATTCAAACTTCAAGATAATAAAGTCAGTTCCAAATTTGAAAGACGTTGATAGCCAAAGCGTAGCCATCTTTGCTTACAAGTACAGAATGCTGGGAACGCTTGCTCAAGGCTGAAGGAAAATTCAAAGTGCGTATGTGGCAGAAAAGGCCTTGCCACAAGCCTGGTTTCATCTGGTTATAGCATTTGTCTTAATGCAAGGCCATCAGCGCACCTTATCAGAAGCTACAGAATTTACCCCGGCAACAATTGAAACATGCGCAGTAGCTTTCAACAGTGTGTCAAAGGGCAGTGACTCTCTCGTTGGAATGCATTGGGTTTTGCTTGCGTTTGCACTGTATAAAGTAGTGACGTCGATCTTATGCTGTATAGTATAAAAGGGGGGGCTTGCGTGCTCCTATGTGTGACTCTGGTGGGCTGGCAGCTTGCTAGAGTGCACCCGCTCAGCTGAACGTAATAAAAGTGCGTTGGATCAGATCTTTGGAGTCTGTACTTCTTAGTGGGAATTGGCATATCTCCTAGGAAAAGAGCCTGTTACTTTTGGGCAACAACGTGAAGTCTTGTCACAGAGTGTGCTGGGTCAGTTAGGGTGACCATATGAAAAGGAGAAACCAAAAGGAGGAGAGCATTCACACAGGGCAAAAAAAAGGAGAGAAGCAAATTCTCAGATGCTGAGATACTTTATTATCCCAAAACATCAGATTTCAGACAGGAATCACAGACACTGGCCATGCAGTTAAAAGAAAGAGGGTATCTCGATGTTGTAATTTCACAAGGCCTGAAAAAGCTTTTCAGAGCTTTTCTCAAAAAAGAATATAACAGCCCCAGAACGAATCAATTGTAGTCTAACATATGACCATATAACAAATCACCTGCAAGGAAGCATAAGGAGGCACTGGCACATTGTCCAACACATCCCGAGGTGCCAGGAAAAAAACATGGTCTCCTTTAAAAGAACCAGGAATATAAGAGATTTTTTAATCAGGAATGAATACAAAGAACACAGTAGTTTACCCAATTTTTTACCAGGTGCTTCCATGCCTAAGGATCACCATGCCTGTGGACACAGCTGCTACTGCAAATACACCCTCAAAAAAAAACATCTGATCAACAAAGATATTTCCTCAAACATTTTACTATCTGTAACAGCACTTTTGTCATCAATGCCATCCAGACCTCTGAAAAACCGTATAAGAGAGCACCTCAGTAACTTAAATAACAACAGATCAGGTGCTCCTTTAGTAGATCATTTTTCAGCACAAAATTATTCTTTTGCTAGGCTGACCATATGAAAAGGAGGACAGGGCTCCTGTAACTTTAACAGTTGTAGAGAAAAGGGAATTTCAGCCAGTGTCATTTGTATGCAATTAGTTCCTGGTGAAATTCCCTCTTCATCACAACAGTTAAAGTTGCAGGCACTATACTAGAGTGACCATATACAAAAGAAGGCAGGGCCCCTGCAACTTTAACTGTTGTGATGAAGAGGAAATTTCACCAGGAACTAATTGCATACAAATGACACTGGCTGAAATTCCCTTTTCTCTACAACTGTTAAAGTTACAGGAGCCCTGTCCTCCTTTTCATATGGTCAGCCTACTTTTGCAGATTTAAAGTTTTGGGCCCTCAAAAAATTAGAAAGACAGGATAACAAATTGTTATTAAGAAAGGAAATAGAATGGATCCTAAAGTTAACAACTCTAAACCCCAGTGGTTTAAACTTAGATCTCACATTTTTGCCACTCCTGCGACTCAGTAATTACCAGCAGTGACTCCCACATAATAGGAATAACGATAGCAATAATGACGTATTTTGAGACCTTGTACTTATCATTTCCACACCTGGCAAAGCACAAAAACATGACAAAAATGATGAAACAATGAGAAAAGATGAATTAGAATAAAACGAGGGCCCTGGAATGATTACATTTCCTCAGTCGCCAGTGAATATCATAGGAGACTATTATCCTGCTAAGAGTTTTCTGCAGACATCTCTTACCAAGTAAGAACCTATATATTAAACTTTTGTTAAAAGTGGTTTTACATTAAAAATGTTTTTATATTTTTTATAGAAATTTTAATGTATAATGTGGACAGGCCCAAGAGCCTTCATATTGTATTTTTTTTAAAAAAAGATTAAGAAATTTGCATATGGACACAGGTCTTTTGAGGCAATATGCCTAACTAACCCCTAACATATATTAATGTTATGTGTTATCCCCATAAACATAATGTAATGTTCTTGATGTTACAGCCCCCTGGAGGCCTTAAAAAAACAGGCCGAAAGGCTTTGGGCGTGAATAATAAATTATATCAGCATATGAAAAGGAGGACAGAGCTCCTGTGTCTTAAACAGTTGCATAGAAAAGGGAATTTTAATACGTGTCATTTGTATGTATGCCTCTTGACCAGATACAAAAGAGGGCAAAGCTCCTACAGCTTTAACTGTTGTAAAGAAGAGGGAATTTCACCAGGTGCTGCATGCATACAAATGACACCTGCTGAAATTACCTTTTCTATTCAACTGTTAAAGATACAAGAGCCCTGTCCTCCTTTCCATATGGTCACCCTACTGGGTTAGTAGTGTTATAATGGCATGAAAGGAAAGCTGTTAGATGCCATTCTACATGGCTGCAGCAGAGGGAGACACGAGAACAACATCGGAGTCTGACATATAGTGAGTTAGACCATTGTCCAGCTAGTCCAGTATTGTCGACACTGACCCACAGCAGCTCTCTAGCATTTTAGGCCGGAGTATTTCCAGCCCCGCATAGAGATGCTGGAGATTGAACCTGGAACTTTCTACACGAAAAATGTGTGCTCTTCTACTGAGCTATGGCCTCTCCAGCACTGCTTCAACAAATCTGATGAGAGGGCAGCTCTATCAAACTTCTCTTCCCCTCAACAGTCACTTGACAGCAGCCATTATGTCAGGTTGCACCAAGGGAGAGATAAGAACTTAAGAAGAGCCATGCCAGATCAGACCAAAGGTCCATCTAGTCCAGCGTTCTGTTTACATAGTGGCCAACCACCTGCCCATGGGAAACCCACAAGCAGGACATGAATGTAACAGCACCCTCCCACCCATGTTCCCCAGCAACTGATATATATATAGGCTGACCATATGAAAAGGAGGACAGGGCTCATGTAACTTGAACAGTTGTAGAGAAAAGGGAATTTCAGCCAGTGTCATTTGTATGCAGTTAGTTCCTGGTGAAATTCCCTCTTCATCACAACAGTTAAAGTTGCAGGCGCTATACTAGAGTGACCATATACAAAAGAAGGCAGGGCTCCTGCACCTTTAACAGTTGTGATGAAGAGGGAATTTCACCAGGAACTAATTGCATACAAATGACACTGGCTGAAATTCCCTTTTCTCTACTATTGTTAAAGTAACATGAGCCCTGTCCTCCTTTTCATATGGTCAGCCTAGATATAGATAGATAGATAGATAGATAGATAGATAGATAGATAGATAGATAGATAGATAGATGATAGATAGATAGATAGATAGATAGATAGATAGATAGATAGATAGAGGCTTACGGCCTGTGATACTGGAGTAGCACATAGCCATCAGGACTAGTAGCCATTGATAGCCTTCTCCTCCGCTCCTCTCCAGGAATTTATCCAACCTCCTTTCAAGGCCAATGGGACAGCAGGTCCTACTCCATTGGATGTGCTGAAAGGCCAGCTTCATTTGGCTCTTCCTCTCCCTGAACTATTTCCCCTCTTTTCAATCATTCTAAGAACTTGATAACATTACGATATGGGGTCTGAGCTTGCTTTCCCACCCTCCCCGATCGTCTTCCATCCCCTTTTGCTTTTATGCCATGTTTTGTAGAATCTTGTTAAGCCTCATTTTTATTAATTTTCTGTAAGTCGCTCCAGGAGCCTTTTTGGCTAAATATCTAAATATTTTAAATAAATAACATAACATTTCAGAAGTGTTCACTGGCATATTCTTTACCACAAATGGTACTTCTAGGTGCTAGTGCTGCCTGACAGCAGTATTGTGACAGTGCCAGAAAAGCCAGTGTTGTGAATATTGGTGACCAGAGAAGACTGAACTGCACCAATGATCCAACTTTCCTAGATGCTAGGGGTATGCCCATTGTGAAAACATTCCAATGCATAAAAATTGAAAGTTCAAAAATGCATGTTAACAAATGGGACCTACAACAAAATGTTGCAGCATGTCCTCCAAAAGTTGGAGTGTTCCTGTTCAAGTATCCAATCAACCATTCCATCCAAACAGGGCATTCTACTCCTCCATTCTTCCCCACCCCATTCCTTTTTTCATTTCTAGTATCAGAGACAGTAAGCCTATCTACACCAGTTGCTGGGGAACATGGGTGAGAGGGTGCTGTTGAACCATGCCCTGCTTGTGGTCCCTGGTCAACAGCTGGTTGGCCACTGTGTGAACAGAGTGCTGGACTAGATGGAACTTTGGTCTGATCCAGCAGCGCTATTCTTAGGTTCTTATGTTCCAACCATCATTCTACATTCCATAGCATGCTCACTCCTCATTGGGCAGTTTTGGGAGGCAGTTGCCCACCCCCAATATTTTTATTATTATCATAATCAATGTCATCATCATTATTATTGTATCTCTCTCTCACTTGTGGCGGTTTGTCTAGACGGACATGACGGGCTTTGCCAAGTCATGCTGTCTTTTACAGATTTAGGAATCTCCTGACAATTGAGCATGTTTTAAGTAAGATTACTTTCTGGATGTTGGTGTGGATGTATTTCGGTAGGCCCAGTTTCTGAAAGTTTTCAGTATAATTTTTTGATGTGATGCCAGTGACTGAGGTGACTAACGGAATAATTGTGACCTTTTCTGTTGCCATAGTTCTTTGACTTCCATGGCCTGTGGTGTATATTTATTAGGGGTGTGCACGGACCCCCCGGATCGGAACGGGACCCGGATCGGGACCTCCAATTTTGTCCCGGACCGGTTCGGACAAAATCGGAGGCCCCCCGGACCGGATCGAGTCCGATCCCGATCCAAAAATCGGAAATTTTTGGATCGGCCGCCATTTTTTTCCCCATAGACTTGCATTGCAATGCAAGTCTATGAGGAAAAAATGGCGGCGGGTGGGTAAGGGGGGGCCTAACTCCCTCCCCCCCCCCGGGGCCGTCCGCTGTGGACGGCCCCGGCAGGTAAACCCCCTCCCCCGCCCTCCCTACCCCCCCTGGGGCCGCCTGCTTCCATCCGCTGGCGCCCGCGGGCGCCAGCGGATAGAAGCGGACGGCTCCGGGGGGGGGGTAAGCCCCCTTCCCCGCCACTTACCTTCTCGGCACGTCCGGCGCCGGCGGCTACTACCAGCGGGCTCCGCGGCCTACTCTCGAGTAGCGCGCCGGGTGATGACATCACCCGGCGCGCCACCCTGGAGCAGGCCGCGGAGCCTGCTGGTAGTAGTAGGCGCCGGCGCCGGACGGGAGCCGCCGGGCCGGGCAGGTAAGGGCCCCCCTCCCCCCTCCCCCCTCCGCGCGCCCCCTCCTCCCCTCCACGCACCCCCTCCTTACCTTTCCGGCCCGGCGGCTCCCGTCCGGCGCCGGCGCCTACTACTTCCAGCAGGCTCCGCGGCCTGCTCTAGAGTAGTGCGCCGGGTGATGACATCACCCGGCGCGCCATCCTAGAGCAGGCCGCGGAGCCTGCTGGGAATAGTAGGCGCCGGCGCCGGACGGGAGCCGCCGGGCCGGAAAGGTAAGGGCCCCCCTCCCCCCTCCGCGCGCCCCCTCCTCCCCTCCACGCACCCCCTCCTTACCTTTCCGGCCCGGCGGCTCCCGTCCGGCGCCGGCGCCTACTACTTCCAGCAGGCTCCGCGGCCTGCTCTAGAGTAGTGCGCCGGGTGATGACATCACCCGGCGCGCCATCCTAGAGCAGGCCGCGGAGCCTGCTGGGAATAGTAGGCGCCGGCGCCGGACGGGAGCCGCCGGGCCGGAAAGGTAAGGGCCCCCCTCCCCCCTCCACGCGCCCCCTCCTCCCCTCCACGCACCCCCTCCTTACCTTTCCGGCCCGGCGGCTCCCGTCCGGCGCCGGCGCCTACTACTTCCAGCAGGCTCCGCGGCCTGCTCTAGAGTAGCGCGCCGGGTGATGACATCACCCGGCGCGCCATCCTAGAGCAGGCCGCGGAGCCTGCTGGGAATAGTAGGCGCCGGCGCCGGACGGGAGCCGCCGGGCCGGAAAGGTAAGGGCCCCCCTCCCCCCTCCGCGCGCCCCCTCCTCCCCTCCACGCACCCCCTCCTTACCTTTCCGGCCCGGCGGCTCCCGTCCGGCGCCGGCGCCTACTACTACCAGCAGGCTCCGCGGCCTGCTCTAGAGTAGCGCGCCGGGTGATGACATCACCCGGCGCGCCACCCTAGAGCAGGCCGCGGAGCCTGCTGGGAATAGTAGGCGCCGGCGCCGGACGGGAGCCGCCGGGCCGGAAAGGTAAGGGCCCCCCTCCCCCCTCCCCCCTCCCCCCTCCGCGCGCCCCCTCCTCCCCTCCACGCACCCCCTCCTTACCTTCCCGGCCCGGTGGCTCCCGTCCGGCGCCGGCGCCTACTACCACCAGCAGGCTCCGCGGCCTGCTCTAGAGTAGCGCGCCGGGTGATGACATCACCCGGCGCGCCACCCTAGAGCAGGCCGCGGAGCCTGCTAGTAGTAGTAGGCGCCGGCGCCGGACGGGAGCCACCGGGCCGAGAAGGTAAGTGCCCCCCTCCTCCCCCCCCCCGCTGTCCACTTTCATCGGCGGGCGCCCGCTGGCGCCCGCCAATGGAAGCGGCGGTGGGCGCCAGTGGGCGCCCGCCGATCCGCCGATCCGCCGAACCGGTTCGGAGCTTTTTCGGACCGGTTCGGATTGGATCGGCCGATCCAGCTGCGGGATCGGAAATCGGATAATTTATCCGATTTCCCACTGGACCGGACTCGGATCGTGGATCGGGTCCGATCCAGTGCACATCCCTAATATTTATCTCTCTTTTCTTCTTCCTTTTCAGCAACATTTTTGTCATTCGGTATTGCTATGTCAGTGAGGTATGTGTGTTTTTCTTTTTTGTCTATGACCATTATGTTTGGTCAGTTGCAGGGTATTGTCTTGTCAGTATGCATTTTTCTGTCCCAGTATATTTTATGATCTGCATTTTCCAAGATTGTTTCAGGTGAGTATGTATAGTATGGTGTAGGTTGTTTGATAAGGTTGAATTTGATGGCTAGTTGTTGGTGAATAATTTTTGCAGCTGTATTGTGTCTGTCCGTATAGTCCATTCCTACCAGAATTTTACATCCTCCTGTTATATGGTCTATTGCTTCTTGGAATTGATGGCATTTCCTGCTTAGGTCTGTTGTTACACTGTTATCTTTTATGATGTACTTTTGGTAGTTCTTGGTGGCTATAACTTGATCCTGTATAGCTATTAGGAATCCATCTGTTTCTGGAAATAGCTCACTCTTCCTGAGCCATTCATATTATTGTTCTTTATGGGTTTTGTATTATGTTGTAGTGCTTCCCATGGAATGCGTTTTGTGCCCATTTTTTCTTTTTTCTCTGTGAGTGTGAGTGATCATGTTTGGTCTTCATTTTGTAGTGCTAGGTTGAGTGGGGTGTAATTTTTATCTGCTTTTACTATGGCTTTATGAATGGGGGTGTTTTTAGGGTGGAAGAGTTCTCTGAGTGACTTTCTCTGTTTAGCATGCATTGTGTTCATGTCTAGCAGACCTCTTCCACCTTCTTTCCTGCTGATTGTTATTCTTTCAATGCATGAGTTGGGATGGAGCATGTGGTGTTTTGTGAGTTTGGTGTTATTGCATCTATTTATTTCTTTGAATTCAGTGTGTGACCAGTGTATGATTCCGAAGGAGTATGTGAGGATGGGTATTGTGTATGTGTTGATGGCTTTGAAAATGTTTTTAGAGTTGAGTTTAGATTTTAGGATTTGTGATGGGCGAGTTTTATATTGCATTCTTAATTGTGTTTTTACTGTGGAGCGATTGATTTTTGTGTTTTGTTGGAATCCTAAGAATTTGTATGTTTCACTTTCTTCCATGTTATCTAATATTTTGTTATTCAATGTTTCTGCTACTTCTTCTTTCCATTTTCCTCTTTCTATGTGTAACATCTTGCATTTTCCTATCCCGAATTCCATTTTCACGTCTGTTGTCAGTTCCTCAGTGATTTGCAGGAGGCCTTTTATCTGTGTCAAGGTTGAAGCATAGATTTTGATGTCATCCATGTATTATTATTATTATTATTATTATTATTATTATAGATCTGCAAACCAATGTATGCTGAGAGTTCCGTCTTCTTTCTCAGCAGCCCTGTTTTGGCTACTATCCTGGCACCACTCATCACCTGAGTTTGCTAGTAAAAGGAATGATACAGTCACATGTGCCTTGAAAGGGTTAAGTAAAGCAAATCAAAGCTTTAGTTGTTTCATCTTCAGCTGTACTTCCACAATTGAGTTTTATTTCTCTGAAACTGAAGAGGATGTAAGGCTTCAACGCAAGGAACTTGGTTAGTTTTATTGGAAATGGATGGTGAGCAAAAAGTTTAATGTCCTTTTTCCCTCATGTTATATTTTCAGGACCAGTCTCACTATTAGTTTCTAGTGATAGAAATATTCCTTTTTAAGATACACTTTTTTTATGTTACTACAAAGCAACCGGTAAGTTACCTGGAGAGTCATGATGTTTTTATGAGAGAGAAAAAAGCATTAAAGTTCTCAGATTTTGGGAACACGCACCCAGCTTGCCTCACTGAAGGACTCGGAGAAATTCAGTGATGCCCCCCAAAAGGGCCAGATTTCCCCATGTTGGGCATCCCTAGCTTGTTGTAACCAGGCCCATCAACAGTCTGGCTGGAGCATTCTGGACTGGCTGAAGTTTCTGAACAATGCTGAGGCAGGCCCATGTAGACCACATTACAGTAGTCCAAATGGAATGTAACTAAGGCATGTGTGACTGTGGCCAAATCAAATGTTTCTAGGAACAGGCACAGTTGGCATACGAGTCTCAGCTATGCAAATGCACTCCTGGCCACAGCCAAGACGTGGGCATCCAGGTTCAGACCTGAGTCCAAACTGTAAGAATCATGTCTATGGAAGGCCTTGCCTGATAGGGCCAGATTTATGTACAAGCTAAACAAGCTACAGCTTGGGGCCTCACATTACGAGGGGCCTCATGTTAGAAATAGAAAGAAAGAAAGAAAGAAAGAAAGAAAGATTACAACATTGCCACCGGGAAATCATAAACATCATATAAAATGAAGACGTCTTCAGAAGAGGGAATAGCATTAGAATGTGCACACATATAACTTGCATTTTTAATACCTATATTACACAACTCTCAAATTCCATTTCATTATACTGCCCGTATTTTGCATTAAAAATATTATTTGTTGAAGAGAGAAGGGCCTCACTCATGTTATAGCTTAGGGCCACAACAAGTTTAAATCCGGCCCTGCTGCCTGATCTGGAAGTAGAGCATTAGCGAAGTTAGCCAAAGACCCATGCATACATGTACAAGCTGGGAGGTGTCTGTGAGAAATCATTGCATGCACAGACTACTTCGGAAGTCTCGCCTTCAGCTCCTGACCTTTCCTGCTCAAAACAGGGATATCCATCGTGGGGAAATCTGGCTTTCTTGGGCTCAACGGACTTCCCTGGAGCACCTGGTTCAACTTGCATTTTTAATAAATAAATAATGATACAAGGTGCAAAACTGAGCACAAGAAACAGTACCAAATTTATCCATCAGCCCCCTGGAATGCTAAAACAAAAATCCAGAATTCTCAACAGCAACCTTCTGGGCAATTCTACAAGTAAAGGATTCTATAAATAAATAAATAAATAAATAAATAAATGTATCTACTCTTCATTTGGTTTTCCTCCAAGGAACATATATTCCTCTAGGAAAACCCATTTTGGCTCTTTTCCATCAAAGCTAGTATTTTAATTAATTAATTAATTTTAATTAAAGCCAAAACTCCTCTACACATGCTAATCCAGATATCAAATCATCAAGTGATCAGCTAACCCGGGGAGGGGAGGACTCTAGCCAGCTTTTGTCTTTTTAACAGTGTGATGTTAGAAATCAGCAGCGAGGCTTTTCACAAGATGGAGATAAACAACATGACCTGTTCATTGGTATTAAAATCACAGTTACAGTGGCAAATTAAAAAACTGGCAACTCTGTCAGTTAGACATTTCCCATAAACAAGCTGTTGGGTCTTTTTCCCCACCTCATTTGTCTACAACTTCCTTATTTCAAGTTTTGAGATGAGAAACTGCATACAAAAATAACAATTTCAGAGGATTAGTGTGTTGCAACAAAAACAACTATAATAATACATTTATTATGATATAAGCTTTTGTGGACCCAGCCAAATAAAGTGGACCAGGTCCACAAACACAAATGTGTTAGTCTTTAAAGTGATGCTTGGTTGTTTCTGCTGCACACTTGAATGAAATGTTTCCTTACGGTCGCTTTGTCTGGGATGTGAGTGCAGCCTCAATTCAACTCCCTTCTTTAATTTTGTTCATCTTTTAATTAAGTTTTACATGAGTTGCCCAGTTCATATTTTGCTGCCAGTTATATTTTCTGTTTTAAAATAAGATGCTTACATAGCAGTCTGCCAACATTGCTGTACAGCCTGTGTTAACCACACCTGGCTGTATATCTATCACTAGCTTTGTAAGATCATGCTTTGACCCTCCTCTTGTTTTCATTAAACACACATACAGCTCCATGGAAAGCTGCAAAAGCAGAACAGGGGAGTGATCAAAAGCTTCATTTCTTAAACAGAGTATTGTTTGGGCACCATTAAAATTATGTCTGATTCTCTTTATATTAATTTTTGACCATTAGTAAATAGTGTTTGGTTTTAGTTTACTATATTGTCTTGAATATAATTTCAAATAGTCAAAACTAAATTTCCAAAAGCTTGTGCAACTGTCAGCTTATTTTGTACCTCTCTGGCTTGTCTCCATTTTCTGTCATTCAGCAAACTTATAGAAATGAAATACTTTGCATAATTGAATGATTTGACCACCACCACCTCTCCAATTATCACATCAGTATCATATCTAGTATTTTCTCTGAGTAGTAATTTGGCAAGATAACGCTGTAATACCATGTGCATATAGCTGTGAGTCAACCCAACTAAAGAGGGAATTGCTTCAGAGTAGGCCTGCCATATTTAGGACACAATCCTATGCATGTTTAGACAGAAAAACTTTGTTCTGTCTAAACGTGCGTAGGATTGCACCTTAAGGACACAATTCTATGGGTTGCACCCTCTCAGAATGGAAGCCTCTGAATTCAGAGGCTTCTATATATCCAATGCCCTACTGCGCTGAAGCCAGCAGAGCGGGAGGAGTGGCAGAAGCAATCTTCACCTTCTTGTCTTTTGATCAGTGGGGTTATTGCTAGATGGACTTTTTGCCCATCTAGCAATGGTGCTCCATAAGAAAAAGGAAGGAGTCTGGAAGATTCTCAGGATAGCTCATATCCTGGCCTCTCAAGTCTCCTCCCCGCTCTGCCCACCAGAACGCCCCATCCCCCCCCCCTCTGAAGTCAGTTTTTCAACTTGAACCCAGCTGGCACTGTTCTTTTCACACTGGCTGCAATGGGGAGGGGGACAAGGGTCATAGCTAATTCCCACTTCCAAGGTCAGAGCACAGTCTCTGACCTCAGAGCAGGGAATCCCCACTATCCTGTGGCCCCCTCAGACAATGTATAGGAGCCAGTGGATTGCTCCATTCATTGATGAATCACTTAGACTAAAACTTTTAAATGATTAATACATATAAATATCTACAAAACCTGCACATGACCCAAAAAAACCACACCTTAAAACAGACATTCCTCCATCTCCACACAGACAAGACAAATACTTCTTCTAAATATGCCTGCCATGACAGAGTTGTACAGCTCCTAAAAACAAAGTTGGCACATATCTTGTCTCAGAACCATCATTTGTTTGTTTTTGCTCACAAACAAATTCAATCGATTTAACTCAGTGCAGGTCCTACCATTAGGCAAAATGAGGTGGCAACCTCAGGCAGTTTCATTTGACTGTCATGGAAGTATCCTGCTTTACACAGGGCAGTCCTCTAGATGAACGGTTGTCCAGTCCAAGTCCAATTTAAACAAGAACCACAAAAAGGGAAGCAGGAGCCTCGAAGCTGCCCATCAACAGCATTTGCACATCAGACTGAGCAGCCAACACAGGCTACTAGGTTAGTTTTTAAATGTGCATTAATCTATAGAAATTAGGACATGCACATCTGTGTCCTCTTTTTTGGTAATGCATAAGTGGCCACCGTACACGAAAGGACAGCAAATTCTTCGTTAATTAATTTATTTTTATTGATATTTTACTCCCGGTTAGAAACGTTTACGGGAATTTCTGACTCTTTTATCAGCTCTGTGACGCCGCTCAAGCAGGAGGGGAACGACTGAAAGAAGCACCCTCCTTCCGAAAAACCAATGCAAAAGACGCGCCTGCGTGTTCTTTTGCACGCTCGCCTATAGTCAAAATCCCGAACGGACGTCAAACCTAAAGGGGAACACCCTCAATGGTTTTCTAGAGAGACTTCCGGTTCCCTGTTGAAGAGCTCTTTAAAACTCTCCATGTGCGGGGACATGAGTGCTGGAAGTGGCATTCATGCCCTTGCTGGATTTATTCTCTTTGAAAGGTCTTATTTACGCGTTCGGGTTTCTAATTATATTTACTTAGCAAATCGAAAAAGTAGAATCATTTCAAAAAGACAGAGTTGGAAGCTCCCATTCAAAATTTAAAAATCTGGACGATATGCAGACATTCAACAGCTGCGCACCAACACCTTATCGTTTCTGTTCTGTCGCGTCCAAAGACTTTTTTACGGCATAGGAGCCCGGCCTGAAGAAAGGGGTGGGGGAAGGAAGAATCCTGAGGGGAAGTAACATCCTTGCCTATTCTCTTCCTTAATTGAGGGGCGGGAGATAAAGTCATTCGAAGCAACGGGAAGGGATCTCCAATAATTGTGCCTGTTATTTGAGGTTCTGGTTTTGATTCCTCCACCACTCTCTTGCCCGCATGCAAAGAAAACGAAAATTCACTGCAAGCGGGAAACCAGAAGTGACAGGTGAACGAGTGAGCCTCCCTCTCTCTCTCTCCTGCTTTACGTCAGCTCGGCCGCCCCTGGACCCTTTTTCTCAAAGCAACGCATGAGCAAGACCGTAGCCCTTTGGAGCAACGCGCACGCGCAGTGAGAGGTTACCTGTGTTCATGCTAAATGTGCTTTGGAAAGAACGGGGCGCGGAGGGGCTTAATCCGTTGTTCTTGGCAGTTGTCCGGTCCGGCTGCGCGCACAGGTGAGGAAGGAGGGTGGTGATGATGATGATGATGATGATGATGATGATGATGATGATGGGAGGGGGCTCCCTCCGGTAATAGCGCGGAAAGGGGTTCTGTGCTTCCGTCAACGTCTGCGGATGGCTGAGCCTGTTTATCTCGAGCAGCCGCGGTAGTCGCTGGGTCCTTTAGGCTCCCCTCTCAAGGCACTTTGGTTCACGGGGGCTGCTGCATACGCCAGTTAACACACGGCAGTTGTAGGGAGCCGTGTTGATCCCATGGAGTGGGCGGTGGCTCAGAGTAGTGTAATCCTGCTCTCTCTCTCTCTATCTTAGGCTGACCATATGAAAAGGAGGTCAGGGCTCATGTAACTTTAACAGTTGTAGAGAAGAGGGAATTTCAGCCAGTGTCATTTGTATACAATTCGTACCTGGTGAAATTCCCTCTTCCTCACAACAGTTAAAGCTGCAGGGGCCCTGCCTTCTTTTGTATATGGTCACTCTAGTATAGTGCCTGCAACTTTAATTGCTTTGTTGAAGAGGTGATTTCACCAGGTACTAATTGCATACAAATGACGCCAGCTGACATTCCCTTTTCTCTGCAACTGTTAAAGTTGCATGAGTCCTGTCCTCCTTTTCATATGGTCAGCCTACTGTATCTACACTACTGCTTTAAAACGGCTTATAACAGTTTTAAACCGGTTTAAAACCGTTATAAAGCAGTAGTATAGATAGTCTCTCTCTCTCTCAAACGTGGCAAAGTTGCGCATGAGCAAGCTTTCAGGTTTTCCAGAGCGCTTCTTCAGCCCAAGGCAGTCTTCCCCAGCATTGTGCCTGCCAGATGTTTTGGACTACAGATCCCATCAGTCCCAGCCTGCATGGCCAATGGGAGTTGTTGCCCCCCAAAGCATCTGGAGGGCACCAGCTTGGGGAAGGTTGACCTATGGCTGTGTGGGATGCTGCATGTCTATATTTAATCGATTTTGTAATGCGTGCCCCCCCTTTGAAACAAACCCATATTTTAGGGTTGGCACCTTATGCCTGGGTGCCCTTCTGTTTTAATACCAGGGCATTCAAAACATCTCGAAGACACCAGGATGGACTAGAAGATGGCGGGAGCAGAGAGAGAGAAATACGTTTTAGGTTGGAATGGAAAAGCAGCAAACCTCCGGTGTTCAGGCTTAACTGGGTTGATTGTGCCAAGTACAAAATAGTTGCACCAAAGGGTGAAGGGTCAAAGAAAAAATGTCAGTTTCCCCTTTTAAGATATAAATGCCAGCAATAATTTGATGACAACACAAAAAAAAGGGGAATCCACCCCTGGTGCTAATTGGAACATATGGGTCCCCTGTAAGGTAGAGAAGAGTCATCTCCCTCTTCAAAATAAAAATGTCAGTTTCAGAAGCCTCCCTTGCTTCTGCCCCTCCTAAAAGGGTGTGGAGGTTGAAGATTGAAATCTAGAACATTCCCTGAATGAGCATGGCCATTTTAATTTTGAGATTCCAGTTTCCAAGATATGTGGTACATTACAACATGTTTTTGTAATGCTTTGATCATGCAAACTGAAAATGAAAGGCTAAAATAACTTCACAGCTGATAAATGCAAAATATCATTGAAATTATTACATCTTTAAATGTAGTTGTCATAGTTTTTCTTCATATGTAGAATTTCCATTATGTGTCATTCTTACTCTGTCATTTGTATTTGTCTCCTGGTTCAAATGAGTTTTGTATCATATTTTAATATTTATGGCTCATTCCTAGGAAGCAAATTCAATTTACATTGGTGCATGTCTGTTTCAGGTTGAGGACTGAAATGCTTAGAGTTGCGTACAAACGTGACTGCTTGTTGTGTAGGTCAAAATCAATGTTAGGCTTTGAAATATGTTGAATAAATGGAACTCCCATATTATTATGAAACTTCCTCAAAATTGTGTGCCTTCCTCCTTACTTGCAACACAGAAGGCCTAGTGAAGATTCTTTGCTTTTATGCAGAACACAAAGAGAACTTTAAACCCATTGACAAGGAGACTGATTTCCTTCCATTTCTGACAGTGAGTGCTTCATACATGTGCTGATGGTATAACATGAAAATCAGTTTAAAATAACATTTTGTTTTATTTTCCTATTATACTTTTTATTATTATTACGTGGCTGATGCTGAGATTTCACGCTGGCTTTTTTTTCATTAGATGAATAATATATAAATATTTTTCATGCATTGTATTGTTTGTTGCAGTTATACCACCAACAGTGCAATCCCATGCATATTTATTTATTACATTTCTATGCCACCCAATAGCTGAAGCTCTCTGGGCAGTTCACAAAAATTAAAACCACAAAATTGAGCATAAAATATAGTATAAAATATAAAAGCTTAAAACCACAGTATATCTTATTTAAAGTAAGTCCCATTGAATGTTTTTATTTATTACATATTTTAGATTATTTTCTCAGAAAGAGAATTAAGACATTTACAACAGGGGTTAAAACACACACAAAAAATTAACAGTTTAAAACAGCTAAAACAATTAACAGTAAAATACCGAGATCTGATAAAATAACTAAATTACGAAGCCCCATCAAATGCCTCAGTGGAGTTTACATTAAACCCTAAGATGCATTCTGACCACTTCTAAAAAAGTTTGCTGAGTCTCCCTTTAAGAAATATGCCAGGAGCCATCATGGAGAACAACTCTTCTGTTAGATTACTCAAAATATATATAACTACACAGAACAATTCTCAGCATGCTTGTTTGGAATCAAGCCCTCCTGATTCCAGAGTTCGTTAAGGCACAATCTTATGCATGTTTAGACAGAAAAAGTCCTACAGCTATTAAAGTTCTATAATGCTGGCTGGGGAATGCTGGGAGTTGTAAGACTTTTTCTGTCTAAATGTGCATAGGATTGTGCCCTTAATTACACTGACCTAGAAGTAGGGTTGCAACTTCATTAAAGGCACATAGTTGATATGGAATGTGATGATATGCTATGTTAGTCTGTGGGAATCTACAGATAAGTTTTATTTGTGCTAAAAATTGCACCTCAGAGTTTATAGTATGCTCACTCTTTTGCTCTTCATATTCATTTTCTAGGTTTTAGATTTCGATTATGTGACGGCTAAGATCGCCATGTCAGCTCTATGTCCTCCTCCTTCTCCTGCTGTTGCCAAGACAGAGATTGCATTGAGTGGAGAGTCACCATTGCTGGCTGCTACTTTTGCATACTGGGATAATATTCTTGGACCCAGGGTCAGACATATCTGGGCCCCCAAAACAGAACAGCAGCTTCTCAGTGATGGAGAAATAACATTTCTTGCAAATCATACTCTGAATGGAGAAATACTTCGTAATGCAGAGAGCGGCGCAATAGATGTGAAGTTTTTTGTTTTGGCAGAGAAAGGAGTCATTATCGTGTCCTTAATTTTTGATGGAAATTGGAATGGGGACAGAAGTACATATGGACTATCGATAATACTTCCACAGAGTGAGCTTAGTTTCTACCTTCCCCTTCACAGAGTATGTGTTGACAGGCTGACACATATTATAAGAAAAGGAAGGATATGGATGCATAAGGTAGGCTGCTTCTTCATTGTAACCACTTTTAAGTCTGTTTAAACAATTTGAGTCATAAAATCTGGCTTTCCTCATGTTAAACATAGTAATTGATAGGTGGCAAAACAAACAATGTCATTCAAGCTCTTCCCCATCTTAGCTTTGGCCTTTGAGTCCTGACATCTTCATTCAAAGTCAGTACCTTAAAATTTAATTATTTCAGGTAATATTCCTAACCATTTGTTTAAATAAAGATTATCACCAGTGTACAGCACAATGCTGTACATGTTTACTTGGATGTAGGGCCCATTGTGTTCAATAGATCCTTCCATAGGATAGTGCTTTTTAAAATGAAATAAGTGGGGGTTTATTCTTTTGTGTTTTGTTTTACTTGCAAGAAACGTCCCACAAAATGTATTTTTCTGATCTTTTGGAAAACAGCAGACAAGATTCTTCTCTTAAACTTTATATGTTAAATTTCAATCCTAAGAGATATTTTATTAAACCAGAACGAACTGAAGCTGTACAGCTTTTGCCTCATCAGTTCAAATCCACTTGCAGCCTAAAAGCTGCTAAATATAATGTCATTTTATAAAGCTGCTTTAATATGGATTGCTTTACATATCGTTGTCGTGATGGATACACTATTAATATGGTCCTCATTTTATGCTTCTGCTCAGCAATATGTTGATTTTCATACCCAATACCAAATGCTTCTTCATGTGGACAAATTCCTGCTAGACTACTTACAATAAAAAAATAAGTAGTGCATATTTTTAGTTAAAAGAACACCTCTTAAGATTCTGCCCATATGGGAAACATCAGTTTGTTACACACTCACCCCGCAAATGTATAATTCCCTTTTTTTTATCTGAATTACTTATTTCTGTTAAGGTATTAGGATCAGATTACATGTTATCTCAGAAAGCAGATTCAGGAACATGTGTTAAGATAACATGATCACAGCGGAGGGGGCTTTGGAGTGGACACCTGGCAAAAGGAAGGGGAGCTAACTTCTGATCTGGAGGTCTGGAGAAAAACAATTGAAGGGGGAGGCATTTGCGGGGTACAAGAAATGGACGAATGTACCTCTCTCCTGAAGTCCATTTCATATAAATACATGGCATCATACAAGCACATAGCATAGGCATCTATAATGCGTATGTCTTTGGTGCCTGGCCCCCACTTTCTAGTTTAATAGGCAGCAGAAATCAACATTGTTAAATCTGGTAGTATGTCCCAGTGTTGAGGCTACAAAACAAAACAAAAATACCTGTTCAATTTTTGAACATTCTGTTTCTGTATGTAAGAGTACAGCAGTACCTGATGGATGCCTTAAACTATTTATTACATAGGTATAATCACCTGAGGACTTAGAAGTTCATAGCAATGTTTAGACAGACTCATGTAGACAAATAATTACTTAGGTTAGGAGTTGTTAAAAATGGGTATGTGAATGCTACATGAATAGAAGCTGAAATATTGCACACATGAAATGCAAAATAACAAGTATCAAGAAAGTGTCATGTTGATAAAGCTTAATTCTGAACTTCGGCCCATTTTAACTTCTTGCAAAGAGAGTGATATGTTGTGTTTTTCTGGTGATGCACTGTTGCTGCCATACTGATGTTTGATACTAAACCCTTGTTTTCGGGTACAGCTTCTCTTGCAATCAAACTGCACTTTCCTTATGAAAGAACCTCTAAGAATCTTCCTGTATTGCTTCATTTCACTAGTTTCCATTTTACTTAGCAATTGTGTTGTGGATCAGATACCTCTTCACAAAAGCAGGCTGTATGGTGTATGAAAATGTGCATGCAAGTACTAGAATGTATATAAAAACATTTTGTAAAAATGGATTTCTTCCCTAGGAAAGGCAAGAGTATTTCCAGAAAGCTGCCATGGAAGGGACAGAGAGAATGGAAGATCAGGTAAAAATGAAGCGTGTAGCAAAACACTGGGGACAAGTTAAGCACTTATACCCCGCCCCCCACTGATTTCCAGGAGAGGATTAAGAACTTGCTTGCTGCTTTCCCATTGGATCATACCTAGTTATAGACATTGCTACTGTTGATTCTTCTCGGTGTCCTGGAAATTTTGTATCAGAAAACAAAGTCCATGAAGATGTGATAAAAACACCAAGCAAATGGGGGGGGGGGGATCTCTCCTCTCCTTCCTTCAGCCTCCCCTCCTACATGCCGTTTTGGCGCGTAGTAAAAATCTGAATAGTATTATATTCTCATTGTGCATAAACCATTTGGATGAATTATGAGTGTTTTTAAAGGTGATCGTTTCATGGGATTGACTAGACTATCAACCTCCAGTCAAAATGGAAGGTTTTACTCGGTCATTTATCTGTCAGGCAAAATAACTGACAATGCAGACCTTGAGCTATATCTGGCTGGGTGAGCCCTTGTTGATTCTGGGGAAAACTGTAATTAATAAGGTCATTAATCTTACAGCTGCCTTGTTTCAGACAATTTAGCATTACTGAATAGTCTGGCATAAAAGTTTATTAATTCAGTTTCGAAATTGTATTCTTGGTTTTATTTTCTTATTTTTCTGTTGGTTATATTGAAAATTAGTCTTTGATTATTTCCCTTGTATTCCACTTTTTCTCTTCAAAAATTGTTCAGTCTTTTCATGTTCTGTTCTTGAAGCGTATGCTCTGCTTTTTATATCATGAAATCTTATTTATTTCACAGGGCCAGAGCATCATTCCAATGCTGACAGGGGAAGTTATTCCTGTAATGGAACTCCTTTCATCTATGAAATCACACAGTGTTCCAGAAGAAATAGATGTAAGTCCTCATATTAGCTGCATCATGAAAGGAAGCTGCTCCTCCATTCTTTTCTGTTTTTTAACCAGCTTTGGTAAAATAAATTACAGATCATAAATTGATATGCTTTTAGCATTTTGGCAGTGTAGAGCTGAGGTCAACACATGTCTTGCAAACATATCTCTAGCAATAATTTTTAAACTGTACCTTAACTAAATTGCTTGTTATCTGTGTGTAGCTTTTAAAATGCAAAGATTTATCACAAGTGTCATTCATGATATCTGGGTAAAATGTTAAATCTAGGGAGAGTCCAAAGGTAAGATCTTCAGGATGTTAGAGTATATTCTACCAGGTTACTCAGGTATCAGCAAAAGAAATCCACTGATATATATGTATATATATATATATATATATATATATATATGAGTTTGAAGTTTATAAGAATGGATGCAGTCAGATTTTTAAAAAAATCTTACATGTGCTTATTCTTACTTGGTTCTTTGCAGACTTGAATCAGGGAGTTAGTGTTAGAATAATGTGCTCTGCTCCATCTTTGATATTAAGTCTCCCCGCTTAATGAAGGATTATGTCTGTTCTATCTTTAATCACAAGGTTAACCGGGGGTGCTCACAGGTTAGTGCAGCCTTCTCCAAACTGGTGCCCTCCAGATGTTTTGGACTTCAATTCCCATCTGCCCCAACCAGCATGGCTAGTGGTCAGGAATGCGGGGAGTTGTAATCCAAAACATCTGGAGGGCATCAGATTGGGAAAGGCAGAGTCAGGGTTTGAAATGTAATCTGGATAAATTAAGGATATAATCCCAGGACACTCTCCCACTTGCTTGAACAATGGTTAAATTTGGAGCTTGTTGTGACCTCATAGGCTTCTGGAAGATACGGGTGTACAAGAAGTCTGACTCTGAGTATCTTTTTATTTGTATTACTTTTTAATTTTTACATTAAAAATCTTTGGACAATTTCTAATATGTTTTCATATGGTGGTGCTCATCATAACCTAATCCTCTCCCCTACTTGTATTCATCACATTCCAGATAAGTGATACAGTGCTTAGTGATGATGACATCGGAGACAGCTGTCATGAAGGTTTCCTCCATAAGTATGATCAATTTTTTACTACCCTTTTGAGAAAGTCTTTTTAAAGCTGAAGTTTGGGAAAGCACTGAGGAGATAGGTAACTTGTTTGGGGAATAAAAAAGTAACAAGTCAGACAAAGAGGAAACTCAGGAGACGTGGGTGCACCTGAAGAGGAGGAGACACAATATCGCCATCTTAGCTAGGTGATCCTTTCATGGCTCTCATTCCAAGCAGTTACTGTTGCAGTTACTGTGAATGTTTACTTTGCACACCTGTGGTGTGCAAAGCAGCCTTTATGTAATCTCGTTTCCTTTTATGTTTCCTCGCTCCCTTGGACAGCTGCAACATACAAGGACATTGACAAGGCAAGGGTATGCATATTGGACAGCTATAAATGCTAGGCTGACCATATGAAAAGGAGGACAGGGCTCCTGTAACTTTAACAATTGTAGAGAAAAGGGAATTTCAGCCAGTGTCATTTGTAGGCAATTAGTTCCTGGTGAAATTCCCTCTTCATCACAACTGTTAAAGGTGCAGGGGCCCTTCCTTCTTTTGTATATGGTCACACTAGCATAGTGCCTGCAACTTTAACTGTTGTGATGAAGAGGGAATTTCACCAGGAACTAATTGCATACAAACGACACTGGCTGAAATTCTCTTTTCTCTACAACTGTTAAAGTTACAGGAGCCCTGTCCTCCTTTTCATATGGTCAGCCTAGTAAATGCACCCTTGCGCACCACCAAAAGGCCAGAAAAAAATAATTTTAAAAAAATTACAATCCCATTTGCACAAATTTCTGGGACTGAAAATATATAAATGCAGGGAGGATAGGTGTAAAGCGGCACAACAGCAAAGCAACAAGGATGTTCTGAATCCACTATGGATGCAGTCAATCTTAAGGTAAAATATATAAGTAAGGAAGACTGTCAGAGTATTTTATTTGAGCTAGACATTTCAGATTCTGCCGTTGTCAGTAGCTGTTCTGTTAAATGGACACCGGGAGTTGCAGTTTGGAATTCCTGGAGATGAAATGGAAACTTCTGGATCTACAGACTCAGAACTCTTAGTCCAAATGACCTTAATCTGGAGGAAAATTCATAAGCGTTATATCAATAATACCTTTGTTTTTTCTCCTAAGGAATTTTCATCTCCAGGTATTTCAGACTGACACTCCTTGGTATCCATTAACCAGCGCAGCTACTGACAAGGATGGAAACTGAAATGTTTCACTCAAATTACACATTTTTTAAAAAATATGCTGTTGTTAGTCTTTCTATCTTTCCCATTGAGTCCATTTGTGTGTTGTGGGGGAAGCTGGGGAACAAAAAAGGGGTCACAACTGGAATGGGAAGGGGGACAGAAAGGGCAGACAAGATGTGTTCTGCCATGCAAGACACTGGGATACCAGGTGGAGGACTGAGGGTGAAGGAGGGGGAGAACAAATGATGGTGAGTTTGACTGTCGGTCTTACGGTAGTGTCGGATGTCAGGTGCTTCATAAACAATTCACTAGGCTGGCCTAGTGAATTGTGAGTTGATAGCTTGGCTATTGTTGTGAGAAAGTCTGTCTCTGTTCTGTGCTTATCTGTGGCTGCTAGCAAAGGCCTTGAATGTTCCTTGGGAACAAAAGTATGTTTTGGAAAAGGTGGGAGCTATCTTGCAAGACATCTCTCACATAGTGTCGTCGTCAAGAGGTGGTTGAACCGTGCCGCCCTGTTCGCACATGAGTTTGGATTACAGGCCTGAAGCCTTGTCTGTCAAAGTAGTTTAGAATTAGCCAGCCTCCACCCTATGTAGCTACGAGCAAAGAGGAGGCTCTTTGCTAGAAATCACCTGTTCGACTGTGTGCCTGTTCATCTGGTTCTACGCTTGCCAAGAAACTCATGTTTGGGATTCGATCTGGTTTGGAGATGTTGGATGCACTCTGTACATGTTATGTTGCTATTTGGACTTAGAATTTCTAAGAACTATGCCATGAAAAGTGCTCTGTGGCTTTTCATAGATTTGGACTTGCAGATTACTGTTCTGGATTCGTGTTCTATAGCCTGTTTTTCCCTGCATGGAGCCAAAGTACGCACAGGAGAACTCAGAGGCTGATCGTTGCTCTTGTGGAATTGTGTGTGTGTGTGACCTGCGAGAGAACCTTCCTCAGAGCCAAAGCTATGAGCAGAGAAGGCTTCCTAGGTCGAAGAGGTCCGTCCCCTGACATCTTGCTTACGTGATCAGCTCAGTGTTCCCTGACAGGCTGAGTTTGATTTGGTTCAAGATGATCTTGTCTGCTGTCAGACCTCATGCACTCCTGTGCTGGGGTTTCTCCTTTGAGTTTCCCCGTGTTCCTGATGAGTCAGTGTGTGTGGAACCATGTCTGTCACTTGAGGCGCAGGTGGCCTCAGTGGCACGGAGTGCCTTCTACCAACTTCGGTTGGTGGCCCAGCTACGTCCCTATCTGGACAGGGATAACCTGGCTTCAGTTGTCCATGCTCTGCTAACCGCCAAGTTAGATTACTGCAATGCATTCTACATGGGGCTGCCTTTGAAGGTGGTTCGGAAGCTGCAGCTTGTGCAAAATGCAGCGGCCAGATTGATAACTGGAACCAGTAGGTTCGAACATATAAGACCTACTCTGGCCCGCTTGCATTGGCTACCTGTATGTTTCCGAGCCCAGTTCAAGGTGCTGGTTTTAACCTATAAAGCCTTACACGGCTTGGGACCAGAACACCTGATGGAACGCCTTTCCCGACATGAACCTACCCGAACACTACGTTCAACATCTAAGGCCCTCCTCCGAGTGCCTCCTCCGAGGGAGGCTCGGAGGTCAGCAACAAGAGAGAGGGCCTTCTCTGTGGTGGCTCCCCAATTGTGGAACGATCTCCCCGATGAGGCCCGCCTGGCGCCAACATTGTTATCTTTTCGGCGCCAGGTCAAGACTTTCCTCTTCTCTCAGGCATTTGGCAATATCTGAGGAGCCTGGGTTTGTTTTGTTTTGTTTTGTTTTTGTAGTTTTTGAAGTGTTGATGTGGTTTTTAAATGTATAGATTGTGTGTATGTTGTATGTTTTTGCTGTTTTAATTTAATTGTTTTTAATTGTTTTTAATCCTATGTAAACCGCCCAGAGAGCTTCGGCTATGGGGCGGTATACAAATGTAATAAATAAATAAATAAATAAATAAATTAAGCCATTGTACCTGAAAGCTATCTGGTCCGTCTTCAGCTTCAAGTGTGTGTATGCAGAAATGAAACCGTTATGCCTTGAATTCCATGTGATTTTACAATAAAAGAAGTCTCACTGTTTTGGAGTGTGTCAGTTTGCCTAAAGTCCGTGAGCAGAAGCCTGGGGTGGGCTTGAGTCACGACAGGTAGCTTATTCTCAAAATGGGTTGCCATGTCTTGTGAATGCAGCCCCTGCAATTTTACAAAGAATATCAGTTCTTAAAGCATGGATTATGTTGAGGCATGGATTATGTCACTGAATTGAAAAGGGCTGAGTTTCTTACTTCCCCACCCCACCCTAGACATCTGCTTTCTAGTTAAGTTAATTTACTGACATCAAAAGCTCCAACTTGACTAATGGTATCTATAATATCTTGGATTTGCAGTAGGGCAAAGTAAGGTTGGGCAAGCCAATGCTACTTCTAAAAAGAAGAGTATTTCTTCATTCTGTTGTTATATTAGTAACTCATTCTGTGTGTATATATCTATATATGTATATATCAGCATTCATAATAACCCTGTCAAAGGAAAAAGACATTTACTTTAAAAGTTTGGAATAGATCCCATTTTCATCCATGGAAGCCCATCAGCCAAAGCCTGTTAACAGAACTTGTACTAGATTTAACTAGGCCCATCTCCAGGAATCAGGCAAGTCGTTCTATTAACACTGCTTTCTCCTGAATATTACACCTTTCATAAATTGGAAGCAGTTGGAAGTTAGGACTACATAGCATGAGCAAATGAAATATTACTTGTGGAAATTCACATGCATGTGAAAGATTCACTTCAGATAATTGCAGTTTTATATAGGTTCATATTTTTGGTGTAATTCTAATATTTTGTTTTGGATTATTATTATTTTTGTCTGAAGTCATAGAGTTTAAATTTGAAGTAATTTAATTCCGGATAGCTGAGATAGCCATGTAGTTTAGGTTAATTTCGTTTGATTTTAGTACAAACCATCTATCAAATTTGGAGTGTTAATAGCAATAAAATGGACTATTACAGATCTGTACAAATTTTTTTAGCTCCCACATGTACAACTCTATTGAAATATTTATACTGTTTGTTCAATTTTCAGAGCCATCAGTTCACACCTGCAGACGTGTGGTTGCTCAGTTGTTGTAGGAAGCAGCCCAGAAAAGGTTAATAAGGTAAGTGTCCTTTATAGTTTATGAAAACTACCAGTTAGCAAGGTGACTAACTTGTTAGCTAAAATCATGGAACTGGCAGTTAGTCGTTAGATTTCTTCTTTTGCCTGTAGGTATATCAAATGCTGGGTGGAAACTGGCCAGCATTGCTGGTTTTTCCCTTGACAACTATAAATTTCACTACTGTGATACTGGAGGCAAAATCATAACAAAAGAATTAAACTGCAGGTTCCTGCTTCATCCAAATACGGTTAATGAACAAACTGATCTGAACAAATCAGTTTCTCATCTTTGAACAAAATGGGAAATATTAGTTGCAAACTCTAGGTTGTATTTTCTAAGTAGGATTAACATTGGATACAGCCATCTGAATGGAAGCTTCTCCCCTCACATGTAACGAAGATGTTGGGGAGCAGGGAGCTCATCAGCGTCAGGCCCACTATGATTTGTCTTTATGTCTGAACTGGAACTATATGCTTGCTTCTGTTGCAATGTTACAATAGAGTGTAACATTCATTGCAATGTTACACTGGAGTATAACATTTTTAAAAAAACAAAACAAAGCGCAAACTTTAAAAAATTGGCAGGATCCAACGATGTCACATTGCATTAATGCAAACTGTATTGCGTTAACACAAAGGACCTGTAGCGCAGTACAGCGGGATTCCCCAGAAAATACGTCGTGCAAGCTAATGCTATTGGCATTGTGCTAGAAGTGCTTTACACTAGCACAGTGTAATTTGCGTTAGCACAATGACATCACTAGATACTGCCCATTGTCTCAAAATGGCAGTGTGGGAGATTGTTGGTCTCCAGTAGTGATATCTTGGACAATAACCTGTAAGTATATATAGCAATCCAACAGCAGTGGATGCATTAGCTTGAAGCATTTTTTTTTCTAGCAACAGAATATGCAGTTTGTATGTTGGGCCGATGAGGTTTCTCTACAATTGGGAAAACATTTGGATCCCTGTAACAGACAAGGAATGATTGCCCAGTTAACTGTGCAGTATCACTGTGAACAATATGGCAAGTTTTTATCTTTGCTAAATTGCCCTGCCTGTAGTATTACAGTGGTTTTGTATTGCAGATAGTACGGACACTGTCCCTCTTTCTCACTTCGGCAGAACGGAAATGTTCTAGGCTCTGTAGAAATGAAACCTCCTTCAAGTATGAGTCGGGTCTCTTTGTGCAAGGATTGCTCAAGGTAAGGTCCTCAGTTCTGTCAAAGCCAAAAACTTGAGTCCATTTCTAATCAAAAGAAGTCTTTTTTTGTGTGCTTTTATCGATTTTCTTTTGCTTGCATTATGTCTATAACTGCCCTTTTTCTGGCTCATGTTGTATCTAGCAGAATAGAATTTCCTAGATGAATTCTTCCACTTTGCATTTTTCCTTTAAAATGCAGGCTTCTGCTTAAGTATATCGATATGCAGACCACCTAGTAGGCTTTTTGACAGGTGAGGAAGTTGTAGGGAGTTTATCTAGCATGACAAAGTAAACATAGTTTTCAGTCCTTATCTGAATTACCACTTCCAAGAGTGGGAAACTGCTGGTGTTGTTTTCTTGGGACAATGTCTGTTCCTGTTTGTTTTACAGCTATGAGGGAGAAAAGTAAATTATCACCTTTTCTTCTCATACCAGGTACACCTTAATGCAGAGGTCCCCAACTTTTTTGGGCCCATGAATACATTTGGGAGTTTGAGAAACTGCTGTGGGCGCCACCACAACACAGCTCCCATGGGGATGTGGCTTTTCACAGAATGGCTACTGTGGGGGCCTGGCTAGTCAAAGGAGGTGTAGGGGGAATAGTGAGGCTAGAGGCTGAGAGGGAGGGGAAATGGCAACGCAAAGGGATAAAGAGGAGAGAAAGAGTGAGTGTAGAGGCTAGGAGGGGGAGAAACAGGAGTGGGGAGGAATAGCAAGGCTAGGTTCTAGGAAGCAAGAGAAAGGCTAGGGAAGGTAGAAAAGTGGAGAGGAAAGGTGGGGAGAAATAGCAAGGGGAGAGGTTGGGAGTGGAGAGATGAGAGAGCAAAAGGGAAAGGCCTGTGCGGACGAAAGAAGATTTGGGGGAGGGTGTCAAGAAGCAAGTCTTTCCTCCTATTCCTACCTGGTGAACAGGTGATCAGCAGTAGGTTTCGGAGTAAGAAGGAAAGCCTGGTGCCCTAACCGTTTTCAGGTTTTTAATTAAAAATACATTTTTGAAGGGGGCAGGGAGTAGAGAGCTTCACAGGCAGTGTTGGGGTTCCCCACATGTGCCATGGTGCCCACAGTGCCACATGGGGACCCCCTGCCTTAATGAGATGTATTCTGAAAGTCTATTATTTTAGAAGTCTTTGTGAGGAAGGACAAGATATAAATATAAATAAATAAACATTCAAACAAGCTTGCCAACAAAACGTTAAACGTAAGGCAAATGACGTTCAGGCCTTGCGTAGACCAAATTCAACAGGTAACTTTTAGAAGCGATCATTGCAGAATAAACATACTGGAAGAAGGAAAACAGTTACCAAGATGAACAACTCTACAAGCCACAGTTCTGTTTCCTTCTCTAACCGATTTGTGAAGGGCTACTTGTGGCTTTGTCACGAGGAAGTGTATAATGTTTGTGGTTGAACAGCTGCCCATCCCAATCTTATTGCCTAACAGATTATTCAGATGTACACAAAATTAGGAGACTGAGAGAAACATGCCTCCTACTGCAGTGCTTTTGTCTCTGCAGTAAGATTTGTCTCACCACATGCGACCTGTGACCTGAAATTAAAGTCCCAATCATAAATGTATTTGCTTGAAAATAAATTGAAATTATTTCAGTGGAACTTTCTTCTAAGTTTTCTGTACAGGTGTTCGCAAGCTTGATTCCACTGTTTGAATCAAGAACCCTCAATCTAAGGTCACCTATTGATGGCTGTGGAAGCAGAATGCAGTTTGAGAATAGGAAAGACCTTCTAGCCCAGTTGTTCTATATTTAACAGTGGACTCTTGTGCTTGTTTACTTAGAAGTAAGTCCCATTGTATCTAATTGATCTTATTCTCACATAAGTGTGCATAGGATTGCAATCTGGGGCTGCAATCTTGACCCATGTTCTAGGGATCAACTCCCATCGAAAAGTGAAACTTAATTCTGAGTAAGCATGCATGAGATGGAACTGTAAGATCTTGGATGCTCTCTGTACAGAACACAAACTCAGTGTGACAGCCTTTTTTTAGTTGAATGGTAGTATTTGCATAATAGCTGCACATTATGGCAGTTATCCCAAACAAATCATTGAAATCAATTTCTGATGGTATCTTGTAATTTTTAATACCTGTAACTTTCTTTTAGTAACTAGGGGACTAATTGTTTTCACTGTGGCAGGATGTGACTGGAAGTTTTGTGTTGCCTTTTCGTCAAGTGATGTATGCTCCATATCCTACCACACACATAGATGTAGATGTCAACACAGTGAAACAGATGCCTCCATGTCATGAACATATTTATAATCAGCGGCGGTACATGAGATCCGAGCTAACTGCGTTTTGGAGAGCCACTTCGGATGAAGAGATAGCTCAGGATACCATTATCCATACAGATGAAAGCTTCACTCCTGACTTGTATGTATTCCTTTAGAATTCACAGAGAAACGTAAAATCCATGGAGCCAAACTTTCCCTGGTAAACATAGCAGCTTTCAGACATATCATCTACAGCCTGATCCTGGCGCCTAGTATGGTTTAAATGCAGTACCTATGTGGCACTGGATCCATTTTGCCCATCCTTTTGCCCTCACGTACTCTGCCCCGAAATTGTCATTACTGTTTGCTAGACTACAGGACTGAATTACCTCAGGAATATTGAAAGCCACGCTCATTTTCCTATGTTGCCTGGGTAAGATTCTGCATTTTGAATGGGCATTATCTCCCCCCCCCCCCAATGAACTGTAGAATGACTGAGCATCTATTTTTGTTCTCTATGAGTCCTAGAATTGTTCCACAGATACTATAGACTCTATAGTATAAAGCAGAGGCTGTCAACAGGTGGTACACATACCAGTGGTTGGATACAGAAGTAGTCTAAGTTGGAAACAGGGTTTTCATAACGATTTCTAAGAATTTGCTCTTTCTCAATTTCCATGTCCACCTGCAAGTGTGATGTGCTGCCTCCTGCCGACTCTACCTGCCACAGATTATCTATCTGTGACCTTCTGGCATGCTAGTAGTAACCTTTTTACTATTAATAGAATTACTATCTTTGCTTCTTTGAGTAGTATCCAATAGCAGCTGTGCATCCCTGCCAGCTGCTGTGATATAGCGCTTCTGGGGGCAAGCCCCCACGCAATCAAAAACATTGGTTTCTGGAAAAGGTGTGGCCTGACTTTCAAGAAATCAGCATTTTTGCTCGTGTGAGGGCTTGCCCCTGGAAGTGCTATATCATGATGGCTGTTGGGGCTGGGTACATGTGGACTGGGGCCCAGAGGGATTGGCCATGTGTGCAAGGCCCCTATTGGATATAACTCACTGTGTTGTAGGCATAGAAATAAAATTTATTTCTAATAAAATTAATACAATTTTTATTTGTGTTTTACAGTTACCATAGCTGTAAAATATACACTCAACAGTATTAACACAAATTTCATCTACTACTGGAGTTATTGACTGAGTTTGCACAACGTGATAACCAACGGTGGTTTAAATAATTGACGGTTGTTTATTTAATCCACCATGGGTTATTGTGTTGTGTGGCAGGAGTTTTTAAACCAATGGTTGGTTATTTGGCTGAAATAACCAATGCTATGCAGAGTTGGCTATTTGAACTACCATTGGTTATTGTGTCGTGTGGAGGGTACCATTGGATATTTCCTCGGCCAACATTGGTTATTTAATCAGCCACACAGTCGCGCAGCAAGTTTGGTCAAAGTGGAGGCTGCCACTCTAGTCCAGCGAGCAGGATAGATTTTTGGCAGCACTGGCTGATGAGACACTAGCAGGAGGACTGAGGGGGCAGATAGAACGATGAGTGAGTCAAATCATCGTGGACTAATAGTCAACTCAACACTGATCCTAATCCACACCACGGTTGATTATTATGTTGTGTGGGGAGTACCCCCTAGATAAGCAACTGTCAAGTTGATTATTACCTCACCATTACTCCCCACACAACATGATAATTATAATGTGTGGTGTGGATTATCATGTTGTCAGAATGCAGCCATTGTTTTTGTTTGATAGCTCTCTAAAGCCATAGCAATGCAATTTCTCCCCAACAATATTAATACAATTTTTATGCCTTTAAAACTTGCCCTAAAGGATAAATATAATGACAGAATGCCTGTAAACTTATAAATGTCCTTAGGAAAAAGTGGTCCTTTTGTTTCTATCATGGTGGGATCCATGTTTTTTGAGTGACTGGTAGGACATAAGATACGAAAAGTTGACAACCACCATATAGAGGATCAGGTTTCTATTCTCTGTACATTATTCTAAGCTCTCATTTGAGAGGCTGATGACATAAGAAGTTGGAAATCAAAGTGGTTAACTCGTACCCGACTTGAACGCTTTTTGATTACTAGGAGCAAGAAGTAACTGACTGGATTTCTGATAAAATTAATTCAGCACTTGGGGCCGGTTATATGTGTATGTAAATGGAAAGCTTTCTCAACCATTGGCTTGCAGCTGAAAGTTTGAACTGACTCCATTGAAAAAACATGGTGCTTGAGGTGATGGGAGGAAACATGAAATCTCTCTGGCATTCAGTCTATGATAGCATAAAGTAATGAACATGCGTGTGTAAACCAGCCTTCTATTTATAATTGGTAAAATCCAGTCTCGTCTAGGTAAGGAATTTTACAGCGTTGTTTTGCATGATTTTTTTCTTGCCCTGCTTTTCAGTTTGTATCACACATAAGAAAAGTGACACTTCAGTGTCTTTAATTGTTTTGATTTTGAATGCTGCAAGAGATTCACATTTGTTATCAGGTGCCAGTTTACCTTTGTGTTATTCTGAAACTCAACATATGACTTTGTGCTTCCTTCATTTGTATTTTTACAGGAATGTTTTCCAAGATGTCCTGCACCAAGACACACTAGTAAAAGCCTTCCTGAATCAGGTAACTGATGTTCATTCTAATTAGTTGAAACTGATAAGCATTACATCGTTGTTGTTGGTATTTTTTAAAAAACTTGAGTAGTTCCTTTTGCGGAATATTTAAGAAAAGAGTGCTTTTATAGAAGATATTCTGATGTTAATGAGATAAACATGTACTGATAGGGAGAAAAACTATTTTGACACTGTAAAGTTCAGTCAAATGGCAGTGTACTGACAATGTGAGGGAAAGCTAAGTGATGTAGGAATGGAAAAAGGGCATTCTTAAGGATTTCTTGTAGTTAATCAATAATAGTAGAAGTCAACAAACCACTTATCTCAGTAGCAATTCTGAAGTTAAATAGGAGGTTGACGCTCAAATCTCACTCAATATATTTTTTCTTTATTACAAGGGTGGGGAACTAGACTGCCCCTGGGACCAATCTGGCCAGCCAGATGATGCCACGGTGTCGGGCGCTCCCTCCACCCACTCCCTGATGCCTGTTTTGCCTCTCTCTGTATGGAGAAAGAGTCTTGGCAGCACTTGGAGGAGCTGCTCCTCCAGGCAGCATCCAGGTTGCGCACCAGCTTTCCCAGCGGCTCATTGTCCTCATTGGGGCAGCGAGCAGCAGACGAAGAGACTCAGTTCGCATCTGGAGGAGCCTCTCCTCCAAGTGCTGGTTGAATCCCAAGCCTGCTTTAATCTTGTGCCTTCACAGGAATAGTCTCAGGGAGGGGCTTTGTCTCAAGGCCCCATGGGCCAGGTGGGATGGCATGATGAATCAAATTTGGACTGTGGGCTGGAGGTTCCCCATCCCTGGTTTACTATATCATAAAACCTCTGGGTGGGTGGGTTTCATATTGATTTACCTTGATAAAAGCCAGTTCCCAATATTGCCATACACTTCTAGTGTGACAAAGAAACAATCTGAGTCGAAGCTAATAAGATGGGAGCAGGGTTGATTTTCATTAACTGGGATCATCAGGGCTAGGAAGCAGATTTAATCTTTACCCCAGTGATGTCTCTGTGCCCATCCTTTTACACTTGCCACCATAACTGAATAGTTGCCATTCTCTCCTATAGGAAAGTAAAGTGCTTGCACTATCTTTCCCCTCCAGACTATGGCTGGCCTGCCCTTCTTGAGGGGGATTCTGCAGAGATATACAATAAGTCTGTGTGTGCCTCTGAACCCTTGAAGGTACACTACATCTCCCAGGCTCGCTCTCTGCATGCCCACTTCCCATCATAATGGGTATTTTGCTGGTATATACATGGCAGTTATGTAGTGATCCATGCAAGGAAGTGGGGGCACTTGGAGAACTCCCAACAAGTAAGACCCTTCGTGTAATGTAATGTTGAACTTCTTGTGGCAATTTTGACAGGTCTTTCATTTGAAACCTGGATTGTCTCTCAGGAGCGTCTTCCTTGCACAGTTCCTTTTAGTCCTTCACAGGAAAGCCTTAACTCTCATCAAATATATAGAAGATGATACGTAAGTATAAAGCTGAAAGGAGCAGCGGGTTAGGTATCTTGGTTCAGTTTTAAATACATTCTATTTAAACACATCTTTTCCCCACCCACCCACAGGCAAAAAGGCAAAAAGCCTTTTAAGTCTCTCCGTAGCTTGAAGATAGACCTGGATTTAACAGCAGAGGGCGATCTTAACATAGTGATGGCTTTAGCTGAGAAGATCAAGCCTGGTTTACATTCATTTCTATTTGGCCGGCCTTTCTACACTAGCGTGCAGGAACATGATGTCCTAATGGCATTTTGAAGACATTTTGGATGTGGCTTGGTATAGCTCCACAGTGCTTTTCAAAGCTATCCATAAAGGGATTACAGTGCTACACTTCATAAGCATGTGCTGCTGTCCAGTGCAACTGAATGTGAGGTTACACTACAGCCTGTAGAAAAAGAGGGAAGCTGTGCTCTTAGGAGTCTGAGACATTTTAACTTAGGCATGCATCAAAGGCTCCATTTTGTTTATTGTGAGAGTAAATATTATTGTGGGTGGTTTAAATGCTGACTCAAAACCACAAAATAAAGAGGATGGTTTTAATGGGTTATTAAGAGCACACTGAATTTATCACTTTTTCTTCTTGTGTGTGATGTTGGGCAGTATGATATATTTGTCCCTTTCCTATTTGGAGACTGATGACTTCAAAATTAATGCCAAATGTAGTTTTATGATGAACACTTCCAGTGTGTTTGATAGTATGAACAGTGTCATCCATATTTTTTATCCTCTTCACATGCCCTTCAAAAGTCACTAGAAACCTGACATGTAAGCATACATGAAACTGGCAACAGGGTTCTTAAAGCAGTCAGGATTGGAACTGATGCTGCAGAATGCATTTTTTTCAGGGTAGGTCATCGTGAATCACATTTCTTCTTGTCCAAGTGCCAAGCGAGGCTGTTTTGTAAATTAAGTTGGACCATCAAGCATATTGCACTGTTTAATGACTAACACAGTTCTAAATTTTCAAAGCAAACCTGGGAAAACTAGGTTTTATGCTGAAGAGAGCTTTCTCTGAGCTGCTGTACTTTGGGGTGGTGGGGGCAGCTGGTTTTAGCAAAATTGGTGGGTAACTCAATTAAATGAAGAGTGGTAGTGGCAAAATTCTTGTTTTCTGAGATGTCAGTCTTCCTCTTCAGTTCTTATGGTGTACGATATTGCCATCGTGTCGTCTTGTGCTTGATGTTTCATTGCATGCTGTTGCCTTTTTAATTGATTTAGTTGTTGTGTTCTTGTTGCCAAATGCAGGTATATTTCTTTAAGTGCAATATTTTTGTCTTCCTCCATGTTTTGGGAAATGCACTGTTAAAAAAAATCTCTGAACCTGACTGGTGACACCTTTTCCCCCCTTAAAGCTATTCTTATAGCATTCCAGAACGTGAATCTTTATTTTCTTGAAAATCTGTTAACTATTGTGATCCAGTGGTAAAGACTCATGAATGTTGACTCAGATAAGCCTACGGAGCTCTAAGGAAGGGTTTCCTCTTTAACTTTTGCATCTAGGAAAATTGTCAGTGCCAAACTTTCCCTATTAGTAAAATGAGCAGGGCTCTCTCTGCTTGTACAGAGCTCAATGCATACTTCAGAGTCCAATAGATCTCTGGATTGTGGCCTGTAACTCTAATTTATTAAGATGTGAAGTTACCATGTCAGAATACTAAATGTAATTGCGGTCTCTCCAGTCTCCTCCTCATCTACAAAAACACCCCCTTCTCTGAGGTTGCTTTTTCAACTTAGGAGGTCAGCCAGTGTGGTTCTTTCCACGCCAGCTGTGAGAGAGAAGTGATGGATCACCAATTCCCTCCTGCAAGGTCAGAGCACTGTCTCCAGCCTCAGATCAGGGAATCTGAAGTATCCTGTGGCCCCTCAGACGTTATCCAGGTGGTCCTAGGATTTCTCCCTAATAGTCCTATGTGGCATTCTGTGTTTACGGTGCATTGAAAATAAGGTACTGGTTATTTTTTTAGATTACTGAATTGATAAATATTTTAGCTTACGGAAGTGATAAATACTGTCATATAACTGAGATAATTACATGTTTTTCTGAAAATTATTTTATGATGTGATAACTCCTTGGTATTTAAAATCAGCTTATGCAACTGGACACCTATTGTACTTTAAATTAGCTGATTGGATATTTATATCATTGTTCTTTCTTTGTTCATCATTCAGTTGTACACTAAAGTTGATTTTTTTCTGGTGTTTGGGGTGGGGTTTGAAAGAAATATACTATCTAATCTCTGTATTCTGGGGCTCTGTATATCTTTCATGCTTCCAGGTCTTTGGATGGGAAGGTGCTTGAAAGAACAAGTAGAGGTAGTGCTGACACAATCTAGTAATGAGTCAAATTCTGTTTATTTGCTGTTTTCTTAAAATTGCAGAATAGGATGGCAAGGATAGCAAACTACTTTTAATTTTGCTTGTTAGCAGTGTTTTGCATGCCTTTAAATTCTCATGAATAAGTTCGGGAGACATTGCCGCTCACAGGCCACATTATTGAATTATATGCCTAATTGTAGCCTGATGCATTTTGACAAATGCCATTGCCATTACTAACATGAAAGTTCTATTGTTGCCTGAAACACATCATACTGTCATTTTTCCCCACTATGAAATGTCTAAATGCTGAAACCTTGCTCCAAGTTTTAATGCACTTTTGTCATGCATGCACAATATAATAAAAGGTCAATACCTCCATATCATGTGTTGCACATCTTATTGCTTAGGGTAAAATTATGCTATTAAAAACAACATTGTAATGAAATATTTAATATTTTCATTTGCCATAAGCCCTTAACTGCAATACTGGTCCTTACAAGTAACACTTCTGCACTTCCTGTACTGGCTGTACTAGTGAAATAAGACCCTATGGAAGGTACTGTAAGATGTGATGGAAAACATCACCAGTCCATTCATTTTGAATTTGCCAATCCCGTTCTTTGTATCCCACCATATCAATGCTGCCTGCTAATTTTATTCTCTTCCAGACTGTTTGGTCTTGGATATTGCTGCAGATGGCTAGTGCTTGTACTTTGCTAAATTATCTGCAATGTTGCCATGGCAAGAGAAGATCTCTTCTTTGGAAATGTCCTTATTCCTATGTGATAAAGGGTGATGCTATGTAAGGGGGCAGTGGAATGCCCTCTGAGCACTCAAAATATATAGATTAAATGTTTGTTTATTTATTATTCATTTATTACATTTATATCCCACCTTTTTTCCTCCAAGGAACCCAAGGCAGCATACACAATCTTCCTCCTCTCCATTTTATCCTCACAACAACAACCCTGTGAGGTAGGTTGGGCTTGAGAGTCTGTGATTGGCCCAAAGTCACCCAGTGATTTTCCATGGCCAAATGGGGACTAGAACTCAGATCTCCAGACTCCCAGTCTGGCACTCTAGCCATTACACCACACGTGTTTAAGGCCTATCTCCTTTAGATGTTGCAAATCTACTCTTCACAGGTTGTGGGAAGGGTGTTAACTTCTGTTATTCCAGCTTTTAGCAAAAAAATTAGCCTTTGGTAAAAAGCCTGCTTTCTTAGGCTATATTCTACTACTGTTTCCAGGATGACTAATGAATCAAATGCATACTATAAAATCAGTCATAAAAAAGCAAATACAAATGGAATAGTGACATCATAGAATCCCTGTTATAGCATAAAAACAATATAAAAGTCCTGGGGAAATAAGAAGGTCTCCATGTGGAACTGGAAAGGCATATGAGTGGGTGCCAGGCTTCCCTGGGAAGAGTGTTCCAAAGATTGTCCTCTCCCTTCACTTTAAAAAGCAGGTTCACCAGGAGGTGGCCTTCCAGAGATGACCTCACTGAAGCTTTGCCCAACCTGGTGCCCACCTACAATGTGCTCCTTTGGGCTCCAGGTGAAAACCTTATTTTCTCAGGCATTTTAAATCTGTTACTGTATTTTAAATCTTTGCACTGCTGCTAGGTTTTATTTTGGTTTTCTTATTTTATATTGTAGTTTTATATTTTGAATCTTTTATATTGTATTTTATTGTTTTGTATTTCATGATTTTAATTGTTGCGAACTGCCCAGAGAGTTTCGGCTATTGGGCAATATAGAAAGGAAATGAATAAATAAATAAATAAAATGAAATACTATTTTGAAACAGTTCTTTGTACTGTGGGATCACACATACATGCCACATACATTCAGCACCATAATAATCCACTCTTATGAAGGTGGAGCTATACACATGCTTTTTGCCATTTTTCAAGTGATAATTCATACTTGCAATGCATATCTGCATATTGCCGCTCCAAGATTGTGGAATGGCCTGCCGCCAACTTAACAGTCTTTCCGAATTTAAGGAAGCCATAAAGACTGAACTCTTCCGGCAGTTGAATTTTAAGATGTCTGACTGTTGTTTTAATATTGTATTTGTTTTGTACGTTTTTAATCAGTTTTATGTATTTTATAGTATAGTGTGTGATTTTATAATCACACATCATTAATACTCACAGTACTCCGTATAATAGTTCAGCTTAGAATCATAGAGTTGGAAGTGATCTTGGAGATCATCTAATCCAGCCCACTGCCTCCTGGGACAGCCTGTTCCATTGCTGAACAGCTCTCACTGTTAGGAAGTTTCTCTTGATGTTTAGCCAACATCCGTGCAATTTCCATCTATTGGTTCTAGTCCTGCTCTCTGGAGAAACTAGATTCTGCACAGCAGTGGCAATATTAGCATTACGTGTACATTGATGCAATAATTCCAAATTATGTTCAAGTATATTAACAGGTGACAAGATTACTCAGAACTTCTAATTATTCACTGAAGTAATCCCATCCACTCTCAAAAGTAGTATAAAATTCATAATATACTTGTCAGTTAGTTTGAGGGCATGTTTGAGGGCTTGACATTATTATGGGGAAATGATTTACAGATGGCTGTATGAAGTAAGCCTCCATTTAAAAGTGATTTCAACTAGGGTGAAAAAAGTATGCTGAAGTGAGTACATTACCGGCATATGATTCCTTTAAAACTACATAGAATTTATGAATTTAAAAAATTGACCCACCACATGCTGGCTTGATTATGGTGAGATTGATACCTAAACCATATGTCAGGGGTGAGCAACTTTTGGCCTCCCAGATGTTTTGGCATAGACCTACAACTCCCCTCCTTCACCATTGGCTATGGTAGCAAGGACTGATGGGAATTATGGACCAGCACATCTGGAAAGGCACAAGTTGCCCACTTCTACCACATAAGATGGACATGCTCTTGGGTACAAAAAATGTTGTTGCCAGCTAAATGGTACCAAAAATTATGGAGACTTCCATTAATGGACAAAACATACAGCAGGAACAGACATCCCATGGGATGGCAAGACTAGACCACTTCATAGAGACCTGGTTCGCATTTATCAGAAGCCAACAAAGAACTTACTGTTGGTGCTTTGATACCCACTGGTTGTGCTTTCCACAAATAGATTGTGCTTTCCACAAATATAAATTATTTTTTCTGCAATTCAATGAAAATTTGTCACTTGCTGAAATAACCCTGAACCGTAGGGTTCAACTGTTTTTGTTTTAATGCTAAATAAATTTTATGAAGGAGTCAACAGAAAATATAACCAACAAAATGTTGGGCTGCAATTCATGAGCCATAATGAGGCTGCCTTGAGGTCCAGCACTGGGCAAAAGGCGGGATATAAATAAAGATAATAATAATAATAATAATAATAATAATAATAATAATAATAATAAATATACTGGGACAGAACAATTCATACTGACAAGACAATACCCTGCAACCAACCAGACATAACAGTCATAGACAAAAAAAGAGAAACACACATACCTCATCAACATAGCAATACCAAATGACAAAAATGTTGAAAAGGAAGAAGAGAGACAAATATACACCACTGGCCATGGAAATCAAAGAACTATGGCATCAGGAAAAGGTGACAATTATTCTGTTAGTCACCTCAGTCACCAGCATCACATCAAAAAACTATACAGAAAACCTTCAGAAAATGGGCCTACCAAAATACATCCACACCAACATCCAGAAAGCAGTCATACTTAAAACATGCTCAATTGTCAGGAAATTCCTGAATCTGTAAAAGACAGCATGACTTGGTAAAGCCCGTCATGTCCGTCTAGAAAAACTGCCACGAGCGAGAAAGAGATGATGAAATTAATAATAATAATAATAATAATAATAATAATAATAATAATAATGGATATATAGTTAAAGCTGTGTTCATAGTGAATCTCTTGAATTGCTCATCTAAACAAATGAAAGAGCTGTTTTTCGAGATGTGGGAGGTAATTGGTTCTGACAAGCAACTGTAGCAAAAGTGTGTAGGGAGGAGGCTTAGTCACAGGTAACTGTCAAAGTTGGCTTCTGAAAAATCCTCAGCATTAAGGGAGAATTAATGCAATAAAACTTTGATAGTTCTCAAAAACAAATATCCAAATTTGGGCTCTTGTATTTAACATCAATCAATCAATCAATCAATCAATTATTTATTACGGTCACAGACCAGCAAAGTCAATATAAAACATACAAAAGATAGTTAAAAAGTGACATGAAAATAAAATATAGCTTTATAGACTTCCTTCTCTCCGGAGGATTGCAACATTTTTTTCCTAATTTGCATTGTTGTCATAAAAAACTTAGAGACCCTTTCAGTAATATGGGAAGACACATCCCTTAAATAAATTAATACCAAAGTTGTGGGGTTACTTCCAAAAGAGGCTCTTAATAATGGAAAGATTCGCTTCTTTCTACATTCCTTGTACATGTTGCAATGCAAAAGGACATGTTCGACAGATTCTATTGTTCCAGTGCCACAGGGACTTATTTGCTCATTAACCAGGATTTCACTAAACCATCCATCTAGTAGTGCTGATGGCAACACATTAAAGTGAGCAAGGGTAAATGCTCTTCTGTACTTTGAGATGGTTAACATATGCAGATATGAAGCTGCAGTGAGTCCATAGTTATTAAAGATATAGAGTAATGGGAAACAAGATTTGTTAGCAGCAGTTCTTAAGTGCTGTAGATCTAGGTATATTATTTATTTATTTATTTATTTATTGCATTTTTATACCGCCCCATAGCCGAAGCTCTCTGGGCGGTTCACAAAAATTAAAACCATGAAATCATTTAAAAATATATAAAACAAGGCACAATCTAAAAACACAGAATAACATACAATATAAAAACACAACCAGAATAAAACCAAGCAGCAGGAATTAATACAGATTAAAATACAAATTTAAAACAGCAAGGATTAAAATTGAGTTAATTTAACTGTTAAAATACTGGGAGAATAAAAAGGTCTTCACCTGGCGACGAAAAGAGTACAAAGTAGGCGCCAGGCGAACCTCTCTGGGGAGCTCATTCCACAGCCGGGGTGCCACAGCAGAGAAAGCCCTCCTCCTAGTGGCCACCTGCCTCACTTCCTTTGGCAGGGGCTCACGGAGAAGGACCCCTGTAGATGATCTTAGGGTCCGGGCAGGTACATATGGGAGGAGGCGTTCCTTTAGATAATATTAATCTTTGAACAACAAGAGATTGGGCCTTCTGAAGCCCATAGTTGCCCACAACTTCCACAGAGAAGCCCAACCTAAGTAACTTCTTCTCCGTCTCTCTCATCCAACGAGTGACATAGGAATCTGAGAGCAGTAAGAAGAGATAACTACCAGGAACTGCCAGAAAATGTAACCGCAGCCACCATTTAAAGGCATTGATCCATGCCTTGCATTCAACTGATCGAATACCCACTTCCAAGTAAATGGCTGCATTGCCCACACAGGAAAGAAGGCCCAGTAATTTCCTAAGAAATTACTGGGCCTTCTTTCAATTTGGGCATTAAATCCTTCTTTCAATTTGGGCATTAAATCCCAATATCCAAATAGGAAGACCATAGGTAAGTTGGGCCAGAATCTTAGCTTTGTAAATTTGGATTGCAGAAGGGATAAATTGACCACCTTGTATATAAAAAAATCTTAGGATCAGCTGCTGACTGGAATTTGCTGAATCAATTGCCTGCTTTCTTTGTTCAGACCAAGCTCCAGTGCTCTGCATTTGTATGCCCAGATATTTTATATGGGCAACTTGTTTAATGATAGTACCATGTAAAGTCCATTTGTATTTCTTCCGAGCTTTAGAGAACACCAGGACTTTTGACTTACTATAATTGACAGTCAGACTATTTTCAGAGCAATAGGTCCCAAATGCAGAGAGTAATCGGTTTAACCCAATTCTAGAGAGTGATAACAGTATAGCATCATTAGCATACAAAAGTAAAGGTATCTTGGTATTGAACAGTTTGGAAGCATGAGAATCGACACTACGAAGATAAGAAGGCAGATAATTTAAAAATAAATTTAAAAGAAAAGGGGCTAAAATACACCCCTGTCTTACACCTCTTGTAGTCAGGATTGAGTTGGAAACTTGTCCCTGCTGCCCACATCTGATCTGACTAGAAGTCAGATTAAACAAACATCTGATGAGAAATAGTAGGTGCTTGTCCATGGAACTTTTGTATAATTTGGACCAAAGCAGTTCCCTCGAGACTAAGTCAAAGGCAGACTTAAGATCAATAAAGGCAGTAAAAAGCTTACCACCAGGAAATGAGGTATATTTCTCTGCCAGGTGAGCTAACACACAACAATGATCTAAGGTTGAGCGGCCAGCTTTAAAGCCAATCTGTTCCTCACCTATTATATTATTGTCCTCCATCCAAGTTAAAAGCTTGCATTTTAAATACCTGGCATAATGTTTCCCAATAACTGAGAGGAGGCTAATAGGGCGATAATTTGGTGGGTTGGTCCTGTCACCTTTTTAAAAAATAGGAACTATAATCGCTTTACTCCAAATATCTGGAATCTTCCAGAGTTATTAATAAAAGTAAACAGAGCTGCTAATGGGGGAGCCCACCATTCTGGATTAGATTTTAAAAGATCAGGGTATAGAATCTGGGCCTGGAGCTTTGCCAAATTTAAGTTCAATAATTAAATCAACAATTTTACCATGAGTAACAGATTGCCACTCTGGGACATCAGGGGCCAATTGGAAACTGGACACTAAAAAATTGTTTGGATCCTGAAGAATTGTAGAAAAGTATCTTTCCCACTCATAATTGGAGATACAACAAGCAGGATGTTCTTGTCGCTCTGACAAAGTCCCAGTGACAATTCGCCAGAATACTTTGCTATCCTTCTTTTGTGTGGCATATAGTAGTTGATTCCATTTTTCTCTCTCTTTAGCTCTTTTCTTTTGAATAATAAGTGCTTTGTATTCCCGTTTCAGTTTATAATACACTTCAGGTAGACATTTATCACCTGTATTACGGTATATGGAATAAACCTGGCTAATCTGTTTCTTAAGCAACATACAATCATGGTTGAACCAGCTCTTGTTCCTATAATACTTAACACTAGCCAAAGAGCTATCTGTCCCTAGATTCCTTTGGATATGAGAAATAAGTGCCTCATAATGATACAACTTCTCTTCACCAGTACAGGCTAGAATATTTTGATATAATTGAACACAGACAGAAGATTCTATAAAAGAGGCGAACTTACCCTCTGTCCTATTAGTGCATTTAATTCTTCTCACACAAGAAGATAGAGAAGAGTCTAATAATGGAGGTCCAATAGGCAAATGAACCTTGGAGGGAAGTTCAATTAGTGTCACTAAAGGATAGTGATCACTATCTATACGAGCATTGACATAAAAAGCTTGAACTGCCCTTCTAAATGACTGAGTAACGAGGACATAGTCAACAACACTACTTCCTAACAAGGAACTAAAGGTAAACTCACCCATCATATCACCTAGACTACTTCCGTTCAAGATTATTTTATTATGTCGGCATGCAAAAAGAGCTCAGCATGTGCCAGCAAAATTTATTGTAGCATCCTTAGAGTGTCTGATATATGGAGATTGCCCTATTGTATGATGAATTCCTTTAAGATGTCGAGATTCTGCTAATATATCATCATCGGGGCCAAGTCGGGCATTAAAGTCACCGGCCATGAAGACCTGTGCTGATGGAAATTTTGCCTCAATATGGGTAATATACTGTTTTAGCTCTTCCCACTGGGCTTTCTTATCAGAATAGCATGTAGTTGGAGGGACATAGATGTTAAATAATAAGACTTGAAAGCAGATACTCTTAATTAGGGTTGCCATGGGCATGACCACCTTGAATCTTTTGCACATGTATGTTAAGGCTGGCACTCATGCTTAGTATGTTTGAAGATGATGATGTCCATCAACTGAGTCCTAGACAGAAGAAACCATGAGATCACTCAATATCCCTGATTTAAATGAACTGTTCTGGAGCAGTGGTGGACAGAAGGTACATTGTAGTCCACTAATGGAACACTGACCAATTTCTAATGGCCCACTTGGTGCCCACTTGGAATCTTGCAAAGAATGATGATCTAGGGTAGACCTTGATCAGATCCAGTGAGGCGCTTGGGTTCTTAAGCAAGCATCCATACTCTGGAGTACTTAACAAAGATGATTACCCCTAAGCAGTTATGAAATCCTGACCATGTGTTCTTGTTTTTTAAATTGTAAAACACTGGTGGAGTACAGGGACAGTAACAGTAATTTGTAACAAGAGCGCAAGACTGAAATCAACCCAAGGCCAGGGCAAGCCCTGCAATTAGGCAGAGTGAGAAGGTTGCCTCAGGCAACTAATTTGGTGTCATGCAAGGGTGTATCATTAGTTATGTAATTTATTGTTGCATTTTTATGCCTAAGGGAGAGGTGTTTGTGAGGCTCTCTACCTCAGGTGCCAAAATATCTAGACCAGTCTTAGGTGCTATGCACCTTAACTAACGGTGGGGGTGCATTACTACATGTGCCAAAGTGCTTTGGGACTGTCCTGGTTGATGGCAGTTTTTCAGACTTACTGTACAGTAAATGAAAGATCAATATTACTGCTTTCTAATTTTACAGGATGGCTTAAATAACCTTTATTCCACTTCTTATCCTCTTATGAATGCCTATTGGCTTTATATGCAATTGTCTTAGAACTGTATGGAATGTTTATGGAGCCCTAGGGGTTTCCTTCCTCTTCAGGTTTAAAGGATTTCCCCATCAGCGTCATTCATTCATATGCGTGTGTTTTTGTGTTAGTGCGTGTGTGTTACATGCACTTTCTTAAGGGAATTTAGTTTTCATTAGAAAATGTATTGTAATTCAAACAAATAGAAGAGGGTGAGGCCATCTCACCACTTTGTGGGTAGCAACTATGGATTACAGGCGACTTTGCATTTTTTTTAAAGCTCCCACACAGAGAAAAATGAAAGCATTCTTTAGAAACACAGTGGTGTGTATTGTTTCAAAAATACACTTGGCCCAAATCTCACCTTGCAAGCACACTGTTTTTCTCACAGAGGTTGTGCAAGGCAGGAAGACAAGTGTATGTGGTGCTGAGCTGAATGTATGCTTGCCAGTTATCTAGGTTTTCCACAGAGGGCACATCTTGATGAGCAGTTTGCCTCACAGTGGCTTTGGAGTGGTGGCAGGTGATCTACATGATGCAGCCACCATCACGAAGCCATCTGGGGCAACCCCCCAAAGCTCCGCTTTGAAAAAGTCAGGCATTTACCCCGACTTTTTTAGCTTGGAGCGAGGTGACAACACCATGTGCTGTCTGTTGTCCTTGCTCCAGAGCTGCTATGGAGGAGTGCCACAACCAATGGTGAACACTGATTGGTCACCATAGGCTGGGCAGGGAAAGGGGTGGACCAGCGAGCCAAAAGGTCGCTGGACTACCTCTGCGCCTTTGTGGACCATTGTTTACAAATAATAATAATAATAAAGGGGGGTGGATATTCAGATCCAGGGTGGCCCATTCTCCCCCCCCCCCCCCCGGTTGTTGTTTTCTCATTTATCTGTAAATGTGAAACTTCACATTTACGGATTTTTTTAAAAAAAGAGAACAAACAAAAAAAGGCAATTAATTTTAAAAAACCAACCTTGAAAGAAGGGGGGGCACAGATGCTCCCAGGTGCTCCTGCAGTTATGCACGTGGGCTCAGGTGGATGAGCGTAGCGGCGGCAGCTCCTTCCTGAAAGCCCACAATTGCGCTCCTTCTCATGTAGATAACTGGAAGGAGCTACAATGCAGGAGCTCGAGGCCTCGCCCTGCCACCACTGTGACACCATCAAGACACGGCCAGAGACTCAGGGCTTAGCCATCCTTCTCTTGATCTATGGAGAAAGCATTGATGCCGGAGGAAAGAGAGCTAGGCAGGCTATACTGCATAGGGCAGGCTCTTTTGAACTCTGGATTTTGAGCATACATAGCCTAGCCCCAGCCATATACCATATGAATAGTTTGGGTCTTCTGGGGTATATTTGGAGATATGTGCCACTAACCTTCAGATTAGCAAACTGATGCGGAGACTTGGCTTTCTGACTTGCTGGATGTCTATATCTGCCTGAACCTCACTTTTATTCCATCACCATCCCTTGTCCTGCTGAAGTCAGATTCCAGTGAAAATTGTGTGTTACATTTTAAGTTGCAATCCTAAAACTCATCAAACTACCCTTAAACTGTTGCTCCATAGCATCTACTCTAAGTGAAGTGCAGACCTTCGTGTGAGGAAGGGATGAAATTGAAAATCCCGTTTAAAACAACACAGACACATGTCCAAATACAACAAAGACGTTTATTGGGGCACAAGGGAAGGCAACAATCACACACACACACACACACACACACCGTCCATCTAAGGGTGCAATCTTATGCATGTTTAGACAGAAAAAAAGGCCTACAACTTCCAGTACCCCTCCAGCCAGCCATGCTGGCTGGGACATGCTGGGAATTGTAGGGTTTGTTTTTCCTGTCTGAACATGCGTAGGATCACACTTAGGTACTTAAATGTTACCTTCTTGGGTAGAGTCTTGGGTTTCACAGCATATGCAGAGTTCATTGCAGTGAAGACCGTCCGAAAGAGCACATCTTGGCCTCACCGAAGAGATGGGTTATGAGGGAGGATTTGAAGGAAGAGAGCTGGCATCACGTAGGTGTTCTGAGAGACCATTCCAAGCATTCAGGGCTACATGCGAGGGTTAAAAAACTCTCGCATAACCCTTGGTCTGTTTAACCTTCATATATCCCATGTTTGCCTTCACACAATGGAACAGTCCCAGGGGAGGGATGCATATGCTATCTGGTACCCGTGGGTGCTACATCTTGCCATGGGTTAAATAACCCATGACAAGTTGTGGCATATCACCTGAACCCTGTTATTGTGGGGTTAACTGCCCCTCTGCTATTGATAAGCCCACCAAGGTGGGGCAGTGATGCCATCAAAGTCTCACCAGAGGGCATTTTGCTTGAGGCTCTTTACACCTGACCTTGGCCCATACAGACCAGCAGAATAAGAGTTTAAATCTTTGGTACATGATGTTCTGGCTAGCACCATACATCAATGATACTCTTCAGACTGAGGAATGTCCTCAGTGGACCATGTTTCACTCCTCCGTTTGCACTTAATTGCTGTTAATAGTGATGGCTGGTGGAGGTGGTGCACATAAGAGGGGAATAATTATTCCAACCTTTTAGCCTTCATGCAAATTTTGCAGCTATCCTGGCCATTGCTTTGCCTAGTAGTCTGTGCTCAACCTTAACAGCGCCAGCCTCCCTCAAAGGGGCATGGCATGGAGAAATTAACTCAGTGACGATATCCCCATCAGTTTCTTCATGCTGGTAGGCTATTAACTGCCCATGGGCATGGCCAGTTGGCAATGCTAGTAGCCATCTGCGTGTGAGTGCATAGTACCAGAATCTGCTGCTTATGGTCCCATTTTCTTTCTTTCTTTCTTTCTTTCTTTCTTTCTTTCTTTCTTTCTTTCTGCTGTACATATTTTAAAAATCCTGAGTTGTGAACAATGATAACAATATCAAAGCACAAAAAGTAGAAATATTTAAAATACAGCGGTTATATAAATAAAACTATGGGTAGGCTTTCAATCAGGGGCAGCTTGTTTTAAATAAGAATATCTTCAGCGGATGCTGAAAACAGAACAAAGTTGGTATGTGCTGAACATCAGTCGACAAGGAATTCCACAGAGGGGGAACGAATACGTCAAAAGCTCTACTCTGAGTGGTGCCTAGCCAAGTCTCAGGATGGTGCCGAATCACCAGGAATGCCTCCTCTGATGACCTCAGGTACCCTTATAACTCAAAAGCTCAACGTAGTAACAACCAATTCATGAAAATCCACATTATTTCCATCTCACCAATTAGGACTTATATAAAATTGCATCTCACATAATTTTATAGAAAAATCAATTGTATATAAAATTGAAGTTTCTAGTGTTCTTCATGCTACAAAACTACATTTCCCATTTTATCAATTGCCAAGTGTGCCTCCTGCCACACCACCAGTAAAAGTTTAGAAATTGTTTGCCTACATTTCGACTCCATCTCCATTTCTCTTATTCCCGACCCCGACCCCCCCCACACACATACACACATGCACAGACTAGTTTTTCTTCCACTTGCAAAGTAGCATAAGCCACCCCTGATACAATGGGGCTTCGGCATGTTCCTGACTGAGACAGCTGGCAAAAGCTCCCCAATGCTAATAGAACACTTTGGTGTTTAACCCAGTCTCACCTTAACAGGAGACAGGCGGGAGTGGGAAGGACCTGCATTTGTTCAAAGACAAGAAAAGGGTCATAACACAAAACCTGGCTGCTTTCGAAAATACAAATAATGTAACCTCACATGTCCAAGGAAGCTTTGCCCAAAGTCTAGGTCAAGGGTGCAGAAACAAAAATGGATGGGATGGAGTGGGGTGGGGGCAAATTGCTCCCCTACTGAGACGTCCATGAATCAGTATGTCACTGGCTCACTAATTTCATTGCCCCCCCTGCCTTTCTCCATACTGGGAGAATCATGGAGTTCTGTGCCTATCTCTGCACAGAGAAAGGGACTTGCCCAGTGCTGGAAAGAGGGGCTGTTCCTCCCAGCACTGGCCGAGTCCTCATTTTCATGGTAGTGAGTGTGGTCCAAGCCGCTTGGTTGGTGCTGGGAAGAACAACTGCTCTTCCCAGCACTGGCCAAATCCTCCCACCACCCATATCCCCATTTGGTAGGGTGAGTGGCACACAGGGGAATCCCTTGTGTTATCTCCAATTAGAGATCAGAGATAACAGTGAGGATTTCAGATTGTTCCTGAACTTCCTGATCGGTTTCAGCTAGTCTGGAACATGTGCCATGCTCCTCAGCAATGAGCTGGTATCATGGGGGCCAGAGGTTCTTCCCAGTAAGTGATCCCAGCAAGGGTGGTGGGAAAAAAGCATTTATTACAAAAGGAAGCTATCAGCATGGATGATGATGATGATAATGATGATGATGATGATGATGATTTTGCATGGTCTGCATGTAAAAATTGGGAAAAGCCATGTCTTGGACAGCAGTTTTTGTGCCACTGTCTTGCACGAGGTACTGGATTTGTAATTATTTTATAATGCAGTCCACAGGCATGGCTGTGTGTAGTGATTATACTGTGTTTTTGAATATTCAAAAACATCTACAGACTATACAAGACAATGGGCCTGTTCAGACAACACACTAAGCCATGGTTAGGCCACTAACCCTTTTGCAGCAAATGGTTAGTGAGCATGGTTAAACTGTGGTTAACCCACCATGGGTAAGAATGGTTCACACAACATGCTAAGTCATGGTTCACATACACGCTAAGCCATAATGTTTAACTCAGAATGCTTAACCATGATGGCTTATTATGTCATCTGATCAGGGCCATTGGCTATTTATAGCACTGTGCGCTGAAAAGTAAGGGGAGGTACACATGCTTTTCAAGCACATGCTTTCCACATTGAAGATCCTCAGTTCAGTCCGTGGTATCTCCAGTTAAAAGGATTAGGTCCCAGATGATAGGAAATACCTGAGACCCTGGAGAGCTGGAGACAGGATAGAAAACACTGGCTAGATGACAGGTAGTCTGGCCTGGAGCTGTCCTAGGGTGTCCACATGGGGGAAAATCACATTTGCTTACAGTCACTTCTCAGCCTGAGCGTTGTCCCTCATTACTTCCTCTTTCAAAAGAGGTAGTAAACAATGTGCATGTGGCCCATTCAGTGGCCCATTTTGATTACACTGCTTTTTCTGCACACAGCAGAAGATAGCAGCAACTTCCGTCTTTAAAAATAAGTAGGACTTACTGCAGTGTTTTTTTTATCCCACGAAGAAGGCTAGAAGGGGCAGGAGGCGGGCGGGAGACAGATGACGTCGCAAGAGGGACCCTTGAAAATCAGTGAGTGCCCAGTAACGAGTACGCTATAAAATGCTCGTCTGATGTAGCTCCTCGTGCTACAAAGAAGTTGGCACATTCTTCCATCTTTGAACATCCCCTTTGACACAAGGCATGCTTAGGCAATGCATTGCATAATATAACAAGGATTCCTTAAATTTATATATAATATTTTTTATTGTTAACTTATACAAAGAATTTAGTAGGATCATTTAGAGCAGCTTTCTCCAACCCAGTGCCCACCAGATGTGTTGGATTTCAACCCCCATCAGCCTTAGCCAGCATGGCCAATGGTCAGGAATGCTGGAGTTTGTAGTCCAGAACATTTGGATGGGGACCTAGTTGGAGAAGGCTGATTTAGTGATATGTTTTCATATATGCTTTGCAGTGCAAGAATGTTGTATACAAAATACTGAAGACTTGCAAATTCACTTTGAATGGATGAGAGGGAAAATAAATTTGTAGTGATGGGACACCAATTTGGATGGCTTTAAAAGGGGATTAGACAAATACATAGAGTATAAGATTACCGATGGCTACTCATTCTGATGGGTCTATGCTACCTCCAGTATCAGAGGCAGTATGCCTACGTACACTAGTTGCAGGGGAACATGGGTAGGAGGGTGCTTTTGCACTTATGTCCTGCTTGTGGGGTTCCCATGGGCATGGTGTGAATAGAATGCTGGACTGGATGGACCCTTGGTCTGATCCAGCATAGCTCTTCTTATGTTCTTATACGTTTCATGGCATTGACTAGCAGTGCATCCCGCATGAATTCAGTGGAGCTCATTACCAGGTAAGGGTGCCTCTACAAGAGCGATTTAAAGTTCTTTCAAGGCATATTAAAAGTTTTACCTCTACAAGAGCGGAGCGCAAATCGGGGGTTGAGGCGCTTTTTCTGTCCGATTATGCGCATTATTGAATGCGCATTAAATAGCGAGTTTTAATTTTCCGCGGGAGTTAAAGTCCTTGTGACCATGTAAACAAGCGATTCTTTGCATTTCAACCACTTTAAAGCACGTTTCATCCTGCCGGTAATGCGCTTCACAGCCTGTCGTTTATAGGAATTAGGCGTAAAAGCGATGGTGAGAAGATGCACATAATCGGGCAACCGGGCATCAAGCCGAATTCTTGTAGAGGGGGCCTAAGTCTGTATAGGGTTGCAGTCTACAATGATTAGTTTTATTACATTGAAAGGGCGACAAACTTTCTATTTTTAAAATGGCAATTCCTTTATTAATTATTGGAAGGCTAAAACTTTTGCAGCTCTAAATATTGAAAATTCATTTGACATACAGTGGTGGTAGTATTTGTGTTGACTTGTACAGCATTTTATAAAATAAAAAAAATCAATTAAATAAAGGGAATGAATAAAGATCCCTGCCTCAAACCTAGGCTTTTCCACAATAGCAATACCCCAAGGCACTAGATCCATGATTTTTGTACTGCCATCAGCATGGATATGGGTCATGGATTTGTGCTGTCTTCCTGCGTAAATAATGAAGATTGGTGAGGATCTGTGCTTTAGGTCTATTCAGGGTGCAATCCTATGCATGTTTAGACAGAAAAAAGTCCTAGAACTCACAGCATTCCCCAGCCAGCCATGCTGTCTTGGAACTCTTCGAAGGGCTTTTTTCCCCCTGCCTAAACATGCATTGGATTGTGGTCTAAGCCACTGTGGCATTTCAAAAGTGCGGAGTCCCTAACAATGCAATCTCTGAGTTCAGATGAGAACTATAAGTGGGTTGATTGGTTTGTGTTCTGCAAGAGGGAAAAAAAATCAGGATATGTGTTTTGGATCAATATTTTTTGGCCATTGTGATGCCATCAACCTGCAGTGCTCTGCAGGAAAATCAGTTTTTCTCAGTGATGAAAGTCCATGAGGTGTTGTACTTATGAGGCTATGATAGCCAGTGAGTCATGAAACCCATTGTAGACCTTGGACCAGTGACTATCTCCTAAAAACAACCCGTGACCATGAAAGGCATAGGGTCAACTGTGAATGCTGCTCTGAGCCACTTGGAGGAATGAAGGGATAAAAATGTTACATTAATACAGTGTTATCCTGTATACAGATATGGGGGTGGGGGGTGGGGGGTGGGGGAACAGGCTGTAATTTCCTAACCAGCTAGCAGATGTGATATTGGCTTTATGCTCTCAAATCTCAGGTTCACTTGAAAATAAGTGTTTCTGTGGGAAATGGTTAATGAAGAGTAGTCTGCAATAATAAACTCCTAAGAAGTTAGTCCATAAGCTCTCAGTTTGACTTACACCTGTGTAATAATAAACCTGGTACAAAGGACTTCTTCATCCAATTTCCAGAGGGTCAGTCATGCTAGTCTTTTGCAGCAAAAACAAGAGTTTTGTGGGCACCTCAAAACCTAACACATTTATTCTGGCATATTTATTTATGGACACTGTTCACTTCATCAGATGCATGAAGTGTTAAAGTAAACAGTGTCCATGGCAGGATCTACACTACTGCTTTAAAAGTTTATAATGGTATTGACAACTGTTGGGGCCCAGGACACACTCCATATACAGTTTTCAAACTGTTTTCAAAGTGTCATATCCTGCTTGGTGTAGATCTGGTCCATGAAAGCTTATGCCAGAAAAAAAGATGTTACTTTTTAAGGTAACGCAAGGCTCTTTATTGTTGTTTCTTCATACAGTGCATGGTTAAACTATGGAAGGCCCTACCACAAGTCATAGTGTAGTGTTGGGCACCAACTTGGATGTCTTTTAAAGGGGCTATTAAGGCTTTCAATGGCTGGGTTCAGATGACACAATCAGCAACAGGTGGTGGTAAAGTCTATCGTCCGTTGCGTTGCTTATCGTGTCATGGGGGACAAACAAGTCATTGGTACACTATTTTTTTCCATTTAACCCACAGAGAAAAACAACGGACTCCTCCTTTGCTTATCTGGAGACCCATTGATTAAAATGTTGTGTGGCGGGTTCCGTTGCGTGTACTGTGCGTTATTTCCATCGGCCATTGGGTTCTCTGGCAGGAGTGGCCGAAAGTGCTCCGGCCGCTTTTGTACAGCCCTATCCCATCATGCACTGCATGATGGGATAGGGCCGGGAGGACTGAGGGAGGAGCACCAGCTGCCCAGAAGGAAGATGGGACTTTCAGCCACGCGATGGGGTGGGGGTCCTGTGGGGAGTACTGGCAACATAACACAAGAATGCTGGACTAGAGAGGCTTTTGGTCTAATCCAGCACAGCTCATTTAAAGCCCTTATGTTCTTAAATTGCCATAAGGGTGTTTGTTGTCCTCTCTGCAAAGAGCAGCTATCTCTCCGAAGGAGAGGGATTTCTATATAGACCTGCTTTTTAGGATTATACTGTCAGTCAGCGAAGCAGACAAATGAGAGGAAATATTTATCCCAGATGACTCTTTATCCTCCTAGGGAACTTAATCATCCCCTCCATTTTTCCCCCTTTCCGTCGGTGGATGGAAACTTTAGCCACGCTCCCTGGGCGTCTGGCCGGTTTCGGCATTTGTAAGGGAGGGCTGCAGTGCCGAGCAACGTCCACCAGGGGAGTTTGCCTTGGTTGCGTCCCGTATTCAACAGTTCGAGTCCTGACGGAGTCCGTGGCGTTTGTTGATGTCGCAGCGGCGGCGCTGCGCGTGAGACGGGAGCTTTCTTTTATTTTTTTCCCCCTCTCGTCTCTTTTTTCCCGACGACACGAGGAAAGGAGAGCGGCGTGGGTAGTGCTCAGTGCAGTAAAGCCTCTGTCTGTCCGTGCGGCGTTTTCTCTTTGGGATTGACTTTCGTGGGATTGCATAGGATTTCACCCCCCACCCACCCTATCCAGAAATCTTGGATTGTGGAAGCAAAGACAGAGAAGGAGAGAAAACTGCAGCCAGTCCCAGCGGGTTGAAGGTAACTAGAGAAGCAGTTGCTTTTTAATCAGGCTCTCCCCCTCCCTGATCCTGGTTGCTTTTCCTAACCCCCCAACCCCCCCCCCCCCCGATCTTGTGTGTTTGTCTCCTTGGAAGCGGAGGAGGAGGAGGGAAAACTGCTCATCTTGAATTGTGCAAGAATGTGTAGTAAAAGTTGGCATCCTCCCTCTCTCCACTCATTGCGGCAGAATCGCAGCCCGCGCCAACTCGTTTCCTCGGACGCAAGTCCCACGGTAACCCGAGGGAATTGGTTTACTCCCGAGGAAGCGCGGAATAGGATTGCGGGTCAGCAGCCCCCACAGACTTCGGTGGAACGTACCTCTGAGAAAGATCGAGAAAGGGCGTGCAGAGTTGCACCATTGGTACTTTAAAATAAAAAAAGGGGTATAGTTTAACCTATATATTTAATTTCCAAAGGTTGGACGTTTCGGGCCCTTTTAATATCCCGTGCTCTTCTGTTCCCTCTTCTCTCCGAATGGCTGTGTGTGATCGTTTGAATTAAGAGCGTGCAACAACTAAATAAGTGCTTTCTTTAAAAGCCTTGCCTCGTTAGGAGTCATGTGCTGTTGCTCCATCGCTTTTCACAGGAAGGAGGATAAATAGTGTGTTAACAGAGAAGAGGGAATTGCAACTTAAAGCAAACGTGTGTTTATGGGGCGGGTGGGGGTTGACCTGGGAATCGTTTGCGGATTGCACTCGGTGTTGGGGGTTTTGTTGTAAAATCTAGTCCAAAGAAAGACTTTTCTTTCCTTTTTAACCATACACATTCCACACATCAGCCTAATTCTGCAATCTTATGCATGCCTACTCTGAAATAAGCACCACTGAGTTTAATAGAATTGACTGCCCTTTAAGTGCGTATAGGATTGCAGCCTTAAAGTCCTTGCTTTTCAGTGGGGAATCTGAATTTTGGCTGGAATCTTCTCTTTTGGACCTTCTGTCAAACATCTGGATTCTCAGCCCCTCCCTTCAATGCAGTGCTAGAGTTCGGGGGGGGGGGAGGTCTTTTCTTTTTTCCCTTCTGATATTTTTTTAAAATCACTTTTGCAGGCTTGTCTTTTTGCTTGTGCAGCCCCTTTTTAGAAGTATCTGCAAAAAAGAAAAATGGAAAAAGAATTACCTGTGGAAACAAAAACGGTGAATGGGCTTTTGTTTGCCTATTGTTGAAAGCCCCAACTAGCTGGAGATGAAGGAACCAGGGTGGGAACTTGGAAACAGCAGCGTTTTAAAAATCCTGCTGATGAATAGTTTTAAAAATTGGAGCACATATATTAATGACAAATCTGGAAAGGAACAGGAAGTAAGTGGTGGGATGGTGGGGCGAATCACATTTTAAGAAAAATCCCAGGTGGCGATGAGAGGTGGTGGACATTATTCCTTGCTGTGACCAAACTATCCTTTTATTCCCTACTTAAGGGATTTGCCTGGCTTCTGTTGAAGGAGCTCTTATTTTACTGCCTTGAGGGGGTCTCAGACTGGTTATTCTGGGTCTGCTGCTTTGAATAGGTTTGATTTGTATCTCTGCAAGGAGGTGAAGCCTGAAATAAAATGGGGGGGGGGGTCAACAAGTGTGTTTTATCTGGCAACCGGGGGGGGGGGGGAGGGGAGAAGGGCTTCTATCCCAGACTTGGGCAATGAAGAATAATAGGGCCGCTCTTCACATTGGCTGGCTGCCTTGTCCTATCCCCTCTCTGCTGCCTTAAGGCGGGAATCTCAAAAATGGAGCCCCTTTCTTCAATGAGCTGCTATTCATCATAACTGCTTGCCCCTGCTGAGGGGAAAAGAGGCCCAGAGACAAAGCTTGGGGACTGGTGACCTGTTTGCCACCTTCTCAAGCAAAGCTCATTACAAATGAAAATGACACACAGTTATATAAATGGAGGGTAAAGGAGAGGTTGAGTTGAGCCAGTTTTTATATCAAGTGTTCATATTTCACCAAATGAGCCTGAGGGGTCAGCCACAGCTTGAGGTGAAAATTCCCAGGTGAATTCTGAGAAATGTAGCTTTCCGAGTAGCATTGCCATCTTCCAGCAGGCAAATTGTGGGCAGGCTGGTCATTTGTTTGTTCAGTGGGTTAAAGCAAATAGGGCAACTGGGGACTTATCGGAGCCACTCTGTAATCATGGGTATCAGGTGACAATTGTTTAAATTATTTTAATTGTGAAAATGTGGAGTGGAAAACAGGTCACAAGTAGTCATTATAGCCTTCTGACTAGCCTGTGCAGCAATTTCAGTTTTCAGAGTAGATGTGACAAACAGAATGCGTAACATTATGCACTACATGTCTACAAAAGAAATTCACTCACGTTAGTTCATTTGCTGTTGCTCTTTGCTTCAGGATCTGTCCCCCTCCCTTGAAATGAAAGGCAGGATTGATTGAAGATTTTTCCAACACAAATATTCAGTTTTCATAAACAGCGACAACACAACGTGGACAAATGTTGCCCCTGATTCACTGTTTGTGCTTATGTGGAGCCGTCTTTTAAACGCAGCTAAATCCATGGAGGAAGGACAACTAGATCCTACTGAACATTTGGTCACCCCCAATTACAGCTCTTTGGACAGGAAAGTGTGCAGTCCTGGCAGCTAGAATGGCAAGAGAAACCCCACATGTGGCACCTAATTGCACGCTTGGTTCCTTAGCCAAGTAGAAATAGTTTATTTTATTTATTGCATTTATATTCTACCTTTTTCCCTTTAAGGAACCGAAGATGGCGTACATAATCCTCTCCATTTTTATCCTCAGAACAGCAACCCTGTGAGGTAGGATGGGCTGAGAGTCTGTGACTGGCCCAAAGTCACCCAGTGAGCTTCCATGGATCTCCTGACTCCAAGTCCAACACTCTAACCACTACACCACACTGGCTCTTGAAATACACATATAGATGTCTGATTCTTGGTGTGTATTGCCTCAAGCTGGATGGACGAATCTGCTTGCAATATATTTTCTACTTATAGGTGGAACTTCTCACATGAAATATTCCATTGAGGAGGCATCATAGTTCAGCAGTAGTGCATGTGCTAATTGCATGCCAATGTCCCAGGTTCACTCCCTGGTATTTCCTGTTTAAAAAGGACCAGGTGTAGCAGGTGATGGGAAAACGTCAGCTTCAGACCCTGAAGAGATCCTACCAGGATCTCAGACAAAGGATCTCTGGGCTAGATAGTCAAACTACTCTGACAGGCAGCTCCCTATGTCCTATAACGCTTATGAATAGGAGGCCACTTTAAAAAAAATGGGGGGATGTGTGTGTTCACAGTTCAAAATTGGGGGCTATTTCAGATTATTTTTGAAATAGCATTATTTCAAATCCATAAGTAGTAGTTACATCTCTTTTCATTTTCCCTTTAGAAGTAGGCACAGGGCCCCCAATCCAGATTGGGACCCTAGCATGGGGATAGGGGGACTTTCAGTATCTGGATTGGACCCCATGTGCCTACACTATAGTAAAAATGAAAAGCTGATGTAGCTATTTGGTACAGATTTACAGTAATGGCTATTTTGGCTCTCAGTATCCTGAAGTAATGAGAAAAGATTCATTTGCTAAAATTACCTCTTGTCAGGAACCTGTTAAAGGTCCAGGACCTCTGCCAAGAAAATAAGATGGAAACTCTACTGGACCCTATGCTGTGTGAAGAAGTATAACTCCTTCACTGATGGAAGCTTATTATGAGTACAGTGCCATCTGTGTACTTTGCAGTGGTTTGCAATGGACTCCTTGCAGAGTAATATATGTAAGATGGGTTCCTGCGCCATAGAGCTTAAAAACTTACATTTACTCAGAAATTGTAAATTTCCAAAAATAAAATAGCCACTGTGTGTAGAAATAAACAAATTGTCTTAAATTTTTCAGGATTCCAGGCTGCTACTATGTACTACACTGTACAAATCTATACTGCAGTGTCCTCACAACCATTGAACTCTCTTGTTTCCTTGTAGTTAACCTTGGGAGATGTGGTTAATGAGCATTAATCTCTCCTTCAAGGCATGTCTGCATTGGTGAGCCACACCTGGGGTGACATTTTTTCAAGTTAGTCTTCCCCATTCTTCTCTCTCCCCACCTGCTCACCCCGACAATCCTTAACACCCCCTCTTTTTGCTCAGCTCCCCAGCTTTAAGGAGAGGTGTGCAAGTGGATTCAGAAATTGGGCTTTATGAGAAGAATGTACTGATGCAGAGCAGCTCTTGGACTCTCCACTAGTGACAGATCTCCTGTGGGAACTCAGCTGCAGTATGCAGTTGCTTTGCTCCGCCTTTTGCAAAGCTTGAAGGATCACTGGGCCTGTCTCTTGGGAGGGGAGTCTGGCATTCAACTAGTATGGGAAATTGTATTTTGCGCTTGTCTGCTGCGTTATGTTTGAACTCAGCATTTTGAAAACAGTTCAGGGGTTATTGTGTAAAATGGCATCTAAGCATTTTTATCATGTTACCTGCATACCAGAGTTCAGAATGGAAAAATAATGAATCTTGTACAGTTATTTATTAATTTTAGTTTTTAAATTTGCAGATACAACAATAACAACAACAACAAAAGCAGGGTGGGTGGAAACCACAAAAGAGAGGAAAAGGAGAAGAAATAAACAACATATCATAAAACATATCCATGCAAATAATCATTGACATCACCCTTAATATAAAAGGAAAAAAAGGGGGGGGAAGGATTTAACACTTGCATTTCAAAAATATACATTAATATAAGCAGTCAAGAACTTAGTACATTTATGATGAAAACAAGGTGTCAAACTGGGTCTAAACTGAAAATGGGATTTAATTTTTGTCTCTTTTTTTTTTTTTGAATGGGAACGGAACAAAACCTAAACTATTGTTTCAGAATCCCTATTGAGCCCAGACCAAAGAAAACCTGCAGAAGAAGAGGAAAAACATGATTATTGTTTCAGAATGAGGTTCATGGATGGGGAGGAAAATCCCAAACTGACATGGTGAGATACCTCCTGGAATAAACCATACACTCATTAAATTGATATCCCAAAAGATTTTAAACATGTTTGGGGCTTGTCCAGGCATTGGTATTCGTAATGCTTGGCAAGCAGGATGCTGGCCTACTATTTTAAGGTTGTGGCCTACTGTAGAGATGACTGCAAAGATTAAATGCTTATATGTTACCTAATAAACCCAAACTGAACTTTTTCAGATGTGCTGAATGAATAACTGAACCTCATATTTGAGGGAAGGGTAATAGCTGAGTGGCAGAACACCTGTTTTACATGCAGAATGTCCCAGGTTTCATCCATAGCATCTCCAGTGAATTGGTTGAAGAGTAGGCAATTAGAAAGACCCCTGCCTGTATATTTGGAGCAGCCTTTCCCAGCCTGGAGCCCTCCAGATGTTTTGGATTACAACTCCCATCACATCTGAGACATAGGTGTGTGTTTATTTACGAGCAAGGAATAGGCCAATGGTGCAGAAACCAGATGAAGGGGAGCAGGTGTGGAGCGGAGGCAGGCACACACAGTAATGGCCTCCTTACCCCCAAATATGTGTTGTAAACAAATCCAGGGATTTCAGATTTGATCAGAGCCCCGGATCAGTTTGGGTTTGACCTCATTGTGCGTCAAGCCTGCACAACATTGAACGAAAGGAACTCACAAGCCAATGCATTGTGATCAGCGAGGACATTTAAATCCCCACCCACATTTTTTGAGTCTCAAACAGGTAACAAAATCAGGTTTATCCAGTTTGTGGTGGGCTGCCAGATGTAGCTGGTGAGCTGTGTTTAGCTTGATGGGTCACAAGTTACTCGGGCCTGCCCTAAACTATATACTTAAATGCATGAGATTATTTTGTTTAGCACGAACAAGGGCAACAGTTTCTTTCCTTGTGTTTTATATTGTTGTTGTTCCCCGCCTCGATCCGGAGGGAGAGGCGGGTTATAAATAATAATAATAATAATAATAATAATAATAGTCTACAATTGGCTGGCTCCTTTTACCAATCAGAGGCTGAAATGTGATGGTTAAAGCAATGGCGCTGAAGGCTTGTTCAGGTAGTCATAAACACTCCAGATTGTTGATTCAGAAGCAACCCTGATTAGTGTAAGCAGGCATATCCTCCATATCTAAGGCAATAGTCACATTAGTAGAGGTAGGCATTCTTTGTTGATTGTAGGAATTTCTTTTTTTATTGTTGGTTCTCTTGCTCAGCTTCCAATTAACCAGTAATGTTTATGCCAACAAACTGAAGAATAAGACAACTTAAAACAGTTGTTATACCAGGATTAGTTGACTAATTTTTGAGCTCGAGGAGGACTGTTGCTTATCAGCTTTGCTGCAAATCACCAGATATGAACGAGTCTTTGGACTAAACCTTTTTCCTTGTATATGTCAACTTCTCCTATCAATGAAAGCTCCACTTCTCTGTAATTCGGATGAAAACAGCAAGCGTGCCATGCCTCAGTGCACAGAATCAAAGGCGTCCTTTGTTCAGAAGTGGTTAAAATGCAAAAATGCCTACTGGAGGGACTGCTAAGCCTGAAGCAAAGTGTAGCTTCAGGGGACAGCAATTGAAGATGCTTGGGTCAAATGCAGTCCTTTGGACAGAATTGGATTCCAACCTGGAAGTGGTATCTTAAAAAAGTGGCATTTGTAGCAACAGAACTTGCTGGCAAACAGATCCAGGGGGAAAGAGTTGAAACACTTTGCCCTCGAGCCCTTGCTGTCCTATAGAATCAGAATTGTGGAGTTGGAAGGGACCACAAGGATCGTCTAGTCCAGTGACCTTCAACTGGTCCAGACCTGAGACCTACTTTGGACTCCCTACCTGCAACATGAGACCCACTTTCATATCTTTTTCCATGCCCTACATGGCGGCAACAGCTTTGCCGTTACCCATTTGGGCTGATCTCGCGACCCACCAGTTGAAGACCACTGATCTAGTCTAACCTTCTGCAATGTGCAGGAAAACCAATTAAACCATCCATGAGAGGAGGCTGTCCAGCCTCTTCTTAAAAACCTCCAGAGGTGGAGAACCCACAACTTCTGTATGTAGACTGTTTCACTGTTATACAGATCTTACCATCAGGAAGTTTTTCCGTATATTTAATCGAAATCTAGGTAGCTGTAACTTATATCCATTATTTTGGCAGTGGAAAGCAGGGACGTGTATCGTATCAGTCCGGTGTCCAATAATGAACCGATAAGGACGTTATTGGACATCCAATGACTGATAACGATTATTTTCTAAGGAGGCCCTATCTGATCGGATCCGATATCCATATGTCCGATAACTATCGGATATATCGGATTTTCGGACCGCCAGTTTATGTGTTTTCGCCATAGACTTGCATTGGGGGAAGAAAGCTTTCCCCCAATGCAAGTCTATGGCAAAAACACTGGGCCGGCACACCCTCCCTCCCGCCACTCGCGCTCCTTACCTGCTGCCTCCTCGCTGCCCTCCACTGCCTCCGTAGTACTGAAAAAAAGGCTTTCCGGCCTACAGAGATGACGCGCTGAGTGATGATGTCATCACTTAGCGTGTCGCTGTACTGAGGAGCAAGCCGCAAAGCTTGTTTCTCAGTACTATGGAGCCAGCGGGCAGCAGCAGAGGGCAGCGGGGAAGGCCGCAGGTAAGGGGGGACCCCTCCCTCCCCCCACTCGTGCTCATTACCTGCGGCCTTTCCCGTTGCCCTCCGCTGCTTCCGTAGTACTGATAAATAGGCTTTGCGGCCTGTTCCTCAGTACAGAGATGACACGTGAAGTGATGACGTCATCACTTGGCGCATCGTCTCTGTAGGCCGGAAAGCCTTTTTCTCAGTACTACGGAGCCAGCGGACGGCAGCGCTGGATGGTGGTGGCGGCGGCGGCAGGTAAGGAGCGCGAGTAGGGGGAGGGAGGGAGTGCCGGCCCAGTGTTTTTCCCCATAGACTTGCATTGGGAGAAAGTTTTCTTTCCCCCAATGTAAGCCTATGGGGAAAACACCAAAAATGGCGGTCCGTAATCTGATCGGAACTTCCAGTATTTATGGGATATCGGATCCGATCAGATACGGGTTACCCCCCCCCCCCCCCCGATATGATCGGATCCAATATTTTTAATATTGGAAATTCCGATCCAATTCCCTAGTGGAAAGTAGTTCTTTACCATCTTCCTTGTGGTACCCTTTTATGTACCTGAACGCTGCTCAAATGTCTCCTCTCACTCTTCTTTTCTCCAGACATGTCTCCCCTCAGTCTTCTCACTAACCCTCCATGAAAAGTAATGGCTGAACAGGGGTGTAGCATATAAGAGTGGATTCTAGTCTAATTACCCAGGAGATGCATTAGTGAAATGTTTTCGTCATTTGGTATGCATGCATCCCTTCTGCTTTTTCCTCAACTTCTGTCTCCCACAACAAAACTCCTCCCAACTATTTATGAAACCCTGATTTAAGTAAGATGAAGAAGAAGCATCCTTATGTGCATAGAATTGAATTCTATAATGAAATTCTACCACAGGAAATTTAAATTAATTGGTTTAGTAAAACACATCAGACACTGTTGAAATAAGGTTGTACTGTTTTACTAATCCAAAGGGTTTGAACAAAGTAAGATATGTTTAGCCTGAAGGCAAATTGTACATATCTCTTGGTGAACATCTCACAAAATTGAAGAATTTTTTTTTTATTACTATGGAAAACATATAGCACAATCCTAAACATATTTGTTCAGAAGTAATCACATTATGTTCTATGGGATTTATGCCCATGTACTTGTTTGTTGAGCTCTGATCTGTTGTGCTTGAACCCATCCCCACAAACATACCATAACCCTGTTCAGACGACATGCTAAGCCACAGTGGTTAAACATGTTGAGCTTACCATTATGGGTTAGTATGTCATGTGAACCATTCCTAACACAGTTTAACACACTCACTAAAAGGGTTAGCATCGTAAGAATGGCTTAGCATGTCATCTGAACAGAGTCACTGTTTTATACTGTATTTTATGGTTTTAATTTTTGTGAACTGCCCAGAGAAGCCATCGTGTGTTGTTGGCTTACGAAGTCTGGCTTGTTGTGTTCTGAACCCAGAACATTGCCTTTTCCCCGGCTTACGTGCACCTGCTTTGAAACAGAGGTGCCCAGCAAGAGCCTGAAAATGAAACTAGAGATGTGAAGGCCGGAAAAAAACTGGAAAAATTCGGGGGGAAACTGGGTTTTCCGTTTTTCCCGAAGCCTTTTTTTTTGTTTTTTTCTGAAAAATTTAAAGAAATTAATTAAAATTGGATTATGGAATGTTTTATTTTAGTGTGGTGCATAAAATGTTTAAGACAAGGTGTTCATATATTACTTCTCCAAAAGATTTCTAAAAACTACGTACAGTATCAGATTATTACAATTTCTGTGCACCGAGGACAAGCAAGTCCTGGGTTGCAAACTGAGACTACAACTCTCAAATATAAGAGCAAGATGCATTTCTGCCTCTAGGGGGCAGTGCCATTGAAGCAGAGACTGAAACTGATAGTAATAGCTATAGGTCAGAAAATGAGTCTGATTAAATTTCATGCATATTTATTGAATCTTGGTCCCCCTTTTTTCTCAGTTCTTTTTATGGGAATGGGTGCTTTATGTCTACTTGACACTGTGGAGGACTATCAGATACATAATAAATTTTCCTTGTTACTAATGTTGATGGTTTCTTCTGTGTTTTTTTTAATTGTTTTTTGCCTGCTCCTCATAAACTGGCAAAACCAAAGAGGTTCCTTACAGTTCAGGAGCTTGTAGCTCCATTTGCTTTAAAAAAAAAAAAGGTAAAATTTTTAAAAAGTAAATTCAATTTGTAAGAATTGCTTGAATGCACTATACTTTTGATATACCAAATATGATAATTTTATGCCAAACCAACTTGTACATAACTACATTTTATGTTCCTAAAGTAACAAAGTGACATTCAGTCCATAAAAAGTGCTAATATTGCATTTTTTCCGAAAATTTTGGGTTTTTTACAGGAACTTCCCCCCCCCCCCCCGAAAAACCCAGGTTTTTTCCATGGCTTCAAAATTTCCAGAAATTTTACATCTCTAAATGAAACCGCTCTTTAGGATGGCAAAATGAGTGGGAGAGAACCAGAAATAGGGAAGACAAGCTACAGTTGGTTTGCTGATATGCAAGACAATCAACGGCTAAAGCAACCACAAACCATGTCATAACATTATGTGCAAGTGTAGCCACTGTATTTTCTGAGTAGCTGCAGTTCAGATTTTTAAATTTCAGAAAAAGTGCACGTGCTGTTGTGTTGCTGGTGTGGAAAGTGGATACACAAGTATTGCAGGTGTCTATTAAATCAGGTGAACCTGCGGCAAACCTGTTGGGCTCCCAGCTCCCATTAACCCCCGCCAGAATGGACAAGGGGGATAGGAGTTGTCCAACTACTTCTGGAGGGCAATGGATTCCCCACCCCTGTATATTATCTGTGAAATGTGTGGCAGTGAGCTTTGAAACTCTTCTCTATCCCCTCTTGCCTGTGACTCCCTCCCCATTTTATTTACTTATTTTTAATTGTTGTAATGTTGAGAGTTCCTCTGTTGGGAGCACGCGAGTGACCTGAAAAGAGAAAAGCAGAGAATGTCTGCTATTTTGTAAGCCTTTTGCATTTTTACTCCCTTGGATTTATGTATGAGGTTTGTGCCTTCTTATTCTTCCAAAGCATTCGGAATGGTTTACATGCAGTTCCCAGGAGATTTCCCATTCAGTCGGTACTTGCAGCCAAACATGCTTAGCTTCAGCGGTAGAACTGTCACATGTGTCTCAGGCTATTTTGTGCAAGTGTGGAGTAAAAGAATAAACCATTCAGCCTCACTCGTTTTGAATTCTCCAGGCAATGTGGGGTCACAGAAATCTTTAACCCTCCTTCACCTTCTCAAGAAAGCTGCACATTGTATGATGAGTGTACTCTTGGCAACAAAAGGCATTAATATTGCTAAATGCAGAGGAGTTCTCAGAATGAAGAGGATTTTGTTCTGTTTTGAAGTGGAGGTTGATTAGAACACCGAAATGTTCATAGTAAAATTTCCCACCCGTCACACTCTTGTATGTGCGGATGGACGTATCCAGTTCTTCTGGAGGACTCTCTTCCAACTCATTGCATCTGCTGTGGATGGGTTGCAATCTATAGTGCAGAACAAAGAACATAATAAGACAGGGGAGACAACAAAGGTAGAGGAGGGAAATGGAGGCAGAGATAAACTGGGAAAGAATATGTATTTATTTCCGTTGCTAGTTCTTGGGCTTCATCACAGGAGGATAATGAGAGTTGGGGTAAAGGTCCTGGGCAGGGATATAAGAGAAGTAAGAAAGGGTATTACCATGGAGGGCTTTGAAGGTAAGCATAAAGAGCTTTATCTGGATCCCCAGGGCAGACAGGAATCCTGAGGAAGGATGTCATGTGGTCAAATCAAAGAGTGGTGAATGATTTTGGCAGCAGATGTTGGACTGAGGTGAGACAATGGTAGACCAGACAGGAGAAGGTTGCAGTAGTCAAGATGAGTTGAGAGTTATCTTACAGATCTCCATTTTTATATGTTAGTGAAAGTATTGTGAGTAGTGGTAGAATGACTTAGAGGTCAGAATCAGTGCCTCTCCTCCATTTCTGCTTCAATGCAAAACATTGCTGCGTGAATCTGTCTAGGAATACACCTCTTGTAAACCTTGTTTTAGCCACCATCTCACTAGGTGACTTTTGGCATTCTCTGTCTTGGATCCCAACTAGCAATATAGAGATAATACTGACATGCCGTAAAGAACAGTTGTAAAGGTTATTAAAGGACAACCTACATGTGATGCCTATAATATCTTCTCTCCCTCCCCCATGCCAAATAACAGCTTTGTGGATGGGGAGGGGTGGTTATCGGGACCATGGCATAAGGGGAAATGGTTAATCCCCTACTTGCTGCCTTTGTTCCAATCAAAATCTGGCTACATCCTCTATTTATAGGGGGTCTTTAAAAAGAAGTGACACCAAACTATGGGTTGGATCCAGGACCTGTTTTCCATGGATGGAAGGGCTCTGCTCTAGAAGATGCCTCTGTCTGATTTTTGGGGAACCCCCTCCCCATCACAGTACACCCCATTCTTCAGGGTCTTCTGACCATCTATGTAGTATTTTCAAGAGACAGGAGGGGCTGTCATGGGAAGAATAGGGAGGGGAAGTCCGCTTCCGCCAGCCCAGTTGCATGTGCCTAAATCTGGATCCAACTCTATGCATTTAATGTCACATGTTGTTTGGCCCTGAGATAAGATATATAAATTGCTTTGAGTGTTTTGTTCTTCATAATCATAATCATAACAAGGTATTATTATTAAGAACAGAAAAACATATAATTATAATCTTTTAATTTTTCTAAACTGCCCAGAGAGCTTTGGCTATGGGGTGGTATATAAATGTAAATAATAATAATAATAATAATAATAATAATAATATAGTTTAGAGCACAATGAATTGATTTTAAATCAAGTCAGCGTTAAAAATGATTCAAATAATGATTTAGATGATTTAAAGGAAAAAGACTGATTTAAATTATGGATTTCAGTAAGGTTTCCCGTTTTGAAATTATTATATTTGCAGAATAAGCATGTATACCAACTGATTGCTGTAACAGTAAGTATATATTGGTTTTCAACTAGAAGTAGCTTTTGGAATGGCCTTTTGTACCATGTCTCTTTGCAATGCTTAGTAAAGTTTAGATATTTTAAAAGTGGTGATGATAATAAAATATTAATAATGTTTTTGATAAATAGTAATGATTTATTCTTAAGTGATTGTAAGTGTAGACTTTCACATCTTTGTTCTAAATTCAGAGTTCCTTTTAAACCTGGTTATGTTTTTAAAGAGAAAAGACAATGCAATTGATTTTTTAAACAACCTCTGACTTAATTTTTTAATCAATGGTCTTAATTTTAAAAAAAAATCTTTAAAAATCTATAATTATATCTGAAGGCCATTTGTTCTAATCTTCTGCATTGACCACAATCCTTCATGCAGAGATGTAGTCAACATATTATTCGTAGTATTCAGATTAAATTGTGAAATGGGAACAATACATGTCCAGTGATACCTTACAAAGTTTAAATTCTGTATGTCTACTTATATATTAAAACTAGATTTCACATAGTCTTTCTACCACACCTGATATCTTTCTACCACACCTGATATACTGCTGAAGCTGATATACAAGCTGATAAACAATGCCTGTGTGATCCTCAAACAACATACTTTTTCATAATTCCCATTGCTGTAAATTTGACATCTCTGCATACATCATCTCTGAATTCCTCCAGGAATTTCTGTTGTGTGTGGTCCTTCACCATGAATGGGACTTGCACCATTGGCTGCATTCACTTAATAAAACACTTAATAAACCAGAATGTGAACGAGCAGCAAGCAAATGAACACCGCTCCTGCTTTTTGCAAGTGGGTATATGTGACGTTCAAACATGCCAGCTTTTGTAAGCCAACAACAAACTCTTGTTTAAAGCTGATTTACACTCCAATCTCTTTTGGGATCACTTAATTATAAATCCCGAGTTCAGGTGTCATCTAAAGCAGATCCCATTTCTTGTTACTTTACCTGTTCAAGCAAAAGGAGGAGCACACAAACTGTTTGCACCATCACACCAGTCTGATTTACTAAATTATAATTTTTGGCTTTAAGCAGTTGCAGTGTAAAAGTTCCTGTTCATTTCAGTAAGTCCTGTACGTGAGAGTTTCCCATGTAGGAGGACTTCTGAAAAATGCAAAGTTCTCCTAAAATTGGTCTTCTACCCCTCCCTCAGCTCTTATGGAAAATAGTGTTTTAAAAAATTACCTTATCACTAAAGCTCGTTGAGAAGCTGGGTTATGAAGATAAAGCATCCTTTCATTTCTAAGAAGATAATTTCCCAGGCACACTGACCATGTTGATTGCTATTTAGGAAACCGTCCATTCTTTGGAAATATCTCTTGACTTTCAGAGTCGAAGGATATGATGCTACATTGTCACAGGTCATCAGTCCTTTTTGCATCTCTGTTGCACCGCAGCATGTCTCCAGTTCTTTAATTTGCTGATAAAGGTTGTTCCGTAGGCTTTCAATGCATGTTGAGTTCCAGACATCTTTGGGATGGTCTTTGTTAATGAAGTAGAAGATCTGTTGGAGGATCTCGTAGATAATATTTGCACTATCACTCTTAATACCTCTGTGACCTTCCAGAGGAAACCTAAAGTCTGTTGTTTCGGATATGCATTGAAGAGGAAACTGTCCACTCATTCTGCAGAGATGGTGTATGTTGGTCTGGATCAATTGTTTCCACTGGGCGTGAAGGATGGGACATCTAGAAAGTGAGAGTTGGCTGGATTGTGTGCCTTTGCCTAAGAGTACCAGCAAGAGGCAAGCTCGTAAGCCATAGCTACGAGCAACGATGGCCATGATGATCAAGTTGTTGTAAATGCCTAGTTTCCTGGAGTCTCTTTAAATATATTTTGGAGACTACAGCTATCTGCCCTCATTTTGAATTTATTTTACATATTAATCATATTACATTAATCATAATATGATTTATTTGTTTCTTCCAGACTAAAATGCCTTTGAGGGGCATTGTTGGTTACTTTCAGTTTCTTTGAAATGAGTTCTGTTACCTTCTTGTAAAAACCTGGCTATTAAAAGTGTAACTTGGGGAGGCAGCGGAGAAATAATGGAAGAAGGAGCTTGAGGAGGCAGTGGGAGTGTGGTGGAGGTGGGAAGACGGGAGGCAACATGGAGCAAGTGGGGGAGGGAGACAATAGGGCGAGCCATGGGTTGGGAGGATGAAGGACGTTTGTGTAAGTGTAGATGTATGGTTGTGTGAATAGTTAAGGGTGTTTACAAAATATTAGATAAAACAGGGTTGGGAATGTACTTTTTAGTAGGAATATTCATGGTTATTTCCATATTTTAATAACTGCTTTATTGATGTATTTATGAAGTTGCAAGAGCCAGTGTAATAATGTGGTTAAAGTGTTGGGCTAGGACAAGGGAGACCCAGGTTCAAATCTCCAATCAGCTATGAAGCTCATTGGGTGACCATCGTCCACTCACCTGCTCTCAACTTAACCTATCTCACAGGGCTGCTATGAGGATTGTTGTGTTGTCCAAACATGGTGTGTGTGTGTGTGTGTGTGTGTGCGCGCGCTTCTTACCCACGCCACAACACATGGCTTGTAGTAGGGGTTGTGGCATTAGTAAGAAACCATCCCCACCATGCACCATGCTGGGGGTGTGGGGAAAAGCCACAATGACTTCTTTTACCCCTGAGATCATCCTAACATCCCCAACATGTAACAAATCAGTATTAAAGTGATGTGCACAGATTTATGTTAAATCTGTATCTCCATAACCAAGAGCTATGGAAGTATGATTCCTCATTATAAATGTTTCATTATAAATTCAGCTGGGAGAATGTCCACGTTTCACAAAGGGCTAGTTGCAAACTGTTATAAAGGGCACATTTTCTGTTCCCGAAATCCTCACTTAGAAATGTGTCAATTGCCCTACCCCAAGAACGAGCTACACCTGCACTGGTTGGATGCTAGCTGCATAACTATATGGGCCAGATGATTAACAGCATGCTAAGCATTATTAGATAACAAAGATACATACTAGACGTAATGATTCAGACAAGTACGATTCTGTGCCTCTGGCATCTTTGGCAAGAATAGCTATTGTTGTTTAAGTGAGAGTGCTTTTCAGTCCAAAGTATGAGTAAAGAAACCATCATCTGCATTATTCATAACAGGTAGTCATTTTGTTTTTGGAGTTGAAAGGAAAACAAAACTAAAATCTGTCACAAATTGTCTATTCTGATGGATGGTAGCTCTTCTGAGTTTCAGGTAGGGTGTTTTCCCATCTTGCTACATGTATCCTTTAGGTGAAAATGCTAAGGACCCTGCTCAAATGGTCATGCTGCTATGAATGTACCTCAGCCTTGCAAATAAGTTACCACAAGTTACTAGCCCACAAAACAGTTTACTAGTTTGCCTGCCCATGTATATCTGGATAAATAATTTGCAGCCCAGAAGAGAAAAGAGGTCAAACATACAAAGAACAAAGCACAGAACCATATATCTTGTAGGTCAGAATTTTAGAGAAAGCACAGAAGAAGAAGAAGAAGAAGAAGAAGAAGAAGAAGAAGAAGAAGAAGAAGAAGAAGAAGAAAACTCGAAACAATAACTAGCTCTGGATCTTCCAAAATCATCTCTGAGGACTTCTATGGTATTTGAAGTTGAATTGCTTATCTTAAAATTGAATTGTGTTATGCATGCCTCTGATGGGTTTATTATTGTACTTTTCTATGTTAGAACCCTATGAATTCATTCAAGGACCTTGTTTCAAAAATGTATATTATAACGGAAGGCTTATTCTGCAAAGATAAATATAACAGGACTTACAAACAGGTATTTTAGAGAATGGTACTATCATACTTGTAAGTTGAATCTGGTTCATTCATTTGATTAGCTTTTAAGGAACATCTCTGTAAAAATTTCCTGCAGTGGTCCTGCATTTTGTTTTGTTTTAAAGTATGTTAGTACAACAGGGAAACTCAGGAGGTGTCAAGCAAATAACACATATTCTATGCATATATGATGCTGGTGCAAAGTTACTTTTGTTATTATCAAAGAAATAATAGGGATCAATTCTTCATTTAACCCGCAAGGCTGTAAATTAATTAATTTGAAAGACTATAAAGCTAATGAGCATTTTGCTGACAGTGGCCAAAAAAGGCTGTAGAAATGCACTGGAAAAAACAAAGAAAAGTGGGTTAGAAAGGCTAGCATATGATGCTAGCGGATAAAACAATAGCATTTAAGCAAGCATGGGCAGAAAAATTAATGTGGCCTCCCACTTGGTAGATCATTGGCAACTGTTTATTGCTGCTGCTCTCTTGAGTATCTCACAAGCCTACAAAAATTGTGATCCACCGAACAGAGTACCTCCACTCCGATCCTATATGCTGCTACATACCTTAGGCTGCAAAATGGGGAGGTTGTCAAGCATTTGGCATTTCACAATATGGTGCTCTGTTGGTTTTAGTGGATCACATGCTACAATTCCTTGGATTATTGATGTTCAGATTAATAGAAGGCAAAGGTGTAGACATCTTGTATTGAGGACTGGCCTCATGGTTTTGACTTTATATTTTGGAAATACATATTTTCTTCTTTTTCATCTTCGTTCTTTTCTATTTGCATTTTTGTTTAGTATCTTTTGTGAATTAACTTTCCTAAAATAATAAGAATAGTAATATTCAGTCTGGTAATGTTTGACCTTTATTCCGGTAAGTGTGTGTCATGGTGTAAATTGAGTAGCACAAATGGATACAGAAAGATACTCTCTCATTAAAACGTACAGTGTTTACTTCCAAACATCTTGCTGTCCAATGGTTTGGAATTATAACTAGGGCAAATTAAATGACCAGCTGACTTGGGTCATTAGACATAGCTAGAGCCATATGGTGAAAGAAGATTATTTAAGTATGTTACTGCTGAGCTTTATCAATTCATTCTAGGCATTACAATGGAGCAAAATGGGTCAGATCATGTTTTTAAAGGTTTTAAGAGTGTGAGTGAGGTGAGGTTACTTCATGATGTTGAGATCAGAATAATGTTTGTGAAACTACTTGGAGCTTTCCCTTTTTGTGATAGCAGATGTGTGCAGGAGAAGGGCTCAGCCATTGCAGGGATATGCTCTGTCTGCAATCTGTCCCTGGAAGGCTGTTAATGGAGGCAAGGATGGCTCACCCAGCATTAGGGATGGTAGGCAGATTTTGTCCATTTGATAAAAATAAAAGAATAAAAAGTTTCATAATTGTCCTAAAGTGAAGCCAATCAGTTTCCCCCATACAAGTGAATGGCAGCTCATTGAAATGTTTAGAACCTTAATGTGTGATAATAGTTTATTTCAACTTTGGATCACAGCAAAAGAAATGGAATCCTTGCTGGATATTCAGAATCATATCAGAGTTATGTAGATATGTGAATTCTTTATAAATTTATTTAAATTTCAAGCCTGTACCACCATGGGAGCAAATGACGCCAGTAGGGTAGACCTTGCTGGAGATGTCCTGAGCCACCAAGTATCACATCTGCTGCTCTCTGCATAACCCCATCTTAGATTCTCTTTTAGCCCTACAAAAGTGCAATGAATTGTGGGAAGTGGCTTTTAGATATATAAAATAATATGATATTGAAAAAAGGATTAAAACTTTGAGAGTTGTATTTGATAATAAATCCCAGTCTTATTTGCATTACAAATGGAGCTAGAAACTTTGCACCATCTGATATCCACACTGAGGGAGGGTGTGGAAATGGGCCAAGATCCCAAATGCTTTTACGCAGGTGTGTGTTGCTGTGTATTGCGGTGCCCTTGGCTTGAGTTTTCTTTCTATCTGTTTGAATATTTCATAAATCAATTGCTGCTGTTGTTGCTGTATCTGTAAAGTGGTCATCTTGGATCCCAATAAAATTAGCGCTCAGTGGAGCTAGCACAACATAGCTGGAGGAGAGTTGGACATCCGTGTGCAATTCTAGATGCTCTCCTGTTTGCACCAATTAGCAGCCTGTAGTCCATTACTTTCCAGGAGGAAGGTAATGGGGGTGGGGAGTATAGTGGAGAGGTAGAGCAAGCAAGCAAGAAAGAATCTAGTTATGATAATGTCATGTCCATGTCAGATTTAGTACGATTACACAGGCAGTCAACTTGGATGGCTTATAAGTTTTTCAGAGTTTCCTAGCATGTTGGTCCCACAGGCCCAGAAAAAAAAATCCTGTTATATGTCCAGGTTAATGACTACTTGAGCAGGTCAGTTGCTCTTTCAAGAAAGAAAGTTAGCATTGACTAAATTGATTAGATCAAAGATCCCCAAGAACAAGAGGGACCATAGCTCAATTGTAGGGCACCTGCTTTGTGTGCAGAAGGTTCTAGGTTTGATCCCTGGCATCGCCAGTAAAATCCATGGGGTAACAGGGGATGTGAAGGACCCTTTTCCTGTGATCCTGAAGTCCTGCTTCTAGTCAATGTAGACAATACTGGGCTAGATGAACAAATAGTCTCACCTGGTATAAGGCAGTTTCCTTTGTTCCTAAGAGAAAACAACAAGCATCCTTGAAACATCAGAGGTCTGTAACTTTACCATCTTCTAGTGCTCAATTCTATTACATACAACACATCACAGAATAGGTATGTTGCTCTTTCAGACTACAACAGTTTTTGGTCACCACTGATGAATATATAACGATAGAATGTCTCCCCCGCCCCGATACCACCCCAAAGAACAAACAAACAAAAACTACTCAGTGGGTCCCACAAAGGAATATCCTTGTGCTTCACCCAACAGGCTGTAGGGGGAAAAGTGGGAACCTCAATTGCTAGTAGTGCCAATCTGCCCATTGTTACAATTTTAAGTTAGTATAAAGCTTTACATATTTGCATTTTCCGTTTTGAAGATGGCATGTTGCCTGGAACATCATATGTTTGAAAAGGTGTTGTAAAATGTTTCATATAAATAACTTTTCTGCTGTTGAAACCTTTGATATTAATATTATGGAATATTAAGTTTGAGACTGTATTCAGTTACGCTGAACAGTGATACTTGCTTTTTAAAAAAATCTTCAGCAATTTGTTTTAATTGGGCAGTATCTAATAATGCCTGCTGCACACTAGCAGGATTTATCTCTAGCGCAATGGGTAGTTAGTGCTTCCTTGTAACTTCTCGGGCAAGTTACTTTTCTTTTAGCCTCTCCAGCTCGTCTTCTGGCAAATGAGTGTTTTATGACTGGCACATGCCCAATATGGTAGCCATTTTATGAATGGGCAGCCCCCCATGACAGTCATTTTATGAAAGTGCCCACAACACTCTGTCAGAATTCCAAATGTGCCCATCAATCCAAAAAGGTTGGGGATCCCAAGCTACAGAACAGTGGCATTCTATTATTTAAGGCAATCTTTTAAAATAAGGAAACCAATCAGATTTCCTTCTGAATTTAGTGCTACTTGAATCCTGTTCTTGAGAGAAACATTCCCCTCTTTCGTGGACTACTGATGCTGGATGTCAAAATGTGCTGCTTCATAGTAAATGCATACGTATTTATAGGTAATGATTGAAGCCAGCCAGAAGACAGTAAACCTGGCCTGCTACTTTTGATGACATGTTTCTTCTACATTGGTTTATTAATGTATGGAAGGGAATAGTTCTTCAAGGGTTATGTCTGAGAACCAAAACAGACATTACTTAAATATGTACCTAGCAGCTACGTCTTTCTCCCCATTTTCATTTTAGAATAGATGCAGGAGGGCCTGATCCTCATCCAGGCAAAGCTTCTGATGGAAAAAGGATGTAGCTGCTTGATACGGCTTTAAAGTAATGACTGTTTTGGCCCTCCTGGGTTTTTAGATCAGGTCTAGCCTGAATCATTCTGTGCAGGTTTTGGCTCATCGGTTGTAAAATCCAAGTGTTGTTGGCCAGTAGGTTTGATTCATCCTGAAGGGAGGGGATTGTTCTGAATAACCAACAAGCTGCTGCAAGACATCCAGGTGCACGTTCTTCTATCTATGCACACCGCTGATTCACACCCAGTTAGTCTGCAGTGGCTGCCAGCTTGTGGTGAAGACAATATAATCTAAAACGTGGCTTGCAGTATGTCCTTTAGCTTCACATTCACAAATGAGCTGTCAGACAAGCGGAGCAGTTTGTCTTGGCCCAGTCCCTTGCTCATGATTGACTCTGGCTGGAGAAAGTTAACAAACTGCCCTGCAGTTGTGCCTCACACAGTCCCTGACACAGAAGCATCACAAGCAGGAGACACACAGGAGATGGACGGCATTGTCAGAAAGACGTGTGAAAAACCGTGAGTGGGAAGTAACGAGCGTGCAATAAAACGCTCATCTGATGACGCCCTTGGACACCCCTTTACTGTCTTCGCGAGTTAAAATAGTACATCAAGAAGTAATTATAATATTCTGCATCTTTAGTAGCAATTGATTGTTGAATAAAGATGATAGAATTGTATATTTTCATACAGCTGGGATTGTTTAGCTTGGAGAATCATAGAATCATAGAATAGTAGAGTTGGAAGGAGCCTATAAAGCCATCGAGTCCAACCCCCTGCTGAATGCTGGAATCCACCTTAAAGCATATCTGACAGATGTTGTCCAGCTGCATCTTGAAGGCCTCTAGTGTGGGAGAGCCCACTACCTCCCTAGGTAATTGGTTCCATTGTCATACTGCTCTAATAGGAAGTTTTTCCTTCTGTCCAGCCAGAATCTGGCTTCCTGTAACTTGAGCACATTATTCCGTGTCCGGCACTCTGGGATGATTGAGAAGAGTTCCTGAGATGATCGAGAAAAGTGAGGGGAGACATGCTAGAGATGTACAAAGATATACATGGTGTGAAGAAAGTGGAAAAGGAGACATTTTTCTCCCTCTCATAATACTAGAACCTGGGGAAGTTGATTGGACCCCAGAAACACTTGGATAAGGATAGATCAGCAGCGCTCCCTTCTGTGAGCTATGTTGACCTGACTTCCCCCATTCTGGAAATGAGTGTTTTCTCTTGTTTTGGGTTATTTTTAGAATCACAAAAGCCCCATTGTGCAAGTGGTTGGTCCCACAAACATGCAGACACAATAGGATACTACCATAGGAATGTGACAAATAAAAACAAGAATCATGTATGTACACTCATCAAAAGCAAAATCATCTGTAGCTCCCTTTTAGGTGTGTTCTCTCTTACAATCCTGGGTGTGTTGGAGGGGTAATGCATGATATGGTCTTATAAAGCCAAAGAGTAGCGTTTATGGATTTTAGAGATCTGGATGAAATCCAAGCACTGTATTCAATGTGAAATTGGGAGTCTTGCATTGTCCTCTACAAGAAAGTCCAACCACACCTTTGTGTCTCCTGGGCTGTTATCTGCCGTACGAAATACAGAGGCTGGCTTATAAAACCAAGCTAACTGTAAATCGTGCATGTGCAGAAAGGGAAAAACAAGACAATAAAAGAACTGGGAGGGATGCATCCTGGGAGGGATGTTTGCATTGTTTTCTCTGTTATGATGGCTGTGTAGTCCTATCACAGTTCGTATAATCGGGCTGATGAAGCCCCTGGAAATAGGTAGAAAAAACACACAATGGTACAGACACAGCCTGTGCTTCTAAGTTGGCAAGTAGAATTGCTGGATTCTTTGCTGGTTTCTTCTTTTTCTTTTCTTTTTGTGTGTGTGGAGTAGATTAAGAGTCTGTTTTATTCAATCTGTTGTTTAGTTAATAAATGACAATAGAGGTGTGACGTATCAGCTGCTGTTGAGCTCTTACTGTGACCTTTCTGAACTGTGTATGTTCTCTGCTAAAGAACATCCACATTAGGTGCCTCCAAAAAGCTGAATTCTGCAAGTTTATATATTCTGCAAGTAAAACAGATCTTGCCTGTATTAAATGGTTTGAGTGATTCATTCAATTTATTATGGTGTGCATCATCCACAGGATTCGGTTCGGACCCTGATTTGGCAATTTGGAGAATGGCCTGATTTGGGATGTCCACTTTGATTTGAGTCCAAATCTTGATTATGCCTTCCATTGACTATCTTTGGAAATCAACAAGCCTTTTTCTCTATTTATCAAAATTGGATGACATTTGCAGGCATAATAGTCCCTTATAAGAAAACTGTGCCTGTCAAATTTCTAACAAAGAAGTGCAGGAGTTTTTCTGTTGATAAATTATTTATTGGCACAATTGGGTGAAATTTGCATTGGATAGTTTTCTGAAGGGAGGATGCCTGAGAAGTTTCAGATAAATAGCAGCTTTACAGTTTTAGGGATTTCCTGAAAAGGATGGGGGGGGGGGTTTGGTGTGTGGGCAATTGTCATGAGATTGCCATGTTTTTCATCACATCTTTTCAAATTAGCCTTTTAAAATATGTAGTTTTAGATAGCAATCTTATGGTACCCTGGGTGAGCATCCCAGGAACTGTAGATGGCTTGGATTCACCCCTTGCAGCTGGCACAGAGAGAACTGTGCTGGCTGCCTCTCTGGGATTAGAAAATTGACCTTGCAGATCAGGTAAAGGGGGATCATTGGGTGGGGAGGAGACAGGAAAGGCCAGGATACGATTTATCCTGAGCCTCCTCCAGCCTCCTTCCCTCCTCTGCTGAAATACCCTTTTGCTAGAAAGCAGCCAAGATCAGAGAAAAGGGAGTCAAAGTTCGCATGTACTCTTCCTCCTGCCTTGCCGGCTACAACCCAGCAGAGCACAAGAATCTTGGAAGCCTCTGAGTTCGATGGCTTCCAAGCAGCAAGTACACAGCCCTTAATGTTTCAGTGTTTCTACTATTTTTAACATTCTTGAAATTACTGGTTTAAAATTGTATTGTTTTAAATGGCTTTTTAGCAGATAAAGCAGTATATAGCAGTGAATTATAAATAAATAAATGAGGGAATAACCTGTATTAATTTGACTAAATATCCTTAAGACGCATCTTCAGTACCTAGTCCAAGCAGATTGGCCAACTTACTTGGAAGGTTCCTCCATCTCATTAGGACCAAACTCCTTGCTATCCCCATGATCGATGAAATATCCTTGTAAAAACAACTTAGCTTAATTAGTTCCATAAATGTAACTCTTCCTTGGTGGCTGGTTTTTGCTTTTCAGTTGATGCCTTTGGCTCACATTCAAGTCGTCCACCGAGTCATTGCATGCTTTTAGCAAGTTGAGAGGCTCCTTTCCCGCCCCAGGAGCCTCATATAACTTCAAGGAGCTGCCTTTTTAAGATCAAATCCATAGACCTACCTTCAGAAAAATATCTAATTAGATTGGAATACAGCTATGAGCTTCAGAGTGGTACAAAAGCCAATTAAACTACATTCTTACTTTTATCGGGTTGGGCAGGATAGGCTGTGGTGTGGTGATTGATGTGAAAATTAATACATTCCTGTTAAAAATAATAATTAAAAAATAGCACCACTTAGTTAACCATGTAAAGAGCAGGTATTTTAGTTGGGTTTTGCCCATAGTTCAGGGAGAAAGCTGTAAAGTCCTTCCCCCCACTTAAAAAATTAAACTTCAAGATGCCAATAAATAATAGAACAATATGGTGAAATGAGACTTACAGCAAAGATTTCTCTTAATCCTTCTTTATTTAAATGGGCTTGGGATCCCCAAGCTGATTTTTTTTTTAACAAAGACTTGTTTTAAAACATACTCCCTTTTTACCTGGGAAGCTGCTGTTCTGGAACAACCTTCTAGATTCAAAAATAACTGGGATTAACACCGGTCAACTTCATTACCCAGTAGCTGCTGTGGTGTGATATATTCCTTAGAGAAATTGTTCTCCTACCTAAGCTAAGAAGATGTGACCCTGAAAGCTGCATGGATTGGGGACTACCTAGGAACTGTATGCAAACCGTTGTGAGCTCATTGGGGGAAAAATGGGTTTGAAGTGTAGTAAAATGAAGAAATGTGTAAATCTCAAGTGTGAATCTATTCCTAGATCCCTGTTTCCTGGCTTTAACACTATCATGGCATTTTCCACTTGTTGACTTCAAGGTAGGTTTTAAGTGCTGTGGGAAAAGCAGGCCGCTTTAACCGAGCAGGCCCTTGAAGAATTGGATGGTCCATGTATTGGATAAATAGGCTTAAATTGCCAGTCCCTTCCTTTCAAGATGACTTCATTCATCTGTTGTACTGAGTTCTTGGACATGGCTCTGGAAGGTACATTTACAGGTATAAATGTTGTGGCATAAACAAGAAGTGAAGACCAGCACTGTATTCTAGTCCTCAAGAAGCCTTCCGTGAAGCTTGAAAATGGCTAACTTTTAATTCAAAGGCAATGGAGACTGAGGGTTGTTCTCATTTTTCTCTAACATTCACTTCCTACCTTTGCCATGTCTGCATCGCAGAATTAAACCAGTTTAACCCTTGTGATTTTCCTCTCCTCCCAAAAGGAACAGATGGATTTTTAGATCATGAGGAGGAGTTTCAGTATCTCAGAAGTTTGGGCACTCCTGCAAAATGACACTCGTCAGATTTTATGTTGGCGGTGTAGTTCTCAGCATGTTAAACTAATATGCGTAATTTTGCCCAAATTGCACTTGTAATTTGCGCAAATTATGGCTGAAATTTGCATAGGTCATGCATATTGTACCTACAATTTGTGTTATTGGCAATTTTAAGACACCCCCCTGAAAATCCGTCAACTGGCTCGACTTGCTGCAAAGCTGGAGTCCAAGGGTGGGGTGAGCTACACCTCCTGGATGGATTCCTCTGACATCCCTATGTTAAGATGGGAATCTTAACATTCTCATCAGCCCTTCCCTTGACCATGTATACAGGAAAGCTTTCCAAGACAGAAATGGTGGGAGTAGATGCTGGATGCTCTTTTGGATGGATTTTTCTGTGGTCTGTGGGTGTTATCCAATTAATCCCTCCTGCTGAAAGAATGGCCTCCAGCAGCAGAACGGAGAGGGGCTGATGCCTTATCCCCCATGCAGTCCCCCATGCACCCTCAAAATCTTCTCTAGAGGGGTTGGAGGTTTGGGGCTTGTGAAAAGGAGGGGAGAGCCCCATTGCTCAAAGAGAAATAAGTCCACTTGTGCAATGTTGAATTTTGCCAAACAGGTTGAATCCAATGTTAGTCTAACTTAAGTCCCATTCATTTCAGTGGGTTTACTTTAAGTAGGACTAACAGTGGGTACAGCCCATAGCTTTTTAAAGGATGGTACCCAGATACCAAGAAGAGTCAAATTCAGTGTCTTGTAAAATATGCACTTTATACTTATTTGTTTACACATCATATTTCGTGTAGTTTGTTCCCTTTGCTTGCTGAGTGCTGACCATTGAGAATTCTGCTCAGCCTCCCTTCCTCCCATAGTTTCTGAGATTTCACCAGGCATTCCCCCCACAATTTCAGGCGTACCTTCATAAAAGCTAGAGTAATTGATTTAAAATACAACAGCTTATTGTCATCGTCATCATTCTTCTTATTATTTTATGATTTTAATATTCACATCATATGATTTTGCATACAAGACATCAAGTGCCATTTTCTAGCTTTCCCTCTGCATCATGCAGCAGACTGGTGATTTTTATAGTTAATTTTTATCCAAACTGCTGCTAGATCTCCAACTGGCTAATAGCGCATAACGCATAATAACGTAATAGCATAAACCAGGCCAGGAAAATTATGTATGCCAGGCTGGTAATTTACAAAGGCTCACCTTCCTTAAGGAGGTTGGCCTGTGCTGTGGAGCACATGTCCGCAATTTATCAATGGAGTTTGCAAGTTTTGAAAAGCCATGGGTGTTTCTTCTGGATCCAGCCCAAAGGTTGCAAAATCTACCTATTGATGAGATTACAAAGTAAAAGAGGATATCCAATAAGAAAGCCTTCATAACAAGAGTATTTCCCCAATACATTACAAGGATTTGAGGCAAGAAATTCATTTGGCAACAACATTGCACTTGGCAAGTAATAATTTGCTGAAATGCCAATATTCATGATGAGATACCATCCTTTATACATTAATAGTAACCACAGGTGTCATTTTCTCTTGTCAGGATATAAATGCTGGCATGAGCAATGCTAGTGGTAATTAAGCACTGTTTGGGCTTGTTGGCATTATTAGAGAGACTGGTGGAGATCGTTGCAGTGATAACTGAATCAGGGTAATATCTTGAGTCACAAAGTGTTGACGTAGTTTGCTGATCCAAGGAGGGTTGTGTGCACATGCTAGTTCTATGTAGGCATAATATCACATAATAATCCTGTGACTGGTGTTATCAGTTTCTGTAGCATTTTTATAGTGTTTTATTGAATATTTATTACTTTTCTATTTTTTGTGGCATATTTATGTATTTTATCTTGCATGCCGCCTAAAGATAATTTTAAATAAATAAATGATATATCATAGGAACATAGGAAGCTGCCTCTTACTGTCAAGCCATTGTTCCATCTAGCCTAGACTCTGGCCTGGTTTACATGTAACGAGAAGCCATTGTGGATGAATTTCCCTGTGGGGCTTCTCATCACGGCTGCTGCCACCATTTTGAATATTCAGAGAGCCGTGGGAGCACGTTGTAGCGTCTCGTTACGTGCGAACCTGGGTGATGTTGGGTTGTTGGGGTGGTTGACAAGACACCCACAACCCTAAAATAGCCAATGACTTCTGGGTGACTTGTAAATCACCCCAACAACCCTCTCAGTGATTTCACATGTAACGGCAAGCTATGGTGTGCCCCCACTGCACCCAGAATATTCAAAATCCCTGCAGGGAAATTCACCCACTGTGGCTTTTTGTTAAGTGTGAACCAGATCACAGACTGGCAATGAATCCTCAGGGTTTCAGGCAGGGGAGGGGGTTGTGTTCCAGCCCTACCTGGAGATTGAATTTGGGGTCTTCTGTATGTAAAGCATGTATTGAGGAAGCTGCTCAAATTCTGAAGGAAAGTCATATGCAGGGATGAGTACACTCTGCAGGTAAAATTCTGTATCAAGAAAAAACAAATTCTGTAACCTGATCATTATTTACATAATTCTGTTCTGTTGGTCATGGAGAAAGTTCTGAAAGCTGTGCACAATACTGAAGCTGACCTTTGCCTTGTGAGAAATCCTACTTCGTTGGCATGTTACCAGCGTCTGAATTTGCACTAGGAAGGGTTTGTAACACTTTCCAGTCCAGTTTCAGAACCATGAGAGAGAGAGAGAGAGAGAGAGAACACTTTTCCACCAAGAAGGCAAAAATAAAACAGTAAGAAGAACAACAATGACCAAGTAAAGCACATTGAAAATGCTAAAAATAACAATAATTAAAGCAATATTATTACCAACAAAATATATTATGGTTTAGGGAATTTTACCCTAACCATCAATAAACTCCCAGGCCAGCCTCCAAAAATTAAAAACACAATAAAACAAATTTAGAACTTACACATTGAAAAACACAAAAATATTGAAAACCTGTTGTTCCAGATTTAGAAGGCAATGAGCAATCTAAAAAGTGGTATCATTTTCCAGATGGCTTCATAGAATAAAATAAAATGTCTTTAAAGTTGGAATCTTGAGAATATGCACTTCTAAAGGAATATCAGATTGTATGGCTGGAATAACCACAAATTGTACAAACAGATTTAAAATGATATCCAAACCCATATTTTGTGTTATGTCCATTACAAGAGAGATGGTCTTTTTACATCCATTACTAATATAGCATAACCTGAAACTCAGGTGAAGTGCATCTGAAGTGCTACTTTTGAGTTTTGTTTGTTTGCTTGTGCATTTTCTTGTTTCTGGTTGTTTAGAACCTCCTGGGGAGCCTGACCTTTTAACTAGAAGTGCTTAGTTTGGAATTGGTTCAAGCTAATTATTGAATTTATAGGATAGTGTCACCAACTGCTGCTGTTCTGAGATTGCAAATGTTCAACTTTGTGATAGATGGAGTTGATTTGCACTAAAATTCTTCATGGTTTTACAACATCTTTGCATATATATATTTTTATTCTGATTATTTATATAGTGTCAATCATGCTTTTGGTCGTCGCTGCTAAAGCCTGCTACGCAGTATACTGTTTTTAATGATCTGAGATAAGCTTCTACTTAAGAAATGCCAGGATTGTTAGATTAGTGTCAGTAACAGCAGGAGTATGCAGTTGTTCTAATGTGCGTAGCTGCAGAAAGCTGCTTTTGTACATTTTTGAATAATGGTTCTTCATCCTTTACAGAGACAATTCTATCTGTTTAAAACCCAGCTGATAAAAAAAATAGAGCAATGATTTTCAGACTTGATTTTCAATCTTTCTAGACTTCATTCCTGCCAAATGTTAGTGAAGACGTTGTAAAAATGTTCTCCACACTGGTCTAAAGCAGAGATGGGGAAACTGTGTCCCTCCAGACATAGTTCAATTACAATCCCCATCATCCATGACCTTTGGTCATACTGGCTGGAGCTAATGGGAGTTGCAGTCCAACATCATCTGGAAGGTCACACAGATTCCCCATCACTGATTAGCATCACTGTTGTTTTTTTAAAAAAATGCATACGATTTTTGTTCTTTTAAATTGCCTGTTCGAGGAACAGGTAGGAGTTTCTCCACCTACAAGTAAAGTAATCTGGGACATGGAGCCCCCTATATACAATAACTCAGTGTAATCTGCCTCTGCTCCTTTATTTTTTTTCTTTTGAGGGGGAACAATCTTGCCAATTATTCCATTAGGCATATGGACCTCTGTGCTATGGAGTGATACTGAATGGGGTACCTCCCACCCCCATCCACACTTGGCCATATAAGTTGCAGCATCAGCATGGTAAATTTCTGAACCAATCATCATTATTTCTGATGAGATAATTGAAAGCTCTGTCTTTGGAGCATGCTAGGCTTGTGCTTTGTATCAGTATTGACATACGATAGCGTTCCGGAAACCAAACCCATGTTACAGTTTAAGAAGATGACAACTTAAATGCTTGAGACAGTATTTTTCATGCTACTATGGTGTGAAGCTGTTTCATTTCATCTTCCCATTAGTGGGAGAATAGGTGTGGTGAAGCTGATGTATGTACTGGCAGAGAGATATGACAGATCAAAACCAAGCAGGTAGGATTACTTATTGTCTGCCAGTGACCTTGTGCTGAAACCTCCTTGCTCTCTTTGTTTTCGTTGGGGTCCAGTCAAAAGATATGGCCTCTAGGTATACTGCAACCCAGAGCCGGGTTATTCTATCTTTACCACACATATGAAGTACAAGGCATAATATCCAATAGCTGCTTCCACGTTATCAATCTCTGTGGAAGAGTTGACTGCATCGTGGAGCATCCTGATATGTGAACTCCAGTCAGTGGTGTAGTCTTTCAACGCACAAGCTAGCCTAGCGTCACTGGGTTCACTCAACATAACAACCCATGGTTCAACAAGAACCCACACTCAGCCATACTCAACTTTGAGTGTGGGTGGTCGTGTTGTATGAATTCAGTCACAGTGTTCCTCAAGTGCCATACTTTTACTTGCAGCACCTCTAAGAATCATCACTCATGGGTAGAGAACTTACTTATGACAGCAGAAAAAGAATTCCAGATGCTACAGCCACAATTTCCCGGGACAAGTAAGCAGCCTTGAATCTAAATGGGGGAATGAGGAAGAGCTCAGCCACAATGCTCTTTGAAGAAATCAATTACATTTGGTTAACCATGATCCTGGTTTGTTACCCAAGAACAACCCACCTCCCAACAACAAACCATGGTTCTTCATTCTTAACAAGTTATGGTTTGTTAGTGTGGCTGAGTTCACATAACAACCCATATTTCAACAACAACCCACAGTTCAATGGCAACCCATACTCAACCTTGAGAGTTGGTGGCCACTATGTTGTGTGAATCCAGCCTTTAAGTGCGAGGTGGAATCTTGGAGGGAAATGTAAAAGAAGGTCTGGAACAGTCCTGAATCTAGTAGAGTTAAATCTCACTATTTTTCCAAGTGCTATTGCAGAGGATGTTAAGAAAACCATGACTAATAAGCTATCAGTGAATAATTCCACTAGTCATTGGCCTGGTATTCTGGAATGGGGTGATAACCTAAGGATGACTGTAATCAGTTAATAGGATTTTTAGTATTCAGAATCTGTATTATATGGGAACCTATATTGGGTTAGATCCAACATAACATGAGGGGACTTCTTCTTGTACATTCACCAAATCTGCTCCAGAGGATTCCCCAAACCTCTGGAGCACATTGGGGGAACGGTTGCAGGGCAGAGGGGTACTCCATTCTGCCAGTAGTTTCCGTTTCATTGTCAGTTGGCCAACATTGGATATGACCCAGTGGTTTAGGGATTTTGTTGGAACAAGAGTTTTGGAAACAATCATGACTTTTGCTGATTTAATGAAATGCACACATGGCTTATGAGAAGGCAAGCAACCAACGGTTGTCCAGTTCCGTAATGGAAAGCAAAACCCAAAGGCTGAACAGTTTTTGCTAGCATGCTGGTGAATTTAAAGTTTAGCGGAGCCTAAAAATTGAACAATAATGATAAACCTATTAGAAACTCAGAATAACTTCCTTAGCAAAAGGTGTAGTTAATTAATTGGTGGGGGCTACTTTTAATCTCCAAAGGCAATTGTTAATCAGTGATGCTATTAATTTATTTATTTTTGCCAGTGATTCTGGTTCTGTTATATAGCTGTAGTAGAGCATTCAAGAAGAAGCATTTCCATTTAGTAGTGAAGAGATATTTTTAAAATTATATTACACTTCCTTCTGTATCTCAGATCATCAGCAACTATATTCAGGGTTTGGTCAGATGCAAATTTAAATGTAATTGATTAATAATCAACAAATGTTTCTCTAAGCGGTTGTTTCATAAGCAACCCCTCTCCCTAGTCCCCTAAGGAGCTTACAATCCAAATTCAAGGTTCTACCCTTAAAGGAGGCTTAGAAATAATTTTAGACTTAGATTTAGAAGCAGAACATTTGGGAAATAATCAGTGAACAACAGTGATATAGATTGTGGGTAGCTTTATTTGCTACTCTGTTGATGACAACTGTATGCTGGCAAAAATGGGAACAGTTCTTTCACACAAACAGACCAGAAACTGCTTTGTGTTAATAATATGACAAGTGTGAATGGTTCTTGGAACTGATAAAATAGACTAGAGTGGACACCCTGATTCCTATTGATTTATAGTGCACTTTGAGTCTAGACCTAAATGGCCAATAAAAGCAGAGTGGCCATCTGTCTCCTTAATTTAGAGAATAACCTTTTATTTCCTTGTTTTGTCCGTTAAGGTGACCACCTCTCCCTTACTTTATTAGTTTGCCCCTTAGGGGGGCCACCTGCTCCTTTTTTAAAGACATATAAAGAACATTGTTAATGTATGGAAGAGACTAGTTCTTCAAGGATTATGTCTGAAATATGCTTATTGAGAGGGAGGTAGAAGTTAACTGCAGAAGTATTGTCTGTTTGCTGACTGTAGAGCTCGTGTAGTGTAATGGCTAAGAGCATCAGCTATAAACCAAGAAGTCCACAGTTCAAATCTTGCCTCATGCATGAATTAGTCTGGTGACTTTACAGATGCCACCTTTCTCTTAGCATCAATCTTCCTTTTGCAATATAAGGATACCAACATAACTTAAAAGCTTCTTCTGTGGCAGCCTTCCCAGAACCTGAATACCTCTAACTGTTTTGACTTTCAACTCATAGCAGCCCCACTCAGCATGATCAGGGATGATAGGAGTTGTAGTCCAAAACATATGGAGGGAATCAAGTTGGGGAAGGCCGCTATACAGTTTTTACATTTACTATACAAAGAGTACTTTGAAAACTTTAAATGTACTATGTAAATGCTAAGTATTGTTACTTATCATAGTATTTGGGAAAGAAAAATAACATTTGTAGGCTCTCATGAAAATGTTATGCGTACAGCGGTCAAACTAGGTAATTTTAGACCCTGGAGTTAATGGTTCTCAAGAAGGTGGGGCTTTACATGGCGATATGCATTACTTCAGTTTGAAGCACACAGCTAATAATATTAATAATAATAATATTTATTTATTACCCGCCTCTCCCTCGGGATCGAGGCGGGGAACAACAACAAACACAAAATACACAAAACTAATTAAAAGCACATAAAACCAATACATCATTAAAATACCATTAAAACACCAATAAAAACACTTAAAATTCATCTGGGTAGGCCTGCTGGAAGAGATCAGTCTTTATAGCTCTTTTAAATTCGTGAAGACTGTTGAGTTGGCAGATCCCTAACGTTTTTAATGTTGTATTGTTCTCTTGCTTTTTTTAAATTTTAACTGTTGTGATTTTTATGTTTATATTGTTGTTGTTCCCCGCCTCGATCCGGAGGGAGAGGCGGGTTACAAATTATTATTATTATTATTATTATTATTATTATTATTATTATTATTATTTTTCTCTCCCTCCCCATGCTTTAAAATTGTTTCTACATTCCTGATACGTTAGATCAACAAAACTGTTTGCCAGCCTTAAGTAAAAATAATAATACACTGTGCAGTTTTGCATCTTAAACTCAGTTAAATCATAGCACCATCATGACTACTGGAATAAAATTGAGTTTGTTTCTGCCTCTTTCTGTGTGCAGGGAGGGGGTTGGGTTGGGAGGGCCTGGACTTTGGCCCTAAAGTCCAGGCCTCACTGCACCATTGTAAGCATACAATTTCTCACAGTTTTATATAAAGGTCAAGCAGCACCCTATACACATGTAACAAAACCTCAAGGGCCCTTTTTTTCTAAGGAAAAGCAGCTTCAGAAGGGGTGTTTAATCATTTCCCTTTTTCTGCTGCAACAGGGTTCAAGACACATCTTTAGCCTCGCTGATGCACACCTAAAACTCCACATGATGCAACTGGGAAGAAATTGCAGCAGAAGAGAGGCCAGTTAGGAAGGGGGCAACTGCTCCCTTGGAACATCCTTTCCACTCCAAATTTCCTTTTATCAATGGTGGTCAGGATCAGGCTTGTTCTCCCTAATAGGGAGGGGTTTCAGGACCTGGATCAGACTAGGAATCTGAAGGAGGAGGAGAATACCAGCCAAAACAGGAAGTGGGGGAGGAGATTCTCCAAGACTCTTCAGGAGTCAAGGATGAATCTTCCCCAGAGCTTATTGGTCAGGATGCCAAAGGCTCAGAAACTATCATCCTGCCACCACTGGGAATGCAGCCTCTGTCGGAGGGGGAGGGGACTTCAGAGTTAACAGATCCCAGAGTCTCCATAAAGTCAAGCTGGTGGACTTGAGAAGTGGGAGGCAGTCTCTTAAAGAAGTCACTCACCAGAGGCTTCTTAGAAAAGGGGGTTGTCATTACACATTTCAATATAATGGACTGTTGGCATTGTGTTTGCATCATTTCAGATGCTGCAGAAAACGGTGTTAAAAGGTGTCGTCTCAAGGCAGGTTGGCAACTGCCAAATCTGATGCCATGTATTATATCCTTGTTGTGGGAAGTGGATATATTTAGATTATTCTCTCTCTACATAATACTAGGTTACTTCAACAAAATGACACGTCTTTACACAGTCAAATTGAAGGGTAGTGAACAGAAGTGGGTTTTGGAGAAACCCGTAGGGGAAGGAATGTTTAGTGAACTGTAATGGAGATCAGATTCTGAAGTGGGTTCATTTCCCAGACTCTTTTTGTTTGTGCGCACTTCACCATAGTATTCTTCTTTGAAGTTACAGATCATGTGGTCCATTAATACTTGTGGCTAATTCACTATCTGAAATGGTTGTTGTGGTTTTAGACTATCCTATCCCTGTGGGAACTTGCTAGAAGGGTGATTTTTGTGAATCATAGGATCACTACAGCCAACACTTCATGCCAGTTACGACACCACAGTCCCTGATGAGTAAGCCAGAAATGTATTTTAAGGATACCCTCTCAAAGGAACCAGCATTATTCTTAATCCAGACTGTCAAAGCTTGATCTGTCAAAGCTTTAGTGGGATTACTTTGAACTCTAAGGTACAACTTCTCTTTGACATGAGCTGTCAGTGGAAACATTGGACTGTTTGAGAATTAATTTCTGTACAGTGCTGTCTTTAAAATGTCTTAATGAGTGCTGCATACATATAACAGATTGCAGTGTTTGAGTACTTCTTCTTCATGTATTCTACCAGCCGCGGAAAAGCAACTTTAAATAATATTGCCCTGTGCAAAATCCAGTACATGGAATTATATTTAGGGTGGGTGTGGGGAGAGAAAGAAAGGAGACATGGTTTGGCAAAATCCAGAGTGAGACTCAAATACTCTTTAGCCTAATCTCAGGATCCTCTACAGAGGCCTTAGAAATTAAAAGTGGCATACCACAGACTTCCAATAGGTTATCTGTTGGATTTCATTGCTCAGATCCATCCATCTTTTACCAGCTTGTATCCATTGCTGTTTGTAATGAGCTGTTCGTAGCAAATCTTTCTAATAGTCTCAGTGCCCGGCCTAGCTGGTAAATGGCTAGTGTACTCTCCTCTGGCATGGTGGTCAAAGTGTTTTATCTGTTGTATTTGTTACCTGTATTTGTTGGCCTGAATGTCTTTCAAATATTTATTTTATTATTTACCTTTTTCCCCATTAATGTATTGCTAAATAACAGCTGCTTTCCATTCTTCTGGATGAAAGGTTCTGTATGTAAGACTCCCAAATCTAAAACAATTGTATTAGACATTAGTGAATCATTCTGTTTACCTCATTGTGTATTTAATCAATCATGTCAGTTCCCAACATTTGAAAAAGATGCACCTGGGAAAATAATTAAATTTTTCCTTCTTCTACCTCAGCACAAAGGACTTCGTAAAATCTTGTTTATAATGGGCCATATGTTTCTAGCAGCAATGAAGTGCTTCTTGGCAGATCCCATTCTTTGGGTTTTACCTCATGTGGCGTGGTTTAGTTTGAACTTCAAACTTAATTGGAAGTCTGTTGTTGAAGATCTAATTTCTTTAAACAACCCAGCACAAAATAAAACCTTAAACATTTTTAAGGTGAAGGATGCCTATAAATTATTTAGTCTTTTACTTTTGTAAAGATATGCTATGACTGGTTTACCGGAGCTGAGGTTCAGAACCTATTTTAAATTCATAAGGTCTGCTGTAAAATATGCAAAGAAACACAATGATTAGGATACGTCTGAGCATGTACACGTAAGCATGGACATGTGGCATTCCGGATCACCACATATTAGGAATTGTGGGAAGGGCTTTCATGGGTGAGAGTGTGTCTTCCAGACACCTTTTTCTCAGTAGTTCATATATTTAACTCCCCCCCCCCCGCCCCCCAGTGTTCCTGAATGTGCTTCTCTGGACAGATGTACAAACTTGTGCATGTTCTCAAGATACACATTAGTTAAGGATCCTATTGACTTTGACAATAAGACGTCTGGCAGGAGGAACCCAGTGACGCACACATAGAACAGGGCAATTTATTAAACACAAGCAAGAATTTTAAATGTATACTTATTAATCAGGGGAATTAACTCAACAGAGTGACCATAAATCAAAATAAACATAACATACATAAACATACAAGAAATTGAGAGAACCGGATTATGGGGAAATTAGCTTAGTTCTCTCAGGGCTGGAATCTGTGCACTCCAGTGCTTAAAGCTAGGCCAGAGACATGAGTAGGCTGACCATATGAAAAGGAGGACAGGGCTCCTGTAACTTTAACAGTTTCATAGAAAATGGAATTTCAGCAGGTGTCATTTGTATATATGCAGAACCTGGTGAAATTTCCTCATCATCACAAAGTTAAAGCTGCAGAACCCCTGCCCTCGTTTGTACATGGTCAAGAGGATATAGCTCCTGCAGCTTTAACTGTTGTGATGAAGAGGGAATTTCACCAGATTCTGTATGCATACGAACGACACCTGCTGAAATTCCCTGTCCTTTGCAACTGTTAAAGATACAGGAGCCCTGGCCTCCTTTTCAAATGGTCACCCTAGACATGAGTGAACAGTCCAGGCTAAATAGGGGTGGACTTAGGTGGGTTGAAGAGGTTGAGAAGTGGGGATTTAAGTACATTAGAGTCCGTAATACTCTTGGGAAAGAAAAAGAAAGGTTTGGGGTTTTCTTAAAGTGACCACCTTCCAGGTTGCAAACTCTCTCAGGAGCCTACAGTGCCTGCCCTACCTCCAAGCAGCCTCGTAATACAAGGAAACCAACAAAATAAACATAAATCCAAACAAGACTGGAAAGCACAATGCATGTCATAATCAAAACTGAACTGTCATTAATTAAGATAGATCTTCATAGAATTAGCAATCATATAAAAGTCAATTCCTTCCAAAAATAATTATAATTGATATGGGGTACAGTAAATATTTGCTAGAATGACTTTTCTGATATTAGATTCTTTCTCCCCTTGGAGATTTTCTTACAATATATTTGTAAGGTTTCTGTATTTTGGACACCTTTGAGTTGTTATGAGATATCTGTTCTACTGTAGTCTTTTTCCTCCTTTTTCACCTGCTATCCATATTCTGTAAAACGTGAAGGGCACATCTACTCTCTTGCCTTGTTTTAAATGGCAGAAAGTGGGATAAGCATGGTGACTTAAACATCACTGTGGAATGAAATACATTTGTGGAGACAAACAGGGGTTGTTGTCTGAATTCTTAAATAGCAAATCCATTCCTGGTCTTGTAATTGGAGCTTGAACAAGGCTAAGAACCAAATCCAGTGTAAACGTATTAATTTATCTCTCTCAAAATTGACATAAGCAGCTTGCCAAACAATGCACGTGCTACCACAATAGTTGCATTTTATTGCTGGTGGAAGGAGATGCCAGGTCGTGCAGGCTTTATTTGAATAATAGCATATATTGTTTCACAGTTCCGACAGCTTAGCATAATTGTTGCTCTTGCACCCCTAGAATATTCATTTGAAAACATGAATATGGAAGAAGGGTGGAAATGCCCATATCATTTCTGTAGAGCAGTGTGTGGTGGTTTCAGTCAAAAGTGTACCATTTTAATTTCTTTTTTTGTCTTCTTTGTGTGTGTGGGTATGTGTGGATAATATACAATGGTTATTCCCTCCTTCCCCAATATGTGCTTTTAGACCTGATACGGGGAATGTTTTGATTATAATTATAATTATAATAATAATAATAATTATTATTATTATTAATTTCATTTCTATACCTCCCAATAGCCGAAGCGCTCTGAGCATTTTACAACAATTCAGGGTGGTTTACAACAACAACAACAGTGTTGCTAACAGAAGTTTATTTCTTTAATATGCACAGGTATTTATCAATTTTTCTACCCCCGTTGTCATTACCTCCAGAAATATTTTTGTAAGGGTGAACATTGTTGGGCCCAAAGATGAGTATTGAGTGCTGAAATGAATGGGTCTTCCCTCGCTGTTCCACTCCTCCATTCCATTATCTTTTTGAAACCACTGCTATGGCTACCTCAACAATTTCCTGGGATGTTAGGGGCCTGGGAAGTCCCAATTCACAGAAACAAACATTAACAAAGCATTAAAAAAATGCAAGTAGAAATTATACTCATTCAGGATACCCATATCCCCGAGACAAATGCAGACTGCAAGGATTGGTAGGTGAGTTTTATACTGGCAGCTGGCCCTCAGAGAAAGCTAAGAAGGATAGCTATCCTTATTTACAAACCTTCCACTTTGCACACACAGAAGGAAATCAAGGAGTCTAAGGGTTGCTATATTATTTGATTGGCCAGAATGGGAGATTTCACATTAGTTATCATCAATATCCGTGACCCCCATGTACTCCTGTTGTATTTTCATCTCTTTTCTCAAAATCTACAGGTGTTACAATAGCAGCAGAATTTGTATTAACATGCAGAAAACAGAGGAATTGGGAATGAGATGGGGGGAATAAATAATAAATTGTGAACTACAGCCTTTGGCGTATAAGATGTAGACCTTGATCCTTGGAATTAAAGACAAGCGCAACCAGGTTCATGTAATTCCAGAACCAATTCATGAATATTTTTTTGGGAGTTTTATTCCAAATTGTATAGATGACACAGATCAAACAGGTAAAACCCTCCCACAGTCGAATCAAACTCGAGCACCCCTGCAGTTGAAAGAAATAGAATTAGTAGTAAAAAAAGTTCTTGGAAGATTTGACTGGATTACCGGGCCTGCTAAACCAGTGGCCTGGTTATATTGCTGCTTCCTGAACAGATTTAGGATGTATATGTCATCTTAAGGAGTGGAATAGAAGTTGGAAAGCCCCATTCCACCTATGTCGTAGTCCGTAGCACTTTCCTCTATTTAAAGGACCTCCCTTGACCTGGAATGCCCATTTAACTCATGTAGTATGCTTCACTCTCATCTATCAAAAGGAGCTTCCTTGACCTGAGAATGTAGCTCATCCAACAAAAACTAATATTCTGGATTCATTGGATGCCATAGAGGCTCCACCGCATATCTGTATCATCCTTCAAGGTGTTGATGATGTGGGACAGAGCTCAGGTCCCTTATCATAGATCTGGAGCTGCTCAGTTGTAAGCCTGTTTTGAGTTTACAAGTTTTGGACTTACAAGTTTACATGGACAATGGGCCATGTATGTGCAAAAATCATAACGTGGATAGGGTGACCAGATTTTGGAAGCCAAAATCCCGGTCCCCCCCGCCACCCCACCCACCCAAAACAACCCCCCCACCAAGCCACCCACCCCCCAAAAACACCAGGCCGGACCTACCGGGTTCTCTTCTGCCGCCGCCGCTGCCCGCCGGGTCCCGCACCTTGCGCGCCTCCTCCGCGCCCACGCGCCTACTCCGCGCTGCGTGCCCCGCGCCTCCTCCGCGCCGCGCGCCTCCCGCTCCTTACCTGCAGGGGCGATGGTCCGCTTCCCTCCAGTGCTCGAATCTACTGAGAAACAGGCTTCGCGGCCTGTCTCTTAGTAGCGCGCCGTGTGATCATCACCCGGCGCGCTACTGAGGGACAGGCCGCGAAGCCTGTTTCTCAGTAGATTCAAGCACCGGAGGGAAGTGGACGCCCCAGTAGGTGGTAGCGGGGGGGGGGGCCTCCACCCGAAACCCCACCACCAAGCCCCCCATCCCCCCCCAAACCCAGCCTGGACCTACCGGGTCTACCGCTGCTCGCCGCTGCCGCCGCGTAACCCCCCGCAGCCCCGGTTTGCTCCAGACGCCTCCTGGTTGGCCCGGATCGCCCCAGGTTTCCTGGTTAGGCCCAGGAAACCCCGGGCGATCTGGGCACCCTAGGATACAAAGACTATGAGAACATTTGGCTAGCTTTTCTTGAGACGCATGTTGTAGTAGGCAGTCCAGTATATTTAGCTTTCCAATTTATAATGGCAAAACACTGTTTTTTTAATAAGTTGATCTGCAGGTGGTATTTGACTCCATCGAGATTAAATAGAATTTATCCCGGAGTAAGAGATGCTGGCAATGCAGTTTGGCTGGAGCAGATATTTATCATATTTTTGTTCTGTCTGAAAATCAAAAGTTATTGAGTTTTAATTTTTAAGTAAAGTAAAAACATGGTGGGGTATGACCTACCATTAGATTTCATTTTGCTATGTTAAGGGGATAGTTCTAAATCGTGATTTAAATCATGATTTAAATCAAATTGATGTAAATCAAATCCACCCTGAGGAGAATATTGAAATGATTGTACATTCACTAACAGCAGCTTGTGTGATTATCTCCTGTAACTAGAAGAAATTTAATATCCCATTCACTGGTGAATGGGTTAATAGAATGTGGGATATGGAATGCATGATTAAACTGACATATTTGGAAATGAGAGAAGAGGAAAATAAGTTTATATATAAAAAAAGGTTTTTCATAGCATTTTGAAATAGCAGAATCTAAAGTCCTGTGAATCCACATATATTTTAGCATAATTTAACTGTCTAATGAAAATGTTGAAGTTATATATTGCACATTGCTTTGTCTATGTGTATACTTAAAAGTACAAAAGTGCATCATGTGTGTGTGTTTGTGTGAGTGTACACACATAGACACACATTATTTTTGGTGAATTTTTATTGATGGAATTTAAATCATGTTTCAAGGTATAACTATTTATTGTATTAATACTGAAATGTAAATATGAGACTTTTTTTTCTAATGTCAGCATATATAAGGCCTCAAGAGTGAAGGTACAAAATAAAGGGACATGAAATGGCTAATTTATGTAAGAGAGGTTAAAAGATAAGGTTAAAACCTTTAGGGTGCAATCCTATGCATGTTTAGAGAGAGAAAATTCCTACGAGTCATGCTGGATGGGGAATGTTGGATGTTGTTGGACTTTTTTCTGTCTACATGTGTAGGATTGCGCCTTAAGAACCTTTGTTCACCTGTTTTATGACCAGTCTATTGGGGTCTCTGTTAAGGAGTACCAAGCCAAACACTTCCCCTGTAGCAAGTGGCTGTGATGGAATAGCTGGTTTGGAATATCAACACCGAAATCCATGCAAAATGGCTCTTAACATTGCACTCAAGTCCTGTTAATTTCATTGAGACTTGGTGCACTGGTTAGTTTCAGTAGGATTTGGATTGGACTTTTGGACTGATAAGTAGCTTATTTTCTTGAGCTGCTGCTTAAGGCGTGATCTATAAATGTGCTGTGTACCAATACAGGGCCCTGTGCTTCCTCCCCCACCTCTCTGCAAATCACTCAGCCTGGTTGTGTAAAGCCTTTGTGACTGATAGGAGCAGTTGCAAAGACCCTGGTGGAGAACCATAAATCTGTTTCACCTTATTCCTTGGCTGGGAGATGGTGTAGTTGTATATGCTTTTGCTGTTCAATATTGTTATAAGCACGCTAAACCCCCAGCTATAGTTTCTCCAGCTATATTCCCATTCCTTTCTTTTATTGAGCCAGTTGATTCCAGAATATCGAGAATTTGACTTGCCATAACATAAGTTTCCCAAGTTTTATGAATTATCATGATGAAAAAATAATTAAAGAGAATTGCTGAAGCCCCAGTTTACACAGAGGAATGGAGAAGGGTAAACATGATATTTTCAAAAGAAAGAATGGTCTCTGTTTAAAAAAATTGGTAGAAGATCATAGCAGAATGCAGTGGGAATGATCTCAGAGGGTTTGGCTGACCACAAAATCCCATGAAAGTCAGGTGATTCGTGTGTGCACACGGGTGTGCGCATGTTTAAAATCTCTTTCTATGACTGCAAAGGGGGAGGGGGGAAGAAACTGTTTTTCTAATTGACCGGACATCATCTGCCATTTTCACAGCTCTAGTTACATCCTTTCTGGTCCGTGGACTTTAAATAAAAGATGGATTATTTGATAAAAGAGGTCAGGATCTTTTCAAACCAGCAGTTTTCAAACTCCTCAAATCCTTATCAGAGATTCTCAATGAAAAGATCAGTCATGGTAGCCAAGCTCCTTAATGGGAGCCAAGCATTACCATAAAAGCTTTTTTACTCCTGCCAGTTCTCCCTTGAAATCCACAGCCGCAGGAGATTGCTGAATCTGCACTTTGTGTTTATGCAGAGCAAAGGTTAGCCCAAACAGGTGTGGGTGTCCACCATAAAGCACTTCCAGAATTTCCCTCCAACATGCAAAGCTTGCACAGCAATTAAGAAGGTCTTTCTTGGCAGACAAATCAATGAAGAGAAGCTTCCACGATGCTAGAAAGTTTAAAACCCCATATTATAATCTAAAGTAGAAGATCTATTAAACTTTCTTGTAGGTTGTCTTTCTGTGTCAAGGGGCGAAAATAACTATATTCAAACTTGCTCAAATGTAAACAAAAGAAAGCAGGAAAATATCTATTTATGTCTTATATGTATTTATATCCCACCTTCCTGCACTAGGGCCCTGTGGCTGCTAATAACAATAAATAATTGTAATACAAAGGGAGTACAATCTGAAAAGAATCTATCAAAACTTACAAAGTAAGCACATTTTTGAAAGGTACAGCAGTAGTTCATCTAAATCATCAATAAAAGCAGGAAGACAAAATCATTACAATAGGTTGAACGACTGTCTTTAAAAAAAAGTCTTCACCTGCCAGCAGAAGGTGTTGGAGAGGAGGCTTGATGGATGCCTTCTCATGCACCCCTACCATGCACACTTCTGAAGTTGGTAGGACATGGGTAACAACTTCTCCTAAAGATCGAAGTGGTTTATATTGGAGAAAGCAGTTCTTCCGGTAACCAGGTCCTCGGCCAAAGTCAGCCCCACATAGATGATAGAATCATAGAATAGATACCTTTATCAATATCCCTCAGTCTTGTCCAATTTGTCTACACAGCTGTTTAACATCCCTTTAGGTCTAGATTTCATTATAATTCCAGCATGAGAAGTCAGTATATATGGATTCAGAAGAGGACATGGAGTTATTTATTTATTTATTACATATGTATACTGCCTAACAGTCAAGGTTCTCTGGACAGTTCACAATTAAAACCATAATATTAAAGATCAAACTTTAAAACTTTAATTTTTTTAAAAAAATGCCATATAAAACCAGAATAAGTTATAATCCAGGGAAAGCTTGCCTAAAAAGATGTGTTTTCAGGAGGCATTTGAAAGATGTTATATTTTCCACCTCACAAACCACATGAGGGAGGGTTTTCCAGAGGGTAGGTGCCGCTACAGAGAAGACCAACCGTTGAGTTTATTCATGACGACATTCTGTTTGTCTTGGAATGATGAGCAGGACCTCCTCTGACGATCGAAAATGTCATCTGGGTGTGTATAAGGGAAGATGGTCTGCTAGGTATCCTGGTTCCAACTTGTTTAGGGCTTATAGGATAATAACAAAACCTTGTATGTGGCTCAGTAGCTAACAGGCAGTCAGTGTATTTCTTTTAGGACAGGTTTTATGTGGGCAGAGCTAGGTGTCCCCGTGAGTACCCTAGCTGCTGCGTTCTACACAAGCTGCAGCTTACGAACCACACGCATGGGTGCCCCCACAGTAGTCTAATCGTGAGGTTACCAGTGCTTGAATGACTGTGGCTAGGCTATTCCTATCCGGGAATGGGTGTAGCTGGCATACTGACTGAAGTTGATAATGGGCGCTCCAGGCCACCTGGGACTCCAGTGACAAAGATGGATCCAGAAGCAGCCCCAAACTATGGACTTGCTCCTTCAGAGAGAGTGCAACCCCATCCAGAACAGGCAAACACCCCAATTCCCAGACTCCTATCACTGGCCCATTCTAAGCCCATGCAAACTAGGTAGGACTGGGAAGAAGACCCAGGGAGTGGCTTGCTTATGATCCAGCTTTTGCTTCTGCCTGGGCCTCACTTTTAAGAACAATTAGTTTTTGCAGCCTTCCTTAACCTGGTGCTTTCTAGATGGTTTGGAATACAACTTACCAGGATTCCAGATTGTTGGCCATGCTGGCTGGTGCTGATAGGAGTTGGTCCAAAACATCTGGAAGGCATCAGGCTACGGAAGGCTGTGCTAGGGCCATAGCTAAAGTAACTGAATCGTACTTGCATTAGAATCCAAACTGCTATATGTCCAAGGATTTGATGTTGTCAAAATGCTTCCCTTTTACCATCACCTGAAAAAAAGTTAATATTGGAGGTTAACAGATAGGCTAGCAAGCTCAATTACTACAGGGATATTGCAACACCAAAATGAGATACTAGTTCCAGGCTAATGGGTTTGATGTAATGAAGAGAATGTAATTTCAGGCTGATTTTTATCTTCCATATTGTTATAAGGGCAATCTATTTGTAAAGAGGCAGCATAACACAGTAGCCTCCTTGTTTTTCAGGCTGAATTAAGGGATTTTTTTAAAAAAAAATCTTTCCAGAAAACCAACAGCCCCCTTCCCTCCAGTGCTATCTCCTTTGACAGATTTTTGGAAGCTGTAGGTAAAGAATTTTGCCCTGTTCCTTTATCAAAAGATCTACTGGAATTTGCATGAATACCTTAAAGGGAAACACTTGAAGAGCTAACTCTTTTGAAAAGCAGCATTGTTTGGCGTTTTAAAACCTAAAAATACATTTTGTGCAGGTTCATGGCTTTTTAGTTTAACATCCAAAAAGCAACGGGACCTCTAGTGTCAATCTAACACTTGTTCTTACTCAAGCAGATTATAATTAGCCAGCAGTGTTGATCCATTTTAATAACTGAGCCTGTGAATTTTATGCAAATTTTCAATCCAGGCACACTTGGACTATATTCTTTACATCTAGAATGAACTGCTCAAGCCCCCACCCAATAATAATAATAATAATAATAATAATAATAATAATAATAATAGAAAACCTTCAGAAACTGGGCCTACCAAACTACACCCACACCAACATCCAGAAAGCAGTCATACTTAAAGCATGCTCAACTGTAATAAATTTTATTACGGTCAACAAGACCAGCAAGTAAGCATGCTCAACTGTCAGGAAATTCTTGAATCTGAAAAAGACAGCATGACTTTGCAAAGCCCATCATGTCCATCTAGAAAAACCGCCACGAGCAAGAAAGAGATATAATAAGAATAACAACAACTACAACAACAACAAAGTCTGGCATAATTCTACTCACTCTTGTTTCTGAGGCAGCCAATTAAAGTAAATGATGGAAGATGAGAGCAATTGGGTGGGCAACATGTGGCCCTCCAGATGTTGTTGGACTGCAACTCCCCAGCCAGCATAGCTGATTCTGTAAGTGCCTTTGAGGCAATTGGCTGTTACATTCTTGCTGGTGTTTTATTCTTTTAAAGCTGTTGTAGTTTGGGTGTTTCTAAGGGTGCAAGACTGGCTGGAGAATGCTGGACATTGTAGGACCTTTTCTGTTTAAACATCCCTAGGATTACATCCTAAATTGTTTTTATTACACTTGTGAACCACCTCCAAGGTCCTTAGAGAGGGAGCATGTGCCATATGGGGATTATAGGCAGCCACTAAGTGCAACTGAAAGAAGGGGAGTTTTATTAGGAACATAGGAAGCTGCCTTATACTGAGTCAGACCATTGATCCATCTAGCCCAGTATTGTCAACTGATTGGCAGCGGCTCTTGAGGGCTTCAGACAGGATTCTTTCCTCTCCCTCCCTGGAGAAGCCTGGGACCTTCTGCGTGCAAAGTATCTGCTCCATCACACTGAGCTATGGCCCTTCCCCTATTTAGTAGAGGCACCTTGGATAGCTCCTTTAGAGTTCTGACTTGTTCTGACTGATCGTAATGTGAACCCTAATCCTTGGAGATCTGGAGGCACCTACCTGCATATGTGTTAGGATTGCCCACTGGCTTTAGGATCCAGGTCTTTGTCTTTGCCAGTGAGGTCACACAACAAATTATAACATTATCTGCAAAACTGGGATTACTGTCTCTTGATATGGATTCTAATACATAAATAAGACATAAAGAGCTCCTGACTTTTTCTGGACAGCAGCCGTTATGGTCATAGCTGCTAACTGGAAATCAACAAATGAACTTTCTTTTATCACAGTGGAAATAGAATAGTTGGTACCTTGCACTAATGGAGAAACTCACTCAACATTTTCAGGTACAAAAAGACCAAGTAGATATTGACAATTTTTACGAAATATGGTATCCATTTATTGAATTAACAAATGCTGAGAAGAATACACAACAGCCTCCTCCACACCCGTAACTATGTCAAGATCTATTGGGATGATGAGTGATAACTTTATTAGATAATCTTACTTATTCCAAATAGAGATCTTGAGGAATCAGAAAGACTGTAAGAAATCAACTCACATGTGGTGAACTTCAGTTAGTTACTATTCATTTCATTTTGAAAAAGTCAATTAAAAAAAAGTATAATAGCACTTTAACCCCTTGCAGGATTCATGATAAATCCAAACAGGCTGTAGCAAATCGTTGGGTCTCATATTTAGCACTAACTTGTAGATTATTTTTTTCTCTGAACCTTCAGGAACATGAAGTCATCTGAGAAAACTTTTCGTGGGGCAAGCTAGTGGATGAAGGACTTCTGCAGCAGAAATCTCTTTTCTTCTTGGATATATTGCATCACCATTGTAGCACCTCTTTAGTTTGTCATTGGAGACCTGAAAGCCAGAAGACATGTCTATTGCACTCAAGCAAGTTTTTAATAAGGACAAGACATTCCGACCCAAACGGAAATTTGAACCTGGGACTCAGAGGTTTGAGCTCCACAAACGAGCACAGGCCTCACTGAACTCTGGGGTGGACCTGAAAGCAGCTGTGCAACTGCCCAGTGGAGAAGATTTAAATGATTGGGTAGCAGTGCATGTGGTTGACTTTTTCAACAGGATTAACCTGATCTATGGAACTATTTGTGAGTTCTGCACAGAGAGAACCTGCCCTGTGATGTCAGGCGGCCCGAAGTACGAATACCGGTGGCAGGATGATCTAAAGTACAAGAAACCTACAGCATTGCCAGCACCCCAGTATATGAATCTTTTGATGGACTGGATTGAGGTGCAAATCAACAATGAGGACATATTCCCTACTAGTGTAGGTAAGTTTACACTTGTGTCTACGAATGACATGCTATGCACATCTGACAAAATGGGCTGTAGACCATGCAAGCTCATGCCATAATACATTTGTTAGTCTTTAAGGTGCCACAAGACTCTTTGTCGTTTATCGTATTCACAAATTCCTCTTAGAACTTGTTGAAGATGGCATTTGAAAGTTTGAAATTAGTTTTCCTATTTGAAATTCCAGTGATGTTAAAATTTAAATTTATGCCGTTTTTGCAACCTATTGTGGATTGGATTATAAATAGCACTGGCCTGGGTCCTTTGGGATGTCAAAAATTGCAAAAATAAGAAACATGTGTGGCTATATGGTGCTATTTCTGTGATCTGTGGAACTTGTGTTCTGTGGCATAGGGCAGTACCTCCACGTCATAGCACACAGACCATTAGCCCAGTAGGAACAAGCAGCTCCTAAAATAAGCACTGAAAAGAAATGCAGTGCTCATTTCCAGAACTGGGCAAGTCAGTGATGCTCCTTTCTGTGAGGAGCACAGAAAGGAGTTAGTGTTGCTGCTCATTTTGACTTTTTTCAGGAACTGCTATTTGGTCAGAATAACTGGTATTAGAAATGTTTGTTGTACAGATTTGTTAGGAGACACTTGTGGGCAGTTGAAGCTGGAAAGAATGAAATTAGGGCTGCTACACTGCAAGAGACATACTTTATGGGTCCACGCTCAATCCTAATAATACCTTTATTAGGATTCAGCAAAATCCACAAAATTGTTAGTAGTTGGGATTTATATTTCCTAGTGATTGCTCTCTTTCCTTTTGTTGTTTACTGATGGAGACGTTAACAAACTCATGTTGTTCAGCTGAACCAAGGCTGGAGTTTATTCCCAGGTAAGTGGGTATAGGTTTGCAGCCTGAATCTCTGCTTTCTCTTCCTGAACCATTTTGTTTAAATGGATGGGAGAAGTACTGTTGGAAAGCTGAGAGAGAGAGAAGATAACAAGAGTGTGTTTGGGAACCTGTTGTCTTCCTTCTGGGAAAACTCTCATGAATGACCCTTACTTCCAGGAATTAAATAGGTAATATTACTGCCTGCCCTTGTTTTACATTGGAGTCCTAAGGATTGATGTAAACCTTGCTGAGCTCAGTGGGATTTACTCCTTTGTAAGTCTGTTTAGGATTGCGGTGTCAGAGAATTGTCAGTGATTTTGACAGCAGTCGCTGTTATAACAGCTCCCAGCCTCCTCTCAGATATGTTTCTGTGCCTAACAATCAACCTAGATTGGTACTCTAGCATGGGGGTGGGTGTCTTTTAAGATATGGATTGGGGCCCCTAAGTAAAAATGAGAAGATGACATTGGTGCCAGACACACATTTAGGGCCCAGTCCTACCTGGATTTCCATCAGCCTCCAAAGGCATCCTGTAGAGAGCATGAGGAGCATGGAGGTGATCTTCACCTTCATGCTTCTCCTGCTCTGCATTTTTGCTAGAAGGGTGTTTTTGCCTGTCTAGCTAGGGCTCTGCAAAGGGAAAGAGAAAGAGGCTGGGGAAAGCTTGTTTCGCTTTTCCCCAGTCCCCTCCCCTTCCCACTCACAGAACTGCCCCTTTTTCTCCCCTCTTAGGTCACTTGCAAACTTGGAGAAGCAGCCAATGCAGTTCTCTCCATGCCGGCTGCAAGGGCAAGGGGAACTCGGACTCCTGGGTCTGAGGTCAGAACGCACTCTCTGACCTCAGATCCAAGAATCTGAAGTATCCTATTCCCCTCACCCCCGATGCTGTCTAGGGGCCATAGGATTGTTCTTGCCCAAGTAATGTCTGCTTTGGCCCTAGTGCAGTCTTCAGGCATAAAGAAACCTCTGTATTCTGAATGTGGGCATATGAGGGAGAGCAACAATTAATGCGACTATTCTTTTCTAACTACTTTGTGGTGAATTTTGTTAAGTATGTATAATGCCAGAGGAACCATTTATATGCGGAAGGATTGTATATTTCAGAGTGTTATTTGAGTATTATTCATAGTGTCAATAAGCAGCTGCAGTGTTATTACAGTGTCTTTGTGGGTGGGTGGTTCCCTGCTGCCCCGTCCAGAACGAGTAGCTTTAAAAGAGCACACCTTCTCCTGCTCTGTCTGTTCCAGGACAAAAAAATCCAAGCTTAAGAACAAAGCAATCAATGCGTGGACTTCTGCCAGCTTCCTCTTCTCTGGAGTCTATTTCATCTGTGTCGGCAGCATTAATCATTAGGTGAAGGGCCTGGTATCTGCCTTGGGCAGGAACGTGATTTTCAGGGAAGATAGACCAGAGGATCTCCATTTGAAATATATGTCTATAATACTTTGCAGGATATTTGTGGCAAGTGGGCCTTGGTGCAGAATGAAGGTTCTTCCCAAGGCTTCTAAAGCCAGCCTTGCGGGTAGGAAGGAAAGGAAGGGAAACGTAGAAACATCCGTGCCTGAACAGAACTCCACAGAACAGCCCTAGGAAAACCATGCATGTGAAGAATAGGAGGTGTGCTGCTGTATCCCTGCGATTTCAGTTCACTCTAGCAAAGGTGGTATAAGCAAATGTTGTAACTTATTGGAAGTGGGAGTCTGGTCAGGCCTCAGAATCACTCTCACCAGGGCCAAAACAGACATTACTTCCATTGGGCCTGTTCAGAAGACCCCTTATGCCCTGCTGGTTAAGGCTTTTGGTTAAGCAGCAGAGTTTAAGGTGTCTTGTGCAATGCATTTTGCTAAACCCAGCTCACTCACTAACCACAGTCGGACCATATGCAGCAGGATTAGTGGCTCTAACCATGGCTTAAAGTGTTGCATGCGACAGCATGGCTTGTGGCTAGTGCTAACCCCAGAGAACCACAGTTTCACTAACCACACAGTTTGAAGTGTCGTCTGAACAGACCCACTGTGTGTTTAGCAGCTATGTTTTCTTTCCATTTTTACTCTAGGTGCAGGGGGCGCAATCTGGATCTTAAAAGCTCCACCCACCCACAAGGGTCCCAATCTGGATTGGCACTTGCAGTTACTCTTTAAGTAAAAATGTGGGGCAATGTGGGGAGGGGAGAGAGAATTGCTCGACACGAATTTAAAGTAATGTTTGTTTTGACCCTCAGAGGAGCTTGTACAACCCGGGGTGAAGCTCCCTATGGTCTTGAGAATTGTGATGCTAGGCTGAAGGATTTTCAGTGGTCTTTATGTTTACAAGCTGCACCATGTATTTATACAATGGAAAAAGATTAACAATTGACAGGTGGCTTTATCTTGTAGTCAATGTTGGGATTCTTGCAGGGGATTAGGTTTTTCCTTTCACAGACACAGCCTGGTGTTGCAGGAGTAAAGAACCAAAAGCTGCTGAGTTTTTTCAGGCATGGGTCTGTGTTTCTGTTGCTGCGTTGTGTGAGAGCCAAAACAGGAGTGAAATTAGCAGGTTTTTTCATTCTTTCATTTTTATTCTAGAGTAGGCGCAGGGAGACCAGTCCAGATTCAGACCCTAGCGTGGAGGGTAGAGGGAATTTTATTCTAGTGTAAAAACAAAAGAAAGATGTAAATGCTAGAAGCAGATTTAAAGTCCTGTCTGCTTTGGCACTAAGCTTAAAGCAGGTGATGTGTTGGTAGGAAGTGATCTTCCTGTATGCTTTTTGAGGAGAGGGAGAGTGTTTGGCATGAAAAAACATAGCCTAAACCTGTCTGGTCTTCATAATTTTGGATGCTGGAGTGGCTTTGTTTCCCTTCTGGGGTTGGGCACCACAGGACCTCCCTTGAAGATATCAGTTGACAAATCTTGGTCTTTTAAGGTTCTGTGTGGCCCTTGGCCTTTTGAACTTGTAGAAAATACAAGTTGCTATAAAAAGTGTCTCATTAATTCTTAGAGTAACCTGCAGGCTGCGTATATTGCATGCGTATGGCTACCAGTTTTCCGGTTCACTTATTTGGTTGTCCTCAGCAGGAACTGAAGAGAAGAGACTGAAGTCAGAGGAAATGGGTGAGCAAACTGTAGGGCAGTGAAAATGGAAGGGGCTGTGGAAAAAACTCACACTGCAACTGAGGAAGCTGTTATACTGGTGGCAGGTAGAAGAGTGAAGAGAGAATCTAGACTGCTATTCTAGGCCAGGGTTGGGAAATTTCTGGCAGTCTGGGGGCCATTTTCACCCACTCCTCCGTGGGTCGCAGTCTGCAGGGCATGTTGCCTACCTCTATGTAGAGATGTGGTGGTGAAGCACTCAGGCAAAAGGACTTTGGATATTCAGTGGCTGGGGGACAGAGTGCCAAGATGGTGTGTTTGGCTTCCAGTGACAGACACTTTAGGCTCGTGTTTCCTTATGAGTTCCATGGGAAGAGAAATATGCCCAGATGGGGGTCTGGGCATACAGTAGAGCTAGTAAAATTGTTACTTCAGTACAAATCTTAAAGGTATAGGGCTCCTTGTCAGGAAATCCTAACTGGCCAACAAGGTCCAAGAGCAGGCCAGGAGCTAGCATGTGGCCTACTCAAGCAAATACTAGGCCCTTGCCAGGCCCACTGCTGCTTCCACCACAGCTGGTGGCGGCAGAGATTGTGGGGATGGATGAGCCTGGAGTTCTTGGGTGGAGCTTTGCGCCTGTAGAGCACACCTGAAATTGCTACTGCTGCCATCTTATTTATGCTGCTCCCACTTTTGACATGTGAACATCAGCGCCAGTATAATGAAGTCTTTGTTCATCCACATCCAATCCCTCATCAGACAGTGGTTTAGGACTTCCACAAGCTCTTTGGCATCAGTCTTCCCTGCCTTCCTCCGTCAGCACATCACAGATAGGTCATAATGGTGAGTCAAAGCCCCTAGCTTAGGGGGACCCTATGGAAATGAGGACAGTTGTATTGAAAAGGGAATTTCAGCAGGTGCTGCATGCATACAAATAACACCTGCTGAAATACCCTTTTCTATGCAACTGTCTTCCTTTCTATATGGTCACCCTACTCCAGTTGCATTGTTGAGTGTCTAGATATTAATAGTAGATTTAATTTCTACTGCTGTGTGTCTGTTAAGTACAGCATCCCCATTTTGATTTCTTTAGAAGTGTATTTTTTTGTGTACTGGATTTATGATGCTGTTTCCATTAGCAAATGAATTTATAGAAAAACAGCTAGAGTGATATTTTCAATGACTGTTTTGGAGAAACTAGACGTTTTCTGGGTTAATCTTATTAAATCCACCCTCTTTAATTTTATATGTGTCCATGCAAAGCATTTAGAGAAGGGTTTCAAGAAATGCAGTTAAGTAGGGATTTGGTTAAAAGTGTTAGTTGTAAAGGGTTGGAAAATAATTTCCAGAAGATGACAAATATATTTGGATGAATAGCCTCCCTTTTCCATTCTTTCATACCTCCACCCCCACCCCAGCAGTTTTATAATTGATATAGTATGGAATACATTACAAGTGAATGCAGCGGAATGAAAATTGCATTGATAACAATTTAGACTAAAATCTATTGGAATTTTGTTTTACAGCAGATTTCTTTTAACTGTCTGGCCACATACTAGGTAGGAAATTGCTTCATAATGATGATGATTTGCTTTGTTTAATCCCTATTTGTCCCTTCTCTTTAGTATAAGGTTGAAAGTGTGTGAGTGTGTGTGAGAGAGAGGGGAGGGAGGAAGATGTTTATTCTTTAGACCACTAGGGCGCAGGAATGAAAGCAGAAGCCCACTCTTTTATCTTGCAAGCTAGTACATAACCAAGGCAGTGGCTGCGTTCGGACAACACAACAGTTAATTGTGGGTTAGTAGTCAGTTCCACAGTTGATTACCGAGGGAGTACTCCCCACACAAAATGATTATAAACAATCGTGATGTGGATTAAAGCCAGTATCAAGTTGACTATTAGTCAATGGTGTGTTTGATTGATATATCCCGCCCTCTCCCCACCTCAGTCTTCCCACTGTATCCCATCAACCATTGTGAGTTTTGCTGGCTGGACTAGAGCGGCAGCCGCTGCTTTGGTCACTCTTGCCAGGGGACTCTGTAGTCACCGAAAATAACTCATGGCGTGCAACGAAATAGTCAACGGTGCCTGACACACAACATGATAACCAACGGTTGTTCAAATAATCAACTCTGCACAGCGTTTGTTATTTGCATTGGTTATTTTGGCTGAATAACCAACTGTGGTATGAAAATGTCCCGCAGATGACACAATAACCAACTGTTGACTATTTAACCCACTGTTGGGTATCGTGTCATCCGAACCTAGTCAGTATTGTTTATAAAACAGTGTTGGATCAGAGATAACAGTGGGCATTCCTCCTACCAACTCTCAGGACCTTGGGGAAGGGGCCCACCTGAGGCTCCTCAGGTTGATGGGTAGGCCTGTCAGGCCGGTTAGGCTCATAGCCAGAGGTTAACCTGCTCTGCTCTGCTTTATTTATTTATTTAATTTCTATACCGCCCAATAGCTGAAGCTCTCTAAAGGTGATGATACATCCATGTGTAATAATAAAATGTAGAGCTAGTGCAGTGGCAGGCCAAGGCTGGAGAGAGCCAAGTTCAAATCCCCACTCAGCCATGAAGCTTGCCAAGTGACATTGGGCCTGCCAGCCAGCCTCTCTCAGCCTGACTTACCTTATATAGTTGCTGTGAGGATAAAATGAGGTGAAGGAGAGAATTCTGTCGGCTGCTGGTTGCTTCTTGAACGGAAAGGCAGGCGATAAATAAAATAAAGTCACAATTTCATATCACTTCTGTTTCTAGGAAATGCTTAGAGGTTGTCAAATACCATACAGATGTTATAATGAGACTGCAGTCAAAACAGTAAAATGTTTAAATTCATTTTATTTTGTCTATGGCACAAAACAATATTGTTTTCATCTGCCCTCATCTGCTGCTCCACTTCTTCAGACGTTAGCATATGTCTCTGCCTTATGTAGGCTGGTTGATGAGCCAGGCCCAAAATGAACAGCAACAGCTTCAAAATTGTAGTCTCCCTTTTGCAAGGATAATTGAGCAGCCTTGTTTAGTTCCTCTGTCTGTATTGAACTGGGCTGGGTACATAACCTTTTCTTTTTTAGTGAACTGCATTTCATGGCAATGTTGTTATATTTTATTGTTTAAACTTGCAATATATTATATTTTTAAATGCAACTCCACCCAAGCTCTATGCCTCATCTGTCAACAGAAGAGAAAGCTTCAGAAGTAGTCTAGACACACTTCAAGCTCAATTACTATTAATTACTTAGTTGTCAACATGTGGGGAGAAGCTTGTCAGGGTCCCATACTTTGTTTCATCCTACGCTTTATCCTGTTATTTTAATCTGAGGACATTACCGTTTGCTGCTGGCTGAGATGCTGGTTTGCATTTGTATGGGCCGAATGAAGAACTGGTATAATTCTAAACAAGGTAGGTGGTCTTGACGCTTTGAATATTTATGCCATTCTAGCATATAAATTCAAAACCGCTCAGTAGGGATTAGTTTCCTTTTTGCACAATTTTAACACCCTTTTGAACCTACAACTGATGGGAGAGACCTTTTAGTTTAGGATAAACCGAGGGCGTTCTTTCCCTCTTTGCATTTTGTTTTCTTTGGATGCGGTATCAAAGCATCCAAGTTGCAGTTTGTGAAGCAGCCCAAAGATAACAAAAAAGCACCTGTGGGACAAAGCTGTTTTAGGTTTTCTCCTACCTAACATATTTATTTAGTTTGCCTGACGATTATCATTTGATTATCCTCTAGATCCTTATTGAGTTACATTAGACTGCAAACTCTTCAGCAACAGTACTCATGTTGTCTTAGAACAATCCTTGCTTCAGTTTGGCACAGTTGTCATATGCAAGAATAAAATTAAATGTAATCACCAGTCTACCAATGTGCTATAGGTGCAGGGGACACACACATGCGCGCACACACACACACACACAGTGTTCAGAACTACTGAAATGAATGCAAAATATTTGCTGGGTGTTCAAGAAATTGCATCGAATTACATTGGGTCTGAAAAAAAATCAGTTTATAAAAGAGAAAGACTACGTTAATTATTGCATTGCGTTGCAATCCTTGTGCTTTTCTAGACTTTTTAAAACTTGAACTCAAGCATGTAATTTAAAAAAACCCTAAATGAATACATACCACCTCCTGATGATAAAAGTATGTGATTCCTTATGTTTTGAATTAAAAGCATTTTGCAGTCTCTAGTCAGACAGTTTAAATTACTACAGAACGTTGTGTCCCAAACCCTAGCTCACAAATCCCACTGAAATTACTGCTTCAAGAAGGATTATTACCACCACCAATACATTATTTTTATGCATTTTTTCCTGTCATGCTAGCAAAGTGCATGGAATTTATAGATAGAGTCAATAAAATTTGACCCTTGCTGGGAACATTTTACAGGCGCACTGTGACAGGAAATGCAAGCCTGGGATCATATGCGCAGACGGGATTATGGGGAAAGAGAATTGGCGAGGGCTATTTTCCATTGACATCAGTTGAAATAGTACACCCATTTTATATAAATTAAGAGATCCGTGAAGAACCAATCCTAAAGCTTGTCTGTCTTAATACTTGTTGGGCAGGGGAGCAGGGAAAGTGTGGATCATCTTTGAGCTATTCGCTCAGGTTAAAATATTAAATTTAGGCCAAGTAACAACTGGACAGAGGACAAGATTAAACCGCCAAATTAGGCAGTTCCGCAAAGCGTTCCATGCGCGTGGCCTGTTCCTTCTATATTTGTAAGAGGCATTTCTACTTTGCTTACAAATCAGAAAAGCTTGATATTTTCTTTAGAATTATTTATTTTGTGACATGGTTTTATTTGTAATCCGCCCAGAGAACATCTGTTATTGGGAGGATTAAAAGTACAATAAAATAAATAAATTCTATTTGGCTCTGCCTGCTCTGCAGGTTAACTCATTGCTGTTTGTTGATAGGATTTATTTACTACATTTGGTTCTAGAGACATTCAAGATGTACCTGGACAGCCATCTGTCTGGTATGCTTTAATGTGGATTCCTGCATTAAGTAAGGGGTTGGACTCAATGGCCTTATAGGTCCCTCCCAACTCTAATATTTTATGATTCTAAGATTCTATCTGATCATTTATTCACAACATATTGCCCTCACATCTTGCTTGTGCGTTTCCCATAGGCATCTATACTGTCTCCTATATTCCTGACACATATTGAGATAACCAAAAATCATACCCTATAAATACGTTTCTGAAGTCAAGGTGGGAGTCTATTAGCACCATCCTCTTGAAGTATATTTGAGAATATTGAATTTCCTTGACTTCTGAAACATGGAGAAAAATTTCTTGTCATCAGTATGGCGTAAAACTTTAACTGTTTATCCCTTGAGAGAAAAAATCTCAAACACATCAGAAATTAAGAATACCATCTTTTTCTACACCACTGGTGCGGTACGTTTGTTTTTCTTGGATGTTCCTTTCAGCTGTTTGATTCCTCTTGTTCCCTTGATCAAGGATGATATTCAGCATATCAAGATTTGTGTCCACGATCAACACTGAATCCCTTGTGCATTCTAATGTCTGACAGCGCTAGGTTGCATTGTCCTTTGCCCATGCAGTTTCTGTGAATGCTTAGGTTTGTGAAAGGCCTCTTCCCAAGAATCAGGAGGAGCACTTGTACCTCGCTCTGCTTCTATCCAACTTCCATGTTTCCAAACAACATCTCTTAGAACAAGGGAACTGCATTCACTTTTTTAGTATGATGTTGAAACTGTCAGAGAATATTTGTACTGGTTACTAAAGTCTAAATGATTGATCATTGTGCCCAGGTATAATCAGTTTCGCCAGCATCCTCACATGGGCCCTCTGAATTTGGTGGACCAATTTTTTCTTTGTTACACTACATTAATATAAAGCTTTTTCAATTTCAACACTTCGGTCTGCTGCATGCCTAATGATTGTTGTTGTTGTTTTGCCACGAGAACACAGAATTCATACATATGAAAAGTAATTGATTAAGGAACAGAAAATGCAGCTTCATACCAAGTCAGACCCTTGGTTCATTTAGCCCAGTATTGTTGACACTGACTGGCAGCAGCTCTCCAGGTTTTCGGGCAGTAGTTTTTCCAGCCCTTCCTGGAGATGAAGGGGATCGAACCTGGGACTTTCTGCATGCAAAGCATGTGCTCGACCACTGAGTCACAGAAACTCCCATGAGGAATGATCTGTGGAATGATCATAAACTTTGAACACTATGTACAGCTCTAAATAGATTTGAACAACAAACATACGGTTACCACAAAATTAATAATACAAATGCTGCATAAAACACCTGAAGGGGTCTACTGCACAGCAGTGAGGATTATTTCTTCCGTGGACTTTTTAATTTTTTTATTACATTTCTATATTGCCTAATAGGCGAAGTTCTCTGGGCGGTTCACAAAAATTAAAACCGCATAAAACACGGTGACCCTGTTCAGACGAAGCACTAAACCATTGTTAGGCCGCTAACCCTTTTGCGGCAAATGGTTAGTGAGCATATTTAAACTGTGGTTATGTAGCCATCATGGTTAGGAATGGTTCACACGACACGCTAAGACATGGTTCACATGATGCACTAAGCCATAATGGTTAGATCAAAATGCTTAACTACCATGGCTTAGCATGTCGTCTGAACAGGGTCACTATAAAATGTAATGGCTTGAAACTGCAATATAAAAGTTCAACCAGAGTACAACCCCGACAGCAGTGCAGAGATTTAAAATGCAATAGCAGATTTAAAACAGCAGAGCTAAAAAATGGAATGCTAAAAATGCTTTGGAGGATAAAAAGGTCTTCACCAGGTGCCGGAAAGAGCACAACGCAGGCACCAGGCAAACCTCTCAGGGAAGCATATTCCATAATCGGGCTGCATCAGCAGAAAAGGCCCTTTTCCTGGTAGCCACCTGCCTCACTTTTTTTGACAGGAGCTCCCAGAGAAGGACCCCTGAAGATGACCTTAGACAGTCCTATCTATTATCTATCTAATCTAATCTAATCTAATCTATCTATCTATCTATGAATTTATCTGATGCCCAACTGGGAGATGCCCTTGAGGCGGTTTGCAATATAAAAAAACAAAGCAACAATACAGTAACAACCAAAACAATAACTATATCAATAAAAACATCAAAATATTACAATATTAACAATATTTAAGAGCCAGTAGTAAAATTAATATTCAGGGCAACAGATTTTATGCATGTTCGAAGAGGACAGTGCCAGGCAGATCTCTCTGGGAAGGACATACCACAGAAAAGGCTTTGTATAAACTTTGAACAAATTTCAGCCGTTACACTCTAGTAACAAAAGCTGCTTGCTTACTTACTTCTGCACAGGGGTGCACTAACGTGCTTTCTGTGTAGCCAATATCAAACATGTATTTTAAGGGAGCAAGTGAAATACAGACAGAGGAGGACCCGTCTCTGAATTTGTTCTGGCCAAGACCTTTCCTCTCCACTCCAGTCAGGGATGGATCAAGGTAAGTAGTGATTTCAAATATTGAGGCCAACCAAAATTTGTGGACCCTTGCTTTTGCAGTTGGCTAGCAGTGGTTTTTTTTTTTTTGTGACATCCTAAGAGAAAATGGTTAGGAAAGTTCCACAAGCGTTTTCATTCATTATTCATACCCACTCTTCCTCCAAAAAGCTCACATTCCACATAATTCCTAGGCAGTCTTTTGTCCAGGCCTCAAATATAGCCAGACCTGGTAATATGAGCATCAACTCCATAGCTTTCTCACACAAATTTACCTTTGGATTTTACAAATCAATCAATCTTTATTATTAATAGTCCATAGACCGTAATATCCACCTTGAAATATTAAAACATTAATTTAAAACAGAAAATTGAACTACAGGGATTACATACAAATTGCAGCCTAAAACATCACAATTGCATCCTAAAACATCAGGGATCAATATATCGGGCGTTAATTAACTGAGATCTACAACTAAATGCTATACAAAGAAATTTAGCAACTTTCAAAGTTACGTATTTATTTGTGCCTTTAAGAAGATTAATCAACAGAGCTTCTCTAGTACACCCAGGAAATCCTTGCATAATTGGTCGCAAAAGATCGTCCCTGGCCTCATTATAAAAATTGCAACAAAACAAAACATGCTCAATATTCTCCACCTCACTATTGTTGCATGGGTAGGCTGACCATATGAAAAGGAGGACAGGGCTCATGTAACTTTAACAGTTGTAGAGAAAAGGGAATTTCAGCCAGTGTCATTTGTATGCAGTTAGTTCCTGGTGAAATTCCCTCTTCATCACAACAGTTAAAGTTGCGGGCACTATACTAGAGTGACCATATACAAAAGAAGGCAGGGCCCCTGCAACTTTAACTGTTGTGATGAAGAGGGAATTTCACCAGGAACTAATTGCATACAAATAACACTGGCTGAAATTCCCTTTTCTCTACAACTGTTAAAGTTACATGAGCCCTGTCCTCTTTTTCATATGGTCAGCCTATGCATGGGCAACATCTTTTATCTACTGGGATGTTCTTATATTTACCCTCCAGTAATTTAGATGGTAGAACAGCTGATGCAGGTAGCGATGGTGTTTATTGTCCAAAAAAGGCTTTCAGACCCTGGTAACTATTATTAAATAGTGAAATTGTCTACCAGCACTATTATTCTTCTACTTGTTATTTCTAAAAGCCAAACTACATGCTACCCTAATCAAACAGTGTGTAGCTGAGGGTTAGGTTTTCTTTGCGCTAGTACAAGCATGTGTGGTCCTGATTTGGACTGGGACCACCGGAAGGGGAGGTTAAACCTCCCCCTCATATTTTTTTCTTGCTATCCCTCCATCTCTGTGGAAGGGTTACAAAAAAAAAAACCTCCAATAACTTCATTGGCATAAATGGAAGCGGGGATTCCAGAAAAGAAATTGTGAAGGGGAAGGTTCAGTGCTCCCCTCCTGGTGCACAGTAGTCCCAATCCAAATTGGAGCCATGTGTACCTACACTAGAGAGAAGAAGAAAAAGTTAACGTTTAGCAATGCAATTAGCATGTAATGTAGTTTGTCTCTGAAAATTCACCATAATAGTGTTAGCAGGAGAGCCCCTGTTCTACAAGAAAAGCAGGTGCTGAAGCTATAGAATCACTTGATGCAAAACCTGAACATGCTACTAACTTGAAAGCATAATAATACTAATTGTTATTATTATTGTCTTCATTATTATTATTTTAAATTAAAGGGCCGCACCACTGAACCTCTGATGTGAGGATGAAATTGGCCCTTATAATTTAACTCTGTTTAGAAGACAAGGGAAGTCATTTGGGAGAAGCTAAAATGCCATATGTGAAACAAGGGAGGCAAACCTGCTCACTATTGCTAAATTGGTTTACCTGCTGTTCCCTTGTGCCTTGGGAACACTTTTACCTGGACCTATGTAAATTTAATGGCCACTTGTCTCAATTGACAATTGAGTGCCAGCTGGAAGAGGGAACCAGATAGCACAGGCTGGCAGCTGCCAGAGATTATAATGCAAGGGATGGAACTGCAGCGGAATGAGTTAATTTCAAATGTTTTTGACTTTCCTTGCACTGCTTTATTCCTCGTTACCACCATCTGGCAAATGCCAAAATAAGGGATGTTACAATGTCAGCCTTTAGTGTGTTAATGGGTACTCCCGTCTTCGGGGATCAGAATATCTGGACAGAATATCAGAACATGGTCAGTGGGTTAGGGGGAACGAACAGATTTGTGTTTGGAGCTGGGACTTGGAATTCTTTGGTAATGGGACTGGGTGGATGCGGAAGGTCAAAGTCTGATATTTATTGCCTGCCTGTGAAAGTCCCACCAAGTCACAGGGGTTTTTTTATGTGCTTATCAAACAATGGAAATTAGTGTCAGCACAAAGGGTTCTCCAGCCACCTAAAGCAGTAGAGTGATTATTTCAGTATTTACATAGCATAATTCAGATGAATATCTGTTTTCTAACAAAGATAAAATGGAGGGATTTTTTTAAAAAGGAAATAGAACAAGCCATTTGTAGGTCACATGCACTGGCTTTTGCTCTAGTATCCTGGAAGGTATTATTTTTCTGTGTCATACTTGTGGAGAACTGAAGAGATAAAACATTATGAACATGCCCTATGCTTTGGGGCATAAATACAGTGGATTAAAAAAAAACTCATTATGGCTTCATTATTGGTGTGTTAATTCTTGTGAATTTCAAGTCACTATGCAATCTAATGGTATCATGTTCAAGAGAGACATATGCAGAAGGAAAGGGGGCATAATCTAGCTTGTGAGCCTAACGTTGCCTTCCCTCCTTACCAAATAGTGAATTTTCTGTCATTTGTGTGCAAACCCACAAATGAGAAACATGGTACTTTGTGCAAAACGTTCACTAATCCTAGAGTGGCCTTACTGCTGGATAGTCAGGTCTTACCTAAATTCTAAGCATGCCACCTAGTACCTATTTAGTGCAGCCTTAGCTGTCATTTAAAACAAACAAACAAACATGACTTTGTAGTTGCGGATACATATTACACTAAATGTGCCAGCAACGTTCTTCCCAAGCCTGCTCCTGCCTTCCAGTGCTCTAACAAATGAGGGGAAATGATTGTAATGATTGTGTAATTTACTAATCAAGAAGCAGAGCTGTTGATTGTGTCTGAATTGCCTAGAATCATGGAGGGTAATGTTGTAGTGTGGGATAGAATTCCCCTCTAGAGAAGCAATGTGTTCTCATAGTTAATAAAGCAAACCCTCAAAATTACTATGGGCAATATCCAACTGGGTCATTCCAATAGCACAAATGATATTGTGACAGCAGGAACTAGATTCCAAATGTTGCGCAAGAGGAGACTCCAACTAAAGTTGTGGTTGCGTAGGTGTGATTCCATAAATCGTTGCACAAATTCCTTTTATTATTCGAGTTTGCGGAATGACACTGTTGGATACTTTCCTATGTAGTAATTACTAGAGTCATTTGAAATTGTTTTCTCTGGAAGCACCTTGCTGGATTGTCTGACGTTGTACAGTGTGGGCAGAGGGAGAGGGAAGGCTGCTTTGTGGATAACCTTGCCATGCAGCAGGCATAGAAATTGTATTTGTTACCTTTTTTTCCCCCCGGCAGTTTGAACATCTTTTATATTAAGTCTAAAATGCAAGGCTGATTTCACTGACATTCCCAAAATAATGGTTATGCCTCGGAGTACAACAACAACTCATCTCTAGTTTCAAGTTGTATAGCAGGCATCAGGAACCTCCAGCCTGCGGGGTGGATATGGCCCATGGGAATTCCCCATCCAGCCCATCAGTTTCTTTCCCAGGCCCCACCCCCTCTCTCTGGGCAGGAAAAAGCTCTTGTCTCTGATCAACAGCTGATCAGAGAGAAGAGCTTTCCCTGCAGAACTGAAAAAGGGCTCCCATGCTCAGCAAAGAAAAGCTCTTATTGTTCAGTCAGTTGCTGATTGGAGATAAGAGCTTTTCCCTGCCGGGGAGAGGCGGTAGGGCCTGGAGAAAAAGCCGCTGAGTGATTCAGTCCAGTTTGCTCTTGATTTGACAAGCAGAAGCTTTCCCTGCTTACTTCTGAGTAGTCATGATGCTCATGGTTACTTCTGAATAGGCATGCAGAGGCTTGCTGTACTTACTTCTGAGTAGACATGCTGAGGCTTGTTCTGCTTACATTTTAGTAGGATTATAATTTGTAAGAATTACATCAGGGTCCTACTTGTTTTGCCTTTTATCCTGGCTACAGATGGAACACCCCCCGCCCCCAAATCCTGAGACCTTTTCCAGTTTTCAATTCCGCCCTTGGACTGAAAAAAGAAAAGGTTCCCTACACCTGCTGTACTGGAATGTTGGCATGTCATGTTGGCTCTGTGCTGCCAGTTCTCTCAGAACTCCTTAGCAACCTCAGGGCTGACCTTAGGGCTGGGCGAGCTGGGTGGTCTCCCAGAGCACCAAGTAAAGGAGGCGCCAAGCTGATCTCAGGGGCTGGGTTTTTGTTTGTTTGTTTGTTTCTTTTTTTTGCTTGTATTGTCTGCAGTGAGCTAGGTCGACAAAAAGCACGAGTCTGTAGCCAACTTCTACAAGTTGTTTGTGTGCTAACTACAAAAATGATCTTCCTTCAATTAGTTTTAAGCCATGTTTCTTTTTCCATTCCCCCTTTGACGTCGTTTGCTCTAGGTAAAAAACAATGAAACACAGCTTTGCTTTGAGGCAACCTTACCGAGCACTTCGTACTTCAAATACTGTAAACGCTATCAATAATAATGCGCAAAAATACTCGCAAACCCTCAGTTCAATTTTCAGTTTCGGTTTCAGGGGATTCTTTAATCTTTTTACTTTAAACTGCTCTCCTTCCCTTAATCTTTCACCAAGCTTCTTGAAATTTTCAGGTAATGTAAAACCAACATTTCTTTCTGGCACATGTAAATTTCAGAAAGATTGGTGAAAATTGTTGATGTTACGGCTGTTGAATGACCCCCCCCCCCCAATTATCACTTTAACATGGTGGAACGTATTTTCTACTGATGGCGCTTAACAAAGGAGGCCCTCTCATGCCTCCTTTAATAAAGCTGTAAGCTGTAAAAGGACAGCTAGATACCTTTTTTATTTATAACTTTTCTTTATTCACTTTAAAGATAAAAACAATGGATATAATAGATGTTTACCAAAAAATAGGAACTGCTACAAAAATATTAAAAGTAAAACCTGTGGTAGTTCTGCTGTGTTGCATACTGCACTGCCACTGCTCAGAATGTGGCTTTCTGGGCTTCGGATTATACAAAATGTAGCACAGGGGCTGAGAGATCAAGGTTTTGACCAATGTTGTTCTTGATGGATTTTCATACATACTGCCTGCATCTTTCTGCAACTGGCTCTATTGCTGTGCTTGGCATATTCTGTTCTGAGCCAAAGACAGCTTTTTAGAAGACATTTTCCACGAATACCCCAGTCAAGGCACTTACATACACCCCACTGTGGTAGGTGGTGTGGTGGTATCTATGTCACTTGTGCTACAAAACTGATTGGCATACTAAGTAGTTACTAGGCTTAGTCACATAGTTCCTACAGCTCTATATTTTAGAGCAATGGTAATTTTCAAAGCTTTTTTTTTTTTTAAAAAAAAGCAGCAATGGAAGAACATTGAAGAACCTACAGCCTGGGAAACTAGTATGTAGTGATACCGTCTGTTTAAGACTAGTTATACCACTCCGACAAGGGCCTCCTCCTTGTAGCTGAGGAGGGAGAGCTGGTGCACAGGCAGGCGAGGTTACAGCAGGAGCCATTTTGTGTGTGTGCTGAACATAATAAAGATATAAGCCTGTTATATATGACGTGGGGTCTTGTATATATATGACGTGGGGTCTTGTAGTTTTGTTTTTACATAAGATTTAATTAGAAGTAGTCTGGAAGGCTTTGGGCTTGTTTGGCCTCTGGAATGTTAGAGTCTGTGTGAATTGATCTCTGTCAGTGTTCTCACAGCAGGGATGGGGCAGTAGCTCTTCTTCCAGAGCCACCTGCTTGTTTTGGCCTTGGCAGAGAAGCTCTCTGTGAGCCCGATAGAGAAAGGGTGGGAGTTTGCAGAAGGGTCGCACAGATTGAAGCGTCATCTCAGTGGGCTGAGCGGTGCTGCCCTGTTTGGACAGTGGCATTGCTGAAAGGCCAAAAGCCCTTGTCTGTCAAGTGGTCTGGAAGAGGCCAACGCCTCCTTTTTAAACTGATGCAAAAGCAGGGAGCCTTTGCTAGGAACATCTTCTGCTCTGCATTCCCTGTTTGGACTCATACTCTGGGGGCACTTTGCACATGCTTCCTCCTAAGTGGCACTTTGGATTACTAAGAACTTGCCATGAAAAGTTCTGTGAGGCTTTTCATAGACTTGAATTCTTATTTGCTGTGGATTGTGTGTCTTTGTTTGTTGTCAGCTCAGTGCACCGGCAGACTGGTCTTGATCATTAATTTTTGGACTTCTTTTCCTCTGCCTGGACTCATGTGGCGAGGAGTTAGTGGCAGAGAACACCTTGCACCTGAGGGTTCACCTTTCCCCATGATGTTGTTTAAGCCTTGACCATGTCGCCTTGAGTTACCAACATATGATCCGAGGTTGGACTAGCTCTCTTTGAGTGGTTTGTTAGGCTTTTCAAAAATTTGCTCCTTTGATTGCCTGAGGGATAATGTCAGGAAACCCCTCCCTTGTCCAGGTTTGGAACCAGTATATGGATCGCCCTTCCCTTGTGTTCAGAACCATGGAGATGGCAACAGGAAAACCACGTTGATGGGGATTGTGTCGCAGTAGTACTGAGTAGCTTTTGACTGTTCTGGAATTTCTTGGAGCCTATAGCTACTGGCCATCCATTATATGATTTCTGAAGTGTGTAACCATTAACCTTTGCCATGGGATTTCCTGCAATAAAGAAACCTCACTGATTTGGGTGTCCATTGTCAGGTTGCCAGAATGTGTGCTTGCCTGAGGGACCGGGAAATCTGACATAAGGCCTACAACTCCACGATAATCATCTCTGGAGAACCACCCACACCACATGACAGAGACTTCATTGGGATGCTAGAAATGGAGCAGGAGTACACTGAAAACAGAGCAACAAATAAGAGGTCCTTTCCATAGATGTTGCTGGGGGGGGGAAACCTGGGAGTAACAGGCCCTGTTACAGTGCTGCGTTTTGCGCAGGCCATACAACGTGGTACACTGCAGGGCTACCCAGAGGTGGGGGAGGGGCAGCTGGGCCAGTTTGCCCCACAAAGCAAATGTTCCCCTGACTCAGTTCCTGTGCGTACTGTTGGCTCCTGCCCTGACTCTCCACATTGCTCACCAGAATCCTTGATGTTTTGCTTAAAGTTTTCATAAAAAGAGGAAATAACATATTAGACTGTAGGCAGCTCAACATTTAATTGTGGCATAATAGGACCTCTCCCAGGCCATAATGGAGTAAATATTTTACATAGATATGTATAATGAAACATAATAGATGCTAATTCGAGGCTTAAATTGCCTATAAAATGTATCCTTGGTAGGCTGGAAGGGAGGGGCCTGTTATTACCTAAGCCTGCAGCCCTATCTCTAAGGGAGTCTAATCCCATCAAGGTAAGGTAAACCCTTCCTTTACGTCAGGGACGCAATAGAGATAAGATTGGCCAGGCAGGCTTATAATTGGCTGTGGCCAAGTAGCCCTACAAAGCTGACCATGGGAGCGGGGGGGGGGGGCATACACCAAAGGCACGCCTCGCCCAAAGTACTATTTGTTCTAGATCTGGCCCGGAGCAGCTGGGGAGAGAAGCAAGGGAATGTCCCAGATCTTGCATGGAGGTGCAGCATGAGGTCAGCATTTTGTCAACCAGTTCTGGATGGGGTTACACCCCCCATGAAAGATTGTGTTCGCAGCTTGGGGGTGCTCCTAGATCCGACGCTCCAAATGACAGCTCAGATTGATGCGACGGCCAGGAGTGCCTACTATCAGCTTCGGCTGATACGACAGCTGCGCCCCTTCCTAGAGTTGGAAGACCTAAAGACGGTAGTGCACACGCTGGTAACTTCGAGGCTTGACTTCTGCAATGCGCTGTACATAGGGCTACCTTTGTGCCTAGTCCGGAAACTTCAACTTGTTCAAAATATGGCAGCCAGGTTGGTCGGTATACCTAGGGGTGACCACATTACACCAGTTTTAAAATCGCTTCATTGGCTGCCAATCAGTTTCCGGGCAAAGTATAAAGTGTTGGTTATTACCTTTAAAGCCCTACATGGTTTGGGTCCAGGTTACCTGTGGGATCGCCTTCTCCCATACAATCCGCCCTGCACGCTCAGGTCCTCTGGGAAGAACTTACTCAAGTCAGCCAGAACTAGGCTGACAAGTGTTACCCAGAGGACCTTCTCTTCCATCGCTCCCAGACTATGGAATGGTCTGCCGGAGGAGATTATACAAATTAGCAGTCTTCATGAGTTTAAGAGAATCATGAAGACTGCTCTCTTCTGGCAGGCCTATCCAGATGAATTTTAAGATGTTTTTAATGATGTATTTTTTCTTGTTTTTAAAAGTTTTAACTGTTTGTGATTCTTGTGTTTTATATTGTTGTTGTTCCCCGCCTCGATCCGGAGGGAGAGGCGGGTTATAAATAAATATTATAATATTATTATTATTATTATTCTCCCTGCATGGAGAGGGCCTTATTTCTAGTGACCACAATTTTTTGATTGGCTAACAAGGTCAGCCAAAATTTGTAGGCTCTTGGCTATGGTTATGTGGTTTTAATTAAAAAAAAAAAAAAAAAGGAAGGCTTTTTTTGTTCAAGTTTCAGCACCTAGTCCTGGGTGCTTCTGAGCATACGTGAAATGCCTTTCCTTGTGAAGGGAATGCTTTCTTGTTGGTCCAGGTATTCTGTGGTATCCAGTATCCTACACTTTAGACAGCAAGCACTGTCTGACTCATTGCATTAGTGTGAAATGGCAAGCAGGTGCTTGACTGAAGAGGAGAGCTCAATTTCTATTCTGGGCTGGCTAACTTGCCTACACAACTGCTGAGGGAATAATTCTTTCTGCTACTCTTTCCTCAACTTCTATGGCATGGGCCAGGAGCAGTTGATAAGCAATTTCTACAGAATACCTGAATGCAATGTGCTTGATTTGCATCATTAGTGAGCAGTTTTCACAAAGTCCCATTTAGGTTGCCTGCTTTGGGGAACTGGTATGTGGCAAATGAATTTCATCCAGCCTTGCATATGAAGATCTCAAGAGTTAGGAGCCCACAAAGAATGTTTACTTGCTTGCCTGCCAACATGTATCTGTTAGTCATGTGTGCCACATCAACAGCCTGAAAACGAAGGAAGAGAAAACTGTGATTCTCTTCCAGTGAGTAGAAAATGCTGGCTACAAAATGGCCCATTTGATACAATTACCAGATCCACGCCCATTGGAGTTCTGGATCTTTACCTTTTCAAGTTGCAAAGAAGGTAAATTTTCGCCAAGTGTGTCTTTTCCTATCCACATCATGAATTGATGAGAGAATCTGCACCTGGTGGATTTCTATTTATTTATTTATTTATTTACGTTTTCTAGGGGCGGGTTATACTGCCCTTCAGTTTGAAATGTCCAGAAGCAGCTAAAAATAACAAAAACCATAGAATGACACATAAACGATAAAAATAAATAAATGATAAAACCATAATTGCAAAATGAAATCAGTTCAGCCAGAGTTTTAAGATGTCCAGGAAAACAAACATTCCTTCCCCTGGTGCTGTAAAGCTGTAAAAGTCAGTGCCAGGTGACCCTCTCTTGTAGAAACCAAGCAACCAACTTGCTGCTCTTGTAGAAACCAAATGCTGCAAGGCAATCTCTTATGAGCTTAAGGGGCTACTAGCTCAAGAACATTCCCTTTTTAAAACCACATATTAATTCATCCCATACTGTATGGTGCCTGTACATTAATTTTATATTAGTACCAACAAAAACCAACTACTTAAAATAAGCTGTCACGTCAGGAAACCAGAAAAAATGCTGTGATGCTGAAAACACTATTATAAGCTGAAAGGTCAGCTTCTTCAAACTTGGGAGCATCTTTGTTGATAAGCTTTGCTTCCTTTTTAATATTTGTGTCTGTTTGGGGGATGAGGGAGACTTGGGGCAGTATCTGGTAAAATGAAGTCCCTGGTGTTACCAAATGTTCTGTCTGGATACGGGTACAAGGGACCTTTGAACTTTGGCAGTGTGTCTTGGCAGAGGTGACCCAATGTTGCGCGCACACACCCACACCCCGCACACACAAGAATCAAAACATACACAATAATTACTCTTGGGAATTTGCTGGATGGCAAAAGGCTCTGTAGAAACACTAAAACAGATTCAGTCATTTCATAAATTACAAACACATCTAGACAGATTAAGCAAATGTAGCAAAAAGCAAAATGAAGAATGCATCCATCCATGTACTGGGTTCAAGGAAATTAGCTCAGAAAGTCTGGTTGGCATCTAAACAGGGCTGTGCTGCATGGAAGACCAGACCATGGACATGGATGGGCTTGCTATTCCATTGTGTGTCAAGCCAACCTCCCCAGAGAGTTTATCTAGATCAAAATGGGGAAAAAGAGGGAACACGATGACAAAACCCCAAAGTTAGCCTGGCTGCAATCTTTCTCAATGGACAACCAGGGCAAGGCTGTAGTAAGGTGACCAGGCTTCCAGTCAAAAATTTCTTCAAAGATACATTGAATTGCAACACACTTCCATTTGTAGTGGAAGGACCTCCAGAAGATGGCTTGAAAGATACCTTTTCTTGGATCTCATTAGGTCCTTCCTAGAGATGACACTGGGGGTGTGGGTAATCTCCTGAAGTTTTATTGAATGAAGCCATCCTGGAAAGACACTGCCGGCAGGCTTGGGTGGTCTAGAACAAGCAGGTAGCAAGGCTAAGTGGTAGAACCTTAGTGTTCCATGGCTTAACATGATTTTAGCAGAGGAACGAGAGCCAACAGACACAACCAAGACTGAGTGGGCTAGAGAGTGGAGGTATTTGACTCATGGAGCTTGCCATCCAGTAGGAGTGAGTGTGGTGTCCTGCCTATGTGAGAGAGGCAGGAATCAAGTGAATGATTTCAACGGGTGGGACTGGCACTGTTGACCTGATGTCTGGGGTTCTTACAGGCTTTAAACACAAAGGGACAAAAGATTCTGGGTCCAAGGAAGACAAACAAAAGAGGGAAAATACTCTTGAGTAGCGTCAATCTTGGTTTCAGACAACTAGATAAAAGGCCAGGATGACTCATCACTAAATCCATCAAGGGTCCTGAAAGGGCTAGCTCAAGCAGGCAAAATCTAATCTGGTGCTTAAGACTGGGAAATTCTCTGCCGATGGATTTGTCTTGGAGGGGGGGACACCATTCCGTGCCTGGGGTGTGCATTCATATCTGCTTCGCCAATTGCTGTACCCAAGCTAATTATGGGGCACTTAATCAAGTGCTGATTGAGGGGTCTTGCTAAATCTGGACCTGCGGGTATGATTTAATGTTGCTCCCTAATGGCAAGATCGATTGCTAAATTGTCCTTTAATTTCTCCAGACCTTGATTTGCACCATTCTAGGCTCAGTTTCTTAAAGTGGGTGCACCTTATTGTGCCAAATACTTGAAGGGGTTGTCTCTGCATGCTCTGTGCCAAGCAGCTTGCCAACACTGGGCTCGGGAGTGAACAAATGCCTGAGATGACTCCCTTATGACTGTTGTGGGTGATCCAGAAAGTTTTTTTAAGTAGTAAAAAGTAAATCTTCTTAAAAGAAATGCTTTGCATATTTTAAGGAATGAAGTGAATCAGGTATATCTCACTGCTGACACATTGCATTTCCCCTTTCTGTCTCACAATTAAGGTTATGGTCACAGTGGCCTCTTCAGTGCAGAAAGACGGCTCAAATATGCACAATACCTGGAATTCTGTCTGTGTTAACGAGGCCTGATTCATATGTTACCCAAACAGTATGGGAGCTTCTTCATTTTTTCTTTTTTTAAAAATGGAAAATCTCAACAAAACCAAACTATAAAGGGGGGAACGTAGCTAGAGATTTGAAAATATTAATTTCAATACATACATATGATATATATAAGAAAGGCAGGTCAAATATCCATATAAGTATTCATTGGCAAGTTGTATCTAAATGTTGAAAGTGTTGTTAAGTCCTCAATCTTTTGCATTATAGGACATGAGCATTTATCCTTCCAATGTTGTAATATCAGTCTTTTAACTGTCAAAAGGGCATGGGGAATCCATTTGTGTGTTAACTTTCAGGAGGAGTTCTACATCAGTAAATATTAAAGAGTGTTCCAATGCAAGGTTTATCTACATAATAACTTCCTCCCCAAAAGAGGCAACTCTTGGTCATTGCCAAAACATACGGTTAAAAGAAGCATTAGCTGTGTTACAGCTCCAGCAGTTAGCAACTTAGACAAATCTTTATTAAAAATATGTTATTGTGTCCAGTACACATGGAACAAGAGTTTTTGTTGAAGAAGACATAACCTGAGATCCATAGATGCTTCAGATATAGACGTTAAAAGATACAGTGGCGATCCATTGATTAAGAAAAATGGGACAGTCCAGTTCCCTATTCCATTCCTGCTTAAGACCCCGTGTATCATATTCGTTTACCAACAATAAGTATTTATAAATATGGATTGTGGGTCGATATAGCTGATTAGCCTCAATAAGTGTTTCCAATAGCAAAGGAGACTCTAAAGCTCTAAAAGCAGCAGGGCCAAATCTAGATACTAACAGATATTGTAATTACAAGTATTGCCATTCAGCTGTAGCTGGCAAATCATATTTAGCACGCAAATCCAAGAATGACAAAAACTCATCATCAGCACCCATTAGTTGATCCAAAATAAAAATCAACTTACCCGTTCAAGTCTGCCACAAAAACATTTTCTCATCCATTTTTAAATCCCCCAGAGTCAATTTAGCATGAGAAAATGGAACAAACTTAGGGTGACCAGATAAAATCCAGGTCAGGGCTCATGTAACTTTAACAGTTGTAGAGAAAAGGGAATTTCAGCCAGTGTCATTTGTATGCAATTAGTTCCTGGTGAAATTCCCTCTTCATCACAACAGTTAAAGTTTCAGGGGCCCTGCCTTCTTTTGTATATCGTCACTCTAGTATAGTGCCTGCACCTTTAACTGTCTCTTAACAGCTGAAATTGTGGAAGGAACCCTCTCCATTTTTATGTTCCGAGAACCTAATGCTTTTTCATTGTCATCTGGTGGTTTCACATTGGTGTGGTAACATCTGTAGAGAGGAACTTTGTGGGTTGGGAGATTTTTGCTCCATCTAGAAGATCAGTAATACTGATGTGGGAAAGAACTGCATCCATCCTCCAGTGACCTATGTGGTCCTCTCTGCAGTCTTCAGAATGCAATGGGATTGGACCAGGGAACTGATTCTAGAAAGTGATTTGCTCAGTGGCATGTAAAGTTCTACCCAGTTTACGTATGTACTGACTTAGACACTTGATACAGCATATTCTCTAGTAGCAGTAGACATTGGTGGTCATTCTGGACCATGAAGACATCACAATACAACATATTCTCTAGTAGCAGTGGGCATTAGTGGGCATTCTGGACCATGAAGACATCACAAAGGGGAAAGCCCATGTTACAGATTATCTGCTTTGTTAAGCTATCATATGATTGTGGAATATCGGCCCTAATAGTGTGGCTGAAGAATGATGACGTTTTTCATGAGAATGCATTTTGCAGTCTGTAAAAGTCAGAGCAGAGTGTCTGCAGGCCACTTTAAAAGTAACGAGGAATTAACAAGGAGTCAACTGTCAGTCATTGAAAGAGAACATAGTGGCATGCAAAATATGGACAGCGATGCCCACTCCAATGCAGTTTGGGTGGCTTTTCAGTTTTGTGAAAGAAAACATGTTCTAAATGTTTCAAAGGCTGTTTTTTGTGCCACCCTGAATGACTAAACGTCCTCTTGCCACACCCAGATTTTCACAAACACTAGAAAGCCCATCGAAGATATGATTTGAGCTTTGAAATATATTCTTGGTATTTGATAAACGTACTTTGTTCGTAAAATATATACCTATATTAAACATATGCTGGTAAAGTATGCAACTGTAAAATACTATAATGTTTTTGTTTTTGTTTTCCTTTCAGTCTATTCAATGTGTAGAAGCTGCCTTGAATATTTTATACTTGACAGAAATGTGGTATATAATTTTTGATGATAAATAACAATAGTAATTTTAGCTGCCGGGTTTACTTTTCTCCACCCATGAGGGCTGTATAGTGAGCTACAATGCGATCCTGTGCATGCAAACATCCTACGCACATTTACTTAGAAGTAAGTCCCACTAAATTTAGGCAAGTGGTGCTTAGAATTGCAGTGTTAAGGAATGTATGAGATTCTCAAGCCATTACTAAGGATTTTGAGCTGAAATATCTGGCCAGAAGACTTGAGAGTGATCTGATTTACTACATGCACAAATAAGAAACCATGATTGCTGTTTCTACCAATTGATGACTTGCTTTGTCCACCTGAAAATGAAGCTGAATTACACCTACTCATTTTCTGTGAAGAATTTTAAAAGCTGCTGCTTGTTTTATAAGAAGCAGCAGCAGCAAGCTGGCTTTTTTATTATTATGAAACCTGTCATGGAATGAGAACATTTTTTTAAAAAAAAGACTTGAAAGTTTGGCTGCCTTATTGTTCTATAGTTCAGCTATTTTGCTGGTGAGTTCTGAGAGGTTTGACCTCATCAAGGCACAGCATTTGGCCACTCCTCTGAATTGCTAATAACACTGTTGTCTGAGCTCTATAGACTTGTCCTTCATTGGTCATAACTCTGCGTTTTAAGCAGATTACTGTCAATCCTGTGCTTCAAAATAGCCACACCTTTTTGTTTACAAAAGTCAGCTGTCTGAAGTACTGAAGTGGGGGGTGGGATGTCTTAATTGTTTTCTCTACATCTAGCCATCAAAGGAGGAGCTGCAGTGTTAAAAGGTTTGACAACCAGCAATCAGTTATTTGGACAAACCCCAAATTTGCAAGTAATTTTGTGATAAGATTGCTCAGATGCTGATCTGGCTGCTCCCTTTGAAGCTGCTGTTGCTTGTAAGTGAGCTGGAAAGGCTTACAATAAAACAAGTATGTGTAAAAATGGAGCGGAGGGGCAGGAAATCTTCTTGCAGAATGTAGCCTTCAGCAGAAATGAAGGATTTACTTGTTATCTCTATGTTGTCTGCCAGAGCTGATTCCAGCTTGCCCTGGGAACGCGCTTGTTAAATCATACACACACACACAGCCTCTTTCAATTCATTTTATACTGATATAGATATATTGTGTATGTGTGTCTGTGGTTTGAAGAAAAAGATATGGTCTTTCAATTTCCCGAGTGAAAATTAGCTTCTGTGATAGGAGAATTTGAACAAAGACATATAGAAAGTTGGGATTTTGAACTGATTCCTAATTGTTTTTTAGAGTTACTTCATGTTTCCTGTTAACTCGATGGTTTTAGTCTTACATCACTAAGACTGTTGGTTTATTGATGAGAACATTAGAGAGTGGAATAAATATTTATGGGAGAAAGACAGCAGAGGGAAATGTACAACTCACAGTGGCTGTCAGTTGATACAGATCAAGGATGGATATTCCTTAAAGTTCATTCAATTTATGATATTTATTTTCTCTACAATGAGGCACAGCTAATTTGTGTGTTTTAAGCTGTCACATGTCATTTTGTAAATTCTTGATTTTACTTCTGCCTTTAGAACGGATTGCTTCCTACCCATAGCATCTGTGCACCCAGTTTGACAAAGCAGTTTTAATTAGATTTGGTTTTTCCAAAGATAGACTCCATTACTTTCTGTAAATACTTTAGAAAAATGATATTCAAGGCAGCAAGGGACAATCATCCCATTTTTCTTATTTATGAATAGAAAGCATTGGAGCAAGGCACTATGAAACATAATGCTTTAGGAAAGCATATTATCTAATTGTGTCTATTTAGGAATACAGAAATAAGTTATTTAGAATGCACCTTATATTTACTGTGCCATCATATGCATGGGTACTCCGATGTGAGAGTCCCACTGAGTTCAATGGGGCCTATCACCAGCTTTAAGATGTGTATAGGATTGCACTCTTAGGAGAAACTAAACATTCTCTCCAGCATGCATTGTGGAGCTATGTGTGCTAGATCTCTTTACCTTAGTGTAGGCATATGCAGCCCCATTTCAAATAGGGACCATGATGTTCTAGAATGGAAGGAGAGTTAAATCTTTCCACCACCACCTTTTTTTTTTTTGCAGAATTACAAGGAAAAAAGTCTCAATTGGAACAGTGTTTAGCATTTCTTGATAATTCAGTAAAAATAGATAAATAAGCAGGTGATAAAAATGGTGCTCACAGCAAAAAGGTATAGTGAATTTGTGCTGTGCTTTGATAGGTTCACCTGCCTGATAAGCCACTGCCTGTGTCAAAACCGTACCTTTTGAAAATGTGGAAGAGGTAGTGCTAAGGGAGATTGAGTTACTTTTCCATCCTTCTCCCCCCCCCCCCCAAAAAAAAAGTCGGTACCAACTTTTCCGGGTAAGAAAAAGGATGGAAACATCACTGGAAGAATAACAACTGGATGATGACATTATTATTATTATTATTATTATTATTATTATTATTATTATTATTTACACTTATATACCGCCCCATAGCTGAAGCTCTCTGGGTGGTTTACAAAAATTAAAAAGATTGAGCATTAAAAAGACAATATACAAAATTTAAAACCACAAAACAGCCGTCACTAAAACACTTCAAAACATTTTAACTGTTAGGCCTGGCCACAGTGTCAATCAAACCTCAACTTGAGCTATTAAAATGCCTGGGAGAAAAGAAAAGTTTTGACCTGGCGCTGAAAAGATAACAGTGTTGGTGCCAGGCAGGCCTCATCGGGGAGATCATTCCATAATTGAGGAGCCACCACAGAGAAGGCCCTCTCCCTTGTTGCCGTCCTCCAAGCTTCCCTCGGAGTAGGCACCTGGAGGAGGACCTTTGATGTTGAGCGTAGTGTACGGGTAGGTTCATGTTGGGAAAGACGTTCCATCAGGTATTGTGATCCCAAACCATGTAAGGCTTTATAGGTTAAAACCAGCACCTTGAATCGGGCTCGGAAACATACAGGCAGCCAATGCAAGCGGGCCAGAATTGGTCTTATATGTTCAAACCTTCTGGTCCCTGTTACCAATCTGGCCGCTGCATTCTGCAAAAGCTGCAGCTTCTGAACCATCTTCAAAGGCAGCCCCACATAGAGTGTATTGCAGTAATCTAACTTGGAGGTTACCAGAGCATAGACAACTGAAGCCAGGTTATCCCTGTCCAGATAGGGACGTAGCTGGGCCACCAGCCGAAGTTAGTAGAAGGCACTCCTTGCCACTGAGGCTACCTGAGCCTCAAGTGACAAAGATGGTTCTAGGAGAACCCCCAAGCTACGAACCTGCTCCTTCAGGGGGAGTGCAACCCCATCCAGCACAGGTTGAATACCCTCCATCCGGTCAGAGGAACCCCCCACTAACAGCATCTCAGTCTTGTCTGGATTAAGTTTCAGTTTATTAGCTCTCATCCAGTCCAGTGTCTCAGCCAAGCACTGGTTCAACACATCCACAGCCTCACCTGATGAAGATGAAAAGGAGAAGCAGAGTTGCGTGTCATCAGCGTACTGATGACAACGCACTCCAAAGCTCCAGATGACTGCACCCAACGGTTTCATGTAGATGTTGAGCAGCATGGGGGACAAAACTGACCCCTGCGGAACCCCATACTGGAGAATCCACGGGGCCGAGCAATGTTCTCCAAGCACCACCTTCTGGAGCCGACCCCCCAAGTAGGAGCGGAAGCACTGCAATGCAGTACCTCCCACTCCCAACTCAGCCAGTCGTGCCAGAAGGATACCATGGTCGATGGTATCGAAAGCCGCTGAGAGATCAAGGAGAATCAACAGAGTCACACTCCCCCTGTCCCTCTCCCGACATAGGTCATCATACAGGGCGACCAAGGCTGTTTCCGTGCCAAAACCAGGCCTGAAACCCAACTGAAATGGTCCTCCTGTAAATTGTGAGTGAATAGCCCATGCTGTTTCCCCAATAAATCATTGATTTGATTCAGCCTAAATTGTCTATACATGCATAACGGTTTTCTACTCCAGCAAGAATATGGTTAGCAGTCTCCATGCACATAGTTCTAAGTTGGTGTTAAGGATCTCCTTTAATACAAGGACTGAGAGCTCAGTATGGAGTGGTCATGTTGGGAACAACATTCGCCCTTAGGTTACATGCTATTCTAGCCTATAATAATTTTATGTGAAGTTTTATTGTGATTTTGGCAATGATATAATTTCTCCTGCGTAATTACCATCAGAATGCTTCCTGCATTGCATCCAGTAAGTTATTTAAGAGAAATCCAGTTTCCACATGTAATTGCTATTTGCAGTGTTCACCTTTTCAAGGACAGAGAATCCACTCCCTATTCACTTGCTCATTCAATCATTCATTTTTACATGGAGCACTGAATTAAATCACAGACAGACTTGGGCCTGTTTTTGACTGCTAACATTTTTGCATTGTGTTCCTGCTCCTTTCCAGGACAGAGGACTTCATGATTAGCAGTGACATGTGCTTTGGCTTTGCTTTCAAATTAGTGTATTTATTTTGACTGTGTGCAAGGTAGAGGTGGGCTCTCTCTTCTCATGAACATGCTCTCTTCTTTGGATTCATGTCTACCATTAGTTTTTCTCTGCGTGGGTTCAGAAGGCCTGGATAAGACTTCTTTGCACAGTGTTTATAGCCGACTACAGAAGATCAGCTTATTAGTTATCTTCTTTCAATGGTTATAATATATTTTTAAGTTCCTTCCATTTGTGGAGAGACGCCAGGCTCAGCGGTAGAGCATGCCATTAGGATGTGCCATTCTGTCAGCTGTATTGCAATAGGACAACGACCTGCCTCCAGTATGTCAGCTTGCTACTCGCCTATATATGTGATGTACAGAGGCCACAAAGGAGAAAGACTGGTTGCTTATCTATAACTGCAGTTCTTCAAGTGGTCTTCTGTACATTCATGCAACCAACCTTCCCCACTTCGGTATAGATATCGATTTTGGTACCGAGTTTTCTCTTGGCTTTGAGGCTACATTTGGCAGTCTCAAGGAACTAAGGGAATAGGTGGGAAACCCTCTAGGGACATGTGCACTGGGATGGTGGTAGAGGGTTCCCGCCAAGAATTCCTTAGCTATAGAAGTTTCCCAAATGAGGCTGCATGCAGATGCAGAGCCCATGTGTGTGAATGCACAGTTCACACTACAGTTGTAAAACTACAGTTACAGGTAAGCAATCTGTTTTTACCTGTTGAGTGTCTGTACTTGGACACTGATTGCAGCAGAAGGGTCTATACAGGCTCTGCCTTCTGCTAAGATAGCTCTCACTTTCCAACCAGACTCCACTACTTTTAATATACAGATAGTTCTATTTATAGCGGCAAACTGATTGTTGATTGTGAAACAACAGGAGCACATCACGAAGGGTCCCCCCTTGTCCCTGCAAATTTCCCTAGGCTTACATGGGAAAACCAGGAATTTGTTTTGAAGAAAACACACACACAGGAATTCCTTATCATTAACCTTCAAAATCACCACCACAGGATATAGATGGTCAGTAAACCCCTACTTTACCTTCTGTGTCTACAATATATTGATGCACCCTTATTTTTACACATTTTATTTTGAAGTATGTGCTTGACAGCACAATCCCATTCATCTCTATTCAGAAATAAGCTTTACTGAGCTCAATGGGACACACCCAAATAAGGCTCTATTGGATTTAGGTTGGCCAGGTGTTCTGCTTTACAGAGGATATTCCTCTGTTTGAAGAGCTGACAGAAAACATAGAAATGAGTCAGACTATTGGTCCAGTGTTGTCTACATTGATAGGCAGTGGCTTCTCCATCCTCTCCTGGAGAAGCCGGGGATTGAACTAAGGACCTTCTGCATGCAAAGCGTGTGCTCTGCTACTAAACTATGGTCCCTCCTGACAGTTCTCTACTCAGAGAGCCGTCTCGACCAAGTCTGGTTAAAGGTTATGAACCATAAGGAAGGGAGGACAGAGGCCATGAAGTTGCCCATCAACCGTTAAAAACTTGACAGTAGACCGAACAGACACACAGGTCATATGGTCAGTCTTCCCACTATGGTGAGATGCATTATATTTCTATTTAAATTACAGTTATTATTTCCAAACTATATATATATATAAATTAACATATGCAAATGCCATGCAGATTGGTGCCTTCTTTTCTCCCCCTTTTTGGGTGATGTTTTCCCTCGTTTTTGGCCATGCGTTAGAGGCCACTGTAATAGCATTGCGGCCTTGGCCAATTTCGGGGTTAGGTAAGGTTTTATTATGACTTCAAGCTTGGCCTTCATTCTCCCCACTCCATCGCCCATATGATAGTGCAAAGGTAGCCCATTCCCGACCTTTTGCACATCACAATTTTCTTTCATGCTCTCATAAGAATCAGAAAAGAAATGGGATGGGGAAAGTAATTTAATGTATTGCAGTGTAATCAAACTCCCGGTAGATCAATGTTTAGTAGCCACACATTGCACCTGGGGATGGTGAAGTGGATCACAAATCATTGCAGTTGTCAGTGATTGATCTTCTTGTGATAGCAATTAGTCCTGTGTAGTTGGTGGCAGGATAGCAAATGACTGCATTAAAGTAAGTTGGAAGGGATGTCAAAAGACTCCAAAACCAAAGAATGGGTTTGGAACAGCTGTGTGTTTCAATGCAAAAGGAGCTTGCTGTAGGCTGTCTTTATGCTCTAGTAGTCTATCCATATTACTGGTATCCTTTCGATGCCCAACAAGTAGTTTCCAGTGTGTTTCCTTCCCTTTGGGAGTCCTCAGTGCAACAATTACTCTGTTAAACCCTGAATATTCAAGAGGGTAGTATCCTGGTTACATTGTTGGCTCATACAGAATGCCTGCAATACCTATTGGCCTCACCTTTGCCTTGTGAAAACTAAGACTGAACCAAAGAGCAGGGGCATGCAACCTTTTTGGGCCCATGGGCACACTGGGAAATGTGATAAACTTTCATTAACACCACCACAAGATGGCTGCCATGGGAGGTGTGGCTAATCAGAAAGCACAAAGAACCTGCCCAAACGATTGTGTACAAGGCAGAACTGGACTCTGTGCCACAGCACACTAAACAACACTTTTGAACTCCTTGGAGTTTTCAATGCCCTTTCTTTCCCCCCTTCTTTTTCTTGGTGCGCTGCAGGGGAAAACATTGGTCTGCACCTGCCTGCCATCTCCATTTCCCAGAGGCATTCATGGGCATTAAAGATGGCCACCTCAGGAGATCCTCACTTTGCTTAGAAGTCATCCCAGCTGCCAATAAGAAAATGTGGTATTTTATTTTATTTTTTTAAAAAGAGGGAGGAGCGGGGAACTTTGGCACGCACCAAGAAAGGTACCTGGGGGCACATTGGTGCCCAAGGGCATCACATTACCTACCCCTTCTGTAAGACATCCCATCTGGTTGCTCTACTTGAGATCAGTTGACTGCCTCGTAGCAGCAAACTTACTCTAACAAGAGAACATAAATGCAGAAGATTGGAAATAATGTTTTGAACACATGCCTTGTTTTCATCATGGTGTCCTTTCCCTTTGTATTTTGTAAAAAACAATTGAAAAAAAATACTGCAGTTATAGAATCATAGAACAGTTGAGTTGGAAGGGGCCTATAAGGTCATCGGGTCCAACCCCCTGCTCAATGCAGGCATCCACCTTAAAGCATATCTGACAAGTAGATGTCCAGCTGCCTCTTGAATGCTTCTAGTGTGGGAGAACCCACAACCTCCCTAGGTAATTGGTTCTATTGTCGTACTGCTCTAACAGTCAGGAAGTTTTTCCTGATGTCCAGCCGGAATGTGGCTTCCTGTAACTTGAGCCCATTATACTGTGTCCTGCACTCTGGGATGATCGAGAAGAGGTCCTGGCCCTCCTCGGTGTGACAACCTTTCAAGTACTTGAAGAGTGCTATCATGTCTCCCCTCAATCTTCTCTTCTCCAGGCTAAACATGCCCAGTTCTTTCAGTCTCTTCTCACAGGGCTTTGTTTCCAGACCCCTGATCATCTGCGTTGCCATCCTGTGAACGCGCTCCAGCTTGTCTGCATCCTTTTTGAAATGTGGTGCCCAGAACTGCAGTGCTCAAGATGAGACCTAACCAGTGCCAAATAGAGGGGAACCAATACCTTGTGTGATTTGGAAGCTATACTTCTATTAATGCAGCCCAAAATAGCATTTGCTTTGTTTGCAGCCACATCACACTTGGCTCATATTCAGCTTGTCAAGTACAGGCACCCAATATTTAAACTTGCTTTCATCTCTCTAACACATACAAAGTCAAATTACAAGTTTCTGCTGTAGAGATGTTCAGATATAGGCTCTTTCCTCTATGCAGTAGCGCAAATAATAATAAATATTCCACATATCCAGATACATATTTTTGTATCTAAGATTGTTTGAGCTACAGTGATTGCTAGGACAGTTTAAAAGTATTTTTATGGCCAGCCTGAAGGCAATCATGGTATGATGGGGTCATATTATCTGGAAACTTTCCTAATAGCCCATGGGAGACATGACAGCTAAATGGAAGAAAGATGGAACATTCATTGTGACACTCCCTGGAGGGATCTGCAGCTCACTGGAACTATTGAATTAGCCAGCAGATAAAAAGATGGATAAGAAGCACAGCACAGTCCTTTTCAAGCTCAAAAACTCCACCTTTGAAGTACTTCCTCTGACTATTGTTGCTTCTGTGTTAGCGGAGGGATTTGGCTCAAGTGTTTCCCTTAATTATTGTTTAAAATATAGCTTCTATAAGAGTCCAGACCAACTAATGAAGATCTTAAGTAGAGATTTAGGTCTATATTAGGTCTTCATCTAAGGTCTTCTTCTTATGCTGGCTTTACTATGTCCAGCTTCATTGGTTGTATTAAATGTTAGACAATAAATGTAAGTATTTGTTTCTTTGCTTTGTCAACTTTTAACATCACTGTGATTTAAACATTAGGAGTTTTGAATGAGCATACTTTTATGAACCTACATGTATTGCTTATTACAAAAAGGTAAAGCGACAATAATATAAATTAACAGATCAAAAATTATAGTAAATTATTACCATATGCTTCATTAACCTGAACGATGTACATATGCAATAAACAATGTTCATATGCAATGCAACCAGTGTAGGATCAGAACCGATGTGGTAAGTGCCATTATTGTGAATTCGAAATGAGGATTCCTTAAAAAAAATACAGGGGTGAAATGTTGGGGCTTACTAAGCAGGTGCCTTATTAGTCTTCCGGGAAAGCATCTACATTCGAGGGAAATCTTCAGATTAATGTGGCCTATTCTTTTGGTAAGGAGCTCCTGCACTTTGCACAAATATTGATTCATTAATAATATTGCTTGGTTTTGTTTTGCAAGTTCTGCTTTTGCTGCTTTGAGAAGCGATAACAATAAACCCCTCTTTTGTGAGCATACTATGGTGGTTGGGGTCAGGGAGGTGGTGTGTGTGTGGAGGTTGGGAGTGTTGTAGAAGAAATTCCATACCCTAATCTCTGAACCCTTGGGCAAATCTGCTATACATGTAAAAATGTCTCTGGCCCTCTCCGTGCATGTGTACCTATCTAACCACTTAGAGCAACGTCAGAGGCCATTCTTCACCCCTGCCTGCCATCCAGAAGAGGGGGTTTTTTTTGGTTGTGATGCCACAGTTATGGAATGCCATCTTGAGATATAATTGCTGGCCTTTTGCCACACTATAAATATGTGGCACCATTAATTTGGTGAGGAGATGGTGGTAAGCTAATGACCTGTTGTATCCTTGCTTCTACTCCAGCTGATGTTATCTGTTCTAGTTGGTTGGTTGGTTGTGCAACTCTGTGCAGTGTAGCCTGCTGTGGGTTGTTGCTCTCGCAATGTGCCACCTTGATCCAGGTGGGGCACTGTGGCTCATGGCGAGGCCAGTCGATATTATGGCTAATAGGCTGTGTATTTATCGTTAACTTTTATCTATCAAAGGATATCCTTAGAATGTTTCTATGCACACGGAGCAACATCATGCATAAATGTGTGAAACTGTGGAGCTCAGCTCGCAACAGAGCATTCATTAAATGGGCTGCTTGCTGGAGGACTGTCTCAGCAGCCCAGCCTGAAAACATCAGTAGAGTAGAGTGGACAGTGAGATTGACAGTGTGCTGCAAATATTTCACTGGTGGGGCCTTCGTGCTAATTGAAACTTCCTACTAGGAAGGAAGTGAAAGCAGTGTAAAACTAGGTAATCCTTTCCTCTTCTCTGCAGAGCAAAATCCTTTCCTCTTTTTTAACCCTTCCCCAGGTGTGAGTGAAGAGACAGAATTGGTGATGATAACAGCCCTATCTCTGTGGCTTAGGGAGTCTGTGTATATGTGGTGCAGTTCAATGATGTGCTGGGCCAGCAATTAGACATCTCCCCAGCATGTGTTGTGTTCTCTGCATAAGGCAACCTCCTGCTCAGTCAATGGCTGTTCTACACAGATGTCCAGAATCCCCCCCACCCCACCAGACTTGGCCCCATGCCCAGGCAGGCTGCTGTGTCCCAGGCCTCATGGGAGCAGCTGTTTTGGAGCCTTCTGCTTCCCTTGCCAGAAGAGGCCTGGTTGTCGGTATCTTAGTTTTCTCAGTTTTCATCATTTCCAGCCCGCAATAACGGAATAATAAACAGCAATTTAAACCCTGTATCTGTTGTATTTTATAGATATTGTAAGCCACTTTGAGGACCCTGGTCAGAAAGTGGGGTATAAATATATTAAATAAATAAATTAATTAAAGGGATCTAAGAGAAACCATAGTGTAGGTTTGAAAAGGAGTTGCCTCAGCTGCTTCGTAACAATAAAAACACTGTATTTGTATACAGTTTTTGAATACCATATTTGTATTCAGAACAGGGGATGGGAACCTCACGCCTGGGGGCCAAATCCACTCCTCCTTGGGTCCCTATCTGGCCCTCTGAGCTTCTTGTGCCACTTTTCCCCCATTCTGAAATGCCTGTCCTAAGGCTTCTTTACTAGAAGTAAGAGCTTTAAGCTACAATAGACTGGTATTTTGGCCACACCACTTTTGCCCCACCCCCTTTGCCTTCAGTACACCTACCACTGGGATGGGCCCCCATGAGCTTCTCCAGTAATTGAGTTCGGCCCTCAAGATGAAAGAGGTTCCCCACCCATGATCTAGAATATAAAAAAAATGTTTTTCAGCTGTTCAAAATGTATTATAGTAGAACAAAGGAGAACAAATGTTTGAGGAAGCTTACAACAGCTGGGATTATTTAGCTTGGAAAAAAGGACGATAAGGGGAGACATGATAAAGGTGTACAAAATTATGCATGGTGTGGAGAATGTGGATGGGGAGACATTTTTCTTCTTCTTCCATAATACTAGAGCCAGGGGTCATCCCATAAAGCTGATTGGTGGGAGATTCAGGACAGATAAACGGAAGCACTTCTCAACACAGCGCACAATTAAATTATAGGATGTAGTGATAGCCACCAATTTGTATGATTTTAAAAGGGGGGTGGATAAATTTCTGGAGGAGAAGGCTATCAATGGCTACTAGTCCTGATGGCTATGTGCTACCTCCAGTATCAGAGGCAGCAAGCTTATATACACCAGTTGCTGGGGAACATGGGTGGTAGGGTGCTATTTCATCATGTCCTGCTTGTGGGTCCCTGGTCAACAGCTCGTTGTGAACAGAGTGCTGGATAGATGGACCCTTGGTCTGATCCATCATGGCTCTTCTTATGTTCTTAGGATAGGTTTATTGAAAGATTGAGTGCCTTTGTCATGTTTTGGAACAATTTTGTGTTGTTGAAAGATATGTGCACATGCATTAGTTGATCCTTTATTATTTTTAAATTTTTATTTTGTATGATTAAATAAATATTTTTTAAAAAATGTATTATAGTAATATTTCTGTAAATATCTAGCAATTCATATTGCACCTTAATGCAGCTGAGTTACAACCCTGAATTTTAATGAGTTATCACAGTCACTGAAATGTCTAGATCGGCCTTATCCAACTTGGTGCTTTCCAGATGTTTTAAAAGAAAGCATCCATTTTCTTCCTTTTTTTACACACACATTTCAGGGGGGAAACAATGTGGGGCGGAAATGTAATCCTCCCCTCCCAGTATGCAGTGCACCTGATTTGAATCAGGGCTGCATACACTTACACTAATGTAAATAATAATTAAAAAAACTAGCCCTCAGCTACATGCTATACAATTAGTGTTAACATGTAGTTTGGCTCTGGGAAGAAGCACCATTGAATTCAGTGGGATTGAATTCTGAGTAGACATGCATAGGATTGTGCTGTAAATGTGCTTAGGATCATAGCCCTTGTTTGTTATCATTTTAGGGCATTCCTGATTTCAGTTTTCCAGAAATACAAACTTGCCTGAAGGAAATGGGCACCAGGTTGGTCTCTTTATTGTCAGGAAGATGTAATGGCTTTTTGGCAGATAAAAATGCAAACATTTTGAAAAGCAAAGGATTTAAAAGCCTTTGGTTTGTAATTATCCCGCAGTAAAAGACTTTAGCAATTACATCTGGAAATGACAGGGTAGGATTTCTTTTTCCACTGGATGCTTTTCTTTCCCCAAGGGATGATGTTCCTTTAATATAAGGCAATAAGAGATTTGTTTTTGTTCCACTGGACTTCTTCACTGCTTATAAACATACAGACAAGAGATTTGTTAATGACCGTCTTTCCTTGTCATTGCAGAATAAAACCTGTTGCAAGTATCTGTTTCAGAAACACTAATTCAAGGGAAAATGTGTGGATTGTGTACAAAGACTGTGCATTTATTGGGCAAGAATATGACCATAAGGAAAAGTCCTTTATATGCTACAAAGGAATTGTTGCATACTCTGTAAACTACCTTGAGATCTTTACCAAGTAGTGGTGCCACGTGAAATATAGGGCATTGTTTTTGCTGCCTTTGCAGTTTCAGATTTGGAACTCTGTGCCCTGGAGAAATAATGGGGCAGTTGGAGGACTGAAGCTAGTCTTGCCATCCAGATGGCAGGACTCAATCTATGATGTCAAACTAGTTTTGCTAAAACAGTTCCAGTATATATCATTAGCTGCTTGTTGGAAATCAGCTTGCTATAAGTACACAAAGAAAAATCCATGATGCAGAATATTTAGTGGTTTCTGTGCAAATACCTCTTTTTTTATAAGCCATGCATTTGACTTAATTTTTTCATGCAAATATTCAATTGGGAGTTAATGAGGCTAAGACAGTTACCTATGAACCAAGAACCCCTGATTAAATTACTAAGTGGGTTCAGACATCACAATAGCCCATGATGGGTTAAATAAGCCATGATGGTTTATTTAACCCATCATGAGTTATCGTGTCATCTGTTGGTAGTTTTTAACCCATAGTTGTTTATTTGGCCAAAATAAAGCACTGTGAGCCAACCCACTGTATCTCATTCTCAATCTGTCACTCCCAAAAAATCTGTAATGTTTAGATAATTCTAGCATGCCTTACACAGGAGTTGTAAGCAGTGGTGTAGTGGAGCCAAGGTTCACTGGGATGCCACGCGAGCACTTTTTTATTTGGAGGGATGCTGACATCATCCACCCCACAATTCCTCTCCCCTCTGAGCTTAGCGACAATCCTCACAGTAACTGGGAAGAAATGTATTTTTCCAGCAACAGTATATTATCCCTTGTCAAAATGCAAAGTATTTTGTGGTGGCTTGGTCTTGAACAGGCAATTAAAACCAATTAGCTTTACAAAAGAACCGCTCCTACCAGATGAAAAGTCCTAGAACTGGTTTATTGATATGGATCAACACAGCTGCCTGCACTTTTGGACTCTTTTTGGCAACGTTGCTATGGAGATTGTCAGGATGAATTCCTGCACTTCAAAATTTACCATTACACCACTAGTTGTAAGGCTTATTGGGACAATTAAATGAAACATTTCAAATATTCTCTAAAGCACGATATAAAGGCTAACTGTGGTCATTCTTGGGAAGCAGGTTTGAGTAGATTTTAGCAGTGTAATGCATGGTGATGATGCCTTATTATTATTATTATTATTATTATTATTATTATATTACACTTATATACTGCCCCATAGCCGAAGCTCTCTGGGCGGTTTACAGAAATTTGTGGGCCTACAAAAATGCCAACATTATTTCACAAAATAATTTGGGCTGTGGTGAAGTTTTCATATGGCTCATAGAGGTGCTTCCAGACAACAGGTAGTATCCAGTGTTAGTCCTACTCAGAGTAGGCCTATTGAAATAAATGGAAAGTTAGTCATGATTAACCTGTGTTTCATTCATTTCAATAGGTCTTCCCTTAAGTAGGGCTAACATTGGATACTACCCAAGGCTTTTATTGTGTGATTACCCTGCCCCATTCATAGAATTTTATGGGGGAGGGGGGTCCACTCCAGACAATGTCATCTCCCATTTGTAACTGTGCTATATTTTTCCATGGCTTCTTTCATCTTTTCTTACCACACAGAAAATTGGAATAGCTGCACTGTGCCTTTTGGTTAGTAATGCTCAGCACTGTCCATCTGGAAGTGCTCACAGCCGCATTTGACTAGTGTTTAGACCAGTTGTTTTCAAACTTCCTTCCCACATCGGTTTGCCTACCAAGGAAGCCCTGCACATTGGCCATGGACTCTCTCTGAGGATTCTGGGGTACATATTTGGGCCTCACTGTTGCATTGCACCAACTAAGAATGCTCCTTGAAATGTACACAAGGCTTATTGTATGTGCATTGCAAGAGAAGACCAGTAATGGCAGAAAAGCCACTTGCCTACCATCATCCATTTTCCTCCATTGGGGAACTCATGCAGAGCTTCTAAGATGTCTTAAGAAACATAAATTGAAAACCACAGCTTTAGCATCCAGCACTATGAAAAGGCAAAAAAAGTAGAAAGGTGCATAGTGTTGCTAATAGAATTTTGTTGTGGTGTTTTGAATGGTTATTCTTCCATAAGAACATAAGAAGAGCCATGCTGGATCTGACTGAGGGTCCATCTAGTCCAGCACTCTGTTCACACAGTGGCCAACCAGCTGTTAGACAGGGACCAACAAAGCAGGACGTGGTGCAACAGCACCCTCCCACCCACGTTCCCCAGCAACTGGTGCACACAGGTTTACTGCCTCAGATACTGGAGGTAGCACATAGCCTCCAGGAATTTATCATTTTAATTGCCCTTTTCTGCACTTTTTTTTAGTTCTATAATATATTTGTTTAGCTGTGGTGACCAAAACTGTACACAGTATTCTAAGTGTGGTTTGCACCATAGATCTGTATAATGCTCTTTATTCAGAGCTCTTTATTGGAGGTACAAGAGGCTGTTGTCTAGAAAGACAATTGATCTGTTTCTATAGTGCCCCCCAGGTTTTGCAGTTGAATTGCTTATTGCAGTCACAAATGACAGAGCAAGTAAAACAAGTTGAGAACTATTAAATGAAACAGGTATGTTTAAAAGGAGGCTGACATATTTTTTCCCCTAACTTGTATATAAGTAGGGTGGGGTTGGGGGAATGCTACACTCTCAGTAATATAAGGGAAGTCATCCATTAAGCAGAACAACACCAGATCTTTGAAATATCGTCCCGGGAGATTTGCAGTTAACGTTTGATAAATTACTTTGAACAATGTAAGCAATGCGTACTGTGCTATTTCTACATTTGGTGCCCTTTCACTAACTTTTGACTTGTGCAGCTGTATGTTACATCAGAAACCAATGTGACTAATTGAATTTACTCATGTTGTGGCCAATTTACTGCAGAGATATGTCAGAGACTTGAAACTTGTGAGCTCATTGACTATGCTTTCAAACAGAGTGATGATTCTAGGAGCACCCTTGGTCTGTCAGGTCAAACAGCTTTTCCAGGACTTTATTGAACAGCACAATGAATGGAGGAAAATCTCCGGAAATGTCTGTCAAGCTGTAAAAACAGTCCAAAAGGTCATTTTCAGTTCTTGGTCAGCTTGGGCAGGATGAGAACACTTTTGGAAAATAAATAAATATAAATATCTAATAAAAATTCAATTAAGCAACCAAAATATACCAGTATAATATTCAAACAGTTACTAAAACTCCATAAACCAGAGTGACCTGGAAAGCTTCTAGTAGTCAGAGACAGGGTTTCCCTTTCTTTAACAGCTTATTTTTGCCCTTTTCTTAGTTCTTAAATTTGGGTCATGGGATTCCTATCCAGAAACTCCTCAGCACTGGGTGGGCCATAGGGAGAGCATGTATAAATGTCTCCTCATGTTATATGATACATATTACATAACATGTATATTACATGTATAAACCCCTCCGCATGTTATGTAATATACACTGGTGGAGAGGGAATTCTACTATCCGCCTCTACATAAGAATTTCTGGCTGGCTATTGTACTTAATGGCATTTAGGTGTCCTGTTGTTTTTCTCATTTTGGTGGAATTTCAGATTTAACAATGTAATTGTGCTTTTTTTCTTCTTTTTAATGCAAAGTATATAGTCCTGGGAGCTAAACTCTGATCCCAGTTCATTTGTGCATAAGCGAATCCTGTGGTATTAATGCTGGAATGACTACGAACGGCTCTGTCAAGCAAAGTGACTGCTTTAAAGCAGTGTAGATGGTTAAAAGCAGGTTCGTGGTTTTAGCTTGTGACTTTCAGGTGCTACAGACTAGCTATAAATAACTTGAAATTACTTTTGCATGAGTAATTAGCCTTTCCCTTTGATTTTATGTCTTGGTAAGGCCATGTTAATTTACCTTCTAGCAAAACACTGTTGCATGCTGGTGTCATTCCTCATAGTTATCCTATTATGCACAAACACTTGATTGTTAGTTGAGGAATCGTCACTATCACAGTTATGTTGCAAATTGTGGAATATGGCTGCTCCCAACTTGTATTCCGGTGCGAATACCTCTGTTCAAAATATATGCATGATTAATATTTAACATACTATTTGCATATGTTGTACAAGTACAAAAACAACTTGGAGGAACTGAGCCATAGCCTCTAACTCAACATCCAGTAGTTCCCACAGGATTCTAAGAATCTAGTTTCCATAGCTGCGAAGAAAAACCAGTTATGAGATACTCTCCTGAATGAGGAGGGGGGTGTTTTTTGAGTCCAGAAATTTCATGCAAAAATATGGTTTGGAGGGGGAAAATTAAAATTATAGAGAAATGAAGTAACCATCTCCAGATAGAAATAATAAACTTAAGAGTTTTTCAACTATAAATGGATATGTAACAGATTAAACAGAGAGGTTGCAGCCTGGAAAGTTATTTGCAGGATCTTATTTTTGATAGGTTTGTATAGGACAGGGGTTGGGAACCTGTCCTATGTAAACATGTGGACCACAGCCTCACTTCATACTTTCCGCATTTGGGCTCTGGCTCCACCCACTGCTGAGGTAATATGGACTTCGACAGGAAAAAGTTCCCCCCTCCCTGGCATAGGGAGGGGGCTGTGGCTCAGTGGAGCACATGCTTTGCATGCAGAAAGGCCCAGGTTCAATCCCCAGCATCTCCAGATAGGGCTAGGAGATCTTGCCTGAAATCCTAGAGTGGTGAACACCACCTTGAAGGAGGTGGTGGTGCACTCATTTCTGAAAAAGCTCTCCCTAGATTTATACCAACTTTTGCCTTGTCACTAACACTCACCTTTGGGCAAGGTGCTTGAAAGTGTAGGGGCTGTGCAGTTGTAGGTGTTCTTTGAAGACAGATTATCTCCACCGATTTCAATCTGGATTCAGGCTTAGTTTGGAGACAGAATCATCCTTGTTTGCCATGATGGATAATCTTCTGTGTGAAAGAGGGAGAAGGAATGTTACTTTGTTGATCCTACCACTCCATTGGCCTCTGTGGCCACTATAAGCCATGTTGATAACCTCACACTTAGATTACTGTAATAGGCTTGATGTGGGGCTACCCTCGTACTGAGTTGGGAAGATGCAGCTGCTGCAAAATTCAGCTGGCAGGATGATGACTGGGATACCAGGCTGCTTGCATATTGCACCTGTGTTAAAGCAACTGCACAGGCTGCCTAGTAGCTTCAGGGCCAAGTTCAAGCTTTTGTTGCTGGCATATAATGCTCCAAACTTAGAATCAGGCCTTCCCACACATAGAGCCATTTGTTCACTAAAATCCTCAAAGGAATCCTTGCTGGTTGTACCATAACCTGTAAATTGGCATCTAACAGCAACCCAGAATTAGGCCTTCTTCATGGTGGCACCCACTTTGCGGAAGGCCCTCCCTTTGGTATGTGGGAGGTGCCAACTGTGGCATATTAAAGACGTACCTTTTCACCCAAACCTTCCCTGAGAGATTGTGCTGCCCAATTTGTTGATTGTTAGTTCTCAATTTTAAATGTTTAAATTGTGTATTATTATTATTTTAAAAAATTCAAATCTTTTTAACTGAGGTGTTTTGGGTTTTCTCTTAATAAATGTTTTTACTGTGGATATTCAGTATTTTCAATATTTATGTTATAAACCATTCCCAGATGTCCTCTTAGATATCATCAGGCAGTGTATAAATGATAAAATAAATAAAGCAAAGCTATTTTATATAGTAATCTAATAGTGGGAACTTTGTGAGGGGGTCCGTTTCTTTTCATTAACCTGTCATCTCTTGGCAAGCCACACCACATTTTTGTAACTTTTGTGTTAAACAGAGTAACTAATTACTTGGTTACTTCGTTACAGCAACCTTTCTTCAGTAGTATGCCATTGTTCAGTGACAGCATCATTGTTCAACAAGAGCAAATGTGAAGAGCATTATGCCTTCGCAGGTGGTTACATAAAGTGTCAAGCATTGAATACTCTGCAGGGAAAGACCCGTACCATAATTACTTGTTTTTGGGGTGAACTGGCAATTCTACAGAGCAATACAGTATTTTGCATTTAGTTATTTAATGCTGCGATTTTGAATAACAATCTTTTTTTCCTTTCCTTTTTTCCTTTTTCCTTTTTTTTAAAACCATGTTAAAGGGAACAGCATCTTAGGCAAGCCACTGTACTTTTGCCAATCAGTCCAGTTTGAAAACTAACTGATTGGCAATCCTACTCTCACCTGCCTGACCCTGCTGTGGTAGAACAAATTGGATCACTCCCAGCTCATCATGGACCGATTGGAGACCCTTAAGCAAGCCAGTGTGGGGCACATTGACCTTGTTTAGACTACACACTAAGCCACAGTGGTTAAGCGTTTTGAGTAAACATTGTGGCTTAGCACGTCATGTGAATCATTCCTAGCCATGGTTACTACATAACTACGGTTTAAACATGCTAACTAACCATTTGCTGCAAAAGAGTTAGTGGCTTAACCATGGCTTAATGTGTTGTCTGAACAGGCCCATTGTCTTTGAATTGCCTGCCACCTGAATCGCCTAGCTCATCCTTCGCCAACCTGGGGCCCTCCAGATGTTTTGGGCTTCAGCTCCCATTAGCCCCAGCTAGCATGATCAGTTGTCAAGAATACAGGGAACTGTAGTCCAAAACATCTGGAGGGTATCAGGTTGGGGAAGGCTGATCTAGCTTGTTCTTGCTATTGGACTATAAAAATGTACCTAACTTTCCCATGACACTGGTTGTGCTGGGGGCAACTGATTTCTTTGGATGGCTTTGTTTTCCTCCTCTTCGGTTTGTTTGTATATTTTAAATACAGGCTTCCTGATCTGGTTTTCCCCTTCCTCCCTGTTCCTGCCTCTGTTGACCCATGCTACGGAGAAACAAATGAAAATAAGCTGCTTTCCAATCTGGTGCTCTAACTCTGCTCCAGATGTCAAGGTTGACTCTAAGGGATAACATACATCTGTATTAATGGGGGATAGTGTACAAAATACCCTCTGAAAATCTGCTTTAAAAGGGGCTTTTTGAGAGAGTGATGTCGACAGAAAAGTGAAAGATGGCTGCATTAGTTAACAGGAGTTGTGTGCGTTAAGGCTATTACAGATGCTTTTCGCTGTCCTATGGAGAGCTGGTGTTTGTCACAGTTGACTGTATAAGATTCCTCCAATGGAGAAGAAAGTGCTCAGTGGTTTAGTTAAGAAATGGTGAAAATGCAAAGCAAAGCACCCTTCATTAGGAAAAAAACATTGGATGTTCCAGGGTAATAACTCATACATGAAATTAGTAGAAGTCGGCCTTGATTTATGCCATCTTAATAAGCTCAGTATTTTCTCATATCGCAAAGGCTTAGCATTTTATAATGCTCTGGTTAATAAAGCCTAGAACTGTGGGATCTAATGATGCAGTGGGCCAAGTGAATTCATGGGTTCTTGTGATGTAATGTCTGGAGAAGGGGCCTATCATGTATACGTGGGGAAGGGACGTATATTTCACTTAAGTTACTTATTTGGGGACAGTATCATAATATGCTCCCACTGACATCACAGAAGCAATCAAACAGTGGTATAATGGAACACCATTGGGGTTGCATGATTTGGAATATATACCTTTCATGATTCTAGTCAGTGGTATGATTCCCATCATTGGTTTAGTGCAGAGAAGGGTCCTAGCTGCCATAGACAGTGTGAGAATTGATAGGAGTTGTGGGCCAGAATATTTGGATGACCATAAGTTGCCCACCTCCAGTTTAGCGGCTCTCCCTGAACAGTGTCGCCTTTTTCAGATGCTGAAGTTTTGTTTTCAAACACCCTCCCACAACTGAGAAGCAAGGCTAAAACTTCCAGTGATTTTTTTTTTAAAGCTGAGAATCTAAGGAATCCATATTCTGTTTGTGACAACAAATTCTATGAATAAATGCCAAATCTTGGATTTACATCCTTGGATACCAGTCCATTCTTCTTTTTAACTGTTGGAGAGTTTGCTCTGTTGTACAAATGTCATACTCTCACAGGGTCTGTGACAAGACAGATCTCAGTCGTTACCAGTTTGGCTATATGATATTTGTAACCACCCAGTCTGGGCTCCCTCCAATTGACATCCAAAACCCATTATCACAATATGGTATCTCAGCTAACCCCTTTTCTCTCCTCTCCTCCAAGAAAAGTACTTCTGGAATTGACTGTCCAACTTTCTCTTAATTAAGTGCAAGTCATCAAATGCACCCTGACAATAGCATTTGGGCAAATCTAGATGTGGTGGTTCCATGTTCATGAAATTGAATATGTGACTTTCATAATTAAATTTTGAAAGGGTAGGTAATTGCAACTGAAAGAGAAATCAGATTTAATTTATTTCAAGCATACTAAGTGTTAGTAAAAAAAAAATCTATACTCAACTTCTTTGGAATTCCATGGAAATTGTTCTTCAAATAACGACATTAGAACTTTTTGCCACAGTATTGCATAATCTTCTTTAGCCCTTCTTGGACTCTTCTTCCTATTTGGTTAAATGGCTACCTCTGTTTTCACTGCTTCAAGTATAAAATCTGGCTATTGCACAGATAATTGCAGCATCATATTGGTGACTTAGGGCACAGTCTTCTGAGAATAGTCGGCAGCCTCCGAACTCAGAGGCTGCCAAGTATACAATGCAGACTGGCTGCAGTGTGGAGGTGATCTTTGCCTCTGCTCTCCAGCTATCCTGCATTTCAGTTAGGCAGGCAATTTTGCCTGTCTAGCAGAGTCCCCAGTCCCCTCCTAACCCTCAGGAATGCCTCCTTTTCCCCATCGCTGCACTCTGTTTTGCAAGCACAAAGAGGTAGCTGCCATGGGTTTCTTCGCACCAGCAGGGAGTGGGGAGGGACAGAGAGCACTGTTTCCTGTCTCCCAACTCGGAGCCCTGTCTCGAAGCTTGGAGCCAGGAAGCAGAACAATCCTAAATCCTCCCCGATTCTGTCTAGGGGACATAGGATTGCTCTTTTAGAGACAAAGCACATGTTTTGCATGCAGAGCGTCCCTGGTTCGATCCCAGCATCTCTAGATCGGGCAGGAAAAACTGCTGAAACCCTTGAGAGCTGCTGCCAGTCAGTGTCAACAATACTGGGCTAGATGGACCAATGGTCTGACTCAGTATAAGGCAGCTTCCTATGACTTGCATGTGGGAATGAGCAATTACAAATTAATAATCACAGATGGAATTTCCATCTCACCTCGCATTCCCTCAAGCCCAATACTTTTTAGTGGCGCTGTACTCAAGGGATATTTATGCATACGTGAATTGGCCCAAAGTGTAAGACCTAGAGGTGATGTGAACAAAGAAAATTCTATTGATGGCCTCACTGAATAGAAAATGTGAAGAACATTATAAATTGATTTAACTTAGATTTCCATAGAGTTCATGTGTGGGTAAGTAACAGCATTGCAGTTGGGAAACTACGGTTGGAATACAAAAACTTGTCCAATGTTTCCCCGTAAGTCTGAAAATGAGCAAGTTTATTCTGATCCATCCAAGTGCTGTATGACTGATCCATGGAAGAGATCATTTGAGAGAGGCAGGATTCTTCTACACAGGACAGTAGAACTCCTGTAAAACTGATCGGTCTATGTGTAAAGAACACATAATAAGACCAGGTCTGTTTTCCATTTTCTTTGGCATGACCATTCCAGTGTCTTGAAAGTTGTGGGTATCTAGTAAGTAGTCCAGTTCATCTAAGCATTTACAGCTGTTGGGTTATTTTGGGGAGGAACAAAGTCGTGCATCACTGGACTTGTTTTCCTTGGCATTGAGGACAGACACTTTCTTTAGTAACACACTGAGATAACTTGAAACATCTGGCTTGGAAAACTTGGCTCTTCTTAGTAACAGAGGTTCCAGAAGCACAACTATGCGGAGTACTTCTCAGGGTTCTGGTCTGGGAGAAAGGGAGGGGGAAGATGTTAGCTTCAGTTCTTCTAGAAATACACAACTTGTGTTTGGATTTCCTTTTAAACTAGCACATGAATCATTGCTCTTCAATATGAGTTTTGTTTATGTCCAAGCTCATTTTGAAATTACATATTCCGTCATCAAGGGAGCCCTTTTCATTTCCCATCTGTAATTTTCCCCCTCTTCGGTGAATTTTTGAGGAAAAACTACTTCTGAAAGAATTTCTTTGTATGTCAAATTGGGCCTGTTCAGGCAACACGCTAAGCCATGGTTAGGCCACTAACCCTTTTGCAGTAAATGATTAGTGAGTATGTTTAAATGGTGGTTATGTGGCCACCATGGTTAGGAATGGTTCACAGGGCATACTAAGCCATAATGTTTAGCTCAAAATGCTTAACCACCATGGCTTGTTTTGTCTGAACAGGATCATTCTGGGCAAAATGCTGATCGAACCTTGGAGCCATATATATAGCATTGCTGGGATGAGGTAGGTAGTAAAACAGTCTTTATGGAAGCAACTGGATTGCTAGGGCACCAGTTGCTTGGGATAGTTGGAGCAGGTGTGTGTGAGAAAATCAATCTATATTTCTGCCTGCTTTGCGGATGGCCATTCTGCAGCATAGGTGCCACATGTAGCACTTGTAGTGTGGGTGTGTGACACTCTTGGCTAGAGGCAGGAAGACTGGTGAGCCCAGGGCACAGTGCAAGGTGGCGGCAATTCAAGCCTTGGGGCCATATCCAGCCCTCCTGAGTTCCCCACATGCTCATATCCCTTTCTCTGGCCCTGCCCCCTTTCTCCCAACCACATCTAGTGGCTTACCAGGTTTTGTGTAGATTCTCCCCCCCCCCCATTCTAAAAGTTTGCTCGACTAGCAGTAAGAGTTTCAAGCCAAAATATGCTGGTGTTTTGGCCCTGCCCCTTTGGCCTTTGACCCCACCCAGCACTGGAATGCAATCCCGGAGAGCTTCTCCAAAATAGAATGCAGCCCTCAGGTTGAAAGAGAGCATAGAGTAAAGGTATGCTCTGCTACTCTCTCTGGCACTATGCTGCTGCTTCCTGTCCGACAGAGCAGGTTAGCAGTAGAACCACAGCAAGCCATGCTGTACATGATAGCATGCACAAGAGCAGCACTGTCTAATACTTTGGGACTTGACCTGTAACAAATTGCCAGAAAGTATGACCACCACTAATGGAATTATTTTCTTATCATGTTCAACATTGTATTTATCCATCATGGCAGCCACGTAGAGGCCATTTTAAATTGCTTCTTGTGAAATGGGCCATTTCTGTGAAGCAGCCTCACTTCTCTATTCTATTTAAGAAAGACTCTGAGTTACTGCTTACGGTTTCCCACATGGAGACGTTAAGATGCTTCCATAATGCATAAACCAGACTTTAGACACCGATTATAACATTGAAACATTTTCTGCCCACCATTTGGATTGTTGTCTATCCTAATAGAGTTCTGAAATCCTACAGTCACATACCTTAGGTCAGCCTTCCTCAAACTATGTTTTGGACTATGACTCACGCATTCTTGACTATTTAGCTATGCTGATTGGGGCTGTTAGGAGTTGAAGTCCAAAACGTTTGGAGGGCACCAAGTTGGGGAAGTCTGCCTTAGGAGATATGGATATCTTTGTACAGGATGCACAGAGGTTTACTTGCGTGGATGTAGGTTTGCTTGCATAAGATCTCCAGCCATAGGGCTAGGAGTTGAATTAGATCAACTTCAGTTTCCCTTCCAAGCCTGTCATTGCCTCTGCAAGGATAGAATTTTAGGAGTCTGAGGTGTGTGTCTGGAATGCTTGCAAATCTCTTGTGTAATAACTTGGCAATTTTAAGGGACACCATCTGGAGTTCTAGGATTGTAAATTCCAGGTTAGCAGAATTTTTCTGTCATACTCTTTTTTTTTCACCGGCTGAATCCTGGCTGAGTCAGTACACTGATTGAAACAGAGCCAGTTCATTCATCCAGGAGTAAATTCTTTTCTCCTATTTCAACAAGTAACTGCAAGCACAGAAATTCCACTGACAACTTTTTCTCGCCTTTTAATAACTACAGCTCAGTGATCTAATTTAATGCCTTCATCTTTCTTCTTCTGCCCATAGTGTCTTCCTATACTTCTGTTAAAGCATTGATACCCTCTTTTGGAATTTATTGTTGATGTCTTCTTCTTCTTCTTTTCAGACTATTTAAATAATTAATTTTTGCTAAAATGCGTCAGGAAACAGTGGATTAACTACATTCAGGCTGTGTGCCAGCATGGATCTTTAGTGGTGAAAAGGGTCATAAAATGAAATAAGTGAGAAACGGTAATTTTTCCAGATATAAGTACATGTAAATCAATATAAGTCGTTCTTGAGAGTTGATTGTGCTTCCTGTGGTTGGTTTGCTTCTAATAAGGAAAACTACAGTGGGAAATACTAGGCTGAATTCTGTTATGTTACAAAAGAGTAACTCTATTAAATTTGATGTTAGGCTATGTATGTGCAATTAGCGCAATGTAATTGGGAGTGAAATATGACCATTTGTGTTTAAGCAGACGTTGGAACCTGTGGTTATTGATTTCTGTTTGCTAGTCTATAAGGATTTAGATAGTATCAGAAGTCCTGTAATTTGGTAAAATGTAAACCTTCTCTCTGCCCACGTCGCCTCCCGTTGACGCATTGCATATTTATTCTGGAAAGAACTGAACCGTACATTCCAAAGATCAAGGATCTCATAGATTTTGGCAAAATGTCAAACAAGTTTATTTAAAGTATCAGTGTTGACATGTTAACACTTAGGCCTTGGTCCATTGTAAAAAGTTCAAAAGTGCCAAAACAACCCCCCTGTCTTGCCTTAAGTAGATCTAATGAGAGCTGTGGGCTCATTTACTCTCTTTATCCTGGGGCAATTGCATCTGATTTTACTCCTGTAATTGCTCAGTAATAACATTTACTTCTGTTTCATCCCCACCCATTATGATCCCAGTGTTGTTGGTCCCCATTTCCACCTGTCCTTCTACATTCCCACATTTCATGTGGGAACTGGCTCTCTTACATTCCTTTGTAGAATGGAGGACACTGTGGTTGATACTGTAAAGAATTAAGTACCCTCTTGCATTTTATTAGGTTTGGTCAGGGTGGCTGCCCAACAAGCTTCACCAGCTAGCACTGTAAATAGGAAGATCCTCCCTCACACCTTTTGGGCTGGGAGATGTAGCTAGAAACGTGTTAATTAAAAGGGAGATGTCTATAGTTAGCTCTGGCAAACTTGATACATCAGAAGGCTTCCTGTGTTGTGGATTTGTTATCAGGAGTATGGTTGCCAGCATCCTGATCAAAGATGCTTGCCCTGTAGAGAAATGGATTCTGAAGGACAGCTCAGCTTCACAGTTATTGTAGACAATTTTGTTTGGGCTGGGAGGGCAAAAATGTGTTCCTCTGAATACAAAATTGTCCATACTGTAAGAACATAAGGGTCCATCTAGTCCAGCATTAAGTTCACTCAGTTACCAATCAGCTGTCAACAGGAGACCACCAACACGACATGTGTGCAAAGCACCCTTCCATCCATGTTCTCCAGCGACTGGTGTACATAGGCATGATGACTCTGATACTGCAGGAAACAGATAGCCATCAGGACTAGTAGCCCTTGATAGCCTTCTTCTCCAGGAATTTGTCTAACTCCCTTTTAAAGTCATCCAAATTGGTGGCCATCGTCACATCCTGTGGTAGTGAATTCCATAGTTTAACTATACGCTGTGTGCCTCTTAATGTCTATTTCCTGAGAATACTTTGAACTACTTTCATGGATTTCCATTCAGGTGTATACTCTACATGGAATGCAGTTCCACTCCCTTTCTGTTGGGTCTGTTCCTTTTGAGCAAAGTATACCCCTTAATTGCTGTCATCCCACCATATCTAAGTGATATCTACAAAGCTGCCTTCTATTGAGCCAGACCATGGGTTCATCCAACCCAATGTTGTTAATGACTGGGAGCGACTTCCGAGATTTGAGGATTATGTAATATGGAGGACATGATGGTTGATGCTGAAGCCATTTTTTATTTTCCTAGTCCTGCTAACTGATTAGCATGGATTAAATACGTTACCAGTGAACCTTCACTGGTGTATAATTGACTACAATACCACTATATTGTTCCCTTCCTTCCAGGAGCTTGGGGCAGCATACATGGTATTATCCCATTTTATTCTTACCGGAGTTGAGAGGAAGTGACTGGCTCAGGGTCATCCTCTGAGTTTCTTGGCTGAATGGAGATTTGAGCATAGGTGTACTTGGTCCAACTCTCTATCCAGTATACCATTGGTGGGTAGCCTGCAGGCTGCATGCACGCGCGCACACACACACACACACACACACTGGCCTTGTATGCACTCCCAGCTGGCCTGAAATTTGCTGTGGCAGCACCACAACAATTGGCAGTTTAGGCTATGATAGTGGCTTCAAAAGGCCAAATTTAGCTTTCAAACAAGGTGTGCTCTGTGTTTTAAAGCTAAATTTAGCCTTTTTAGGCCACCGTATTGGATTGCCACCAAAATTTGGTGGCAAACCACCTTTTGTTTTGCTGCAGTAGCAGCATGGCCAGCCCTACAGGGTTCTGGAGGGTGAAATTGGCCCCTGGGGTCCCCACAGTTAGCCACCCCTGCACTACACAATGCTGCCCCAGGTCTTCCAATTGCGAATTCCTAACTTAAATAATCAGCCATCTCTCCCTTCACCACAGTGATGGTTTTTCATACTTCACACCACACATAGGCATTTGTAGCTACACTTGGTAGGGAAGCTGAAAAGGAGGCTCTCTCCTTCCTTGCTAGTTTATTACAGTCGTGTCAGCTAATTAATAATGGACGAGGAGGTTCTTGTGTTACTCCAAGCAAGCTGTAACAATCTCATGACACTCAAGCCCAGGAGGAGAGGAACTAATTACACCCTATTGCAGTGTGGGCCTCACTCCAGATTGCAGAATAGAAAGTTTGGAGTATTGCTCTGAATCTGCAGAAATAACAGTGGTTGCCAGAACAGCTTATTTTGGTCATTTTACCCCTTCAAGTGGCAACATCTCATAGTTACGTTTTACTGGATTTTCGTTCTTTTGCGATCCTTTTCTTATGTCTTAATATTTAAAGCTGTGTACTGACATATACTTCTTGCCATCAGATGACACTCTAGGGACTGAAATGTAATCTACTTGACTAACGATTGGCTAATTGATGTTCCCAATATGTTCTGTTATATTGTATATGCTTTGCCTCTAAAGCAGATCATTTTCAACTAAACACATAGCGTATTGGCTTTCTGGACCCATTTAGAGGGTTTTCCAGCAGTTGTTGTATATGGTACAAATTCTTTAGTGTATACCTAAAATTCACAGCTCCAGCCCTTATACTCTATATCAGGGCTTATAAAATAATTACTTTATTATCTCCCCCACCACCACCATGTATAAGCTATTTTTTAAACTTCGTAGTTTCCAAGTGCTATGCACTACTTGTTTATTTGTGGTTTTTTTTTTAAAGCTGTTTGAAAAGGAGAGGAAATGTTTCGAGTCACCTTCCCCTGGGATGTTTTTTTCCTCATAATTGCACACTGTGTATCATAATGCGACACTTGTGCAAATCACTTTAAGTTAAGTGCTGTCAGCTATTTTTTATATCTCTTCTATGGCAAAGATGTTTAATTGACATAATATAGAGAGGAAGGATTGGAAAAGCTGATTCCAGATGGTAAAGTGGAGCTGTGTAGTAATGTATTTTAGAATGATGTGGCTATTGCAGCTGCAGTTTCTGCTTTACTGCTTTTATAGACCTCTGTATATGTCGTACCCTTGGATGCTAATTGACGTGGCACAGAAAAAAATGAAAATTTTATTGGCTACACCAAATTTATTTAATGTATGCTTCTAATTATATTCATTGATGATTTGGAGGGCACTTTGTGTGAGCCGGTGGAAATCTAGGATATAAATAAAATAATAATAAATAAATCATAGCTTGTTCGACGCTTCTATTGCTTATTGGCTATCCCTGTGATAGCTTTTTTCATGAATGCAAGCAGTAGCAGATTTCGAGAGGGCCTAATGGTAGACAATGCGCTTTGTATAAAGAAGCCCCCAGATTTAGTCCTTGGCACCTCCTTTTAAAAAAAAATCATGGCCCTCCAGGCTGGAAAAGACTATGCTCCTGGGGAGTTCTCTCACTTCATATATTGAAAGTATCTCATGGTAAACTTAGTAGCATCCTCATCCTCCTTATGAGGCACGGCTGTCCCTTTTCCTAACTATCTGTGGTATTCCTAATCACATGTGTTACTGTCATTGAAAGAAGAAGTTCTAAGAAAGATGAGACAGTTGATGAATGGCAATATGGATTAGATCTGCATAATATAGCTACAACCTAGAGGGATTTTTAAAATCTACTATTGACTTCTGTTATCCACTTGAAATGTGAATGTTGGGATAATATTTGCAAATTAGTAGATGTTTGAAGAACCTGATCAGCAGCATGTAGGTCAGAATGGAAGTGCCATGAAATGTAGGGAGCGACATTTCATTCTCAGTGTCCCCAAGCAGTAACTGTCTAGTGATCCATTTAGCCATAAAACTTGTATTTGAAAGATGGTAGGTTGTGCTGTTTGGTTGTGATTCAGAAGATGTGTTTTCTTACATCAGGCAGCCATTTTTTTCTCTCTCCGGGAGAGCATTGATCTTTGCAGTCACCAAGAATCTAATAGAATCTGTCAGAAGAGTCCCAATGAGCAATAGATTCTGTTGCAAACTCATGTTAAACAAACATGCTGTAAAACCATTGTTGTCACAGTTTTCAGAGAGTGTTACAAAGAGTCTTATGGCACCTTAAAGATTAACAAATTTATTCTAACGTAAGCTTTTGTGGACTCTAGCCCACTTCATGAAATGCATTAAGTATTATCTAGAGTTCCAGACATATATATGAGCAGAGTAGAATTGTAAACTGTTGAGTTCAGAAGAAAATCAAATGTAGAAGTACTGGCAGACAATCATATTATTAACAGTGGCCATTCACAAAACAGCAACTGCTGACAGCACAGACATCCAGGCACTGCTAAGCCAGTTAATATCTGTAGTGTGATTTTAAAAACCCTTTATCCTGAATCAAGCCTTTGACAATAGAACTGAACCTGCTGATGAATTCTAACTCAGCAGTCTCTTTCTCTGATTTTACTTTTCTTTGGCCAGCATAGGCGTGCGCAGCACATTTCATTCGGGGTGCACCCAGGTTTTTTTTTTTTAAGGTGAACATTTATTGAATACTCAATCATAAAGGACATTATTTTTATTCATTTATTTATTAAACGCTATAGACACTGATGCCCCATTCCTCATTTGGCTTTCCTGACCACAGGAGGGCTGTTGCAGGAGAGGAGGAGGGATGAGGAGATGCTCCTCAAGCCCCAGCATTGGTGGGGCTTTGTAGTGACACTGGCCAGAGGAGGGGCTTAAGAGGTGATATTAGCCTTTGGGGCCCTTCCTCCTGGGCTGTTTGAAGTGTGGCTCCCAGCAGAGAGGTGCCCGGCAGAGCGATTCCTTATTGCTCCTGCTGCAAAGAGCAACAGCGTGCTGTTGGGGGCAGCAGATAAGCCAGAGGACAGCTGGAGGACTGTTCCTGCTGTGTCTGGCTCTGGATTCCTACTCAGTGCCCCCCAATTTGGCACTTATTGCTTGAGACATTAGGGTGTGCCTGGGCATACCCAGCACACCCTTGCGCACACCTATGTTGGCCAGTTTAAAATCAGTGACAGAGTGTCCTGGGAGGCTGAACTGTTCTCCTACTGGTTTGTTAATATTGCCACAGAGACCACTACTCATTAGATCCCTTCAGACAACCTGGTTATATTTGAACTCTGCCACTAAGGATATTTGGATATATCCACCTGCATACAAAATGCCTACAAGCTATATCATATCTGAAGGCCACTGCATGATCTAGGAAAGCATTGTGTACCCCCATCACCCTTTTCTATATATTCTTCATCATGGTCTCTGTGCATCACATGTATGGGCTCTGCGCCTGCACGGAGCTTGTTTCAGGAAACTTCTAAAGCCAAAGGAAACATTTTGGTGGGAACCCTCCCCCAACGTCCACTGCGCATATCCCTGGGTTCCCGCCGCTCTTCTCAGTTCTCTTCGACCGCCTTGCTATAAGGACGCTTCGTGAGGAACTTCTTGCATCTCTTTGAGATAGCAATAGCCAAAGTTGTAAATAGAATTCTTGTAGTTTTTGTGTTAGTATAAATATATATACATCTTTCCTTCAAGTTGTTTTTTCATTTGGACGTATGGCCATTAAGGCCCCATTCTGTAAATGTCTTGAGTGCGGCAGCAAGCTGCCCCCAACGGAAGGGCATTCGTTGTGTTTGCTTTGTTTAGGTGAGTCTCGTGTTGTAGGGACTTGTAGTTTTTGCATAAAATTTACTAAGCAAACCAAAAGACATTAAGCGGACCGCTTCCAAGCACTACTTTGGCAGAAAGCTCTAGAGGCCATGACTTCTTCAACAACAATGTCTGAATCTGCTCGCTCTTCCTCACATGATCCTGGATCTACTGCGCCACTTGGCACCATAGATCCTCCTACTCCCAGACACTCTTTGATGATTTTGACTGCCAAAAAGCTTTCAAAAAAGGCACGGTCTAACAAACCGACCGAGAATGGCCATAAGAAAAGGAAGGAAAAATCCTCAAGGAAGTCACCACCTTTGTCTGCGGTTCCACTGCAATCCTGACACCCCCGCCAATGCTGGGGTCGCCGATTCCGCAACTTCCTTGCTCGGTACCGATAGCCCTTCCCAACCCGTAGATACCGAGTTTGGATGCAGCACCCGCAACATCAATATCAGAATGTGAGATTCGGGACTCCTTTCCATGGAGAACAACAGAGCAACTGCGTCCAAGCCAGCCCCTACCTGATCGTTCTAGGGTACAATCACCGGACTTAATTGATGTCGACCGAAATGCTCGAGATCGACAATATTACCCTGACCAGTACTGGAGTCGTTATCGCCGTACTCCATCGAGAGAATGGGATACTTTCTCCAGTTGGTCAGGACCTCCTTGGACGACATATCGTTATACTGACTGGAGTAGGGAGTGTGATCATCATGACAGTAGATCACGCTACTACGTCTCACCACCTACAGACCACCAGTCACATTCTCCTCGAGACCGTCCCGCTCCATTGGCTTCGCTATCGAGGCCCTCCGAGGTAGACGACATGTCTCATTGGCATCGACCATTGGTACCGTCACCGCCACCAAGACCAGCCTCGCCCGTTCCACCTCCACCACCAGCACGGGAACAGACAGGAGCAAGTAACGTTTCCCAGTTGCGGGTCGTTCAGGTATCCTCACCAATTTGATCAGATGGTCATGGAGAAGACACAATGAGGATGGAGCATTAGTAGGCAACTGCGGACTCTCCAGAAGATTATGAATCAGACTCTAGTTCATATTCTTCCATCCCTTCCTCAATACAATCCCCCACCGATGTTGCAACGACAAAGGAAGGAGCATCACCTTCGGAGGACAATTTCCATTTTGCAGACCAAATCCTCAGAATGGCTCAAGCATTAGATATCGAGACGCAACAACTCTCTGAGAGGTTCACACAACCCACCCACCCTCCCCCTCTGGTGTTGATGTTTTTTTCATGTCGGTACTGAATGTTTGTCTTCTTGTCTTGGGGCCGAACTTCGGTCTCAGAGAACTGAGGAGAGCTGTGGGAACCCAGGGACATGCGCAGTGGACTGTGGGGGAGGGTTCCCGCCAAAACGTTTCCTTTGGCTTTAGAAGTTTCCTGAAATGAGCTCCACGCAGGCGCGCAGAGCCCATATGTGTGAATACACAGATGACCACACGAAGAACCACAGTTACAGGTAAGCAACCTGTTCTTATTCAGTGGGCAAGCAGTGAAAATCCATAAACATACTCTTCACAATGTGCAGCATGTTTCTTATATTTCATATTTAGGTATCAGTGAATCAAGTTTTGGAGATGTACATTATTGTAGAAATCCACCCAAGCTTTGAGAAAGATGAAGACACCGCTGAAGAACACAGAAGCACTCCTGTGTTGAGTAATAGATAAGAACAAAGGAAATTCTCAATCAGCCTTGCTCATGGGCATTAACAGAAGCAGTAAATAAACAGGGTTCAGCCACTTGACCAAACTGAGCCCCGTCCTGATTGTCCCTGCCCCCTTCAAGGATTTGCTAGAACAACAATTTTCCTTTCTTAATGACTTACTTATCTACAGCATTTATATACTACCCAATTAACTAGGCTCTCTGGGCCATTGACAATAGAAGATTAAAAGTCATAAATACAAAACTACAAATATCCTAGAAGTTAACAGAATAAAAATCAGCTACAATGCAAGCCTACATTAAAATGGAATTAGCAACTGTAAACAATTAAAACAGCAAAGCTAAACATAAAGTTCATAAAATTACCTTAAAACAGCCTTAGAAAATTCCATGATATTAAATAGTTTCCATATTATGTATGATACTGTATTTTTAAAGTTTTTAATCTTTGTATACAGCTCAGAGAGTTTTGACTATTAGATGGTATAGGAATGAATGAATGAATGAATGAATGAGAGCTCTTGACCTGGCACAAAAATTATCACAATATAGGGGCCAGGTTTGAGGAGGGATTTTTTATACCCAGGGCACCACTACAGAAAAGGACCTATCTCTGATAGCCACATGCCAGACTTCAGTTGGCAAGGACACCCTGGCAAATATGACAACAGCTATAGTTGGAGGGAATGAAAGTGTAATCCATCCTTTCTCTGTTCACAGGTGTACCATTCCCAAAGAACTTCCTCCAGATCTGCAAGAAGATTCTGTGCAGGCTGTTTAGAGTATTTGTCCACGTCTACATTCATCACTTTGACCGTATCATCATCATGGGGGCTGAAGCCCATGTCAACACCTGTTACAAGCACTTTTATTATTTTGTGACGGAGCTCAACCTCATAGACCGCAAGGAACTAGAGCCTTTGGTAAGTGTAAATACTCCTCTTGGTATGGAGGGCGAGTTGTGTTGGATTCCATCGTTGCTTTTAGTTGTCTCTTTTTCTCCCCCTCTTCTGTGTCATTTCATTTCCACTATGAATAGAAAATAAAATGTGCTTTGGAAAAGGAGATTTACAGAAAATAACTCATCCTCTCTGAGTGCTTTTTCTTTAGCAGCAGCATTTGCAAGAAGCTAAAAATGGATTATGAGAAGAATCAAATTCATAATTGGCTGTCTAAAGATACTCAACTAACAAACATCTTTCTTTCTCTTTTGGAAAGCTCATTGTCACTTCTGAGATAAGGCAATTTATCACACATAATATGTAATAGCTAGGGATGACCTCTGATACTGCAAGTTCATCACTACAGAAAATTACCTTAAAATTAACTCCTCTAATTCGGAAGTCAGCCAAGGTTTTATCAATTAAACAGACTGTCATGTACCTCATAGTGGAAGTAAAATGCAAGACAGGAATTATGGGTAATTCTAAGTACCAGCTAGACACAGATTCTCTTATAAAGAGGGCTGCCTGTGACAAAGACATGACAGACAGTTAATGGGAGAAACCCAAAAGCCATCAGTCAAATTATGGGATTGGGATACCTTTGGGGACTTCTCCTTCTTCACAGGGCCCATAGCTCTGTAGAAGAGATTTAAACCCTTGTATCTCTACTTAAAGGACCTTAACTAGCAGGACTAGGTTAGGCCTCCGACTGAACCTTTAGAGAGCACCATTAATCAGAGCAGATACCGAGCTAGATAGTCCAGTTTTCTGTCTTGGTAAGAGGCACCTTTGTATGCTTTTCAGAATAGCTTGTACACATTGAGTTACTTGCATTGCCACACCACATTAAAGTGCTTAGATGTCATCATCCATAATTCTTTCTGTGCCATTTGCAGAATTGGACTGTTCTACCAAAAATCTGTTTCTGTTGTCAGGGGTGCTAGTCTGCACATCTTCTGGGCCTGTTCAGCCCCAACCGTTTATGGCAAGTCGTAATGTAAATGTGACATCACTGCTTTCCATTAGCATCTGTGGATGTTTTTTGTTGGAAGTCCTTGGAAAATGAAGTGATGGTGCAGATCCTCTAGTATTTGTGCCTCATGCCAAATTTCATTGCCCGGAAACAGAATAACTGGGCTTGTCATATTGGGAGTATCAGGAATGACCTTTTTCCATGTAGGAAAATCTGCACATCATACCGTTGAAGTATAGTATGAGCTATTTCCCTATCTGAGTGCTCTGCAGTATTTTGGCTTTTACCCCAACCTGACCAAAATTTCATGATCTGTAGTAGGGGAGGGGAATCTCTGGCCTGTGGGAGGTTCCCCATCCAGTCCACAGAGCTTTCCTGGAGACCTCCAAGGGGTGGGGGTTCACATGTGCCTGGAGAAATACCTGCTGTAATCTCTGATCACAGTGGCTTCACACGCAGTGAAGCCAGTTCCTGGCAAATGCACTGGAAGATTTATTCTTTCAGTGTGCCCACCAGGGACCAAATAACATCAGGGCCATGGCCATGCTCCCTTTGATGTCATTAAGCCCACGCAGGGCTGGGGGTATCATCTGCCCCCACCACCTAATTCTGGTCGCCTACCCCTGATCTATGGGGTATAGTAGATTGCTTGACTGTAATGGAGCCAAATTTTCAGGTGAGGACAAAAAAGCAATCGTAAAAACCAAGGAGTATTTGGAAAGAAGATTTTTGTTATTGCCAAACTATTTGATTATCAAACAGTTACCTTTCTATATTTGACTATGAAAATAATTTGAACAAACATTTATTCAATCTCCCAACTTTGTGGAAATCCATGTGTGGTTTCAGAGGGCCTGAGAATGTAAACTGAGTATGTGTATCTAGTGTGTACTTTGAAACCTTCCATTTTAATCAGCAGGTTCAAGTGACCTGAACAAATCACTTAAGTTTTCATTGGGCAAAAAGCGATATTCAGGTAAGGCCCCGTAGACTTCGGCCTCTGAGGCAAGCAGTTTCAAGAGAAAGGCATTGTGTTGTAGAAGTGCTTCCCAGGGCTGTGAAACTGTAAAACAGGACATACTTGTGTCCTGCGAGCAAGATCTTTTAAAGACAAAAACTTTTAAAGATTTAAGTACAGCAAAATCTCAGTCAGTAACTTTTCACTAACTCATTCACTCTTGTCCTGTTCTCACAGGACTTCCTTTCATATTTAATTAATCCTGGTGTTTCCCTTTTATTTCTAAATTGCAATCCTTGTTGATAAACTGGCCCATCTTTTCCTAGAAAAAGATGGAGTAAAAAGAAAGAATGAAAGGATCATTCTTTGAGAAACAGTGCAGCAGTCACCATCGCACTTTCCCCCACCTCCTCTCTTTCTCTCTCTCTCGCGCGCGAGAGACGACGGGACGGGACAGGACAACCGGAGGCAGCCGTAGCTGGTAGCTGAAGAACTGACGGCGTGAGTGGGGGAGAAACAGACAGTGCAGCAGTCACCATCACACTTTCCCCATCTCCTCTCTTTCTCTCTCGCGCGCGTGTAAGAGAGACAACGGGACAACTTAAGGCGACTGAAATGTGTCTGGGAGCACCAATATCTGTTGTGTGGGGCAGAGGGAGATATGGCGATAGCAGGGCGAAATGCCGTTACAGGGGAAGGAGAGATGGATATCTAACACCCATCTTACCTTCCGGTTGCCCTGCTACCCCGGGGATCTTGGGGAACGATACAGGCCACCCACAGAACCTTTCCTTGCTCCTATGCAATGCCAGGTCGGTTAAAAACAAAACAAACATAATCTATGACCTCCTCAAAGAAGAGGAGGCCGACCTGGCATGTTTCACAGAGACCTGGCTGGGAGATGACAGTGGCCCGACATGGGCTCAGGCTCTCCCAGCTGGGTACTGTGTTAGTGAGCAGGTGAGAGAAAGTGGGCGGGGGGGAGCAGAGTAGCTGTGGTCTACAAAAACAATCTTAACCTGACCAGACATCCTGTCCGGGAATTGAATCACATCGAGTGTGTGTACCTGAGTCTGAAGGCCAGGGATAGACTAGGGATTCTGTTAGTGTACCGGCCCCCCTGCTGCCTATCAGACTCCCTGGCCGAGCTCACGGAACTGGTCTCGGAGCTGGTGTTGGATTCGCCCAGGCTTTTGGTCCTGGGCGATTTCAACTAGGGATGTGCACTGGATCGGACCCGATCCACGATCCGAGTCCGGTCCAGTGGGAAATCGGATAAATTATCCGATTTCCGATCCCGCAGCTGGATCGGCCGATCCAATCCGAACCGGTCCGAAAAAGCTCCGAACCGGTTCGGCGGATCGGCGGATCGGCGGGCGCCCACTGGCGCCCACCGCCGCTTCCATTGGCGGGCGCCAGCGGGCGCCCGCCGATGAAAGTGGACAGCGGGGGGGGGAGGAGGGGGGCACTTACCTTCTCGGCCCGGTGGCTCCCGTCCGGCGCCGGCGCCTACTACTACTAGCAGGCTCCGCGGCCTGCTCTAGGGTGGCGCGCCGGGTGATGTCATCACCCGGCGCGCTACTCTAGAGCAGGCCGCGGAGCCTGCTGGAAGTAGTAGGCGCCGGCGCCGGACGGGAGCCGCCGGGCCGGAAAGGTAAGGAGGGGGTGCGTGGAGGGGAGGAGGGGGCGCGCGGAGGGGGGAGGGGGGCCCTTACCTTTCCGGCCCGGCGGCTCCCGTCCGGCGCCGGCGCCTACTACTCCCAGCAGGCTCCGCGGCCTGCTCTAGGATGGCGCGCCGGGTGATGTCATCACCCGGCGCGCTACTCTAGAGCAGGCCGCGGAGCCTGCTGGAAGTAGTAGGCGCCGGCGCCGGACGGGAGCCGCCGGGCCGGAAAGGTAAGGAGGGGGTGCGTGGAGGGGAGGAGGGGGCGCGCGGAGGGGGGAGGGGGGCCCTTACCTTTCCGGCCCGGCGGCTCCCGTCCGGCGCCGGCGCCTACTACTCCCAGCAGGCTCCGCGGCCTGCTCTAGGATGGCGCGCCGGGTGATGTCATCACCCGGCGCGCTACTCTAGAGCAGGCCGCGGAGCCTGCTGGAAGTAGTAGGCGCCGGCGCCGGACGGGAGCCGCCGGGCCGGAAAGGTAAGGAGGGGGTGCGTGGAGGGGAGGAGGGGGCGCGCGGAGGGGGGAGGGGGGAGGGGGGGCCTTACCTGCCCGGCCCGGCGGCTCCCGTCCGGCGCCGGCGCCTACTACTCCCAGCAGGCTCCGCGGCCTGCTCTAGGATGGCGCGCCGGGTGATGTCATCACCCGGCGCGCTACTCTAGAGCAGGCCGCGGAGCCTGCTGGAAGTAGTAGGCGCCGGCGCCGGACGGGAGCTGCCGGGCCGGAAAGGTAAGGAGGGGGTGCGTGGAGGGGAGGAGGGGGCGCGCGGAGGGGGGAGGGGGGCCCTTACCTGCCCGGCCCGGCGGCTCCCATCCGGCGCCGGCGCCTACTACTACCAGCAGGCTCCGCGGCCTGCTCCAGGGTGGCGCGCCGGGTGATGTCATCACCCGGCGCGCTACTCGAGAGTAGGCCGCGGAGCCCGCTGGTAGTAGCCGCCGGCGCCGGACGGGCCGAGAAGGTAAGTGGCGGGGAAGGGGGCTTACCCCCCCCCCCGGAGCCGTCCGTTTCTATCCGCTGGCGCCCGCGGGCGCCAGCGGATGGAAGCAGGCGGCCCCAGGGGAGGTAGGGAGCGCGGGGGAGGGGGTTTACCTGCCGGGGCCGTCCACAGCGGACGGCCCCGGGGGGGGGAGGGAGTTAGGCCCCCCCTTACCCACCCGCCGCCATTTTTTCCTCATAGACTTGCATTGCAATGCAAGTCTATGGGGAAAAAAATGGCGGCCGATCCAAAAATGTACGATTTTTGGGTCGGGATCGGACTCGATCCGGTCCGGGGGGCCTCCGATTTTGTCCGAACCGGTCCGGGACAAAATTGGAGGTCCCGATCCGGGTCCCGATCCGATCCGGGGGGTCCGTGCACACCCCTAATTTCAACATCCCATTTGAGGCCGGTTTGTCAGGTGGAGCTCAGGAGTTCATGGCATCCATGACAAACATGTGCCTATCCCAATTGGTCTCTGGACCCACACATAAAGCAAGTCACACCCTCGATGCTGTTTTCAATACCTCCGAATTGTCATGGACAGACCATTTTCTGGTCAGGGTTAGTATCACGGCTACCACCCGCCCCTGCAGGGCTGGCAGACCTATTAAGATGGTCCGCCCTCGAAGGCTGATGGATCCTTCTGGATTCCAGAAAGTCTTGGAGGGTTCTATGGCTGGTATCGTCGACGATCCTGTATCGTCGACGACTTATATCCGACAAGACAAGACATAGAGAACATCTTAGTTTCTATGGGGTGGCAATACGTGCAGCGAAGAAAGCTTTCTTCTCTGCACGCATTGTGTCTGCGAATTCACGTCCAGCAGAACTGTTCAGGGTGGTGAGGGGTCTAACCCAGGCACCTTCTCCCCTGAATCCGATTTTAGAGCCTTCGGTAGTTCGCTGTGATGCCTTTAACGATCATTTCTCAGATAAAATCTCTCGGATAAGAGCTGACTTAGATGCCATTGTTATAGCAGAGGCTGACAGTGGAGTGTCCAGTGACTCCGCGACTAGGATTACACTTGATCAGTTTCAGTTGGTGAGTACCGTGGATGTGGACAAGGTACATCTACAACATATCATTAATGCATCTCTCAGGGAGGGGAGCTTTCCATCATGTTTAAAAGAGGCGGTGGTAAGGCCGCTTCTAAAAAAGCCCTCCCTGGATCCCCTGGACCTTAATAGGCCAGTATCAAATCTTCCATTTTTGGGCAAGGTGATTGAGAGAGCGGTTGCCTTTCAACTCCAGGCAGTCTTGGATGACACTGATTTTCTAGACCCATTTCAAACCAGCTTCAGGGCACGATACGGACTTGAGACCGCTCTGGTCGCCTTAGTGGATGATCTACGCCTTAGTATTGACAGGGGGAGTGTGTCCCTGCTGGTATTCCTGGACCTCTCAGCGGCTTTCAATACCATCGAACATGGTATCCTTCTGGAGCGCCTGGGGGAATTGGGAATCGGGGGCACTGTGCTTCAGTGGTTCCGATCCTATCTCTCGGGCAGGTTCCAGATGGTGATGCTTGGGGATAGCTGCTCTTCAAAAAAGGAGTTGCTATGTGGTGTACCACAAAGTGCCATCCTTTTCCCAATGCTGTTTAACATTTACATGAAACCGCTGGGAGAGATCATCCGGAGGCATGGGGCGGGGTGCTATCAATATGCTGATGACACCCAAATATATTTCTCTATGCCTTCGACAACATCGTCAGCTAAGGATAGTGTGTCTCCTTTGAATGAATGCTTGGAGGTGGTAATGGGCTGGATGAGGAAAAACAATCTGAAGCTGAATCCAGACAAGATGGAGGTGCTCGCTGTCAAAGGCCCAAACCTGAGTTTGGAGGTGTGTCAACCAGTTCTGGATGGGGTTACATCCCCCCCTGAAAGACTGTGTTCGCAGCTTGGGGGTACTCCTGGATCCGTCACTCCAGATGACAGCTCAGATAGATGCGACGGCCAGGAGTGCCTACTATCAGCTTCGGCTGATACGCCAGCTGCTCCCCTTCCTAGAGTTGGAAGACCTAAAGACGGTAGTGCACGCGCTGGTAACTTTGAGGCTTGACTTCTGCAATGCGCTGTACATAGGGCTACCTTTGTGCCTAGTCCAGAAACTTCAAAATATAACAGCCAGGTTGGTCACCAGTACACCTAGGGGTGACCACATTACACCAGTTTTAAAATCACTTCATTGGCTGCCAGTCAGTTTCCCGGCGGAGTATAAAGTGTTGGTTATTACCTTTAAAGCCCTACATGGTTTGGGCCCAGGCTACCTGCAGGATCACCTTCTCCCGTACAATCCGCCCCGCACACTTAGGTCCTCTGGGAAGAACTTACTCAAGCCAGCCAGAACTAGGCTGGTGAGTGTTACCCAGAGGACCTTCTCTTCCATCGCTCCCAGACTATGGAATGGTCTGCCGGAGGAGATTAGACAAATCAGCAATCTTCATGAATTTAAGAGAATCATGAAGACTGCTCTCTTCCAGCAGGCCTATCCGGATGAATTTTAAGATGTTTTAATGATGTATTTTCTCTTGTTTTAAATTTTTTTAACTGTTTGTGATTCTTGTATTTTACATTGTGTTCCCCGCCTCGATCCGAAGGGAGAGGCGGGTTATAAATTATTATTATTATTATTATTATTATTATTATTATTATTATTATCATCACAGAGTTGCTCTCACTATGAATTTCTGTTCTGCCTGATTGTACAAATGGTTCCATGATGCAGGATTGTATGCACCAATTTGTTAGAATGGGAGCCCTAGAAAACAGTATCTCCATGGGGAGTTGTACCTGTCACTACTGCCACCTCTCCCAAAATGTTTGGGGAAACTTGTCGTGTGACATGACACCCCATCATGACCTTATGCGTTTCTCTGCACCCGCCAGACCAGTTGATGCAACATTAGGCGGAGAAATGCATATGATGGCATCAATTTGTCATTGGGAGGTGGGGTGAACTCCCCATGGGGGTTCCATTTTTGGAAACATGCCTAGAGAGAGTGTAACATCTGTTCCTACTCTCAGTGCTGAAGTATAAGGGCGATAGGGAAAGAGACCATGCTGAGGACCAGCCCTGCAACTTTCAGCGCCAGTTTTAAAAAATGTGTTTCAGAATGGGTGTGTGAGAAGCTTCCATAACTTTGAGCCTTTACAGGACTAAGGGGGCAATCCTATGCATGTTTAGACAGAAAAAAGTTCTACAACTCCCTGCCTGAGGAATGCTGGGAGTCATAGGACCCTTTTTTTCCTTTCTAAACATGCATAGGATCGCACCCTAAATGCATAACTAAAAGTAAACCAGTACACATGCGTCACATTTTACATTAACTGAAGCTCTTTTCAGGTGTTCACATCCTGCATTTAACAATAGCATGGAAAGGAAGAACGGGGCAACGCTCATTGCTCAGCCCCCACCCACCCAGTCATGCACCCCGCTGCAGCTGCCCACTGCCATCCGCACATTAGGGAAACATCTGTAACTGGGAGATGTTTATACACTCACAGATTCTTGCCATTATTGGAAATGTGGCACTATAAGGACCCCCCAATCATGGGAAAGCCTACATGCATATAGCCGGCTCCCATTCGCCGACACACACACATCCAATGCCTGTAGGCGACAGGCAGACATGGCCCTGCTCTCTCCTCCTCCATGCAGTTCTTATGCGTGTGGACTGAAAATCAGGAAGGGGCTTGATACATTTATGTATTTACAGTGCTTTACCGCCCAACAGCCAAAGCTCTCTGAATGCTACACAAACATTAAAACTGTTAAAAAAAACGCACAATATAAAACTTTTCAAAGTTTAAAACTACAGTACAAACCAAAGTTTAAACCAGCAGCAGTGTAAAGGATTTTAAAACGCAATAACAGTATTTAAAAGCAACAGAAACTGAAAGAATAAAATGTCTGGGAAAATAAGAAGCTCTTCACTGGCACTGAAAAGACCGCAATGTAGGCAACAGGTGAAACTCTCTGGAAAGCTTATTCCACAACTGGGATGCCACAACTGAGAGCTAGTGTGGTGTAGTGGTTAGAGTGTTGGACTAGGAGTTGGGAGATCCGGGTTTTAGTCCCCACTCAGCCAATGAAGTTCACTGGGTGACTTTGGGTCAGTCATAGACTGTCAGCCCAACCTACCTCACAGGGTGTTGTTGTGAGAATAAAAAGGGAGAGGAGGTGCCATTTGGCAATGGCAAGTGTATTCTCTACAGTTCCGAAGTGAGAGGAAAAAACAGGAAGGATGCTTCTGATTGTTCAGAAATGTGTTTATTGAGCCCAACTAGTTTCAAAAATCTTTTTTTCAGAGGCACCTCCGTGGCTGTTGCAAAAGATTCCAAAGTGAGGTTGCTATCATGTTGTCTGTGAGGTTTTTGTTTTGTTTTGTTTTTGTGGTACAATGGTATATTCTGCCTTTCAGTGCTAATTATAGGAATGTGAAACTCGGTTGATTTCAAGTTGCTGCTACATAATTTCCACATAAGAGGTCTTCCACATAATCATTTTATTGCTGGAATAAAAACCATGTGATTATGGACTGTTCTCACACTAGAAAGAAGATATGAAGAATGCTGACAGGAGCATGGATATACAAAGGGAAGAACATAATCTTGCTCAGAAACACTAATCTTACATAGTGTAATGATTAAAAAGGATGAGCTGCATGCTAGAAGGTTATCAAGTCAAATCTCATCTTAGCCATAAATTGATTCTGTAGTATGAATATGAGCAAGGCCCCATTCCGTAATATGGTGGTACCAATATTGGCCTACCTTAACTGACATGTAATCTATGCAAAGTGCTTTGAGCACTTATGAAAAAGCAATATATAAATGCAAAATACTACTATATATAATTGCACACAACCAAGGAGAGTGGCAACGCCACACTCTGCTTGTGTTACTAGATAACACTTGCCCAAGAAAATGTTTTTTTTGTGGGAGCTGGCTCTTCCTCCAGTCAGTAGGGAGACTTGCATGGGAATTCACATTGTGGTCGTTGTTTCTGTATGTAAACCTTGATTCTAAAAAGTTTAATCTAAAGCTTAGTTTAGATCTAAAGAGAACAGCCAATTCAGTTTGCAACAAATATACAATTAAAAGTGGAAATTTTGGATTTCTCTATGGCAGTTTAGTTAAGGCAGCTGCGCTCTGGAAAACTGTGTTCAGGTTGCCTGGCTGTTCTGATATTTGCCATCAGTCCACGTTGCTTTTGGAACAAATTGAGTGTCTAAATATAGAATTCCAATTCTGCAGTGCTAGAATTCGAAATTCTGTGTGTGTGTATGTGTGTGTTTCCCATGTTGCAAACAGCTTTGTGTTTGTGGCTGAGACACAAATGCCTTTGTTGTCTTGCCTTTATTGGCTCTGAATGATTTAAACAAGAAGGGCGGGGTGGGAGGAGGAATTTGCTTCTGTTTTGAAATTGCAGACATTCACAAGCCCACACAGTCTTGCCATTTGGCCCCTGTGGGCCAGCGGCTTGCTTAGAATGTTGTGTTATCTTATTGCATTCTCACTTTCTATTTCTGTTCTATTTCTATTCAGATGTTTTCTTGGGGGATTTGGGGTGGGGGGGTGGAGTGATGTTGAGGTGAAAATCAGCATGGAACAGGTTCTTGACTTTTATTTGTTTACATAACTTTGTTTGTTTTGTTTTATATGCTGCTCTATAACAAAAAGTTCTCAGGGCAGCTCATACAATAAAACAGATTAAAAATGGGCTAACTCCACCCGGTGTGTTAGGTGAAGGTTATTTCGTGGTTAGAATCATAGAACAGTAGAGTTGGAAGGGGCCTATAAGGCCATCGAGTCCAGCCCCCTGCTCAATGTAGGAATGCACTTTAAAGCATACCTAACAGATGGTTGTCCAGCTGCCTCTTGATGGCCTGTAATGATGGCCTGAGAGAGCCCACGACCTCCTTAGGTAATTGGTTCCATTGTTGTACTGCTCTTACAGTCAGGAAGTTTTTTCTGATATCCAGCTGGAATCTGGCTTCTTGTAAGAAAGGTAGAGAGGATGCTCCTGTATTGGCATGACTTTTGCTCTCTGGTTTATTCTCTTCCTCACTGGCATGCCTTCCTAATGAATTTGCAACCAAGGGTGAGCTTTCTTGAACTCTTACAAGCCCAGAGTTCCAGACCCCCCTATATCTTATGAATGCTTTTGATCTAGTCTTCGTTTAATAATAATGGTTATTATTATAATAAAAAAAATATTTCTTTCTCGCCTCTCCATTTGGATCGAGGCGGGGAACAGCAGTAAATATAAAATATGATAAAATACATAAAACTGATTAAAAACATGGTACACATTATTAAAATAGCAATAAAACATCCTAAAAACATTCTAAAATTCAACTGGATATGCCTGCCGGAAGAGATTAGTCTTTATAGCTTTCTTAAATTCTAAAAGACTGTTAAGTTGACGAGTCTCCTCCAGCAGGCCATTCCACAGTCTGGGAGTGGCAGAAGAGAAGGTCCTCTGGGTAATACCTGTCAACCTAGTTTTCGCTGACTGAAGTAGGTTCTTCCCAGAGGACCTGAGCGTGCGGGGCGGATTGTATGGGAGGAGGCGATCCCGCAAGTAACCTGGACCCAAACCATGTAGGGCTTTAAAGGTAATAACCAACACTTTGTACTTCGCCCGGAAAGTAGTTTAACCCAAATCCAAAGCCATATAAAACTCAAGTGTCTTTTCCATATATGTATTTGTATTCCAGTATTGAGGTTTAGGGTAAGCCAGTTAGGAATATATTGAAACCAAACACACTTTTGGATTAGGCGTCAGCGTACAGGCAACTTACCTCTTGATGGTCTGGAGATAGGATCTGGATCGGTCCAAAGGCTCTTTTGGGGTGCAGGCTGTTCAAATGTTCCTTATTTTTTGTTGGGGGCAGAGGGGAACTCACTTGAGAGCACATGTGTACACAAATGGGTATTGGGACAAACCATCACGATATGGAAGCTCATTGGGGACCTTGTGATCTCGCAATAAGATTGTTTTGGGGTGCAGATGTATTGAAATCCAAGGTTTTAGTCCCGGTTGAATTTGCAATTTTGAAACAAATAGGAAATTAGGAACCACACCCAGCTCTCTGGGCAAATAACCACTTGTAATTCCCCAGTCTTTGGAAGACTGCTGTTGAAAGACAGTAACATCAAGTTTCTTCTCCATGCCTAACGGCAACAGCAGCAGGTTTGGCGCCACTCAGTGGTTGCAAATCAAAATGCACATCAGACAGGAGCTGATGCTTGAACCGTTTGATCAATGTATTATCAGGAAAACCAGCTTCTGTTCATCGTGCCCTGCCATTCTGCCAGAAATTCCACGTATGGACAATTCCCACTTGAATCATAATTGTTGTTGTTAACATAGCACCATGTATAAAATAACAACAACACATATTAGTTATCAATCACTAAGTAAAAATTGTATCGTCCAGGTAGTTAAAAGTCCTTCCACCAGCAGCCAAAGACCCTTTTATTTAAGCTGGCCTTTGGCATGTAAGTGGGTCCATTGGGTTGGATGTTGTTTTTATTCTGTTATTGTTGTATTTTAAGTTGTGCTTAAATGCACATGTTTTGTTATTGTTTTAATCAAGTTTTATGTATGATTGAATGCTGCCTTTGGTGTAATTTGTCTCAGTAGAAAGTGGGGTACAAATCAAATAGATAAGTGTGTAGGCCTAGTATTGTAAACCCTCTAAGAGTTGAACAAAGAGCACATGTGCCAATCCGGAAATGGCTCCACCATTCCAGTCTAGGCTGGAGAATAACTGGTCACAACCAAGTTCCTAAATTCACTTATTAGGGGCTTAGTTACATTTCAAATAGAAGCTAGCTTTTAAAAAGGGTAGTGCAAACTGCAAAGCTCAAAACGTTTGCACGGGATTACACCATAATTTGTGGGGCGATATTTATTTATGGCATATCTCATAAAATGAGAGGTTTTATAGCAACTCATGATCCGTAGTCACTGGCACTCCCTAATGGACAAGTAATGTCTGATATGAGCTTAATGGTATATTAAGAATCTCACCATATCAGCTTGAAATGCTTTTGCCTGATAGCTATGCAGGTAATTTTAACTATTTTTGGTAGGATGCAGACAGTTAGGATATTAATAGCCCATTAAAGTTGTCAGGATGATAAAGGATAGTAGACTAATTGCCAGTTATGGATATTGCCTTTGAAGATGATGAAGAATAGACAAACAGGGAATGTTATGCAGAGGTGCACAGAGCCCATGCTGCTGTAGATCCTGCTGTTGAAGACAGAAATGTACCAGGTTTGGCATATTAAAGGAGTGACCTTTAACTTTGACTTCCCTCCTTTTTTACAGAAAGAGATGACAGCCAGGATGTGTCACTGAAGAGCTGCAATTGAATGAACAGAAAATGCAATTCCCTGCTAACTGAAGAAGAACTAGAGGAAATATCACCTCGCAAGCAAAACCTGCCTAGTTAATTCTTTAAAAGCAAGAAAGTCAGTGGCAGAAGATGATTGCTTTCACAAACACTTCCCACCATCCTGTATGCTCTTAATCCTAAAAATGCTGCTAGGTACCTCCTTGGAATGATGCGGATTACATGGAAAGGAAGGAATTGTTCTTTTTCCATACTCCCTGAATGATTTGGAGGAGGAGTTCTTCAGACTACAAATCGGTTCCATCCACCTTCCTACTCTTAAAGCTTTGCTGCAATTTTGGTTGTGGTGTACTTTCGAAACTAACCTTATTGTTAAAAGTTGCTAAGCAGTGCATTGTTGTGCAGGTACAGTCCATGTTAAGAGCCTCAGTAAGAGTTTCTACCCTTTCCATACCTCCAGATTGTCAGCTTGTCATTTGCACAGCAACTAGAAAATAAAATAAATATCTTAGTCTACCATAGTAGTTCCACAACGTGGGCAGGGAAGAAGCCAGTCCCCTGGTGGACCAGGCAAACTGATTTTCCATTTAATACTGATATGTAGGGATGTGCACTGGATCGGACCCGATCCACGATCCGAGTCCGGTCCAGTGGGAAATCGGATAAATTATCCGATTTCCGATCCCGCAGCTGGATCGGCCGATCCAATCCGAACCGGTCCGAAAAAGCTCCGAACCGGTTCGGCGGATCGGCGGATCGGCGGGCGCCCACTGGCGCCCACCGCCGCTTCCATTGGCGGGCGCCAGCGGGCGCCCGCCGATGAAAGTGGACAGCGGGGGGGGGGAGGAGGGGGGCACTTACCTTCTCGGCCCGGTGGCTCCCGTCCGGCGCCGGCGCCTACTACTACTAGCAGGCTCCGCGGCCTGCTCTAGGGTGGCGCGCCGGGTGATGTCATCACCCGGCGCGCTACTCTAGAGCAGGCCGCGGAGCCTGCTGGTAGTAGTAGGCGCCGGCGCCGGACGGGAGCCACCGGGCCAGGAAGGTAAGGAGGGGGTGCGTGGAGGGGAGGAGGGGGCGCGCGGAGGGGGGAGGGGGGCCCTTACCTTTCCGGCCCGGCGGCTCCCGTCCGGCGCCGGCACCTACTATTCCCAGCAGGCTCCGCGGCCTGCTCTAGGATGGCGCGCCGGGTGATGTCATCACCCGGCGCGCTACTCTAGAGCAGGCCGCGGAGCCTGCTGGAAGTAGTAGGCGCCGGCGCCGGACGGGAGCCGCCGGGCCGGAAAGGTAAGGAGGGGGTGCGTGGAGGGGAGGAGGGGGCGCGCGGAGGGGGGAGGGGGGCCCTTACCTTTCCGGCCCGGCGGCTCCCGTCCGGCGCCGGCGCCTACTACTCCCAGCAGGCTCCGCGGCCTGCTCTAGGATGGCGCGCCGGGTGATGTCATCACCCGGCGCGCTACTCTAGAGCAGGCCGCGGAGCCTGCTGGAAGTAGTAGGCGCCGGCGCCGGACGGGAGCCGCCGGGCCGGAAAGGTAAGGAGGGGGTGCGTGGAGGGGAGGAGGGGGCGCGCGGAGGGGGGAGGGGGGCCCTTACCTGCCCGGCCCGGCGGCTCCCGTCCGGCGCCGGCGCCTACTACTCCCAGCAGGCTCCGCGGCCTGCTCTAGGATGGCGCGCCGGGTGATGTCATCACCCGGCGCGCTACTCTAGAGCAGGCCGCGGAGCCTGCTGGAAGTAGTAGGCGCCGGCGCCGGACGGGAGCCGCCGGGCCGGAAAGGTAAGGAGGGGGTGCGTGGAGGGGAGGAGGGGGCGCGCGGAGGGGGGAGGGGGGAGGGGGGCCCTTACCTGCCCGGCCCGGCGGCTCCCGTCCGGCGCCGGCGCCTACTACTACCAGCAGGCTCCGCGGCCTGCTCCAGGGTGGCGCGCCGGGTGATGTCATCACCCGGCGCGCTACTCGAGAGTAGGCCGCGGAGCCCGCTGGTAGTAGCCGCCGGCGCCGGACATGCCGAGAAGGTAAGTGGCGGGGAAGGGGGCTTACCCCCCCCCCGGAGCCGTCCGCTTCTATCCGCTGGCGCCCGCGGGCGCCAGCGGATGGAAGCAGGCGGCCCCAGGGGGGGTAGGGAGCGCGGGGGAGGGGGTTTACCTGCCGGGGCCGTCCACAGCGGACGGCCCCGGGGGGGGGAGGGAGTTAGGCCCCCCCTTACCCACCCGCCGCCATTTTTTCCTCATAGACTTGCATTGCAATGCAAGTCTATGGGGAAAAAAATGGCGGCCGATCCAAAAATGTACGATTTTTGGGTCGGGATCGGACTCGATCCGGTCCGGGGGGCCTCCGATTTTGTCCGAACCGGTCCGGGACAAAATTGGAGGTCCCGATCCGGGTCCCGATCCGATCCGGGGGGTCCGTGCACACCCCTACTGATATGTCTGTTGACCTGGGAGGTGGCTTTCAAACCACCTCTGTGTGCAACACTTCTCCCTTGCCTGTGGCATGGTCTAGGTTTAAAAACCTAATAAACAGGCTATTAACTCAGATCTCAGAAGCAAGACCTATGATCTCAAAGGTCTCAAGTGCCCAGATAAAGATGTGGTGCTTTCTTTAAGGTTTTCCCATGGCTGGCTCACACAAATGGACAAAATGCCAAATCTATTTTTATATGCATCCAGTATAATAAAAAAAGTGGTATTCCTTGTGAGTAGAAATAGGAGTGGCTGGAGAAAGGCTGCAGAGGACACTCTGATGTGCAGGATTTGTGACCAGAATAATGTGTTTCAGAATCTGGAAGAAGACGTACTCCATGCACAAGTTTGCATGTATGTGTGTTCATACACACACACACTGAGTATATTATGGAAAAAAGGTTAGGCTGGTTAGGATAGGAATAGGCAACTGTGTGCCCTTTAGATGTTTTGGACTACAACTCCCATAATCCCCAACTCCCATAGTTGGCCATGCTGGCTTGGCTGATGGGAGTTGAAATCCAAAACATCTGGAGGGCGCCAGAGGAAGACAGAGAGTTCTGGATGATGGGCACAGACAGATATTATGAGGCATAAAGAATTCCGATTTGTTGACACTAGACGCATCCACTCATACACTGTGGTTATTTAAACTACAGTGATTTGCAGGGCATTTTTAGAGGGCTAGCTAACACCTGTGCACACCCAAGCTGTATTTATAAAGATTTGGGAAAAGCCACTAGTATCTACACTATGAGACGATATCCCATGTTGTGATCACACCTGTGCAGCTTTCTAGACTTTCTTTCTATGACTCAAAGTTTTCTGGTAAATGCTTTGAAATACCACTGTGCCTGAACATTTTTTTACTAGAATGTTTGTTTCTTACTTACACTTCACTTACCAGGAAATTGGTGATCGGCTTGATTGTGATACTGTTTATAATGTTGTAAATCCAGAGCTTTGTGCGAGCCTTTAAGATGGTTTTAAGGCAGCATTAACTTGAGAACAACCAATCTGTCCCAGGGCTTGTTCATAATCAATGCACTTTGTATGTGCAAGAGATCCATTGTCAAAACGTTGCACATGTGGATGTCTGGTTATGTACATGTCTTGCTATTCTCTTTGCTTTCCCTCATTACTGGTCTTCTTGAAAGACAAACTCTGTGATGGTTGCAAGAATGATAATTAAGATGAAGATGATGTCAAAAACATTCCATTTTTAAGTGTCTGATTAAAATGCTCACCTTCCAATGCTTAGTAAATAGATGATTTCCCAGCCAGTCTTATCCAGTGAAATTACGATTGGTGACTTCAGCCAACAGTCGAGGCATATCCATGGTTAAGCCTATTAACTATTATGAACTGATGCTGTTTTAAAACACAATTTAGGAAATAACAAGAAAAGGGGAACTATATCATATGTTGTGTGCCTTCTGGGGGATTTAATCTAGTCTTTCATCATATAAATTTGGGATTTATTTTCCACATTCACATACCAACAAGTAATTCTAGCTGCTCCCTTTCAGTCAGTTATTTCTCAAAATTGATATTTGGAAACTAATCTGATCGGAGGTAAAAAAAAAAAAGTAGATGCAATAGACATTAACCTTACAGCATAATATAAACTGAAAGATGTTGGGAATTTAGAAAAAGTTATTTTTATATGCATATATTCATGTTCCCATATAGTTTCAATACCAATTTTTAAAGGTAACACAGATCTGTGTAATTTTGAGTCAGAACAACAGTGTAAATGTTTATGTGAAGTTCAGCATTTTGATATGTGTAGAAATTATGCATCTCTTCTAGGCTACATTTCAGTAAGTCAGCTTAGGATGTGTAACAACATACTTAAAAATCAGGCAGCAATGCATTATTATGCTTTGTCCTAAGCTTCCCCTACCTCCCGCCTTCATGTGGCATAAAATAGATGAATTAACCTCTGAATCATATGCAGTTGTAGCGTTTGGTTTTGCCTCTTGCCAATTGCTACAGACAAATTGCCCACCTTTTTTTGTTGAAAACTCTCCTTGTGCATTTCTCTCTTTGAAAGTACATTTGACATCATATTATTAAAGACAGACAAAACAACCCAATGAATTTAAAACACACACACCAAGAAACTGTTACAAGTGTGGAGGGGTCGGGGGGGCACATTTGTGGTCACAAGGGTGAACCAGTCAGTGTTATGTATAGCTGGGTTCTGCTCCAAATTGGTAAAAACAGTTTTCCCCTGAACTCAGTCCTGAAGAGTACATAATACATCTAAACAAAACATGGTGAGTGTGTGCCCCACACTGCTCCCACTGTTTAAACTGTGTATGTCTATGCACAACCCTTTGCTCTGATTCAAAAAATAATGAAGACTATTGGTTCCAGTTCTTTTAATACTTGACTGACTAAACTTTTTTTGCCATTTCAAGAATTTACAAACCTAGGCTGAGGATCAAAGCAACTTGAGAACAATTTCCAGCTGTGCAGCAGGTTTTTGAATATTCCCACTTCCTGAACACACAGCTCAATCCCCAAAGCATCTTGCTGGAAGATACCACACCTAATCTTACAGTACTTTGAGAATTGGACACTTTGTATCTTCTGTTTCTTGTCTTAACCTGGAACATTTATTTTAACATGTTATCTCAACGGAATTAACAGCAGCAACCTGATAGGGTTGATCAGAACCACTTTTATGATGTTTGGAAGAACGCTAGGACAGCCTTAATACAATTTGGTGATGCATTCTCATCCAATAGCCAGTGGATCAGTGTAGCATTTCTCTTTATTGCATGCAGTGTCCAAACTCTAAACCTTTACTCAGGAAAAAGTAATTTGCTATTGCTCTCCGTGGTTTAGAGAGGTGGAGAATGTGATCACATGTATGAAACTGGAAACTGAACTTTTCAAAAGCAATTTGTTTAAGGGGTGTGTATTTTCCAAAAATTAAAAAAATGGCTGAGAGCTGTGTTGATCTTCTCAATTGTGAATCCCCCAGAGATACAAGATAAAACTCTTAAACCGAATCTGAGAGGCCTAAACTGAACCCATGTTCTGAGTTAATAATCCTGTAGAATGGGTAGGCAACACGATCCCCTCATACAACCCCTACTGCTGCACTGCTTAAATTTACGGTGGCAAAAAGTGATTAACCGCTACAAAGCAATAAATAGTTCAAATTTAGCTCATGAACAAGCTAAAGAAGACCTATTTACTAGTCCATAGTGGTTTGCCACTGAATTTCAATGGCAAATCTCGGGGGTGGGGAGGTTGCTGCCATCAAATTCACTGGTACGGCAGTAGCAGAAGTGTGGCCCACAGGAGGGTGGGGGACAAAAATGGCTCCCAGACTCCACAAAGTTGCCCATTCCTGCCATAGAAGAGAACACTTCCACTAACTTTCACAGCTTGCCTAGTGGTAAATCTTGATAATAGCCTTCGCTTGAAGAGCATATATTTCATGGGCAGTGAAAGATGAGTACATATGGGCTGGATGTACTGCTTGCTCAAAGGCAAATTTCTAAATGGTCACACATTGCATTTCAGAAATGCATTATGTTGATTGCACACACCCCGAAAAAGTTTCTACTGTGTTTTAGTGCTCGTACCAGGAAAATATCGAAAGGGGAGGGAAAGTGTTATATCAAAAGTAAGTTATGAGCTATTTCTGCTGTTCTTTCCTAAGTTTTGAATAAACCATGCCTGGTCTGAAATATCAACAGTTTATTAAACTTGGACATTAAATGCATATAGATAGAAAGATAGATCTTCCTTATTCCTAATTCTCTTTCAAGAATTAGCCCAACAAAACCAGGTATTAGAAACTGGTAGGTAAGTTGTTCCTTTTTCTGTTATTCGAACGTTCCTATTTTGAAATGGATATAGTTTTATATGGAACAGTTTTCCAAGAAACACAGTTATGCTTCTTACGTGGTGTGTGATGGTTTATGTGGGAGCTGCACCTCTCTCCCCCCCTAATTTTAGATAAAGACTGTGGGTTATTTTCAAGTATTTAGACTAAATGTTTGTTTTCAGCAAGTGATTGGTTAGATTCCATTGTGGGGGGTTTCTGCACCACCAATCAAATTCTATCAATATGGGCTTTAGCAATGTCAAAGCCAATGCATTCATAGGATATTTTAGTTCTGTGTGTGATTAAATTAAGAGTTCAATTGTATGATGAGACCAATGCTGTCAATGAAATAAAATGACTTTTACAAAAGGGTAAAAAAAGTCTAATGTTGCATCAATCCTGTTTCATGCCTTTAAGTAAATAAAATACCAAAAAGGGGGGGGGGGAGAGAAAAGAAGCATAACCCCAGTGGTATCCTGCACCCACTTTGTAGAAAATCTCATTTAAAATAACAAATGTGTATCCAATAAAAGAGGCAAGAGGGTCAGGTTCCCTTTTTGTAGTGACCCAATGAGGTTGGCTCAACTTATGGCTCTCAAAAAGATCAGTGGGCCATAGCAATATTTAAAAATACTCCAATGTAGCTGTGAGTAAAGTGATCAGCCTTGTCATTTGATGCAGTAGTTTTCAAACTGTGTTCCAAGAAGCTCTGGGGTCCTCAAAGAGAAGATCTGCAAAGTCTGAACACAGCTCGTCCACCACTACTGACCTGTATTCTAGGCTGTGCACTCAGTGTGGGGAGGGTGACAGTTAGCCTAGGGCCAAGATGCATCTCATGTGAATGGAGCATGTCCTAGAATGCACCAGAATTCTAAATCTGGTCCCATCTATAAGTGTTTTTACCTCCATAGTTAGCTGCTGCAGTACGTTCTCTCGCTCTCCTGAAGCAAAAACTAGCCTGACTAGCCGTGTGATCCTTAGGTGGAGTGTTTCCACGCCAACAATTGAAGCCCCTAGAACAGGAGTGGGCAACTTGCGACCCAACAGATGTTTTGGCCTACGACACCCACCATCCCTCACCATTGGAGGGATGATGCTTGACTAGGGCTGATGGGGAGTTGTAGGACAAAGCATCTGCAGGCCCACAATTTCCCCAAACCTGCCCTAGAACCATCCTGATGAAGAAACCTCAATACTTGGAATAAAAGCTTTTTATTACAGATCTTCCCTGATAAAATTTTGCTAGTATCATGACTGCCATTGAAGTGCCTCAGATGTTTTGCCTGAACAGGAATCTTCCTTTTTGAAGATGGGGGCAGCGTAACCGTTTTCCTGAGATTTTTTCCTCATATTCTCCTGGTTAAGCATCTTCCCTCAAAAAAACTAAGATTACATTGTGCGTTTTAAGTTGCTTGATGAAAGCACATGGATTATGAGGCACTTCACATAATTGGATATCATGATAAGACGTCCACATCAACCTTAATCTTTTTAGCCAACTCCTATTATATATTGCATGCACCGTCAATGTGCCATGATAGGTGATTCAGCAACCTCCTCTCTTTTGATAATATAGACGGAGGTCCTGAGTGTCTTTGTGGAAAAGTAAGACACTTTCCAGAATCATCAATAATTTCACCTCTTGATCTCGGCCTGGCTATGCAAGAGAAAGGAAGTGACCCACCTGTTTGCATACAGATCGTCTCTGTCATTGCTACCGTCTCTTTCGGCGTTTATTGCATTTTAAAGGGGGTCACTTTCGGTGTATTCAACTGGTGGTACATTGTAGGCATGTGCTGCCTTGTGGCTGGTGCCTTCGCCTCCTTCCGCATCTATGAAGTCTGCATCTTGGTGGCACACAAGGAGATTGCCTCGGAGCTCAGTCCGCATCCCTAAGCAAGAAAGTTTGAGAGATGGACGTGCAATCCAAAAGGATTGCATTGCCACTTATGAAGGCCTCACCATAGGATGTAAGTACTTTACAGCTCTACCTGAGTACAGCAAGATATTAGCGAATAAACTGGTGTGGAAAGAAAGGGGAAGCAAGAAAAAGAAGGGTTTTTGTTCGTTTGTTTTTGCTTCATTGGAGGATACAGATAAAGGACGGAAGATGTGATGGGTATCCTTTTCAGCTCCAGACCAAAGAAAGCAAGGAGGACGTTTGTGTGACTTCCTTGGTTCCTACACTATCTCAGCCCAGCCAGCCAGCTCCTTCAGCCATACCGCACTTGGTGCAGATTGGCGTACAAAGTTCTGTTTCCATCCCACTCTTGGGTTGAGGCAGAGGTGGATGAACGGACGTGGTAGAGGTAGGGGCCTGGCTGCTTTTTCCTTTTCCTCACATAGCCCGTTTGTTCTTTCCTTCCCAAATGGAACCCATCCACAGCGGTTGCTGGGCAATGACAGTATCTGGATTGACCCGAGACTCAAGAATGGGTCTGCCTCAGGCAGACAAGTGGTGGGCTGGGTATGTAAATTACTATAGTTCCTGCTTTAAGTGGCCTTCCTGACCTAGTGCCCTTCAGATGTGCTGGGCTACAATATTCATTATTCCCAAGCTAACATGGCTGTGGATGGTGGGAGCTGTAGTCCAGCACAACTGGAGGGTGTCAAGTTGGGGAAGACTGCTTTTGAGTAACGTCTTTCCTACCCCCAACTTCTGTCTCCCCCCCTTTTCCATAAAATTGGGGGAGAAGTGCATTTTCACCATCCATCTCTCCCTACACTGTCTTTTATATTAAAACATAATTAGTTTTTTATTGAAGAGAACCAGGGGAGTTTCAAACACAGCGTGAGTGTTGGTTTTTAAAGGGACGATTTGCTAAAGGAAAAACCACAGGCAAATTTTTTCAAAATGCATCATACTTTGTCCTGCTTTTTCTTCTTCCACTCCTTTGCATTATCTTTCACCATATTATCATTACATTCAGTTTGTCTCTTCACATTTCCATTCTAATTCTGTCATGCATCTTCTACACAATTCTCTCCCTTAACCTTCGGAAGCTTTTGTTTATGTATCCCTTCTTTTTTAACCCCAATCCTGCTTCCCTTCTCTACGCCTCTTTTTCTCCTTGTTTTCCACTCAATACTTTCTTCCCTGTCCCTTTCCTACTCCCTTCGTCATTTTCATGTTCCTTCTTTTCCTAATCTGTTTCTTTTCATCTGTTTCCTTATCCTGATTGTCCCCCGCCCCCCGGCTTTATTTACACCCTCTTTTTTTCACAGGGACACCCAAGTTTGTTTGGTGAAACAAACCCAAAAAGCATTGGTGCTAATAATAACACTTTGAGCACATTCAAATGTTCAGAGTACTTCATATGTTATCTCAATAACCCTTATGACAACCCTGCAAAGTGGGCCAGTATTCTTTTTCATATATTTCAGGAAGGGGTGGGCTGAAGCAGAAAGACAGTGCCTTGTCTAAGGCCACCAAGTGAATTCCCTGCGGAGATTAGATTTCCTGGTTGATGGATCATTTTCCGCATCAAGGGTTAGCAGATCACTACTATCTTTAGGGAACCATTTTTACCATTTAGTCAATACTTCAAGGAACTCTAAACTCAAGTCACATTCTATGGAAAATAAGATCATGCTATTTGGGGATTAATACCCCATTTCTTTCTTATGCTGCTTTTGTAAACATAAGACGTAAGAAGACATACCTACACATAACTGACTTTATGTGGGATGATGTCTCACCAGAGAAATGGTTATCTTCGCTGAGTGCCCTCAATATGTTTGTTATCCATCTATGACGTAGTTTTATACACCAATTAAAAAAAATGCAGTTTTTATTGCATCTACCAGCGAGCACTTTTATAGCTTGTTTATTAGCAATCAAACTATTGCAAACGGGTTTTAATGTGTGACAAATATTAAGAAAGAAAAGGGAAAAAACATTTTCTTGGGATGTGCATTTATATTTCCTCCCCCTGCCCATCCCCCTAACCCTTTAGAAACCTTCTACATAATCAGGCTGGTGTGCTCCAGTGAATATAACATTGCACTTGGATTTGGAGAACAAGGATCCTGTTGCTGCTCAGACCTAGGAAAGCCGCTGTTATTCATCTATTTTTCCTCCTTAATATATGGATAATATTGACCTATTCTACTGCGTGGTTGTGAAGATGTGTAGCAAAAATTTTTTAACAGAGGTGCCTGATCTTGCTTGCCATCATCAAGAGGCAGACACAAGGATTATTTGGCACATCCAACTTACATCACATGGTAGTGTTCAGGTAAAGAATATCCTGGTTAGAGCAAATGATACTGATGTGTTGGTTCTGTTAATTTACCATCAAAAGCACTTCCTAAACTCTCGGGTTTGGTTTGATTGTGGCATGTCTTCTAACAACAGCAGAAGGACGAACAATGTAACTTGTATCACAGAGGAGCTCGGACATGATCTGGTAGAGGCCTTGTCTGGCTACTGCACTTTTACAGGGCCTGATTTCACAAAAAAAATTCACAAAGCTTTTGCACTTTTTGGGGTAAATAAATCCTGCCTGGCTCTGGGACTACCATGTCAGGTATTAATCTCATGCAAGACCGGGGAGGCCTTGCAGGGTTGTAAGTAGATTTAATGAGAACTTGTTTAGAATGTCAACATCTCTGCAAATTTATCTGTCTCAAAGTTTTCTCACAGGAGTAGCTCTCTCACTCCCTATTGCGGCCTTGACATTCTAAAGGTTTCCCTGGGAACCTGATAGGTGGGGGGTCCACTTGTTGAAGGAGTCACTCAGATTGTCACATCATCTTAGTGGGTTGAGGAGTTCCGTCCTGTTGGCATATGGGCATGATTTATAGGCCACAGGTCCTGTCTGTCAAGTGGCTTTGAACAGGCCATGCCTCCGTTTATAGGCAGGAGTAGGGGGGCAATGCTGCAAATATTTGCTAGGTTCATTTTTCTACACGAGGCCTGACATTCCTCCCTGTTTGGATCCATCTCCACTTGGGACTTTGAAAGCATTCTGCACATGGACTCTCTTCTGTTTGGACTTTAGATTTCTAAGGACTGTGACGTGAAAAGTACTGTGAGGCTTTTCATAGACTTGAACTTGCATTTGCTGTGGATTGTGTGTGTTCCTGGTCAGCACAGCGTTTGGCAGGCTGGGTTTGATTGTGCATTATTGTTCCCTACCAGACTCAAGTGGCAGGGAATTGCCAGTGCTAAGCAGATGGGACTCCTGTGCCTGAGATTTTACCCTTCCCATGATCTTGTAGGTGTTGGCCATGTCCCCTGAGTTACCAGAATATGCAGTGATTGGAAGAGCTCTCTTGGGATGGTTTATTAAGTCTTTCAAGAATCCTCCCCCCCCCCCCCCCGTGACTGCCTGAAGGATCATATCAGGATTGGACCCTAAAGCTTTCTAACCATCAATCAGCTTTAAGCGTTTTGGAGTATGTAACCATTAAGCTTTTTACTGTGGGAGTTCTTCAATAAAAGAAGTCTCACTGATGTGTCTCGTGTCAGTTTGCCAGCATGTGTGAATGCCAGAGGGAACGGGCATGCACATGACAGGCCATCTTGTTGGAAGCTGGGGAAAGTGATTTATTTATTACATTCTTATTCCACCCTTCTTCCAGGGAACTTAGGGCAGTATACATGGATCTCCCTCTCCTCTATTTGATTCTGTGATGTAGGCTAGGCTGAGAGAAAGTGATTGGCCCAAGGTCTCACCAGTGAGCAAGACTGGGGAGTTGAACCTGGGTCTTCCGAATCATTGAGTTGGAACCACTTTTGTCATTCTATCAGTTGAAGGATACTACTGGGGAATGGGACTTTCATATCTTCTCCTCCCCCTGTAGCCTCCCTCTTCAGTGCACCCTCCAAATCTCCTTCAGAGGGTCCCCCAACTGTTCAGAACAGATTTGGATGGCATGAGTGGGTGTGACTCCAAGCCCTAGTCAGACTCTTAACATGACACCAAACTGCTGTACTTGCATATATTCATATAAAGTGAGTAGAGTACTTTAAGAATAGTACCTTTTACTATAGTTTCAAAGATGGTGATTTTTAAAATGTTTTAATGTAAGGTAATTGTTTTAGAGGACATTTGAAATGGTAAAACATTTACTTGGTCTTACTATGAGAGCTTCTGATGCAGCATTTTGCTTGGCTTTCTAAATGGATCATGTGAACATTTATATGTTCACATTGGTCATCCAGATAATTTTTCCAGAGTTGAATATGTGAATAGGATCCAAGAAGAATCTAGAATTTGATGTGCATATCCAGCTAGGATGTGTTACAATCCCTACATAACATTGTGATGTATAGTTGCTTACACAATCTGTGCTCACACAGGGTTATTTTGGAAAACGGATCCATTTGTAATATAAAGAGTCTTTTTAGAAAATACCAGGTGTTTTGGATTAGCTGCCCAGTCTTCCATACTCTCTGGTTCATTCTGGGTCTAAAAGCCATGGTGATGTCATAGTGAGCTAACACAGATTGTGACATGAAGGATTCCAGGAGAAAACAGCGAGACTCGCCCAGAAGAATGACTTGAGAAGTTGGACAGTTTCCCCTATGAATCCTTTATTGTTTATGTTTTTATCTTCACTGATATTTACAGGAGCCACAAAAGGTATAGTCTGTTGGAAACCTATTTTGTTGTTCTTGTTGTGCTTCAAAACCCTGCAAAGCCACACACAATAGCAAAAAAAGAAAAGAAACGAATGTGACCACCAAAAGCAACCATCACTCTGTCATACCATTCTGGATCTTGATTTTATCTAGACCTCTTATTTTATTATTTTTATGTATTTATTTAAAATGTTTCAGCTGGATACTTCAATATGCTCTGTTGAGAATCTTTCAGAGGAAGGCCATCTCTCCTTTAGTTTCTGATAGTACTCCGCTGGGAACCAATTTCATATGCCCAGGTGGTATCTGATACCTTCTCTTCCTTCACCTCTTCCACAGCTATTATTTGAGTTTTCTCTCAGTCTGTTGTGATTTTAAGAACACAAGAGCAGCCCTCTGGATCTGAGCAAAGGTCCATCTAGGCCAACACTGGGAAGCCCACAAATGGGACTTGAAGGCAATGGCTTAGCTTTCCCCAACCTAACACCTCCACATGTGTTGGATTGCAACTCCCACAATTCCTAGCCAGCATAATTATATTGGCTGGAAGTTATAGGAATTGCTCTCCAAAACATCTGGACAGCACCAATCCTGAGAAGGTTTATTCATATACAAATTGATGCGGATTTAATTCATACAACTCTGCCTTGGATAATGGCAAATGTGGAGAAAGCTGTATTACATTTCCTGAATGTTAACACACCACTGCGAATGCTATAAAATTCGCAGAAACTTGGGTCATATAAGTCTATTGTTACGTTTGGGCAGCAGGTTTAAAATTATACACTGAACTCCATGAACTGAGAAATTTCAAGTTGTGAGCGTAGGACTTGGCAAAATTAGCACACAGGGTTTTTTTTAGCTGGTTGTGTATTTTGAGTTTTCCTCCAAAATTTGGAAGTATTTGTCCAGGACTAAAATAGAGAAGAGAAAAGAGGGATGTAACCCATCAGACACAAATTGAAAGTAAGTGTGTAGGAATTTTGGAATCCAGATTCTATAGGAAATAAGGCACTCAGCTGTGTAAGGGCTGTTTCCTAATGGTGCTGATCTCTCTGTGTGTTTGGTGGCTGTGATACGTGTGTGTGTGTGCCAACCATATAGGAAGAACTGATCACGTAGTTCTTTGTCATGTGATCACTTTCCCACTACGAAGGATGGTGCCCATCAGGCAAGAAATAAGTGTGCAACTGGCCTCACCCACGTGACTGGAGTGTTCACACATTATGGTCATGTGGGGCAGCACCACAGGAAAACTGCTCAAATATAGCGCAATGACTGTGCGAACAGGGTCTCAAAGATTGGGGTCAGTGGGTAATTGCATGTAGGAGACCTTCTGTAATAAGCTCAAAAGTGGAAACAATTTATGCAGTATCTTTTATACTTCTCAAATATGAAACATGATTTTTTTTTTAAAAAAGAATTTGTTGTATTTTTATTATTGATGTTAGCCACCTTAGATGCTATATGTAGAAAGGAAGGATATAAATATAAATAAAACAAAACAAACACTACTGCCACCACTCTCTTCATCAATCAGACTTGTCAATTTTGATTTGGGCAGGATCTACACTAGTGCTTTAAAACGGTTTATAACAGTAGTGACAACTGTTGGGGCCCAGGACACACTCCATATACAGTTTTCAAAACTTTTCCAAGGTGTCATATCCTGCTTGGTGCAGATCTCGCCTTGCTCTTTCTACCTAAGGGTATCTTCATTTTAACCAGCTAAAATTATTCTATAGTTATCATCTTACAATATTGTTTTAAAGATTTGATGTCAGTTTGGAAATCAAATTCATAGCTGGTCTCTGGTCTTTTAACCACAGCAAAATTGAAAAAAATGATATTTTATTTTTACATCTAATCTATCTTGTTTATTTAGAGCATTCCAAATTACCTTTTACAATCAATGATGAGAAGGAAGAAAAAGAGAAGGAGGAGGCGAGCAGTACAAAGCATATCATCATTCACCCTGTTGTACATAAGGTTTTTATAAAGAAAGGTAAACCTGACGTATTGAGCAATAATACTGGGCCTGTTCGGACAACACACTAAGCCATGGTTAGGCTGCTAACTCTTGTTCAGCAAATGGTTAGTGAGCATGTTTAAACCATGGTTATGTAGCCACCATGGTTGGGAATGGTTCACATGGAAAGCGAAGTCATGCTTCGCACGACACGCTAAATCATGATGTTTAGCCCAAAATGCTTAACCACACGTCTTCTGACAGGGTCATTGTGTAGCGGGCTGTAGTCACCCCTGAGTTTAATCCAAAACAAAAAAAAAACACCCTTTTTACATCATTGCACTTCTGTACCTAAATTTCCCTTCATATGCACCACGTGAGAGAGCTGCAAACATAAATTAAACTTTAATCATAAATTAAACTTTAATCATAGGCTGTAATCCTATACTTATGTAGCTGGGGATAAATTAGATTGAATTCAATGGCACTTACATATGAGCAGACATGTATAACATCGCACTATTGATCTGTGAGGGTCAATTTTTATAGGTAGAGCTGCATGTTAAGGGCAACCTTGTGATTTTTTAAGCTGTTAGGTTAACTTATGTGTTTGCTGTAGCAGGAAAGACATTACTGATGAGGCACAGCTGTTTGTTAACTATACTAGACTTATGGGGAATAAGTGTCTCATTCTCTATAGAGGTGATTTCCTAGTTCTCACTGGAGGCACCATTTTTTATGTCCACCAAGGTGGACATGCAGGTGGTCCATAGAAATTAATGGGGAAATCCAAGACTTTACCATAGTTTTAATGGGTTGTGTCGTGATGTTGACAAGGAGCCTACAGGGCAGGAAGGATAAAGTCAGGCCAGTAGTTGCAGCACCACCAAAAACTCCAAGCAAGAATCTTGTTCCCATGGTATCCAAGACTTTACTGAAGTGTTTAACACCTCCAAATCCAGGGGGCTGTCTATACATGGGGAAAGCCCCACAGCAGCTGGGGATCTGCGCTGTGTCAGTTAAACAACACAGGCGCAGCTTCACAGATACATTGGTGCTTTCCTGCAAAGCTGCAGATTGAAAAAGTTGGGGATTTACCCTCTTCTGACGTTTGTCACTTCGGGGCCAATCCAATGGAGGTGCTGAGCAGATTGTCAGCAGGGCTGCTTAGCTCTTCCATTCTGCTTTGAAAGGGAAAACTTCCTTACACCTATACCACATTAGAATCTCTTCTCTCCCCCCTGCCCCCCCACCCATCATTGGTAAAATGGCTGCTACATGTAAACAAAAATGGCTGACACCCATTTACATATGAAGTAGGCAGAGATACCTGGAAGTCCAGATGTTTATTTTGGCCCTAACATAGCTGAAGAAAAAGGAGAGCCAAGCTCTGGTGCTATATAAAAATATTTTTCTTTATTCTTTAATCTTATCCTCAAAATGCTCGACGTGTTTTGGATAAATTCTTCGTCAGGAGCTACATGGAAAACAAGTATAGCTACAGTTTAGACAACTCAAAGATAAGACGTATAATCGTTTAAAATTAAGCACAAAACAACACCCATATCAGATAAACCACATCTTTTTTGCATTCCTTTGCTAACAACAAACAGACATGAATACCAAGCATTTGCACATTCATCTAGAGATTTAACAAATGCACTGACTTGAAAGTAAAAAAGGCACTTCTCTGTAATTTTGTGATTGTTACCACAACATTAATCAATTAAAACAAACAAGACTACAAAATAAAATACAAAAACAAAAGTTTTCTACTCATTAAACGTCCCAGCGAGCTCAGTCGTGTCTTGAAACTCGGAAGCCAAGGTCAGTCTGAGAGTAATTTAAGTCATTCCATAAACAGCCGGCATCCTTGATTGCCTTATCACTAAATGATCCTGTTAACACTTAACTACCAACACACTCCATTGTTATTTGAAATGTGTTTTGTTTTCTTCTTGGTCTATTTTTAATATAGGTTTTTGAGTTTTTTATCAAGAGATTTCACCGATCTACTGCTCCTCATACTGGATGTTTGTTATAAATTCTACTGTTGTTTATATGAGGACAAATCTAGAGAATCATTCAATCCACTGGGTTCCAAGCTTTTTAAGGAAAGGATCCAGAAAAGTTATCTTTTGCTGAGTACTGTCTCAGCCCCTCTCACCTTTTCTATTGCCCAAAAAACAAAAGATTCTGGCCCATGGTTTTTTTTTTATCAAGGAAATGTTTAACCAAAGGTGCCCCTGTTTTTTGATGCCTTAAATTGTATAAATGTTCACCTATCCTGATCTTCAGTGGTCTTGTTTTTCCTACATAGATCTTCTTGCAGGGACAAGTGATCATATATAAATGACCCTTAATTTTAAGCAATTTTACATCTTATCTTTGAGTTGTCTAAATTGTAGCTATACTTGTTTTCCATGTTGCTCCTGACGAAGGATTTATCTGAAATGCGTTGAGCATTTTGAGGATAAGATTAAAGAATAAAGAAAAATACTTTTATATAGCACCAGAGTTTGGCTCTCCTTTTTTTTGGGTTCGGTGGTGCTCTTTTCCCTCTTCTTTCCACCTAACATAGCTCCCAATCACGACGGCTCCCTTATTTATTATGTGTCTCAGCTGCTTTCTTCCCCATGAACCACAAACTTCTCAATGTATTCTTCTTTTATATATTAATAGTGCTATGTAAATAATCAATGCTGGGTCTAGATTTTTGAGGGCCCTTATGCAAGATGCCCACAATAGGCCCAGCCTCCCTCAGTGAGTCCACCTTCTCACCACCATTGTCTCCAGCTGCTATTGTTCATCTGCTTTCTCAGCATTGTTACCACTTGCTTGCTTGACAGGCAGAAAGCCACTGGCTGGTTTTGTACGACTCATTAGGCCACGGGGGGGGGGGAGCAACTGTCAGTTGTGTTGCTTATTGTGTTGTGTGGAGGGTTACACACAATGCACACACAACTGACGGCACGCTATTCCGCCCAATTAAGCAACGGAGACAAACAACAGGTTTGCACGTTGTTTAGCCCAAAGCCCGTTTTTACAGTGTTGTCCGAAACCAACCCCCCTCTCTCCGTGCACTATTCCGTTTGGGCATAGAGTTCTGCCGGCCGGAGTAGCCGTCAAACCCCAGCTGCTCCTACACAGCCGGCAAAACGTGCAGTGCATGCTGGGATACGGTCGGAGGACTGAGGGAGGTGGGAGGGAGCAGACACTGCATCCCAGATGGATGCTGGGACTTTCAGCCATGCGACCGGGGAGGGACAACGTGTCGTGTGGGGAGATTCGCCTACCTAACGCACGGGCAGTATGCTATTTCCCCCTCCGTTGCCTAATGTGTCGTGCAAAACCACCCACTGAGTAAGGAAGCAGCATCTCCTGCTCCTTCTTCTCACCACCACCATTGTCTGGGCCACAGCAAGAGGCAGGTGAACAGATAGTTTGTAGTGATGAATAGCAGGAGCAACTCCTGGGGTTCTTGTCAGTGGGTGAGTGTTAGAATAAAAGACTGATAGAAGAAAAAGTGGGATAAAAAACATGGATGATTCTGAAGACTGTAGCAACTGAAGCACAGATGACCACATATATGTACTATCTCGATCAATCCTGCCAGTAGACCTGTTCAATCTACTGATTCCCTCCAAACTGTTTGGGGAAAATATGGCCTAAGGCATACAAAGCAAATGCTAATAAGTTTTGTGTTTTTCTTCCCCCCTTTAGTTATTCCAGCACATCAATTAGAAGCCAATGATGATACCTTAAAGTTGCACAAAAGTTTGGAGAGCTTGCGAGAGTACTGTAAGTAGCAGAAGCTGCATCTGAAGCACTGAAAGTTGATAAATATGTAAGAGCTTCCATCAACTGTGGCTTATTAATCTAGATCAAGGATGGGCAGAACGTAGACTGGGATCTAGTGGTAGATCTCCATGTGATTTGTTGTAAATCAGCAAAGGTGTCCGACTCTCAGTAGTAAACAATAACAAAAACAAACAAACAAACAAACCTATTTTCTTCCTAAATTAGGCTGCTGAAATCAAGGATGAGTGAGAAAACAGGTTTGTGTGCAAAAGGGTTTCTGTGCAAACTCCAACTCTGTAACTGAAAACAAATTCCGGGGCTAAGCATTGTGCGTGGAGGAACCTTCCATTTTGTATCCATCTTCCTGAGCCTAGTTCCAGTCCAGTCGGTGGACCTCAGGCCACTGTTTTAATGAAAAACAAAGTAGGCTGCCCTTTAGTCTCAGGCATTTAATGGCATACGATGGGGCACTTACGTCAGCAGTCTTGGACAGGTCTGTTATTGAAACTGTGTACTGAAATTGTTTTTAGCTATTTAATTATTTTGAATAATTCGTACCTTAGGTTATTTTAGACCATGTTTTATTACAATGTTGTTTTATCATGTTGATAAAGTAGTTCTGTACTGTTGGCTGTTGGACAGTATAGAAATGATGGTGTTGCTGCTGCTGCTGATAGATCCCACAAGTCTAAAGTCTGCACTGACCTAGCTCATCCACTAATCATACGAGCCACTATACAGTGGGTACACTGTATATTTCCATAGAAGGAGATGAACAGGGTCATCAACAGACCTTTTCCAACAACCCTAGGTAGTGGAATTTCAAGCTTTTTCCACACCCGAGGAGCCTTTTTACATCACCTCATCTATTGAGAAACCCATATACATATGCCATAGGAGACCTCATGTGTTGCAGAGGATTTGGGGTAATGTTCTCAGGCACTCACATGAACTGAGGGACTGGGCCAGGCCTATTGAGCCTTAACATTGTTCCATGCCAATTGAGAGTGCAACCTGGAGCATCTCCAATACCCTCCCATGACTACTTGTTATAGGACAGAGGTGGGGAACCAGTTTTAGCCCAAAGGCCAAATTGGTTCTGGGCAAGCATGTCAGAGGCCACATGGGTGGGGCCATCCATTGCTAGCATATAGCCCTGTGACATGACTGCCCACACATATACAGTCTCTCTCTCTCTCTCTCTCTCTCTCTCTCTCTCTCTCTCTTTCACACACACACACACACACACCTTCCCCACTGCAACAGAAGCTTTTATGTAGTACCAATAGAGGCCTTTAAAAAACCTGACTGCAGTGGGAGAGGACAATTTTTCAAGGGAGGGTACCAGCATTGGGGAGAGGAGAGTTAACTCTTTACTCCTCTGCAGCCACTCCCTCCCCACCAAAATGTCCCCTGTGCTGCAATTAGCTTTGTAAAAGCTACCATTGGCACCAATACTGTCTTTTTAAAAGTCTTAACAAAAGTCTTAACGCAGCATGACCAGGAGAGCAAAGGAACTACCATATATTACCTCCAATCAGTGATCAGAAATAAGGCAGGGAAGCTGGTGGTTCAGATGGAGGCATCCAGCAGGCCAGAGGTTCCCCAACTCTGCTGTAGGAGTATTATTATTATTATTTCATCTCTTTCTTTCTTTCTTTCTTTCTTGTGGAGGTTTTTCTAGACGGATATGACGGGCTTTGCCAAGTCATGCTGTCATTTATTGATTCAGGAATTTCCTGACAATTGAGCATGTTTTAATTATGAATGCTTTCTGGATGTAGGTGTGGATGTATTCTGGTAGGCCCAGTTTCTGGAGGCTTTCTGTATAGTTTTTTGATGTGATGCCAGTGACTTATTATTATTTATATTTATATACTACCCCATAGCCGAAGCTCTCTAGGCAGTTCATAAAGATTGGCACTGGTGCACAACCTGTCTTTTAACAAAACTTGTCCACCATTAAACATCTCATTCAAAGACCATGTTAAGCATCCAAGAAATCCCAGGATACTCCAGAACACCATATGAAAACAACTTTCCGAAGGGCCATTCAGCCAGACCTGGATCTATGGGTCTTGGCAACTGGTTTGGGCATTTTTCTTTGTCAAGGAAAGAAAGCCAATTCTCCATAATCCATAGATCTTGCAAAGCAGTGAAAGCAGACGTACGATTGTGCTGCTCATGTCAGTTAACGCAGACATAACTGAACTACTAAATATATTCATCTTTTCTTACAGTGGAGGAGCTCAGTATAAAAAAAGCTGAAGAAGACCAATCAGTTCCCTCACAAGAAGCTCCAGAGGGTAAGATTTACTAAGGTGATTGTGAGGAGCTCCAAAAGCATCTCTCGAAGTTGGGAGAGTGGGCATCCAAGTGGCAAATGCGGTTCAGTATAAGCAATTGTAAAGTGATGCACATTGAGACAAAAAAGCCCAACTTCAAGAATAACCTGATGGGATCTGAGCTGGTGGTTACTGACCAAGAAAGTGATCTTGGAGTTGTGGTGGACAGTTTGATGAAAATGTCAACCCAGTGTGTCCACTGTCAAGAAGGCAAACTCCATGTTAGGCATTATTTGAAAAGGAATTGAGAGTAAAATTACCAGTATCATACTGCCTTTATACAAATCTATGGTGCGACTACACTTAAAATATTGTGTGCACTTTTGGTCAAATCTAAAAAAAGATATTGTACAGTTGGAGAAGTGCAGGATAGGGCAACTAAAATGATCAAGGGACTGGAACATCTCCCCCTATGATGGAAGGTTACAACTGCAGGGATTGTTTAGCTTGGAAAAAAGGAGGCTAAGGGGAGACATGATAGAGGTGTACAAAATAATGATGGCGTGGAGAGTGTGGATAAGGAGACATTTTTCTCCCTCTCCTATAATACTAGAACACAGAGTCATCCCATGAAGCTGATTGGTGGGAGATTCAGGACAGAAAAAAAGAAACAGCGCACTACATCTTGTGGAATTCACTACCACAGGATGTAGTGAGGGCCACCACTTTGGATGGCTTTAAAAGGGGATTTGATAAATTCCTGGAGAAGAATATCAGTGGCTACTAGCCCTAATGGCTATGCGCTACCTCCCATATCTGAGGCAGTAAGCCTATATGCACCAGTTGCTGGGGAACATGGGTGGGTGGGTGCTGTTGCTGCATGTCCTGCTTGTGTATCCCCAATCAATAGCTGGCTGGCCACGGTCGGAACAGATTGCTGGACTAGATGGACCCTTGGTCTGATCCAGTATGGGTCTTCTCATGTTCTTATGGGATGTCATGTCAGTAGTAATCCTGTAAGAGAAGCTATTATCACTTGCTAGAAAAATATAATGCCTGCACAATAGCTAAGGTGTATAGCCAGGGCCAGAATCAGAATTTTCTTCTTTTAGACATGAAGTTGTCCTGGGTCTTTACTTACTTTTTTGAAAAGCTATAAAGCCATTTTATGTTACAGGAAAGAGTGAGAGTATTTGATTCTAGGGAGCATGCATGTGTGGGATACCTATCTACTCTCTTTTCTTTCTACACGAGACATGTATCATGTACTCATCATTCTCTACTCATGGCTGTTCGCAGGTGCTTTAGATGATGTTGTGACCAGTTTTACTTCTTTGTCTAACCAGCACTTTAATAGAGTTTCTTTCGAGCACGAAAATTGTGGCATTTAATTGTGAAAGTGAAAGAAGCACTATTTCCTCTTCTGTATTTGCACTATTTCTCTATACTACAGTGCCACCTAGTGGTTTTGTAGTTGAAAAGCAGAAAAGGTATCACTCCTCATGTGGTGCTTGGATCTCAATTCTGCAATGAAACTGAAAGTAGATACAGCGGATTAATAGCTGATTAATGGTCTTGTGAAGAAAAGTTTTCAGATCTTCCACTTGATTCTATTTTCACTCTAAATTTTAGGTGTTGAATTTGGACCTCACTATCACATCATGAACACAAAAGAGCCCCCGATGGATATACCTGTGGAAGGTATGTAACATTAGAATAAGTGATATTGTTATGGTCTTCCAGGGAGTGTTTGGCTTGCAATTTAACCTTTGAGTTACCTTAAGTCTTACCTTAATCTTTGTGAACTTTGGCTGCGAGGCAATCTAGAAATGTAATAAACAATAACAACTCATGCAGATCCAGAAACTCCTTAGAAGCGTGGAAGTGAAGCTCATGTTTGAGGTCTGAGAAACCCACATACCACTCAGTGGAAAGCACATAGCTTCATGAACGCAGTGGTACTCCTCTGCTGACATGAATAAAAATGCTGATTGCTGCAGAAGATCAATGTGTAAACTGAGGTGCACATGAGGAGCTGCATTACAGGCAGACTGTGATTGCAAATCATGTGCTGCTGTATGTTGTTATCAAGTAATGCTTTATATGTTGTGTGACCTGAATGGGGATAAACACAGACCCATGTGCATATTTCCATGGTAAACAAGGAAGTTTGCAATGTGGAACGTCTTCAAACAATGTTGAAGATAGCAAGTAAAACCTTAAAAGCATAAATAGAATACTTCAGTTGTCACATCGTCTACCATTATGCAGTTTTTCCACTTGGAAATTCACTGATCCATGTATTAAAATCCTCCGATCTTCGAGACTATACAGCATTGACCAACCATATGCAAAATCATGCTCCTGCAGTTCATTTGTGCATATTCTCCACAATATCCATCCTGTGAATGTGTGCAATGGCTGATGTTTATGCACCTCCTTCATTAAACTCAAATTAACATTATTACTGCCTGCAATGCCCTACAGAAATTTACACTGGCCATACCCCAGATAAATAAGGCATTTGTCAGTCATCCAACCCAAAGGAAACCTCAATGGTTCAGATCTCTAAAAATAGCCATCACATTATTGTCTGAAACGAAAGTACTCTGGTATGTAACATCTGAAACTCTGAATTAAACCTAATGCTAATTTCCTTCACGTCTGACGGAAGATAAAACTATTTTGAAAGAAGGCTTTGTACACTACAAACTCAGTGATTCGATACATGGTATCATTGCCTCCTATGATTGTTCTATTTGGATGAGACAATACAAATGAAGCACCTCAAAGTACTGATTTCAGCAAGAATCTTGCTTGCAAGTCAACGGTAAAATGATAAATCCCTGTTCTGAAGTAGGTCTGTGCACACCACACCACCCTGATTCGACTCACAGGCCAATTTGGAGCTTCCAAATCAATTTGGGTTGCCTCAGTACTACTCCAGCCCACTTCAGATTCGGTTCCAAATTGGAAGCAGACGGCTGTTGCAGTTTCCTGGGAGTGAGGCTGACTGGGAGTCCATAGGGCTCCCCTCCCCTCCTGCTCGCCCCTTCCCCTTCCACCTGCCCACGGGCTTTACCTGAAGCCTCCATGCATGCCAGCGAGCCGCCCATCCTCCATGAGAGCATCTTTGGCGGCAGCTCTCTTGGAAAACGGGAGGCTTGCCAGTGCGCAGAGAGGCTTCAGGTAGGTCCCACAGGCAGGTGGGCGGAGAGAGCAGGGGCTGACCATTGGGCCAAATCGGGCCGAAGTGCTTCGGCAGTTTCGACTCAGATTGGGGGGTTTGAGGCAAAGCACGCCCCTACTCTGAAGTACTGGATTGTAAAAACTTGAAGAATTGCCAAAATGGGGATAGTTAAGAGAAAGATTTCAAAAAGAGAAGACAAGAAATGTTTTAGAAAACTTGGTTGTTGTTGTTGTTATTATTATTATTATTATTTCAATTTATATACCGCCCCATAGCCGAAACTCTCTGGGCGATTTACAAAAATTAAAAACATTGAGCATTAAAAAAATGATATACAAAATTTAAAACCATAAAAAGCATAAAAACAAGTTATAAATAAAGTTTTCTTTTGCAGGTTTTATTAATTCCAAATTCAGGATATTTGCTTTGTTAGAAATGTATATATATGTTGATATTTGTCATCTTGATTAGAAATTGTAATAGTAATGTTAAATATCTGATCAGCAGCAGACTTAAAAGGAACATAGACTGTGCCATGGAGCACAGTGAGATTAATGAATCTGTTTGTTATCTTGGCTTTAACGATTCAGAGGAGGGAAGAAATTAAAAAGCAGCTTCCCTATAAAACAGAGAGCTCGGTAAGGATTATCCTGAACCGAATAGAGGTCTTGAATACTCAAGAAGGGTAGATTACCATAATTCAGATGGAAAAAAAATATGGCTGTGGACTGCAGATAGCACCCTTGCAATTACATAAAGGTTTGTGCAGAGACATTTCTATATCATGTGCGCCAGAAATTGTATAGTATAATGTGATTAAGGGTTTCAGGATGTTTCTCTAACATAAAGAAGATGTGGACTTTTGAACAGTAATAACATTAATACGATAAACTTTTAGTATCAGAGATTTCTGTGTAATAGGTATAAGTTAGATAGTATTACTTATGTATTAGGTAGTGAATTTTGAAGCGTTTTCTGCATTTGTTATGGACTTTTGCGTTCGGATGTAGTAGCTTTGAGTAGTAAGATTTTAAATAAAAAATCTAAAACCTTTAGAGTTCAATAGAACTTACTCTCAGATAAGTGTTTATAGGATTGCAGCCTCAAGTTCTGACTTCATTGCACCTAATGATGGTAAACTGATCTCCTGATACTCAGAACAGTATACATTATTAAGCTGTTACTACGGTCTCATGGTCTGCTGCTCAGATTATTTTTACTTCTTTTGATTTCCTTAAAAATCAATTCAGTAATTAAATGAACAATGTATGCAAGAAAATATTGGACAAAGAAAATTGGGTTTGTTTTTAACTGAATTGGCTATTTAACTTTGTTACAGGATTACGGGATAATGAAGATGCTGATGAAAATCTACCAAAAGATCTCTTTTTCCATCCAATACCACGTAAGGACACAGTTTAGTAATGCTGGGACCTAAGATTCAGTGGTGATCAAGCTTTATATAACATTATTTGCCATATGAAGTGTTCAATTTGTAATGGTAATATTTAGGAGTATAAAAATATATTTCAAATTTCAAGGAGACAATACTGGTTTCAGGACCCAACTCCTGAAAAGAACTGACAGTCTTTAACATTCCTAAGTGTCAGTAATGAATTCTTTGGCACTCTGTGGACTAGGCATTTGGGATTTCTGAAACCCTGTCCCTAAATTTTCAATACATTCATTCATTCATTCATTCATTCATTTATTTATTTATTACAAGTCTATATTGCCCATTAGGAGAACCTTTTTGGGCAGTTCACAAAACAAATGTAAATGCATAAATACAATAAGATAGTAAAACATGATATAAGAACCATACTTTCAAATAAAGTAGGAACCAAGATAAAAGCCAGCAACAGTGCAAAGATCTAAAATTGTAAATGGCAATTTGTAAAATTGAAGGGATGAAAAGGCTGAGAAAATGTCTTCACCTAGAACTGAAAATACCACAAAATAGGTGCTAGGTAAGCCTCTCGGGGGAGGGAATTCCACAAATGGGGTCCCACCACTAAAAAGGCTCTCTTCTTAGTAGGCACCTGCTTCACCTAATTCAGTGGGGGCATCTGGAGAAGGGTCTCTGAGGATTAACTTAGTGTCCAAGCAAGTGTATATGGAAGGAGTCATTGACTGGGTTCACACAACACAATAACCTGTATCAGTGGTTGAGCATGGGCAGAACTGTGGGTTATCATGTTGTTTTAATCCAGCCACACTAACAAACTGTGGTTTGTCAGTTACAACTTCACCATGGGTTGTCAGGGTAGTTTGTTTGAGAAAATAAGTCACCCTGCGGAAAATGCGCTGGGATCAGATAACACGATAATCTGTGGTTCAACAACCCACATTCAACCCATACTCAACCACTGACTGTAAGTTATTGTGTTGTGTAAACCCAGTCATTGACCTGGTACACACAATCACCACAGCCCACCATTTATCACTATGTTGATGAATGTGATGATACTTGTAATGGAGTTAAATTAACTACCTTATACCAACCAACAAAGACAAGGTCCCCAATGATTAACTAACAACAGATTTATTCCCAAATCTTAGTAGGTAATTCTTTTACCTTTGTTCTTCCATGATTTAGCAAAAAGAATGCTTGCTAAACATATATTATTTCCTGCTTATCAGGCAGACACTGACACCTTTGCAAAATTCAGTAAGATGATTAGTAGATCCAAAGTATAAAATGGAAATGTTTCACCAATTACACTAATCAGCGTTCTCCAACATTTGTTTTTGCTGTTCTATTTTCCCACCGGTATATGTGAAATTGCCTTTAAGGCTCTGGACATATCCAGCATTTGCCCCCTCCCGATTTTATAGTTCTTAAAAATCTTCTATTTAGAAAAGTTCTGGGTTGTTGACATCTTATATTAATATTCTCTATAATTCCAAACTCTTGAGAAACAGTTTCCATTGTTAAGAAGTAAATGCCTGATATTTACTTCCAATATTTATTTATTTTTATATCTCTGCTCCATTTCAGAGGGAGTTTCTTAGCATAATTTATTTAGAATTTTAGATTGATGCTTCTGATGGTTTGAGCTGAAATCCAAAATAATGCTCCACACTGAAAAGATACAAAAATACACATTCTGTAAATGCTCATTGCTTAACCATCCTACTTTTGAGAGATGTGTATTGGGGGGGGGACGTTACTAATCCTGTTTTAATGTCATAAACCCCCATTCTAACAGTTTAAAGAGATGTGATGTGTTTGACAGTTGATCCAATTTAAATTTTAAAAAGATAGAATGTTATTGAAGATTATTTCTCAGTATAAGGATACAACTATACACAGTTGATACTTGGTGTCTATAATTTCTGGACACATGAAATTGTACAGATTCCTCTTATACTTTATTCATGTATTTCTTTTTTCAATCTCAAATTTCTTTGAGGTATAAAGAAGGGGTAAAAATCCAACATCAGTCCTACTTAGAATGGACCCATTGGAATGAACCAGACTGGTTGGTTCCATTCATTTCAATGGGTCTAGTGGGACTTATGTTGGATTTTACCCCCAAATTACAGAAAAGTTAACTAACACCATACCATGTTCACTGCTGCATTGCTATAAAGTACCTGTTGTGTTTTTTACATTAGGTTTTCTTCTGTTTGCGGTCTTTTTGACACTCAACCCTTTTCATGTGTAATGCATCAATTATTATTATTTTGCATTCATTTTAAACAGTATAATTAAACTAACAACATTATGAGAAGTTTCTTAAACACACACACCATACAGAAGAATAAAAGGAATGACATAAAGGAATTGACTCTTATTATGGAAAAACACTTGAGACACAATCCACAAAAGTCATGACTAAGTCCCACATAATTCAAAGGACCTTAAATGAGTCACAATGACTAAGAGACAAAACATATGATCAGAGAAGTCACATTGTATAGTTTTTCCAGGTTTCAGGCTCGACCTGCATAGTTGAATACTCTCACACATACAGAAACCAAACCCCAACCTATCCTGTGCATACAAAATCAGCATGTAAGGGAGAAGGGTAGCCTCAAAACATGTTTGGCAATTTATGAATTTAGGAGTTGCCTTTTGGCCTAAATAGGGTCCCCAAGGTGACGTACAATTAAAATATAAAACAATTTACAAACTTTAATTTTTTTTAAAAAAACACACACACAACCTTTAAAACATTGTAAAAAGTTTAAACAAGTGTAAACTTCTTCCTGACATGCTAGATTTGTATGTACTAAGAATTTTTTGTTATGTTTTTAATGGGGGAATATCCAAATATTTGATCCACCATCTGTAGGCTTAACAGATGCAGCCCAGAGACAGATACAGGAGGATTACGTATAGCAGTTTCCTTTCTATGACACTCCACTGAAACACTTAGCATTACTTATTGGTTTTCAACACTTTCTCCCAGAAGTAATACCATCTGTCTCAGTAAACTATTTCCATTTGACTTATGTAAAACTATTCTTCCCCCCATCCCACCCCACCATCCCCTAAGTTTCAGACAAAGCTGGTTATATGCAGAAACGCATTCAACTTGAATCTGAAGAAAGAATTCCACTCCGGGAAACAATACTGCTGGGTGTATCCTTGGCAACTCTTGTTATTTTATTGCTGCTAACGGTGTGCTGTGTTGCTTTTATATACCACTGTTCCAAACAATACAGGTAAGCCTACAGATCACATACAGGTTGAATTCTAAGGACCAATTTACATCCTAAGTACCAGAGATACAGAACCTTTTTCAGTCTGAGGACCAAATTCCATTTCGAAGATTTCAAGGGCTGCATTCCAGTGATGGGTGGTGCCAAACACAAAAGGGATGGGGCCAAAATACCAGCATAGTTTAACTGAAAGCTCTTATTGCCAGTAACTAAGCCTTAGGAGAATAGGGAATATTTCCCTTCTAGAATAGGGGGGGAAATGGCAGAAAAAGCAAGAAATCATCGAACAATTGGTGTTTGGTGTATGGGTGATGGGGTATGGGTGCTCCTCCTGCACACAGCAGGGGATAGCAGCAACTTCTGTTTTTAAAAATAAGTTGGACTTACTGGGGTGTTTTTTTGTTGTGCGAAGAAGGCTAGAAGGGGAGGGAGGCAGATGACGTTGTGAGAGGGACTTGTGAAAATCCGTGAGGGCCCAGTAATGAGCGTGCAATAAAACACTCGTCTCATGGAGCACTTCGTCATGCTTAGAGTAACTTAATGGGACCTAGGTTAGTCATGACTAACCTATCCCATCAATTTCAATGGGTCAACTCTAAGCATGAGTAGGATGAATCCAACCCAACGTAAGGATTTTTTTTAAAAAAAAAATCTGGTTGCTTTTTGATGTCAAGTAGCATTATTAAAATAGTTTGTAAATTGCATCAAATATTACTTCCCCGGCATTTTTGTTTTCAGAAACCAAGCCACAAATCCATTTATTTCAAAAGATGCTCTTTCCACACATGCCACCAAACTCCACCAGCTTTATGAGACAGCATGGCACTTTGCAAATATGTTTCACAGAATGTCTGCGATGACTTTTGAAAGTAGTAGTACTTAGGAGTGCTGACCTGGGATGGTGTTCAAATCCCTGCTGAGCCATGATCCTCAGATGGCAATCCGACAGCCACCTTAGCTCAGCCTAACTCACCATTAAGAATAGAATAGGACAATCTCATATATGCCATCCTGAGCAACTTTGGGGAAGGGCAGGACACAATCCCATCTAGCTGCAGAAGAAGAAGAGATGGTACACAGGGCCCACTACATTGGTTCAGCTGAAAGACTAGCTCCGTATGGCTCCTTTTCTCCCTGAACTGTTCCAATTCCAGCTAGCCATTATAAGAACTTTGTAAATTTAAAAACTGGTGTCTGGGTTTGCTTGTTTTCCTCTCCCACCAATTCCCTTTTCCTTTTGTGTCATGTCTTTTAGATTGTAAGCCTGTAGGCACGGACAGTCTTATGCAAAAAGGTCGCTCTGGTCACCTTTTTGACTGAAGAGCAGGATTGAAAGATTTAAAATAAATAAATGTGAACAGGTTTTTAAAAAGTAGAAATACAGCAGTTTTATGTAGCTTCCTAAATGTGGTATTAACATTGCTCTCCCCCTCCACCCCTATTTGCTTTCTAGCTATTGGGACAATCTCTCACTTACTTCTTCTGAACAACAAGCTATGTTTGGGCCACCCTATTTCCAGCCTTTGGAAGGAGTATCAGATTCTTCACTTTCTAGAACTCAGAGTTTTATATGGAACGGTCCACCAATGGCAACGGGACAGAGCAGCTCAGAGACTAAACGCATAAGAACACTATCGTTTGCTAACATGATAGATGAGGTCTCAACATTTTCTGATGAATCGGCACGCACTTTTGAGAGAGACAGAAGCATGGAGCGAAGTGAGAAAGAACAGAGTGAAGTAGTGCCCAGTGTGCCAAAGGCAATTGAACCCGCACCACCACCAAGCGCACCAGCACCAGCAGTGGGAGCAGCAGTAGCAACAGCGCCACTGCCGCCGCCGCCGCCACCACCACCAGCAGCGGAAGCAGCAGCAGCAGCGCTGCCACCACCGCCACCCCCAGCAAATGCAGCAGCGCCGCCGCCACCACCAGCAAATGCAGCAGCAGCGCCGCCACCAGCAGCAGGAGCAGCTGCGCCGCCACCACCACCAGCACCACCACCAGCGGATGCAGCAGCACCGCCACTGCCGCCGCCACCGCCGCCACCGCCGCCACCAGCAGCAGAAGCAGCACCACCTCCACCAGCTGGAGCGCCGCCACCAGCACCACCACCAGCACCACCGCCAGCACCACCGGCAAGTTAAATCAAGTGGCAGCAAAATTGAATCTATCAACTGAAACGAGGACCTTAAACCCTGATGTTGATAAGATAATGGTTCTATCGATAAAAAGAAGTATGAATTAAGTTCACAATTTGATGCTCCATAGGAAATTCAGAGAAAAAGATACAGAGCTTGAGGTTCTGAAATGAGAAGAAGTTGGACTGCAGGTCTTAGAAAGCATACACATGCATGGGCTGGAACAGAATTGATAGCTGTGCTTAAAGAGAGAGAAAAAAACGTGGTCTAAGAAAGTCCCCCCCAAGAAACGCTGAAATTGTTTTATATTATGATGAGGAACAAATAAATAAATGAGCTTTGAATCACTATCCAACCCAATGCAAATGCTACATAGGATTACAGAAAATAAAATTTCTCAACAATAATTAGCTATATGAATGAATGCAAAAATTAATGCTTTCCCCTCTTTCAACCACACTAATGCAGAGATTCGATGCTGACAATAATCCTGCACTGGTGTTACCAATCCATACTGGTGTTATTGGGAATAATGCAAATGTTTCTGAGGATTGAAAGTACTACAGCATGGAGCTATAGGAACCCTCTTTCCAGCATGCTGCAATCAGTGAAATCAAGCCAGTGGGGCTCACAAGAGAGCTCTGGTGTGGGATTTCCCATATGTAGCACTGCCAACTGTTTTACTGGCCCTGCGTAGGTTATGTAAGGGTTAAATAACCCTCACATAACCCTACAATAGACCATGAGGATTGATTAACCCTCACTTAAACCATGCTCACCAGGTTCGCATGAGACAACAACCCCAGAATGAGGGTTGCATATTCAAAATGAGGCTGCACATGCTCCACTTGTACCGAAGCCTCACTGGGGGTTGCAAAAAAACCATGATGGGCTATCGTGACATGTGAACAGCCCCATAATCTCAAATCTCACAGGGAAAAAAATCAAGCAACGGTTTTAATTAGTGAACTTCTGTGTTTATGAACTCCTGCTGGTTCAAATGGCAAAATAAATCCTTCAAGAGAACATAGCTCTAAGATCTGTGTTGTAGTTGAATGGTTATATTTTATGGACTTTCTATATAGATTTCAAATTAGATAAAAATGAATAATACTCATAACACTTAAACCTCCAATATTTTACTGGATGAGTCCAATGTTCCATGGATTGGAGCCTAGCAGATCAGTAAGCAGAACAAGCATAATTCACATTACAAGTATCACATCAGCATAATGCAGGAACTAATGAAAGTGCAAACAGAACAACTAACTTCAGATGACAGAAACAGTGAAGCAAACTAAGCCTACATGGCCAATCAAAGAGAACACACATACACCATATTGTAAGACTGTGGGCAGGGACTGTCTTAAGAATTATAAAGGTGCTATAATAAATAAATAAATAACTTTAACCATTGAGAGGACATTCTAAAAGATATTTCTCCCACCACAGAGTTGAGTAGATGACTAGTAAGGGTCAGTCAGAGCATCTGTTTCAGAGAATTATAAACAACCCTCACATCATATAGCCCCAACTGATCTCTCTCTCTCTCTCTCTCTCTCTCTCTCTCTCTCTCTCTCTCATACCCACACACAGAAACACAGCATAGGAAGAAAGGCACAGAGGGCCTGGGAGGATGAAGAAAGGCACTTACACAGAGAGGGCAAAGGAGGGATACCAAGAGAAAGATACAAACACTAGCACAATGCTCTAATTATGGGGAGGAGGTTCGTAGGTTGAAGGTTCTCCTGGTCCCATCATTGTCATCTGATGCTCAGGTGACTTCAGTGGCACTGAGTGCCTTTTATCAGTTTTGGCTGGTGGGCCAACAACACAGCTATGTGGAGGACTGGGATACTCTGGCTTCAGTAATCTATGCTTTGGTAACCTCCCAAGTTAGAGGACTCCAATGTGCCCTTACGTTGGGCTGCCCTTGAAAACTCTGCTGAAGCTGCAGCCTATGCAAAATGTGGCAGCCAGATTGATAACGGACAAAAAAGTCTGAGCATATAACACCAAGCCTATAATACTGGCCTTTGTGTACTGGCTGCCTGTATGTTTCTGAACCCATTTTAAGGTGCTGGTTTTAACCTATAAAACCTTACATGACTTGGGACTAAAATACCTAACACAGCACCTCTACTGATGCAAACCTACCTGGACTTTATAATCAGTATCTGAGGCCCTCGTCTGAGGGAGGTCTTGGTGGAAGCCCCCCAATTATGGAACGTTCCCCTCACTGAGGTCCAACAGGCACCAACATTTTCATATTTTTGGTGAAAGGTTAAGATTTTCCTCTACTCCAAAGGCATTTGACAGCATATGATGGGGCTTTTAATGTCAATTGTTTCCTATTGCAACTGTGTTTTTAGCTGTTTTAAAATGCTTTTAAATTTTGTATGTTAAAGATTTTGTATTATGTCGTTATTATGTTATATTTTTGGATTGCAATTTCTGTGAACAGCCCAGACAGCTTTGGTTATTGGGTGGCATAGAAATAAAATAAATGATAATTCAACAACAGAAATTATCACCATCACCATTCAGAATAATTCAAACCTTCCAGCTGACTGAGAGGAGGCAAGCGATGAATATGAATAGAAACATGAGGATGAATCTATCAACCTTGCCACGCAAGCAAAGAAGTTTCAAAACAAACTGCTGTCTTTAATTGCTAGGATTTTCCCAACATTCTTTAGAATGCAATACTCACTCAGAGGCTGGAGATACCCTCCATCTGAGGGAGCAGAGAAACAGTTTGGCGCCAGTTTTGCAGTTTTAATTGGACTAATCAGAGAAGTGTTCCCTGAAGGTGAAGCACCTTGGGATGCATGGTACTTTCTTTGGAAATGTGATGCAGAAATAGTTGCTTCGCTGCCTGCTTAGAGGAGTCTGCTTGCTTATACTATGCTGTGCATGTGTATTTGCAGACAAAGCGGACTGTGAAAGTGTAATCTAAATAGACTAGTGCAAATCCTGTGTTGCCATAGGGGCTAGTAGTCTGAGAATGATTGGATAATAGATTGCCTGTTTCCCTTGTGACTGGAACAACTTTACACTTTTAAAATAAATGTACTATAAATAAACTGGCAAAAATAAGAAAAAGAAAAGATGTTTTTTAAAAAGATTGTTTACCATTTATTGAAGTTTGAGGTTGAAAACACATTATGGGTGCCTCTACAAGAGGCATTTAAAGCTCTTTCAAGGCGCATTAAAAAAATTACCTCTACAAGAATGGAGCGCAAATCGGGCGTAGAGGCGCATTATCTCCCCGATTATGCGCATTATCGAATGCATGTTAAATCGCGAGTTTTATTTTGCTCCATCCGTTAAAGCGCATTTTGACTGTGTGAATAAGCGCTTATGCGCATTAACTACTTGTAAAGCGCATTTTGGACATCTGTTAATGCACTTCGCCGCCTCTCGTGCAGAGGGATTAGGCATAAATGCGCTTCTGCGATTATGCGCATAATCGCCTAACCAGGCGCAAAAGCGAATCCTTGTAGAGGGGACCTGAGTAAGATTTTTCTTTCTTCCCTCTGATATCCTTTCTGCACTAATCTTTCACTAATTATCAACAACTGACTTTTCTTCAGCTCCTTTCTCAACATTCTGTTTTTTTTTTTATTGGCCCAGTACTCTAAGATCTCACAGGAGTAAACATTATTACACATGCATACACACACAGTGTCACATGTTACATTATATGCACAGTGTGGAGCATATGCATTAACTTGCCCTTTGCCTCATCCCTCTCCCTTCCCAAGCTGCCCAAAGCTAGAGTTCTGAACTTTTTCAAAGTTTGTGGAAGTGGGGGCTGCTCTGAAGTGTGACTCACCTTAACCTTTAGGTAAAGTGAGTTGCAATAAAAAAAGGTTCTGCCATTACTGGCCTCAAATTTCTATTGCTTATAATAATGACACCTGTTGAGCTAATAACTTTTCTACTTAATGCAGTCTACAGTTGTGCAAACTTTCAGACCAATACAATAAAATTTGCTACAGCAAGTTAAAAAGTGCTAAAAATTAATACACTCACCTTTTTAACTCCAATTTGCGGGATGATATATATAATATATTTCTTTCAAATTTTAGTGGAAACTACAAGATGTGCCTTTTATTGGTTTGGTGAAGTTCTGAACAGTTCAAAGATTTTTCCTTTCCCATTAGAGACGATGAGAGCATCTCCTGGCAAACGTGTCATGCATGCTTAGTTTCATTTTGAAGCTCGAATACTGCCGGAACTCAAATGTTTTTAAAGGTTTATCTTGCAAAGGGAACCTACTGTATTCCTTTTGTTATCGAATGTGATCTCAGAAGGTTAGGCTACATGTTACTACACAAATCAGGATCCAAGCATAGAAGGGTGGGGGTTAGAGGGACTTTAAACCACCCCCATCCTGGTCCTAATCTGGATCAGGCCCCAACACCTCCAACCTACATTGCCAAAAGGCCATCCAATTGTAATATAAATATCTGGAGTAGGGTGAAGTCCTAACATCCACTATCCTCCACTTGAGGGTCTTGATCCAAATTAGGTCCCTGGTCCAAATTAGGTCCCATGCACTTACGTTTCTGCTAGCTTCATCTTTAAAGAAATATGCAGTTTGACCCTCAGGGGATTTTGTGGGGGAATGGGTAGAATGCACAGGAGGGGATGCAGAAGGATTAGGGCCTCATAGCAGTGGAGGCTGGTGGCTCTATTGTCAGTGGGGCAGTGAATCCGATCCAGGTTTTAGTCAGAACCAGTAAAAACTCTAATGGAACTATCCAAAGTGCCGAACGTATTTGGGGGGGTAGATGCCATCGCCTTGGACAGCTCCTTTAGAGTTCTGACGGGAATTTGGAGCAGATTCACTGCCCCACTGACATCGGAGCCACCAGCCTCCACTGCCTCATAGCACCTTTCTGAAAGCAGAAATGCAGCACAAGAGGCCCAATCCCTGATCTTCCATGCTCAGAAGTAACTCTTTCTGAACATACAGGGACACATCTACCCAGTAAAAGACTTGTGTTTTGTGTGGGTGTGATTTTCCCCTCCAGAATACTGAAATTATTTTTTAAAATACCATGGAAATTGAAAGATCAAAAGACATGGCAGTTTAAGACCAGAGTTAAATCTATCTCATGTTGACTCAAGCTCCACAAAGCCAGGAAATTGAACAGCGAGGCTGATGTTGTATAAGGTCACAAACTGTGCTTGCTTGCAAGCAACAAACAGGCGTGGATCAACTCACAGGGTTCCTTGTACAACGCAGTAAGGCTCAGATGTTCCATAAGGCAAGACATGACCAGGACAGTGTGGGTTGTCTTTGCTGGTCTCAGGCACTTTACCTTCCTCACCTGGATTTCGGCCTGAAAGACTAAGGAACCATGGATGCCCAGGGGATAAGTTATAAACAAGAACAATCTGTGACATTGCACAACATATCAGGGCACATCCGTTACAGAAGGGGTGCACCGTCCCCCCACCCCCTTTCCCCCAACTGCCAATTGTTTGGTGTTTCCTGACTTCAGCTTTTTTAAAAAAAGATCTAAAAGCTTTTCTTACGGCTTCGCTATTGGCAGTTAGAGCTTTAAATCAAAATACGCTGGCATTTCAACCCCATCCTTTTTGCCTTATCCACCGCTGGACTATTCCTCCCCCTCCCCCCCCAAAAAGCTTCTCCAAAATGGAGTACAGCCCTTGGGCTGAAAGAGGTTAGACAAATGTGAGTTAAACCAGCAGGGTGTTGCTCTTGTTTTAAATCACTGAATACAGATATAGGAAGAACACAACTCCAACACTGAAAAAGCTCTTCTCTTCTCATTACTTCTATATATTTTTTTCCTCGAAAATCCCACTTTCTTCTTCTCAGTATTTTTTTTCTTCGTCACCCGGGATAAGCCACCAAACGCGGCTCTCAGCCCGTTCTCCAATGATCGAATAGGGAGGGAACGAAATCCCCGCCCTTGTCTCAATTTCCTGTTCCCGATTGGTTCAGCACATTGAGCCCCGCCCCTTAGCGTTCACCCCCCCCTCCTTTTAAATATAAGGATACGTCCTTTTTAAACGGCCTACAGCGTGGTGGTGGTGGTGGGGAAGGAAAGAAAGAGCACTCTTATGGTGGTGGGCAGGCGCAGGCGCGTTTCTTTAACGGCTGTCTCGCGCTCTGGCAGATCGGCGCTCCCTTTTTGTCCCTCCTCCCGCCGCCTGTTCCTTATGCGCTCCTTCACCTGTGGGCTTGAGGGCGGAAACGGGTTGAGGAAGGATGCTTCGTTCCGCGGGTTACTTCAGGAACCTCTGCTGCCCCTTCGATGCCCGCGGTTGCCGGCGGCCGCATTGCCAGTACAGGCACGGGGCGGGGCGCCGCGAGGAGCCGCCCCTTGCCCCGCCGCAGCCGTTGAGGGGCTCTTCTGCTTTGGGTGAGGGAGGTGGCGGGATGACTGTGGCTGTTTAAACATGGTAGAGGATTGGGACCGGGGGCGAAGGAGCAGCGTGCATATATTCTGTCCCGTGTTCGACCACACACTGCGATATTTTAGGACCTTCTTCGTTGTTTCCTCTTCGCTCTGCTCTGGGGGCTTTTCTCCGCTTTCCTGGCGGCCCCAAGTATACTTCACCGAATTTGGTGCCGGGTTCTACTACAGTTTCAATGCAAGTCTACTCCGAATGGGCTCTTTGTCGAAATTTGAGGCTGAACCGGTGCCACAGGAGACTCTAGGCGGGTCCTGTGATTTCTTTCCTCAATACTTTTACCCCTCCCAATTTCGAATTAATTATATGGCGGCTTTCCTCTCGCCCGTCCAAACAGCACTTCACAGCATAGGCTGTTAAAAACAATTCCGAGAGGTTTTCCCGTATAGGAATACAATCACAAAGAGGATGCGTATGTATGTCCGGTGTTCAAACATTAACATGCCACCAAAGGGAGGGCACCTTATTTGCAGTCCGCGCTTCAATTAACTAAAGAGCGCAATTCTGTACATATCGACTCAGAAGTATGTGTCATTGAGTTCAATGGGGCTTATTTATTTATAAATAAATTCAATGGGACTTACTCCCAGGGAGTTGGGTATAGGATTGAGCTGTAAAGGATTTTAGCAAACCAGTGTCTGGGAGAACAGCCTCTATCTCCCCCTCTCTCCATTGCATAGCGCCAGCATTGTTCAGTTCACTGTGTGCTTCCTTGATACGATCGATTTTAAAGTCTATTGGCCTCAAGATACCAAAGAAAACCCGGGAAATCTTCTGATTTTCCTCTAAGGTTCCTCCGACCAATTACTTTTAAAAACTACTTTAGGGCTTGATTGAGCGTTTCAGGATTTAGTGATGAAACCTGTGATTCCCATCAATTATTTTCCTTCCTGCTGAAAACTTAGGTGTGGGAATACGTATTAATAGTGATTTAAGTGTGTACCTTTCTGGGTTTTTTATTTATGACTTCACCACGCTAGTGGCTTATTCCAGGTGTAGCAACATATTAACAAAACTTGTTTTCTTAATGTTTAGATGAAAATACAATTGAGAAAGGCTGTTTCTTTGTTGTCTTTTTAAAGGGATGTGCAGTGGAACTGGATAAAATAAACTAGGAATAGATGTTCTATGTTCTTGACCAGTATGATAAGAAACAATGGGAGTAACATGCGTTTGGAGTTTTCCCCTGTAGTTCTCAATTTTAGTAGCTGAAAGGGGGTTGCATTAAGCATGTGCGGGGTGGAGGGTGCTAATTTAGTACAACATTGGATCACGCTACCTATGCTAGATTGCCATCATTTTAGTGCAGACCATCTCAGTATGTTAAAACATTCACAGAGACCTGTTTACATATGTGTTAATTTATGGAGATTTAAAATTTCAGTGGATAACTGATTTTTTTTTCTTGTGGCTATTTTCTCAAGGATTCCTTCAATGATCAAAATTCAGTTATTTGAGTAACATCTGTATAACTAATTCCTGTTATAACAGGAATACCATTGATTTGCAAGTAAACACAACATAAGTTAGTTGCCTCAGGAATGTTTTACAGGGTGGCTCATGAATGTAATATCTGAAGGTAACAGAGCCACATAGAGATTATTTTCATGTAAAGGAAAAGCATCATATGAGCCAGATTTGAGTGATAGTTGTGTCTTACCATTCTTATTAAGCTGGTTGGCATAAAGCAAAGGAGTTTGAATTTGCATGTTAAGAATACAAGTATTCAATGCTTAAAGAAAAGAGTATGAGCAACATGCCTTGAAGATGAGGTGTATAGTATTCAACTGAGTGGCTCTGAATTACTTCTTGGGTGCCCGCAAGGGAAAAGCCCCACTTAGGTCAGTTAGTCACTACTAGTAGATATTTCATATATTTACTTTTGAGATTTATTTCACATTGTTTATATCTATCCATCTATACCTTTCCTATAAATTGAAAGTATATGTATTGAATCAGCTTGCATGCACTATACTAGAGTGACCATATACAAAAGAAGTCAGGGCCCCTGCAACTTTAACAGTTGTGATGAAGAGGGAATTTCACCAGGAACTAATTGCATACAAATGACACTGGCTGAAATTCCCTTTGCTCTGCAACTGTTAAAGTTACATGAGCCCTGACTTGGATTTTATCTGGTCACCCTATGAAGAGGTGTTGTGCATATTAGCACTAATTTATACTAGCAAGGGTAATGAAAATGTTCCTTTCTATCCTTTAGGCTGTTCGCTAGCCCTTTCTTTGCAGTTGCAGGATACTGTCCTGTCTGTAGAGCAACACTAGGCTGACCAGATAAAATTCAGGTAAGGGCACATGCAACTTTAACAGTTATAGAGAAAAGGGAATTTCAGCCAGTGTCATTTGTATGCAATTAGTTCCTGGTGAAATTCCCTCTTCATCACAACAGTTAAAGGTGCAGGCACTATACTAGAGTGACCATGTACAAAAGAAGGCAGGGCCCCTGCAACTTTAACTGTTGTGATGAAGAGGGAATTTCACCAGGAACTAATTGCATACAAATGACTCTGGCTGAAATTCCCTTTTCTCTACAACTGTTAAAGTTGCATGAGCCCTGACCTGGATTTTATCTGGTCACCCTAAGCAACACAGAATCTTACGCATGCTGTAAGAGTGGCTTAAAGAATATCATTTATAAAAGTTTTTTGTTTGTTTGTTTTTGATTGTTTAAATAGGGCTGGGAAGGAATTGAAAAGTAATATAAACCCAAATTGTAATACTCCTTTACTAACTCCTTTACAAATTAAACCACGTTGTGTGTCTCAATGAGAGGGCAAAGGAGAATGAGTTTAACCAGGCAGAGGTTCTTTAAATCAGAAATCAATATATTCTTAATCTGCCCAGATATTTTTTTACTGTCTGCTGCCCCTATTTTGCAACTGAAATACCCACATTTACAGTGGACATGTCTATGTATAGTCTTATTGTAGCTTTATTTTATATCCATGGAGTTTTACTACAGAAATCTGGAAAAATAATTCTCAATTTGTTAGGGACGTACATACAAAGGCAAAGGGAACAGCAACTAAGAAACATGATAAGGGAATGGAAACTGAGTTGAGTGAAGCTGAGGCACTAATGGGAACCTCACCAGATTCACTATGGTTTAATGCTTTAATAAAGACTACTTGCCTATTTTGAGGGTTTTTCTGTGCGACTCTTGAGTAGAAATATAATGCTTTACAGCAAAGATTTAGAACCAGAACATTCCTTCTGGCTCCTAAGATCTTGCAATAATATTTGATTTTGGTCCTCCATTCAAGGAAGTGTGATTGTGAGGAATACTGGTCCTTTTTGTTAGCAGTGCCCTGTGTAATACTTTTATATAGTTTTGGATCCAATGCTGTCCACCAGCAGAATGTAAAAAGCTAGTGGAATGGATTGTTCCTCATCTCTGTGTGCCCAGTAAATCTGCTCAGAATGATTGGGGAATCCTCTGGAGCAGATTCGGAAGCATGCAGAGGATCGCAAAGAGGAAGAAAGCAACTAGAAATCCTATGCCAGGGGTTGTCTGGTTGTGTGGTGTTAGATTTAATCCATAGTTTTTCTGTCTAAAGTCTTAGAATGTTTTATGGTGGCTCTCGTAATATTTGTAAGTGGCTTTGAGTATATTAAATGACACAATATATAAATGAAAGATTGGCTGCAAACCTATACCCACTTATTTGGGGGTAAGCTCCACTGAAATGGAACTATCTTCTGAGAAGGCATGTATAGGATTGCACTGTTAGTATCTAGGTATTCAGTGCCTGTTTACTTCAGTTAGGTCATGAGGTTTTCTGGGATTTTATGAAGATTGTTTTAGCTCCTGGCAGTAAGACTTAATGCATTCACATTTGAAAGGCTTTTGGAACTGCTGAATTAGAACATTAGTATATCTTTAGCTCATTCACAACAGTTTGGTTGAATTATTTATTCATGGAACCAACTTATACGGTTAAAATTTGTTGGCCAGAGGGCTTGTATCATGTTCTGTCAGCTTAAAACAATATTTAAAATACTTGATGACAGAATTCAGAATTTAGGCAGAAGTCATGGAATTGCAGTCTTATTTCTCAATATACACTTAGGGTGAAGTTTTTGTGTATAAAGCATAGCTATCCTATTCATATATCTATCTTCCAATCAACAGGGCTTGTTAAAAATATCCAAGAACTAGAAAGGATCAACAAAGAAATCCAGTCAGTCAAGACTGAAGTTGAAGAACAAAAGAAACTCTTGTATTATAACTTGGTGCAAGACAATCTTAAAAATTCTTTGACTCCTGCAACGAATTACATAAGAAGAAATATATCTTTCTCTGATGAAGATGGTATCTGTAATACTTCTATAAAAGACAAAGATCATAACATTTCAATCTCAAAGGATCCTAGCAAATCCAGTAAATACATTCTTGATAGGTGCTGCCCAGCTACTGATCTTGAATATGATCCTTTACTTAATTATTCTGCAGGTCTTAAGTCTTCCTTGAAGGAAGATGAAAATGACATGCAGCACTCTAAACATGTGACAATGTTTTCTTGTGGAAACTTTCGAAGGTCTGCAAAAAAGTCACCATGTGAAAATAGATGTGGATCTCTAAGGAAGAGATCAAGAAGTCCTTCCCCTATAAAACTTGAAATAAAACTCCAAGAGTCAGATGACGATATGCTTATAATAGATGCTTCACCAGAGAATGTATCAAAGAAGCCAAGAATAAGTAGCACTTTTAAAAAATTGAATGGGGAAGAAAATGAGAGTTTCACAACTAATGTAGAAACTGTGGAAGACTCTGAGACATCAGAAACTTTAAATAGTAGAGACGGAAAAAGATTGGAAGATACCATTGTTGGTCTAGATAGTATTAATCAAAGTGATGGAAATAAAAATGATATAAAATCTTCAACAAATGCAGATTCTTATTTACTAGATATAAAAGTGAGTACTCTGAATGTAAGAAGCACACCTGATGATCAGGAAAAATATTGCCCTGTTACTAAAGAAAGTAATAAGTTTTCTCAGATGAAGCTTGAGATGAACAAAAGAATCTTGAAAGAGGATTCAGTGAATGTCTCTGTCAAAATGTGCAATGCATCAGAGCAGATTAATAACAAAAAAACTTTGCTGAAAAATAAAACTCAAACTAGCATAAATTCTAAAAACTGTTCCAAAGATGGAGTTGTACTAGTACAAGAGACTTCTAAAAAAGTACCAGAGCATTTAGGGAAATGGAACATGCAGCTACATGAAAAACGCAAAATATGGGATAATACGCAGAGCTTTCCTTCAGGTGATAAAATCTCTCATGATACAGATCTCTTTCCTGGTGAAAATTGTGGGAATAAAACTGTGCAGACAGATACCAAAGAAAATGAAATAATTATATTAGACTCTTCTGAAGAAGACGACTCTGAAGAGGATACTGAACTTTCTGAATCAGATGATACTATGGAAGAATGTCGGAGAATTTTCAATGAGTTTGCTGAACATGAAGCACAAAAGGAAAAATTGGAAAAGCAGGTTACTTTTGCTTTTCTAGGTCTTTATGTAATTCTTTTGAAACAGCCATCCACAGCCTGGTGCTCTGTAGATGTTTTCTACTACAACTCACAGCATTTCTGACCATTGGCCATGCTTTTGGGAGCTGATGAGTTGAAGTGCAAAACATCTGGACTGCACCAAGTTGGGGGGAAATTGCTTTATAAAAGGAAGGTGTTCAGTGTTTTGTTTAATTTGTATTTAGTCCTTTACCATTTCAGCATTACATTGTGTTGTGTCATTGCTGATTTCTTGGATTCACTCACTAGTGCTCTGGTTGTGGTGAAAATTCAAAGCACATCCACTTTGTGAAAATCCAGAGGACAAAACCCAGTGTCACTGTTTGCACAATGGGAATTTCCCCTCCCCACACTGCAGCTTCCTGCACCCCTTTCAAAATCTGTTTTGGAGGGTCCCCCTAACCCTCTGGAATAGCTGTTAAGAACATGTTGGGCAAACAGGAATACCCCCCCCCCCCTTCATTTGATAACAATTCAAACTAATAATTGCAAAAAGTTTTGTAGAAAAATTGTACTAGTTTTGTTAAATTAAACTAAGGGCTATTGTAATATTACACGATGCATTCTAATTTTTTTAAAGACTACATTTATGAAAATTAGAGAGGATGTTTGAGGGTTAATTTGTGGTGTGCACTAATATGAAAACATAGCTTATGCAGCATTTCTCCCCCCCCCCCCCCAGTTATTACAACAAAACCTAGTATTTGTTGAAAAATAGTTCGTAGCTTTAGCATTGTGTGTTTTTATTAATAAACAGGTGCTTGTAGTGCAAGCAGAAGTGGATTCAGATTTGAGGACAAGTATGTTTCCTGGACAAAAGAAGAGAATTGCACACACTGCAAAATTTGATGTGAGTTGGATTGTACAATCCAAACTGTGGATTGTATCCAAAGTGATTGCTGTATGAACAGTAGGGCCTTCCATTATGGAAGGTGAGAAATTATGGGGGCTTTGTATGACCAGAAGCTCCTGTTCCCAGAACGGTTTGATCAAATTCAATCCATAATGTACAAATACACCAAGCCTGCTTACTTGAGCTGAAGTTGACAGTCATGGGGAAGTAATTGTGCTTTCACAATTTTGGTTAACTGAAGTAATAAAAGAAATTGGTTCCTATATTAAAACAATGATTTCTGTACTATACATAGATACTTTTTCAGATTTTAATGTAGTTTTTAGATGGGATTACAGTAGTCTGAAAAATAATAGCAATTCAGAAATATAACAGCTCAGGTGTCAAGCCATTGTAACGCTCGGTATTTTTTAGTTTAATGTTAAAATAAGATCCATAAAATACCTTGAATAGCACATTAGTGGGTGTTTTTGCTGTTAAAGCCTGATCGATTTCTCAGGCAGGTTCTAGGGCTTATAATTTCATTTTCATCACTTGACTGGAAATCAAATGTTGACTTCATTTGTATGTGACTCATGATGCACTATAACATTGTGGATATAATTTTCATATCACCTTAAAACATAGTATTTTTTGTAGAAATAGTTCACACTTTGGGAGAGTTCATATCTAATGCTAACCTATGTTTTAGTGGTATATGCATGAACAGAAAGGAGCCCAAGCAAAGCCTTGGGGTTGTGCACTCCCTTTTCTTTGCTGGAAAGAGGAATAGACTAGGATTTAGTTTTACTTTAGCCAATCCCTGGCAATAATCAAGCACTGATTCCTTCTCAAATGAAATGAAACAACAGATTATGTGTGAACATTTTTGAACAAGCCCTTTATGGCTAAATGGTTATATGATGCAAAGCACTCTAACTTCACTATAACTGTATTAATAGCAAATGGAAGTAGGAACCCAGCAGTTTGAGCCAATTATCTTTATGAAGAAATTGAGATGATCATGTGCAATCTTCTTTTGCAATTTTAATTTTAGACAGTAAATGTAGTATGATACTTATTGAAGAAATTCTTCTTTCCTGATACTCCCCAGATTAATGCCACCAAAGGAATAATTGTACCTTTCAAGGCACCACTTCCACAGCAGATGTGTCATTCCAGAATATTACATGCACAACAACAGGCAGTGCAAATAACAGCTGCTATTAAAAGTGGTCAAGCTTTTGTTGCTGCAACTTGTGGCCATAAGAAGAACACATCTGTAATACCAGCTACTCAGATGCAAAGCATGGGACCTATGGGTATGACCAATCAGTATATCCTAGTTATTTGATGAGTGTGACATTAGGAATCTTTTAAATTCTCTTCTCTCACCTCCCAAAAAATAAGTTCTTGGCTATGCAGAGAATGGGGGATTTATTGTTACTAAGCTTTTGATCCAGATCAAGCACCATTGCTAATATAAATATATGCTCATGTATTGATAACTTAGATATTTGTAAACTTCTACAGTTATACATTGATGATAGTCAACACACTTAAGTATTTGAGTCATAAGTTGATGGTTTTATAGGCCCTTGTCCTCTTCCCATATCCCCACTCTTGTCATCTGGATACATATGAGTACATATTGTACTCCTGTTAACCTCTTCCTTTTCTTATAATTGTCTGGGAGTAGGTCTGGAGGCTAGTAACTGTTTTCTAATATGTATGGCTTCCCTACAGTCATTTTTGGAATTGGCCTATTCAATATCCTTTGGCCTGAGGTTTCTCTTCTTTCCATTTTGTAAATGCTGAGTCTTCTTTAGGATAGTTAGGACAGTAGTGTGGTCACTAACTACAGAGTGGCCATACTGCTTCCTTAGGGTGCTGACAAGGTCAGTCCCCACAGGAGACAGGATTAGAGCTTTGGGACTTTATGGGACCACCTCAACACTTAGGCTGCAATTATGTAAGCACTTGGCGGTAAGTCCCATTGAAGTCAATGTGGCTTACGTCTGAGTAGGCATGCATAGGATTCGTAAAGGGACACATACCTACTCTGCTGTGTTAAATACCGCTGCATTAAATCTTGACCTCTCTTTGGAAAAATAACATAGTTTTGATTTAACTTTAACTTGGTAGACGAATGCTAGAAAAATGAAATGACTAGAAAAAAAGACTACTATGAACAATTACTTATTTCAGTTATTGCGCCTAACAATACTTGATGTTTCCTCCAAAGCAAGGAAGCTCTTAATATTCCTTTGGAACTAGCATTGGTTTACAAGGGATGATTTAGAGAATTGTTTTATTCATTGCTATTATATGTCTTATGCACTTGATTGTTTCCTTCCAAAAATTAGGACATTTAGGCTAGCTATTGGAAGGTTGGCTTTATTCAATGGTAGCATGGAAACCTTCAGTGAAATCAGATGATGCATGTGACATTCTATACATTACATTCATGGCATAGAATGGTCACCAGAGCAGTTCCTTCCACATAGCTGGCATAATATGGGTCAGCACTCGTTATAGTCTATTTTTAGCTTCCAAATAAGGTGTTTGGTTCTATGTTCAAGAAACTGAAATGAATTTAGAAATGCTTAAAACTGCACAATATTTATCTATTTCAGTTTGTTTAAATGTGTTTGAAGTTCAGCCTGTTGCAGCAAGCAGTGGTCAAGTGAATGTACTGCTTCCTGGAAATGCATTAACAGCGATGCCATGTAGACTTTCTAATAATCGTGTGAAAAGGATTCCTCCTATACCAGTTAAGGTGTGGTATATTTTCTTTGTGCTAATATAGAGCAAAAGTATGTTGTATTTGAACGACTTTATTATGTAAGTGCTGGATATGGGATATCTGACCCCATTTTAGTTTGTATTTTTCTTCTAATTTTGCTGTGTGGACTTCATATTTTTATGCAATTAGAAGAGAACTTGATTCTCTGAGTTTACCCCTCTCCTTCATTACTGTAGCTTACAGCAGGAAATGTTGGCTTTCCCATGGGTATGGGGGTAGAAATGCTAATATAGGCATAGTAAAATATAATAGATGATAGACATAGTTTAGAGGGTATGGATTACTGAAAAAATGTGTTGGCCAGTAAAATCTTTTACTGCTATAGTGAAATATTAGAGAAAGGGCAAACTTCCTTTTTCACATTAATTATATAATGATTTCATTAAATGTTCTTCTAAACTTACAGTATTCTGTAGGAAGCTGAGTAGAGAACTTCAGCTACATATTTTAAACTATGAAATAAGGAAGATAAATATTTTTAGATGAAAGGCTCTCTAGATATAGATCGTGGATGCAAGGAATAATAAAATGTATGAAGTATTGATGAATGAATGAGAAACCAAAGTATGCTGTGTCATACAAACGTACTGGAAATCTTAAAATGTGTGATTGCCTTAATGCTTTTTTAAATAAAGAAAAATCAAAGCAGTATAGTATTTTCAGGTAACTTTTCAGTTGTTCAGACATACAGTTTCTTAAATATAAAATAACATTTCAGGTGTCAAGTCGGAGAAGGCCTTCTGTAGTTCCAGAACTGGGATCCAAAGTACCCCATGACATAAGACAACGATACGTCAATTTTTTTGTTGAAGAATTCTTGAAAGTTTGTGCAACAGTAAATGAAGCTTTTGACAAGGTCTGTGTTCATTATACATTCTAACATAACATATTTTAATGAAAATTACCTAAACTTTGAATATGGAAAATCATCACATCCGAATGCCATGTTGCAAAGATGTATGCAGTGCAATCCATGTAGGTTTGCTCTCTTCTGATGTTGGCAGGGCTAGCTACTCTCCACCCCTTGAAGCCTGCACTGGAATGCAGACTTAGTCTGTATGTTAGTAAGATATTTTCAAAATATCTTAATTGAAGACCACTAAAGATTTAAATCAGTAATAATGTTTTTGTTCTCTGATGCTTTCTCTTTCCTATCGACCTACTAACACGTTTGGGCTCATAAAGAAGACATTCATTTCTCTTGGGGAAAAATGATTGGAAGTATCTATACTCCAGTTAGATTTTTTCCTGAAAAGTATTTTTAAAATTTGTTCTATATATTTTTAATGCATTTCTATTCTTCTATTAAATATTGCTATTTACAAAGAGGTTTGGGGGGGGGGGGAAAGCCTTTAATAATAAGGTAGTTAAGAAAATAACGTTCATTATAAATTTCAGTGCTAGCACAAAAACAAATAAAAACAAATAACCCATACACTAACCTAGACATATATGGAAATGAATTAACATAGAATCTTAGCAAACCAGTATGGATGCAACCCACTGATTTCTATAATAGGTGTCCATTTTAAAAGATAATCTAGTTTAAAATGAAATCTGAATTTAAATTTAGACAAACATGATAACTATATATCTCTCTGTATCCATTAAGTGTCTTTAACACTGTGAAAGTCATCGTCAAAACTGTATGACTAAGTACATGTTACCCAAGAGTGCTTTGGACATGTTTCTCAAACAGCAGTACATATGTGCACGCACACACCAATGCCACAGAGTAAACTGTATGCAATCTTCAAAAGCATTCTATGAAGGAAGCAATGGGAATGGGGAGATCAAACATCCCTTATGGTTCATTTGAAGTGGGTCTCTGGGTTGTGGCCATTGAGTTTTAAAGGCTGCTTTTAATATAAGATAAATTAAAAAATAGAACATCACCTTGCTTTTAAGGTCACACATTTATGTACAAAAGGTGATGACGATGATGATGATCATCATCATCATCTTGCAACCAGTGGTCAGGATTTAGCAAGGTATCGTAGGCATTGAGATCCAGACCTTGGCTTTAGGACATATCAGTCAGTATTTCATTAGAATCATCTGCTGAGCCATATGGAATGATCTCATTCCTAATGTATGTCTTCACAGTACCTGAGAACTGGATATATTGTAGTACGTAAATTATGAACATTTGATGCAGTTTACAAATTGAATTCCATTCATTCTACAATTGCCCCTTCTGTACTTAAACATATAGAATGCTGCTTGATATATTCTACGTAGTATTAAGGTTCTATTTAATTGTAAATCAGCTTGATGCTTAGGAAAATTCTGGAGTATAAATAGAACACTATTCAAATCAGACTTTTCTGTCAGTGATCTAAAGGGGGAGGAGCCCCAGATCAGTGGTAGAGCACATGCTTTGTATGTAGAAGTTTCCAGGTTTAATCCCAGGCACCTGGTGTCAAAGCAGGGTTAACAAAATAATCTCTACTTTAAAACTTGGAAATCCATTGCCAGTAAGAGCAGACAACACTGGAGTACATGAAGCGTAGTCTGACTTGGAATAGGACAGTTTCAGATATTTATATGAAACAGGAATGGTATTTCTTTTTGCATCCTTATCAATCATAATGTATATCATTATTTCAATCTGATTTAATTGCCTTGATTAAACTAATCCAGACTGCACTGTAGCAATTTCCCTCCCTCAAGTAATATAATCTTCCAATATTTCTTGGTTTGCTCTTTCTGTAAATCTTTAGCATGGGTTCTCTATCATCTTTGCTTTAAGTTTATGGGGAAATTCATGATACTAACAAAGATGACAGTGGTAGCTTTCTGAGAAGTTTAGATATATACTAAGACACCTGTCCTGTATTTTTGTAACTATTTTGCATTTTTGTTACCTTGCTGAATGCACTTCTGCATGCCATAATCGGTTCTAACAAAAAAACAAAACCTTGGCAGTTGTTGAATCTGTAGTGTATTATTTATTTATTTATTTATTTATATTTATTTATTTATTTATTTTATAACTTTTATATTTTAATGTAGGCATTGGTAGAAGAAAAAGCAATATATGATCGTTGTGGTGGTAAAAATATGTACTTGAATATAGCTGTGAACACGCTTAAAAAACTGAGGGATCATGGCAGTGTATCAGCAGATGGTAAGTTCTTTTGTATGGAAGGGAAAATGTTTAGTTATGATAAATATTTGTAATTTATAAAGAAGCTAATTTTAACTTGCTGTATTAAATAAGTGTGCATTACATGTAAATGTTTAGGTTGTAGAAATGTGTACACTTAACAATGTGGGCACCTGTGGTATTTGGAAATAACTAATGTTTGTTTTATATAGGTCAACCTTCTGGCAATAAAAGTACTACTACAACTGGGTTTAGAAAACAAGAAAAATATGGTAACAACATTTTCTTTTGAAAATCCTTTCATGAAAGTGGTCATTGTTATACAGGTGCTCTGCTCTAGCTTTCTGGTTCTTTTATTTGATTATTGAGTAACGACTGAGTTTCTCCTGTAAGTTGTGGGTCCTTGCATACATTCTGTCTGCAGCTAGAAGAATCCCTGGATCAGGGGAATTGGGTAAAAATCATTTGTCAATTGATGTAACTTTAAACAAAAATCTGAAAGTAATACAAAATATTGGGTGTTTTCAAAATACTTCAGAGTCTGTAATTTGCATTGAGTATATGTCTTAGTATAGAAACAAAAGCTGTAGATGTAATTTAGACACAAAACAGCTGGTATATGTGCAGTCATTGCATGACTCCAAACATTCTAAAGTGATGGACAGTATAAATTCAAATTTTCTTGTTAAATTTTGTGTTTTGTCTGGTATTAGGCAGAATAAGGCATGGGAATATCTTTTTGAACTACTTTTAGGGCAAAAGGCAAACAATCTCCAGGGCTCCTCAGATAATATTTAGAAGAGGTATGAAATGTTTAGAGGCATATATAAACTCATCAAAGGGAAATTACTGCTACTAACTGTTCATAAACTAAATCTGAAGATAGTTGTAATGTCTAAATGACAAGTCTTCCAAGTTTTTATTAATTGTTTTGTTGATATCCTCGAGATTTTACAGAAATTGCGCTCTATAGAATTCTAAAAGATTATATTTTGACTGAGGAACAATTGAAGGAAAATGGCTTTCCCCAACCAAATCCTGAGAAACCTGGCAGTGCTATGTTATGCAGCGGCACAATAAAACCAGCTGTATCTGACTGTGAGTAAATTAGAACAAAATGAAAGAGCTAGAGGAATTAAATTTTCTAATAAAGATTAAAAGCCCTTCAACATAAGATTTTATCCACTGCATGGTACAATAAAATTCTTGTAAGTCTTGCTCCAATATTGTGAATTCTATTATCTCATATTGGTGAACAAAAAAAAGCTTGAGGGTAACTAGATTTTATCTTACTTGTGAACTCTCATGCATTATTAACAACTTAATATAAATTGTCTAGATGATAATCCATTTGTTCCATACACAGTTTAAATACATAGGCTAATATTCAGTAGTCTATCTGAACAACTACTTCCAAAATATTGCTGTTTTTATCTGTAATTGTACCAGTGCTAGAGGTAGTATTAAAACTCTACTGTCTTGTAGCATGAATGGAAATCTAATGCCATTTGGGTTTTGTGGTACCTATGTACAGCATAATTTTTAGGCCTCCGTTTTGACTTAACATTTGGTTACCTTATTGGCTACAGCTTCCAGAAGGGTCTGTTCTAGATGTGGAAAGATATATACTGTAACTTTATCAGGAAGGCATGCTCGGAAAGAAGAATGCAACTACCATTCTGGTAAAGTATTACGACATAAAGGTAAGAATAAACTCCTCCCCTTTACTCCAAATGTAGATTGAATGTGCTAGTGAGTTTAAGGCTACTAAAGCAGTGTTAAGTGAAGCAGTGAGAAATGAATTAACGTTTAATATTTTGGATGTTTGTTGACATTTCTTCATATTAAGTAATGAGTCGCTTACCCTCAGCTATACATAATTTTGAACTGGTTTGAATATATAAAACAATTTATTAATAGTTTAATAAACCAGGAATGAGCTTTGGGCTGCATCTCACCTCTTGTATCACCCCCCTCTCCCCTTGCGCGCTGATTTTAGTTTTGCAATGCTGGTTCTTCTTTGTGGTCTCTGTACATCACACATATGGGCTCTGCACATGTGTGGAGCCTCGCTTCAGGAACTTTCTACAGCTGAGAGTGTTTTTGTCAGGAACCCTCCCCCACCATTCTACTGCGCATGTCCAAGAGGGTTCCCATCCATTTCCTCAGTTCTTATTCAACCGCCATTGCGGAAAGCTCATGAGGAACTTGTTTGTCTTCGGACTGCGTTATTTTAGTTGAGAATCTCTCTCCTCCGTCAATTCTTTTTGCTTCTCAACCTTAATCTTTCACTCCCTTTTTCTTAAAAAAAAAAAAAAAAGAAAGGAAGAAATATTTTTTTCCAAACTGTTTTTCTCTTCTTTGCGATCTGCGATCACGCCTCGCCCTAGGGGTGCATGGTCCCACAAGCAATAGGACCACTTTAGGAAGTGGTCCTATTGCAGTGAAAAGTTACCACCATCGGATGGTCACAATTTGTGTTTACTTTGTGCCTCAGTGAGGGCCATAAAGTCGAAGCTTGCCAATTCTGCCAAACTTTTTCGAAGCAAATGAAACAACACAGAGCAGATTGCGTCAAATCTGAGTTGTGGAAAAGAGCCCTGCAAGCAGTAGACACTAAAAGGGTGGACCTGCCCATGACTGTCTCGCAGGAGCAACCATCAGCAAGCGTTTCCACTGCCCCTAGTGTCTTGCCTGATGAGGGGAATAAGGACACGACAGAGACACCTATTACACCAGGGTGCTCTTTGGCCTCTTTTGTAGCGAAGAAGCTGTCCAAAAAAGCTCAGACACTGAAGTAGACTGACCAGAAGAAGCAAAAAATGAAAGTGCCTGGAACATTCGGATGAACGTTCATCCAAGATCCCTAAGGGTGTTCTGCCCCCCCCTCCCACAGACACACACAGTTGGACTCTCCGATGTCAGTGATCTGCCAACAGCCTTTACTGGGTGATAACCCAGCACAAAGGGCGGAAGAGTTGTCTGTACAGACAGTGGATGTGGTGCTGATGGCTTTGGCCTCTGAGGGTGAAATATGTGATTCTTTGCCGCAACTGCCCATGTTTATTTATTTATTTATTTATTTATTACATTTGTATATCGTCCCATAGCCGAAGCTCTCTGGGCGGTTTACATAGGATTAAAAACAATTAAAAACAATATACAAAAATTAAAACAGCTACAACATACACACAATCTGTACATTTAAAACCACTACAACACTCCAAAAAGCTACAAAAACAAACCACGGCAATATCACTCTCCCAGGGGCTCTAGGAGATCCTCCCTGGAATTAAGCAGAACACCATTACATGCTCAAGACCAAGAGAGAGTGCATCGAGACTCTCCTGACTCAGAACGTTCCACCCATTACCCTTGGGATCAAGGATTTGGGAAACACCGGCATTGGTCACGCTCACCAGTGTCTGACTGGGATCAACTTTCTGAATGGTCTTTGCCACCCAGATCTGCATATTACTGGGGTCCCTGGCAACATCCATGTGACCCTTCTCAGTGTGCATTTGCTTATCCACCTTCTCAACACCAAGTTGCTCCTTCGGCATCGATCTCGAGGCTGCCGCAGGATGCATTCATTGTGCTCCTGCCGGCACTGGCCCCTCCGGCACCCATATCTTTAGCGCCTATGGTGCTGCCTCCACCTCAACTACCCGGTGTGCCCCCGGCACCAACGTGATCGAGACCAACGGTGGCTTCTATGGCGGAGGCATCTCCTCGACATGGAGAGACAGATAAAGACACTGCTTCTCACCCAGAGGGCTCACCTGATTCTGCAATCAGATTTGCCTTCTTGTTCATCTGTGGCACCCTCAATGTCATCGCCTGACAGCCTCGTGGGTTCTCAAGACCTGATCTCAGTTGGAGGACCTTAGTCATTTCTCTAACGAAATTCAAAGAATGGCACTGTCCTTAGGAATAGAGACTCGCCACTCAGTGCAGAAGATTACTGATCCAGTGTTTGATGCTGTACACATGGAGAGGGCTATGCCAGTTGCGATTCTGCTGCTGCCTATCTTGCTACAGACAATACAGCAATCTTGGAAATCTCCAGCGTCCCTAACGTCTACTTTTAAACGACTCGAGAGCATGTACAGAGTGCTGGCAAAAGACATGGATTTCCTGTGTATCCATCCACAGCCGAATTCTATAATTGTTGAATCAGCATGGGGTCATTCCCAATGCATGCATATGGCTCCAGTAGATAAAGAAAGTCATAGGTTGGATTTAATGGGTCATAGACTTTATTTCTCTGCATCCTTGAGTTTAAAAGTGTCTAACCACCCGACTACTACGGCCAGGTATCAGCTCTTCCTCTGTGGAAAAATGAGCTCATTGTGAGACCACCTTACCGAAGATCACAGAGAGTTGGTCGGACTGTTGCAAATGGAGGAGGAGGTGTGTTTAGCAAAACAACAAATAAACACTGCTTGACATCAAGCAGATTGTGGGGCAAAGTTGATGGTAGGCTCAGTTGCCTTAAGGCAGCATGCCTGTCTGCACTCTGCCGGCCTCTCACAGGAAGCTAGCACCCGAATTGAGGACTTACTTTTTGACGGTATAGGTTTGTTTAATGCGAAAACAGATGAGGCCATGGATTCTGTCTAGAAAGCTAAAATGACCGCCAAAAAGATGAGACTAGATTCACCACTTCAGCAACAGAAGCCGAGAAGATGGTGCTGCCAGCAACCTTCTCAATACTCATTCTACTTTCAGGCAACATCAACAGCAGTTCCTGCCATAGAATAAGCGGCAATCCATGCCATGCAAATACTGCCTCCAGCGTCGAAAGGACGATGGCAATGATAAGTGCCATCTGTGACTCTCAACACCTTCGACATATCAAGCCTCACTTTGGATGTTGACTCCCCCCTTTCTTTTCGGCATGGACTCAAATAACTTCCGATTTTTGGGTCCTCAAGATCGTATCAACTGGGTATCATATAGAGTTCTATTCTATCCCCCCATCTGGAGGTGTTCAGGTCATGCATCCTTTACCCACATTAAGGGTAGAGATCGCTCTTCTTCGAAAGGGAGCTATCATACTGGTGCCATCGGACCATATCCATGGGGGGCTTTACTCCCACTACTTTACCATACTGAAAAGAGACGGGACTATGTCCAATTTTGGTTTTCAGAGACCTCAATACTTTTGTGAGGACCAAGAAATTTTGCACAACATCGCTAGCCCTGATCCTACCTCTCCTAACCACAGATGTGTGGTTTGCATCAATCGATCTACGAGACTCACACTTCCACATCAATATCCACGAGTCCAGCCAGAAGTTCCTTCACTTTGCGGTTGGGGAACAAGTCTTCCAGTTCAGGGTGCTCCTCTTAGACTTGTCGATGGCACCACGTGTCTTTACCAAGTGTATGGGGGTGGTATGTGCTCATTTAAGGCAAATGGGGATCAAGCTGTACCCCTACATAGATGATTGGCTTATTGTGGAGACTTCCAATCACGGTTTGGCGAGGGATCTCGATGTCGTCTGGAACCTTCTGGTCAACATGGGTCTGTGTCTAAACGAGGAGAAGTCAACTCTCATCCCAATGTGATCAATAAAATTCATTGGTTCCATACTTGATGCCAATACTGGGCGAGCATACTTACCTCAGGACAGAGCTGCAAGTCACTACAGAGTCGTAAGAGCCTTTACTATTCAGAAACTCTTGGGTCTGATGGCAGCCACTACAGCAGTGGTGCTCTTTGTTCGCTTAAAGATGTGACGTTTACAACTGGTTCGTAAGATTCTTCAATCCAATGGCGAACACCAGGAAAGCACGACTTTGACTGCCGAGCAAAGTAATTGTGTCGCTCCTGTGGTGGACCTCACTGAACCATCTCTTGGTGGGGGTGCCGTTTCATTGGAATCCTCCTACGACAGTTTTGACCACAAATGCATCCCTGCTAAGATGGGGTGCCCACTGCAAAAAACAAACGATACAGGGTGCATGGTTGAACGAACAGAGGAATGCTCACAGTATCCTAGAGCTCCTCGCTGTCCAGAAGGCACATCCATGCTCGTGGGCTGGCATGTCCAGGTGACCTCAGACAACACCACGGTGGTCTTCCACCTCAACAAACAAGGGGGTATGAGGTTGGCCGCACTGGTCAACTGTTCAGATCCTAGAGTGGTGCATTCGACACAGTATCACTGTGACTCCTGTGCATATAGCAGGAAAGTACAACGAGCTGGCAGACTGTTTGAGCAGGACTAAACCCCAGGACTAAACCCCACAACACATGAGTGGCAGTTGCACCCACAAGTCATACGCATCATATGTCTGAAATGGGGGACGTTGACCACTGATCTGTTTGCAACAGAGGACAACACAGTTTGCAGTCATTTTTGCAGCAGAGCAGGGCAGGGCAGGGTGCACACTCAAGGGGAGATACTGTTTTTCTGACTTGGTTGCATGAACTCTTCTTCCTGTTCTCTCATTTCCCCCTACTAACCAGGGTGCTGGAGAAAATTATGATGGACAACACTGACTTCATAGTAATAACTCCATGGTGGCCCAGGCAGGGCTGGTTTGCCCTCCTACTAAACAGATCCTTGGGTCATCACTTTCACCTCCCGGGGCAGCTGGACCTCCTACACTGACAAGGGGAATGCATTTACCATCCCTTGCTTAACATGTTACGCTTGACAGCTTGGAGACTGTTTCCACAGAAACCAATGCTCAGGCAGCCTCCCAGATACAGGAGGTTTTGAATGCAGCACTAAAACCATCAACACATTCTTCATATTATAGGAAATGGTTGAAGTTCAGAGACTTTGCTCTGTCAACGCAATTTGAGCCAGGTTTGTGTTCAATTCAGCAAGTTTTATCATTGTTATTATTTTGTGGGGTCAAGGGTCTCCAGATTTATTTGGCAGCCATATCTGCATACCATAGCTCTATAGAAGATTACTCCATTTTTTCTCATCCGTTGACCCGACGAGCCTTTCTATTGTACTACATGTGCTCACCGCCAAGCCATTTGAACTGGCTACCTCAGATTTGAGATTATTAACCTGGAAGGTTGTTTTCCTCATAGCTATCACATCCGTGAGGCGGGATGTGATAGCTGTGAGGACTTTTGGCACTACAGGTTGATGAGCCCTGCCTGATTTTTCATCAGGATAAGGTGATGTTACGTCCAGATACCCAGTTTTTACTGAAGGTTGTATCCAGTTTTCACAAAAAACAAGACATTGAACCTCCGAAATATTTTCCCTTGCCTTCTGCTCCTATAGAGTCTGCTCTACATACACTAGATGTCAGGTGTGCACTTACTTTTTACAAGACATGCACTGAGGATTTTAGATAGCTTCCCCGCTTGTTTCTCTGCTATGGAGAGCATAAGGACAGCTAGTGTCCGTGCAAAGACTGTTTTCGTGGCTGGTGCAGACAATCTGCTTAGCATATAAATTAGCCAAAGTGGATCCACCAGGCACAATGAAGGCTTATTCTACCAGGGCTGTTGCAACACCAACTGCATTCGGTCGAGGTGTACCTATTTCGGAGCTGTGTTGGGCTAGGCCGATCATGTTCATCAGGCATTATAGACTGGATGTTCAATCAATCAAGGACAGATTACTCTTTCAGAAGAGTGGTCCTTTCTGCTATTCTGCAATGAGACACCGACCCACCACCATTAAGTCAACTTGTTAATTGCCCATATGTGTGATGCACAGAGACCATGAAGAAAAATGGGTTGCTTACCTTAACTGGTTCTTCAAGTAGTCATCTGTGCAGTCACACAACCCTCCCACCTTCCCCACTTGGTGTCTAAATTTTTAGTCGTACACGGAGTTTGGGGTTTGATCCTGAGTCCTGGGCTGCAATGGGGTCTTGGGTGAACTGAGGAGATGGGCAGGAACCCTCCTGGACATGCGCAGTAGGACGATGGGGGAGGGTTCCCGCCAAAAACACTCTCAGCTAGTTTAAATATAACCCAGGAACTGTGCCATAATCTTGGTTTATTAATCAGGATGTTAAACCAGAAATTTTAATAAACCAGCTTTAAGCCACAGTTCTCTGTTTTAGATGTAACGTGAAATGAGGGTTTAATTTAACCAGCATCACAGTACTAAAGTCAGTATGTGAGGGAGGAGCATGTGGGCCCAGTACTAGTTCTTGGCTTCCTAAACATTGTTTAGAAGTCTTGGACCATTACATCTGAAAGGGTCTATAGAGGCAGTGTTGTTAAAACTAATCAAAGTATTATAGTGAATTACTTATACGTGGCTTTGCAAAGTCCTTCATTTTACTTTCCCCCTCTCTTCTCAATTTTCGTAATAAAATACGTAATGGATTGTTAGGATGTTAGCTGCTTCATATTGTAGGAATAGTTAATAATTTTGAACAAATGTGGATGAGAATTTGTATTAAAAGCAGAATTTATTTGAACTGATAGAGATCAGGTTGAATACATCTAATTCTTGATGCATCTGTGCATGAACCTTGAAATCTGTCTTGTTTTTGTTAAACTGATACTTTTAAGTAGCGCTGCTCACTCAGTATAAGAAGATAGTTGTTTCATATTAATACACTAGATTAAAATCTTAATTTTCAGGATAAGAGATGTTTCTGTTGCCTTTAATTTTTTCTATAATAGTTCCTGGTGGTTTGGAGACACGCTACAGTTGTTGTGAAGGAGTGATTGGTTCTCCTGGATGCCAGGTTGCAAAGGTGAGATAGCTGAACAGCCGTCGTTCTCAGACTATATATATATATATATATATATATATATATATTTCTCAGGGATTCTTTTTTAGTTTTTCCCTGCTGCCACCTTCCTGCAGACAACTTGATTGGATGGCTATGGGAGGGTTGACAGGCTGTGTGTGTGCATGTGTGTTTGTGTGTGAGAGATAGCTGTTCTGAAATCTACATTTGAAGTTCACTTGCTGTTCTTCCATTATCCTATCTATCTTGGTAGAGCTAGAAGAGAATATGCTACTAGGTTTCCAGCCAACTGGCCCTGCTCTTCCTTAGAAGTCTGTCTGTCTGCCTTGGGAAGAGGTCATGCTTCAGTTAGAAAGAGCAGAAGTTGAGAGAGAACCTGGAGTGAATTCTTGTGTCTTCCAAGTTAGTGTGAGGAAGACATATCCTGCAGTTGACTAATGCTGTCTATCACCCACGAAAAGCAGGGACCATGTGTCAGGGACCATGTGACAGGGGCCATGTGTAGTCTGCTGGTCCTAGACTTTGCCAGTTCTGTCCAGGGCTACAGCTCAGTAATAGAGTTCAGGAAAAAAAACAGTATAAATGGAAATCCGAAAGGACCACAGAGGCGAGGAGAACTTTCCAAGGAGGAAAGTTACATAAAAGAAAAGAAAATTAGATCCTAAGGTGAAGTCCTGACCCAGAAGATGCAGAGGCAGGCAAGCATGGTGGATATTGATGCTTTTTAAATCTGCACCATCTGGTAAAGACCTTCCAGGTGGTCTCATAGAGCTCTATCACAACAGCTTTTTATTGCACTTTTGTTCTGCCTTGTTTACCATTTTGCCTCGCGAACCTCATGATGTCATCGCTGTCCTGCAGTCATCTCGCGTCTTCTCTATTTTCATTGTTTTTCTAGGGTGGGAAAAGTGTGGTATTTTTTCTCCAGGCAGGATAAAACTGCCCTTCCGTCCCTGTATACTGCCATCCCACGCTATGTCACAGAATGTCCCTTGGGGGCTTGTGCGTTGGAGGGCGGTATTGTTGATGGAAGAGGAAGGTGGGGACGGTTCTCCTCCAGTCCATAGAACCGCTCAACCAGGAAGGGACAGGGAGGGAGAGAGGGCCTACGAAGACCCTGCACAGAAGGGAGCATCATCTCACCTCTAGAGGCAGAAATGGTGCCCAGCTGATGAAAGCTAAATTGCTAGGCAACAAAACCAGAGGGGAGGGGGAAGGTGCCCATGCCCATCACAATGTCCATGAACCACAAGAACCAATGAACTGGAGGGAGAAAGGGTGGGGTAGGGTGAGCGCAGTAGCAGGAGAGCTATTGGTAAACAAGGCAAAATAGTAGAACAACACACACATGTGAAAGTGACCAGACCTTGATGTGCTAATGAAACAGAAGTGGAAATTGCAGATGCATACCAGGAAAAAAAAGTAGGTGTGATGGAGCCCATATATGCATGTGCTGGAGTTCTTACAGGATGCTAGGAGGGTGCTGATTACTGTGTCCAGGTGGTCCCTGCTTTTCCAGGATGATAACGTATTGTAGGGATGGTTTCCTCACATCAACCCAGAAGGAATGTTCTCGGTAAGTACCAACATTCCATACTCTGCATTACGGGCATCATCAGACGAGCGTTTTATTGCATGCTCGTTGCTGGGCACTCACAGATTTTCGTGGACCCTCTCACAACATCGTCTACATCATGCGCTCCTCCCGCACCATCTAGCCTTCGCACGGCAAAAAACCACCCCAGTAAGTCCAACTTATTTTTTGAGACAGAGCTTGCCGCTGCTGTGTACAGGAGAAGCAGTGTGATCAAAACAGCCCACTGAATGGGCCACATGGGTGTTGTTTGTTTCCTCTTTTGAAAGAGGAAGTAATGAGCTACAAACGCGCGGATGGAGAAGCAACGGTAAGGAAATGTGGTTTTCCCCCATGTGATGACGCTCTAAGTTTTGGTGCTGAAAACAGTTTCTTGGATTGAACTGTATTAAAAGTGTAGCCCTGAGTGTGGGGAGAGTTGTAAAAAAAGTTTGCATTTATGAGAGTAGATTCTAAAAACGGAATGAGGGGAAAGCAGTTCTTTTGTGGAGGAAGATTTTGTTAGAAAATAATTTGAGAGTACTGCTTAATTTCTAAAGAGATGTACTGGGTTTTGTGTGAATATATTCTGAATTTTAAGTGATAGGGAGAATGAATAAGCTGTAGTTTAGTAAGAATATGCACTTTGTACATGCTCAGAGGTGCTTTTGTGTAAACATTATAGGACTTGGCCATGGTATTGAAACCACTCCCAGGAGTGTATCTTCATGAGCAACAGATGTCTCCAAAATAGAGGTGCTACAAGATTCATCCACCATTTATTTACTTATTTTTTCATTACATTTTATTCTGTCCATTGGCTGGAGCTGTCTAGGAAGTTCATAAAATAAAACTTAAAACAATAGCATAGTAAAACATAATATAAAAATCATAAGATTAAAACAGAATAAACCATAGAAAAACTTAGATAAAATTGCATGAACACAATTTTTTAAAATGAAGGAATAAAAAACCTGGGAAAATAAAAAAGGTCTTCACCTGGCATCAAAGGACAGCAAGATCCGCTCCAGGTAAGCCTCTCTGGACCATTACTGAAAAGCCCTCTCCTTGGTAGCCATCTGTCTCACCTCCTTCAGCACAGGCACCATGCCAAGCCACTCCTACTGTATCTTTCCTAAGCTTCTACATGCTGCATCCAAGGTCTATGTGGAAGCCCCTCCTATCTGCCATAGTTGCTAAATAGCATCTGGATATTCTAAGTAGAAGCAACAGGACAATGATGTTCCCCTCATGCCCAGCTTATAAGCTTCCAAGAAGTATTTTGCTGATTATTATTGTGGTCTAGATGGAGACAAGTGACTTATCTGAGAAGAAGGCAGAGGTGGATCAGAACTCAAAAACCTGTTGCTATTCCTTTCATCCAACATTTGCTGCTGTGGCATACATTCTACAGAAAGCAAGCTAGTGCCTTCTAATTGTTTTCTTTTGTCTGTTTTAAGGTTTATATTGTTTTAAATGTTCCACTTGCGCCACCCCAGAGACTCTGAGTGGAAAAAATATGTACTTAGAATGTATCAAGTAGTTCATCTTAAAATTAAAAGGATAGCTTAAATCAGCGTTCATCAGCATTAACCAATACACAAGTCTGTAGACAAATAAGCAGATAATGATCTTCAAAAAGATGTATAAAGCTCATGTCACCATGGGTGTGTTTTTGCCCCTCAGTCCTCTCACCACAGAGAGGCTTATGAATAATGCAAATGTGGTTTATGCATAGTGAATCCCCGGCTGAAATTTGCATGTAGTGCAGCCCTGCCTCCTCCCTCATGTGCCCTGATCAGCCTTCTCCATCCCCTTCCCACTGGTGTCAACAGCCTAACCTCGTGACTGCACCCAGGGCACACCTTCGCATCACACTGATTGGCCGAGCAGGCCTGTCTGTCATCCCACTGGCAGAAGGGCTCCCCTGCCTGTTTGGCACAGAGGAAATTATTTGCTATAAAAGATTGAGCTTTGAACTTTTTCAGAGTTTCAACTTCTTCTGCACATTTACACTGCTCAAGCTTCAGTTTAAAACACAAATGACCAAAATCAGTCTGGTAGATCTCTAGTAGTCAGCCTTACACTACCATATTCTTATATAATTTGCTCATGTCTTGGTGAATTTTTATAAAGAAAGGAGTACTAGAATTGTCAGGTAGCCCAAACTACAGGAAAACAATGTATGAGAAATGGCTTTCTCTCAGTACTGTGATCATTTAATCAACAAATTTCCTTAAAAAGGGGAAATTGGAAATGGAATGGTAATTGAATTCTTCTTAATGCTTTGTAGCTCCATGTTCATGATGGCAGAAATGAAAATGTTGATGGCTTTGTGAAGACTTTTATCAAACCACCTCCACTAGATGGAAATCATGGTGTATTTGCCCTAGATTGTGAAATGGTATGCAAAAAGGATCATTTTATTTAAAACCTTCAATTTTAAAAAGTGTACTATTTTTTTCTTCATTGACAATAGTCTAATGTCATCAAGGGGCATGTGTATTGTGTTTCGTGTAGGTTGTAAGCTGCCCTAGACTCTTTGTGAGGAAGGGCGGGATATAAATAAATGAGACTGCCATCAGTTTGGAAATAGAGATCAAGCATGTTCTATTTGAGAATGAAATACAGCCTCATAAGATAAAATCCTGTCAACATTCTCTGAATTTTACAGCTTATTCTCTATGGTTTGGATCCAGATATAAGTGTGTGCAACTGGGCTGGCAGAAGCAGATTTACCCCCCTCCCCCGCTTTTCTCCCCATGGCAGCCCCTTCACCCTCTCTGGAAATGGTTGGGGACCCTGATGAATGGGGTAGGCTGAGGTGGAGGGAGAAGGGGGATCCCTGAAAATCAAGAGGAGGCACCTTCACTGAATGTGTTTTTTCCCTGGCGAAACTTGACTGAACTCCAACCCAGTTTGCACGAAATGCTTTTTCATTCCCTAGCCCATGTTAAATGGGCATTATAGTGTAATTAATGTTGATAGCAAATCTAGAAGGAACAAGGCCTTTCATGTGTTAAAAATTGCTATTACATACATGCTTCCACTGTATACCTGTACATGTATTCAGAAATGTGAAAATTCGGGGACGTGGTCTAGCCGAAAATGGAATAGGGTCGTAATTCATCTGCTCTCCAAGAAGAAGGAAAGGAGAGGTTGAATGGACTTTGTTCCGAGAGGTTGGATCGGGTCCCCCCCCCCCCCCCTGAGAGTTCTAATAAAAAAAAATATTGGGACCAGCGACCAGATGGTTGGTGAGGAGGGGGTGAAAAAAGGGGGGGAATGTGGGGGGGAGGGTAAGGGAGGGGGGGTAAGTGTTTCACAGAGGGAGACCTAGGCCTCCTCCACACGGGGCGTTTAATGAGCCTTGAAGGCTCATTATAAATTTTACCTACACACGAGCGGAGCGCAAAACGGGCGTACAGGCACGTTATCTCCCCGATAATGCGCATTTTCGAACGCGCGTTAAATAGCGACTTTTATTTTGCTCCGGCCGTTAAAGCGCATTTTCGCTGTGTGAACAAGCGATTATGCGCATTAACTACCTGGAAAGCGCTTTTTGGGCATCTTTTAATGCGCTTCGCCGCTTCTCGCCGCCTCCCGTGCAGAGGGATTGTGAGTAAATGCGCCTCCGCGATAATGCGCATAATCGCGGAACCAGGCGCAAAGGCGCATTCTTGTGGAGGGGGCCTTACTTAAAGAGGTGTGTGAAAGGGAAAGATGGAAAATAAATTAAGAATTGCAACATTAAATGTTAAAGGGCTAGGAACAGTTATCAAAAGAAAAAGAATAGAAATATTGTTAAGAAGAAAAAATATAGATATAATTTTCTTGCAGGAAACCCATCAAGCAAAAGAAGGGGTTAATGAGCTCCGAATGAGGGATGTTGGCATTTATGAAAAGTCATATGGTACTTCTAAAGCGAGGGGGGTGGCAATAATAATATCAAAGAAATGTGGTGTTAATATTCAAAGTGTAAAGAAAGATAAAAATGGAAGATATCTCATAATGTACTGCAAGCTGGGAGAGGAGGAGTATGTTTTGATCAATATCTACGCTCCAAATGGCAAACAAATGGAATTCTTTGATGAAGTATTTAATGCAGTGGGAGAGGTGGGTAAAAAGAAAATGGTGATTGCGGGGGATTTCAATATGGTACTAGATAAAGAGAAAGATAGGGATAATATTCTAAGAGATTTTAGAAGGGAGGGGAAGACGGAATTAAGTAAATTAATGGAGGGGAAAGAGTTAATGGATGTTTGGAGAGTTTTAAAAGGAGAAGAAAGGAAATATACCTTCTATTCACCTAGATTTAAGAGCTTTTCAAGGATTGATTTATTTTTGTGTCAAAAAACATGGTACCCAAACTTATGGATTGTGATATTGGGGTAATTAAGGTCACCGACCACGCATTAATGATGATGGATATCAAAATGAAGAAAGATTATAGACAAGCGAAGAGATGGAGAATGGATACAAGGATTTTAAATAATAAAAATACTGTGGAGAAAATTAAAAAAGAAATGCAGGAAATATGGGAGATAAATGAAAGAGAGGCCAACTCGCAGGGCTTATTATGGGACACTATGAAAGCAGTAGTAAGAGGGATTTGTATTAGGGAAATGTGCACCCTAAAAAAACAACAGGAAGTACAAGGTAAAAAGATAGAAGAGGAGATAAAAAACTTAGAGGAGAGGTTAAGAGAGACTAAAGATAAACGTCTAATTGCCCAAATTCAAGCTAAAAAAAAAGGAAATGGAGAAAGAAGATTTAGAACAAGTTCAAAAGAATTTGTTATACCTAAAGAGATATTTTTTTGAATATAATAATAGAAACTCGAGGATGTTGGCTAGATCCACGCAGTCTGAAAAGGCTAAGAATATGATTGGGACAATTAGAGATAAGCTAGGAAATAGCTGTAATATAATGAAAGATAAACTAATTATATTTCAGGAATTTTATAAAGAACTATATACATCAGGCGTGGATCCACAAGTTAAGATTCAGGAATATGTGGAGAGGAATTGGAAAATAAGGTTGCAGAAGCAAGATAGAGATTATATGGAAGGTTTAGTCACTGAGAAAGAAATTGAGGGAATTATTGATAAATTAAAAGGAGGGAAATCTCCAGGGATAGATGGTTTGGGGCCGGAATATTATAAGATATTTAAAGAAATGTTAATACCAAGATTTAAAAAATTATATAATAATATAATAGAAGGAGGAAGGACTCCGCCATCATGGGATCAATCCCTAATTATCTTAATACAGAAACCAGGTAAGGATTTGACAGACCCAGCATCTTATAGACCAATTTCTTTAATTAATCAAGATTCCAAATTTTTTACAGCAATAATGGCTAAAAGAATGGGTACATTTATAGCCAAATATATAAAAAAAGATCAATGTGGATTCATATCTGGAAGGCAAATGCCCAATTTAATTGGAAGAGTTTTAAATATCATTAATATTATTAAAAAAAGGAAATTAAAAGCAGGTTTATTAGCATTGGATATATTCAAAGCCTTTGACTGCGTGGAATGGCCAGCGCTTAAAATAATATTAAAAACATTTGGATTCGGAGATAAATTTATGGGTGTGATTGATAAGCTGTATAAAAATAATAAAGCTGAAATAATGGTTAATGATGGGTTAACGCAACAGATTACACTAGCTCGAGGAACTAGGCAAGGATGCCCACTCTCACCGATCTTGTTTGCAATAGTGATAGAAACATTGGCAAATATTATAAGGGAAGATGAAAGTTTAAAGGGGATAGGAAGAAAGGAGAAGATAAAAATGAATATGTTTGCGGATGACACATTACTGACAATAGAAGATCCCCTGAAGAGTGGGGAGGTGATTAAGAAACATCTGAGAGAATTTGGGGAAATTACGAGATTACAAGTGAATTGGGGGAAGTCAGAAATGATGCTATTTAATTATAATAAGGAAGAGATGGAGGAGTGTAAGCTTAAGCTGGGTTTAAGGCTTAGAAATATAGTACGTTATTTGGGAGTTAATATAGATAAAGATTTAGAAAAATTAGAGGAACTCAACTTTGTAACTTTAAAAAAACAGATAGGGGAGAAATTAGAGGGTTATAGAAAATTGAAGCATTCTTGGTTTGGTAGAATAGCAGTTATTAAAATGAAGATTTTACCTAAGATTAATTTCTTGTTTAGAATGTTGCCGATTAAAATATCAGAAGCGGAGTTAAAAAGTTGGCAAAATATGATTAATGCTTATTGTAATGGAGATAAGAGAGCTAGGATTAATAAAAGATTATGGTATAAAGCTCAAAAGAAATGAGGTTTAGGACTTCCAAATATTAAGTATTGTTATATTGCTAATCAGTTAAGATATGTTATAAATTGTATAATAGGAGAGGAAGATCTTGAATGGCTGGAAATGCAAACAGGAGAAATTGATTATAAATTGAAGAATATATTCTTTAGTAATATTCAAAAGAAAGATTGGAAGGGACTGGACAACCCAATGTTGAAAAATATTTTAGAGATCTTGGAGAAATTTAGAGGGAAGTTGATACCGGGAGATTCTCCACTTGCCCCAATTGTAGTAGTGGGAAATTTTCCAAGAGTATTAAAAGTAGGGATGTGCACTGACCCCCCGGATCGGATCGGATAGCGGATCGGAATCGGACCTGGGGGGTCGGATCGGATCGGATCGGATCGGAGGATGGTCGGATCGGATCGGACCGGATGTCCGATCCGGATCGGACGCCATTTTGAATGCTTTTTCCCATAGCCAAGTATTGTTTTACAAAAACGCCTATAACTTTTTCATTTTTAAAGATAGAAGGATGAAACTTGGGCACATTATACACTGGTTAGGGATAGTTATCTGTGAGAAATTTCAGAAAGATTGGTGCATGAGTTTTGTGGCAATTAATTGTTTAATAAATACCCAGAAATGCCTATAACTTTGTCATTTTTAAAGTTACAAACATGAAACTTTGCCACATTGTAGGTGCTACCTTGGGACCTATCTGTGAGAAATTTCAGAAACTTAGGTGCTTGCCTTGTGTGGCAATTAATTTTAGAAAAATGGGTAGTAGTGGGGTAAATACATTTATGCCTCCCATTTTTTTATTTTTGAAGATACAAACAGGAAACTTGGGCACATTACAGGTACCACTTGCCTTGATATGTGTGTGAAATTTCAGAAACATTGGAGCTTGCCTTGTGTGGCAATTAATTTTTGAAACAATGAGGAAAGAAACACCTATAACTTTGTCATTTTTAAAGTTACACACATGAAACTTTGCCACATTGTAGGTGGTACCTTGGGACCTATGTGTGTGAAATTTCAGAAACATAGGTGCTTGCCTTGTGTGGCAATTAATTTTTTAATAAATACCCAGGAATGCCTATAACTTTGTCATTTGTAAAGTTACACACATGAAACTTTGCCACATTGTAGGCGGTACCTTGGGACCTATGTGTGTAAAATTTCAGAAACGTAGGTGCTTGTATTGTGTGGCAATTAATTTTTGAAACAATGAGGGATTCATTGGACAGCACTTGCCCATAGGGATTCATTGGACAGTACTTGCCCATAGGGATTCATTGGACAGTACTTTCCTATAGGAAATCATTGGAAAGCACTTGCCCATAGAAAATCATTGGAAAGCACTTGCCCATTGAGAAATACAGTTATGCCTCCCACTTTTTTATTTTTGAAGATACAAACAGGAAACTTGGGCACATTGTAGACTGGTTAGGGATAGTTATCTGTGAGAAATTTCAGAAAGATTGGTGCATGCGTTTTGTGGCAATTAATTTTTTAATAAATACCCAGGAATGCCTATAACTTTGTCATTTTTAAAGTTACATACATGAAACTTTGCCACATTGTAGGTGGTACCTTGGGATCTATGTGTGTAAAATTTCAAAAACGTAGGTGCTTGCCTTGTATGGCAATTAATTTTAGAAAAATGGGTAGTAGTGGGGTAAATACATTTACGCCTCCCATTTTTTTATTTTTAAAGATACAAACAGGAAACATGGGCACATTACAGGGAACACTTCACTTGATATGTGTGTAAAATTTCAGAATGATAGGTCCAGGCATGTGGTGGCAAGGTGTCTGCACACACCACTTTGAAGACTGTAGAAAATTTCTCCTGTAACGATCCCAGCGAGAGAGAGTGATCCTAGGCTCAGCCGTTCTGCTTGAGTGAAAGTATCAAAGCAGACACGAGCCAAGTGCTACTTTGTTTCTCCTTTTGTAATGGATACTAGCTCAGTTGCAGCCAAGCGTGCAAGGATCAAAGAGATGAGAGAAAGTGTTTCCTTCTTCTTCCCGGGAGGCGGGAGGGTGCAATTGACAGCCCCAGCCTCTGTGTAAAAAAGGTTAATAACTTTTAATCTAAAAAATTCGTAGCCACCAAATGCCTGGACCTATCATTCTGAAATTTTACACACATATCAAGTGAAGTGTTCCCTGTAATGTGCCCATGTTTCCTGTTTGTATCTTTAAAAATAAAAAAATGGGAGGCGTAAATGTATTTACCCCACTACTACCCATTTTTCTAAAATTAATTGCCATACAAGGCAAGCACCTACGTTTTTGAAATTTTACACACATAGGTCCCAAGGTACCACCTACAATGTGGCAAAGTTTCATGTATGTAACTTTAAAAATGACAAAGTTATAGGCATTCCTGGGTATTTATTAAAAAATTAATTGCCACAAAACGCATGCACCAATCTTTCTGAAATTTCTGACAGATAACTATCCCTAACCAGTCTACAATGTGCCCAAGTTTCCTGTTTGTATCTTCAAAAATAAAAAAGTGGGAGGCATAACTGTATTTCTCAATGGGCACGTGCTTTCCAATGATTTTCTATGGGCAAGTGCTTTCCAATGATTTCCTATAGGAAAGTACTGTCCAATGAATCCCTATGGGCAAGTACTGTCCAATGAATCCCTATGGGCAAGTGCTGTCCAATGAATCCCTCATTGTTTCAAAAATTAATTGCCACACAATACAAGCACCTACGTTTCTGAAATTTTACACACATGGGTCCCAAGGTACCGCCTACAATGTGGCAAAGTTTCATGTGTGTAACTTTACAAATGACAAAGTTATAGGCATTCCTGGGTATTTATTAAAAAATTAATTGCCACACAAGGCAAGCACCTATGTTTCTGAAATTTCACACACATAGGTCCCAAGGTACCACCTACAATGTGGCAAAGTTTCATGTGTGTAACTTTAAAAATGACAAAGTTATAGGTGTTTCTTTCCTCATTGTTTCAAAAATTAATTGCCACACAAGGCAAGCTCCAATGTTTCTGAAATTTCAAACACATATCAAGGCAAGTGGTACCTGTAATGTGCCCAAGTTTCCTGTTTGTATCTTCAAAAATAAAAAAATGGGAGGCGTAAATGTATTTACCCCACTACTACCCATTTTTCTAAAATTAATTGCCACACAAGGCAAGCACCTAAGTTTCTGAAATTTCTCACAGATAGGTCCCAAGGTACCACCTACAATGTGGCAAAGTTTCATGTTTGTAACTTTAAAAATGACAAAGTTATAGGCATTTCTGGGTATTTATTAAACAATTAATTGCCACAAAACGCATGCACCAATCTTTCTGAAATTTCTCACAGATAACTATCCCTAACCAGTGTATAATGTGCCCAAGTTTCATCCTTCTATCTTTAAAAATGAAAAAGTTATAGGCGTTTTTGTAAAACAATACTTGGCTATGGGAAAAAGCATTCAAAATGGCGTCCGATCCGGATCGGACCTCGTCGGATCGGATCGGATCGGATCGGAGGTTGATCGGATCGGATCGGATCGGATTTTCCCGATTTTGGGGCGGATCGGATTCGGATCGTGGATCGGATCCGATCCGATGCACACCCCTAATTAAAAGCGGAGATAGAAGCGACATTAAAAGATCAGGAAATAATTAAGTTAAGGAATTGGATGGAAAATATGAAGGATAATGAGCAAATTAAAGAGTTGTTTAAAAGACAAAATATTGCATTGTTCAAAGGTTTACAATTGTGGAATTGGACTAAGGAATGGAAATTAAGAAATAAGAAATGTAGAAAAAATACAAGATTTGAAGATATAATTGAACTAGAAGGGAAAAAATAAGAAAGTAGAATTAAGAAAGGGCGGATTAGTGAGATTTATAGAATATTGATAGAGGATGAATATCAGGACTCACTTAAAGTTATAAAAGAGATTTGGGAAGAAGATGTAGGAGATAAAATTAAAGAGTATAATTGGGAGAGGATATGGAATGAAAGAATATTAAAGTTGCTATCGATAAGAATTAAGGAGAACTTTTACAAGACTGTATGGAGATGGTATCTAACACCGTCTAGATTTCACCAGATGGACAAAAAAGTGACTAAGAAGTGTTGGAGGGGATGTCAGGAGGATGGAACCTATTTTCATATGTGGTGGAGCTGCGAACATGTACAAAAATTTTGGGAAATGGTGTTTAAAGAAATAAGTGAAATAATTGGAAGTAAATTGGAATTAAACCCAAAGATAGCTCTACTAGCAATATGGGATAGAGGGAATGAGAAGGGAACTAAGAGAGAATTGGTAAACAACCTCCTGGCACCCGCAAGATTAATGATTGCTAAATATTGGAAAGGACATGGAAGCTATACAATAGAAGAATGGTATAAAGAAATATGGGATATGGCGTTGAATGATATGCTGACTTGTAAAATGAAAATAAAGAGGGGAATGTCCAGCAAGAGTGATTTTGGAGAAATATGGAGTCCCTTTTTGGAATATGTATTAAGATCGGGGAAGGGACAAAATCCTTCAGAAGAGTCATTAAAATTCTGGAAAGATGAAGATTGATCAAGAGAAGGTCTCATGGGTAGGGTAGCACGGGGGGGTTGTAGAGGATTAGGTATGGTTTGTATTTTATGTAGTCATGTTTATTATTATGTTTTATATTGTTGAAATTAATAAAAATTATTTTTTTAAAAAAAGAAATGTGAAAATTCTGACACTGCTTCTACTTGAATTCCCAGTTAATAGAATTTGTTACAAAGTAGACAAGATATCTTAATCTTCACCACCACTTTCAGTATATTTGTTTCTGTCAAAGTTTATTCAGAGCCTAAACAGGAACTAAACTTAATAGTATACTCTGTTTTAACACATTTCTTTTTTTAGTGTTACACAACACGTGGCCTAGAACTCGCCAGAGTGACAATCGTCGATCCTTCTCTTCAAGTTGTCTATGATGCATTTGTTAAGCCAGATAATGAAATCATAGATTATAATACTAGGTACGTGTGACATTTGAACTCTAAAATATCAAGAGTTTGAAGACAGCTATTTTCAAACTGACTCTGATCCAAAGTTTTATGTACAACTGATGCACATTTACTGTTTTTTGTTTTGTTTTGTTTTTTGCTGTTGTATCTCTGAGGACTGCATCAGGTGTCTAGCGAAGTTACTTTTTAAAAGGCTTTCATACTATATTGTGGGTTTGAGTGCTCTTTCACACCAGAGAAAAATGTAGCGAAATTGAGGCTTGTTTTCCCTACTCTCCTAGGATATTTCTTTGTTTTCCCACTTAAGGGCTCGTTTCAGACAAAAGGCACCTGTCAGTAGTGATGGGAAGAAATAACTGTTAGCTCCGTGTCTGTTGGGCTGCCTGTTTGAGATACTAGTGTGACCGTTTGCTAGGAATTTGGGTGAGGCACCGGAACATAAACACGGAAGTCCCTTGTTTAATAAAACTTTAAAAATTATTAATAACAACTTAACAATTAACATTCCCTAAACTGTCTCAACTATTAAATAACTGTTCCTGCAGAGCTCTGCGCGTTGCCCAGGTATATTTGATGACGCTCCCAATACGGTGTTTAACGTAGCAGGCTGCCCAGTTCCCTGCTCCTTACAGACCTTCTGTCCAACGCCGTCCTCTCTTTCTCCTCTTTCCAAAATCCCTTGAAATTTTCCTCCTCTTCTTCTTCCTTCTCTTATCTCCCCTTTCTACTTCTGCTTTTTTCCTCCCCAACCACTCTCAACTGCCACTCCTTCCCCCTCCCCTTCTTCCATTACTATGATAACCATGCCACTCTAGGGATACAGCTTCATGCCAGCTGCTTACATTTTGAGTGCATTGGTACAAAATAAAAAATTGGAAAGAGAAATTACCTGAAAAATTAGTTATATTTTAACCACATGAAAAAATAATACTGTTCAGAGTAAATGGTTTGTACTAATACAGTTATACTTATCAATGGTATATACATCTGGCAAGTGCAAGATCAGTATAGGTCCTAGTTACTGGTGTATTTGGACTATATGGTTCAATGTGTATTTTAATGCACTCAAAAGTGTGAATATAGTTTAAAAGAATATGAAGGCAGGTTAGCTTTAAAAAAACTATTGAGCAATTACTCCCTTTTTATTGGCCTATTAAGCTGACATATTTGGAAGAAAGCATGGCAGCAGCATTAAGGGCGCAATTCCATGGGGATAGCTGTAAGCTTCCGAATTTCGAGGCTTACGGCCATCCAATGCAGAGTGAGAGGAGCGGTGAAGGCGATCTTCACTTCCGCGCTCCCTTGCTTTGCACTTTAGCTAGACGGGTATTTTTATCCATTTAGCCGAGGTGTCCCCACTTCCCCAATCTTCTCCCTGCCCAAGGGAATGCCCCTTTTCTGTCCTCTCCAAGGTCGCCTTTGCGACACAGAAGCAGCTGGCACGATTCTGAGCGCTGCCTCTGACCTTGGATCCAGGGATCCAAACTATCCTATGGCCCCCCTAGACTCTGTCTCTTGGCCATGGGATTGCTCTCCCCAACTGCTAGCACAGAAATAAAATCTTGAAATGTATCTTGCCTACAATAAAATTAACATTAAGTGAGATAAGAGAACCTAGTATTTCTAAAGCATTCATACTTCTCTATCTCCTCAAATTCTAACTGTGTATCCATATTGTTTTGCTTCCCTTGGCTTTCTCTAATCTGCTTTAGGTTTTCTGGAGTAACATCTGAGGACATGAAGAATACCGTAACATCCATTCGGGATGTGCAGGCAATATTGCTAAACTTGTTCAGTGCAGACACTCTTTTAATTGGACACAGTTTAGAGAGTGACTTATTTGCTCTTAAGGTAAATTGCGCAGAACAATAAAATATTTACACTGGTCTGAAGTATTCTAAGACATAGTCTTGCTTACATTTTTATCATAAAAACTGGATAGCTTTGAGTTTTCAAGGAATGTGATATCAAATACTGCATGCACGGAGAACTCTGCTAGGCCCATCTATCTTAGCATCCTGTTTCCCACAGTGGCAAGCCAGATGTCTGTGAAAAACCCATAGGCAGGATATGATGTTGTTTCAAGCTTTGGGATTATTTTATATATAAATGCAGGTAATTTAATTAATTAATTAATTAATTGGTATTCAGGAGGCACATTGCTTCTGGTCCTGGAGGTAGCATATAACCATTGTGACTAGTACCATTGATGGCTTTATACTTCATGAATTTCTCTTTCCATTTTAAAGTCACCTAAATTGGTGGTCATCACATCTTGTGGCATAGAATTCCATAATTTAATTCATGTGCTGTGTGGAAAAGTATTTCATTTTGATAACTGAGATGTGATTGATTACATTTTATAAGTTCCAAATTGATAAAAGACAAAAAAAATCCTAACATGCTGGAAAATAGTATATTTTAATCAGACTATGTTTGCTATCTATCTAATGTAATGAAAATATTATTTGTTTCTAATTTGAAGACTAATTTGTCACTTGGTACATAACCAGAAATGTAGAAAACTATCCACGTTTTAGTTTGTTTCACTGAATCATCCAACTTTATTTCCCTTACAGGTGTTTCATAATAAGATTGTGGATACTTCAGTAGTTTTTTCTCATCGGCTGGGTTTGCCTCATAAAAGAGCACTTAGGAATCTAATGGCTGATTATCTCCAAAGAATTATTCAAGATAATGGTAAGACCATTTTATAAAAATGAGCAGTGTTTTGCACAATTAATGGAGAAGAACCAAGAAGTGAGAAGGATCTTAATTTTAGGATATTTTTAATGTTGTGTTGTTCTCTTGTTTTTAAAATTTTTAACTGTTGTGAATTTTTGTGTTTATATTGTTGTTGTTCCCCGCCTCGATCCGGAGGGAGAGGCGGGTTACAAATAAATATTATTATTATTATTATAATTGCTACCCTCAAACTTTCCAGATAGATTCAACTTTCCCTATAATAATTACTGTGTCACGCATGCATGTGCGTCACTTGAGTACTGGCAGCTGAATGTGTGTGAACTGACTGTATGGAAAAAATGTATTTGAGGTGACATCAGATGGCATGAAAGTTCTGTCTGCAGTATTAAATCTGCAATGGTCCATTCACATATGCTAATCCAACGTTATTATTTCTGTCATCAAGTGGTGAGCAAGTATCAGAGCCAGATCTAAGTGCACAACGAAGACTTAGCATTTTAAGTTTGCACTGCCCAGAGAGCCTTGGCTATTGGGCACTATAAAAATGTAATAAATAATTAAATAAAATAGCATATATATTAGGAGTTCTTGAGTTGTCATATGATCCTTATTTGAAGATACAGATGTTGTGAGTCTTTCCAAATATCTTTAAAGGCTAATCAGGCAGATAATCAATTTTAACTTCAGCTAGTGAAATACCAAATCAGAGGGAAAGTGGGCAGGTTTTCTGAATTTGATTTAAGATCTTAATAGAAGGAAATGAAGATGACTGTAGGTCTATGGGGTTGCACATGAACACTGCATGAATCTTAAGTATAACTAGCAAGTATAAGGATGCATATATGTTTTTGATTAAATGAAAAGAGGATAATTGAACATACGTGTTGGCGGAGTAAATATAACACTTGAGCCTGCTTCCGCTTATTATCTTTTTCAAGACCTGTGTTCTCCACTGTTAAAACTGCAGCTATATTTGTGGTTTCATTTCTAGTTTGTATATGCAATCAGTGCTCACAACTTTCATGCTGTTACAACATCTTATTTTAAATGGACTGCTTGCCTTGAAACTGGATGTATTCTGCATCATTGTTTTCTCTCCCTCAATTGATTTCTTCACCTATATTATGCATTTTGTCTACCTTTGTAAGTCCAATAAGGTTACTGCTAAGGGAGTATTGATAATAAATTTATGCAAGTGATCACACATATACTATTGCCATGGCCCTATTACACTGTAATACTGTTCCAGAAGCCCAGTAGGCAGTGGTAGCAGGCTACATTTCCAGCACTGTTAGGCATGCATGGGGAAAGAAAAAGCGTAAGTTAAGAGTTGTTCCCTTTGAGAGCCCACTAAACCTGGAAGGAACCCGAATACCATTTAGTTAGGGGTTGCCAGCTCCTGTATTGTTGGGCTGGCATGTTATGTGTCAGTCCTGGCACTTAGAATATATTTTGCTGAACCCCTCATGAATTGACAAGCTTCATGCATAATAAATGCACTTGCTCAGGCATAGCATTCTATCCAAAATACACATATTTACATATTATATATTAAATCCTTCAAAACTCTAACATTAACATGTGGAATATGTGCCTCTTATATTTTTCTTTTCCTTAATATTTGGTAAGGAAAGCAGGAACCAGCTAAAACGGCTTTAGTGGCCAGAACCATCAGCTACTAGTTGGTGAACATGCACCCCATTCTAAGGCAGATTTAGATTATATTGCATTATGATTGAACTCCAGAAATCTATCTAAGTTTTCTTCTGGGATAACGGAGTACAGGGGAAACGGACAAAAAAAAAATTTTTTTTTTGAATGGTCAACCATCAGTTCGTTTTCTTAAAGACAATTTTCAAACTATCATTTTTATAGGATAACTCTTGAAACGAAGTCAGTACTACTAAATATTTGTTCAGTGCCAACTTTGTCCTATTTTTAAAATTTGTATGAATGTTATTCTTTCTAGTTGGTGGTCATGATTGTAGTGAAGATGCAACTGCTTGTATGGAACTTATGCTTTGGAAAGTAAAAGAAGACACTAAAGGCAGAAAGTGAGATATCTAAACAGAGGCTTCTTTTCATTGGTTTGAGACAACTGCTGGTGTTAAAAATATTAAGGAAATGTTCTATCCCTGTAATTAGATTAAATCAAAAGAGTACTGTACTAAGTATTTATACTAACTGGCTGTGTTTGGGTATTCAGGATTATGATATTTTCGTTCAATATAATGTTAGTGTTGATTATGGGAGCTTTTGACCTGTTCAGAACTGTTAATGGAAACAATGAACGTTAACTAATGTTGACAACTTGGAAGGAATACTGCATTTATTTTCCTTTTATGAACCTTGTATATATGTCCTGAACAAGAAGTACTCTGTCTTGCTATTCATCTGTCACGGTTTGCCGAAGTAAAAGCTTATAAAACAGGTCCAGTTTTCTCATAGGTAAAATAAATAGTAAAAATTATGCATTCTTTTCATTTGGTCAGTAAACCTTTCTGGAAGTTGTATTTTTATTTTACAAATTGCCTTTTTATAGCTGTATATACATGTGTGCTTTACATTACTGTTTTATAGCTTTAATCTGTGCCTGTTAACTTTATAGAAAAAATATATTCTGTAAATTGTATTGCAAATGGGTATTAAAGGCAGCAGTGAAAATGTGCAAGTCTGTATATCTTTTTAAAGCAGAATAAAAGGCTATTACTAAAGACACTAATTTCTTTCTCTAAAAAATATGGTGTCGAGTCCACGACTCTGATCCAACTTTAGTTATATGTAAGAAGAACCTGTAGTCTCTGATGAGGATGCAAACATTCAGCCACTCAGTTCAGTGGGACCAGATGATTATCACAGAGGATCATCCTAGCTGGATTTGAGCATGTTATTGGAAACCAAGGCACTTTTTCTGGACTATATATGCATTTTCCTATGCTTCATAGTCAGTATATGTTTGTTACTTATCAAGGTATACATATTTAATATTTTGAGAAGATAGGAAAGGTAAAGAGTCAAGTTAGTTACAATGAAATTAAGTCCGAATGATTTCAATGGTTCTACTCTAAGTATGACTAAGTCTGGATCCAACCCACTACCTTTAAAAAGACAACACCACTACTACTGCAGGATTGTTTAAAGAGACACTAAATGAACAGGTGCCACTTACTTAAGAGGTGTGAACAATTAGTTGTAGGTTAGTGTATTTCTAAAAGTGGAATGCAGGTGCAATGTTTCCAGAAGCTGTTCCAGCTTTTGTTCCTTTTCTCATACGCTGTATCTGGATCTTGTAAAAGCACTAAAGAAAGCCACTCTGCATTCCAACTAAAAATCTTCATTGCAGACACATTGGCTCAATTCGAACGACACAATAAAAACTGGTGTGGGGGAAACAATTGTCAGTTGTTTTTACTATTGTGTCATCCGAATGCTGCCATAGTCAACTCAGCGCTGATCCTCATCCACACCACAGTTGATTATTTATTACCATGTTGTGTGGGGAGTTAGACAACCCACCATTGACTATCGTGTCGTCCGAACTGAGCCACTTTCTGCAAACTAAATATACTATAGTAGTTGAAAATGCAATGGTAGGAAAATTTAGAAAAGTATGAGACCACACAACATATCTGTATGCAGCACATTTTCCACAGGGTGTGTTAATGTGTTTGCAGTGCTTTTTCTGCAGGGTGGGTTATCGTGTTGTGCGGTGTGGTTTATTTTTCTTGAATAATCCCCCTTGAGAACTCATCGCTTGTTGGGTTGTTCACGGTGGTTATCGAGCAACGCTGCAGAAAACATAACTGTGTTCAGACAACATGATAAACCCACCCACCCTGCAGAAAAAGTGTTGTGTGCAGACAACACAACCCACCTGGTGGAAAAAGCATTTCATTCAGACAACACAATAGCTGATGTTTCAACAACATACACTGTTTGGGTTAGTGTGTTGTGTGAACGCAGCCTTCTCCAATCTGGTGCACTCCAGTTTTTTGGATTTCAACTCTTGTCAGTCCCAACCAGCATGGCCAATGGGAAGGAATGCTGGAAGTTGTAGTCCAAAACATCCAACATATTTTGGATTAGTAGGCGCAATGCACAGTTTCAATTATTAAGTATCAGTATTCAGGCTTGCCTAGAAATACTGCTATGGAAGCCCTTTAAGTCAAGCCTTGCAGGGGCTTGGAGTGATTAAGCAAAGATAAGAGAGGGTCTGTGTAAGGTGTGTTGTTGCTTCCCTTGTTCCATAGTTCAGGTCTGACAGTTTGGCTGGTTCTAGGTCCAAGTCCTGCAGAACCTGGCTCAAATTTAGTTTGGCCAATTTATAAATGGTTGCCCTATTAAAGGCTATGTCAGCTTTTCCCATTGTTAATACCCAGAATATATTTTTTTCTGAATTAAAATTTCACATTCAAAAAGTTTTATCTATATTATCTCAGTCACCTTCCAAAACAATAGACAGACATCCTCTAGGCAACTGCAGGATAGCCCAGTTAATATTCCCTCCAGCCATCTTGCCATTCCTTTTCTTTAGTCAGGAATGGGAATATGCTTTCTAGTGATGATGATGCTTTTGGAATTTTGCTCCTGTCAGTTGTAATGAGAGCTGAGGGATCCCAGTATATGCCTATTCCTTTGGGATGATGTTACTGCTCATATATTGACAATCACTGCTCTTATGTTGATGGTGGATTAGTACTGCATGGTGCCTCCCTGTAGGGCATAGAATGGTGGACACATCCCATAGCAATGTAATTTTTGAAGCACATTTTAATCCCATACTTCACCCCTCTTACAGCACAGTACTGAACCCTTGGATGTTTTGGAATCACAGGATTACATATATACTATGTACATGTATATTGTAATTGTCCAATATCATATTGAAAGCATCATAATCAGGGAAAATATGCTGAACATGCTTAATGTGTGAGCCACAAAGCTCACCGACTACATATAGAAGTCCACAACCCTCTGGGTTGGCTGTCTGCCTTCCTGCCTGGGACTGCAAAAACTAGGAGAGGGGGCAGAAAGTTGTCAAACTCAAGGAAGATGGGCTGCATTCATCTTGGTGAATCAGAAGTTGTGTTTAATATACTGTCTAGAGTCTATGCCCATTAGACACCAGGATTAATATCTTGATGTCTAATGGGCATAGCGCCCCTGAGGCTAACTTTTCAGCTTATGAACGAGAAAGCTAAGGAAGCATGCATAGGATCACACTGTTAATTATATGATTGAAGGATACTAATCTCACTCTGCAGCCAAAAAAAATTAACCATCTACTCCATTTCTGCACTGGAGCAAGTGGCTTGTGAGTTTATGTAATCACAGTCCTCAAATCACTTGCATCCTAAGCAAAAAGAAAATCCAGATAAAGTGAAATGATTTCAAAGGGCCTTATTTAAAAATATATGTAGAATAGCATCACTGGTAAACTAAGGCTACAATCCTCTACTCATTTAATGAGACTTGCTTCTAAAAAAGACGTCTAGGATAGCCTTAGACCATCAACATTTTTCAAAGGAAAAGTCACATGGTAGACGAGACTAAAGTGCTTTGTACAAGTGACTGGTAGTAGATGTGCTTGAAGGATGAAGCTAATCTAGCTAGATATTACAATAGATGCAAGGCTGTTGGCAGTTTGCAGTGTTTTCCCACTCTTCCAAATATCTAGTTTTAACATGATGATTTACATGGTATCATCATTGGCGTGCTGTTCCAAAGCCCACCACATACATGTATTATTTCTATGTGTGAGCCTCACAAAATCGGCTATTGGTGGCAGGGGAAGGTTAACACATGATTCCAAGATGTGTTGCACCTAAGAAGGCTCAGAAAGAGACATGGAAAAGCAGCAGCTCTGTGTCACTTATAACATCTACTTGCACCCTAAGCATGTTTCTGCACAATACATTTGATGTGAAAATAAAATTGGAAATTGTAGTCTCTTTGCTCAAGCTCCTGTAAATTCTCTCAAAGATTTCTATTCCCTTAATAGGACTGCAGTTCCATGGGATCTTGGTTAGGAGCAATGGCAGTCTGACAGGTTTAAAACTGGTTTAATTGTACACTTTCTTTTAACTAGAATCACTGAAAGAAAGGCATCACAGTTGCAGAAATGCAGTTAATGCACAATGGCTTGATCTAATGTACCTCTAGCAAATAGCTGGGACAATGCTCACAATTGTCAAGGTGTGTGGGTTCTTATCAGCATAAGAGCATTATGTACAGACCAAATTTCTAACGGATTGTGCAAAGATTAATTGCTCCTACAGAGCCTGCCTTGTCCTACAGAGCTTTACCTCTGAACACTTCTCAACAGCATAATAACTGCGAGAATGTTCACCTCTACAGTGCTAGAGCAATGTTAGTACAGTGGTATTGGTTGTAGCAGCCAGGTTGACTTTATGATATTGCTGTGATCTTCACATCCCTTTTGGTGACAAAGCTGGGTCTATGCAGGTTGCAGGCAGGTAAAGAGGTAGAAACCATTTTTAATTAATTTGGTTTATATTTTTCTTAGCAAGGGATGTGCCAGTCCGATTTTCTGCCTCTGGTCCAAAATCTCTTAAGCCATCTCTCACCTGTGTTTTGCTTTGCCTTTGCAGTAGCTTGCAGGATCTGGCAGTTGCATGGTAGCTGTTTTGCAATATACATTTAACCAGATTTCAAATTGTGTGCCTATATCCTTACAATAAATCCACCTTTTTATGGGGGAAAATACATACTCACGTATGAAATGTAAAACCATGTATTTATTTTAGCTCTTTTCTCAGTCCAAAAAGTGTGTGTGTGTGTAAGCAAGCAGACAGACAGACAGACAGATCTCTCTATATAGATTTATATTTTACACATGTGCATGCACAAACACACATACATATGTACACACACTTTCCAACAGCATACTGAGGCAAACCTCATTATAAGGTATGTGTATAGCTAAAAGGTATTGTACAGAGAGTGCTATACGCCATTATATACATCCCAGCACATTATGTCCTCCCAGAAGATCAAGATCTGAAGTTATTTAAACTGATGATAAATAACTGATGCTCTTCCATTTTAAGCAGCTTCTTCAGCAGAACAGTCAATGCCTGCATAGGTGAACTTCTCATACAGGGTTGTATTCACATAAGTCTGGAAGTACAATTGAGAAGAATAAGCTCAACATTTTATTTCATACTCAGGAACTGATATGAATTCTTATTATTGCTCTAAGATCCAGACTTCTGTCCTTTACCCCCTGTATATTATGAAGCTACAGGTCACTGAATGCATGCCCTTTTGCTTCTCTTAAAAACATACACATACAGACCCTGTTCAGATGTCACGCTTAGCCATGGTGGTTAAGCATTTTGAGCTAAACATTATGGCTTAGCATGTCATGTGAGTTATGATTTAGCATATTGTGTGAACCATTCCTAACCATGGTGGCTACATGACCATGGCTTAAACACGCTCACTAACTGTTTGCTGCAGAAGGGTTAGTGGCCTAACCATGGCTTAACATGTCTGAACAGGCCCACAAAGAGACTTGTTTTTTTTAAAAAGACATTGCTGGTAGTCCTGCTGGCATAACCCAAGTCAGGACATGACCCATCATTTGAAGATTGATGATTTAGACCATCTGAGAAGCCACCTTCAGAACTTAGCAACATAAGCATCTCTTATGTATACTGAAAGAATCATATCACTCATCACATTTTATGCGAAGCAGCTTCTTACTATGACAAAATTGACACTTGTGAGATTTTCACATGTGATACTGATACTTATGTCCATTTTGCTACCAACGTGGCACAGGAACTGGCCACAGGGCAATGGTTTGATGTGGCAACCAAGTAACTCATGAGCTAGTGCTTACTAATGTTCTTTTGAGTCCATGCTGACAACCCCCATATCCTTACCTTCCTTTCTTCCAACATCCTATTCAAAGATACAAGTATTTGAGCAAATGATGGCCTCTCATAAGGTTTTTCTCTCCAGCACTGTCGCATTAGATCATAACTGAGGAAGAGGAAGGAGAAAATACTAATCATCTTTACAAATGTACAATAAACAGCCTCAAGCTTAAAGGTAGGATTATTCCAATAGACTGCTGGAGCACAAAGAACACAAAGCCATCCTATTCCATAGAATTATTTTGCTGGTCATGCTTTCTGCTGTTCCCGAAGTAGACTTTTGACAAATGTCAAAAGGTACAATCTACTCAGAAGTTGTGGACAAATCTGACTGTAATTAAAAGGTGCTCTACAAGAACAGTTCCTATTCATTTTAATGGGGTTAAAACAGAAGAACTACTTGGTGTATTATGCCCTATGCTAGGTGTGTGTGTATTGGGATGTGTGTGTCTTTCTTGAACTAGTGTGCAAAGCCCTAAACAACTTGGGACCAGGATATCTGAGAGAGCATCTCCTCTCTTACCATGCTGCCCAGTCACTGAGGTCATTGGAGGGCATGCTCCTGGTGATTCCACATGGACCTTTGGCCTGATTGGAGTCCGGAAGAAAGAAGAAGGAAAAGGGTACCACTAAACCGATGAAAAAAGAGCCACACTCTGGTACTATGATGCAATCTTTTTCTTTAATCTTTAATAATATCTTCAGTCTGCTCTACATGTTTCGGAAAAACATCCTTCAGCAGGAGCTGAAGGAAAACAAACTTTACTGTAATTTCGTAATCTTTAGCACAATGTTAAAACAATAAAACCTAAATGCAAAAGGAAACAGTTTTTGGCTTGTTGGGCGTCCCCACCGGGCTCTGTAGTATCTGCAAACTGTCTTCCTTTTGCAGATACTACAGAACCCAGTGGGGATACCCAACAATCCAAGAACTGTTTCCTTTTGCATTTAGGTTTTATTGTTTCACCATAAATGATTACGAAATTACAGTAAAGTGTGTTTTCCTTCAGCTCCTGATGAAGGATGTTTTTCCGAAACGCGTAGAGCATACTGAAGATATTAGTAAAGATTAAAGAAAAAGATTTGCTTCATAGCACCAGAGCTTGGCACTCTTTTTTCACCGACTGGAGTCCACGGGGAAGACAGCCTTTAGTGTAGTAGCCCCTTCTCTGTGGAACGTCCTGTGCCTCTTGAAAACAGCTCTTTTCCAGGAAGCATTCCTCAACTGACCAGCCACTGTTTTTATTGGTCCTTTGTTTTACATTGAACAATTTTAACGTGCTGTTTTTGATCTTCTTTCTTTTTTCTGTTTCATTCCTATGTGCACCGCTCCAGAATCTATTTTAGATATGGAGCTGTATATAAATATTATAAATAACAACAACAACAACAACAAATGGGACATTATCAAAGCGTCAAATTCATGTTTATCTTAATAATAGCTTTCATGAGGCTGACAGAAGAAATACATCCTGATTCTCTGAGAGCTCTATGGAAATTATTTTAGAAATTCACTTTGATGGTAGAAACTTTCTTCTCCCTCCAAAGTGTAGCTTATTCTAGTAGTCATCTTATCATTTACCTGAAGTAAATTGCCCTCCCCGTATTACAACGGTATATATAAAATGCCGTCATCCAAAGGGGATATATAAGGAAGAAGCATTCAGCATAACAAGATTTGAATTACTTACACCTCATCATCACAGTTGAGAGGCTTCTCCAATCTGTATCCTTGGGGCAATTTTTCATACAGCTCTGCACAAGTCATCCCACAGTATGGTGTTCCACCTAGAAGAGAAGATTTAACAATTGTTCTAAGCATGCATATTTTTGTTCCTTCCATTGTTATATGAATGACAGTGGGTTGATGCTTTGGGCTGTGAAAGAAAGTACTTCTTTGCATGAAATATAATTAACTTGCGGGATTCACTGTCACAAATGGTGATGGCTGTGGCTTTACAGGACAATCCTATGCATACCTATTCAGAAGTAAGTCTCGCTGAGTTCAAGAGGCTCCCAGGTGTGTGTATAGGATTGCAGCTTAAATTGTTGTAAAAGAACTTTAGATAAATTCATAGAGGATAAATTTATCCATGTCAGTTAACCATTATAGTGAGATGGTACCTCCATGTTCAGATATAGTATGCCTCTGAATACCACATTCTGGGTACAAATAATGAATGAGCACTGTTGCTTTTATGCCCTGCTTCGGGACTTGTAGAAAATATGATCTTGATCTTGATCTTGATGGACCATGGTCTGATCCAGCCATGCTTTTCTTATATTCTTAATAGAAATAAAAAAATTAAAAACTGGATACTTACCTAAGCTAACTATTTCCCATAATAGCACACCATATGACCACCTGCAAAGAGGATTAAAATAAATCTATAATTGTGTAACATTAATTGCATTAAGACGGACTGTGTATTATAAAATAATAATAATAATAATAATAATAATAATAATAATAATAACAATAACAACAACAACAACAACAACAACAACAACAATAATAATGCCATAGAAACAAGACATGCACCTAAAATTCAAAATGTACTCAGGTATTAAATCTTTAGAACACTCAACAGAAGTGCCAGTGGAGTAGTTTTGTGCGGCAACAACGGGGGGTGGGGGTGTAATTCATGGCGCTGAATTGCCTCCCTGCTCAAACCCTCATTTTCCCTCTCCTAAGACAGCATTGGTTGATCCCAACGTCGAGGAGGGAGCGTGGGGTTGCTGGACGGCCATCCAGGTCCCAGAGCTGCCCCCGCTGTGTTCCTGGTGGAAGGTGACCAATCGCTGGTTGCCTTCCACCAGGCTTCACCCCTGGGTAGGCCCCGGACTGAACATGTTGTGTTGATGTTGCTCTCTTTGAAAACCTCGGGGTAAATCCCCAACTTTTTTAAATCGGAGCAATGCGGGGAAGCTGCGAACCTGCACTCACATCGTCTAACCGACAGGGCGCAGATCCACAGCCACCATGGGGCTTTCCCCACATGTAGACAGCCCCCGGGGTGCTCGGTACCGCGCGAAGCCAAGCACAGTCAGCATCTGGAACTCTTCCTGGTACTGGCAGAGTTCCTTTTTCTGTGCTAGGAGAGGCACACGACTCCATACCTTTCCCAGCAGGGAAAAGAAAACATCAGGGGGTGAGGCGATGACATCAGTTGCTGTGGCTGCACCCAGTGATGGTATCCGGTCCACAGAGGGCCTGGTGGGGGCAATTCAGCCCCCACCTGAAGAAGGTTCTGCACCCATGTTATAAATGAAAAAAAGAGTTAGAAAACAGTCTTAACACAACAACTTACACATCACTGTTTGTGGTATACACACTGTAGTTGAGGGATTCAATTGCCATCCATCGCACCGGAAGCCTTCCCTAAAATGATGAGATTAGAATGATGTTACAGTCTGCTCTGGTCAAGTGATCGCTGATGCCATTCATTTAGATGAAGTTAGCACCTCCTTGCATACACCACTGTGTAGGGGGGATTTTCTCCCTCCATTTAAATTAATGGGAACCTCCCCCCACCCAACTCTACAAGCTCAGGAAATACAGTGTACATCGAAAGCTTCCATATCTGTACAAACTTAGCCATTATGAATCCTGTACTTCAACCTTTCTCCTAGAGCGTCGTCAGATGAACGTTTTATTGCATGCTCGTTACTGGTTTTTCGCACGTTCTTTAGACGATGCCATCTGCCTCCCGTGTGCCTCCCACTTCTTCCGCTTGTTTTCCCATTGCAAAAAAAGACCCGGAAAATCCGACATAGTTTTTTAAAACGAAACTTGCCCCATTTCCGGCTGCGTGCAGAAAAAGCAGCACGATAAAAACACTCACCGAATTGCCTACATGGTCGTTGCTGCTTCCTCTTTCTCTCCCCGTGTAAAGAGAGTGTTGCTATTGTGGGACAGCAGCAGGAGGCCATAGTGACAGAGGCGAAAATCCCCCTATCTGATGGCACCCCTAATCTGTTACTGGGAGTCCCCTGAATTTTATGAAATTACAGAGCTATGTCATCTGAAATCCTAGTACTTGAAACATCTGGCTATTCAATTTCTCATGAATAGCATCTGCTAATAACGACTACCTAATATTCCAGTCCTATACCCCTGAAACAACAAGGCTCTGAAGTAAGTGCCATTGGTTTCAATGAGGCTGCAGGCTTTCTCCTCTTGAAACCTGTGGCAAAGTCCAGCTTTAAGTCCCACCATTTCTAAAGAAGAATGTCATCTCTACAAGTAACAATACGGATAACGCCAGTGGGGTACCTCTGCACAAGGAATGTAGTTGAAAGTTTCTTTTGGTCCTTCCTTACCATGGTCTTTTTAACATAAACCTCTTGGCCTCTAGACAATCCAAAATCTGCTATTTTTGCAACATAGTTCTCTCCGACTAAGATGTTTCTTGCTGCCAGATCACGGTGGATAAACTAAAGAAAATAAAAATTATCATTATGAATCCTGGATCTTAGGTTTTGTCATGTTGCAGTGCAGAGTGTTGCAGTGTGTAGTGCTTCTGTTCAGGGTTCTAGCCTGCCAGCCAGACATGCTTTCTTTCAGGATATTCCATTCCTTTCCCAGTTTTCCCTACTCCACCAGTCAGCCAGCATCCCATGCCCACTGAGCATGCTCAGTCCTCAATTAATTGTTCCCCCCCCCTTAAGGTTTTTTTCTTCCTAAAGATTTTTGTTTCTTGGGAAATGTTGGGATTACCCCAAGTCTGCTGAGACCTCATTCTTGTGCATAGATAGTGCCCTTTTGGTCACACCCAGAGGCTGAATTCGGACGACACAATAAACAACTGGCGGGGGGGAAACAATCGTCAGTTGTATTGACTATCGTGTCGTCCGAATGCTGCCATAGTCAACTCAGTGCTGATCCTAATCCACACCACAGTTGATTATTTATTACCATGTTGTGTGGGGAGTACCCCTAGATGAACAACTGTAAAGTTGATTATTACCCCACCATTGACTATCGTGTTGTCCAAATTCAGCCAGAGAATGTGATTGCTCTTCGTATACAATAGCCTTTTCCAACCTGGTGTCCTCCAGTTGTTTTGAACTACAATTCTCAGAATTCCTGACCATTGGCCATGCTGACTAGGACTTGTGGGAATTGTAGTCCAAAACATCTGGAGACCAACAGGTTGGGGAAGGTTGACATATATAGGTTTTGATACAGCCAGCTATTGCAGAAAGGAAGAAAGCCAGAACAAAGAAAATGTTTTCCATGATAACAGCATGAACCATCTATTTGAAGACTATAACTAAATGCAAATCTCCATGGCTTAAATACCAGCCACTTCCCCCCACCCTCTGCCCTTCTTGCTTTGTATACCATCTTGCCTGATGGAGAATACAAAACCTTGCACACAATCTCATAAAGGTGAGGGCTAATATGGATTTTAGCATAAATATTGTTCATGTTTAGCATGAACAATGTATTGGCATGAACAATGTATTAAAAGCCCCCGCTTGTTAACTGGGAGGAGGTAACAAGTGGGTTACTGTAATGCTCAGTCCTGGGCCCAGTGCTCTTCAACATTTTTATTAATGATTTGGATGAGGAGGTGCAGGGAATGCTTATCAAATTTGCAGATGACACAAAATTGGGTGGAATCACTAATACCCTGGAAGACAGAAACAAACTTCAAAGTGATCTTGATAGGTTGGAGCGCTGGGCACACTTCAAGAAGGATGCAGACAAACTGGAGGGGGTTCAGAGGAGGGCAATATGGATGATCAGGGGTCTGGAAACAAAGCCCTGTGAGGAGAGACTGAAAGAACTGGGCATGTTTAGCCTGGAGAAGAGAAGACTGAGGGGAGACATGATAGCACTCTTCAAATATTTGAAAGGTTGTCACACAGGAGGATCAGGATCTCTTCTTGATCATCCCAGAGTGCAGGACACAGAATAATAGGCTCAAATTACAGGAAGCCAGATTCCAGCTGGACATCAGGAAAAACATCCTGACTGTTAGAGCAGTACGACAATGGAACCAATGACCTAGGGAGGTTGTGGGCTCTCCCATACTAGATGCCTTCAAGATGCAGCTGGACAGCCATTTTTCAGGTATGCTTTAAGGTGGATTCCTGCATTGAACAGGGGGTTGGACTTGATGGCCTTATAGGCCCCTTCGAACTCTACTATTCTATGTGAGCAAACAAGCTAAGAAAGGAAGGAAGAAAACAAGTATAAAGCTAAGTGCAAAAATAAAAATAAAATCTCTTTTTCCAAGAAGAATGGGCTCTTCTTCCAGTGCCATAGATAAAACAACACGAACTGGTGTGATCTGAGAAATGCAATAGAGATGCTAGATTTTAAAAGTTTAACCTTAACTTTTGGGCAGGTGGCTTTGGGCAGGTTTCACTCAACTGTAAGTTTGCCACTTCTTCTTTATTTCAAGGAATGGTTCCTTATTCATGGACCTTAATTACACTACGAGAACAGTATATTCTAATAAAGTATCATTGATGTTCTGACACACGTAATTTTCTGACATTTTCACAATGTGAAAGCCAATTCCATGGCAAATCCCCTTGTACCTTTAAAGGCTGCACTCGATCAGGATATGAATGAGGTATGATGGCTTCCCATAAGAACTTAAGAAGAATTCTGCTGGATCAGACCAAGGGTCCATCTAGTCCAGCATTCTGTTCACACAGTTGCCAGCCAGCTGCCTATGGGAAACCCACAAGCAGGACATGAGTGCAACAGCACCCTCATACCCATGTTCCCCACCAACTGGTGCACAAAGGCATACTGCCTCTGAAACTGGAGGTAGCATATAGCCATCAGGAGCCATCAAAAGCCTCTTCCTCCTCCATGAATTTGTCCAATCACCCTTTTAAAGCCATCCAAATTGGTGGCCATTACTGCCTCTTGTAGAAATTATGCCCTGTGTGAAGAAGTACTGTCTTTTATTTGTTCCGAATCTCCCACCAATCAGCTTCATGGGATGACCCCAGGTTCTAACGTTATGAGAGAGGAAGAAAAAATGTCTCTCTATCCATTTTCTCCACTCCATGCATAATTTTGTACACCTTTATCATCTCTCCCCCAACTCGCCTTTTTTCTAACCCAAACAATGCCAGCTGTTGTAACCTTTCCTCCAGCCCCTTGATCATTTTACTTGCCCTTTTCCCAACTCTTAGGATATTCTTTAATAGGTGTGGTGACCAGAACTGTACATAGTATTCTGAGTGTGGTCACACCACAGATTTGTATAAGGGGACTATGATCTTCACAGTTTTATTTTCAACTCCTTTTGTAATGATATCTAACATGGAATTTGCCTCTTTTGCAGCCACACACACTGGGTTGACATTTTCATCGAGCTGTCCACCGCAATCCAAGATTTCTTTCTTGGTCAGTCACTGCTAGCTTAGGTCCCATCAGGTTATGCTTGATTGGGATTTTTTGCCCCATGAGCATCACTATACACTTGCTTAGATTGAACTGCATCTGCCATTTTGATGCCCATTCTCTAAGTTTGGAGAGATCCGTCTGGAGCTCATCACAATCCCACTTTCTTTTAACCACCCTAAATAATTGGGTGTCATCAGCAAATGACTTCTTCCTGTTCTCTCCAATCCTCTCTCCCACAGCTGTCTTTTAATCGGTTGCTGCTGCACAACACATCAAGAAACCTCCTTACCATCTGGAGAATTTGCTGCTGCTTCCTCTACTAATAAAACAGGAAACACGGAAAGTTCCAGGAGAATCTCCAGATTGTAAATTGACAACTTTACTCAGTATAAACTACCTCATGCTTCATTTTTAGAAAAAAAATGATACCCAGAGTCAAGTCTGTCTGGAAATTCCATGGCATCACCTTGAAGCCCTTATTCCTAAACACTGATGCATATGGGCTCGCTGTAATTGTTCGGAAGTGGTGAGGTGAGGCAAATTCATTCTACACCTGTACAAGGGCATCAGTTTCATCTATTTTTACTTCATAGGTTCCAGGATTGAGCTTTGGCATCAAACACACACATTTCAGGACTGGGCAGTGGTGAGGCCTGGCACAAATTTAGCCGGGCAGAAATTCTCAAGCTTTTGGTAGGTATTTATTACGTCATAGAATCAATGAATAACTTGCTGCGTTTGTACAACAACAACACCAACATCAAAAGCTGACCTGTTTTTGGCTCAGGTAGTCCATTCCTCTGGCCACGTCCGCTGCAAAGTGCAGTAGCTGTTGGGAGGAGAGTGTGGAGGCCGTGCTGTTGGCAATGGCAAATGCCGGGTCCGTCTCAAGGACCCGGCTCTTCCGCAGAAAGTCTAGCAAGTTTCCATGGGGAGCATACTCAATGGCGAGGTAGAGATAGCCTGGCATAAATCCAAGAGAAGGACTTCAGACAAGGACAAACGATATATGGTGCTGGGAACACGGAACAGGTTAGGGATTCTGCTGGTGTACTGCCTGCCAAATTGAAGACTCTTGTGGGCTGCTGGAAGGATTTATGGGCCTGAAAGCATGAGCTCCATTCCCCTCCCCTACCCCCCAAATGGAAACTGACCCAAAATGTCCATTCTCTGCCCTATCCTTCCAGAATGCCAGTCTCTTTTGCAAATGTCTCCTTCTCAGAGGAATTATGCAATAGCCCCTCCCTCTCTTTCCTTCCCTATCCTCTTTCATGCCTTCCTTCTATGGTTCCCAAGGTCCTGCCTTTATTGTTTGAATGGTAGAAAGGGCCAAGATTTCTTTTCTCAAGTAGTACTATGGGGAAAAAGCCAACAGTATTAATAATAACGGTCTTGCATTATGTATACTAATAGGGAACTCATTCTTTTCCTACTGAAAGAGCAGCATCAATTCACAAGAGGGAGTTTGGGACAACCTTACGGTTTTCAGAAGTACAAAAACACCTTTAGATTCAGATCTTTAGGAGAGATGTGCCTTGTGGGCACCTTAAATGTGATTCATGTATTAGATTCATGTGATGAAGTGGACAGTGTGCACAAAAGCCTATACCATAATAAATTTGTTAGTCTTTAAGGTGCCACAAGTCTCTTTGTCATTTTTGCTGCCACAGACTAACATGGCTACCCTACTAGAAGCTGAATATGGTGAGCACATCATCAAGGAAACAAGGATATGCATTTTCACTGAAATGTTTTTGTGCAGTATGGCTAGTGGTGCATAAATCTCAACTGATCTTAAGTTCCTCAGATATATATATATATATATTTAAAATCCACAGAAAAGCATCATACCTCGATGTTCACATGCTCCCAAAAGATTTATGATATTGGGATGGTGTCCAAGTTTACAAAGTACTTCCAATTCTCCTGCAAAATCTCTGTGATCATCCTTAGAGGCGTATTCTGCAAACGATATTATGTTTTGTTTTATGCATTAATCCCGACTACAGTTAGTTAATCCTACAATGTTTATAATGCATGTAATGAAGGTGGCCATCCTTAGCAAATGTGCATTGTGTTCCCACCTCCTTGTTATTACCTTGTTAGCTGCCCAAAGAACTTCCAGTTTCTTTATGTATATAAATAGTATAAATAAATAAAAATAAAGCCCTGCTGTGTTTGATGGGGCGTGCTCTCTAGGAACTGCTTAGATTTGCAGCCTTGGCAACTTAACTCCATGATACATGTGTTTTTAATCTATTTGTTTTTATGACACATTTTAATTAAGATTATTACTAGCTTCCATGAGTGCCATTTTTTTGGCAGAAAGGTGGGAAAATAAATAAATAAATAAATGTTAATGCATGTGCCAATTGACCCATCACCTTTATGTATATAAATAAGATTTTGTCTTCTCTGAACATCTTTGCACGATTCACAGTGATGAGCAGTGATGTGGAAACAGCATACCCTGGAACATGCGCATGATAAGACCATGTAGATGGGATTCATTTTGTGCTACTTTTCCATGCAAATGCCCAAGCTGAGTGACTTCTGCATGGGAAGGAACCACTTAATTGGCACTGCTTATATGATTCCTCCATACATATGTTTCCAGAGAGGCATAGGAAACAGTGCCCATTAGTCAGCCATTTTCAGGCATAGGGCCTGTTCAGACAACACGCTGAGCTACGGGTAGGCCGCTAACCCTTTTGCAGCAAATAGGAGCATGTTTAAACCATGGTTATGTAGCCACCGTGGTTAGGAATGGTTCACACAACGTGCTAAGCCATGATTCACACAGCATGCTAAGCCATAATGTTTCACTCAAAATACTTAACCACATCGTCTGAACAGAGCCAAAGGACTATTGTTCCATCTAACATAGTATTAGCTACACTAACTGGCAAGGTTTCAGACCGGAGCCTTTCCTAGCTTTACCCTAGAAATGGCAGAGATTGAACCGGGCACCTTCTGCATGCAAAGCATGTACTCTACCACTGAGCTGTGGCCCTTCCCCTAATAAGACATCACAAAATTGGTCCTGCAAATCACAGTGCTGTTCTCATTATAATTGACAGCAAAGACAGAGTGACTGCAGGGAGTAACACTTCCATAGATCTGGAGAAGCAAGCACTGGCTTATAAAATGGCTTTGATAGGTTCAGAGCATCTTCTCCATGTATGTGGCACTGCGGGCGCTACAGAGGTTGAAGGCTGTTTTATACTCTGACACATAGCTCTGTAAAACCAAATTTCTGTTAAACTAAATCTCAGAGGCTATACTTGGGATGGAGCTTGAATACCATTGATCAAACAAAAGAAAACCAGGTTGGATGGGTGTGGGAGGCTGAGTGGAGAAATACTAGAGGGAAGAGGATGCTTAATACTTTCCCTACCCATTATTTCTGTCAAAATTACCCTGCCACATGTGCTCCTCCCCCAAACAGAGTTTAAAATGTCACTTTTTGAACCACGCAAGGGGAAAAGTTACTGGGGCAGCAATTCCATGCAGAAAAATATAGGGCAGGGGAAAAGAATAAGCGCACTCTCATCCTACCATCTTTTCATACTGCTTTTCTTTTCTTCTTCTTTTTAAAAAACGGCACCTGGCCTGTGCTTTTGGCATTATGTAGTTAGCCTTTAAATCCATGTTTAAGAACATTGGTCCACTTGTACGTTAGCAACTTGCAGACATCCACAGATTTGCTGGTTAGAGGCTCTTTACCCTTCCGCTAATAGACTCACCCTTCATCCGTTTGATGGCTGCATCCATTCGCAATCCATCCTTTTTAATTCGTGCTTTCAGAACTTGGCCAAAGTTGCCTTCTCCAATCACATCCTGAAATTTGATGTCATTCCACTCCAGAACTGGGTAAATTGTGGAATCTGGGCTATTTTTGGCTTTCCGGCTCAGGGTAAGAGTTCCTGAATTGAATTGTACTGCTGGCTCATCTCTCTGGTAAAAAGTTAAGGACAGGATGACATAAGTATCCACAGATCATACAGAAGATGCAACAGCGAACAGGATACATTAAAACTGCGTTTATGCAGTCCTTTGGGAAGAGGTGTGGTTTGCCTGTGATATAAAAGGCTTCAGGGAAAGGGATGAAATAAGCATTTTGAATCAGCTGTTTTTCCTTGCCTTAAAAATAGCTTTAAACATATAGATGATTTAGTTGGTCAGGTGCTCTATGTACTACATGAACCTGCACTGCAGGAATAAGCAAGTGGTAATAATCCGGTCACATCTGATCACTATTATCACACCTGTATTACTTTTTTTTTTATAATAGCAGGTATTTAGTTCTCTTTTGAGAAAATCACAATAAGATCACCAGTTGCACAGATTGCTTCTAATAAAAACTAGGAGGGTTTAGTCAAACTATTTGGACTGGGACTCATTGCCTTTTTACTGCACCAACACATATCCTATAGGTCAAAGGTGCAAAAAACGCAGCCTTCAGGCCCACAAAAAATCTAGGGGGGGGGGGAGAGAAAAGAAAAATGCGGTACTAACAGGCTCTATGGTTCCTACCATAAAAGCCTTGTTCCTAAAGCAACCTAGGAAACAGTGCCGGAAGGCTTCTGCCTGTTTTCTAGGGCACTCCAGGAAAACAATTGCTTTGGCAGGAACCATACAATCTGGTCCTGGAGCATTTTTTCTTTTTTCTGAAAAGGTTCCTAATAATCAAGTTTGGGACATCAGGATCCTTCAGCATGAGAGGGGATTAGAGAAGGGAGAAGGGCTAGAAGCAAAGATTCCTGGGGGCTGTTTTCACAGTGCTGAGTTGGCAATGCCTTCCCCCAAAACCCCATGGATTTCCTCCCCCAAGGTGGCATCAGGTAATCCTGACACCAAGGAGTGAGCTCAGGTTTCCAGCGGCCATCCGGGTATTGGAGCCCCCCCCCAATTCCTGGTGGAAGATGACCAACTGCTGGTTGCCTTCCACCATGGACCACCACCAGATTGGCCCCAGAGAGATGTCAGGTGGCAGAAGAGCCATACTAACCTCACTCCCATTAAACAACTTGGGATGAGTCCTCGACTTTTTCAATGCCCAGCTTCATGGGAAAGCCCTGCGGTGGCTGCGAAGCTATTGCTGCATCATATAATGCATATAGCTGGGTGGGTTTGAGAATTGACATTTCTGCCAGGAGAACAAAATAGCAGCCTGGCATGGGACATGCTCTTGGGCAGGAGTTGGATTTGAGTGAGTGATGTCTCTCTGTGTGAGTTGTATGTTATATGAGAGTTGTATGAAAATGTGGATGTGCATGTGTAAGCACGCACACACACATATGTGCAGCTCCCACCACCCCCAGTAGACACCTGATACAGCCCTCGGGGAAGGAAAGGTCATGCCCCCCCTGCTCTAAGATAACCTCCCCCAACATGGAGCTTTCCAAATGTGTTGGAGATCAGCTCCCATCACTGCCAGCTGGGGGATGGGAGTTGTAATCCAAGACATCTGGAGAGCTCCAGGATGGGGAAGGCTTGTCTGGGAAAACCAGGGGACTTACCACCACATTTTGGAAGGCCTGGGCCATTCGTCGCTGGAAGTTTGCACGCTTCAGCTGCAGCATAATGAAAAAGGCCAGCAGTATTGTCACACAAGTCATCCCTGCTGAGCCAAGGATTGCAATCAGCAACATCCTCCCTCCCTTTGGCTCATACGGAACTGTGGGAAGTAGATGAACCATCCTTATTTATATATTTTTTAAAAATCTATATAAATTGAATTCCTCATAAAGTTATCAGCAGCTTATCAACAAATATTCAGTCAAACAGACAAATATAAGAATTCCCATTTTACAACCACAAAAACAAAGGTAGAGCAATTGGTGCAATCTAAAGACAAGTAGGTGCCCCTATGAAACCCATGTGTTAAAGGGCTTACCTAGATAAATTCAGTGCAGCTAAGGATCTTTGGAATGTGGTCTATAGACCAAATTTGCACAACTGGGCCCTAACTGTGTATCAACACTGACAGTATAGTTTACTTGCAGTAAAATATTTAGTGCAGAAAATGTTGCATTTTGAATCTCTTGTTCTAGAATACTTGAACACTAGGAATATAAATTAAGAACCAATCTACAATCCAACTCTATACTGTTTTTAAAAATCCACTTTAATTGCTTTCTCTAGGGAACCTTCGGCCATAGTTCTATAAAACTGCAAAAGTTTTAGAAGTCGCTGTCCTTCTGACAGAACTACAGTTCCCAACATTCCTTTAGGTTGGGGGGAGCCATGGCAGCCACATCACTTTAGCATTCTAGTGTGGATGTGCCCTTATGTCACAGCTATAAGCCAATGACTTTATAGTTTATGGTGTAAAGCCTCTGACAACCAACTTCAGGGGACAATTCAATAGCCTCATTCTCACCTTCCGCTTGCCCTGATCTCACGCTCCGTGTGTTAGTTGAAGGGGAGAATGTGTTTTTCCTTTTTTAAAAAAATATTCTGATGTTTGATAAACTCAGGGTGTATCTACACCATGCATATATCCCGGGGCCGTCTCTAGGTCATCCCTGTGCGTCCAAATGAGGTACAGGGGATTCCAGGGTCAAGCAGGGGCAACCAGAGACTTTCCCTGGGATAACTGGGGATTTCCCTTTTTTTATGTGGTGTGGCGTGGGATCACGGGTTGTCCCTTCTTCCCTGCAAATAGCAGGGCTCTGGAAACGGGCACGGAGTTGCGTGGGGGCAGTCCGTGCCCATTGGGAGGAGCAGTTTCAAGAGTGTTTTTCGTTTTTGACAGAAAAAATGGCGTCCGCAACGTCCCTCGTCATTTCCGGGATGACGCACAGGCGTGTGCACACTGGGGGACGATCCCAGAAGCAGGAAAGCCCAGGATCCTCCCTCCCTCCCTCCCGGAAGACTTATAGGTGTAGATGAGCCCTCAGATTAAAGACGTTTAGCCGACTATTGTTTCATAAATCGAATGAAGGCAACTAAGCCAGATGGGAAAAGATATTAGCCATGGCTGGCTGGGTCATACTGGGAGTTGTAGGCCTGTTTTCTGTCTAAACATGCATAGGATAGTGCCCTAAAACAAGTTAAAGCAATCCCTGTGGGTAGGAAGATTTCTAGTTTATCCTACTGGTTCCTACTCCTCTTTTACTTGCACCATTATAGTTTGTAATGCTTTCTTCTTCTCCTGTCCAGTCTTTTGACAAAATATTCTGACAAAACATTCTGTGTTCTGCCCAAACTCAAACATTGCAATTAGAATAAAATTATGAAATTCCACATAAGAATTGCTTAGAATGCAGAATTTTTGGTAACCTTAGTACTGATTTTTTTTTTTTTAAGTGGGGGTAAGGGCATACAATAGAACTTGCCCTGGATGTATCAGTCTAGTACAGTTAACCTGCAATCTTGTCCACAATTACCTGGGAGTAAGCTTTCTTGAACACAGTGGGACTTACTTTTGAATAAATATGCATGGGATTGCTTTGGAAGGGAGGAGCTCAGAGCCCCACTGACACTGACCTTTGGTTTCCGGGAGGGTTTTCAATTCGTAAGAAGGGTTTGGGTTGCTTGATCCGATATTGTTCTGGGCCCTTATCTGAATCAGATATTCAGTGTTTGGCTCAAGACCCTTGAGGTGGTACTGGGTGATGGTGGTGTTCCTTATGGTGACGTCAATGTGGTTGTACTCAGTTTTGCCATAAATTTTGTAGCTGAGGATGATGGAGGAAATGGAATGTCCTTCAGCAGTTGACCAAGAGATGATAGCAGAGGAGTCTGTGACGTTTATAATCTTGATGTTATCAGGTGAAGGAGGAAGTCCTAATAAACAAGCAAACAGAATGTGTTTTGTTTCACATTACTCTGCTCCCTCTCAGAAAAGTCAGAAGATTTGATTTAAGTCATTCACAACAAACGTGCATTTGATGTACATTGAATGGCATAATGAGTAAGTTTAAAATTTGGCAAGGATGACTTAAATCATCAGTTTAATCGTGCAATCCATATGCATGCCTACTCAGAGGTAAGCCCCACTGAGTTCAAGGGGACTTACTTCCAGGTAAATGTGTATAGGATTGCTGTTAAAGCTACACTAGCTATACTAGAGTGACCAGATACAAAAGAGGGCAGGGCTTCTGCAGCTTTAACTGTTGTGATGAAGTGGGAATTTCACCACCTGAAATGACACCTCCTGAAATCCACTTTTCTATACAACTGTTAAAGATAAAGGAGCCCTGTCCTCCCTTTCATAATGGCCATCCTAAGCCTAAATTTACAGTACCATGAGTGGGATTCAAAGGGGTCCCAGTGCAAGCTGAATCCCCTTCTATTTACGCAATGTGGGGGAGGTCTGCAATTTCTGTCAGTCACTCCATCTGCAACTCCCTGCCCGACATCCTGTGCTATCCCAAATGTCTCCCATTCTATAAGACTGGCCTTTTGGAGGATGCAGAGGACTGCAGCAAGAAGAGGGGCCTGCAGAGAAGCTCTATGATGCAAGTGGGCTTCTGCTCATACTTTTCTGGATGCAAGTCTTTAATCTTCTATACTGCCCAGAGAGTTTCAGCTATTGGGCAGTATAGAAATGTAATAAATAAAAGTCCTCATATTTTGTGCTTTTGGTTCTGTTCATAATGGCTTATATTGATTTGGCTTTCAATGTGAGACTTTTAAGATTCTGTGCTCAATGAGCTGGTTCTTCATTACTTTGAATTTATATTATTAATAGAATTAATTTGGCATTAATCTTTTACTAAAATAGATAGCTATATTCTTGTCTTTTCCCTGAAAGAATCAATAACCGTGCTACTGAACTTGCTAAAGATCAGGAATGAGAAGAACTGCAAGTATTCATCAGTTTAATCTACGGGTCCCAATTTTAATTGATGGAGAAAGTTTTTAAATGAGGGACTCCATCTTGAAAATGGGGTTTGACAATTTGCGAAATTATGTAAATTGCTTTGATTAACTGGTGAAAAGACATGTTAATAATCAACTAAACATCCATTAAAATCCTTTAATCACTTGGCAGACCTAGAAATTAGGGGAAGGTATTAATTCTAGTTAGAAAGTATTATAATGGATTCTGTAGACGCTTTAAAAATTCTCTCCCCCCACCCCCACCCCAATGGCTGCCTTGGTAGAAATCAAGATATTTGACCAACATGTAGATTACAAGCTATAACGAAGTAATGCTTCATGCTTCCACTAGGAGTCCTCATGAGATCAGAAACCCTTATGTTGTTCAAGTACCAGTCCGGGCTTAACCTACCTGTACAGTGCAGAAAGTTATAGTGACATCACTATTGTGATGACACCATTTTCCAGTGGAGAAACAGGGAGGAAAGGGGAAATGCTGGACTACACACAAAAACAAAAGACCTATTACAGATGTAGAAAAGATGTCAAACAGCTGTACAAATTGGTATGATTCCCAATATGTTTCAAAGAACTCATGATCAAGGAGGGAGATTTATATTCCATAATAATTTTTTTTTTTAATATTTTTTTTTATTAATTTCAACATAAACATACACAATATATAAACAATAATATAAAATAAATAAAATAAAACAAACTTCCCCCTTCGACTACCCCCTGTGCACCCCCCCCCATCCGAGACCATCTCATAATCCTTCATCCTCTTTCCAAAATTTTAATGATTCTTTTGAAGGCAATTGTCCCTTTCCCGATCTTAAAACATAATTCAAAAGGGGAGTCCATATTTCCCCAAAATCACTCTTCCTGGACATTCCCCTCTTTATTTTCATTTTACAAGTCAACATATCATTCAAAGCTAAATCCCAAATTTCTTTATACCACTCTTCTATTGTATAACTTCGTTGCCCTTTCCAATTTTTAGCAATCAATATTCTAACAGGTGCCAGGAGGTTGTTTACCAGTTCTTTATTTATTATATTCTTGTTCCTACTATCCCATATTGCTAGTAGAGCTAACTTCGGGTTTAATTCCAAGCTACTTCCAATTATATCGCTTATTTCTTTACAAACCCTTACCCAAAATTTTTGTACTTGTTCACAGCTCCACCACATATGAAAATATGTCCCAACCTCCTGACACCCCCTCCAACAATTCTTGGGCAATTTTTTATCAATCTGGTGAAATCTCACAGGTGTTAAATACCATCTCCAAACTGTCTTATAATAGTTCTCCTTAATTCTAATCGACAATAACTTTAACATTCTTCCATTCCATATCCTCCCCCAATTATCTTCATTGATTTTCCCCCTTATATCTTCTTCCCAAACCTCTTTTATAACCTTAAGTGAGTCCTGAAATTCTTCCTCTATTAATATTTTATATATCTCACTAGTGAGTCCTTTCTTAGCTCTAGCTTCTTCTTTATCCCACGATTGTTCAATTAAATCTTCAAATCTTGTATTATTTCTACATTCCTTATTCTTTGTCCTCCATTCCTGTGTCCATTTTAACAATTGCAGACACTTGAACCACGCTATCTTTTGTCCTTTAAATAGGTCTTTAATATGCTCACTATCCTTCATCTTTTCCATCCAATTCCTTAATTTAATAATATCTTGTTCTTTCAGACTCGCTTCTATCTCTGATTTTAATACTCTTGGGAAGTTTCCCACTACTACAACTGGGGCAAGCGGAGAATCCCCTGGTATCAACTTTCCTCTATACTTCTCCCAGATCGTTAATATATTTTCCAACAATGGGTTGTCCAGTACTTTCAATTCTTTCTTTTGCATTTTAGTAAAAAATATATTTCGCAGTTTACATTCCACCTTTACTGTTTGCGATTCTAACCATTCCAGGTCTTGTTCCCCTATAATAGCATAAATAACATATCTTAACTGGTTAGCAATATAATAATTCTTAATATTCGGAAGTCCTAAACCTCCTTTCTTCCATAATAAAAATTGATTGGAACAAAATGTTATGGCATAGCAAAGCAGAAACAACAAAAAAAACCAAAAGGAGGAGAGCATCCAAGTTAGGTCAGAAAAAAGGAGAAACGGGTCCTCCAGATGCAAATAACTTATTTTAACGAAGCCCGACGCGTTTCAGCCTGTACTTTATACAAAGGCTTTCCTCAGGAAGTTGTTAGAAGATAGTGTCTGCAGAATTTCCTCTATCGAGATAATTGTCCTCGGTAATGATCTATGCCATAGATTATCACAGCAGACAATTATCTTGCTAGAGAAAATTCTGCAGGCTGGGAAAGCTGCATATATTCAGTTAGACTATACCACACAGAAAGGGTTAGGCTATACCACACAGGTTACTCCACTAACTTACGGTTACTGAACGTCCATGCATAGAGGTAGTCACTCCATTCTCCTTCAGACTTGCCATTGACACGGACTCGGCACATATACTGGTGTCTGGGCTCTAAATTTTCAATGGCCAGAGATGACTGATTTCCTAGCAGTCCAATGACAGTGGTACTCTTGCCACTCATATCCATCACACTCTTCTTTTCCACCTCAATGTAGATGTCATCTTCCCCGTGCTGAACCACTGGCTGCCACAACAGGTTCAGAGCTGTTGTGCTTTTAGGGACAAGGCTGAGGCCTCTTGGAGGAGGGAGACCTTAGAGAGTCACGAGAAGGAATGTTAATGCCTTTGGAAAAGAAGAGCCCTTCGCCCATTGGATAAGGCTTGTTAAGATCCTGATGCAACCTGCAGTGTGCTACGAACTCCTTTCCCTCAGTTGATGCCCTGCTTTATATCCATTTCTATAAATGGCAGGAACCAAATCTAGGTTTGCAACAGAGTGCAGCTATGGTAGGGAGCTGCAACTGGTCCTGGCTTTCCAATGAACAATACATGTTTGTCGCAATCATGTATTATCTGTATATAATTTTTAAAAGAAACTTTTTTTAAAAAATCCCTTCGATATACATAAAAATATAAAATGAGGTGAAAGTTCTCAATGGAGTTTTTTTCCAGTAAATATTGCAGAGTTTAGATAGTTTTAACAAAACTGCCCCCTAATACAACATTTTTTGCTGCTGTCTTATGTTTCATTGTCTTAGAGGCAATGATAATGGAACTCCTGAGAGTCCTACAGCTGGGGGGGCCATTTCCCCCTCCCACTCAGAGCTCCTTAGAGTGAGGGCAGGAAACATTACCCTTGCCCTGATTGGCTTCATGATAATCACATGTGACATAGCATCGTTTTGAAGCCAATTGGAATGAGGGTCATCCAGATGCTTTGACTTACAGTCCTAACCAGCATAGCCAATGGTGGGAGAATCACTGGAGTTGTAGGCCAAAACATCTGGAGAGCCACAAGTAGCTCATGTCTGCTCTTGGGACTGGGATGTTGGTGGTAGAGAACATGGCATGCACCAATTCCTGGGACTCCCAGGACTGCCTGCAACACCATGAAACCCAATTGTGACACAAACCCATCACCAAAATGCCCTGTTCAACTTCAGCCTTGAATATGTAAATTAGACCTAAATAATCTGAAGAAGAATTTACATGTTCATTTTTAGAACGATCTGTAAAACGAAGGACATGTGATATCATCCATTGTCATCCTGCTCTGTATCCCCCTCATTGGTCTCCAGTTTCCCACACCAGATTTTCATCTGAGCTTTTGCTGTTTCTGGGGACGCTGTCCTTTCCCTTCATTCTGGTACTTTCGGCATTATTTGGACTGCATTTTGTGCAGCACCTAGCACACAGTTGGCATGCACTAAAGCAAAGTGAGTGATTATTTAGAAGGTAGACTATATCCCTATACATGCATATATTTATGATAGTAAAGGGAAATAAGAAAGAACAATAATGATTTACATTCTTTATATTATTTACATTTGGTTTACATTTATGGCAAAACTAATTTACAGTTCATTCTTCCAATGAGTTTAAAGGGCAATGAGGGAAATGTGGCCCAAGTCACTGCAAAATGGAAGCGACAGCTTTATATTAAGAGGGTGTTCAGATGATCACACAGGGAGAAGAAGCCATTGTGGCTTCTCCCGCCGGCCCTGCATGTGCTGCATGCACGACCACCATTTGCATAATTCCCCACAATGCAGTGCATGTCATTTGAACTTGGCGTGCGGTGGGGGAAGCTTTGTACCCACCCTACAAACTCTACTGCATGTTGTATGACCCCCACCCCCACCCCGTGGTGCTACACACCAGATTCGGATGACATGCCAACCTGTGTGTGTGTGTGTGTGTGTGTGTGCGGGGGGAGCCGCAACCGCTTCTTCTCCCTAAGCGTGCATCTGAACTCAGTCAATGTGTTGTAACAATGTATTGTAATTTATAGCAAGGTTTAATCTCAGTGTAGTGCAGCTGATATAATATAATGCACTATTTAATGGATATTACTCTCACAACATTTTATTCAAATGATTTAATCACATATATATATACACACACACACACACACACACACACACACATATATATATATATATATATACACACACACACACACACACACACAAAAACATTTACTTCATCACTTTTGGATAAATGCTGTTTCCCCATTCAAATGGCTATACAAAGCGGCCACAGACCGAAAGATTAGATTGAATATCCCCTTTATGGGAAATGTCCAAAGACCTACATACCAACAGCAGCTGTAGTGAAACTGGCAGTTGGCCCAGGATGCCCTACTCCCCCCTCTCCTCTGCGAGTCAGCCGGACACAGAAAGAATATTCTGTTTTTGATTCCAGAGAGCCCAATGTCCAGGTCTTTCCAGTTACTGAGTTTGAAAGGAGAGAAAAAATGGAATTACGCACTGCAAAATGATAAGGGGGTCAAAAATTATATGTATACAAACATATGTCGCTTGTCCCACTGTGACTTTTGGTCAAATATATTTCGCTTCCTATGGAAACAAAACAAAAACCTATAAAACATGTTGCCAAAGGTAGAATTGGGATATGTGAACACACCACATGCCGCTCCTGTCATGCTCTGCTGGATCTGTCAAGGATTCAGCAGCGCCACGAATGATCAGATGGAAGCTCCCTGATTTTTGCCAATGTCCTGATTCAGGTGCAGTTCAAGAACCCACAATTTTGAGAGGCACCTTCGGGGGGGGGGCATTATGTGCTGCAGTGAGGCACAATATCCCCATTCCACAAGTCTGGCTCAGTTGCAGTTGGAAACCATAGTTCCCCTTCTATGAGAACGAGAAGCAGTGAGCCTCTTCTGTCTCTCCTCTTTCACACCCACAAGAAGAAAATTTCTATGTAAACCCTATCACACTTCCCTTTGATGTCCCAAGCTCAGGGAGCTAAACCATGGTTTGAGAACAAGCCAGGATCTGAAACCACAGCTTGATCCTGGCTTGCTTTCACTATACTTTAAACCGGGGTGCCGAACCTCAGGCCCAGAAGCCAAATCCAGTCCACCTGGGGTCCCAAACCAGCCCTCCAGAGTTCCCCATATGGCTGTGTGTCCTTCCCTTTGTCCCATCTTTCCTCCAACCATCAATTATTTGATGGTTACCTGACTTTTGTGCATCCCACCCCTGCTCCCATTCTATAAAGCTTAGTTATGGGCAGTAAGAGCTCTAAGCTAAAACACACTGGTATTTTTATCCCTGTCCCTTTTGCCACCCACCCCTGAAATGCAGCCACCAAGAGCTTCTCCAAAATGGAAAAGTAAGTTGGAAAATGGTGAGACAATAGTCAGTCAGGAGAAAGTGGGTAGGGGCCAAGGGACCACAGAGCCAGATGGGGACCCCAGGTGGGCCAGAGGTTCTGCAACCCTGTGGTAAATATTAGACCGTTGCGGTGATCCTTACCTTCCATTGACATCCACTGAGTTTTGTCACTTTTGTAGAGAACCTGGGTTGATACAATCGGACCATCCCCAGAATATGAATCAGCATTTGTTTCAATGGTGAGGAAATTATGTCCTCTGTTTACCAATGTTGGCGCTTTTTGTGGCACAGGAAGAACTGGTCAGGAAAAAGAATATTACAATTATTACATAATTACTATTTTTTTTAAAAAAAAATCCATTAGTAACAAAGTTTGTCTGCCTCTAGAATTAATAGAAGGAATGCAAGAGCAGAGATTGTTAAGGATCATTACATTGGTACATTTAACCAACTGTTCTGCCTCTGAGGGAGGATCCGTGTGTGTGCCTAGAACAAAAGAATAGTTGCCTGCTATACATTCATTCTAATGTTATATTGTACACTGTTTCTGACACAGCGATTAGTCTCTCCACCCAAAAAAGCAATATATGGAACAGCTCTGAAATGGATGAAAAGGGTGACAGATGGGGGAACAGAAAGCTTTCTGATTTCAAGCAGTGGGTTCCATGATGCATTTTAGAGTGTGCTCAGTTGAGGTGTTTTGAGTAATGCCTCAACACCTGTTCTGTATGTACCTCATAGGCCTCAACCTACAAAGTTTTCATTGAAAGAATGTGTTTTTTTTACCTCACACAGCACTTAGCAAGCACATGCATGCAAACACTCAGAGTATGTTGTGTTCTCCTTGTCCCACCCTCACTGGATATATGAGGGACATTCTCTTGGTTATAAGAAGTGAAATTTCCAGCAGTATATAGAGCCGAGATTGAGCAGTGGGCTTCATTTCCCACTCACCCAGCCCTGGAAAACTCAGGAGATACAGAAAGTGCCCAAGGATGTTTTTATGCAAGTTTCTCCTCTCTCCACCTTGCCATTCTCGTTCATTTTACTTCTACCACCGTAACATAGTTCTTCCACCTGCTCATAGTGCAGCACACGGTTTCCTTCCGGCTGAGCTAAGTCAACGAGGTCAAGGCTGATCTATACCAGCATTTTGTCCTGGTACATCTGGCTGACACACAGGACACACCATGCGCACCTCAACCCATTGTGCTGATGCTAGTTTGCCATCAATATTTCACTGTTTTCCAAAAAGATGGCTTTTCCAGTGCTTGGACTTTCCATGTGCTACGATGACATGCGTGTCCCAACCTAGCAGTATTATAACTCTTATTGGTAGGAATGGTTTTAAAGCGTTTCCCCACTTCTTATATCTTGCTCCTTCTCCTCCTTTTGGCCCCTGCTCTTTCCTCACACTGATTTTTATGGAATTTGTTGGCAGGGAAACGCAAACAAAAACAAATACCCCAAACAATTGCCCCTCTGAAACCCCTTCTGGAGCAGCGATTGCCCACCACACTCCGGATCAGAGCCACCCTTGCTGCCCACTACTATGAGGGTGCAGACAGTGCTCCAAAGAGACTCCAGAAGTTGGGGGGCTCTTAGGAAAGAGCAGGTCACTGCACCATTTGGCTAGATGGCACCATTTGAGAATGAGTGAGAAAGGAAGAGTGAATTGCCCCTCCCCACCAGATGGCATGCCAAAGGAAAAGGAGGAGGAGGAGGAAGAGACTGTAGCTTGAAGGCAGCCAAAGGGGAAGGAGGAAGACAGTGAGGTGCTCATCCACCCACCGTTGTCAAGGAAGGGACCCAACCGATACCTGGTGTCCAGCCCTGGGCACCTTGCATCCTCTGGCAACCAACGTTGCTGGTTTCATCCCATGACCCTCCCTGGGAGGTGGGAACCCCCAAGGGCCTAAAGGAGCAGCAGAAATGCCACATCCTATGGCAGCAAGGTGTCTCTCCCATCAGGGAGAGGATTAAGATGGCAGTGGCACCATGACCTCCATACCTTTCCCCCACTCCCCGCCCTTCTCCTCCTCTGTGATTTTTTTTAACAGCTACTTTTGACTGTACATGTATGGAACAGTGTAGCTGCGAACTACCACGCAAATTTATTTTAAAATGTTCATTGCTGTGCACCACCAAAGGCACACATTCAGTCAGTGGATTAAAAACAGAGAGAAAGTAAACTGAAATGGCAGCATGCCCTCCCATTTCCCAAACAATTGTAGCAATACACTGAGGCTTGTGTCATGCGCTAAGCGCTGCAAATACGAACAATAGAACACAAGTGACTTTTCGAACTCCCTACTGAAACCACAATTAGAACATTATGCATTTGTGTGTGTACTCAATTGCATTGTAAACACAGTGGCTACTGTGCTGTATTCATTAATGTGTGTTCCAGTGTACATCCTCCCCAAGGGCACATCCTTGCTATGGCTGATGGGAATTGCTGACAACCTGACAGCAGTCATCTCCGTGCCAGTCACTTCAAAGGTGCTGTTATTCCCTAACTCAAAATGTCCTCAAGTAGCCCCTGAACATCTGTTGATCCTTGTTTCCAGTAACTCCTTTTTCCCCTCTTGTCACTAGTAAACTCAAAAGGCCTTCAAGATCTATGACAATTTACAGCCTTAGCATTCACATTTAGCTGGCCTCTTCCTCAATGGTCTTTTGGTTCCCATGACTACAGAAAGTATTTCCAGAGGCCGCTGCTTGTGGACACTCTCATTAGTGTCTGAAGCCAAGCACTGAAGTCATAGTATTTATGAGACTGTATTTTTTGGATTTCCTTCCCTTCTTTCACTTCCTACCCCCAAATCTACATTTTGGCAAAACTTCTGGTCCTGATACGTCATATTAAGCCCCAGAATCAACAGCCTTCACCCAGACGAAGTACTTCATCTGATTATCATGTTAATTAGTGGCAGATCATACTTAAGTATCAACCCAGATGACTGATCCATTAATCAATGTACAGACCATAACCTGTTTTGCAAATAGGGTACAGAAGTGCTGTAATGAAAAGGGTTATTTGGATATGGAGGGCTCCCTCCCCTGTCTTCCCAGAAGAAATCCAGCAACTATTGTGGCTTCCTGATAGATTAACAGCTTTACTTCTGTTTGGTGAGTCTCACCCATTCTGCTTAGAACATAAAAGAACAGGAAAGGGGAATCCCCCTCTAAATTGGATAGCGGATGATGTTGCTGTTGGCCATTCCCCTCCCCCATTTTTTAATATCCACATCTACAACCCAGAAAAGGCAAAGGATGCCTAATACCTAATGAAATCAATAAAATTTAAGAATCCAGGCACTTAGATTGCACTGATTTCAGCAGGGTTTAGGTATGCCCAACCCTGATAACAGTTACCTTTAACAGTGACTTGAAAAGGTTTTTCCACCATGCCTGCTACTGTCTCAACGATGTAGACCCACATTCCAGAATCAGAAGGCTGGATGTTCTCAATGTGAAATGTAGCTTCTGTGGCTTCTGACTGGTTGCTTCTATTGGCCACTGTCTTAGGCTAAAACAGCAAACAATACAAAAGAATTTCCTTGGATATTTTGACTTGGCAGAAAATTCAAAATTCACCTTAAACTTATATTGCAGATGAAATTTGGTAACAGCACAACTTCTTTGCTTGCATCAGAAATTCACACTCACGGCATTCAACCTTCTATTTAAAAAAAAACAAAAAAACATCACAAGCAAAGCAAAGCTCTAATGCATTTTAGATACAGTGTTCCTGAACATGTTGGATTATCAGCTGAGAGTTTTGTAGTACGTCAAAGGGTATCTTGTTTATTTGGCCATAGCATCTGAGGAATCACTGTACTGTAGTTTCGCATAGTCATCATTGGCCCCAGGCTGATTCAGCATTAGGCAGTTCTTGTTCTCTGTGTTTGGAGTGAGCCATGTGGCAGACAGATGGAGGAATGCTGCCAATGTTCAGTCTAAGGGCCTTTGCTTACATAATGGCTTTGTTCAGATGACACACTAAGCCATGTTGGTTAAGCATTTTGAGGTAAACATTATGGATTAGCAAGACATGTGAACCATGACTTAGTGTCTTGTGTGAACCATTTCTAACCATGGTGGTTACATAACCACAGTTTAAACACACTCACTAACCATTTGCTGCAAAAGGGTTAGCAGCCTAACCATGGCTTAGTGTGTTGTCTGAACAGACCTAGTGTTGCTGTTTACTTAACCATGATTAAACATAGATAACCATAGCAGCTTAACCAGTTCTCTTCTGGACCCTGAATACCTAGGTCATCCTGTATGGCTGGTCTGTTCAATTCTAAAATCATGGAATTATAGAGTGGAAGGGACCCCTAGTCAAACTCCTCTGCTCAGTGTAGAATTTAGTAAGAAGAATCCTTTGACTTTCTCCTCTGTAAAGGAAAGGAGCCAACTGGAGCCAACAATAGAGTGCACTACCCATTTCTTACACTGGCAATATTATTTTTCTTTTTTCATTGATCATTGTGATTTCAGTTCTCTGATCGACTGAGGGAGGGGCATATGGACTTTGTGAAATCCGTTCCTCCAGTTCGTGTTTTATGGATTGTCAGCTGTCTGTCATTCCATCAGCTGCTCATTAATGGAATAAGATTTTATGTAGGAGAATTTCATTCCTGTTTGCACATTAGCGCTAAGGAGTTGTGCAAATCTTCCCCCAAAGTTTTTTTTTTTTAAACCCAGTCTGCAAGCCTGGTGACTCAGAAAAGGCTAGTCTGCTGTGGAATCCACAGGTCAGGTTCACAGAATTCCAAACACATTTGAATCTATTGCAGATTTTTCCGACATCTCTAAAGTAAGGGTATTTTAGGCTTTCCTCCCATGTTTTTTTTTTATATATAATTTTTATTAATTTCAACACAATAAACATACACATAATACACAATATAAAGCAAACTACAACCCTCAACTTCCCCCGTGCACCCCCCCCCCCGAGACCTTCTCATAATCATTCTTCCTCCTTCCAAAATTTTAACGATTCTTTTGAAGGCGTTTGTCCCTTTCCCGATCTTAAAACATATTCTAAAAAGGGACTCCATATTTCTCCAAAATCACTCTTACTGGACATTCCCCTCTTTATTTTCATTTTACATGTCAACATATCATTCAAAGCCATATCCCAAATTTCTTTATACCAATCTTCTATTATATAGCTTCGTTGCCCTTTCCAATTTTTAGCAATCATTATTCTAACAGGTGCCAGGAGGTTGTTTACCAATTCTCTATTAGTTATATGCTTATTCCCCCTATCCCATATTGCTAGTAGAGCTAACTTTGGGTTTAGTTCCAATTTACTTCCAATTATATCGCTTATTTCCTTTCCTCCCATGTTGAGTTACTGTTTCAGGCTTGTATCCAAAATCCTCATTCCAGTAGTGGAAGGATATTGCTTCTGGAATGGGACTTCTACATCCTCCCCTCTCCTCTGTAGCCTAATCCCCACTGCACACACCCCAAATCTGCTCCAGAGTGATGATGGAATGAGGATTCTGGATCCAATTATCAGTGTATTATTTTAGTTTTATATAGCATCTGCAAGTACTTTTAAAACATCTTTGTAGTTTGTACTTCTCCTCTTTCCCCCACAGTCCTCCAACCAGTCCCGGCACATATCCCAGGGGAACTTCACAGCAAAATCCGTCTTGTCTCCCCCTTTTCAAAAAAGTTTCGAGCCTCAAAAATATGCAATTGGAGTTGCAAATTGTTATTATTATTGTTATTGTTATTGTTGTTATTGTTGTTATTATTGATTTGCATGTGCAAACTTAGAGCTGTGCACTTGCAAATAATTTGCTATCAATTTCCAGAAATGTATGCAAAGTTGAGGGCTGGGAAGTAGATGGAGGCTAAATTTTTGCAAATTCAAGGGCTGAAGCGAAATGGAGGGGATTTTTGTGCACTTGCATTAACTATTCTGTTCCTGCAAGTGCTCAGATTTCTTCTCCATTTACTTCCCAGCCCTTAAATTTGTGTAAATGTGACCTCTATTACTTCCCAGCCATAAAATTGGCATTTACTTCCCAGGCCCCCAAAATATGCAAATACTCCTGACAATTAAAAGAAACACCCTCAGAAGGTGGCAGAACGGGATGGAACAAATAGGGCACCAACACCAGCAGTACTTACACCTGTCCCCCCTTACCGATGGGGCACCATTCACTCCATTCCATGCAGCTGCCTTCTCAGTTTTTTTTTTAACTTGACAGGGTACTGCAGTAACCGCAGCAGTAAGTGCTCCAAAAAGGAGCCATGAAAACGCAGGGGGAGTTAATATCTCCCCTTTCTGGAGTAGTTGGGGAGTTGGGGATGTGTTGAAAAGCTGGAGGGCACTTAGAACTGCCTGTCCAACACTTAAAAGTGAGAGAATCATATTGCCAAGGGGGAGATATTGTTCCACCCACCTTTGCTGCGCTTGCTCCGTTGGCTCCCCTGCCCCATATTCAGTGCTTCTGAATTGCGCTACCAAGTCCTTCCTTTCTCTTACTATTATCTCTCTCACCCCCTTCACCATCCTTCACAACTGTGCACAAATTAGCCTATATGCAACCTCGTCTTGTCAATTTCCTTGTATGTTATGTGCTCCACTTTGCTGTTCCCTTTGACAGCTGAAATGTACAAGGAAATTGACCAGGCAAGGCTACGCATATCAGACAGCTGTAAGTGTGCACTTGCAAAAGACCACCAATTTGCTACACTTGCTGAGCAGCTCAGTATTATCGCAATATGCAATAAATTGGTCTCCTGGGTTTGGATGACACGACAACCCATTGTAGGCAAGAACAATACTACAATTAGACATGGGTTATTGGCGTGGCTTGTTTCCAAAAAATAAGCCACCCCACAGAAAACGACATGACAGCCCACAATGGCTACCCATGGTGGATTGTTGTGTCGTGTGAACCCAGTCAATAATAATAATAACAATAATAAATAATGTACTAATGGCTACCTACAGTCTTCAAATACTGGTCCTTATGTAACTAAAATGGCACCATCCATCCACGTACAAGAAGGATGTATTAAGAGGCGGAGCGGAACCCCAAGGCTTGCAGAAGTAAAACAAAAATCTTTATTTAAAAACACCTAATTTGGAAGGGGAGGGAGCAAAACAGTGCAATGAGCATGCCTATTGGGTAAAGAATATTGCCTGTTTCGGAAGAAGACACTGGAAAACTAGGGCCGTGTTTTGACAGTGGTGCATCGGTGCCGCGAGGCCTCGACCTCCTGCATTGGCGCTCCTTCCCATTATCTGCACGGCAAGGAGCACAAGTGTGGGATTTGGGGGAAGGAGTGAGGTGAGGCCCAGCAGCAGCGGGGACAGCAACTGGCCATGGTTATTGTTCCTTGATGCAAAGAAAGGAGACAATTAGGAAGGGGGGAGGGGAAGGGTATTGCAGGAGTGAGTGTAAACCCTCCTCTCTGTGTGGGTGGGTACAATTCTGCTGCTCTGTGTTTTTCTGTTTATGGAAGGAACCCAAAAATCAACCTGCTGGCTTCCTTGGGAATAAAAAAAGTGATTTACTTCTGAGTAGACATGGCCATCCATGCCAGCTCATTGTTCCTTGAGGCAAAGAAATTAAACCGGAGAAAGGAGAGAACTGGGCCCATTCATATTCAAAGGTGAGGAGATACTGAAATAGGCATTTCCAACCCACCCACCCATGATCAGTGTATGGAGAAGCCAACGGGTAACCCTTTCATTCCTTTACTCTCCCGTAAGAGCAGAGATGTAAAACACCTTGCCCCTGCACCCACCCCTTGTCTTTGCTCCCCTCTGCTGCTTGCATCTGGGAAGACATGTTTACAAAGCCCCGATCATTTGCTCCTGCGCACGTCTGGAAAAGTACTTATGAGCGCAACTTTCCTTCCTCCCCTCTGATCTTTTCATCTGTAAACTTGGAAGAATGGCTTCCCACCTCTTCTTTCTGCTCCTTACGTCCACGTAGACATATTTATCCAGCACCTCTTTCTCCATGATTAGCTGATTAGCAGCTTGCTACCTGCCCTGATTTTCCTCACTGTGAGTGGATGTGGCAAGAAAAGAATCAAGAGAAAAGGGGCAGCCCACCTACAGGGATGCAATATCACCCAACACACATCATCAGCCGCATTTAATTCGGGAATACGAACTATGTTATGGTACTGGATGGGCGGCTGCACCAAGGAGCAAGGGGCTGCCAGGGGTTCCTGCCAGGTGGGTGTCCCCTCCCACTTGTCCAGGTACGCCGGGGATTCCCCATTGTTGTTCATTTTATTTTTAATCTTTGTTTAGTGGCACTTCTCCGCTGGCCCACAGATGTGGCGCAGCAGCTAGCTGGCTTGCTTGCTTGGGCGCCCCTTCCCCGTCACTGCTGGGCAACAAATCATGGTTAGCCATTGGCCAGAGACATGCCTCGGGCGCAAAGCCGGGGGATGGCGACAGATGGGAGATGCAGGTCTACAGCTCCCTGGCATGAAAAAGTCACGGTAAGTACTTGACTTTTTTAAAGCGGAGCTTTGGGGGTTTGCCCCTGGATGGCTTCGCGATGGCGGCTGCTTCATATAGATGACCTGCCGCCACTCCAAATCCACCCCAGGGCAAACCACTCGTCAAGATGTACCCTAGGGAGGAGTGGAAATAGTTTGGAATATCCTGGAAAAAGATTTGGCTGGTTGGCTGAAACTCTGAACAGTAGGAGCCCTGCAATATTTCGTTTCAGGCCCCACTGATTTTGTCCATTAATATAGTCATCAGGACACAAGCAGAGTGGGAAAGAGGTGGTCTGCACAGTTGGTACTTGAAGGAGCCTGCAAGCACCAGCTGAATCTCTTTCCCGCTCCACTCTTGCCCAATATGGAATGTGGGCAGAATGGGAAGGATTCAGCAGGCATTCGCAGGAGCCAGCATTTTGGGGGGGGGGGGGGAGAGGGAGTGGGCAGAGTGCAATGACATCTCAGGAGGGGGCAGGGCCTTGAGCAGAGCCCTGCCCTGCGATGTCGTCCAGCCTGCCAACTTAGTCCAGGGAGCAAGCCAGCCCCCAGAAAAGGATAGGTTGCCTGTCCCCAAGAAAGTGCTGCGATTTTACATGCATAAACTAAGCATAAACAGACTTGTGCCTGGGTCCAAGGAACTTAAACTTCATGTGTGGGGGTGGGAGGGATTAAGACAATGAGAGAAGGAAGGAAGGGGGATTCAATGATGAAATAATATCATCCCCATCAGGGTAAAACCTCCCCACAAAAGATCAATTACCACCCAGTGACTTACCTTAAGGGATGATCCATCTTTTTTTATCAATGTGATTTCATCCTTTGTAGGAAGTGGTTTGCCAGTAGCTATGCAGGAAGGTTTAAACTCTGAGCCAGAATTGAGCTCCACTACATCAGGTAAATCCTCCAGCTGGGGTGATTCATCTGCTGCACCTGTATGTGTAATGAAGAATTTATAACATACTATGTTGATTCTTGTTTTTTCGCCAGAGATAAAAGGGAGCTGGCATCAGATTCGTGGCCCTTTTAGAAAACAACCAATCATCTTGGAATCCATAAAGCATACAAACTAACACTAACACTGTAAGATTTTGGCTGCAGTCCTATAACCACTTACTTGGGAATAAGCCCCATTGAACCCAATGGACTTGCTTCTAAATAGACATGCATGGGATTGACAGGTCACTGACAGTGCAATTCTGTACATTTACTTAGAAGCAAGTCCCATTGAGTTCAATGGGTCTTATTTCCAGTTAAGTGAGTACAGGATTGCAGCTTTAGACTATCAATTTTTTTAAAAAAAGAACAGTACTTATGGAACAAGGGACTAACTTGATTCCATAGCTTTTTTCGTTTGTAAGTTGAAAAACTAGCCATTAAGACTGCCATGCGACATCAGGATATCGAGCATAACCTGTGATTTGCCAAGGTGAAGGCAGCCTGGCTTCCAAAGTTTTGACAACCCTCCTCCTTTGCCTGGCTTCTGTGTTCCCAAGGTAGGCAGGCAGCAGAACCAGCTCCTAGAGAACCTCTATGCATAGCTGGTGGGCTTGGTAGTCCACATGTTAAGCATGTCCATCATACGTGCCCCAACTATGCTGCCTTCGATATCTGATACTGGACAATTGCAATATACATGTATATGATCCCGCATATGTAGTCCTGCATCTCCAAAAGATATGCCAAAGCGCAGTAGTGTGCTGAAAATGGGATTTACCTCTGAGTAGACATGTATGGGATTGCACTGTTAATCATTTCGATAGGCAGATTAATCAACTAAAGAAAGTAGATTAATTGATTAAGGGTGCAATGCTATGCATGTTTAGACAGAAAAGAAGTCCTACAATTTCTAGCATTCCCCAGCCCTAAAGCTTTAATTTATTAATTGGTTACAGCAAATTGAATTGGTAAGTGTGAGAGTTGAAGGCACAGCAAGGTGAGGGGCTGTCTTGACGCCATCTTGCAAGTCCTCACCTCACCCTGGAGAAAAAAGTCAGGCTAAAGCCCCAGGATGGGTGCACGATTGCAGCGGTGTAGTATAATTGATGCCGCACCATCACACACCCACCCGGGGCTTTCTGAGCTTTTAGACAGCCCCCCAGCATTCTGTTCACACAGTGTACAAGCAGGACTCAAGTGTAATAGCACTCTCCAACCCATGTTCCCCAGCAACTGATGTACATTGGCTTACTGCCTTGGAGGTAACACATAGCTATCAGGACTAGTGGCCATCAATAGCCTTCTCTAGGAATTTATCCAGACCCCTTTTAAAGCCATCCAAACGGCTGGCCGTGTTTCTTTTCATGTTTCTTTTCACTGAATAACATTATTAGAGGCTGCAGTTAGGTGTTGAAGAGCAGTCAGGGTATGTGCGTTGGAATCCTTTTCATGCTAAAAATTACCCTTCTTCCAAGCTGCTTTCCACCCGTGGGCAGGGGAAGGACAGCTTGTATCTTTTCCCCATCAGGAGAAAAGCTCTTTGAGAAATATAATTTCAAGGGGGAAAGCTGTAGGAAGGAAAAAAGTTTACCTATCTTTTCTCTCTGTTCTTCCACCAAAACTGGCAGCCTCACGTCGGCAGCTTTTTAATTTTGTGGGGAGAATGCTCATGCATTCTCCATGTATCATCTAGTTTGGCCTTGTTTCATGTTCATCTCATGTTTCGTCAAGCGCACATTCACTTCTGGGTGCAGGTAACATGTATTGCTAGAGCAAAGAATCTGGAATGCATCTTGGCAAAGGAGGCACCAGCCTTTGGTACAATTGTCATATGAAACATGAAGACTTTTGCACTACAATGTTACCTGTGCTTTACCTTCTTTTTCACATTGCAGACCATGCCAACCAGGGTGGCACATACATCCCTTAAAGCTGTCACACGTTCCCCGGTTACTGCAGTTGTTACACCTCAGTTTACAATCTGACCCATAAGAACCAGGCTCACAAGCTGCAAGGATACAGAGGATAAGAGTTAACAATGAGGCATCAAATAAAATGATCATTCTGAATGTTATTAATCAGCTGACTACCACTAAGGTGACCAGATAAAATCCAGGTCAGGGCTCATGTAACTTTAACAGTTGTAGAGAAAAGGGAATTTCAGCCAGTGTCATTTGTATGCAATTAGTTCCTGGTAAAATTCCCTCTTCATCACAACAGTTAAAGCTGCATGGGCCCTGCCTTCCTTTGTATCTGGTCACTCTAGGATAGTGCCTGCAACTTTAACTGTTGTGATGAAGAGGGAATTTCACCAGGAACTAATTGCATACAAATGACACTGGCTGAAATTCCCTTTTCTCTACAACTGTTAAAGTTACATGAGCCCTGTCCTCCTTTTCATATGGTCAGCCTAACTACCACACCATGTGCGCTGGCAACAGTTATCTGTTTCTGGTACTCTCGTGCCTCTCCCTCATTACTATACTTTCAGAATATTTCATAAATCTGTTCTAAGGAGCTTAGTTCTGCAATACTCCTGGAATATATATAATTGTTCACATACCTTATTCTCCAGGGGAAGAACCATGTCAGAGACATGATTTTGTTTTAATTTAGCACCATCAATGTCAGTGCTGGCTCCAAGTTTTGGGAGCCCTTGGGCGAGACACCCTCAATGGCCTCCTCCCTCTGTGAGTTTATTTTCTCTCTGCCAATGTCACATCATTACTACCACTTGCTTGCTTGACAGGCAGAGGTCACGTGATCAAGAAGGAGTTGCCCCTTCGGGTTCTTTGCCCCCTCCTCTCTACACACATACCTTCCTATGTCAGTTGTGTGTACGACTTTACCTTCGTCACATTGGAGTCCCTTCCATCCTGATGCACATGAACAGCCATACGGATCAGGCAGGCAAAACACCAAAGATCTGCAACCGGATTTTGCCTTGCAGCTCTCTTGGCAAGCTCTTCCAAATTTGTTTCCTCCACAAGCTATAACCAGTAGGAGAAAAATGTCAGGCCCATGAACTCTCCATCTTTTGCTCTGAATATCTATCAACCCCGTTTCCAAAGAAATACTGGGTGTGTACATAAAGTTCTAGATTAGCAGATTCTAAACCTGTCCAACTCCAAACAGGCTGCTCTGATGAAAGTATCCTAACCTGCTTGAATCTGGTCCCCTTTAACAAAAAAGGATCCTATAACAACACACCCCAGTTCTGGAAATGTAAGAAATCCAGTTGAAGTTGCATAACTTCATTGCTTCCAAAAGAAGTTTGCTGAAGTGACCAAAACAATAAATCAGAATACACCAAGATTTTTTTATATTGCAAAAATCCTAAACATTGTAAATATATTCACTGATATAAACCTAACAAAAAAAACCCTGAGTGAAACATTCACAAGGTTACACAGATAGCTGAAAACATTATCAAAGGACCTGGCATTCTCAAACTTTAAAAACACATGAAGGTTTAAAGACCCGGGATGAACCTAGCCATGCACTACATTCATCATCTAAGGTCCTTCTCCAGGTGCCTCCTCCAAGGGAGGCTTAGAAGGCTGCAACATGGGAGAGGGCCTTCTCAGTGGTGACCTCCCAATTTTGAAACAATCTCCAGGATGAGGCCTGCCAGGCATCAACATTGTTATCTTTTTGGCACGTGGTTAAGACTTTCTCTCATTTGGCAGTTCATGATAAGATTTTAATCAGGTCCTGGATTTTTCTTATAGATTGTTTAAAAATTGTTTAGATATAACTGTGTGTGTGTGTCTGTGTGTGTATGCTGTCTGTAAATGAGTTTTTATCTCTGTAAATTGCCCAGAGAGCTTCAGCTATTGGGCGGTATAGAAATGTAATAAATGAAAAGTAATGAAGAGGTTCATCAGACAAGCGTTTTATCGCACACTTGCTACTGCCCACTTATGGATGTCTGTGCATCCTTTAGCCAACATCATCCACCTCCTGCATGCCTCCAGCTCCATCTGCTCATTTTCCCATCACAAAATAGACCCCTTTTAATCTGACTTTTTTGTTAAAAAAAACAACAGAATGTGCCACAGTCTCCTGCTGAGTGCAGGAAAAGTGGTGCAATTAAAATGCCCCCTAAATGGGCCACGTGGTCTTTGTTTACTTCCTCTTTCCCCTCTGGGTAGAAGAGGAAGTAATGGGGGACAGTAGCAGGGGTGGAGAAGTGACGGTAAGGAAATGCAATTCCCCCCTGTGTGATGATGCTCGAAATCTAATCCAGAAAGCTGCAGCATTCAGCTGATGGACTTGAAAAAGTTCTATCAAGAAAAAGAAGAGTCTACAAAATCCCTAGATCATAGTCTGATCCCAACAGGAGGCTGGATCACATCTGGTCCCAGACGTTAACTGCACAACGTATGAAGCCCTTTCTTCTGTCAATCTAAAACATACTGCCAATCAGATTCACTGGATTCAATTCTACAATTCTATGTATACTTACTGGGGAGTAAGTCCAATGTTACTCAGTGGGGCTTACTTTGGAGGAATCATGCACAAGACTGAGGTGCATGTGTCACCCACATTCTAGTATGGCGAGAGGGAGACTTATTTTATTTTACACAATTGTATAACCATCTATCATTCCTCTTCACAGTACAATCCTATACCTGTCTACTCAGAAGTAAATCCCATTGAGTTCAATGGGGCTTACTTCCATGTAAGTGGGTACAGGATTATAGCCCATTATCCTATGGATTGCAGCCCAATATTTTTTTTAAGGAGTTATCCAATCTCAAGTCTCCAGTTATCCAGTCTTTGATTTCCCATAATCCTATGGATTGTGTTCGGACAGTTGGAGGACTCTAAGATCAGAACCCTCCATCTAGCCAAAGTGCCAAGCAAAGCGGGAGAGAGGCAATTCCCCCACCCCATTCCTTTTTTTGTTCTTAAAGCCATTTCAGCTACATGGGTCTCCAAGTCAATCTGGTTGACCTATTGGTGGTGGTGGTGACAGCAAGAGAGAGGGCATATGATCCTGTGGATCCATGCCTTTCCCCTCCCCTTCCCTCCCCTTTTGCCCTCCGCAAGGTCTTCCAAGGTTGCTGTTGCATTCTCAGAAGAACAGCTGCCACAATGCTTTCCGCAGTAGCTCCAAGGGAGTGGGGGTAGGGGAGGAGGAACAGCCAGGACTCAGACTCTGCCTCCCGAGGTCACAGCAGTGTTTATGGCCTTGAGAATGAGAATCTGCCACATCTGACATGGTCCCTGGGACACTCTCCCAGGGACCATAGGACAGCTCTGTCCGTTATCTTCTTTTTCCATCTGAAATAATTAAAAAAGCTCTGACTGCTTTGTTTTTCTGAAGAGCGAAAGAGCTCCAAGACTTTGATCAGAGTTGCCCAGGTCCTTGTTTTTCGGTAGACAATAGGTCGGCTGGAATGGAAGCAGTTATGTTCATAAATACACAGAAATTCTTTCTCTTACGCTTCTCGCACGTCTTCCCCATAAATCCTGGTGGACAGATGCATTCTCCAGTATCTTCATGGCAGATGCCGTTGTTCTTGCAGTCTGGACAGTGAGAACGGCACTCAGGTCCCCATTTCTGAGCTTCACACCCTAACACAAATGTATAATGAAAGTTGGTGAGCTGATAAAGAGATGGGTGTTTTTAAAATAGGTGTCATGTAAGAACTTATAAGGCTTCACAAGGGTGTCTCTTAGGGCCAAAACTGACTAGAGTGACCATATGGAAAGGTGGACAGGGCTCCTGTATCTTTAGCAGTTGCATTGAAAAGGGAATTTCAGCAAGTGTCATTTGTATGCATGTAGCACCTGGTGAAATACCCTCTTCATCACAACAGTTAAAGCTGCAGGAGCCCTGCCTAGCATGACCAGATACAAAAGATGGCAGGGCTCCTGCCATTGTAGATGAAGAGGGAATTTCACCAGGTGCTGCATGCATACAAATGACACCTACTGAAATCCCCTTTTCAACACAACTAGGGTGACCATATGAAAAGGAGGACAGGTAGGCTGACCATCTGAAAAGGAGGACAGGACTCATGTAACTTTAACAGTTGTAGAGGAAAGGGAATTTCATCCAGCATCATTTGTATGCAATTAGTTCCTGATGAAATTCCCTCTTCATCACAACAGGTAAAGTTGCAGGGGCCTTGCCTTCTTTTGTATATGGTCACTCTAGTGTAGTGCCTGCAACTTTAACTGTTGTGATGAAGAGGGAATTTCACCAGGAACTAATTGCATACAAATGACGCTGGCTGAAATTCCCTTTTCTCTACAACTGTTAAAGTTACATGAACCCTGTCCTCCTTTTCAGATCGTCAGCCTAAGGACAGGGCTTCTGTGTCTTCAACAGTTGTATAGAACAGAGAATTTCAGCAGGTGGCATTTGTATGAATGCAGCACCTGGCAAAATTCCTTCTTCATCACAACAGTTAAAGCTTCAGAAGCCCTGCCTTCTTTTGTATCTGGTCTCTATAGTATAGGTCCTGCAGCTTGAATTGTTGTCATGAAGAGAGAATTTCACCAGGTGCTGCATGCATACAAATGACCCCTGCTGAAATTCCCTTTTCAATACAACTGTTAAAGATACAGGAGCCCCGTCCTCCTTTCCATATGGTCAGCCTAAAACTGACATTACTATAAATCTGTATCTAGCAGCTACAACTTAAAACAAATATCTGGAGTAGGTGCAGGGGCCCTGATCCAGATCTTAAACCACACCCCACATGCTTAGGTCCCAATCTTGATTGAGCCCCATTTTACCATAAAGTAACAATGGAAAAAAACAACAAGGTGGTGGCTAGATATCACTTTAAAGTAATGTTTGTCTGGGCCTCCAGCATCGTTTGGAGCACTACACAGGGGGGGAAAGTTCCAAAAACCACCTTCAGTAAGGGACTGGGATGAATGTTATGGTCACCACAGGTACCCACCAAAAAGGCCTTCCAGTAGCTAGCAATCCCAGCTTGGCTCATAATGCTTGCTGTCTGCTTGGGACAGAAACACCAACAACCAACACTCCCAGCCCCGCAAAGAGAGCTAAAACCAGGGAGATGACAAGCTCTTGGAAGAGCTGGTGAGACTGTATTTGGTAGGCTGCCCATCTGAAAAGGAGGACAGGGCTCCTGTAACTTTAACAGTTGTAGAGAAAAGGGAATTTCAGCCAGTGCCATTTGTATGCAATTAGTTCCTGGTGGTACTCCCTCTTCATCACAACTGTTAAAGTTGCAGGGGCCCTGCCTTCTTTTGTATATGGTCACTCTAGTATAGTGCCTGCACCTTTAACAGTTGTGATGAAGAGGGGATTTCACCAGGAACTAATTGCATACAAATGACACTGGCTGAAATTCCCTTTTCTCTACAACTGTTAAAGTTACAGGAGCCCTGTCCTCCTTTTCATAGGGTCAGCCTAGTATTTGGCTTCATGTGCTTCATGTGGAGGTTTTCAAAATATACTCTTTCCCCATAACTCAGATATGCGTTTTATCATTGGTTGCATTGTATTTGTGTGGCTATAGGGCGACTCATAAACCGAATAGATCAAAAATCATAATAATGAATGTCCATGTAACAAGAAATGTGTGAGAAGGCTTTAAATACAGCACATAAATCGGATCAAGTTCAACCTTTCTCCAATAATTCAAGTTCTTTATTATGTATATATTTGATTTATACCCCACCTTTCTACCAAAAAAATGCCATCGAAGGCGGTTTACAAAAATAATTTAAAACAGAACATGTTGGTTTGCAGCCATCCAATACAAAGTGGGAGGAACGGCGGATGTGATCTTCGCCTCCACACTCCTCTCGCTGTGTAGTTTGGCTAGATGTGCTTTTTCGCCCATCTAGCTGGGGCACTGAGGAGCGAGAGGGAAGGAGGCTGGAGAGGCCTGAGGATGCATTGTAAAATGCTCCCAATCCAGAGCGAGATCTCATGCCAATTTTCAACTGAAAATCCCCACCCCCACCCTCAGCTGCTTGGATATAAAACAGCACTTTTGAGGGGAAAGGTAGTAGGGAGCATGATATTAAGCAGCAAACAAAGTGGGGCTCTGATCCAAATGAGGAGCAAATTCTGCTATGGGTGCTTTTTCTTCCAAATTAAAGTTACCAGTTTAAGCATGCTTTATAAAAAGCATGAACAATACAACTTGTAGTTTGTCCCTAGGACAGTATTTTATCCTGACTCTAGCATAACTACAGGGCAGATGACACCTCCGCCTTAGTACATCCCAGAAGAGCATAAAATGTGCTTGGGGCCATGGATTCCTATCTCAGCTTTCTGTTTCAGAAGCAGGTGAGGCCTTACGTCTTACGATCAGCCTAGTGTAGGCTGAAGTGAAGTGGCTTCCTCCTATGTATCTGGCAGAGTATACCCCTGCATCGGAGAGCTGGACCAGGGAGAGGGGCACTCTTAGCAGCTCTGGAACTTCGTGCTTCAGGACAGAATATATGAAAGTACCTGCAGGGAGAGAAGAGCCCACAGAAATAGAACTGAAAGTAAGATCAACCATTGCAGTGCGTGTACTTCCTGAGGAAAGGGATGTAAATAACTACGCATCTCCTGGTGTCTTCCCACATGTTCACCCCTTGATGACTGCTGCATCAATAACCTGCATGTGTGAATCTGCCGTCATAGATAAAATAGAACTTTGCTTGCCCCTGATATCACCTCTGATGCAGAGAGTCAGGAAGTATTATTATTGTTACTATTAATATTATTATTATTTCCATTTATATTATTTCCCATGGCCGAAGCTCTCTGGGCAGTTTACAAAAATTAAAAACATTGAGCAGTAAAAAACCGATATACAAACATTAAAACCATAAAAAGCATAAAAACAAGTTATAAATACAATATCATTTAAAACAACTATTCTGGGTCAAACAACAACAACAAAACCCTCAACATACGCTGTTAAATGCCTGGGAGAAGAGGAAAGTCTTAACCTGGGGCCGAAAAGATAACAATGTTGGCTCCAGGCAAGCCTCGTCAGGGAGATCATTCCATAATGGGGGGGGGCACACCACTGAAAAGGCCCCCCAATTATGTCGGGGGTTAAAATTAGAAAATCATAAATTTATACCACTGAATTTTTGTTACACACATGGGGCCCAAAGTTCCTTCCTGCCTTCCTTCTTGAGGGGTTGACAGTGCTTGTTGACCTTTGTTTCAGCCTGCCTAATATCCTGAAGTATGGCTTGCCATTGTGTCCACTTTACAGGCAAGTTCTGTTCTTCAGTTTTCAGTCTTCAGTAGCAATGGGTGAAAAATTTGATTGGTTCACATTTTAATATGAATTTACACTTCTAAACTCAGTTATTCTTTCAAAATTTACATTTCTCTGAATTTTGCAATGAAGTTCTCCAATCAAAATATTGATAAAATGCTTATATTAGGAAAAAGTGCACGTACAAATGTGTATCTTTGTAAAAAAAAAAAAATCAGTTAATGCATTACCCTTAGGAAAATTGCTTGCAAAACATGTGTATATTAGGCAAACTTGTTTACAAAAATGCATGCATTAGGATAAAGATTTACAAAAGCATACAAAGTTTCATCATTTTTTGTAAAAAAAACAAAAAAACACCTCAAAGCTTCATCCAATTTTGACAAACCAAATTTAGGACTGGAAAAATTCTCAAAGTTCAGAATGAACCGGATTTAAAATTGAGGAAAAGAAGAGAGAGAAATAAATAGCAACCGAAATTGATGGATTCATCCATCCTTTCAGCTGGAGCTAGCTAGCCATGCTCCCAGAAGTCCATGCTATTACCCCGATAGGAAGAGGAATACATTTTAATTAGACCCATTCCTAGAATGGATCTTCTGTACCATATAAGGAAGGAAGAGGTACCAGACTATGTTACCAGCAAAGACACATTTATAGGTTGAGATGTCTTAGAAGTGAGGGACACATTTTGTTTATTCAGTTGACTGTAATATGCTCGGTGTGTTCTTGTGAATAAATTTACTAGTATTTTTTGATCTGGGTGGATTCTGAACCAATATGTTGCCCCACATTGCTGCCTTCTCAGCCAAACTACTGAACAAGTCTACATTATTTATAATTTGAGGAGTTGGGTGGGCAGAGACTGAGAGCTGGCAGAGTGGTGATCCAGTACCCCAGTCAGATCGCTCCCTGCAAGACATGTAAATTCTGCCTCTGACTAATCTTTTGGAATATGTTAGGGTAGGCTTAATCCCAATGGTAAAGCTCGGGTAACTCAATGTCCATTTCAGTTGGTTTACACGGTGGCCGTGTCTACACAGGCCTTTCCCCCCCGGGGTCATCCCAGGGTGCTCCCTGTGCATCCAAATGATGCACAGGGGGCCCTGGGAGTAAGGAGGGACAAGCCCTCCATTTCCACGGGATAACCAAGACCTTGATTATCCCGATTTTCCCCATGGTCCCAGGACAATCTCAAGGACCATGGGTGGTGTGGGCGCCCATCCCGGCATCTTCTCTCTTCCCTGTGTGCACAGGCGCACCCTAATATCTTGGGGGGGAGGTTCCACTGTCCCCCCATCACTGCTCCCACTGGCGATGGCACCTGCCGCTTTCAAGAAAAAAAAGCAGGCGCAGTGGCAACGGCAGCGCCTTCAGTTCCCTGCCTGCCCTTCCCTGCCTGCCCACTGGCTGCCTGTCTTTAAGAAGCTCCCCCCTCCCATCAGCGAGGGCACAGGGCATTTTTCAGAAAATAAAGCAGGCACAGCGGCTGTTTTCCCTTGAAGATATTAGAGGGGGGTGTTTCCTCGCCCTCTTCCCATGATCCTTTCCCTCAGATGTACGCACGTGGCGCCTGCTTCGAGTGGCTGGCTCAGCTTTTTCTTGGACCCGTGTGTGAGTGATGAGGGAGAGAGGATCACGGGAAGGGGCAGAGCCCCAGCCTTGTCTTGCCAACCCTGCCTGCCTGTTGCTGCTTTTGGAGCATGCCTGTCCAGCTCCTTCATAAGTGAATGATCACTGTCTCATTCAGCCCTCCGATTCCCAGTGGGAAATATTAGGCTGAATGTACCATATCTGAATGAAAACAGTGAGACTTACACATACCACCAATTTTGCTCCAAGGTAGGAGGTAATAACATAAAGACAGGCATCAAAACACTTAAATCTAAAAGACAGGGGCAGGGAGTAGTTGTTTTAAGTTTGAGAGATTATAACATACACAGCCTTCTCTCTCCCTCTCCCTCTCTCTTCCTCAATTCCAAATAGTGGATACATGCAACAGGAGTATTGTGTTACAAGTTTATTAGTTGTAAACCTCCCAGAGGCTATTTACTTTTAAAAAATAATAATAATCCTGAGGCCAGTCCTGTTGGTCTGTTGCAGCAAAAACAACAGAGTCCCATGGCACCTTAAAGATGAACAAATTCATCTGAAGTGTTATAATTTTTTATTGTTGGAATTTTTGTTATTATATGTCCATGAGTGTTTGATGATGATAAGGGTCAAAAAGTTATCATAAAGACTGCAATCATGTATCCATTTGCCTTGGAGTGTGCAAACACTATTGAATTCAATAGGACTTATTTTTGAGTAGGCATATCACTCAAGACGCATTGTCCAAAAAATCCTAAAATGGATTGGGCTATAGATTAAAATGAATAAATTGCTCTGCATCTTAGTATCTATTTTAGGGTCACTCTCGGGTTTTGATGTGCTTATAGGAGGGGGGGCACATGTGCACACGTGTGTCTGTGATTTGATCAATATTTGACTAATGACTTAAAATATTCAACTGTCTAATTTACTAATGCATTAATTTTATGTTTTAACTGTTCTAGGTATTTTAGAAAGAACAATTAAAACACATAAAATGAATACAAGAGTAAATTAGAACAGAATAACTAGTAAGAAAGATCAATATATTAATTCATTAGACAAATATTAATCAAACCATCCATGTATTAGCTTAAGCAATCTGAAAAAGTAGTTCTATAATATTGAAGAAAGCAGTGAAAAGGTAAAGGGCTTTGCTTTGTGTTCCAGTCCTATCTGAAACTCTTTGTTCTTCCCCAAACCTACTGAAGAGGATTTCCCCAAATTTAAAATGGATAGACCATGTGGTTTTGTTCATATTAATGAAATTACATGTCTATAAGATTTCATAGACAAGACCGTATCTTATGATGAAGAGGACTGTAATCCATGGAAGTTTATGCCATAATAAATTTGTTAATCTTTGAGATGCTTTGAGACATTTTGTTGTTTTTACTGAGGGCAATGTACATCATTCTCCAAAACATTAGAAACTATATATATGTGTGTGTGTGTGTGTATATATATATATATATATATATATATATATATATAGTTTTTGGTAAACATTTCCAATTTAAAGCAAACAAAAAGATTTTTTTTAAAAAAATCCTCCATGTGCATGCAACCTTAATTTAGAAAGGAGCTTTTAAATTGTGCTCCTATTGACCTTACAGTTACAAGATGTGGGATACTTGGCTCAGCAATACTACAAGCGAGAAGGATCTTGGAAGGGGGCAAGGGGGTGCCCACATAACTGTGGTCACAGGTAGGGGGAGGTATGGTGTTGGGGGAGAAACAGGCCAGATGAGGAGAAGAGGGGGTAGTTGCCTTAAAACTATCCCCTTTTCTGGTTTTTTCCCCAACCGGGTAGTTCCTGGCGACCTTACCAGCTTGCCCTCAGGGTTGGTGGTGCTGCTGCTGCTGCTGAATGCCAGGTCGGTCCAAAATAAAAACCCCCTCATCCATGATTTGATTGTGGATGAGGGGGCTGACCTGGTATGTATTACTGAGACCTGGGTGGGTGAACTGGGAGGGGTTACTCTCACTCAGCTTTGCCCCCCTGGGTACTCGGTGCAGCACCAGCACCGACTTCAGGGCCAGGGGGGAGGGGGGGTTGCCGTGGTCTATAGAAATACGATCTCCCTCTCTAGGCTTCCTGTTCGTTTGAGTGCTGGTCTTGAGTGTCTGTACTTTGTGTTGGGTACCTGAGACAGATTAGGGATTCTGCTGGTGTACCGCCCACCCCGCTGCCCAACAGTCTCCCTGCCTGAGCTGACGGAGGTTGTCTCGGACCTGGTGTTGAGGACCCCCAGGATGGTGGTCCTGGGGGATCTCAACTTCCATGCGGAGGCTCCTGCATCCAGAGCGGCTCAGGACTTCATGGCTGCCATGACAACCATGGGGCTGTCTCAACATGTCATCGGCCCAACGCATGTAAAAGGACATACTCTTGACCTAGTTTTCTTGGGTGGACAGGAGGATGGTGATCTGAAAGTGGGGGAACTAACATCTACCCCCTTGTCATGGTCGGATCACTTTCTATTGAGGTTTAGACTTTCGGCATCCTTTCCCCTCTGCAAGGGTGGGGGGCCTATTAAAATGGTCCGCCCCGGAGGTTAATGGACTCCAATGGATTCAAGAAGGCTCTGGGGGATTTTTCTGCTGATATGGCCGGAGCTCCTGTCGAAGCCCAGGTCACTCTGTGGAATGCAGAAATGACCCGGGCGGTTGACACAATCGCACCCAAGCGCCCTCTCCCTATGAGCAGAGCTCGGCCAGCTCCTTGGTTTACACCTAAGCTGAGGGCAATGAAGCAAAAGGGGAGACGGCTAGAACGCAGGTGGAGGAAAACTCGTGCTGAGTCTGATCGGACACGGGCTAGAGCTCATTATCGAGCCTACTCTGTGGCGGTGAGGGTGGCGAAGAGACAGTTCTTCTCCACCAGCATTGCATCTTCACAGTGTCGTCCGGCGGAGCTTTTCCGGGTGGTTCGTGGCCTGCTACACTCTGGGCCAGGGCGAGAGATGGTGGAACCCTCGGTAGCACTCTGTGACGAGTTTGCACGGCACTTTGAAGATAAAGTCGCTCAGATTCGTCTTGAATTGGACACCACGCTTAATGCAGCTCCGCTAGTAGAGGCGTTCAGAGCACCGTCTGGTCCAGTTTTATTGGATGAGTTTCAGTTACTGAGGCCTGAGGATGTGGACAAGGTGCTTGGCCAAGTCCGGTCGACCACTTGTGTGCTTGACCCTTGCCCGTCGTGGCTAATTACATCAAATAAGGATGGGACCGCCGGCTGGGTCCAGGAGGTTGTAAATGCCTCCTTGAGAGAGGGAGTGGTGCCGGCCTTGTTAAAAGAGGCGGTAATCAGACCACTCCTGAAAAAGCCTAACCTGGACCTGGAAGATGCTAACAACTATAGGCCGGTGGCGAACATTCCTTTCCTGGGCAAGGTGCTTGAGCGGGTGGTTGCAGGACAACTCCAGACACTCTTGAATGAAACGGATTATCTAGATCCATTTCAATCAGGTTTCAGGCCTGGTTTTGGAGCAGAAACTGCCTTGGTCACCCTGTGGGATGACCTTTGCCGGGAGAGGGACAGGGGGAGTGCGACCCTGTTGGTTCTCTTGGACCTCTCAGCGGCTTTCGATACCATCGACCATGGTATCCTTCTGGATAGGATGTCTGGGCTGGGAGTTGGAGGCACTGCGCTGCAGTGGTTCCGCTCCTACTTAGATGACCGTTTTCAGAAGGTGGTGCTGGGGGATTATTGCTCTGTGCCGTGGCATTTAAGCCATGGGGTTTCACAGGGCTCTATTTTATCCCCTATGCTGTTTAACATATACATGAAGCCGCTGGGAGAGGTTATCCGGAGATGTGGGCTGAGATGTCACCAATATGCGGATGACACCCAGCTCTACCTCTCCTTTTCAACAAACCCAGGTGAGGCAGTGGCTGTTCTGAATCAGTGCCTGAGCACGGTAATGGACTGGATGAGGGCTAACAAACTGAGACTCAATCCAGACAAGATGGAGGTACTGTTAGCGGGTGGTTCGTCTGTCCGGCAAGGTGATGTTCACTCTGTCCTGGAGGGGGTTGCACTCCCCCTAAAGGATCGGGTCCGTAGTTTGGGGGTGCTCTTGGATCCAGAACTGTCGCTTGAGGCACAGGTGAACTCGGTGGCAAAGAGCACTTTTTACCAGCTTAGGCTGATATACCAACTGCTCCCTTATCTGGACAGAGATAGCCTAGCTACAGTTATCCATGCTCTCATAACCTCTCGTTTAGATTACTGCAATGCATTATACGTGGGGCTGCCTTTGAAAACGGTCCGGAAACTTCAGCTGGTACAAAACAGGGCAGCCAGATTGTTAACGGGGACTGGCCAATGAGACCATATTACGCCAGTCCTTTTCCAACTTCACTGGCTGCCGATCCAGGTCCGGGCCCAATTCAAAGTGCTGGTACTAACATTTAAAGCCCTAAACGGCTTGGGGCCAGGATATCTATCTAAAGGAACGCCTCCTCCCATATGTACCTGCCCGGACCCTAAGATCATCTACAGGGGTCCTTCTCCGTGAGCCCCTGCCAAAGGAAGTGAGGCAGGTGGCCACTAGGAGGAGGGCTTTCTCTGCTGTGGCACCCCGGCTGTGGAATGAGCTCCCCAGAGAGGTTCGCCTGGCGCCTACTTTGTACTCTTTTCGTCGCCAGGTGAAGACCTTTTTATTCTCCCAGTATTTTAACAGTTAAATTAACTCAATTTTAATCCTTGCTGTTTTAAATTTGTATTTTAATCTTTATTAATTCCTGCTGCTTGGTTTTATTCTGGTTGTGTTTTTATATTGTATGTTATTCTGTGTTTTTAGATTGTGCCTTGTTTTATATATTTTAAAATGATTTCATGGTTTTAATTTTTGTGAACCGCCCAGATAGCTTCGGCTATGGGGCGGTATAAAAATGCAATAAATAAATAAATAAATAAATAAAAATAGATCACAAGCTGAATATGAGCCAACAGTGCGATGTGGCTGCAAAAAAGGCAAATGCTCTTTTGGGCTACATTACTAGAAGTGTAGCTTCCAAATCACGTGAGGTACTGGTTTCCCTCTATTCAGCACTGGGGGCACACCCTAATGAAATGTGCTGCGCACCCCTATGCCTGTGAGTAGCAGGGGTCAGCAAGAGGGAAGAAGCCAGTCCTGGGGGCATCCAGGGGCATTGGGGCAGGGGAGGCTTTTCCCACTTACTTTTATGGAGGAGTGCAATTGCACTCCCGGCTCCTGCAGCTTTAAAAAAATGATGGGTGTGACGTCCCTGTTTGTTTCCGGGAGTCACACTTTCTGTTTAGACGCCCAAGGAGGATCGCAGAAGCAGGTAAGCCCGCGATCCTCCCTCCTCCCTCCCTCTACTCTTTAGGATGGGGGTAGCGACCCTCTGAAGGACTCCAGGGTACATCACAACTTCAAACACAAGGCATTTATGAAGACACATTTTTCAAATTCACACATCCAGCCGACAAAAATCAAATGAGGCGATATCAAGACACGTAGGTCCAACTCATACACCAATCCAGTACCCAGTAGAAGAGTGGGTGGTTGCCTGGCTTCTCCATCCTGTGCCTACAGAACATGTGAAATAGGGACCCCAGGAGGAGGCAATTCAATTCACCTGGTTCTTTCCCATGTGTATGTGATGACACCTGTTGAGCCCATAATAAGAAGCCATGGGTGAATCTTCTCCCAGCAGAGCATGAACACTTTCATCATAGATGCTTTGGTGTCAATCAGAAAGGAGAAAAAGGATATAAATACCATTTTTGTAGATTACTGCATCTTCCTCCTTAAGAACCTTTCGGACGAAGTGAATGTTGACAACTTCTCCTTTGTTGGCTGTAATAGTTAAAGCCACTGGGAGGAAGGAAGCTAAAAATTTTAAAAGAAAAAAATAACACAAATGTGGAATGTAGATCAGCTGCAATAAACATTACGTTTTGTGAATCTTCCAGAATGGAAGATGGAAGTATGACTCAATGGGAGAAAAATACAGATTCGTGCTATCAAATGTGAAAATATGTGTAACTCAACGCAGATCTGAAATGACTGGAAACACACAAAAACAACAACAAAAAGTAACAATGGTGAACTATTTGGAAAGCTTCACCAGAAGGGAGAAAACAATTTGTCGTAAATACTCCTACAAGCAAGGCTTGCAGAATTTATCTCTAAGGGCTGTTTGAATTAATCTCGTTTTTTCAAAAATAATGATGATAATGACATTTACTTCAAAATAAGACATTCCAGCATTTCTTTTTTGGCTTCCTCGGGTCCCCACACCCACTCCTGAGCCATACGCCTTTTGTACAAGTTGTTTAGCTTATCCACAAACTCTTCGGTTCACAGTATTGTTAGAATGGAAAGGAATCCACGTTCTTCAGTGGGCTCCGTTCCAATGTATTTTTAGCTCGTGGCCTATATTTGAGTAATTCATTAGTTTACAAATGGCCTGGATTACACTATTCAGAGAGGAACAATAACTGGGCTTTGTAGCAGTGGATGTTTGCATCACATGTAGATTAACATCTTAGACCAGGATCCAAAGGTTCCTTGAGGTATACACAAGGGCTTCCGTACACACACTGGGGTTTCACTGGAATAGGTTTCCCAAGCACTGCTCCTTCCTTTGCCTTGGAGGCTGTCCCAAAGCACCCACCCCATGTTCCTCAAGCAACTTGTCAGGTGCCGTGACAACCTGCCTTTGACAGGGATCTCAGAAACCTACTGTGTACATAGGAAACTGCTTTATACCAGATTGGACTACACATCCATCATTCTAGGCCATCATTGTCTAGTTTGACTAGCAACAGCTTTCCAAGCTCTCAGCCAGAGATAAGAATATTAGAAAAGCCATGCTGGATCAAACCAAGGGTCCATCTAATTTAGCACTCTGTTCATACAGTGGCCAACCAGCTGTTGACCAGGGACTCACAAGCAGGATATGGTGTAACACCCATTTTCCCCAGCAACTGGTGTATATAGGCTTACTTCCTCTGATACTGGAGGTAGCACATAGCCATCAGGGCTAGTAGCCATTGATAACCTTCTCATCCAGGAATTTATCCAACCCCCTTTTGAAGCCATCCGAATTGGTGGCCATCACTACATCTTGAGGTAGCAAATTCCATAGTTTAACTATGTGCTGTGTGAAGAAGTGCTTCCTTTTATGTGTCCTCAATCCCCCATATTTCCCATTCCCTCCTACCTGAACTTTTTCACTGGAGATACCAGGGATTGGGCCTGGGAACTTCTGCATGAAAAGTACATGCTGTCAGGTGGCCATATGTCCTACTTTATTTGAAAGCTGTCAGAGGACAGCCCTTTGGTTTGAAGGTGTCCTCTACTTGAAAGGCTATCCATTCCAAGTCCAGTTTAAAGATAAAGAACCGTAAAAAGGGAGAGCAGGTACCTTGAAGGTGCCCATCAGCAGTTAGGCCCTGGATAGGAGACTGAGCAGGCATACAGTAATCACAGTCTAATCACAGTCATATAGTGTGATGTATTGCATTTTTATTTAAATTATAGTCATTATTTCTAAATTTGCACACCCATTGGTATGTCTATATTTCAAATATGATGCTAACCTGTACATCTTCATTTGCCCTCTATTTGGTGATGGAACTATCTATCAATTGTCTTTGTATCGGTTGCAGTCAGTAGAGGACCAGATGGGAATTAAATGTGGCCAGGATGGAATGAAATCAAAGGCATTTGTAAATCTACTTCTGAAGTACATGAATTAACCTTTAGGAGTCAAACACCTATGAAGACGAAACCTCTGACATATAACACAGATGATTAAACTGGGGAGAAGACGGATGTGTGATGAAATTCCAGAAACGGCCCCAAGAAAGGGAAGGTTGTTTATGCGATCCTATTTCGGTCCTAAAAGATCCAGACATTCATCTACACACACAATCCCTTGTCTGTTTGAAAAATCTGACAAGGAATGCCTTGTCTGTTCTGGGGAGTGGTGGGAAATGGAGGCTTTGAATTTTTACTGTCACAAACACAATATGCAGTTCAGGCTCAAACATGCACAAAACATACAAAGATCCACAGAAAAAACATGTAGTAATTCTACAATTGCTGAAACAGATTTCTAATTATGGTATTTTGCTTTGCATTCCAGTATGTTTTAAAACATTTCCATTCTACTTCAATCAGATTGATTTTACACAGACCTTGTTAATACACTCCATGCAAATAGGCTGTGTTAATATGCTTCAGACTGTTAGGTTCTATAATTTAATATACCATTCTCTCAGTGTAGAGATTTGTTTGGTCTTCTAAAGCTTCATGTATATTATCTTAGTGGTTACAAATATGTGAAATAGCAATTTATTTTATTATTATTCTTGGAGAACTTCCCCTTTAACAAGGAGAATTCCAAGGAGATTGGTTGGTATTCTTTAGTTTCCTTATATTAGGTCTCTTTGTTTAAGCTGTCTGTTTCCAGCTGTTTCCAGCCAGATGTGGCAGCATGGCATGCATTACAAATCAGTGACAAATGCCCATTAGACACTCCTCTGCGTCCCTGGGAAATGTTCTCCTATGCGCTGTATTTTGGATACCAGAAGCTCTATCCCACTGTTCTTCACTGCCTGAGGACTGACTAGTGACGATTCCCAGTCACCTCAAATATCTCTCTCTCTCTCTCTCTCTCTGGCCATTTCTACACTATAGGGGTGTAGAGGGAGGGAGGGAGGGTGATCCCGGAAATGACCCGGGCGGTTGACACGATTGCACCTGAGCGTCCTCTCCTGTGTTGAGATCGTACAACTCCGTGGTATACCCCGGAGCTGGGAGTGATGAAACAAAACAGGAGATGGCTTGAGGGCAGATGGAGACAAACTCCTAGTGGATGCAATCAAACACTGGTAAGTGCTTATGGTAAGCTGTATTCAGGGGCAGTGAGGGCAGCAAAAAAAAAACATACTTTGCTGCCACTATTCAATCATCAACCTGCTGCCCAGTGGAGCTTTTCAGAGTTGTCCGGGGGCTTTTACATGCCATCCCCAAGGACATGGTAGAACCATCTGAGGCCTGCGGTAATAATAAAATCTTTGGCATCCATCAGGACTTAGACTCCAGTGTTATAGCAGGTGAATCAAATGAGATAACCAGAGCACAGGCTTGTTCTGTTTTCTTGGATGAGTTTCAGTTGGTACAGCTTGAGGATGTTGACAAGGTGCTTGGATAGGTTCATGCAACCACTTCCATATTGGATCCTTGCCCCTCTTGGCTAATAAAATCTAGCAGGGATGGAACAACTGGCTGGGTCAGGGAAGTGATTAATGCCTCTTTGCAAGAGGGAGTGGTCTCAGGCCTCCTGAAAGAGGCAGCAGTGAGACCACTCCTAAAGAAATCTTCCTTGGACCCTGAAAATCTTAATAACTACAGACCAGTAGCAAATGTTCCATTCCTGGGCAAGGTCCTGGAGCGGGTGGTTACGAGCCAGCTCCAGGCACTCTTGGATGAGACCGATTATCTGGATCCATTTCAGTCGGGTTTCAGGCCTGACTTTGGTACGGAAACAGCCTTGGTCACCCTGTACGATGACCTATGTCTGGAGAAAGACAGGGGGAGTGTGACTCAGTTGATTCTCCTTGATCTCTCAGCGGCTTTCGATACCATCGGCCATGGTATCCTTCTGGGACGACTGGCTGAGTTGGAAGAGGGAGGCACTGCATTGCAGTGGTTCCGCTCCTACTTGGCGGGTCGGCTCCAGAAGGGGGTTCTTGGGGAACATTGCTCGGCCCCGTGGGGTTCTGCAGGGGTCAGTCTTGTCCCCCATGCTGTTCAACATCTACATGAAACTGTTGAGTGCAGTCATCTGGAGTTTTGGAGTGCATTGTCATCAGTACGCTGATGACACGCAGCTCTATTTCTCCTTTTCATCTTCATAAGGTGAGGCTGTGGATGTGCTGAACCAGTGCCTGGCTGCGACAATGGACTGGATGAGGGCTAATAAACTGAAACTCAATCCAGACAAGATTGAGACACTGTTAGTGGGTGGTTCTGCTGACCGGATGGAGGTCTTCAACCTGTTCTGGATGGGGTTGCACTCCCCTTGAAGGAGCGGGTTCATAGCTTGGGGATTCTCCTAGAACCATCTCTGTCACTTGAGGCTCATGTGGCCTCAGTGGCACAGAGTGCCTTCTATCAACTCCAGTTGGTGGCCCAGCTATATCCTTATCTGGACAGGGATAGCCTGGCCTCAGTTGTCTATGCTCTGGTAACCTCCAAGTTAGATTACTGCAATGCACTCTACGTGGGGCTGCCTTTGAAGGCGGTTCGGAAGCTGCAGCTTGTGCAAAATGCAGCAGCCAGATTGATAACTGGGACCAGAAGGTTCGAGCATATAAGACCTACTCTGGCTCACTTGCATTGGCTGCCTGTATGTTTCTGAGCTCAATTCAAGGTGCTGGTTTTAACCTATAAAGCCTTACATGGCTTGGGACCACAATACCTGATGAAACGCCTTTCCCGACATGAACCTACCCGAACACTACTTTCAACATCTAAGGCCCTCCTCTGAGTGCCTACTCCGAGGGAAGCTCAGAGGTCGACAACAAGGGAGAGGACCTCCTCTGTGGTGGCCCCCCAATTGTGGAATGATATCCCTGACAAGGCCCGCCTGGCACCAACATTGTTATCTTTTTGGTGCCAGGTCAAGACTTTCCTCTTCTCTCAGGCATTTGGCAATATCTGAGAAGCCTGGATTTGTTTTTGTAGCTTTTTGGGTTGTGGCAGTGGTTTTAAATGTATGTGTGTATTGTGTGTATGTTGTATGTTTATGCTGTTTTAATTTTTTGTATATTGTTTTTAATTGTTTTAATCCTATATAAACCACCCAAAGAGCTTTGGCTATGGGGCAGTATACAAATGTAATAAATAAATAAATAAATAAATAAATAAATAAATAAATAATACACATCAGAGTGCGACATCCCGGCTTCCTCCCGGGCTATCGCGGGTGCCATTTTTTTTAAGACCTCAGGAAGAGCGCTCTTGCGCTCCATCACTGAAGGTAAGTTTTTAAAAAAAATTGTGCGTGAAATCGGGGGGCCTACCCCCCGCCATTCTGGGGATGGCGGACTTGCTGCCCACCTCCCCTGATGGGTACGGTCCCCCGGGACTCCTTGTGCATCATTTGGACTCCCAGGGACAACCCAGGAGCTATCCCACAAAAAATGGTCAGTGTAGAAACGGCCTCTCTCTCTCTCTCTCTCTCTCTCTCTCTGTGCAATGGCTGCTCACTCTCATCAGAGGTTCTCTAGCTGTGCCTTGTTATTGTTGACTTTAGGGATGGGTAAGCTGTGATGTGGGCTTTGAGGTGGGAAATCAGGAGATCTGTGGCTCCTCAGCTGTAATGGTGGCTGGGGCCAAGAGAGATAATACAGGGGCAATAAACTAATTAGCTGAGGTAGGGGAAGCATCCGAGAGGCAAAGAGAAATGTGATTGGCTAGCTGCAGTGGTGTGCTGCACAAGGCATTTGAGGGAAAACTGAATGCGTAGGCAACAGACACCGCGTGCGGACCTGCACTGGGAGATCTTTCAACACTGAGTAGAACAGAGTACTCTCTCAGCGACAAAAAAACCCTATCCATCCCAATCGAAAGACCAAGTGAGCCTGTCAAAATTTGTCTGCTTGGTGGCTGACTGATTGAGGCCATGCTTTGAGTATGGAGAGAAGAGGCCTGAAAAGGTTTGCAGCTGGGTCCAGTGACTGGATAGGGTGACTGTCAAAATAACACATGAGGAGCACCCTTCATTTAATTTCATCCAGTGGAAGCTGGTGGCTCCAATGTCAATGGGGCAGTGAATCCACTCCAGGGTTCAGTCAGAATCAATCAGAACTCCAAAGAAGCTATCCAAGGTGCAACGGATTCTGTCTGAAATCTGGAGTGGATTCACTGCCCCACCAACATCAGAGCAACCATCCTCCACAGATTTCATCCTACCCAGGGGTACATTTGGACAAGGGGGTTGTCCTGGAGTGGACTCAGAGTGGCGGCAGGTCATCTATATGACTCAGCTGCCATCGCGAACCCCCTAAGCTCCGCTTTTAAAAAGTTGGGTACTTCCCCCGACTTTTTTTGCTTGCAGCGAGGCGACAATGGCAACTGTCGTCTATCGCCTTGCTCAGGAGCTGCTGCGGAGGCGTGCCACAGCCGATGGCGACCCCTGATTGGTCACCATAGGTTGGGCAGGGAACAGGGTGGTCCAGTGAAGGTTGGGTGCCTGGGCAGAGGGTGGCGGCAGCAGCTCCTTTACACAAAACCCACACTTGCGCTCCTTCCCACGCAGATAACGGGAAGGTGCACCAATGCGGGAGTTCGAGGCCTTGGGGCACAGACGCGACACCGTCAAGATGCCCCAGGATTAATTTGGCCACACTTAATCATTATTGCCCTTTCTTGATTTAAGCCTAAAGTCCATTTGCAAGCATGAGTCACGCACTGGGGCTTGTTACACCTTCACTTCCAATGGTTACTATTGCGTAACATACCTGTTTGTTGCATCTTCATCGTAAGTATCTTCTTCACTTTATCTTTGAATTTTCCTTCACAGTAGTAGGCTCCGATGCTTTCCCCAGACTTTTCCCTTTGCCATACTACCTTCTTCGCTATTCCCCTCATCTCGTCTTCAGCCACAGCCAGGGGATATTGATGCTGGTTCAACAAGGCCACATAGTCTCGGCCAATTTTGATAGAATCCAGGGAACACCATCTAGAGGTGATACAGATTAACGACGTCTCCGAATCAGCCACAGTAGGCAGTGAATTGATCAATATCAAGTCAAGTGCTGCTTCCACATTACCTACAAAAAGAGGAGGAAGTGTTATCCTCATGGTTAAGGTGGAACTACATGATATCTTAACAAATGCATGTTCCAGAATTGGAGATATCATGAATGTGGCAGGCGGCTGGAGGGGAGAATTAGAGAGTTGGATGGCTTCAAAGTAGACTGGAAAAATTCCTGGAGCATAAGGCTATCAATGACTACTAGTCATGATGGCAATATAGTAGCTCCAGTATCAGCTGCAGGATGCCTCACAATATAAGTTACTAGGGAAAACGTGCGGGAGAGTGGCGTTCATGATGTGCTTGTTGGCTTCTCACAAGCATAAGAACATAAGAAGAGCTATGCCGGATCAGACTGAGGGTCCATCTAGTCCAGCACTCTATTCACACAGTGGCCAACCAGCTGTCAACCAGGGACCCACAAGCAGGACATGGTGCAATAGCACCTTCCCACCCATGTTCCCCAGCAACTGGTGTACAGTTTGCCATCTGATTGGCTACTGTGGGCATAGAATGCTGGGCTACATAGAATTTTGGTGTGATCCAACAGGTCTCCTCTTCTGTTTTTATGGAGGCTTCTCCCATGTTTGCCAATTCTGCCCTGCATACCACACCCTCCATTTCACCCCAAGCCAGGCTTATTTTTGATTTGGGGGCCAGCTGAGAGAACACAATACTTGAAATGGCCTGAGAGCATTTGTAGTGCAGAATAGAAAGATTTTCCCTTGCTACTAACCCCCACCCCAGCTTTGACTTCTAAGGAAATGTCTGACGTCTAATTTCACCCCTAATGGCACCTGGAGTATTAGTTTTATACAGGGAAGTATTTGTATAAAATGCAGATTTCTACAATTTTATAGTGAAATTCTGTGGTACATCCTGTAGGGAAATGATCCTGCTAGAGGTTGTCTATGCAAACTCTCTACTTCTTCTTATTCATGAGGTGATCTAAGAAGCATATTCTTCCTCAGTCATTTCAAAGGCAGGGCAAGATGCTACTGCTGCTACCACATATTTGGCTGGAACAGGTGCAGGAAATATGTGTAAAGCACTTTTGAGGGCATGGTCATCTAAGCTAGCGGTCATCATTATACCTTGGTAGTAACTTCCACAGAAAATTCCATAGAATAATTAGGCATTAACATTGTTTATTTACTTTTGTCTCTCCAGAACCAATGGATTTCATAGGATAATTCCAAGGCCTCTGAGTTAAATGTGTGCTACAGAACAAAGTCATGGTGAGCTACAGAATCTGACTTAGCACTGGACGAAGCTTTTGTCTTCCAGCCTTTAGAAGAGTGATGCATAGTCCTCTTTTACGGTGTGTGTATTTTCCCCTTTCAGAGAAAATGAGGCTGAGTACAAATATTACATTATTCCAGCAGTCACCACATTTGCCTTTTATCTTTCTTTTAGGCTCCCACTTTCATGACGTAAAAGATAGGTGTACATACCCAGTAGCTTCAGTGCTGATTCAGTTGTCAATTTTGGCCCTCACGGCCATGTTTCAGGCAAAGTGTTTGCTTTCTTTTTTTTTTCTTTTTTAAAGAACATGAATGCTTCACTCAGAGCTGAATTATTATACTTCTCTAAAGCACAATCCATTCTGATAGTTGACAACCTGCTCCGGGAGAGGGGAAAGTCTCTTGGTAACGTCACGAGCATCTACCAATCAGTACTGTGCACAGCCAGCTTCTTCTGCAAACTCATGGAACTGGTTTTCACTGAGGTCGGATCTTGAGAGAACAGAGTGCAGTGGCTGTGATTCCAGAATGCAGTGATTGATTGTGTTTCCAGAGCAGCTCCACTGCTCAAATAACATATAATTTGTAAACACACCACAATAAGTATTTGATTTCTCTTTGCCTTCACCTTTATATTGATATTCAGCTGGACTCGCTATGCATACGGTGGGCCTTCCACAGCCTCATTAAGTGTTGCCAAATTTGCAAAGATCTTCCTGAGTTATTAAAGTAATGAGCGGAGATGTAGTGAGCTTGGAATCTGAATAAAACTACGGCTTACCGTAGGCTTTTAACATATGTATTTTGGGTACCCATCTAAGGGAGGAGGGATCTTTTCATACTGGCATTTTTCTATTCGTAGAGTGGGGAGCAGAACCAAAGTACATTGAAATACACTTACACTCGCTACTCCCAATGTGCATGCCTCAATTCCACACTTTAATATGCCAACACAGATAACTTTGCATTATCTAATGGAGAAAGAAAATCTACTGAAAATAACATGCTAGCCATTAAAATAAATGCTTTCTAGACAAATGGTCACTGAAGAAAGACCACTCATAATATATTAATGGGGTTACTTTCTTTAGTGAAGTAATGTCTTTTACAGTTATGATTCGACATGTATGTTTGCTGCTAATCTGTTGGTACTATTTACTAGTGGTGAGGTAAATTCAGAACTGATAGAAACTGGATATAAACTTTAGGGTGACTAAATAAAATCCAGGTCAGGGCTCATGTTACTTTAACAGTTGTAGAGAAAAGGGAATTTCAGCCGGTGTCATTTGTATGCAATTAGTTCCTGGTGAAATTCCGTCTTCATCACACCAGTTAAAGTTGCAGGGGCCTGGCTTTCTTTTGTAGATGGTCACTCTAGTATAGTGCATGCACCTTTAACTGTTGTGATGAAGAGGGAATTTCACCAGGAACTAATTGCATACAAATGACACTGGCTGAAATTCCCTTGTCTCTACAACTGTTAAAGTTACATGAGCCCTGACCTGGATTTTATCTGGTCAGCCTATAACTTCCACAGTTCAAAAAACCTCTCTCCAATACAAGCTTAAACCAGCTCATGAATTCAGACTTGGCTTGTTTTGGGATTTCCCCATCTTTATTGCCAGCCAGCTATTACTTCCTGATCAACTATCCCCTTCCCCAAAGTTATCTGACTGTGCAGCGGATTCAGGCACCCAAGAGAACTAAGATTCCCAGGCTTTCTAGTAGGGATGTGCAGGGACCCCCCCGGATTGGATCGGGACCCAGATCGGGACCTCCAATTTTTGTCTAGGATCGGACAAAATCGGAGGCCCCCTGGACCGGACCGGATCGGGCCCAATCCCGAACCAAAAATTGGACATCTGATTTTTGGATCGGCCGCCATTTTTGTTTTCCCCATAGACTTGCATTGGGGGAAAGAAAGCTTTCCCCCAATGCAAGTCTATGGGGAAAAATGGTGGTGGGTGGGTGAGTGGGGGCCTAACTCCCCCCTCCCGGTTCCTCCCCCCCGCGGTTACCTCCCGGGGTCGTCCGTGGGTGCCCGCAGGCGCACGTGGACAGCCCCAGCAGGTAAGCCCCCCCTGCGGTTCTCCTTACCTGTTGGGGCCATCCTCTGCCATCCTCTACCGCCTGGGCGTCAGTGGATGGTAGCAGATGGCCCCGGCAGGTAAAAAAAACAACCCACGCTTCTCTTTACCTGCCGGGGCGTCCTCTTTCTTCACCTGCTGGAGATCTACTGAGAACTAGGCTTCACGGCCTAGTCCTCAGTAGAGCGCCAGGTGATGATGTCATCACCTGGCCTCTACTGAGGACTAGGTCGCGAAGCCTAGTTCTCAGTAGATCTCCGGCAGGTGAAGAAAGAAGATGCCCCGGCAGGTAAGTGGATCCCCCTCCCTCCCCTCCCTCCCCCCCCACGATCCTCACCTGGGGGGGCTGTCTGCTTCCATCGGCGAGCACCCGCTGGCGCCCACCGGTGGAAGCAGACAGCCTCCCCAGGTAAGCCTCCCCCCCCACGATCCTCACCTGGCCGGGCTGTCCGCTTCCATTGGCGGGCAGCCACTGGCACCCGCCGATGGAAGCAAACAGCCCCCCCAGGGAAGCCCCCCTTTGCGGTTCTCCTTACCTGCCAGGGCGTCAGTGGATGGTAGCAGATGGCCCCGGCAGGTAAAAAAAAAACCCCACGCTTCTCTTTACCTGCCGGGGCGTCCTCTTTCTTCACCTGCTGGAGATCTACTGAGAACTAGGCTTCACGGCCTAGTCCTCAGTAGAGCGCCAGGTGATGATGTCATCACCTGGCCACTACTGAGGACTAGGTCGCGAAGCCTAGTTCTCAGTAGATCTCCGGCAGGTGAAGAAAGAAGATGCCCCGGCAGGTAAGTGGATCCCCCTCCCTCCCCTCCCTCCCCCCCACGATCCTCACCTGGGGGGGCTGTCTGCTTCCATCGGCGGGCACCCGCTGGCGCCCACCGGTGGAAGCAGACAGCCTCTCCAGGTAAGCCTCCCCCCCCACGATCCTCACCTGGCCGGGGTGTCCGCTTCCATTGGCGGGCAGCCACTGGCACCCGCCGATGGAAGCAAACAGCCCCCCCAGGGAAGCCCCCCTTTGCGGTTCTCCTTACCTGCCAGGGCGTCCTCTTCCTTCACCTGCCGGAGATTTACTGAGAATTAGGCCTCGGATGATCCAGAGGGGTGATTGGAAATCGGATAATTGTATCCGATTTCCACATACCTTTTTAAATGTAGCCAGTTGTTGAGGGCTCTTCTTTCTTTCTGTTGTTTTTTGTTTTTAAAACACCCCAGACATTTCCAGGACACCAGGAGTTCTTCCTGAATGCTTATTGGAGAGGGTAACATCACATGGTCTCCAATAGGCATTCACTAAGAACTGCTGGGCTCTTCCAGATGTTGGAGGAAGGGGATTAAAAAACAAACAAACCTAAAAAATAGTAAGAAGGCCCCTCAGCAATCAGCGACACTTAAAGTTATGTGGAAACCCTGTGTCCCTTCTCATGGAGAAATTCTCCGAATCCCCCCCCCCCCGCCCTGCGAAAGAGGCAAAAAATCAATGCCTCTTTCACAGAGAGAGAAAGTTCCTGAAAATAGGGGGCAGGATTCAGCCCCTGCTGCTCTACTGTTGCCAAGTAACCTTGGAGAAAGTGGGCAGCAGGATAGGATTTAGGGTCTCAGAAGGCTTCGAGTGAGAAGACATTGGACCTTGCAGGTCTCCCATCTTGTCTTCAGGAATGTCACATCGTTTTTAATTTCATATTTTGGCTAAAAAACAAAAGCAACCTTTTTAAATAACCGAGCTCAATTCCAAATTGATTTGAGGGCAGTTCGCCAATCACTGCTATTTACTACTCATGTAAATACACACTTGCTTAGTCGCTTGTGGTGAGCAAGAATCATCTTCCAGCAATCAAACCAGGCAGTCCTGGTTATTTTCCAAGTGTAGACTGTGAGCTAGTAAAACAGTCTTCTGGTAATCTTTTTGGACTTTTTTACAAAGCTGCCTTACGTTTGAATTTTGTTGTTGTTGTTTTGCAATCTATTATTGGGGCATGCCTTTACAAGAGCATAGTGGCATAAATCACTATTAGTCATATTCTACAGATGTGAAACTGAGGCTGAGTCGGCCTTTTCATTGGCCTTGTTTCACTGCCTCTCATAAAAGACTGGCACAGTTCAGCAGATGAAGCATAGCCATGTGTGGTGGGAAAAGCTACACTGTCTTAATTTCTGTTTATCCAGTTGCTACTAAAGGCAAAGACCAGGAGCACAACAAGGTGGAAATCTTAAGCCAAGAGACAGTGACTTCCACAAACCTATATGACAGCCACCCTAGCTTCCACATACAGGTACTAATCTTCCCCTATTACATACACCAGACTAGCCTGCTTCACGCATGAATCACATGAAGAGCATCCTGCAATTTCTGGGAGTGGGGCCACACTGCTGGTCCTGCCCTTGGCATTGGGCCCTACCTTCAGATGTCCACGTGCTGGCATAGACACTTTGCACCGTCAGAGCCTGACTGGTGAGCAGCCGTTTACTCAGGCTTTCCTTATCGAGGCAGTCCACACTGTCCAATGAAGCTCCACTCAGGTCACTGTGTGATATTCCCTTCATACAATTCATGCGTGTGAAGGAGCTACTGTGTCATATGATATCTGGAGGGGTCAGATGAAGGTTCTTGGCGGCCCTGGTTATTAATAGTTCTGGGGACTAAAGTTTTAGTAAACAGAATCTACAGTAGGCAGATACAAACTCTTGTCTAAACTGACCTTACACTGTGAAAATAGCTCACTATTATTTATTCAGGATATTTATATCACACTTTTCCACAGTAAACTGTACTCAATCAAAGTGGCTCACAATGGTCCTTAACTTACCAAAAGGCAACATTCAAAAGACAAAACAATTCATTACGAAACATCAATTAAACATTCAGACATAAAAATCAATTCAATATTATAATGAAGCAAGTACTGAGCGAAGTTAAAATTAAAAGTCCAATAAAGACAATCCACATTACTAAGGGCCACAGGAGCATGGTTAAGTACAGTTCACAGTGGATGGGGAGTTCTTGCCAGGCGAGATGTCTCACAGCTGGCTCCCTCATTTCTCCTCTAGAGGAGGCTGGCCGAAGGACAGCTCCTTCCAACCGCAGTTGTCATCACATGAACGCACCCCGCTCCCCACTTTCCCTAGTCTCTCAAATAGAGTTGCTCCTTTCTTCCTAGCAGGCTTGCTGTGTCCTTGAGAACTGCACCCCAAGCAGAAATTGAAGAGGTGACATTTTCCCAATCCTTTATTTCTGCACGTAAAATGTCTGTCTTACCGATAGGAGCTGTGCCAAAAGAAAATGGTGGCAACTCTGCTTCCCAGGTGTGTCTTGTCATTTTAGTATGTAAGCTGGATGGCAGGGTCTGTTTATTTACTCATTCATTATGAATAAATTAGTGAGCTGCTTTGGGATACAATAATAGTCTGAAAAGCAGGATAAAAATGCAGTCAACAACAAGAAGTGCCAGCTCCAGGATTTTGAGGGCCCTTAGGCAAGACTTCCTCCATGGACCTCGTCCATCCTTGAGTCTACTTTCTCTCCATCATTGCCACCAGCTGCTATTGCTCCTCATCTTCTTTCTCATCATTACTTCCAATCGCTTGCTTGACAGGTAGAGAGCCAGTGAGCAGGCAGGCAGTGGCATCTCCTGCTTCTCCATCTCACCACCATTGTTGTTGTCTAGGTCAGAGTGAGAGGAAGGTACACAAGCAGGTTAAAATGATGGTGAGGAGGAGCGACTCCAGGAGCTCTTGTGTGTGGGCCGCTGCTGAGGTGTGGGCACTTGTCAGGTAAATGACCATGCCTACCTTTGACGCTGGCCCTGACAACCACCACTCTGCTCTTTGTCTTAATTAACATGTGTTGAACTGAAAGCACTGAAGCTCATTGAAGGTCTCTCTTCTGCTCCAGGATCCACTTATTTCAGAAACATACAGCATGACAAGTTTACATGCCGAAACTAATGCACACTAATGTAAGTGGAAAGACACTAAGCACCTCAGGAGGTTTCCAAGAAAGCACTGCTTGCTTTACAAGTCTTCACTTCACCAAATTAGCAAACTGGAGCATCTCACCTGGTATCACATTCAGGTATAGCTTTTAATGCAAGTAGTTAAACTTTCCATAACCTGGCCAAATCAACCTTTGAGTTTTAACTTGTTTTTGTATTTTATCAGGAACCCGGAAAGCAACAACCTGAATTCAGGACAAACTCACAGACAGAGCCAGGAAAAGTTTGTCTTCAAAACAGTGAAGAATCCCTTCCATTTCTTTGAAGCAGACCTTTTGATACCTACCTTTTTCCAGGTCATTTGACATCTTCAGGAAGGCAACTTGCCATGTGTGCGAAATGGACTTGAGCAGAGAACTTTTCCGCCTTCAGCTTGATAATAAAAGTGGAAGTGGGTGGAATTCCATAAAGGAAACCAGTTACTTTTGCCAATGTTTTGGTTTTTTTCTGGAGTGGAGAGGTCCACTCTCAAAATGCACCTGCCCTTGGTCTTTGGAGCTCTTTGGTCCTCTGTCAGCAGGAATTTTAAAAGGTGGGCCTTTCTGAAATGCCGCTTACTTGGCCATTATTTCATCCTTCCGTGGGTTGCATAATTCCTGGGCACACAACAGCTTCTTCTCTAGTTCGTCCCTCTAATGATGGGCCACTGTTTGCCTATATGATGTCCCCTTTCTGCCAGTAACTTGCTATAAGAATTCGTCTTGTATGTTGCTCTCCACTACATTGCTTGTTTGATCCCGTGCCTTCTGCTTCAACCTGGGTTTATCTCCTTTGCATGGGTGTTCCGACACACACAAATTGGGACACTGTATTGTACAATCTTTTTCTTGCCACAAGGGCTACATGTGGTGCTGACTTGGGGGCTGGGAGTGGCACACCGCACACATACACATCTGCACATACATACATTTATATGCACATGCACACATATTCTAGTGACCTTGATACAGATAGCTCTTTCCTTGTTGGCAGCAGTGGCAGGAAGAGAGTGATATGTATGAGGAAATTGGTGAGAGGAATGGGTGGGTGCAGTTTATGACCACCTTCAGCAAAGACCCTTGCAAAATCACAGGGGAACTTTGCAACTTGGCCTTGGCAGGAAAACAGGGGACTGAGTGCTTTTCGAATAGAATCCCCTCTCTTTCCTGGTGTGGTTTGGACATAATTGCAGTCATGATAAATGGGAGATCCTTTATTTCTTGATCCAGCTGTGCCAGTAAGACTAAGAACTAGCTGAGTTATGGGTCCTTGGTGATTCTGAAGAGTGACGTCAGGGCCCAACTTACCTTAATCCTATGGAGTCCCCTTCATATAATTAAGGTATGAAGGGAGCTAAAATATAACTCATTTATTCCCATTCATCTCTTTCCTCTCCCAACCCGCTTTTTCGCCACTGTCAACATCTGGAATCTAAGTGTTGTAACAACAACAACAGCACAGCACAGAGTTAAGCCTACTCCGCTGGTGACGGAGGATTGGTGCTGATGACTTTTGCATTCCCTTGCTCTTTGGCCCTTAAGTTGTCTCACATGTATGCCTTGAAAATGCATTTAAGGGCGTTTTCTGCTGCTGAGTTTACATTGATGGAGGAAAGGAGAATATATTCCTTCCTGTATTCTTTTCGCCAGCTGTTTTTGGAGGTGAGGGGCTGTTGGCAAGGTCTCGTGGGTCACAGAAGGAAAAGGAGGGAAAGCATTTCGCACCACTGGCAGCAGAGCCCAGAGGCCTGGTCCCCACCTTGGAACAAGGGTGGAGTAGATTTCTGCCTTCTCAGCGGCAACACCCACAACAGACCTCCCCCCTTCCTTCCCCACCACTTGGGGGCAAGGTTAAGCGTGTTTTAAAAGTCTGCCAACGGCATTGACTCTAAAATGCCTCCCCTGCTCGGGGAATGTCAATACTGCTTTCCTGGACTCCGCCTGTTGTATCTAGAGGAAGGCGTGTTCGCATTGTCTTCCACTGCTCGCCCCAGGAAACATGATATCACACTTGAACAAAAGCGGGAAAGCTGACAGATCTATTGAGATGGGTGTGACTACAATACACACCTAAAGCAGTCGAGCCTTGCTGGTTGGCAGCTTTTCAGTTCTTGGGTTCAAATATGCACACTGGGCCTGCCCTTGTTCCTCTCTTGCTCCCCCTCCTCCGCTTTATTATTACACCACCCACACCCACCCACCCCACACACATGCTCCCTGCAAGGTAGGTTAGGCTGAGAGCAAGATAGAGCAATTTGCCCAAGGTCATGCAAGGAACTTCATGCCTGCTCAGCAGGATTTGAACACAGCACTCTCTGGTGGAAGGGCAACACTCTATTCCCTGCACCATACTTACTCTCAAGACTTGCACTTCCTTTCTCCCAAACGTGCCTCTGTTTTAAAATATAAACGAGCAAAACAACACAAAAGCAATCAGCAAGACTTCCCTACATGCTGGTCCTCCCCCCACTCCCGGTGCCCAAGATATAACTCATTTCAAAACCACACACAATCTAGAGATGGTCAAAAATGTAAGCATGCTTAAGCCTATTAATTTTAATGGCTTTTAATTTTAATTTCATTTTAATGGGCTTAAATGCAGCTGATTTTATGTTGGGTTGTACTCCTTGTAGTCAAAGATATCATGGTAATAAAGATAATAATTATGGAACAATTATGTGTTTTTCATATATAGATAGATTTCTGAAAAACAACGTCAGGTAGCGGTTGAAGAAAATCTAAGGTAGCCTTCCCCAACCTGATGTCCTCCAGAAGTTTTGGACTTCATCTCCCATCAGCCCCAGCCAGCATGGCCAATGGTCAGGAATACTGGGAGTTGTAGTCTAAAACATCTAGAGAGCAGTAGATGGGGAGGGCTAATCTAAGGAATCACAGCCTACTAGTAGTTATCAGATATAGATTTTATTCCTCTGCGAAGGGTAGAAAGTTTCTGGGATGAACTCTAAGCTCATTTATAGGCTAATATAACAATATAACACTTTTTACAATCCAGTTCTAAGATGTTCTAAACCAGCACATAAAGTCTTTTGAACAGAGAGGACCAAGAGCTGTGCCAAAGAAATACCATACACATGACAGTATTCCAGTGGGAATGGAGACGCTGCGGTGATGGCATGAACAAATGGCTTCTGGTTTTCCCCTAATTTGCCCACAGAAGCACCTTGTGAAATAGTTCTCCCATTCCCATTCTACAGACATGACAAGAGAGGTGGCAGGAGAATAAATTGGCCAAGCCCATTAGCTATGGAGGGATTTGAATCCAGGTCACCCGAATCATTACGCTAGCTATCTCGCATTTGGTTCTGCTCATGTTATTCTCCCCTCACCTGCAAACACTTTTATTCATGTTGCAGTATAGGAAGGTATGAGCAGGCTTCCCAAAGATAAGGGAAAGGGAGAATATCAGACACTGATTAAAGACAGAAGAAAAGGGAAGAAGCTGCTTTTGCCCTCATTTTCAATATTGCTCTCATTTTTCCCTTCACGGCAAACCTCTCTGGCTATCTAAAGCTTGTCTTGAGTTTACTAGCATGAATCATAATAAATGCCACACTTTGTAATTGCCATGACTTCCGCACACAGATGTGTCAGAAAGTTGACCTGGTACTTTTGAATGATGTAAAACATAGCAATAACAACAACAGAAATTATACATGTTTGACTCAAACAAGCAACTACAAAGTTAACTACGTGCCCCCGAACAAATTCTCAAAAATGGGGTGACGGGCTGAGTTAAGAATATGCTTAGCCAAAACGTTGAGCTACAGCCGGGCAACGTTTCTGCAGTAATGTTACAGGATCAAGGCAGGGTCGGAATTCTGAAATCTCCCCCTTCACCAGTGCTGTACAGAAGTGAACTGGTGCATTCTGATGGCTCCTGAATAATTTGAGGAATCCTACCTGAAAGCACGAGGCTGAATCCACAGAAAACCAGAAGTGCTACAAAAGTCCATGCTTTGCCAAGTATATCCATCCAGTTTGCGCTGCAGTTCATGGAATAACAGACGTCCTTTCAGTAGGGCAGCCCTGAGCCGTTGTTCTTTATGTGCATCGTATAGCAACGCTTGCTTAACAGGGAACGACAAGCTGGTTGTGATACTGGAGTGGGCTAGCTTTGTGGCTGTCTGAGCAAAGGGAGTTTTAAGTTCCTTTTTCCTGTTTCCTCTGTAGATTAGGATGGGAAAGGCAGGATCTTAAAGGCATTCTGTATCAGCAGGATTTTTGAGGCTGGTCTTATGAGCTCCATCCATCTGACACATCTAAACACTTATCTGCTACGGTGGGGAGGGGGGAAGAGGATGGCTCTTCGAGAACCCCCCACAGGTCATGGCCAGCTCTGTCAGAAACAATAGGGACATCCTCCAGTAGGAAGAATTATGAGAATAACAAGCCCCTCCGCCTATGCGCGGTATGTGAAAATGTGCTACTCCACCTCCTCTTCAAGCTTTCTGCTAATTACTCCCAGAGATCCTGTTCAAACTATGAGAACCCCTATAAAAGGCTTTTAGGGTGAAAAAAAATCCTCTTGTTTTCTTGATTGATCAGTTGGTAAGTGTAATGGCTAACTCCTGAATTCTCGGGGGCTGCTCCATTCTCCACAGCCTGACACAGGGGCTGGAACTATCCAGCATTCTCATCAGTGGTCAAGTTCTACAGTTGGCAGCAGGCCTAACAGTAAAGGGTTCACAGGCACAGAATAGAAGTGCTTGGATGGCATGACGAGGCCATTCGTTTTGGGGGGTGGGGTTAAAGACAAGGAAGGAGAGGAACAAGGCTACAATCCCAGACATATCTACCTAGGAGTGAGTCTCATTGAACTCAACAGGACTTCCTTCTGAGGATACATGCATAGGATTGCGCCAGGAAGATCTCAGAAGATGAATCAACAGTGGGACTTTGCTTTTACACAATCTGCATGCGAAAGTAATGTAGCACAGGGTATATGAAATGCACATGGCGGCTGGTTTGCTCATTTATGTCAGGGCTGTTGAAGCTTAAACCCGTGGGCTAAATCTGGCCTCCCTGACATCCTAATCTGGTAATCTGGGGTTCCCCAGGAGGTCATGCCTCTTTCTCATGGCTCCACCCCCTTTTTCCTGACCATCTATTGTTTTGTGGTTTTGCACTCCCCCCCCATTCTAAAAAGTTGAAATATCTCTCCTATTGTTTTGCTACTGACAGTAAGAGCTTTAAGCTAACATATGGAGGTATTTTGGGTCCCACCCCTTTTGTCTTTAGCTCCGCCCTCCACCAGAATGTGGCCCACCAAGAGCTTCTCTGAAATTAAATTTGGCCCTCACGTTGAAAGAGGTCCAACACCCCTGAGCTATATATTTATTTTATTATTTGTTTGTTTGCTTGTACTGAACTATATATCCTGCCTTTGTAAGCAAATGTCATCTCAAGGCGGCTTACGACATTTCAAATAACAGCAATATAACAAACTACAGTCACAATGGTGAAATAACAATGGAAAGAGTATCAACCAAAGAAAGAGTAGAGCAAATCAATCAATGGCCCTAGCTAAAAAAATCTCCATGGAAATAATAATGTTTTAAAAGCCTGTTGTGCCTCTCTGGGGAGATCGTTTCATAATTTGTGGGACATGACATCTCACTGGGCTTCTGTCAATGGGGTGGAGGTGGTGGAGAAGCAACAAGAAGCAACAACATTTCTGAAGAGGCTGATATCCTAGGAGGAGATTCCTGCAATCCACCTGTCTAGCCAGATGTGCTGTCTTCAAGAAAGGACACCATCACCTAAGAGTTAATAAAAGGTACTCTTGGTCACCACTATTATGCAAAGTAATATGGAATAATATTGAATGTATCTGATACAGTCTGAGCCAGTGTGGTGTAGTGGCTAAAGTGTTGGACTGGGAGTCAGGAGATCCGGGTTCTAGTCCCCACTCGGCCATGGAAACCCAGTGAGTGACTTTGGGCCAGTCACAGACTCTCAGCCCAACTTACTTCACAGGGTTGTTGTTGTGAGGATAAAATAGAGAGGAGGAGGATTATGTATGCCGCCTTGGGTTCCTCGGACAAAAAAATGTGGGTTATTAATGAAATAAATAAATAAATAGTACAGCATAGTACTCCCTTCTTCCAAAGACCTCTTTAACAAACCATCTCTGAAAGTAAACAGAGTTCTAAAAGAGGAGGCAATGGTTGTTTTATTTTGTTTTGAACTTTTGATGACATCTCAGTTCAGCAAAATGCAGGAAGGCTAGCCCTCTAACTTGTCATGAGCTAGTAGGCCTCAACGTAACCTACCTCACAAGGTGCAGAAAATGGCCACCCAAATGACCAAATGGTTTCAAGAAGGTGGGTGTCAACTTGTTTAGAGAGATAACTTTCTTCCCCATGAAGTGAGTTTTTGAGCCACCAGAACATTAAATGGTCCAGAGAACAGGTTCATCCATGTTTTGGAGCGGCCAATCTTTGGATGTCCTTGTTTTCACCCCTGTTGTCAAAATAAGTAGCTGTGTGAATCCACCCTGTGCTCAATGATACTTCTCCCCTGAAAGCCCTGAACAGTAACATCAGGCAGTAATACGTGAACTTTATCTGTACATGAATGAAGCTTTGTAAATCCACAAGATCTGAATTCACTGTTTGAGGTTCCCACTGCGCATTTGGGAGTGGGGCGGGGCAGGGGGGAACATGATATTTTGGAGGATTGACATCCTTATGTGATGCTCCATTTACCTCTGGTTATCCACTCATTGCACAATCCAGAGGACCCAAGAGGTTAATCTCAACTCATTTCCTCCTGTTTCTATCTTCTCTGAAATGTTAAAAGGAGCTAAGTTTGGTTCAGCCTTATGCATATCCTGCTTTGGAAACAGTAACGAATGCCAAAAACCACACGAGAACAAAAGGCAGAGTTTTGAAGCTTAAGAGAAATGCTGTTGCCCTAGAATTCTGTTCCAGTACAACAAGGTTCTCTCCATCTCCCCCAAAGCAAGCAATCCTTTGAGTCTTCCAGGGCCTGAGAGGAAACAAAGGTGGACAATTTACACGGCAGCATTCACTACCAGGAGCAAGTAGAAGAAAAGGAAAGGCACAAGCCCAAATGCATTAAAAGAAAGCAACACTTCACTAAAAAAACTACACCACTCTGTTGATCTGTACCACAAAAAGTGTGGTTGGGTCTCCTCCAGCCCTCTTGTGTGGCATCTTACAGGTTAGAAGCAGCATAGTTTGGGACCCATTTCATCCTAGGTGGTTATTTCTTGACAAATGTACAGATTATTTCCCAAGCTCTCATATATATATATATATATAGGGCAGGGGTGGATAACTCCCATCAGCCAATGCAAAGGGATGATGGGAATTGTAGATCAAAACATCTGGTGGGCCACAACTTGCCCAACGCTAATATAAGGTCAAATTTAGCAATTTCTGCTGCTGCAACTGAAGGCAGTCCATAGGAATGGGCTACATTGAGTAAGCAGGGATAGGATAGAGACATATAAAATTATGCAAGGTGTGGAGGGTCATCCAATGAAGCGAAGTCAGACTTACCAGGCTTGTGCCTTCCAGCTGTTTCTTGACTACAACTCCCAGCAAGTCTGACCATTAGCCATGCTGTCTGTGGCTGATGGAAGTCAAAGTCCAAAGCATCTGGAGGGCACCAGGTTGGGAAAGGCTGAGCTGAGTAGTGGGAGATTCAAACAGGTAAAAAGAAGTGCTTCTTCATACAGAACACACTTAAACCATGGAATTCACTGCCACAAATTGCAGTAGTGGCCACCAACTTGGATCACTTTAAAAGGGGGTTAGCCAAATTCATGGAGGATACACCTGTCAATAATTGCTAGTCAGAATGGGTATAGGCTACCTCCAGTATCAGAGGTAGCATGCACCGGTTGCTGTGGAGCATGAGCAGGAGGGTGGTATTATGCTCATGTCTTCCTTGTGGACTTCCCGTAGACATCTGGTTGGATGCTGTGTGATTAGAACAAGGGACTAGATGGGCCTTCAGTCTGATGCCGCATGACCCTCCTTATGTAATACTACAGCAATTGATTCAAATACTACTAAACATGACATTTCTAGCTAGTGTGAGATAGGATTATTGAATCGCACTGAATACATGTACACACATGGTTTCTCTAGGTTTCCAGCAAAGAGCAGGAGGAGGAATGCTGTGGAGCCCAGGGCATGCTCTGAAAGCACATGATACAGCAACCATCCTGAAGCTAAGCAGGTGTTGTGAACAGTTTACTCCTTTCAATTTGTGTCGGTAAAAGACTTCACCAGGTGTGAACCAAAGCAAACCTTTTGTTCAGGCTAAACAAAACACAGCCAAACTGCATACAATCAAACAGAACTTTACCAAGTAGCCCCGAGGCAAGATTAGGCAAAGCAACGTAAGCCCAAAGTTGAATTTAACAAGAGACAACAAAAGAACGTCTTCTTCCGAAGGGACATCAAACCTACGTCTCAGAGGTCTGCCTTTGCTGCACTCGTAATCTCTCCAACCGACATTGAACGCCTCATGTTTCCGTCCGCCTCAAGCACCTACACTCCTTCGTGTCTTTTAAAGTTTGCACCAACTCCTCCTCGGACGATAACGGCTCTGTTACAGCTGCCGGTGATTCTGTATGCTCAGCACTCCCTTCTGAGCCTTGATCCTCTGCAGCTGGAAGAGAGTAGCTGGGAATAGTCTCCTCCTCTGCAGCAGTGGCCTGATCGAGATCAAGATCGCTGTCTGCTTGTACAGGGCTTTCTGACAGCTGCTCCTCCTGCTCAGAAGAAAGATGGTTAAACACAACACCAGGTCTAGCTCTGGCCAGAGCTTTGATGGAAGACCATCAACCACGTACATCACTCTAGTGTCCATGGAAGGAAAATGAGATATAAATAAGCAAGGTAGATTAGAAATAAATATGGCAGATCTCTGGACAAATCAGAGCCCAAAGTTTTGGCATAACATTATCTGAGAATACCTCAGCATGGAGAGATTGCCCAGTTGACTTATTGTCCTGACCCCCAACTACAGGGTAGAACATGGGACTGTTTTCTTATCTCATGGTGTGGCAAGTAAGTAAGTAAGTAAGTGTAATGTTATCAACTGAGGGAAATCTAAGTGACTTGTAGCTTATATGACATGAAATTCAGTGTAATGCTCATGGTGATGCACTGTGGATTTGTAGGACAACACGATAGTCAATGGTGGGCTAATAATCAACTTGACATTTGTTTATCTAGGGAGTACTCCTAGATAAACAACATGATAATAATCAACCGTGGTGTGGATCAGCGTTGACTATTAGTCCATGCTGAGTTGACTCACTTATCCCCCGCCCTTTCTCCCCTTCAGTCCTCCCACGAGTATCCCATCACCCATTGCTGCCGAAAATCTATCCTGACAGCTGGACTAGAGCACGCAGCCACTGCTTTGACTGCTCTTGCCTTGCTACTCTGTGGTTGGTAAAATAACCAATGGTGACTGAGGAAATAACCAATGGTACCATCCACACACCACAATAACTAATGGTGGTTCAAATAGCCAACTCTGCACAGCATTGGTTATTTGGTCCAAATAACCAACCGTTGGTTAAAACACTTCCTCCACACAACACGATAACCCACAGTGGGTTAAATAATCAACCATCGACTATTTAAATCACTATTGGTTATCATGTTGTCTGAATGCAGTCGGTATCTATAGTATGGTTTCCCTTAATCCATATATGCACTTGAGTAAGGGTGCCATGCAGGTGTTGTCTCCCTTCATTATACTTGTTTACGCTTATCCAATTTCCAGGTTTGCAGCTCTATAGGGATAGCCAGCACTCATGAGGCATCCTTGCAATATGAATTATGTTTTATTCAGGAAAATCATAATGAAAGCAGTGGACTGGTTTGTTTCCATTACTGTTTGCAGGCTGAAGAAAAAGAATAACCACTCAGATCAGAGATGCAGGCCCCCAAATATGAACCAGCCGACAGGCTGTGTGACTCTGTTCTTCTGTCCCACATTTTCAGCAGCGCCAGCTCATATTTTAAGGTGGAATAAGTTTTAAGCTTTAATTCTTTTTTCCTGGCAATGAGGAGCATCAGCACTGGCATAATCGACTCCAACAAAAAAAGCAATGAATCAAAGCCAGAGGCCACTTTGTATGTTACTTGAGATAGCAGCAACCCCTTTGTGGGACAGAGGACTGGGCATGACTGCTTCAACACAGAGAGCTAGTTCGAATGTCATGCTAAGCCTTGTGTGTTATTAAAGCGGGTGACTGCAGAGTGGCTTAATGTGACGTCCGAACTCAGAGTGGTTCTTCAGTTGAGGGTGTGTTTTCCCCCCCCCCAAACAAGCCACCCTGAGTACTGATGGCTGGTAATAGGGTTGTTTAAGGTGGCACGTTCTCAGCGTGGCTTTTTGTGACATCTGAATCCAGCAGGGCAATTTTATTGTTGGTTGTCGGGAATGTCTAGAGAGCAAGAGCAGTGAAAGCCCCCCCCCCCCCGCTTCTCACAATATCGCAATACCACCATCATTCTCCCTTTTTCCTTCTCATCGCCTTCCAACTCAGGATAGTTTTTAATATTTTATTTCATAGAAATCTTGAAGAAAGAATGCCAGAGAGTGTCCTAAAAATTTTTTTTGGTCCTTCTTGGAAATTTGTGTAATTTCCCCCTCCATTTGACTGCTCTGCCTTGAAATTTGCACAATTTTACAGCTTTGCCATGACATTTCTGCATGTTTAGCAAGCCCACCCATTGCTCTGTAACCCATATGTCCCATATGTATATTTAACAGCTAGCAACGGTGACCGGTGGAGGGAAGCGACAAGCACAAAGGAGGTGAGGGAGCCAAAAACGGCTGGCAGCTGCAAGAGAGAAGGAGCTTCAAGGGCAGGTGCTATAACTTCAGTAGAAAGAGAAGCAGCCTTTTTTTAAAAAAAGGTGTCCACTAGCAAGGGAAGCACTGTAGTGAAGGATGAAATTGACAAGGCCATTGACAAGAAGGGGATATCACTATGCTTGGCTAAATAGTAGACAGGCGTTCTTGCGTTCTTGTGCAGGTTCCTGAAAAAAAGAATTGTGAATGCATTCCTGGGATCATAAAGGCTCAGAAAGTTAAATTCCATTGGTAATCTAATGCAGGGTTAGGAGAAGTTTCCCTCGTGAGCCAGTAACCCCAGCGGACCAATTGCAGAAAGGGTGCTGGAGTAGGGAACAAGGTTTTCTGCCACAAAGACCCCTGGGATATCTGCTGGCAGCACCCAGGAGGACTGAGAGAGACTGAGGGAGAAACAACGCATGGCAAGCTGCTGAGCATGCAATCGTTGGTCAGGAGTAATGGCTTATTCTTAATGGGCCTGTTCAGACAACACACTAAGACATGGTTAGGCTGCTAACCCTTTTCTAGCAAATAATTAGTGTGTTTAAACCATGGTTATGTAGCCACCATGGTTAGGAATGGTTCACATGACATGCTAAGCCACGTTTAGCTCAAAATGCTTAGCGTGTTGTCTGAACAGGGTCAGTGTTGCTTACTGTGACGTGCAAACTTGCTCATATGACTTGTGGCTCTCCAGATGTTTTGGCTTACAACTCCCATGATTCCTTCCCATTGCCTATGCCTGCTAGGGCTAATGGGAGTTATAGGCCAAAACTTCTGGAGGGCCAGAAGTTGCCCACCCGATGCAATGTATGAGCCAGGTCGTTTCGACGTGCAGGTCCTTTCATTTGATGGAAATAAATCATTTGATGGGTATGTTGGCGGGGGGGGGGGGGGGAGGATTGCAAAAACATGTTTTCAGAAAATTCAGGCATGATTTTATATTTTATAGCCAAAAGAGAGTGCATTTTTGGTTCTGTTACATTTCAAGCTCTGCTAAACAGTAAAATAAATCTTCATTCCTATCTCATTCTTCTCTCTTGCACTCTTTTTGAATAAGGACTGTTTGGTTTGGAAGCAGTTCATTTATGTTCTCCTGGCACTTCCTTAATGAATGTCTCAACATTGTTCTTGCTGGAATGGATACCTCTGTACACAATAATTTTTTGGCACATAAAGTTCTCATGATGTGCCCAATTTCAGACTGATTTTATGATTTCCGATGTATGTCTACCCCACCTATATATCAAATTTGCATGCAGATGGTGAACTGATAGGTTACTGATGGACTTGCCCCATATTGCACTTCTGGGAAACGTTAAGTCTGGAAGTATCAGTTTCAAGATCCCTTGGAGAGGATTACTAATATAATTAGCGTGTGTGTGCGTGCATGCGTGCAGGGTAGTGGTTCATGCTTCACAGACACATTAAGGTTCTTCAGCGCATGCAGCAAGATTGACACAAAGCTGCATAAATCCAACATTGAATCTTCTCGTGTCATTTAGGAGTAAGGCACTTTGGTAAGCAGTTGGCATTTTGAGGAGGTATGCCAGAAGGGCTAGAAAAAGTAGCAAATCATGCGAATGAAATATAAATTTATACAGGGCTGTAAAAACGATTACCAGCTTCCATTGCCTACCTGTGAAATGCCTCAGCAGAGGCCCACCTTTCCATGGATATATATGCACAGCGATGTGAAGGCATGGAAAAAGAACAGGAAAAAGGGGAAACCTGGAGAGGGAATCAACCCTACCCTTATTTCCCCCCCCCCCAGGGTTTTTTGGGGAAAACCCTGTAGGCAGTATTTAATGCTGCCCATGCACCACTGGAACTCACCACCAGCGTAACGGAAGCCAGCGCTACCTAAAGCAAGCGGGGAAAAGCCAAAAGCCTAGTTTCTGGAATGGAACAGGTCAATGGTCCTCCCAGAAGGGAACTCCATTGATCTGTTCTGATCTGGAAATGAACATTTCAGCTCATTTTAGGGTTGCTCTAGGAAGCAGTAGCTTCCTGTTGCTCTAGCGAGGGGTCCTGCTGGCATGACGCAAACAGTGGAAACACAGAGCCTATCTACACTACTGCTTTAAAACGGTTTAAAATGCTTTATAACAGTTTTGAGAACTGTTGGGGCCCAGGACACACTCCAGTTTTCAAAGTGTTTTATCCTGCATGTGTAGATAGGTTCACAGTGGCAACATTTGATACTGTCCATTTCCCCCCTTCCCAAATTCTGAGTTTTTTCGAAGCCTTTACATCTGTATATATGTAGTAGGTATGCGATTGCTGAACTTTCCAAATTCATCTGCTCTTTTATCCTTTTAGCGACCAGACTCTGCCTCTTTTTATCCCCATGATGCCTTTTCTTTTCCCTCCTAGCAATAATTTAGTACTTACCTAAGCATTTGGACCAGACCCACATCACTACAGATGTGGTTTCCTGTGGTCGCATTCAGCCACACTGGCACCATTTGAGGAACACTGCATTACGGTGTATGCTGCAATTATATCTATACAATTTGTGAGCCACCAAATTAAACACAGGCCCTCGCCATGTTTTATAGCACAAGAGCAGTTCAACAGACTTCCTGTTTTTACTTCCTGGTAGAGACTGTAAAAGATAGGGGGAGTTGTCAAACACTAAACAGACCACAAAGCATTGCAGTTTTTTAACAAATGAGAAAATGATCTTGAAATGGAGTAGCCTTGTTTGAATCTCACTTTAAAGAGCCACATATGTATTCATGTGCATCTACAGTAGGGATGTAGAACTTCAGGTTTGAGGGTTGGACTAGACAGACCAGTGAAACAATGCATATGTTCTTTTGAATGAGGCAATTAGGGGAATATAACATGAATCCAGGTCTCAGCCTGATCCAATGAGGCGTCATGCTAACAAGTCATGGGAAGAGGCATGACTGTAATTGTAAAAAGTGGAGGGAAGTGAGCATCCAAAGTACACCAAGAAGAGAAACAAGTTCTCAGGATGCAAGAATAAATGTATTGACCAAAAGCTTAACGCGTTTCGGCCTGTGCCTTGTTTTGAGGCCTTCTTCACGGGGTAGAGAGAAGTTTGCAGTGTTTTCACAGCTCAAAGATTATCTCCTGGATTATTCTACTGGCATGTTGTATTATTCTACCAGTCACCAGTAGAATAATACAGGTGACTTTTTTTTTTGCGCTGTGAAAACTCTGTAGACTTTCCTCTGCCCCCTGAAAAAAGCCTCAAAATGAGGGACAGGCTTTTTGGCAATCAATTTATTCTTGTATCCTGAGAACTTGTTTCTCTTGTTGGTGTATCTTCATGGCAACGATTGTGCCCATGATGTTACAGCAGCCTGGGCCACACCACAGACACGTAACCCCTGACAGAGTGAAAAGGTTGCTTGTTGCTGTTATAGGAGGTATCTCTTGTCCACTAGGCCTCAGCAAATTGTTAAATTAAACAGATTATATTCAGCCCCATATCTGGGATAATTTGTTTCATATCGATAGTAATCCTAAATAAGTATATGCCCATATTACATTTCATTTGCGTGAACTCTGCAATGCATTCCTTATTCAAAAATGCTACCCGTAGGACCTACAGTACAGATAATGAGAACCGACAGGTAATGAGAAAAGCTCATGGAAAAGAAAATAAGAGCATATAACTCTACAGGCAGAGTTTGTTTATGGTAGAAGTTCTGTGAAGGACAGAACAAAGGCCTGTGAACTTTCCCATGCTATTTTACGAAATCAGTGCCATGTCATAAGAAGAAGCCCATGTGAAGAGCGAAAGGGAATTTCATTCAGTATGTTTATTCAGTGTGCAACTTCTTTCCATTGTTCATCAAAATGTGTTGTTTTAGCATGAAAGGATTTTCAGCGGGCAAACGAAGTGGCTGGCGAAAAGATTCCTGTGAGGATATTAGACACGTTTTATCTCAGTTAAAAAAAAAAAAAAGACTCTCACTAGAATAGCCGCTCTCCCCAAAAGGAAGAAAGAGATATTAGTGCAAATTTCCCCTACATAACAGATTTGGGTCTATAGGAATCCTGTTTCATCTTATTTGTGTATTGTAATATAAAAATCAGAATGCAAGAGACTTACTGATTTGAAGTAGGAAATTGGCAATTCTGTAGAGCAGCATATATGTTTGGCCTTTTCTATAAGTTGTTTATTCTGATTCCATTCATGTTGACCAAGAATGGAACTAGATGTTACAAGTCACATTGGTCTTTCCACTTTGCCTTTCTACACTGAAAAGGTGGGGTGTTTAGAAAGGTGTGTGTGTGTGTGTGTGGGGGGGTAATGGATGAGAGGCTAAATGACGTAACTGACTTGGTACTGTGTGAATCATTTATTCCTCTAGTCCAGAGGTATGTAAGCCTTGAAATAATATTCCAGATTTTTTAAAAAAATGTCTTCCCATGTATGCAACACCATGTTTTTACTGACTCCAAACAACACGCCATCTCAGCCACGAATATCCAGCATTCTGAATCATGTCGAGAGCCCACACTGATAGAAGTTCTCTTCATAAAGCTGCCCTCCTTGTGTGTTTCAACAATACACTTTAATAATGACTGAATAGGGCTTTAATGCATCTCATGAAGTGGACCATAGTCCAAAAAAGCTTGTGCCATAATGAATTTGTTAAACTTTAAGGTGATGCAAGATTCTTGTATTTTTGTTTTTGACAGAACAGATACAGCCTTGACTTAACTACGCCATTGCGTTCGTAACATTTATACTGCAGTCAATTCCCAACAGAAGTAGAGTTTCAAATATTCTGACTTTTTCAGTATTACAACCAATGACATCTCTACTATTTTATATTAAGGAATCCAATATAACAAACTCTTCAGTCATTTTCACTCTCCTCCACCCACCTCCCAATCATTTTATCGGAAAATACCATGCTACTAACCTTCCCTGTTTTTTTAAAAAAGTGATCGGAAGGAGGTTATCATAGCAGTAAGAATCAAGCTTTGGCTCTTTCAGTCTCAGCCAGAAGGAAGTAACCATGCTCTCTCTTTCCCCCCCCCCTCCATAAAAGGCTTTTTCTGCCTTTTATGTGTTATTCTTCAGCCACACCCATTCCTGCCATTTTTGCCTTGATCATGTTAGCTTTTACTCACGAGTAGGCCTTACACACAAGTAGGCCTGTCTCAAGGTAAAGGAAGCTGCCTATAACAATCTTTGGAAAAAGCATATTGCTGGATAATTTCTTCTTGAATTTCTTTATTTTATTACCTTTTTTACATATCTGATAATATACCTACTATTCAAATCCCTCGCACTATTTTAGAATTCTGATAAGAGAAAGATAAATGGGTATTAACATATCCATCAATATAACTTTCTCTGCTGTTTAAGTTAATCCACTAATATCTTCACATCAGAAAGGATATTAAAGTCCATCTCAAGCTACCATCAGAAGCTGTATTTCAAAATGCCTTAAATGAAATCACATTGCTAACTGAAAAGACCAAAATGTAAATTGGGTATCCTCAATGAATCATCATCTGAGCATAGAGGCTTACACTCAGGCAGGTACATTTTGAATAACCAAATGTTCCAGGTTTCTGTTATCTAGCATGTATGAAATAGGCTCACAAAAATTGCTATTGTGCACTTAGGTATATGTGTACAGGTTTCAAGAATAATCTTGAAAATAGTCATAAGGTACGTTTGTATAAGTCCTCTCATTGGTTCACCTAGACATAAAAGAAGTGCCTATATTCAGTTCCTGCTGCTCTGTAAAGCTTCTATGAGAGTTTTGTTGTATTCTGCAATCTGCTTAGTTACAGTCTTCATTACTGGCCGGTAATCGCTCTCCTGGCTTTTTGTTGCTATAACTGATAATAAAAGTTAAGGAATTTGTTTTCAAATATTATCAAAGGTACAGATAAAAACATAACCACTTATAATAGATTCCTCCTGCAAAACGAACTCGAGACCATACTGACAAACATGTTACTACTCATTTACACCATTCTCCTTATCACTTTGAGGATAATATAGGCCTCCTCTAAACAAGTAATTTATTGCACTTTGTGATTGGTCACTCACAAAAGTTTTTGGGTTGATTTCATGACATCGTCAACAACCAAGACGTCTCCTGTGGAATCCTCTAGAACGAACCACTATTAAAGTGGTAATAGCTGAGAAACAGCAGGATCTTCCGCCAATAGATGGCACTGTCTCAATAGAACTCCATGGAACTGAACAGAGGGGAAGTATTCAATTCAAACTCCTTGTCACCCTCCTCCTCCTGTGTAATGCAGCCCATAACAATTGTGCCAAAAAACCAGGAAGTAGAAAAGCCTTGGGTATTCAACATGATTTCTCTTAATGTATAGATGCTCATAGACAATCAAGGTACCCTCAGGATGTATACACAGTTTGGTCATCTGTGTGGGCTCTGAATTTACAGCTAATGGGAGAGGAAAACCCCACTGATCATATTTAAGTAAACAGCGAAATCCTATACGTGTATACTCAGAAGTAAGCCCCAGTGAGTTCAGTGGGGTTTACTCTCAAGTAAATGTGTATAGGACAGGAGCCTAAATTGTTTTAACAGCAGCCACATTCAAGTTGTCTGGTGTGTCATGTAATTCATTAAGTAAAATATATTATTTCCTGAAAAGTAACCATTGTCTCCTCCTAAACAAATATAGTAGTATGCCCATCTCTCTGAGTATAATGTATATGCACACACACACACGGGTAACTTCTTCAGATGTGATGGCAACCTATAATACGTGATATAGCCCACAGTGTGGAAGAAACAAATTATTTTATGCATACTGCTTTGGGGTTAGAGTGCTGATAATGGGCATAACCTGAGTCATGATTACAATGGCAGAAATTTAAGTGCCCGCTTTATTTTCTTATTGAAATCAGTTGGACTTTTATGTGTTTAGCTCATGTCCATACATCTATTTGGAATGACTGCCCACCTAATCCTAACTATTTATTCAGAAATTCACTGGGGCTTAATACAGACTGTTGATTCAGCAGGAAATGCTAGTAGTGATTTGTGATATTTGACAATGGCTAAGCATACTGATTTATGCCATCCAAAATAAATTCATAACTGTATTTCCAGTACAGAAGGATTGTATTGTACCACTGAAACATGGGCATACAAGCAAACCTTTAGTTGAGATGGTCAGCCAAAATAATATTGTAAGCTTTTAAAGTGATCTCCTTGAGGTGATCTTTACCTGCATCCTTTTGGTTACTTTTTCAGGTAAAAGCAGTTGAAAATAATTTGCTGAGATTATTATTTCCCCCCCCCCACATTTTTATTAAAATAAAAAGGATACATTCTTTCATAACAAAGTTATTTTGTTCATGGTGTTGCCACTTCCTTTCCAAATTTGTGAGCTGAAAGTATAAAATGAAAAATGATAACAGTGAAAATGAAAACAACTATGGTCCCACTTAGGTAATAAAAAAATGTTAATTTTAGGTATATTGCTTTCTATAAAGCAGGCCCAATCTAGAAAAGGTTCTAGCAGCCTTAGGTTGCAATCCTACACACAGTTACCTGTGAGTAGGTCTGACTGAACTCAATGCGGGTTACTTCTGAGCAGACATATATAGGATTGCACAGTCAATCACTAAAGTGCCACTGATTCCAATGTAGAAAAATAGGAACATTCTTAATGAGATCAGTTTAGATTATGTAGTCATTTTAATATTTTACACTGCAATCCCGAGTATTCATGTCTACTCAGAAGTACATCCCGTTGGGTTCAATGGTAACTTCGAGGCTCGACTTCTGCAATGCGCTGTACATGGGGCTACCTCTGTGCCTAGTCCAGAAACTTCAACTAGTTCAAAATATGGCAGCCAGGTTGGTCACCGGTATACCTAGGGGTGACCATATTACACCAGCTTTAAAATCGCTCCACTGGCTGCCAATTAGTTTCCGGGCGAAGTACAAAGTGTTGGTCATTACCTTTAAAGCCCTACATGGTTTGGGTCTAGGTTACCTGCGGGATCGCCTTCTCCCATACAATCTGCCCCGCATGCTCAGGTCCTCTGGGAAGAACTTACTACAGTCGGCCAAGACTAGGCTGACAACCGTTACCCAGAGGACCTTCTCTTCTGCCGCTCCCAGACTGTGGAATGGCCTACCGGAGGAGACTCGTCAACTTAACAGTCTTTCAGAATTTAAGAAAGCTATAAAGACTAGTCTCTTCCAGCAGGCGTATCCAGTGGAATTTTAGAATGTTTTAGGATGTTTTTAGGACATTTTATTGTTATTTTAATAATATGTACCATGTTTTTAATCAGTTTTATGTATTTTATCATATTTTATATTTACTGCTGTTCCCTGCCTCGATCCAAACATAGAGGCGGGTAAGAAATAAATTATTATTATTATTCAACGTGGTTTACTTTTAGGTAAATGGGTGTAAAGGATTGCAGCCTTAATGTTTTTAATGTTCTTGTTGTTTTTATTGTTTTAAGGTTTTATTGTTTTTAATTGTTGTGTACTCCCTTGATTTTTTTTAGCAAATAAGATGTATATAAATGCTAATAAATAAAATAATATTTAATAGACAGTATAAAAATTAAAACAAGCAACAAGGATTCCCAAAATGCAAGTGCAATGTTTATAACAATAAAACATCAAAAGGGTTGCATTAAGTGTTAAATTCTGAGACTCCTGGCTTAAATTACAGAAGAGTGTGAAGATTCTGATTTATTAAGACATTGAATTCACATTATCTGTGTTTCTTTTGTTTAATAACTGTTTTCAGAATACGTAAGGCTTATCTTGACACTATATTGGGCCCTGAACTATACAGAAAAAAACTTCCTCATTTCCATAGCTGGGTTTCCTGTCTGATTCCAGAAGCTGTGATAAGAGCAGGACTGTATGGAGAAGATTGTAAGCGAGCAGGTTAAATATTGGGACTTGAACAACACTTTCAGCATCAACAGGAAAGTAATGTGGCTATTATATTGATGGCTGCATCCTAACAATACAATTTTTACAGTATCAATCTGCTTACCTGATGTTGGTGTTCAATGTTTTTGAGTCAAGACATGTAGACTATTTGCAATGAATCTTTCAAGATACCTCCCTCCAGCTGTTTTTTTTAAAAGAAAGATGACTACAAAAATTATGCACTATAGAAAAAAAACTGTAACAGAAAAGTAACCCCACCACTGCCCCATGTTCTCTTCAGTGAGATGACACTCTGTGTGTGTGGAGCATTACTTGACTTTAAACATAAAAAAGAAGCTTCTGTTCCCACAGAACAACCATTTACGAACAGGAGCTGCTGATCAAGGCTAAAATGAGTAGAGCTTGTAGAGATGGTGGAAAATTTTCCAGACTGTCTGTACTTTTATTCATCTGAGTTACACTCTCATTGATCTCCAGTATTCTATGGCCTAGTTCAGACAGAATGATCTTGGTCCATCAAGCTGTGTGCTTGTCCATTCCCTCCTCCCTCCCTCTTGCATCTTCACTCAGTACTTCTTGATTTGATGAACCATAGTTTTCGGTGATGCTCAAACTATAAAAACTGTGATTTGAGCGCTCCCTACTAACCAAGATCAAACAGAAGCAAACAGGTGGGGTTACTGTTCTGTTTACATCTGAAGCAGACTTATGACTCAGCTTCAAGTGAGCAAAACCAAAACACAACAAATTGGAACTAACATTCTTAATTCTGCCAAATTCAAAATTGATCTGGACTGTGGCACTGGAGGAAGGGGGTTTATCTCCACCCACAGTGGTTATTTTGCTCTGCGGGGGAAACAGAGACTAATGCCTTATTCCATTATTAGCCTGGGCGGACTGGAGAAATTTAAGAGGTCAGAAGAATGCTTGGAATTTATCCAGAAACATCTCAGTTATTCCAATATTATTTGCAAGCACAGAATCATAGAACAGTAGAGTTAGACGGGGCCTATAAGGCCATCGAGTCCAACCCCCTGCTCAATGCAGGAATCCACCTTAAAGCATACCTGAAAGATGGCTGTCCAGCTGCCTCTCGAATGCCTCTAGCGTGGGAGAGCCCATGACCTCCCTAGGTAATTGGTTTCACTGTCATACTGCATTTTCTATCACAATAATAATATCATGGTTCTTGGATTTATAACTGGAAAACTTCCAGGAATTAGTTAAAAATTACTCTTTCTTATTCATTTCTGACACAGGTAGCTTTCTTTGGACAGAAATCTTATGTCCTCACACGTTTCAAAGAATTGTCTAAAGAGGCTTCGAAGCAATTCAATGCATGTGTATATATATACACTTTACAAAGCTTCATAACTCTTAAAAGTTGGAGACAGGCAATGCCTGAGGGCAAAAAGTATGTTCAACTGTACCTGTGAATGAGTCTCATTCTCCTGCAGCTGTAACTTCAGGCCTTCATATTCTCTGTTCAAATGCTCCATAGTTTTCTTAAAAGCATCCCTGCGCTTTGTTAATGTTTCTTTCTCTTCTTGCAGTTTCTTTGTGTAAGGAAATAATACAAAGATTAGACACTGATCTTAAAAGTACTCAGCCTATTTTCAAAATTCAAGGAAGGAGAAGCATTTATGCTTGATCTAAGCATTTCCATAGGAGTACATGACCCTGTACATTGAGAGATTATGCTGAAAAAGAGATTGCACAGCCGAACTGACTTGTTCATCCGAATAATATGACTGAAGTGACTAGATGTTGGTTTTGAAGTTGGTTTATCTTTGAGAAATTGAAAAATAGACATAAAGGCTTCAATTTCTTTAGAAATGAAAACTCATTACCTTTTATATGAATAATATCTTTCTCTTTACATGGTGCAAGATGTGTTCTTTCTAGGCATAATATTGATCCCCAGCCCACGCTTACAAAATGTATTATCCTCTATTATTTTCCTTCCAGCATCTACTTTCATTCACATTTCCTTTCCCCATGAAAGCTTTTGTTCAAGGCAATAAAAGATACACAGTTCATAAAACACCTTCTGCAGATCACACACAACTAAAATCAATGCTTATAGTCTTCCAGTGGTATGACCAAGATATAGTGGCAGAAAAGTGGAATTGCTATAGAAATATTCAAGAAAAAGAATAACAAATTTTGATCGTCAAGGCTTTGCTAACAGTTTAAACGTGCAACCCCATAAAAAAGCTCCAAATATGTTTAGTAAGGAAACATATTTACTTGGAAGAAACCCCACTGTTTGCAGTATGGTTCATTTTCATGTAAGTGGGGTAAACCTTACTCTATGATTTTTTTCGGTCTAAGTCATTTGTTAAATATTATCCAGCTGTACAGGAAATTGTAATTTTTACTTCTATAAGATACATTGTAGTTGCTTTTCAGTGTTAGTTCTAAAAGTGAAACTAATGATCTTTTCTTTCTTTTTTAAAACCCAAATTACTGTTTACTCTACTTTGACAAACCCCCATACAAATGAGAAACAACTGGTGCTTCATGGTGCTCTCCCACATGGCAGTGGTAGGTATGTGAATACCTCAACTACCTGAATGGGATTGATCATGTGGGTCTTTTGCAGGCATGCAGGATCATACTTTGGCGAAGCAGCTTCCCCATGCCTCAGTGTATGCGCATATGAAGGAGGCTCAAGACAGCACATATAACATGTCTTAGTCTGAATATTTAAATAACTGGGTCTCAAGCCAATATTGCAAGTATGTTTTGGCTGTTAACTTACCTTTTTCTTTTCTTCTCCTGCTGTTTTCAAAGCTGGAAGGTTATTGTACAGTTCCAAGTCCTTGGTCATCTGATCATTTTTTTCTTTGAGAGATGTGAGTTCATCAACCATCTTGCCTTCCAATAGGCCCATTTTCTGGAGGTCCATCCGTAGACGCTGACTATCTGTCAGAAAGGAAAATGGCTTCTAAGTATTGCTGACATACAGTAGAATTCATTCTCTAGCAGAGAGAGAACAGAATCATAAAATGTACATATTCGAGGGGACAATTAACTCCTGCTTGATTTATTCAACTTGGCCTTGTTCCAATAAAGTTTTTAAGTACATTCTTATATCTTTTACATACAAATATTTATTATCTGATGAACTAGGAGTATGGCATATTTTATTGCTCATAACAAATACTGCCAAACAGAAAAAGTACTGTTGTTCAGAGTTTATGATGTTTATAAAATGTATGACGGGTCCCATTGCCCTCTTTAGTTTTAAAATATATAAAAATGTTGCATACTCTTTAGGGGAACTTCCCCTATGCCATCAGTCTTGATGGGTATGCTATCTAGGATCCTCAAAGGTTATGCTGGTTATTTGGGACAAAAAGTCCTTCATTTCCCCTAGTGCATAGACTTATTATTATTATTGTTATTATTTACATTTATTTACCGCCCCATAGCCAAAGCTCTCTGGGTGGTTTACAAAAGTTTAAAACATTTAAAAACCATAAAAGCCTAAAAACAAACTTCATATCATTTAAACTATCCAAGAGTCAGTTCAAAAAGCACAACATATGCTGTTAAATGCCTGGGAGAAAAGTCTTAACCTGGCGCCGAAAAGAGAACAGTGTTGGCGCCAGGTGAGCCTTGTCTGGGAGATCGTTCCACAGTTGGGGGGCCACCACTGAAAAGGCCCTCTCCCTTGTTGCCATCCTCCGAGCTTCCCTCAGAGTAGGCACTCGGAGGAGGACCTTGGATGTTGGGGAATTTAAGCCAGAAGCACTCATATCATATTGAATGACAGGTTTATATAGGGACCTACATGCACAGAGCCCAGTGTTTCTAGGCCTAAGCTGTATAATTTATAATCCATAGAAAGAATGTGGAGACCTGAAGATTTCATGCGTATATCTCTATGCAAATGTGATGTCCAACACATCAAGTAAGCATGTTGGACTAGAGTGGTACATGTCAGCAAGATTTCAGCCCCTCCTTCTTACATGTTGGATTGAAAAAGCTGCATAGGGCTGGAGTGACAAGTTCTTCTCCCCAATTAGTTTTGGATATTAGTTTATTCTAGATCTGAACAAATAGATCCAAGTGTTTTTTGAGGGGACATTTGATTCATTATATTGGGTGTTGTGATTTGCATATTGTTACCTGCTCTTAGCCTTCAGGAAAGGCTGAATAAACAAATAAAAAGTGCAGCCTTAGTTTATTTGAATTGTCTGTTAGCCACAATAGTGGGTATCACAGTAAACTGCTATTAGAACTGCACTTAGTTTCTCCCTGGAGTGCGCCGTCTCTTGCGCTTCAGGAAGTCGACTTCTTAAGTATAGTTCAGATATATTTGTGGGATACTGAAATCTGAAAGTGGCAGGGGACAGAGGAAATGGAGTAGGAAATATGTCTTGCACAATATGTTCATTATTAAGAATGGGTCTTAGTGTAGGCAGTTAAGATTTTAAAAACTCAGGCTATATGATTGGAGGAAGGGTCGTTCTCTATTTTGAGCTGGTTTTGACAAGGCATTGAATATCTGCTACTTTGTTGAAGGAATGCTGTTGTAAATAAAGTTTGCAAGATGGAGATCAGAGGTGTTTTCCCCAAAATAGATTTTTTAGTATCTGATTACGTAACTGCTAGGAACAGATTTACTGGGTTGTAATGAGTGATGGCAAAATCTGTGAAGGCATATGCAATATAGCAGAAACAGAGAGACATTCTGGGGTGGGGTGGGGAAATGTTGGAATTCTTCTTGATGAATGAAGTAGACCATCTTTCTAATCCAGGAACTACTGAGTGCAAATGGCTGTGTGTCCACAACTGCTAGTGTGGCTCCCTGGTATAGGCTGCCACAGAGGAACACATAAATCACAGAATGCAGCATTCCCTGCCCCTGCACCAACAGCAGCCTGTTGTGCCCTCATGTAATAATAATAATAATAATCATCATCATCATATTTATTTGTAACCCGCCTCGAACAACAACAATATAAACATAAAAATCACAACAGTTAAATTTTTTAAAAAGCAAGAGAACAATACAACATTAAAAACATCTTTAAATTCATCTGGATAGGCCTGTCGGAAGAGGACAGTCTTCATGACTCTCTTAAATTCATGAAGACTGTCAATTTGTCTAACCTCCTCCGGCAGACCATTCCATAGTCTGGGAGCGATTGAAGAAAAAGTCCTCTGGGTAACACTCATCAGCCTAGTTCTGGCTGGCTTGAGTAAGTTCTTCCCAGAGGACTTGAGCGTGCGGGGCGGATTGTACGGGAGAAGGCGATCCCGCAGATACCCTGGACCCAAACCATGTAGAGCTTTAAAGGTAATAACCAACACTTTACACTTCGCCCGGAAACTGACTGGCAGCCAATGAAGCGATTTTAAAACTGGTGTGATGTGATCACCCCTAGGCGTACCGGTGACCAACCTAGCTGCCATATTTTGATCGAATTGAAGTTTCCGGACTGGGCACAGAGGTAGCCCTATGTATAGCGCATTGCAGAAGTCGAGCCCCGAAGTTACCAGCACGTGCACTACCGTCTTTAGGTCTTCCAACTCTAGGAAGGGGCGCAGTTGGCGTATCAGCCGAAGCTGATAGTAGGCACTCCTGGCCATCGCATCAATCTGGGCTGTCATCTGGAGCGACGGATCCAGGAGTACCCCCAAGCTGCGAACACAATCTTTCAGGGGGGGTGTAACCCCATCCAGAACTGGTTGACACACCTCCAGACCCAGGTTGGGGCCTTTGACAGCAAGCACCTCTGTCTTGTCTGGATTCAGCTTCAGTTTGTTTTTCCTCATCCAGCCCATTACCGCCTCCAAGCATTCATTCAGAGGAGACACACTATCCTTAGGTGACGATGTTGTCGAAGGCATAGAGAAATATATTTGGGTGTCATCAGCATATTGATAGCACCCCGCCCCATGCCTCCGGATGATCTCTCCCAGCAGTTTCATGTAAATGTTAAACAGCATTAGGACTGAATCCGGCCTTTAGGTGGTGCAACAGGATGGCTGGATTGATGTTACACATGGTAGGACTGACCCAAGTGGAAGAAGCTTCATATTAAACAGTGACAACATTCAGCCAGGCTCCATTCCTGACCCAGAGGCAGTCTCTGGACATGGCTTCTATTTTGCAGTGCCAACTACAGGGTTTAAGCCAACAGGGCAATGGAAGAGGAAGAGAGAATCTCATCGTTTATGCACTTTAACTCACCCAGCTTTCAAAGCCTCATGACATGACCAAGACAGGAGTGGAACAGAGACTGGGTATTGGTATCCCCAGGCTCTTTAATTATAATAGCCCTTGTCTTGAAGAAGATTTGACACAAAGCCTACTTCATTCCCCACAAAATAAAGAAGTAACCTGGCTGATTGCATTAAGTCCCAGTCGATGAATTCCCCTCATGTATCTCACATCCTTGTCAGCACTTTGTTCTCTTGAGAGGACTATATTGAGAATGAGTGAAGGGCCAAGGCTCTAATGGCTGCCCTTCAAACTGGCCTGCTGGCAATTCTTGTTGCCAAGGACACCACTAACTCCACACCGTTCTTTGCATCTAGAAAACCTGGGGGACACAATGCCAGATATAATCCAGGGGCCAATGGGAGGTTTGAACCTCCCGTCTACCCTATGATCATAACGGGTGTATGTGCAGATGGATGTGTGTGGGTGGGAATGTGTGAAAAAGACAGAAGGGATGGGAGACTGAGATCAGAGAGGTGTGTGTAGATGGATAGGGTGTAAAACTGAAAAGTGTGTAGATGTGAGTGAATAGGGTGTATGAAAGAGAGGAGGGGGTGGGGGGAAAAGAAAGAAAAGGGGGAAAAACAGAAAGAAAAAGAAGAAAAGGGTTAACCAGTCCACTTCTGTCTTTGGCCTTGCTCACTGCCAATCCAGCCCAATACCCACCAGTGTGCATCCCTTGACACTATCCCCTGAGGTTCCCTACTCTTACCTCAGACAGTACTGAGTTGATGGACCCGTGATCCAATACTATATGGCAAGCTCATATTTGTGTGTGTGTGTGTGTGTGTGTGCGTGTGTACCCACGTGATGCGGTGATGACCCGTCATGTTTTCTAGAGAAGGAAGGGCCATAGAAGCAGGGCCAGCCTTATTGGGCACTTGCAGAGGTCCACACCCCAGCAAGGGCCCCATCGCCACCCCCTGGAACTGTCTGGCTTTGGTCCCCCTCTTTCTCACGGTCACTGCTTGTTCACCTGTCCCTTCTTGAGCAGTGACAAGAATAGGGAGAGAGAGAATTATCCTCCATTTGCCTGCCGTTCTCTCTGGACAGCTACGTGGAGAGAGAAGAAAGCAAGTGAATGGGCAGCTGTGACAGCAGTGGGGGGGAGATGGGCACAATCAGGGAGGGGACCCACTGAGGGGGTCTCAAAGCTTGGGGACAGCACTGCGTAGAAGAGAGGGTCCACAGCTCAGTGGCAGAGGGCATGCTTTGCAGGTAGAAGGTCCCAGAGGGCATGCTTTGCAGGTAGAAGGTGGGCTGAGCAAGACCCCTATCTGAAACCTTAGAGAGCCACTGCCAGTTAGTGTACACAATAATGGGCTATATGGACAGATGGTCTGACTTGGGATAAGGCAGCTTCCTTTATTTAACAATCTGGAGAAGGTAAAGATTTTCTTTCTCCAACTACTATCTTGGAGTGGGGAGAAAAGGAAAAGGAAAGAAAAAAATCAACCCTTCTCTCTGGGAAGAGACAGGAAGAGGATGCAGTCCAGTTCCTTCTGATATGCCACCAAGTCACAGACTTCAGCAAGCAATGTGTACACAGTAGCAAATTCTGAGACAAAACTGCTGTGTGCTTTGACCCAGGGAAATGTTAGTGGGAAATGCTGCCATCAGCAAATGTGTTTACTCACAGAAGTTTCCTTTGGGGAGGGAAGGAAAGGCTTCTGTGCAATGATCTTTTACCCAAAGAGTGAGCTGGTGGCCCTGAAGAACTTTTTCTGCAGCGTGGCAGGTTTCGTTGCAATGCGAACGGACCTTCTACATAGTCCATCAGGACCAAATTAGAATCCAGGGTCTCAACATCTTTTTTGTTAAGAAAGAAGGCAAATTTCTAGGCCTTGTGGTTACAGAAATATGTTTCAACCGTATGATATCCAAAATTCCAATGTATTTTTTTTTAGGTGGCCTCAAAGTTGTCCATTCTTGAGTTACAGCCATTGGGGTTTATTTGTATGCACAGAGGCTGCCCAAACCTTGTTCTCCATGTACAGAAGCAGGGAGTTGGATTGTATCCATAATAACAATTTGATTGAATGTGATTCTGTGTTGTTAAATGTTGCTTTATTTGTACTTTGTCCTATTACTGTTTTAGAGTACGAAAAAAACCCTGAGTCGTTGCAGTATAGAGTTTGAAGATGTGATGGCAATGAAACAAGGTGAGTGGGGAGCGTGCACCTTGTTTACAAGAAGAACCACACCTCCTGGAAGCCTCCTGGGAATGCAATTATGCTTGGAAACAAGAGATGCACTCCTCACATGCCTTGCCCCCACCCCCGCCCCCCATTAAACTGCAGTTTTATTTGTATTTACAAACTAGGATATGAAACCAGGCTGTGATCCGCTCTTCATGTCCTGGTTAGTTAAGAATGAGCAACCACAGGTTGCCAGGTTGCAAGTAATGGAAGTTGTGGTTTCACAAACCCCAGAAGTGTACTATTACAGAGTGCACGGGTACAATGCTGAACTTGCCAATGTGTGCAAATCAACTTGCAATTATCCCACAAACGATTATATTTGAAAATAGATGAAACTCGTACTTTAGATTTAGACTCAAATAATCTACGAAGTCTACTTGCCTTATAGCACTCTTTGGTATCTAATTGTTTCTGGAAGACTTAAAGACAGCTCCTAGTTGAAACAAAAGGTATGCTTCCCTAAATCTGTCCGTTGAGAAGAGGAAATCAGCTATACTAGCCTGATACTATAATAGTTCCAAGCACTTAGAAAAAAAGATTAAAAAATAAAATAAAAGCTATGTTTTTGTTCATATAGCACAGGGACAAATTACCTACAAAAACACACTTCCAACCATCCAAACCAGAAAGGACTAAAGTAGTGAAGTAATATATAGACCTATATGTGGCCCCCCAGCACTTGTCTACAAACTTCTATCAGAAACCTCATCATTGCCGCCTTTAATTTTGTAAGCAAGCTTTTAGCATTATTTTAGAGAAAAGGGTGCAAATAACAGCACTATGTCCTAAAAAGAAGAAGAAACAAACAAACAAACAAAAGCTGAGAAAAGGGCAATGTTCAGATAGAATGCTATACCATAATTTGTTTTAACCATGGTTTGTTGAACAAGCCAGAATCTGGCTCACAGACCGTTGAACAAACTTTGGTTTGTTTCATCTAATATTGGTTTCACCTAATGTTGGTTTGTTGGTTTCCCATCTCATTCTCTGTGAATTCCTGGCTGCTAAACTGAAACCCTTTGTGATGCTTGGCAAGGGGGACACTGCATTACCAGTTCATTGGCTGGCTGCAGAAATGGGGTTAGGAATATGAATACTCTCCTTCTAAAAGATCTTCAAAGATCTTGGCACGAACCTGAGGGGGGAAAAGTCCTAGGCATCTTTCCTTTCTCCCATTTCTAAAAAGTCCCCATGAAGGATCGTTACACTTCTTCATTAATCCTTTTCTCCCAACCCCCCTAGAGGGTCCTTCTGCTGTGCTCACTCTTTCAGTAAAGAAAATTGAACCCCAAAACAAAAACTTGATTGGTGAAAAAGCAGAAGAACAGGTGTTAGCAATAACTGGGTACTTAAGATATAAAAGGGAATGGGTGGATTATTGCAGAAACAGAGTTTAGCGTGAAATGAGAGGTTGGGGGAAACTTTAGGTCAACACCACCAATGCAAACCTTAGGTCAAACTGTGCAATTGCAAATGTAAAATTGTTATCACTTGCTAAAAGTGTGTTTTATATATAGGTAACAGTCCCAGTGGTATATATTATATTTTAATGGTCTTCCATCTGCTGGTGTTATGTTTTATCTTATTTGTTGAATTGTATTTTATTGTGTTCTATTCTTATAAGCTGCCTTAAGGCTATTTTTGCAATGGAACGAGGGATAGAATGTATAAATAAAGTAATAATTTCCTTTATTTATGCTTGTCTTACCTGTACCCAGATTTTTAGCAGTACTCTGTGATTTCTGCATTTCACTTGATTTGAAAGTGAGGTCTTCTTGCATGATCTTCAACTCTTGATTTGTTACAGAAGATATCTGCTTCACACGGTTTACATTCTGTGTAATGACATAAGAATAGTGGAACATAACACTTTCCAAATGTAATGTTATGATCGGTTGCTGGACAATAAGAGAAGTTGGAATTTTTCCAGAGTACTTAATTAAGCTGCGCCAAACCCCTTTAGGAAAAATATTTTAACTATTTGGAGAATACATATTGAGAGGACCACTGTATTACCTCACCTAACATGAAGAAACTGGGGCCCAAATGTTACAGGCCAGTGCATTTGAATAAGTGCATTTCAATACGATATTTGTCCCCAGCAAAGGTATCCACTCCATATGCTATGCAATATATCCTAAGGAAAAGTCATTCCCAAATTGCTAAAGTGACAACCAGATCCTGGTTCACCAAGTGAGACCTGCCAGTATACAGTGGTGACCAAAATTGTAGACACTTTTTGAAATTTTCATGTTTTGCAGCTTTGAATGCTTATAGAAAATGTTCTGTTTCACAAAGTTCAATTGTTTATATATCAATTGAAAGAGAATTTAATCCTGACTGCATTGAGGCAACTGTAAAATACCCAACAAGCGTTATGATTTGGGCATGTATGTCAGCAGATAGCATTGGCTGCCTTCATGTAATCGATGGCACACTAAACGTACGAAAATACATTGACACCATCCTGGAACCAAAACAGTTATCTTCCATCAGGGATCTCTTTCCAAACAATGCACCATTAATTTTTCAACAAGATTCAGCTCCCTGTCACACAGCAAAAATATGCAAACAGTGGTTCACAGCAAAGGGCATTCAATTGTTGACCTGGCCAGGAAACAGCCATGACCTGAACCCGATAGAAAATTTGTGGCACCGTTTGAAAATTCTTGTACGAATGAGGCATCCATCAAATAAAAGCCAATTAATTGAGGCTATAAATGATTCCTGGAACCATGTCATAAAGAAGGAAGAGCTTAAAACACTTGTCGGCTCAATGAGACGTCGCTGTGATGCTGTTTCCAAAAATAAAGGCTTCCCTACCAAATACTGATATTACATTTCAATCATAACTAAAGTGTCTGATATGTTTTTGTCAGATTTTACTGTAAATTGATAATGATTGCAGTATTTGCAGCATAACTTTTTTTAACTGCAGGTATTTGCATTCTGTTTTTTGTTTTGAATTCAGCATTAAATTTTCTTTCAATTGATATATAAACATTTGAACTTTGTGAAACAGAACATTTTCTATAAGCATTCAAAGTTGCAAAACATGAACATTTCAAAAACTGTCCACAATTTTGGCCACCACTGTAAATGAAGCAGGGCTTTTAAAAAGTACTCTCTATTCCTTCATTAAGCAGCCTTGTGGTGAAAGAAGTTGAATCCATGAAGTCATGGGGGCTATCTATACAGGTTAAAAGCCCTGTGGTGGCTGTGCAGTGACGCTGCATTGCTTATACGAGGCAGCAGTCACCTCACAGCTACAACGGGGCTTCCCCGTGAAGTTACATGCTGGAAAAGAGAGACTTATTCCGACGTTTCCTGCAGCAGCTCTTCCGCTGTCTGTCTGTCACACCAGGGGCATTCCCGGGCAGAAGGCGACCTCCCATTGGTCGTCAAAAGACGGGCAAGGGGGAGGGGGTGGGCCCAGCAAGCCGAATGCCTGCTGGAAAGCCCACGCTGCCTCCTGCGTTGGGATTAGCCAATGCCACCCCGCTGCAAGAAAATTGCAGGGTTTTTCTAAAACTGGGGGAAAGTCAGCACCGTCAAGTCAGCCCCATGTACAGAAGAGCTACTAAAATGCCAAATAAAAAAATCTATTCAGGTAACAGACCAATGAACATCCTGTAAGGAAAACCAAGCTTAGTCAGTGTAGCCAAAGAGCTATTGGCATTAAAACGTTAAAGCAGCAATTAAAGTTGAAATCCCATAGTCCTCCAACAAGAGAGTTCCAACTTGGAGGGAGGGATCCAACTTAAGATGCCCCCTCCCAGTCTCTGTGGAAATCCCTGAGGCCCTTACCTTTCTATCATCAGAGGCGAAAAAGGGAGAGGACCAGGAGGCGTGTCATGCATCCCCAGACAGGCCTTGACATGGGGCAGGGAGAAATGTATACAAGCCTTGGAGCTGGCAGACATGTTTTTCCTCCCATTGGTTGCGATGGGAGGGAAATTGAAAAAAAAAAACTGGAAAAGGAAGGAAGGTATGAAAATGTAGCAAGACAAGCAGGGTTTGGATGAGGCAGTTCATCTGCCTTTGAATCTAACCTCTGCACCTGGTAGGATTGCTGTCTAAATCCCCATAAGGATTTAGATGTAAGGTTAGAACGTTGGGAGTTGTATTAAAGGAAATGAATTCAAGGTTGCACTGAGATACGTTGAGGCTACAAAGAGCATAAATGACTATCACTATCTGGTTTTAGTGCCATATATATGTGATGAATTACAATAGGAAATGTTTTTCTTCTTTTCTTGACCATAAGAGGCTAATAGCGTAATTAAAGACGGAGATATCAGTAGAAGAAACAAGGATGGTGCTGTTTGTGAAGGATAGGAAGAAAAGAGCACAGACGATGTAATGTCGGCTTGTTACCCTGGTTAAAAAATTGGGAGCCAGCCTTGAGAACACAACCCGTTTTCTTCCTAGAGCAGATTTCCCCCATCTGCCTGAACCACCGTTAAATGCTATGTTGGCATCAGTTAAGTCGCACGTTGGCATTGACCAAAGTTAAGGTTAACCAGGTTTCTCTATTTAATTCAGACCTGAAACTATGTTTGTTCCAGGGAAGAGAAGTCTGAAATGAGGTTAGGGAGCACATATTTCCAAGGCTGGCTCTTCACTTGGTAACTGCAGTTAACAGGAAGTCTGCATTATCTATGCACTGGCTCAAAGAACAGAAGGGTTGGGGAGTTAGTTCGAAACAGTCTTTGAATGTGCAGAAAACCCCAACCCCTCCCTCTCTCAACCTTTGGAGCTAAACCACTGTAAGCTTCAACTTGATTTGCTTTCTGAAGAAAACTGGAAGAACAAAAATGGAACTACATATATTATCACCGCATGGCTTTATTATTCTGAAGATACAAATAAGTGTGGCTAACGACTCTTCAGCCTTATTTAAAATTGAGCAATCATTGCCTATTTTATGAAAAAGGGATTGGGCTTACTTCTAATAACTGTGCTAAGGATTGGAGCCAAAGCCACTTACCCGGCTTGAGTGCTCTAAAAGTGCCACAATATTGGCCTCTATCTGTGTTTTCCGTTCCAGTTCCTGGTTCTTCGTCTCTTCAAAAGATTCAAGAAAGTCTAAAGATTGAAAAACAAGATAAGGGAGGCTGCTGTTTATGAAAGGAACAGGAGGCGACTCCTAAAATGTTACTTATAGCAGTGGCTATTTTGAATTTAAAAGCAAACTTCAAAATATAAACAAAACTCAAAGCAATTTAATTAGAATAAAATTAAATTTAAATGCAAGCCATTTAAAGAAATGGTTTGCACGAAACTCTAGAAAGAAGATCCGTAAGTACAGCCACTCCCTTCTCTTCTGTGATTAGAGAATATTTTGCACTTGCAAAGAAGTACCCCAGAAGACTCTTGCAGGACTTTCAGCTGTTCCGTTAACATTAAATACAGTTTCCTCCCCCCCCTTTTTTTTTTTAAAAAAAAATCTTAGTTAAGTCATTTATAGAGATTTCACCTGTAGTGTCAGAAAACAGTTTTTAATTGCCTGGATTAGAGGTTGGTCATTTATGCTCTCTGGATGATTTGGACCACAAATCCTACACGCCTCAACCAGCATGGCCCATTGTCAGGAATTGTGAGGATTGCAGTCTAAAACATCTGGGGGGCACCAGGTTGCCTATCCCATTAGCATGGTTCAAAGCTCCTGTGATACACATATGGAGCACTTGCAGGAGCAAAGGTTTCCAGGGTGGAGCATGTCCCCATTGTGGGGTACAGTGGAGATATGTCAATAGAGCTGTCCCTGATATGGAGGTAAACAGGGACGCCCTAGCTCAGGGATGCAGGATCTCTTTCAGCCTAAAGATTGAAATCCATTTTGGAGAAGCTTTCTGGGGCCGCAATCCAGTGGTGGATGGGGCCAAAATGTCAAAACATCTGGCACATTTTAGCTTAAAGCTCTTACTGCCAGTAATTAAGACTTAGAAGAGGCATTTCAACCTTTTAAAATGAAGGGGAAAAAACTGCTCAGTTGGGGGAAAGGGGTGTGGCCTCTTGAGGAGCACTTGGTCGCCAGATTGGACCCCCAGGCCTGAGTTTCTGCACCACTGCTCTAGCTCAGGCTTGCATGGGAATTCGAAATGTACATCAGAGCTCCTGCATGTTCCAGGTAGCTCCTAAGTCAACAGAGCTCTGTCGAAGTATATTGGATGCCTTCCGTATCTAGTTCTCCTTGGAGAGTACAGATGCACTCTTGCATGAAACTAGTTTAAGAAGTACTTGGAAGTTAAATTGTGCTGTTGTTTGATCTTCATAGTCTTTTAAAGTGTTTTGTTCTCTTCTACATGCAAAACTTTAACGCTCTGAATTCAGCATAAGAGCCAGGAGGGGTGTCCTGACTGGTAATTCAAAGTCCCCAAATACCAACCTATTTTTCCCCACTCTATGTACTGTAAATTCAATTACCGTGTGGAAAAAGATCTTCAGATAAAATTGCTTAATTAGGACTAGTGTTTGTGCCAGGCGACCAAGGCTGCAATCTATAGCCACTTAGCTGGGAGTAAGGCCCATGGAACTCAATGGGACTTCCTTCTGCGTAGACATGTATGCTTTAAGGTGGATTCCTGTACTGAGTAGGGAGTTGGACTCGATGGCCTTATAGGCCCCTTCCAACTCTACTATTTATGATTCTATGTTCTACGATTACACTGCTAATGCAAATGGAATGTGTTTTGATTATATATGGCTGCATTTTGACAGTACATACTACAATACATGCAAATGTAACTACTTACTGTCCATGCTCTCTTCTCTCTTCTTCAGTTCCTTGTATTTCAAGTTTTTCTCACCTACAATACCATTTTAAATTAAATAGTTAATAATTTCAATTATTTAAAGTAACAGATTAAAACAACCCAAGGGATATTGCAGATGTTCATTACTTATTTCATTTTCATAGCCTCAAGATAAGCAAAGCTTCCACTGGCTACTGCTGGAATTCTACCTGCCTGCAGATTCTGCAGTTTGGCATTATTCATTACTTCTGAGCTGACTAGCATTTCACAATGTTAACACAACACTATGGCTCAGTTCGGACGACACATTAGGCAACGGAGGCGGGGGGGGGAACAATCGTCAATTGTGTTGCTTATTGTGTCGTCTGGAGGGCAGCACACAATGCACACACAACTGACAGTACGTTAATCAGGCACTTTAAACAACGGAGCGAAACAACGGGCTTGCACGTTGTTTAGCCCGAAGCCCCGTTGTTTAAAGTGTCGTCCAAATTCAGCCACATGGAGGAGAGGCTGCAACCAAAATGGCCGCTGCAAGTTCGTAGCAGCTGGGGCGTTTGTGTTGTCTGTGTTGTCTGTGGAGCTCCTCCTGCCTAACGCAGGGTCAGTACGTTATTTACCCCTCCGTTGCTGAATATGTCATCCGAACTGAGCCTGTGTGTGCATCCCTTACATGCCCCAAAATCTGGTGTAACAACATATCGATAGCTAACCTTCTGCACCGGAAATAGGGGGAAAGTGAATGTGTGTGTCTGTTGAGGGATCCTCAGGAAAGGCCTGGGATGTGGCATGGTGGGTTGCAGTGGGACGGGGAAATAACCAGGGAAAAAAAATGGGTGGAGCAGTTTGTGTGAGCTCCACTTGCACAAGCTGCTTTTGCCTGATTTCCCACAATTTTCTCCTCCTACGGCAACCTTTCATAACACACCCCAAACCTTTCCAGAGGGCCCTTTGGCCCTCAGGAGACATTAGGGGGGATATAGTGGCTGCAGTGGATAGGAGTGGGCAGGGAATTGCCTTTGGACAAGCACTGTATGAAATACAATCTTATGCATTGGGAACTTTCGCAGTGCGATTCCTTGTTGAATTTCTGTGCTCTTTGTTCTCTTGTTTCAGTAGATCTTTTATAGCAGACTAACATCCAACTGTGGACATCTCCAGATTTTGTTTTATATTTCTGCAAATATTCAGGGCTTTGGATGGGGACATTATTTATATGGATCTTGGTTTGTTTATTTATTTATTTATTATCTTATTTATTCACGGAATTTAAATAGCTGTCCCATAAAACAAGTTCCCTGGGAGGCTCGCATAATTTCTGATCGTCGTTACCCATGTTGATATTAAGAATGAGGCAGATTCAATCTTTAAAATAAAAAAAAAATGTAAGTAGATGTCTGACTGTCATAAGCAAAAAATTAATAATAATTGAAACAATAAGCTAAATATAGACACATTTGAGACACGAATCCCATCATCTCCTTTCCCCTCAGTATTAAATAGACATCCCCTCTCTTTCCCTTCATATCTAGCACATACAAATTATAAACATGTGCATTGGCCCCAGGAGACCATGATTTTCCTTGAACTTCCTTGCATCTGTGATCCTCTTCCTTGCTGACTCTCCCTTTCATGATTATACAGGAAAACTTGGCAGCACTGAGCTCAAAAAGTTTGATCAACTTTTCAGAGGAACATGGATATAGTCGTAGGTTGTCAAAGTATGTGTCAGCTGGATCTTGGAGCCAAACACATATTTTAAGATAAAACAGAGTAGCAACAAGGAATTCACTATTTGTAACACACTCTCCATCTGAACACACTATCCGCCTGATCAAATGTTGGATTGTTGGCTATATTGTTGTTTGTATGTTTTTGTAGGTTTAAAGTCAATCAACTATATTAAAATAATAAAACAGAATGATTGGTCCATTAGCAATAGGGGTCAAAAATGTCATGTGGACTGGAGAACTTACAGTTTGGGCTGAATTCAAGTAATGAAGAAAGTGGTAAGAATCATAGAATAGTAGAGTTGGAAGGGGCCTGTAAGGCCACTGAGTCTAACCCCCTGTTCAATGCAGGAATCCACCTTAAAGCATACCTGACAGGTGGCTGTCCAGCTGCCTCTTGAATGCCTCTAGTGTGGGAGAGCCCACAACCTCCCTAGGTAATTGGTTCCATTGTCATACTGTTCTAACAGTCCGGATGTTTTTCCTGATATCCAGCCGGAATCTGGCTACCTGTAACTTAAGCCCATTATCCTGCCAGTACTCGGGCAGCTGCAGGATTTCTGGCCTTTTCCTCTTTCAACAAGCCAGAGATGTTAGCTAAGAACAAACTCCGGCTTATGACTCTGACTTGTTAAGACTAGGTAGAGATCCTGATTCAAATGTCACACTGAACAAACTATGGGCAGAAAGTCCCTGGTTTGTTTAGCTGCTCCTATGGCAGAAAAAGCCAAGCAGGAGTGATCGAGTTCACAATAAGTCAGAATTTGAGACCTTCAAACATGGCCAAACATTGTTATAAGAAATAGAAACAGACTATGTCATTACATTGCCATAAGAAATAAAAGAGAAATAGAAAGCTGCTATGCTATTGTTGATAAGCTATGAACAACAAAGCAGTAAATTCCTTACCATCTAGTCATCCATATGATAGAAGAAAATAATGCAAAAGCGATATGAAAAGAAAAAGCAAAATGATAGAACTGTTACGGAGCGACAAAAATAAGAAGTGATTATTATACCAAGATTGCAATTGAGACACAAGAGCAAAACTATTTAAATTCCTTAAGAACTAGGAACACACCTAGGCAGCCTAAATGTCTTACAATTGTCCACGTCATTAGTTCTGGACTTTTTCCCCCCTGATGAAGTTAAATGTGATACCAAAGCTTGATGATTCATATCCAGGGAAGTATACACTCACATTTCACAAATGGCTTCCTCTCTCAAAATACTAGAATCCAGGCTCATCCCATGAAGGTGGGGGGTTTAGAACAGATAAAAGGAAGCACGTTTTCCACACAGCGCATTGTTAAACTATGGAATTCGCTACGACAAGATTGATGGCCACCAATTTGGATGGCTTTAAATGGGGGCTAGATAAATTCCTGGAGGAGAAAGCTATCAATGGTTACTAGTCGTGATTGCTATGTGCTACCTCCATTGGAAGAGGCAGTAAGCCTATGTACACCAGATGCTGGGGAACATGGGTGGGAGGATGCTCTTGCACTCATGTCCTCTTATGGGCTCCTGGTCAACAGCAAAGTTGGCCATTGTGTGAACAGAATGCTGGACTAGATGGACCCTGGGTCTGATCCAGCATGACTCCTTTTATGTTCTTACATCTTGCATGCAAACATGCATAAAGAAACCTCACACTTAGTAGTGAGAGACTAACCTTATCTAGGCATAAAGGGTTCTCCTATTCTTGGAGCCTTTCTGCATGATCACAAAAGACATATAATACTTCTGAGCCACTGACAGCCTGGATCTTGGAAATAATATGCAAAATGTTATTTGCAAAAATTATTTTGATCACAGAATTTGAGTGTCATGCAGGGCTTAGTAAAGAATTGGCCTATTTTGGTATTTTGGTACAGGGTACATACACGCTGTCTGGGGGAGTCTTCTATCATTTTATCTTCACTGTTAACTCGCACTCAAGATCCTTCAAGACAAGAAGAAAAATCCTGCCACCAGCAGTTTATGTGTGTGAACACATTTGTAATGTATACCCCACATCCATACATCCTAAATGAATGGGGGAAGGGGATCCACTTCTGAATCAGACAGTTCTATTATAGGCAAGAAAATTGAAATAAGATTTTGGAAAAATCACATTTTTTAGCTTGTATTTTACCTTGCTGCTCCTCTAAATCCATGTCAAGCTGCCGTATTCCTTCATTAAGATGGTTGATCTTTTCTTTTATGTCTGTCAGCCTAAAACAACGCAAAAACTGGATGATGAAAACTAAATCTGTACTGACTTTGGCAGGCTTTTCTAGGCAGGAAATATCAAAGTGAAGTGAAGTAGGTATGTGATTTAACTAATGTAACGCTAAAGCTCAAACATCGCTTAGCTTCTTAGTATTCTAGAACTGACTTGACTACGTATGTTTAATTTATGAGAGAAACAGGAGTAACTTTGCTTTGCTTATGCTAACAAATGGTTCCCCCTGCAGGTTATTAAACCTCTTTACAAGAATGACTTCATTATAGTAGAAGGACACATGATTGCTTTAATTATCATGTACATGAAATGAATGCCATGTCAAAGATGAGTGTAGAATGAACAACAAGTAACTCAGGTGGCATATACAAATGAAATGCACTCTGTTATACAGGTGAGAACTTTTTTTCTTTACAGTTCCCTATTATGTACTCATTTTCCAAAACCTATCCACTGAGCAACACCTGACTATGTGCTTCTCCCAATATGAAGCTCCCCAGACATTAGAGTCAAGATCTGTGGCCCTCCTCCAAGGGACGCTTGGAAAAAGGCAACAAAGGAGAGGGTCTTCTGGGTGATAGGCCTCCCAGTTGTAGAATGCTTTCTCAACTGAGTCCGCCTGGCACCAACATTGTCATCGTTTTGGTGCCAGCTCAAGAATTTTCACTACTGTCAGGCATCTGATGGGACTTTTAATGTCAGTTGTTTTATCAGGCCCAGTTATGTAATTGTAACTGTTTTTAGCTGTTTTAAAATTTTGTATATGAAAAGATTTTATATTGTATTTTTATTATGTTGTATTCTGGGGTTGTAATTAATTGGCTATTGCACGTTATAGAAATGAAAGAAATCCTCCCTTCTCTCCGTTTTCTCACTGGAGGATATGAATAGCTATGTGAAAGCCATGCAGGCCTCATAAGCTATGGGAAAAACCTGGAGGGGTCAAATATGACTTTTGAGCCTTACATCTCACCCTGGTCTTTGCGCTTTAATAAAGATTCAAGTCATCAAATATCCCAATTCCAATCGTATTATCACATCCCTTACATTAGACATGTTTTAGCAGGCATTCCAAAATACCAACTCCACTTCTTCATGTAACCAATTAGCAGTTGAGTTATACCAGTAGGGTATATGATTTAGTCAGTCTTTCAGAAATGGGTTATGAAACTACATTCACATACAGAGCAGCTACAGTAGTAGGGCAAAGAGAACAATATGGAAAAGCGCTCACTGTCTCTCCATGCTTGCTATTTCTTGATTGTCTTCTTTTACCTTAAAAAAGGAAGAAAAGATAAAAATAAAAACAGTGTTGCAAAATTCTATGAGACACAAATACATTATTCAGTTAGGCTAAGAATGGAGATTCAACGCTGTAAAAAGAATGGACTGATGTCACTTGTATAGTATAATTATTTTACTGGAGAAGAGGTTGTCATGCTGGAAGTCTATACGACAGCAGTATTCACTGCCTAGTGTTAACACAGTAACTTTGGTGCCAATATATTACTTCCCTCTTGATATGTGTTTTGAAACAGCCGTGTAGTTAGTCACTCAGTTTAGCCAAAGTAATATTCCCTGTTTGAGCAAGGAGGCATCCACATAGGTTGTGCCCCACCCACCCACCGCCCAAGGCAAGGCAAGGCAAGGCAAGGCAAGGCAAGGCAAGGCAAGGCAAGGCAAGGCACACGTGACCAGGCTTTTGTCTAGTTCCTTCATTCTGGCTCCTCCCCACCCTCCGTTCCCTGCCTTTGCCTAGGACAGAGCTTGCCTCATTATTCTTTCCTCTCTGCAATCCTTTAATTTTGACACTATAATTCCTTATTCATTTGTAATGGCAGCATTAATCTTCCTCTGCTCATATTTTGTATAATTGGATCTACCTTGTTACTAAGTCATGCTGGCTTTTATATACGGTTAGATTGGCTTTTGGATATTTGTTGGCATCATCCTAGTACCTTGTCTAATATGTCTTTTGTTCTGGGAAAGGCTGCATAACAGCTTGGAGAAAAGGGATCCTGATAGTATTATGTTAGGGCACCCACGTTTATTGCAATTGAAGTTCATGAGCTATATATGCTCTCCACTAATTGAATTAAGAGAAGTTGTCCTCCTACAGCATTCTAAGAATGGGTAATTATGGAGCAAAGGAATACTTTGCACAAAACAGCCTGGCTTTAGGGAATGTGGGCACTTTTTCCTGCCTCTCAAATATCCTAACAGGTGCCTCACCTTGAGATCCAGGCTTTCTCCGAGTTGTAATCACACTGCTCTTTCTACTGTTCTTGTAATGTATATTTATTATCCTTTATTGTGTTTATATTGTATTTTACGTATTTCTTTTAATGTAAACCGCTTAGAGATCTCAGGATATCAAGCAGTATACAAGTAGTTAAAATAAATAAATAACACCCAACAGCAAGCTCCACCACTCCACTCCACCAACTGAGGGTGCCAGGACAGAATATCCCACAAGGGTGAACACATGCTGTAATGTATAACTGGCAAACTCTCTCATGTCTCCCAACACCACCCCATATGTGAATACTATATGTTGCCTAAACTGTATCTCTGTAACACTCTTGCCTCCCAATAGCAGAGAGTAGTGTACTCCATCCATAAAGGGGCACTCACCCCAACACTCAAGTGGGCTCTATGTTAGTAAAGGTCGAAAGGCCAAACGCTCCACTCCAACCATTGTCACTGCTGACCAAACACGCATGAGGGCAATTATTGGATGACAACTTCATAGAGATTAAAAGTAAGTGAATAAAGTGTGGCTATTCCATGGTAAATCCTGGTTCTAAATGTTCACTTTTTAATCTTCCTTTAAAAACTGCATGGAAAAACAATATCTGTTTTTTTGCCTACCTGTTTTAGCAACCTCTCTCGCTCCTCCTGGGGAGATCCCATACTCTTGTCCTCTGCAATCATTTGATTCCAATGTTCTTCGAGGCCATGAAGCTTTTCATACAGCTGTAGGGCCTCCTGTTTAACCTGGGAATGTGCTATTTCCTGAAGAGAGAAACATTGGTAGAGGAAATTTCTACATTTACAAAATGTTTTGTCAGTTACGTAATGGGAGCAGTTAGCTAAACCCAGGGGTAGGAAACATTATGAGCCCAAGGGCTACACTTTCTTGTGACTAACTGTCCGGAGGCTGCATGCCAATAGTTGAAAGGCTCCTGCAAAAAAGTGGGCGAGTTCAACCCACGCACACATCCATTCGCACTCATTTATACACACACAAATACCCCCACCCTGACTGCTGACGATATATAAATATTCAAAGCTTTGTTTATCCCAGAGAGCTTCGCTCGATCATTTGTGCAAGTAATTTTACTCTCTACTCTGAGAATACCAAACATTTGGAAAATGTGTCCACAAACTCTACAGCCTTTTAATTTACAAAACACCATGTTAAACTATTGGTCTTGAGTTGTAGTACCATTAGCCCGATAGTCGGCACATACACTGTAAAGGGAAGCAGGCAAGTGATATATTATTTTCAGAAACAAGAATATATGCAAGTAATTCCCTTTCCCAATAGTTCACAGCTAAACTTTGAAAGCTAAAGCTATAGCTTGGTCTAGGCAGCCATGGCTTATACAAGGCTCAGTGGATTCTTTCACTGGGCCATCAAGTGCCTGCCTCTTCTCCTCCTGCACCTCTTCTTTTTCCACTGCTTCTGCTGCTTTCTATGTTCCTTTGGTAGCTTCTGTTTCCAGAGTTCTAGCTGCCATGCAAAGTATCATAAAGTAGGAACGGCAAAGGAGAATGGTAATAGGAAGAGAGCCTGGGACCAGGGTTGACCTACAATAGTTGAGTAACAAAGTCCTAGGCTATAATGGCAATCATTCATTGATATTCAGCATCCAGGATAAATAAATAAACAAACAAACAAAGTGTGGGATTCTGGCCATTTTAAAGACATGTATAGCAAAAACACTTAAAACAGCTTCTGAGTAGCCTTGAGATTTTAACCCCCCTCCACTGTCACACATTTTATAATCAACTTGAGAAGTGAACAATTCAATGCCATACATACAGCTTCTAGAGCTTGTTCTTTCATATTTACAGCATCCAGCTCTTGTTGCAAAGCACACAAGTCCTAGGAGAGGAAATAAAAAGTAGTTAATGAAAGCTACCAGAGGTTGTGCACACAAAAAGTAGAACAAAACTAAAACAAAACTTCTTTGGCAGCTCAGTGCTTTACAAGGCGGCCCAGCCAAGACCATGTTATCTTACAAAAATGCAGAGCAATAGTCTTGGATCGAGGGATATATTTTGTATATTTCAAGTACTTTTTTCAGCCAGCGGTGTGGGACAGAGTTGAAAGCCTTTTTATAGTCTATGTAGCAGGTGTGGAGGTTTCTTTGCTGTTTTTCTGTTTGCTTCATGATGACACTGTCTGTTATTAACTGTTCTCTGCACTCTCTGCTATTCTTTTTACATTCAGCAGACCTGTTATGACTGTATTATTATTATTATTATTATTATTATTATTATTATTATTATATACCACCCCACAGTTCTCTGGGTGGTTTACAAAGATTAAAAACATTAAAAACAATAGGCAAAATTCAGAAACATAAAAAATACACAACAGACAGTATAGTGGCTAGAATGTTGGATTTGAATGTAGGAAAGTCAGGTTCAACTCGCCGCTCAGGTATGACACTTACTGGATCTCCTTGGGAACTTACGTATCTTAAACTATCTTTCTGGGTTCCCGCAGAGATAAAATGTGATCTTTGTAGGAACAAGTATAAGAAATATAAGAAATATAACCAATGGTCCATCATTAGCCCCATTATCACCCTTGCAAGATTAAGCAACCAGTAAAGTCAAAGTTTTAAAATCCTCAGGAGAGGCCCTTCTCCCAGTCCAGTTACTATCAAAAGCATACTTGATGAAAACACGAGAGAGGGCCTTCTCGGTGGCTGCACCCAAGCTTTGGAAGCTCCTGCCAAGGGAGGCCAGACAAGTTCCGTCTCTATTATCCTTCTGCCAGAAGGCAAAGACATTTTAATTTGGGCAGGCTCTTGGCATCTAAGATCATTTGCTGCTGAGCTGGGATTTTAAATCTGGTGGGTGCTGCTATTTCTTTCATATTGATTTACTTTTACTTATCTTTTATTTTTATTTTATTGGATGTGTTTTAATTGATGAGTTTAAATGTTTTAATTAGAACTTTGTCGTTTACTCTGTATTTGATTTCTATTCGCCTTGAGAGCTATTTTAAAGGTGGGATATAAATTTAATAAATAAATAAACACTGCTCTTTTTTCAACAGTCCATGTAAAGTGCTTTTAAATTTCCTAGTCTGTAAAAGAAATGTAATAGGTATAATGATCTCTCTGTTAATAGCTATAGAATGAGCAAAGGGATCTATTTATTCTCACTTCCACTATGAAGTGCCCCCCTGCCTCAAATCACTTTGTGGGGCTGGTGGAGGGATCTACACCTATGGTTTCTATGGGAGAGAGTTAAACATGTGTTGAACTCTCTTTTTTAAAATCAAAGATAATAAATGTAAAGTCTGAAAAACACCCTTTTTCAATTTATCTAATCTTAAATTGGGCTGGGCTGTAATACAAGACTAAGAATATGAAAGATCACCTGCAAAAGTTTTTCATTTGTCACTACTGTCTCCATGTATTTAGTTTGATCCTCTTCAGGCATATTTTTGATGATGTTTTCTGCTGCCTGCTTTTCCTGCTGGATTTCATCTTCCACGGCTTGAATGAGCTTTTCTTTGCTGCACGAGAACAAATATTAGGAAAACCTGATTCAGTTCTGTTTGTTTTTTCATTCAAGTCCCTGCTTTAATTTTGACAGGCGGGCTTTTGGCTTTCAAGCTAAAGCCAGTTGAAGCAAAAGAAAGAACAAGAAAAGGAGCAAAACAGAAATTAGAAAACAACAACAACATAGATTATAGAATACAAAATACAAAAACACAGCACTTTAGACAAAATCATAAAATAAGCAGCATAATGCCTACTCCTAAGAGCCTGTTCAGTTTTCCACCGGCTTCGGAGACAATTTACACAAAAAGCCTCTCAATCGGTCTTGATGTGTATGAAAGTATTTGGCTTGCTGTAGTTGCTATTGGTTCCGACAGGTGCTACAGGTACATGGAGTTACTGCCATAAAACATCCCTCCCACCATTGCTACTGCCCAATTTCTCACCCCTACCAGACGCACCAGGATTGGTAGGGGTGAGAAACACGCAGGAGAAACAGGGAAGTCACCTGAATTTCTCTTTGTTGCAAAATTCCAGGGGTGGTGGGAAAGGATAAGTACTTTTTTATGGGGGCTTTTGATGGGACACATTTAGCCTGTGATTGAAACCAAAGTATCAGAGAACTAAACTGAACTTGAATCTAAATCAAATCTTTATTCCCCCCCCCCCCCACCAAATAGAAGATAATCCCAGGACAGTTCTACACCAAGCAGGATATAGCGGTATATGGTCTGTGTCAATGGGCCCTAGCAGTTGTCAGTGCACTTCAAATACTGCTATAAAGTAGTGTGGCTCCTGCCTTTTATATCCTGCTTTCATACCACTATATCCTGCTTGGTGTATATCTGGTCTCAGTCATCATTTGAAACATTTTTGAGCCCAAACAACTAATTACACCACTGGTTTAGAACCAGGAGTTACAATTAGAAAAACTGTACTTTAGATTTTAGTGTACTCTTCAGTCCTCCCCCAAATAGACCAATTCACATGTCCAGTGGGTGGGTTCAGGATTGTGCCTACTGTCCCTGCTTCTGACTGCCCCAATTAATCATGTGAACAAAACCTACAGACATACAACTTATATGTGCATAAGACCTCCCCTTTCAATTTTGCAAGACACCTGATTGCACAGAGAGAGTTCACTGCGAAGAGGGCTGGAGCGGGGACAGCAGGCATGATTCCAATCCACCAATTCCCATATATATGCTCATTGTTCTGTGAACAGGGCTAGCATGAGCACACGTTAACTAATATCTGGAAGGAATTTTGTTTTGCTTTGCTTTGAAGAAGCTTCTGTCCTCTGCATCCTGTAAGGGCTGGGAAGCTGCAGACAGCTTTATGGCTGAACACCACTGTAGTAGATTGTGAAGAAAAAGGGCCTGGTAGAGGAAGAGGAAGAGAAGAGCATTTCCTTATACTGTTCAGACCCTCATGCTATAGCTTTGTTAGTCTCTGTAGCTGGTGTCAAAACCTCCTTTCTGACCTTTGTTCTGATCTAAAGTCAAACGTACACATTCTTCCATATGAAAATGTCATCTTTAATAGGCTTCACCTGTGGTGTTGAGACTGATGTTTTTATTGACATTGCTAACTATACCCTGCATAAAATGAACTTCCTTAGCTCTCTGTATCCAATAGAACTATGCTTTATTGGAAACCCTTAACAGTAGATTACTTGTTCTCCCCCCGCCCCCAATGTCATAAACACGACCTGATAATAATCTAAGATTCCTGATTGGCTGCGAGCCTATTAAATCATAGATGAACGCAAGAAATTACACAACCTAGTCAATTTTTTGCTAAAGGAGTCCTGCACTTTTTCATTTTAAACTAACTACCTGCTGCTAATTGGGTACAAAGGTTGAAGCCAAGCGAAGTAACATTGCACCTTTCATCTCTTCATTTTTATTCCACAGGAAAACACGCAAGCGGGCATATGATGTTCCAGAGAAAAAATAAGAAGGTAAGACAGTTTGGAAATTGCTAATAGGACAATCTACAAGTGTGTAATGAAATACACTGGTTCCTAACACAGGCATTAAGATGATAGATGGAATACTGTCTATCTTTTAAAACTTTTATGAACTTGGAGTAAGTCATTGAATGTGTTACAATTTGTGAGCGGACATATTTGGATCTTTGGAAAATAATAGCTTTCAAATGGTTTCCCTCAGATTATCCTGAAAACTGTATTCTTCCTTATTTTTAAATAATGTAAGTATTATAAAGTAACGCTACTATAATAAATGTGAAACTTTAGTTGTTGTTGTTTTTTTGCTATATGGACTAAGAGGAGATAGCATTTGAGAGAAACTTTCACAACAAAAATCTACTAGAACGTGGATCTTAGTGGGTTGGTTGCACCGATATTTCTAGTTCGTAACTTATTAGCTGTGTTTTTACCTCTATCTTAATAAGATTTATGAGATTTTCTCTGTAAAGAGCGGTCACGCAAACCTCAGCACTACAATGAAATATGGCTCCTGTTTTATGTGGCCCTGATCATCAGCACCATTTCAGAGTTCAGTGGGGGCAGGGAGCAAGGTTCTTAGTAAGGTATAAAAATGTGTTCTTTGATTACTGCAGATTAAAACAATGCATTTAAAGAACATTTGTTGTGCTTACTTTTTCTGTCATAAAAACAATTCCAGTGTTAAGAGAGAACAGGTTCCCCTTTTATGAAGCAAAGGACTTGTGCTTTAGCATGCATAGCTGGTATCTACCTCAGTTAGTTGTTCATAAACCATCATTGCTATGTAGTACAAAAGAGGTGGCCCACATTTAGGCCCCTTTGAGGAATCATCTCATCCAGGTCAAAACACAGAACTGGCTCCCCGTAAATAGCATCCCTGGCACTGATCCAGTGATGCATACTAAAATGTGCACATAATACTGTACTTTCCTACATTATTTTCTAAAACACACCCTTCTTAAATAGGGAAGCTGCCTCTGAAACTCTGGCAGTGAGGAGGGGGACACAGCAACTTCTACACTGTTTTGGAGGAAGGAAAAGGCATTCTGCCTCTTAATTTACTCAAAGGACTAACACAAAACCTATGCTGGGAGAAGTCTAGAAGGAGTTTGTGCCTCCCAGTTTGCTTTCCTTTGTGTCTATGCATGGAACTCTGCTCCAGCATCACTTGCACCCCTCAGGGTCGAAAAGGTTGTTCACCTGTGAACTATAGCATACAAGGGAGTTATTTGGCTAGTTATTCTGCCAATGTGACTGATCTGTACCCGTTTGTAAATGAGTCATATTGAAGGCAGTTGTCCTGTATGAGAATAATCAAAGCTTGAACCTCTAGCCATCAAGCATGCAATCATTTGTCAACCATTCATTGGAACAGATGGTATGGTTTCTTCTTTGGGTCATTTTCATGATCTGCAGTATGGATGTTTTTGGAATAAATAAATTACTGGAACTCTTGGGTAGACATATCCTACGCTCCACTACTGAAACTTTCCTATTCTGCTCCTTTGATTCCCTTATTTTGTAAAGATGCGCACATGCCAGATCCACATGCATCCGGGTTGTTATGTGTCAGTTTGCTTTCCAACAGTCCCTATGCCAATCCTCCAAATGTTTAAAATTCTCCCATTTTACAAAACAAAAACTATGTTGGATTGTGGGAGTGGGAGCTGACCAAAGAATTGCAGTGCACATATACTATTTCTTCTGCATGTGCAAGATCCCAAAATAGATCATGGCCATGTGGCTTTTTAAGGATCAGAACACAAGGTGAAGCTGTCTCCTGTACACTGAGAGATGGCAAGAGGGGAGGAAGGGTGACCTTGAGCATCTCTACATTAAGGGAAATTGTGTTGTTTAGCCAGGGCTGTTATGCTTCCTGGTTCTTTGACGCAATTGATATGGGCTGTATTGCACAGGAGGAGAGGCATGACAAGGGGAAGCTCCTGCTATCTCCCAGGGCTCCTTCAAACAGCAGACATGTTTCGAGGAAGCGCCTCTCTCCCTGGCATGTGTGCAAAGGAGCAAGGCAGGGAAGTCGTAAGATGTAAGTCTGCAACCCTCACCACATTTACTTGGGAGTAAGCCCCATTGAACACAATGGGACTTATGTCTGAATGGACACATGGAACTACTAGCACAAACTAACAGAAAGAAGAAAAAATAAAAAGAATCATAAGCACAACTCTAATCTAGCATAATGAAGGGTCTCCCTTACATGGGCATAAGCCAGATCTGCCTCCCTTTGTTGCAGAGAGGCATTTTACCCTCTTCTGGCTCCGATAGCAAGGAAAGTCCTTCCTCAGCAAGTTCAGCTTTACACACTGCCGATTTCACGCCTTTAGAGGTTTATTCCAATTTATCTCTGTTTTTTTTTAAAATGGAATATGAGGGGAGGGAACAACAGGAGACGTCCTTTTTTACAGCATCATATAATCTACCTGGAAACTTCCATCAGTGGCCAGTCACAGGTGTGCAATAAATACCTCATTTAGAGAAGTCCCTTGTGACATAAACCATATATTTTCGTATTTTATTCAGTTCTAAGACTGCTATGGGTTCATTTGGCTTTGGAAGCAAGCTCTGACACCCCTTATATTCATGATTTGCCACAGGGAGAATTATAGGAAAACAGCAGCTTTAAAGTCTGTATTATCAGACTGAACATCAATACATCCTACTATTTGAGTGATAACTTCTATCTAATTATTGTAAATTGACAGATTTTGAACATGAAGCTTGTTTGGCTCCTGATATTGTTCACAGTCCTCTTTCTACACCCAGTTGCTACTGAATGCAATACTTCTGAAATTGTAAGTTTTATTACCAAATCCAATTACTTCTCTTTGGCTACTTTTCCTCAATCCTATTCATGGGCTCTATTCAAAGTTACATGAGCAAACTTCTGCTTGTGCAATGGTCGTTTCACTTTCCCTTCTCCTGTCTGCGGTCATCTCCCACTTCCAATCTGCCAGCAATGCCTGCTGGACACATCCCCATATAGCCTAAGAAGTCTTATTGTAGTCAATGTGGATTATTTGTAAGTAGACTGCAACCTATGGTTACTTTTTAAACCCCCTACCAACATAAAGCCTATTAAAGCCTAAGTAATTTAGGGACTTTGAATTTTTAAACTTAATACTCTATTATAGAAAGGAATTCAACCCTATTTGACATTTGAGTTTTGAGATTAAAACAAAAAAGTAACAGGATCATTTTGCTGTAACCTGAACAATCTTTATGGTCAACTTCTTTCATACATCGATCATAAGGATGATTCTAAAAAGGAAGAACCATAAAGTATGATCAGTTGCTGCTTTGTTCTAATTATATTATTGTTATGCTGTTGTTTTTGTTTCTATGGCCTAATCCACACAAGCAGGATATAGCACTGTGAAAGAGGTATGAAAGTGGTATATAAAAGGCAGGATCCACACTACTGCTTTATAGCAGTATTGAAGTGCACTGACAACTGTTGGGGCCCATTGACACATATCATATACCGCTTTTATACTACTTTCATAGTGCTATATCCTGCTTGGTGTGGATTAGGCCCAGATTGCAGTACAAGTTTATTGTTGCAATATGTTTTTATTTTGTGTCATAAGCTATTCTGGTTTCTTTTTGAAAAAGAGTAGTGTAGAAACTTTTACAAAAAACAATATTACAAATATTTTAGTAATTGTTTTCATGGCAGTATTTCATTACAGAAGCTGATATTTAGCATATCCTCTATTTTACCCTGATTATCTTTCTCACTAGACAATGGCTCAGTTCGGATGACACATTAGGCAACGGGGGGGGGGGGGGAACAATCGTCAGTTGTGTTGCTTATTGTGTCGTCTGGAGGGCAACACACAATGCACACACAACTGACAGTACGTTAATCAGGCACTTTAAACAATGGAGCAAAACAACGGGCTTGCACGTTGTTTGGCCCGAAGCCCCGTTGTTTAAAGTGTCGTCCGAATTCAGCCCCCTTCTCTCCGTGGACTATTCCATTTCGGAATAGAGTTCTGCTGCCTAGAGCTGCCACAAAACCCCAGCCGCTCTATGCAGCTGGCAGAACTCACGGTGCATGCTGGGATACGGCTGGAGGACACACGGAGGAGAGGCTGCAACAAAAATGGCCGCCGCAAGTTCGTAGCAGCAGGGGCGTTTGCTGGTTCTGAGCAGCGCAGGCTGCAGAGTGTCGTCTGTGGAGCTCCTCCTGCCTAACGCACGGTCAGTACGTTATTTACCCCTCCATTGCTTAATATGTCGTCCGAACTGAGCCAATATCTTCTACTCTATTTTCATAATAGTTTTTTTCTTTTTTTCCTTAACAGGTTGGATGTAACGAAACAGCAAAAAGATACTTTCTTGTTCCTCTCGATCTAAACAAAAATGTTTCTGTACTACGCCTCAGTTATAACAACATTACTTTGAATAAGAATGATGCAGAAATTCTTTGCAAGTACATTAATATCACAGAATTATACCTGAACAACAATAGAATTGCTGTTCTACGTAATTACAGCTTTCACAATCTTTCAAAACTAGCAATTCTAGATGTCAGTAATAATTCTATCACAGCAGTTGAACAAGCAGCATTTGCTGGTTTAAGTAAGCTCATGACTTTGCATCTACAGAATAACAATATTACACAATTAGATTCTAATGCATTCATATTGCTAAAGAGCTTGAAGGTCTTGAACCTACAAAATAACCACTTAGGATATTTTGATATTAAAGTATCACTTAATTTAATGAGAATTATGTTAAGTGGAAATCCATGGAATTGTTCGTGTGGCCTCCATAGTTTACAGAGTTGGCTGAACAAGACTAGTATAACAATGGGTAAGTATCACAAAATGACTTGTGTCTTGATTTCTGGAGTACTGAGAATATTTCCCTGGCTTGTGGCAGTAGCTATCCTCATATCTTCTATTTTCTAAAATAATACTTTCCTTTAGATTGAGAACCAAATATCTTAGAAGGAGTAATCAGTAAAAAACAAACAAAGCATTACAAAGATACCGTGGACTGCTACATACACAAAGTTAAGCCATGGTTTTAAACCAAGTAACTCAATTATGGGTTATGAAACTGGCTTGTATAACCAGAGTTTGTTTTAAACCATGATTTCTGGTTCATACGCAACTGTATGCCAGGATTCTTTGAAAGTGAAACTAAACACGAACAAAAGCCTTCTCCTGGCATTACAGGAGAAGGGGCCTCATGAGCCTGAGGCTTTGCTCATTTTTATTCCAGCTCATGTATGTAGCGTGAAATCATGAGTTTAGTGTCACATGCAGGCCAGCGTAGTAAGAATGAAGCATAGTCCTCATATCTTAAAATTATATTCGAAAACACTAAATTTAAGATGCCTATTTATCCAATTGATTTCATAAAAGAACAAGAGAGGTCTGCACAATGCCTAGGATGCCAAGAATAATGCAGTTTCAGAAAAATAATAGTGCAATCTTACCACACATCTGCTCAGAAGCCCCTCTGAGTTTAATGGGATTTACTCCCAGATACGTAAAGGATTGCAACCCAAGATTCATACTAAATGGATGAATAGCTCAGTAACACATGGCTTTTAATATTACATGTGATACTGAATTAGAAGAACATTGTTCTTCTAAGTTGTGACAAGGAATATTTTCATGGACAGAGGATTGGTTTTCTACAGTAGTACCTTCTAGTTGCATATCTGATGGAATACTTCCATACTGACAAAAAAACCACAGTCTTAAAAAGTTGAAAACCTTAAAGAAGAGGTTGGCAATCCTGTTTCAAATTAACTATTTACCTAACCAGGCTCCAAGAGAATGGTATTTAACTGTGTAAGGCACCCTTCCCCAACCTGATGCCCCCCAGATGTCTTGGACTATAACTTTCCTGACCATAAGTCATGCTGGCTGGGAATTATGGGAATTGCAGTTCAACACATCTGGAGAGCTCCAGGTTGAAGAAGGCTGGTGCAAAGCATTCTTCAGGTATCTGGAAACTGATAGAAAAGCACAAGATGAATTTCTCAGAGTAAAGTTTAACAACAGATGGTGACCATTCTTGAAGTCTTCAAGAAGAGTTTAGATTTGTGGTTGGGGGGAAGCAAAGAAACGAACCTTAATAATTGGCTTTCTATAAAGAATGCTATCAAAATGAGGAGAAAGACTGCATTTTCTGCCCTTCTGCCTAGATTGCCATGACCTATGCAATGATAATCAGCCTAGAGGGTGTTTTTTGGGAAGGGGGGGAATAAATAAGAAGCAATTTTAAATATAAATTCATTTAAATGAATTCTGTCAAGCAACAATGATCTTTTTGCCTTTGGCAATTATATCATAATACATGGTCTCATCTAACTTTTAAAACAATACTATTTTATACAGAAATGAAATTATTATTTTGTAACAGTACTGGCCAAACACTTTTAAGGCTGCAATCCTATGTATGTTTAGACAGAAACAAGCCTTACAGCTCCTAGCATGCCCTAACTAGTCATGCTGGTTGGGGGGTTGCTGGGAGTTGTAGGGCTTTTTCCTGTCTAAACATGAATGAACTTCACCATAATAATGTTTAATACTGCTTTTGTTAATTGCTTATATTTACAGAAAATGAAAACAATACTGTGTGTAAATCTCCAAATAGTCTGAAAAACAATCCTATCAAGACAGCAGTTCTGCCAAATTGTCAGAATAGAGGGCAGACTGGAGCAATCACCCCACCTTCCATTTTTACAAGTCCAAACAATGATACTCTAACATCTGCATACAATAATACAAATGGAAGATCATCAAATTCAGGTATATTTTAGTTTAAGTTACCAGCAGCTGTTATATTTTTGGAGATAGGAACCAGAAGAAACACTGAGAATCATTTAGCTCAACTTCTCCCATACAATCCGCCCCGCACACTCAGGTCCTCTGGGAAACATCTGTTACAGTCAGCCAAAACTAGGCTGACAACTGTTACCCAGAGGACCTTCTCTTCTGCCGCTCCCAGACTGTGGAACGGCCTGCCGGAGGAGATTCGTCAACTTTATAGTCTCTTTGACTTTAAGAAAGCCGTAAAGACCGATCTCTTCCGGCAGGCCTACCCAGTTGAATTTTAAGAATTTTATTGATATTTTAATACTGTATTAGTTTTATGTGCTTTTAATCAGTTTTACATATTTTATATTTGATGTTGTTCCCTGCCTCGATCCAGAGGGAGAGGCGGGTAACAAATAAATATATTATTATTATTACACAAATTTAATCTTTTCCAAATCTCTCTGAAAGAAGAACTTGAACAATCTTGTACAGTTTAAGCCAAAAATGTCAAGAAAGAAACGTTTGGCTTAATTACTCCACTTTCTATCTTATTCCCACACAAATTAGAATATTTATTATATATATCCAGTTAAACTTAAGAATATCATAACTTGAGATATATTACAACCATCATTTTTGCATTTTAAAATGTGTAATACATTGAAATAATTTTGTGTGCACTGTATAAATCTATGAAACAGCCTTTTCTAGAGTAGATAATCATTTGGAATGCTAAACTACAAGATATTAGATAGCTTTATATAAATACCGGCAAACTTCAGATGAACCCAGACAATCCTGAGTTACTGGTAGCTCAAACGTTTTAAATAGTATTGTTAAACTTCTGTTGTCCTGCAACTTCAGTTGATCTGATTCAGCAAGAAAGAACCTCCTTATGATATTCACCACGACATTCGTCTATGATATTCATTCATTCATTCATTCATTCATTGAAAAAGATGAATTATTGGTTGATGTAGATGAGTATCCAAAGCTGGGGCCACAAATCGTATACAAACTAGATCTGGATTGAGATAGATGTCTGAGATCCAGGGAGGCATGCAGCATTTTTTACATTTAACTATGCCAGTTGAATCCCCACATTTATTATTCCCACAACAGACTCCTTCAGAGCTCTTTATAAATACAGCAACTGCTAAAAGATGGTCAACCAAGTATCAATGCTGTTTTAATTTTTTACAGCACTAAATCTGAGTTCTGCTTTTAAAATGCTGATAAGCAAATTCCCTAAACTATTTGCTATGAGTGGAACGGCATTGTTGATGCCCTCTTAAAGCCCACCCACTTTACAGAAAATCTGTGAGGAAGAGTGAGATAAGGAGTTGTACAGTATGTTTATACTGAACAGTACTACAAAGATGTTTTATTTCTTTTAACATGCAGATGTTCAGTCCTTTGGCAAAAGCTGGACCTTTCTGATGGGTGTACTAGTAGTTGTTGTCAGCGCCACCTTACTGATCGTAACGGCCATCAAATTCCCAGTCTGGTATCGTTATTTGGTGAGCTATAATCATAGGCGTTTGGAAGAAGAGGAACCTGAGATGTTTGACGAAACTTTCGCACCTCATACTTGCACATTCCCACAAACACCAGCCACCAATGAAGAAGAGTCTATAGTAGTTTTTGAACAATTTCACACATTTGTTCCAGATGATGATGATGGATTTATTGAAGACAAATATATTGATTCCTGAAGATTTACTACAAATATTGCAGACTGAACCTCTCTGCCCTGTCCTGAAATATCAGCACAGCACTGTGGTATTTGTAGCTCTATATACTATCGGGCTATAAAGAAATGTTGCTGTTTGCGATAAATCAAAGTATGTATAATTTATTCTTGTCATATTAAGAAAAACCACTACTCATTTGTTATCATGATGGAGGATCATTCTTTCAATGTGGATATCAATGCATTTTCTTGGAGTAAAAAACAGAGAAACTTGTTTCTGGATATTTAAAAACAGGCAAAACAAGTGTTCAATGTCTTAAGTAACACAAGTTATACGAGTCATTAGAGAGATCTTCCCTAGGAGTTTAAAATGTGACAATCAACAACGAAATAAATAAAAACTTCCACATCTGAACACAAGGGAAATATTTTAACATTTAAAAATAATTCTCACTAAGAAGTGGGTTTTGTTTTTGTTGCATGACACAAACCATTACAATTACAAGGTAATGTAAATGTTTCATACTTGCTTACGCTTTGGCAGGACCCTTTAAAAAAAAAATCTGTATCCCTGCAATTAAGTAGATGAGCTCTGAAGAAGGCATGACTACCTTTTTGTTTTCACTGTGGGCATGTCCTGGAAGAAAGGGCATTAACCTTTCCATTAACTGTTCACATGCTTTTGGACTGCACTACAATCTTGAATTAGTTGCAGAGACAGCTGCCATGTGATTGTGACCTAAAGCTATGATTTTTAAGCACTGAACTCATATTGGTCAAAATGAGTTCATTTAAAATATTTGGCATGAGAGATGTGTATTGAATTACTAATTGCCTGACCATATCTGATTTATTAAGACTTCAATCATGTGCACATTTAATTGAATATAGGTAACCAATGTGACTTATTTCCAAGAAAGACTGTTAAGGATTAAGGTAGAATACTCTTAATAATAAAAAGATTGGTGGAATTGAAATAAGAGCTGCTTAACCATCTTTGTGACAATTGTTGCAACTTACACTGGTGTTAGTTGTGGTAAACATCTAACGTGTGAAAGGGGAAATCTGCCTTACGTATCTGAGGACAAACGCTGGAAAAGTGCCAGGAAACTGCAGTTGGTGCTGAGATATAATAGGGAATGTTTCTAGGAGTCTGTCTTTTCCATTTTGACTTTTTAAAATTCATATACTTACCCTTGTCTTTCTGTAAAAATGACGTCTATGCCCTGAGCTTCTCGATCATTTTGAGTTTTCAACTATTAAAAAGACAAAGCCATCTGTAATTTCACTGCCAGAATAGATGTGTTATCAGCAAGTATGAGAAAACATTTGCTATTTCTATAGTTACTTCTTTTATTCTACTATATTTTCTACTACAGCTTATTCATAGGGCAGGCTATAAATGAGAAGGTGAACATATACAAGAACTCAAGGCAATTTCAAACGTGCCGTTACCAGCTCACATGCATAATAGCTGGATTGTGCATACAGGTAATGGCACAGCTTTGCTCTATGAAGTAAGAGATACCCACAAGCATTAATTTATCTGATTTATATCATGCCCTTCAACAGGTTCTCAGGATGGCGTACAAAACGTTACAATTACAATCAAACAAACATTAAAACAAGAACATTGTGGAGGTTTGGGCACGGCAGATGCCTGCCTCCACTTCATGGATCGAAAATGTCTTGGGGCCATGATGACTCAGGGTGGTGGTGGCTGCGCACCCAATGCTCCCATGCCCCTTCCACTGGTATTTAAATATTGGATGGAAGGAAAGCAGGAGTAGCAGCGGTGGCAGACATTTAATGGAGGACAGACAGAGCAGCGAGGAAGGGGGAGGTCTCAAGAAACTTTGTCAAGGGGGTCTGTGAGGTAACTGTCCCTTCTCTCTATGCACCATAAGAGGGAGAAGGAATTGAAAGATCTGGAAAGGGAAACAAGTAGGAAGATCGTGGAAGTGGCGAGAAAGAGAGACAGCAGAAGCAGTTGAATTGCAGAGGGGCTAGGTCTAGGCATCAGAGTGAGTTAGAAACTGCTGCAGAAAAGTCCTAGTGATAAACTGGGCTTCTTAACCCTGCCAAAGGGCGAGAAGGACCCACACACTTTCCCTTTCTGAGTGAACACCAAGAAGTGGACTCTGAGGGTTTCCCCTTGAGATTAAAACGTTCATCCTCCTCGCAAGGAGATAGCTTAAAACATTAAAACTCGACAAAATAAAAGACCAGCATAAAAGCATACACTGGAATTAAAAACAACCACCACCAAGATAAAAAGGGGTGGACAAATTTAAAAAGGACTTTGCTTGGTGGTGAAATACCAAGTAGGCAAATTTGAAGTTACAGGCCCTGATGCAGCTGTGTCTATGTTCAAAAACCAAGGCTGTGAGCATATAGTCCTTTCAAATAAACTGCAATCATTTCAATTGCTAGGGTGGCATGGGATGGGGTTGGTTAATCCATCCTTTCCTGATCAGTATAATTTCAGTTTATTTGCTAGGGCTAAGCAGGTGACATCCTATTTTGTGCAATTGTACCAAAGGACATATGTACAGAAGTCTCCTTCTATGCTCATATGGATTTAACTAGATCAGGACAATTTATCCTTTTCCTGATGCATCAGGATGTATCAAATGTTTGTCTGAGTAGTAAAATACTTTACTTCTGTATTGCTTACACTGCCATTTGAGTGGAAATAAAAACTATGTGGTTCATTTTCTGTTATGGTCCAATGTTTGGAAGAGTGGTGACTTTCCATATTCCCTTGCACTGAGTTCAGACGATGCGAGTTCAGAAAGGGCATTCTACACAACTGTTTTGACCAGGGGTATAAACAGTTACATGCTTCTTGAGTACAAATCACACTGTGCTATTTCAAATATCTCCAGCAGTAATTGAACACTACCTGCCAAGTGGGAACTCTGCAGTAGTAGTCCAAGGCCAACAATAAACCACCAGTTCAAATACAGTTGAACAATAAAACATCAATCTTAATACTTACCAAGTTATAGTCACTCATTACTTCCTCCATATCCGTATTTGTGTTAAGTTTATCCACCAGCTAAAACAACATAGAAACCCAATTAATGGCTTGTTTTGGGCTCACATAAGAATATAGCCAGACAAAGAGAGAGACTACTGTTTTAAATGTATACTGTTTTTATGCTTTTATAGTTTAAAATTTTGTATATCGTTTTTTAATGTCCAAAGTTTTAATTTTTGTAAACCACCCAGAGAGCTTTGGCTATGGGGCGGTATATAAATGTAATAAATAATAATAATAATAATAATAATAATAATAATAAATAGTACTGCTTTGAACTTTATCTTCAAATAGACATATGTTACAACTAGATTAGAGAAGCAACCTCTAAAAACAACTATTCAATTGCAATTTTTCAACGTATAATCAATAAAAATTAAAATCATTTGTAAAACAATAACATACCATATTGTAGTCTGCTAGTTGTCCTTGAAACTCTTTGATCTCACTTGCTAAAGACTCTGCTCTAAGGGAACAAAGAAAAATATGCTAGGCAGGAAAACTTATGCAATAAAATGCACTTAATGCAAATTTTAGGTTTAACATATGCAATCCAAAAGATATGTGTACGCATGATCTTTCTGATTTTAATAAAGATAAATGTATTACAGATTCTGATAACATTTGTAATGTAGCTCACCTTTTTTCATAGGACAGATAGACAGAATTCTCCTGATTATACATGTCAATTTCTTTCTGAAGCTTGTTAATTTCTGTGGTGATCTCATTTATTTTGCTTCTGTAGAAAAATAAATGGGTGATAATGTTAAAATGTATCATTTAAGCATTATAATCTATCTTAATTTAATTTATATTGTAAATTTCTAGTGATTATATTACACCAGTGATGGGGGAATGTGTGGATTACAACTTTCATCATCCCTGACTGTTGGCCATCCTTGCAAGGGCTCATGGGAGTTTGACTCCAGCAACATCTGGGAGGCCATAGCTTCCTCATCTCTGTGTTATATGATAGCCTATATTATTCTAGTTTTCTTGGAATGCCTTTCTGAGAGAAGAGTAGGGTGATAGGGCTTGAGCCTCAACCCTTACCCTAAAATTAGAAATGTCAGCAATTTCTGTATACTACAGAACCCACTTTATCCTTTCGGCTAGCAACTAGAGGGCTAGGCAGGACACCTCCTGGAGATGGATTTATTTTTAGGAACCTGTATCTGCTGAATCCAATTCTAAAAACGATCAGTGCTTTTTCTGATAGATATATTTTTGAACAGCCATTATAGAATTGTGAAAAAGATTAATATTCTATAGGCTGTGTTTTGACTAGACATGCTATTTGATAACGTCACAATTGTGTATTAATCTGATAGTTGACCTACCCTTAGCTATGGAGAGCACTTCTGAAGGTAGCAAATTCTACACTGATTTCATTCTCCTCAACTTTGAAAAGACCCTCAAGGATTGTTTACTTTGGTATACAATACAGATATTTCTTCTCTTTTTCTAACTACAGAGTGAAAATGCCTTTTAAAAAAAACCAACAGGATTAGGGGCTTTGAACTAGATCTCCTCTGGCTGCCAAAGACCAGGTGCAGAGAAGGAAGAAATATAGCCTTATTCACTCTATAATGATCCTGAGTCTGACGGACTTTTGAAGAGGAGAGTGTACAGGGCAGGAGGAGGCAGTGATGTCCCCAGTACAGATAGAGGCATGCCAGGAGGTGAGCTGGGCACTGGCCAAATCACCAAGCACGTTACGGAAAGGGAAGGTATGGCAACTCAGAATGAGGCTTGGTAGAGGGCTAGTCCCTGCTACAGCAAACAGGAAAGAAATTCAAGAGAAATCTTTCATGCAACTCAGAAAAAACAGCCAAGAAGGTAATAGGATGAGCTAAGCATAAGACCTATTGGGACAATCCTCTGTGGCTGCCCTGAGCACCAGAAAAATGGACTGGGTGGACTAAGAGGGGAGGAAGACCTGTCACCAGGGAAGCAAGAGCTAAGGAACCTCTCTCACCCCATCAGATACTGCAAACTAAGTGGGATTAAGGAGAGAGGTAAGCAGTGCTGTAACCTGGCCCCTCTATCTCTCCAGGTCCCTACAATACATGGCCTGGTGCTACAAAAACTTTGATGGGAATAGGACAAATCTCTGGAAACCACCTGGTCCCATGCTACACAGGAACCAAGTGGTGTCCAGAGTGCACATACAAGTGATAAATGTCTTTCTACATACCTAAGCACTCCCAGGTAATATGATTTATCCATTATTTGCCTCTGTGGACCTAACAAAGAAGAGAAAAAAGGGCCAAATTGTTAGATTACACCACATTATAAAGAGAAGCAATTGTATTAATAAAGAACCCAGTGGTAGTATTCCTGCATGGTCACAAAATCATCAGAGAGGGTATTTCTTCAAAGGAATCTCAGTGAAGAATATAGCACACATATTCTCTAAAACTGGGCAGAAGGTAGATTGGGATCTACTGGTAGAGCACTGGATGTTTGAGGTAGATCAGCAAGGGTTTCTGACTCCCAATTGTCTAACTAGAGTAACAGCTAAAAAGCTTTTTCATCCTAAATTAGGACAAGAAAGAACATTTTGGAGAATCCAGGAGCGGATTTGAGTGTGAAAGGACTTGTGAACTTGGATTTAGTACCAATCACAACTTCCTGGGCTCAGCATACGCTCAGAGCACCCTGTCCTTTATTTCTTACTGTATGTCTACCTCCTTCATTTCTCAACTTAAATCCAGTTGGTGGACGGACTTTGGGATTTTAGTAAAACAACAACAACAACAACAAAAAACACTCAGTAGATTCTGCAAACCTGAACTCTGCCCAATCCTGCTCTAAAAGATCAAAGATGACATGTCATCTTAAATTCCATAAATTCAAAACAGTATAGGCCCTGACTAGATTCAAGGTTTGCTTGGCTGAGGTTATGTTCTGACCTGATCTGCTATTAGAAAATTTCAGCATGCATTTTGATGTGTCGGGTGATCTGGCCTTCTGGTGGACGAAAGTTCTATATAGATCTCTCTATTTTAGAGGAGTGACTGTTAGTTCTCTTTAATGAACCTTTTATTTCTTTGTAATTTTTTTGTTTTTAAATATGCTTTTAAAATGTTTTATAATTTTCTATGTTGTTTTCATGTAAAACTTTCTAAATGACATCAGGAATGAGAGAGTGCTACATAAACAAATGCATTATATTATTAGATAATAATATATTACTTAGTAATATGAAATGTTTAAATCCAAACCTAATAAAGCGCTTTACAGACATTGGCTAGGTTTGTACTACATCACCCATTCGGCAAGGTGATCCTCTGGATTTTAAGTGTTGAACTTACACTTGGGGGGGCCTGCTTCCATTCCACACTTCCCTGGGTTTCCAGCAAGCCCTTAAAAGACAGATCTAGGGTCCACCCACTTTTCATGGCTCCCATTTAGACCAGCTACTACCACATTGGCTGCGAATGGGACTTGCTGGAGATCCAGAGAAGTGTGGAATTGAAACAAGGCACTCCCAAATCTCAGTTCAACAATCAAAACCCAGAGGATCACCTTGCTAATTGGACAGTCTTGTCCCTTTTTTCCAGACCTGTACAAATTAATTTGTACAAATTGTACAAATTAGCCTATATGGAGTCCCATCTTGTCAATTTCCTTGCATATACTGCACTTTGGGGCTTTGACAGATGAAACATGCAAGGATACTGACAAGGCAAGGCTAGTAATTCTTGCAGAACCCATAGCCTGTTTTAGGATTTTAAACCATCGCACAGCCCATCTTCCCTGGGTTCAGACTACCTGACCAGTTGCGTCCCTGTCCTGAATATTTAAAATGGCCACCTGCATGAGCCCCAACCCACCATGCCTTAAATAAGCCATGGTGGGCTGTTTGATTGTACAAACCAAGTAAAGTACATTCTCCTATTCTTCCTTATTTACACAGGCAAAACATCAGACTTGATCAAACTAGGTTAACTAATCCTTGTGTGCCTTTGTATCTTAAAATACCTTTCATTCCCGTTTTCATTCCACTCAGCCCTTGTTGTGTCACTGGACGGTCTGCAACTTTAATTTGAGAGGACAATACCACACAGGTACCTATGGATCCACCGCGAGTACCAGGCCTTGAGGTGCCTGGAGGGATCTGACATAGAAAACAGAATCAAGCGGGGGGGGGGGGGGATATGTAATGTAACAATCCCAAAGAACAATCCCATTTTGTCAATTCTGATTTGTAATATATGAATAAACAGTCTGAGGCCTTGAGATCTGAAGGAAACTTACTGTTTAATTATATGTTACATGCAAATAGGTAACAGGAACCCAACAGACTTTTTTTTTAAGTAAGGCAGCCTCAGGAAGAAGATTTTGCAAGGGCAAACATGTATTTGAAATGGGAGAAGGGTTTAAGCACCCCACTGCTCCTGTTACAAATTGCTTAAATTGCTTAACTCCAACAGCTGCTTAAAAACAAACATCAGGATTCTGTTATACACATTTGTATACAGAATGTAGTTAGGACCATAACTGCCTCTATTTGAATGAGAGAAATTGAGTAACAAAATGGAGTGACTTGAATTACAGTGCAGGATGAAAAAACAATTATAACAGAAACCTGACCACAGATAGAATATCTGAATTGATGTGCTGTTTAGTGGTCTTGGATCTTCAAGTTCTCTGGTGGAAGCGGAAATAACTTCTGCTCACGTGAGTGGGTTTGGTGGCGATTGTCACCATATGCCATTCTATTCTCCCTAAGGGTCCCCCAATCCTTAGAAATTGTTTTCCAGGGGGCTGTGGAGTAAAGGGGGATGCCCTATTCAATGAGTGGAATGGATCTTAAAAACGAAGCCATTGTGATTGGTATTATTAACAACGATGGTAATATTAATAAACACATCAAACTTCTAGGCACCTGAAACATAAAAGAAGCCTGCCAGTAGGCTTACAATCTGAAAGGAGAAGATAAGAAGGAAGACAATGTGAGATACAAGAAAGAAAGATGGACAACAATATCAAGTGTCAGAATCCTAGCTGAGCAGATTGGTTTTCAGCTGTTTCCTTTAGGTTGTAACCTCCTTAGAACACGGGCCTATCTTTTGCTAATATGATGTTGCAATGTTTCAGGTACACTAATAATAATAATAAGGAAATCTGCATTGCAGAGATTACTTTCTAAAGTTAGAAGATCTAGCTTTGGAAAGTAAAATAAGTGTCAAAATAAAGAGAAAATAACAAAGATCATACAGGGACAGAAGGTGGAAGTTCTTTTATACATCTGTATCCCTCATCAGAGAAAGCAGACTTCTGAACAAATTAATATTAACTTACACCTCCACCAAGTAAAGCTGCGGAGGGAGGCCGTAATGAGGATGAAGGTGGTCTGGCTCCCAGCCCCATTCCTGCTCTTGAAGAAGGACGCGCTGTAAGAGGCTTGTGATTACTTGCCATTTTTCTTTTCTTTTTTTCAAATTTCTCTCTAGAAACAAACATATATTACACATTAAAGTCTTCTGGATTTAATGGATATTTTTATCTCCCTGATAAAGCCATTTATTTTGTAAGAAAGACAATGTGATTTCTTTTAGATTACTAAATCAGAATTATACTGAATTATTCCAAGGTTATGTGCACATTAAAGCAACAATCTTTAGTACATTACTAGAGAATAAAACTTATAGAACTCAATGAGACTTAACTTCTGAGTAAACAAGTTTAGGATTACACTATGTGTTTAGAATTAGGTATTTTACTTCCTGTTAAGGATACTCCCAGTGGGAACTAGGATGAAAAAAGTGAAATTCATATGCACCGAGATCATTATTTTAATTATAATTACATCAGACTTTTTAATTCAATTGTTTTATCTTGTGTGAGTTTGCTGTTTTTAGCGCTGCTCCTATTATATACGTAAGAGCACAATTATGCTGTCAGTTCACTGAAATCTGTTGTGGTAATAAATAATCAGAATGCTGTGCTATAGCACAGGCGTATATAACAGTAAGGAAAGTTCACTATTACTATGGCACCTTAGGAAACTCTTAGTAGCGCCCCTCCTCCTAATTTCCCTGTTTCTTCCAAGTTTAGCTGCAATCCTCAGGGTAGCTGGGGAGAAATGAATTTTCTCGGCCGACAATATATTGTTCCCTGTTATAATACAAAATATTTTGTGGTGGCTTGGTCTGGAATGGTCAATTAAGACCCATTAGATTTACAAAAGGGCTGCTGCTTCTGGTAAAGATGAAGACTGCTAGATCTCGTTTGTCCATGTGGATCAACGATGATTGTTTCGACTGTCCTTGAGGGCATGGCTGTGGGGGCTGTCATGATGAGCGCCTGCACTTCAAAATTCACCACGAGACCACTAGAGGGCTGCCTAGTATCACCTTTTCTACTTACAGGGGGGAGGGGGGGATCATTCAAAACCGAATCTCCATCCCAAAGTGATAGTCCCATGTGGTAACAGTTCACACTGGGTTACCTCAGTGCTCTTCTATCTCATTCTTCGGGGGGGGGGGGGGAGGGACAAAGACGTTGTGGAATGCCACTTCAGCCGCAACAGAGGCAGGGGCGGTGCTATGTACACGATGAGGGGGGAGGGACTGAGAAAACCGGGGACCCCTTAGGGTGGGGATTGACAGTCTACATAATCAGCCCCGACCCCCTTTTCAATAACACACCGATTTTTTCTCCGATGGGCACGCGACGCGTCGATATAACCCGCCTCTTCTAATCAGGATTCTTCTCCCTACCTGACTCCCTGGCAAGGGAGACCGTTTAACAGCCGTATCACAGCAACCAGGCGGCCAGACAAATCCCGGCACCGCTTTCCCACAGCCGCCCCGAAACCTGACCAAAATCTCTCCCTCACAGTACCTTCTCGCGAGACTCCAGGCTTTACACTCACTCAGGGTGCAAGCCTGTGCATGTTTAGACGGGGGCGAAGATCCTACAACTCCCAGAATCCCTACTATCATCCATGCTAGCTGGAGCATGTTGGGAGTTGTAGGACTTCTCCCCCCCCCCCCCCCCGTCTAAACATACACAGGATTGTATCTTCACTCACGTTCGTTTGGCAGCAAGCGTGTCTTCTTTGTCGCTCCCCAAAGTAGCAGAAAGCAGCTTTAAAAACTAGCCTCTTCCGGCAGGCCTACCCAGATGAACTTTAAATCAAGAATTTTAAAATGTGTTGGTTGTTTTATATGCTCTTTTAATTAATGTAGTATTTGATGTATATTGTTATTGTGTTCATGTTGTTCCCCGCCTCGCTCCAAAGGGAGAGGCGGGTAAGAAATAAATTTATTATTATTATTCTCTGTCAAATTTAGGCATGTGTGGAAAAACGGATTTTAAAGGGTTTTTTTTTAAAACAAATTTTTATTTTAAAAAACGTTATCCTGATTCAAGCCTCTGGAGATAAAATTATACCCGTCGATGAATTCTAATGACCTTAAAGTGGCCGTTGTGGAGTGAGGAAACAAACTTTAAAGTGAGATTAGAGCAAGAGACTACTGGGTTACAATTCATCAACAATGTAATTGTATTGCCAGAGACTTGAATCGGCATAATGGATTTTTAGTCACACTAAGGCTGCAACCTTATACCCACTTACCTGAGAGTAAGCCCTGTACTACTCAATGGGACTTACTTCTGAGTAGGCAAATGTAGGATTACGCTCTGCATGTTTGGTTCACCTAGTGCCAGGATGTTTTGTGTTGCCAGCAACAACTGCACTGCAAATGACCACGGTTAATAATATAATTAACTTTTTTGGCATTTCGTTCAGACCTCACTGCTTACAGGTCTATCCCCACCTCCACCCCACCCCATATGTACCGTATAAAAACCTGACATTCTCCATAATGACCAGTGCATCTGATGAAGTGAAGTATAGCCCATGAAAGCTTATGTTAGAAGCACTGGAAGCTGGTGTCTCTGGTTTCAGTGCGGCTGTCAATTCATTCTGGGTTTCAGTCATAACCAGCCAGAACTCTAAATCCTTTCCTCAGAATCAGCACCTTGGATACTCCTTTAGAGTTCTGGCTGGTTCTGGGATGGTTTGACAGCCCCATCGAAATTGGAGCCACCAGCCTCCACTGGCTAGCTTATGGGCGTCATCACACGTGGGGTTTGATGCCCACCCGACGCGACTTTGATCCACTTTTTCAGCGCTGGACTCGCTCAGGGTGCCAGAACAGCAGGATGGGGACGACGTCATGCGAGTCCAGCGCTGAAAAAGTGCATCAAAGTCGCGGCGGGTGGGCATCAAACCCCGCGTGTGATGGCGCTCTGTATTTGTAACTTTTTAAGGTGCCACAAGGCTCAAAACTTTCCGAATGTCAAAAGTCCAGCCATCAGCTGGACACACGCGTGGTTGTCCTCTGCTCACTCGCAGACAGACACGATCTACAAATACAGCTCCTCAATGAAACGGTTACGTTTTTTCTTAAAACACGGTCTCCCTATTCCGAATATCCTACCCGAAAGACCGCTTTTCGGCCTTTTGCATTCTGGGCAATGTAGTCTTGCCCCCTCCCCCACCCCAGTGCTTTCTGGGTGACGCGCCTCTTCCGGCGCTTTGTGGATGATAGCAATTCCGACGGAGAAAGGAAGAAAGGAAGGCGGGTGTTGCTGCTGCTCCTGCTGTGTCAGGGTGTCTGAGGGACGGTGTGATGGCCGGCGCGGTGGGCAACTACCGGCTCCGCTGCTCCTTGGTGGGGCATGAGTTGGACGTGCGGGGGCTTAGTTGTTGTCTCTTCCCAAGCGGCTCGTTCGTGTCCGTATCTCGGGACCGGACAGCTCGGCTCTGGGCGCCGGACAGGTCAGTCCTAATTGAAGGGGGAGTCGGAGGGGAGGGGAGATGTGGAACATGGCGGTCCAGTTGGTTTCAGTAAGCCTTCAGGTTTCAGTATTGGGAGGCAGAACAGTTCTGATAGCTTGTAGTGGGTCGGCTAATCTCTCAAATGAACCATCTGTTGTTGTTGGCTCAGTTTGGAGTGGGGAAGACAGACAGGCAGTGGGTCAGCTAATTTCATTGGAATTCGGAATGGCGACTTCCACTTGGTTCTGAGTTGTAAATCTGCTATAGATACTAGTCGATTTACTATTGTTTTATTACTATTCTACTAAAAAGCAACAACATCCACCTCAAGTTATATCAAATTCGTACACAGGGTTTGCAGTGGCTTCCTATCTAAGACAACGTCACTAGCATCAGGTACCTACCTAGCCACCCACTGCACTGCTTACAAAGCAGTAGTGTAGATAGGCTAAGTATTTATTAGCCTGCTTCCCAGCACATAGGTGTATTGGTGGCCTGAAAGAGTGAAACGAAATCTTCTAGATCCTAAAAGTGTTGCTGTCTGGTGACTTGAAAGTCTTTCTTATCCAACAAATAGCTATTTATAAGCCTGAGCTAAAATCATATTCATGTGAAAAATAAGTTTGTGTTAAGGTTAACTTTGATTGTGAAGTTGATTTGTATTTTGATGTAGACTAAATGAAGCTGTATTTATATGCATGTGTATATTTATAAATTATGATCTACCCAAGTACTAAGAGTTTTTGGGCCATAGCTTGGCTGACAAGATAGGTTCTTACTGTCATGTGATTTTTCTAGTTCTCTTCTCTGGATGTTGCATACCTAATGGTTGGATGAGGTATATGTAGACTTCAGAAGCCAGCAGTGTATCTTAATTCACTTGGAAAGTCAAGACATATTATTTCTTGTTGCTGCTTATTTTGTAGTACCTAAAAAGCTGGTACAAGTATTACATGTAATTCACTGTTCTGTATAGGCAGGCATTGAGAATTCCATAGAAAAGGAAGTTAACATTCAGCAAGCCAGTTAGCAAATGATTACAGCAAGGTTTTGGAGCTTATCTCTTAAAATTCAGTTTAGGTAGAAGTGTGTCAACTTAAGAGAGGTTGCTGACCGATAGGCTCATCTAAGGGTTCAGGTTATTCATGGCAATGCTTCCTGACTTCAAATTAACTTATTGATTAAAGGTATTCATGAAATGCTGTTACTTTGAGTTTTAATTATGGCAGAATATAACCAATAAAAGTCTTCCAATTATTGCTCCTATAAATATGTGGAATAATCTTATCACAGACTACAGTGCCCTAGTGATGCTGGTTCATCTGAACAAGCTGAATGTCTTTTGCCTCTTAGCAAAGAGGCAAAATCTGTTGTGACTTCCATTATATCATTATTTTAAACCATCAAATGCCCCCCTTTGCTGGCAAGTGGCACACTTACTGTATTTCTGTAGCCAGCTGCCTAAGTGTTACGGTCATCCTTGTACCCTTCTTTAGGCAACTCTTCCCTAGCATACGCCAAACTACCCAATGCCATAAAATAATGAGCAAATACCCTAAAATGTCATGTCTCGTTCACAAACTAAGCAATGTGTAGCTTGAGCAGGTTTACTTCAAAGTACATCCCATGGTTTTCAACTTGAAAGGGACTTGTTCAGAAACGTGTGTATAGAATACAACCTTATTTTATCTTGCAGATTTATATGCTGTGCTTCAGTAATTTTAACCAACATAGGGTTATTTGTGCTTGAGCCTGAACCAAGAATTTCTTTAAAAATGAGTAATTTAAAAGTTTATAAAGTTAAATTGTTAATTTGTAGAGCAGACCATTGATTTAGGTGCCATGAAAGTTGCACATAAAGGATGATAGTGCATGGCTAAATTCTAAACACAATGGCTGGGTTTGGATGTAACAGTAAACTATGGGCTCATGCATTCCCTTCACCACCACTGTGGTGAAAAGGGGGATTGGAAGCTTTTGCTTCAGTTTTTGACTAACTGCAGTTTGTTGTTATGCATAAACTTGAACAACTGTGGCTAGTCTTAACCAGAGTTTGCCTAAACAAGCCAGGATCATTAACTATGCGTTGAAGTTACCTTGTTTGGGCAAACTGTAGTTGAGACTAATTATTGGTTGCTAACTTAACAACAAATCACAATTAGCTAAAATGGAAGCAAAAACTTCCAATTTGCTCATGGTCTCACTAGAAAAGAAGATGGTTCAAGGCTTCATGAGTCCAAGGATTGTGTGTAGCATTATGTCCAAATACAGCCAATGAGAACAGAACGTGCAGGATGTACTACTAATTGCTCAGGACTTATTAGCCGACCGGCCATAATACATACAAAATGAAGAGCAAGTCAAGGAAAATATATCGTATACAGTGCCAACATTTATGCTACAGTGTATGTGTGATCTGTGCTCAATATTTTTCCCTGGTTTCCCAAACCAGTTGTTAAAAGATAAAATTACTTTAAGGTTAATCACATTTTTAAAAGCGCATGCAACTTTTGTTCTAACCATCTGATCTGTTTTAGTAAGTCTCATATTTTTGCATTTTAGAAAAAATAAATGATGACAGTTTTATAAGGTACACTTAAGGTGCAATCCTATGCATATTTAGACATAAAAACCGTATAATTCCCAGCATAACTCCCAGTATAGTGGGGGTTGTAGGATTTCTTCCTGACTAAACATACATAGAATTGTACCCTTAAGATGTTTCCTTTCTTTAAAGTTTTTTTCTCAGAACTTATATCATTTTTAAAAGTGGTATATTGCTGTTTAGGTACGAATTAGGTTGTGTTTGGATAAATGGATAGGATTTATTGTGGGAATGTAAAAGCATTGGCATCTGTTTTTTCTTTAGTCCTAGCAGAGGATTTACTGAATTGCACTGCATGAGTGGACACTCCAATTTTGTTTCTTGTGTGTGCGTCATCCCTCCAAGTGACCTTTACCCGCGTGGATTAATTGCTACTGGTGGTAATGACAGCAACATTTGCATCTTTGCTTTGGACAACTCTGCACCACTGTATGTCCTTAAGGGTCATAAAAATACAGGCAAGCAAAAATATTTCTAATTATTTTTTAATGTACCAGTTTTGAACTGTAATGATTCTCAAACTAGCTTGGCTTTGTGTGTTTTAAGAAATAAGCTCCTTTGAAGTTCTGTCATGAGTAGGCATTTTATTTTCTGAAAAAATACTATAACCACAGGTACAATTTATTATACAATGTTGAGTGGCACACCAACATTTTCAGGAAAATGTGTAGAATTGGATTATCATTGACATCTAAGAAATTCTCCAAGGGACTGAAAACTGAAAACATGGATATATATCATATTATTTATAAATAGTGTTATATGTTCTGTTTTTATCTCAAGAATATTTAGGAGTTCTGCCAAGGTATTGGGGACCATAACTAGTCAAATTGCTCCACACCAGACATGGGGAATCCTTATTCCTCCAGATGCTGTTGGTCTACAATTTCCATCATTTCTGACCATTGGTCATGCTGTCCGGGTCTGATGGGAATTGGAGTCAACAATGTCTGGAGGGACACAGCTGCCTCATCAATGCTCTATAGCAGCTCCCTGGGGTTGTGAGGTGGAACACATAAAAAGGGCTAGTGATATATAAGCAGGGATGCTGGGATCAAAATGAGGCCAGATTCCCAAGAGTCTGACCTCCGGAGTCTGTAGTGGTGTGTATCCCCCCTTATCTACGCATCCTCGGATTTTGCGTAGGGTGGTTTTCCATATTTAGAAAAGGCACAATAGGGTAATGGCAATTGCCATTAGCCTATCGTGGGGAAATTAGAGTCGGAATTGGCATATTTTATTCCATTTGTGGCCATAAAGCACCTAATTGTACATGAATTGTGGCTGTGGTTGCATTTATATAGAAGTTGTTGCTTTACAATTGCATATGGTGCAAAATGCGCCAATTACAGCCATAATTCTTCCGTGATAGGCTAAGAGCAGTTGCCATTAGTCTATTTTGCCTTTTATAAATATGGAGAGCCACCCCGGTGGATGTGCCAGGGCTCCATGGAAGTCTGTGGGGCCGCAAGTGGTCCAGATTTCCCTGCAGCGGAACCCACCTACCCCTGGACTGGATGTCGAGGGGGCGGTTGTTTGCCGATCCCTATAGACAAGTCATAAATGCAAGTACAATAGTAAAAATAAGTACAAGAAATAGCTATCATACTGACTGATCTAAAGGCAGAGTTAACAAGAAATAACTATTCTATGACTTAAGTCAACAGTATTTTTCAAAGTGCCATTATATATCCTTGTTTTGAGTTAAGAGTGATCTAGAGAATTCCCAGTCATCTGAAGAATTTCCCAGATGTCTACCATCAATAATGCTACTTTGGCACATTTTCAGAAAAAATGTGTACTCAGCTTGAGGTTCTGTTCAGTGTTGTTTAAGCAGACTTTCACTCACACTTTGTTTCCTTCCCTCCTTGTATCCCCGTGCTCCCCATAACTTTTCCAGAGGGTCTCCAAACTGTCTGGAATAAATCTGGGGGGTAGCAGTGGAGAGGGGAAATCCATTCTATGAATGGAGTCTGTTCCGTAGGTGGACAGACACAGTAGGATAAAACCCATTGGCTCAGTTCAGACAACACATTTTTCAATGGTGGTTTTAGAACTCCACCATGGAGTTGTTACACCATCGTTGAGAAATGTGTTGTCTGCAGGGTGGAGTTCTTTTGAAAAACACTCCACCCTGAATATCCACGCTGTGCAGAGGAGAGTTCCTGCACAACCGTTGTGTTGCATGTTGTCTGGAGGGCTTTGTAGAATTTCTTGCTGCATTGAGTGAAGTTTCCCCACTGGCTACAGGGTTCCCTGGCTAGAGCGGCCAAAGGAGGAAGTGCTGCTCTAGGATAGCTGCTGGGATTTTCCCCCAGCAGCAATGGCTGATAGGATAGCATCAGGAGGACTGGGGAGGGGAGAAGGTGGAGGAACTGTCAATCAAACACTGTGTTGAGATTTACTCTACTCTATGGCAGCCCACAGTCACACAGTGGTGGAGTTGGAACATGTTGTATGGTGAGTACCTCCTAAAAACTCCATCGTTCAATGGAGTTTTCACACTGCGTAGAGAAAAGTGTTGTGTGAATTGAGCCATTGTATTACATTTTTTTCAATGAATCTGTGTTAGCATACATTGCTAGCAGAGATGTTTCCAACATGTGTTGCCACATCATAGTCAGAATAGATATTGCTGTTGGCATGACCATATAAAATACTGTAGATGTTGCTATATTATTGGTTAAATAAAAAAAATCCTATAGAATTCGCTAATTTAGGGTGTAATCTTATGCATGTTTCCATGACCGGCTGGGGAATGCTGGGAATTCTAGGAACATGCATAGGATAGCATCCTTATTGTGCTGTAGGGAATTTCATATTAAAATTGGGGTGTCTATGTCTGGGGTGTTAACATTGTTGGTTTTTCACCGCTGTAATTAGGGCAAGTTCAGATGTTCTCTTTAAATGAACGCCATACTGTTATGTAACAAAAGCTGAGTATTGATAGTATGCAGTAGCTAATTATAAAAATGTTATCCATAGCATTGATCTTAATTATATTGTACTTGTGACCATGAAGCCAAACGATCAGCTGTGCATGTGTCAAGGAGGGAGAGAAAGGGGCTGTTCGTATGTAATGGCAGCAAATCATGGATTAATTTTAGGGATGCCCGTTGCTGTGAAATCCAACCCTTCTTAGGCTTGCTGGAGTTCTGCAGCGCATCCAACTTGGCTTGCGTTTGCGAGCCCTTTTCCCCAAATTCCAGGGACTTTTTGCATATATTTTTTATTTGTGGAAATAGACATTTATGCAAATTGATAGTGCAATTTGCACAAATGTCCATTAATGCAATTAAAAAGAAAAAACAGGAAATCCGCCAGCTGGCCCAACTTGCTGTGGACCAAGTCAGGCCAGCAGGCAGAAGGCAAAATGGAGTCTGGGAGGCCAAGCTTCTGAAAGTTTGTGAAGCTCCACCCCCCAACATATTCCTCTGACATCCCTAGTTAATTTACCTACAATTTGCCCCAAAGTGCAGAATATGCTGGCGTTCTGCACCCTTTTTGACTATCCAATCCCCAGTTGGGGATTGCTACATTAATCATGAGTAAACAACCCAGTTAACCTAACTTCTAATTGTACGTTAAACCTGCATGAAACCCATGATTAACCTATAGCAACCCTTGATTGGGGATTGGATATTCAAAATGGCCACGGACTGCACCTGGCATGTGGTCCATGACCATTTTTAGGCTGCAACCCATAATTTGCTGCTGTTATGTGTGAACACGCCACAGAGGATGGTCATAGATAGAGGAAAGAGTTTGGTTGGAGAGTTCGTATCATGCAAGAGTGATATTCTCCGACAGTTTCTTGATGACTGGGAGGAAAGAATGTTACTTGCAGAGGTATTCATCACCTAAAACCTTGACTGCAGTTCTCTTATTGTGCATGGTGGCTTCTTGTGACAAATTTACATTTACAATAATGAAAGTAAAGTTAGTGAAGCTTGCCCTCCATGTTCATCTGAAAATATATTTAAATCTCAGTTGTGTCGGGGTGGGTGGGAATCCTCTTCAACTATATTAGAAGTGAAACTTGACAATGCTGATTTAATCCTCTGTTCCAGTTTGTAGCCTCTCATCTGGGAAATTTGGCACTCTGCTTAGTGGCTCATGGGATACAACAGCCAAAGTTTGGTTGAATGACAAATGCATGATGACATTACAGGTATGGAAACTCTGCCACTGACAACAGTTCATTACCATTATAATTCTTCGAGCTTCAGAAAACCTAGATGGTCTCTGGAAATATTAATGTTCTATTTCTTCTATAGGGCCACACCGCAGCAGTCTGGGCTGTGAAGATATTACCTGAACAGGGATTAATGTTGTCTGGTTCAGCTGATAAAACCATTAAACTATGGAAGGCAGGTAGATGCGAGAGAACATTTACTGGTAAGTGTTTGATGAAAACAGTTTCTACATATAAAATTGCTTATCTATGTGCCACCGCTTCCTAATCTTCAGAGAATTTGAAAGGGCTGCATTTTTCTCTAGGATTTTTTAAATGGTAGTGGGAGTTCGCACCTTTATTTGTTGAAATTCTTCCCCATCGTGAAGGCTCAGTTAGAGGAGTGGAAAATGGCAAGTTCACTAACTGTGTAAGTGCTAGTAAATTCATTTTGCATTCTGCAAGCCTAGATCTGTGTTTGGCTATCATTGGAAATCTCCCAACCCAGTCTAGAGTTTGGGCCTTTAAAAACACAAACGTGTATCAGAATTTTCTAGTAAATGGGTGCCTTGGACTGCTTATGTACTTAATTTTTTATTTTTAGTTGTTATGTTGTATTTTTAGTTGTTATGGAGGCCCTGTGACCATTTGGGGTTATTGTTTATATTCTCTGTTTTGAGTATATACATATGCTCTGTTAGAAGGATAAGCTTCAGTTGCAAGCTCCAAGGGACATAAGTCGGTATGAGAACTTTGGTCTAAATTTTGTACCATTTGTTTCCTTTCATATTTTAAAGTTGTAAACCACCTTGGGTGCTTTGGCAGAAAGGTGTTACAGAAATACAAGAAATGATAAATAATTGGTTAAGTCGAATAAGCTCTAGTTGATTGATCAATGATGGATGTTTTTATTGGTGGGGCTGTGAGTGTGACACACAGCACAATACTATACATGACTACTTGGAAATAAGTACAATGGGTCTTACTGCCAAGTAATGAGGCTGCAATCTTAAATCTACTCACTAGGGAGTAAGGTGCGAGCTAAAGGACTCTGCGAATTTTACTTCTGAGTAAGCACAAACAAATAGGATCCGGCTGTTTTTTCCTGAGTGCGAAAATATTAAACCTTCACTCAGAGACAGAAAAACTGTTTTGCTTTTGGGAGTTAGGGGAAGTGCTACTCGGTTATCCCCAGATAGATTTTCCTATGAATAAACTACAAATAAAGCACAAGGAAACTTAATTGTTTTGAGCAACAGAAATCAGTATGTGTCACAATACACATTGTACACCATAACGTGTCCTATACGCAAATACACACCCACATACATTGTGTCTGCCATTCGGTGACTTATTATGATTGTCTTATACAAAAGTAAGTTTTGTTGAAAACAGAGCAAACAATTTTAGTTAGGTTTCTAATGATTTGTGAAGATTTCTAGCCATCCCTAAGAATTTCCAATCTGTGGAGGGTTGCTTCACGCTTTAATTTCCTACTAGGGCTGATCTTTTTCTCTGTTTCTTAAAAGTCTAGCTTGTGCTGGGAGCACAAGCTATAGGCTAGAATGTTCCGTCATCAGGAAATAATGGTGGAGGAGTTCTCAGAAGCTTTTGCCTGAAGGTTATGCCTCTTCATTGTGGAAAGGTCTAGACTGAAATCAAAGCTGCTGATAGTCTTTCTCTTTCACTTTGGCCTATCCTTTTATATTTTGAAATAGGGCAATTAGGAGCTAGCAGAAAGAAAAAACAAAACTTAAAAGTGTGGCAGAGAACAGAAACTTAACTGGGGTGAAGAAATGAAAGTTAGACAGAACATAGCCGAGGTAACTTTGTAATGAAGTTACAGCCCATGGGAAAGTTCATTTGTTTCCTGAGATAATTTTTTACCCTTATTTTTTGCTCATAAGAAGAAAATGATTTGTGATCATCTTAATTTGGAGATGTTGTGCACTGCCAGTGACAATGGGCTAATGTGCAAATGATAAAGCCACTAACTTTTGAGTTTTTGCATGGAAAGTGCAGTTGAGCTATACCATTAATCTAGAAATAAAGGGGGAAATGAAGTTTGCCTTTCCTTGCATTCTTTTCAGAAGCTTGAAATGAAACCTGTACTGCAGTTCTGTTTATATACAGGTGCTATAGACTAGGAGTTGGAATAACTGTTCCCAGTAGTGGACCCCTACTTTACAAGGGTTTCACAAAAAACATTACTGATAGGCTGCCACCAGTCTGTTCACCTGCTTGGGAAATTTACCTTCAGTCCCAGTGCTAGGAAGGGGGTGGGGAAAGTGTTTTGGATTTTCTTCCAAAACCCAACAAAAACCTTGTAAAAATCCTAAGAACACAAGTGATAATTTTGTAACAGTGCAATCTTTCACATGAGGAAAAGTTTAGTGAGAATTCCCTTTTAAAACAATGCAGCCAAATATTTTTAAAAAGTTTATTGGAGGGGAAAGGAAAAACAATGGGAGGCAATCACATCTTTCTTATCCAAACACACACACACACACACACACACACACACAAATAAAATAAGAAAGTCAACCTAACTTATCTAGTTATGTTATCCACTTAAATAGATTTATTTATTTATTGCATGTCTATAGCTGAAGCCTTCTGGGCGGTTTGCAAAAATGCAGCATTCATTGCAGAGAAGGTAGTCTGAGAGATAACATCTTGCCTCCAGTTAGATCAAATATCAAAGGAGTGAGTGAAGTCTTTTATGGGAATCTGAGTTCAGTAAATGTCAGACCCTTACCAGAAACTGATTGTTACTTTGCCTGGTAATGTGATAGCCCTGATTTCTGATGTCAGTGATCTTGCCAGCAAATCAGGAATTTAATTAGTGGCTAGGCACAAATTCCTAGCTATTATAAATGTCCCTTCCAAAGAACTCAGACTGTCAATATTCTGTGCCCACTGAGCATTCTCAGTCCTCATTGGGTTGTACTTGGTCCCCCGCACCTTTTGGTGGGTGGGAGTCGACACACACATGAAAATCTTGGATTTCGCCATTGAAGTTTTTCCCCTTACCCTATATATTTCTCAGCCCTCCTGTTCCAGCTGCTTGGGTCTGTTTCCTGTTTCTACCTGGTTGTCAGTTTCTCTTACTCATGTGTGAGTGCTAGAGAACTGGAGTTACTGGGAGAATTTAGAAGTCTGCACATTCTTTTGTGACATTTTGGTTGGTCCTACAGGTATTGCACACCTGTAGATTTTGGATTTATTTTTTTCATGGATCAATACAGCTATATATATATATATATTCTGTTTCATTGAGTTATTTTGGGCTATTTGGATGGGAGAGTTTCCCCCTAGGTTTTTCCTGCAGATTTTTTGATATTCTGAAAACCTCAGGATTACCCTGAGTCTTGATACCTCTCTGTCGTGTGCAGTTTTGGCTACATGAGCATGGGGAGACTCAAATCCATATTGGTATATAAAGGGAATGACAATTAAAATGCATCTGATCAAAGCACAGTTCTGAACTGTAGCAGTGTCACTAAAGATGCCTTTCCATGCTTGTATGTTTTGAACGTGGTTCATAAATAGTATAGTGGCTTTTAGTTTAATCTTAAATGCTCACACTGAAGTCCCGGTATAATGTTTCCCAGTAGCCTATGCCTGGACAGAAGTTGAGCTGCCTTAAATGCCAGTCATAGCCTACAGTCACCAACAAGAAACTCAAGTAGAGTAGTGGGCATGAGTCTGAGGTTACAGATATATGTCAGGTCTATAGACAAGCAAAGATATTGGCCCTGTTCAAAAGACACCTTAAACCATAGCTTTAACCACGGTGGTTAAGCCAGAAAGCTGGGCAGTGTTCAGAAAGACTCCTTAAACCATGGCTTTAACCACGGTGATTAAGGCAAAAAGCCTTATTCACCATGGTTAAAGCCATGGTTTAAGGTGTCTTCTGAACGGGGCCACTGACTAAGAGAAGCAAATTCTTGTTGGTGACAGGTTCTGCACAATCTCCTGGTTATAAGGCTTGCTAATAGTTATTTAAGGTGACTTCAGTGTTTCATGTTTAGAGAATAAGTGTATTTATCAATGAGACCAATGATTTATCTATCAAACCTTTCCTTTAATATAGGGCATGAAGACTGTGTAAGAGGTTTAGCAATTTTAAGTGAGACAGAGTTTCTTTCTTGTGCAAATGATGCCAGCATTCGACGATGGCAGATATCTGGAGACTGTCTTCAAGTTTATTATGGACACACCAATTATATATACTGCATATCTGTCTTCCCACAAAGTAAAGGTAAGTACGTGGCCTTGAGACACTTTTTTTAAGAAATATTAAAACAGGATTGTCCCTTCTAAACAGTAGTAGATGTAAAGCTAAATTAGGATGACATAAAAGTTCTTTTCCTAGTTTTAAAGTAATGGTTTTCAAACTTCCTACCCTAGGAGAATCTTCTCCACCTTAATTTATCTGCCAAGGCATATCTGCCAAGGCATCCCTGCGCATCTGTCAGAGAACTTCTGTGTATTGTGGAGGAGTTTGGATCATGTTCTAAGGTGTTCACTCAGTTTATGTGGAATGCTGCCCAGGCTTGTTCGGTCCTCATACTTCTCCCTCTGGACTGAAAGTTCACCTTAGAACAAGCCCAACTACTTAACATCTTAAGTGAAGGTAATGATGGATAAAGTGACTTGCAGAGCTTTCCTCTTATTCAGGAGATCCTGATAAGCTTCCAAGTAGTCCTCAGGATTCCCCAAACTTACTTTGAAAATGACTAGTTGAGGGCTTAAGGGAATGCCAAACAGCCTCTTCAGTGCTGTGTACAGATTTATTTAGTTCCCTTGCAATCTGACAATTTTTTAATAACAACCCTCTGTTTTAGCTAGGTAGGCAGGGGTGGTTTGATTGGCAAATGGTTCTTGGCTTACAGGTTTCCCACCCTAATTTAGGTAAAACTAATGGCTTGGATTCAAAGATCCTCTAGCATGAGTAGAAGCACTTCTACTTGCATATTAGTGAGTTTTTATTTGTACCCATCAAAATCTGCTCCAGAGAGCTACCTTCCAGTGTGGGTTACAATGCACTAATAGATCACTAAAATCATAAGCTAAAATGTCAGACATTAGAACTGGATCGTCACGTGCATTATATATATATAATTTATATATAATTTATATGATTGTGTGTTGAATATCAAATGTACAGGTAGTTTTAATTTTCTTTCATTTATGAAATGATTTGTCTTCTTACAGATTTTGTTACCACTGGTGAAGACAGATCACTCAGAATCTGGAGAAAAGGCGAATGCACACAGACAATCAGGCTTCCAGCTCAATCTATTTGGTGCTGCTGTGTGTTAGACAACGGAGATCTTGTTGTTGGAGCAAGGTATCTAAACTTCAGTCTGCTAACATGCTATCTATCAGTAAAGATGTACCTTTTGTACAGTGTGAAGAAATGATTTGGTGCATAACAAGACATTGACTGTGTTTGGTCAGAACATTAAACCATGATTTAATATTATGAGAACTAGCTTTAGTGAGCCATGGGCTTGTACCCGCCCCTCTCTTCCACTATTGTGGCCAGGAGAAGATTGGGAGTTTCCACTTCCAGTTTTTATTACCCACAATTCAGCATGTTGGCCTAACCCTAAATCGTGGATGATCTGGTTGAAAAAACTCAGCTTCATAACTTAGTTGGCTTGTTTCAGCAAACACTTGTTAAGAATCATTGCAGTTTGTTATAGTTCAGATGACATGACAAGGGTGACCATTGTCAGGAAAAACCAGGACACGTCAGGATTTTTGGTAACAAATCCGGGAAGGGGGGGAAATTATGAAGTTTGAAGAAAAATCTAGATTTTCCCATCCTTCCCCCACCCAAAGGGCAACTCTACTTTATAGACAATGGGAATTAACAAAAATGCTTACAACTCTGTCATTTTTAAAGATAAAGAGATGAAACTTGGCACCATGATAGCCCTTAGGTAGGACTTTAGCGATGCCAAATTTAAAGCAGATCCGTTCATCCGTTGATTTTTAGGATTTATTTTAATTTTGAGGTTTTAAAATATATATATTTTTAAAAACATCATTTTTAATGATAAGGAGATTAAACTTGACATCATGATAGTGCTTTAGTAGGGCTTTAGCCATGCCAAGTTTCAAGCAGATCTGTTCATCTGTTGATTTTTAGCAAGTTTCAATACAAAACAAAGTATAGCAAAAGCTACAAAAGTAGGAGTGAAGTTAATTTCAGATACATTGGATGTCTCACTTGTTATTTCAGTGATTTAAACATTTAGATGTTACGTAGAACAGATTTGTCTTAATTGTGTGCTGTAAAATCAGATATGTGACCAAGGCTGTGTTCAGGTGGGCAACACCCCTTTGGTTCTTTTTTTTTTTTTAAATAATTTTTATTAATTTCAACACAATAAACATACACATTATAAAGCATACAAATATAAAACAAACTACAACCCTCAACAATCCCCCCGTGCACCCCCCCGAGACCTTCTCATGATCATTTTTCCTCCTTCCAGAATTTTAACGATTCTTCCGAAGGCGTTTGTCCCTTTCCCGATCTTAAAACATATTCCAAAAAGGGACTCCATATTTCTCCAAAATCATCCTTACTGGACATTCCCCTTTTTATTTTCATTTTACATGTCAACTTATCATTCAAGGCCATATCCCAAATTTCTTTATACCAAGCTTCTATTGTGTAGCTTCCTTGCCCTTTCCAATTTTTAGCAATGATTATTCTAACCGGTGCCAGGAGGTTGTTTACCAATTCTCTGTTAGTTATATGCTCATTCTCCCTATCCCATATTGCTAGTAGAGCTAACTTTGGGTTTAATTCCAATTTACTTCCAATTATGTCGCTTATTTCTTTAAAAACCCTTTCCCAAATTTTTTGTACATGTTCACAGCTCCACCACATATGAAAATAGGTCCCAACCTCCTGACATCCCCTCCAACAATTCTTAGACACTTTTTTATCAATCTGGTGAAATCTTACAGGTGTTAGATACCATCTCCAAACTGTCTTATAGTAATTCTCCTTGATTCTAATCGACAGTAACTTTAACATTCTTACATTCCATATCCTCCCCCAGTTATCATCATTAATTTTTCCCTTTACATCTTCTTCCCAAACCTCTTTTATAACATTAAGTGAGTCCTGAAATTCCTCCTCTATCAATATTTTATATATCTCGCTAGTCAGTCCTTTCTTAACTCCGACGTCTTCTTTTTTCCCTATTAGTTCAATTAAATCTTCAAATCTAGTATTATTTCTACATTTCTTATTTTTCAACCTCCATTCCTGTGTCCATTTTCCCAATTGTAAACATTTGAACCATGCTATCTTTTGTCCTTTAAACAATTCTTTAATATGCTCACTATCCTTCATCTTTTCCATCCAATTCCTTAGTTTAATTATATCTTGATCTTTCAGTCTCGCTTCTATCTCTGGTTTTAATACTCTTGGGAAGTTTCCCACTACTACAACTGGGGCGAGTGGAGAGTCCCCTGGTATCAACTTCCCTCTATATTTCTCCCATATCACTAATATATTTTCCAGCAATGGGTTGTCCAGTACCTTCAATTCTTTCTTTTGCATTTTAGTAAAGAATATATTTCCCAACTTACAATCTATCTCTGCTGTTTGCGGTTCCAACCAATCCAAATCTTCCTCCCCTAAAATACCATGAATAATATATCTTAACTGATTAGCAATATAATAATTCTTAATATTCGGAAGTCCTAAACCTCCTTTCTTTTGAGCCTTATACCATAACCCTTTATTTATCCTAGCTCTTTTATCCCCATTACAATAAGCATTAATCATATTTTGCCAACTTTTAATCTCCGCTACTGAAATTCTAATCGGTAACATTCTAAACAAAAAAATTAACCTTAGGTAAAATCTTCATTTTAATAACTGCTATTCTACCAAACCAAGAATGTTTTAATTTTCTATATATCTGTAATTTCTCCCCTACCTCTTTTCTTAAGCTTACTAAATTAAGTTCCTCTATTCTTTCTAATTCTTTATCTATATTAACTCCTAAATATCGTATTTTATTTTTATGCCTTAATCCTAACTTATCTTTACATTTCTCCGTCTCTTCCTTATTATAATTATACAACATCATTTCTGACTTCCCCCAGTTAACTTGTAATCCCGTAATTTCCCCAAATTCTCTCAAATGCTTCTGAATCGTCTCCCCACTTTCTAGGGGATCTTCTAGTGTCAATAATGTATCATCTGCAAACATATTCACTTTAATCTTGTGATTTCTTCCTATCCCCTTTAATCTATCATCTTCCCTTATTACGTTTGCTAAAATTTCTATAACTATTGCAAATAAGATCGGTGAAAGTGGACATCCTTGCCTAGTTCCTCGAGCTAGTGTAATTTGTTGTGTTAACCCATCATTAACCATTATTTCCGCTTTATTATTTTTGTACAGCTGGTTAATCACCCCCATAAATTTATGTCCAAACCCAAATGTTTTTAAGATAGTTTTTAACGCTGGCCACTCCACGCAATCAAAGGCTTTGAATATATCCAATGCTAATAATCCTGCTTTTAAATTCCTTTTTTTAATAATATTTATTATATTTATAACTCTCCCAATTAAATTCAGCATTTTCCTACCAAAAATAAATCCGCATTGATCTTTTTTGATATATTTAAAAATAAATGTACCCATTCTTTTAGCCATTATTGCTGTAAATATCCTGATTTATTAAAGATATTGGTCTATATGATGCTGGATCCGTCAAATCCTTACCTGGCTTCTGTATTAAAATAACCAAGGACTGATCTCACGATGGCGGAGTCATTCCTCCTTCTATTATATTATTATATAATTTTTTTAATCTTGGTATTAAAATATCCTTAAATATTTTATAAAATTCCGGCCCCAAACCATCAATCCCCGGAGATTTACCTCCTTTTAGTTTATCGACAATTCCCTCAATTTCTTTCTCAGTAACCAAGCCTTCCATACAATCTCTATCTTGCTCATCCAGTCTTATTTTCCAATTTCTTTCTACATATTCCTGAATCTTAACTTGTGAAACCGCGTCTGATGTATATAATTCTTTATAAAATTCCTGAAAAGTAATTAATTTATCTTTCATTAAATTACATCTATTCCCTAACTTATCTCTTATTGTCCCTATCATATTCTTAGCCTTCTCTGACTGCGTGGATCTGGCCAGCATCTTTGAATTTCTATTATTATATTCAAAAAAATCTCTCTTTAAATATAACAAATTCTTTTGAACTTGTTCTATATCTTCTTTCTCCAATTCCTTTTTTTTTGCTTGTATTTGGGCATATAACCGCTTATCTTTTGTCTCTCTTAATCTCTCCTCTAAACTCTTTATCTCTTCTTCAGCCTTTTTATAAAGTACTTCCTGTTGCTTTTTAAGTGTGGACATTTCCCTAATACAAATCCCTCTTATTACCGCTTTCATAGTATCCCATAATAACCCCTGCGATTTAACTTCTTTTTAATTTATCTGCCATATTTCCTGCACTTCCTTTTTTAATTTATCCACTATTTTTTTATTTTTAAAAATTCTTCCGTCCAGTCTCCATCTCTTTGCTTGTTTATAATCCTTCTTCATTTTAATATCCATCATCATTAATGCATGGTCAGTGACCTTAATTACTCCAATATCACAATCTATTAGTTTGGGTACCATATTCTTTGATATAAAAATATAATCAATCCTTGAATAACTCTTAAATCTAGGTGAGTAGAAAGTATATTTTCTTTCTTCCCCTTTTAAAGCTCTCCATACATCCATTAATTCTTTCCGCTCCATAAATTTAGCTAACTCCGTCTTCCCCTCGCCTCTAGCATCTCTTACAATGTTATCCCTATCTTTCCCTTTATCGAGTACCATATTAAAATCTCCTGCCATCACAATATTCTTTTTCCCTACATCTCCCACCATATCAAATACTTCTTTGAAGAATTCAATTTGTTTCCCATTTGGAGCATAAACATTGATCAACACAAATTCCTCCTTTTCCATCGTACAATAAATTATAAGGATCCTTCCATTCTTATCTTTCTTTACACTTTGAATATTAATACCACATTTCTTCGATATTATTATTGCCACACCTCTCGCTTTAAAAGTACCAAATGACTTTTCATACACTCCTACATTCCTCATTCGTAACTCATTAACCCCCTCCTTTATTTGATGAGTTTCCTGCAAAAAAATTATATCTTTTTTTTTCTTTTTAACAACGTTTCAATTCTTTGCCTTTTTATAATTGTTCCTAGCCCCTTAACATTTAAAGTTGCCATTCTCAATTTATTTTCCATTTCTTACTTTCACACATATCTTTAAATTGGTCTCGGTCAGTGAAACACATACCCCCCCTCCCTACCCAAGTCTCGTCTGGAAGCTGAAGTCTTATCCATGTCAAAATTGTATCTGTTAAATCTTTTGGGGTCTCTCCTTCTTGTTCCCCATAATCTCTTATGCGAATGTTTACACGTCGGTCCCGATCCTCAATGGCTATTAGGCGTAAATCATGTTGAGACAGCTGGTCTTCCTGCTTCTTGCAAACTCCAGTCAAAACTTTAGTCTCTGTCTGCAGCACCTCAACCTCCTTCTCCACTTGCTTTAAGCCCGCCATTAACTCAGTTTGTGTGTCATTAATGCGTTTTGCTAACCGTTCTTCAAGATCAACCAACTCAAGCTTGAACATTTTTTTAATATCATCCTTTAATTCATCCATTGGGTCTGGCTGACCTCCTCTGGTGATCTTTGGAATTACAGCCGGCTCAGCGAGCTGTGACGCAGTTCCTTTAACAGGGGACGTTTTCTTACTAGGCAGCTTATCTGGCATTTTTTGGGTTTCCGAACGTGTCAGTCTCTGCCAAGTTCTGTCCGATCCACGCTCTTTTGAGGGTCTAACCCAGGCGGGGGTAGATATAGGGGGCCTCTTCTCCCGTCGCCCCTTTTTACTCATAAATTATTACCCCCCCCCCCCCCCCCGGTCTGCCTGGTGACTCCCTCTTGCTCTTACCGCAGCCAGCCAGCACTATACTTCGGCTTTTACTGGGGATTAACTTCTTCCTCTTCACATATATTCACATATATTTTATCTCCGTCTCTCTCCCAGTACGCTGTCAGCCAGCCAGCCCGCCTTGTATCTTCAATTATAAGTCCATAAATTACCTCAGTAATGGCCGCTCCTCGTCTTCGTCCTCGTCTCCTCCAGTTCTGTTTGACTGCCAAGAGAACTCTGCCGCAATTCCACACTCACTCATATATCCTACAGCTTCCAGTCAATATTTCATGCCTTTCATTAGCTCTCCAACCATTCCAAGATAAGGAATTAGTACTTAATTCAATGCTTTTTTAAGGAGCTTGGGTGATCTACGACTTCACCCCATTCCGATTCGGCCACGCCCCCACCCCTTTGGTTCTGGACATGCCCCCTGGGGGTAGACGTGTTGGTGGGGATGCCCTCTTGGGGGCCGATCATGTTGTCCTCCTTTTTGGTTTCCAAAATATGGTTACTCTAAGCTACACTTAATCTAAAGCAGACACAAAAGCTTCCAAATTCCTTGCAGCTGCACCAGAGGAGGGGAATGAGGAGGAGTCTCATTATGTGTTTCAGGGATTGGCAGAAGGTAGACCATAGTTCATCAATGGCCAGTGTTTGGTAGACAACCCTGCTGGTGTTATAAATTCTTGAAAAACATAGGCAGCTTGCTCCCCCTGCCCAGCAGCTCCTATTGCCACTTCCATGTGTTGCAGTGAGCATCTCTTACTCATGTCCCTATCCTCGTTTCCATTTTTGAGATAGGAAGCAGAGAGGCTTGTGAAGAATTGAATTTGTACTAAAGGAGAACAAGTCTACCAAAAGCAATTAGTTGTTGTTGCCTCAAAAAACAACATAGTTTTCTGATTCCAGATAATAGGGACAAACAGTTCATAGATACACCAATGGGCTTGCTAGAGGCATCTGATGGTTATTATGAGAGAAAATTAGAATGATCTTGGTCTGACCAAGGAAGGCAGGTTTTTATAAAACCATGAGTGTGAACTTGGGATTACTTAACATTAAATTGTTATGCCTTCACTGTGAAGTTTGCATTCTTGTTTCGTAAATTTAAAACAAATCAGTGGCTCACCTGGATTCTAGCAGGTACATTTTTAAAAGAAAAAGCCAATCAGAGTTGAAGTAAGCCCACACATGTTGTATTTTACTGGATTATCCTGAACTAATTGTCTTGTCATTTGAGAAAATCTCTTTGAAGGTGGGGTATAAATTTTACAATAACAAAATATCGGATGTGTCTTCTGCCATCTGGATCTCTTAGGGGGAAAACAGCCGTAAGAAGGGAAGTAATACATTAACAGGACTGCTTCCTTGGATATTGAAAATATTTTTATTTTTCCCTGTTTCAGTGACGGCATTATCAGAGTGTTTACAGAATCTTCGGAGCGCACCGCAAGTCTGGAGGAGATTCAGGCTTTTGAAAATGAGCTTTCTCAAGCGACTATTGATCCTCAAACTGGTGATTTAGGAGATATCAATGTTGATGAGCTTCCTGGTAGAGAGCATTTGAATGAACCAGGTATATATACTTGCTGGTTTTGTTGACTGTAATAAAATTTATTATTACCAGGTATAATTCTGAGGCGCTCTCCACCCCCTCCCCCTCCTGTTCAAACGAATATGCAAGGCTTTCTGATGTTTTCTTGATTGCTAAATACCCTGACTCTGCTAAAAATGAACAAGTTCTGGTATGATAGCTTGCTATCTGGTCACTGCCAACTGTAATGGAATATCATGAGAACTCGAAAGTAAAGAACATTCCAGCTAAAATGTTGATAGCAGAAATATGATCAAGTTTACAGTTCAGAGTTGACCTGAAAAGTACCAATTAATACACCAGCCTAAACAAAGGTGTTATCCTTAACCAAAAACTATACAGTTTATATCCAAAAAAAGATAGGAATAGATAGGAATACTCATATTCTAAAGTAAAATGTATATGGTTTATATTTCCCTATACATTTTACTTTAGAATATGAGTATTCCTATCTATATATATCAGGCATTAATATGAATGAATATATGTATTTTATAGTGAAGTGGCCACTGAGGAGGACATACGTGTCAAAATGCATCTGGCCATAGCAGTGAAGATTGTTGGAGCATTATTTTTATTATACTATTTTAATTGTATGTCATATTTTAAGTGCTTACAACTATTTCTGTGTATATATATAAAAATTTATTAAACTCATTTATATATTTCACCTTAACTTCTTTTGGATATAAATTGACCTGAAAAGTACCTACATCCCCCTTCATTTGATATGCCTTGGTATAACGTTTAGGAATTACTGCCTTAGATTGATAATTTAAAATCCAGCTAGGCAACACAGGCACGTAGAAACATGTTTTCATGTTTAGAGGTTGACCTCCAAGTTCGTAGAGGCGTAGACAATTTTGGGACATCAGCCCTGACAGCTAGTTTTATAAAGTATAAGGTACAAACGTGATAGATCTATAGTTCTCTGTTTCCGCAATAGTAGTACGTTTTTAAAAAATTTACACATCTAGTGATAAAGAAGCCTCACTCAGTTCGGTGGCCCTTTCTCTCAAGTCAGTCTTCCATAGAGTTTCAGCAGGCATTGCCAAAACAGCAAATTTGGAACCCAGCCTTAAACATGTTTACAGGAAAATAAAGTAGTAGGATAGTAAAATACTATTCACAGAACATCAGACTTGTTCAGTCTTTCAAACTTGCTCTGTTTTCTTGAACTCTCTAATCTTTAATTCATTTTAGACAGAGCCAATCTCCTACAAAGCTGAAGTGCTCGATCCATATATTTTTACTCCCAAATGTGGGGCTTACTTGCTATCTTCTTTTTCTTACTATTTCACTGCTCTTTTTGCTTCTGCTTGATTGTTTCTGCGACATTTTGTGCCAGCAACTACTGTGTTCATCCATGTTTCAGATTTTGAGACTTAAGTTCTTTCAGCCCTTCCAGAAAATTGGCAATGGCTTCTTTTAATCTGGGACAGAGTTGCTCTTTCTTGAATAGAACAGTGCAATTCCTGGGGAAAAATTTGGAGAAGATTATAAAGATGTCAGTCTGTAAGCACCTTGAAAACAATGCAGTGATTACTAGAAGCCATTATGGATTTGTCAAGAACAAATCCTGCCAGACTAATCTGATCTCATTTTTTGATTGGGTAACCTCCCTTGTGGACTGTGGCAATGCTGCGGATATAGTATATCTTGACTTCAGCAAAGCTTTTGACAAAGTGCCCCATGACATTCTGATTAGCAAACTAGCTAAAAGTAGGCTAGGTGGAACAACTATTAGGTGGATCCACAGTTTGCTACAGAATCGGACTCAAAGAGTGCTTATCAATGGTACCTTCTCAAACTGGAGGGAGGTAATGAGTGGGGTACTGCATGGCTCAGTCCTGGGCCCAGTGCTCTTCAACATCTTTATTAATGATTTGGATGAGGTGAAGGGAATGCTTATCAAATCTGCAGATGACCCAAAATTAGGTGGGATAGCTAATACCCTGGAAGACAGAAACAAACTTCAAAGGGATCTTGATAGGATGGGGTGCTGGGCTGAAAACAACAGAATGAAATTAATAGGGATAAATGCCAAGTTCTACACCTAGGAAAAAGAAACCAAATGCACAGTTTGGCTTAGCAATAGTACAAGCAAAAAGGATCTTGGAATTGTTGTAGATCACAAGCTAAATATGAGCTAACAGTGTGATGCAGCCGGAAAAAAAGCAAATGCTATTTTGGGCTGCATTAATAGAAATATAGCTTCCAAATGGTGAGAGGTACTGGTTCCCCTCTGTTTGGCACTGGTTAGGCCTCATCTCGAGTACTGTGTCCAGTTCTGGGCACTGGACTTCAAGAAGGATGCAGACAATCTGGAGCGTGTTCAGAGGATGGCAACGAGGATGATCAGGAGTCTGGAAACAGCACTATGAAGAGCGACTGAAAGAACTCATCATGTTTAGCCTTGAGAAAAGAAGACTGAGGGGAGACATGATAGCACTCTTCAAATACTTGAAAGATTATCACACAGAGGAGGTCCAGGATCTCTTCTCGATCATCCCAGAGTGCAGGACACAGAATAACGGGCTCAAGTTACAGGAAGCCAGATTCCATCTGAACAGCAGGAAAAACTTCTTAAATGTTAGAGCAATATGACAGTGGAACCAGTTACCTAGGGAGGTAGTGGGTTCTCCCATACTAGAGGAATTCAAGATGCAGCTGGTCAGCCATCTGTCAGGGATGCTTTGAGATGGATTCCTGCATTGAGCAGGGGGCTGGACTTGTTGGCCTTATAGGCCCCTTCCAACATTACTATTTATGATTCTATGAAATGTTCTGTATCTGTAAGCTTTTCTTCCTCTACCCAAATGTTGTGTTTATTGCTTGTTTTTGGTGAGATAAAACATTGCTTCTAAAAATCGTTTTCTTGAGGCCTGCAGTTTATTTTCTCCTCTCTGTTTCAAGGTACAAGGGATGGTCAGACAAGACTTATTAAAGAGGGTGGAAAAGTTGAAGCTTACCAGTGGAGCATTAGTGAAGGCAGGTGGATGAAAATTGGAGATGTTGTAGGCTCATCTGGAGCTACACAGCAAACATCTGGAAAAGTGTTATTTGAAGGAAAGGTAAGTACTATTCCATTCCTAATGTTTACTGAAATACTACTGCCCATCCTATTCTTGCTGTTTGCTTTGGAGCTGTATAGAAAAAATATTTTCTTTTTTATTTCCATCGAAAGGAATACGACTATGTTTTCACTATTGATGTGAATGAAGGGGGACCTTCCTACAAGTTGCCGTACAACATCAGCGATGATCCATGGCAGACTGCATATAACTTCCTGCAGAAGAATGATCTAAATGCCATGTTCCTGGATCAGGTGGCCAAATTCATAATAGATAACACCAAAGGGCAAACACTGGGACATACGAACAGTGACTTTTTGGATCCTTTCACAGGTAACAAAAAGTACTAAGTTCCTTTTAATTTCCCTCCTTGATTCTGGAATTTGTGGCAGATGTAATGCAGGATGTCAGACTCCAACTGGGTTTGGACAACATGATAATAATAGGTTAAATAGTCAAAGGTGGGTTATTGTGTCATTTGTTGGGAGTTTTTCACTCCAAGGTTGGTTATTTGGCCAAAATAACAAATGCTGTGCAGAGTTGACTATTTGAATCACTGTTGGTTATCGTGTTGGAGGTGGACCCCATTGATTATTTTATCACACACCATTGGTTAATTTCAGCGACTACAGAATCCCCTGGCAAGAGCAGCCAAAGTGGCAGCTGCGACTCTAGTCCAGCCAGCAGGATAGTTTTTTTGGGTGCAGCAATGGCTGATGGGATACTAGTGGGAGGACTGAGGGGGAGAGGGGGCAGGGGATGTGCCAATCAAACACTGTTGATTAAGAGTCAACTCAATGCTGGCCTTAATCCACAGCACGGTTGATAATAATCATGTTGTGTGCAAAGGTACCCTTTAGATAATCAACCGTGGAGGTTTTTTTTTTTGTAATTTTTATTTATTTTTGAAAATATAACCAAAAAGTGATTAGTCCCCTAACAATTGATGTCTAAACAACTGTTATATAAATGGAAGAAAAAGGATTAATACATTTTTAGGGGACAAAAAAAAAGGAAAGAAAAAAGAGAAAAAAACTCTAAATAAACTATTATACTAATTAATAGATGTGCTGTGTGATTTTCATGTGTTGTTATAATATCCAGATGCTTAAAACTGAAGCGGGCATATATTGTTGTAAGTCCAGTTGTGACATAAGTTGGATAAATCTCCACCATATAGCGTAAAAGGAGAGCGGTTCCATTTTTCCTTGACTTAGAAGCAGATCATGAGTTATTTCTTTCAATATTGCCACGGACCATATATTTCGGTACCATGCAGATAAGTTCAGTTTGTCCAGTTTTTTTTCCACTGTTGTGTAATTGTCTGGTGGGCAGCAGTTAATAATAACAATAACAATAACAATAATAATAATAATAAAACTTTACATTTCAAATTTACATTGGATCCTTTGTATATTGATAATAAAAATAATTCTGGATCATATACAATCGTTTAACCATGGAGTTGACTGTTAACCCACCATTGACTATTGTGTTGTCCGAATGCACCCTTCTATTATCCCAGCCATGGCATTAATTTGCCTTTTCATTTAAGGCTGATGAAGCAGAATGTACTTAAAAACTATGGACACTTCAGTATTTATTTGAAGTCTTAGCCTGAACCTAATAGGAGAGCTTCACTGTCTTAATAGTGTGTTGGATAACAAGCTGATTCTTCTATTGGGTTTATATTTTCATAGGTGGTGGCCGCTATGTTCCAGGTTCTTTCCCAGAGGCTAATGAAGGACCTGCAGCAGATCCATTTACAGGTATTACTTGTCTCAAAGCTGGTAAAAATGTGTGTGTGTGTGAAAAAAGAAATGTAGACATTGGGTTTCTCTGTAACATGCTTGGTGTTGGGGAAACACCCCACAAGAAAAGGGGCTAGGCTAAAAAATTCTCTTTTAAACTGTTTTCACATGTTTTTGGTGCCAGACCTTTGCCAAGCAAAGAACTATTGACCATCCGTAGGATAACTCGGAGGATAAACTTCACGTAGGGGGAAGAAGCTATTGCGACTTCTCCCCGTGCTGCACGTGTACCCGCCATTTGCATTATTTCCTGTGATGCAGCATGGGTTGACATGTCGTCTGGACATGGTGCATGGCATGGTGCCAGGAGGGAGCTTTGGATCCACCCTAAACCCACAACTTGCAGTAGGGGGTGTAGGCTGAGTATGAAGCTATCCCTGCTGCACTGCACACCGGGTTCAGATGGCATACCAATCTGCATGGTAACGTGGGGAGTAATGCAAATGGCAATTGTGCGTAAGGTGGGGGCAGGGAGGGAGACACCACAATGGTTTCTTCCCCTGACGCAATTGTCTGTACACCCCCATAGATCTGTTTTGTAGACCAGGCAATGTCATCTATTAAAACACTTTTAACAAGTTGATAGCTTAGTATAACTAGATTCAAATGAAATACGTTTAAAATGATAGGATTACATTTTGTACACCCTTGGAGATGTTATATTGGCTTATGTTTGATCTTAAAAGGTACATTGAGGTGTTTCCTGTTTCTTGGACTGTAAGCCAGGAATAAGAAATGTGTGCCCCCCCCCCCCCAATGTTGGACTGCAGCTCCCCATCATCTCTCACCATTGGCTATAGTGACTGGGGTTGATGGGAGATGCAGTCCAACAACATCTAGAGGCGCACATGAACCCTGCCCCCTGCTGTAAACACAACAATAACTGTGGGAATTAACTGTTTGATGCTGTCAAATTCAATTCTGCCTCATGTTTTCTAGTTTTAGTCTTCTAGCTACCTGAGATAATAGACTACTGTATATGTAACTATGTAGTAAAAGTTACTTCCAATTGGTTTTCTGGGAAGAGACTTCAAGAGGGATATACCTCAGGCTGCACACCCTCCTCCTTTTTTTATACAGTTGTTACATACATACACATCTTCTCTTCTCACCAGCAGGTTATTAATCAATTAATACAAGATCATTTAACTCATGTTTTCTATTTCCACTGGGCTTTGCAATCTGTGGAGCTGTAAAATGGCTACATTGGGATGTTTTTGGAAGGAGTGTGCCATTTCAGAGAGCCATTTGAAGAGAGGTGTGTGTGTGTAGAAATTATAAAAAGTAAATCTTGTATGGTCCCATTCAGAAGACACCTTAAATCATGGCTTTAACCACAGTGGTTAAGCCAGAAAGCTGGACAGTGTTCAGAAGTCACCTTAAACCACGGCTTTAACCACTGTGACTACACGGTGACTAAGGCAAAAAGCCTTATTCACCGTGGTTAAAGCCATAGTTTAAGTTGTCTTCTGAACTGGCCTATGACGTGGTGAAATTTACTCCTGAGTAAACATGCATAGGCTTGGGCTATAATTATGTCAATGTTGTATTGGCTTATGTACAAAATAGTGCTGACTTGCGGTTGGGATGTCAATATTTTTGCTTAGTGCTGAGTTTTTTTTAAAAAAATAACATTTTATACTGTGCATGTTCACATAAGCCTTGTAAATGCTTCATTAGCACTCATCTCTTTGTAGGTACCGGTCGCTATGTCCCAGGTTCAGCATCTGACCCTGCAGCTCCTCTAAGTAGAGCTGATCCATTCACAGGTTAGTAAATAAGTTTTCACCTTGGAGACTAATTGTGTCAAAAATCTGTGCTGCAGCAATTCAGTAGGGCCACTTGCATCTGTTATCCTGGGAAGAGCAGGTGAGTGGCACTGTCACTCTTTTCTCTCTTGTCCCACAATCCTCTTGCAGCCACTTAACCAACTTGACGTGTTTTGTATTGCTACAGCCATTGTTTAACAGTTGCTGCTAAGTTACAGCAGCAAAATTAAATTTATTTTACAAAGCACAAAAGATATGGGAAATTTGGTTTAGGTTCTAGAACTTGAACCAATTTTCCAGTATCTATTGTGATTTGTTAAATAAATAAAACTGGTTATAAGAGAATCTATACATTTTGAGCCTGTTCAGACAACAAAATAAGTGATGGTTAGGCCTCTAACCCTTTTGCAGCAAAAGCTTAGTGTGTTTAAACCATGGTTATGTAGCTACCATGGTTAAGAATGGTTCACGTGACACTCTAAGTCATGGTTTACACAATATGCTAAGCCATAATATGTAGCTCAAGATGCTTTACCACCGTGGCTTAATATGTCGGCTGAACACATTTTTAACCACTTCAGTGCCTCAAAATCTGTTTAGATGTTGAGCAACTTATAAATGTTGTAAGTAAATAAACACATAAATAAAATGGCTTGAGAGTCACTTGCGAACCTTCTGTTAGCCTTCTCTGGGCAGTAGCCACAGTACCTGTTAATGTTGCTCTTTTGACCTCAGCCAGTGTGGTGTAGCTGTTAGTGTGTTGAACTAGGACTGGTAAGAGCAGGATTCAAATCCCCATTCAGTCACTGGGCAGTATCCAGAGAGGCGCAACCACTAACATAAATTAAATTGCGCTAGCATAAACTGATCTAGCACAGTGCCAATAGCATTGTACTAGCGTAGTTCATGCTAGTGCAATGTAACTTACGTTATTGATAGCGTTCCGTTGGATACTGGCCACTATCTCTCAGGTCTGTTATGAGGATATAATGGGGAGGGGGCCCTTGGAGGAAGGCCAGGAATAAAATAAACATGGTCTCCTTGAACTCTGTCTAATATTACCACAAGTTTATCAAATATGAAAGCTGTTCATTTTATTCATATATACCTTCTGTTGGCTTACTCAACCTGGGGCAGTTTACAATTCTCATAGGCAACTGAAACCTGTTAGCTGTCAATCACTAGGGTTTCCCAGGGCTTTCCAACTGCTTGCCTTTTGGCCTCGAAGCTACTTCCTTTCATTGCTTTTAAGGCTGCTGCTAGAACTTTTAAAATAAGGCTCTTGAAGACAGGGAAGCCTCGACAATTTAAGACACATACCCCCATTTTAATAAGGATCTAAGTAATATTTCTGCTGTGGGACTACTGGGACTACAGGTGGATGGATGTGCCCTGGAAAAGGATAGCATGGCCTGAAGATTTCCCCCCTTCAGAGTTCTATTGAACAATTATTCTGACAGTAATACAAAGTACACAAAAGATATATTAAATCTAACTGAAGTGTTAATATTAAAAACTAATTATATAATCCTTTTCCTGTGGGAATTATGTATAAGATTTTCGTTCTGCTCTACCTCCAAGGAGCAGAGAGTGGTGTGTGAGCCTCATAATAGCCCTGAGAGGTAGGTTGGACCTGAGAATAAATTACTTGTCCAAGGTCAGTCAGTGAATTGAAGTTTTTTTAAAAAAAAAATCTGGACAGGAAATAATTTATTATTTTGCTATACTTTGAAAAATATGTGACAATCAATCTCAAGTACTATTTTTTTTCAGTTATAAGGTGCAAAACTAGTTCTCGGATAAGTTACTGACGACCATCAATCTCTCTCTTCCCCCCCACCCCCGATTTTAGGGACTAGTGCCTACAAATCAGCTACAGCTAAAGCTGAAAATATTTATTTTCCAAAGAAAGAAGCTGTTACGTTTGAGCAAGCTAACCCTGCACAAATACTAGGTGAGTGTATTTATATGGCTTATTAAATGACACTTTCAAGAAGCAATTAACCTTCAAGTCTGTCACTCCTGTAAAACATATAATTTAATCCCCTGTCACTTTCTGACAGACCCCTTCAGACCTGGTTATATGTCTGAGAATAAGCACAGGATGGTTTGTTTACACAAAAGATTTATGTTTTTAATATATGTTTTAAAGCAACCACTTGCTTCTCATAAAGTATACATATTGCAGGTCACTTTCTTCCAGTATCGCTTGCTTATCTATCTAACAGAGCTTTGCTTTCCCCCGTTGGAAAGAAGTGGATGTTCTGGTACTCCATTACGACTGGGGTAATGCTGAATATATTGTTCTTGGTTTTTTTGCCCCGATGGTAAACTGTCAGTCACAGTCTCCCTTGCACAGCAGTTTTGCTATGAAGGGAGCATTAAAAGTACTGCCTCCTTTCCCCTTTCTATGCAGCTGGAATATATGAGACAAGGGGTGCAAACAATGAGCGGCAACCTAATCATGGATATGCCTTGTAGCAAGTGGACTTTTGTGTACAAACCTGTACAATGCAAACCTATTTTGCTCTTAAGGCATTAGAAAAAGTAAGGTTAGTTTCAAGCTTGTTGACTCATTACAAGAATGTCTTTTGCCTCGAGGAAAGGATATTACAATGCACTTCTTAAATGATCTGAGACGTTGGTGTAACTTAACTCAAGCTTGTTTAGGTACCTTTCTCAGGCAGCAATCCAACTTGCAGTGTGGAGCTCCTGTTTTCCACAGTGTACCTCAAAAAACACGTGTTTCACAGGAATGCCTGTGCACATGATGGGCTAATTTGTGCCATCTCCCTCCCGCCCAGCGCCTTGGGTTGGATCCAACAATTGTGCAAGCGAAAAATCTGCTCATATGACGTGACTGCTCCATCCTCTCTTTCTCCCTGCAGCTCCCCAGTGCCCCGCAGAGCAGATTTTTGGGGCTGCCAGGGGGAAGGTAAAATCTGTATCGCCAGCGGTTTCCCTTCGCTAGTGGAATGACACCGTAGGACTTGGCTACTTCTGCAGTTCAGGCATCTAGGCAGACATGAAATATGCTCACACTATATAGGGAGTACTAATATTTAATTGAATCAACAAGTTAACAGAAAAATCAAGTATTTTGTTAAAAAAAAAAGTATGTGGATTGCACAGAATAATTTTAAAACATCTCCTGTTTCTCATGTAGGTAAACTGAAAGAACTTAACGGAAGTGCACCCGAAGAACAACAGTTAACGGAAGATGATTTTGGTCTTCTAGAAAAGATGCTGTCTATAACATGCAATAACTCTGTCGAAATTCCCACAGCACAACAACAGCAAACTCTGTGGAAAGCAATTAACTGGCCAAATGGTAGGAAATAATTGTTAGTGAAAAGTTTATCGTTCTAATTAAGCCATTTTTACCTCACAAATAATCTTACTTCCCTATATTGGGTATTAATTTAATTACGGGCTTCCTAAATAAAGGAAAAATACTAACTCTTACCACCTTAACTGATCACATACAAAATAACATATACTGAAACTACTGTAGAATTTCACAATGTAACAACATATGTTTGTTTGTTTTTAGACATTGTTTTTCCAGTGCTAGATATTCTTCGATTATCGATCAGGCATCCCAGCGTGAATGAAAGCTTCTGCAGTGAAAAGGATGGCATTCAGTTCTGCAGCCACCTTATCAAATTTCTGAACCCTGAAGAAAAACAAGCCAACCAGATGCTGGCCCTTAGAATTTTCTGCAATTGTTTTATCCACCCAGTTGGCCAAAAGCTCATGATGTCACAGGGGGACTCAATAATGTCACAAGCAATAGAACTGAAACTGTGTCGAAATAAGAACATTCAAATTGCACTAGCTACCTTGGCTCTGAACTATGCGGTTTGTTTACATAAAATTAATAATATTGAAGGCAAAGCTCAGTGCTTGTCAGTTATCAGCACAGTCATGGAAGTTGTGCAAGATCTTGAAGCTATTTTTAGATTGCTTGTGGCTCTTGGGACACTAATCAGTGGTGATTCAAATGCTGTACAGTTAGCTAAGTCTCTAGGGGTTGACTGTCAAATTAAGAAATATTCCTCTGTATCAGAACCAGCGAAAGTAAACGAATGCTGTAAGCTTGTCCTTAACTTGCTCTAACCTCTTTTTTTTAAGCACTTGAGAGTCTAGGACCATGCTGAAGATTTTTTTTCATATTTTACAAGAATTGAATAAATACTGTGGGTTAACTATCTCGACATTAAGTAAAACAATCTAAATAAAATCTTTTTGCACTGATCTGGGATGCGTTGTCCTTCAAAGCTGCCATACATGAGAGCTTGCTGTGCAGTTTGCCCTTGGTATTTTTGAGTTTGGGAATATAAAGGTCAAAGCAGAAATCAAGGCAAGCGAGTAGGGGAAGGGAAGGTCCTCTTCCATGGGCAGAAGTTCACTCATGTAATGTCAGATGTAGCTCACAGTGTAAGAACAAGTTATCGTGGCTTATTTGTTTAAACTTTTATTTTAAGGTATAGCCTCTATTCATTCTTCTAGCTGTTACATTGAGGCACTCTGCCAGTTTACTTGTGAAACTGAAGAGAACACAAACACTTTTACTTTCACTTATTCTTTTATCTGATTACAGAAAAATAGGGTCATATCTAGTATGCCAGGAAAGATGTGTTGTGTGTTTTCAGGTGTGTTGTGGGTACCCCCCCACACACACACTTTTTTCTTTCTTTCTGTAAAATGTTCCTTCAGAATACATATGATTCTATCTCCCTCTGGATTCAGTGATAACCTTCCCAAAGCTGAGAAAAGTGCCATGTTATCTGCAGCCAGCCAGATTGCAATAATAATGCTGCAGAGTATGAGCTGTCTCATTCATATTGATGAGATGTTCATTCTAAAGTCTACTCCCTTATACCTAAATGTCAGCATTATTTCTTAGTTCTTTATCAGAAACATGCAGCGCATGTGCTTATCCTTTGTTCTTGTGTATTTAGAAATACAGCTGCAGTACTAAATATGTAAATAAGTATTTGAGATCTGAATGTTCAAATTTTATTTTGGGAAATTTCCCTGCTTCGGAGGAGGTATTTTGCCAGATTCCAATGTGCTATGCCAAGGCTCTTTTTCAGTAGACACATCATACGTCATAATCAAAACTAAAGTCTCTCAGGCTGCAATCCTCTACACTTACCTGTCAGTAAGCTCCATTGAACTCAGTGGACTTAGATCTGAGTAGAAATGTATAGGATTGTACTGTCAGTTTTCTTCCTGTGACGAAGCAGGTAAGGATAATAAGCCTTGATCTTGACAAGTATATTCTGTTCCACTAAGTAATGTGTGCCAGATTTCCCCATTTTTTTGACAATCAAACACTGCTATTGCACAATGCTCAACTTAATCGGAGGACAAGATACATGGTATCTTTTTAAGACAGCTAGAATTTAAATAGTTCAGATAAAAACTGTCTGGGTGGAAAGCTGAAGAATGTAGGTTGTGGGGAAGCAGGGACATGCCCCTACAAAAGCATCTAGAATATATTGGTGAATAGATGTACACTCTTGAAACATTTATTTATTACATTTCTATCCCAATGTTTTCCTCTTGCAAGGAACCCAAAGTGACTTACAAAATTCTCCTCTCCGTTTTATTCTCACAACAATCCTGTAAGGTAAGTTAGGCTGAGAGTGAGTGACTGGCCCAAAGTCATCCAGTCATCATGGCTGAGTGGGGACTGAAACTTGGATCTCCCAAGTCCTAGTCCAACACTAACCACTACACCACACCAGCTCTACACTACATCCTTAAAATAATGTATTTGGGGATATTTATTTTTTCAGGCTGATGACTACATCAAATATGGTCTAGAGCAGCCTTCCTTAACCTTGTGCCCTCTAGGTGTGTTGGACTACAACTCCCATCATTCCTGACCACTGGCCATGATTGCTGGAGTTGATAAAGAATTGTTCAAAACATATGGAGAGCACCAGGTTTTGGACGGCTGGTCTATACAGTGGTGGAAACCTGGATCCCTCCTGCGGTTGGTTTCCAACTCCCAATGGCCCTGGCCAGTATGGTCAATGGTAAAGAATGAAGTCTAACAGTGTTGAGGCCACAGGTTCACCACCTCTGGTCTAGACCCAAACAATTACATAATCGTGGAGATAGGAAATGATCTACCTGTTTTATGCAACAGACTTACGTTAACCATTAAGTTAGAAGCTGCACTGCTTTATAAAATGATATCCTGAAAAGAAAGACAGGGTTTCTGCCCCATCTAACAATGGAAAAGGGCAGCAAATGTGCTTTTCCTCAGCCTTGTATGCTACACCTTCTAACACTCCCTTTTTGTATTCAATGTTAAAAGGTACAGGAGCCCTATCCTACTTTGCAGCTACAGCCAATTGCATTTTCAGAATATTTTGATCCCTATCTACATGCCAGCCCCTGCAAACATAAAATATTGCCAGGGACAAGCCAACATTTGCAGGCAGCCATGTTGCTCCTTTACAGAAAGAGAAACGTGATAACTTTATTAGATCTTGTAAAAGTTACAAGCTGAGTACTATTTTCTTGTGACGTTTAAGAAATTGCTGGTGCCATTCAGATGCTTGGGACTAAAAATTCCTGCATTCCTTACCATTAGTTGTTGGAAGTTGAAGTCCAAAACATCTGGAAGGCACCAGGTTGGGGAAGGCTATGATATGTGGAAGGACACACATGCACAGCTGTATAGTACCCACTGCTGGCTCCAGGTTTTTGAGCGCCATCCTCCATGGGTCCCATCCATCAGTGAGTCTACCTTCTCACCATCATTGTCACCGACTGCTATTGCTTCTTATAGTTAACGCTTGCTTGACAGGCAGAGAGACAGTAAGTAAGCCGACAGTGGCATCTACTGCTCCATATCTCCCCCCTGCCTGGGTCAGAGTGAGGCTGATGATCAAGCAGGTTGCAAAGGAGAAGAGGAAGAATAATTCCAGGGGGCTCTTGTCAGTGGGCCCATGCTGGGATGTGGGCCCTCCACAGGTACTTGGTGTGGAGAGGAGTGTTCTAACAAAGCTAATGAAAATATTGACAGGCGTGCCTGAATTTGGTCCTGCTTAGAAAAGAGAGATAGACTGGCTGGTATACATTTATGATAGACTTTATGGAGGCTTCCTTACCGCTGGATTTCTCCAGAAGCCATTTTTCAGGTTCGCTGCTGTGGAAGTCTAGAAACAGTGGAGAAAGGCAGGATTTTAGCATAGCTATGGGTAGAAGTGTGTCTACAACAAAAGGCAGCAACCAAGACAGGTGTTTATGCTCTTCCAAACTCACCCGCCTTTTACATTTAAAAATATGATTTAAAATAAAAAAGATGCTAATGGGCATAATCCTATGCACGTTTAGGCAGAAAAGTCCTATAATTCCTGGCATCCAGTCAGTCATGCTCACTGGGATATGCTGGGAGTTGTAGACCATTTTTCAGTTTAAACATGCATAGGATCGTGCTGCTAACTACATGTTACCTGCTTGGGTAGTCTTGGGTTTCAGAGCATATGCAGAGTTTATTGCAGAGAGGACAGTCTGAAAAAGTGCATTTTGGCCTCCCAAGTAGGGACTGAGCAAACTGATGGGTTACCCTGTCATTGAATACCACATGGAATTTGAAATAATAAGGGCGCAATCCCTGTTTAGACAAAAAAAAAAGTCCTACAACTGTTGGCATGCTGGGAATTATAGAGCATTTTTCTGTCTAAACATGCTGGATGCGGACTGAGGATGATGGCAATTGAAGCAGCCTGATCTTTGCTGCAACATTCTGAAGTGGGGTTCTATTTTACTATTATTTACAATATTTCTATACCGCTCAATATCTAAAAAAAGATTCCAGAGCGGTGAACATCAGTATAAACAGTAAAAAATATTTAAAAAGCAAATTAAAATTGTTCAGTTTAAAAACAAAGGAACCAAACAGGCTAGTCTGTTGAGGAAGGCGTCTTGAAACAAATCTGTTTTCAGGAGGCGCCAGAAACAGCCTAGTGTTGGCACCTGCCTGACCTCCAGGGGCAGGGAGTTCCACAGAGCAGGGGCCACTAAACTAAAGGCTCTTCTCCTGGTGGATTCCAATAGGGCCATAGGGCCACGTGGAACCACCAGGCGCATGCCCTCCAATGACCTCAGTGATGGGACAGGTTGCTAAGGGAGAAGGTGCTCTCTCAGGTGGGAAACGTTTCGCTGGAAAATCAAACCAGCCTCAACTCACGGACTTGGCAGTATTAATTACCCAACGACACTGAAGGGCTGTTGTAAAGCACTCTGAGCCAGCTCACACACACCTCCTCCCTCCCCGCAATCTGCAATATGCGGAATGATGGGTCCGTAAGGGCTCTGAGATTGGCAGGGCGATTCTCCTCTGAACAATTTACATTTTAAAACACGAAATAAGACTCAGTGTTCGAAAGATCACGAGCTCCTTGTCTCTGCGGCTACTTTGTGTTGTGGGGGTGGGTTGGTGGGCAGGTCTGCTCCAACCGCAGAAATGCCGAAATCTCGGATTTCTCCTCTTCCCCGCCAACTCCTTTCTGCGGCTGGCTCTCACTTCCGCTCCAAGTGCGAGAAACACAGCTTCAAAAGGTACCAAGAACTTCCGTCTCCCATTTCAGACAAGTTTTCGAACTAACTCTACGGCTTCCTAGCTCTATGTGGGCTGGGCTCGTAGAGATGACGTATTCGAACCGCGTCACTAGGGCCGGCTGAAAGTGGCGCGCGGCTGCATCGGCAACCGCTCAAGCGCCGCGGAGGTTGTTTTTCCCACACGATTGTCGCTATTCCTAAAGACTCGTCCGGAGAGGTGCCGCCGTATCGGGTTGGGGCGTCATGACGGGCCGCAAGTTCTCGAAAGAGAAGAAGCGGCATCGCTCCCGCTTGTGTTGCCCAGAGGAAGGAGGCGGCAGCAGCAGCGAAAGGAAGCGGCGGAGCACCGAGTCGCTCCACGGCATCCCTGAGGTATTACGTTCCCACGACGAAGAGGGAGGGGGCTGTAGTACGCACGCGCAGAATGCCTCCCCAATCCGCCATCTCACGCGCTGGGAGGCGTGGCTTCAGTCCTGCTCTTGCGCGCCTTAGCGAGGTCTCGTGAGATCATGAGAGGAGCCATGCTGGATCAGATCAAGGGCCCCTCTAGTCCAGCACTCTGTTCACATTGGCCAACCAGCTCTTGACCAGGGACCCAGGAGAAGGACACGGTGCGACAGCACCCTCCCACTCATGTTCCCCAGCAACTGGTGTATGCAGGCTTACTGCCTCCACTAGAGGTAGCACATAGCCATCAGGACTAGTAGCCTCCCCTGTCCATTTTCCCTCCCTTCCACTAATATTGCTACTCCTCTCTTGATGAGGGGCAGTCTGAGCTCACAATATGAAAGTGTATAGAAACATAAGGGTAGAGCTAAGTGTGGAAAGCTCCACAATTCCCATACAACTTTAAAATCAGGTGTTTCCTGGAAAATTAGGGAAGGCGTCTTTTTAATGGCCTTCCCCTATTTCTGTTGCTGTTTGGCTGTTTTGTGAAAGGCAACCATTAAGCTAATCATCCCTGTACTTTTTTGCATTTAAATTCCCCTGGACAACACTGTATGACTGTTGGTCCATGAAAGAAATGGAACCCCTCTCCCTCCCCGGGCATGTATATATAGATCTAGTGTGAGGTTAACATTTCATGCATCTGATGAGGTGGACACTAGCCATGAAAGCTTATGCCAGAATAAATTTCTTAGTCTTTAAGGTGCCATCACTACATTTTGTGGCAAGGAATTAGATATGTTGGATTGGATTTAGAGTTGGAGTGGAGTCTCCCTGCTGGAAGAAGGGGTTGCAGTGGCAATTTTTGCCTATTCCTCATTATCCCTGCAGTCCCCACCTCATGCGTATTCTGGAGGGTTCCCCTTCCATCCATAGGACCATCCAGTTTATGGAGTTCTGCTCTGTGACACTGTGGATCCAACAGTTGCATGAAAAAGCTCCCTATGCCTGACAGCATGCAATCCAATTCATGTTAACTTTGAATTAAGTGCCATTGTGATAAGTAGGGCTTACTCCAGGAATGTTTGCATAGCATTGCAGAGTACATGCAATGACAGTACTGGTCTGCCTTTCAGGACTGTAATATGAATTACTAAGGTACTGTTTGTGAGATCCATTGAATACTCTACATCAGTCTTCCCCAAATTGGTGCCCTCCAGAGATTTGGGACTCTAACCCCCATAAGCCCCAGCCAGCAGGAACAATGTTGGCGGATAATAGGAGTTGGAATCCCAAACATTTGAAGAGCACCAGTTGGTGGGCTGCCCTACAGTCCTCTATAAACACTGAATGTTATTGTTTATCCTGCATGTATTGGCTTTCCATTTTATTCAGTGACTCCTTGTTCTACTACTTTGAGAGATAATTCTTTCTCTCTATCCACATCCTTTCCACTGTTCATTTCTAAATCTGTTCGTTGACCTTCTGATCTTTCACATGATTTGGGCATGCAAGATTGGGCAGCTTTATGAAGTATATTAAAATGCTACATTTGTTTAACTTATGGTGTTCTGCGATTTTAGATTGTACAAGAGCAGGAAGCTATATGAGAAGCTTCATTGATTCAGGCTGCAATCCAGTACTCATTTATCTGGGAGCAAGCCCCATTTAACAGTATAGGACTTACTTTTGGGTAGACAAGTATAGAATTGTTCTTTCAATTCTGTAATCAAAGCTTAGTTGCTGGGATTACTGTGCAATGAAGTGACTTTTTCCTTAGCTTTTGATTGAAACAGTTTTGTGTCATGTTTTAGGAAACAAAATGTTCAAAAATGCCAGAAAAGGAGGATGTGGGAGAAGAGCCCAGTGACATAGAAGAAGGTGGACTAGATCTCAGCGTCCAGTTAAAGCCTGTTAGTTTCTACATCACAGACAAGAAGGAAATGCTTCAACAGTGCTTTTATATCATAGGGGAGAAGAAATTGCAGAAAATGCTGCCTGATGTTTTAAAGGTATGGAATTTTGCATGTTTCACGGCCAGGAAGATCTAAATGCGCCCATAAGAATGGTTAAAGAAAGCATGATGTTAAATGTCATTTTTTCAATCTTTTACTGCACATTTTTGTCTTTTTTTAAAAAAAAGCAAAACAAAATCACACCGATGCCATGTAACCCTGCTTGTTTTCGCTACAGTTATAACTTTTTTCAGGATTCAAAATGTATTTCCAGTATACTAAAGGTGTCCTAGCCTTACATCCTGCTACAATCATGCACACAATTGGGTTGCTTAAATTAAATTTCATTGGAATCACACTGCACACAGGTTTGCAGTTATTGCCTTTCTGTTGGAGTACATAATCGGTGTGGTAAAAATGAAACAGTATGAGCATATTACCAACTTAATTATACAGCCTGACTAACTAAAGAGATTTACTAAATGGACGGCTTTTGAATCAATCTTTTGGTTGAATATAGACTAAATAGGGTTTGGGATATGCTTGCCTAACTAACTGCATGTCTTTGGTTAGGTTTTGAGAATGCAAAGGACACTTTGAGAGCTTATTGATGTTTTATTACAGATGGGAACCTTTCTGTTACGCACAGAATCCTTTATTTTAATTACAATTTTCCTGTGCTTGTTTCATTTTCTTGACAGCTTTCCTTTTCTTTTTTGTTTTCAGATTCAGACTCAGATTTGTTTATTTGTATTTAGCGATCAGACAATTGCAAAGCAAAAAAATTATCAATAAACTACGTATCGATATAAAAGTAACATGTCCACATAAATAAAATTGATACAAATCCAAATGTTATAAAACAACATAAACCCAAAATATATAAAACAACCTAAAATTCTAGAGATTGTCTCCAGTGGTGTTGTTCCACAAACAGAAGGGTGGCCACTTGTGGAACAGGTCCCTCCCTGCCCCAGATAAATCTGCTTTAGAGGCTTGGGGGAACCTCCGGAGCAGATTTAAGGGGCTAGAGGTTGAAGGAGAGAATGTGGAAGGGCCATTGCACAAGCAGACTTTCACTTGTGTGAAATCTGCTGCAAGACTAGATCTCCATGGTATTCCCCTTTTAGAAATGCCACTATTTTAACACAACTTAAGAAATATGACATTTATACAAACCTGAATCAAATTGTAAAAAATCAGTCATGAACTTGAAATTCTGCATATCACTGGCAAGACACATCGGCTCAGTTCAGGCAACACATTAGTCAACGCAGTGTGAGAACTCCACTCAGTGGTTGAGTTTTTAGGGGGTACTCCCCACACAACATGTTCTAGCTCTACTGTAGTGTGACTGTGGGCTACTGTGGAGTTGAGTAAAATCCATTGCAATGTTTGATTGACAGTTCCTCAGCCCTCTCTCCTCCCTCGGTCCTCCCAATGGTATCCCATCAGCTATTGCTGCAAAAAAGCAATCCCAGCAGCTCTCTTAGAGTGGCACTCGATCCTTACACCACTCTTGCCAGGGAACTCTGTAGCCAGTGGGAAAAGTCAGCTCAACGCTACAGAAAGTTCCATGGAGCCTGCCACACAACATGCAACACAACGGTTTTGCAGGAACTCTCCTCTGCATAGCGTGGATATTCTGCATGTAGTGTTTTCCAAAAAAATCTCCACCATTGCATTGTGCTTTCCCGCCAGACAACACATTTCTCAACGGTGCTGTAAAAACTTCACCATGGAGTTCTAAAACCACCGTTGAGAAACGTGTTGTCTGAACTGAGCCATCGTTTCCCTTTTCTTTAACATTTAGATATGTTAGGTATCTTGCCCCTATAGCAGATAGATTGCAGTCTCATGGATGGGCCTCCCCACTTGCCCCTCTAAAATCTGAGCCAAGTATTGTTCTTTCAGCACGTTAATTCAACTGTAGATGCTCATGTACAAAGTCTTCCAGTTTTAAATGATTGCACACAGAATATGGACCAATACGCTCAGTATATGGCTTATTCCTTTATCTTAACACAAGTAAAGACAACTGATTTAATTGAGCTTGAGCAAAGGCCATCCTATCTGTGTATTGTTCAAAATAACAAGATAGGAGAAAAGGAATGTGAAGGAATTTCTTTCAATATGGTGCTGTTTTAGAAACTGATATAGATACTCTATTCAGCTGTAGGAATATGTCAAACAGTTGTTGCCTGAAAAACCTTTTAGCAAGCTCTGTCCCCAAATTCTTTATATGTAGTTCAGAAAAGCCTAATTTCACCACTAGGGATGAAAGAAACCCCTTCCAAGAATAGGTGTTTTTTTAAAAAAAATCCTCAAAGATCCAAAGAGAATACAAAGGCTTACTAAAGATATTAAGAGGACACTAACTCACTAAATGGCATTTTGACCAATAATGTTATACAACACTGTATTTTTGGCCAGTTCAGGCCTACAGAAATCAGAAGGGGCTAAAAAGTTTTGCATTTGTATGTATGTACATGCACACACTCAGCTAAAAAGATTGAATAAATAGGTGTCAAATTAAGTTTTTTAGGAACCGTGTAAGTACAGGGCTTAATAGATACTTGAATTTTTTATTTAATGATTCCCCTCCCCCTTCAGCTATAAAGCTACTACACATTCTTGAAAGGAATAACACGTTACCATTTTCTCTTTTTCATTTCTTATTATATTAACACCAGAATTTGAATAGCCTTAAAAATAGACAAATGTGCCCTTAGCTCATAACCCCACCAATTAAAATGTGCTTTTACCAATTTAAAATTGACTCTCACTGATTAATCAACTAAGCTTTAATTGATTAACCTACCAATTAAAACTTGCAAGCCTATTCAATGTGCATCCTATGCATTTATACGCTGCTTCAGCAGTAGTTCTGCAGATATTAAGATCAGACTACTACAAAGGCATTCAGTGTTTTTATTTTTGTGTATATGTGTGTTTTAATAAATACTGTTGTACAGCCCTTGGAACGGAGCAGGCTAGAAATGTAAATAACGTTAATTACTGTGGCATATGGAATAGTGTCGTATGTAATTATAGCATTTCCACGGGGATATTGAAATTTTTCTTTAATTGGACATAACGCCATCAGATATGAGTGTGGCAACCTGGCAGTTTATAAATAAGTCATTTATAATTAAAAAGAACACTACTCTCAAGAGACATGTGGCATCCTCGCTAGGAAATAAAGTAACTAGAAATCGGGGGCAGGCGGGATTGAAAAATAAACTGAAAACAAGATACCAGGCATTCTGTGCTCTTTAAGAATATTGGAGAATATTTCAGTTGGGGAGAAAAGAACCAAAATCTTCGAATTATGGAATGCCAATCTTGTCTCAAGATTTCTAGAGAAGATTTTGTAAAAAATTGGACTAGGAAGAGAGCAGCTGCCCTTGATGACTCTGATTTTGTTGCACTGCTTTCCTAGGGCTGTAGAGCCACTTCCATAGCAACACTACGAGACAGCCAGCCAGCTATCTAGTTACACTGAGCTCCTCTTCCATTGTAGACACCATAGAGCAGCCTCGCAAAAGTTACTAGCCCCCAAACATTTTAGTTAGCCTGCCCCGTCCCATGTGCGTGACCTAAAAGTGTGTGGCAAGGGGATCACTCATAAAATTTCTCAGCCTGCTCAGAAATAATCAGTTTATTTACAAGCTTGCCAGAGAGTTGGATCTAGGTAGACTTTAGGCCAGAGGTGGAGAACCTCAGGCTCATGGGCCGAATCTGGCCCTTCTGGGGTTCCAATTTGGACCCTCAGGAGTTCACCAAATGGTCATGTTCTTTTTTCTTGCCCACACCCCTTTTCCCTGATGGCTGATCATTTTATTGTTTTCCAGCCTTTGTGTGTTTTCCCAACCCACACCTATTCTGAACCATTGAAATGCCTCTCCTAGTTACTAGCACCACCACTGGAATATACCCTTTGAGAGCTTCTTTACCCTGAAATTGAATTTGGCCCTCGGGCTGAAAGAAGTTCCCCTCTCCTGCTCTAAGCTCTTCTGGGGAATTGGGTAGGCTGGAAGGCAAGGCTTGGAGTGATGAAAATGCTGAATGATTGAGGAGTTTCCTTTCCTCTTCCCCTACTCTTAAAAGGAAAGGGAAGAACAGTTTAAATCAGAATTTGCAGCAGCAGATTGAAGTGGGTTTTGATGCTGGGCTAAGCTCTGGTTAACCTTAACCATAGTTGATTTTGGTGCTGAGAAATGGTTTAACCATGGCGACGGGTGGAGTTTGCTCCAGGAAAGGGAGGGGCTGCAGGGGAGCAATGTCCATTCCCCAAACTAATGCCTGATGAACAGTGGTTCCAGGGAGCTACCATTGCCTTGTGTAAGTGCTTTTCTTTGGGAAGCCTCAGAGGCAAAACATGTTTTCAGATTTGGCATATCTGCCACTTAACATTTTGTTATGATGATTTTATTTATTTTTGCATTTTTTTAAAAAAAAATCAGATCGTAGATTTTAAGTTTGATTTAAGTAGTATATAATGCTTGGCTTTTGTGCATATGGCTCCTCAGCATTTTAAATTGTTATTTTGGTTTTTTTAACAATAGCATATAAAAGTTGGTCTCTGGCTCCCTCTCTCCCTCCCTCTCTTTCCCTAGAATTGTTCCATAGAAGAAATCAAAAGGCTTTGTCTTGAGCAGCTGGAATTCATGTCTGAGAAGAAGCTACTGAAAATTCTTGAAGGTAAGCAGCAGTATATACCGTATAATATTTATTGTTCAGTAATAAAACAAATGATTAAAACACAATTAAAGACATGGCAATAACAAGAAAAACCACACCCAACGTGACACTCACTTGCAGAAAATAGGGTTGCAATCCTATGCATGTTTAGCCCACTCCCATCCAAAGTCCTACAACTCCTAGCATTCCCCAGCCAGCTGGGGGAATGCTGGGAGTTGTAGGACTTTTCCTATCTAAATATGCATAGGATTGCACCGTAGGAAACTTTGGCATCAGAGGCTTGAAGGAACAAAGATTGCAAGGCAAGGGGATATACTGGGAAATAAGGGCAGAAAGCCAGGCAAAGCCATGGAGTGTTTTAAAGCTTGGAATGTAAGCTGCTTTTACCAGCCAAGACAGACCATTTCCTCATCCAGCAGATTATTGTCTACATTGACTGGCAGTGGCTGTCTCCACATTTTGAGACAAGAGTACTTCCCAGCTGTAACCAAAGGCACCCGGGTTTAAACCTAGGAGCTTTTCCATGTGAAGTACAGTCTTTATCACTGAGCTACAGCCTTTCCCTGAATCCTGTGACCCATTTGAAGGAAAGCATTCTCCACTTGTATCTGTTCCCAGTTGCTGATGACCACTTCCAGGGCTGCTGTCTACCAGAGCAGCATTTGGTTTCAGACAGCTTCTTGCCCTTTGAACATATACCCTCTCCCAGTATACAAACCCAGATCTATTCTCCTCCCATAAAAACATATGAAAAACCATGCTGGATCAGACCAAGGGTCCACCTGTTCCAGCATTCTGTTCACACAGTGGCCAACCTGCTGTCGACGGGAAACCCACAAGCAGGATGTGAGTGCAACAGCACCCTCCCACCCATGTTCTCCAGTGACTGGTATACATAAGCATACTGTCTCTGATACTGGAGGTAGCATAGAGGCATCAGGACCAGTAGCCATCAATAGCCTTCTCTCGAGCCAGACCCACGGGCAATGACCAAGAGATTGTGCTGGCCATGGGATTAAATAAAAAGCCAGCGAGGAAAGCATTACATGGTCTGAGTTAGAAAAGAGGTGAATGGTTTGGTGGACTCCACACTGACTACATTGCAAATTCAATTCCTGAGACTATACAGTATTATATTGGTGTTTCCCAAAGCAAACATGTAAAGTGTGGGCAGCTTCGTCGTGTCTTTGAATGCTTATGTTCATTCATTGGGGAGCCCAATTCAATCAAGTAATCCCCAAAGTGTGTATGTAGGTGTTTGAAGATGCGGGTATGGTGTCCACACTTACGCATTTGTTGTGTGATATACCAGTGTAACACTGGTATACTTAAAGTAGTTATGTCTGCCTTGTAAATTCAGAATCCCTAATGAACACCAAGTACAAGGATGTTTGGTTATATATGCAGCAGAGAAACACAGCAATTGCCCATAAGATAGATTGGAAGAGACACTTCAAGCAAATGAGGGGAAACATGACTTGGAATCCATCGAATATAGAGAGACGTAAGATTAATGGCTGCTGTGGTCAGAGGAGCTACTCACAAGAGTTCTGGTTGTGGTTATATTAAGCTTGTTTCTTGCTATGTAGTTTGGAAAACTAGAAAGTTTATCCCATAATTTCCTTTGCGTGTGTCGGTGGCTCCCCTTGATGAAGACTGCAGCCACCAAAGTTGTGTGATTGCACTGAGTTTTTAATAATTTTGTCCCTTCTCATTTGTTAGCCTTCTAGTTTCAGTGTTGAGTTCCTCTTGCAGAACTTGCCAACACTGCTATATGTGTTGCTGAAGGTACATTCTGTCTATAGTCTCCTCAGTGATGTAGATAAAAGATCCTTGAACAAACTCTGTTGCCTGTGATGTATGTTTTTCTTGTGAGAAACAAGAATAGCTGTTTTTTGTGCATTACAAATGTAACAGTTTAACATAAATGGCTGTAAATATGCCTTAAAAGAAGTTAGGGTTAATTTTACATGATTTGTTTGGCAAAGCCTATTTTGATAGATGTAATTGGGCCTGTTTGCCCATCACAACAACCCACTGTGGCTTAATTAATCTATTGGGGGGGGGGGGGGAAGGCTGCTGGATCCTGACAGGCACTTGCAGGCACCATCTTCGCATGGGTCCAGTGGGCACCCTGCTTGCCGCGTCATGTGAACCTAGGCAGCAGGGGTTGTTTGAAGGTTAGATAACTGTTACATAGCTGTCAAACACGCCATGGGTTATTCGAGGGTTGACACTACACGACAAGCCATGGCAAGCTGGTCACCATGCTAAAATGGTGCCCAGCATGAAGCAATGATCCCCATGGATAAATTAAGCCACCGAGGGCTGTTGTGTTGTGAGAACCAGGTCATTGTCTCTCCCCTACTGTCTCAAGTGTTAGAAAATCCCAAAGGCAGCCTTTTTCACATGGATGGTTTCCTTGCTGTGAAAGTACAGGAGATTTTACTGTTTGTAATACCTTTTCATTTGCAAATGTATGTGTTCATAGGAAGCTACCTTATACTGGGTTGAACTATTTGTCCATCTAGCCAATTATTATCTACGCTGACTGGCAGTGGCCCTCCAGGGTTTCAAGCAGAAACCTTTTCCACCACCTGCTACCTGATCCTTTAAAAAAAAAAGAAGAAAACTGGAGTTGGCAGGGAATGAACCTGAGACCTTTTGCCTGCACTGCATGTGTTCTACCACTGAGCGCCAGCCTTTCCTTGGACAAAGGGGATCAGGAAAACACCTAGCCAGGCAATACTAGTCTTTAAGGAGACATTGCCAATCATCTTCTTAACTCAACCCTCTGTCTCCTTTACTGACTGCAACTCCAAACGGTTTTCCGCCAAACACCCCCTGCCCACACACACACTCAAGCAGGTGGGCTGTGTCTCTTCATTTCACAGCCATAACAGTATTTACTGATGTACAGTATGAATGAGGCAGGAAGAGGCTGCCAAGCCATAGTGTCTCACGTTGACATTTTATTTCAAGGTGAGAATGGGGCTGACTCAGACAGTGATGAAGAGGTTGATGGGAGTGACGAGAAGACAGCAGCTGAATCAGTCAGCCAGTAAGTAATTGTAATGAATAGATTTAATTAACTGTCCTTAGTGATTTTGTTTTAATTTCGTCTTGCACCGAAAATTCGATTTGAAACACTTGTGAAACACCAGCAAAATCCCAGTTAAAGCCTAGGCCGGTGAAAATTTGTGAAATCCTACTGAAAAGTCATGGAAGGCCTGCAAAGCCCTGATGAAATGAAAGCCTGCAAAATTCCAGATAAAGCTTTAGCAAGCCTTGGTGAATCTTTGTGAAATACCAGTAAGCCTTGATGAGACCCCAGTGAAACTTGAGTTAAGCCTTGGTCAAATTTTGTGAAACCCTGGTGAAGGTGTCTTGAAGACAGAATCTTAGGATGCCATTCCTTAGAGTCTGTCTTCTACAAGGTGTTATATGAGCAAGACTGCAGATTTGATAGTTCAATGGTCTCAAATGCTATGGTTCAGCAAGGAAGTATATAATTCTAAAAGTGGTTGACTTTTCTAGGTAAGCTTACTATTCAGCTATGTACACCTCCTTGAAGAACTAGCTTTGCCTTTGAATCCATGCCTTTATCCTGGCTATAGATTTTGGCTTAGTTCAAACAACTCATTAGTCAATGCAGTGTGAAAACACTACTCAATGGTTGAGTTTTTAGGGGGTACTTCCCACACAACATGTTCTAACTCCACCGTTGTGTGACTGTGGGCTACTGTGGAGTTGAATAAAATCCATTGCAATGTTTGATTGATAGTTCCTCAGCCCTCTCTCCTCCCCCGGTCCCATCAGCCATTTCTGCAAAAAACCAATTCCGGCAGCTCTCCTAGAGTGACACTTGCTCCTTCTGCAATGCACTGTATATAGGGCTACCATTGTATCTAGTTCGGAAACTTCAATTAGTTCAAAATATGGCAGTTAGGTTGGTCACTGATACATCTAGGGGTGACCATATCACACCGGTTTTAAAATCACTCCACTGGCTGCCAATTAGTTTCCAGGCGAAGTACAAAGTGTTGGTTATTACCTTTAAAGCCCTACATGGTTTGGGTCCAGGTTACCTGCGGGATCGCCTTCTCCCGTACAATCCACTCGCACACTCAGGTCCTCTGGGGAGAATTTACTTCAGTCAGCCAAAACTATGCTGACAACTGTTACCCAGAGGACCTTTTCTTCTGTTGCCCCCAGACTCTGGAATGGCCTGCGGGAGGAGATTTGTCAATTTAACACTCAATCTGAGTTTAAGACAGCTATAAAAACTAGCCTCTTGTGGCAGGCCTACCCAGATGAACTTTAAATCAAGAATTTTAAAATGTGTTGATTGTTTTATGTGCTCTTTTAATTAATTTATGTATTTGATGTATATTGTTATTGTATTAATGTTGTTCCCGGCCTCGATCCAAAGGGAGAGGCGGGTAAAAATATTTTTTTATTATATTATTATTATTATTATTATTATTACCATTACTTTGGATTTGAAAGGTGAGAACGTCCCGTGGAGCTTACAAAGAGAAGAATCAAAGTACCTCAAGGATTAGTTCTACTTACCTCAAGCAAGCCAGCACTGCCTCACAGACTCTGGCAGCAAGTTTTGTTTGAAGCTTGCCATTCTTAAAATAGTAGCAGGAGCATATGAAAGAATTCTCTTTCCAAGAGGTGCCATGTGGCATGGGAAAAGATCATATCCATGAGGGTCTTACCTGCATACAGATTGTGACCCACTATGCTGAGGTTGTATTTGCATCAGCCTCAATGTAACGGGAAGGTGAGGAGGGATAGTCCAGCACAGGGTAAAGTGTCCGTTTAAATTTGTGAGCTGCACTTTTAACGTACGTACTGGAGCCCTTGTTCTCACTCACTAGAACTAAGCTCTTATTTGTGTAACCTTTCTCGCATTACATTTTTTTTTGTTCAGTTTTTCAATTTACTTAGTTTGGGTTTGAGGGTCGGTTTTTTGGGGGGGGGCATGGAGGGGAATTACTTTTTATGTGTGCTCAGTGGTTTTGACATCTGGATGAATATAGCAGTACCTAGGACTGTTCCTAGTACTATTTTCAGTATTCGAGCATATAGCGAAGTTCACCCATGATTGTTTATGGTATTTTCAATTTTGTGTGTGTTGTAATCTTAAATATATTAAGTGGATTCCTCTTTTAGCAATTCAATAATAGGAAGCTCCAAAACATCTGGAGGGATTACAGGTTCAACCTGATGACTCAGAAGCAAAAGCTACTCCTCTAGAAGCTTTAATACCACTTCAGACTGAAGTGTAGAAAATCAGATATCCCTTGTGTTTTTTGTTTTGAGTGCCTGTTTAGTTATGCTACACTCTGCTCTACAAAAATAGCATTTTTCTTTTTATGATTGCATATATTTATAGTGAAATCCTAAGCACGTTTGCCATGCTGAAGTGACTTACATGTATCAGCTGCTTATTTTGGTTAAAATTAAAAATAAATGGAAAAATAGCAGCTAATCTTTACACTGTTTGGCCACAAGATGGCAGAAAATGCATGTGTATTAAACTTAAAGTAGCAATACTATATCAAGAAAGCCTTTATATGACAGCGTAAGAATTGCTCAGTGACAAAGTGTTTTGGACAGCAGAGTATCTGTGTTAGTATGTGTACCATTCCACTGAAGTGGTTGATATAAACTAGGTAACACAGAGTTTCTCCAGCTGGTTTTGTAGCAGACTGTTCAATTGTTAGAAAAGTGACATAACTAAACTGGTTGGATACAAACATTTCTATGACCTGTACTTAAGACAAGAGGCATAATAAGAAATAAAGAGGTTGCCGTGAGGCTTCTGCCAAATCTGCAGTTCTGAGTACTGAATGAAATTTGGCAGGAAGACATAGGGTAGCTGGAGCTTTATTAGCCTGGAACTGTTACCTTTTGGTACCTTTTTCTTCCTATAAACTAGTTGATTGTGCCCCTGTTTGTTTGCCAGGGAGCAGCAATGGATGATAACATTATCAGCTAATTCGAGAGTTGATGTCTTCATCCTGTGATTGGCTCAGAATGGGGGATATAAATGCTTGATAGGCATGACTGCCAAGTACCTTTTAGTGCATGACTGCCAAGTACCTTTTAGTGCTCAAGACTCAATGGAACAAATGAGAAAATTACTTAAAGTATGTGTGTAGTACACATAATCACTATCTCTGTTCGTACACTCATGGTTGTATATACTGTGTTTCAAAAATTTAAGTTTTGCACCAAGAAAAGCTAAATTCCTGTTTAAAATGTAACTTTGCAGCCTTAGGAGCTAGAAGTTTAGTTTCTGTTGTTATTATTATTATTATTATTATTATTATTTTTTACTGAAGTTTCTCAGGATGCTGCATTGTGCATCCTGTACCAATTGCCTGCTTGGATGGTGTGATTGCAGAATAATTGCAGCCCTGCATTTAGCATTGATGTTTTGCCTAAACCTTCAAAATCTGTGACAATTACGTATGTGTTTGACTTCCTGTATGAAAATTAGGTCTCGCATGCTGAATTCATGGCAGTCTCTCATACTGAATGGAAGAGTCCATTTCACTTCAGTTTAACCAAGAACGCTTACGGAAGCAAATCTCATGTCAGTGGGAGGAAAGCTTTCTCTTCATGGACAGATACATTAGACAGGGCTCTAAGTTAAAAATGATCCGCATCTATAGATGTCCATGTTAAGAAAAGAGATCTTTAATCATAGCTTTGTTATAATACTTAAAATGGATGGATATAAGTAATTAGAAGTGAACCTGTGAAATGTAAAAGTCTGGTTGACACCTTGGGAATGACACTAGTCTTTTTATGTTATAGTTTAACGCCTACCTTCAGACTGGATGCTTTGAATGCATGCATATTAACATAATGCGTACTTTACAAATTTTAGACAAAGTAGTTGAGGTATGAAATTGGTTAGATGAATATAAAATAACTTTATGGCCAAAATGCTCATTAAACTCAACAACTGGACTTGCCTTCCATGATTTCAAAATCCTGTGGAGAGCTGTATCCTGTTTCCTCAAGTGTGTCTTATAATCTTTCATTTGCATTCCTGCTTTGTATAAAGACATTTGAACAATGTGGTGAGATAACAGATGAAATCCCATCCCTTTTGAGCAATTTTTGAGTGATTTCCCCTTCCTGTACAATAGAGACCTTCAAATTTTGGTGAAAACATGTAAAAACCTCTACATCAGCATCTCATCATTTTTGTATAGATTGTGAAATGTGCAAGTTGTGTCCTCACAACAACTTTGGGTTAGGCTTCATGTTGCAGTTTTATCAGTTGTATAGTTGTCTTTTCCTTGGTGACTCAGTGACCTGGTTTGCACAACCTGACATGGTTTGTCATGGGTTATTTAACCATGATGAGGTACAGTGCCTGTGGGCGCCACTTTACATATCCAACCCATAGGGATTTCCGTGTCATGTGAATCTGGTGAGCGTGGGTTATGTGAGGGTTGAACAACCCATGGGTTATGCAAAGGTTATACATGCTTGCTGGGTTCGGGACATGTGTTCCTCAAATAGCAACTCTACTATTCTATGATTCTATGATTCTATAATAGTGGTTGCATGCAGTGCAGCCTCACCGTGGGTTAAATAACTGTCACATGGATTATGACCCAGTGTGGGTTCATGTCTGAATCCCCCCCCCCATTTCGAGATGGAGCATAGATTACTGTTAAAATTTCTTATCAACAATATGGTGGAAGTATTAGTCTTAGGAATTACAATATATGAACAGCAGCATTGATGACTGTTGTGAGTGGAGTTTAGATCTGTTTTATTGTGGGTAAAGTCCATATTTGGAGAACAGGAATGGTCGAAACATGTGCTCTTCAAGAAGTAGAACTGCATAATCCCTCACCATGCTAGCCAGGACTGATGGAATTTGCAGTCCAACAGCATCTGGTGGGTCACACATTCCCCATCCTTGGTGTAGTCGCTCAAGGAGGTTTCTACACTTAGCTCTCCTATAATTTACAGCTCTCCTTTGAGACATCTCAGTATGGTCCTAACATTACTCATCCTATCTAATAGATATCACCCAAGGAGCTTGCTTTCAAGATTCTGTTCCTGATGACAGTGACATCAGCCAAAGAAACTTCACAGTTAGGGGCTTACTTTCCGAGGCTCTATCTTTCATGAGGGCAGAGTTATCAGAAGGTCTGTAGGTTAGTCTTCTTTAGGAAAGAAATTGTCAAGGGCCATTCTGGGAAGATGGAACAGCATCTCATTAACGATGAAGGCAGAGAGTCAGAGACGGGCTTTCTCAGGGGATCAGCCATGTGTGCCGCATGCCTCTTTGGTGAACGGCTGTAGCTCAGTGGGAGGACATGCTCTGGTTCAGGTACTCCTGGGAAAGACTCATGTCTGCAACCCTGTAGAGTAATTGCCGGTCAATATAGTCTAGGGCTGGGCAGAAGGTAGATCTCCAGATGTTTGGGACTTCAATTCCCCGAAGTCCCTGCCAGCCTAGCCAATGGTCAATGCTGGGAGTTAAAGTCCAAAACATCTGGAGATCTACTTTCTGCCCATCCCTGTTGTAGATAATACGCCATCCCTGTTGTAGATAATACTGAGCTAGTCAGTATTATCTAATGGTCTGTTTGGTATAAGGCAGTATTCTATGTTCCTATGGTGACTAGGGTGACCAGATGCATCAAAAGACATCGGCCCTTTTAATAATTGTGCAGAAGAGGGAACTTGACCGGTATAGTATAGTGCATTTCCTAAGCGTTCAAAGCATTTAACATACATTATCATCATGGCTCTGTTCAATCAATCAATCTTTATTGACAGTCAATCTTCAGAGGAGGTCCTGCAAGTAATTCCAAAATGGATGGAATGCCGCCATGAAGAACCTTTATGGTGGGTCTTCTCTTAGCAGCACCCACCATCTGGAAAACGCTCCCTCGTGTGGTTCGGGAGGCAGAAAATGTAACATCCTTTAAACGCCTTCCAAAAACATATCTGTTCACACGGGCCTTCCCTGGACTGTAACTTGTTTTGGTTTTATGTGGTATTTTTAACTTTTAAAGCTTTATATGTGGTATTTTATGGTTTAAATTGTGAACTGCCCAGAGAGCCTTGGCTATTGGGCAGTATAAAAATGTAATTAAATCAACCAATCAATAACTGCACTGGCTCTCTATTAGCTACCAAACCATATTCAAGGTTCTGTTGTTGACATATAAAGCCCTAAGTAACTTGGACCAGGATATCTTGCAGACCACCTTGCCCTATATACATCTAGTTGAATCCTGAGATCTTCAGAGGAGGTCTTATTTATTTGTTTGTTTATTTATTATTGCATTTTTATCCTGCCTTTTTTCCTCCAAGGAACCCAACGCGGCGTACATAATCCTCCTCTCCGTTTTATCCTTACAACAACAACCGTGTGAGGTAGGTTGGGCTGAGAGTCTGTGACTGGCCCAAAGTCACCCATTGGGTTTCCATGGCCAAGTGGGGACTAGAACCCCCATCTCCCGATTCCCAATCCAACACTTTAGCCACTACCCTACCCTACACTGCCTTATTGGTCATTCCATGACCAATAGAATGTTGTAAGGTAATATTGCAGAACAAGGTCTTCTCAGTAGTGGCACCCACCCTTTGGAACTTTCTCACACCTGTGGTTCAAGAGGCAGAATTTTTTGGCAAGTTACAAATGCCTTTTCAAAAAGCATCGATTTACACAGCCTTTCCCTGGGTTGGAATGGATTAGGACACTGACCTATTTTGTTGTTGTTTTGTTGTAATGTTTTTATATTCATATGCTTTTTATTGTAAACTGCTTAGACATGTTATTATATTAAGGATGTTTTATGCATAAATAAATAAAATCTAAGGCATCCTTAAAACAACCTTGCAAAGTAGACTTGGGTTGTAAGATAATGGCTTGTGTAAAATGCACAACTTGAGTTTCTGGCTGAGTTGTAATTTGAACAAAGACTGTCATAGTTCCTGCTGTTGTTATTATAATTCATCATATCTATGTAGGTTGGCTGAATGGTTAGACACAATGTTTTTCCCTTTGATAGGCAAGTGTTGGGTTAACTTTTCAGGTGAGCATGTTTTCCTTCGGGTTACCACATCATGTGAGAGAAAGGTAGAATGGGCAGTTCCTGCTGAATTTTCTTTCTCCTCAGGAATAGTAGGGCTAGCTTGCTTCACTTGGGTTAAAACAAGAGCTTGCCACAAGGGGAAATTTTGATAGAGCTGAGGTGGTTAACATGAGTTGTGTCTTGGGCCATCCAGAGACATCCCACTCTTTGAATAATGTTGCCTGTAATATTCTGTTTCCATTCTTGTTACTGTTCTCAGGTGCAATTAAAGTTTCTGGTGTAGAAAAATTGACATTTGTTTTAGCTATGTCTCCAAATTGGGCAGAAACTCTTCACCCAGCAGGTGATTTAATTATGTTAAATTTGACTGGGCCTGGATTCTAGTGGGAGGAGCAATACATTCTAGACTGCCCTCCTAAACCTGAGGAGAATGAAAATTAATGGTAAGTATCATTGTGGCTTTATTTCCACAACGCCAGATTCTTAGTCCCTCACTAGTAGCCATTTATTCTTTCTTAGACATAAGAACTCATCTTATCAGCTAACGCTGCATGATATACAACGGTCAAAGAACCATAGGTATAATCTCATATTTTGAAAGCAGAAATACAGTTTTGTGTACCCAAAAGGCTTCGGGACATGTGTTCCTCAAATAGCCGGTGTAGCTCTCCCACACGTCATGTGACAAATTGGCTTTTAAAAGTGACAAGACTTTCAAAAGCAGTTTACCCTATGGCATGAGGGTCTCCTGCTCAGGCAAAAAATAAAATAATAATTGCACTATGCCTGCCAAACCTTAGGCATGCTTAAAGTAGCTGTTTGGATCCCATCCTTCTAGGGTTTAAAAAAAACATTTCTAAAATCTGTCAGCAAATATACCTTGTTTTACTAAAACACTTCAGGCATATTTCATGAAATAGAGCAAACAATAAGTCTTGGGGGTCGGAGAGGTATTGGTCTGTTAAAGTGCTTCCTTTTGTAAAGATAAAAAGGTATACTAATTAAACTGTATTCTTTGTTCTCAGGCAAGATAATAGCATAGATTCCACTTCTTCTTTGAAGGAAGACAACAAATTGGAAGGGTTGGACTCAAAACAAGGTAGGAAATCGGGAAAGTCAAAATGTTGCTCCCTTTGTATTAGGCATCCTGAATAGAACAACAGCAAACATATTACCTGATTAATAATAATAAAAAATGTTCTGAAGCATGTGTCTAAATACCACACGTAGTAGACTGTTAGTTTACCAATACTGACTAATATATGTGGGGGAAGGATAATTGCATTTCGGACACACAGGCATTCCAGTCTCCTGTCACATGTCACTCTGAGGTTGTTGGCATTTTGGGAGCGGGGTTGGGTAAAGAGCAGGCATGAATCTGTGTGGAAGTGTTGTACTGTCTTGTTGGAGGTTTGTAATGTCAGTTATTCTTTGGCGTTCTTGGCCATGGATTCTGTTTCTTGGGCATTCTAGAGTATGACAGAGATGGAAACCAACCGGGTTTTTTTATTTGTGTGACCAGTTAAAGGCCTGTCCCTTTTGATAAAGTTGGTGGTATGAAAAAAAGTCCAGTCTTTTTTCCAAACCTATTGCTCTACTTCTCTCTACTTCCTCCTTAGCGTCTCATCCATCACTGAGGTCTTTTCACATTGTCAGAACAAGGGGTGGATATCTTTTTCTAAACTATGCTGTGGCCACTCAGAATCAAGCTCACACCTATTTGCCTTGCCCTGTTTGTTAGCTACGCTGTTATTTGCAGGAAGACTCAAGCATCCTTCTCTTGATTCTGAGAGGCCCAATGCTATTGTAGCCTGCTTACTCAGATAAGCTAGTAGCCCCCGTTAATTTATATTGAACAAAGTAAATGAGGGCAGGATCTACACTACTGCTTTATAACAGTATTGAAGTGCACTGACAACTGTCGGGGCCCATGACACATTCCACATACCATTTTCAAACCGTTTTCATAGTGTTATATCCTGCTTGGTGTAGATCTGGCTGAGGTTTCAGTCAGAAATTATGGGAAGGACAGGGTCACTCCTCTCATCATGCAATGGCAGGTTTAATCCTTATCACCCTAGTGCCCCTGAGCACACCACTTTGCTCCCTGTTGTGCAAGTGAATGACTCATTCACCCCAGCAAGAAAAGGTAAAGTGTTCTACTTGAGCAGAACATTTTGATGAGGGAAAACCTATCCTCTGCCCCTGCCATAGCCCCAGGGTTAGGAAGGTTGTGTGCAAGAGAAAAGTGGGATTAGGATCATACGAAGCCATGCTATGCCTTAAATATTAGCAGGAACGAAAATGAATTATTGTGTCGTCTGTCAAGATTTGACAATCAGATAAATACCAGTGTGAGTCCAGATGGTAGTTCCTGCTGTGTTGTGTGGATGTGTGTTTCAATATTTCTTCTCCTTGCCCAGCGATGACAGACACATGGTACAAGCTACAGGAAAGGATAATCCAAGATCCTATTACTGAGGGAAAATATCCCTGATAATTACTGTGGCTGTTTAGAAAGGCTTAGCCCGTTATTTCTTAAAGATACTAAAACTAGCTAATAAGGGAAATTGGACTTGATTAAAATGATATCATATGGCAGATGAGAGGTTAGTAGAATGCTGTGACTTTGTGAAGAATGCTTTAAATATTGCTTGTTGTACTCTTTGGAATGACCTCTGAATTGACACGTTTCCTGCAGACTTCCTCCCTTCCTTCTCTGCTATCAGAGGGAATTGATGACTTGTTGCAGGTGATTGCTTCTTTGTCCTTTTTATGACTTTATCAGCCACCATTTCGTGATGGCTTTGGGCAATGACAACAGTGCTAGTCAGGATGTTAGCTTTTAAAGAGCTTTTGAGAATGTGCAGGCATGAATTGTAAAACTTAGTAACTGTTCTTCTTCCGCACTGGAGTCTGTGATGCCGAAGATGAAACATATGGAAGCCAAGGGGTAAGCAGAAATGAGTAAAAAGTGGTTAAGAAAGAGAAATTAAGTGCCTGGAAATGAATTTCACAATCCTAGTTGAAGGAATAAATACAAGTTATCAAAATGAAAAAGATAATGAGAAAAATGCCATCAGAGACTTTTATTACTGTGTAAAATTACAGCTGCAAAAAAGGGAAATGAAGCGGTTCAGCTAATTAAACATTTGTTAGGCCAGTAGGGCTGTGCGATTATTGTGCATCATACTTCTGTGGAGATTTCCAGCAATGAAGAGGGAATCCAGGCTGATTGTACCTTTTAAGGTTTAGGTAACTTCTTATTCTTGAGGAGAAGGATAAAAGATTTCTCATTTTAGTTTTGTCTCATTCCCTCAGATCAGTGCCCCTTTTTCATGGATCAGTTGGCCTTTGGCAAAAAGAGATGAGTATGCTGGAACATAACTTCTGAACCTTGAACCTGGCTTATTTGGTAGAGAATGTTTTCTCTCTTTGGCGAGATTCTGTTCAGCTGAACAATGTATTAAGTAAATATGGACTAGTGCCCTGTAGCAAGGCAAAAGAATTTCCATTCCTTAATCCCATTGATTCCCATTTCTTTTGATCTTTCACGCACTTTGTTTCTGGTAAGTTAAAAGCACTTGTATGGTGTTTGGAGTTCATCATGTCTGCCTTTCTGGAGGCAATGTGTGGAAAAGATTAAAAACTACACCTTGCAGATTAAAGTTGGATATTTGATCTTGTTTTTGACAGCTGCTCCTCAGAAACCTATGGTGATAGAGCTATATATATCAGCTGTTTCATAGCTATAGTACACTTGCCTAAGAAATGAGGAAACCCAACTATGACTTAGATTTTTCAAGCCTTGAACATCTTCAAGATAATTAGACCATTTTACTCTTAATTTTGTGCTTTTAGTTGTTTAAAGCTGTTTCTGATCTTAGCTTGTTTGGGCATGCTTAGGGTGACCATATGAAAAGAAGGATGGGGCTCCTGTATCTTTGACAGTTGCATAGCAAATAGGGGTCATTGTATGCATGTAGCATCTGGTGAAATCCCCTCTTCACCACAACAGTTAAAGCTGCAGCAGCTCTGCCTAGCGTGACCAGATACAAATGAGAGCAGCTTTCGCTGTTGTGATGAAGAAGGGATTTCATCAGGTGCTGCATGCATACAAACGACACCGGCTGAAATTCCCTTTTCTATGCAGCTGTTAAAGATACAGGAGCCCTGCCCTCCTTTCCATATGGTCATCCTAGGCATGCGTAACCATAATCCTGGAGGTAATGCAAAGCCATCCCGTCCTGGTTTGTTTAGCACTTGCGTGAAGGGAGAAAAGAAGTGGGAGTGAATGGGCTGCATGTTCGTTAAGCCAAGATTCCTGGCATAACATAACATCCAAACATGGCTGTTGTTCTGTTGAATGCATTTTTCATTGATCTGATTCTGCCAAACAAGTGGCATATTTAATAATATATTAGACCAGCAGGCTCTTTTGCTGGAGTTCAACACATGATTAATGGTTTGTCTGAAAAAGATCTTGACATTAGTTTCATGTTTCTTGAATCAGGGCCTTAAAAACACAATTGTGCATTTAAGTGAGTTTTTGGACATGTTTTACTAATTTAGTCATAATAATATGTTTATAGATGACAGTTGTCTATTTACATATATTTTTAGTACTTGTGAAACTGCTACTTGTAGAATGGTTTTCTTTCCAGTTGCTTTAGAAGAGCTACCTCCTAACTTTACAGGGGAAGAACATTTATTATACATTTCTCTTAGTGTTCAGTATTGATTTTTCTTCCCCCTCTAGATACCAGTTATATCATAAAAAGTCAAAGAAAATATGTTTTTCTAAAGATTTTCTTCCTTGCTCGTAAACACAAGATTCTCTCTCTCTCTCTCTCTCTCTCTCTCTCTCACTCACACACACACACACACACACACACACACACACACACCGGTAGAGAGTTATGGCATTTCTTTTCAGAAAGATTTAAAACCATGGTAGAATTTGTAAGGCCTTTTCTCCCTAATTTTGAATTTAGAAGAAAAACAGTCTTGCTTGAACTCATTTTGGAATTGGTGCAGATTAATTTCAGTACTATGTATTCTGTTGCTCAGTCTTTGGACAGAACTTGTGGTGAATGGAAAGGATCGAGTACAAAGATCAAGTGGAGAATATTGCCTTTTATGTGTGTGAAAAAGTTTTTACTTTTTCATTCCATTTTCCAAAAGAAGTCCTCACATCCATGTAGGTAGCCTTGTGATACAGTATATTATTATTGCCAAAGGCACTGAAATATTTAACAGGACAGCAACACACTTCTAGAATCTTTGTTTTCAGAAACTTTCATGATGAGCAGAGACCAGCACATGTTGAAAAAAGATTTCTAGTTCTCTGCAGGCATTCTCATTACAAGGCAGAAGAATGATGAATAATCCTCTTGGAACTTCTGCAGAAGGGAAACGCTGTATATTAGCAATCTGAAAAAAGCCCAGCAATACCAACAGTATGATTCCAAGGATTTACTGCCAATCCAAGTGCATGATGGATAGATGGACACATCAATTCTCTTGTTATTACATGAATCTTGTCAGATATACATGGTGGGATAATTTCTTTTGGAACATCATTTATATCAACTACTTCAAGTAGTGGCTGTTAACCATTCAGGCAAGGGTGCCACACATCAAGTCCAAAACCTGGGACAGGGAATTTCTATTCCCTGTACCAAACCTTCTCTCTCTCTCTCTCTCGTTCACTATCTCTGTGTATGTGTCCTACCTCCCTGTCTTTGTCTCACTTTGCTTTATCATCTCCTTATAACTCTTCCATCTAACAAAACACGACAACCCATACTCAGTACCCGTGCTATTGAAACATGGGTTATTGTTGAAATATGGGTTGCTGCATTGTGTGAACCTGCTGTGTTGTATGAACAAAACCATGAAGGCAACTATGAACAACCCATGAAGACAAACTATAGATTATTGTTGGGTTGTGGGTTCTTTGTGATTAACAAACCATGGTTTGTTAGCACAGGTTAGTTCACACAACATGAACCCACAGTTCAACAACACCGTACAGCCAACTGCACATTGTTGTGTGAACCCAGTCAATATCCCTGTGCTGGGACACATGCAAGCATAAGCCTTTGTAGCATGCAAGCCTGTGCTTTTACAGTACATAAGTGCACACAGCAGTCCAAGATGCAGCCTTATATCCCTCCATTGGTGGTTATGGAGCAGGCAGTGTATGGTAGAGGACTAAATTGCTATTGCATGCAAGCTCTTACTGGAAAAGCATGGAAGAGTTGATTCACTGCATAGAGTGTGAGCAAGTTCTGCTGCTGCTGCATCCAACCTCATGGAACCCTTTCCACCCCCTGTAATATAGTTGGCATTGTCTGTCTGTAAGGTCTTCATAGAAACAGAGCAGAAGGACTTGCATGGTATGGGGCAATTGATTTTGTTTTTTTAGATGGGAGACCTAAGGAATGAACATGCTTTCTGAAAGATCCCTTGGGAAGAGGGTGGGGGGAGCAGATGGACAGTGGTATTTTCCTTTTCCAGAATGCACATGAGATAACAAGGCAGTGAAAGGCATATAAATACATGGGGACAGTAGTTGCCCCCTTACAAATGATTTAAAAAATCACACCTTGATTAAAATTTGGTAAATGGTCTTGGGAGCCAGATGGATATGTTTCAAGATTTGGACCCAGCCCAAAGACCGCCACTTGCCTGTCCCTAATTTTAAGTATACCAAATCCTAATATTTACAGCTATCTGATCCAATGTTAACCAGCATCCCCTTTATAACCAAAGCTTTACTAGGACTGAAATTATTTGGTACTCAGGAAGTGCAGCTCAGAGGCAGTTTTGTATTGGTTTCCAGTATATCAGTGACTGTGGTGCTGATGAGCAATAGTAGCAGATCAATAATGATTCCAGCCTTGGAGATTTGAAAGCTGAAGCTAGAGGAAAGAAACTGCTAATTCTGTAAAAGCAGTCTAGTAAAAGAAAATATTTTGGTCCAAATGGGAAAAGGCTAATTAAAAACAAAATCCCTAAGAAAGAAAATGACAATAAAGTATTGATAAAGCGCGTAATTATTTCTAGCAGTTCTGGTCTAGTACTATCATTTTAGTATCATAAATTTAATATAGGAGCTTGCAAATGAATGCAGGGTTACTGTAGGCTTTTCCGCCAGTGCAAACTGAAAAGCTATCTGTATTTTAATGCACACATCAATGTAAAACTGTGAAGGTTTCAATTAGGAATGTGCATCCAATTCGGATTAAGCCAGAGCAGAATTGAGCCACTTTGGTCTGGTTCTGGTGCTTCCTGAGGCGAAACAGGCTTCCCTCCAAAGCCACCAGAAATGAGCTGGAATCAAATGAGGCTTCGTTGCCAACGCAAGTTTCAGAGGCTCACACTTTATGTCCCGCAAATAGCAAATTTGGTTTAATTTCACTAACACTAATTATGAGCGGGGGAATGGGGGGGGGGGGGGCGGGAGGGCGGTTGAGTGACTGATACAACCAGCTTCTAATCCAAGGGCACATTTTACCAGGGGCTCCAATCAATGTTCTTTGGAGGAGGGATTGAATTCTATTGAGCTTTTTGATAAATATTCTTTCTATCTCTGGGTTCTCTTGATTGTACAGTGTAACAGCTTGGAAGTAGGAAGTGAAGTAATAGATTCTTCTGTATTTCAGTGGGGTGGATTTGCACCATGTTTTATTTGTTCCTGTTTCAAATCCAGTTTCTGCTTTAACTCAGTTCTTCTCTCAGATTTGCCTTTCTTTGAGATACCCTACTTTAATTTCTCAGGTGTTCTGTGTTGCAGTCTATGAACCAGTCCACATGATCACCATGCCTTAAACAAGGGTGGCTTGTTTAAGCCATGGCGAGGGCTGGAGGCCATTTGCCTAATTACCCACCAGGGCGCAGCTTGTCATGTTGTCCGAACCCGGGCAGCATGGCTTGTTTGAGGGGGGAAATAGCCCTCAAATAATCCAACAATAGGCAATGGATTATTTGTTTAAGCTGCCGGTTATCATGCAAACCAGGCCTGCGTATGTTATTGTGTAGAATTAATAAATCCTTTCTCCTTTCCTTTGTTAGGAAAAAGAAATTAAATTATTTGAATTTAGTTCCTGTTGTCCTACAATTTTCTAGTGTGTGTGTAATTCCCCTATTTTTGTCTGTGTCTCTTGCTTTGTTTTCTCATTAGGCAGCTCACAACGCATTAGGTCTACTTTCCCCCACTGAATTAATTTCAAAAACATTTTTTATTGGATTTCCATTTTGGTTCCATTTTCCTTTTGTACCAGGCTTCTTTCAATACATTTTGTATTCTATCAGCATTTAATAATTATAAGTTATGATATCTTATTTATTCATTAGCTTTTCTCCTGAAATTTCTTCTGTTTTGCATTCATTAGGTAGGCAGTTCAATCCAATAAGCTTTTTTGGAAACATAAATTGTTGATTGCTAGTCCCTTTCTGTTCTACTCTTTGTTCCTTGTTTCATTCTGTACGTTTTGCATTATGACACTATATAATTTATATTATAAATTATAAATCCCAACAACAACCCAGGCATGCCTGGTGGGAATGCTGGAGAGGGCCTTCTCGGTGGCTGCTCCAAGGATCTGAAACTCCCTTCCCAGGAAAGCTAGACTGGCTCCCTCCCTCCTTGATATGTTTTCGGAGGCAGGCAAAAACTTTCTTATTCCGGCAGGCCTTTGGTGAATAATGTGGACCTCCATTTCTGTTAAGATTTTGAAAATTTAATATGTATTATAAATGTGGAAATGTTTTAATATTGAAATCTATTTAATTATATTTTTAACTTTTGTATATTTTTATCTATAACTTTTAACTGTATATGTTTTAATTTTGTAAAGCCTCCTTGAGGCCCAGTATTGGGCAAAACACGGGATACAAATAATGATAATAATAATAATAATAATAATAATAATAATACATAATCACCCCTACCAACTTTTTTCAATAAATCCTTTCCTTTCTAATTCGAAGGTAATAAATTCAAATAATCCCTGAAAAAACAGTAAATCTAAGTTTGCGTCTTCTTGTGCTAGTTGTGTGCACACATGCAGAGCCCCATCCCCTCTGTTTTTGTCAGTTTGTGTTCTGTATGTCTTGCTATTTTTCCTTGTCGTTATGGTGGGGTAGGCAGTTCAATCCCGCACGCTATTCCCCTTTGGAGAAGTGATGATTTGGAATCCAGTTCATGTTTAGTCATGTTTCACATTATTGTCCTTAAAATTATATTTAAAAAATGAATTAACTACATACATCAATGGTGTTCTGCCTCCTATGGTGTGGGTGGCACATTTGTCTCTTCTTTTGTGCCTCGTTCACTTCCTCTACCAACAAAGCATGCCACCTCATGCTGGTGTCACGGCTGAAAAACGTTCCTTTCACCTTAGGGTCACACGTGGGTGCCTAACATGTATACCTTTTCCTGGCACTTCCAAAAGGGCTTCTGGGCCACCACCAACTACGATATGGCATCCACTGTTGCCTCGACAGTGGCCCTGGCATACCAACTCACGTGTTACTGCTCACTCTTGCTCTGCCATGTGCCTCCAGCGTCCTGTATGTGGAGTTGCACCTTGTCCTCACATCCTGGCTGAGGAAGCCCCAATTGTGCCTGTTTACCCCACAACTGCCAACATCTGCCCTTGGCACTGTGGTCGAAGTAGTTTCAACAGATGTTATCCATGAAGTTGCAGAGGGTGGCATGCTGGGATGCAGGTTCCTTCCTCCCGCACACAGCCAGAGTCTCCCTTATGATGAAATAGTGTTTGGGAGCAATATAGCCAACGCTCCTATTCTTCCTACCCTGATTTTTCTACTGTTGTATGAGCCTGGTCCAGGAACTTGGAATGGAAGGCCCACCCACACCCTACATTACAGTCCATATTGTTGGCTTCTGATCCACAATCATTTTCAGGTGGCGGAACCCCACCAATCAGGTGGGGATGGCTAGTCACCATTTGGTGGAGTTGGTGAACTCTGGCAATGTTGGTAATGGCTATCATGGCAGCTATTAGTGACATTCATATTGTAGCCATAATGACTAAAATAGGCAAATGTAAACATTTAGGCTAAAATTATCTAAATCTGTGAGTTAAGGCCATAACAGAGAATGCCTTACTGCATTCTATAAAATAATATAATGCTGTGACCTAGTGCAGTAAATTCAGCAAAGGAACAGTTGTGCATTTTATCTCTTTTCTATTGCTAGGCTGTGTGTAAATTCTTGACAAGGATTTCTCATTGCCTCTTTAAAAACACTGCACATAAAGTATCTCCCAAAGAGCAACATATTGATCTTCAGCATAATAGGCCATATGTCCTTTAAGATGTACCAATGGGTAAGCCAGTTTGTATCCAGGTTTTTAATATAAGTAATGAATTCTGAATTTTGTCTAGACTATAATTGTAGGTAGAGAACTTTCGTAGCAAGTCTGTTATGCCACAGTCCTAAATACAATAACAAAGTGTTGGTTTGTGCAAACATATATGTCCCTTGATGTCTGGGTTTGCACAATTGCCATGGCTCGTCGTAACTTATTTAGTCACGACAAGCCACAGTGCCGGTGGGCACCATCCTGAATATTCAGGCTGCAACTGCAGCATGTTGTGTTGTCTTAACCCGGGGACCATGGGTTATGTGAGGGTTAAAAATGTTTTTCTGTCTGAATATGTGTAGGATTGCTACATAAAGGATTGACATATACCTGCTCAGTAGTTTGGTGAGAAGTCCAAGGCAACAGCATGGGGTAATATATAATGGTGTACAATCTATCCAGATAAGGACACATACTAGATAAGTTTTTTTGTAAAAAAAAAAGTAGATTTATTAACAAGAACACATAGAATATAACATTGTAATCAAATACATAACTTATTTTCTCTTAATTCTTACTAACTTGTAAACTTATAAACCTACCCTGGCTATAGAATAGGACGGCAGGTACTTTCTCTTGTGTCTTTAGAAGCTCTATTCTAGGCAGCTCTATTTTACTGGCAGAGGAACAGCATGGATTTAAGAGAGCATGGCAAGCTAGTTTTCAACTGAAACCTGGGAATTGGAGGTTACTGACATTACCATAATACTAGGTTCTCTAGTTGCCTGTGGAATTTCCACACTGGCAAGCCCTGTTTCAAGAAATTGGGCAGGGGTAAAAAAAAAAAAAGGTGATCATGTACTGCTGCCCCTTCAGGAAGGAACATTGGGCCCTAGGGGTAACAAAGTCACATTTTAAAAATGTATATGCATTTCTGCCATTTGACTCCTAACTTTCGAACTCTCCATAACAGTGGGGAAAAGGGTGACTTCAGATATACTCTTGGGGGTCTGATATGGATGAAACTATCCAAGGATGTTCTTGTGGTCATAGTACAAAGCTTGTGCCCAATATCAGCTCAGTGTTCTGCAGCAGTAAAGAAAAGGGGGAAAAATGAATTCTAAGAACTATAGCACTGTGGTCAGTTCTTCTTATTCCAACTAAGAAATAATGTAGATCTGGAGAAAGTACAGAAAATAATAACTTAAAATGATTGTGGGTGAGTATGAAGAAAGCCTTAAAGAGTTGGAGCTCTTTAGAAATTCATAAAATGATAAACAGTGTGTGAAGAGTGAACAAAAATATGTTTTCTTCCTATCTCAGAACACAAGGATTAACCAATGAAACTGGCAAAAATTTCATACAATGCATAATAATGCGATTTGTTGCTTCAAGAGGTTGTAATGGCCATTAGAGAAGAGAACATCAATGGGGGTTAATCATAATAGCTATGAAAGGAATCTGTATATTGGGGACATAAAACAAGAGTTGGCTTTTGCCATCATGTCTTCCTTGTTAGCTACCCAAGGGCATCTGGCTTGTCATAGTTGGAGTTGGAGTGCTGGACTACTTGGGTCTTTATTCTGATTCAGCAAGACAGCTGAAATAGTCTTACGTAAAAAGTCAGTGATTTGCTCTCTTGTTGGATTAAACAGGTTTGTTGTGCATTTAGCCCACAGACATCAAATGTTGTACATTTAACCGATAAACATGGTTAATGGAAGACTTCAAAAGATAAGTGATTGCACTTCCATAGTACTCAGGGACTAAATGTCAAAGAAATAGATGTTTTATTATTATCACAGTTTTGTAATGTCAGAGATATAACTAGTTTCCTTGCCTCATGTTCTGTTAAACTTCCCTAAAATCCATAGCCTGAATCCAAACAGCCTTTCAGTTTGTTCTGTGAATCTAAGGGAGTTTGGGACTTGTGTTTCCAGAACACCAGCTGACCATGCTGCATGATTATTCTCTCTTGGACCTGATGGAAGTTTCAAAAGCAATGAGTTGTGGAATGGGGCTCCGCCATTTAAAACAAAACTTTTTTTTTAATGTCCAAGTCTTGGGGGTGGATGCTTAGAGTAGCTTTTTGGAGCCCAGCCCATGTTTTTAATCATAATTGAACAAATAAGAATGACCTAATTGTTCCCAAGATAATTTAAATTGAAATACTCCATTACAAGTCTTTGTGTAGACATCTCTAATAAGTGTATTGGTACACTGATAACTGTACCTTCATATTATTTTTTCCTCATGTATAAAGTAATTGTAGGAGTATTTTTAAACTGCACTTTAAGAATTAAATTTACTTCTAAAATAATAAACAGTAGTCAGTCCCAAAGGCTCCCCACATCAACTTTCATTTTGTAATGCAGACGCGTCCTTGTGATATAAAACCTTATGACATTTTAATTAGGAAAATAGATCATGCAATTCCATACGATGGAATAAATTTTCCAAGCGCTGCTGCTTTGGTCTACTGCATGTTCTTCTAAATTGGAATAAAAATGCATTAAAACTTGTCTAAATTAAATCAGTCTTAAGGTTGGGGGAGGGCAGAAAAGAGAGAAACTGTTGTTTTTAATTTATAGATGACCTTTTCTATACTTTAAATCTGTGCAAGGGAATATTTGTGTGTAGAGGCAATATTTTGTAAGGTGAAAAGCAATTCTTTTTGTGAAGCAACTGAATTCCTTTCTGTTAATTTTGCATTATAGGCAAGGGAGAAGATAGCGATGTTCTCAGCATCAACGCCGACGCGTATGACAGTGACATTGAAGGCCCATGCAATGAAGAAGATAATCCAGGTGTGCAGGAAAAGATTGCCAGAAGTGGAGATGGTCAGATAGATGACCTTCAGAAGGACATTGAGAAAAGCGTAAATGAGATCCTGGGGCTTGCCGAATCCTCCCCAAAGGAGTCTAAAGCAGCAACTGTAGCAGTTCCTCCACCAGATGACGTTCAGCCATCAGCACAGCAGCTGGAGCTCCTGGAGCTTGAGATGCGAGCGAGGGCTATTAAGGCCCTCATGAAAGCAGGAGATGTAAAAAAATAGCCGTAGGGCTGTTTCATTTGCAAGATGTTTGTATTTGTTCTGATGGGTGTGATGTCAGCTCTCTTCAGCACTAAAATATTTTTGGACTGGTTTTGACATTCCTCATTCAAACCTTTTGTGTATCATATCTCATGGCTGAAATAGTTGGCAGCAGTTTGTCATTGCTATCAGCATGGTTTGTCTGTGACCTACACAAATTGAGCGGCGTGATACTGCTCGACTTAGTTGGTCACTTCTGCGTTGTGTTCGATTATTTCTCATAATGAATCGGGAAACAAGCAGTCATAGGCAATGTGGAGCTCTAGTTAAATCCTGGTGCTTGACAGAAGAACAGAAAAACAACGTAGGGCTCTCAACTTTCTGATGCCAGCATTTACCTAGGAGGGTTAATTGTGGGGGAGGAGAAAGGAGAGGCTCTGCTCATTGGAGATAGAGTGATGTAAGACACATGAATTGAGAAACCACACCAGAATCCCTTGAACCATCAGTTGAGACTTGGAAGTCTTCTTTTGATTCGTACAGGATATGAGCAAATCAGTAGCATTGCACTTTATGACCCTACAGCCAAGATGATGGCACTTGTTCTAATTTGGTTGGCCCTTTAATGGGGTGGGCCCTACCAACTTTTCAACCTCTGTTGCCGGCATAGACATTCATAGTCTGTGTAGTCTGAAATAAAATTTAGTAGTAAGTTCAGTAATAAATGTGTGTGCATCTTAAAATATACTCTTTAACAAATGTCTGGTGCTTGAAAGTAGTTATGTGTGTGGCACCAGAATATAAATTACATAGTTAAAAATGATTTTTTTAAAACCTCAGAGATCTAAATGCATGCTTAAATTGTAGAATTAATACGATTAAACATCATTTTACACCCAATACCAGGAAACTACATAAGTGCCTGATTCCTATGACTAGTATGCCACAAGAGTTTCATTTCTTGGCAGATGTGGATTTCATCATCAATAATGTTTTCTAACTTCTGTTTGACAATATGAAAGGAGGCATTTACACCCCTTTGGGATGGGTGTATTTGTTACACACTTGCCCATTCTGTAAGATGAAGCAAAGCAACACAGGATGAGTTTTTGTTTGGAAGTAAGTGTTCTTGCATCCATTGTAAACATTGATGGCTCCTTATTCAGGGAGCAGAGCACACCGGCACCTGCTATTTTGAAAAAAGGCAAAAATGGGGGGAAATCAACATGTAGCAGTGTTCTAAATAAATACAACTGATTTTATGTGATTGAGCATGCTCAGGATTATTTTTAATAGGGGTGTGCACGGACCCCCCGGATCGGATCGGGACCCGGATCGGGACCTCCAATTTTGTCCCGGACCGGTTCGGACAAAATCGGAGGCCCCCCGGACCGGATCGATTCCGATCCCGACCCAAAAATCGTACATTTTTGGATCGGCCGCCATTTTTTTCCCCATAGACTTGCATTGCAATGCAAGTCTATGAGGAAAAAATGGCGGCGGGTGGGTAAGGGGGGGCCTAACTCCCTCCCCCCCCCGGGGCCGTCCGCTGTGGACGGCCCCGGCAGGTAAACCCCCTCCCCCGCGCTCCCTACCCCCCCTGGGGCCGCCCGCTTCCATCCGCTGGCGCCCGCGGGCGCCAGCGGATAGAAGCGGACGGCTCCGGGGGGGGGTAAGCCCCCTTCCCCGCCACTGCTTACCTTCTCGGCCCGTCCGGCGCCGGCGGCTACTACCAGCGGGCTCCGCGGCCTACTCTCGAGCAGCGCGCCGGGTGATGACATCACCCGGCGCGCCACCCTGGAGCAGGCCGCGGAGCCTGCTGGTAGTAGTAGGCGCCGGCGCCGGACGGGAGCCGCCGGGCCGGGCAGGTAAGGGCCCCCCTCCCCCCTCCCCCCTCCGCGCGCCCCCTCCTCCCCTCCACGCACCCCCTCCTTACCTTCCCGGCCCGGCGGCTCCCGTCCGGCGCCGGCGCCTACTACTTCCAGCAGGCTCCGCGGCCTGCTCTAGAGTAGCGTGCAGGGTGATGACATCACCCGGCGCGCCACCCTAGAGCAGGCCGCGGAGCCTGCTGGGAGTAGTAGGCGCCGGCGTCGGACGGGAGCCGCCGGGCCGGGCAGGTAAGGGCCCCCCTCCCCCCTCCCCCCTCCGCGCGCCCCCTCCTCCCCTCCACGCACCCCCTCCTTACCTTCCCGGCCCGGCGGCTCCCGTCCGGCGCCGGCGCCTACTACTTCCAGCAGGCTCCGCGGCCTGCTCTAGAGTAGCGCGCCGGGTGATGACATCACCCGGCGCGCCACCCTAGAGCAGGCCGCGGAGCCTGCTGGGAGTAGTAGGCGCCGGCGCCGGACGGGAGCCGCCGGGCCGGGCAGGTAAGGGCCCCCCTCCCCCCTCCGCGCGCCCCCTCCTCTCCTCCATGCACCCTCTCCTTACCTTCCCGGCCCGGTGGCTCCCGGCCGGCGCCTACTACTACCAGCAGGCTCCGCGGCCTGCTCTAGAGTAGCGCGCCGGGTGATGACATCACCCGGCGCGCCACCCTAGAGCAGGCCGCGGAGCCTGCTAGTAGTAGTAGGCGCCGGCGCCGGACGGGAGCCACCGGACCGAGAAGGTAAGTGCCCCCCTCCTCCCCCCCCCGCTGTCCACTTTCATCGGCGGGCGCCCGCTGGCGCCCGCCAATGGAAGCGGCGGTGGGCGCCAGTGGGCGCCCGCCGATCCGCCGATCCGCCGAACCGGTTCGGAGCTTTTTCGGACCGGTTCGGATTGGATCGGCTGATCCAGCTGCGGGATCGGAAATCGGATAATTTATCCGATTTCCCACTGGACCGGACTCGGATCGTGGATCGGGTCCGATCCAGTGCACATCCCTAATTTTTAACAAGAAAAAATTCATTTTTAAAGCACCAAGCTGGAGCCAGGTACAAGGTACCCCCAAAGGATTTGCAGGGTTTGCTGCCTGCCTTTATAGAATCTTACAGAGCACAATGTGGGTGCCTCCTCTGTGGTGTGGCATAATAGAACAATACTCCTCTGTGGTGTTGCTCATTGAACAATAAGTATTCATTTTAAACTGCACACCTTTGTCCACTTCTTAAAGTTTGGGTGTTTGGGTGAAAAAGACTGGAAGAAGAGGAAAGCTGACTGAGCCAGGAATTGAACTGATAATACAATAGGAATCATCAGCTCTGTGGGTTCAAGACTGACTTGGAGAAAAATAAGGATTTTGATATCCTTGAGGGGTGTGGGACCAGAAGAAGGGCAATAATTGAGGAAGAAAATCTTGGGAGTGGAGGAGAACGAATGGGAAATTATTCTGGAGGACTTAGAAGGGAAGTTAATGTTTTGAAGTTCAGATATTTTCACGTTTTGGTCTAATGGCATTAAAACTGCACCCCTTCCTTGTACTCAGTTGTGGTCTTGGATAATTGTCTTGTCTCAACTTGAATATTTTTCTTCTTTAAAAATGGTTGCAGCCACAAATATACAGTCAAGGGAGGAGTTTGGTGTTATGGGACTCAGGCTAACCTCTGCCTTGTACTCTGGCTCTGGACAAGTCAGTTATCTCTATCTAGTTCACCACTGTCATGCCCTCACTAGAAGAATCCTCAGAGGAAGAAGTAGAGCCTCCAGAAACCGGGACACCACATCAATCACTGGCACCAGACCAGAGGAGCCTGGGCCTTCAGGGGAGATGGCTTCACATCCTTGCCTGTCAGGGAGAAAGGACTCTGATTCTGGAGCAGATGCTGAGCAACTCCCTGACCCCAGAAGCGTTGTTACCTCAAGTGACAAGCCAGTAGGCCTCCTGTAAGAAGGGGTGCTCACTTGCAAAGATGGTCTTCTCTGGAGAAAGCAATTCCTCTTAAGTAGGGCTCTGGCCAGAGAGTTCTAATGGACAGCAGCTGAGCCTGGGTGGGGCTCGGCAGCCTTTGTGAGTAAAAGCCAGCAGTCAGAGCTGGCAGGTTGCTGGAAACATTGCCTTGTCTCCTGGTTTCTTGACCCTGCCTTGTTTTTGAACCCCTTGGACTCCTGCTTGACTCTGCTACTGGATTGGGAGATCTGTCTGCTGGAACATTGGCCTGGGTTATTACTTGGCCTTGTGGTCAGCCCTATAACTAAGACTGCTACAGCCAATGCAGGAGAAACACATGGTTTCCAAAAATGGCCAATAAAATGCTTCTAGAAGGCTTACAAGCAGGGTGTGAGGGCAAAAGCCCTCCCATGTTGCTTATCCCAAGAGGTATACTCCCTTTCATCATTCCTAATAGGAGAGGATTGTATCTGCAAAGTAGAGCAGTTAGAAGGAGCCTTGGGAGAATGGCCCTAAGGGAAAGTATTGCTTGGTAGCATATGTATTCCTTTAATGATTCTTGAATGTTTTCTAGAAAAAAAATCTTAAAACACAGATCTCATTAAGAATTCAAACATCATACAATCCAAACTTTATTTTTTTTAGAAATTTACTATTTACAATAGTCTGTGCACTTAGAACTTTAACCCACTTAATTTTGTGTTTGTTCAATCGCAGCACTCAGCACTATCTTTGTACTTGATCTCGTTTCATAAATGGTATTTTTTTAATGGACCACTTAGTTGTATCCTGAATTTTAAACCTATACATTATTACCTTTGAAAGTAATAAGCAGTTAATGTTAATGTTTATGCAAATGAAGTCTATTAAACAGTATACATCTATACATCTATAAACCTATACATCGTTGCAGTTAAAAGTAATAAGCAGTTCATGTTTATGCAAATAGATGTTTATTAAACAGTAACCTTTTCAAATTCATCAATTTCACCCAGTTTTAAAAATCTTTCAACATATTTGAGGTTTTAGGTGACTGAAAGGGGTACAAAATGTGTGTCTCTTTCCACCCCTAACTTGTGATAGTTCATATCATGTATTTTGCTAGAATGGGGAGGCCATGTCTATTTTTAAATGTCAGAATTGCACTAGAAGGGTATTGTGGTCATGTTCTCCCCCAGTTACAGCGAATGGGAAAAGGTTAAACGCTCCATCTCAAATGACCCTAAGTGTGGTAAAAACAGTCCAATTTGGGGCATGTTTATTTGAAAATAGTCTCACTTGCACTTCCTCTCATGTAAGTGTGCACAGAAATGCAGCTGTTAAATAATTGTTCATGCAAAGTTTACCACTTCCATGACTTTTGTAGCAGTCACAGAAGTGGTAGGTTCTGCATGTTATTTGGTGGTGGTGGTTGTTGCTGGTTGTCCACAACAGTTGGGAGGGAAATTGGGCTTTTTCGAGGTGGAGTTGTTCTTCTAGAGCTTGTGCAACCATTAACCAAACAACTATTGCAAGCAACACCTAGCCCAATGAAGTTGTGATGAGTCATGCAGCAGCTTATGTAATGGCTTGTGAAACAACTTTTACAACAGCTTATGCAATGGCCTGCACAAGTGGAATAAATGTAGGCCATACAGGACCAAGAACTACCCAAAATACATAATAAAAGACAATAGTGTAACAACAGATTCCTGTAGGAAATGTCATCAATCCCAAGAAACAATAGACCATATAACAGGAGGATGTAAAATTCTGGCAGGAATGGACTATATGGACAGGCACAATACAGCTTCAAAAATAATTCACCAAAACCTGGCCATCAAATTCAACCTCATCAAACAACCTACAGCATACTATACATACTTACCCGAAACAATCTTGGAAAATGCAGACCATAAAATACACTCGGACAGAACAATTCATGCAGACAAGACAATACCTTGCAATTGACCAGACATAGCAGCTATAGACAAAAAAGAAAAACATAGTTACCTCATTGACATAGCAATACCCAATGTTGTAGAAGAGGAAGAGGAAAAGAGAAAAAAACACACCACTGATTAAAGTTAAAGAACTATGGCAATAAGAAAAAAAAATAGATTTATTCTGTAGTCACATCAGTCACCGGCATCACATCAAAAAACTATAAAGAAAACCTACAGAAACTGGGCCTACCAAATTACACCCATGCCAACATCCAGAAAGCAGTCACACTTAAAACATGTTCAATAGTCAGGAAATTTCTGAATCAGTAAAAGACAGCATGGCCTGGCAAAGCCTGTCATGTTCATCTAGAAAAACTGCCACAAGCAAGAAAAGAGAGTTAATGAGTGGACTTGATTACACTGAAACGGTTGTCTTCCATTTTCAACAATGGGCGTATAATATTAATGAAATAACAATTACATAAGGTATGATACAAATAAATAAATTGAGAACACTTTTGGTAATCTGCAAGGGGCAACCCTGACCCCAGATTTTCTCCATTTAACACAGCAATTGGGGGATATTTGCCTGAGTTTGCATGCAAAGAGGAATGGAGTGGACCAATTAGTAGGGATGTGCACAGACGAAAAAATTGGATCGTAATCGTTTTTTAAAAAAATTGGATCAGAAATAATCGGAGGTCTGCTGTATCGGATTGGATCCGATTCCGATACGAAAATCGAACATCCAATTTTGTATCAGACGCCATTTTGAATGCATTTTTCCATAGCCTAGTATTGTGTTACAAAAAGGCCTATAACGTTTTCATTTTTAGAGATAGAAGGATGAAACTTGGGCACTTTATAGATGGGTCAGGGATAGTTATCTGTGAGAAATTTTAGAAAGATTGGTGCAGGCATTTTGTGGCAATGATTTTTTTAATAATGAACCAGGAATGCCTATACTTTTTCATTTTTAAAGTTCCACACATGAAACTTTGCCACATTGCAGGTGGTATGTTGGGACCCATATGTGTGAAATTTCAGAAACATAGGTGCTTGCCTTGTGTGGCAATTAATTTTAGAAAAATGGGTAGTAGTGGGGTAAATACAGGTATGCCTTCAACTTTTTTATTTTTAAAGATACAAACAGGAAACTTGGGCACATTACAGGCACCACTTTGGTTGATATGTGTGAGATATTTCAGAAAGATAGGTCCAGGCATGTAGTGGCAAGGTATTTTTGAAACAATGAGGAAAGAAACGCCTATAACTTTTTTTATTTTAAAAGTTAGAAGTCAGAAAGTTGCTCACTTTGTAGATGGGTTAGGGGTAGTTATCTGTCAGAAATTTCAGAATGATAGGTCCAGGCATTTGGTGGCTACAAATTTTTTAGAGTAAAAGTTACAAAAGTTTTTCCACAGAGGCTTGAGATGTCAATTGCACCCCCTCCCCCTCCCCCCTCCCCTCCCCCTTTTATCTGTCAAAACTCTGTGTTGTTGTAACTATTGATCTAAAAAATTCATAGCCACCAAAGGTTGGTCTCAAGCAGTCAATCCATTTCCACATACAAGGAAACAACCCAGATAAATGGGCTGCATCCATTTGCGGTGCCTCCTCCCACCCTCTGCGTGGTTTTAAAATTGTGACTAGATACAACAGTGTGGCTTTGAGGGGCAAACATGCTCAAAGGCACTTCATCCTGATATTACTGTTTACTCAGAATCTGGGGGAAGCAAGTGCACAACTTTTGCCCTTAAGAGGGAGGGAGGAAGAGGAGGCACTCTGTGCATGCCCAGAAACAGACCCGACAAAGGGGGGAAATGCCTGGCCCGGCCCCGGCCCTTCAGTACAGGCTCCAGATGGAGCACTTGGTGGGTGAAAAGTGCAGGATGAGGCAATCCCAGCAGGATTGGCTGGAGCTGGGCATGTCCACTGACAGCTGCTTACATCTCCTCCTTGGTGATGCTACTCCTTGATGCTCTATTGGGGAGCAGCATCAGCAACAAGAGGATGTCGGCACCTGCGGGTTGCCAAATGCATGCTGGGAGGTGTAGTTCTGGTATGTAGAGTGGCTGATTTTAAATAAAGTAGGGGTTAACAAACCAGGTCACTATCTCTCAGCCCTAATTCAGCCTCCACTTTCCTGACCTCTCAATAACTGTGTTTGTTATCCTTCCAACTGACTTTCCCCAACTGTCACTCACTCACCCCCCCCCCCCCAAACACTATTCCATTCTAGCCTGAGCTATCAGTCATTCCTCCATTCACTCTCCTGTTTCAATAGTAAAGTCAGGCTTTTACATAAAAATCATAAATTTAATCCAGTAATTCTTGTATCTGTCTTGGAATGTTGTGGTTTAGTTATAACAGGAAAAAATCCGCAACATAAAAAAACTCATCAAGTTAAAAGGCTCTGGATATATATATATATATCACTTGGCACTTAAAAGCCATTAATGCAGTCTCCAGGCCTGCCCGCCTGGGAAAGAGAAATCCTTAAGCAGGGTGCCACAACTAAGAAGGCCTGCTCTCCCATGACACCTCAGATGTATTCAAAGATTAATGTTATTCAGAGAGCTAGGCGTGCGCCTACAACTCCCAGCATGCCTTGGGTCTGAGGGAAGACTTATTGGGCTTTGGAGGCCATCATTTGGAAGTAGCTCGCCATCCTGGGCCTGAAGGGAGAGTGCCTGGGCTGGCTGCATTGATTAATAGGCACCATCGGGAGCAGGAGGTCACAGCTCTGGGCCTGTCACCTCTGGCAACGGCTAAGCTACCCGTGAGTCAGCCAGCCAGCCAGCTCCCTCAGTATAGTATGGACTGGCTCAGCCAGACTTCACTTCCCATGAGCTTCAGCAGCAGGACTCCCATTGGGCAAATTGAGTACCACAGCAAAAGGCATGCCGAGAGTTGTAGATTTTGTTTTCTGTGAGGGACAAGGAAAATCATGGTGATAGCTTCAAGGTGGCCCTGGCCATGTGTTGAGTGTGAGGGGGTGGGGAGAAACTAATTTAATTTGTTTAAAAGTTAACTCACAGGCCTAGCACTGGCTTGTGTTCTGGCTGTTTTCCTTTTTTCATAATAATAACTTCAGTGCACATGCATAAAACAGTTCCCCATGTCCACTGAGATCCGCTTCCCTACTATATGTTATTTGGATAACTGGGCAATGCTGGGCATATTTTGAAAACATTTTTAGGTTTGCATTTTTTTAGCTGGTAGAAAGGGTGTTGTGTGTCCTGATTGTTTTTGAAGTTTAGACTGCTGCTCCGGCCAAAGCATGATGGGAGGTGTGGGCATTTCAGGTAAAACAAAAAATGTGGTTTATCACGAAGTTCTAATTTAAAATACAGTTCTTATTAACACAATTTTCCATTGATTCTAACAAGACAATTTACTAACTCAACCAAACGAAAAAGAACCAACCAACCTAAAGATGAATAAGTTGCAGAGAAATTTATTATTTATCAAATACTGTAAATGTTATAAACATTATTCACGGACCCGAGCAACGCAGGGCATATCAGCTAGTCACATATATAAGATGAAGGCACAATACACATGAAATTAGAGGAAATACAATACAATGGTTAAATAAAAAGTGTGATGTAGAACAAATTGAATTAAAATATAGAGTGAAGTAGCTCTTACATACAAGGCTTTACAATGTGCAAAATTAGCTATAGTTAGTCCTCACATGTGCCTCTAATCTTCTACCAGACCCCTTAGTTAAAACTTACTGGGCCTGTTCAGAAGACACCTTAAACCACGGCTTTGACCTTATTCATCGTGGTTAAATCCGTGGTTTAAGGTGCCTTCTGAACAAGCCCACTATGTTCCTAGCTGTATGGTAGTTTGGCTTAAAGATTGAGGAAGAAAGAATTATAGCTGTCTGTCCCAAGCAGGAAAGACAGGCTCATGTGGCCTTAGATGGAAGTCCTAGGTGTAGAATCCAGATAAAAAATTAATCCCGGTAGGAATTGAAGAAAATGTTTAAGTCTGAGCCTCACCAGGAAAGTAAATATAAGTGGGAAAGGGGTGGCAGGGTGTGGAGGGACCTAGGAAATCTAGATTTGTTCAAAGCTGTCCATAAACCAATAATCTAGCTCAGGGAAAGGTAGCATTGTGTAAAAATCACCAGGAAAAGTTCTGATAAGGGAGGAGTAGAATCTCCCCAAAGAAGAAACACTTATTAATCAGAACTGTGAAAAACCCAGCACTGAAAAGATCTAAATCCTTTAAAAATTATTGTAAGTCAACATAAATACATCTAAAAGCAAATCTAAAAGTGCCCTTTTCTCAAGAGAAGTGCGATAAGTTTCAACATACACAAGGCACCACGGAAATAAATAGTTCTGTATTAGTAGATGGTAGGTCAGGGGGAAAATACGCCAATTTTCTTCACTGCCTAGAAATTTGTCTTTTGGCGACTGAAGTGAGTGAGCCTAGGGTCTTACCAGGGTAAACACTCTGAGCACAGAACCATTGGAGGTATTCAACTTTGTACTTTCTATGTGTTGGTCCATGGCCCATTGTTCCTTCACCCCAGCAAGCATTTATCTGCCTTTTTCCTCATAAGTTAAAGTCTTTTTATTTGAGTACTTGTACATGGCTTTGAGTGAAATTTGTGGGAAAGTCATTTATAAATTTAACAGCAACACCAGTAGGGCTATATACATGATTGCTGCAATTGTGGTGATCAGAGCAGCTGGAAAAGGGGCTACTGTGATGCCCCAAATTATGGGCCGCTTTTGGAGATGCTTGTTCTTAAAATGGCGGATGTGTATGTGTCATGCTTAGCTGTAGGCTAGGAGGCAGTCCTTGTGGTCCCGAGGGGCTGGTGTGCAGGTTCCTGGAAATGTGAACCTGCCCATAGGGCTATTTAGTTGTCAATAGAGTGGATGTCTGTCCGTCCATCTGCGCCATAGCTGCAAGACCGTGAAACTTAGACATCTGAATTTTGTCATGGACACTAAGGAGACTCTAGGGTGTGCCCCTAGGGGTTCTTTTCTTTAAAAACAAACAAAAAACAAATTAATTTTAATTATTTCAAATGTGTCTATATGGTTGGACATGCAGTAAATTTTTCAGTCATTGGGGGCATAGCTTTGCAGACCATACACCTCGAAGCCCCAGGAGATTAGTAGGCCGAGGGACAGAGGTATACGGATGCCCCCTGCCCTTGCTTTGGAGCAGCCCCCCTCAGGGGAATAGAGTCGACAGAATTCCCCCTCCCCCTTAAGGGCTATAGGAGTGCACCATGGCAGGGGCTGTGCTTAGGGATGCCTGCTGGCATGGGCACGATGTGTCTAACTCTGACAGCTGGTACATTTTCTTGAAGGCTTCGCTGTATGAAATTCAAGGTTATACCAACCTAGTTTGGGATATAGTAACCAAATTCAATGACATTCAAACTGCAATATGTAAAACCACCAACGGTGTGCTGAAGGATTTTAAAAAAACATGTGGTACAAAGAAGTGTAGACTTTATTAAGGGAGGTACGGCAGTGCCTCCCTTGTTAAGGGCCGTCAGTAAAAAACACGTTCCACCATGTTAAAGTGATAATTGGGGAGGGGTCATTCTAACAGCCATAAAATCAAAATTTCCCCCCCAATCTCTCTGAAAATTACAGGTGCCAGAAAGAAATGTTTGTTTTACATTACCTGAAAATTTCAAGAAGATTGGTGAAAGACTGAGTGAAGGAGAGCAGTTTAAAGTAAAAAGATTAAAGAATCCCCTGAATCCGAAACCGAAAATTGAACTCAGGGGTTGCGAGTATTTTTGCGCAGCTGTCCTTATCTTGGGGAGCCTTATTAATTAATCCAATGGTAGGGTCTACTTCCTCCCGTTCTAGTGTAGGTGGAACTGCTTTTCTTTTTTTTTAATTTGCTTAAGTGGATTTTATTAAATTAAAACTGTGCCTCTTTAAAAATCTGGCGGCCATTTTGATTACGGCACACGCTCAGTAGAGTCTCTCCCCCCTCCCTCCTGCGTTAGCTACAATGGCTGCTTCCTCTAGCAAAGATATTGCTGTAGTCTCTTCTCAGAAGTAAGTTCCATTGACTGAATGCAATGGTCTTACTCCCAGGTAAGTGTGTAGAAGATTGTAGCCTTTATTTAAAAAAAACAGTCTGGAACCTTGGAAGGCGGAGAGGGAGAGATGTGAGTGAGAATTCCCTCTCCTTTACAGCACTATAACTCTACAATTAACAACTTGCTTGCATGCTTTGCATGTGTGTATGTTCATTTGATTATGGCTGCTGATCATTAATTTTCATATCAATTCAATCCAAGGCATGTCTACTCAGAAGTAAGTTCCACTGAGTGCAATGAGTCTCATTCTCCATGCACTAGCTTGAAGGGGTGTGTGGATTTGGTTGTACTTCTCTTTGAGAGCTCTGTGTATTTAGGGACCAAGGCTTTTCATAAGAGAAGGGGTTAAGCTCCCCCTTCTTTTTTTTAAAAAAAAAATCCATGTATTTGATTTTTAAAGAATTTTTATTCCTTCATTGTTATTATAATTAATAATGATAATTAGTAGAAGTAGTAATACGTTTATTAGTGTTACATTTATATCCTGCCTTTTTTTCCTCTTGCAAGGAACCTAAGGTGGCTTACATAATCCTCCTCCATTTTATCAGCACAACAACCCTGTAGGGTAGAAGAGTCAGTGACATTCTGAATTTTCTTAGCTTTTCTAATATTTTTAATCAGGTTGAACAAAACTATTGTGTATTGTTATCTCCAGTACCAACATCTTTGACAGGCTTAATATAGGATTCATTGACCACAGGCTATTTTTAGAGCAAAAAAATAAAAATAAAAATCCAAACTTGGATAGATTAAAATTAAATTGAGCAATATTTCTAAACACCCACATGGCTATTTTTGGTACTGGATCAGATGAAGTGATATAAGAGGATGTTCAGACTCTATTTAGTTGATCAGTTGCAAATAAGCTTCTCTAGTAAGGAGGAAGGGGAAAGCCCTAGACTGATCATTCTTTCAAGTGCCATATCTCCCCCCACAAAAACGCATGAGGTAGGTTAGGCTAAGAGTCTATGACTGGCCCCAAATCATCTAGTGAGTTTCTTCTGCTGCTCACTTTCACAGAAATGTAAAACAGATGTTTGGTAATGTTTGGGTGTATGGCATGTGCTACTTTTACCCTCACAACAACCCTGTAAGATAAGTTAGGCTGGAAATTTAGGCCTGGCCCACTGTCTGTCTATGTCTGTGTGCCTGCCTCTTTCATGTATACACACAGAAAGGCATCCTTGGGTTTGTTCTTTACTTACTACATACCATAAACTATGTATGAATAGAGAAGTCTGTCACAAATTATGCAATACACTCACTTTTTGCACTTCCTAATACATTTGTTTCCCACCTAACTTACTGCTAATACAGTCATGAATCTAATATTAAAATATGTCATTTTTACTATAGTAAGATTAAAGAATCCACATACATCAAGTGCAAATCAGAGAACCTACTATTTTTCATATTAGTGTTCAAGAATTAGGATTCTTTTCCTAATTACGCCTTACACGGAGGTTGCCTTTTTCACAGCAGCCGGATCAACATTTTCATCAAGCTGTCCACCTCCCCTGCTCCAAACTCTTTCTTGGTCAGTCACCGCTAATTAGCTCAGATCCTGTTAGTGTATATGTGAAATTGTGATCCCCCAATGTGCATCACTTTACACTTGCTTACACTGAACAGCCGATGTGGGCAGAAAATAGATCTATCCTGATGTTTTGGACATCAACTCGCGGCGTTCCTGATAACTGCCCATGCTGATAGGGGCTTTTACAAGTTGAATTCCAAAACATCTGGAGATCTACATTCTGCCTTCCCTTGTTCTTGAACAACATTCGCCAACCTGGTGCCTGTCAGATGTGTTGGGTTGCAACTCTCAACATGAGATGCACTAAGAAATGAGAAGTAGCTGGTCCTAAGTTGTTCATCATCATTTCCCACAACCCCACAGTCACCTCTGCAGATCAAATTGCAAATCTAGATTTTTGAGATGACAAGTCCCAGCATTCCTGACCATGGGACATACTGACTTGCAATGATGGGAGTTGTAGTCCAACACCTTTGGAGGGCACCAGGTTGGGGAAGGGCTGCTCTAAACAAAAAACGAGAAATAGGTGGCCCTAAGTTGTTCGTGATCAGTTTTCCACAACCCCACAGTCACCTCTGCATATCATATTCTCCATCCTGTCCTCATGGTTTATCTGCTTTGGGAGAATGAGAATTTCACTTGCACTTTCTGCCTCCTTAGGGAGGATGTGGTGTTAAGGCTTGGGAGCCTTAACTCCCAATTTCCCTGCTTTTTGGTGCTTGGTTGGAAACTGGAGCCTTAACGTTGTTTTTGTAAACCGTAGGTTTTTTGTTTAATGAATATGTAAGTAACTGACAAGTTGATTTTGAAAATTACAGGAACTGTTTCAGGAAAATGGAAGATATTTAGAAAGGAACACATTATTTCTTAATTGTTTTTCATTATTCCTGGAAGTCTGCAAGCAAGCACTTATTCAGACACTAATTCATTTCCCAACTACTGAACTAAAATGTTTTTTAAAACCAACAGCCCTATTCTGTTAGCGTCTGCACTGATCCCTGCCTACTTTGTTCCCTATGTAATCAAACCATTCAAAAATACCTGAAATGCTTCTCATCGCTTTTCATGATTTCAAATTTAAATTCCTCTTAAATCATAGAATCATAGAATAGTACAGTTGGAAGGGGCCTATTAGGCCATCGAGTCCAACCCCCTGCTGAATGCAGGAATCAACCTTTACCAGCATTGGGTCCCCAGTGGTTGCTGGCATACAACTCCCATCACCCTTAGCCAGGATGGCCAATGGCCAGGGATGATGGCATCTGGGGCCCCAAGTTTGGGAGAGGCTGCTTAGAGATCATTTTTCTATCAGAAGAGTAGAAGCAGTAGTAGGCATTAGAGGGAGGAATAATTTGCACATAAAATATTTCAGGGGTCTCTTTGGAATCTATGCGTAATTGAAAGTTTCCATCATTGTTTGCCCTGAGATGCTCAGGTGAAAGCGTCGGAAAGGGAGTGCACTGCAGTTGGTTTTGAGGGCACTCAAAATATGGGCCCCCACCTTGCTGTCACACACAACCAGGACGCATCTCCCCTCACACACCAGAACATTGGAAGAGCCCTGCTGGATCAAACCAAAGGTCTATTTCGTCTGGCATTCAGTTCCTGCGTGGCCAACCACATGCCTATGGGAAGCCCATAAGAAGGACATGAGTACAATAGCACCCTCCCACTTGACCGGTATTTGGAGGCAGTATACCTCTCATTTCACAGATGAAAACAGGGATGTGCTTGTAATACATCTAGTTTCATATCAACGATCAATGCTCCATTTCCCACCCTCCCTTGGCACCGTTCACGTTGCTCAAGGCTCCGCTCCATCTGCTGCATTCATTTACCTGCATTGCAGTCGGTGTTGCTGCTGCTCTGTTTTAAAGCCAAGAATTTGTCTGTCCTTTGCATCCAAGATAGGCTAGGAAAACATAATTGTCCTACAATCTCTTGTTAGCCGTTCAAAACCAGTCTCACTAGCAGGCAAAATGGCAAGCCATGCACTACATGGTCCCCATGCATTTCCATGGATGTGTGATAGAAACAAGACGAATCCATTGCCTTCTCAGATACTGAAGTTGTAGAAACCCTGAGGAGGAGTTCGGAACCTGAAGGATCAACACTTCAGCAACTTACCCTAACAAAAATTGAACAAAGAATCCCCAAAAGACAAAACTAGGGATAGTGATTTGCTAAGGATCAGAAAATATGGACTGTCATCGCTGAGAAATAGGGTCACACGGAATATATAAAAACATCACTTGGAAAGGGAGTGAATGGATCTGCAGGACAGACACAGACTTAAGGTAATGGCTGTCTCTACACAAGGCATTTATCGTGTGGTCGTGACATTCATGATGTTGTCAACCTCTGTTACCCCCTCCCGTGGTATTCAAGCAGGGATGCGCCATTTTATAATGTAATAAATCTAAATCATTCAATATAGCAGGACCATCTTCTGGCAGTATAAATGAAACATATGGGAAGGATGGGCAAAAACTGTGTGTGTGTGTGTGTGTGTGCGCGCTCATGTATTGTGCTGATCGTAAACCTGCAAAGACTCTGGAAGTCAAGGCCCTGGCAAGGCTGTGAGATTGTTGCTTAAGGTAGAGAAGCTCAATATTAGAAGAGCAGGCTGTAAGATGGGTACGGAACTATTTTGCGGGATGGAGGGGTGGGATTGCCCCACTGGGCCCTCTGTGGGCCAGATGATGTCAGTGGGTGAGGCCCCACTCATTTCACCTTTCTCTGTTCCTCATTCAGCATGGAGAAAGGGACTCAGACGGCACTAAGAGGAGCAACTGTTCCTCTCGGCGTTGGCAAAGTCCCCAGCTTTCCATAGCACTTATTATCCTCATGGGGGCAGTGCATGCTGCTCAAAAGGACTCAACCACTGCGTTTCCACTGTGAATGGAGGTAACAGCAGTAATTTCTCCAGAAGGGATTCCTCTGGGGGTTAGAGCTTGAAAGCCAAGCCCCACACCCTGGAGGAATCCAAGAAGGCTCTGCAGGCCAGATGTGGAACTTCCATGGGCCAGAGGATCCACATCCCTGCTGTCAGACTACCACTGTGATGGCAGCAGTGTACTGTGGCAGTAAGGGACCAGCGCAGACTGCAGAGCTGTACTCATGTGCATTTTGAGAAATAGACGTACTCAAGAAAACATGTGTCTAAATTGCATCTATGTGGGCCTGCTGTTAATGAGCCTCTGGGCAAACTAGGGGTGATGGTTTTCATGTGGTCAGGTCTGACCTACTATTAGGCTGAGAGAAACAGACAGCTCAGGTGGTAAATGCTGAGGGGCGGTGAGCAGACAGAGCTCTGTGCTGTGCAGCTGGTGTGCAGCTTGCCCTGCATCCCTGAAGGTAGCCTGTTACCCTCAGGTGCAGTAGAGGACTCTATCCCATTACAAGTCTTGAAGTAAGATTCAGTCCTCAGTCTGATCTGCTTTTGTTCATGGAATGAGTGATTGGCTATAGTGATCATCACCTTGGGCAGCAAGATGGCTGCCTAAGGCTGGCCCTGGATTTGGCTCTTGTGTTGCAGAAAGAAGAACATGGTAGTATTGGGGAGCCTGCTTGGGACTGTGCATTCAGGATGGGGCTTTAACGTTTGTTCTCCTCACAGTTCTAGTCAGAATCCACCCACCCACTCCATGCATCTGCTATTCTGATGGTGGGAAAGCTCCTAGAGTAGGCTGACCATATGAAAAGGAGGACAGGGCTCATGTAACTTTAACAGTTGTAGAGAAAAGGGAATTTCATCCAGTGTCATTTGTATGCTATTAGTTCCTGGTGAAATTCCCTCTTCATCACAACAGTTAAAGTTGCAGGGGCCCTGCCTTCTTTTGTATATGGTCACTCTAGTATAGTGCCTACAACTTTAACTGTTGTGATGAAGAGGGAACTAATTGCATACAAATGACACTGGCTGAAATTCCCTTTTCTCTACAACTGTTAAAGTTACATGAGCCCTGTCCTCCTTTTCATATGGTCAGCCTATCCTAGGGGCACCTGTGGGTGCATGGGTGGGGTGGGGGACTGGTTCAAATTGGTACCATAGGATGAGCAAATGGTAAAGCTCCCCCACTCCATGGTCACCGATCTGACTCAGATCCCTTCACACACGGGCTATTTCTAAAATAAACAAAATCAGTGCCCTCATCCCAGACTGCCACATGAGAAAGATTAAGGGATCAAAGCAGCAGGGTTTTCAAGATAGCTGAAATTCCCTGAACTACACTTCGAAACTTGGTCTGTTTGTGGCCTTTTCAGTTCGTTTGAATGGGAAAAGTGTGCACTCCTCCCTTCATTGACTAAAGCATAAAAATGCGTATTTTGGGGGGCAGGGATGTGCATTTCAAAGTGTGCTTTTAAAAAACAACAACAACATCTAATAGCATGTTTGGGAATGTATGGACATTTCCCCAAAAATACACAGCTGTTCACATTTGCTGATTTGTGAAATGAAACAAAATTCTCATTCATCTCTACAAAACATCACAGATAGTCCTAAATTGAGCCCCCACCCAAAAGTACCTTCCCAACTATAACAACATGACCGTCCCCTTCTATTTTTTTTACCCTTTCCATGATACCTGGCAGAAAAATTGATGCTGGGAAAAAAAGTGAAAAGAAAAATGACTTAATGACAATTCCTTAAAAATAATCTCATATGAAATGAAGCCTGAATTTATTATAGAGGCATGTTAAAATCTGTGGTCATAATTTCTCCAATCTGAATCTATGACGCAGATCCAACATTTCAGAGTTAAAGCCTGCTTTCTTCTGTAAAAGAACAGACCACAGGCAACAAACAAAACAAAAAGACAAGCTGACTCTTGCAATTGAGCATAAATATGACAATAGCCGTATATTATATTTATTATTGTGTAAATTCGAGTCTGTCAATCAATGGACATTTAATTTCCGTCTCATTGAGAAAAATCATTCTGCTGTCCAGACTTTGCTTCTAGAAAGTTCTGAGCTCTTTATTCTTCATTCAAATAAGTGACGTTATGTAGTATAAATAGAACACCAAACAGCAATCCTTAATTTTGCAATTGCTCCCCTGAGCCTGCATTAATTTTGCAGTGCAAAAGCATGTGGGATTACTGTTACTAGCCAGTAGTATAAAAGATCCATTTAGTTACAAATGAATACATTTAATTGTTATAGCAACCAGTTAGTATGCATGCTTGTTCAAGAAATATATGAATATTACAAAACTGGAAACTTGTTTTAAATTGTCCTTTGAATCATGATTTAAACTGCCCTGCCTGGCAGCCGTACATTGCTGCTTGTGACTCTGGACTGATTCACATGGTAATTTTCCCTGTCCAAAGAGCAGCACTGATCTCTTTTGAATTGCACACAGGATTGCTCACTATGAATACAGCTCTAAGTAAATTCTATTTAGAATTCAATTGTTTAGCTCTTTTGCCAGCTGCTACGATCACAGGGATTGCTGAGGCTGCATCAGCCTTCCATTTCTTAATGTGACCGTGTGTCCTATTATGTACCATGCAATGCAGTGCTCTGCACATGGAAGACAGACAGCTGGGTGGCACACTCCTTGCTTCCATGTGTTTTTCAACTGATGTGCATCTCTGCTTGCTGGACCAGGCCCATCGTAGTGCAGTGGCTCACTTTCACTGCACAAGCTGCTTGTACCAGTGCAGAGCCTGTGTGCAGGGGGCTGCCTATACGTGCCGAAAGCCCTGGGGGACTGCGCTGTGGCACTGCGTCAATTATATGATGCAGCAGTAATCTCAAAGCCATTGCAGGGCTTTCCCTCAAAACTCCGAAGAAAAAAAGTCGGGGAATTACCCTGACGTTTTTCTACAGAGCGGGGCGAGTACAGTGTAACCTCCGTCTAGCCTTGCTCCGGAGCCACGGCAAAGCCATGGCTGGGTGGATGGTGACCCCTGATTGGTCGCCGTCTGCCTAGGCAGAAGACAGGGGGTGGGCTCGGTGCTGGAAACCTGGCACTTCCGCTGTGTTGTTGTGATTAGCCCCTGCCCCACAGCAGTGAAAGCGTGGGGTTTGAGCTCATCGGGGCGGCAACCCGCTGTAGTATAGATAGCCCCCAGGCCTGAGTAAGCATGTCCACAGAAAAATGCACCAGGAGTAGTGCGATGGATGAGAGGAGGATGGGAATAAGCTGGACTGGCCCATCCCAATCTTTCTCTTCACTAATCAACTGCCTTCTGTGACTTAATGCATCCTGCAAATAGTTATTTAGAGAGCAATCCTATGTCCCCTAGAAAGCATCTGGGTGGTCATAGGATAGTTTGGATTCCTGGATGTGCATTCCAAGATATGCATGAACAACACCAGGGTAAAAACCATTCTGAACTTGCTGCACCTTCTGTTATGAAAACAAAGGGTTGGTGAAATGGACTCATACTAGCTACCCACGATCTGCTGTGAGGCTTAAGTTGCTTTGAAGGAAAGGATCCCTCTATTCACTAAAGGATTTCCCCCTTCTTAAATGAGATGCATCAGCTAGGTGTTTTAATTAAGTTTAGCTTAGAGTATTATTTACGAGCGACTGGACCCAGCTTTCCATGGGTTGGAATAGCCTTTAGTGTGATGTAGTGACACCCTCAAGCAAAATTGTGCAGTTGTCGAAAGGTGGACACATTGTGCCGGCCAAATCTGAGTGAAGGCATGGCTGCTGGCACCCCTAGGCATGGCCCCTGACATGGTGTAGCCCTATAGCCCCCTCCTGGAGGGTTCTGCCCTGTCCATTTTACTCCATAATGGGAGAGGAAAGCCTTATAACTGTCCCCTGTATTATTTTTCTCCCCTTCAAACTGTGTCAACTGCAAAGCATTTGCTAGTTATGGACGTCTGCCACCTTGTGATCAAAGATAGGATTGCAGGCTTCAAACACAATGACACATTTAAATTCATTAAAATTAATGAATGCATTGTAAAAACTAAATAAGCCCAAGGTGCACACCCTTAGGATCTCCCTATGCATGCCAACGGTCAGGTATCTAGGCTCCATGGTCTAGGAGCTATGGTGTTGACAGACAGACATCCTCATTTATTATTATCAAACATTCCCCACTGTCCTGCATGAACAAAGTGGCTGAAAATTAAGAACATAAGAAGTGCCATGCGGGATCAGACCGAGGGTTCATCTAGTCCAGCACTCTATTCACACAGTGGCCAACCAGCTGTCGATCAGGGACCAACAAAGCAGGACATGGTGCAACAGCACCATCTCACCCATGTTCCTCAGCAACTGGTGCACACAGGCTTATTGCCTGTGATACTGGAGGTAGCACAAAACTATCAGGGCTAGTAACCATTGATAGCCTTCTCCAGGAATTTATCGAACCCCCTTTTAAAGCCATCCAAATTAGTGGCCATCATTACATCTTGTGGTTGTGAATTCCATAATTTAACTATGCGCTGTGTGAATAAGTACTTTCTTTTATTTGTCCTGAATCTCCCACTAATCAGCTTCATGGGATGACCCCGTGAGAGAGGGAGAAAAAAAATTCCCTATCCACATTCTCTACACCATGCATAATTTTGTACACCTCTAGCACGTCTCCCCTTAGCCTCCTTTTTTCCATGCTAAACAATCCCAGCTGTTGTAACCTTCCCTCATTGGGGAGATGCTCCAGCCCCTTAATCATTTTAGATGCCCTTTTCTGCACTACATAAAACTACAGAAATACAATAATAATAATAATGATGATGATGATGATGATGATGATAATAATATTAATAAATAAGATGACCTAGTTAAGTATTTATTTATTTTTATTACATTTCTCTGCTGCCCAATACCCAAAGCGCTCTTGGCAGTTGTCATGGGTCACGGGCCATCAGGTAGGTTGGCTTTGGGACAGTCAGAATGGATAAGGCTATGAAAGAAGGGAGAGAAAAATGACCTTTCTTTGTCATAGACTAAGACCTCCATCATACCTAATCTCCTCCCCCCCTCAGTTTGCCTCCACATTTTTTTACTTCTGAGGCAAAAGCATGTCAAGCTTATGATCCCTTTCATCTGAATAGCTTCTCTTTCACTCCTTCACTTGTTAGCTCTTCCATTCCACTCCACTCCACTCCACCCCTCCCCTTTTCTTTCTCCCTCCAGTCAGGTCCTGGCAGATGAGTACTTCAACCAGACTGCCTTTCACCCAGGCAAAAATGGAATGACCCTTTAGTTTGGCTCTTTGGGGGCATCGAGGGAGTACAATCCTATCTCTGCAGAGATTCAGGTGTTATATGATTTTTAAAAAGGCTTTCGAGCCTGGGATGCAAAGTCTGGGTTTTATATTGAGGCTTGGAGCCGGCTACTGTGAGAAATTGCTTTTCCCTGCCAGGACCTGATGCAATCCATTCAAGCCCCCAGTTTCTTTAAAAAAAACTTAGGGAGAATTAAATGTGCATAGGGAAAATAATCCAGACATTTAGCTTTCTAGGAAAGGCTGGGGAAGAGATGGGGTGTCAGCAGCACAGGCACAGCCTCATGTGAGGCAAATCCGCACACCAGGCATGACAAGAGTGCACTAAATCGCTGATGTGATGGACTCTAAGTTTGGATATTGGTCAAGGGATGGGAAAAGTCAACGCTTCATTAAGCCTCCCAAGGAATAACATTTTGGTAAACGATTCTTTGTCCCCTCGCTGTTGGCATGAATGCAGTTGGATTATCTAAATAAAAAGGTGTAACTCCCCCGAGAATCAAAAGTACCAATTATTCCTGGCAAGAGGCTTTAATGCTGCTTTTATGGTTATTTGATGGAGAACAATAATTAGACTTCAAAATGTCACTTCTTAAAAGACAAATTATAGGCATTTCCTCCGAACAATTCAGGTTTGTTTGCAGCATTTTCTTCTATTATGGTGTTTTGCATTTGCAGGGAAATGTTTTGCCTGAACTGCTTAGAAAACCAAAGGCCTGGTTAATTTGCTTCTAAATATCTTTAGAAGCTAAATAACTTTTAAGATTTTTTTTGCTATCTTTGAGGTTTTAAATAATTAGCCACAAGGTGTTCATGCATTGATCACAGAGTTGGCAGGTTATTAGATAGTAATAAAAATTAAAAAAGGATGAAATCTCCTAAAGGCAACATAATAAAAATGCTACCAATGAAAGTATCGTCCTTCAAATGTTTTAAACTTTTGAGCTGTGAGGCTGGCATTATAGATCACTACGAGGACTTTCAGACAGGGGAAAATCACATTTCCTTACCGTTGCTCTGCTTCCCGGTTCAATTCCACATTTAAAACAAGTGAAATTACATGGGGAAGAGAGCAGTGACCACATGGCTCATATAGTTCAATGGGACAGCACCCTCTAGTGGGCTTTCACAGCACAACTTTGCCTGCACATGACTGGAAATCCCAGCATATTTCAGAAAAGTCTGGTTTTCTGAGGCTTATTTTTTAGTGCTAAAACCAGAAAATGAAGTGGGAGACGGGCAGGAGGCTCACGTCATCATCAAAATGACAACGTGCAAACATCCATGAGTAGCCATAAATTGCTCATTTAAAGGAGCCTTGTCCAGCTTGTCATAGGGTGGCCAATTCTCTGAACAAGGCCTTGATTTGAACATCTTTCCAACTCCAGTTTATAGATAAAGAACCATAAGCAGGGAGAACACATATTTACATCATATTTCTAATTAAATAATAGTAATTATTTCTAGCTTGGCATCTCTCTATACCAGTTAGCACATGCAAATTTTGTGTAAATCTGTATCAACTTTTGTCTTGTTTTGAGTGATGCATTGCCTAGCTCGACGCCATCCTAGCTCGAAAGAAAGTGTTTCAATGTCTGTCTCACTGACCAAAGCAAAATACTCTTCAGGGCTTTCCTAATAGGCTTTTCCTCCCATATCACTGACTGAATATTTTTTATCCACAGTACAAATCAGCAACTTAGAACTGATCTCCACATGCAGACAAATGATTTGTGCAAAATCCCTGAGACTGTACCATTTCAGACCTCAGTTGGCGTGGGTTGCATCTTTGAGTGTTCCCTATAATTTGTTTTTTAAAAATCAGTTTGCACATAAGCAATTACGGTAGGGAAGGCTGGACCACCCCTTCCTGAAATGCTGTTATTCTATGGGCTGGGAGGTTTAGAACTTGAGGGAGGATATTCGAACAGGCAGTTTCCTACAGTATCTGCTGTTTGAAGATGGTACAGTCCCTCAGAATTTATTGGACTATGTAGATTGGTCCTTATATTGGTAAGGTGCTTGGTTCATTCTTATCCCAGGGAAAGAGGCAAGAGCAGTGCATTCTCAGCACTGGAAGGGTGTTTGCATTTTAAATTTCTTCAGGTGCATCCAAGATAAAGTACAGTGGAATTGGGGCATGCAGAGAAACAGGGCTGAGGTTGCCTTGATTTTATGCCTCTCATAACAATGAATTGAATTAATTTTGACAGATCCATCGGACTTTTAAGGCCACTGTTTTATAGCAGGGGATGGGAACATGTGGACCTCGGGATGATGTGGACCTCTAGGTTACTAACTTGGATTGGCTGATTCAGTCATATGATACCAGTGCTTTGTCAGCTGCACAGGCTTCCGGTTCACTACTGAGCCCAGTTCCAACTGTTGGTGTTGACTCTTAAAGCTCTTAATGGCTTGTGATCAGAGTAACTAAAGGCATGTCTCCTCCTGCATGTACCTGCTCGGACCCTTAGATTATCTTCATAGGCCCTCCTCCGGGTTCCCCCGCCAAAGGAAGCTAGATGGTGGCTACAAGAGAAAGGGCCTTCTCAGTGGTTGCACCCCACTTATGAAATAAACTCCCCAAAGAGGTTTGCCTGGCACCTACATTGGTATCTTTTCAGCACAGGCAAAATACCTTTTTTTTCTCCCAGGCATTTTAGAGATCTAGTTCTAGGTGATTATGGCTGTTTAACCAATTCATGTGCTGCTTATTGTTTTGCATTATGTTGCATTTTATTCTTTTAAATAATTATATCGTATTTTGTGCTTTTAACTGAGTTTGAAAATGGTATTTAATTTTTTTTAAATTTTTGTAATCCCCCCAGAGAACTTTAGTTATCAGGTGGATTAGAAATGTATTTAAAAAAAGAAAAGAAAGAAAGAAAGAAATGAAACTGGACTTCAACTCCCATCAGCCTTAGCCAGCATGATCAATGGTCAGGGATGATGGGAATTGCAATCCAACATCCGGAGGACCACAGGTTCCCCACCCATGTTTTATATAGTTCAAGGGGCTTAGTGATTACAACTGATGTAGCACTGAAAGCTGCAGAGTTATGTCGTAGCAGTGACGTGGTGTTAGGTGTCGGCCATTCCCAAAAGAATGAAGGGAACATCCACAACTTTCATAGCCTAGAGCCCAAATTAAAACCTGATTATTAAGCCCTGCAGTTTAGTCCTGTTAATATAAAGCTTCATGTTTATGGCTAAGTCAATCTCCAATATGTGCAGAGGGGGAAAAAGTGTTTATTATGTTTACCTTATTTACGGCCAAATTTAAATGTTAAAATACTGCAATTTTTTTTTGTCAAGACTCATGTTTTATGGTTGGTTCTTTCCATTAATATTAATATATGTAAACAGGATACATAAAAGGTGAAGAAAAGTCTGAAGCCCGTAAAAAGGTTTTTGCTGCACACCAGTTAATCAAAGTGACTCTCTAGTCAGAGGGGGAAAGAACCAAAGAGTGTAACTGTAAATATTGCATGGTTATTAAACTGTAGAGGACAAGTTATCATCTCTGTTTAAAAAAAACGACGACACATCTTCATATGATCCAACAGCCCCCTCTGGAAAGGCATGGCCAAGCCTGGTCCTTGCCCTTAGCATTTTGATGGTTAATACCATTACCTATATATAAATGGGAATATCTGGGTATCTTTTTTATGCTACCTGTGGCTTGATAAATGCTTTCGATTGTATGTTCCTTTTATAAAGCAATTGCCACCTCCATTTCTACTTCCTTTCTCTAATTTCATTCATTTGCACTGAGATGTGAAGGCTTTGAAAGAAAGATTAAAGGCTCCACTCCACTAATCTGGTATAAACCTTCAGTAAATCAACATTTGTGGCTAGTCCAGATGAATTTTCTTTGGGCAAAAATGCTGCTAAACTTAAGCATGTTTAATACTCCTTGATGTCAATGGAGGGTGTTAAGTCAATGCTGAACTCTTTCTCATTGAAATCAATGAAAATTACTCATGAGCACGTACTTCTAAGCATACTTACACAGAGGTAAGTGTGGTTGTAGACAGTGGGTGTAAACTTTTTTTTTTTTAGCTCATCCAACCTCATGTTTCCAGATGGGTCTCACACACACACACACACACACCACAGAGAATAGTCAAATTCAATATTAATTAAACAAGTAAAAATACTGGTACCATCTTACCATCTGACCGAATCATTAAAAAAATCATAGAATTGTGGAGTTGGAAGTGACCACAAGGATCATCTTGTGCAACCCTCTGCAATGTGCAGGGAAAACAATTAAACCATCTATGAGATGTGTCTGTGCAGCCTCTTCTTAAAAAATCTCCGGAGATGGAGAACTCACAACCTCTGTAGGTAGACTGTTCCAGTGTTGTACTGATCTCACCGTCAGGAAGTTTTTCCTTACATTTAATCGGAAACTAGGTAACTGTAACTTACTTATAACCATTATTTCGGGTCCTAATTTCTGTGACAATGGAAAATAGTTTTTGACCATCTTCCCTGTGGCACCCTGTAACTTGTCTTAAAAGGAAGGAAGGAGTTTTTCAGTACTCCAATACCAGTTAGGCATTCAGGCCTACTATTAAGCCCTTTTGCCTATTATAAAGTGCCAGGCTATGCCAAACCAGTGTGTCACGGCCCATTCATAATAATGAAGAACAGCCGAATGCATAATAATATGAATCTTCCTTGGACTTGGGCGTATCTTTAGAAAAAGAGAATTCCAGGATAATGAAACAGTTTCCAAAACCGTTACTTTGGCTGGCATCTGTATGTTAGGGTGACCAGATCGCCCTGGATTTCCCAGTCCTAACTGGGAAAACTGGGGCAATCCAGGCCGACAGGGGGGCGGCGGGGGCAAACCGGGGAAAGGATCAGTTCTCCTCCCGCCCTAAAATGCCCCCGCTGCTCCCCCGCCTCCGCAAGAAAGAAGTGCTCAGCGTTAGGGAGCGTCAACAAATTCCTTGTCTGGTGGCTAAAGCAGTTAGCCACCAGACAAGGAATTTGTTGACACTCTGCTGAGCACTTCTTTCCTGCCCACGCTGCTCCCCAGCCTCAGCAGGAAACAAGTGCTCAGCATTAGGGAGCATCAACAAATTCCTTGTCTGGTGGCTAACTGCTTTAGCCACCAGACAAGGAATTTGTTGACGCTCCTTAACGCTGAGCACTTGTTTCCTGCCGAGGCTGGGGAGCAGCGGGGGCATTTTAAAGAAGGCTCTTCCTCCTCCTTTGCCTGCTGCTGCTGTTGTTGTTCCTCAGGTACCTCCAGGGAGCCCAGGAGCAGGGCAAGAAGGGTGAGGGGGCTGCAGGGGGTCACGCGGCAGTGGAGGAGATCGGCGGTGGCAGCGGAGGACCCGGTAGGTCCGAGCTGGATTTTTTGGGGGGTGGGTGGCTTGGTGGGGGGGTGTTTCCGGTGGGGGGGTGGCAGGGGTGTCTGCTTGTTGGCCGCATGGCAGGCGGCCTTTTTAATTTTTTAATTTTATGTTCGGGGGGGCTGCTTTGGTGGGGTGGCCATTTTGGACCGGGACTTTGCTTTCCAAAATCTGGTCACCCTACTGTATGTGTATTGTTTAATAATATCCAGTGGAATTTTAGAATGTTTTAAGGATGTTTTTAGGATGTTTTAGGATGTTTTAATGCAGTTTTAATAATATGTGTCATGTTTTAATAAGTTTTATGTATTTTATCATGTTGTTGTTCCCCGCCTCGATCCAGACGGAGAGGCAGGTAAGAAATAAATTATTATTATTATTATTATTATTATTGGAGGCTACAGTGATCCTAGGGTGCTTCCATTGTAGACTTTATCACCTCATCGCTCCACTTGATTTGTGGAACTTCAAAGGCGATCCCGATGACATTGTCCTTCTTGTAACCCTCCTGTGTTTTTCCTCCACTTCTTCGGTCTCTTTCCTTGCCCCAGAAACACCATTAGGGAAAAAAAGATGAATTGTTGCTAGGAGCCCTCCATCTGGAAGCACCCCCAATCTAAGGCAGGATCTACATTGGTTATTTATTTATTTTTATTTATTATTGCATTTATATCCCACCTTTTTTCCTCCAAGGAACCCGAGGTGGTGTACATAATCCTCCTCCTCTCCATTTTATCCTTACAGCAACAACAACCCTGTGAGGGAGGTTGGGCCAGTGACTGGCTCAAAGTCACCCAGTGGGTTTCCATGGCCGAGTGGGGACTAAAACCCAGATCTCCCGGCTCCCAGTCCAACACTTTAGCCACTACACCACACTGGCTCTCTACTGCTTTATAATGGTTTATAACATTATTGACAACTGTTGGGGCCCATGACACACTCCATATACCATTTTCAAACCACTTTCAAAGTGTTATATCAGCCCCAGCCAGTATGACTAATAGTCAGGGATGATGGGGGTTGCAGTCCAAAAATATATGGGAATCCAAGTTTGAGAATGAATGCATCTAGATTACAATTATATGCTTGATTGCTAATTGAGGCTTGTGTTCCCCATTTTTCAAGTTGGGAATGAGAGATGATGCAAGGAGGGAGGCAATAATGGGCATCAGCAGGAGGTGAAAGAAGTAGAGGCTCTGACTGGGGCATAGAGACAAACGGGGTGAGTCGAGCCATTGAAGGAGAAGAGACGGATAAGAAGAAGTATTTATCTTCCTGACTTACTAGCTTTCTCATACAGGGGCCTTTTTAAATAAATAAATAAATAAATAAATAAATAAATAAGTGTTCAAGCATGCCACTCTCTCCACCAGAAGTCTGAAATGGTACAGTCCAAGAAATTAGTACCATATCCGTTTCCTGAATGTTTGAATCAGCTCTCAACCATGTAAGATGCAGGGCAGGGGGTGGTAGGGTGGGCAGAGACAGCCCAGGTTTAGATCTTGATTCTGACTTATTATTAACCATCATTAAACTAGAGTTCTGGTTTGGATGTAACTCTGGTTAATGTAAGCCAGGATCTCCTCATTGAAGCTGGTGTGCAATGGGACAAAGGAAGGGTTGAGAAAGGATCATGTGGCCAGTGGCGCTCATGCACACCTTCATAATAAACCAATCTGAGTGCATTCGTACCAGTCTGTCGCTTGTAGGGCAGCCACAAAGATTCTTGGAAGAACAGGATTGCCAGGTGGGTTGCACAGCCGGACTGGGTGCGATGCAATTAACTACATCCCATACAAGCCTTTGTATGTTTAGTAATGGTGGCAGCAGCAGCAGCTTTTTCAGGAGAACAAGTGATACAACCGGTTCTGTCATTTTAGGATTCTGCTATCTCGTTCTGTGCAGAATACCAGTCCATTAACAGTATAGAAGACGATTTGTATTCTGAACATACTGTGAGCCTATCTACACATACAGGATAAAACACTTTGAAAACGTTCTGAAAACTGTATATGGAGTGTGTCCTGGGCCCCAACAGTTCTCAAAACAGTTATAAACCGTTTTAAGCCATTTAAAACCGTTTTAAAGCAGTAGGGTAGATAGGCTCTGTACTGAAGAACCTTCTTCTATTTTATTTACAACTATGTTGTCAAATGCAGTCAATAACTAAATGATCTGGAAGCAGGTTACCTTAGAGACTGCCCGCCTTCTCCCATATAAACCTGCCTACCAACTCGGATTTCAATCTGAGGCCTTTCTCCAGGCGTCCCTGTCTTCAGTCGTGTGATCCAATGGCGATCATATCATTGCGATCATATCCACTAGTTAAATTGGTGCTGTGTTGGCTGTTACTACTTCGTACTTTGTGTTTTTATTGTCTGTTTTTAATTATGCCTATTTTATTTTATTACACTTGATCTTGTAAGCAATCTTGATGGGAGTTTATAGCAGAAAGGTGAGGTTAAAAAATCCCATAAATGAATGAATGAATAAATAATGATAAGTCATGCTCACCACATCACCCTGTAGCGAGAGCTACTTTACTATCCTTTGCCTGAAGTTACACTGGGTAACTTATTAGCGGTATTGAAGTGCACTGATAACTGTTGGGGCACAATCCACATTCCATATATTGCTTTCATAGTGTTATTTCCTGCTTCTTATTCCACATTCGTAATGATTTGACACAAGGTGTAGATCTGGCCTGTACAGTGCCTGAAGCTGTAGCTTTCCATCATATCTAAAGGAAAATAGGAAGTCGCCTTTTACCTTATAAGTTATAGAAGTCCAAGTTTTTAAGCCTGGCTGACCAAAAGGAACCTTGGGAGAGAGGGCTTTTAGGAGCATACTGTTTGTTTTGGGGGAACTGACTCACCCTAAGAAATTAGTATTGTCTGTTTGGAAGCCTGCTTGCTTCCCTCTGCTTAACTTTGAGCTTTGTAAATAAATGCCACCAAAACACCTCGGGCAGTACCCAATGCTGCCCACTCACCACCATTAGTGCAATGGGAAGTTAGTACTTCCTAAAGCCGCTGGAAATGAACCCAAACGTTTGTTTCTGGAATGAAACAGGTCAATGGAGCTTGGAGAAGGGAGCTCTGCTGACCTGCTTTATTCCAGAAACAAGCCTTTCAGCTCGTTTCTGGGTTTGCTCTAGAAAGCTGTTGTGCTAGCGGTGAGTCCTGCTGGCTCAAAACAAGCCGCTGAGGCACAGCAGTAGTACTGGATAGTGCCCCTTAAGTATCCAGTAAGCTTTCCCTGGAAGAATACTGAAAGTGCAATCCTATCTATGCATTTTTAGACAGAAAAAGTCCTACTGGGTGGGGAATAGGGAATGCTGGGAGTTATAGGACTTTCTTCTGCTTAAACTCTTAAAGGATGCTGCTTGAATTTCCTACTGCTTGGAAGACGTTGGGGAAATGTGGAACAGCATTTACTTCCAATTAAGCGCCTTGCATAAGGTATTTAATGAAATCTATAATTTACTCACTGAGCACTTTGCTGGACAGTTACCAAGAACAGTCCTGTCACCTGAACTGCTTTTGAAGGGGATGGCTTGAAATGGCAACCCAATAGGCAAGATCTGTCTGAAACCCTGGGAATTAAAAAAAGAAAAAGGAGCGTAGTGAGGTCCTTGGCCATCGGGGGCACTTCCCTTCTCATTTTGCTGCCAAGGCAGATAATGTTGTCACTACTGTTCATTAAATATCAATAGGCCAAAGGGAATGAACCTGGCAGAGTTAGATCGATGGTCAATGAAGAACTGCAGGCCTCATAAAGCTGTTTGGGAGTATAATATATGCTTATCATTGAACACTCTAATCAGCCCGGAGAATCAGTGGGCAGAGTTCGACACATTGGATGTATAAAGTTGATGAGATATTTCATTTGAAAGGCGAGAGATTTTATGTGGGGGAAAGGAAGGCTTGATGGGGGAGATATATATGTATTTTCTACCCCTGATGATGTGTGCAAATGCAGACAAATTTTCCAAATGCAAACTTCTCGCCTGAGCATTTATGTTTAGCATGAATAAGTGGTTCCACGTGAACAGTGAATTCCTTTTGTGGGAGCTATAAATTATGCTGGATTTTTTTTGTGTCTTAGCAAGCTTTCGTACATGAGAATAATCAAGGTATGCTTCTGTGTCTTGGGCAGCATCTATACCACTGCTTTAAAACATTTTATAACAGTAGTGACAACTGTTGGGGCCCAGGACACACTCCATATAGTTTTAAACTGTTTTCAAAGTGTCATTCAAAGTGGTGTAGATCTGGCCCACGTGTGCCACAGAACTTCTGCGACCTAAACTTTAAGCCTAAAATTTATTTAAAATTGCTTTTTTCCATGTAATACAGTACAAGAGAGGAGTGAGCAGAGCATCTGTGTGTGATTGGAACGAGGAATGTACAGATTTTGTTAAATCCATTCTGCCTGTGTTTCACGAATTGTGAGTCGTTCATTCTGTTGTCCGCTCATTGATGGAATTTTTTTTTAATGGATGTACAAGAATGCCGTTCCTATTTTCAAATGCGCATTAGCGAAAATGCCCCCCAGAAGTAAAAAAAAACCTGGCCCGCAAGTCTACAAAATCTGTGTGACTTGGAAAAAGCCGCTCGGCTGTAGAATCGGTAGGTAGGTCAGATTCGTAGGAATCTAAAAATATTTAAATCTGTTGAGAATTTCTCTGACATCTCTAGTTGGAACATAAAGTTGTGGGTTATTTATTTATCACATTTTTATCCCTCCCAATAGCCAAAGCTCTCTGGGTAGTTCACAATGATTGCTCCTGCTCCCTTCCAATTGTAATTGTTGTATTTATTTATCTTCCAGAGATACAAGTCAGGAAAGGCGAAAAAGGGCTGAGATCATGAGAGTCATGATATGGTTAAATAGTACTTCCATATGCATTTGCCGCAAACCTCTGAGTATCATATGTTGGACACAAGCAGTTCATAGAAGGTGCTACGCCTGACTTTTTGTTTTTAGCAACTGCCTTTCCTCCTCATCCCCCCTGAGGCCCAGCCCAGCCCACCCTATTCAGCAGTGTTTCCTCACTCACAAGAGATTTGGGAGGTGTGGCTCAGGGACTATTGGGGAGGGTAAGAAAGTCACCTTCTACGCACCTCATTTCATCAGTGTTTCTCTGGATCCAAACTGTAATTTGACCAAGGAGATCAGGAACAAGGGTAGAATATAATAACCCACACTCCTGACCACTAGACGTTGCCTCCTGACCCTCCATTTCTCTGCATTTGCAAGTTGTGCCTAAAATATTTTTCACTGCAGCAATGATGATTAAAAATGACTGATCAGATATGATGGATTTTGGAAAATGTATGACTCTGTTGCAAGCGGGAAGATTCCTTAACAATTCGCATTGATGCCTTCCCTAGCTTTCTTGTTTGAAATGTTTTTAGAAAACTCTCCTTTTCTTTTTCTTTTTAGTATAAAGAAGGTCAAACTCCCTTTCTCTTGTTTTCAATCAGCTTTCCCATGCATATGTTGGCAGGAAAAAGCTTTTCAATATGTCTGTTTTGCAACACAGAAAAGATATCTCTACCTATAAAGCAGAAAGTATGTGTGCATCACGTATGTCCGGAAATGTTTACCCACTTCCAGATGAGTTAGAAACTTGACATGGTGACACAGTGATAGGTCTGGCTGTACAGTGTACCTGAAAAATCTAAAAACACAAATTTTGAGGGTTTAAGTATTTTTAAAGAATTTAATAAAAACCTAGGTTTATGCCTACAACTCCCAGCATGCCTTTGGCAGATCTCCCAGCATGCCTTGGGCAGGAGGCCAGACTTAGTGGCCTTTGGTGGCCATTGTGAGTGCACAGGTTGTTGGCTGCTGCTTGTCTTTTACAACCCCGACTCCTATGGTCTCGAGCATTCAACTCAATTTCACATAAAAGGAAACAACCCACATAAATGGGCTGCATCCATTTGCGGTGCTTCCTCCCACCCTCTGCGTAGTTTTAAAATGTAACTAGATACAACAACATGATTTTGAGGGGCCAGACATGCTCAAAGGCACTTCACCCTGATATCGCTGTTTTCTCAGAATCTGGGGGAAGCAAGTGTGTAACCTTTGCCCTTAAGAGGGAGGGAGCCTTATGTATAAATGATGATCATGTTATTTCAAAGACATATAAACTTTTGTTAAAGTATGAGACTGAGGATGAACAGGTAAAAGATTGTATGATAAAATGGGCTCAAAATTTTGGACATAACATCACTATGGATCATTGGGAGAATATGTGGTTGAGAGGTTTGAAATTTACATTATGTGCCAGATTGAAAGAAAATTTTTAGAGTGCTGCATTTGCTGGTTGCACCGGGTGACGTCATCACCCAGCATGAGTGGGAAAGCGGCCGTCCATCATTGAGGAGGCCGCCCACAGCGGAGGACGACACGGAAGAGGCGATTGGGGGGAGGGAGGGAGAGAGCGGGGAGGGAGCAGGGAGAGCGGGAGGGAGGGCTCTGCATGGACCCAGAGCGGATTCAGATCGTGGATCCAATCCGGCCCGATCTGGCCCGGTTCAGATCGGACCCAGATCGGGCCACATTGGCCTGATCTGCTTCGGGTTCAGGATCCGGATCCATGCACAGCCCTAGTTTGGAGAAAGTTTGATAGCCAAAGAGAGGATTGGGCAGGACTGGCTTCTAATGGTTAGGGTTATCCTTCACAGCTCTTAGTCATTCTCCTTCGCTGTCTATATAGCAATGATTGTTTCCTGTCAGGCCTGTAACCTGGTTTGGAGTGGGGGAGGGGCTTGGCCCCTCCTAATAAATTCCCACTGAGTTCAATGGGATTTTCTCCTAGGTAGGCGCACATACGATTGCAGCATAAGTCCCTCAACCTGATCCCTGCGTACTTGTGACTTTGGTCTGATAATTGGCAGTAGCACTTGTACAGCCATTCTGGGTGAGAAGGAGGTAGGTCCATTACCTGCTCAGCCGATATGGCTTGAGTGGGAAAACTGGCCTTTGCTGTGGGGAGGAGGGGAATAAAAGCCTCACGTGTATGCACACATGGAGCCACGTGAGGCAGGGGCGGGGCTGAGCATATAAAGGGCAGTCCTGCCCAGTACTTGGCCTCTTAGCTTTCAGCTTCCACTCCCAAATAGTTGGTGAGAGTGCTGTTGTCAATGAGCTGATCCGTCAGGACCATATAAACAGAGCCCCAGACCTTGAATTTAAATTAAGAACTCCTCCCTTTGCGGAGTACCTCATCCACCTGTAAAATCTGTTTTTCTGCAGTAGTGGTTGTGCCCCTAGCTGTCACCTGTTTTTAAGTCTTAGCTGCCTCATGGATTTTTATAGAGAAAAGTATATAGCAGTTACTCCTCCCCACCCGTTGGGGTAGGAAAAGGAAGAAATCCAAATAATTAAATGGAGAGCAGTGGGCAGACGGAAGCCCACCTCTCTCCATTCATGCCTTTCCTGTTTCATATTTGCCCCCCCCCCGCCCACATACACCCTACATAAAACAAAACAGCATCTTCTCTTCTTTTTTTTAAATTCCCCATGCTGCTGTATACCCAAAGCAATAGAAATATTTTACTATGGCAGTTTGCTCTTTGTGGCTTCTCATGTTGGTATTGATAAAGTGTTATAATCAACACTTCGTCTTCCAGCCTCATTTTAATTTTTTCCCCCTGTGTGTTTATCTCAGTGGGGAACTCTAAACTATATTTTTATAATGTCCTTTTCCCCCTGCAAACTTTTATCTTCAGCCAGTGAAAAAGATTAATAATCCCCTTACCTTCGCTGCAAAAGGTTTAATAAACAATGCTTAATTAAAACAAGGGAAGCACAATAAACCCAAAGGGTTTTGCTTTAGTGTTGCATATTTGTGTCATTTTTCTTGTTTGTTGTGGGGGCTTAAAGAAAAAGAGGAGTGGGGGGGAGGGGAGGGGCCAGCAGAGAACATCAGAGTTTTATATTTAATTGAACTAACAGCATGTGCTGACAAGTAATAAATAACAGCAGAACGGAGTGACTAAATAAATTGGTTTCCCCAAGCAATGATTCATCCTCTGTCTTTCATTGCCATCAGGTTAAGAGAGAGCTTCTTTTTGTCAGCCAGCAGGAGAAATATTTAATAGTGTAACAATCTCCCCCCGGTTGGGAGTCACGACAGACTTTTTAAGTGCCCAGAATTACTAGAAATAAATAAAAATGTAATAATTAACAAACACAAAAGAGTCTTACATACAATGTAGACTTGTTTTTATGGAATCCAAATTATCAAAAGGTGGTGATGACTTTTAGTCTTGATGTCTCTCTCTCTCTTTTAAAGTTTAGATAAATTAATGGACAAGTTTCCATAAATCCACTCAGCAGTAAGAGTGACTCCTTGCTCCTGCTAATGTCCCTGTCCCATATTCCCAGTATGAAGATGCCCTTCATGTGCTGGGCTTTTGTAGGAGGCCGAGGCAGCAATGAGGCTCTGATAGTGCCTTGTGTAAAAGCCCAGTGGGAAAGGTGAGAAACTACACTTCTTTTCTGACCCTGAGCAGAAAGCTTTTCTGTGAGGTACCAGCAGCAGAAGAAGATGGCACCCGTAGCATGGGGACTGGAATGTCACACTGTTGCTTTTGAACTTGGACTTCCCAGCAGCTTCCCATGCAACAAAATGTGGGCAATGTTTGATTGTTTGTGTCAAGCTGGCGTGTATGTGGTGAATGGAGTGATGATTGTGAAACTATGACAATATCCACGTAACAACTGCAATTTATCCCGTGGACAACTGCACATCATGTGAACCATTCATACAAAAAAGAAGAAGAAAGAAAGAGGGAACTGCCTATGCTAGATCAAACCACCTGGCCCAACATGCTAACTCTACCTGTGGCCAGTTGAATACCCCTAGGAAACTCAAAAGTAGAACAAGATGTTGGTAGCTCAATCATAGAGACACAGGAAAATAAATGAATATATGTCAGTGTTTCTTGGAAAAATGCTCCTTCAGTTATAGCTAACTAACTCAGTTGGGGGAACTGGCCACAAAAATTCCAAATTAATCCAAATCTCCCTCCCCCCCCCCCAACCATCCAAATGTAGTGCCAGTATCATGCAAGGGTTCTGGAGAAGAAGAAACAAAAGGCAATTACTTCCATGGGATGGTGATGGGTGACCTAATCAAAGATATTATTTAAACGAATTATAGAAATTGTTTTACAACAGGGGTGGGGAGCTTCAAAAGATCTGAAGGCCAATTTTGACCCGCCTAGACTTCCCCCATGGGCTGCACTCCCCATGGATGCTGGGAAAAAAATGACATCTGTAATAGCTAGAGTTGCTTGCAAATAAGCTAATTTTGACCCTCTTGCTGCTGTGTGGCCACTACAGATGCTATTCTCCCCACAAATGCCCCATTATTATTATTATTATTATTATTATTATTATTATTATTATTTTAATCGAAGGGCAGTAGGCTGCATGTTGCCCACTCATGCTTTAGAGGACTGGAAGAGGTTGATTGTTGAATTGTACCTTCAAGCAGGGCCGGTCCTATCATGAAGCATTAGGAAGCGGGAGCTAGGAAGGGTCTGCCATTTCTTGGTCCTTTTGGTCACCTGCATGGCAAGCCAGCTGGACAGACCAAGGAACAGTTTCTCTCTCTCTCTCTCTCTCTCTCTCTCTCTCTGACGCTGCACCTCCTGCTCCCCTCTGCCCGCTGGCCCTGCCTGGCCGGCTGCTGGCCAGCTACTGTTTTTTGTGCACTCCTGTATGCCCGCCTCCCCAGCGCATTGCCCATACAGGGTTTCCACCTTCAGGAGCCATGCAGTGCCTGCACAAGGTCATACAAAGTATCATGAAAGGTTCCGGGATCTCTTGCCATACTTTGCTGGATGCGCAGGTTTTGTGTGGCTCCTGAAGGTGGAAACACCTTAAGGGCAATGTGCTGGTGAGGCAGGCATGCGTATCCACCCAGGAAAAGTAAGCTAACTGGTGAGCAGGTGCGCTGATCGGGACGGCGGGTGGGGGTCCCCGCTTCAGGTGGCAACCTTCCTTGGGCCGGGCCTGCCTCAAAGTAGTTAAACATAGGACATATTTAATAGATGAGCTGGAAGACAATGCCAGTGCCTCTCTGACTGTGAGCCTATCTACGCTACTGCTTTAAAACGGTTTAAAATGATTTAAAACGGTTTATAACAGTAGTGACAACTGTTGGGGCCCAGGACACACTCCATATACAGTTTTCAAAACGTTTTCAAAGTGTTGTATCCTGCTTGGTGTAGATAGGTCCTGTATGTTTCAAAATAAGCACACTGGATCATTCCAATATTTTTTAGTTTTTGATTTGAATCCAGTTCTTTAGCCTCATGTCTGGATGTTCCATTGATTTCAGTGGGACTCATAACTCTGGGCAGATCTACACGTAGTCCTGGATGCACCCTCGCTGCGCCACAAGCTGCTTCAGAGCGCTGCACCCCGCCCAGTGTGGACCAAGCCTCGGAGGCTCTGTTCGTGCCCTCGCCGCCGCCCTTTCATCCCAGCCGGTCCCAAGGAGGGAGGAGGGAAGGTTGTAAACAAAAGCCAGCAATTGGGAGAGGGATTTCCCAATCGCTAGCTTTTGTTTACAATCCTCCCTCCTCCCTCCCCGGGACCTGCCGGGATGAAAGGATGGCAGCGAGAGCACGAGCAGAGCCTCCGAGTCTTGATCCACACTGGGCGGAGTGCAGCACTCCAAGGGCAGCTTGTGGCGCAGGGAGGGTGCATCGAGGACTACGTGTAGATCTGCCCTAGGTCTGGATTGGGACATTTGGGTTTGATGTGCAAAGACTTTTGATGAACGAAAGGCTAAGAACCTTTGAGCATGAATTGGAGCTGGTGAATGAGAGAAGAGGGATGATTTAGTGAGTGATTATGATAAATATTCTATTTTGGTGGAACTTTTCATCACCAAAAAAGATAAGACGTTCAAGTGAAATTTCCCCTCACCCTACCCACCAATGCACCCCTGCATCTAAACTAGCCATTTTGGTTTTTCCTTTTCCACTGTTCTTGTGGTAATGGGATTGCTTCTCTTAAAGCAATCCAAATCTCTGTGCTCACAAGTGAAGACCAGAACAATCTGAAGTAGAAATTGTGATGGCTCTTGATCTTCTTGGGTGCTTCCAAATGAAGAACTCCCAATCAAAAAAACATTGTGCAGCCATTCCATCTTTTCTTCCTCAATTACTTTTTCCAAGTAAGAAAAGAGACAGAAGAAGCAGTGGGGAAACACTGGAGTGTTACAAATGGATGATGGTATCATCTGGACTCCTAGTAAAATTCTGCAAATGAGCCAAGGCAATTACACAGTTAAAGCCTAGAAGCAACCTTTATCTCATTTCTTGAAGTCACGTGGAATGGAAGACATAAATATTTACTCTGTTGTAGTTATTTGTGAATTTGCTGTACCTAACCCAATAATAATCATTGTTCTTTTGGGAAAAAGAAAGGAATGGAGGAAGACTGATTTAAGTTGCTTTTGGTTCTTTGCAGGAGGAGGAAAAAGTTGGTATATATATGTAAAAATAAATTAATAAATAAACAATGGAAGTAGCTGTAAATGGTAAATCACCACCTATGTTTTCTAAACTTTGAAAGGGTTGTCTAGAACATGGAATAATCATGTATTTCAGATAAGAAATGTCTGTAATTTCTGCAGTAAACTGAATTTGTAGGAGTGATATCAGAAGATATAATTAGTCTCCCAAGAACAACTGGTCTACCGTAAACAATTCTCTGTAGGTGGCAAGAAAAGTCATCAAAATAATGCTTCAGTTCAGCTAATTATATGTCGTAGTGCCAGGATACATCCCTTGATAGAATGGTCTCAATCCACTGTAGATTCAATTCTGCTGTGTTTTTTTTACTAGTTTAGGACTGAAGCCAATATCAAAACAAATCCATCAGATTGTTGCCGTTAAAGATGTCCATCAGTCTAACGATGCTAATGGGTGAATCACCATAGCTTTCAGGACAGCATTTGAAAAGGCCACCTGCCCTTTCAGAGAAGCACAGCAGCTAAATTATTCACTACTCTCTGTGGGCAGAATAGATGGTGTTTTATGGTCTCAGTGGAATCCGACTGGAGGGGTTGAAAGTCAGGGCTTTTGCTTTGCCATAATAACATTTGTCCTCTGAGATTACAGTAAAAACATGTTGGATGAATGGAATATTTCCCCCCATCAAACCCTGTGGGATAATTTCTCTTACTTCAAAAGCCCTATGCAGTCATTCAGCCTGCACTCATTAAAAGTGTGGGTGGGGTGAGTGTGGGCATGCACACCCTGCCCCAATCATCTGCCCACATGTCTGGTTCCTCTGTAGACCTTTGGGTAGGCTAACCATATGAAAAGGAGGACAGGGCTCATGTAACTTTAACAGTTGTAGAGAAAAGGGAATTTCAGCCAGTGTCATTTGTATGCAATTAGTTCCTGGTGAAATTCCCTCTTCATCACAACTGTTAAAGGTGCAGGGGCCCTGCCTTCTTTTGTACATGGTCACTCTAGTATAGTGCCTGCAACTTTAACTGTTGTGATGAAGAGGGAATTTCACCAGGAACTAATTGCATATAAATGACACTGGCTGAAATTCCCTTTTCTCTACAACTGTTAAAGTTACATGAGCCCTGACCTGGATTTCATCTGGTCACCCTAAACAGAGGATGCCCAAGTAGAGGACTACCCTTTCTAAAGTAGGACACATGGCCACCTTAACACACAACCACTTCTTTGGGTCTCTTTTCCTTCAGAGGTCCCAAGCATCTTTTGGGGAGCAATCGAAAACATTCATCCTAGGGCAAGCAGTTTGAAGCAGAGGATCAGCAGCTGGCATTATTATTGTTATTATCCGCCCCAAAATATTAAAGTGTTTCAAACACAATGCATTTCAAAATGTGTTTACTTTGCAGGAGCTTTCAACACAGTGGTTTAAAAATCTAAATAAATACATCTATTCGGGCAGCGGGCATACCGCTGATTTAACTGGTGCCAGCCTTTTATGCACTGTTTTTACAAGCATTGATATGTGTTTTTAAAATTTCATTATTCTGGCCTATTGTGTGGATATAAAATGAATAAGGGAGTCTTTGGAGTGAATGCCATTCTATCACTAACACTGCAAAGAAATGAGTTCCTGAATGTATCTGGCTTATAACCTATTCTGAATTCATATCAGAAATAAAGCCTAACCTTCACCTGTTCTCCTTACAACAGCCATTTTAGAAAGTCATTCACGAATATCTGGCTTTACTTCATTGGAGGAAATTACATTAGCTGCAAAAAAATATCTTCACACTTTTTAGTCCATTATCTGTGTTTATTTATATGCTAATGCCCTTCATAATATTTATGCTGTAAATACACCTTATTTTTGTTTTCATTGTCCACAGTGAAGTGGGATGCTCCTGAACAGAGCTCACATGAAGTCAGATGACGTGGCAATGCGAACATTCATTTAATGATAACGCTTGTATTGTTGTGGATGTACACACTCCAGACATTATCAAGCAATCAACAATATAAACAGAAGACATCCAATGTGACGGCAATGACACAAACTGGAGAGCATTTCTGCACCACTGATACAAGAGAGAGCGTTCGCAGGACAAGATAGGCCTTCATGTCCTGGTGACCCAGTTCACAACCTGATTTACTGGAAGGGGTGAAGGATTTTTTGGAAATCAATCCAGCAGGCTATGTGACTGAGGACAAGAGGATTTGACTGACCTATGCTCAGTTAGCTAAAGGCAACCCCATTGTCACTGTGTTGGCTGAACCAACCGGCTCAATGGCAGATTGATAAGTAAGAATATGTAAACTAGGAGTGGGGAATCAGAAACATACAGGCAGCCATTGTAAGCAGGCTAGAATCATTATTATTTATTTATTTTATTACATTTGTATAGCGCCCCATAGCCGAAGCTGTCTGGGCGGTTTACATAAGATTAAAACAATTAAAAACAATATACAAAAATTAAAACAGCAAAAACACACAATATACACATACATTTAAAACCACTGTAATAGCTTTAAAAAGCTATAAACCTAAAAATAAAACAAACCCAGGCTCATCAGATATTGCTAAATGCCTGAGAGAAGGGGAAAGTCTTGACCTGGCACCGAAAAGATAACAATGTTGATGTTACGTGTTCAGACCTTCTTCTCCCTGTTATCAATCTGGCTGCCACATTGTGGGTGAGCTGCAGTTTCTGAATTATCTTCAATGGCAGCTCCACATACAGTGCATTGCAGTAATCTAACTTTGAGGTAATGCTCAAGGCCCAAAGGTAGGCTGACCAGTTGAAAAGGAGGACAGGGCTCATGTAACTTTAACAGCTGTAGAGAAAAGGGAATTTCAGCCAGTGTCATTTGTATGCAATTAGTTCCTGGTGAAATTCCCTCTTCATCACAACAGTTAAAGTTGCAGGGGCCCTGCCTTCTTTTGTATATGGTCACTCTAGTATAGTGCCTGCAACTTTAACTGTTGTGATGAAGAGGGAATATCACCAGGAACTAATTGCATACAAATGACACTGGCTGAAATTCCCTTTTCTCTACAACTGTTAAAGTTACATGAGCCCTGACCTGGAATTTATCTGGTCAGCCTACCTCTGTTTGAAGTGCTGTTTAGGCCATGTCCAGCTGAAAGATAATTATAAGAAGGGGAAGTCAGGCATGATGCAGGATGTGTTTTCCACTGATTGGTCATGTTGGTTTCCCATGGTACCTTTTTCCTTTTCAGTTCACTATCGGAGTAGAACCGTACAACAGAACATGGACTATTTGAGGGTTGTTTAGCCCTCAAACACACTCTGCCACCTAGGTTATGATGGCACAGCAAACCATAGAGACTCTCCTGCCGGAGCCTAAATTTCAAAATGGCCACTGGCATGCACCACAATGCTCTGTGACTTAAATAAGCCATGGAGGGCTGTGCTGATTGTGCGAACCCAGTCATTGAGTACAACATAGGGTGATAGGTGATTGCAATACATTTTCAACCGTTGTGTAAAAATTCTCCTTCGCACTTGTACAGTGGTGTCATGGCAAATTTTGAAATGTAGGTGCTTCCTAAATTGCAGCCAGTTGTGTTGATCCATATCAACAAATCAGTTCTAGGAGTCCTCATTTGCTAGGGAGCAGGTCTTTTGTAAGACTTAATAGTCCGTTAAAGACACTTAAGAGGATACAAGGAATTCTGAGAGGAGTGGTGTCAGATGACATCAGTGTCCCTGCTAATAATAATAATAAAAAGTCCCGGCACTGCCTTGTTGCAAACTCTTGCTCTTCTGTATATCACTGTATTTGGAAGGATAATACATATCTCAAAACTACCTCTGGGGAAAAGCGCATCTGTTGTAGAAGTTCTGTCATCCCTATGTCTTGAATATGCTATAAGAATTGGGACAGAACTAGACGACACATGTACAGTATGCATTTAATGTGCCTTGTTTTTATCTTTAAAATAACCACAGTGCTGGTAGGGGCAGGGTGTGCAAGGGGAGAGATTACTCCTTTTGCCTCCCAGCTTAGTCCTATTGAAAATCTCACCCACCCCAAGCTGCTATTTGCCCCAGGAAGGAAGATGCCGTCGATGCCAATCACACCTTTCCTTCTGAGGGAAATAACAGCTTCAGGGAACTCACTGGGTGTTTGCAAGAACCGCAGCAAAGGGGATAGGGTTACCTAGGGTGACCAAGTGTCAGGATTTCCCCGGATTTGTCCTGGTTTTTGTTCTATTCTGGATGTCAGGGGGGATTTTCTGTGATTTTCTATATTGTCCTGGAAAGACACACTTTCCCCTTTAAGGCCGCCATTAGCATTTTGGGAGGGAATGATGTGCTTTCTGGAGGCGCATCATTTCTCTTCCACTGCTCCAATCAGGACCTTAAATGGGAAAGTGCGTCATTCCCGGAGATTATAGAAAAGGCCCTGATTGGAGTAGTGTGGGGGGGGGGGGCGGCAGAAATGACACACTTTCCCCTCCTCCACTCCAATTGGGGCCTTTAAGGTGGCGGGGTGGGGGATGACGCTTTTTCCAGAGGTCCTGAAATGTCACTTTCCTGCCCTGCCCACAGGTTGTCCTCTTTTTTGGTTTCCCAAATATGGTCACCCTAGGGTTACCCCCCCACACCTCTGCACTGTGGTCCAAATCCTGATCCCCCCCATAATGGTTGTTATTTTAAAAGTAAAAGGGGACATGTTAAATGAACACATTTTGGCCTTCAGTTTCTGGTCTTGAAGGCATCTAACAATTTGCTTTGATAATAATAATAATAATAATAATAATAATAATAATTATTATTATTATTATTGGCAAACTCAGAATGAAATATTTCCTCTCCCCTCCTCCAAAGTATGGTTGCACACTGTAATTAAGTTCTCCCTCTCCCTTCAACTAAGGATTTTGTATATTTTATATTATTTTAAAATTCCTTTTATAGTATTTTGTGCTTTAATTGGGCCAGGGAAGTGATTAATGCCTCTTTGCAAGAGGGAGTGGTCCCAGGCCTCCTGAAAGAGGCGGCAGTGAGACCACTCCTAAAAAAATCTTCCCTGGACCCTGAAAATCTTAATAACTACAGGCCAGTAGCAAATGTTCCATTCCTGGGCAAGGTCCTGGAGCGGGTGGTTGCGAGCCAGCTCCAGGCACTCTTGGATGAGACTGATTATCTGGATCCATTTCAGTCGGGTTTCAGGCCTGGTTTTGGTACGGAAACAGCCTTGGTCGCCCTGTATGATGACCTATGTCTGGAGAAAGACAGGGGGAGTGTGACTCTATTGATTCTCCTTGATCTCTCAGCGGCTTTCGATACCATCGACCGTGGTATCCTTCTGGGACGACTGGCTGAGTTGGGAGTGGGAGGCACTGCATTGCAGTGGTTCCACTCCTACTTGGGGGGTTGGCTGCAGAAGGTGGTGCTTGGGGAACATTGCTCGGCCCCGTGGATTCTCCAGTATGGGGTTCCACAGGGGTGAGTTTTGTCCCCCATGCTGTTCAACATCTACATGAAACCGTTGAGTGCAGTCATCCGGAGTTTTGGAGTGCGTTGTCATCAGTACGCTGATGACACGCAGCTCTATTTCTCCTTTTCATCTTCATCAGGTGAGGCTGTGGATGTGCTGAACCAGTGCCTGGCTGCGACGACTGGATGAGGGCTAATAAACTGAAACTCAATCCAGACAAGACTGAGACGTTGTTAGTGGGTGGTTCCGCTGACCGGATGGAGGGTGTTCAACCTGTTCTGGATGGGGTTGCACTCCCCTTGAAGGAGCGGGTTCATAGCTTGGGGATTCTCCTAGAACCATCTCTGTCACTTGAGGCGCAGGTGGCCTCAGTGGCACGGAGTGCCTTCTACCAACTTCGGTTGGTGGCCCAGCTACGTCCCTATCTGGACAGGGATAACCTGGCTTCAGTTGTCCATGCTCTGGTAACCTCCAAGTTAGATTACTGCAATGCACTCTATGTGGGGCTGCCTTTGAAGGTGGTTTGGAAGCTGCAGCTTGTGCAAAATGCAGCGGCCAGATTGATAACTGGAACCAGTAGGTTCGAACATATAAGACCTACTCTGGCCCGCTTGCATTGGCTGCCTGTATGTTTCCGAGCCCGGTTCAAGATGCTGGTTTTAACCTATAAAGCCTTACACAGCTTGGGACCACAATACCTGATGGAACGCCTTTCCCGACATGAACCTACCTGAACACTACGTTCAACATCTAAGGCCCTCCTCCGAGTGCCTCCTCCGAGGGAAGCTCGGAGGTCAGCAACAAGAGAGAGGGCCTTTTCTGTGGTGGCTCCCCAATTGTGGAACGATCTCCCCGACGAGGCCTGCCTGGCGCCAACATTGTTATCTTTTTGGTGCCAGGTCAAGACTTTCCTCTTCTCTCAGGCATTTGGCAATATCTGAGGAGCCTGAGTTTGTTTTGTTTTGTTTTTGTAGCTTTTTGAAGCGTTGAAGTGGTTTTTAAATGTACAGATTGTGTGTATGTTGTATGTTGTTGCTGTTTTAATTCTTGTATATTGTTTTTAATCCTATGTAAACCGCCCAGAGAGCTTTGGCTATGGGGCGGTATACAAATGTAATAAATAAATAAATAAATAAATAAATAATTGTAAGAGTCAAATCCTGTCTAGGGAGTTGGGACAGGATACGTTTCTTTTATCCAGAATGACACTAAAGAGGAGTTAGATACGATATCATGACCAGGAGGCTTCAAAGTGGCTGCTGCTTACATATTGTGCAGGCATATCTCACCATTTCGTATTCTTACAATCTTCTTAGTAAGCTGGAAAAGCCACTTGATGGTCCACCAAGACTGGCTTTTCTTCAATCATATTGTTGATAATATTCCATGTAGCAACACCTCCGCCAAGACATGCTTAATGAACTTTGGGGGTCGGGAGGGGGGAGGGGAGAGAAAATTCTGAATAGAAAAGGTTCCATTATCAACAAATAGTAGCTGGAAAGAACTAAATAGGATTATGAAGATTATCCTTCTTTAACAATGCCTTAAATTTTTATCTCCTTATCCTTTCCTCATTGCTTTCTCTCTCAAGACATTATGGTTTATTGTGTCTCCGCAAGGTACCTTGCATGTGATTTACACACTGAACGGCCTGGCTTTCAGAGCAAGTTAATGATATAATATCCCCATTTATATTCAGAGCAGTCAACACTTTCTAGCTCTCGGAATAATAAAACCACCTGCATTTAATATACATGGAAAAATGGGGAGGCAAATAGCAGATATGGCACAATCAGATAAGTGTAATCAGATAAAATATCACAATATTATAGCAGATCAGCATCTGGTAATGACTTGAATTTTAAAAGACTGACAAACAGCATGGCCCAAAGCAATCAGGCATACCTCATTCGGAGCTACTTATCCCAGATATGATTGCTCTTCTCATATGTTTCTGGCAGATTAAACATTCAGGGTTTCTTAGTTTAACCCTTCTGGCGCTGGGTGTCTCCTTGGTGGAAAAACACTAGCTGTTCCCCTCCCTTGCCTGGAAATGACAGCATATGATGGAATGGACAAGTGAACTAGAACTCCCTTCAATTGTTACAGTTAACTGAGCCATGTCACTCCCAGCAATCTTGCTTTATAGATGTACACAGCTGCTTGTGTGATCCTTTGCATTCACCCCGGCATTTTTTCCACATCTAGCTCCAGTGGCGGCTGGTGTGCTCAGTGTGGCTGGGGGGAGCGGGCGGAGGGCAGGGCAGGTACTCAGCATTCTACTGGGATTGTCGGAAGAGGGCAGGAGAAGACCATGCATGGCAATCAAGCAGCTGCATGCCACGCATTGAGCAAATGTAACTGGTTGTGGGTGGGTGGGATTTCTCTCTCACTAGTGGGTGGGGGAGAGGCAGAGGGGCGCTGCCCCATTCACCCCTGATATAGAGCTGCCTCTGCCTAACTCCCAGATTGAGGTTAAAACATAAGATAGTCTTCCCCAACCTGGTGCCCCCCAAATGGCTTGGACTGCAACTCCCATAAATCCCAGCCATTGACCTATGCTGGCTGGGAATTATGGGAGTTGCAGTCCAGCCCATCTGGAAGGCACTAGGTTAGGGAAAGTTGACATAAGACATTTAGGGCAGGTAACTCTAGTGGGTGTCCTCTGTATGTGTGCCACGGGGGTGGGTGGGGACAACACTGAACCCACAGTTGGGAGGTGCACCCATGGCATCACCATGGGTGTGATCCAATATGTCCATGTGTGCAAGGGTGCTGCTGGGAGGGGCAGGGTGGGAAGCGCCCCCCAACAAGGCACCCTCCACCCTATTCACTCACCCCCATTGTTGGACTCCTGTCATTACTTTAAGGAAAGGCTATTGGGTGGTATTTTTTCCTGGTGCTGCCACTGCATGTGTGAGGTGTGTACGCATGTGCAGCCGCTGCAATGTGGTCAGTCCCTGCAAGTTGAAAAATGGCTGCAGAGGGCATACAAATTAGGGATGTGTATCGTATTGTTAAAATGTCTGATAACAATACGATATGCTCTTTAGCGTGCATCCTATTAATGATAACTATATGATAGAAAACCCTACGATAACTATCGGAGATGATAATTTTCAACCCGATTATATGGGATTATCAGACTGCCATATAAATAAACCTATAACTTCTGTATTTTAAAAGTTAGAGGCTTGAAACTTGGTCACAGTGCTTATGGGGTATGCCTAAGTATGTGTATGAAATTTGAGATCAATCCCTCCAACCCTCAATTTTATATGAATTTATTAAAGATCGTTTAAGTTCTGACAGGTCAGAATGACAGCTCGCCACTGACAGATTGCAGGATCATTAAAAATTCATATAAAATCGAGGGTTGGAGGGATCGATCTCAAATTTTATACACATGTCTAGCACATGTTGCTACACATGTGTGCCAAATTTCAGATCAATCCCTCCACTCCTGTATTTTATATGGATTTTTGAAAGATCGTGCAGCTTTTGACCTGTCAGAACTTAAATGTTCTTTAATAAATTCATATAAAATTGAGGGTTGGAGGGATAGATCTCAAATTTCATACATATATGTAGGCATACCCCATAAGCATTGTGACAGAAGTTATAGGGATTTTTTCTAAAAACATCAGCACTATAGGGCACAATGGGGCTGCAAATTAAGTATCATTTTTCCAATAACTATCGTGAAGACAATACGATTAACATACAATATTATCAGAGACGATAATTGTTTTGGTCTGAAATTCCGATAATGATAAAATACGATATTTTCTGGTCTGCACATCCCTAATACAAATCATGGCAGTTGTGTGAACAGGACGGGCAAAAGGCAGATCTGGATCTACTAGTGGATCTCTGGGTGATATGAAGTAGATCGGCAAGGATTTCTGGCTCCCAGTTGTTTAACAACAGTAGAAAGAACATGTCTCCCTTCTTGCTCTGAATTCACCCTCCTGCTGAAATGAAGAGACCTTGGGATAAATCAGAGGTAGATTTTTTTGTATGGAAGGGCTCTGCACTCTATTCACTTTGAGTGCTCAAAATATATTCCGGGGCTCAGGATTCTTTAAACCTAAGGGCATGACTTTTGCACTTGATTTCAGTTGTGGACCTTGGGGTTCTAGTAAAGAAACACAGTAGATCCTGTGCCCACTCGCCTTTCAGAGGTCTGGGAAGCAAATAGCCAAGTGGTTATAGCATTGATGGGATGCTTGGGACCAGGGCAGGTTAGCCATTCTAAGCGACTGGTGGCAGTGGCAATTCATAGCTATCTCCTTCCTAGCAACACACACACACACACACACACACACACACACACACACACACACAGAGAGAGAGAGAGAGAGAGAGAGAGAATATTTGGGGAAGTTAAACAAATAAAAATGCTGCATCAGATCAGACATGCAGATTAATAAAGTGGTGGCCTGTAGTTCAAGCTAGTTACTGTCTCAATTCTTCATTCAGGAAGTGTGGGAGCAAATCAGTTCTATGTCTTCGAAGGCAACATATGTCCCCAGAAGGGCTTTTTGTAATGAAAATCCCACTATATAGAGGGGGGGGGGAGAGAGAGAGAGAAAGTGGACTCATAAATCTTATGTAGAGCACTTTCAAAAGCTTGATTCCTGCATTTTGACAGACTATTTTGTTGTAAATTTGTTGCAGTTTAATTTGCTTTTGTTCCAGATGCTTCTAGATCTAGTGAGTCGTTTTAGAAATGGTTGAACAACATAAGACCAGTTCAGATACCCGTTGATACCAAATATGTGAAGGCGCTATTGAGAGCATGTGAGTTAGCCCTGCTCTCTAGAGACTGACATGTAGCGCCCATGTGCCTTTGCCAGTGCGTGATCATGATAGTCTGCAGGGGGCCTATGCAAGTGCAGGTTTATGTGTGTAGTGACCCTTCCATGGAGTCAGAAACCCTGATCAATCAGAACCAAAGAAAATAAGAACCATGTTAGATCAGACCAAGGGTCCATCTCACCCATTATTCTATTATCAGAGCAGCCAACTAGCTGCTCACAGGAAACCCACAAGCAGGACATGAGGCCAGTGCTCTGTTCACACAGTGGCCAACCAGCTGTCGACCAGGAATCCACCAACAGGACACTGGTGCAACAGCAGCCTCCTGCCCATGTTCCCCAGCAACTGGTATACATAGGCATCATAGGTGTGCACAGCACATTTTATTTGGGTGTGCACCCAGGGAATTTTTTTTAAAGGTCAACATTTATTGAATACTCAGTCATAAAGAACATTATTTTTATTCATTTATTTACTAAACACTGTAGACACTGTAGACCCTACTCTGTGTTCCACTTGCCTGACCGCAGAAGGGACATTGCAGGTGTATGTGTGTGTGTGGGGGGGAGAGAATGAGGAGACGCTCCTGGTGGGGCTTTGTAGTGACATGGGCTGGAGGAGGGGGTTAAGAGGTGATATAAGAGGTGCTTCCTTCTGTCCTCTTTGAAGCATGGCACACTGTTGAGGGCAGTAGAGCAGCTAGAGGCAGCCAGAGGACCGTGCCTGCTGCATTTGGATCCCCCTCTGGATCCCTACTCAGTGGCCCATCAATTTGGCACTTATTGCTTGAGACATTAGGGTGTGCCTGGGCACACCCAGCGCACCCCTTGTGCACACCTATGATAAGCATATTGCCTGTGATAGTGGAGGTAACATATATCCATCAGGAGTAGTAGCCTTAATTTTATATGCTTTTAATCAGTTTATGTATTTTATATTGTTGGTATTGATGTTGTTCCCCTCCTTGATCTGGAGGGAGAGGCGGGTAAGAAATAATAATTATTTGTATTATTGTTGTTGTTATTATTATCCTCCATGAATTCATCTCATCCCCTTTTAAAGCTGGAGAAATTGGTGGCTGCCTCTACGTCTTGTGGTAGTGAATTCCATAGTTTAACTATATGCTGTGTGAAGAAATCCTTCCTTTTATTTGTCCCGAATCTCCCATCAATCAGCTTTCATGGGATGTACTCGGGTTCTAGTATCATAAGAGGGGGAGAAAAAAGTCTCCCCATCCACTTTCTCCACACCATGCATAATTTTGTACACCTCGATCGTGTCTCCCCAGACTTACCTTTTCTCCAAGCTGGGTTGCCGTCCCTGTAGAGAGATCCCTGCATGAGTACATACAGCGTCCTTTAGACACCGATCACTGGGGGGAAGGGAGGGGGCATGGCTGCTGCATGTCCTGGTGTTTAGGCGGCAGGGCTAACACACACATTCCCAAAAGCCCCTTTCCGGCACCTAAGGGGATTGAATTCCTGAATAGGGCTACAGATTCCATTGGTTTGGAATTTTCTCTTTGTTTTGAATTTTCTCAAGATTACAAATGAGCATTGAATGTTTCAGTGTCTTATTAGGATTGCTTACCTGCTTATAATTATGATGGATTATTTGTATTTTGGAAACTCTGCCCATAATAAGTAGAAGACCTCTTAGAGATGGAGTGTACCCATAATTTGAGTTGTCATTTGTTCATTTGTTAGAAGGGATGAAATAAAACGAGGCTGTCACTTGTGGAGGCAAAATGGTGTGTCTGAATGAGCTTCTATCAATTCAAAACATGTGTTTGATATGGAAGTGAGGGTGCCTAGGGGAAGCTAGGAGGAACATCAGCTAAGTATAGATAGATAGATAGATGATAGATAGATAGATAGATAGATTGTTTTGTAGAAATGTAATGCACAGTAGTTTAATTATTTTGTGATGCCAAATCTTAAAGATCTGTAATGGCCATTTGATATGAACAAGTGGGAGCCCATAACAGACGGTTGCAGTGTATCCTTGGTGCACATGTGGCTGAGGGGATTGAAAACAAAAACAAAAGCTAGCATCAAAAACAGGAGTCTCTGCTGCGAAGTGGCAGCGATAGAGTTACGTGGGCAAGCACAGGCTACCCAGCCCAATCACAGCACCGGTTTAAAAACACAGTTCCATTCTCGTTAATTTCAGGCTGGAGTGGCCTTGAGAAGCAAAGAAGTCAGCCGCTCTACTAAACTTCCCCTCTCCTTCCCCCACCCCCCACCTCTAAAGCGGAAGGACTGAAATGAACCCCGGTTTCTCTCTAAACAGAAGTCACAATGCGGTGTCTCTCTCAAAAATTAAATAATTTTTAAAAAGAAAGAAATCAAGGGAGAGGAAGATGGGTGGTGGTGGAGGAAACAGCAGGGTCACTGGCACAGAGGTGTCGATTTGCATCGGGGCTACACCCACTTTCTCATCCCAAAATGAAGCCACCATTGACAGATGAGGAAGCAAAGTGTCGACATCGGAGCAACTGTCACAGTAAAATGACACTTCGAGAAAGCGCTGTTTCGGCGGGGGGGGGGAAGCTTGATGTGGCTGCAAGTTGGCATCTGTGTCATATAAGCACCACAGCACCACTGCGCAGCCATGATGGGGTATATAGGGCGTATAGGCAATAGGGGTGTGCATCGGATCGGATCCGATCCACGATCCGAATCCGATCCGACCCAAAATCGGGAAAATCCGATCCGATCCGATCCGATCCGGACAACCTCCGATCCGATCCGATCCGATCCGATGAGGTCCGATCCGGATCGGACGCCATTTTGAATGCTTTTTCCCATAGCCAAGTATTGTTTTACAAAAATGCCTATAACTTTTTCATTTTTAAAGATAGAAGGATGAAACTTGGGCACATTGTAGACTGGTTAGGGGTAGTTATCTGTGAGAAATTTCAGAAAGATTGGTGCATGCATTTTGTGGCAATTAATTTTTTAATAAATACCCAGGAATGCCTATAACTTTGTCATTTTTAAAGTTACACACATGAAACTTTGCCACATTGTAGGGGGTACCTTGGGACCTATGTGTGTGAAATTTCAGAAACGTAGGTGCTTGTCTTGTGTGGCAATTAATTTTTAGAAAAATGGGTAGTAGTGGGGTAAATACAGTTACGCCTCCCATTTTTTTATTTTTGAAGATACAAACAGGAAACTTGGGCACATTACAGGTACCACTTGCCTTGATATGTGTGTGAAATTTCAGAAACATTGGAGCTTTCCTTGTGTGGCAATTAATTTTTGAAACAATGAGGAAAGAAACACCTATAACTTTGTCATTTTTAAAGTTACACACATGAAACTTTGCCACATTGTAGGTGGTACCTTGGGACCCATGTGTGTGAAATTTCGGAAACGTAGGTGCTTGCCTTGTGTGGCAATTAATTTTTTAATAAATACCCAGGAATGCCTATAACTTTGTCATTTTTAAAGTTACACACATGAAACTTTGCCACATTGTAGGCGGTACCTTGGGACCTATGTGTGTGAAATTTCGGAAACGTAGGTGCTTGCCTTGTGTGGCAATTAATTTTAGAAAAATGGGTAGTGGTGGGGTAAATACAGTTACGCCTCCCACTTTTTTATTTTTGAAGATACAAACAGGAAACATGGGCACATTACAGGTACCACTTGGCTTGATATGTGTGTAAAATTTCAGACAGCTGGGTCCAGGCATGTGGTGGCAAGGTATTTTTGAAACAATGAGGAAAGAAACGCCTATAACTTTTTTATTTTAAAAGTTAGAAGTCTGAACATTGCTCACTTTGTAGATGGGTTAGGGGTAGATATGTGTCAGAAATTTCAGAATGATAGGTCCAGGCATTTGATGGCTATGGAATTTTTAAATTACATGTTTCAAAAAAATTTCTACAGAGGCCAGGTCTTCCCCTCCCGCTTCCCGCGAAGAAAAGGAAACACTCTCTCGTCTCGATCCCTTTGATCCTTGGTAGTATCCATTACAGGGCTCGTGTCTGCTTGAGTACAAAGTGAAAGCAGACACGAGTCCTGTAATGGATACTACCAAGGATCAAAGGGATCGAGACCAGAGTGATCCTTCCTTGCACGCATGGCTGCAAAACTCAGCTAGGCTCAGCCGTTCTGCTTGAAAAGTGAAAGGAGGAAAGGAAACACGAGCCCTGTAATGGATACTACTAGCAACTTCAAAGGGAGTTTGCTACAATGTGGCAAAGTTTCATGTGTGTAACTTTAAAAATGACAAAGTTATAGGCATTCCTGGGTATTTATTAAAAAATTAATTGCCACAAAATGCATGCACCAATCTTTCTGAAATTTCTCACAGATAACTACCCCTAACCAGTCTACAATGTGCCCAAGTTTCATCCTTCTATCTTTAAAAATGAAAAAGTTATAGGCGTTTTTGTAAAACAATACTTGGCTATGGGAAAAAGCATTCAAAATGGCGTCCGATCCGGATCGGACATCTGGTCCGATCCGATCCGACCAGCCTCCGATCCGATCCGATCCGATCCGACCCCCCAGGTCCGATTCCGATCCGCTATCCGATCCGATCCGGGGGGTCAGTGCACATCCCTAATAGGCAAGGCCTAGGTCTTCATGTGCATTTTCTTTTAGTTTTTGAACATTTAAATGAGCTGTGTGGTGGCAATTTAAGGAGCCCCACTTCTGCCCTGGAATATTGACAGTGCACTGCATTGCCGGATTGCTATAAATGATTCTTATTTAACACACTCCTCCAGCCTCCAACAGGGGGTATAACTACGAACTACACTGCAAGTCTACTGCTTTTTCAGCCCAATCTGCACTGTGGGGTGAAAGCAATGGATAACAATGCAGTGTTGTTGTAACCTACTCTCTCAGCTTCACTTCAACCCCCACCTGCTATAGGGGTCTAAACACTACAAGGATGTTGTAAACCACTCAGAGCCTGACCTGCAGGGCTGTCATAAGTCACAGTCTCCCAGCTACAGTCCCTCCAACTTGCAACAGGGACAACAAACTGCATAAGCTTTAGAATTTGCATCAGCAGGGTTATTTAAACAAACAACCCCACCCAAATAAATAAGAACTGCGTTAGAAAAGGCAGGAACTCTTCTCTTTGCTGTTACCTTGGGGGGGGTGTGCGTATACTGGTGCTCAGTCCTAGCTACATTAAATTTTTCGATTTCACTACTGGTTTCACTTCTGTCTCTGGGGATGTTTAAAAATAGTTTCTCAGTCTGGACCAGGAACTGACTCAACCGGACAATGAGATGGTTCTCTCTACCATGTTTATATATCTTCCTGCACTTTTTCCAGCCATTCCGTTTTATTCTCCCTCCTACCCATTCTTCTTTGTTTTGCTCACCAGCAGTTAGCATTCTACGAGGACTGAGCATACTCAGTTCTCATTGGGCAATTTTTCCCCCTTTCCCCCTAGGAGATTTTTGTACTCCTGCAAATTTCAAAGTCCTTTGATTCTATTAGTGCTTTCCTTTTGGGCATGGCTTTTGCCATTTTGGCTACATATGTGTGGGCACTCCTCCCTGGAGATTGGAAGTAGAAGATGACCTGTTTAAATTATGTATCTATTTGCTTACATTACCTTTATATACTGCCTTTCTGCCAACACACACAATGTGATTTCTTTTTTATAATAAGGGCTTACTTTCTAAAAGACATGATACAAAAAGAAATGGAGGTAGGAGGGAAGAGGATGATGAGCAAATTCAGGTACCAACTCTTTCATATTATTATTTCCTAATGTAATTACATAACAGGTAGGTGAAATGACTTCTCATGGGGACAGATGTGGGAGGGGAGGATCCAAGTCATAGTTGGTCCCAGCTGAGCCAATGGAGTTGGCCCTGCTGTGATTCCTCTCCCACTGCTGCAGCTATGTGGAAGGGTGCCAGTGGATGCCTTCCCTTGAAGAAGATCTCTAAACGAGTTAGGGTTCATGACTGGCCACTCCTAGAAGTTTGTGGGTTAATTTCATGATGTCGTAAACCAACAGAACTTCTCCTGCCCATTCCTCCAGCAATCCTTTGTAGTTGTTTATAACACAAAAGTAATGCGACATCTATTCCATCACTAGATGGTGATGTTTTACTGCAGCCTATTCTTTTCAATGTAAGTAGCAGCTTCAAGGGGCAATTTTTGTCAGGAGAGAGATTAAACTTTCCCTTCCCACTCCATGCTCTAGTGCAGGGGTGGGGAATCTCAGGCTAATGGGCCAAATCTGGCATTCTTGTGGGCCAAATCTGGCCATCCAGGATTTCCCAGATGGCCTTGCCATCTGGTCCCACTCCTTTTCCTGTGTTTATCCACCTTTTGTGCACCCCCCCCCCCCATTATGAAAGGTTGAAATGCCTCTTCTAAGGCTTCATTACTGGCAGTGAGAGCTTTAAGCTGCAATAGGCTGCTCCTTTTGTATGTTTGGCCCCACCTCTTTTGTCCTTGCCCTCTTCCACCCATGGAATTTTGCTCTCCGAGCTTCTCTGAAATTAAATTCAGCCCTTGGGCTGAAAGAGGCTCTCTTCCCCAACCTGATGCCCTCTAGATGTTTTGGACTTCAAGTCACATCAGCCCCAGCCAGCACGGCCCATGGTCAGGAAAGCTGGGAGTTGTGAAAAACATCTGGAGGGAGCCAGGTTGCGGAAGGCTGCTCTAGGGGCTGCACAGGCTTCTCTGCAGCTGCAATTTCCATAACATGGGAAAAGTGTGCATTAATTGTATTCACCCTGTTCATTTTATATCTAGCTGCTTCTCTCCAGCAGAAATCCACAGCTAATATTACATAGGCTGACCATCTGAAAAGGAGGACAGGGCTCATATAACTTTAACAGTTGTAGAGAAAAGGGAATTTCAGCAGGTGTCAATTGTATGCAATTAGTTCCTGGTGAAATTCCCTCTTCATCACAACTGTTAAAGGTGCAGGCACTATACTAGAGTGACCATATCCAAAAGAAGGCAGGGCTCTGCAACTTTAACTGTTGTGATGAAGAGGGAATATCACCAGGAACTAATTGCATACAAATGACACTGGCTGAAATTCCCTTTTCTCTACAACTGTTAAAGTTATATGAGCCCTGTCCTCCTTTTCAGATGGTCAGCCTAATATTACAGCAACGTTCTCTCTGCATTCAGCCTGAATAATATAAGCATCCAGTGGGAGCAGCCATTTTAATTTCTGTGTGTGTATGTGTGTATGTGTGTTGGCTTCCCAAGTGATATGTTCCAGGAAAGCAGATGTCCTTCCTCACATGTTAGGTCTTGAGAGTTCATTAACTTCTATTTACTATGCTAGGCTGACCATACGAAAAGGAGGACAGGGCTCCTGTAACTTTAACAGTTGTAGAGAAAAGGGAATTTCAGCAAGTGTCAATTGTATGCAATTAGTTCCTGGTGAAATTCCCTCTTCATCACAACAGTTAAAGTTGCAGGGGCCCTGCCTTCTTTTGTATATGGTCACTCTAGTATAGTGCCTGCAGCTTTAACTGTTGCGATGAAGAGAGGATTTCACCAGGTACTAATTGCATACAAATGATGCCAGCTGAAATTCCCTTTTCTCTACAACTGTTAAAGTTACATGAGCCCTGTCCTCCTTTTCATATGGTCAGCCTATACTATGCCCACAGCCAGACTTTGAAGGCTGTGGAGAGCAACGGCATCTCCTAAGTAACTTGGGATCTGCATACTTGCTTTTGGAAGAAGACTGTTATGCCTTCTTCCTGCTGTGGTATTCTGAGCATTCACCTTTGTGTTTGCTGGAGCATGAGGCCAACTCTTCACAGAGCTTGAAGACAAAATTTCTTGGCACTATACAAAAGTGTAAGGGAGGAGAGGAGAAAACAAATGCATCATCGTTGATCGTATCTGTGATTCTAAGAGGGGATTAAAAGGACCATCATATCCAGAGCTTGTTATTCCAAAGTTCTTATGGGGCTCAAGAATTCTGTCTTAGTTGCTGCTTTTGTTTAAAAAAACAAGGCTGTTAGAAGCAGAGTATGAACACACAAGGTTTTAAAAATCTCTGCAATGTTAAAGGCTGATGATGGTTCATAAGGAAGAAAAAGCAAAGAGTCATTTGTAATGCAAATAACCATTCCGGCCAAAACCCTTGTGCATGAGAAAAATCCTGCTATTCGTAAGGCAGTCTAATATGGCTTCTCAATAAATGTAATAAAAAGGCAAAGTTGGGGCATTTTCTCACCCGGCTTTGTGACAAGCAGTGGGGTAGGGCAGGTCACAAGGCACCTCTTTGTTATGTATTTAGGGGTATTCACTGCCACTAGCCATGATTATTAAACTTAAGCCAAAACTTAGTTCAGACATTTATTTATTTATTTATTTACATTACTTAAGCTTTTCAAATGAGAGTTAGGGCTTCTGGCCACTCACGGATCTTCGTGGGTCATTTTCATAGAATCATAGAATAGTAGAGTTGGAAGGGGCCTATAAGGCCATCGAATCCAACCCCCTGCTCAATGCAGGAATCTACCTTAAAGCATACCTGACAGACGGTTGTCCAGCTGCCTCTTGAATGCCTCTAATGTGGGAGAGCCCATGACCTCCCTAGGTAATTGGTTCCATTGTCATATTGCTCTAACAGGCAAGAAGTTTTCTTGATGTCCATCCGGAATCTGGCTTCCTGTAACTTGAGCCCATTATTCTGTGTCCTGCATTCTGGGTTGATCAAGAAGAGATCCTGGCCCTCCTCTGTGTGACAACCTTTCAAGTATTTGAAGAGTGCTATTATGTCTCCCCTCAATCTTCTCTTCTCCAGGCTAAACATGCCCAGTTTTTTCAATCTCTCCTCATAGGGCTTTGTTTCCAGACCCCTGATCATCCTTGTTGCCCTCCTCTGAACCAGCTCCAGCTTGTCTGTATCCTTTTTGAAGTGTGGTGCCCAGACCTGGACGCAATACTCAAGATGGGGCCTAACCAGTGCCGAATAGAGGGGAACCAGTACCTCGCACAATTTGGAAGCGATACTATTAATGCAGCCCAAAATAGCATTTTAACAACACCGTGTTCCTCCGGCGCATATCCTGCTCATCTCCCACTTCTTACGCCATTTCCCCCCATTATGAAATAATCTTAATTAAACGTGACTCTTCTGAGCTATAACACAATTTCCTGCCTTGTGCAGGAGAGGTTTTGCTATAAATCTCTCACTAGAGGGCGATGTCCCACTAAACTGAAAGGGCCACATGAAGCCTATCCACATTGCCTTTAAAACGACTTATATTCCGTTTAAAAACGTGTTTTTTAAAGTCGTTTCATTACGTGGTAGAACACACTGAGCAGTACTTAAGTTTCATAGTGACTGCTTCCTCCGTCCTCAAAGTGTTCACTGGTGTATTACAGGGTTAATTCATTGACTCTTCTTCTTTCGTTTTTGTTTTGCAGGCTGCTTGACCTGCCCACTTCTGTCTCTGTAACTCAAGCAGCCTGCAAAACAAAAACGAAAGAAGAAGAGTCCAGGAATGAACCCTGTAATACACCATTGAACACTTTGAGGACGGAGGAAGCAGTCATTATGAAACGTAAGTACTGCTCAGTGTGTCCTACCACATAATGAAACGACTTTAAAAACCACGTTTTTAAACAGAATATAAGTCGTTTTAAGGGCAATGTGGATAGGCTCGTGGTCACTTCTCTTCCTGCTCTATTCCTCCATGCAATTGCAGCTCGTTCCAGAAGCGGAAGAGATGCATCTTCAGAGCCAATGGTAAAGGAACACGATTTCCTCCCATCTGAAGGAGCTCTTACATTAGGCAGCAAATACTCAGTGTGGAGTTGACTTACTTTAGAGGCTCAATCCAATCAAGGCCTTACGAAGCCCAGCATTCGGTTGCTAGTTGCTACTGCCTCCTTTGATATTACAATGATCTTGCCAAAATCCAAAATGTGGTTACTCAAGTTTTCTGATTATCTAAACTCTCCCACAATATCAGAGTAACACTTTGTGAATAGCACCCTCATTTAACACTCTCTAAATGCACAGAAAGCCCCAGGGTGGGTGTGCGGCGGCGGTGCATCGAGTATGCGACACAGCGGCCACCACGCACACCCACCCAGGGCTTTCTAAAGAAGTTGTGGAGGAAAAAAGATCAGGACTTAGTCCAACTTTTCCCCCCAGAACAAGGCGAGCATGGTGTATCCGCTGCCTAGCTTCATTCCAGAGTCACAGCGGAGGCATGGGTGGATGGATGGTGATGCCTGATTGGTCACCATCCACCTGGGCAGAGGGCAGGGGGTGGGCCAGTGAGCCTAATGGCCACCAGAAAGCCCACTTTGCAACCCTCCATCCATATTACTCGGCGCCACCCTGCCCCAGAGACACTGCAGGGTTTGGTGGTGGAGCAGTGCCAATTCAGCACTGTGCAGAGAGCCCCCAAGTCTCAGGATGTGGGGAAATATTTTTTTTATTCTTCGAAGTAGCGCGCTTTGAAGAATAAAACTTTATTTTCCTACTTTCTGAGACTTGTTCTCTCTTTTCCATCATGTTTTACAAGTAACCAGGGAGATGAGAAAGGTTAGCCACCCAGTTGTAAGTTAGTAAATAGGTTGGTGAATCATGCGTAGAACCAGAAATCAAAGTCAATCAAGAATCCTGGCTCCTAAATTTTCCTTATAATCTCTCCTGTCACAATGATTTGAGTCTTTATTGTTAACAAAACAAAACAAAATGAGAAGAACGGCATTCCTGGGTTGTTGGTTTTTTCCTCATATAAAACAGATTTCTTACCCCCATAAAAGAGTCACAAAGCATCTCTGCCATTGTATTTTTCTCCACAAGACTATATATTCTTTGACTCTTCAGTAAAGTGCAGGGAATTGGTGAGCAAATTTATTAGGCATGCATTGTGCCCATGGAAATAGATGAGGGATGAATTTGTCATCTCTCTCTCTCTCTCTCTCTCTCTCTGTTTTGAGAAGATGCACAGCTATGAGGTAAGAGAGATACATCTGCATTTCGCTTTTATCTTCTCCCTAATTTCTGCTACCTTAATGGTTGGGCTTCAGCCCTATTGTCTCTCTGGCTTTCACTGCAATTCATTTTCCGCCTGCAATAGTTCTTGAGTAGTGGCTTTGCAGGAGAGTTTATCATCAGACTGTAGCTGAGGGCCTGTTCACATGACAGGAGGCAACTATGGGTGCCTCTACAAGAGCAATTTAAAGCTCTTTCAAGGTGCATTAAAAATTTGACCTCTACAAGAGCGGAGCACAAATCGGGGGTTGAGGCGCTTTTTCTGTCCGATTATGTGCATTATCGAATGTGCGTTAAATAGCAAGTTTTAATTTACCACGGGAGTTAAAGCGTCTTATGACCATGTAAACAAGCAATTCTCCGCATTAAACACCTTTAAAGCGTGTTTCATACAAGTGGTAAAGCGCTTCACCGCCTCCCGTGTACAGGGATTAGGCGTAAACGCAATTGCGAGAAGATGCGCATAATCAGATAACCAGGCGTCAAGCCAAATTCTTGTAGAGGGGACCTATGAAGTTATTCTGGAGCGTGCTGGGAAAGCTGCAAGGATCCCTAGAGCTAGGAGAGCACACCTGTTATCTGTTCAGAGTTCCTGGGGTTGTTTTGATGGCACTGGGTTGCTGCTGCATTTAGGGAAACCCCGTGCTTTCTCTGCTGCAGGATGGTGGTAGCTAATCCTGACACAGAGAGGTGTGGGCTTTCCAGCAGCCATTTGGCCCACTGGGCCTGCCCTCTGCCCTCTTCCCTCTGCCTGGGTGGATGGAGACCAATCAGGGGCTGCCATCTGCCCAGGGACACCTCTGCTGCAACATTGGACTGAGGTTAGATTGCAGATGTGCCATGCTCGCCTCGCACCAGTAAAAAAGTTGGGGTCAGTCCCCAATTTTTTTAAATTGCAGCTTCATGGGAAAGCCCCACAATGGCTGCAAGGTGGCTGCTGCATCATATAACCGAGGCAACGCCACCGTGCAGTGACCATGGGGCTTTCAGTGCATCTAGGCAGTCCCCTAGAATTGCCCCAAGAGAGTTTTTAAATCAGCAAAGGGTCCCAGAAATTGGCTTTTTGCCATAGCTGTATTCTTGTGGTTCTTAAAATGTGTTTCCTACTACATTTCTGGGAAGTGCAAGAGCTCCATGATGAAAATAATGGGAGTATAGTTTTGTTGGGTTGTAAGTTCACAGGACAAATGCCAAAGCTGAGATTTAATTCAGAAACTTTGAAAGTGCCCTCCCACATTGGAGAGGTCCTAAATCAATGAGTGAGCACATAATAGGTACCCACATGATAGTGCTGGCTCCAGGTTTTTGAAGGCCCTTGGGCAAGTTACCCCCAATGGGCCCTCTCCCTCAATGACTCTACTGTCTCACCGCCATTGTCACCAGGGGCGGATCTACACTGCTGCTTTAAAGCGCTTTATAACAGTAGTGACAACTGTTTGGAGTGTGTCCTGGGCCCCAACAGTTGTCACTACTGTTATAAAGCGCTTTAAAGCAGCAGTGTAGATTAGGGTGACCAGATAAAATCCAGGTCAGGGCTCCTGTAACTTTAACAGTCGTAGAGAAAAGGGAATTTCAGCCAGTGTCATTTGTATGCAATTAGTTCCTGGTGAAATTCCCTCTACATCACAACAGTTAAAGTTGCAGGGGCCCTGCCTTCTTTTGTATATGGTCACTCTAGTATAGTGCCTGCAACTTTAACTGTTGTGATGAAGAGGGAATATCACCAGGAACTAATTGCATACAAATGACATTGGCTGAAATTCCCTTTTCTCTACAACTGTTAAAGTTACAGGAGCCCTGACCTGGATTTTATCTGGTCAGCCTAGTGTAGATCCTGCCTAGCTGCTATTGCTCCTCCTGACCTTTCTCATCATTTAGGGTGACCAGATAAAATCCAGGTCAGGGCTCATGTAACTTTAACAGTTGTAGAGAAAAAGGAATTTCAGCCAGTGTCATTTGTATGCAATTAGTTCCTGGTGATATTCCCTCTTCATCACAACTGTTAAAGTTGCAGGCACTATACTAGAGTGATCATATACAAAAGAAGGCAGGGCCCCTGCAACTTTAACAGTTGTGATGAAGAGGAAATTTCACCAGGAACTAATTGCATACAAATGACACTGGCTGAAATTCCCTTTTCTCTACAACTGTTAAAGTTACATGAGCCCTGACCTGGATTTTATCTGGTCACTCTATCATCATTGCTACCACTTTCTTGCTTGACAAACAGAAAATGAACACTCATGGTATCTTGTCCTCCTCCTTCTCATCACCACTTTTGTCTGGGCCAAAGTGAGAAGCCGGTTGCAATGACGAAGGGGAGGAGCAACTCCAGGGGGCTCTTGTTATTGGGCCTCTGCTGGGGTGTGTCCAACTATGCCTATCTTTGACACTGGCCCTGCATGAACAGATTCAGTCCCGGCATCTCTAAAGGAACTGAGGTAGCAATGTTGGGAAAGTCCTCATCTTGACATCCTGCTTATTCTTGGTGGGTGGCCAGTCAGAGCTACATGAATCAATAGTTTCAGTACAGAGTAGTTTGATATTTTCACAGTAGCTACAACATGAGAAACTGTGGCAGCCCGCTAAGAACAAGCAAAGCAACATAGTGGTGTCCACTACAACAAACTTCAAGGGACTGTGCCTTACATTTTACCGTGGGGCAGGAGGTAGATTGAGGAACTACTGGTAGATCTCTGGGTACTTTGCTGTAGATTGGCAGGGGTTTCTGACTCCCAATTGTTTAACAATAGCAACATACAGAAAACGTACCTACACCCAAATTAGGCTTCTGAGATTTTTTTAAAAAAGCTAGGGAGGGGGCAGGAACCAAAGGTGGGTTGTGGGTGAAATAATGGTGAACTCAGTTCAGGTACTGGAAATAAATTTATTGGCTGAGCATGTGCTCAGTGGTAGCCTGTCTCTTAATTCTAAGTATATGTCTGGAATCAGAGCCGCTCTTTTTCACTTGGGTCTGGTTGGGAGATCTTGGGGATCTCACAAATAGAATCAAACGAGGTAGATCTTGTAAGCTGGAAGTCTGCCCACCCATGTCTTAGACCAGAGATAAGCAGCCTTTTTGGACCCATGGGTACGTTTGGCAATTTGAGAAACTTTCCTGGGTACCACTACAAGATGGGAATGCTGCAGGTGCAGCCATCTTCCATCTTCATTTCCATCTTCATTTCCACATATGAGTCCCATATGTGGCCCAGAGCCATTTGTGGGAAAAGAAGACAGGAGCAGCAAGAGGCCCTACCTAACCTACCACTTCTCTGCATCACCTCTTCACCCCTTTAAATTGTTTTGATTTTGATTTCTAACAAACAGCATCCTAAACCCGACAGCAAAGAGTAAAAACAATACAGCACATAAAACCCAAGTAAAAACCAGCAGCAATACAAGTGTGGTGATTTAAAAGCACCAAAAACAGTCCATGAAATGCCTAGAAGAATTAAAAGGTTTTCACTTGGTGCCAAAAAGACCACAACGTAGGTGCCAGGTGAACCTCTCTGGGGAGGACATTCCACAGACGGCGTGCTACCACTGAAAAGGCCCTCTGTTTTGTAGCTATGCATCATCTCACCTCATTTTGTAGGGGTAGCTGGAGGAGGGCTTGAGATGATGACTTTATTGTCTGCGCTGGTAAATATGAGAGGAGATGCTCCTTAAGGTAACCTGACTCCAAGCCATTTAGGGCTTTAAAAGTTAAAAGCAGCACTTTGAAGCGGCCTGGAAATGGATTGGCAGTTTTGCAGGTTTTTGATACCCCACCCTGCAAAACCTGTTTACTGGAACATGCCACAGGCAGTGGTCTTTCTTTCAAACTTTGAGCACCATTCTGGAAAAAAAGATGATTGTATATCTCCAGCTGAATTCAGATGTGATGCAGATATGCCCTAAAAATAACGTGAGAGGTATCCCAGGAAGACCACCCTGAGATCTTGCTGGAGCAAATATTCTATCCTCCAATTCTTGCTAAATCATTCTGTTGTTTTTTTTAAAGTGAGAAAAAAAAGGTCCAGAAGAATTCTATTTGTTCAATTAGCAAAAACCACTCTGGCATTTCAGAGGCATTCTGCTTTGATTGATAAAACGCTGGAATGTCTCACGCACAGGAAAATACTTTTTGAAAATAGCTCACCGGGGTTGAATTAACATTCTATAAATGTCTCAATTTTATGGCTGGGCATATCTTTGGTCCTGTACAAAATTAGTAATGCCAAATACTAAGACCCTGCTAATGTCTTAATAGGCTGATGGGCCCAACCAAGCATGCACAAAGGGATAATTTAAACCAGCAATCAGCTCCTTATAGCAATTATCTGTCTTGTGTTTTCCTCTATGTCACCCTATATCTGTCTTCCAAGGAGCCGTGGTGAGTCCAAGTCTGACCTCTAGAGCTTTATTTTATGCCTTGATGCCAGAGCAATTTGTGGTGGAGAGAGGGCTTCTAAATTCAGTACCATTCCCACCCCAGCCCCTGAAAATGTTCATATGCAGAAGGGGAGTGGTGCACATCTGTGGGTGCTCTGACTCATCTTGCAGGGTTTCATCCCACTCCGTTCATAAAAGGCTAACAAATGTTAGGGTAAATTCCTCTTTCATCGTGATAGAATCCCCAATGGCCACCCATTACTGATCTCCACAGGAGTGAAAGTAGGTAGCCATTTTGGGGGGAGAGAAAATACAGGGATGCCCTTCATTTATGCCACAGACATGACTGTGCTCCCTTCACCAAGTGACTCTGGTGTCTCTGGCAATGAAGGGACAAGCTGTTCCTTTGCTGGAGAGCCCCATTCTTGCTTCTGCTTCTTGATTACACAGTACCCCCTTCATACACTATTTCTGTAAGGTAAAGGGGTAGTGGGACAGTGTTGCTGACCCTGATGTTGCAAAGGTCCACCCTGTTGTACATGCACAGTAAGCATGGATGGTTGCAGTGCCTGCTCCAGGTTTCTGTAGGCCCTTGGCCAGGACACCCTCAATGGTCCCCCTCCCTCAGCGAGTCTACCTTCTCCCCAACATTATCCCCAGTTGCTATTGATCCTCATCCTCATTCTCCTCATTGCTGCCACTTGCTTGCTCAACAGGCAGAGAGCCAGTGAGCAAGTAGGCCATGTATCTGCTCATCCTTCTTCCACCACTGCTGTCTGGCCCACAGCAAGGCGTGAACAAGCAGGCTGCAATAGTGAAGAGGAGGAGCTACTCCAGGGGGCTCTTGGCAGTGAACCCCTGTTGCATTGTGGGCCCTCAAGGTGCCCAACTGTGCCTACCCTTGGTGCTGCCCATGGACGTCTACATAGAGGAATCCTATGCATGTAGCGCCCTATGTATGTAGATTGGTACACAATGGAAATCTTGCATGATGGGGCTTTCTGATTGTATAGAAGCCTATATGCGAACTGGCCCAGTGTGACTTCCCCAGGGTATTCAGTGAGCTTCATTGTGGAGCAATGATTTGTAAACTGGTCCAGCACTCCATCCACCACACTAATGGTGCAGATTTGTTGAGGTCAACCAGAGGTGTTTCTCCCTCAAGGTAGTGTCTAGTGGGGTCCCAGCACTAGCGCTACTAACGTTTTGCTAGTATAAACCAACGCTTGTGAAACATAATCAGCGCAATAGGAAAAGGCATTTTGGCAGTAAATGGCCACCTTTTTCTGTTCCACTAGTTACATTGCACAAACTTTGATTTACACTAGCACAACATCATAAGCACTATCATCTCCCCGATGATGAAGGTTACAAAAGCTGGGATTGTTTAGCATGAAAAAAGGAGGGTAAGGAGAGACATGATAGAGGTGTGCAAAATTATGCATGGTGTGAAGAATGTGGATAGGGAGTCATTTTTCTCCCTCTCCCATAATATCAGAACTCAGGGTCATCCCATGAAGCTGATTGGTGGGAGATTCAGCACAGATCAAAGGAAGAACTCCTTCACACAGCATATAATTTAACTATGGAATTCACTACCAGAAGATGTAGTGATGGCCACCAATTTGGATGGCTTTGGATAAATTCCTGGAAGAGAAGGCTAAAAATGGCTACTAGTCCTGATGGCTATGTGGTACCTCCAGTATCAGTATATACACCAGTTGCTTGGGAACATGGGTGGGAGGGTGCTGTTGTACCATGTCCTGCTTGTGCGTCCATGGTCGACAGCTGGTTGGTCACTGTGTTAACAGAGTGCTGGATTAGATGGATCCTTGGTCTGATCCAGCAAGGCTCTTTTTATGTTCTTATGCTGGGACAGAACTGGATATGGTTCTTATCTTGATCATGATATAGTGCAACATAAGAGAGTATATGAAGAATAAGAAAAAGTTGTTTATACAGAAAGGGAGAAAGAATTAAAACATGAACAATGACTCCATTGCAATAAGAACCTCAATCCATTACTTGCAAATAATATGACTGAAGCGTCATCTTTTTTATTAAAAGAAATCCCACAAAGCTTTAAAAAAAGAACGAAAAGAAAAGTGAATATATTTGTAATAAAATCTTTTCAATCTGAGATGTAATCTCTTAATTGAAGAAATGAAAACAACAGAGCATCATTCATTTGTCTTTCTTAAAACTGAAGATGAATGGGGATCAAGCCTGTCATAGGTGTTCAAATAAATCACACTCTGTCTCATGAATCAAAAATAGGCCTATCTGATTCTTATGGCAGAAATTATTTCATTGTGTTTGCAGAGAAAACTGAAGTGAAAGTTGAATTTCTTCTTGAGGGCCATCCAGTTATTGGCCATGTCTACACCACACAGTTATCCTGGGATCATCTCTAGGTTGTCCCTGCACATCCAAATGATGCACAGGGGATCCTGGGGTCAACTGGGAATGACCTAGAGGTGACCCTGGGATAACTGCAATTCTCTGATGTCCCGGTTTTTCTGCGGTCCCAGGACAACCCCTGGGACTGTGGCCAGTGTGACGCAGGCTCCCAGGTCCTTAAATGGGCATGGAGCTGCACGGGGTGGTTCTATGCCATGGGGGCGGGGGCAGCACTTTCGCCATCCCTGGGATGGCAGAGGGGGGTTGGGCATGGAATTTGGCATGTGTGTGTGTTTAAACTTACTTTTTTGCTGGATCGGGGCCGCGGCTCCTCTTCTGGGAAAAAAAATGGTGCCTGCGACTTCCCTCTTCCCTTCCGGAACTTAATAAAAACATCTGACGATGATGATAATATGCACATTTGTAAATATGTGAGATGTAATGTGAGCTCAATGGTTACTGTGCATAACCAACAGCCATTGTGCGCATTCACCACACTTCATAGAGAATGTGCATTTAATCTGTTCATGAAGAGAAACCTGAATCCTGCAAAGAAAGAAAGCAAAACAAGAGAAACGAAGGAGAAACTTTCCAGTTTGTAGTTCATGCTCGTATTATTTATTGTATCGCTTTGTAGAAAAATCCCATCGGGGCCTACCTTTAACATCCTGGGCCGCTCCAAAGGCCACACTCAGTTCTAATTACCAGTGTAAACAGGGATTCTTCTCACAGATTTCAGTAGTGTTACTTCAGTTTTACACAGGTATAGCTGAGAATAGGATATGCCCCTGGGTCTTTGTATGAGAAGGTGAAGAAAATCAATTTCAATATTGAATAAGATGCCTGTGGAGAAGGTCACTAAACTCTATAGGACTGGAATTTTAATGAAGGAATCTAACAACATGGGGGATCAAAGAAACTTTAATATGTGCTTCTCAGAACTGTACATGGGGATATATTTTTGTGTGTGAGGTTGTGAATTAAATAAAGGTGCCTTGTTCTGTTTTGTTTTCCACAATGGGGGGAAAGCTTTGTTCACATTTTCTCTTGAGGTGTAACTTTGGCACAGTTGCTCACAGAAAATCACATCCAATCAGTCACACTATTAATTTATATAGCATCATCAGTAGACATTAGATATGCTTTGGTGCATATCTAAAAAAGTTAGATCCCTGCCTCAAGAAGCTTACAATGTAATGTAGAGTTTTATTATGTTAAATTCAAAACAAATTTGTTATTGCATTTTTATTTTCTCTCTCTCTCTCTCTCTCTCTCTCTCTCTCTGTGTGTGTGTGTGTGTGTAGCTATAGATAGTTATGTATTTCTGTAAAATCCCCTGGTTGCAAAATTTCAAAATACAGGGCTGTTCACGCAACACACTCATCCACACTCAGTGGTTGGGTGTGGGCTATATTGAATCATGGGTTGTTTGTTGAACCATGGATTAGTGTGTTGTCTGAATGCAGCACGTTTTCTACAGGGTGGGTTGTTGTGGTGTCTGAACACAGTGCAGTTTCGCAAGGTGGTTCGTTAACCACTCTGAACAACCAACAACAAGGCATGGGTTTTCAAGGTAATTTAATTGAGAAAAATAAGCCATATTGTCTGGTTAACAAATCACCCTGCAGAAAATGTCCTGGGTTCAGACAAGATGCTAACCCAGTTCAACAAAAAAAAAACATGATTCAAAACAACCCAAACTCAACCACTGAGTGTGGGTTGGCCTGTTCATGTCCAAATTAAACATCCAGATTAAAAACAACCATTTTTTTTTCTAAAAACAGTAAAATCAACAGCAGCAGTAGAAAAACAAGCACAGCCAAGATAAAACACATCAAATTGAATGCCTAGAAAAACAAAAGAGGCCTTTGTCTAATAACCTGAAATGCCTCCCTGGGGAAAGCATCCTTCAATTGGGGTGACACCACTGAAAAGGCCCTTTTTTGAGCTACCTTCCAATGTACATCTGATGGTGGAGGAACCCAGAGAAGGGCATATGATGATGATCTTAGTGGACTTAGACAGAGGATCTTCTGGACAGAATCCTTGTGGGTTTCCTATTCAGTCCTCACAACAATCTTCAAAGTAGGTTCATTTGAGAGATAGTGAGCATCATTAGATGAGCATTCTATAGCATGTTTGTTATTGGCCACTCATGGATTTTTGTGGATTCTTTTCACGCCGCCGCCCACCTCCCGCGTGTCTCCCACTCCTGCTCATTTTCCATCACAAAAAGACTATTCTTTTCTGTAATGAAATGTGCCACCATTTCCTGCTGTGTGCAGGCAAAACAGAGTGATAAAAACACCCACTGAATGGGCCATGTAGTCATTGCTTGCTTCCTCTTTCTTCCCTGTGTGAAGAAAGAGGAAGCTGTTTGTTCCTATCGTGGGACAGAAGTAGGGGGCAAAGCTATGGTAGGGAAACACAATTTCCCCTCATCTGATGACACTCGGTGACAGACCCAGTTAAAGGCACTTGAACCCGGGTCTCCCTAGTCTTAGAGAGAAATACAGTGGAAAACTGAAAAGAAAGGTGATTCTCAGAATTGTAGCAGTAGCTGTGGCGAAGAGAATGAACAATTAACTAATTAGTTAATTAATGTGTGGATGAATAGGTAACAAGCATATCTTAACCTTGAAGAGAAGCCTGGACGAAATAAGAAATGTGATCAACAGGAAAATGGACTTCAAAACACTGTGAGTGCATAAAGTACACAAGCCGTGGGAGATTAGTATTTCATTTCTTATCTAAGGGACGTGCTGGTAAAAGAAGTTATAAAAAAGAGTAAATGAAATCCGATAAAGGAGGGATCAGTTACTTAAGAGAGAGTAAATTAAAAAAGCACAGAAAACACTGTTAACGAAGGAAAGTTTATGTTTTAGGATATAATTCACTGAGGTAAATTATTAAATATTGGGTTTTCCCCTTTATTTTGAAAATAAATGGTTTTATCTAAAGCTTCAATTAACCCTAATGGCACTTGACAAGCTATTTCCCCCCTATGCAATTGAATGGGGCTATTCCTCCATTCACTTGTGTAGGGGCAGAAATCTTCCCTGCTGAAAAATGGTTTGGGGGGGGAACAGGTGGGGGTTGACCTTCACCCCTCTTCCAGCTAATTTTCATCAGGGGGGCTTTTTCTCACCCCATGAAAATAAATGAAGAAATTGTTCCATTCACTTGCATAGGGATGGGGAGATAGGGAGAGAAAGAGGGAAAGAGGTGTTGGGAGAGAAAGGCCCCCTCTACAAGATTTTGCTTTGATGCCCGGTTCCTCGATTATGCACATCTCCTGACAATCACTTTTACGCCTAATGCCTATATACCAGAGGCACGCATTACTGGCTGTATGAAACTCGCTTTAAAGTTGTTGACATGCATGCAAATGTTGCTGAAAGTAATGTGCTTTGTCCCGGGAAACTGCCCAAACAGGTTTTGCACCCTTTATTCTCCCTGCCTACCAGAATCTCCCGCCTTTGGTTACCTAGGTTACCTGCCAGGAATGATGTGGTTAACCTGTTTGGCTACCTCTCTCCCCTCCAATTTTGCCTCCAGCTGAAGTTGTCCCCCCTCCCAGAATTGCTTAGGAGTAAATGGGAATGTGCCCCATAAGTTTCCCCCTCCAGCACCCTTTGAAAACTTATTTTTAATCAGGGCTGCCTCTCTCCCTCCCCTTCACCCGATTTCCATTTCAAGTGAACTGCTCAGGAGTAAATGGGAATGAGCCTCGCACACACACACGCCAAAACAGACAGGGGGATGCTGCTTCGTTCCTTCCCCCTCCTCTTCCCAGCGAGCTCAACCATTGTAAAACATACACACACACACACAGCCAATGTCAGGAACCCAGCAAGAAGTGAGGGGACGATATATCTAAGATGATAGCTAATTTTGCGCACATCTGCATATCCTTCCTACCCCCTTTACTTCTCGTGAAACCACCTCCATCTGGCCTCCATCTCCATGAATGAAATATTCCATCAGGGGAGTTAAAACATTGGGTCTCGTCTTCCTGGAGCTTCCATCCTTCCATCCAGAGAGACGGAGAACAAGGAGGAAGTTGCCAGGAGGAGACAGGAAATAAAACTTAACGAAAAAGTGGGAGGTTTTCCCAGCAAAGGGGCAGTTCTATGCATGACATCAGAACCATCTGATCGTTAATGCGCCTCCTCACAAAATTGTTTACACGGACATAAGGTGCTCTTGCTCCCGTGGTAAATTAAAAGTCGCTATTTAACGCGCATTCGAAAATGTGAATAATCGGAGATAAAACGCGCCTGGACCCCTGATTTGCGCTCCGCTCTTGTAGAGGTAAATTTGGTAATGCACCTTGAAAGAGCTTTAAATCGCTCTTGTAGAGGCACCCAAAGAGGGGTGGTGGTGGTGGTGGGGTGAAAGGAAGAAAGGAAGAAAGGAAGGAAGGAGGATAGGCCAGAGTAAGTAACACACACACACACACACACACACACACACACACACACAGAGTGTACATTCATGCATGCACACGAACACAGATAAGGGGGTGCTCCCATTATTTTTATGATTGGCCCAGCATCTATTTTGTGGTGGTGCCCAGGATACTTTGCCAAAATGCCAAAAGTGCCCATGGGGTAAAAAAAAAAAAAAAAAAGATTGGAGACCCCCACCCTAACCCTTCTGATCAGATTTCTTTGCACATGGCTTATCCCTGAGATGCATGGTTTATTATGGGTGAAGACTTTAATTTTATACTAGTATAAAGCCCATGTTGTCATGGGCGTTAGTAGTCCTGTTCCTTTCCCCCCTTTTTTTTGCCACAGAGGGGTTGATGAATAACGCAAAAGTGGCTCATGCATAGTGAATCCCCACTCTGAAATTTGCATGTGGTGCAGCCCTGCTCCCTGGTGCACATCCGTTCCCTAACCCTTCCCCTCCGGCAGTGACAGCCAAACCGCACAGCTGAACCTGGGCCCACCTTTGCGCCACACTGTCATCCTATAATAATAATAATAATAATAATAATAATAATAATAATAATAATTATTTGTAGCCCGCCTCTCCCTCCGGATCGAGGCGGGGAACAACAACAATATAAAACATAAAAATCACAACAGTTAAAAAATTTAAAAACGAGAAAAATACAACATTAAAAACATCTTAAAATTTCCTGTGTCAAACAGGCTGCCCTGCCTGTTTGACACAGGAAATTATTTGCTATTAAAGCTCAAGCTTTAAACTTTTTGGAACTTTCAATATTTTCTGTACATTCATACTGCTCAAGCTTCAGTTTAATATAAAAATGAGCAAAATTGGTTTGGTACATTTCATGTAATAAGCTTTAAACTACTGTATTCTTATATAGGTGTGTGTGTGTGTGTTTTAAATATATTACATTTTTCTCAGTCCCTTTCTCCAAGATGTTCAGGGCAGAGTACCTGGTTCTCCTTTGATCATTTTATCTTCACAGCAACCCAGTGAAGTAAGTTATGCTGAAGTATGATGATTGGCCTAAGATCACTAACAATGAGAGCTTCATGGTTGAGTGGAGATTTGAAATCAGGTCTCCCCAATTCTAGTCCAGCACTCTGATCATTATACCACAGTGGCAAACATGCACCCCAAAGTTCATGTGTACAACGGGACTTGACTCCCTAAGATAATATTGGTCTAATTCAAATTGGCCCAGTTCATGAAATCTTGCAGATGGAGTGGGTCCATGCCACAACCACATGGAGGAAGTTACTTATGCGCCAGCATATTTATTCAGCTTCCTTGTGATGATTTGTATGAGCATGGGAGGCAAAAATGTACCCACCCACCCCGGATTCATATGTTCAACTGAACTTGACTGCCTAAAATAATACTGGCTCAGTTCATAAAATCTCCCATATATCTGCCAGCGTGATTATTCAGCTTCCTTGTGGTGATTTATATGAGCATGGAAGGCATGTTCATGTCGTCAGAAAGTTACACATTCCCTCTACATTGCTTCTTTCACACATCTATGATCCCGGGACTACTCCTTGTGGGGAATTTTAGCATATATGACCCAGCCCATAAACTCTGTATAATTTGGCCATCCTATCTGAACGTTTCTGAAATTCATAAGGAGGGCATCCCGTCCCCATGTGGAGCTGGCACTACTGGTTATTCCTTCTTCTAGCAAAGTGTTAATGGAAAATATATTTTGCACTGTAGTCTGAACAAATTGCACTGCATTAGAATGCTGCTCTTTTGGCTGCAGGAATGAATTAGATGAGGGATATCATTTAAGGGGCTTTCCCTACTGGGCATAATACCCCATTTATTTTCATTTACATTAATTTTTCTGCATGAATGGCTGTAAGATGCACTAAATTATTAAATGCAGGCAATTTCCAGGTCATGAGAGGCACAATTGAAAGGTAGAATGAATATATACATAGAGTCTGTAAAGCCCACACTGATGTGGATGGGACTGGTGTGCTCAAAATGACAGGGCTCTGCTTAATCAATCTGACAATTGGATGTCATCATGGACTGGAAACATTCGGAGGGTTCTTGTGGCATGACACAACCTAATCTGATGATACAGTAATGACACAGTGAAGGAAGGACTTGGAAATGAAAACCTACATCTAGTAAGCCTGTCAGGACACTGGAGAGAGAGAGTAACCTCTACCATTAAGATATCTCCTCTTTGCAAAGTGAATGCAAGGGAAATCTTTTTTAATTCGTGCATCTCATTGGAAAGTATATCTGCTTAATAGCTGTCTTCCTTAAGGATCTGGGAAGGTTACTGCAGGGGTGCAGGAGCTGCTGCCTCATTGCTCCTTCATAAGGTGCCACAGTGAGAGAACCACAGGCATGGGACTGATCCTAGTATGTATCATTCCTCAGGAGAGAGGCTGGTGATTGGGTGGGAAGGAGAAGGCTATTAATGATTACTAGTCCTGATGGCTCTGTGCTACTCCAGTATCAGAAGCAGTATGTTTCACTCCTGTCTTGCTTGTGGGTTTCCTGTGGGCATCTAGTTGGTCACTGTATGAGCAAAATGCTGGACTAGATGGGCCCCTGGTCTGATCCAGCAGGCCTCTCCTTATTTTCTCTGTAGCAGTTTGCTGTCAAATTTTGGTGGCAAACTGCTGATGTCGTTTGCTGCTGCATTGCCAGAATTCTGCCCACTTCATAAGAACATAAGAAAAGGTCTGCCAGATCAGGTCAAAGATCCATTTGGTCCAGCATCATGTTTTCCACAGTGGCTGACTAAATGTCTCAGAGAAGCCCATAAGCAGTGGAGAGCTAGTGCGGTGTAGAGGTTAGAGTGTTGGACTGGGAGTCGGGAGATCCGAGTTCTAGTCCCCACTCGGCCACGAAGCTCACTGGCTGACTTTGGGTCAGTCACTGACTCTCAGACTAACCAACCTCACAAGGTTGACATGAGGATAAAACTGAAAGGAGCAGAAGGATCATGTATATTGCCTTGGGTTCCTTGGAGGAAAAAAGGTGGGCTATAAATGTAATAATAATCAAATAGATAAATAAATAAATAAATAAGCACAACAAGAGCAATATGTACGGTTATTCTTCAGTGACTAGTACTCAATGACACATTGTCTCTGAATCCTGGAAAAGGTATATAGCTATAATGATTGACTAAATATGACTGAGGCCAGATCTACCCAGCTGAATTTTAAGACATTTTTAATAATGTATTAGTTTTATTAGTTTTAATATTTTATCTATTTTATGGTCTTTGTATTTATATTTATTGTTGTTCCCCGCCTCGATCCAGAGGGAGAGGCGAGTTAGAAATAAATTATTATTATTATTATTATTATTATTATTATTATTATTATACCTTGTGTCAAACCATTACGAATGTGGAAGAAACAGCAGGAAAGAACACTATGAAGCAGTATATGGAATGTGGATTGTGCTCCAACAGTTATCAGTACACTTCAATAAGGCTCTAAAGCCATAGTGTAGACCTAGCCGAATTCTCTTTGAAAGCTGTGTAAGTTAGTGGCCATCACCACAGCTTGTAGCAGTGAGTTTCACACAGTAAGTACATGCTGTCTAAAGAAACACTTCCTTTTGTCTGCCTTTAATATCCTGCCAATCAGTTTCAAGTTCTAGTATTATGAGAGAATTTATAACATAGTCATGAAACTCAACAGAGTGCTTTTCAGTGGAGTTATTGATTCATTTGCTAGCCATCAAGGACACAGTAATCATGTATAGAGAAATCAAGTAATGTATGTGCATGTGGGAAACACCCCAAATATGGTTAACATCCGGATGCAAGTTTCACCAGGAATATACTCTTTGATAGCAGAACACTAAGAATATCGAGGTGATGTGATATTTTCGTCCTGTTCTCATATGATATGATTATCTTTCACCTTCATATATGATAGACAGAGTAACAACAGGGTAATATTAAGATATATTTAGAGCTAAAAGTTTCAGCTTCCACTTTCATCAGTAGCTGAAGTTAAATGGATACCAAGAGTGGCAGATTGGAATGCTGGGAGATGAAAATTTCTATGGAGAAAAAAAAACCCAGTGGTATGAGTGGTATAAAGCTTATGAATTGTCCTCCAGATTAAGGCCATATGGACTAAGAGTTCTGAATTTCTAGATCCAGAAATGTTCCTTTCTGTCAAGCATGTCAGTATCCTTTGTTCAATTGGAAGCAATTGTAAATCCATGTGCAGGTGAATTAAAATGTCTTGAAACAGGCTGCTCTAGTGTTTTGATATGAATTGCAGATTTGTGGCTACAGAATCTTGTTCTTGGGTTCATTGTAGTTTCTCTCTCTCTCTCTCTCTCTCTCTCTCTCACGCACACACACACACACACGCACACACACATTAGAATAAGACAAGCATCTAATTTAATTTGTCATAAAATGGTTATTGCTCACGATTGAACTGTGAACATTTATTTTGGAATAGAAAGAACATTAATTGGTTGTTGTCCCTCAATATTGCTTATTCATTTATAGAAATATTTCATTTTATAGTGATCATTAGGCCCTGATCAATATTTGATGATGGGAAGGGATCCTCCCTCAAGCATAAATCCTCTGGTAATCCTGGGTTTTGCATATTATGCTTTCTCTTGGAGCAAGGGGCACAAGTGTTTGTTTGCTTGCTTTCATTTATTTATTTGATTTATCTAGCATATCTGCATCCACCTTCTTCAGCTCATGGTGTCTCAAAGCAGCAAACAGTAGTTAAAACACAACATTAAAAAAGGATATGTAAGCAGCAGAACAGCATAAAGTGACCCGATAACCAATGGTGGATTAAATAGTCGACAGTTGGTTATTTAACCCACCATAGGTTATCATGTTGTGTGGAGGGAGTTTTTTAACCAACGGTTGGTTATTTGGCCAAAATAACCAATGCAAAATAACCACCGCTGTGTAGAGTTGGTTATTTGAACCACCTTTGGCTATTGTATTGCGTGGAGGGCATGGTTGGTTATTTTCTCGGCCACCATTGGTTATTTCATCAGCCACAGAGTCGCAAGGCAAGAGCAGTCAATGCAGTGGCTCCCGCTCTATTCCAGTTGGCTGGATAGATTTTTGGCAGCATTGGCTGATGGGGTAGTAGCAGGAGGACTGAGGGGGCAGAGAAGGTGGGGGGATGAGTGAGTTAACTCAGCATGGACTAATAGTCAACTCAATGCTGATCCTAATCTACACCACAGTTGATTATTAATAAGTTGTGTGGGGAGTACTCCCTAGATAAACAACTGTCGAGTTGATTATTACCCCACCATTGACTATTGTGATGTCTGAATGCAGCCACACACACACAGCTAGCATTGGATCCAACCCAGAGTATCTAAAAAATCCAAGCAGAAACCTTATAATTGGCCTCAGATATGCCTCCCAGGGAAAAAGGTTCCAGAGATGGGGCACCACTATTGAAAAAGGGATCTAGAGTCACCACCTGCCAATATTTTCCTGAGTAATTTAAATTAGGAAATGTGATTGGAATTTTGGGCTGGTGGTGAGGGGGGGGAGAGGGATGGGTCCACCTTGGGAGAAGACCCTTAGCAGAGTTCCTGCACTGAGCCCCTTCATACACGGGTGGTAGTGCATGGGGTCCCTGTTGACATGGGCCATGGCCCCCTTTCTCTGACCCTCCTCCACAGTGTAGCAGCTTTAAAAAAAAAACTTTGAAAAGTGCACAAGTATCTTAACATCTGGGCAGGTTTGCATGGGAACATACCGAGAGCGCCTTGAAACCATTTAGTCCAACTCCCTGCTCAATGCAAGAAATCCAGAGTTAGAATATTCCCAAGAGATGGCTGGCCACCCTTAAGGTTTGTCTGATGGTTCCATGTTCTTTAGGACTTTAAAGTTAAAGATTAGCACTTTGAATTGTGCCTGGAAATGGGCCATGGGCTTTGTTTTATCAATCTATTCCTTGTCTTACATCCAACTATATATGTATCCACCCTGTTCTGTGCTGGTGAAATGCAATGTACTTGATACACTAGGGTGACCAAATGAAAAGGAGGACAGAGCTCCTGTATCTTTAACAGTTGTATTGAAATGGGCATTTCAGCAGGTATCATTGTTCCCGCTTCATCACAAGTGTTAAAGCTGCAGGAGTCCTGTCCACTTTTGTATTTGGTCACTCTAGTATAGCTGCTGCAGCTTTAACTGTTGTGATGAAGAAGGAATTCCACCAGGTGCTGCATGCATAACGATGACACCTGCTAAAATTCCCTTTTCAATAAAACTGTTAAAGATACAGAAGTCCTGTCCTTTTTATATGGTCAGCCTAATCCAATGTTAGTCCTATGTAGAGTAGACCGATTAAAACCAATGAGATCTAAGTTAGTCATAAGTAACTTAGGTCTCATTTGTTTCAATGACCCTGTTTGGATGACACACCAAGTCACGGAAGTTTAGCAATTTGAGTAAACATTATGGTTTAGCATGTCATGTGAACTGTAACTTAGCGTGTCAAGTGAACTGTGACTTAGGATGTCATACGAACCATTCATAACCATGGTTGCTACATATCCACAATTTAAACATGCTCACTAACCATTTGTGGCAAAGGGTTAACAGCCAAACCATGGATTAACGTGTCATATGAACAGGCTGAGTGGGTCTAGTCTGCACAGGACTAACATTGGATACTACCCTTTATTTCCAGATGGTTTGAATGGATATTTCTTGTTTCTTATTTAATTGCTGCTATTTATAATTGTGTGCCACTGACTGCATTGGTTTCACATTTATAATATTTGAAGTTGTTTTGTTATTTTAACTGCTGCTGGTTTAATATTTTTAGTAGGGGTGTGCATCGGATCGGATCCGATCCACGATCCGAATCCGATCCGACCCAAAATCGGGAAAATCCGATCCGATCCGATCCGATCCGGCCAACCTCCGATCCGATCCGATCCGATCCGATGAGGTCCGATCCGGATCGGACGCCATTTTGAATGCTTTTTCCCATAGCCAAGTATTGTTTTACAAAAACGCCTATAACTTTTTCATTTTTAAAGATAGAAGGATGAAACTTGGGGACATTGTAGACTGGTTAGGGATAGTTATCTGTGAGAAATTTCAGAAAGATTGGTGCATGCGTTTTGTGGCAATTAATTTTTTAATAAATACCCAGGAATGCTTATAACTTTGTCATTTTTAAAGTTACAAACATGAAACTTTGCCACATTGTAGGAGGTACCTTGGGACCTATGTGTGTGAAATTTCAGAAACATAGGTGCTTGCCTTGTGTAGCAATTAATTTTAGAAAAATGGGTAGTAGTGGGGTAAATACAGTTACGCCTCCCATTTTTTTATTTTTTAAGATACAAACAGGAAACTTGGGCACATTACAGATACCACTTTCCTTGATATGTGAGTGAAATTTCAGAAACATTGGAGCTTGCCTTGTGTGGCAATTAAGTTTTGAAACAATGAGGAAAGAAACACCTATAACTTTGTCATTTTTAAAGTTACACACATGAAACTTTGCCACATTGTAGGTGGTACCTTGGGACCTATGTGTGTGAAATTTCAGAAACATAGGTGCTTGCCTTGTGTGCCAATTAATTTTAGAAAAATGGGTAGTAGTGGGGTAAATACAGTTACGCCTCCCATTTTTTTAGTTTTGAAGATACAAACAGGAAACTTGGGCACATTACAGGGAACACTTCACTTGATATGTGTGTAAAATTTCAGAAACATTGGTGCTTGCCTGGTGTGGCAATTAATTTTTGAAACAATGAGGGATTCATTGGACAGCACTTGCCCATAGGGATTCATTGGACAGTACTTTCCCATAGGGAATCATTGCATTGCACTTTCCCATAGGGAATCATTGCATTGCACTTTCCCATAGGGAATCATTGCATTGCACTTTCCCACTGAGAAATACAGTTATGCCTCCCACATTTTTATTTTTGAAGATACAAACAGGAAACTTGGGCACATTGTAGACTGGTTAGGGATAGTTATCTGTGAGAAATTTCAGAAAGATTGGTGCATGCGTTTTGTGGCAATTAATTTTTTAATAAATACCCAGGAATGCCTATAACTTTGTCATTTTTAAAGTTACACACATGAAACTTTGCCACATTGTAGGTGGTACCTTGGGACCTATGTGTGTGAAATTTCAAAAACGTAGGTGCTTGCCTTGTATGGCAATTAATTTTAGAAAAATGGGTAGTAGTGGGGTAAATACAGTTACGCCTCCCATTTTTTTATTTTTTAAGATACAAACAGGAAACATGGGCACATTACAGGGAACACTTCACTTGATAGGTGTGTAAAATTTCCGAAAGCTGGGTCCAGGCATGTGGTGGCAATTAATTTTTGAAACAATGAGGAAAGAAACGCCTATAACTTTTTTATTTTAAAAGTTAGAAGTCTGAATATTGCTCACTTTGTAGATGGGTTAGGGGTAGATATGTGTCAGAAATTTCAGAATGATAGGTCCAGGCATTTGATGGCTATGGAATTTTTAGATTAAATGTTTCAAAAAATGTTCCACAGAGGCCAGGTCTTCCTTTCCTCCCCCTCCCGCTTCCCGCGAAGAAAAGGAAACACTGTCTCGTCTCGATCCCTTTGATCCTTGCTAGTATCCATTACAGGGCTCGTGTCTGCTTGAGTAAAAAGTGAAAGTAGGAAAGCAGACACGAGCCCTGTAATGGATACTAGCAAGGATCAAAGGGATCGAGACGAGACAGTGTTTCCTTTTCTTCGCGGGAAGCGGGAGGGGGAGGAAAGGAAGACCTGGCCTCTGTGGAACATTTTTTGAAACATTTAATCTAAAAATTCCATAGCCATCAAATGCCTGGACCTATCATTCTGAAATTTCTGACACATATCTACCCCTAACCCATCTACAAAGTGAGCAATGTTCAGACTTCTAACTTTTAAAATAAAAAAGTTATAGGCGTTTCTTTCCTCATTGTTTCAAAAATTAATTGCCACCACATGCCTGGACCCAGCTTTCGGAAATTTTACACACCTATCAAGTGAAGTGTTCCCTGTAATGTGCCCATGTTTCCTGTTTGTATCTTAAAAAATAAAAAAATGGGAGGCGTAACTGTATTTACCCCACTACTACCCATTTTTCTAAAATTAATTGCCATACAAGGCAAGCACCTACGTTTTTGAAATTTCACACACATAGGTCCCAAGGTACCACCTACAATGTGGCAAAGTTTCATGTGTGTAACTTTAAAAATGACAAAGTTATAGGCATTCCTGGGTATTTATTAAAAAATTAATTGCCACAAAACGCATGCACCAATCTTTCTGAAATTTCTCACAGATAACTATCCCTAACCAGTCTACAATGTGCCCAAGTTTCCTGTTTGTATCTTCAAAAATAAAAATGTGGGAGGCATAACTGTATTTCTCAGTGGGAAAGTGCAATGCAATGATTCCCTATGGGAAAGTGCAATGCAATGATTCCCTATGGGAAAGTGCAATGCAATGATTCCCTATGGGAAAGTACTGTCCAATGAATCCCTATGGGCAAGTGCTGTCCAATGAATCCCTCATTGTTTCAAAAATTAATTGCCACACCAGGCAAGCACCAATGTTTCTGAAATTTTACACACATATCAAGTGAAGTGTTCCCTGTAATGTGCCCAAGTTTCCTGTTTGTATCTTCAAAACTAAAAAAATGGGAGGCGTAACTGTATTTACCCCACTACTACCCATTTTTCTAAAATTAATTGGCACACAAGGCAAGCACCTATGTTTCTGAAATTTCACACACATAGGTCCCAAGGTACCACCTACAATGTGGCAAAGTTTCATGTGTGTAACTTTAAAAATGACAAAGTTATAGGTGTTTCTTTCCTCATTGTTTCAAAACTTAATTGCCACACAAGGCAAGCTCCAATGTTTCTGAAATTTCACTCACATATCAAGGAAAGTGGTATCTGTAATGTGCCCAAGTTTCCTGTTTGTATCTTAAAAAATAAAAAAATGGGAGGCGTAACTGTATTTACCCCACTACTACCCATTTTTCTAAAATTAATTGCCACACAAGGCAAGCACCTATGTTTCTGAAATTTCACACACATAGGTCCCAAGGTACCTCCTACAATGTGGCAAAGTTTCATGTTTGTAACTTTAAAAATGACAAAGTTATAAGCATTCCTGGGTATTTATTAAAAAATTAATTGCCACAAAACGCATGCACCAATCTTTCTGAAATTTCTCACAGATAACTATCCCTAACCAGTCTACAATGTCCCCTAGTTTCATCCTTCTATCTTTAAAAATGAAAAAGTTATAGGCGTTTTTGTAAAACAATACTTGGCTATGGGAAAAAGCATTCAAAATGGCGTCCGATCCGGATCGGACATCTGGTCCGATCCGATCCGACCAGCCTCCGATCCGATCCGATCCGATCCGACCCCCCAGGTCCGATTCCGATCCGCTATCCGATCCGATCCGGGGGGTCAGTGCACATCCCTAATTTTTAGATGCTTAGTTTTGTGGACTGTAATGGTATACATGGTAATGCATATTATCGTAACTTTTGGGTAGAGATAGGTGAGAATTTTGTTTCAGTGAGCTTTTGATAAGAATTTACTCATATTCATGAAGTTCTACAATTCAGGACAAAAAGAACAATAATCAGATGTGGGAGAAACCAAAACTGATGGATTTGACCATCCAGGGTTTGAGTACTTAATTCTTCAAGGTCTGAGTTTCAATCTCTGTGTATTTATTTTATTTGTATTTATTGCATTTATGCCCTGCCTTTTTTCCTTTTATGAATTCCTTCATAATCCTCCTGTTCTCCATTTTATTTTCACAACAGCCCTGTGAGGTAGGCTGGGCAGAGAGTCTGTGACTGGCCCAAAGCCAGTCAGTGAGCTTCCACGGCCGAGTTGGGACTAGAACCTAGATCCAACATTTCAACCACTACACCACATTGGCTCTTGGATACATGAACATGTATCCAACCATGTTAATGCTGAATTACAGTTGCCACCTCTTTTTTTTCTGACAGGATAATTTTTAACAGCTACTTGGCAGTCAGGGACCTCATGGTCCTGCCCATGGTGGGAATAACCACACCCATTGAATTTGAGAATTTTGTGCCAGCGATTTTTGTTTTTGATAAGAATTTACTGAAATTGGCAAAGTTCTTCATATTAGAAGAGAAAGAACTTGAGATTTAAAACAATTGAATGTGGGAGAAAGCAAATCTGACAGATTCACACCTCTCTACTATTGTGTGGTAATATGTCACCATCCTCTTCGGAGAGTTAAAGCCCTAAAAGGTGCCATATAAAAGCTGAAAATAACAACCACCTCCCAATCAGGGTGTGGAAGTATAGCAGTCACACAGCAAAAAACGTGCAGGTAGGGAAGGGTTCATGCCCCCTTCTCACCTTATCCTGCACTTTTAATGGCCTTCTAACCACCTCCACATCATCTAGATTGAGCAGGACCAGAACTAGTCCTTCCACCATCATGTCTGGTTTTCCCCTTAGACGCTGCAGCAGCCCTGAAGTTTCCTGAAACATATGGATATTTAGTGAAATATGTTCCCTTTTTAATAGGAAGTAATCCATTTTGGAGAAGCACCGCACGTAATTTGGTGCAATTGAACTTCGTCTTTAACCTTTTGCTATGATTTATGTGATTAGGTCACCAGAGAAACCAGTTTTTGAAAGCATGATTAACCACTTTAAGGAAATCATTTCTGTCCTCAAGCACTTTGTGTAACTGCGCTTCTTCAAGTGTTTGTCCTTCCCTCGTAAAATTGTCGGGGTGGGGGTGGGGGTGGGGTAAGAAATATGGAAACATTTTGCTTGGAAGAATTGTCGCAGATTTTTGAAAAGTGAGTTGCCCGGAGGACAAAGAAGTCAATAGCAAAGGGACGGGAAGCAGTATTCTGCTGTTGAGCATCAGTGTAGATGTGATTTGAGTGGAACAACTTTAAGAGTAGGGGTGGGAAGATCCGTTTATTTCTAGTCAATGTCATTGCTGCAGACATTCATTTATAAGCATGTTCGATAACTTTTCTGCCCTAATCTTTGAATTTTTTTAATCCACATAGAAATTTGCATTAAAATATGTATTTTATGAAAAGGTCCCACCCCCTGATGTCATCCAGTCCCCATGAAGTGTCCCGGGGGGCAATCTGGCCCCTGGGGCCAGATCAGTTTCCTGCCCCTGTTCTATGTGCCATGAAGTATTATGTATTATTGTGAACAGAGACCACTTGTTAATAGATCTCCTATACACACCCATACGTACACACCGACATACACCCACACCTACACTCACACCCCCACCCACACCTATACCTACATACACCCCCACCCCCATATATATATATATATATATATATATATATATATATATATGGCAGTTTTTAAAGACCTTTATTAAAACACCTGCCCAAAGTAATTGTTAATGGGGTACTTTGCTTTAGGACTAACATTTGGTTAAAAGTGTGAGCTAGAAATTCCTTAGCGTAGCCACAAACCTGCAAAGGAGCCTTAGGCAACCCACCATTCTTCCAGTCTCAGCCCTTTTCTGCCATAATGGGGATAATTAATACTAACATACTTTGATGGTTGTTTTAATAGTTACTGACTGAATGTATGTGTGAGACACCTTGATTTACAAACAAAACAACAGATTAGGCCTTCCCAACTTGTGACTCATCAAGAACCTACCACTGTGTGGAAGATATCACATTTTGGACCTCCTCAGCATACCCAAGACTCAGCCTTTTCTTTCTGCTCCCAGTATTCAAAGTGCTTTGGGTATCTGTCAGTGTGGTGTAGTGGCTAAAGTGTTGGATTGGGAGTTGGGAGATCTGGGTTCTAGTCCCTACTCAGACATGGAAACCCATTGGGTGACTTTGGGCCAGTCACAAACTCTCAGCCCAATCTAATTCACAGGGTTGTTATTGTGAGGATAAAATGGAGAGGAGGGCAATTATGTACACCGCCTTGGATTCCTTGGAGGAAAAAAGGCGGGATATAAATGCAATAATAAATAATTTTAAAAAATCTCGGTGCCCGTTCTCACCTTCTCGCTCGCTTTCCTTCCTGCTGCCACTCCTCTCTCTTGAGTCAATTTGGAATTCTCTTACTAAATTGTTTTTCACTTGTCATGTCATGATGACTTTGTTAAGCTCTTAGACATTAAGCTCATTTGAACTAAGGTCTCCACCTCTATGCACGCGACTAATATCTCTTCTCTCACCTTGTTACTGCTTGCTGCCCTGCGCATGTTTACCAATTACGTGCAGAGTATGATCAAGGGTGGCATTGAGCATGTGTAACATACACTAATTTCCTCCTCCTCCTCCTCCTCCTCCTCCTCCTCCTCCTCCTCCTCCTCCTCCTCCTCCTCCTCCTCCTCTCTTCTTCTTCTTCTTCTTCTTCTTCTTCTTCTTCTGTATTTCTGTCTGGTCCTCCCACTACCCAGAGAGGCATGTACAGGACATTGCGTTACCATTCAGCACACTTGTGCATATCTGGAAATTGGTGATAAAAGTGGCTGGAGGGTTGTTTTCGAGCACGAAAGGTGTGGATGAGGGGAAAAGGATTTGAAACCCCAATTCTTCTCTTCTTTCAATCTCCCTCTTGTGAAGCTGCATTACCTAAAACAAAGTCACTTTGGGTGTTTAAAAATCACACATTTGCATGCAATGTCTACTTTGGCCCCTAGTTTTTTTTAAAAAAACCCTCTTTTTCTTTCTCTCTCTGTTGCGAAAAGCTTCATTGCCGGAGAGCAGCCGCTGCTATCCATGCACAAACTATCCTGTTTGGCTGTGGGCACAAGTACCAGTTGAAAGCTACAAACTCTTCCTGTAGCAGGCAGGTTGTGACCCATCAAAATTCCCTGGCTGGCTGAACAGTGATTAACATTTAAAATATATGCAAACTAGGCTCCTAATTAAAGTTCAATAATGTAAGACTTTGAACCTGTTCATTGCCTTTGGAAATAATCAGAAAAGCAGCCTGCTTATCACCCAAAGTCATTATCATAAAGCTCTGAATTTCCAACCCCTCCACTCTTCAACTCCACGATGATGACAAAAATTGTGTCAAAGCACCGAACGTTAGTTCTGCTGAGAGGGCTGCTTCTTGGATGTCTTTTAGGCCTGATCTGAACACAGTTTCCTATTCGTGCTGAGGGAACGGTGCAAAATGTGCCACATCAGAATGCTGTGGCAGATTTTGAAAGACAGCGGCAGTGTGAACCGAACATCTGGCCCTGTAGTATTCCTCTGGTTTGAAAAGGTTGGTGGGCTATGAAACCCTCCCATCCAGACGTCAGGGTAGAATAGGGCAAAAGTTCAGGTGGGGGGTTTAAAATGTTTTTGTAATTACATTTTAAGGAAGTGGCAAGGGTTCCCTTTTTCCCCCCTCACTCCCTTGCACTTAAAAAGCAAACCCAAACCAAAGCTGCCATTCCTATGCAAATAGAAACCAAACTATCCCATGGGAGCTACACTACATGATGACATAGTATAGTTCCCATGGGACAGTCTGGCTCCTAGATGTACAGGGATGGCAGTGTGGCTGCTGAGTTCCACACCAAGCGGACATTTTCAGCAATGGATTGACTTTGTATTTTAAGTTGAAAGGGGTGGAAAAAGAACCCCTTCATACCTTTGAAAAACTCTAAGAAAAACAACAACCCTCCTCCTGGAATTGCGGCCACTTTCACAAGGATCCTCCAAAAGTCACAGAACTTTCCCCCTCACCTTCACATGGGACAAAGGGCCCATGAAGACCACGGTTCGAATTTAGAATATTTTAAAATATTTTTCAGAGAGTCATGAAGACTGCTCTCTTCTTGCAGGCCTATCCGGATGAATTTTAAGATGTTTTAATGATGCATTTTCTCTTGTTTTAATTTGTGTTTGTTTGTGATTTTTGTATTTTACATTGTGTTCCCCGCCTCGATCCGAAGGGAGAGGCGGGTTATAAATAATAATAATAATAATAATAATAATAATAATAATAATTCAGTTCAGCTTTGTGTTAGAAGAAGTGGGCTGGATTCTAGGCTCATGTTCATAGATCTTCCAGCTAGGGCATTCAAATGAGGAGTGAGAGAAAACTATCCATCCATTTTCAGGAACAACGTCTACGGTAGCCTACCCTAATCTGATGTCCTTGAGAAGTGTTGGACTACAAGTGCCATCATACCAGCTGGCATGACAATTGACCATGCTGACTGGGGGTGATGGGGACTGTAGTCCGAAACATCGTGGGGCACTCACTTGAGGAAGGTTGTTCTACAATATGAAAACATATGTACACACTCTTTGATGATTTTTCAGCGCTGCTTGTAAACATCTTTGCCTTTTCATGTACATTGCCCTCTCGTAGTCTCTTCCTCAACTGACTTCATTTGCCCTCACCAATGTCATCATGTAGCTATATTTTATAGTTGAAACCAGGGACACACACTGCTTTTAGAAGAACTGTTGGACACACATATCTTTGTTCTCCTCAAAATAAAAATCTGAGAGAAATTAGCAAGCAATTAGACCAGTCAGTGTCTTATGACTTCCAAAGAGAAATGGTTTTCATGCCTTCCTGCCCTAGAGGAATGTCTGTTAAAACAAGGGGTTTAGCAGAGAGTTTTCTCCCGTGCGAGGAGAAAAGAGGAGGAATCCCCATTCTACTTTTGTTGAGAGGGTCATATAAAGTATATGAAAGATCCAATGAGGGGACCCAATAAAGGCAAGGAGAGATATAGGGTCAGTGACCTAATATTGCTTCAGTTGCTTAATCACTGAAATGTAATCGCCGAAGGGACCCAAACTGATAGAAGCCTGGCTGTTTTTACAATGGAGCCGCTACATTTCTTTCCCTGTCAAGGGCCTTCAAAGATATAACACATTGCCCCATAAGCCACCTTCCGTGGAATATTAAATGTTATATATCAGGAGCCTTCATACAGTAAACATTTTATTATTGGGGTTGAATTACAAGGAATGTTTGTGTTGGTGGGGGAAGGGAAATCTAAGAGAACTAATGTTGTAGTTTGTGCCATTCAAGCCATCTGACAACAAATGATTAAGACATGACTTGGTTTTCCAGTTTTCCCCTTTCTGAGATCCTTCCATTGTCCTTGATAATAGCAGGTTAGTAAAAGGAAAAAAGAAATTAGCTCCGGGACTCAGCAATGAAGATCACTAATTTACCACACAGGGTTGTTGTGAGGATAAAATGGAAAGGAGGAGGATCATATAACCACCTTGGGTTTCTTTCAAGAGGAAAAAAGGCAGGATATAAATGTAATAAATAAATAAATAAATATAAATAAAATATGTTAGGCCAAATGCATAGCTCCATGGAATGGTACATTAGCTCTATTTTTAAAAAATGTAAAATGCCTAGAGAAAAGTATCATATGAGGCATGTAATAAATAGCCCCTCCTTCCTTTAGTACAACATATACACATATCTTTGCATCATGATATGTTACATTTCCCCATCCCTCTAAAGAAGAAGTCAATGATGTGAGGGTGAAATGTAGAACCCTCTCCCTGCCTACTTCCACAGAAATTAAATGATGAAAAGGTAAGAAAGCAACCTGAGTAACATTTAAGTGAATTTGGAATGGTGCATTTGCTAGGAATGTGCAAGAGCTTTTTCTTCCTTCCTTCCTTCTGTTTGGTGGCTCTGTTCATCTTCTTTACTGACAGTCCCTTCTCTTTGTGTTTCACCTGTTAAAATTTCATTTGTTTCACATTTCATTCATTTGTGTCAGTATTCACATTTCTCATTGTGGGTTGCTCTAATTCTTAGCTATTTTTTTGCTGCCACTTATGGAAGCATTGGGACAAACATTGGTGACTCCTCTGGTGTCCACCATTTTGTTTTCCCAGAGGTGTTGGAATTTCAGGTGGGAAAGTGGCAGCCATGGGGGAAAAAAGTGGCAGTCCTTGTCAGGTATAGGTTTCAGCAAGGCTGTTGAGGCCTTGCCATTTGTAGTTAGATTTATTTAGAACTAGTTTGGAATGTCAGAATCTGTGAAATCTTATCTCTGTCAGAGTTCTCAGGGAAAGAGATGAAAGGAGTAGCTTCACCCCTCCCCTTCCCTCAGCCTTGAGGCTGTAAGACTTCTCTGGGAAACTGATAGAGTGTTTAGAAAGGTGATGGTGGGGAGCTTCGTTGAAGGAGTCACTCAGTTTATAGCATCATCTTGGTGGGGGGCTGAGCAGTACCATTCTGTTTGGACAGGGACATGACTTATGGGCCAGAGCCCCTGTTTGTCAAGTGGTTTTGAACAGGCCCTCACCTCCCTTTATAAGCTGGAACAAAAGCCTTTGCAAGAATCATCATTCAACCCGAAATCCCTCCCTTTTTAGATCCATCACCATTTTGGGACTTTGAAAGCACTCTGCGCATGGACTCTGTTCTATTTGGACTTTGGATTACTAAGGACTGTGGCATGAAAAGTGCTGTGAGGCTTTTCATTGACTTGAACTCTTGTTTATTGTGGATTGTGTGTGTTTGTTCATCAACCGTTCAATGTAAAGGTAGACTGGGGTTGATTTTTATTGTTGGACTTTTTCTCTGCAGACTCAGGAGGCAGGGATTTCCCTGTGCAAAAGCAGAAGCACGTGACTTCTTGTGCCTGAGACCTCCCCTATGATCTTGTTTAGGCTGTGGCCATGTTCCCTGAGTTACCAATGAATGATCCACGTTTGGACTAGCTCCCTAGGCATGGTTGGTTAAGCCTTTCAAGAATATCCGATTGTGATTGCCTGAAGGATTGTATCAGTAATCTTTCCCCTCCCTTGGTCGGGTTTGGAACCCATTTTTGGAACCATTAAGATAGCAACTAGGATACCAGGTTGTTATTGTAGTGAGTAGCATTTTAACTGTACGTTGTCTAGGAGCCTAAGGCTTTAAGTGTTTCTGAAGTATGTAATCATTAAGCTTTTTCACTGTGAGATTTCCCTCAATAAAAGAAATCTCACTGATGTGGATGTCCTGTGTCAGTTTTCCAGAACACGTGTATGCCGGAGGAAACAGGAAACAGGACAGTGCTCACCAGTGGTTGCCATTTCCCCACCACAACCCCTAGAAATATGCAGAATCAGGTTCATCCAGTGGTGGCTGATGGCTCCAATTTCAGTGAGGCTGTGAATCCATTCCAGGTTTTAGTCAGAACCAGCCAGACCTCTAAAGGAGTTGTCCAAGGCGCTGAGCCTATTCTGGGGTGGGGTTCTGCATCACGGGTTCTTCCTTTAGAGTTCTGGCTGGTTCTGACTGAAATCCAGAATGGATTCACAGCCCCACCAAAACCAGAGCCACCAGTTTTACTGGGTGCATCATTGGGGCTGCCAAAGATGTAAGGACTAAAGTGTTAAGCCAGGAAATGGGGATTTTGAGAAGAAATTTGAAGAAGGAGAGAGGGGGTGAGATGCTCTGAATTGCAGTTAAGGTTTGTTGTTGATGAACACAGGAAGTTTGAAGATAATATCTTGATCAAAGTTGGCTTTCTCAAAGTATATAAATGATTATGTGTGTATGAATAAAGCTAGAAAAAGAGTTGAGTCCTTCACTAGCAACTCATATTGTAATAGTTGGGTTAAGTAGCATTGTTCAGCATACCTTGAAACCAGAACAGTCTATTTCTTACAGCATCTGAAGAGAGGCCATTTCCTACAAACGGTGAGATGTTCATCTCCAATCTCTTTTTGAAAATGATCAGGAAAATTGCCACAAATCTCATCAGGAAAATTGTTGGCAGTTCACAGGCTCTTGTGGAAGTCTTCACAAGATACCCTTTTCTTGATAACATCAGGGTCTTTTGCAATCTTGAAAGTTGTCCATTTGACAATGCAAAAATTCCCCAACTTTCTTATACTGGCAAACGTGCCCTTCCTTTATGGTGATGTGTGGCTTACACTGGGAAAGCCAACTTTGGCTGGAATATTCCTGCCTCACCAAATCCCGGGGCCTAACTCACAAGGGATCTACTCCTCATAGGAAGCTTCCATCTCCAGCATAGACCCCAGCTCTGGAGGAGGACCCTACCACATGACCTGGTATCTTCTAGGGCCAGGAGGAGCTGACACATCCTGGTGTGGACTCTGGAACACCAGTAATTAGCCACATAAGATGCTGCAATATCTCCCATCCTGCTGAATCCAAGGAGTAGCTATCTATCCCTTGCCCAATGCTTTGGACAAGGATCTCCTGGGATAGATGTGGAGAACCTACTTCAGCCTGAGGACCAAATTCCATTTTGGAAAAGCTTTGAGACTGCATTCTAGTGGTGGGCAGGCCCAAAGGCAAAAGTGGGTGGGGCCAAGATACCTGCAGATTTTAGCCTAAAACTCTTATTGCCACTAGCAGGCCTTAGGAGAGGCTTTTAGCTTGTTTAGAATAGGGATAAAACTGCATAAAAGCCAGGAAACCCACCAAACGACCAAACAATCAATGGTGGGGGGTGGGGAAGGGGGGTTCTGGGTTAGGGACTCCTGGAGGGCCAGATTAGGCCTTTGAGAACAGGGTACAACAACCCTATCCTAAGATAACCTCCCTGGATCCCAGGAACAATTATATTGACAGGCCTGAGTAGAAGCAAGAGTTGAAGGGTGGAGTGTCTGTCTCAACGTGTCAAGCCTTCTGTTTGCTAGCACTGCTATTAAGGAAAGTCCTTTGATGAATATGGCTGCAAATGGAGGAGAAAGGGGTGGAGGTGCAGCCTTTAGTTGCTGTCTGGAATTTGCTGGTATGACTCCTGATCTCCGGCTGCAAGTTCTATGCTATTTCGCTGGACAGCTCCCTTGTTGTTTCAGCAAGTTCATGCTGGAACTTGCTCGTTGTCCTGCTGGAGAGCTCCCCCACCTTGCCAGCAGATGTGGAATCTCTGGGTCAAGCTACAAGTGATGCTCCATTTGCCTTTGAATCCTGGAGCAATTGGAATTCTCCTTCTCTTTTTGTTAACAACAGCTGTGAAAGCCCCGATACAGATGAGAAAAAAATGCCCTTACCCTCCCTGAGGGTGCTTTTGTCTGATCTTAGCAGCTTCAGGTGCACACAGCATGGGGAAGGGTATTTTCATTGGCAATGCAGCATGGCAAGGAAGGGTTAGTCCCCTTTCCCCTGTACCATGGGTCCTGATTTGGATATCTTCCCAAGCTGCTGGTGCTGTTTTTGAAAGGGAAATCCACATCACATGTTTTAATCTCACCTTTACTGATGGGAACAGGATACCCATGGACTTAATAGAGCACGTGTAGTAAATTGATTTGGCTCCTGGGGACCCTACCAAATTTTAGTCAAGCCATGTTTCTTAGTATCATCATCATCATCATCTTCATCCTTTCACTTGTAAAGGTGTGTGTGTGTGGGGGAAAGCAATGAATCAGTGTATTTTCATACCATTGATCTATGACTGTGTTGCAGCATCTGGTCATGCTAGGGCAGTTCAGTGTCACAAGGCTCCATATTCTCCTCCCTGGTTCCCCAAATAATGGATGCAGAAAGATAGGGCTGGGATTCACCAACTTACAGGTTTAATCAACCCATAGAAATGCAGGAAAACTCCAGGAAGCTGGTCAAGGTAATGCAGCCTGCCCGTTGCTGTCAGCCACACGCCAGCTTTTTGTCCTTCAAGGCTCCAAGTGACACATTCCCCTGGGGTACTTTGCCATCTGGAGCCATATTTGTGGTCTTGTTGTTTCTGCTGGTGCCTGGTCAAGATGCAGCTGCAACAGCCTCTATTTCTTCAGCCTTGGGCTCTGTCTCTGGGCTCAGCTGGCCATACCCTTGGCACTTCAGCACCAGCTGTGCCACCCTTTAACCCAGGGGTGGGCAATTTGTGGCTCTCCAGCTGTTTCAGCCTACAACTCCTAGTCAGCATAGCCAATGGTGAGGGGAGATTGGAGTGATTGGCCAAATCATATGGAAGGCCACAAGTTGCCCACTCCTGCCTTAGCGTGAAGCCCTGCCCATTTGTTTTCGCAATCAAGGCCAGCACAAGACATTTTGTTGCCTAAGGGAAAGGACAAGATGGCTCCTCCATTTAACATAGAATCTTATTTCAACACTGGTGGTGCAATACTGTCCCCCATCAACCTAAGGGAAGTCAGATAGTGTAGGGTGATTGCAGGGTTGGCTGTACAGCACACACAGCTTTGTCCTCCAACCCTTCACTATCACTCCCTGCCCATGAGCATCCACTGCCTGAGGCAGCTGTCCCACTCTGCCTAATAATAGGGCTGCCCCTGTTCCAGCTCCTCAGTATCTTGTGCTTTCTCAGCTCCTCCGCCCCATCTCTCCTGTTTTCTGCCCATTCCTTACATGTCAGGGTCACACAACAAGCTAACCCACCATAGGCCATTGTGTTGTCTGAGTGCAGTGCGTTTTCCACAGGGTAGGTTATTGTGTTGTCTAAACGCAGCCCGTTTGATGCAGGGTGGCTTGTTAACCATGCAGTGTGGTTTATGTTTTTTTTTCAAACAAGCCACCACCTTGAGAACCCATGGCTTGTTCAGAATGGTTAACAAGCTACACTGCATGATTAACTAGCAGCCCCACAGAAAGCACACTGTTGCTCAGACAACACAATAACCCTACCCCCTGTGGAAAAAACACTGTGTTTAGAGAACATGATAGCCTACCCTGCAGAAAACATGCTTTGTTCAGACAACACAATAACCCACGGTTCAACAACAGCCCCATAGTGGGTGGGTTAGCGTGTTGTGTGATCCCAGCCACGGTATCCATTTACTCCACCACCCCTTCCAGCTCATTCTCAGTTTTTAACACTTTCCTAGCTTCTTCAGTGGCTTGTGGCTGTGTCTACCATAACCTTTTCCCCTATGGCTTGGAGTTTTCGTCCATGTATGCCATTGCTTCTGGACCTCACTCTTGCCTGGCTCTCTCGCTTTAAAGCTCACATTCTGGAATGCCAAAGAACCATCTGCAATCTGCCCCCTGAGGAGACCTTTTGGGAAGTGCCACCAATTGATCATCTTATACCATCCAAATACATGTTTTTATAGTTGCTCTCCATCCAGGAGGGGTCAGATTGTTTTGGCCCCAGGATGGGTGTCTGGAGAATAGAACAGTCCCTGAGAATATTCAGGTTGGCCATCCCTGATTTACATTACAATTTGGCAGCAATCAAATCTCAGTCTCTGGGTGTTAAGAAAAGGAGCTGTGTACCATGCATAATTTTTGCATCATTAAAAATTAAATCTCATAAGTATAATGACTCAAACATCAAGCCATGACACTAGCTGCCTGATGATGAACTGCTCTATGTTAAGAAACAATTCACTAGGTAATGGCACAATATTTTTTTGTATTTAGACAGAATTTAATGGGAAAGAAAAACTACTTTCCTTCAGATGTGCTTTTTTCCCTGTCAGTAATTGGCCAGGAGAAAAATAGGTTACTTAATATTAGCTTGTGAAATGTTCCCTATTCATTGTGATCCATACATATGCCACTGTGGCCATTATTATTATTATTATTATTAGTAGTAGTAGTAGTAGTAGTAGTAGTATTACCATGTTGTTACAACAAAAACTGTGCCCACTCAAGAAACCCTAGGAGGCGTATTTATAGAGCTTCAGTGATAAAAGTAAAATCAAGCTTTATAAATCAGGTTCCCTCTCCCACTTCCTTCTCTGTTTATATAGCTTGTTACTCTGACCTGTACCTTCCCTCCTCTTCTTTTGCCCCCCCCCTCCAATTTAGACTGTAAGCTCTCAGGGGCAGAAACCTCTCTTATGCTTACATTATTTTGCAAAGCACCCCTGTACATTGATGGTGCTATATCGCTTTAATTACTTCATTTGGTGGTACGATTAACTAAGGCTACAATCCTATTTTACCTGGGTGTAAGTTTCACTGAGTTTGGTGAGACATTTCTGAGTAGACATGTATAGAGTTGCAGTATTTGTTTATAAATTTATTTACAAAATTTGTATACCGCTCCGTATCTGAAAGAGATTCTGGAGCGGTGAACGTAAGAATTAAAACAGTAAAAGATACAAAAATTAAAACACCATTGTTATACTAAAAAACACAGGATGCCAATAAAAGCCTTGGCTGTCAGTCAAGGAATGCTTCCTGGAATAAGACTGTTTTCAGAAGCCACCGGAAACAACACAGCCTTGGCACCTGCCTGACCTCCAGGGGCTGGGAGTTCCACAGAAAGGGGCTACCATGCTGAAGGCTCTTCTCCAGTAGATTCCAATCAGGCCATAGGTTCAGGTATTGAAAAGTAAATATTAAACCTGTCCTTTCTTTCTAGCAATGACTTACTAAGAAAATCTAATTAACTGATTGAATTAAAAGGCAGATAGTGAACTAAAATATTTTAACAGGCTGATAACCTTATATAATTGATGATGATGATGATGATGACAATAATAATAATAATAATAATAATAATAATAATAAATGTGAGACGAATAAGGAATACTTGGTTTTCAGCTATCTCTGAAACCAAAGTCCCTGGTAACAAAATGGGCTTTGTGCATAATATAGGCAGAGCTAAAGCACAAAGATGTTGACATTGGCAGAAAGCCTTTCAGTATAACATAAAATAGATTTAACAATAACCCCTCTGGCCCGACGACTCTGTGAATCACTGTGACATCTGTTTTCCAGAGTCCCTTAACCTCATTCCAGAGCTGATAGCAGTATTATAATTTTTGTTGTCCTCTACAGCTGATCTTGCAATCCGATGGCATTGAGATACCAACTCTGTTAAGTCTCGCTGGCAAGGAGATTTGTATAAACGATGCCGAATTGCCTGGCATTAACCTCCATATTGGTCTGCAGAGGGAGGTATTATTAGATGCTGCTGCTATGGTCCGCGTTATGCAAGGCATAAAGGGGAAGAGAGCCTTGACTCTGAATAATTTTCCATCTAAAGTCGTCTGACATAGCAGTCAGAGGACGGCAGTTCATGAGTCAACAGACTGCATTATTTTCTGCCCAGTCCATCCGAAGAGATGCTGTAAAAGGTAGTGGTGATATTATACATTGATCTCACCAAAGAGACAGGACGATGCTTCAGACTTTGGCTTGCATGGTTTTTATTATGTCACTCCAAAAGGTGCTGACAAATGGGAAAGTGAAGGATCGCCCTCTACAAAGTTAGTTTAATGAGGTTAAACCATAGGAAAGCAAAATTTTCACCTTGGGGTACAATGTTTTTATAGGGAATTTCAGCAGGTGTCATTTGTATGCCTGCAGCACCTGGTGAAATTCCCTCTTTATCACAACAGTCAAAGCTCTAGTATAGCTAGAGTGACCAGATACAAAAGAGGGCAGGGCTTCTGCAGCTTCAACTGTCGTGATGAAGAGGGAATTTCTCCAGCTGCTGCAGGCATACAAATGACACCTGCTGGAATTTCCTTTTCTAAATAACTGTGAAAGATACAGGAGCCCTGTTCTCCTTTCCATATGGTCTCCCTATTTTTTTAACAGAGTAAAATGAGAAGAGATGGGCTTACATTTTCTTGCTCTGCTCCCACAACCACAGGCAAGAATACTGCTTGCAACTGCAAGGTAACCCAGTTGATACTTCTAAGTAATTTCAGAGATGGGCTGCTCTTTTGGAACCAATGGTGATGCTCCCATGCCTTTCAGCTGTATTGGGGAATCCTGGTGTATTTTTATTCTTGCCCTTTGGAATGATGTTGCATGGCCCTATATGGGCAGTGGGGTGGAAATCCATTCTGCACAAGGCTTCTGATATGCATGGTGTGGAGGATGCATTAAACTCATTGGATTAATGTATCAAAGCACATGTCATTCCCTCTTTTGGCACACTGGTATGTGCCATCACTATTTAGGAATCTAAAGGAAACAGTGTTAAAAATACCCCATTGCTGAAGAACAATTTAGAAGTGAAATAAACTATCCTTAGGAATTGTGGCTGTATATGTAGGCTCAGTGCAGAAGAGCCAATCAGCATGTGGAAGGGGCAGGGCCAGCAGGCACAAAGGGTGCCAGAGCTGAAAAGGCCATGCTCCGTCCCCAGAGTTGGCTCCATTTGGGTCCCTGGGCAAGAGTCTCTTTTGCGCTTAGGCATGTGGAAAAAGGAGACAGTGCATTTGAAAACAATTTTTTATCTTTCTACTGCATAACCACAGCCTTAAAACATCTAAGATTAGGGGAAGGGGCTTACAAGGCAAAGGATGGTACTTCTTATTGAATATATGGAACAGGGTTGCATGGTGCCTTTATTTCTTCATTTCCATTTGGGGAGCCATTTGTTTAAAGTAGCTTCCATAGAGAAACCTCCAAAGCTCCCATTTCAGAAAAAGAAAACACTTCACATGTCTCATAAAAATGATGGATGGATGGAAGTTTCTAAACCCTAAAACTAGAGATTACACTTCTTTAAAAAAATAACTAATTCATGTATAGACCATATATTTATTTAACGATAAACCTCCACATGTCGTCTTAGGACATAGCAACTGTGAAAATGTTAATGTGCCTGTGGGGCAGCTGCCTTCTTCATGTGAAAATCAAGAGCGCAACTGTTTTGTGAGGACTTTGCCGTCTTAAAAAGATATGATGTGTGGGCCCAGTGAGGGATTTCAGAGCACCTACTGCTTACAGCATGGGTGGGCAACCTCTGGTAGTCCGGCAGACAATTTCCAGACCCTAGAACTCCCTGGGGGACACAATACTATAGTGGCTATAGTAATAATAATCAATGCTTTGCCAATGAAATTCAATAGCAAACCATTATGAAGATTCTAAATGGCCACATTTAGTGTGAAAATAAAAAGGACTCAGCCCCTGCAAACCACATTTCTTCCAGAATCAGAACCCCCCATTGAGTCTTCTTACAAAGAAAACAGAGGTGAGGTGAGCCGGGATTTAATCCCAAGTGGTGTCACGCACTTTATTGCTCAGATGGTATCCATCCTAGAGTTCTTAAAGAATTCAAATATAAAATTGCAGATCTTCTAACAAAAATATGTAACATGTTCCTAAGATCATCTTCTGTACCAGAGGACCGGAGACTGGCCAACGTAACACCATTTTTAAAAAAGGGATCCAGGAAGGAGCTGGAAATTGCAGGCCAGTTAGCTTAACATCTGTTCTAGGTAAATTGGTTAAAAACATTATTAAAGATAGCATTAGGAAGCATAAGAAGGATAAGCCCTCCTGAAAAAGAAGCAACATGGCTTCTGCAAAGGTAACTCCTGCTTCACTAACCTTTCAGGTTCTTTAAGTGTGTCAATAAACATGTGATGTGGACATTGTTTACTTGGACTTCCAAAGGGCTTTTGACCCCACGAAAGACTCCTAAGACTCTTAAGAGTCATGGAATAAAAGGAGAGGTCCTCTTATGGATCAGCAACTAGTTAAAGAACAGAAAGCAAAGAGTAGGAATAAGTGGTAAATTCTCCCAATGGAGGGATTTAAACAGTGGGATCCCTCAGGGATCTGTATTGGGACCAGTTCTTTTCAACTTATTTATAAATGATCTGGAATTAGGAGTGAGCAGTGAGATGGCCACATTTGCTGACAACACCAAATCATTTAGGGTTTAAAACAAAATGGGATTGTGCAGCGCTCCAAAAGGATCTCCCCAAGCTTAGAGAATGGGCATCAGAATGTCAAAAGCTGCTCTATGTAAGCAAGTGTAAAGTGATGCAAACTGGGGTAAAAAAAAATCTGCATAGGGTCTGCATAGGGTTTGATTTGGCTCTGAGAGAGACTGTCTTCCTCAGAGAGCAGCCATTTTGAACTCATGCCTCACCCTTGTCTGTTGGATGCTCATCCCCATCTCACTTCATAGGCCATCTGAGCACCACTATTTTGTTCATAGAGGATGCCACTCTAGTGGGAGGCCGTATTAGCACACTGGGTGAGATGATTCAGAAACAAACTGGGACGGGGGAGCTTTGAAGGTTGAGGGTTTTATATTTTATTAGTGTCATGATATAGACAGCATGCATGGGCATTTATCTCCTATTAGAACAAAGCCTTTTGCACAGAAGAGCAAAACTGTATGCATCAAAAGCTATTTTTGAAAAAGAAATGCAGAGCAAGAAAGGGGTGTGAGGGGTGGGGAGCAAGCTCTTGGGAATGACAATTAGTGGTTAACGATAAAAAATGGGGAGAATAATTGAGACAGATGACCAGATTTAGTAAAAATAAACCTCACCATTAAAAACTAATTAAATATTTGCATTTCAGCAGTACGTTTCTGCACCAAAGTTTGGGTGAACAGCAGGGCGACGGTGAGGATTATTGACTCATTTGTTGAAGTTTTAAAATGAGATTAGTTTCATGCGATTGTATGGACGGTTTACTCAAGCTTCCACACAGCTGCTTTATTATTCTTTTGAAAGTGAATCATTTGTAACTGTTCTCAAAGATCTTTTATCAGACACTTATCTCCTTCGGCTGGACTTGTGATACGGGGGGTAAAATATATCGCTAGCTAATATTGGGAGAACTAATCAGACCAGAACAGCAGGAGAGTAATGACTTGACGGCACGGCTAAGCATTTGCATTTGGCAGGGAGGAGGAGGAGGAAGAGAAAGAGGAAGAAGAAATTGCAACACAAATAATGTAGGAGGTTTCATTTTTAGCCCTGATAAAACTGAGAGTGTTGGCAACGCTGTCAGCTCCAAGCTATGTACAATACAATATTGTTTTTAGGGTGTCATTTAGAGCTAAGCTGCACATGAAAAAGATAGTTCTGTGTCTTTAAACATGGAGAGATGTACTTTACAGCTCAAATATTCACTTAAGCTCATTGACACACCCAAGTAAGTGGGGATAGGATCATGATTAAAACATGTACCCGAAAAGAAATAGGCTCTTCAAAACTGTGTGAAACACTGCCTGTATGAAGACCTCAATTCATTCTCAGAAGAATATGAGCTTCATCACACCGGCTTTTTTTCCGAGTACGATCTGCAATTTCCACCTCTGGTTCATTAGTGTGACAACCGCTGGTCCTTTTCACATCCTTTCATTGTTGCGCTATTTCACCATTGTTTCCCTTTTCACCTGCACCGGCTTCCGCTTCCTTGTATCCCCACTGTTCCAGCAAAATCTCTTTTCACTTGTTTGCTCTCCTGCTATGGCGCCTGCCCCACCCTGCCCCTTCTCCTTCTCCCTGCAGTTCATTGGTCGTTGTGCTTTTGATGGACATTGTGATGGACATGGGCACCACCCCCTCACACTGGTTTTGTGGTCTAGCATTTTAGCATTTTTGGGTTTATCAGTTGGGCACTGTTTCTGCCATTCAAGCTGCAATAATGCTCCCTTTTTCACGGGGTATTTGTGCCCCCACTCTCTCTCCTCCTTCCCGGTTGAGCGGTTCTATGGACTTCAGTGCATCCACATAAGTTGGCTTTGAACTGTCGGTAGTTGGGGGGGGAAGGGGAAAGTTGAAATGGGTGGATGAGAGAACAATGAGAGTGGGGTTGGAGCAGCAAAAGTCCACTCAACCGACTCAGCACGCATCCCCAAGCAGAATGAGAGAAGGAATTCAAAGGGTGCACTGGAGGAGAACTGCCCCCACCCTCCTCTTTCGTCAGCAAGACCACCCTTCAACCAACATGTCCCCACAAAAGCGGGACATTCTGATGTAGCGCGAGGACGGCAATACACGGGGATGGAAGGGCGATTTTACCCCGCGTGGAGAAAAAATACTGCACTTTCCCCGCCCTAGAAAAACACGGAAAATGGAGGGGAAGAGGTGCAATGACTGTAGGACAGGGATGATGTCATGTGAGGGTCATGGGGCAAAAAGTTAAACAAGGCAGGACAAAAGTGTGATAAAATGCTGGTGTCATGGAGCTCTATAACTACACTAGGAATCTACTTTGTTATTTACCCTTTGTATCTTACAGGAAAGCTTACTGATCTTTCACTGATATTCTGAAGAGCAGCTGTTCATTCTTATTATGCAACGTCTTATTGCCCCCAAAGTAAACTCAACACTTTTATGGTGATGTTCCAGAAATGCTTAACCAATGACACTCCTTTCCTTGCTTTTGTTCTGGTGTTTATGCATTACCCTATGCCTTTCTTGAGAGGTCTGCTCATTTTCTCTGCATATAATTTGCCACATGAGCACCTGATGGCATAAATTAGACATGCTGAGTTACAGGTGGAAAATGCTTAAGATGGTATGTTTCTCTACATACAGGATTAGTAAAAGATTTTACTCTGCAGGTTAATTGGCAATAAACACTAAGCACTTCGTGGAAAAAAAGCCTGGGGGTGGAGAATTATGTCTTTGTATCTATCTATCTATCTATCTATCTATCCATCCATCCACTTTCAAATCTACATTGAAATTACCAAAAGGTAGGCTGAATGCTAACCAATTAGAATGTTTTGAGTCGTTGTTCATTATTAGTAAATCCTCCATCCTGTGGCCTATCACTTCTCTAGTGTGACCATATGGAAAGGAGGACAGGGCTTCTGTATCTTTAACAGTCATGAGGAAGATGGAATTTCATTTGTATGCATGCAGCACCTGGTGAAATTCCCTCTTCATCACAACAGTTAAAGCTGCAGGAGCCCTGCCCTCTTTTGTAGAGTGACCACTATCCTCACTATGCTTTCTGAGTAGCTTCTGCAGAGCAAATTTTTACTTGTTACTTTAGCCTCTGAATTAAAATTTGAGGCATCGATACAATTCCACTTGATAAGAATAAATTAGTGTTACACTCTATTGTTTCTTATGGATGCACATTTAGTAAAATATATCATGAAGAGCAAGATACAGACAGGATATAAAACCAACAACAACTTTAATAAGGCTTATCAAGAACAAGTCATGTACCAGACTGCTGCAGGTCATGCTGAACAGAATCTGAAAGCAAAATGCCTGACAGTGGACTCAGGCACTCCCTGGCATGAAAGCCAGGAGGGCCAACACACTACAGTGAAGTCCACAGTTTCTGTTCCTGCAAATAATATACAGGCTGAAGTTTTCCTGAACACAAAGATCTCCTTTGTTCTGTCAGGTAAAGGAGCTTGGCTGTCTGGTGGACAGGATAAAAAGATAGGGGTAAAAGAGAAGGGTAAATTCCTCTCCTGCCCTGATCCTGTTTGGCTGCAATCCTGTGCTCATTTACCTGAGAGTAGGCCTCATTGAATTCAATTGGACGTACCTTCTGGAAAATGTAAAGGACCGTGCTGCTATTCTTCTTGGGGTGGGGTGTGTGGCATAAAGAAGAAAGATAGGGGCAAAATGTACACATCATGAAAATTATTCATGGCTCTACACTTGTTCAAGTTAGTTTCAAAAAAATCTTCCAAGAATCAATCTATTGAACCCTGAAGTGAACTAGAAGAAAAATCTAAAATGAGCCTCCATTTAGTGATGTCAAAAAAAAATCTGCCAATAATGGAACAGGTCATTATTTTACTTTACCTTAATGTAAAATAATCACTTTCTGCTAACAATTGCTCCTGCATTTTCACATTAAATGCATAGTTTTCCACCAAAGTGTCTTCTTCATTGTTGAAGTGGGTTCTATTTAACTAGCCCTATGTATGTGTATCCCTAGTGAGGACTGGTATCAGCTGGGGTGGCCACTTACACATATATAAAAAAGAGGAAATGCAACATCCAAGAAGAGGACACCATTTGCATATGCTAATTAATATGTATAGGTGCAAATTTAGAAACAATCACTATTTTAAATGGAAATACAATACATTTCTCCATAGTAGGGAAGATAGGCGAGCCTGCGTAGTCAGCTCTCCAGGTTAACTGTTGATGGGCAACTTCAAGACCCTCCCTGCTCTACCTTCCTAAGCTTCTTAATCTTAAAAACTGAACTTGGACTGGCCAGTGTTTCAAATAGAGGACACTTTCAAATAGAGATCCATCATTTGTAAGGTAGTTCACATTACCACCCTAGTATCAACAGTTGGTATGGTTGGCAGCTGCTGAGGCCTGTGGATTGGCAAACAGGGCCAACCCTGCCATGCAACAGCGTGAAGTGACCTACAAAATGAGAACTGAAAAGGGCAAAAATCCATCTGGAGTAATTTGTTCGTTTTATGTTTTCCTCTTCCTATCCTTTAACATAGAGTGTCTCTACATAAAAGACAAACAATGCAGTCTTACTGGGCTTCCTTCTTCCAGAGTCTTTCTGGATTTACGATGGACTCCTTTTGACAGCAACCATGAGATTTGGAATTGAAAATTTCACCTCTTGGCAATGCTCTATATGGTAAAGGAAACAGTGCGATCTAGTGGTTGTATTATAGTGCAACACCAGCATTACATGTTGTGGATACCTTGTGATAATTTTAAATACTGTATTATCTCCCATCATTTTAAAAGCGAGATTATGAGGGAAAGTGTGGGAGACGTCCTGGAGGTTGACGACGTTATGTAAAGGACCCATAAACTTCTGTGAGCATGCAATAAATCACTCATATAGAGAAGTTCAAAGTATTTCTTCCTTCTCTAGTACCCCCCCCCCCCCAAATTGCCAATGAAGCAGTAGAAAGCACTACCAATCCAGCCTCCCCATCAGTAAGAATTCTAGGGAGCCAGGTGCCAGATATTCTGACTTCCAAAGTTTGGCTGAGAACAACTTGGCAAGATCTTTGACACAACAGTACGACAATATTTATTTATAATTTTATTTATTTGCAGCATTTTGTCCCATTCGTTAGACAAAAAATAGGCTGACCATATGAAAAGGAGGACAGGGCTCATGTAACTTTAACAGTTGTAGAGAAAAGGCAATTTCAGCCAGTGTCATTTGTATGCAATTCAAGCCTAGTGAGGTTCCCTCTTCATTACAACTATTAAAGCTGCAGGAGCCCTGCCCTCTTTTGTATATGGCCACTCTAGTATAGTGCCTGCAACTTTAACTGTTGTGATGAAGAGGGGATTTCACCAGGGACTAACTGCATACAAATAACATCTGCTGAAATTCCCTTTTCTCTGCAACTGTTAAAGTTACATGAGCCCTGTCCTCCTTTTCATATGGTCAGCCTACAAAAAGCCTTCCTGAGCGACTTGCAAAGATGAATAATAAAACAGTCCCTGTCTTAAGGCTAACAATCTAAAAGACACGACACAAAAGCAAAAGGGATTGGGGAGGGAGGAGGGAAAAGAAGCAAAATGTAGGGACTAGTTCTAAGTTTCAAAATACTTATAGGTGTTCTTTCTGGCAGGGAAGGGCAAAAACAAGCTCTGGTCGATGTCTAAGGGCTTCCCTAAACTAGTGGTTTATTGCACATTCATGACTGGCCACTCACAGAAATTTGTGGGTCGATTACATGATGTCGTCAACAGCCAGGATGTCTCTTACTCTTCCCCCCACCATCCCATTTTCAAAAAGATCAGAGATAAACTGGAATAAACCCTTAGTGTGTAAAGCTGGCATTGCACTATAAACCTTCCAAAGAAGGACTTTCCGTGTCTGCAATCAGAAGAAGAAGAGGGCAAAATTCCTCTCTGCAACAAAGGGAGACAGATCTGATCCCCCACCCCACCAAGACTACCTCTTTATGTTCATTGGGGCTTACTCCCAAGTAAGTGTGCCTTGGGTTGCAGAAATACAGCACAATCTTACATATACTCAGAAGTAAGGCCTGGTTTTTCCAGGGGCTGAGTGGAAACAGTACAGCACAAGCTAAATGAAAAAAACATGACTCTCCCTCCCTTGCACACATGCCAGGAAGGGAGGAAGGTGCTCCCTCCATTCAAACCATGTGTCTGCTCATCCTTATACTGCAAAGAACCTGAAAGCAGAAAGCTATGGTAAGGATGCATTTTTTTGTGGGATTTTTGCTTAATGTAGAGACATGCTAAGTTGGTCTCCCCTTTGCTGTGATGTTTATCCTGGGAAACAGGGGTGCAGCCTTCCAGTGGGCCTTGGTTCTCTGAAGCTGCCAGCTCTATATTCTGGGTTAGCTAGCTAGTCCTGAATCCACTTGAACCACTCTGTTGTTCACACAATCATGGTAGTTAAAAATGGGGTAAAGGTGGATTATTCCCCCGCTTTTGATTTCAGCCTTCCAATTCTACTACAAGAGTGGAGGTCTATACAAAACAAAACAAAACAAAACTTTGTGCCAGTACAGCTATATGCAAACATACTAACCATCTGCATCCACAAATTTCTTTCCTACAAGGGATAAGCATGAATATCCAGAGTTAGATTGGGACAACTGATTTTAGAAAAGAATTGAAGCTCATTAGTACTTTCATCTAGTTAATGTAGGCTTGTGATGTCAAAAAGGAATCTGACAAAACTCCTGATGACAATTAGTAGGATTTTGGAGGGGGGGGGGGGAAGAAGGGGAGAAAAGCATGTCAGAAGTGTGGTTTGTATTTTACATTGGCTTCTCTTATATAACTATTTTTTTCCCATGTGCACTATTTTAAGATCAGACAAAGTTTCTTTTCTCCCTTTGCACTATGAAGCAGGTTGTAATCAAATCCGGCTTTCTGCTCAGCCCGAAAGTGTCTCATAATGGGACTAGGCAAGGATTTTTCAAATTTGTCAATTTCAGTTTCACTCAATTTCTCATTTTTCCAATCTTAAATTCATTCAATCCCATTTCCACTTCAGTTTGCAAATTCTGTAAAATCAGCACTGAAATTTATATGCATTTTTGTGTTCAGGCTAGCTTTGTACAGGTAGGGGTGCTGGCCTCTCCCCGACATCTGCAGCCTCACCTACCCTGTACCTAACTGTGTTGGTCTGGAGGCAGTTCCATTCACGTTCACTTGTATGCACATATAACTCCCCATGAAATCGGGGACCCCTGCTTTATATGCCCCTATATATAACTCTGTATATACCCCTGTATAACTCCCCTTCAGGAGGCTGTCTACACATAGGAAAGCCCTGTTGGTTAGACAACATAGGCGAGGTTTGCAGCCATTGCAGGGCTTCCACGCGATGCTGCGTTTTGAAGAAGTTGGGGATTTACCCTGACTTTTTCAAAGGGAGCAACATCAACATGGTGCTTCCGCCATGTAACATTGCTTCATGGCCAATCCGGGGGCAGAGCCTGGTGACCAGAGCCTGGTGGCCGGGGCTGGCTCCAGGACCTGGATGTAGTCCCGATGTGCTCCCTCCTCAGCATTGGGACTACCTAATGCCACCTTGGGAGAGAGAAACTGTGGGCTTGAGGAGGGAGGCGGTGCCAACCGGGTGTCATGAAGACAGCCTCCAGATCTCTTTCTCCATGCAGGGAGGTCAGAAACCGAGGGATCAGGACTGGCGCTCACAAGGACATTGGGGTGGGGCCAATGTACACAGCCTTGAGCCTCTGACCCACATTTGTATATCTTGTTTGGACAGAATGTCTGTGATTGGGGCTTTAGAGCCTTTCTACATGAAGCCTTTATTGTGCACTTGTGATTGCTCACAGTAGTTTGTGTGTCCTCTACATGATGTTGTCATCTTCCAGAGCCTCTTCTGTGCTTTAGAACCATTATTGTGGTTTTTTTTTCCTAATGAGGAAAATCTGGTATTATTTAGAAATGGCAAAATAAGAGTCTTGTGCAGTTGCACAATTCTGCTATACCACAGCACCAACTAATGAAGCATACAGAAAGGCAGAGAAAGAACCCCCATGGAAAAAAATCATGTGTAAATGAGCAGATCTTAATCCTGCAAAGAATCCAGACATAGAAGCCTCAGTAAATGCATGGGATAAAAGCCTCATATAGAAATGCCCTTAGTCTTCGCCATTTGGGATTTATTTTCAGAAGTTCCTACATGGAAAGTGGATTTATACAGAGTCAGACCATTAGTACATGAAGCCCAGTATTGTGTACACTGACTGGTGGCAGCTGTCCCAAGGTCTCAGGCAGAGTTATTCCCCCAGCTTTGTTGCTTGAGATAATTCAATTTGAGATTCCCTGAACTGAACTGAAGACCATGTTCCTGCAAAGCATATGGCCTGACCCTGTACTGTGTGCCCTTCCCTTCCCTACCTTCAGGTAGAGCATATCACAATGGAGGAAGAAACACCACAAGCAGACAGACATCTCCCTCTATTTCTGAACAGAAAAATAAAATAAAATAAAAATACTAGCCCAGATCAGCATTGCCATACTAAGATACAGTACATAGATTTTACTATGTAATTTTGTAGGGACAGATGAGAGGTTTTTTTTTATTGTACAGCAATATCCACAGATAATTTACTTTTCCTAAATACTTTTGTGGATACTGGATGGCTCAGGGGGCTGGTAATAGGACGAACAACCTCTCACTTCTAAGCCATTGATCTGAATCAATCCCTTGTCAGTAGCGACCCAAAGTCATTATGATCTGAGAGCTGTGTGCCGTGATTTATGTTGTTCAATATAGTTTGTAGTAGAGTTCTTTCTGGTAGCTTATTAAGGGTCTGAATATAATATATCACAGTGAATTCACCTTCTCATCTGAACTGAGTTTTGGGAACTTCAGAAGGATTTTGAGACATGACAGAAACGTTGCATTGGTGGCTGGAACCCTATTTGCACTTAGTTGGCATCTTCCATCAGGCAGCTTATAACCTGGTCTCCACATTGGGAAGAATAAGATAGTAGACAGAGGTGGTAAACTTTTTGGACTGTACCACTTTAGACTGCATATAGAAAATACCATTTTTGAAGGGTCCCCTACGTTAACCTCCCCCCTCCCAAGAACTTGATCAATTAAAACAATCAAAGTAGTACTTCACAGAAAAAGGGTTGAGCCCAACTGTCTCCCAGATAATTTTCTACTTGTAGGGAGCTTTTTAGGGGAACATTTGAAGATGTAAAATGTGAAGTGGTACAGCTCCATCTTCTGACTCTACCACCTCATTGTGCTACATGTGTAGACTAGGCCCATAGCTTAGCTAAATGTATATTTAGCTGCTTTTGCTTGAAATGTTGATTATGTCGGCATCTGATCATAACCCTTGCTTCTCATTCTTGACCTCTTGCAGACCTTTGAGTTGTCTTGCATAAACTTATCCAGGTGCAACTTTGCATAGGTTTATAATTGTTAGATTGTAAGCTCTTAACACACTCCTAGACTATGGCCAGGATCCAAAGCATGCACAATTACGCTTTGGGGACTCCTTTTCAGATCATAGACAAGGTGCTCCCTAAGTTTTTGAGATGCTCAGCAGCAGAGAGCTTCGGCTATGGGGCGGTATACAAATGTAATAAATAAATAAATAAATAAATAAATAAATAAATAAATGATGCCCTGAGCTAAGATCAGAAAAGGAAAACAATCCCTAATGGCAAGCATGGAAGTGTGTCATGTGTATGGAGGGCTCTTTTGAATCTGTGACTATGACTGTACATGTATTATTATTATTATTATTATTATTATTATTATTTATTACACTTATATACCGCCCCATAGCCAAAGCTCTCTGGGCGGTTTACAAAAATTAAAAGATTTAACACTAAAAAGTCAATATACAAAATTTAAAACCATAAACATAAAACAACTGACATTAAAAAAACTTTAAACATTTTAACTGTTAAGCCTAGCCACAATGTCAATCAAAACCTCAACTTGAGCTGTTAAAATGCCTGGGAGAAAAGAAAAGTTTTGACCTGGCGTCGAAAAGATAACAGTGTTGGTGCCAGGCGGGCCTCATCGGGGAGATTATTCCTTAATTGAGGGGCCACCACAGAGAAGGCCCTCTCCCTTGTTGCCGTCCTCCAAGTAGGTACGGGTAGGTTCATGTCGGCAAAGGTATTCCATCAGGTATTATGGTCCCAAACTGTGTAAGGCTTTATAGGTTAAAACCAGCACCTTGGGCTCGGAAACATACAGGCAGCCAATGCAAACAAGCATGTAGTCTGACTCTTTACTGCCTGATGTTTCAGGCTGGGTTACCATGGCCACCACCAGTACCAACGTTTGAAAACAGCCCTTGAAAATATTTGTACTCACACTGATTTGTCAACAATTTACCAAATTACGTGTGCCTCCCCCCCTCACAGCTCCCTCTATCTTGTGGCTACCACCTCAAAGCCCGTTTTTGTTAGTTGGTGTGCGTGTGAAGGGGGTAGGGGGGAATATGCTGAATTACAAGCCTCCTTCATTCAATTCAGAATATATATATTAGAGCTGTGCCAAATGTTCAGCCATTCCATGTTTTAGGGCAAAAGTAGTATTTTAAGAGGACCTGAATAAATGTTCCCTAGGGTACGTATGGGCAGGCTACGGGCTGCATGCGGCCTACAGGGGCCCACACATTATGCCCCATCAAATTCCCCTGTCACTGAAGAAAATTGCCTATATCGGTGCCTTTCACCTATTTCTCCTGTGAAGGAGCAAATTGTATAGTAAGGGCTTGTGGGATGGGTGTCCTCTGGTGGTGCTCCTCATCAGTTACACAGGTGCAGTTTCAAAGAAGTCATTTCTGACAGCATGCCATTAAATAGTTCAGTGGGAAGAGCACATATGTTGCATGTAAAAGGACCCCGATCCAGTCCCTGGTGTCTGCAGCTGTTTTCTTTCTTTTTAAGTATCAGGTAGCAGGTTATGGGAAGGCTTCTCTCCACCTCAGACCCAGGAGAGCTATTTACAGTCAGAGTAGACAGCACTGGGTGCTGCATGCATACAAATGACACTGGCTGAAATTCCCTTTTCTCTACAACTGTTAAAGTTACATGAGCCCTGACCTGGATTTTATCTGAAATTCCCTACTGAAATTCCCTTTACTCTACAACTGTTAAAGATACAGAACCCCAGTTCTCCTTTTCATATGGTCACCCTAAATAAATTGGCATTAGCCACGCTCATGCTGATTTCTTTACCTGGGTATTTATGAGCAGTTAGTTGTCACTGCAATGAATAGGAGTGGATCTATTGTTGGTTGTTTTCTCTGCAGAAGATCTATTGGTTTAATTAGAGTTTATTTCTTGTATTTTAGTGTTCATTGTTTTTAATATTGTTTTTACCTGCTCTGGGATTTTATAGGAAGGACAGGACAATTTCTAGAAGGGTAGCTATCTTAATCTATTGAAGCATAAAGAAGCATGAGTCTTATGGTTACTGCTTAAGGGGCCACAAAACTCTTTTTTGTTTATGTATCATACAGGTACACTCATCAGAAAGCCACCATTGGCTGCTGCTGGTCCCTGTTGGATGCTTAGTCAGTTGCAAACCTTGGTTTGCTCCCACAACGTTTGGAGTGGGCCTGAAGCAAAATGAAAATTAAGTAAAGGGAGGGGCAGGGATTGAAGTCCTGAGCCTGCAGATGCTTTTAAAGACCTTTCTCCGGTTAGAAAGTGCACCTTGCCAATTTCAACTTTGCAAACATTGCTGATTTCGGCATTGTAAAGTAAGTTTCATTTCATTGTTGTTAAAAAGAAGAATTAGGCAGTCTTAAAAATTGGAAACTTAACTTTTAAGGACAGGGTTGACTGCTGCTATTCCCTGCAGCACATTTGAGCGTTGATTTTTATCTGAAGAGCCACATTATTTAGCCATGGATTATCTTTTATCTCTATGGGCAAAACAGCTGGAAGTGCAGCCACTGAGGTTCAATATCTGTCTTCTTAAAGCTCTAAAACACAAACACGATGGTAATCAACAGCTTTGACATCAAAGAAAATTAACATGCGGAACACACAATTGCTCAGTGTTCCTGCTCGCCTCTAGTTTAGGACAGAGCAAACTGCTTCCCTTGGCCAGGGGTGGGCAGCTGGGAGTAAGAGAGGGGTAACATACATATCCTAACCTTGTTTACTCAGTAGTAAATCCATGTGGTTTCAATAGGTCTGTCTTCTTAGTATAGGGTGACCAGTTAAAATCCAGGTCAGGGCTCATGTAACTTTAACAGTTGTAGAGAAAAGGGAATTTCAGCCAGTGTCATTTGTATGCAATTAGTTCCTGGTGAAATTCCCTCTTCATCACAACAGTTAAAATTGCAGGGGCCCTGCCTTCTTTTGTATATGGTCACTCTAGTATAGTGCCTGCACCTTTAACTGTTGTGATGAAGAGGGAATATCACCAGGAACTAATTGCATGCAAATGACACTGGCTGAAATTCCCTTTTCTCTACAACTGTTAATAATAATAATAATAATAATAATAATTATTATTATTATTATTATTTATAACCCACCTCTCCCTCCGGATCGAGATGGGGAACAACAATATAAAAACACAAGAATCACAAACAGTTAAAATTTTAAAAACAAGAAAAAAATACATCATTAAAAACATCTTAAAATTCATCTGGATAGGTCTGCCAGAAGAGAGCAGTCTTCATGACTCTCTTAAATTCATGAAGACTGCTAATTTGTCTAATCTCCTCCGGCAGACCATTCCATAGTCTGGGAGTGATGGAAGAGAAGGTCCTCTGGGTAACACTCGTCAGCCTAGTTCTGGCTGACTTGAGTAAATTCTTCCCAGAGGACCTAAGTGTGCGGGGCGGATGGTACGGGAGAAGGCGATCCCGCAGGTAATCTGGACCCAAACCATGTAGGGCTTTAAAGGTAATAACCAACACTTTATACTTCACCCAGAAACTGATTGGCAGCCAATGAAGCGATTTTAAAACTGGTGTAATGTGGTCACCCCTAGGTGTACCGGTGACCAACCTGGCTGCCATATTTTGAACAAGTTGAAGTTTCCGGACTAGGCACAAAGGTAGCCCTATGTACAGCGCATTACAGAAGTCAAGCCTTGAAGTTACCAGCGTGTGCACTACCATCTTTAGGTCTTCCAACTCTAGGAAGGGGCGCAGCTGGCGTATCAGCCGAAGCTGATAGTAGGCACTCCTGGCCATCGCATCAATCTGAGCTGTCATTTGGAAGGACGGATCCAGGAGTACCCCCAAGCTGCGAACACAATCTTTCAGGGGGGTGTAACCCCATCCAGAACTGGTTGACACACCTCCAAACCCAGGTTGGGGCCTTTGACAGCAAGCACCTCCATCTTGTCTGGATTCAGCTTCAGTTTGTTTTTCCTCATCCAGCCCATTACCGCCTCCAAGCATTCATTCAGAGGAGACACACTATCCTTAGGTGACGATGTTGTCGAAGGCATAGAGAAATATATTTGGGTGTCATCAGCGTATTGATAGCACCCCGCCCCATGCCTCCGGATGATCTCTCCCAACGGTTTCATGTAAATGTTAAACAGCATTGGGGAAAGGATGGCACCTTGTGTTACACCACATAGCAACTCCTTTTTTGAAGAGCAGCTATCCCCAAGCATCACCATCTGGAACCTGCCCAAGAGATAGGATTGGAACCACTGAAGCACATTGCCCCCGATTCCCAATTCCCCCAGGCGCTCCAGAAGGATACCATGGTCGATGGTATCGAAAGCCGCTGAGAGGTCCAGGAATACCAGCAGGGACACACTCCCCCTGTCAATACTAAGGTGTAGATCATCCACTAAGGCAACCAAAGCAGTCTCAACTCCGTATCCTGTCCTGAAGCCGGTTTGAAATGGGTCTAGAAAATCAGTGTCATCCAAGACTGCCTGGAGTTGGAAGGCAACCACTCTCTCGATCACCTTGCCCAAAAATGGAAGATTTGATACTGGTCTGTAGTTATTAAGGTCCAGGGGATCCAGGGAGGGCTTTTTTAGAAGCGGCCTTACCACCGCCACTTTTAAACATGATGGAAAACCCCCTCCCTGAGAGATACATTAATGATATGTTGTAGATGTGATCTAACTGCATCTCCTCCCTGGACGACCAGCCAAGAAGGACAGGGATCGAGAGGACAAGTCATCCTCCTCACACATCCAAGTACCTTGTCCACATCCTCGGTACTCACCAACTGAAACTGATCAAGTGTAATCCTACTCGCGAAGTCGCTGGACACTCCACTGTCAGCCTCTGCTATAACAATGGCATCTAAGTCGGCTCTTATCCGAGAGATTTTATCTGTGAAATGATCGTTAAAGGCATCACAGCGAACTACCGAAGGCTCTAAAATTGGATTCAGGGGAGAAGGTGCCTGGGTTAGACCCCTCACCACCCTGAACAGTTCTGCTGGACATGAATTCACAGACGCAATGCGCGCAGAGAATAAAGCTTTCTTTGTTGCACGTATTGCCACCCCATAGGAACGAAGATTTCTCTAAGTCGTGTCTTGTCGGATATAAGTTGAGTTTTTCGCCATCGGCGCTCCAGTCATCGTCCTTTCCACTTCAACTCCCTGAGGTCTTCTGTATACCAGGGCACCCTATTAGAAGCGGGCCAGAGAGGACGTTTGGGGGTGATCGTGTCGATAGCCCTAGTTAGGTCTTGATTCCATCTATTGACCAGGGCTTCTACAGGATCGTCGACGATACCAGCTATAGAACCCTCCAAGGCTTTCTGGATTGTTCCCCAAGATCCCCGGGGTAGCAGGGCGACCAGAAGGTAAGATGGATGTTAGATATCCATCTCTCCTTCCCCTGTAACAGCATTTCGCCCTGCTATCGCCATATCTCCCTCTGCCCCACACAACAGATATTGGTGCTCCCAGACACATTTCAGTCACCTTAAGTTCTCCCGGCTCTCTCTCGTGTCTGCTGCACTTTCTCTTTCTCTCCCACTCACACCGTCACCGTTCAAAGTTACATGAGCCCTGACCTGGATTTTATCTGGTCAGCCTATCTTAGTAAATATATTTATGTATTTATTTATTTATTTATTTATTTATTTATTGCATTTTTGTACCACCCAATAGCCGAAGCTCTCTGGGCGATTTACAAAAATTAAAATCATAACAAACATTAAAAATATAAAACATCAGTATAAAAACATAGCATAAAAATACAATATAAGAGCACAAGCAGGATAAAACCAAGCAGCAATGCAGAAATTAATACAGATTTAAAATACAAATTTAGAACAGCAAAGTTAAAGATTAAACTGATAAACTGTTAAAATACCGAGAAAATAAAAAGGTCTTCACCTGGTGTCTAAAAGAGTATAATGTAGGTGCCAGGCAAACCTCTCTAGGGAGCTCATTCCACAGCCGGGGTGCCACATCAGAGAAGGCCTTCCTCCTGGTATATTAGCATTGCAGCCTTAAGGGCAGGGGGAACATAGCTCCATGCTTTCTGAAATAGCTTAATAGGAACTAGATGGAAATGGAAAGAGAATGATTCCTCCTTTGCTAGCATTTCTCATGTCTCTCTTCTACCCTAGAGGGGTACCAGCTTTCCAACTGATCACTGTAATGGTGTCTTTAAAAGCAGCTTGAAATGCATTAGCAGGCAACAATGGTTCTTTATAGGATTTAAAGTACTTAAATAATGTACATAGCAGTGGTTGGGGGTAGTGTCAGATCACATGCCAAGACTTGTACCTGACCTTTGTATGTTCTCTAGATGGTGGACATACAGATACATAATGCACATGAATGTGCATCATGCACATACAGTCGCAGACAAACTTACATGCATACAATGAGCCATTATGTGCGCTGTCAATAGACCGCAGTTGAAAATGCAGTGGGAGTGAATGAGTGAATGCTGGTTTCCATGCAGCCACCTGCTTGAGCTGCAAGAAACAACCCAGGGATGTCCCACCCTGGGCTGTTTATGTGATGTCCGAACCTGAAACTCTGTGTTATGAACAACCAAGCGTTTGAACCCATGGTCCAATGAATTTCAAGCCATTGTTGCTGACATGTGAACCGAGTCATTATGTATATGGTTAGAGGCTGTAATATAGGCCAGATCTACACCTTGGGCTTTTCCACACCAGCCGTTTATTCAGGGATTATATTGATATCGTCCCTACTGGGCCACACGATGCACAGTTGATCCCACTGTGATCTGAGGACAACCACTCAGTTTTCCTGGGATATTGGTGACTGGATTTGTTGCGGCTTTACCTCCTCTTTTGCAACAATCTGGATGTGCGCACCCGGTGCCCCCCCCCCCTTCGTGAAGCCGTTCCTGTTTGCCACGAGTAGTGGGGCTCAGGGAAAAGGCAACCAGCTGTACGTGGCAAATCCATGGGTATCGGGGGTGTGAGGGGAGTGCATGTTTGCCACATTCCTGATGGGTATCAGCATGTTTCAATGCTGAGTGTGTTTGTTTTTGAAAAATCACAGCTTTGCACAGAATTGCAACTGTGCTCTTGCGCTTGCATCAAGACTCATCAAAAATAATAATAACCCTACATCCCAGAACGGCTCTCCCGTAATTGCGGGAAACCTCGCCGGCATGTGACCCGTGAGCTATGACGGTGGAAGCAGGTAACCTTCGCGATCATCCCTCTTTCCTCACGAAAGAGCTGTATGTGTAGATCAGCCCCTTGTGTCTAATCATTATGAATGTGGAATAAAAAGCAGGGAATATTTATTTTTATTTATGTATTGCATTTTTATCCCGCCTTTTTTTCCTGCTTTTTTAAGGAACCCAAGGTGGCATACATAATCCTCCTCCTCTCTATTTTATCCTCACAACAACCACCCTGTGAGATAGGTTGGGTTGAGAGTCTGTGACTGGCCCAAAGTCTCCCAGTGAGCTTCCATGGCCGAGTGGGGAATAGAACCCAGATCTCCAGGCTCCCAGTACAGAACTCTAGCCACTATACCACACTGGCTCTGAAAGTGGTATATGGAATGTGGTTTGTGCCCCAACAGTTATCAGTGCACTTCAATACTGCTATGAAGCAGTAGCGTAGATCTAGCCATAGTCCAAGGAACACACATAGGTTGGGGGTTGGACTTGCCAACGAGATGCCAACCTTGAATGTCTGGAAAGTGCTTTTGTTTATCTCCATGCTGTAATTTTTTCACTGGCAAGCAGTTGTTAAAAGACAGAGGGGCGGACCTCCCCCCCTCCCCCCCCCCCCCGAGCAGCTGCCAACTCTACACATATGCCCTATGACTGTCTGTGTCTCGGATGAATGGTTTTACATGAGAGTCTCGTCTGGGCCTTCAAAAAACTGTAGACCTGAAAACTGTAGCCTGCTAGTACAGACAGGTTGTAGACAAGGATATTTGGCACGATGCATTTGCAGGTTTAGTTGTAGGGCTTTTGCAAATCGAAGGATAGACAGTCCATTGAATTTCTATGGCCAAAATTATGTTTTGCAATCCTTGTAGCTGTGCTCCAACTACAAGAAGAAGAGAAGGTGTTCTATACAAGCACTTTAATTGTCCTAGGTGACAAATATTGTGAAGAGTTTCCTAGAGCTATTGCCTAAAGATTATAAAGTAAAAAAAAATGCCTTATATATTGCCAATATCACTTGCTCAGGAGGACAGCTGATCCCCTCGGCATTGTATTCTCACTGAGGAACAAACGTGTGTGCCAACCTAGCCCTTGCATCCTACCGAGGCGTGGGATTGTCGCCCCAGAAGAGGAGGCATCCCTTATTTGCTAACAACTGAATTCCCTGGAAAACTGTGAGTAGCATTTAGAGAGATCTATTTTAATCTGTGCTTAGATTTCTTGGACTTGTGGGGTACTATTGATTGTACTTGAGAAAACCTTACATTTTCCATGGTCGATGTGTATGTGTGAATGGCGGTACCTTTTTTTAAAAAGAAAAAAACGTTGGAGGTGTGTATGTTTAGACCAGGCCTGGTCTCCAAAAATCCATACCAGTACTTAAAAACAAGCAAAATAAAACTGAAGCAGTATGTATCAACTCAAATAAGATCTCCTGACATTGAGAGCAGAATCCTATACATGTTTACTCAGAAGTAGGCTGACCATATGAAAAGCTGGTCAGGGCTCATGTAACTTTAACAGTTGTAGAGAAAAGGGAATTTCAGCCAGTGTCATTTGTATGCAATTAGTTCCTGGTGATATTCCCTCTTCATCACAACAGTTAACCATATACATAGAGTTACCATATACAAAAGAAGGCAGGGCCCCTGCAACTTTAACTGTTGTGATGAAGAGGGAATTTCACCAGGAACTAATTGCATACAAATGACACTGGCTGAAATTCCCTTTTCTTTGCAACTGTTAAAGTTATATGAGCCCTGTCCTCCTTTTCAGATGGTCAGCCTACTTTTGGGGGATTGTGTAAAGGAGGCCTTAGAAACTGGATGACCCGGGATAGTTGCTTGGGTGTTTTGGGCTACAGAATAGGCCTGATTTATTTGAACAGCCAGTGGGAGGAGAAATGTACATCACTGGCTTTGGAGTGGGGCAGGAGGGAAAGGCTTTTGGAATTAGTGGAGAATAATTGGCTAGCCTGGTACTTCATATGGTCTGAAGTTTTGCATTTGGGTTTTTGCTATTCAATGAGTTGTTCTTAGGATTAGTTTCAATGGACAGTGTATATTTTTGTTTTAATTCCAACTCAGTAGTTTTAATGCCTGTACTCTGTGTGTGTGTGTGTGTGTGTGCACGCATATAAATTTAGAGGAAAGAAATAAAATGTGGATAAAATGAATACCATTAGCAAGGGACTAATAATTGACATGAAACTTTGTAGCAGAGGAGAAATGTGATTTTTTTGAGATTCTGAGAATAACCTTTCCTGTATTCTATTTCTTTGCCCAGCAACTAGTTGTACTGGAGGGTAACACTCCGGGGGGGAGGGATGGGAAACCAGGGTCCCACCGCACCCCCTCCCACTGGAATTGCATAGTTCATTTGCTATAGGCACTCTTGATAGCACTCTTGATAGCACTCTTGATAGCACCCCTCTAGATTGACAATGGGAAGGAACAGTTAGTATCCCTTAGGTAAGGGATAATTTTGGCCCAATGACTGACTGTTGTTGATTTCAATTTGCTTTGCTTCCATTTAGTAAGGTTGGTGAATAGGGATGTATGAGAAATTTGTTTCATAGACTGATAGGATAGTAGAGTTGGAAGGGGCCTATAAGGCCATCGAGTTCAACCCCCTGCTCAGTGCAGGAATCCACTTTTAAAGCATAGCTGACATATGGTTGTTCAGCTGCCTCTTGAATGCCTCTAGTGTAGGTAGTTGGTTCCATTGTCATACTGCTCTAACAGTCAGGAGGTTTTTTTCTGATATCCAGTCGGAATCTGGCTTCCTGTAACTTGAGCCCATTATTCCGCATCCTGCACTCTGGGATGATTGAGAAGAGATCCTGGCCCTCCTCTGTGTGACAACCTTTCAGGTATTTGAAGAGTGCTATCATGTCTCCCCCTCAGTCTTCTCTACTCCAGACTAAGCATGCCCAGTGCTTTCATTGTCTCCTCATAGGACTTTGTTTCCAGACTTTGTTGCCCCCTTCTGAACCCCCTCCAGCTTGTCTGCAACCTTCTTGAAGTGTGGTGCCCAGAACTGGACGCAATACTCAAGATGAGGCCTAACCAGTGCCGACTAGAGGGGAACTATACTTCTAGTAATGCAGCCCAAAATAGCATTTGCTTTTTTTGCAGCCAGTTCATTTTAAAATCAGGATTTGCCCAGTTCTCATCTCTTGAACTGAACACAGACTTGAATGTAATCTATGGTCAATGTCTGAACATTTCCAAATTTGTAGTGTGATTTGTGGACCAAAAAAACTGCATGTGAATGTTTGAAAAATGAGCATAAAAAATGCGTACTTTTGAAAAATGTATACAGACATGCTTTAATCAGTGGGAAAAGAATGCATACGTTTCATACACACAACCGATGCATACATTTGCAAAAAAATAGGCATGAAAATTTGCACACATTTTCATGTAAAGCAAAGATTGCAGTCTGATATGGACACAAGATGGAATGAGCTTCAAAGTGGAATTTGGAGAATTTGGGTTTTGCTTGTACAGACAGCCTTGTTGGCAATTCTTCTTCTTCCAGGAGCCTATCTACACTACTGCTTTAAAATGGTTTAAAACAGTTTATAACAGTTTTGAGAACTGTTGGGGCCCAGGACGCACTCCATATACAGTTTTCAAAATGTTTTCAAAGTGTTTTATCCTGCGTATGTAGATAGGCTCCAAGTTTGCTGTTGCTGGCTGGGGCCGCTTGGGAAGGAAGCTTCTGATTTACTCTAGTGTTTTTATGTCAATCCGGACATGGGGAATGATGTGAGCACCAGGTCTAAATTCCTCTTCTATCTATAGAATCAGAAGGGGATCTTTGCGATCAGTTATGCCTGGCTGAAGACACTGCATTTTCTTCTATGATGTATATGTCACTTTTCATTAATTCTAAGAGGCCTGCTCCTTTAGAAACCAGAGTAAACGGAATGCTGTGTTGGATTAGATCTTGGCTTGTGAATAAATTTATTTTTCAGTGAGTGTAAAAAGAAGAAAAGAAGAAGAGGAAAATAAAGAAAAGCAAGGCCAAAGCCCCTCAGAGCAGAAAATGTCACAGTGATTGCTAATACATTACTGCACAGAGAAATGCCTAATAAAACTCCTATTAGGATGTCATACCTGCTTACTGCTGAATTCTCCAGAAAGTTTATTTGATATGTCTAAGCCAATTATCAAAGTCTTGGTGATAAGAAGCAGCTCAGTGGGCCCGAATATGTCAGATTACAATGACTAAATTGCGGGAATTCATGGGCCTCTGCTTTGAATAATTAACTTGACTCTTTGTAAATGCATACTCTTTTTGCAAAGTAATTTTCTCTTTACATGAAGCATTTTGCCCTTGCATTGCCTTTGAAAAGTAAACTGCTGGAGAGGGCATTTGCTTCTATATTCTTGTCTTTCACTCTTTGTCCACCGCATTCCCACCCACCCCTTCCTCTCTGCCTTGTCCTTGCCCTAGTGAGGTGTGACAACTGCACAAGGTGAAATGTGATATGATAAAATCATTTGCTACTAACATGAGCATCCTCTCGCCACTGGCATTGCAAAGCAGCCTGCCTTCCACTTTTTCCTCGCCTATCGCTCCTTGCGTCAAATTGTTATGAATGTGGAATAAAAAGCAGAATATAACACTATGGAAGTGGTATATGGAATGTGGATTGTGGCTCTACAGTTATCAGTGCATTTCAATACCGCTATAAAGCAGTAGTGTAAATCTAGGCTGACCATATGAAAAGGAGGACAGGGCTCATGTAACTTTAACAGTTGTAGAGAAAAGAGAATTTCAGCCGGTGTCATTTGTATGCAATAAGTTCCTAGTGAAATTCCTCTTCATTACAACAGTTAAAGTTGCAGGCACTATACTAGAGTGACCATATACAAAAGAAGGCAGGGCCCCTGCAACTTTAACTGTTGTGATGAAGAGGAAATTCCACCAGGAACTAATTGCATACAAATGACACTGGCTGAAATTCCCTTTGCTCTACAACTGTTAAAGTTACATGAGCCCTGTCCTCCTTTTCATATGGTCAGCCTATGTAAATCTGGAGAACCAAGACTCCTTACCAAGAGAAACAAATCAATGTACCCTTTCCAAAGTATACCACCAGAGCCTGGATTGTTCATCATGCCATGCAAATTCCGGAACTCTGGGTTGTTGAGGGGGAAACAACCCAGAGTTTTAAGCCAACAACAAACCATGGGTTAAACTCTGGGTTGTTTTCCCCACAACAAACCAGTTCCAGATTCTCTTGTCACTAACACCAGAGGAACCTGACATTCCTGGGTTGTTTATGAAGCAGAAATGAAGCAGAAAGCAGCAAATGGGTGGGAGGCAGCATGCTTGCTTACTTCCAACAACCCATGGGTTGTCATTATATGCAAACCAGGTCAATGATTCAAATCAGTGCTGGCAGGAAAATAACTTGGAAGAATTCAGAGGAAGTAACATCCAATGGGAAAAGGGAAATCTGAAACTCTCCCAATTAGATAACTGCTTTTCTGCCTTCAGGTCCCCATTTGTTTCCATACTTCTGTTTGTGTATTATTCTAGGATCATTTCCATGGAAACTGTGTCTTTTGTTTCTTAACTGTTTTTCTGCTCGGGCTATATAATCTCCCACCTGAAACTCTAAAGCCCATGTGGCACCAGCATAATTTCCACAGAAACTAATTGTTGTGTCATAAGCTGCACTTTATGCGTGCAGGTGGAGGATAAGCTGCCCAAACCATTAAAAGCTTTTAAAATAATGATCTTGTTTCCTAGCAATATAAAAATATAAAATATAACAAGGAATGGGGAATACAGAAGAGAGTTTGTTAAATTAATAAAACACAGTGGCAAGAGCAAACTTCTGTAAGATAGCTTCTGAGATGGCTACCATAATTGTCCATGCTTTATTCCACAATATTTTTGTGCAAAGGACTTTAGCCTTCGCAGGCACATCTGGGTGCAATGTACCACTACAGAATGGGTGGCAAATTTATTTACTATGTCTTGTAACAACAAACTGTGGGCCATGCTTGAGGAAAATCACACTTATGCTGTTACATAAGTCCCAGTAGTAAAAATTCTGCGAGAGAATGTTGTATAGTAAAACTCAAGATGGGCCAGTTGGTTTGGCCTAAGATCTGCAAATGATGTGTATATATGTGTAATTTTGTTTTGCACTTATATATGTGCACAGATCAGCGTTTTATAGTCCGGAAGCAAGAGGCTGGACTCAAAGTACTGCTGACTTGAAAGTAATTAAATTTTATAAATACTTCTGTAGCGGCTGTAAGATTTTTCATATATGTTAATTATTTTTTTAAAGCTGAAAATCAGAGCTGGATAGCCATATATCTCTTGCCAGAACAAGAGGAAGCACTATTTAAAAATGCTAGTATCAGGCTTTAGATTCCAATTGCTTGCTTTTTGTTATGAAATGCATTTGGATTTCTTTTACAAAGAAGACTCTGCACTGCATGCCTGCTCTTTGAAAATAATTCCTGAAACATACAACAAGAAGGGAAACCTTATGCAATTTTATATTTGTCTTCGGCAGCATTAAGAACTACCACCCATGTGGGAGAATGCATGAAGTTTTGGTAGACCTTTACATAAAGCAACAGATCCTATGCTTTTAGTACTTGGTTGGTGTGGCAGCCCAAAGAATATCCTTGAGTCTGCCTGTTTATTAAAGCATAACCCTCTAAAAGAAAATGCCGCACAACCTTGTAGCATCAAAGCTTGGCCATAGCCTTGTCTCCTTTTTTGCTGCACATTGCGGTACTTCTGAAATCAAAAGTTAGGACTCTGTTGCGGACTTCATAGCTGTTTGTGATTACCACTGCTCTTATGTCACACAACCAGGATGTTAGAACTGAAAGGGATTGGTTTTGCTAAACTGAAACATCTGAACCTTTGCATTTGTAGATGTTGAATTTGGCACGCTCTGTGAATGTCCGGTAACTTCTGCTTTCTTGGGGGTCTCTCATTGTATCGGTTCAGGAATAGAAGTGTATTTCCCCCCTCACCAATGGACTTGCTGCCGCTCACTAACCATTAGGCTCTACAATAAAGTTGGTGCCATCTAGTGGTGAGGCTTGCCGGGGAGCATAGTCATCCAGGCACAGCCTGGCCCACAAAATATGTGTGTTTTGTATCTTGGCTATAAGTTGCTTTCAAAATCCAAAGGAGAGATGTATTATTAAGACTGTGAACTAGATCTTTTTCTTACAAAGACTTTCATTCATTTCCTTACAAGTGAAATGGTGGACATTTTATCGCAGCTTGATTCAAATTTGGTAGGGCCTCTAAGGACCATATCACATTTTCTTGAGGGTAGATTCTTCTGTCTCATATTTTAGAGTAAATATTTGTCACTCTTTGCTTTTGTAAAACTGAAGTATCAGTTGTGTGCTGTGTAGCAATTGTTTTTTCTCCCAGAGTTAGTGAGGCCTGTCCCACCTACACTGAAATATTGATGAACCATGCCTTTTAAATTAAATATCATAAATATATCATTTGTTACATTTTACTGTAAACTTACCTATACTGTGACAACAAAACAAACAGAAACACCACATTACCCAGAGAATGGGATTTCAAGAGACTGTTTTTTGAATGGGAACTGTTTCCTTATTGTATCCATTGTCTATGTTCTGGTTAGAGATCCCATTAATGATTGTCGCAAATAACCAAGGGTGAGAAAACGATTCTTCTAAATCATTAGTCTATTTCTTGAGGTGCCTTATTGAAGGGAGAACATTTTAACTGAAAAATATTGATTTAACGGCATATCCTTTTAAAGCCCTTTTGCTTGCTAATTAGCACAGGTTATATGCCTTAAGTGCAGCCACTGGTAAGGAAGGGAATAAGAAGAAAAATTACACATAAATAGAGAATATTATTTTTCCCACTAGGATAGGGCACTGGGAATCTTCCTTTTAAAAAAAATATGTTTGTTTATATTTTTACCTTGCCCTGTTCCAAATATAAATTACCAAATCCAAAACCAATAATAAAATTTCTACCAAAGCCACACAAGATGGACATATTCAGAATGGTGGACTAAAAAAAGTGTATGTGTGTGTGTGTGTGTGTGTGTGAGAGAGAGAGAGAGAGAGAGAGAGAGACTATCTACACACGTAGGATAAAACACTTTGAAAACGTTTTGAAAACTGTATATGGAGTGAGCCTATCCACATTGCCCTTAAAACGACTTATATTCTGTTTAAAAACGTGGTTTTCGAAGTCATTTCTTTACGTGGTAGGACACACTAAGCAGTACTTACGTTTCATAGTGACTGTTTCCTCCGTCCTCAAAGTGTGCACTGGTGTATTACAGGGTTAATTCCTTGACTCTTCTTCTTTAGTTTTTGTTTTGCAGGCTGCTTGACCCACCCACTTCTGTCTCTGTAACTCAAGCAGCCTGCAAAACAAAAACTAAAGAAGAGTCAAAGAATTAACCCTGTAATATACCATTGAATACTTTGAGAATGGAGGAAGCAGTCACTGAAACGTAAGAACTGGTAAGTGTGTCCTACCACGTAATGAAACAACTTAAAAAACCACGTTTTTAAACAGATTATAAGTCATTTTAAGGGCAATGTGGATAGGCTCACAGTGTCCTGGGCCCCAGCAGTTCTCGAAAGTGTTATAAACCATTTTAAACCATTTTAAAGCAGTAGTGTAGATAGGCTGACAGTTCTGAGAACTGTTGGGGCCCAGGACACACTCCATATACAGTTTTCAAAGTGTTTTTTCCTGTGTGTGTAGATAGGCTATAAGTCCCATTAGCTGTATGAAAGACCTAGAACTGACTGAGATGTAAACTGCTAGAATTCGTTTGTTGATTTGGATCAACGCAGCTGCTTGCATTTGTGGTCTCTCCATGGGGGAGTGGCTACAGAGACTTTCATGATGAGCACCTACACTTCAACATGCAACACTACACCAAGGCACACTTGATAATGAAGACATATAGTAGAGTAGAGAACCTGCCATCATAATGATGTTTCCCCACCACACATACACATATATTCATTTGAGGCCCCTGTAACATCCGAGAAGGGCTAAAATTGTGCACTGAGCATTCCTAAATGTTACAGGGGAAGAGGGAAGGACTCGCTATGGGCAGGCAGATTTTAACGTATGTTTGCTCCTGATTCAAGTTTGTCTCAGAGGACAGAAATAATGGATGTAAGTTGCAGCTAACTAGATCTGTACAACAGTGGAACAGTCTACCTACAGAGGTTGTGTGTTCTCCATTTCTGGAGGTTTTTAAGAAGAGGCTGGGCAACCACCTCCCATGAATGGTTTAATTGGTTTTCCTGCACACTGCAGAGGGTTGGACTAGATGATCCTTGTGGTTCCTTCCAACTCCATAATTCTATGATTCTGTGACTGTGCAGGCATGGTGAGCTTGACAATTTATGACACAGCCAGACATTACAAATTTCCACCTCCAGTTAAGAAGTGCCCATGATGCCCTAAAGCATTGTCTGAAATTGCTCTGAAAGATGGGGGGATAGGACATGGTGGACGGGAGCATTATGACTTGGTGGCAACACCTTGGCAAAAGCACATAAATGATGGTTACTTGGTGACTTCACCACCTCCATCACCACAGAGTCAGCAGTTGACCAGAATTCACCTACAATCTCCATAAAATAAATAAGTGTAGACATATCCATTTATTCCCAAATTCTGGGCAGGATTAGATAAAACGGTTGTCACTTTCATGAACGGATTCCTCTTTGTGAGAATTTATTCTTAGAAATCAAAGATAAAAGATAATAATTAAGATAACCTTGAATCTCTTATGTCAAATCCAAGCCTTCGGCCTCCAGTCCTTTTCCTTGTTTGATCGTTTTAAAAATGGTGTTGAAACAACCACACATGGGGTGGGTGGGTTTGAGGGTGGGCAGATTCCTTAACTTTGTTTTTTTAATTGAGTGCTCTGCAGAATAGAAAAAATTACTACCGTGGTTTATGTGGTTGCATCCAAAGAGAGAATCAGGACTGTTGTGTAACACTTATTTCAGAACCTACACCATGTAATTGTGTGTCTTGCCTTTTATATTGATCCTGAAACATATCCTTGCTGACATACAACAAGATCTGGGAAGGAGTGAAGTGGGAGAATCCCTGCCTCCCCACCCTCATGCAGACCAGCAAGGGGTGTGTGTGTGTGTGTGTGTGTGTGTGAAACGTTTCTATATTGCACAGATCCTAGAAGAGGGTGGCAGTTCCTTTCTGAGCACAAGGATATTGTACTTCCTTGCAGGATAACTGTCAATGAGGCCAAGCTGAAAGAAAGGTTACCCTCATCAGTTTCCCATTTCTTGCCTATTCAAGAATGTGGCCTAAAAATTGCAAGAGCGTGATGGAAGGTTGGGCACAGTCTTCAACAGACAGACAAGCAGGCTTTATGGAAATAGAGGTGGGCTGCTGTCCCAACTTTTATCCTGTGAGTCACTGGTGGTTTTACAAATGGATATTACTCAATATGATGGGGTCGATGTAATATCCCAATGCCCTTGATTTCCCTAAGCTCATGAATCAACTATTTGATTGCTGAACGCAGCCTGCCCAGTGGAGGCCCAGTTAGTCTCAAACCAACCTAATAACTCAGGATGACCAACAGTCCACCTAATACAGTATCCTGTCTACAGATGCTTGAAGCTTGTCAACAGAGAGATCATGATCTCATATCCATCCCCTACTAGCCCACATCAGCAATCAGAGAGCCAGTGTGATGTAGTGGTTAGACTGTTGGACTAGAAGTCAGAAGATCCGGGTTGTAGTCCCCACTTGGCCGTGGAAACTCACTGGGTGATTTAGGGCCAAATACAGACGCTCAGGGTTATTGTTGTGGGGATAAAATGGAGAGGAGGAGGATTATGTCTACTGCCGTGGGTTCCTTGAAGTGGAAAAGGGTGGAATATAAATGTAATAAATAAATATATAAATAAAATATATACTCTAAAAATGTTTATAGAAATCCTTTTTTAAAAAGCCATTTCTAGAAAATGCAGACCAAAATGTGTGATCATTGGGTAGACCAGAACTATAAAAACACAAATGTATGTTGTTAGATAAAGAAAATAAGCAGGGGAATGATGCAATTAATTTAATCTATGGCTGAATCTATAATTTATTACAAACAAAGAGGTTTTGATATGAGAATGCATCCAATTTTGCCTTCTACACGATTCTGCAGTCCTGGAAGTCCTGCATGTTTTCTCTAATTCTTAAAGGCTGTTCTACACAGTACCTGGGGCACCATCAGTGCTATATAGAAAAATAAATAACAGTATTTTCTTATATGTGAATCACCCCAGGTGTATGTAGGAGTTTTGTTTTTCTTTGTTTGTACAGCATCTAGGGATATAGGCTTTAAAAAAAGTAACATTAATAAAACCAGTCCAAAACATTGTCATTTCCATGAATGTTTAAAAAGCTGAAGTATATTGCTGTCAATGGATCAGAGGTGATTGCTATGTTTCAGCTCTTCAACTCTGTGCCAAAGATATTTAGGCTTTGCTATCAAAAACATGCAGCTGTGTTGCTGTTGCTAAAGAATACTACACAAATAAGGCTCTCCAAACTTTCCCCTTGGGTTCCTCTCTGCTCTGTCACTACTCGTAAGAAACACACCAGCACTGACTGAAGTAGGTTACCATTCTTATTTCAATTGTTTAAGCAAAACTCCAGTAACTATTTTAAAAGAAGGTAAGAAAAATGTACCAGTCTTCCCCAAACTGGCACCCTCCAGATGTGTTGGACTACAGGTCCCATTATCCTCACACAGCATGGTGAGTTATAGTCTAACACATCTGGATGGCACCAGGTCAGGAAAGGCTGATATAAACCATGTGATGTTAAGGTTCCTCTCTATTGCTCCAAATGACATCCAATCAGCAATATGGCTGTCAGTATGACAAGAAGGGGGCCACCACACAGTGAGAATCATAGAATCATAGAATAGTAAAGTTGGAAGGGTCCTAAAAAACATTGAGTCCAACCCGCTGCTCAATGCAGGAATCCACCTTGAAGCATACTGGACAGATGCTGTCCAGCTGCATCTTGAATGCCTCTAGTGTGGGCGAGCCCAGTACATTCCCATTGTCTTACTGCACTAACAGTCAGAAAGTTTTTCCTGATGTTCAAGCAGAATCTGGCTTCCTGTAACTTGAATCCATTATTCCATGTCCTGCACTCTGGGTTGATCGAAAAGAGATCCTGGCCCTCCTCTGTGTGACAACCTTTCAAGTACTTGAAGAGTGCTATCATGTCTCCCCTCAGTCTTCTCTTCTCAAGGCTAAACATGCCCAGTTCTTTCAGTCTCTCCTCATAGGGCTTTGTTTCCAGACCCCTGATTATCCTGTTGCCCTCCTCTGAACCCCTCCAGCTTGCCTGCATTCTTCTTGAAATGTGGTGCCCAGAACCAGATGCAAAGAACAAGGCTAGTGTCTCAAAAGGCCAAGCACTTCTTCCTTGCTCCACAACAGTAGCCTGCAACTTGGAGGGGAGATACTCAATGCATACACTTTGCATGCCCCTCCTATAGGGCCCCTCTGAAGAATGGCTATGGGGAATAACCACCCTCTTTACTACACCAGAGATGATGCAGTAGTGGTTCAGTATGTCTGTAACTCCCTGCCCCACTGCAAGCAGGTTTTGCCCTTAGTTTCTTAATAAAAAGGAAGCCCTAAAGGCCAATAGGAAAGTATATACTAGAATAAGTGAGTCAATCAGAGAGCAAGCAAGGAGCTCTATGGGTACATGAGAGGCAGGAAGGCCTGGGATAAGTTTGACTAGACTCAAGATTAAGTCTGCAGTCAACCAGTGTAGAAGGCTAAGAGCATCTCTACATTAAGGGGAAATCGTGTTGCCTTCCCGGAGCTTTATGCTCCCTGCTTTTTTTTTTTTTGCGCAATTGTTATGGGCTGCATTATATGAGTGGAGAGGGGCGACCACGTGGTCCATTCACTTCCATTGAGACAGCACCATCTAGTGGTGAAGATCCTGCTTTTTCCAGATATTACCACATTATCTGTGGTTCTTTTAATAGCGGCATTTCCAGGGAGACGTCCTAGTCATTAACAACAATGTGTAATGGACTCACAAACTTCAGGGAGTGGCCAATCATGAGGGTGCAATAAATCACTAATTTAGAGGAGCCCTCAGAATGCCAAATGCTAAAAGAAATGCAAAACGGAAGCACATAAAAATGGAACGTGCTGTTGCAAAATCTCTTAAATTAACCAGTTTTCTCCACTAACTAGTCTACAGCTACTACTGTTGTTACCATTGTTTCAGAAAAGATGATTCTGGAATTAAGCAAGAGGGGTGATATGCCTCAAACAAAGCAGTGAATGAAGACAAATCACACACACACCCTGCCATGATAATTAGAATCACAGCAGTAGATAGACAGATATACCAAAATCTAATTGGCAGGCCTATATAAAATAGGCAACCAATGTAAAGGGAGTTGGTTTTATCGAGGCCTAAGAGTTGATGTGGGGTTTATTTTTAAATAAAATATATCAGAATTGAAATTATTTGAGACTATTAAGAACGGTGGGGAAATCACGTGCATCTTGCCTGTAAACTGTATCAAAAATGCATTGAGCAAGCAACAACGACAACAACAAAATGTACTCAAAAAGTGAGACTATTCCAATTTCTAGTGGCATAAGACCTGATGGAGATGTTCATTTAAAAAACATAGTCTTAAATCTGAACTTTATAAAGCTGCGAAAGTGCAGCAGAGAATGGAACTATAGCATGGGAAAGGCAGCGATAAGCATCCATGGCTGAAAATACTGATGCAGCACAGAATGCAGAAAATGTCAAATTCCTGGTCCCTTTCTGGAAATCTGAACATTTTTCATTAAACGCTAAAACCACATTTAATATTAAAACACATTTATCACAGTATTGCTTTATTACTCAATTTGTATTTTTAACCAAAGGTTAAATGTGCCTCTTTGCACGGTTAAAAGTGCCCTTTTGAGCTCATTCCCCACCAGTGAAAATTCATTTTGAAAAAAGCACAGGGGAAGAGAGGGCGCACTGGCTCATGTTCTTCGTCTTTTTTTTATGACTTCCTGTATCTTGTGAGTTACTTGCCGACAGGATTTTAAGTATTCTACATTGCGCAGTTTAAATAAAGAATTTTATTTACACGGGAATATAAAAAGTATATTACCAATTATATAGTCCTCTGAATGCTTAATCATGCAGCCGAGTGGAACTTCCCCCCCCCCCCCCAAGATATGTCCACAACCATTTAACCATAATGAAGGGTTCCTTGGGAAATAAGCATTTAATCTCCACAACCTCATTTCGAGCACCTAATCTCGGTCGGCAGGGCACTCTGCTACTTCCTGTCATCTAAACAAAATTCAGGTAAAGTGGCCTGAGAAGCTTAAACTACATCCTTTAAATATTTACTCACTGGGCTGCACTTGGCAGTACATGTTGTAGCGCTAAACTCAATTTCATCCTCCAGTGCCCGGCAGACAATTTGGACAGGCTTATTGAGAGCTTGCAGGATCTTTCCACTCCTTTCAGAAGAAGGCATTCCCTTATCTTAAGCGCATTAAGCTGGTGAGCGTTTCCCTCTCATTTGGCATATCAGCGAATCACACAGAGCTGATATATTGACAGCTTACTTAATACACCTTTGGTTGCTTGCAAGCAAAGGCACCAGTTTGGGGAGGAAGGAAGAAGTTGGGTTGAAATGTTCCAGGAGGTTTCTGCTGTTCGCCACACTGCTCCATGTATGGAAAGTGGTATTCCCTTTTTAGCATTGGGTCGGCCCAAGAGAGCTTTGGCTATGGGGTATAGAAAAGTAAATCATCATCATCATCATCTGGGCCTATCAAAATACATCCACACCAACATCCAGAAAGCAGTCATAATTAAAACATGCTCAATTGCCAGGAAATTCCTGAATCTGTAAAAGACAACATGACTTGGCAAAGCCCGTCATGACCGTCTAGAAAAACTGCCATGAGCGAGAAATAGATAATAATAATAATAATAATAATAATAACAACAACAATAATTTTGCAAAAGTACAGCAAAATGGCATCTCACTCTGAAACTCAAGGTACACAGTAGCCAAGTCTGACCAAGTTATTTTGGGCACCTGACACAGAAAATCCCACAAGAACCTCCTTTTGGGAGAAAAAAAAATGCAATAAAAAATTAAAAACTAACAATAGGCTGCCCTTTCATGACACTCAAAATCTGCTGCCTGAGGCAGTCCCTTCAATCTGCTTAATGTGATAGGGCTGCCCTGGTATAAACTTGTTATTGATGAAGGACAACTGGACACCACAAAAAACAACAACCCTGTTCTTCCAAGCATCAAGCCTTTCCCATCCATGAATTCTACTATCATTTCCAGCCAGCTTGGCTGGTGGTCAGAGAAGATGGGAGTTATAGTCCAACAACAACCATGTCTGTTGAGAAGTATGCCCCCAAAGACTTCGATGCTACTTACTCTCAGGAAAGTGTGTATAAGATTGTAGTGTACTCTTCACACCTTGCCAATGGCTGAGCAACATAAAAAACATGGGTTCTTATTTTATTGATTGTATGTAAGCCACTCTGAGACCCTTTTTGGCTGAGTAGTGGGATAAAAATTATTTGAATGAATAAATAAATAACATGGAACATAAGAGCACCCTAGGTGTCTGGCTAACCTTTGTCCTTAGCTATGCGCCTTCTCTATTGCACTCTGGACTGGATTATAAGTAGCCAAAACCATAGCGAATGCTTCCTCCTGAAAAAAAATGTTCATTTCAGCCTAGTGTAGCAGATCATGGAGAAGGTTAGGTTAGAAATGTTCTTCCGACATCTAGTTTCCAATGTGCAGCAAACAGTTTTTTAAAAATATATGAAAGAGTATTCAACAATGTCATCTTCTACAGCATATAGTGGTCCTCTACAGAAACTGTTTTGCTACTTCATCTGCTGTTTGTATGAATTAGGCATTACTTTTAGACTCTCAAACACACACATTTTTAGTCGTCATCCAACACACACACACTATCTACACGCGCAGGATAAAACACTTTGAAAACGTTTTGAAAACTGTATATGGAGTGTGTCCTGGACCCCAACAGTTCGCAAAACTGTTATAAACCGTTTTAAACTGTTTTAAAGCAGTAGTGTAGATAGGCTCTGTATGTTTTGCATAGGGGTGGCCTGTCCATATGGGCAGACTAGCCAGGCGCCTAGGGCGTCAAGTTAAGTTGAGCACCAGATTTCAGGGGGGAAATACAAATATAATAACGGAGATGTCATTATTTCAATTCCCGTGTGTGTACAGAGAGAATGTGACCAGGGCTGTAGAGGTGAGTGAGGGACCAACTGGGGATGGTGGGGCTAGGTCAGGACACATGCCCGTCCACCTTTGGGACCTGGTCCTCCCTCAGGTGATGTGGGATATCCTCCTGCTCTGCTGCAGCTCCCAATTGGAGACGAGGAGCAGATGCTTCCTTTGCCTCAGATGGCTGAGCCTAGGGGCTGGACACACCTTGTTAGCTATGCTCCCAAAGGATGCAACCAGGACCTTTCTTCTAGGGACTTACTTTGGGCATTGTGGATGGGACTTCTGTACCTTCACATAGCCGATGGCTGTGCTCATCCCCTTTGTTGTTTTTATCAGACCTTCTGTGCTGATACAGTGCTTGCCTCCTCTTTTAATAAAAGAACAATTAGGGGTATTTGATTACAAATCATATTTCTGCTTCCGAACACACGAGGGTGTGGGTTGTCCGGTAAATGGAAAATAGGGGCAAAATGTTCCCCAGTTTACCAAAAAACTCAGCCTAGATCTGCCCTTGGGATTTGGGGGTGGGGGCACCAACTGCATGGCTCACCTGGGGTGCTAGTTGCTAGCAGCTAGTCAAGTGCCACCACTGGCCTTGCACAGGCTCATGGGCCTGCTCCCGACCAGGCACACCACAAACTTCCGCTAGTTGTGCCACAGCTCTTTATTACCACCTGTTTTCTTCTGCACAATGTGTCCTGTCCTTCATCCTGGTTGAATACGGGGTCAGAAAAATGGGGAACTGCCTTTGCCTGCCCTTGTCTTATAGGATATAAATAATCACCATGGGCTAGATGGGTAATCTGGGCCGTGCTTTTTGAAAGTGGTATCAGAGGTGGTGACATTGGCACAGTTTATTTCATAGAATAAAATATTTCTGATAGGGAAGACACATCCAAATAATGGAAGGTAATGGATATATACACATCTGCGAGACTGTGAACACTGGTAATAGCAGGATGTATAAAGGTTGCATGGCAGCAGATCTGTCTTGTTGCATTTTCCTCGATTGCTTCGTGTATTCCAGAAATCTAAACTGAGCATTGAAAGCCAGGGAGAGAGAGGGGGTGGGGAAAGAGAGATCCAGCATCTAACGCATGCATGGATAAGATTCTAAAGTTAGAATACTGATATAGATAGCTGCATGACTAGATTTATTCAGTCAGTGCCTTGGTTAAGAACATAAGAAGAGCCATGCTGGATCAGATGAAAGAGTCCATCTAGTCCAGCACTCTCTTCACACAGTGGCCAACCAGCTGTCGACCAGGGACCCACAAGCAGGACATGGGGGAACAGCACCCTCCCACCTATGTTCCCCAGCAGCTGGTGTATACAGGCTTACTGCCTCTGATACTGCCTCGGATCAGCTTCATAGGATGACCCTAGGTTCTAGTATTATGGGAGAGGGACTTGTATTATGGTTAGTCAATATATAATCTTTACCCGGTAATAAATCAGTGATTGTTACCCTCTGCAAAGCTCCATGACATGCTCTCCATGCGACTGATAAAAAACATCCCTCATTGGCATTGGGGCTGATGTTGTGGAGGCAAGCCAGGAAGCAGGCAATCGAGCAGGTATGAACTGAAGAGAGGGGTCCAGGCTACAGTCAACATTCGGAGCCCTGTTGCCTTGTTTGCACCAATTGAAATTCCACTTTCTCGGCATCCACAGTGATGGTGCTAAAGCAAGCTATCACAGCAAGCTATCTTTCCTCTGGCAAGCTATCACAGTGACACAGGGAGAAGAACAGTGCCTTGATCCTACCCCATGGGCAAAGTACAGGTTTTAATCCCAAATGTTGGCCCACTGTGATGTGGAAAGGGGACTGGAGATTGGCATGGCTAGAGACAAGATATCAGGGTTCCCATCAATATTAGTGTCATTATTCTGGCTGTTATTTTATTTATATAGAGATTTCTATCCTGTCCTCTTTCATCTATGCATACGTCTTCCAAGAAACTCTATACACAGGATTGTTTCATTTTATGTGCACAATATCCCATGAGCAGGTTAAACTAGGTTGTTGGTGGATTTCACCAAAAGCTGAATTTGAAACAAATTTGGGGGTTCCTCCTGTGGTGAAATATCTGAGGAATTTTGAGAGAAACTACAATAATGATATTTCTGGCAGGTGGGGACTTCACACATCCCTATGCAATGAGTTTGGTTTTGCAGAACTTGCTTCTTGCCCACATTGCAGAGGTGCTCTATAGGAAAACATATCCCTTTTTCCCATCGGATGTTCCTCCATTCCCAGATTAAGCCATGAGATTGAATCGGTATAGAAAGGTGCCATCTGGATGAGCCCTGAGAATCCTTTGTCTTCAGTGTTTTTATCCCACAACATATGGCATTTTTATTGTGTTTTCCCTCCTGGACCCAGGAGGTCTCCAACTCCTGCTCCTGCCCAGAGCTAATGCTGAACTGTTGCAGGATGGAAGGCTGTTCAATGTTTGTGCCTATTGGTAGTGCTGTCCTTCATATTAGACATTAGCCCAAGCTTTCTGTTTGTTATCTTCCTTGCAGAAACAACTATTTGGGAAATATTTATGCAAGATCCTGTTAACATCATAGTCTTTTTGCTCCTCATGTACTTCCCATGTGAGTGTGTCTTATTTATGATCATTCCCACTCATCTTCTGAAGTAATTTGGTAGGGCCTTCTACGTGTTTTCTATGGTCTGATGCATTAGGAGGACAGTTTGAGTGAGGGCAGTAAGCCTTTACACTAATTACCACAAAACAGACAGAAGGGACAGTGCCAGCTCCTAAGTTTTTGAAGGCCCCTCGGTAGTCTCCTTGCATCAGTAGGCTGGAAGAGGTTAGGTGAAACTCTTATCCCTTTATAAAAGCTTCTGCTACACATTTGTTTGCTTTTGCTGGCTAGGTAACTAGAAATCTTATTCTTGTACACGTATCACCTTCCCCTTATTTCCTCTTGGTCTTTGCCTCACTCTGGCAACAATTAACCAGGAGCTGGGTATGACCCATTGCAACTTTGTTCACTGCATTTCAGATCATTTGCAGAGGTTTCAGGTTTCCAAATTGAGTTGTATTTTGTTTTATTCGGCTCCCGGCACCCTCCCACTGCATTCCCAACCTAATGTTAAAGCTCTTGCTATTTAGATAATTCCTTCTCTGGTGACCTTTTCTGATGGAAGTGTATTGAACCACTTGAGGACTAGTGACACAAATTCTTGGAGATAAATTCTACATCAACACAAAGCTTTGAGAGCACAAAACCCTCCTCCTCCTCCTCCTCCTCCTCCTCCTCCTCCTCATGTTTAAATCAATTTCCTGTTTTGAAGTGACATTTCTCTTTTCACATAATAGTATTGCTACTTGAATAGTAACCAAAAAATCTGAAAAATTATGACATTTAATTTATCAAAAATGATCAAGCGGTGCTAATTTTCTCATCCCCCCATATCCTTTATGTTATATCCATTCACTACAGTATTGTTCACCTTCATTTTATGGCTAACACCTTGTGTGTATTTTGCACAAGAATTACCTTTTCAGCCTTGTCCTGCTGCAACCTTGTGCCTCCCGTATTCCTGATCAGGAGGTGGGGCAAGAAAAGATTTCTAGATTAAAATACAGTTATTACCTTTTGATGTAATGGCACAGATTAAAAACACTGGAATGTAGCTGAGTCGCAACAGACACAATTGAAAAAACTTCATCACTCTTGTGCTGTCTTTAAGTGTAATGATTAATGTACCATTGCAAGATGATATATATGCCCATAGATTACTATTTGTGTTTTATGACTTATTGTTTGCCTGAGATCTCGGAACATTTTATTTAAAGATCGGTGAGGGATTAAAGCAGCGCTTGCCTTTCATCCTCAGAAAGACTTATATAATTTTCCTTCTAAAGGGTGGGAACGAATAAAATGATGGCTAGAACCAGGTTAAAATTAAGTGCCTACAATCAAATCAATCATTTGTTGCTGAGCCCTATGAAAAGTTAGATGCACTTTTAATGGTAAACATGCCCTGCAAATAAATGTTCCGAGCGAGCAGGGTCTTAACGCTGATGTCTGTGTGGCCCTACGTGTATTGGGATGTGAGGACCAAAAGTGTAATCTGTTGCCTCAGAGTGATAGTTAGAAACTTCAGTGGAAAAAAAAATCAATGCAGTTGATCTCATTTGTTATACAGGATCCAGCTCAAATTCAGCTCTTAGTTGCCACATCTTAATGTAGTTCAGACATCCCTAGAGAAGGGATTTAGAGGAGTCAGGGCTGACCAGGGCTCAGGTCTTTTGAAATGTTTGACCACATTGGCCATATGCCTGGTTGAATTTTAAATGGATCCTGTACAAACAGCAGGTGGATCCAGCGATATAGGTTCCATATGGAAACAGGGTAATTCAGCAGTGGTCTAGTGATAAATTTTGGAGTGCTCATAACCAAGCTTCTAAGGAGAGTCCAAAATTTCAGATACCTGTGTTGATCTGTATCAACAATTCCAGCAGTTTTTATCTCAACCAGAGCCAGTTCTACACCAAGCAGGATATAACACTTTGAAAATGGTATATGGAATATGTCATGGGCTTCGGCTATGGGGCAGTATACAAATGTAATAAAATAAATAAATAAATGGGCCCAAAGAGTTGTCAATACCATTATAAAGCAGTAGTCTAGATCCTGTCGAGGTCTTTTGTAAAGCTAATGGTCTTAACTGCCCGTTCAAGATCACCCCCGCAATACTTTGCATTAGAACAGGGAACAATGTATTGTTGTTGGGAAAAATAATTTGTCCCCACCTCGTGTTAGGATTGCAGCTAAATTCAGAGGGAATAGGGAACTCTGACTCGGATGATGTCAGTGTCCTTGCTAATAAAAATGTGCTGGCGCTGTATCGCTATGAGACCTGGCTCAGCTACATTGATGTTTGCTCACCACATGCATACTTGTAACAGAAGAGAAAGAAAACTGTTTGGTTAGTATACCAACCCCCTACCACACAGGGTGGTATACTAGTACTAATAGGCCTAACTAAAAGAAAGAGTCAGAAGGAGGCAACTCCATTATTAATGTCTTTTAAGGACCCTGGAACTTTGGTGAAAAGTAGCCTTTGGATGGAGAGCCTTAAAAATGGGGCTTTCCCTTAGAATTCCCGATAAGATTGGGATGATGCATGGTGTGGAGCATGTGGAAAGGGATACATGTTTCTCCCTCTCTCAAAACACTAGAACCCAGGAGTCATCCCATGAAGCAGAATGCTGAGCGATTCAGGATAGATAAAAGGAAGGTACTTCTTCATACAGTGCATAGTTAAACCATGGAATTCTCTACTGCAAGATGTAGTGATGGCCACCAATTTGGATGGCTTTAAAAGGAGGTTAGATACATTCCCAGAGGAGAAGGGTATCAATGGCTATTAGTTCTGATGGCTACGTGCTTCCTCCAGTATCAGAGGCAGTATGCCTATGTACACCAGTTGCTGGGGAACATGGATGGGAGGGTGCTGTTGCTAGGGGATTCCTGGTCGACCGTTGGCCACTGTGTGAACAGAGTGCTGGACTAGATGGACCCTTGGTCTGATCCAGCATGGCTCTTCTTATGTTCTTAACTACTGTGCTCAGCGCAAGGCCTTTAGTAGCTCCTTGTCAATGTTCTTGGCTCTCTGTTTCACCACCTCCCTTGGACTCATGCAGAAGATGCGGACTGCCAGTGTGGCCTCACAGTTTGTGCTGCCCATCATTTCTGACCATTGACCATGCTGGCTGGGGATGATGGATGTTGGAGTTTAGCAACATCTAGAGGGCATATTACCACTGAGTTAGGGAGAGCATATTATAACTATCAAATATTATTATAGTAGTGGCATATTTGAACAGAACTGGATGTGATTCACCCCAACTCTTTTTTTTTTTTAAAAAATCAAATGGCTTCAGGAGGCTGTGAATTTGATTAAAATCATAATGTTGCTGCTTTATCCTTCTGCCTCTCGGGCTGTTTTCCCATCCCAAATGACACTTCAAGTCATTCCCCTTGCAAGTAGAAAACAGCTGGTGAGATGAGTTTGAATGGTAAAATGACTGGAGGGTAAGGGTTAAGCAACCCTCCCCCACTGGTAGTGTTCGTCTTCTCAAATTTGTAGCCTTCTGACATTGCTTTTGTTTTAAAAAAAGTACACACAAAGAAAAGTCAGGCGAAAGATGCATGCATTTGTGTGAAATCCAGTTTGGGCCTGATGGGATGCTTTAAGTTTTGTGGCATATTCTTAGACCATGGAATAGGCTGCTGAAGGAAAGGGTTGATTGTCCACATTTCTAATAATCGGTGATACAAGAGACTGAGGAGATGATTATATTGCGAAATCTTTCTCAGGATCGGTGAACAGAGTCTACATTGCTTGAAGAGTCTACATTGTGAGCTTGGCAAATTTGATCAGTAAATCTGTGTTACTCTGAGCCCCAGAGGACATTGTTCTTTTGACTATAAATGCATTTGCTCACTGTGGCAATTGTGAACTCTAAGAGTGCATATTGGGCTGTTAATTGACTCAGGGGGGAGTTTTCCAAAGTAGTTAGAAAGTGTTCAGCTCCTGTTGGAATTGAGTTTCTTTGCCCAACTAGTCCTTTCAAACTCAGCAAGATCCAGTATGTATACTTGAATTCAGTGCTCAGATCTCAATTCACAAAAGAATAGCGAGAGGGAACGACAGCCCAGAAACATTATAAGACTGGCGTCCTGCTGGAATGCATTTGACATATGAGTGATTCTGGAGCATCAATTACTCATGTCACTTACATTCTCCTTTGGACACATAGGAACAATTGGAATTTTTAAAAAATTGCATCTTTATAATGTTGGATATTATAGCATGTTTGGAATATCAGAGCTTCTCTAATAAGTGATTTTTTGCAAGCTCATGATTGGCCACTCACAGAATATTGCAGGTCCCTTAAATGATGCAGTCAACCTCCAAGACATCTCCCGTGTTTGCCCTGGTAAACTCACTTAAAAAAACATGAAGATAATGCAGTATTAAAATTATAGTGGGATTTCCCCAGCATGTAAAACTGGCGTAGCACTATAATTCCACCACTAGATGGCACTGTTCATTGAATTTAATAGCATTTCCGAGAAGGGAAGTTTTCAATTCAAAATCACAAGATAGCTGCCTAAAGAAGCATGTAGCAAAAGCGGAAAGATTCCAGAAGAAGTAACCCCGGTAAGAGTGTGGGTTTTTCCTTAATGCAGAGATACCCCCAGTATGAGATTGTTACTCTTTAGCAGATTTACCTCTTTTTCATACCTTAATTGGATTGTTGTGATGGGTTTGGGCAATTGCTCAGTTTGTTGTTATGCCCTCCCCACCCCAAGAAAATAGTCATTGTTGTTATGTCCTCCCCCACCAATAAAATAGGGGTTTGGTAAAGACTGTAATCAATACATTGATTGACATTATTTTAACTTGTCCCACTGCACAAATGTCTACAGATGTTTTATCTGAACAAGGTTTCCAAACCACACACAGATATCATTTTTGGTGCATGATAGATCAGTGTGTATATATGTGTGGGAAAAGACTTTCCCTTGCAGTAGATTCCCCACTTTGGAAGGGATTCATTCTCCTTTCCAAATGAATTTCTGATAGGCTGACACCACAGGATGACATATATGAAGATGCTTGAAACGTACTTTCCCAAAGCACAGAGAACAGAGATTATACTTCACCAGTTTATGAGAATTTGAGGCTGCTAAAAGCTATCCCCTCAATGGGGACAGTTTGTTGTTGTGACAGAAGCTCCATTTCCGAAACATGTTGGTCTAGCCAGGCAATCAGAAGATTATTTAGAAGTTGTTTCCATTTCCTTAATGTCCTTGAACATACATGATAAGAACCAGCCAGTTTAGATAATGCAGGTTATTGTGAAAAATGAAATAACTTAAGGACGAATATCTGTTGTGGATTTTCATGAAAGTGTTGTGATCATACACCATGGGAGGGATAGGCAACCTTTTCGGGTCCACGGGTGCATTTGCCATTTTTTTCCCCAGAGCCATAGGTGCACTTGTCATTTGGGGGGAGATTTCCTCTTTCCTTGCTCCTCCTCCTAGGATTTCCTCTTGGCTTGCCCCCTCCCTCTCTCTTTTTAATTTCTCCTCCTTCGTCCTCCTTCCCTTACTCAGATTTCCATTTCTTTACCCTCACAGCTCCTCCTCCTCCTCCTTGCCACCTGCTACTTCTCTCTCTTCCCCACTCAACCCACCCCTGCCACTTCTCTCCAGCTTGCCCCCCCCCACTGACCCATCTGCTCCCACTGCTTATCTTACTGCCCACCCACCACCCACCAGCTGGTTCTGCTCACCTCAGTAGTGAAGAAGCAGGAAATCGGCAGATCCAGAAATCAGTCTGCCAACTTCCTGCTTCCTGGTTGCAGAGGTGAGCAGCAGTGGCAGGTGGGTGGGAAAAGAGGGGGGAGGCGGAGGGCTATGGTGGGTGCAAAGGTGGCCATGGGCGCTGTGTTGCTGACCTCTGATCAGTCTGGAATATAGGGGATTGTCACAATGTGAAATTTGGTGCCATCTAGACCTTTGAACAAATATTATCAGACTTATTTTAATTTACCTCAATTTCCTACAGATGTTTCACCTGAGCAGGACTTTCTGCTTCAAATGTTTTGCAATAATGAGGATTAAACTCTGAAGTTGGATTGCAGTTATATTAGATCCTGTTCTTCAGTACCACAAGTCCCTGGGTAAGACACATTTAGTGCTGAGTTGTGTGGATAGGACAAGACATAAAGCTTGCCTACATGAGCAATTTATTGCATCCTTTAGATGAGGTCATTAACTTCCAGGATGTCTCCACACTTTCCTCCCTTATTCCACTTTAAAAAACACAGAGATAATCAGCTATTTCAAAAAGCACAAAACCGGCCCCATGTAAAGTTGGTTCTTCACTATAATTCCACCACTAGATTGTGCTGTTTCATTACAGTGAATGAACACACAAAGAGAGGAAGTGTTCAATTCAAACCCTGTGGCTGCCCGTGTAATTGACCTGATCATAATCCCAGAAAGAAAGTGGAAGCAGAAAGCCCTGGCAAGGCAGTGGGATTTTTTTAAAAAATGTAGAAAAACTCATAGTAGTTGGTGGTCACACTACTTTCAAAGAGTTACTAGGTGAGATTCAAGCTGTTCCCTGACTCCACTCACAGCATACATTATATAAACCACATCTAATGAAATTCCCAATTTCTACACATCTATTAAACATGCAGGTGCTCTGTCTTCTTTTACATCTGGCCACCTTATTTATATTAGACCTGCGCAAGCTGTGACCCACCAAGCCAAAGATAGCGCATTGACTATGCATTATGGCTTACCATGTGTTTCAAAGTCTCCCTGTCTTGTTTGGTCCCAAAGCAGATGTGGCTCATCAGCTATGTTTGGCTTGCCGCAAGTTCAATAAATATTCCCCCCTTTTGTTGTCTGCCCAGAACTGCTTTTAAAACACGGATGCTGATAGAAATAATAATTTAAAAATGACATTGTTGCTGGCATAGGTGTGCACAGCTCATTTCATTAGGGTGTGCACCTAGGGATATTTTTTTAAGGCGAACATCTATTGAATACTCAAACATAAAGTACATTATTTTTATTCATTTATTTATTAAACACTGTAGACACGAATGCCCTACTCCTGACTTGCCTGACCATGGGAGGGCAGTTGCAGGTGAGGGGGTGGGGGTGGGGAATGAGGAGATGCTTCTCAAGCCCCAGCAGCACTGGGGTTTACAAGGTGACATTAGCCTTCGGGAGGCTAATCTCAGGCATCTCTGAAGCACTGCTTCTGATAGAGAGGCTCCCAGCAGAACAATTCCTTTTTATTCCTGCTGCCAGGCAGCTGGAGGACCATTCCCACTGCTTCTGGATCCCCCTCTGGATCCCTACTAAATGCCCCCCTCAATTTGTTTGCTTATTGCTTGAGACATTAAGGTGTGCCTGGGCACACCTAGCACACCCCTTGCACACACCTATGGTTGATGGCCTACGATTATGGGGTATGGCCATGTTTTCTATTTATAGTCAGAACTTTGCAAATAACAATATGGTTTGGACATCCTGTGCATCGAATGATGGGAGCTGGCTAGCACATATGTAATATACTTTTGCACAAAATGGCTCTTAGAAGATATATTGCAGGTGTGTGTGTGTGTGTGTGTGTGTGCGTGCGTGCACACACACGTACAATCTGGATTGAAACCCTGGGGTGGGAAGTGGGGGAGCTGTAACCCATTGTCCTCCCTCCCTACTGAAGTCCTGATCGTGAGCGGAGGCCCTATTTGCACCGGGGGAGGGATGCGGGAGGTCCCATGGGAACCCTGGGTGGATCACAAGATGTACAGATTCAGTTCAGATGGACTCAATATTATTAATATTTATGTAATAGTTAAAATTTTATCCTTCCCTTCCTCCGGAGCTCTCAGAACGCCGTACGTAGGGTATCCCACCAATCTCTCCATCCCGGAAATGTTCAGGGAGAGACCTATTTAGGTTTTAGCCATTCAACTCGATCCATATGCCATCAGACTATGCCCTAGGCCAAGCAATTATGAGACTGCAGCCGAAGGCACACAGAAGCATTGACATTTTATCAGCCAGGAGTTTCCCAGCATGCTGCAATATTATGGGCCAAGATTCTATTGTCGACGGGAAAACTGCCAGAGCAGTATAGGGACCGCTTGGCTCAAGGCCACTGCCTTCTGCACCATGGACAATGGATATGAAAGGGATGATGTGGCATGCCCTACAGCTGCATAGAAAAGATGCCTTGTCCAGACTTTGGACTTTTGTCAGCTCACCCATTCAGCTTGTCATATTTGTCACTGAATTTTTTCCCCTGGCCCTTAAGTAAAGAAAACAACAAATTAAATAGGCCTTTCGGGGACAATTTGCTTTAAAAAGGAATTCTTTGAGGGAGAAAAAAAAAGTGACAACTCTCAAATAAATACAGAAGTGAGTGTGCTGCCTCCCTGTCCTCCCTGTGACACCTGGGATGCCCGTCTCCTTTTCCCTTCCTCCTTTGCTTACAGTATAAAGTGTTGTTATATATGTGGTTTGGAGGACATCTTGTCAGATAAGACTATTGTCTCGCTCACATTGTAGCTGCCAAAATAATTCAGCTTTGCAGTTCTCGCATCTAAAGCCTTCTTGGGTTGTCATTTATCTGATAAGATATCTTCCCCAAAGGCTGACTTTATTTACTGCACTGTGTTAATGAGAAGAGAGTAGCCAGGAATGCTGAATGAAAGGCAAACAGCTTCCTACCAAATATTGAGAAGTCAAACCAAGACCAATTATTGTATTACAATGTGATCTCTTTCTCTCCCTCTTTCTCTCTCTCTCTCTCTCCCTCCCTCCCTCCGAAATAGAACAGTAAACAGGATGATTTTTTCCACGCAACTGAATTTACGAAGATAGATTGTACTCTTGGTGTTGGTGGAATCAAGTTCACCTCATGAGGCAAATCTGCCTCTGCATCTCTCGCGACGGCTAATTTTACTGCTGTTCCCCAATGACAGGATGCCTTATTTGCTCTATGGATCTTGATCGTAATTGCCTTAGGATTCAGAAATGGCCCAGGATAAAATCATTAACACCTAATAAGACCATGAGTTTTATTTTATTTTTTTACACATGAATGTTTACTGATTATTGTGACATATGCGTAAGGAACGAAGGCTCATAGGGCAGGGATGTCGAACCTCCTTCAGCCTCTGGGTTGAATTCAATTTTGGAGAAGCTCTTGTGAGGGCAGGGGGATTCCAGTGGTGGGTGGGTTTGAAGGCAAAGGGGGTGGGGCCAAAATACCTGCATATTTTAGCTTAGAGTTGCAACTGCCAGTAACTAAGCCACATGAGAGGCATTTCAATCTTTTAAAATGGAGGGAATGGTGAGGAAAAAAAGCAGGGAAACCACCAAATGATCTGTGGGCATGGGAAATGGGGAATAACTGCAGAGAGGAGGGAAATTTAGAAGGGGCAGGTTGTCATGCCATAGTTCTGCAGATCTCTTATAAGCTACAGCTGCTAAAATATTTTGCATAACCATGCTGGATCAGACTAAAGGCCTGTCTAGGCCAGCATTCTGTTCCCACAGTGGCCAGCCAGATGAAGCAAATGAAAGCCTACAAGCAGGACATGAGTGCAGCTGTGTAATAGCACCTTCCTGCTCATGGTCACCAGCAACTGCTATACAGAGGCCTTCTGCTTCTGAATCTAAAGGAAGTAGCTAGCCATCATGACTAGCAAGCACTGATAGCTTTGCCTTCCATGAATTTGTCTAATTCTCTTTTTAAAGCACTACATTCTCGGGAAGCAAAGTACATAGTTCAACTATGCACTGTGTGAAGAAGTACTTCCTTTTGTCTGCCGTGAATCTCCGACTATTTAGTTTCGTTGGATGACACCAGTTTCAAGTATTAAGATAGAGGGAGAAAAACATCTCCATATCCACTTTCTCTACCCCAGGCATAACTTCATACGCTTCTACCCGTCCCTTATTTGCCTTCCCCCCCCCCCAACTAAAGAGCACTAAATGTTGTAATGTTTTCTCATAAAGGAGTTTCTCCAGCTCGCTGATCGTTTTGGTTGACCTTTTCTGGACCTTTTCTAGCTCTACAATGAGCGTCTCCACATTAAGGCGAAATCGTGTTGCTTACCTGGGGCTTTTGTGCTTCCTGCTTTTGGCACAATTGTTATGGGCTTCATTACATGGGCAGAGAGGGGCGACCATGTGGGTTGAATTGAATATCTCCCCTCTGTTCACTTCAATGAGGCAGTGCCATCTAGTGGCGGATGTTCCCGCTTTTTTCGGAATGTTATAACTTCAAAAGTGGTTCATTTCAAGGATGGAATTACCAGGGGATATTGCGGTAGACATCCTGGTAGTTAACAACATCATGTAAAAGACCCTCAAACTTTTGTGAGTGGTGAATCACGAGCATGCAATAAGGAGCCATATAGGTGCAATGACCAAATACAGTATTTTAAGTGTGGCCACACCATAAATTTGTATAAAAGCATTATGATATTGACAGGTTTATGTTCTATTCCTTTCCAAATGATTCCTAATATGGAATTTGCCTTTTTCACAGCTTCTACATATTGGGTTGATATTTTCATTCAGAGATCCACCACATAACTACGATCATTTTCTTGCTCAGAAGCTGTCAGCTCAAACCCCATCAGCATATTTGTGAAATTGGGATATATATTTTTCTGACCCAACACACTTTACACTTACTTACAGTAACAAATCTGCGGGGAGAGAGGACGAATTACTTACAGATAATTTCCAGCAGCTGACCAAACGACAATGCCCGAGATTCTTTAGGAGATCTGTGACTAATGAAGTGGTATCAAATCATATTTATAGCATAGACCATTGGAGGCTGGGTGGCTCCTATTTCATTGGGGCACTGAATCTGCTCTGGGTTTCAGTCAGAACTCTAACAGAACTATCCAAAGTGCTGATTGAACCCTATTCCCAAAATGGGTTCAGTACCATGGATAATTTTCTTTAGAATTATGACTTGTTCTGACTGAAACCCAGAGTGGATTCTCAGCCCCACTGAAATAGGAGGCCACCAGCCTCCACTGGCAGATGCTGAATACTAGGGATGTGCACGGACCCCCCGGATCGGATCGGGACACGGATTGGGACCTCCAATTTTGTTTCGTATCAGATTGGACAAAATCGGAGGCCCCCTGGACCAGATCGGGCCCAATCCCAATAAAAAAATTGGACATCTGGTTTTTGGATCGGCTGCCATTTTTGTTTTCCCCGTAGACTTGCATTGGGGGGAAAGAAAGTTTTCCCCCAATGCAAGTCTATGGGGAAAAAATGGCGGTGGGTGGGTGAGGGGGGCCCTAACTCCCTCCTCCCCCCTCACAGTTCTTACCTCCTGGGGCCAACCGCTGTGGACAGCCCCGGCAGGTAAGCGGTCCATGGGTCCCCCTCCCCCCTGCTTACCTTCCGGGGCCGTCCGCTCCCCTCCGCCGCTGGCTGCTACTGCGAGCAGGCTTCGCAGCCTGCTCCTGAGTAGCGCACCAGGTGATGCAGGCAGGCCGTGAAGCCTGCTCACAGTAGCGGCCAGCAGCGGAGGGGAGCAGACGGCCCTGGAAAGTAAGTGGGGCCCCCTCTCCCCTCCCCCTGCTTACCTGCCCCCATTGTCCGCTTCCATCGGTGGGTGCCTGCTGGCGCCCTCCAATGGAAGCGGACAGCCCCGCCAGGGAAGCCCCTCCCCCGCTGTCCGCTTCCATCGGCGGGCGCCCGCTGGCTCCCACCAATGGAAGTGGCGGTGGGCGCCAGTGGGCGCCCGCCGATCCTCTGATCCATTCTGATCTGGATCGGGTCCTTTCCGGATCAGATCAAATTGGATCGGACAATCCAGCGGGGGGATCGGAAATCGGATAATTGTATCCGATTTCCCCTGGATCGGATCCAGATCGTGGATCAGACCTGATGCAGTGCACATCCCTACTGAACACTACCCTACAGGTGGAGGCTGCATCCTGCCCTAAAGACATCCCACGCCCCCTGGAAGAACTCCATATGGGGGGAAACAAAGCTCTACTGATCTATATGAGGACCCACTGCACATGGCCATTACACCCATCATCATACTCCAAGTGTGAAAAGTTCATTACAGTCATTTTCAGTGAATATCACAAAAGACCTGTACATTAATGTTGTCATTTCATGGAGAAGGAAGGGAGGCTGAGGGGTACTTTCCACACACTCAAGACTGGCCACTCACAGAGTTTTGCAGGTCCTTCGACGATGTCGTCAACCTCTTGCACGTCTCCCATGCCTTTCCTCGTTAATCCCATTCTAAAAAACAAACAAACAACCCCTGGATATCTTGATTCTTCTGAAATATCACCAGATTTGCTACCATGGGCAGCTGAAGTTGTGCTACAAAGCGCCCATTAGAGGGCACTGTTCCATCCAAGGCTATGAGGTGGGGAAGTTTTCAATTATAGACCATGAGGTTGCTCCTCTCCACCTGTGTAATGCAGCCCATTACAACTGTGCAAGAACAAGAAGCAAAGCCCCGGTAAGGCAACACGATTTCTGCTTAATCTAAAGAAGCTCTCAGACACAATCACCTCAATGAAGGGATCTCTTAAGGATATGGTGCACCGAAATGGTCCTATTTAGTACTTTAGTGGAGAATGCCACTTTGCCTGCCCATAGTGCATGTGGAACAAGCCGCTGCCTTGAAATGAATAAGGAATCATCTGAATGTATGATTTTTATGTACACTGGTATCACTCATGTTAGAGATTCCTTGATTTTCCGAATTCTCTAGAGAAATCCTATGGAGGCATTTTGCAAATCTCATCAACTCCTTTCTACTTCCCTTGACATTCCAACACATGTTTTGCCTGAGCAGAACCCTCCAAATATCACCTGAGATTTCACTTTCACTTTAGGTGAAGTTTGGCAGAAACTCTAGGTCAAAATGATGACTTGGACACTTCAGATCCAAAGCTGTCTGAACCCAGTGACATGTCTTTTTCCTGTTCCATAGCACATATATGGTTTCTTTGTGCCTGGCAACAAGCATCCCAGGGGGCTGCCTTATTTCTATTAATGCTTATTATGTTTTTGACTGATGAAGGCACTGGACCTGTAATGATGTAAAATAAATTTGGCTAATCCACAGCCTATGGGCGCTGCATGAGTAGAGTGACCAGATTTTGGAACCCAAAATCCCGGTCCCCCCCCGCCAACAACCCCCCCACCAAGCCACCCCCCAAAAAACATCAGCCCGGACCTACCGGGGCGGGTTCTCTTTTGCTGCCTCCTCCTCCGCCGCCGCCGCGCCGCCGCCACCGCCGCCACCGCCGCCAGGTCCCCCGCCGGCTCGTAAGGCCAGCGGTCGCGCGGAAGAGGCAGGGGAGGGCCGGATCCGGAAGTGACGTAATCGGCCCTCCCCCGCCTCTTCCGCGCGGCCGCTGGCCTTACGTCGGCGGTGGACCCGGCGGCGGCGGCGCGGCGGCGGACCCGGCGGCGGACCTGGCGGCGACGGCGGCGCGGCAGCGGACCCGGTGGCGGTGGCGCGGCGGCGGACCTGGCCGCCCCAGCAGGTAAGTGCCCCGCGCCTCGCGCTCCTTACCCGCTTCCCTCCAGTGCTCGAATCTACTGAGAAACAGGCTTCAAGGCCTGTCTCTCAGTATCGCGCCAGGTGATGACATCATCATCCGGCGTGCTACTGAGGGACAGGCCGGGAAGCCTGTTTCTCAGTAGATTCGAGCACTGGAGGGAAGCGGACGCCCCTGTGGGTAAGGAGCGTGAGGCGCGAGGGAAGGCACTTACCTGCTGGGGCGGCCCTTCCCGGGCTCCTCCGCTGCCACCGCCGCCGGGTCTACCGCCGCTCCTTGCTTGCTGCCACCGCCGCGTGACCCCCCGCCACCCCGGCTTGCCCCCCCGTCCCCCGGTTGGGCCGGTTCGCCCCTGGATTCCCGGTTAGGACCGGGAAATCCCGAGCCATCTGGACAGCCTATGCATGAGGCCTTGACTGTGCCCAGGCAGGTGCTCACTGCATTTTCTCCAGTGAAGTAACTGGCAAAGTCACAATAAAATATAAAAGCACTGTGGACGTCTTTTGTTCATGGAAGCCATAAAGGAAGGTGGGTTTGATGTGCCCCTACCTGGGGAAGCACAGATACTGGCACATTGGCTGACCTTAAGTGAAATTTGGAGGCGGGGGCAATTCTTATTCTTTTTTTTAATTTTGAAATCTGCTTTTCTACCCTGAACCATCAGTATAAACGTGTACATCAGATAGTCCCAACCCAGTGCCCCCCAGATGTATTACACTGCAAGTTGCAGCATATGGGAATTGTAGTCCAACACATCTGAAGGATACCAAGCTGGAGAACACTGATGTATACAAATGTACATAATGGAGAAAAGGGCTGTCATCCTATTCATTTTAGTGAGACGTGTTCCCAAGTAACCATGCGTAGAAGTGCAGCCTCAGTATTGCTGATTATAGATGCGAGGTTCATTGAACAGGCAGATCACAGAAGAAATACTAGGCTGCTTAGGTTTAATTCCATCAGGATCATTTACTTTTAGAAAGATAGAAAAGAATGAATTCGAGATCAAAATCGCTAGCCTTATATTTGGCTTCATCCAAGATTTATGGCAGCTACTTTCAAGGGCAACTAAAACCAGCTGCCAAATTGACATCCACACTACTTTCTCCCTCTTCTTTCAATATTTTATAAATGTTACTGGCAAAGTCAACCTTCGGGGGCATTAAAATTGAATATCTCTCCCCCACCTCTTCCCTGATGCTTTAGTGAGAATGGGTGTTGCAAATCTGTGGATTGTATCCAATGTAGTCCAAGTCTAACATAAATTAACAATTTCAATGGGCCTACTGTAATTAGGATTAACATTGGACACAACCCTTTGAGTTATCAGTGTCAGTAGAGCAAAGCACTACCCCTCCTCCTTTTTATTTATTTATTTATTTATTTATTACATTTGTATACCGCCCCATAGCCGAAGCTCTCTGGGCGGTTTACATAGGATTAAAAACAATTAAAAACAATATACAAAAATTAAAACAGCAAAAACATACAACATACACACAATCTGTACATTTAAAAACCACTTCAACACTTCAAAAAAAAAAAAACAAAACAAACAAAAAAAAAAACCTACAAAAACAAAACAAAACAGACCCAGGCTCCTCAGATATTGCCAAATGCCTGAGAGAAGAGGAAAGTCTTGACCTGGCGCCGAAAAGATAACAATGTTGGCGCCAGGCGGGCCTCGACAGGGAGATCGTTCCACAATTGGGGAGCCACCACAGAGAAGGCCCTCTCTCTTGTTGCCGACCTCCGAGCTTCCCTCGGAGGAGGCACTCGGAGGAGGGCCTTAGATGTTGAACGTAGTGTTCGGGTAGGTTCATGTCGGGAAAGGCGTTCCATCAGGTATTGTGGTCCCAAGCCGTGTAAGGCTTTATAGGTTAAAACCAGCACCTTGAACCGGGCTCGGAAACATACAGGCAGCCAATGCAAGCGGGCCAGAGTAGGTCTTATATGTTCGAACCTACTGGTTCCAGTTATCAATCTGGCCGCTGCATTTTGCACAAGCTGCAGCTTCCGAACCACCTTCAAAGGCAGCCCCACGTAGAGTGCATTGCAGTAATCTAACTTGGAGGTTACCAGAGCATGGACAACTGAAGCCAGGTTATCCCTGTCCAGATAGGGACGTAGCTGGGCCACCAACCGAAGTTGGTAGAAGGCACTCCGTGCCACTGAGGCCACCTGCGCCTCAAGTGACAGAGATGGTTCTAGGAGAACCCCCAAGCTACGAACCCGCTCCTTCAAGGGGAGTGCAACCCCATCCAGAACAGGTTGAACACCCTCCATCCGGTCAGCGGAACCACCCACCAACAGCGTCTCAGTCTTGTCTGGATTGAGTTTCAGTTTATTAGCCCTCATCCAGTCCATTGTCGCAGCCAGGCACTGGTTCAGCACATCCACAGCCTCGCCTGATGAAGATGAAAAGGAGAAATAGAGCTGCGTGTCATCAGCATACTGATGACAACGCACTCCAAAACTCCGGATGACTGCACTCAACGGTTTCATGTAGATATTGAACAGCATGGGGGACAAAACTGACCCCTGCGGAACCCCATACTGGAGAATCCACGGGGCCGAGCAATGTTCCGCAAGCACCACCTTCTGGAGCCGACCCACCAAGTAGGAGCGGAACCACTGCAATGCAGTGCCTCCCACTCCCAACTCAGCCAGTCGTGCCAGAAGGATACCATGGTCGATGGTATCGAAAGCCGCTGAGAGATCAAGGAGAATCAACAGAGTCACACTCCCCCTGTCTTTCTCCCGACATAGGTCATCATACAGGGCGACCAAGGCTGTTTCCGTACCAAAACCAGGCCTGAAACCCGACTGAAATGGATCCAGATAATCAGTCTCATCCAAGAGTGCCTGGAGCTGGCTCGCAACCACCCGCTCCAGGACCTTGCCCAGGAATGGAACATTTGCTACTGGCCTGTAGTTATTCAGATTTTCAGGGTCCAGGGAAGATTTCTTTAGGAGTGGTCTCACTGCCGCCTCTTTCAGGAGGCCTGGGACCACTCCCTCTTGCAAAGAGGCATTAATCACTTCCCTGGCCCAGCCAGTTGTTCCATCCCTGCTAGCTTTTATTAGCCAAGAGGGGCAAGGATCCAATATGGAAGTGGTTGCACGAACCTGTCCAAGCACCTTGTCAACATCCTCGAGCTGCACCAACTGAAACTCATCCAAGAAAACAGGACAAGCCTGTGCTCTGGATACCTCACTAGATTCATCTGCTATAACACTGGAGTCTAAGTCCTGACGGATGCCAGAGATTTTATTCTGGAAGTGCCCAGCAAATGTATTACAGCGGGCCTCAGATGGTTCTACCATGTCCTTGGGGCCAGCATGTAAAAGCCCCCGGACAACTCTGAAAAGCTCCGCTGGGTGGCAGGTTGATGATTGAATAGTGGCAGCAAAGTATTGTTTTTTTGCTGCCCTCACTGCCCCTGAATACAGCTTACCATAAGCACTTACCAGTGTTTGATTGCATCCATCAGGAGTTCGTCTCCATCTGCCCTCAAGCCGTCTCCTGTTTTGTTTCATCACTCTCAGCTCTGGGGTATACCACGGAGCCGTTCGAGCTCTACACAGGAGAGGGCGCTCAGGAGCAATCGTGTCAACTGCCCGGGTCATTTCTGCATTCCACAGATCAACCAGGGTTTCGACAGGAGAGCCAGCCCTATCAGCCGGAAAACTCCCCAGAGCCCTCTGGAAACCATCTGGATCCATTAGCCTCCGGGGGCGGACCATCTTAATGGGTCCCCCACCCTTGCAGAGGGGAAAAGCCGCTGTAAGTCTAAACCTCAGCAGGTGGTGATCTGACCATGACAGAGGGGTTGATGTAAAGTTCCCCACTTTCAGATCCCCATCTCCATGTCCAGTTGAAAAAACCAGGTCTAGAGTATGCCCTGCTACATGTGTTGGGCCGATGGTATGTTGGGACAGTCCCATGGTTGTCATGGAAACCATGAAATCCTGAGCTGCCCCAGATAAAGTGCCCTCGGCATGAATGTTGACATCCCCCAGAACCAAGAGTCTGGGGGACCTCAACAGTACACCAGAGACCACCTCTGTCAGCTCAGCTAGGGAGTCTGTTGAGCAGCGGGGTGGGCGGTACACCAACAGAATCCCTAATCTGTCCCGTTGGCCCAACACAAGGTGCAAACACTCCAGACCAGTAGTCGCATGGACAGGGAGCCTGCAGAGGGGGATGGAATTCCTATAGACCACAGCAACCCCCCCTCCCCGGCCCTCAAGTCTACCCTGATGCTGAACCAAGTACCCCGGTGGGCATAACTGGGAGAGACTAACTCCTCCCTGCTCTCCCACCCAGGTCTCGGTTATACATACCAGATCGGCTGCCTCATCCACAATTAAATCGTGGATGAGGGAGATCTTATTATGCACTGATCTGGCATTTAAAAGCAGCACCCGGAGGCCTGAGGGCTGGCTGATAAGGCAACCAACAAGCCTGTGGGTGTGAGGGGGACCGGAACAAGGCACAGCCATTAACTGTCTGGGCCTTGTTTCCCTAACCTGGCAAGTCCTCCTCACAACGCCATATCTCCCTCTACCCGTCACTACCCTGATTGTGCTCCCCTCAGATCCCCTCACCTGGCCCTGTATCCTCCCTCCCAGGCACATAGCTCAAGCCTGGGGAAAGAGGAAAAAACAAAAAAACAAAAAACAAAAAACAACCAAAGACAAAAACAGAAAGCCGGCAGGCAGGCACACTCCTCCTCCTCTCCTCCTCCTCCTCCTCCTCTGGCGGCAAGCCTCCCTCTCCTGCAGGTTGATGGCTTTCCCAGGCCCCCTCAGCCAGCAGCTTAAATATCCCTCCCAGGAAGGGAGGGGGACTGATGTAATTGTCCACAGCAGCTGGCTCAGTACCTGGGAGCCTGGTCCTGCAAGGAGTGGCAGTCTGCCAGGCTGAAATCCTCTAGAGGCTGGTGGTGGTGGTGGCAGCAGCGAGGCCAGGAGGCAGGCAGGCAGGCAGGCAGGCAGGCAGGCAGGCAGGCAGGCAGGCACACTCCTCTCCTCCTCCTCCTCTGGCAGCAGGCCTCCCTCTCCTGCAGGTTGATGGCTTTCCCAGGCCCCCTCAGCCAGCAGCTTAAATATCCCTCCCAGGAAGGGAGGGGGACTGATGTAATTGTCCACAGCAGCTGGCTCAGTACCTGGGAGCCTGGTCCTGCAAGGAGTGGCAGTCTGCCAGGCTGAAATCCTCTAGAGGCTGGTGGTGGTGGTGGCAGCAGCGAGGCCAGGAGGCAGGCAGGCAGGCAGGCAGGCAGGCAGGCAGGCACACTCCTCTCCTCCTCCTCCTCTGGCAGCAGGCCTCCCTCTCCTGCAGGTTGATGGCTTATGTAGTTTTGTGTCAAATGTAGTTCAAATGCCAAGATTAATTATTTTCTTCTATGTAAGTTGTGCTTTTTTCTTTCTTTTTTTTTTGGCATGGTACTTGAAGGTCAAGATGGCATTCCTATCAAATGCTTTGGTGTAGGTGGCTATATCTGAATCCAAATCTGGAGTATTCATTCTCCAACTCTAAGGACAGTAGGTGGAGGAAAGGAGCTGAAGGGAGTGCAATGGGCAGTAAATATATTCCTTTGTTGACCAGACAAAGGCAGAAGGCCAAACACCTAGTCACAAGTTTATTTTTAAAAACATCTTATAAAACCAGCACAAACATCCCTTAATTTAGGCATAAAGCTGGTGCACAGACACCTTCCTTTTTGTGCTTGAAATCTGACCTACAGTCTATCTAAACGTAAGAAGAACCATGCTGGATCAGACCAAGGGTCCATCTAGCCCAGTACTCTGTTCACACAGTGGCCAACCAGCTGCTGATGGGAGACCCACAAGCAAGAAATGAATGTAACAACACCTTCCCACCCATGTTCCACAGCAACTGGTGTACACAGGTCTACTGCCGCTGATGCTGGAGGTAGTATATGGCTATCAGGATTAGTAACCACTAATAGCCTTCTCTTCCAGGACTGTGTCTAGCCCCCTTTTAAAACCATCCAAGTTGGGGGCCATCACTGCATCCCGTGGTGGTGAATTGCATAGTTTAATTATGCGTTGCATGAAGAAGTCCTTCCTTTTATGTGTCGTGAATCAGCTTCATGGGATGACCCCAGGTTCTAGTATTATATGAGAGGGAAAAAATGTCTCCCTGGTTAGTTCTACACCAAGCAGGATATAACACCTTGAAAGCGGTTTGAAAATGGTATATGGAATATTCTAAATACAAGTTTACAGCAAAACAGAACAGATAAGAACCTCCCCCCCCCCAACTTGGTTGGAATAACATTTCTCCCCCTAAAGCAGCACCTCCCAAACCTCAGCTCCAGCCTTGCTTTTAAAGTCTCCAGGTGTGAGTGAGTGGATGGGGGTAGGGGAGCAGGTGGAATAGCTCACCCTTGATGGCACAATGTCTTTCCCCTGAAGCAGCAGTGTAGCTCGTGCCCTTATACACATCCTCCACACCACATTTTGTACAACTCTCCAATGTCTCCCCTTAGCTTCCTTTTTCCAAGCTCAACAGTTGCTGCTGTAGTAACCTTCCTTCATAGGGGAGTTGATCCAGCCTCTTGATCATTTTATTTGCCCTTCTCTGCACTTTTTCCAGCTCTATAATATCTTTTTTAGGTGTGACCAGAACTATACACAGTATTCTAAGTGTGACCGCACCATAGAGTAATATAAGGGCAGTATGATATTGACAGTTTTATTCTCAATTTATCCCTGGCAGTGAAGTGCAAATGATCATCATCACCTGGTTACCACCAGCCTGGCTCAATCTGAAAACCTTTTGGGGGTTCTGAGCATTTCTGTCAAATTGCGTTCATTGCATTTCAGGAAAAATCCATGTCACTTCAACAGGTGTTCACTCACCCCATTTCCACAGTAATTTGCAATTTTTGTTTTAAACAAAATCCCCATGAAAACCAATATTTAAATAATTTAATTGCAAAATACCCATTTCTAAATATATTTATGCATTTACTAACCTATTTTCTCTGAAAAGATGTTTTACTAGATGTATTTTCTCTCAGAACATACACTTTTAAATGAATTTCCTCTCAAAATATCCATTTCTTTAATGCAGTGATACATTTCTTCAGTTGAGACCTGCATTGGAATATCCAGGACGTGCAAAAATGTTGGTAGTGAGTAAGTAAGCTCCAATCCACATGTTAGTCCAGGATGGTGCGGATCTAGTAAATTCAGTCTAGAATTCACATACTGCTAATTCCTCAAGTATCTCTAAACAGGAATGCTTGAAAAATCCAAAATGGATGAATTTGCCTTCCTTCCTTGTAGGCCCCCCTTCTAGCATATATATATATATATATATATATATATATATATATGTATTATTTCCTTACTCTAATATGAAGTCTTCTCAACATATGATGCAGTATGGAAGGTAGAGTAACTGAATCAAAATGATCAATTCCGACAATATTGTTTGTGGGAAAGCATTTATATTTTTGGCCCTTAACTGTACCATATTATTAGAAAACTAGGATTTTGCTGCTTTGGAAGGTGTGGTACTATCTCTGGTCTGTGTCTTGGTTAAACCCATGGTGATTAATTGTATTACATTCTAGGTATAAACAGTGTTAAAAATAGAATTGTAGAAATTTGTAAAAGAAGCATATTCAGTGAATAATGAGTCAACCCCTGTTTCTTCAAGTAAAGAATGGATTATGTCCTTTGGCTTTGATAAAACTCAAAAGAAAAAGGGTAAATTGTTCAATAACTTACAAAGAACAAAATTCAAGATGATCTATGCAGAAAACATTAATCTTCTGTTATCACATGAATACGCAACCAATCTGGCTTCAGGATCTATGATGCCACTCAATAAAATTTATCATTTTTGATAGGATGCCATTAATTTACAACAGTTGCACTCAATGGTATGGCTCTGTGGTGTGAACTCACCTTTGATATATCTCGACTTCTTTACTGTGCTGAATCTCATTATAGATTCTCTCTCCTTTTAAAATGCAGCTCATAATTTGTAACACTACGGTTTCCTCTAGACTAAGGATTAGCTTTTTATACAGACAAAAATGGATGTCAGGCAAGGACAAAAAGTTTACTTTATTAGGTACTTCCTCCTTGTTAATTCAAAAAGCCAGCTGTGTTCAGTTAGTGAGATCTTGTTCCTTTAGGACAATGGTTTCTAAAACTTTCTGCCTCCTGGGAACACTTTCCAAATTCACTTGTCACTACATTTTCTGCAGAATGACTATCGACTGTAGAGGAATCTGGGGTGGTAGAGGATTCTGGGATGTGTTCCAGAGGTACACGCTCCGTTTACAAGGGGCATGGAACAGTCCAACTGAGCCTTACTGTAGCCTCATTTGAACCAAGACTGTGACCTGGAATTTGTCTACTGTCCTGCAGCTGCACATTGCAGGAGAAGAGTGGTAGTGATGACCAAGATGAACAGCAAAACCTGTCAATCATTACTGATTTTCTGATCAGTGAAGCCCTGGTAAGTTTCCAAGGGAAACCAGACCTCCCAGAACACAGTTGGTAACCCAGTGCTGTAGGGAAACACTTTTTGATTGTACTAAGGGTTTACTTTCAGCTAAGGGCTCCTTCCCACTTTACATGGCAAATGCGCTTACTGAGTACGTATTTTGATGTGTTACACCACACACACACACACTGACATATAGGCATGAACACATACCTTTAATACATGTACATCCATATGCATGCATCCAGACACTCTGATTATGCCAGCCTACTTAGATATATGTACACATAAGCTCTTTAAAGATGATTGCATCATATGTATGCATGTTGACAATATGATGTACTTGCTGTGAGAAACACTATCATAACACCAATGTATACACAACAAGCACATTTTTCATGTACAATGTGGGACTGCCCTGGCATCATCAACTCTCAGCGAGAGATGTACGATAAATTCATTTCAGTCCATCTTCAACCAGAATGCATCCAGTTTGTACCTGCTGAAACCCAGCGTGGACTAAAGTGCAATCTATGTTCAAAGTCTCCATACATTTCCAAGCTTGCAATGTGATTTGCGGAACAGTGCTTTTGAAAAATGCATTAATTTGAAAAATGAGCATGAAAAATGGATACTTTTGAGAAATGTGTGTACTTTTGGAAAAATGCACACTTTAATCAATGGGAGAAATGTGTACATTTCAAGAAACATATTTAAAATGCATACATTTAATACGTACATACACATTTTCATGTGAAAAGAAAAACAACAGCTCACAATCTGATCAGCTTTGTGTGGAATTCAGAGTACGCAATGAACTCAAGTTTTGCTGATTCACACATTTCTACTCTCAGCCCAGGAAACCATTTTCAGTGCCTTATATCAAGAACACTTTTACAGTTGCCCTATATCAAGTTAACACCCAGTTGAGCTCAGTGATGTCTACACTGATTGGTAGTAACCTTGTAGTTTTAATTGTAAATAATAATGATAATAATAATAATAATAATAATAATAATAATATAGAGTACTCCCCCGCTTCTCAGCTATGCAAGAACCTTTAACTGAAAGTACCAGGAAAATTAAATGTGCTCCAACACCCAGCTGTGAAGTTAATATCTTAAAACCATGGTACCTCCTGCTAAAGGTCAATTTCCCCAGCTCCACATAGGTGTGCAGATTTCTGAATGGTTGGGTCTTCGTTTTAGCATGATGCTGTGGCAAATCAATCATGACATCAAGTTCCATGGAGCTTTGTGTAACTGGCCTGTGATGCCTGCACAGTTCTCATGAATCACATGGACTATTGTTTGGTTTCGGTTCAGCAGAGGAATTGCCACAGGCACTGTGGGGCTTGCAAGTCTGGATGTCACTGGCTCAGTGCATCCAAAGGTCAAAAACACCTCAGGTGGGGAAGAAGCTCCTAGGATCATCCCCAAGCTATGTTTATGTGGCCTGGTTCCTTTCAATTCTAGAACAAGAGATGCTTTGGCCTGGAACCCGTTGCTGTAATACAAATGTACATTCTAAGCACCAGTTGTTATGTACCTTATGTTGCACGCCATTTTGGATAATATGCTCACTTTAAGGTACTTCTTAATGTGGTGGACATCAAAAGAATTTCTTGGACAGCCTGCCACTGTCAGGGAGTCACATGGAACATGTAGTGTAGTCGCTGCTGAGCATGGGTACCTTAGCTCATGGATAAGATTCAGTGTTGACAGGAAAAGGTGTTACTACAGAAATGGCATTGCCTACAGTACAGCAAATCCCTATTTTGGAGTCTGCCCATGTAGTCATTTATAGGATTCTGATTTATTAGATCCAAATTAACCCAAATTCATATATCCAGCAAAGTGAGACAAATCACAACTGGATCAGTTTAACAGTTTATTGATACACAAAGTTGGTATATTGAGGCAGAAAGAATACAAAGCAGGCACCTTTGCCACAGCTAATAAGTATGTCTATATCTCAAGATATAAGGGATGTTCCCCTCAGGACTGGCAAAAGTTCTACAGGCTGACAGTGCACAATTCCTCCTTGGAGCGAGACCAAATTGGTTCTCTTTGTCCTCAGCTTCTATAGCCCCCTTTCTCATATTCACGAAGATTCTCAAAGCATATGAGTCTGGGAAGTTAATTGCCCAGCCTGCAAGAGAGAGGCCATAACATTCCAATTTAGGAAGGAGAGCTTCCCAGCTCATGCATGAAGTGAGAAACTACTCCCTATCTCAGACGGGTGAGGTAACCAGGCATATGTACAGTTGTTGACATATGGAGCTGCACTTTCTTGATACCAATTAAAAGTATGTGAGAAGCCCACTATAGAAGATGGCCATCCAGGGGCCTTCCTTTGTTAGCTAAAGCCTGCTAAAAGTGCCTGAGTCTCTATGCGTTCAGCACAGTCTACAGGATACAACTGTGGGAACTCTCTAAAACTCCTTGCCAGTTCTTCCAGTATCAAATCCACTACAGCTGGTGTTTTGTGTTCAAACTAGTCTTGTAGGCTGCCAGTTACTTTCTGGGCGAAGTACAAAGTGTTGGTCATTACCTTTAAAGCCCTACATGGTTTGGATTCAGGTTACCTGCGGGATCGCCTTCTCCCATACAATCCACCACACTCAGGTCCTCTGGGAAGAATTTACTACAGTCAGCTAAAACTAGGTTGACAACCATTACCCAGAGGATCTTCTCTTCTGCCGCTCCTAGACTGTGGAATGGCCTGCCGGGAGAGATTCGCCAACTTAACAGTCTTCCGGAATTTAAGAAAGCCATAAAGACTGATCTCTTCCGGCAGGCTTACCCAGTCAAATTTTAAGAGTTTTATTGGTATTTTAATAATGTATTCATTTTAATATGTTTTATGTATTTATATCATTTGCCTTTAATGTTGCTCCTCGCCTCAATCCAGAGGGAGAGGCGGGTAATAAATAAATAAATAAATAAATAAATAAATAAAATTACAGCATTACCGGGGAGATGTTGGTACCACAAGCATTTGCATACATTCTGGGGTGACTGTCATGAGCATTCACACTTCTAACTACCCGACTTTGGCTGCCTCTAAATGGCTGCAGTTTGACGGCTTTTTCTCCGTAGAATCGCATTTTCCTATATTTGATTTTACGTCTAATAGTGGTAGACGAGAGCCGTGAAGGCAAATTTCAGGCTCCATACAATGCACTTTACAATTGTTTATATGCGGAGTTCCGCAGCAGAGTCGGATCAGGGGTCTATGGTTGAACGAGGAAAATTTGATGAAAGCACAGCCCTGTCTCCTGATGGTACCTTCCCCGGACTTTCCCACCGTTCATTAACCCTGCCCACCTGAGTTTCTCACTGTTGATTACATGTCAGCCCCTGCCCAATCACGATCGTGGGTTACTTTGCATGTGGGTACGATATCTAAACATTGGATGTGCCTACAATTAGAGTTTTTAGAAGGGCAGCATTGGCCTTGGGACCAAATGTAAAACCATAAAAGCATCATTTTTGGGGTACTGGTCAGCCATGGCAAACACCCGCTTGCGGAGCATCTGCCCCCTATTCCTCCCACCAAGAATCTGCCGCTGGACCCTCCCACCCCAATGTGCTTGCAGCAGCTGCCCCTTATCTCCTGCACCCTAGTAACCTTCACCGTCTTGTAAATGTGCTGCTTCAAGGGCAAATTTTTGTGTAGGCTTTCCGTTACAATGTTGCATTTTGCACTGATGTCCCAGTTCCATACAAACTGACAATTAACAATTATTCTGTCTGTCTCCAGACCCCAAGATGCCAGCTCGCAACAGTTCTGGGCTGCCCCATGCTGAGTGGGCTAGAGGGCAACCTCATCCCAGCAGACCTCTGCATCGCAGAGGTAGGTGACTGGGCAGGCAGGAGTGGGGGAGGGATGCCCGCTGCCCCCCCAAAACCCCCTGGCTGGCACTGATATCTCTTTGTCCTCTCTTCCCCTCTCTTCCCCATACAGTGCGGGTGATGTTCTTCCACCTAGCTGTTCTCAAGAGGCAGAAGGGGTGTTTGCAGCTGCGCCTCCACGGTAGTGCGCGCATTGCGTTTCCTTCAGCGTCGCATGAGGAGACTGGAGTGGATAGTCTGGTGTGCCCGCCCTCCGGTACCGCTCCGTCAACCGGCCATGCCATTGAAATGACCGGGCAGGGGCCTCCCCAACATGTGAGCAGCAAGACAGGGCTTGGACGGAAAGCGGCGACCAAAAGGCAAACAGCAACAGTCGCATGCATCTCGATGAAAGAAAGATTCCAGTAGGGATTTAAAAGAAACGTTAAGTACCAATAACTTAAGGTCAGCCATTGCTGAACAGTTCATGAGTCAAGGGAAGAAGAAGAAGGAAGGAGGAAGGAGGAGACAGGAAATGATAAAGCAAGCATTGGGTCAATCCCCTCCCACCTTGTCCACAACTGGGAGAGGTAGCCAGAGAAGGGGCAGTCATTCCGTCATGACATCACCACCAAACTACGGCCACTATTAGCATTAATACGAATGGTCTATATTGGTTACACGACGATAGGGCACTGTAACTTCAGAAAAAAAATTAAAGTCGCAGTAAAATGCGACTTTGAGAATGCGCATTAACAGAGGCTATAAACCGGTTGGACGGCTGAATTGTGCCCCGCTCGTCTAGAGGTACATGCCGTCAGTGTGAATTGAAGGAGGCGCAAATCACTCATCTAGAGGCAGCCTTTGTCTGGAGTTCATTTGGAACTGTTTTAATTTTTTTTTTTGTCTTTTAAAAAATGTTCATTTGCATACTTACATAGAATGCAGGCTATAAAACACACACACAGACCCAGCTACTTCCTCCCAGTTGTGCTTCACTGTTCAATAATATTTTATTCCTGTGCTGTATTTTTTTTTTTAAAGTTTCCCTTAGGAATGAAACTGACTGGACTATAAACTGCTTGCAATCTGGTTTAATCAATCTCAACACTCCATTGACGGATATGGAACTAGGAGAAGCAGCTGCAAAATAGGAACTGGGGTAGGAATTAGCAGTTGTTTCCCCTGCAGAGAGGGTTCTCCATTAAATCTCTGCAGTTATCAAGTTACCAGCACTGATCCCGAGATAGTTTGATGGTAGCGTTGAGGGGGAAATCGCTCCCATTGCTCTTCCGAAATTATTTTCTGTACACAGCTGAAAGTTCAAGGGCACTATGAATCTACAGTGGTGAAGATCCGTTGCCATCGACTTTGTGGGTTGTTGATTGAACCCCCCAAATGATGAGCATTCAGTCCACCATGTTTTATTCTAGTAGTATAACAAGGATCTGAATGCAGCCCAATCAAGACTATGTCTGGGTTATTTTTGATTGGATGCCACTTACAGAAATTCTGCTTAAATGTGAAGTGCTGATGCAGGAGATCTCAAATGTTGTGCTGTATTACAGGGGTAGACAGAAGGTAGATATCAGGTATTTTGGATGATGATGATAATTATATTATTATTATTATTATTATTTATTTATTTATTTATTTATTTCTTACCCACCTCTCCCTCTGGACAGGAATGCTGAGAGTTGAAGTCCAAAATATCTGGAGATCTACTTTCTACTCACCCTTGCCACATTAGAGGAATTCAGTGCTACAAGATGTGGTAATGGCCACTGGCTTAGATAACTTTAAAGGGGGGTCAGACAAATTCACAGAGGAAGGTCTATCTTGTCTATCAATGGCCATTAGCGATAATAGCTAAATGGAACCTCCATGATCAGAGACAATATACCTCTAAATTTCTATTACTGGGGACAGGTTATGTCTGTCCCCCTCAGATGTGTTCCAGAGGCATCTGACTGGCTACTGTGGAAACACAAGACTAGGCTAGATGAACTCGGTCTGATCCAACAAGGCAACGTCCAATGTACCAGTGAGTCCAAAAAGCTCTATTCTGGACAGATAAAAGGAAGTCCTTCTTCACATGGCACATAGTTAAACTATGCAATTTGCTACTACAAGATGTAGTGATGGCTGCAAATTTGGATGGCTTCCTGTCCGGCAATTGAATCACATCGAGTGTGTGTACCTGAGTCTGAAGGCCAGGGATAGACTAGGGATTCTGTTAGTGTACCGACCACCCCGTTGCCTATCAGACTCCCTGGCCGAGCTCACAGAACTGGTCTCGGAGTTGGTGTTGGATTCGCCCAAGCTTTTGGTCCTGGGCGATTTCAACATCCCATTTGAGGCTGGTTTGTCAGGTTCAGCTCAGGAGTTCATGGCATCCATGACAACCATGGGCCTATCCCAATTGGTCTCTGGACCTACACATTCAGCAGGTCACACCCTCGATGCTGTCTTCAGCTCCGAACAGACAGATCTGTGGGCGGAGGTAACAAATACCTCTGCATTGTCATGGACAGACCATTTTCTGGTTAGAGTTAGTATCATGGCTACCACCCACCCCTGCAGGGGTGGAGGACCTATGAAGATGGTCCGCCCTCGAAGGCTGATGGATCCTTTTGGATTCCAGAAGGCCTTGGAGGGATCTATGGCTGGTATCATCGACGATCCTATAGAAGCCCTGGTCAATAGATGGAATCAAGAGCTAACTAGGGCTATTGACACGATCGCCCCCAAACGTCCTCTCCGACCCGCTTCTAATCGGGTTCCCTGGTATACAGAAGATCTCAGGGAGTTGAAGCGGAAAGGACGATGACTGGAGCGCCAATGGCGGAAACCCGACTTATATCCGATAAGACACAACATAGAGAACATCTTCGTTCCTATGGGGTGGCAATACGTGCAGCGAAGAAAGCTTTCTTCTCTGCACGCATTGCGTCTGCGAATTCGCGTCCAGCAAAACTGTTCAGGGTGGTGAGGGGTCTAATCCGGGCACCCTCCCCCCTGAACCCGATTTTAGAGCCTTCGGTAGTTCACTGTGATGCCTTTAACGATCATTTCACAGATAAAATCTCTCGGATAAGAGCCGACTTAGATGCTGTCGTTATAGCAGAGGCTGACAATGGAGTGTCCAGCAACTCCGTGAGTAGAATTACACTGGATTAGTTTCAATTGGTGAGTACCGAGGACGTGGACAAGCTGCTTGGTCAAGAGAGGAGGACGACTTGCCCTCTCGATCCCTGTCCTTCTTGGCTGGTCGCCCAGGGAGGAGATGCAGTAATACAATATATTATTAATGCATCTCTCAGGGAGGGGAGTTTTCCATCATGTTTAAAAGAAGCGGTAGTATGGCCGCTTCTAAAAAAGCCCTCCCTGGATCCCCTGGACTTTAATAACTGTAGGCCAGTATCAAATCTTCCATTTTTGGGCAAGGTGATCGAGAGGGCGGTTGCCTTCCAACTGCAAGCAGTTTTGGATGATACAGATTTTCTAGATCCATTTCAAACTGGCTTCAGAGCAGGATATGGAGTTGAGACTGCTATGGTCACCTTAGTGGATGATCTACATTTAAGTATTGACAGGGGGAGTGTGTCCCTGTTGGTACTCCTGGACCTCTCAGCGGCTTTCGATACCATCGACCATGGTATCCTTCTGGAACGCCTGAGGGAATTGGGACTCGGGGGCACTATGCTTCAGTGGTTCCGGTCCTACCTCTCGGGCAGGTTCCAGATGGTGATGCTTGGGGATAGTTGCTCTTCAAAGAAAGAGCAGCTATGTGGTGTACCACAAGGTGCCATCCTATCCCCAATGCTGTTTAACATCTACATGAAACCGCTGGGAGAGATCATCCGGAGTTTTGGAGTGCGTTGTCATCAGTACGCTGATGACAAGCAGCTCTATTTCTCCTTTTCATCTTCATCAGGTGAGGCTGTGGATGTGCTGAACCAGTGCCTGGCTGCAACAATGGACTGGATGAGGGCTAATAAACTGAAACTCAATCCAGACAAGACTGATACGCTGTTAGTGGGTGGTTCCGCTGACCGGATGGAGGGTGTTCAACCTGTTCTGGATGGGGTTGCACTCCCCTTGAAGGAGCGGGTTTGTAGCTTGGGGGTTCTCCTAGAACCATCTCTGTCACTTGAGGCGCAGGTGGCCTCAGTGGCACGGAGTGCCTTCTACCAACTTCAGTTGGTGGCCCAGCTACGTCCCTATCTGGACAGGGATAACCAGGCTTCAGTTGTCCATGCACTGGTAGCCTCCAAGTTAGATTACTGCAATGCACTCTACGTGGGGCTGCCTTTGAAGGTGGTTCGGAAGCTGCAGCTTGTGCAAAATGCAGCGGCCAGATTGACAACTGGAACCAGTAGGTTCGAACATATAAGACCTACTCTGGCCCACTTGCATTGGCTGCCTGTATGTTTCTGAGCCCGGTTCAAGGTGCTGGTTTTAACCTATAAAGCCTTACACGGCTTGGGACCACAATACCTGATGGAATGCCTTTCCCGACATGAACCTACCCGAACACTACGTTCAACATCTAAGGCCCTCCTCCGAGTGCCTCTTCCGAGGGAAGCTCAGAGGTCAGCAACAAGAGAGAGGGCCTTCTCTGTGGTGGCTCCCCAATTGTGGAACGATCTCCCCGACGAGGCCCGCCTGGCGCCAACATTGTTATCTTTTCGGCGCCAGGTCAAGACTTTCCTGTTCTCTCAGGCATTTGGCAATATCTGAGGAGCCTGGGTTTGTTTTGTTTTGTTTTTGTAGTTTTTGAAGCGTTGAAGTGGTTTTTAAATGTACAGATTGTGTGTATGTTGTATGTTTTTGCTGTTTTAATTTTTGTATATTGTTTTTAATTGTTTTTAATCCTATGTAAACCGCCCAGAGAGCTTCGGCTATGGGGCGGTATACAAATGTAATAAATAAATAAATAAATATGTGCTGCCTCCAGTATTGGAGGCAGCATGCCTATGCACACCAGTTGTTGGGGGACATGAGTGGGAAGGTGCTATTGAATTCATATTCTTGTGGGCTTCCCACAGGTAATGGCTGAGTGAACAGAATGCTGGACTAAGTGGACCCTTGGTCTGATCCAGCATGGCTCTTCTTATGTTCTAATGGGGGCATCTTTCAGCATTTCTGGTCCTCTTCATTCAGACATGAGCCCACATGTCCATTTTAAACTTCTCATACAATATTCCTTCGTAGCAATCAATATTTTAAAGTCAGCCTTAGTACAATTTCATTTTATTTAACTTCAAGAGAAACATATTGTATGAAGGAACTGTGAAATGCTGAAGGTGGGTGAAATACCTTCCTATTGCTACGTGCCCTTTATATCCCAATTATTTTGGCAGGCAGGCAGTGGAGAAACAATATTCCTTCCAACAGTAACCAAGTGCCTCTTTGGAGGGTTAAAAGTGCAGCGCTGGCATGGCCATTCCTCAGGAGGTACTGGCCTGATGCAATCCGTCCGCCTTCCGATTTTCGGTTCTAACTATTCAGGCTATCTCTCTGCAAAAAGACACAACCGTTGCAGAATGCACTTGCTATCATTTTGAGCTAGACACAGTGAATCAAAGCGAACATTAGTAGTGTAATTTTTTGTACTTAGATGGATGAGATCTGAACTTTTTTATGCTGTGCCAATGAATTCCTGTTCATATTTCTTTCAGGTGAAGGTAGCTTCTCCCCCCCCCTTTTTTTTAAAAAAGATTTATGTTCAGCTGAGTAAGCTGTTCAGGCAAAAATTAAGCCCCCATATAAACAACAGACTTGGACAGTTCCTCTTTGGCCATGAACTCCATTAGTATTTTCTTGCTACTGCCTCAAAGCCATTTCTGAATTTTGCTTCCTGCCTTTGCACAGAATACTGGAGCCATTTAAAGCAATGTCATATAGGGTGGTGCCCGGAAATGTACCCAGAAATGGGGATGGGAGGGGCCGTTCAATTTAATTTTGGAGATTAAGAGGGAAAATTGGTGTTTTTTTTTTTTTTTTTTAGCAGAACCCTTATTGGGTTCTTCAAAAATCCATCACTTTCTTCAAAACCACATAATCAGATGCTTCCATTATGCACAGTTTTAACAGTTCTTCACATCACCTTTGCTGCTACTCCCACTTCCGTTAACTTTGTTAGGTAGTGTATCAGCCAATTACATTAAATGCCGTTGATGTGATGGCATCATGATGTATGACAGCGTTGCTCATGGTGATTTCACTGTATCATGATGATGCAGGGTGCCTTATGGAATGGGAAATAATACTGTGATGAATGCCCCCTCCCCTGCGATGTCCATGGGAGCAATTCCATGATGCTTGAAAGATAGAGTAGAGCAGAGTGCAATCCTATCTTTTGAGAGATCATTAGGGCAGGATATGACATATAAGGCACAGGGAGGAAGATTTCTGTGGAGCATGGAAGTTGTCAGATTCCCAGTTCCTATAAGGCAGAGGTCTCCAATGCGGTGCCCACGGACGTCCCTGTACCTGCAAGGCCAGGTGGAGGTGCCTGCCAAGCCATTTCCCCCTCTCTGCAAGCAATTCGTCGATTCACTTGCACATGGAGCAGGGGGAAGGGGGAGACCCTGCTGCCAAAAAATGGATGGGAAGAATAGAAAATGCTAAGTTATATCAGCACTATGACCGACATCTTCTGGACTTCCTAATGCCAAGAGCTGAAAGCTTCACAACACTAAAGGGATATATGCCAGGTGTGTGAGTCAGAAGAAGAGGAGGAACGAAGTTCAGTTATGTGAAAGCTGTCTTGAGGTGGCATTAGAAGTAACAGAGATTTGGAGCCCTTGAGGCCATAAACCTGCAACTATGGAGAAACAAGATCAAAGCCTTAAAGTGTTTATTTGTTGCGAGCTCTACCCACTCCGATTTTCTGTATCCGTGAAAGTACATCCATTGTTGCAAGAGAGAGGAAAAAAAAAACACTGAGACATCAACATATCTCTGCCATGGTCATATGCTTTTCTAGTCTGCGATTAGAGCAGTGGCCAGTTGCGAGTGTAGGGTGTAAATAATGAGTCGAGACAACAAAATGGGATTAAAATGGGCCACTTTTATTAATGATCTGCAAAGGAAGGTGAAACCTATGCAGGCATCTGCTATTGGCCTGCTCAGGCCAAACCTTGGGATCGGGCGAAACCATTCTACGTCCTTGGGGTGATGCGCTATCCTTTGTCACCCCCCGGTCTTGCCCCATTTGGGGTAGGGAGGCCTTCCGGTGTCGTCCCGCTCGTGCCGCATGGCTCAGAGTATATGAGGAGGGTTGGCCTCATAGGTAAACCTTATCCCAATGATCTGGTGCTGCAAGACTCCCAGATGTGGGCCTCAGGCACTGCCTATCACCTCAATGGTGCCTGAGAATGTTCACCATTACAAAACAGCTACAGATGCCCGCACCTACTGCCGATGTTATGTGACCAATTATGCCAAACAACCTAATTATTACACCCCATCTGTCTTACAGTGTGGAGTAGGTGAAAAAACTCTTAGCCAAATTAGGTTTAAGAGCCAAAAATTCCTACTTGGCCTCCTAAAGACAACCAGCGAACCCACACTGTCTACAGGGAGGGGAGGGAGGGAGCCACGCCAGAAGCCCGAATGCTGTGCAGGACCGTTACCAGGGCACAAAACCCTGCGGACAAAACCCCGCCCAGCAGCTCAAATGAGGCCGCCAATAACGAACCTCCACCTCGACTCGCTTCCCCCACACCCGCAACTGCCCTCCCCAGCCCAATTGGGCGCGGGGATGTGCCTTTCCAGCTAGGCATGTGTGAGTAATTCTTTCTGCTGAGCTTTTTTAAAAATGGGTTCATCCATTTTGCACCTTCTGGACCCAAAAGTGGACCTGAACACAATTTTGTGGTAAACAACAACAACCCATACATGTCCAAACTTGTGATGCATGCACACATTTGAAAAATGTGCAAAGAAAAATGCATACATTTCCAAAATGGGCACAAAAATGCTTTAGTCTAGGAGTTCCCAGTGCAAAGGATCTCCAATATGGTGCTGTGAGCAGCTGAAATTTTATTTTATTGTATTATTTTGTTTTTTTTTAAGAATATGTGTATATGGATTTGTATGAAATGCATAGAACTTTCCATATATTCATAGTCTTTGACAAAAGAAGACCGAATATCTAAATATGTATCCACATGCCACCTGTTCAAATATTGAAAGCATTGTAAGGTTCTCAGTCCATTGCATTATAAGGGGGCAGTGTTTACCCTTGCAATGTTGTAATATTAGTCTTTTAGCTGTCAAAAGTGTGCAGAGAATCCATTTTTGCTGACCATTTGTTAATTTCCATGAAGCATTTAAATAATTTAAAAGAGCGGGTACATCAGTGAATATTAAAGACTGTTCCAGTACAAAATTTATTTGTGTAATAATCTCAAAGAAGCAACTACTGGACGTTGCCAGTCTTCCACACAGTGGTGTGATGTATTTCTCTATAAATTATAATACTTTATAAATTTGCCTCTATACATACAAATTAGCAAATGCAAATCTGTACCTTCATTTTTCACCTTTTCTGGTGATGCATTTCCTCTTCGGAAATGTGTAAGTGGCCACATAGAAGAAAGGACTGGGCAAATATAGCTGGAGATCACTTCAGTTTGGCTCACGCAGGAGACATTCTCAGTGGATTGTGATGTATAATGCTAAGAAGGCAGAGCTGGGACCATATTTTCTCAAAATAAAATTGATCAGTTTCTGCTAGATTGGTGTGGGGTCTGTTTTTTTTTTTTTTTTAAGGAGTGGGTTTTGGATAGGGGAAAATTACTGAAACTTCACATTTTGCTGACAATTTGCTACTGTAATATCACACAGCCCGCCAAGAAACGCAAATAAGTATTGATAATATCAATTTATAGATTCTTTTAGCCTGCAATCCTAAGTACATTTAATATGGAGAGAGTCCTTTTAAATATAGTAGGACTTTACTTTGGGGTAAACATGCAGTGCATTGTGCCATCAAGAATCGATGGCGCTTTTACACTGTGGGGTGATTTTGAAGCTTTGTAGTTTGAATTAGTGTTAAGTTTTGACCCTGAATAATTTTAATTTTGATTTCTTGTGCTGTCTGTGGAGGCCAGAATTTAAGTTGTTGGTTTCTGTAGCTTGGCTGTTTGGATGCCATTACACCAGACTTGTTTGCTTTTCTGCGGAGCTTGTTTTAGCTAAGCGCTGCAAAGCTAGATTTGAACAATTGTGGGGGAACGACCTCCTTCACTGTAGCAGATTCAGTAGGCACTTTCAGTGGTATCTGATTTGGGTCACTTCTGTTTCTGCTGTACCTAAATTTGACCCCAACACCTTTTTATGATCTCAATTCTCCCACCTTTAAAAACATAAACATTCACCCCCAAATGTATGGAAATGGCAACATAAAAAAAGATGGGTGATGTTGGGTGGGTTGAACTTATTTATTATTTAACCAAGGACATTTTTATGGTGTAATAAACGGCTTTGGAGCCCAAAGGCAAGTTGTAGAAAGAGACCCTGTTGATGGCAGACGATAAAACAAGAGACACCTTAAAACCATTAAACCAAAATAATTACCAACTCTAAATCAATGCCGTAAAATTAAACAGGGACATTTAATGGATATAAGGCAAGGAGGAAAAATAATCACAAAGGGTGGAAAATTGGGTTTTGAGATGATGAAGGAAAAATATATTTCATTTTTGTTCGTTATTACATTTTTCTGTCTTTGCTGGCACTCTGGGGACGCAAGAGGAAATATCCAACCCGCACAGTGTAAAACATATTAAACTTAAGATATGCAGATAATATGTGTATCAAATAAGAATTACCTGAACTTATCTGATCATACCTGCTGGAACATTAACCTCCTCCCCACCCACCCCAAAAAGTTATGTTCTGTTGGTTTTAGGCGAAGTGCAATCATATCAATTTATTTTTCTGTACCTAGGGCCTGCCTTTGTTGGAAGGAAAACTTGCTTTCCTTTAAGAATAGATACTGTGCTGTTATTCCCAGTGATTTCGATGAACATTTTCTGCAGCACCATGAGAGTTTGAATAGGACCAGTAGTTGAACTAAATATAACACGGTGGCTAAGTTTAAGTTGTAGGCATTTTCTTATCCTCACTAGGATGGAATGCCATCAGAGATTGCACCTTGTCCCTAAATCGGACCTTGAAATATTTTTAAAAGAAAATACTGAGATAGGCAGGAAGACAGAGTTTCGATGCCATGATTATTTCTCTGCTGTTTTTCTGTCTGGCAGCCTCCTGTGTCTCTAATAAGGTATGAATGGGTTGCTTTGGTTATCTTTCTTGAAACAAGGCACTACTTGGAAATTTGATAGGAGATGGCTAAGGGAAAATGCCCAATGGTAGTTCATTTTTCTGTGATTTGGTTCTTCCAATCTCTAACTTCCCCTGCCATTTGCAGAGGCACATTTGCCACAGCACCCATGTCACCCTGCTGTATCGGGGGAAGATACTAGCTATTGCTTAATGACCCAGACTTTCCTCTTAGATTTCCCAGAAATAGATGCTCATCTCTACAGAAACATAAGAGACACTTAACAGTGCTGATAATGGAAGCTCTCTGGCTAAGTTGGGTTTGTGGTTTCAGGGGATGGAAGGAAAATGAGGTGCAGTACCTTATGAGATGAGGTTGCTTTGCCTCTTGTAAAGTGCCTCAGGGCCTATCTACACAGTCCTGGAAGTCCTGCATGTTTTCTCTAATTCTTAAAGGCTGTTCTACACAGTACCTGGGGCACCATCAGTGCTATATAGAAAAGTAAATAACAGTATTTTCTTATATGTGAATCACCCCAGGTGTATGTAGGAGTTTTGTTTTTCTTTGTTTGTACAGCACCTAGGGATATAGGCTTTAAAAAAAGTAACATTGAGCCTATCTACACAGTCCCTGGGAACGTTTTAAATTGTATTTTAAAACGTTCCAAATAGGTGCGTTCTAAAACATCTTAGGCCACATTAACGAGTACTCACGTTACAGGAGAAAAATCTTCAGTCTTCAAAGCGGTGTGGGAGGTCTCACACACTCTTCTGTCCGTCTCCTTCTCTTTCGTTTTTACAATGAGTTTAGGGCAAAGAATTGTGGGAGTTGTAGTTCAATCTCCCACTTCCTCCTTAGTTTTCCTTTCATTCACTAGCTTTTAGGGCTAGGCATTGTGGGTGTTGTAGTTCAGTCACCCACTTCCTCTTTCTTCCCCACCAATCAACTACTAAGTATTTGGGCACCGGTCAACAAAGCACTGCTCCCACGAATCACAAACGGTAAGGAAGGACACATTATTTTACTTAAAATGATTTATTAAAAGTAAAAACTGTTGTATATTGCTGAAGTGAGTTTTAAAAAACCTCAGGTATACATCGTTAAAGGGAGTGCGTCATGTGGCCCAAAGAGTTTTCATTACCCTTATGAAACGTTACAAGCCTAGTGTGTAGATCGGCCCTCAGTCTCATTCACATTGACCTGCATCTGCCTTTCTCATGACTGAAGATGCACATGTGCATCTTGATTCATAAACACTTCTTGTCGCTTGGGCATGTTGTATCTGCTATTATGTCCTGGCTAGGATCTAGACTGGACCCCCTTTTGTTTGATAGGCACCATTGCACCAGTGAATTGCTGCTTGGTGGATGCATGTTAATGAATGCTGTGGAATTTCTGCAGTATTGGGGGTGTGCATCATATGCCGTGCAAGTGAGCCAGGCCTTACTGTGATGGGGAAAAACACAGTAGATTGGGCCCTGGTTTGGACACACAGGAAGATAAGAGGGTTGAATACAGAGGTAGTAGAGTGGATTGCACCACTTCAGGCAGCTAGTGGTTGATACCATTTTAAAATCACGTTGGCTTGATAACCCATGCCATAGATGCACCTAGGTTGGATTATTGCAATGCACTCTACATGGGGCTACCTTTGAAGAGTTTTCAGCAGCTTCAGTTGATCAGGAATGAGGAAGCCAGAATCATATTATACTTATCCTGCTACAATGCCACCAGTTGTACATTTGTTTCCAGGTACAATTTAAACTGTTGACGATTAAAGCCCTAAATGTCTTGGGTCCAGGATACCTAAGGAATTGACTGCTCCCATACTAGTTTGCCCACTTCTTAAGGTCTGGTGAAGAGTTTGTGTCTTGCCTACGTTGGAGGCATGATTGACTGTGACAAGAGACAGGGACTTCTCAGTGGTTGCACCTTGATTATGGAAGTCCTTGCCCCATGGGGTTGTTGCCCCGTGAGGTTTGCTCTTGGCATGTCCAATTTGAGGCTGCACTCCGATAACCACTGAGAGTAAATCACATTAATCTTAATGTGAATAGACTTGTATAGGATTGCACGTCTGAGTATAGGATATAGATATGTATAGGACTGTGCTGTGAGAGAAGCACTGGCAGTGCCGGAGAAAGGAGATTACAAATCAAGAGGGAGGAATGAAGTAGAGGGAGGTCAAGGAGACGGATAATGATGAGAGAGAGAGAGAGAGAACCTTTTTTCAGAGTTGAAAATTGAGATCTTATAAACTTTCCAATTCTTTGCTCAAAGACAGATTCCACTCTTACATGTCACCGTCATCTTCCTTAGGTGATTGTGTTTGCCAATGATAGGTAGGCTAACACCAGACCACCTGCGTCAAAGTAGGACTCAGGAGCACTGGGTGCCCAGCTCTTTGTCCAGGACAACATAGTTGGCAGAGCGCAATGGATGGAATGGGATCCTGATGATAAAAACCAGCCACCCTGCATACGTTCACATGTGCCTGAGAGCCAGACTCATTCCTGTCTTCCACACATTATCTCTGCTCACACTTAGCCATAGTGGGATTTGATTCTGTCAATGGTTAGGCTCCTCCTAAGCCTGCTAGGATGGGAGGCATTCAGCATAAACCCAGTTAAATTTGCTTTGTGGCCTAGTTTTGGCAGGCTAAACCTCATTTTAAGTTTTCCAGGAGTACGCATTGCACAAACCAAGTTGGTTTCCTAAAGCTCTTTTAAAATGCTATTGTTGTCTTCCCTGTCTGTGGCCACGTATTCGTGATTGATTTGCCTGTTGCCATCATTACATCCATCATGGTGCTTCCCCTTGAAACGTTGTCCAACAAATTAATCAGTCAAGGCTCCAATATTCTCATTGATAGCACTACTGGTCCTGCTGTTGTCTATTTCCATTTCTTCCTTTTTCTTCCAACCCGTCCAATTTTTCTGCATTATTCTTGCCTGCAGTATTGGCTTAGGAATGGATTCGCAGGCCTGCCCTTCTCCCATCACCATCACCTCCCATTTCCTCGCCCACACCATTCCATCATCCTATAATGAGGTCCACTTGAGACTTCATCCTGTGAATGAATAAGGCCTGCAGATAGCTTATGAGCAGCCACTATGAAATCCTGCTGGGTGAGCCTAGGTTTTGAGCCTTGACAAATGCACGGTGGTCAGGATTGTCCAAAACTCACCTTTCTGCCCATAGGCCGTGCAGGCAACTGAAAATAATAATAAAATAAATTAATAGTCATGTCATCAACTATAAAGCAAAACAAAACCATGAACAGTGATACAATAAGACAGCGAAGCAGCACAGGCTAAAAACAGCACCATGAAATCACCAAAACTCCTTCTCCCTGAAGGCTTAGCAAAATAGGAATACTTCACTTGCTTTCTAGGATTTCTAAACTGCCCAGGCATGCACATCTTGAGGCTGAACATTTCAAGGAGAAGGTGCCACCTTGATGAAGGCTCTGCTTTTAGCACTGCAACATAATTTCTGATTAAAAAGGAGCCTGGTATAGGGTCATCCCTCCTCTATGGGGAGATTATGTGTACAGCCCCATGTTGGGCCTCAAAAGTGTCTAATAAGCAGTGATGTGTTCTTCTCTCCCCAGATTTAATTTTTTTTTGAAAAAAAAAAAAGATTTCTAAGGGAGCAAGCCTACGGGCCCTAGACAGTGTCCAGTGGGTGGGGAGGGCCTAAGATTGTTTGCAGGCTCTGAGGTCAGAAACAGGACTCTGACCTTGGAGCCAGTAAACTGCACTCCCCACTCCCCATTGTAGCTGGTGTGGAGAGACACATGCTGGCTATCTCTCCACGCTTGGAAGCATGGGCATGGAGATGAGGGAAAGGGGGAGGTCCCAGAGGTGGGGAGGGGAGGAGTATGGGGAAGCTGCCTTAAGCAGTTTCTTGTCCCAGCCCCCTTACCTCCTGCTTTGAACCGCTGTGGTGAGATGGACAAAATCTCCAGTCTGGCAAAGGTGCAGGGCGGCTGGAGCATGGAGGCAAGGATCACTTCTGTGCTCTGGCAGCGCTGCACTAGGCTACTCGTCATTCTGTGATTTTGGAGGCTGCCAGCTATAACCATCGGATTGCGTCCTAAGGAAAGTTCTAAGAAAAGAGTCCTGCAACTCCAACATTCCCCAGCCAACTCTCTCTAAACATCCATAGGATTGTGGTAGAAGTCATGATCTGCACAAAAGAAAGCCTGAAACGGAGACCATGGAAAGAAAGCCAAAACCTGAGAAAGTCAGTGGATTGATGCCAGTGTTTAAATGTAGGATTTGGTGTTGTTTTTAACCTATTCCTTGGTGGCACCCTTGGCACTGTGCAGAGATGGCTTCTTTACTCTTTGCTTGTAGTACAGGAGTATCAGGATGACCATCAAATTTAATCGAATATCTCATTTCTATCTCATTTTTTCTCCCAGAGATCAGAGCAGAGTACATTGGACGATCTCATCATCTCACAGCAGCCCTTTGAGGCAGATGAAGTTGACTGATAGTGACTTGCGAAAGGACGCCCAGTAAGCTTCACAGCTAAACAATGATTTGAACCCAGCTCTCCATTAGTCTAAAGCCAATTCACTATCTACTACATCCCACTGACAATGTGGTAATTCATTATGCATGGGGCAATTTTTGCTTTATTACATAAGACTGGATTTGGTGGCCTTCAAGTGTGTGTTCTTGGCTTCTAGTTCTTCCCTTTTCACTGTTAATCTCTTTTTTTCCCTTGGCCTGGTAGCATACATTCCTTTCTTGCATTCTCGATAACAATACCAGGTGAACAGCAGGTGCCTCCAAGTTTTACGGAGAAAAGAAACTCCCCCCCCCCCTTTTCTATTGCAGCTCTAGGGAATTCATTAGCTTGAAATGACAATTCTAGGGAGGAAATCAGAGCTTTCTGTGTCATTGAGGCTGTTAAAAAGTAGATTGCCAATGCAGGGCTGCTGGCACAAAACCAGAATATTGTAAAAGTGGTAACAAGATCTAGCATGCTTAAATCACTATAAAACTATTGCGGCGTTTTGCCCAATATTCTGTCCTTTGACCAGACGGTTCAATCTGGCTGGTAACTTTCTCATGGATTGTCTTCCAGCAGTAAACTTGCCAGCACTGACCTTCTTATATCCCATCTGCTTTGTGTTTTTTTAAAAAAACAAAAGTCCTTTGGCTCATAAAACTGCTCTCCCTCAGTTCCTGCTTCTCTGTTCCATCTCCTACCCTCCTTTTTCTGCAGCAACTTCTGGAGTGCAAATGATATGTCTGAGGGTTTTTCATATTTCACAGGAATCAAGTGTGATCTGTGATGTGAAGGGAGAGGAGAAAATCAAACGTGAACTGCCAAAAGATGCTGTTTGCATGTCTACCTGAATTAAAGTCAGAAGCAGGGCATAAACAAATGTTATTTATCCATAAGAAGACAACAGATTGTCACTTTATTTATTTATACGGCGTACTTTTGTCTTTTCCACCAGCGCTCAGTAAGCCTCTGCTTATGAAACATTTATTTACCTGTGGCAGGTAGATAAATTGGCAGCTTAATAAGCTTAGGTGCGGTGCGTTAAACAGGGGAATAGTGTGCTTTCTGTGTGCACATCACAACCGCATCCCCGGTGGTGGGGCCGGATTCAGTATTGTGCTGAGCAAGCTGCAGAATGCTGCCCTGTGCAAAATTGCTGGCCCTCTTTCAGTCTCCAAGCCCTCCTCTTCACGGTGCTGGTGCGGCTGCGCAGCGGTGGTGCCCGGCGTCACGCCCCACGTTGACACTCCTTCCGCCCATCAACAGCGGAAGGAGTGCCAAGGCAGGTTGTCCTGCCACAGCTGCTGCGCCTGCGCCGGCCCAGCAGCAGCTGGAGGGGCGGCTGGGAACATCGGCCACCCTCTTCCACTGTAAGTTTATTTTTTAAAAAAATGGGGGGGAGGACTGCAGAGGTGGTGCAGCGAGCTTATGGGTCGCTGGTCCCCCCTTTCCCTGCCCAGCCCGCTCTGTTCTAAATAAGTCGGGGTAAATGCCCAACTTTTTTAGAGCAGAGCTTTGGGCCTTTTCCCAGCAGTAGAGGCGTAGTGTGAATGAGCCCTTGTAATCATGTTGCTATTTCCAAGTTATAACTTGGTTTGTAGTCTAATTATCAAGATTATCCCCCATTTTAGCTTTTCTGGCAGAAGCAGAATACATTTGCTGTCTGAACAGAAAAAATAAAATAAAATAGCCTAGCTGAACCAATTGCCAGAAAAGCAAGAGGTAAGGCTGTGGCCCTCCCTGCATGCTCTTCTTAAGTTGTTGGCGTAGGTGAATATACAGTTTTTGCACTGGGTTTGACTTTGGGTCTGCCTAAAACTGGATCTGGATCTTCCTGAAACTGGCCAGACCTAGCCAGTTACTAGATTTTTTTTGTGGGGGGAGGGGGATTCCCAACACTTGGTACCCTAAAGCAATAACTTGTCCTCTCACAACTAATTGGGAATTACAAGCTTTTAAAATATTTTAATTGTTTATAAAGTGCCAAAAACCACTAGATGCCTCATAGATGGAAGTCTCTTTTAATACTGTTCTCCAAATACATTTGATTGTGAAAAGGTGGTTGTAAATGTTGTATCTGAAAGCAAAACAATTCATCCTCAGGAATATACAGTATGAATTTCAGGAAAATTTGGAACAATTTATATAGCCAGACTTGTTTTTAGAAAACCTATTTGAGTTTCCACCCATGTATTTATCTTTATTGGTGTTGATGTCACTTTAACAAAATTAGTAGTGCACTCCCATCCTTCATGCCAAGGTAATTTCTTTCATCTTTATAAGACTGTAAATTATATCCTGACAATAGAATGCTGGAGTGAAAGCCAATTTTAGGCTTACGTTGATACAGAGCTTCTTGTACTGTAGTACTATGTGGGGTTTGCTCAAGTAGCTGACCCTTAAGTGTAGATGCTCCAGGGAAATGTTAATGCTTCTAGTTTGGTGCTTTAATTGTAATCAAAATTATGGAGGAATTGGACCCTCAAAGAAGGTTCAATATGGTGCAGCTGACCTCAGCACCAGAGGAGGGGCTACAGCTCATTTCTTCACTCCAGGTTGGCACTGCTTTTAACAGCTCTTCTAGACATATGTCCATTACCGTATGAATAAGAACCAACCTACACAATCAGCAATCTCATGTGATTTATCAGTGGCAGGGATTCGGTCACTACACAATTAAAGTGCAAGGGGGAGATGAAATGTGTGCATAGTTCCCCTGCTTCTCCCTGACTTGCTAGTTTTGTATGTGCATTTGTTTGTAATTTTTAAATGGCAACAACATTCAAAACCTGTGACCACCTCACCTGCAGTAATACAGTTCAACAGAAGCAGTATTATCTGACTACTAGGATTATGACCTCCATCACACCTAATTCCCCATCCCCCAGTTTGTCTCCACATTTTTTTTACCTCTGAGGCAGAAGCACGTCAAGCTTATGATCCCTTTCACCTGAATAGCTGCTCTTTCGCTCCTTCGTTCCTTTGCTCTTCCGCTCCACTCCATTTGAATGAAGTCCAGTAGTTATGATGCCACATCAGTTTGGGTGATGTGATTATATGTCTGCTAAGATGTCTATGTGATGCTTGTTTATGGTGTATGACTTGGAAATATATAAATGTATGACTTGGAAATAATAATAATAATAATAATAATAATAATAATAATAGAAGGTGATCAGATAGAATGCTCTTCTTGCCCCATTCTGTGGTCCCCCTCCTCTGCCATCGCTGCAATCAGATAGAAATGTAAAGAGACATACATACATATACGGCTCTTTAACATAATGTAATTTGGTCCTGGATTCAAGAACTATCCCCAGGTAAGAGTGCTCATGCTTGTAGGCTCGGTATTCTATACACTTACGTTTTGTTGTTGTTGCCACATTTTTGTGCGGGATATTCTTTCTGGAATCTAAGCAGACTGTCCTTCTGCTTTTCTACTAGTTTAAACAGTACAGCAGGCTCTAAACATTCCAAGGTGACACCTAAAGAGCCTTTCATCTTACAACGGATATTGGCAAATGTAGCAGAACCGTCTCCGCCGGGAAGTTGGTTATCTGAAATTTCCAGGTATTTGTCTTGCATCCATTATGTGTCCTTGTGGCCTGAGGGTAAATAGCACATTTCTCCAAATATTTGGGAATCTCCTGTTTAGCCATATGCATTGTGCATTAGAAATAACTGAAGTATCTCATGCTGGCAGGCCAGGCTAGATTGTTGTCACAAATTTTGAAATGTCCTTTTTTTTTTTTTTTTTTGTGAGACTTACGGTATCCCTGAAGCTCACACCTGGTCATTCTTCACACATCATTTCCCTCCCATGTATCCTTGGGTGAATTCTTTCACAAGAGGACTGGTCAATCTATGTATGACAGCCTGCTATGGGCTTGATAAACCTACTTTTATGGTCTGTTAGGGGCTGCAGAAACCGTGGAGTTGTCTAGTACTTGGCCGGCCACAATACAGGTCCGGTATTCACCTTTGGCTTGGCAGGTCACAAGTTGTACAAGCTTGGAATTGTTTGCCCTTGTAAATATGTGACTCTTAACCATGTGAAAAGTAAAGTGAGTAGTCCAGGCTCCTTTAGAAGCCCAAACATTGAGCAGGCATACCCATTTTTCCTCTGCCTCTAAAAGCAAGCACTCAAACTCCACCATTATTCTTCACAGACTGTTCACCGATGTTTTCAAGATGAAGGGAATCATCCTAGAACATGGGGACACCTTTCTTCACAAATCACATGAAGTTGTCAATGTGATAAGGATGGCGATGCCAGGAAATATCCAATGTGACGTTCTTAAGAGGGACTACTGTACTGTGAGTGTTCTCCCTCGCTTTCTTGGGTTTTTTTGGGGGGGGGGTTATTACAATTTCCCTCACTTCAAATACAATTTTGATGCCTTAAGCTGGTATATGACAGTCTTCTGCATTTGTGCTGTCATGCTGTCAGAGTCCCAGTTCTGAGGATATTTTTTTTTGTGGGAGTGGTGGAGGCATTATTTTTAGCCTGCTAAATAGAATGCGACTCTAAATAATAACACACACACACACACACTCACACACAAGGAAAATGCACTGGTGTATTGTAGTGGTGCACACTATGTGCATGCATTATAATCACATCCCATTGTACACTTTCCTTTTAAAAAAAGGCCTTGTGGATTACCCCACAACTGATGCTGTATCCTCACATTGAAACCAAAATTGAGTGCTGTAGCACCTTACTGACTATCAAATTTATTTTGACATGAGCTTTCGTAGCACTAATCCTTCCTATTCTAGAGTTCAGTCTGATGCACTGATCTATGCTATAGGCTGCACTCCTGGGCACATTTACCTAAAAGTAAGCCCCTTTTAACACAGTGGGACATGCAGAGGATTGGGCTGTAAGTCAGGGCATTATTAGGCTATGCTAACACCAAGCACCGAGTGAGCCCTGATCAATTGTGGTCTTTTGACAACATTGTACAACACCTTATGCACAACTTGTGACTCAGCAGCCCTGTCAGAGGGCTCACTAGATGCTTGTTAAAACTATTTTTGTCATCTGCTTGTGACATCAAAAATGAGGGTGATCAAGACATGTGCTACACATATGTGCCAAATTTGAGATCGATCCCTCCAACCCTTGATTTTATATGAATTTATTAAAGATCGGTTCAGTTCTGTCAGATCAGAATGACAGCTCGTCATGTGTGTTCATTCAGACCTGTCAGAATGGAAACGAATCTTTAAAGAATTCATATAAAACCGAGGGTTGCAGGAATCGATCTCAAATTTCATACACATACTTAGGCATACCCCATAAGCACTGTGACCAAGTTTCAAGCCTCTAACTTTTAAAATACAGAAGTTATAGGCATTTTTTTTAAAAAAAATAGGGCTGCAAAAATATTGTTTTTCACTATAATTACCGTGAAGACGATACGGTTCACCTATGATATGAATGAAGACGATAATGTTTTTGGTCCAAAATGATGATAACGATAAACGACGATATTTTTTGGCATGCACACCCCTACTTTGAAGTCCCACTCACATTTGTACTGATTTCAAAGTGCCACTTTCCCAAAAGGTTGCTGATATTGATGGGGTGTGCCAGAATCTCTAGTCATTGAGTCCATTGATAAGGCTAACATCTTACAGCTATAGTAGAAAACAGCCAGGCTCCATTTTTTGTGCTACTACTGCCTCACACAGCTGTAGCCCTAAAGTCTCAAAGTAGATACTCAAGAAATGGAAACTTTGGGATAGATACATCAGTGCAGAAATTCTTTCTGTAGGGTGCTTTCAGGAAAAGGAAAAGCAGTAGTAAAGGTTAATTTGTAGCTATTTTCTCTATAAATTATGGTATCAGCCCAAAAGGCCTGCGGTAGGATTTTCTTGCCGCACAAGGTGGCAGGTCAAGATCTTTTGGGCATAACAATCTTTCTGAGCATTGTTGCTATAATTGAAAGGGCACATACTATACAACATACTGGTAAACCTTATTATAAATCACTATTTATGTGGCTTTAAACGGACTTTAAATATCCCCAGCTTTTTGTCCTTTCTCTCCTGTCGGGTGGTGTAAATCTAATCCACAAGACGACTTGTGACTTTTTAACCTCTTCTTCCTTTGCCATCCAACTACACCATGCACTCACTTTTTGGCTCATCTTATATGACCTTGTGGTGGAACCCTCTAAATTGTTGTCCATGAAGAAAATCAGCCGCTTCCACTGTTACATTACCAAGCAGTAAAACATATAATGACTGTTGATAAACCAACACGGTTTCCCTTCTCGGCTCCTGAAACATGGCATAACAGGCAACACCATCTGAATTGGTTTTTCTCCAGCCATTGCTTTCTAATATTCCTTTTGTGACACAACTGTAATGGGTCCCTAAGGTACACTGATGCTTCAAGAATTACAACGTTGTCTCTCCAAGACTGGTGTGTGACACCCATGCCAGATGGTTTTCGAGTAAATTGCTGTCAAAGCAAAGCGCGTGTATGAATTATCTTTTGCTTTCGGAGGCAAGCGGCAAAAGAGGTTTCGGGAGATTGAGGCACAGCTTGTGTGCCATGTAGCATGATTTGTGTTATTTATTTATTTTTGTGGCACACAGAAGCTTGCAAAACCTGACAGTTCCCGTTAATAGCCCCATCAAAATCTATTTCTTATGAAGCTCTCTGAATTCACGTTGCAGGTGACAGGTTGCCGAAGGCCTTGGCAACATCCACCTAGTCGAAGTCCAGTGAGGATGGAGACATTAATAATGCTGAACAGAAGCACTGGCCGAGCATGGGTTTTGAAACGGACATTTGAAGGGAGCACCATAGGGAAGACCTATTCCCCTAGCAGCTACAAAGGCTCAGGGAAAGTAGATGGCTAATTTACCAAAGGGAAAAAAGAGAGAAATGAAAGTAAGCAATTGTTCAAGTGGGATGAATTTGTAAGAGTTCCACTGCTTCTACAGTTTCACTGTTTGAAACCCTTTGTGGCAATTTTCTGCGGGTGTCTTTCAAAAATAATTTAAAAAATGCTTGGCTTACAAAGCTCCGATCGGTTAATACAAACTACTCAAGTGCTGATGCTGCAATCCTACACATGCTTACCTGGGAGTAAGTCCCATTGAATGCAGCGTTTTTGAACTCTTCTGTGTGGAAATGCACTAAGGGTCTCAAGGGGTTTGATGCCTTAAATCTAAGTACTCTGTCTTAATTGGTTTGCAGAGTTCAGTCCTCTTCAGATATCCCATGTTATCACCTTATTTGTCTTGATCAACCTTTGATGAGACCATTAAAGCTTTATAAGAGACCTGTGCAAAGTCTGCTCTGCCAAACTGAACACAGGCTGCCAGCCCCATATTGGGGCTGGTCGGGTGCTTGACACTCCTCCCCTATTTTTGCAGTGTAAGGCAGCAACAAAATAATGGGCTATTTGTGGAGCTGTTTCTGGCTGACCAGTTGCTTTACAGGCTGAGAATGAGTTGAGAGTCCTTAATGCGTTATGGGGAGGGACAGATATGAGCATAGGGATAGGTACAGGGAAGCGGTCCCAGACAATGGCTCAATTCGGACGACACGATAGTCAATGGTGGGGTAATAATCAGCTTTACAGTTGTTCAACTAGGGGGTACTCCCCACACAACATGGTAATAAATAATCAACTGTGGTGTGGATTAGGATCAGCGCTGAGTTGACTATGGCAGCATTCGGATGACACAATAGTCAAAACAACTGACGATTGTTTCCCCCACACCAGTTGTTTATTGTGTCGTCCAAATTGAGCCAATGAGTGATTCTTTCCCCTTGTAGTCCTTACTTCAGCTTGCATCAACTGTCAACCCTACAACTGCTGCTTATCAATGTCAGGCCAGTTTCAAATTATAATTCAGGATCTGAGTGGCTGAGGCTGAAGGCTCAGCAGTGTTCCAAATGCATTCAGATGTGCACTTGGCATAGCAGCACTATTGGGAAAGTGGAAAGGAAAGGTTGCAGTTGTCATGATCGGTAAACAATGCATTTTAACCACTAGGCACCCTTTATTTCCTACAACCCACCTTGAGCTTATCTATCTCTTGTGCTGGGATGTAGAGATCAGATAGAGATTCTGTTGGTATAACGTATGCAGCACCTGGTGAAATTCCCTCTTCATCACAACAGTTAAAGCTGCAGGGGTTATACTAGAGGGACCAGATACAAAAGAGGGCAGGGTTCCTGCAGCTTTAAGTGTTGTGATGAAGAAGGAATTTCACCAGCTGCTGCATGCATACAAATGACACCTGCTGAAATTCCCTTTTCTATGCAACTGTTAAAGATAGAGGAGCCCTGTCCTCCTCTTCGTATGGTCACCCTATTAAGCATCAAATTGTGAGGAGCTTGACCATAACTTTGTTAGACTCAATTAATATGAAAAGTCTCTCTCTCTCTCACTCACTCATTCACACACACCAGCACTAACAGAAACATAGAATCAGGAAAACTGTGCCAAAGGGTTAAATAACTTCTTCCCGAGGTACAAAGGAGTTCCATTTAGGAAATCATAATTGCATTCCATTTTTTCCTGCATGTCAAAATGTAACTACTGGTACTCTATCTTCTTGCAGAAATCACAGTTTATAAGCCATTTTTCATCAGACCTGTATGAATGGTAGCTGATCACTGCAAATGACTTTGCCATTAGGACCATAGCTTTGGTATTTTTCTTTTCTTTTCTTTTTCTTTTTTCTTCTTTCCTCCAGTACAGAATCTGCTTTGGAAAGCGACGTAGAGAAACCCCGTTATGAATCGATAAGTGATTAAACTCAACTTTACTTGCATGCATGCCTCTGCAAAGGCTCAGGCTATTGGCTCCTCGGCTAACTTGAATAATTTTCAACAATGAAGGAGGCATTTATCAGGATGATAAGCATACACCACAAGGTGTCCTTGGGTGAATTGAAGTGCACTTTGGAAATAAATAGATGTTTTGTAAAAAGAAAAAGAAAAAAGAATCAGAATGGCAAAGAATTCAGGATCATTGGTATTAATGAAAGCTTAGCAATTGCCTTTAACAGGATATGTGCTTATGAAGGGATGATCCAAGTTAGGAGGGAGCCAAAGTTTCAGGCCCTCTGATCAGGGCCGTGCAGAGCTGGTAATATGCCCAGGCCAGATGGGAAGTGTGTGCCCCCCCATTTCAAACTGCTCATTAAGTATTTTTTAATTTTTTTTAATGCCCACCAACATGTCCTTTCTACATAACATCTTCATATTAAACCTGTTCTACAACACCTCAATGTTGAATCAGAAATTAACATTTATTTTTAGTTGCTGTATAAATAGAAGCAACAACAATAGAAGAGTCTTTCATCATTATCAAACATTATTATCATCATCATCATCACCCTCACGGTATCATCATCATTATTATCATTAGTAACTATCAACTTCATTACCTCACCCTCCGCTCCAGAGATTATATGCCATGGAGAAGATTGAGGAAAGAGATGAAGTCATGACAGTCATCACAACTTAGGCACATATATCCCCACCCCGCATGTGGCTTGGCCCTCTGGAGCGTGTAGGCTGACCGTGGTATTCATGGCGGATAGTTTCTGCGCTGTTTCCGCAAGGCGGGCTCCTTGCTTCTCGATGGGCTGCTTACACTACTGAAGCAGTAGCGTAAGCTAGGGGGGACCTCTTCGTCAGAGTGCCCCTTCAAAATCGTGGGCCCTGGGCCAACTGACCCCACTGGTCCCCCCTCTGCCCTGCCTCTGATGCACACACACTATGCAACTCCCAAACGCTCAAGAGACACAAGATGCTCACAACCTTTACACATCCATTAATGTTTGTATTAATAATATAAAGTAATATTCACAGGTCCAAAGCTAATTAAAGGTAGAGGCCTTTGGATCTCCATGCAGACTGTACTCCCCCCCCCACTGTACCAGCTACTGCAGGGATTGTAGCTAAGCTCAGAAGGAACTGGAAATTCTGAGAAGGGTGGTAGATGATGTCAGTGTCCCTGCTAATGAAAACATGACAGCACTGTGTCCCTGTGAGCCCTGGCTCCACTATGTCACTGCTGTCCTCTCCATACCATTCACACCTCTTCAGCTGCCCTGCAAAGGGCATGGATTGCCTCGTTTATCAAAATCTTGACAAGGATGCTGGCAGATGTAGAATGCATGGAAAGCTTTGTTGGCTCAGAAGTAGGTTTCCCGGTCCTAAACAGGAAAAATGGGCCAAACTGGGCCGACCGGGCCCCAGGGGGCAACCTCCGGGAAACAGCTCGTTCTCCTCCCGTGAGGAGGGGGGGCGGAGCGGCGCGGGTGGGGCGGGCAGCCTGCGCGGGGCGGGCGGCGGCGCGAGGCACTTACCTGCTGGGGCGTCTGCTTCCCTCCGGTGCTCGGAATCTACTGAGAAACAGGCTTCGCGGCCTGTCCCTCAGTAGCGCGCCGGGTGATGACGTCATCACCCGGCGCGGTACTGAGAGACAGGCCAGGAAGCCTGTTTCTCAGTAGATTCCGAGCACTGGAGGGAAGCAGACGCCCCAGCCGGTAAGGAGCGTGGGGCGGGAGGCCCGGGGCAGGCGTGCAGGCAGCGCGGGGTGTGGGGGCGGCGTGGGGGGGCTGCGCGGGGGGGTTGTTTTGGGTGCGTGGGGTGGCGGGGGGGGGTCTGGGATTTTGATCCTCAAAATCTGGTCACCCTACTCAGAAGCCACAGCTGAACTGTCAAAGAGCTGCATGTGACTGCTGAGCCTTAGTTTGGTCACTTCTGGTGCAAACAATTGTTGGGGCCTGTACAAAACCTGAGTTGAAATTACTCACTTTTTTTGGGTAAACACTTTTGTGAGTGCCAACTAAACAGAACAAAAACCTTCACCTTTTGTTGATTTCTCAGCACTTTGCCCAAAATAATCATTATTCATTCAGAGCAGGATCTACACTACTGCTTTATAACTATTTATAAAGGCATTGACAATGTTTGGGCCCATGACACATTCCATATACTGTTTTAAAACTGCTTTCAAAGTGTTATATCCTGCTTGGTGTAGATGTGGCCTACATTGCCTCACTTGTTCTTTCTTTTAAATTGTCCTTATTTGTCCTCAGTGATGCCATATAGCCAGATTTGATTGTTTATGTAATGCGATATCATTCTGCTCACCCTGTGATCCCTAATTGGGTGGGCTTGATCATGTATCTACTCCAGGAAGGAGGGGAAATGATGTGAAAGTCAAAATCTCACATAACATTTTTTAGAAAGCAGCCAGGCTTGCTGTTAGGTCAGTTGCTGCTGGTTCAGTTGCAGTAGTCAATGCAGAGACTGTTGGGAATGCCTGCACTCTTGGATGCAGGTTACTGGAAGCGGGCAGTGTCACAGTTAGTTAGTTAGTTCATGGGAATTTAGGCCATAGCTAGCCTTAGGACCTCTATAGCCAACAGTGTGGTGTCCTGTGATTTGTTCCTTTTGCTCCTCCTCTTTCTTCCACCCCCCCCCCCCCCCGGTGATCTCTTCCATGTTGGGAACACTTGTGTTTGCTTTCTTGCTCCCGCCAGTGTTATAGAACACAAATGGACTGGACAAACTGTTCCTTGAAACTATACACTGCATCTGCATATTATATTCAAGATTATATTGTGGGTAAAGCTGTTTTTACCTTTTCTTCATTAAAGAAGGGTGTGATCTCCTTTTTCGCCTTGCGTGCATGTGGGACTCGTAAATGCTCATTGTGTCCTGCCTCTTGTTTCTTTCTCTGCTAACTGCCTTTCTAACAGGAGGCACCAATACTAAATAATTCCCATCAGAGACTACCCCAGTTAAAGTTGCAGCCTATATTGATCAAATAAGCAGAATTGTGCAACTGTGCCCAATAGTACAGCAAGGTAATTTTAGACCCTGGACTCAATGGTCATCTGCCCCCACATCCCAATTTAGATGGCTATTGTATTGCTTCACCTGTGAAGTGTACAACTAACATGTCTGTTCTCTATTCTCCACTGGTAATTCCATGCTTTACAGCTGAACTGCTTCAACATTCCTAATTGTGTTTTTTTTGTGTGTTTTTTAAAAAACTGTTTGCCAACCAATAATAATAATAATAATAATAATAATAATAATACTGATAATAATATAATAATGTGTAGTTTTACATTTTAAACTCATCATGACTACTGAAATAAAAATTAGGGGTGTGCATTGGATCGGGTCCGATCCACGATCCGAAGCCGATCCCACCAAAATCGGATAAAATTATACGATTATGATCCCAGCTTCTGGATCGTCCGATATCATCCGAACCGGTCCGGAAGGACCTGATCCGGTTCGGATAAAATCAGATGATTGGACCTCCTCCTCCCCCTTGCGCTCCTTACCTGCCAGGGCCGTCCGCTGCCCCCTTCTACTGAGAAACTGGCTTCGCGGGAGGGGGTCTTACCTGCCGGGAGGGGGCTTACCTGCCGGGGCTGTCTGCTGCTGTTCGCTGGTGCCCACGGGCGCTAGCGGACAGCAGTGAATGGCCCCGGCAGTTAAGAAGCGTGAGGGGGAAGGGCCCCCCCCACTTACCAGCCAGGGCGGCCGCTTCCCTCTGGTACTCCGATCTACTGAGAAACAGGCTTCATGGCCTAGTTCTCAGTAGAGCGCCAGGTGATGATGTCATCACCTGGTGCACTACTGAGAACTAGGCCGTGAAGCCTGTTTCTCAGTAGATCGGAGCACCGGAGAGAAGCGGCCACCCTGGCAGGTAAGGAGCGCAAGGGGGGAGGGGGGAGGGCCCCCCCACTTACCTGCCGGGGTGGCCACTTCCCTCCGGTGCTTGAATCTTCTGAGAAACAGGCTTCGCGGCCAGCATCTCAGTAGCGTGCGGGGTGATGACGTCACCCGAATTGCTACTGAGAGGCAGGCTGCGAAGCCTGTTTCTCAGTAGAAGGGGTCAGCAGACAGCCCCGGCAGGTAAAGAGGGGGAGGGGGGAGGGGGGCACTTACCTGCTGGGGCGGCCGCTTCCCTCCGGTGCTTGAATCTTCTGAGAAACAGGCTGCGCAGCCTGTCCCTCAGTAGAGCACCAGCGTTTGGCCACCCCGGCAGGTAAGGAGAGCGAGTGAGGGGGGAGGGACAGGGAGGGGGGAGTTAGGCCCCCACTCACCTACACATCGCCATGTTTTCCCCATAGACTTGCATTGGGGGAAAGCTTTCTTTCCACCAATTCAAGTCTATGGGGAAAACACCAAAATTGGCGGCTGATCCGAAAATCAGATGTCCGGTTTTCGGATCAGGATTGGGTCCAATCTGATCCGAGGGACCTCCAATTTTGTCCAAAACGATCCAGGACAATGTCGGAGGTCCCAATCCGGGTCCCGATCCAATCTGGGGGGTCCCTGCACATCCCTAATAAAAATGCAGTTTGCTTCTGATTTACTTGGGGAATAATCACAATTTTGCTGTAGAGAAAGTTAATATAGATTTAATGTAAAACAAACAAACAAACAAATAGTAAAATGAGCATCTGTAACCATAAATATGCCCTGCCAGCTGCCCCTAACTAAAAAGTGTTTAATAATAATAATAATAATAAAAATAAAAATAATATGCTACTGCCAGCATCATTTGCCTCCCTCTGGGTGGCCGTTTGAGGTTCCCTGCAGAGCTCTGCACCTGGTACCAATATCCACCCCTAGCCACACCACTGACTGTGCCTCATGCTTGCTTCTAAAATGGAGATGAAGAATCTCAGGCCCAGGGGCAAACTCTGACCCACCTGGGGTCCAAATCCAGCCTGCCAGAGTTTCCGAGATATCCATGCCTCCTTGTCTTGGCCCCACCCCTGTTCCCCAACCATTGATCGTTTGGTCGTATCTTACCCTGTCTAAAAGCTTTAAGTGCCTCTCCTAAGGCTTAGTGATGGGCAGTAAGGGCTTTAAGCTAACATATGCCAGTATTGGGGGCACACCACTTTCGCCTTCAGCCCAGCCCCCTTTCACCATCAGCTCCAACCACCACTGGAAAGTGGCCTTTGAGAGCTTTGCCGAAATGGAATTCATGCCTTGGGCTGAATGTAATTTCTTTATCTCTGTTCTAAAACATCTCAAAATCTCCTTGTAACTTTGTTTTTCTCTTGCAGCAGCTGCTTGGGAAGTACAATCAGCCTGATGGCCCTTCAGCAGTCCACCTCTTTCACCAAACAGCTTCCCTGTGAAATATCTGCACTGCGCAAGGGCTCATACCGAGCACTTACACAGCAGCACACTGCAAAAAAGGCTGCATCTGAATCTCTGTACTGGAGCAAGGAGATGAGTTCTCCCTTTGCAGACTCTGAGATGCTATTGCTGGATCATATCGCTGATGTTCCTGCATTACAGAGCATAGGATTAGGCCTTTGGTAGGATTGCTGGGTACATAGAATCAATCATGGTTTTTTTCTGATGTCCAGCTGGGATCTGGCTTCCTGTAACTTGAGCTCATTATTCCATGTCCTGTGCTCTGGGATGATCAAGATGAGATCCTGGCCCTCCTCCTCTGTGTGACAAGAGTTCTTTTGAGGATCAGACTTTGGGCATTTCTACACTGGCCTTTTCCCCTGGCTGCTCCCTGTGCATTCAAATGATGCACGGGGACTCCAGGGGGCAGTGGGGACAGGCATGGCTTTTCCTAGGAATAAAGTAACCGTGGGAAAACCCAATTCCTCCAGCGGTTCTGGGGCCATCCCGAGACCGCAGGAAGTGTGGGTGCCCATCCTGCCTGATGCCTGCTTACTTGCAAATAAGCCGGCAACAGAAACGGGCATGGAGCTGCACCGCACGAGTCTGTGCCCATCAGGGGAGGAGGTGGCAGCAATTTTGCCACCCCTGGGAGGGCAGGGAGGGGTGTTGGGGCCCGATTTTGGGTTGTTATTTTCCTTACGTTTTTTGCTGGCACACAATTGTGCTCCCTGCACCAGTGTTTTTTTAAAAAATATGGTGGGCGTGACGTCCCTGTTTCCTTCTGGGAGCTGCGCTTCCTGTATGGACTCAGTGTGATGACCCTGGAAGCTGGTAAGTCTGGGATCATCCCCCTCCCTCCCTCTACACCCGTAGGTGTAGAAAGGGCCTTTGAGACTCAGGAAGTGAGCCTGGAAACCAAGGCATGGTGCCTCAATGGGATGGTAATGGGGTTGGAGATTCACCTGGTGGGGGTCAGGGGAAGAGCCTGGTTGGACCTTGTAATGAGAGGCAAGGCTAATAGCAACAGCTCTCTAGCCAAACAGAAAAAAATGTCATGTTCCTCTCACCTTGAGATTTTAATCCTTTCTCTGGGGACCCTAAAAGGAGATTAAAACCTGCAGTCTTCGAGATCTAGCCACTGGTCCAGTGAAAAAGCATAATCCTTCATTCCTGAGTCCACATCATGAATTTCCTTGGGAATTCTGTGCAAATCTGAGCTGTAACTTTTAGCATGAATTAAGCTAGAATTTTCACAGAAATTACAAAACAACCACCAATATAACAAAAAATACTTCAAAACCCACATTTACTCCTCTTTTGTTTTTTTTCACAGCTAAGCCAGCAGGAAGGTGCAACTAAGGAATGATGAGTACATTGTGGGGATTGTTTAGTTGTTGTTGCCTCTATCCAAATTGTGTCATACTCTGCTCAATGGGAAAATCATTTCTCTTGCGGAAGGCATCTTTGGACAGGTTTATTTTGGTGCCATATGTCTGGAATAAATCCTAAAGAGTGAAGCAGGCAAGAAGGCAGATGGGCAGAGTGAGAACGTTATGTAAAAAAACGAAAACAAAAATGCATCTTTGGGCTTGTGGACATTCCATGTTTTACCCGTTGGTTGTGGAATTAAGACATTTAGAAGGCATTTGCCTCTGGAAAGCCTTCTCTAAGGGTGCCTCTACAAGAGCAATTTAAAGCTCTTTCAAGGCGCATTACAGATCTACAAGAGCGGAGTGCAAATCGGGGGTTGAGGCGCTTTTTATTCTGCTTATGCGCATTATCGAATGTGCATTAAATAGCGACTTAAAATTTACCGCGGGAATTAAAGTGCCTCATGGCCATGTAAACATGCGATTCTCCACATGTAAACAACTTTAAAGCGCATTTCACACAGCTCATAATGCGCTTCACCGCCTCTCGTGAATAGGTATTAGGAGTAAATGCGCTTATCCGTAAATGCGCATAATCGAGCAACCGGGCGTCAAAGTGAAATCTTGTAGAGGGGACCTAAGTGGAGTCTTGAAGCAATTTGTGAGAGGTAATTAAGAATCTGACAGGATTGGAATATTGATATATTCAATATAAGACGGGGGACAGATGTCATATAACCTAGAGTAAAACTACCTTCAACATGGGGTAAATGCTACAGGAGCATAATTGCCCAGTTCCATCTATAGTTGTGTGGAAAAATGTGTGAGACTGGCAGTCTGATACATTGGATGTGCGTGTTTGTTGGAAGACTGTTGAGAAGACATGATAGAAGTTCATAAAATTATGAACAATATAGAGAGAGTGGAGAGGGAACCTTTTCTAACTCTTGCATAAGCTCAGTGTCACTCCAAAGGTGATTGGGAATAGGTTCAGGGCAAAAGGAAATACTTTACACAACACAGAAATCTGAGATGGATTAAAATGAATTTGGGTTTCTATGAATCCAACCTGCAGTTTCCATGGCAAAACAGCCTCTTTGAGTCACATGGAGTCCATGGACTTTTGGACCGCTTTTTAATTTCATGAAATTTGCCCAAATTTATTCATTGGAAAGTTCGAAAGTCGCTGGAAAGTAGGCAAAACTGCAACAGCCCAAGTCAAGAAGAGCATCCATCAAGACCTACCACAAAGATAAAATTTTGTGTGTGTGTGCGTGTCCAGCATAACATAGTGCAAATATGTGCAGTTTGGTGTATTGAGAAGCGTATCATTCAGGGGAAGTGGAGCCTGAAAAATACACTTAGTGTTACATACTAAATACTAACGGTAGTAATGCAAATTGCTGTGACATGTATAGCGGAACGTTTTGCATACTTTTCTGCAGTCCCTCTCCTTATTCATCTTTGTAAACCACCCAGAGAGCTTCAGCTATGGGGTGGTATATAAATGTAATAATAATAAATGATGGGGAATGGACAATGGAATGAACAATGCCTGACAATCCAGAAAACACACTTGGAACGGATTCCATAAAATCTGGACATTCCTAAAAGCCACCAGTATAGATAGCATTAGGAGGAAGTAAATACATGGAGCATAGGTCTAACAATAGCAGTAAACCTTGAGAGTAAAAGGCATGTACAGAGGCAATTATCCAGCTAAGTACCAAATGCTGAGTATGGACAAAATGGAGAAAATTGAAAAGTTATTGTCTTTAAACTAGGATATCAAACCATGATTTGAGCTCCATTTCTTTTAACTAATCATAGTTAGAACAAACCAATATTCTCCATGTTTGGACATAACAAGGAGCTGTGATTAGTTCAAAAGTGAAAGCAAGTTTTCCTCTCTAGAATATTTGTACTGGCTCATTATTGCAATGACAAGCCATCGTTTTTGTTACATCTGAACCTGGCTTCAGTCTGCATATGGATTCCTAATCCAGCAAGAAAAACTGCATCCATATGCCTATACTGGCCCTGTAAAGAAAAAAAAAAAAAGAAATAAGCAAGAATGCAAATAGATTTTCAAAACTTGTATTGGTAATCAGCTTTACATTTTGGTAACACACACACACAGATATCATTAAACACTTGTACATAATGCACAGGATTCATGTTCATTTAGAATAAAAAATGTGTCTTCCATTGGGAGGGGACGCACTCAACCTTCTATCCTCCATCTTGAAAAAGAGAACACTCAGGACAAACTCAGGTGTTTATTATTTATTTAATACATGTATATACCGCCAAAGCTCTCTGGGCAGTTTACAAAAATGAAAACTTTGGACATTAAAAATCAATATACAAAATTTAAAACCATAAAAGCATAAAAACAGACAACATATAAAAACAGTATACATTTAAAACAACTGTGAACTCTCAGCCAGGTATAAATATAGTTCTGGGGTCAATTAAAAACTCAGTATATGCTGTTAAATGCCTGGGAGAAGAGGAAAGTCTTGATCTGGCGCCGAAAAGATAACAATGTCGGCGCCAGGTGAGCCTTGTCGGGGAGATCATTCCATCATTCCACCACTGAGAAGGTAAGCATTCAATGCATTAGCCCAGTTACTTCATCGGGTCCATCTCTACACAGGCATATCCTTTGAGCTAAGGCTTACAGGTCATCCATGCTCTGGGGTGTTGAGGGTTAGCAATTCATTCCTCAGAGTGCTCTTCCTTAGTGTGTCAGAAGGAGCCTCTCCCCATCTTTTTCTGGTTCCTCCAGGAAACTCTCAGGATCCAGGATCTTCCTCTTTCTGTGGATCACTGCTGCCATGGTGGAGGAGCACTGGAAAGAACATAAGGGGTTATGTGTGGGTTAGTGGAATCAAAGACCCTCACTTCTGGCTTTGGGAAGCTTGCAGCAGTTTGGGAAGTCCTTCCTTCTCCCTGGCTCTGACCCTCTCTCTAGCCTCTCCATTTGGAACTTTCCTCTCACCTTGCCCTATTCAAATCCCTTTCTGCTCTGTGTTGCCTTTCCCCCCTCCTGCTCTCTTCTCTTTCCTCTTGCTCCAGCCATTTAAATGGTCCAGGCGTACACGCTGGGCCTATCCCCTCCTCTGATTGACTGCAGTTGCAGTCCTTTTCAGCCAATGGAGGTGCTGGCAAGTGCGTTGTTCACCCTTTGACATCAAGACTCACGGCTAGCCTGCCCTGACCTTTGCTGCAATTGGGATGGTAGAGGGTGATGCAGAAGGCCTCGGTAGCATGTCAATTCCCAGGCAGCCCCTCACAGTTGAAAATATGGCTGGCATAGTTGAGTGGTTTGCAGTTATACGTTTCATTGCATTTGGGTGTTGTTGTTTTTCAGGAGGGATGAGCTGATTTCCTCCATTGTTAGAATAGTTTTTTGTAAAGGTTAAGTGGGTCAGCTTGGTTTTGACTGTGCAGGCTGCTAAACCTGAATGGTGGCAGAACGCTTTAATCTCTGTTGCCTCCATGTATTGAATACAGTGAGCATCACGGGCTGTACGGTGACATTTTCCATCTATCTAGACATTCACTTATATTCGTTAAGCAGTGGTGGCTTCGGCATGGAAACTAACCTTTGGCAATAGAGGATATGGCTGCATCTACAAAAGGCATTTAAAGCTCTTTCAAGGCGCATTAAAAAATTTACCTCTACAAGAACGGAGCGCAAATCGGGCGTAGAGGCGTGTTTTCTCTCTGATTATGCGCACTATCAAATGCGCGTTAAATAGCGAGTTGTATTTTGCTCCGGCCGTTAAAGCGCATTTTGACTATGTGAACAAGCAATTCTCCTCATTAACTACTTGTAAAGCACATTTGAAATGACCGGTAAGGTCACCAGTTGAGTGCTCAATTACCTCCTGCATACAAGCATTTACGATAAAGCGTCTCAGCGATTATGCACATAATCGGCTAACCAGGCGTCAAACGGAATCCATCTAGAGGGGGTCTGCGAGAGGGGAAGCTCTGGGACAGGAAACTGAATGAATTGCTAAAGCCAGCACCCCTGAGAACCAAACTGTTGTCTGCACAATGCCATAGCAAACTGTAGGGCTAGATGAATGAGTATTCTAAGAAAAACAAAAGAAAATGAAGAGTCTTGTGTCACCTTAAAGAGTAACAAATGTATTGTGGCAGGAGCTTTTACAGACTGCAGTTTGTTAGTTTTTAAGGTGCCACCTTGAGATTCTTGCTCTTTGTTGTTTTTGGTGCGACAGACTAATACAGCTACCCTTCTGGAGATTATCCCAAGTATGCCCTTCTCTACGCACTTATTTGCTAGGATATCAAGTGGTAACATAAAGTGCCTGGCTACTAATTCGCTTCTGTGTTCCTGGAAATGTCACCCATTTTCCCCTTCCATCTAGCCATTGTCAAAATGAGCGGTGACCTATTCAGCTATTCACAAAATGGCCATTGTTCGGAGCTCTAACAGGAGTAACAAGACAATCTGGACATTTTGCAACGTTGTTGTAAGTGTCTGGCTTATTATGATGCATTTTGATTGGCCAATCAGCCCAGTTTATGGCCACCGAATGGGAGAGTTATGATTGTGTGTCACAGGAGTCTTATGCTTGAATCTATTCATTTAAGAACATCCTGTTCTCTCCTATCTCCCTGTGAGGGGGAATGTAATTAACGTATTAAAAATGGAAATACATGAAGATAAGATAAGGAGTCTTGATGTACTATAGGCCAGAACACTTGAGCACTGGATGGGGTCCTCTGCTAATTAAGCAATCCACTAATGACCTGATCATAATTACAGTGGCTTCACTAATTGCTCTGTTCGAGCTGTAAATGTTTCTAAGCTCTTTAATTTCAGAACTTTGCTCATATATGGTGCAATGTGTGGCATGAATTTAAAAGCTTGCCTTGAAAGTGGCAAAATTTACCCAGGCTCATCCTTGCTTCTTCTGAAATGGAAGCTCTTTGGGTAGTAATATTAGGGGCTATCTGCTTTTATATCATTTTTCTATAGAATAGTGATATGAAATCAACTTACAGCCACCAATATCAAATTGCAATGAAAGATGCATTAAAAAAAAGTTTAAAAGACAATTAAAAAAGAGTAATGATTATGAAGTCCACTCTCATCATATCCCAAATAATGATTCAAAAGGTCTCTGGAACAATAAACTGGCTTCACTTGTCTGTGGAAGCTAAATGAGGATCCTCAGGCGTCATGCCCCCATTGGAGGAATCCTCTTCAGAGGAAGAATTAGAACTCCCAGAAACTGAGGGTACCTCAAATCGGTCACTGTTACCAGACCAGAAGCCTGGGCTCTTGAGGGAGATGGCTGCAGGTCCATTCCTGTCAGGGGGAGGGGACTCTGCCTCTGAGGCAGAGGCAAGGCTAAGCAACCCATTGGGCCGTTGTCACCTGTGAAAAGGAGTACTCATTTGCACAGAAGGATTCCTCAGGATAAAGTAACTCCTCATGAGAAGCACTCTGACTAGAGAGCTCTAATATACTGCAGCTGAGTCCTGGGTGGGGTTCAGCAGGTTTTAGTGTTAAAAACCATCAGTGTCTGCGTACCCAGTGCCTGAAACAATGTCCTTATCAGCTCCAACTACTGGGTGTTTTCTTTTCCTGATCTTGTCTTATTATTGAATCTCTGTGTCACTGACCTTGGAATCCTGCTTGACTGTGCTTCTTGGACTCATATTATATCTGATTGTTTATCTGTGTTTGACCTTGGCTGCCCTTCAGACCTCTCTTTTGGAACTCTCTCTCTTGCCTGGCAAAACTGTGTTTTTGACAATTGCCTGCCCCTTAGTTTAACTTGAGCCTGATCCAGCCATAGCAGGTCATCTGGGATCTCCCTGACAAGCAAGCTGCAAGAAATATATGGAAACAGTTCTGCAGGATGTTTAAGGCTATCAAGATGATAACCAGCACCTTCAGTTGGGTCGAGAAACAAATAGGAACATTGTCAAGGTCCCCAAGAGCTGCTGTGGAGAATGTCCCAGGGACCACAGGATTCTTCCAAGTCCCCCCTCCACGTCCATAAACACTACTATGACCTTGGATGGGGGGCTGCAGTATCTGATCCCACACCTGCCCCCTTCACATCCACCATGGAAAGAACTGCATCAGCTGTGCTCTGAGGTCGCACATGCAGCCTCAGAAGATCTCGGAATGGGTGTCTGCTGGGCAGGGAGGGGAGATGAGAAGCCAGGTTATGAAAAATCCTATCGCCTATCCAGCTCCAGCCCTGCCAGGCAGTGCACCTCATTTAGATAGGCTCAGAAGCTTGCCTAGAGGAAGAACAAAACAAAAGGCGCATGGAGAGATTAAAATTGCCTCCGTTGCTGATAATACCTGTCATTATCAGCCCACCAGGGCATTGGATTCATGGAAGCCTCCACTTTCGGAGGCTTCTATCTCCTGAGGGTGCAAGCCATAGGACTGCGTCCTTAAAGAACATAAAGTAGTTACTTCATTGTTGGTTTCATGTGATATTCCCACTGGCTCAGCAAAAGCAAAAATTGGAAGGAATCGTTCAGGGGACAATTAATAAGTTGGTTTAATTGGACTGAAGCTGTTGTTGTCTTCTTTTTTAAACTGACGCACGCTAGCTTCACTGGCTTTACATTTAGAGCAGCTACAGAAAGCAAATGGTTTTATTGACCAATAGTTTTCTATCACTGCTGAAAACAGCTGGAGAAGGACTTTGACATGAGCACCATTACATTCCAGAGAACAATACATTGGCATTATTGGCACAGGCATTAAATATTTTGATATGTGGAGCTGGGGCTAAGATAATGTCACTACTTTTGTTCAGGTTCTGCTGACACATGTTTCATCATGACAAGGTATTGAGGAATCTATTAAATTCATCACAGAACTTGGCCACTGTAATATGTCATCTCATTGATGAAAGCTTTGGTGCTTTTTTTGTAATAGGTTCTGAAAAAATAGTCATGGGAAGAGGTTTGAGAAAGATGGGCTGAGCCTATGTGGAAAGAGGACAGAGGTATGGTACATTCCCATTGGTGGAAGTCTTTCAAATATGATTTGTTGGTAGGGCTGTTGAGGTTCTCTGAATTCTATCTCTAAGCTTGTTCTGATTTGTGTCCTTCAAAGACCACTGCAGGCTTCGTATCCTTATCTAATTGCGAGCTCTATTTTTCCTTCTTACACACACACACACACACACACACACACACACGTGTGTGTATTTTCATGCCCAGTTTTCAAATGTGTGTATTTCCCTACAAACACATTTTTTTTGTATTGCAAATTGCATTGCAAACTCAGAAATGCATGGGCCACAGATTGTGGTCGGGTCCGTATTCTGTTCCAACAGGGGCAAACCAGATAAATTCTGGTCAAAAACAAACTGAAATGAATGTCTCATATGGCCTTACCTGTTGGTTCTAACCTGTTGGGTAGGGTGACCAGATTTTGAGACCCAAAATCTCAGTCCCCCCCGCCCCCCCTAAAACAACCCCCCCGCGTGCCTGCCCGCCCCCCCCTCATGCGGCCCGCCCGCCCCCCCTGCCCGCGCTGCGCCGCCCGCGCACCCACAAACCCGCACACCCCGCTCACCCCACGCTGCTCACGCCGCCCGCCCACTTCATGCTCCTTACCTGCTGGGGTAAGGAGCTGCCGGGTGACGTCATCATCCGGCGCGCTACTGAGGGACAGGCCGTGAAGCCTGTTTCTCAGTAGATTCGAGCACTGGAGGGAAGCGGACGTGGCCTGCACAGGTAAGGAGCGCGAGGCGCGGGACACTTACCTGCTGGGGCGGGCGCTTCCCGGGTTCCTCCGCCGCCACCGCCGCCGGGTCTACCACCGCTCCTCGCTTGCTGCACCGCCGCGTGAGCCCCCGCCACCCCGGTTTGCCCCCCCGCCCCCCCGGTTGGGCCGGTTTGCCCCTGGATTCCCGGTTAGGACAGGGAAATCCCGAGCCATCTGGTCAGCCTACTGTTGGGAGTTGAGCCTGAGATGGTCATTGAACTGGTAACCCCAGCAATGGTGGGTGGGGATACAACAGACAGCTCTCCTGCAAAGAGGGAACTATAGGGAGTGAATCTCTCCAGCAAAGGAACACTTTTCACCAATAGTGCTACAGGAGGGAAGATTTCAGCTGAATATTAGAACTTCTCAATGGTAAGAAATCTTCAATAGTGGAACCAATTACCTGGGTTTGGTGGGAGAGCGTATGTGTGTGTCTCCCCTGTTGGAAGTCTTCAGACAGATCCTGTCCACCTATGTCCTTGGGATGACTTAGCTCTGGCAATTCTTGCACTGAGCAGGGAAAAGATGGCTAACAAGACCCTCTTCAAACTGGATCCTCATAAAGGTTTCTGGGTCAGACTTTGCTCATTGGTCTAAGAACCTCTGCTTTTGCAGCCCAGATGCAAACCCTCATTTTGCCTTACTTTAGCCTGAATGAAAAGCAAAGCTTGCTTTTAGCTACCTGTGGCATGGCTCACAGAAAACTGCCCTCAAGAGATAAAAGTTTCTGAACAGCAGATTGAACTTGGACTATGGGCGGATCTACACAAGAGGTTTTTGACATTTTATAAGGGTTATGAAAACGCTTTGGGCCACATGACGCACTTCCTATAACGTTGTATATCTGAGGTTTTTTAAAACTCACTTCAGTTATATACAACGGTTTCACTTTTAATAAATCGTTTTAAGTAAAAGAATGTGTCCTTCCTTACCGTTTGTGATTCATGGGGGCAGTGCTTCCTTTACTGGTGCCCAAATGCTTAGCAGTTGATTGGTGGGGAAGAAAGAGGAAGTGGACCAGTGAACTACAACACCCACAATTCTTAGCCCTATACTCGCTAGGGAATGACAGAGGAACTAAGAAGGAAGTGTGTAACTGAACTACAACCCCCACAATGCCTTGCCCTAAACTCATTGAAAAATGAAAGAGAAAGAGACAGGGCAGAACAGTGTGTGACCGCACACACCGCTTTAAAGACAGAAGACTGTTCTCCTGTAACGTGAGTACTCAGTAATGTGGCCTAAGACATTTTAGAACGCACCTATTTGGAACGTTTTAAAATACAATTTAAAACATTCCAAAGGACTGTGTGGATTCCCCCTTAGTCTCTGGAGAATGGCCATTTATTCACAACTCTAGAAAGCAAAGTTTTAGAGCCCTGGCCAAAGCAACTCATTTTAAAAAAATGTGAAAGGTAAGCATTTTTCTTTGCACATTTTTTTTCAAATGTATGCCTGTTGTCAAACACATTTTATTTGTTTTGCAGTGAGCACCCCAAATTTGGAAATGCATGGAGTCTCAATCGCAAATTGTGTTCGGGTCAGTATCGGGTCCAGGAGGAGAGAATTGGGTAAATCTGTGTGGAATCATATTTTGAATGTGCTTCATAACAAATGGACAAAAAATCCCACACCCTTCTCTGCAAGTAGAAAATGAGCATGACAGGGATCAAGCTAGGCGAGAACCTTCCTCCCTGGTTTTCTAGGTTGTTATTGTTGCTTTACCTCTAGGGGGCTTTTTATTAATGTGGGGGTTATTAAAAATGACACCCCCTCCCTCATGTGAAGCAGGACAAGCTACTGTGCAATCTCAGTCTGCTGAATGTGTAAACTAGGCCTTATATACTGAATTGAACAGGGGCTGAATTTTAAAGTCTTTGTCATGAAGAAATGAAATTGTCTTCCCTGCCACTCAAAACAACAACAAGAAGCCAGCTTTACAAAATGGGATAAGGATGTTAGCTGTTAGCAATTACATTTCTGATAAAGTTAATAATACATTTGGTTTCTGAAAAGTTTGAACAAGCGGAATTCTGATCGGGGTGGGACAGAATTAAAGCTCCGACTTCGGTTTTAGCGGTGTGAGGTTCCTGACAGAAATAAAGTGAGTGTATGTTGTATAAGTAATTTATTTGTGCATCTTGGCAATGCAGCACTAATAGGCTGGCTGCCAGGTATTCCAGGCTGCAGTTTGTCATGTCTGACTCTTTAGTCCTTTTCATGCAATTGAAGAAATGGCCTTCTGCAGGCTGTCAGTGACAGATACCAGCTCACTCACATAGATAAAGCTCAATTAGCTCCCAGAGAAAGCATCGTTTAAAAATGCAATGAGCTGCGCCATGAAAGATAGGTAGACAAGTGTTACACAAAACAAAATAAAATGTTAACGCAGGTGAGCAAGCATTGTCAGGGAACTCATCACTATTACTTGTCTTCCTTCACCCCCGCTCCTCTGCCAATATTCTTTTGAAAACTCATGGTAATTCACTTTTAAGGAGCTCCCAATAAAAGTTTTGGGTTTTATCATCTTCAGTGACTTTCTTCTCTAGCTCTTCGTGCCTGGCTGTGAAATAGTCCTATAATGCATCCCTAAATACTGTACCTAGCACAGGAATATTGCAAGAACTTTTCGAAGAGGAAGGGAGAACTGAGGACTGGAAACTTGTGGCATCCATTTGAAAAATCTTTAGTCCAAAGTGCACGAAGCCTTTTGATTGTTCTCAAACTCTTATTATTATTATTATTATTATTATTACTATTATTATTATTTCATCTCTTTCTCGCTCGTGGCGGTTTTTCTAGATGGGCATGATGGGCTTTGCCAAGTCATGCTGTCTTTTATAGATTCAGGAATTTCCTGACAATTGAGCATGTTTTAAGTATGACTGCTTTCTGGATGTTGGTGTGGATATAGTTTGGTAGGCCGAGTTTCTGAAGGTTTTCTGTATAGTTTTTTGATGTGATGGCAGTAACTGAGGTGACTAATGGAATAATTGTGACTTTTTCCTGATGCCATGGCCAGTGGTGTATATTTGTCTCTCTTTTCTTCTTCCTTTTCAACAACATTTTTGTAATTCGGTATTGCTATGTCGATGAGGTATTTGTGTTTTTCTTTTTTGTCTATGACCGTTATGTCTGGTCAGTTGCAGGGTATTGTCTTGTCAGAATGAATTGTTTTGTCCCAGTATATTTTATGATCTGCATTTTCCAAGATTGTTTTGGGTGAGTATGTATAGTATGGTGTAGATTGTTTGATAAGGTTGAATTTGATGGCCAGTTGTTGGCGAATTATTTTTTGCAGCTGTATTGTGTCTGTCTGTACAGTCCATTCCTGCTAGAATTTTACATCCTCCTATCATCATCATCATCATCATCAACATCATCATCATCATCATGTATTTATTAAGTGCCATATGTGTTTTATGTTTATGGTTTTAAATTTTGTATATTGTCTTTTTAATGCTCAATCTTTTTAATTTTTGTAAACCGCCTAGAGAGCTTCGGCTATGGGGCGGTGTATAAGTGTATATAATAATAATAATAATAATAATAATAATAATAATATAATAATAAATGTATATGGCACTGTACAAAGAGCAAACCAATAAAACAACTCCTTGCCCAAATGGCTTACAATCTAGAAGTGTAAGTGGTAGGGAAAGCTGTATGGAAGGGACAAAATTGGAGCCCAGTTTTCAAGGAAAGATACCAAAGGCTTTAGGGGGAAAAAAGGAAAGTTTTCAACTGAGTCTTAAAAACTGGGATTGAAGGAGCAGTCTGCAGAAACTCCAGAAGAAAGTTCCAGGAATATGGAGAAATGTAGATGTTATAGCCCATCTTAGTTCTACAGTGGGTACTATTTCCCTTATTTTATCCATCCTTGCAAATAAGTAGTCACCACTGTCTTCCCTTTTTCAGATGGGAGAAACAAAAGAGGCTTAGAAAAATGATTGCCCCAAACTATCCCATGCTTTTATAATGCTTGCACCTGCTTTCAGTTCAGGTGCCCCCTTTCTCCCTTTGGACACCCACTTCAAGTAGGTTTGGTATTTATTTGTTACACTGCTAAGCCACACTTCTTCCACGGAGTCAGGAAGTTATCTTAATTTTATATGTTCATAGGCAACCCTGTGAAATAGGGAAGGCTAAGAAATTGTGATTGACTTGGGGTCATTGGATGAAATTCATGGCCAAGTAGGGATTTGAACTGAGATCTTTTCAGTCCGAAGTCCAACGCACTAACCATGACACCGTACTGCATGTGTTTATGTAAAATGTATGTGGTGAAGCATGTCATCAATGAGACAAATGGTACGTTTGTGAGTCATTCATACTTTCCAACCTGTTGTTGATGGGTAGCCAGATCCGATGCATGCTTACTGGGAAGTCGGTCTTGTTGAGTTATATGGGTTTACTCCCAGGTAACTTTACGGGGCCTTAAGTTATAGCAGTGTCTTGGCTCGGCAGAGAAAGTTCCACACCGGGGCATTGACTAAACGCTGACAGTATGCACATTTTTGTCAGGAAGGATGTTTATATGGGGATGTCACAATAAAAATGAGCCTTATAGATCTTCACTGCTTTCTGATATATGTTTATTGTACAGCTTGATACAGGATAAATGATTCACATTTTATGTTATACTGAAATCTGAACTTCTGTAAATCTGATTTGGATTGCAAGAACAGAGCTCCACCTAATAAAAATTCCCCCTTCATAAATGGTTAGCTGAATTAATGCATAGGGCCCGTTTAAAAGATTAATGGCATGTATTGATGGGAAATCAAACCTCGGTGTTTTATTTTCCTGGATTGTCAGGGACTTGACATTTCATTTGCTGGTCCTTTCAACATAACCCCTTACAACTCACTTTATAAAGCAAAAGGAGTAGTGTTACATATTTATATTCCACATCATTTGGGACATATCAACAGTCACATAGCGATCCAATTGAAAACAAATGCTGAAGGTATCAAAATGCCTTATATTATGGCTTTAATCTGAATTGGTTTTGGGGATGGGATTCACTGTTTAGATCATGCAGTTCTCATATATCAGTTTGGTCTCTCTTCAATTAAGTGGCAAATTATTTGTGCTGTAGTTAGTTGTGGGAGCAAATATAGTGTTGGAGAGTAGGGTGACCATATCTGGTCATTCTACAAAAGAGGGCAGGGCTCTTGCGGCTTTAAGTTGTGATAAAGAGGGAATTTCACCAGGTGCTGCATGCATACAAATGACACCTGCTAAAATTCCCTTTTCAGTCCACCTGTTAAAGATACAGGAGCTCTGTCCTTTCTATATGGTCACCCTATTGGAGAGGCTTTAGAAATATGCTGGCAATTACAGAATGGTTAAAGAAAACCTTGGGCATTTCTGACAATGATGGGTGTTGTCAGTAGGGGTGTTGGAGAAATCCACAATGGAATCAAATAAGTTCAGATATCCATGAATCCAACCTGCGGATTCTGCTGCAGATTGGCTTTTCCCATGTCACACTGATTGCACAAACTTATGGACTGTTTTTTTAAAACTTTCCTGGATTTTACGCAAATTTAGGCATAGAAAAATATGTGAAATACAATAAACACTGGCCAAAAATAAGCATTTCCCCCATTGGCTAAGGGATGAAAAATTGTATTGGGGGGATTTGCACATTTTGCAAGTGCCAATTTGTGCAAATGTGAGTTTGTGCAATTTGGGAAATGGGAAATAATCTGTTTTCATCAATGAGCAGACAATGGAATGGAAGGCACCTGGCACTCCATGAAATGCAGATAGAATGGATTTTAGATATTCTGTACATCCCTATTTGTCAGCAGGAGGAATAGACAGAAGATGCAAGATGAGTTTGCAAATAGGTGGGATACTTATACTAATGGCTCCATCCTATACGTATCTAGTCATAAGTAAGCCCTACTAAGTTCTATGGGGCTTCGTCTAGGTAAGTAGATGTAGAATCGCAGCCTAATTATTATCCTGTCCACAGTTGGAACAAACATCATGTTTTTGTAATATTTTCTTCATGGAACAAATATAAAACGAAGATGGTGGTGTTCCCTGGAAGCCTATTTGTTTTGATGGCATGATAGTCAAATTAAAATGGATGATCAACAGACCGGAAATAACCAAAAAGTTAAGGTTTACAATTTTTTTTAAAAATATATTTTATATAAATATGTCCACAATCAAATAGAGCAATTGATATACACATTCAAATTTCTCTTCAGTGTTGATCAAGCAAATTGCTCTACAAATTAATGAAGGAGGCAGGCCAAACGCGTTTCGACGTTTTTAGTCTTCTTCAGTGGCCTGTAATTACTAAAACAAACATACAAACACTAATGAAAAAATACACTAGCAAATTACAGGATACTGGTCATACTATTCTTTTATGTACTATGTATGTATTTTTACAATGGTGAATATATATCTCCCAACCATAACCTGCATATACAGAAATATAAATATATATACAAACGAAGATAAGTAGAAGGTGTTATTACCCGGCACAAGCTGATGCTGTAATTCAAATGTTTAAAGATGTAAGTATCTGGACACGGGGGCTGCCTGACAATATCCTGAAAGCAAGACGAATTGTATCACTCCCCCAGACCAGCAAAGCCTGCAAATACTAAATTGAAATGTTTCTATCTGTGCTGAATGCTTTCCCAGTCAACAATTAAAATAAATACACTAGGAATGTAAAATATTTTTGTCTACATACCTACAGCAAGTGCTTGCAAAATAATCCTGACCTCCGTTTCCCAAAGTCAAATGCCGTGATCTAAGCCACGTTTTTCAGGGGAAGTTGTATATGTTCCTGTTGCAGGGGCTGATAGTAATTAACCACACCTGCTAGCTATACTGTATACTGCCTGTAGTTACAAGAAGATTTCAATTAACCAAGTAGAGCCTGTAATCAGAAGTAACCATGATGCACTAAAGATAATTTTGTCATTGTTTCCAATGAGTTCTAGGATTAAGATAATCCTTACTACGCAACAAGTGCCCAATTACATTATTCATTCAAACCTCTGGGGACCAGTGTCCCCAATGTCTAGATCCAAAAAAGTTCCCTCCTTGCCAATCGCCTTTCCAAATTGTATTGGGGGCCATTCTGCCTTTCTATGACACAAAATTTGATATCTTCTTCCGAATGTCCCAGGTCAATGAAGTGCTTTACTAAAGGGGCATTAGCCTTCCGGTTCCTAATGCAACTCTTATGTTCACAAATGCACACCTTCACTTTTCTGGTGGTCATGCCCACATACAACAGTCCACATGGGCATTGGATGGTATAAATTACTCCCTTAGAATTGCAGTTGAACATTTCAAAAAGTATATATTTCCTGTTGTTAGCTGGATTCAGGAATTCTTTGGTCAGCAGACAGTTTTTACATACGCTGGACGTTTCTGTTATTAAGAACGGTTCTTCCATTATTACCGACACATATAGAAAAAAGACTGATGCTAATTTGTACCTTAAATATGACAGTTTTCATCCAGCTCACATTAGATGGAACTTACCCTTCTCCCAGTTGATTAGAATAAGAAGAAACTGTTCAACAATTGTGGATTATGATAGACAAGCAAACATTCTCATGAAACAGTTTCAGGCTCGACGTTACCCTCGTAGAAAATTAAAGGCAGCTATTTTCAAAGTAAGGAAAATGGACCGAAGAGATCTTTTATACACCAACAAGGTTATCCAGTCTCAATCAGGAATGCTGATCCCCATTACATTTAATGGCCACACCGGATCCATGCAGATGGCAATTTTAAAACACTGGGATTTATTAGCAGAAGTCCCCGGTTGTGAGGACAGACCAAGATTTGCGTATAAACGGACAAAAAATATTCAAGATTTACTCGTCCACAGCACCCTGAGGACAAGCAAAGAGAATGGCTTTAAAAACCTGTCCTATTCCAAACCTAAAGGAAATTACCCTTGCCATGGCTGCAGCGTATGTAAAAACTGTCTGCAGACCAAAGAATTCCTGAATCCAGCTAACAACAGGAAATACATACTTTTTGAGATGTTCAACTGCAATTCTAAGGGAACACCACTTGCTGTAGGTATGTAGACAAAATATTTTACATTCCTAGTGTATTTATTTTAATTGTTGACTGGGAAAGCATTCAGCACAGATAGAAACATTTCAATTTAGTATTTGCAGGCTTTGCTGGTCTGGGGGAGTGATACAATTCGTCCTGCTTTCAGGATATTGTCAGGCAGCTCCCGTGTCCAGATACTTACATCTTTAAACATTTGAATTACAGCATCAGCTTGTGCCGGGTAATAACACCTTCTACTTATCTTCGTTTGTATATATATTTATATTTCTGTATATGCAGGTTATGGTTGGGAGATATATTCACCATTGTAAAAATACATACATAGTACATAAAAGAATAGTATGACCAGCATCCTGTAATTTGCTAGTGTATTTTTTCATTAGTGTTTGTATGTTTGTTTTAGTAATTACAGGCCACTGAAGAAGACTAAAAACGTCGAAACGCGTTTGGCCTGCCTCCTTCATTAATTTGTAGAGCAATTTGCTTGATCAACACTGAAGAGAAATTTGAATGTGTATATCAATTGCTCTATCTGATTGTGGACATATTTATATAAAATATATATTTTAAAAAATGTGTAAACCTTAACTTTTTGGTTATTTCTTGTTTGTGGTTTTTGGTTAAGCCTAGCACCTTGTTTTGTCTTTTGATCAACAGACCGGGCTAGATCTACACCAAGCAGGATATAACACTTTGAAAACAGTTTGAAAACTGTATATGGAGTGTGTCATGGGCCCCAACAGTTGTCAATACCAATATAAACCATTTTAAAGCAGTAGGGTAGATCCTGCCTCAGATGGAGTTTCACATGTGCAAGATGTGGCTGTGCGTGCAATTCCCCAGCACAAATCTGGCACCTGTGAGCTGCACCTGTGAGCTGTAAAATAAACTGCGGTCATATTATTTGGGAGAGGGACTCTGTAGAATCCAGTTGGGCAACTGTACCACCCAAACCCGCTAGATTTAACTCGCATGAGACATTCTCTGTTAGTAGGATTGTAGACTGTAAACAAAGACTGACTAGAATTCCAACACAAAGGGAAGCTCACGCCAGCTCTGCTTTGAAGGCTTAAGGTTGTTGAAGGTATTTCCTTGTTTACGAATATTTTAATACCTGTATATCTAACGTGTTGTCAAATGGTCTGTGGACTGTCAATAAAGATTGTTGTTGTTGGGAGAGGGACAAGGAACTGGGTTTAGTTCCCCTACCACTCCATTGTCACCACAAAATGATTTCGCGCAAGTGCAGCTTATTTCACAGGGCTACATGCACATGCGTCCAAATCAGAGATGGGTGCCATAACTATCCGATCAGTTGTGACTGATTTTTGTTTTGTTTTTCCATAATCTGTAGCAGCAGGACAGAATGTCAGAGTGGATTCAAAATCTTCCATGTTGCCAGAGTTATGTAAAGACCAGGGATGTCAAACCTCAAGCATGCGGGCAAAATCTGGCCCTCCCAATCTGCCCCTCCAGGAATTCCCAAATGGACACACCTTCTTTTCCTAGCCACATCCCTTTCCCCTGAATGTCGATTGGTTGATTATTTTCCTGCTGATGCGTGTTTTTCCCCCACTCTGAAAAGTTGAAATGACTCTCCTGAAGCTTAGTTACTCGCAGTAAGAAATCCAGACTAAAATATAATGGTATTTTGGCCCCACCCCTTTTGACTTTGGCTGAACACCTTTTGCCTTTGGACTTGCACACTGCTGGAGTGCAGCCCCTAAGAGCTCCAGAATTTAATCTGGCCCCAGGGCTAAAAGGGTTTCGACACTCCTGGTATAAACCAAGGACTCCTGAGCCATGTGGCAGAGAGCACCCAAAATGAAAACAGCAACAACAACAACAACAACAACAACAACAACTGTTTAGGGTTTCCAAAGAATAGGTGAGAATAATCCTCAGGTTGATGAATGCTATCTTGGCAATGCCCCTATAACTTGACAATGTCTTAAGAGAAGAAGCAGGGGAAGTGAAGGGTTGCATGAGAGGCTCAGACTACAGAGGTTAATCACTGCCGGTTGCACACTATATTCCATCTCCGCATTCCCCCTATGAGTACAACTTTCTTGTTCATCACTTGGCTAAAAGCAGCTTGTGGGAACCTGATTTGGAGATGCCGAACTGGTAGAGACCAAAGGATTAGGGTGCTCCTTTCCCATTGGAGATTTGAGTCTGGATTGGTGTTTTAATGTTTTTTTTTTTTTTAAAAAAGAAATGCTGCAGTAGGAGGAGACTAAATGTGATCTGTGCTATATATAGTCTTTGCCCAGACTTTAGAATTCCTTAAAGTCCCCACAGGAAGAGCTCTGGAAAATTAAAGTACTTTAGCACAGTGGATAACTGAATGTTGGTAGCCCAGAATTGAAAATCGATACAAAGAATGGGATGTTTGGGCCTTTCTATTTAGTAGCTGGGAAGGGCTGCATTTGGCCAAATCATAGCACATATTAGGAAAGTTATGGAAGGAAGAATTTCTTGTCTTCCCTGACAACTAGTATGGCCATACAGTCCCACTTTTCAGAGGACAGTCCTCTATCTGAAGGGCTGAAAAGACACCTTTGAAGGGTTGTCCAGTCCAAGTCCATCAAAATAGAGAGTAGGATGAAGTTTCCTATTAGCAGGTGATCTGTGGACAGTAGACTGAGCAGGCACACAGGTCACCTGGTTGCAGTCTTAGTCTGGATGGAAAATGTATTCTGAACGGTGAGATGTATTGTATTTCTTTTTAAATTATGATCATTACTTCTAAATTGCAATCTGTACATGTAAATTAGCATATGCAAATTTTATGCAAATCTATGGCCACGTTCAGCTGCCATGGTAGTCAATGATGGGTTAATTCACAATTGGTTATTTTGCGGGTACTCCCCAAACGATCAGAGAAACGACTAACCGTGAGTTCGTTATAAGCAACTGTGAGTAGATTATTAATCCATGGCACGTTGACTAACGTCCCCCTCCCTCCCTCCCTTCTCCTGTCAGCCCACCTGCTTGTATCCCATCATCCCTTGCTGCTGAAAATAAGAGTTCTGCTGGCTCAAGTAGAGTGGCAGCCACCACTTTAACTGCTGTTGAATAGCGACTCTGTATCTGATGAAAATTACCAACGGTGCCCTTCACACGACACGATAAGCAACAGTGGTTTAAATAACCCACCCTACACATTGTTGGTTATTTGCGTGGGTTATTTCAGCAAAATAACCAGCCATGCGTTAAAAAAATCCTGCCACATGACTTGATAATGGTCCCTGTGGATTACTTAACCCATCGTGGGTTATTGTGTTGTCCAAATCCAGTCTGTGTCTTTTTTGGTGCAAATAACCACTTTACTGACAACCCATTCATGCTTTCCAAGGGAAGTGCACCATACCTTTCAGGAGCCAGTGTTATGGACAGTTTTTGCTATGGCATGTATTCAGATAAGGCTCTGCTTTAGTTTCCTGCCCTAGTGGCTGCTACTCAGATGTTTATCTTGTAGCGATCTTTAAATACTGTAGGTTAGCTTGGTTTTTTTTACTCTCATTTTGCAGAGGGGACTGAGGTTGAGAGGAAATGGTTTGTCACAGCTGAGGTAAAATTAGTTTTATTCATACACTCATTTCCAACAATTATGGGTTTGATGAGTCCAAGTGCATTTTGTCACAAGAAGACATTCCAGAAATGATGATGATGATTTACATGCCACTATGTGTGCCTCAGTGGCTAACAATACAATAACAGTGACACATGCCAAAGCATCATAACAATAAACCATCTACTACCAATTGATTTCAAATTGTTAAACTCCACTTCCAGAGACATCAGGCTTTTTCTACCTATTGTGCTGATGATGGGCCAGTGGCAGAGAAAGCATTGCTCAGACCCATTAATAACACTGCAGTTCCAATATAATGACTTCTTAAAAATATATTAGTAATGGGACATTCAAATGTGCTTTCTACCTGGTTTAAACAGCTGGTTTAAAATTGGTGCTTTTGCACAGCTGAAATGGCCTCAACTGGGTCTAGATAATATAGATCAAGCAGAATTCCGCCATATGGATTACTTACAAGCTCATCTAAATGTTACACTCCCAGCAGGGATCAGCAAATACAGTAGTTGTGGATCACAGGCAGGGGAACATCTCAATGTGATGTGCCTGATTTCTACAGTAAGTTGTTTTAACAATACGAACTGGGTGGAAAATATGAGTGTAACATTTAGACCAGCTCTAATCATGCACCAAATGTGTAAAGATGTTGGTGGTTAATTGGTATTGACCATGGCTGTGGAAAAACTCTGTGCCAACTTTTCCCCCTTTCTCTGCTTCCCCGGGCAAAAGAAAACAACAACATCAACCCAGAACTGAATAAAATGTTCCTAAACAGCAAATTCCTGCTGAGTTCCAGGCTAGGTTGAATTTTAATAGCTGAGTTATCAGGCCCTATGTAGAGGGGTTTATGTCCCCAAACTGCTGACACAGTTTTAACTACAGCAATGCAAATGGTGGTACTCTAATAAAAGAAGCAAGAGAAGTTTCAATATGTTGTCTAGGAGCCTCGAGAACACTGAAGATGATTTATGGCCAAGGGGACTGAAAATTTTAATGCTTCTTTCTAGCAAGGGTACATTTTTCAATACAGCTGCTGCAATGCATAGACGATTCCTGCATTCCGGCACTATATGTGCAATGACAATATAAGCCTTTTCTGATAGGGTAACATTTGCGATCCAAGATTAAAATCTTGGATATGTCTCAACAAAAATGGGTGATAATACGAGTGAAATGACAGCTATCAAATGCAAGTGCCTTGCTAGTAATTTCTGTAAATGGTCAAGAACTCGCAATTGTATCTCCCCCACCCTCCAAATACAAAAGGGGGTTGCCTGGAGGTCATTTGAATATTTTGGGAAAGTGCCTTAGAAAACTTGTGTCTGAAGCCAAAGGCACAAGTAAGCTATTAAAGGGGAAGTAAATCACCAAGAACTTGACCATGACCCCTTTGACCCACAGCTGAGGGCATCATCGATGAATTGACTGTACCACGTCCATCAATTGAGAGTTGGACAAGATTGTATGAAACAGTGTAAATTCAAAGGCTGGATATTCTTAGCTATCTATATTTTCAAATGGATCCTAGAAACTGTTATTTGTTTATTTAATGTGCTCAAATTAAATATCTAATTAGGGATGAGAGAACCAGGGATAATCGAGCTCTCTGAAATTTTCCAAACGTTACTTCAAAGCTCAGTAGGGCTTGCTCCTGTTTGCATTTGCAACCTGTTTTTCATTTTGTATGAATGGGAAAAGTTGTGCATTTGAATGCAAAGTTGAATGCAAGGTTAGGAATTTGTGAACAATTCTGGAGAACGTGCACTCCCATTCGCGTTTAGGTTTGGGGTTGTAACCGACTATTTACGAGTGATTTGCAAACTGAGATGAAGTTCTCATCCATCCCTAATAACACCCTTACCCCCAGCCGATGACATATCCTTAATGACAGCAGATAACAGGTAAAACTCCTGCAGGGCAAAACCGGACTGTGCATTTCACTGCATAGGCCACTGTCAGGGAAGTACTTATTGTTAGCAGTGGCAGTGTGCATAGATTGCATACTGAACACCTTAGTAAAAGATTTGTGATGATGAAGGAAAGTTGGCTTCTGATTGCCAGAGGATAGAGTTATGTTTCTAAGCACAGATAATATAAGGGCTCCCTAGGGGTACTGTCCTTCGAATTATAGCAATATGTTCAGTCCAGACTGAACCCAAACTCCAATCCCATATCACAGTCACACAGGGTATCTTTGGAAACCATGATTTCCCTGACTGAACATAGGAACAAATATATTAAAATCGCAACAACAAAAAGAAACAAACAGCACCCCAGCAATTCACCAACAAACCAGCTTACACACCAAAGGTCTGCCTGACTAAAACATATTTTCCACACAGCGGAAGGACAGCAAAGAGGAAGCCAACAGAGATGACCTTTGCAGGGATTCTAGAGTCTGGAAATGGTCACACCAAAAAAGTACTGACTCCAGGTTTTTGAAGGCCCTTGAGCAAGATGCCCTCAATGAGCCCCCTCTGTCAGTTAAGTCTATGTTCTCATCCCCATTTCCACCAACTACAATTGATCCACATCATCTTTCTCATGATTGCTTCCACTTGCTTGCTTGACAGGCAGAAAGCTAGTGAGCAAGTAGATAGTGGCATCTATTATTGTTATTATTATTATTATTATTATTGTCATCATCATCACTATTATTTACATTTATATACTTCCCCATAGCCGAAGCTCTCTGGGCAGTTTACAAAAATTAAAACTTTGGACGTTAAAAATCGATATACAAAATTTAAAAGCATAAAAACAGACAGTATAGAAAGACAGTATACATTTAAAACAACTGTGAACTTTCAGCCAGGCCTAAAAATAGTTCTAGGGTCAATTAAAAACTCAATATAAGCTGCTAAATGCCTGGGAGAAGAGGAAAGTCTTGACCTGGCGCCGAAAAGGTAACAATGTTGGTGCCAGACGGGCCTCATTGGGGAGATCATTCCATAATGACCCCCGTGTGCTTCTTTTCCTCTTCTCTGATCTGCACGCGAGCACAAAAATTAGCCGTCTGAATTCCCCTGTATTTCAGGCTTTGAGATCCACTTGCTTTCTTTTAAAAGAATGATTCATGCATTTATGCCAATACCCCACAGTTCCCCTGCAGTCTGATGATAGCTCCCTCTTGTATGCATGGTGCTGTTTTGGCTACATAAGCAACTGCCCCTCACCTCCTGAAAACCGGAAATAGACAGAATGATTACGGTGGATTTTCAATAGCATAAATGATCCCTCATTCAGTTTCTTTCATATTTACTTGAAACATTTAAATCCTCTTTCTTTGTAAAACCAGGGCAGGCTCATATCTACATCTGCATGAAGTCACTGAAAAATACACACTACGTAATAAGAACAATAACAAACTCTGCTGCTTTTCCTTCTCACCATCACTGTTGCAGTGGTGAAGCAACTCCTGGGGATTGTTGTCAGTGACCCCTTGGCTGGTGCCCTACCATGTTACCCTTGAGTCTGATCCTGACACCAAATGTGCCTCCAGTATTTGTGGGACAAAGAGAAGGAACTTCCTGAAGATCTTAAAACCTGGACAAGCCCATTTGGGAAAATACAATTGTACAAAATACAATCACAATCCCGAGCTGTTATTTGTCTCATGAAGAAAAACACATATGAGGATATTTTTCCAGTCCCCCACCACCTGGTTGGTAAAGGTAAGAAGGAAGATTGCACAGACTTTTCTGGGGCAATTGCCAATGCCAATCTACCATTGCCACATTGACATAAATAGTGCATTCTAGAATGACTTCTAAACATTACACTCTAGTTTTGCACCCCAACTGTATTACGTAGAAGAATTCTCGCTGCAAATCAGGGCCTTCATATTGCTAATTTTGCTGCCCGCATTTCACATCAATGACCTTCATTGATCATAGAGATGTCTGTATGGCCAAGAGCAAATGCTCATCCCATGGCCCATATTGTCCGTGAGAGCAAAGAATGCTTAGCACTGGCAGTGTTAGCTGCCCATCGTTTAAATGTACCTGATGCCTTTAGTGACTTCTCCATTTCACAATGAATGTATTCAACGGTAGGGGTCAGGCACATGTGGAATCATAAGGAATAGGTTGATTCACACAAGAAGAGCTGTGCTAGAGAGTCCATTGAGTCCACCTAGTCCAGCCTTCCCTACCCCCAGAGGCTTTAGACTCCAACTCCCAGCATTCCTGACAGTTGACCATGCTAGCTGGGGCTGATAGGAGTTGAAGTCCAAAACATCTGGAGAGCATCAGGTTGGGGAAGACTGATCTAGCCCACTATCCTGTTTCCATCTGTGGCTAGAGAAATTCTTCTGGGGAGCCCACAAGGATAGCATGAAGGCAACGTCTCCCTCCAGCATCTAGGATTGCCTCTGAAGATGGAGGTGCCATTTAGCCATCATGGCTAATTGCCACTGATAAGGCTTAGCCTCCACTGAAAGCCACTTATGCCATTAGCCACACCACACCACACCCTGCCTTAATGGATACCATAGGTTAACTATTTCTGTGAAAGAGTGGCTCCATTCAGTTACAATGCCAAACCATTTGCTAACTGTGGTGTTCACTGCAGTAACTAAATTTACAAACCATTGGCAAAATCATTAGAGCCATCACTCCACTTGGGGGATATATGAGGCTAAGGGCTCATTCCAAATGGGGGGAAAAGTTGACTGGAAATCAAAACAGTGGTAATTTAGAAATAGGATCCAGAATCCTGAACTTGCTCGAAGAAATGATACTATTTTAGGGCACAATCTGTTGGGAAATTTAGCTGCATAAACCCTATTTGAACTTAACAGAACCTGGTTGTTTTGGTAGGGTTGTTGCAGGACAGCTTTCCTGTGGATTGTGCACTTGATAACAATCCCTTAAGTAATTTATTATTATTATTATTATTATTATTGTTGTTGTTGTTGTTGTTGTTGTTGATGTTTGCCATCTGGGTTATAATCTCTCTTTACATTGTCTTACAAAATCTTTTTTTATGACAGACCTGTTAGCACGCATCATCTTCAATTGCCAGCACATTTTGTTTTTGATCTGAAAGGTTATGCTTTTCATTATTAATGGCTTACTGACCATATCTAAGCCATTTCCAGCAAAATGTGTTCGCTTTTAAAATGAAGGTGAAGTGCATTTACAGTGGTTGTTGACATGCGTAAACCATCAACTTGCTCCAGAGAAATTGTAAATTATTTGCAAGGTCTTTTTACATGACTGTGCACCAGTTTGAGCATTTTAGAAATATATTTATTAACTCTCTGTGGCTCCTTTATAGCCTAGCTTGAAATAAAGTGTCATCCCAGCTTAAAACATCTCGGCCCTCCTTGCCCATAACGCCATTTTAGCAGAATGACAACATGCCATATAATACGAGATAGGAAAATGCTTGTCATTTATAAGACCTTTCCAGGTATCTCGACTAATATGTGCATATATAAAGTTAACAGGGACAGGTTTGTTCCATCAAGGGCAGTTTGTTCCTGCTCAGTGTAGCATCTCTTTTTTTTTTTACAACCTCTCCTGAAACGGTTTATGCTGACATTTCCACTGATAGATGAAAATTAAAGTCTTCCAAAGATGGAGATAAAATCCATCCAAAGTAACACTTGTGACAATTTAGGGTGCTTCCCAATCAGTTTTGACTGATTCTAGTAAATTCTTCCCAGAGGATCTGAGCATGCAGGGCGGATTATATGGGAGAAGGCGATCCCGCAGGTAACCAGGACCCAAACCATGTAGGGCTTTAAAGGTAATGAACAACACTTTGTACTTCGCCTGGAAACTAATCGGCAGCCAGTGAAGTGATTTTAAAGCTGGTGTGATATGGTCACACCTAGGTGTACCAGTGACCAACCTGGCTGCCATATTTTGAATGAGTTGAAGTTTCCAGACTAAGCATAGAGGTAGCCCTATGTACAGCACATTGCAGAAGTCAAGCCTCGAAGTTACCGACACGTGCACTACTGTCTTTAGGTCTTCCAACTCTAGGAAGAGGCACAGCTGGCGTATCAGCTGAAGCTGATAGTAGGCACTCCTGGCCGTCGCGGCTATCTGAGCTGTCATTTGGAGCGACGGATCCAGGAGCATCCTCCAAGCTGTGAACACAGCCTTTCAGGGGGAGTGTAACCCCATCCAGAACTGGTTGACACACTTTCAAACCCAGGTTGTAGCCTTTGACAGTAAGCACCTCCATCTTGTCTGGATTCAGCTTCAGTTTGTTTCTCCTCATCCAGCCCATTACCGCCTCCAAGCATTCATTCAGAGGAGACACACTATCCATAGCTGATGCTGTTGTCAAAGGCATAGAGAAATATATTTGGGTGTCATCAACATACTGATAGCACCGTGCCCCATGCCTCCGGATGATCTCTCCCAGTGGTTGATGTAGATGTTAAACAGCATTGGGGATAGGATGGCACCTTGTGGTATGCCACACAACAGCTCCTTCTTTGAAGAGCAACTATCCCCAAGCATCATCATCTGGAACCTGCCCGAGAGGTAGGACCGGAACCACTGAAGCACAGTGCCCCTGATTCCCAATCCCCTCAGGTGTTCCAGAAGGATATCATGGTGGATGGTATTGACGCCGCTGAGAGATCCAGAAGTACCAGCTGGTTAGTTCAGGATTGAGATCAATCGTTTGATTTAGGAGCTGGAAAAGACAGGACGATTTCAAATTGGGGAGGAGTATACATTAATAGTAGGAGTGTGCATGGACCCAAAAAAGATCGGAATCGGAATCGGAACTGATGCCTCAGATTGGATCGGATTGGACCAGAGGCTTCCTAGTTCGGATCGTATCCAATTCTGATCTGAAAATCGGATGTCCAATTTTCGGATCGGACACCAATTTGGTGTTTTTGCCATAGGCTTGCATTGGGGGAAAGAAAGCTTTGCCCCAATGCAAACCTATGCGGAAAACATGGGGGTGGGTGAGTAGGGTCCTAACTCCCCCCTCCCTGTCCCTCCTCTCACTCACGCTCCTTACCTGCCACGGCCATCCGCTGCTGTCTGCTGGTCCCTTCTACTGAGAAACAGGCTTCACGACCTGCCTCTTAGTAGCGCGCTGGGTGACATCACCCGGCGTGCTACTGAGAGGCAGGCCGTGAAGCCTGTTTCTCAGTAGAAGGGACCAGTGGACAGCCCTGGCAGGTAAGTGGGGACCTCCCCCTCCCTGTCCCTCCCCCCCATTCATACTCCTTACCTGCCGGTGTCCCACGCTGCCGTCTGCTGCTTCCGTACTACTGATAAGCAGGCCTTGCGGCCTGTTTATCAATAATACGGAAGCAGCGGATGGCAGCGTGGGATGCAGGCAGGTAACGGGGGACCTCCACCTCCCTCCCCTCTCCCCCCACTTGTGCTCCTTACCTGCTGCCTCCTCGCTGCTGTCCACTGCCGCCCGCTGCTTCAGTACTACTGAGAAGCAGTCCTTGTGGCCTGTTCCACAGTACAGCAAGGACACGCCAAGTTATGACATCACCCAGTGTGCCGTTGCTCTATTGTGGAACAGGCTGCAAGGCCTGTTTCTTAGTAGTACTGAAGCAGTGGACGGCAGTGGATGGCAGTGAGGAGGCAGCAGGTAAGGAGCGTGAGGGGGGAGGGGGGAGGAGGTCCGAGGTCTGATCCTCCGTTCTTTTCTGATCTGGATCGGGTCCTTTCGGATCGGATTAGATCGGACAATCCAGATGCTAGGGATCGGAATTGGATAACTGTATCTGATTTCGCCTGGATCGGGTCCAGATCGTGGATTGGACCTGGTCCGCTGCACACCCCTAATTAATAGTACCCCAACACATATTCAGGGCTATAGCATTTTCACGGCCCACTTCATATAAGAGTACTCTCAAAGTTCATTTGGAAGCTGTCAGTAGTGCAAAATAAAGGGGCTCGTATTTTAACAAGGACACTTACACCCACCCCCCGCCCCACCCTGCCCTGCCTTGTTTTCTTCTCTCCTCTCCTCTCCCTCTTTCTCTGAGGAAGTCAGGATGGTGTATTGTATTGATACAGTTCAATTGCACTGACTGCCAGTATGCTTCTGGGCACATTGCTAAATATTGTTGATAAAAATTGGTTATTACCATTAAAGCCTCAAAGGGCCTGGGTTCTGCAGGAGAGCAAGCATAATGTCATGCAGCCTTCCCCAGCTCGGTGCCATTCAGATGTTTTGGACTTCAACTCCCATCATACCCAGCCAGCATGACTGATGGTTAATAATCCTGGGAGCAGTAGTCCCAAATATCTGGAGGGCACCAGAGTTTTGGATTTAGACTGACAAAACCTGGGGTCAAATACTCAGCCATGACATTCACTGGCTGGCCTGGGCCAACCATTTTGTCTCAGGCTAATCTACCTCACAGGGTTGTTGTGAGGATAAAAGTGGGGGGGGAGAAGAACCATGTATGCTCCCTGGATGAAGGATGGGATTAAAAATTAATTAATAGATGCAGATGGTATCTTTACTGTGGAATTCCGTGTAACTTTTCATCCATAAGTAAACACTTTATTATTTTAAGGTTTTCCCACAAAACTGAAAGGCATATGGTTGTTTTAGCTATGTGATCCAAAATATTGCTTTTCTGAACATTTTGTTGAACAGAAAAAAGTGACTAATTAACTTATTGACTGCTGCTAACTTTGATGGGGATATATGTAAATGCCTAATTACTCATTCCTTTCCTCAAATGTGATCTGAAAATTATATATCCAGATGCTCCCATTTCAAGATACTGATAACTTCTGAGTATCTGATCTACCTGGGGCCTGAAAATGAGCAGTCAAAATGCAGGACACAGAATAATGGGCTCAAGTTACAGGAAGCCAGATTCCGGCTGGACATCAGGAAAAACTTCCTGACTGTTACAGCAGTACAGCAATGGAGCCAGTTACCTAGGGAGGTCGTGGGCTTTCCCACACTAGAGGCTTTCAAGAGGCAGCTGGACAACCATCTGTCAAGTATGCTTTAAGATGGATTCCTGCATTGAGCAGGGGGTTGGAATAAATGGCCTTAGCGGCCCCTTCCAACTCTACTATCCTATGATTCTATGATTCTATTCCCAATGCTGTCTCATAACAGGGCTGCAACTATTGGCAAGCCAAGCCCCACTCCAGATATGCAGCAATTTGGGACATCCCTTTTTGCACACTTTTAACAAAGTTTGGATTCATGAAGAAGGTGTAGATTTGCAGGAGCAACAAAGAAATGTACCTATGCTTCCAGAAAGAAAGCTTTATTTCCTAGCATATAGTATATATGCACTATAACTTGATTCTCTCTCTCTCCAGACCCCTTAAGTTGAATACCAATCAGCTCTGCAACTGGGTTTGATATCTTGTCACAAGTCTCTAAATTTAATTCTAACCCTTTGGTACATATCATTTAGTTGTCAGTAAAAGAGCAAGGCGATGACATTTTCCCCTCCTTGTTACTCAGAAAGAGGTCAGGTCAGGTCATTTGTTTTCTGATCCCCAAGCTTGGAGGAATAAAATCCCTTGGTTTTAATATAATCCTTACAAGGGCTACGTTGCAGGTGTCTCGTTGTTTCTCATACACTTTGCTGTTCGGCAAAGGTCATGCAGATGATGGTTAGCGCCAATGATACTTTTCTTTTTCAATGTCAGAGAAGAAAGGCAAATATTTGGAGGGGGAAACTACTAAAGCAAGAAAAGTTGTGGAGATATGCAGCTCTTGTGTGCAGAATTGCGTTCACTTTTCAAAGTCGTGAAGTAATGGAAATGCGAGGGGTAAGTCACTTAGTGAAGGACAGTGGAGGCTGGTTTCTCCGATTTTAGTGGGGCTGTAATCCTTTCTGAGTTTCAGTCAGAACCAGCTCGAACTCTAAAGGAGCTATGCATGGGGTTGTTTTCAGGGCCGGCTCAAGATATTGTGTTGCCTGAGGTGAAGGACAAGATGGAAGTAGAGAAGCCAATTGAATTAGCCATTGAATTGTACTTCAAAACTTGCACTGGAACTGCCAGATAGGGGCCACAGGGTATGCCATATGGCACTTACAGCTCTGTCATTCAGTACCTCGTTAGTTCTCTCTGCCCACTCCCAAGAGCCAGCCGCCTGAGGCGGCTGCCTCACTCTGCCTAATGGGAAGCCCAGCCCTGGTTGCTGTGAGAATAAAAGGGATGGGAGAGAAACTTATGACCTGTACGCAACACTGAGAGCACTTGTGCAGAAGGGTGAAATAAATATAGCTTAGATAAATAAAATAGCCATGGCCATCTTGGAAAGGGCTAACTGTTGTTGACGATGATTTTAATGGATTTACAGTCCAGTCAATGTTTTGGGTTGTGGCCTCTATCCTTTCTCAACTGAAATGGACCAATGCCAACAGGCTTTGCTGGAAAACGGGCCCAGATTCATCAGTGGAATATGTTAGCAGACATCCTTTCGAAAGCTGTAGTTTCTAGTTAGTGATCACAGGTGAAGCATACCTCTGAGATATAGCTGAGAGAGGCAAGATTGACGGAGTGTTTTAATTCACTTCTTACTAACAACTCGCAGAGACTAGTGAGTTGTCAGAAAACATCAGTGTAGGTTTAGGGATGGCTTTTTGAAGCCCCCCCTTTCCCCACCCATGAAATAACAAATAATGAGTTGCTTTCTTTTGATAGCTCTTTTATAGATTTTTTTTTTTTTTTTTTTTGCAGCCAGATGGATCAAAAATCTTAATGAAGATGTTTGCATATGATGAAGGGCTTGTGTGCATTTCAGTTGCGGCTCCACGAGTATGCAAATTGGTTTCACACAGGAACATGAAAAGTAAATTTAGTGACATCTTAGGGTTCTTTGTTTTTTAATGACCAATAATGTGCTCCGTTAATGCTTTTTGTTACCATCTTTGTATTCTGCAATAGGTGGTACAGGAAGATAATCGGTGTTTTCTGAAGGCAATTAAAGAGTTTATATCCAACTTGTGCTGCCTATTAAAAAGGATCTATTCGGCAGGGGAGGCTATTAGCATTCAGTCAGTGTGATATGTGTGGAAATAGGCTCTTCAAGACGCTGTACATCTTTCAGAAAGTTCCTAGCAAAGTAGCTCAGGAAGATATATTATCTGGCTATTGTTAGAGAGGAAAAATAAGCTATTCTGTCCTCAGAACTTTATAAAACAGAAAAGCAGCGGTTAAAAATGTAAGATGTAAAGCCCCAACTCTTAGGGAAATGAGGTGTCATTCCAAATGTAACCAAGGGGATAAGGTTTTTTTGTCTGCTTTGATACAGCATTAAGACATGTAACAATGGCTCTTTGTAATGGCAACTGTCAGCTAAGAGCCTAGTCTTATGAACTGCTGAATCTGCACTTTGTAGGTTTGAACTTAAGGGCCCCATTGCCAGCCCAAGGCCACAGAAGACAGCAATACACTGCCCTGGGAACTGACCAGAGCCCTAGTCCAGAAGTGTTACAGTAAAGGGGCACAAGGGGACTGGCCTTGTCCCAGCACTTCCACATTGCAGGGCGAAGCGACCTGCTTCAGGTGACACTGTGTTGTGGGGCAACAGGGAGGGGAAGGGGGTAGATGATGCCAGCAATAAGAATCTGAATGGGGCAGCAAGACTTTTCAAAGCAGTGGTGCAGAACCTCAGGCTCTGGTGCCAAATCTGGCCTGCCTGGGGTCCCAATATTTATGATTTCTTTATTTGCAATATTTACATACCACTCCCCATTCAAGAATTTTAGAGTGATGGACAAATCGAGTAAAAGAATAAAACAGAATAAAAACACATTAAAATCCATTTTTAAAAAGAAACAAAAGTGTAATAAAACCTCAGCTGGTAATTAAGGGCAGGCCTCCCTGAGTTCTGTGGATGGGCACACACCTTGCTTGTACCCACTTCCTCCTGACCACCCATTGCTTTCTTGGCTTTGGGGCAGTTTCCCCCCATCCTAAAAGGTTGAAATGTCTCTGCTAAGGTTTAATGACTTAATATGCTGGTATAAGCTAAAATATACTGGTATATCGGGTGTTTGGGCCCCACCCATTTTGTTCCACTTACCTCACTGGAATGTGCCCCCCCAGGACATGTCAGGATTTTTGGTAACAAATCTGGGAAGGGAGGGGGGAATTACGAAATTTGAAGAAAAATCCGGATTTTTCCCAAACACCCCCCCCCACCCAAAGGGCAGCTCTACTTTAGAGTCAATGGGAATTAAGAAAAATGCTTACAGCTCTGTCATTTTTTAAGATAAAGAGATGGAACTAGGCATCATGAAATCCCTTAGGTAGGGCTTTAGCCATGCCAAATTTGAAGCAGATCTAATCATCCATTGATTTTTTTAGGAATGCTTTTAGGTTTGAGGTTTTAAAATTATTATTTTTTAAAACCATCATTTTTAAAGATAAAGAGATGAAACTTGGCATCATGATAGTTCTTAAGTAGGACTTCAACCATGCCAAGTTTGAAGCAGATCTGTTCATTGATTTTTAGGATTGTTTTTTTTAAAAAATTGAGGGTTTAAAATTATTTTTTTTTAAAAAAAACAATCATTTTTAAAGATAAAGAGATGAAACTTGACATCATGATAGTTCTTAAGTATTTGAAAATGAAAACTTTATTGCTCAATCTACAGATCTTTGCAACGCATACAAACTTACAATTTTACAATACTATTATACAATACTATTATATCAAAAGTTACATATTAGGTTAAAACAGCAGGGCTGTAAAATACATGACATCCTTAACTGAATAGATAGTAAGGTGAGTGAACAGCAAACATACAGAAACCTTTACTAACCTATCAATCACATTGAATTCATATCCCTGAATCTTTCCCTGAAAAGCGACATGGACTCTTGGATGTCACCACAGGAGCAGGGGTAGAAGAAGACCTTTCTTAAAGAGCCAGCCTTAGCCAGGCAGGGCCTCATTGGGCCAGGAGATACCCTGGAAGCGAGGAAACCTGGAGGATCCTAGCAGATATACATGTGCTGCTTTGACAACTGCGAATCCCATCAAAACAACCCTCATGCACCTCCTTGACCTCATTGTGCTTGAAAAATGACCCAGTCTGCCCGCCATCCACGTGCAGGCAGGTTGGCAGTTCTTCATGCCAGAGCTGCGCACATTGGCTGGAACAGAGGCAAATAAAAATCATGTTCAGGGTAGAGGTAGGCACACTGCCAAATAAAAAGGCACGTTCGGGGTAGAGGTAGGCACATTGCCAAATAAAAAGGTACGTTCGGGGTAGAGGTAGGCACATTGCCAAATAAAAAGGCACATTCGGGCTAGAGGTAGGCACATTGCCAAATAAAAAGGCACGTTCGGGGTAGAGGTAGGCACATTGCCAAATAAAAAGTCATGATTATGGTAAGAATCATCAATAGGCTGTGAGCAAGGGTCTCCAACTAGAGTAGCGTAAATTTTGCCAATGTACTCTAGTTAATTGATATTTATGTAGTTACCTAGTAATAAGAAAAATGCTGAATATTGATTTGAGTTTTAGTCATGTTCGGGGTACAGGTAGGCATTGGCTGGAGTAGAGGGAAATAAAAAAGTCACGTTCTGGGTAGAGGTAGGCACATTGCCTAGACCAGCATCTCAAAAAATAAATAAATGTATGAGGAGGTTCAGGGGATGCTTCTGCATTCCGCACTAAAGCAGTCCCTCCAGACTGGAAACATTGGATGGAGCAGTGTCTTTAAAAAAGAAATAAAATGTGTGAGAGGGAGAGACAGCCACCCCAGAACTGCCCCCAGCAGCAACAACATATCTCCTAGGCCCAGAACCACCTCGCCCATGGCGCACCTTAGAGCCGCGTTTCATACTGCTACAAAGTGATTGAAATTATTTATATTAATAACAATCCTTTGCAAACAGTTTGTGTGCTGTTTTGACCACAGATTGTGTAGTGTTATCCTGTTTAGCAGGCCACAGGCAGGGCCTCATTGGGCCAGGAGATACCCTGGAAGCGAGGAAACCTGGAGGATCCTAGCAGATATACATGTGCTGCTTTGACAACTGCGAATCCCATCAAAACAACCCTCATGCACCTCCTTGACCTCATTGTGCTTGAAAAATGACCCAGTCTGCCCGCCATCCACGTGCAGGCAGGTTGGCAGTTCTTCATGCCAGAGCTGCGCACATTGGCTGGAACAGAGGCAAATAAAAATCATGTTCAGGGTAGAGGTAGGCACACTGCCAAATAAAAAGGCACGTTCGGGGTAGAGGTAGGCACATTGCCAAATAAAAAGGTACGTTCGGGGTAGAGGTAGGCACATTGCCAAATAAAAAGGCACATTCGGGCTAGAGGTAGGCACATTGCCAAATAAAAAGGCACGTTCGGGGTAGAGGTAGGCACATTGCCAAATAAAAAGTCATGATTATGGTAAGAATCATCAATAGGCTGTGAGCAAGGGTCTCCAACTAGAGTAGCGTAAATTTTGCCAATGTACTCTAGTTAATTGATATTTATGTAGTTACCTAGTAATAAGAAAAATGCTGAATATTGATTTGAGTTTTAGTCATGTTCGGGGTACAGGTAGGCATTGGCTGGAGTAGAGGGAAATAAAAAAGTCACGTTCTGGGTAGAGGTAGGCACATTGCCTAGACCAGCATCTCAAAAAATAAATAAATGTATGAGGAGGTTCAGGGGATGCTTCTGCATTCCGCACTAAAGCAGTCCCTCCAGACTGGAAACATTGGATGGAGCAGTGTCTTTAAAAAAGAAATAAAATGTGTGAGAGGGAGAGACAGCCACCCCAGAACTGCCCCCAGCAGCAACAACATATCTCCTAGGCCCAGAACCACCTCGCCCATGGCGCACCTTAGAGCCGCGTTTCATACTGCTACAAAGTGATTGAAATTATTTATATTAATAACAATCCTTTGCAAACAGTTTGTGTGCTGTTTTGACCACAGATTGTGTAGTGTTATCCTGTGTAGCAGGCCACAGGCCACACCAGCACACTCACAGTCAATCAAGCAAACACACACACACAGAGAGAGAGAGGGAGAGAAATCCAAAACATAGTCACCCTACTTGGGCTGGCAGTGGGCAGGGAGGAGGTAGATCCTTTCAGGGTTGGCTCAATCTTGGCCCAAGGTTCCCAAGCTGCTGAATGCGAGCAGTTTTTAGATTTTCTCCCTTACGGAAGAATCTACATATGCAGGAGAGTGATGCAGAAATGAAATGATACATGTTCTTCTGAGGTGGTAGACGTGTAGGGCCACATATGATTAAGTTCTCCTGTATGTATTTCCTAGAAAGCCGTGAACTAGCACAGCAGAGAAAAGGATGTGCAAGATCCTTTGTCTCTGTGCTAGTTTTCTTTGGGCATTCCAAATTGGGAGGGCCGGCAGCTTTGCGTCCAAATTCTGCTATGTATGTGGAACATGCCCTTGGCAGAGAGAAAAAAAACTTGGCAGTTTTATTCTGAGCATCCCATGCTAGAGAAGAGGAAGGTCATCCCAGGTATTTCACCCGTTTTGCATGTTTAAAAACTTCTAAGGCAGCTTTTCAAGTTAAGCAGCTTCTCAGTTCAGAAACAATTTTGTAGCAGAATCAGTAATTTCTAGATTTGCATCTAGCTGCTTTTCATAAATCTGAAGTCAAATGCAAGTTTTGTGAAAATAAAGTGATGCCTGCAAGACAGGCCTGCTTTTATTGTAGCGAGTTAAAACAGGGCAAGTAGATATTGAAATCTGATTCGTGTAGGGTGGCCACTTATGCATGGCCAAAAAAGAGGAAATGTATCACCATAAATTGCACATCCCCCCTGTGCCAATGCCGACTTTAAAGGACCCATTCATGCCTTTATCCTTGCATCAGTGGGGTCTTTAAGGTTGCCATTGGTGCATGGGGGATGCATAATTTACAGAGGCTCTTGAAAATGTGCACTTCCCCCATTCTTCCAGTGGTGGCCACCATTGATGCAGGAAGGGGGAAGTGCTTTATTTTGGTGCATGGTCGGCAAGTGCTTGCTGAGGCTTCACAAGGGATTGGAGGGCATCCACGCTCACAAGAGGTGTGATTGACTGGCTCTAGGAGGTCAGACCACCGGGCTCCTGGACCTAGTCGGGTGCTTGTGACAACCCTAAATGGGAGTAGTACTGGTTAGGAGTGTGGATGCCAAAAAATATTGTTGTTTATCGTTATTGTCGTTTCGGACCAAAAAAATGATCCTCTTCATTCATATCGTATGTGAATCGTATCGTCTTCAGGATAATTATCCTGAAAAAATGATATTTTTTGCAGCCCTATTTTAAAAGTAAAAATGCCTATTCTTCTGTATTTTAAAAGTTAGAGGTTTGAAACTTGGTCACAGTGCTTATGGGGTATGCCTAGGTATGTGTATGAAATTTGAGATCGATCCCTGCAACCCTCGGTTTTATATGACTTTTTTAAAGATCGTTTCCATTCTGACAGGTCTGAATGTACGCACGTGGCGAGCTGTCATTCAGACCTGTCAGAATGGAAACAATCTTTAAAAAAGTCATATAAAATCGAGGGTTGGAAGGATCGATCTCAAATTTCATACACATACTTAGGCATACCCCATAAGCACTGTGACGAAGTTTCAAGCCTCTAACTTTTAAAATACAGAAGTTATAGGTATATTTATATGGCAGTCCGATAAAACAATAAAATCGCCCGAAAATTATCATCTCCGATGATTATCGTAGGTTTTTGTATCATATCGTTATCGTTAAATACATGCACAATAATGACCTTATCGTATCGTTATCATACATTTTAAAGATATGATACACATCCCTAGTACTGGTGGTCAGGAAGGGCAATTTACCTTCGTATCTAGTGAGAGAGGGAGTGTAATTGATTACATTTATCTTGCAATCCTATTCTACTCTATAGAGCCTTTGGTACTTGAGGACAGGTCCAATAGTGACTATTTCATTTTAATCCTTAATGTTTTCAAAACTTTTACTAATTTTTCACAGCACTTAAAGATTTATAGTAAATGGACCTAAGCATATTAACTGGTCTATAAGACTGAACATCAGCTGTGTGATCAACTAAACATGTTCATTCCTATTGAAATTATTTGATTATCACATGTGAACATACTATAGAGCAGTATCCAATGCTGCTACTTAGAGCATAAGAAACCTCTAGCACAATGCCAATAGTTTATGCTGGTGTGCCAGTTTCCTTCCAATAGCATGCACTACTGATTTGTACTAGAGGTCATGCTATGATATGTCAATTGCTTAAGTAGAGTGGCAGTCCTGGATATTGTCCATAGAAGTTAAAACAAGTCACATTAAAATTTAATTAGATCGTATTTCAACTCAATGTCATGATTAGCACGTAATTGAAATCGAGGTGAGATGATAAAGGATGCAAAATAGCCATGTGTAAACTTGCCAAATCTATTAGATGTTAAGAACTTGTCTAACCTGAGGAATCATAAGTAATTTGATTCAAGAATGCTCAGTCTATAAGAGCCTCCTTAAGAGGAAGATGTAGTTCAATTTAGATGTGTCCCTAATAAAAATAAATGACAGGAAACTTTGGGGGCTGGTAGCATATGGTTTACATAGGATAACCACTTCTGCATCATCAACAAAGAGAAAATACAGCACCAAAAAAGAAGGCACAGGTTTGCCTAAAATGTTCTTATGCTATATATATATACACACACACACATTTAGAAAAAAATACTATATCTTAAATAGTAATACAATACATCTTACCATAGTGGGAAAGACTGTGACCAGGTGATATGCTTACCTGCTCAGTCTGTTTTCCAGGTGCTGATGGGCAACTTTAAGTCCCCTGTTCTCCCTTCTTATGGTTCTTTATCTTTAAACAGTAATTGGAGTGGACACTCCTTCAGAGGGAGGATGCCTTCACATAGGGGACTGTCTTCTGTGAAGTAGGCAGTTGGCCATCTTGGGTTTGCATGCAATTAGATTTTGCCATGGAAGTTCAAAGCCCAGAGCTCAATGGGAACAACATTTTATTAAAGCTTTTAATGCTACTCAGAGTTTTGATCATCCAATTTTAGACTCTTTTGTTTTGGAAAATTTATACAAAAGATTTCAAAATGAATTAGTTTTCTGTCAAATGGTAAGGGCCTTTGTGGAGGATATATGTCCCTTGGATTTTGTTTAAAAATCTAATTCTTATTAGTGGGATTCTATTCTGACCAAACTATTTATGTACATTAATGCTGTCCAAGTGCCAGAGAATGGGAATGAAGTATTCCAACCTCCATCTATAAAAGGACAGTAAAGAAAAGAACTGAGAAATTATAGACCAATTAGTCTCCCTAGCATCCAAAATTCACAGCTGATTTCTTTTAGTCAAATTAGAAGAGAAGCCTGCATCAGAACAAATTATAGTAGAACAAGTAAGCTTCTAAAAAGACCTAGTCATCATTGACCAGTGCTTTGTTCTTTCCTATCTATTGTCTAAAAATATGTGCAAAAAGCAGGCAATGTATTAACATGGCATTTGTCGATCTGACAGCAGCCTTTGATCTTGTTAATAAGGGCCATCTGTGAGACAATTTTTTAGATGCAAACACTGACTGGAGGCTTTTGTTCCTTATTAGAATCCTTTATTCCAATATAACTCTAAGGGTAGAAATGAACTTAGATGGACAGATGACAAATGGTATTATAACCACCAGAGGCATCAAGCAGGGTTGTCTTAGCATGTTTTTTGTTGAACTTTTATGTTAATTGTATAGTGCAATGGCTTCATGCTCCCAAATTCTTCCTTTCTTTAACTGCAGGATATCTGCTCCGCTTTACAGAGATATGACACAACCCTTGCTCCTTTAATCCATCTAGGCCTCAGATCTAGCTGTTGAAAAAATGCAGCTATCTCGCCATAGATTGCAACCAAGTGAACTGATAAGTGGACATGGTATTTTATGATGATGTTGTTCTCTGCCTCGATCCGGAGGGAGAGGCGGGTAATAAATAAATATATGATGATGATGATGATGATGATGATGATGATGAGACAAAATAGGTTCCCAGCTTTAAAGATCTCTAGAGCAGCTCGGTCCCTCCAAATGTTTTGGAAGAATCCCCCCTCATCAACAGCCAGCAGGCTAATGGTCAGGGATAATTGGAGTTGTAGTCCAAAACATCTGGAGGATCTGGGAGAGGGAAGATGGTTCTAGGAATAGAGTATAATGAACACTTCCCTTGGGGCTGTCTTCGCAGCACTGGGTTGGCACTGCCTCCCTCCTCAGCCCTGTGTTTTTCCTCTCCCAGGGTGGCATTGGATAACCCCAATGCCAAGGAGGGAGAGCAGGGTTTCTGAACAGCCATCTGGGTCCCAGAAAGGCCCCACCTTCTTCCTGGTGGAAGGCGACCAATCGCTGGTCACCTTTCACTAGGCCCTGCCCCTGGGTTGGCCACGGAGTGACATTACACAGGGAAAGTGCCATGTTGACATCACTCCCTTTGAAAAAACCTGGGTAAATCCCTGACCTTTTCAAAACGTAGCATTGTGGGGAAGCCCTGCCGTGGCTGCAAACCTGAACCTGTGTCATCGAACTGAAGGGGCGCAGATTCACAGCCACTGTGGGGCTTTACCCGCATGTAGACAGCCCCCTTGACTAGGGTATGAATTACTGTAAGACTTCCAGGCTCTAGATCTATTCAAGTAATCCTGAATTATTCAAGGAGGAAAAGAAAAAAAAATACCCTGATGGTTTATCACTAGGGCTACCTCAGGTCCGAATCTGGATTCTGAACCAAAGCAGGTCAATTCGGCCCTCCTCGGTCTGAATCTGGATCAGGCCTGGATCAGGCCCAAACTGCTTCAGGCTGCTTTCAGGGCAATGGTGAGCCACTGCCCCCGCCCACATACACGACTTATCTGACTTGTCCAGAAGCTGCCTATCGTCGATGAAATTTGCCATTTTAAAGGAAGATGGTGCCTCTGTTAATTTATAGATCTAACATTCAAACTACGGTGATCATAAAGGACCATTTCCAGTGTCAGTGGGTGGTGAATCTACTCTGGGTTTCAGTCTGAACTCTCAAGGAGCTCCCACCTTGGAAAGCTCCTTCAGAACATTCTGACTGGTTCTGTCTGAAACCCAGAATGGACTCACTGCCCCACTGTCATTGGAAGCCTCCACTGGCCTTATTTATTTATTGCATTTCTATACCGCCCAATAGCTGAAACTGTCTGAGCGGTTTACAAAAATTAAAACCATGAAAACCATTTTAAATATAAAACAAACAACAGTGTAAAAACATACTATAAAATACAGTATAAAAGCACAACCAGGGTAAAACCGAGCAGCGATGCAGACATCTTTACAGTTTTAAAATACAGATTTAAAACAGCAAAGTTAAAAAATTAAGCTGATAAACTGTTAAAATATGGAGAAAATAAAAAGGTCTTCACCTGGTGTCTAAAGGAGTATAATGTAGGTGCCAGATGAACCTCTCTAAGGAACCCATTCCACAGCCGGGGTGCCACAACAGAGAAGGCCCTCCTCCTGGTAGCCACCTGCCTCACTTCCTTTGGCTGGTGGCATCGCAGTTATAAAATACGCTGTTCACCTGGCACTATTTTTTATTGACATTTGTAAGGTGCCCTGGGAATAAATTCTATAATAAATAAAATATCTCATTTTTTCTTTCTTTTCTAGCCTTGATCAGGCATTAAGCTTCAACAGATGATGTCAATATGTGAGATGGGGAATGGAGCCATGCATGTTTCCTCTGCCCCCTATGGCCGCAAATAGCCTCACTGCCTTAGTGTAAAAAAAAGTGGTAAAAATGAAAATGGGAGGAATTAGGATGGGGGAAAGACCCCTATTTTTCCCCAAGGACTTTTTTTGTCATTAGAAAAAAAGTTTTGTCCCCGCAAATGTTTTTGGGTTTTCCCATTTTTTCTGGACTTTCACACCTCAAGTTGCGGGCCTCATTGTTACCTAACATGAACTGAAAGTGCATTCTGGAACTCAACCAACAGTCCCCACTGTGTATTTGTGCATTTGTTGGGAGACTGATTATGATGGGTCTGTGGTCTATCAGAGAAGTTCACCTGCCACTACCATTCTCTGATAATCTTCCAAAGAGTCCCCAGACTCCAAAGAAGGCGGAGTGAAAACCACTGCATCATCTCATGTGAACAACTATGTGGGAAATGCGTAACCAGGAAAGAAAACAGAGACCACTACTTCAGCTGGATCCTCCTTCACCTTTTAAGATGTGTCCCTTTAAGCAGAGCCTCAGATACAAACAATTGTGCCAAATGCATGATTACTGTACTCTTCTGATTTTAATTACTACAAGTCCTACATGCTTGGTTAGGCATTGTAAAAAAGGAGTATTAACAGAACAGCAGAAGTTCCTAGTTGTGAGATTGCCATCAAGAGACACTGATGGATGAAATTTTGAAGAGGATGACGAGGGTGGGGGGAATGAAGGCCTCCTGAGCTGAACTCTTATTGGATAGGGGAGATATTTTTTTTTTCCTGAGGAGACCCTCAGTTCAGGTTTAATTCTGACCTGCACTAGGTAGATAAAGATGAATGCGAATTTTAAATTATATTTAATCTTCATTAAAGTAATTACCTCTCTTAATGAAGAATTTGCTGGGTGGTGGTTGTGCAATGGAGTATAAAATCCTAAGTGAATAAAATCAATTTCATTTTTCAGGCTGGTTTTTTCTGTCCATTAATGAACAAGACCGAGAGGGCGTACTTGCTTGGAGGGATCGTAGTTGTTCTCACATGAATATTGCCTGAATGGAGAGTCCTTTGTCCACATTACCTGCTATCTATTCTTCAGTGGAAGGAATGTACCTGGTCTCTCTCTCTCTCTCCCCCCCCCCCCTCATCTCCTAAACTCCTTTTGGTCTTCCTGTTATTTCCCCCTAGGTGTTCCAATCAAGACCCATTGCAGTGATATTTTGCACCTAAATGAATGGACTAATGAAATGGCGTTTTATACAGTTGGACATATTTCATCCCGATGCTCTGGAGTATTAATCACAAGAATATGAATTAGGCGCAGGCATACTTATGTTTTGTAATATGTATGAAAATTGCTTATTTATTTCCATGCTGTTGCAATGAAAAGAAACAGACCGATTTTAAATGGCAATGTACTGTAGTGTGAAGCAATTAACTGAATTATGTGTGCCCTTCAGTTGGGATCATTTTTTATTAACTGTACAAACTCATAGAGACAGAACAAAAAGAAAGGAAAGGAAAGAAACAGAGGCTTAGGGATGGCTAGCACCAAAAATCTGCCAGTACTCAAAATGATAGAAGGATGGAAATTACTCAGGAAGTCACATGCAAAGCATAACGAAAGCCCTGCTCTGCTAGAATTCTGGCAAGCAGGAATTGAGTGTTGTTGTTTTTGTGCCAACTATACTTTAGATCCACTCAACTGAATGCAATCCACCACTTGTGTGTGGTGGCCTACCAGGAGCTTGCTAAATTGTTTGTTTTAACTACTTGCTTAGGACAGAAAAAAAAAACCACTGTTGGCCAGAACCTGGCAGGCTGCAACCTATGGCCAGTGGGGCTCTGTTAAGCTTGGTGAGTCACAAGCTGTTCAGAGAAGAAAAAGAGGACAGGCAACGATGCAGAAATGAGAAGAACTTATAAGGTGGCTCTCTTCAACATGGCACCCTCCATGGCTATACTTCTCATCAATCCCAGCCAGCTTGGCCATGGTGGCTGGGGTTGATGAGAATTGTAGTCCAGCAAATCTGGAGGGTTTCAGGTTGGGAGAGGCTGCCCTAAGTTGAACTAAATCATAAATGGTTCAACCCAATGTGTTTTGATTCCCATCTTCATCTGGGACACTGCAAGACAAAGAACATTCCGCATTTCCCATGTGCTCCGTTACCAAACTTGGTGAGTCACAAGCACAGCAGCAGGATTCTCACCGGACAACATTTCCCAAAATTCTAAGGACCAACTAGATGTGATGTGAGAGAGCTATGATTAGATTTCCAAACATCTGTATTTTAGTTAAAAACAGCTGAGGGAATGGGATTGGGAGCACAGTACTCAAAGGATGGGGGATTAATTTGTTTTTGTTCTGTGTAGTTTCTTTGACAAATTTTCCTACCAAGCTTGGTTGGTAGGTGGGATTAGACCCAGGGAAACAGCACGGGGTAATTGGTACTCTTGTTAGTCTATAACTATTGTTCTTCATGTGCTTTTGGTGGTTAGCTGTATTGTGGCTAAAAATGATGTGTAGTTTTACTAGTTCTAAAGATAGATATTAAATGAATTGTTATTTTGTCTAGTTTAATGATTGATATGGTGTACTTTGTAATGAATTTGAAACAATATTTATTAGTATTATTACAGTGATAGATACTTATCTTGCAATTAATTTATAATATGATGGTCTTATGGAATGAATTGATGGTAGATGGTTCTTATACTGTTTTGATGATACCTCATTATTCTTATCTTGATGAGTTGCTCTAATATGAACTGTTATTGGTCTGTCATTATAATGACATGTAGATTGATGGCTCCGTAGTCTTTTATCTTATGTTGTGAACCACTTTGGACACATAGAAGTGAAACAGTAGCATACTGTTTCTCATCAATTAAAGATGATAACAACAAGTACAACAATAAGCCCTTGCAGTTGCTTCTAACAAAAGAAAAAAAAACCTGTTGGGTGTCATGATGTAAAATCAGTCCATATCTGGCCTATATTAGCTTCACATGTACTCAATTTATGTACTTGCGCACAGGTGCACCTGATAGTAATTAGGAGGAGACACTTTTCTGTTGTGGTTCCCCACCTTTGGAATTCTATGCCACTTACAGTACAATAGGTGTTCTGGTTGACAGTGTATAGGCACCAGTTCAAAACGTATCTGATTACCCAGGCATTTCCTGGTTTTAATACCTAGCTTGGTAGATTTTCTTTGTTGTTTTTATTTTTTATTTTATTTGAGTTGTTTTTTTAAATACATTGTTATATGCACCTGTGATTTGATAATACAATATGGTATGTAACTATTTTACATAAACAATTAAGTCAATTCCGTCCAATTTCTGCATCATTCTATGATTTTCCTTTTTTAAAGCACCAAAATTTCCATTTAGTTTTTGTAGGTAACTTTTCCTAACATACTCATTTTATACATCTCCATCCTAATACATGTAGTTTTGTACCCAACTTTCCCTAATATACAAACTTTTGAACCAAGAAAATTCGAAAAAGAGCCGAATCTGAATAATTACTCTGTTCGGATCTGCATATTAGCTTGGGAAGTGCAAATTAGATTGGTTCAATTAAAAATGCAGACCAAATTAAATTCTCCAGAGTCCCTAGTTAGGTGTTCTATCACAAATCTTCCATATTCCATTTAGTTTGGTTCTAAAATGGATACATGTTTGTAATCTAAATTTGGTCTAATTCTATAGATTGTCCAGTTGCCAGAGGCAGTATTAAATTGCGAACCAATCTCAAATACTAAGCTAAAAGATGAAATGTCCACCCAAATCCCAGTGTTTTCTCTCTCCTAGCTCCTAATGGAAGGAAAGTATTCCTTAAACTATTTAAGGTGTATTACTTTTTGTTTGGGTTTTCTTCTAAGCAGTTTACAAGTATGTTTATTATTTTTCTGTTCAAAGAGGGAAAGATCAACTCTTGCGTTCCAAATAATTTCCAGCTTTCTCATAGTGCTTTGAGATAAAATAATAACAAAAAGAATAAAATGATATGTGCCTCCATAAATTGGCCCAGATTTTCAGCCTTGATTACACTTCAGCAAATGTGGATGGAAAGAGTAATAATGATACGTTGTGGAATATCAGTGCTTGTGGAATGCAATAGATCTCCATTTTTCTGTCAGGTTCTATGTCAACAGAACAACAAAAAAATGTAACTTTAATTAATAATTGTTTCATCTCAGTGCCCCTTCTAAGACAAGTCCTTCTTTCAGGAGGTTAGTTCTTCTGTCAGGAAAGTTAGCATATATAAAACAGAGGGCCCCAAATGGCAGCTCTTTCCTCATAACTTTGGGCTCCCCACAGCCTACCAAACAGCTGTCAGGAGCCCCCATTCTGCTGGAAATAAGCACAGAATCCTGTTTCCCAGCAGGATCACTGGGATTGGGAATGGTGGTGGCAAGGACTGGGGTGGGGTGGGGACACACAAAAGCCAATAGCGGCTTGTTCTATGCCACAGGCTGTGTGTCATCCATCCCTGATATAGATAAATCTATAAATCAGCAGCCAACATGAAAGTAAAATGAGGAAAACCATGGATGTAACCCAGGGGTGGGGAACCTCTTTCAGCCTGAGGACCAAATTAAATTTTGAAGAAGCGCTCGGGGGCCACTTTCCAGTGGTGTAGGGGGTGGGCCCAAGATAAAAGAGGTGGTGCAAGAATACTACTACTACTACTACTATTAATAATAATACATTGCAAGGCATACATATATGGCATATATCTGTGTACATAGTGTACATTAGGGAATGTATCTGTGAAAATTGTGTACATATACTGGTGCAAATAAAATGTATATATTATGGGAAATTGCATACAAAAATGTGCACAAATGTTTGTGCTTATGGAAATGCACATGGAAAAGTATATGATTTTCATGTGGATGTAAAAGATATGGAAACAGGACAAAATGAATTTGCACTTGATTTTTTTTAAGTTATAGAAAGTAAAATCCTTCCATTCCAGTCAAGGAATGAGAATTGGCTATCAGATAATACAAGTACAAGGACTTGAATGAACTATATCTCTATGGAGGTCTCTCTTCTGAAGGAAACAGGTCTTGTAGAGGCTTCTGGAATTTTTCACCAGGTGGGGAAGTGAATGAGGTGCTCCTGATCTTTTAACCATGGTTTAAAAAACTGGAAAACGTTTTGTGTGCAGTAAGCTTAGTTTATAGATCAAAAGCTGATATTCTTTATTTCCTGAGGGAAATCCAAGGGAAAACAATACATTTCTATTCAAGACAATCTTCTAAAAAGCACATGGCTAGGCGCATAGGAATTTCAGACATCAGTCTACATAAAAGAAAACTTTCTCTTGCCAGAAAATTGCTTAATTAGAGCTCTTTTAAGTTTTGATGAAGTTTACTATTGCCAAGGGCTTTTGTTCCACAACTGAAAATAGACCTTTTCTATGTTGTTCTGTTGTGTCAAGTAAAATTTGGCTGGCCTCTAAGCATTTTCCATGATTTCTGCTCATTTATCTTTGAAGCATTTCCTTAAAGGGTGAAACTCTTATACAAAACTGCTTCTTTCCAAAGATTTACCAAAGATAAAACTCCTTGAAGGTCTTCCTCCCCTTTCTTTGCTAAATAAAGTCTGTCACTGTGGCTCTCTGAATAAGAAGCCAGTTAGCTCAAAATGCTGTTGATGTGCTGAATCTTTATTGAGCATATTTCTGTGTAAATATTGTTCAATTGTTTTGTATTTTGACAAAAAAAATCAGTAAATGGTTAAATGATATGATACAAATACTAGAAACTCTGCATGGTTCACTTAAGAGAAAAAAGAACTATACAGCTGTAGAAGTACTTTAAATGTAGTCCATTAGGTGACAGGAAATTTTACAGTTAGCAAACATTTAAAGTACTTTTTAAACTGCTATAGTAAGTGTGAAGAGTACTGCAAGTACTGGAGAAACTGTATCTATTTATTATTGCTGATAAAATGTCTAGTGACAGACTTGAACATATAAATTTATTTCTGTTTAAAATAAAGAAAATACTCCCATTGAGTAAAATATAAAAAATGCCATAGTAACATAACAAAAATTATGGTATAAAAAAGAAAAAGCAAGATATGCAAAATCTTACCTTTTATGGAAAAGGTAACCAAACAGGAGAATCAAAATGATTATAGACTATTTGATCTGTGGTCTTTTATTTTAGGGAGTTTGGTGGCTTATTATAATGTACAGCTGCCAATATATATCAATGTATATAATTTAATTATATTCATAGAAGGCAAACACCAATATTAATTTGAATACAAGCAAAGTGAATGGGAAACTATAAAATGAATGTAAAGCTTCATAAAACTGAAAGTCAGTGGCTTAAGAAAATGATGGAGAACATTCTAGAAGCAGGCACATTCCCACAGGAGGGGGGAAATGTATTTACATTATAAAACTTGTTAGCATGTGCATGAGTGAAAAAGGAGATTGAGACAGACAATGGAGTCTTTGTGGAAAGGTCTTCCACAGCAAATTGGTTTGAGAGTAAAAATTTGCCTTTCTGAAGAATATGTTTCTATACTTTCAAATTAAGGTTAAAATATTATCTCTTCATAGCATGTTTCTTTAGCCTTAAATTTGAATGATAGAAAATGGATGGCTAAAAGAATACTTAGTAAGTCTTAAAGATGGGATAGACAAAAATATAGAATAGACTGAAGCAAGCAACGCAAATAGTTAATGTGGTGATGTTCTGGGAATACAGGGACATCAAGCTCTTATTCTTACATAAGTGTGCATTACTTGCTGCTTTAGACATAACAGAAACCATGGTTTCTTTCTATGAGAAGGAGCCAATGACCCTCAAGCTCATGTGCTCCTTGCCCCCCCCCCCTTTGGCACCCATGAGGAGAAGATAGAAAACTTCTTCTTTGAGTTTAAAACTAATCAACATTTTCTATGACATCAAAAATCGGGGAAGTTGTTTAAATTATGCTTAGTGACAATAAGCTAGGATCAAACTGGTTTCAGATTCTGGGATGTTCTCAAACCATAGCACAGGTCTCTGAGTTTGGACATCATGGGAAACTGTGGTTAATGTAAAACTGAAAGCTTCTATTCCTTGTGGGTGGAAAAGAGGATGGGAGGGAAGCATGTGAACCAAAAGCTTGGTCTTAATTTGTTCTCATAGTGGGAAAACATGGTTTGCTATACGTCTGAACCAAGTCAGTATCTCATCACTCAATGATTTGAACCTGTGAATGGCTGTTGTTGAAAAGTATTGAGTTTGAAATGATGTCAGGTGATATACAATAAAAATGAAGTGGAATGGGGAAGGGTAAGGAATTGGTTTGCCAATGATATGGTAAGCCATAAAGCCCTGTTCATGAAATATGGTAGGCCATGAAGTCCCTATTCATGAAAGAGACAGCATTCAAATACAATAAGTATTTAAAAAACTCCAAAATATAAAGCTAAATAGGCAATCTAATAGGCAACCCCCCAGTATAAGTATAAGAAGATTATGCGTATAAATATCTAAACCCCAGTTCTAGTTTGTTATTATGTACACAGAAACAAACTGCTGAATATACAATGATTAGAGATGAAAACCAATTAAAGAAAGTGTAATTGATCACCCTTTTAACTGAGTAGTCAGTCGATTGATTACAATTAAATACATCTGGATATTACTGAAACTTAACTGTAAGTAGCTTTTGAAATATTTGAAGTGTGAAAACTAGAGCTACACAAAATGTGTGCCCATTTAGTTTTTCGGAGCAAACATTTTTTTTTTTGAGGAGTGAGGGAATATTTTCCAGAAAAACAACTTTATTCAACATTTTGAAGCCCAAGTACATCTTGCATGATGGCCTGGCTCACATGAGCTTAGCGGCCTTACCCTGTGATATTTCAGCATAGTACCTTATTCCTGATCTACTCATAACTGTGTCACAAACAAAGGTACATGTCATGTGTTCATCCATATATGTATGCAGCAAACTCTCAAGAACTATGGTAGCAGCTACTCGAGGCACACCAGCAAATTATTTTATATTTAGAACCTATAAGAAATGCTATGCCTCCATTCACACATAATGGACAAGCCACAGTTAGCAATTGTGACTGTGCTTTTGACTTTTATTCTTCTTCCTTCCTCACTTCCTGGTTTGCGCAAAACCTATGTGTCTGATCATCAGGGGATGGGATGCCCAATCCCCTCCAGTACCATCAAGAAATGTCAGTGCCACCCAGGATGGTTGTGAGTACTGTCACCTGCCCATGATTCTGCCCACACATGCTGGATAGCCATGGATCAACTCAGCAGATGACAAGGTACCTTCAGTGAGCATCTGGGAGATTGGGGACATGGTCAGGATTGATGCTAGCCCCTTTAAAAGAGTAGAGGCAGAAGGAAGATGGAGGAGGACAGAGCAAGGACACAGGGAGGCATGAGAGAAGGAAGTCCAGGGGAAGAAGCAGTCTGAGACAAGCTTGGCCTGCCTGACTAATGGGGAGGGAGTTCTGGCATCAGAAGATAAAGGAGGACACGGACATTCAAAAGGAGAAAAGTGACTGGCAGTAGAGGTACAATGAGGGAGAGGAATTGAAGATAGGTAGGGATGGAAACAACAAGGGAGACAACAAGAGAGAAGCAAAAGGAAGAGGCCCCCAAAAGGAAGCTCACCATACCCCTGGAAGATTTTGGGAGTGTTTGTGGTATCCTGGGGCACCCTTGTGAGACACTTGGAGACTAAAGAAGATGTTATTCCCTAACAAAAGAAGGGGTTCAAGGGCCCACTCCCCCTGGTGGTAGTCACACCATTATTTGCCCAATTTCAGCAGTGGATACATGCCCAGAAACCTGCTTCCATGAGTATATAGGTTGCTTTGAAAGACTGGTTTTTCATTTCATTTAAGCAACATGAATGCCTTCACACTTCTTAAAGTATTCAGGAATTAGCGAGGAGCTTGTTAAACTAAAGGTTAATTTCAGAGTTGTGTGTGTTATGAATTGTATACAATATCAGCCCTAGAGTTTTCAATTAATGTGGTGTTATTTATTGCCTCTATGGCCTTCTTATTTAATAAGAATCTTTTCTATTAAGCTAAACACTGCTATGTTCAACACCATTAATCCATGATACATTATCACCCATAATTTTTTCTTCCCATTTGTTTTCAGAATATTCTTTATAGTCTGGTTCAGAATAAGTTGGAACATAGATGTATACTTTGATTTAGAGTGGACAATCTGCCTAAGGCAATAGACTGGATGAAGGCTACAAAGCTGAAAATCAATCCAGACAACACCATGATGCTTTCAGTGTGTGGTACCTTTGACTGGATGGATAGTGTTTAGCCTGTTTTGGATGAGGTTGCACTTCCCCGGAAGGAGCAGAGTCATAGCTTGGGGGTGCTCTTGGAGTCATCTTTGTCGCTGGAGGCTCAGATGGTGTGGAGTGCCTCTGGACAGGGATAATGTGGCTTTAGTAGTCTATGCTCCAGTTGTTCTATCCCTTGTCTCTCATAAACAGACTGACACCATCTTGTCTTTTTAACTACTTTTTTATTCATCCTTCCAGTACTTTCCTTACCACAGTGTGTAGCGCATTTTAATTCCCCCTCTGGTAGCCTGAGAGAATGCATCCTTGACTATTTCTATGTATTACACCAGTAACCTCCAGGTTATATTACTGCACTGTGCTCTATGTGGAGCTGCAGTTGAACAATCTACAGTGCGGAAGCTGTAGCTTGTGCAAAATGTGGTAGCAAGATCGACAATAGGGACCAGAAGGTCTGAGCATAAGGCATCAATTCTGTTCCACTTATACTGGTTGCCTATACATTTCTGAGCCCAATTCAAGGTGCTAGTTTTAACCTATAAAGCCTATATGGCTTGGGACTGCAATACCAGATGGAATACCTCTCCCAGTATGAACCAATCTGTACCTTATGATCAACATCTGGGGCTGTTCTCTGAGTGCCTCCTTTGAGGGAACTTCGGAGGCTGGCAACAAGGGAGGGCCTTCTGCACCAACATTGTCATCTTTTTTAAGATTAAGACTTTCCTATATTCCCAAGCAGTTGATGGTATATGATGGACTGTTTTATGCATCTGCCAAATTATTTATATCTGTCACAGATATTTTAGTTGTTTTCTGGGGTAGTTGTACTTTAATGGATAGTTGTGGTAGCTGTTTTAAATTTTGTATGTTGCGATTCTATTGTAAGTCGACATCTAAGAAAGTGGAATAACATGAAATCATCATCATCATGAGGAAGAGGAGGAAGAAGCTGGTTTTTGTGTGTAGATCCTGCATAGGTGTAGTGTGCTAAGATGCAGTTCCCATTGCTAGATCCCCACATCCAGTATCTGAGGTTGTACATAGGTTGTTGTTGTTGCTGCTGCTGCTGCTAAATTGTTTCTTAATAATCTTCTAAATTAGCTACAGATCTGTTTTCTCCTCTGTGCAAAATCTGGTTGATGCTGTCTGCCTGTCTGTTGGGAGCTTCTGGGGGGGAAATCAGGAAGGGACATAGGTGGCTACCTTATATCAAGTCAGACCATTGATCCATCTAGCTCAGTATTATCCACACTGACTGGCGGTGGATCTCTGAGGTTCCCCCTTCACCACCAGATCTACCTGGAGATGCTGGGGATTGAACTTGCATGCTGTGATGCTATTGCCCTCTTCCTGATGAGGTGGGGAGCCAAAAGTGGGCAGGGCAAATGCCACCTCATACTCCCTTTCTTTCACGCACATCCCATTCATACCTCCATCTATTCATACCCCCATACGTCCATTTGCTCTTTCCCCTCTCTCTCTTTCTCTCTTTCTTTCCCTTTTTTCCTTCTCTCTCCCCTCATTCTCTCCCTCCCTCCCTCCCCCTTCACACTCTCTTCCCCCTTCTGCCTCTTTCTCCCATTGCCTTCCCAGCTGTCTCTTCTCCTTGCCCCCCTCCACAGCAACAAGACTTTGAAAAAAAATGTTCCAGTGGCATCAATGGAGGTTTCAGAAAAGCTTATTAGCTGGATTGATGGGGCTGCAGAGGGCAGATCACATACTGCATGGCAAAGGCCCAGGAGGCTGCATTCAACTCAAGGGACAGTGGTTCCCTACTATTGCTCTAAAATCCAAAGAATATCCACCAATGTATCTTGACTAATGTCATTGTAATTACCATGATCATCTACTTTTAAAGAAGCACAGTGCTTCATTTTGGTTACAACCATTTACCTGGGAGTAAACTCCATTGTGCTCAGTAGTACCTACTGCCAGGTGTACATGTATAGGATTGTACTATTATGCCTTTAAAAAGAAAAAAGAAAAGGCTTGCCCCCACATTACAGGAAGCAATCGGGAGTTGCCTTTCAATTTTCTTTCCAAAAGTGTTTAATGGAAAATGTATTTTATGCAGTTATCAATTAAACTGTGGCTAAAAGTCAATTAAGTAATAATTGGAGAATAAACTAATGGATTTATCTTTGGTAAATTTGAAATCATGTTTGAAAGCTTTCCCCTCATTACTGTAGCCTTGATGTATTAAAATTAATTTATCTGTATAATGGTATTCATTAAACATAAAGTTTTAGTTGCTAGGATAAATGTCTCATATGAACGTACAAAATATAGGCTATAAAATATAGACTGTGTTTTGAAGTTAATGCAAAATTGGTTCCTCAAGGATATTTTTCACATCATGACAGATAAGCTGGTTCATTCCTCTTTGTTCACTGTCTTTAAAAAAAAATACAAATGAAGAGAAGCAAACGAAATATCCATATAGCAGACATTTTAGTTTCTAAACCATAGATTTGTTTCCACTGATGTCAATAGAAAATGGTGGTATATCTGGCTTTCCTAGGACCAGTATTACTTTCCTAAATTGTGAAAATGTATTTAGATTGGCCCCATATATAGACTTCTGGTGCATGCCTATACTTTTGTCTGGGCATAACTGGGTCTACAGTGTTGCCTTCTGAGAACAGCAATCACGGTGAGTTAAAAATGCTCTGCATGTGTATGAGTGTATGCATCTGTGTGTACATGCTCACTTGTGCATGTGTGTACAGTTGCTTGTTTTTAGGGACATACTTCCATAGATCCATTCATACAGGTGTGCATGACCACCCATCCCTCCTGGCTGATTCACATGCTTGAATATTGGCCCTGGCTTTGCATTCAGTACTCTCCTGATTACTCCATCATATAGCCAGATTGACTTTCCATTTCCACACATTGTGGGCTGAAAATCGATCTGGCTGTGCAATGAAGCAGTCCGGTGGCCACTACATAGATGTCGGTAATGTGCAATGAATTCACTACATAGCTCTTTTTGGTTATGTGAATTGGTTCCCCCTTTCTTCTTGTCTGCAATCTTACTTCACGTAAAATTATGTCATAGCTCGGAATGGATAGCTGAATAGCAGAGCTAGGAGAGAAACAGGTGTAAGAAGATCCAATATAGGCAAAAACCTTACAAGGATGTGTAGAGAGAGCTAAGCACCCTGGGGGAAATATAATTATGAAAATGAGCTTACTTTTTTGTCTTTGTTTGGAAAAACTAAACAAAGGAAGGAAGGTTGCCAAAAGAACATATGGGAGGAGACAGTAGGTAAAGTTCCCTTGTCCCCACTCCAGGGCAGGATGTACACTACTGCTTTAAAATGGTTTATAACAGTAGTGACAACTGTTGAGGCTCAGGACACACTCCGTATACAGTTTTCAAACCGTGTCATATCCTGGTTGGTGTAGATCTGGCCCAGTTGAATATACTATCAGTTACTTAATAATAATTTCCACGTCTGATCCCGATTTGCTTTAACAAAACGAAGTTAAAATAAATCACAATTCTCAGCGTGGTTTGTTCTAAAATGAAAGTAGAAGTTTCCATTTTCCTCCACTTGCGCACAGAGGACGAGAAGAGGGGACAATGGAGCGCATGGGTCTGAGGCTTCTTATGACTTGTTCACAATCACCTAAGCCGTGCTAGGTGAATGCCTGGACTAGGCCCAAAGAATGTGGGCTGCATAATCAACAGTTTTGGTTTATTCTCTTTGTTAGTATAAAGGTTTTATCGAGGTGCAATATGTTGCAAGGAGGGATGGGTATCAGATTCTGCTGAAGCATGAGGTGAATTGGGCCCAATGCTGGTGCCTTCCAAGATGAATTGTTTTCTGAAATTTGACAAGCATAATTCCATCCTAAGGGGGTTCTATACTGACCAGTTTCATCCGATTCTGACAAAGAGCAAACAGGTTATAGCCATTTTTTTAAAAAAATCCCATGATAGTCAATGGGAGGCACAACGTCTTGGATTTTCGAATGTCGATTCAGGTTGGTACCCAAATTGAAGCAGGCAGCCTCTGAATCCATCTACACCAAACTGGACTGTTTTCTGAAGTACCTTGTGGTCAGTGCACACCTTTAGTTGTAAATGTTATAGCCACTAATTAGTATGCATGCTTCTGCAGAAGATGAATGAATTACAAAATGGAAAGCTTAATATGAATCCATGATTTAAGTTGCTTAGTTGAAGTTGTCTTTAAGTTTAAGTTTAACTTATTTTTTCCACTGGAATAAATTTGAGCAATACTTCTCAGTTTCACTGATCCATCAGGTTAACCTTCTTGCCTTTCAAGAACCTTTCCTCAGATATAGCATTGCCAAGTGAGGATTTTTAGAGCTAGTTGCTACAAATCATCCTGGCTGGTTACTTTGCTAAGTTGGGGGAAGCTTGACAGCTCTGACGAAATACTTCTGTGAACAAAATTCATTGGGGAGGGAGCTGAAACCATCTGTCCAAATGTAATCAATGTCTGTCAAGGAGCCTTAGTCCTTTTTTGCAGATGCCATTTGGATCGCTAGACTGTAATGTGTGTGTGTGTGTGTGTGTGAGTGAGTGTGTGTGTGTGAGAGAGAGAGAGAGAGAGGAAGGAGGAGGAGATGTATCTATAGCTCTGCACAGCAGCTAAAACCATACCAAAATGTTTGTAATACATAAATTACTATATAGAATAATAATAATATATTTATTTATTACCTGCCTCTCCCAACGGATCGAGGCAGGGAACAGCACTAAACATAAAATACAAAACTAATTAAAAGCACATAAAACCATACATCATTAAAATACCAATAAAACACCAATAAAACACTTTAAAATTCATCTGGGTAGGCCTGCCGGAAGAGATCAGTCTTTATAGATCTTTTAAATTCTTGAAGACTGGTGAGTTTGTGAATCTCTCCCGGCAGGTCATTCCACAATCTGGGAGTGGCAGAAGAGAAGGTCCTCTGGGTAACGGTTGTCAGTCTAGTTCTTGTTGACTGTAGTAAATTCTTCCCAGAGGACCTGAGCGTGCGGGGCGGATTGTATGGGAGAAGGCGATCCCGTAGGTAACCTGGACCCAAACCATGTAGGGCTTTAAAGGTAATAACCAACACTTTGTACTTCGCCCAGAAACTGATTGGCAGCCAGTGAAGAGATTTTAAAACTGGTGTAATGTGGTCACCCCTAGATGTACCGGTGACCAACCTGGCTGCCATATTTTGAACTAGTTGAAGTTTCCGGACTAGGCACAGAGGTAGCCCTATGTACAGTGCATTGCAGAAGTCGAGCCTCGAAGTTACCAACGTGTGCACTACTGATTTTAGGTCTTCCAACTCTAGGAAGGGGCGCAGCTGACGTATCAGCCGAAGCTGATAATAGGCACTCCTGGCAGTCACATCTATCTGAGCTGTCATTTGGAGCGACGGATCCAGGAGCACCCCCAAGCTGTGAACACAGCCTTTCAGGGGGAGTGTAACCCCATCCAGAACTGGTTGACACACCTCCAACCCCAGGTTATGGCCCTTGACAGTTCAGCTTCAGTTTGTTTTTCCTCATCCAGCCCATTACCACCTCCAAACATTCATTTAGAGGAGACACACTATCCTTAGCTGATGCTGTTGTCGAAGGCATAGAGAAATATATTTGGGTGTCATCAGCGTATTGATAGCACCCCGCCCCATGCCTCCGGATGATCTCTCCCAGCGGTTTCATGTAGATGTTAAACAGCATTGGGGATAGGATGGCACCTTGTGGTACACCACATAGCAGCTCCTTCTTTGAAGAGCAACTGTCCCCAAGCATCACCATTTGGAACCTGCCCGAGAGATAGGATCAGAACCACTGAAACACAGTGCCCCCGAGTCCCAATTCCCTCAGGCGTTCCAGAAGGATACCATGGTTGAGGGTATCGAAAGCCGCTGAGAGGTCCAGGAGTACCAACAGGGACACACTCCCCCTGTCAATACTTAAGCGTAGATCATCCACTAAGGCGACCATAGCAGTCTCAACTCCATATCCTGCTCTGAAGCCAGTTTGAAATGGGTCTAGAAAATCTGTATCATCCAAAACTGCTTGCAGTTGGAAGGCAACCGCCCTCTTGATCACCTTGCCCAAAAATGGAAGATTTGATACTGACCTGTAGTTATCAAAGTCCAGGGGATCCAGGGAGGGCTTTTTTAGAAGCGGCCATACTACCACTTCTTTTAAACATGATGGAAAACTCCCCTCCCTGAGAGATGCATTAATAATATATTGTAATTGTGATCTAACTGCATCTCCTCCCTGGGCGACCAGCAAGAAGGACACGGATCGAGAGGGCAAGTCGTCCTCCTCACTTGTCCAAGCAGCTTGTCCACGTCCTCGGTACTCACCAACTGAAACTGATCCAGTGTAATCCTACTCGCGGAGTTGCTGGACACTCCATTGTCAGCCTCTGCTATAACGACAGCATCTAAGTCGGCTCTTATCCGAGAGATTTTATCTGTGAAATGATCGTTAAAGGCATCACAGCAAACTACCAAAGGATCTAAAATCAGGTTCAGGGGAGAGGGTGCCCGGGTTAGACCCCTCACCACCCTAAACAGTTCTGCTGGATGCGAATTCGCAGACGCAATGCGTGCAGAGAAGAAAGCTTTCTTCGCTGCACGTATTGCCACCCCATAGGAACGAAGATGTTCTCTATGTCGTGTCTTATTGGATATAAGTCGAGTTTTCCACCATCGGCACTCCAGTCGTCGTCCTTTCTGCTTCAACTCCCTGAGGTCTTCTGTATACCAGGGCGCCCGATTAGAAGCGGGTCGGAGAGCACGTTTGGGGGCGATCGTGTCGATAGCCCTAGTTAGGTCTTGATTCCATCTATTGACCAGGGCTTCTACAGGATCGTCGATGATACCAGCCATAGATCCCTCCAAGGCCTTCTGGAATCCAGAAGGATCCATCAGCCTTCGAGGGCGGACCATCTTAATAGGTCCGCCACCCCTGCAGGGGCGGGTGGTAGCCGTGATACTAACCCTGACCAGAAAGTGGTCTGTCCATGACAATGCAGAGGTATTTGTTACCTCCGCCCACAGATCTGTCTGTTCAGAGCTGAAGACAGCATCGAGGGTGTGACCTGCCGAATGTGTGGGTCCAGAGACCAATTAGGATAGGCCCATGGTTGTCATGGATGCCATGAACTCCTGAGCTGCACCTGACAAACCAGCCTCGAATGTCCATTTCAAAACTGGTGCCTTACAGGCATGGGTCAACTCACAGGAGGATTCCTCTAGGAATACAGTAAGGCTCAGATGCTTCATTAGGTAAACAGGACTAGGACAACATGGGCCATCTCTGCTGGTCCAAGGTACTCCATCCTCCCAATCTAGATTTAAGCCTGAAAAAACAAGGAAAAGTGTAGGTGCAAGGTGAGTAAGTTGTAAGCAAGCACAATTTGTGACATTGCACAACATTGTTACTGATCAAAGTTATATCTGCTAAGGCATCAACCTTAGCTTTCAATTCCCTAGCTTGTTGAGTTTGAGTCAACATGAGACAGCCTTAATCCATGTTTTAAACAGTTTTTGATAACTGAACACACACACACGCACATACTGCCCCAATTGTGGGCAGTAAATTGGAGGGTCATTTTCTTTTTTTTTCTTTTTTTAAAATATTATTTTGTTTTTTTAAAAACATAATACAACATAAAACAACATAAAATACAATGCATAACCACATACCCCCCGTGCTCCCCTCCCCCCAGGAGACCTTCAATTATACATTATTCTTCTTTCCAAAATTGTAAAGACTCTTTTGAAGGTAATTGCCCCTTCCCCGTTCTTAATACTTATTCCAAAAATGGGCTCCATATATCTCCAAAATAATTCTTACTGGACATTCCCCTCTTTATTGGAGGGTCATTTTCAAATTGTTGGGGGATGACAACAGGGGTTATATCCAAAGCTATTCCTACTTAGAGTAGACCAATTAAAATGAATGGGACTTAAGTTAGAAAAGACTTACAAGTCCCATTCATTTCAATGAGTCTATTCTTAGTAGGATTAACATTGAATGCAACCCAGTGAAATTCAATTGCTTTGGGGACATATCTTAGCAGTAGCATGGCACTTTCTGTCTATATATTTTGATTTCATTTTTCTGCAGGTGGTGTCAACAACCACCTGCAGCTACCTTTCTTTCTTATGGTGGCTGATATTCCCCCCTGTTTTCTGAGTTTAGGGCATTTGGGTGTTGGAGAATGGCACCTGACCCACTGAAAGGGAAGCTTTGCCTGTGGGAGCAGGAAAATAAATGGCAGTGCCCACCCCATGAAAAAGAAACAAAGTTATCCCTTCTTTAAGGAACAGTTTTGCTTTCCTATCAACCCTAAGTATTACATAATCCTGTTCCTGAGCAGAAATGCTTCACAATCGAGAAGCTCTCATTGCTTATTGGTTCCAACTTTAATGTGGAGCCTGGCCATTCTGGAAGCGAAATGCATGTCTGGTTCCAAAACTGGAGAGTAGAGTAGCTTGAACGATGACAGAAGTGGCGATTTCTAATTTACAAGAATAACTCAAAGCACGTGCTTTCTTTTCATGGTCCAATGAAGCTTAGGGTTGCATCCCTGAGTCCACTGTAATAGAGAAAAGTGGGATTTAGTTGTGGTTAATACAAAAACATTCTCACAACAACCCAAACTAGATATTCTGCTAATCACACATAGCAGAGCAATACATGATTGGCATACTTACTTGAGTGTAAGCATGCATGACTTCGATTTGGATCGGGACCTTGGCAATTTGGGAGGGGGAATTTTAAGCTTTTCCCTTCCCATTTTCATCCTGAACATCCACCCCTATAGAGGAGGAAGGTTGTTAAAATAAATAAAGAAAAGAAAATCTGTCTTCATTAGACTCAGGGTACCTCTTCACGGGCACTTTGCCTCACAGTGGCTTCAAAATGGCAGCAGTTGGGTTACACGATGCTGCCGCCAATTCTTAGCAATCTAGGGGCAAAGGCCCTTTGCTCTGCACTAAAAAAGTTGGGCATTTAGCCTGACTTTTTCAGTGCAGAGCGGGCTGGGCAGGAAAAGGGGTGGAGCAGTGAGCCATAAGCTTGCTGCACTGTCTTCGCTATCCTCCTCCCAATTAAAAAAAAATAAAAAACCCACTTACTTTAGATGCTGGGCAGGAATGGGCACAGTGACAGCGACAGGAAAAGCCGCCGTGGCACTCCTGCCATGAAGACTGATGGCAGGAGCATCAATGCATGGTGCGCTGACTGCCGCCGCTGCTGCACGCCGGAGGAGGTGCTGTGAAGAGGCGTCCTCAATGAATTTTGGTACAAAATCGGGAGGGGGAAGCTTAAATCCTCCCCTCCCAAATTGTCACAGTCCCCATCCCAATTGGGGCCATGCATGCTTACGTCACCCGGCACTCTACTGAGAGGCAAGCTGCGAAGCCTGTTTCTCAGTAGAAGGGACCAGCGGGCAGGAGCGGACGGAAGTGGATGGTCCTGGCAGGTAAGTGGGGACCTCCCTCTCCCTCCCTCTCCCTCCCCCCACTCACACTCCTTACCTGCCAGCATCCTGTACTGACCTCTGCTGCTTCCGTACTACTGATAAGCAGGCCTTCCGGCCTGTGGGACGCCGGCAGGTAACGGGGGACCTTCCCCTCCCCCTCCCTCCACCACTCATGCTCCTTACCTGCTGCCTCCTTGCTACCATCCACTGCTGCCCATAGCTTCAGTACTACTGAGAAACAGGCCTTGTGGCCTGTTCCACAGTAGAGCGAGGGCGCGCCGAGTGATGACATCACCCGGCACGCCGTCACTCTATTGTGGAACAGGCTGCAAGGCCTGTTTCAAAGTAGTACGGAAGCAGTGGGTGGCAGCTGACGGCAGCGAGAAGGCAACAGGTAAGGAGCACAAGTGAGGGGAGGGGGGGAGGAGGTCCAGTCCTCTGATTTTTCCGATCCAGATCGGGTCATTTCGGATCAGATCAGATCAGATCGGACGATCCAGATGATCGGGATTGGAATTGGATAATTGTATCCGATTTCGCCTGGATCGGGTCCGGATCGTGGATCGAACCCGATCCGCTGCACATCCCTAGTTTCTGCAGCCTTGGGGGGATCTGCGAGGTTTGCAAAAACAAAAAACAAAACCCAACCCCCCTAAGCCAGAGGGGACCCCCCCCCCCCACCAAACAGCCCAATGAGAACTGAGCATTCTCAGTGGCTATGGAATGCTTTTGGGAGGGTGTGTGTGTGTGTCACAGGATAGACAATCGGAATAGGGAACAGAATGGAATGGCTGGACACCTGAACAGCACCTCTCCAAACTGCGACTTTGTGTTGTAGTTTGCCCTGGTTCCATTTGCATGTGGCTGTGGACTTGCATTGCTATTATGGCCTGACATGGAAGGCGAATAAAATAAGATAAGGGATTTGGATTGTGTGTGTGTGTCTAATATATCACACATACAGAATAATCTCTGTCCTGGTACCTTGTCAACAACAACAGCAACAGTAAAAAAATGAAGCTGAATTGACAATGCAGGAGATGGCAGAGAATATGCGTGATACACATTGAATTTCTTTCCCTTTCTTTCCCCACCTCATGCTGCTTTTTATGAATGCAGCCCTACCGTGCCTCTCTGATGCTTGCAGTGAGGAGTATCCCCAGTACTAAGGCAAAATTCCTTCAGCCTCTAGTGCCCAAAGGAAATATTGCTGCGATTCCACTTTGCTAAGAAACGTCTGGCAGAAAAACAAAGGATTGCTTCATAATGTGTCTGGGTTCATCAGTGAGAAGGGAAACTCCGGAGCAGAACAAATGTAGCATCCCAGCATGCAACGTTAGCAGGCAGCTTCTGGATACGTTCCCCTTTTTGCTGGGAATAAAAGCTTTCCAAGGTGGAGAACTAGCAAGCCTAAATATTTCATGCCTCCTCTCTGGCAAAACATTTGCAGCGGAAGATGTTGCCTCAAATATGTTTATATAGCTCTCTCTTTGTCAAGGTAGTAAAATTCAGGATTATCTCACTGGGAATGTTCTTCTGTACCCAGTATGGTAAATTTAGAAACAATTTTGAGTTTGGCTGTGTTTGCAGCAATTAAAGGTGTCCCAGCAGTGTATACATGCAGTACAGATGTATGTCATGGGTTTCCCCAAAGGATCCTGGGCATTGTTGTTTGGTGAGGTATTGAGATAACCAACCACTACAATTTCCAGAATTCCCTAGAAAGTAATGACTATTAAACCAGCTCATGTCTGTTTGGTGTCATTACTTTTTTTATATATATGTTTTAATATGATCATTTTATAGGCTACTAGAGTTGCCATTTCTTTGTAAGCTATTTTCAATATCTTGCATAGATAAGCAGGGGCAGAGGGAACCAGCAATTTGAATAGATAATGAATAATATGAAGACACCCTTAAGGTTTTCAGATATAATTCAAACAGTGAAATACAGAAGAGGTGTTTTTATACTAGTGAAAGAAACAGAATTGTGTTTTTATTCTGTAGCTGATATGGACAATGTATGTTTACTTGGGCTTTGGGAGCAAGATTCAAATGCCAATAGGAATATAGGAATCTGCTTTAAATTTAGTCAGACCATTGGTTCATCTAGTCCAGTGATGCTGACATGCTAACTGGAAGTGGCTCTCCAGGGTTTCAGGCAGGAGTATTCTCATCCTGGGGTTGAACCTGGGTCCTTCCGCATACAAAGCTTGTGCTCTACTACTGAACTATGGCCCTTCTCGATGGCCTCCACTGAAGCCTTAAGAAAGTCCCCATCTCAGCCTCAATTCTCTATGAAATGCAAACCTTAGGCCTGATTGACATTTGACCGCATTGTAATGTCCTTCACATGGTGGTGGTGGTGGTTTGGGGGCTTGGAAGCATGCACATTCGATGTTATGTGAATGATACCTTGGGCACTATCCAATACTGCCACTGTACCTCTACTTGTTCTGTTGAGCCTGTGGGACCAACCATGAGTGCAATGGGGAGTTAGCACTTCCTAATGTAACCCTAGAAATGATTGTTTCCAGAATGGTACAGGTCAATGGAACTCATTTTTGTGAATTATGTTGACTTGCCCCATTCTGGAAAGGAGCATTTCAACTCATTTCTGGTTGCCTCAGCATCTACTAGCTTGTGGTTGTATACAGGCAGCATTGGATACTGCCCTGCGCAGTGCAGGAGAAATTGCACATGAAATGCACACTTGTTTTGCCTTTGCTGTGTGCCCTTCTATCCCTTTGGGAAGCTGGAAAGGATCTCACAAATTGGGCAAGTTGCACATACACTGTGGCATCATGCCTGAGCACTCCTGAAGCTTGTTCCTCCTTTGTGAAGGATGTTACCCACACAAGTCCAGATGACTGACCTGGGCTTTAGTGACCTATTATTATGAATATCGAATCATGCTGAAAACATCCTAGGCAACCAATGCTCCGAGTCACAACTCAGGAGAGGTCCCTGCCCAGTGGACTTAGAATCTTTGTTGGACAAGCAAAACAAAAGAAGTAAAGAAGAGGAAGATGTAGTTGGTATGATAAGGGAAACAACACTATTGCCTTACCCTTCTTTTCCTGTCCCTAGAAAAATAAATAAAATAACAAGTGAGAATTAGGAGCACAATTCCTACACAAGTATTCACTCTTTAATAGAGCTGAAAAAGAATTGCTGCAAATTATATAAATAAAAATCTCAACATTTTCCTTTGAGAAATTTGTCCCCAAATATTCATTAACTGTGGGAACATAGGAAGTTGCTAAATACTGAGTCAGACCATTGGTCCATTTAACCACTATTAATGACAGTGACTGGAAGCAGCTGTTCAGGGTTTCAGGTAGGGTTTCCAGCCCGATTTGGAGATGCCAGATATTGAACCTGGGACCTTTTGCATGACAATCACATGCTTTCCCACTGAGCTATGGCCTGAGATAGGTCCCCTCCTTAAAGGGGCACTGTCAGGGCCAGCCCTATCATAAGACAGAGTGAGGCAGTCACCTCACGTAGCAGATACTGGGAGGTGGCATCAAGGTGTTGGCGGAGAGACCTGGGGACCAAGCGGCCTGCCCTGAACCCTCTAAGATAGCTTGCTGACTCCAGATGCAATAGAGAATTTTATCTTATCCCCATATTGGAGTAAGGTTCAACTGCCAACACAGTTGGCTTTTGTACATGGAATGAGAGGGGTACCATCTTGTTTTTTGCCTCAAGCAGCAAAATATCTTGGACCAGCCCTGAGCACTGGATATGCAAATATTCAGCGAATGTTTGGATCTATCTTATATGTATGGCTGGGAGCAAAATAAGGACCAAAACCAGAAGCACCAAAACAGGATACCATGTGCAAAGTGAATGTATTTTCATGGATGCCATAGAAAAAGTTTTATTGAACCCAACGCTGTTTGGAACAAGAGAGCATCTGCCCTCCTTGGCCAGACAGTCCTGCTTCTAATGTTACTCAGAAGAATAATGCAAGCAATTCCAGATGGCCTAGTTGAGTCACGGATTTTTCAGGATAGCATCTATGCAAAATAGATCTGCATGTGCTGCACATGGGGGAGGGAGCTAAATGAATAAAATATTTCTCTAGTAAATCTTAGAACCACTGCATTGTCTGAAAAAAACAAAGGTAGTCATGCTGGTTTATAGAGATGATGATGAAGAAGAGAAAAAAAATTCCAAAATCTACAGTTGGAGAATATCTTTATTAGGCCCAACAAAAATTCCACAAAATCAAGCAACCGTTCGAGTTCCCCACTCTTCATCCGGCAAAAATGGTAGAGGGTAGAGGAAGAAACAAAGTACCAAAACTGGCCATAAGGTCTGTAGACTAGAAAGACCCTGTCTCAAAATGGAGATTTGCAGTCTGAATGAATTAACTAGTGGAAAGTGTTGCAGGTATCAGATTACACATAGCAATGCATTTTGGGAAGCAGGAGCAACGGCCAATTCCCCTTTCTCAAAACACAAGGGCTGCTGTAACTCCGAATTTCCTTATCTGAGAAGCCATTCCATACCCATTTTCTGTTCAGGCTAATTGGAACGAAATCATCCCCTAGTAAATCATCCACTTACTTTAAGAGTCAAAGCTTTGAGCACTAGCTTTATAGCATTTTGGGAAACCAACAAAATCTAGTAGTTCCTTGAAAACTAACTATTTTCTTGTGGTATGTTTTATGCTCTTGTCTATAAAAGCTCATGCCACAATCATTTGTTAGCTTTAAGGTGCTGCCAGAGCCTTGATTGGGCTTTGATAATATAGGCTAACATGGCTACCCACCCTTTTGGAATTTGTCACAAGAAAGAGTTACGTTTTTAGTTCTAAATCCTGGTGAATCTGATATTTCTCAAGACTCCTAGAAACTGGTGTGCATTTTATTTTAATGTTTTAAACAATCAACTTTTTCTCTTAATAGCCCTGTTCTGTAATTAGGTACATAATGTTGCTCAAAAGAGAATGAAACTTAATATAAAGGTCAAGTGTTCCACTATAACAACAGTTAAGCTGAATATCCAGTTTTCAGAAATGAGATACTTAGCAGTCTGGCTGTACTTCTGTTTCATTCCACTGCACAGAGCAAAACGTGATCAATAGATTCTCAGATGAGAGTCTGTTGAAAAACATCCGATAGGCGTACTTGGCCTCTCCCATCCATAATTTGAACAGCCAGGGCTTCAGAGCCTTACTTCTGGACTACAAATAGCAAAGTAGAATGATGGGAAAGGGAGGTTTGCATTGGAACTTTCAATCCTTTTATGACATATGAATGTTGGCTCTTTAAAATGGATGGGATCCATCGTTCTGGCAGAAACCTCCTCATATTCTCCATTACTAGCAAGGTAATATCTATCGTGGTCATGGAGAGCAACCGTGTCCATCGTATAAGTGGCTATTGCTTCAATGTTCCATTCCTACAATTGTCATATGCAAGTCCCTAATATCGGGGCAGTCTCAGTGGCACATTATGCAGATTTCTGGCAAATTATGTGAATCATGTGGTGGGCTGGGAAAGGGTTTATTAACTCCTCCTACACACTCACTAATTTATCCACTCCTGGCAAAATTGCTTCATCATAGATAGGAAACTTTTTTAAAAAGGTTCTTTTGCAAGTAAAGTGTCCCACAAAGGTTAAATAAAATTTAATAAGTATATATTGTAACAATCTAAGACTCCAATCCTATGATTTCCTGGGAGTAAGGCACATTAAATACAGTTGGCCTTACTTCTGAGTAAAGATGTATTGGATTTCACTTTTGATCTAAGGCAGGATCTACACTCCAGCTTTATAGAGGTTCATAGCGGTATTGACAACTGTTGGGGCCCATGACACACTCCATATATAGGTTTCAAACCATTTTCAAAGTGTTATATGCTGCTTGGTGTAGATCTGGCTTAATTAAGGGCTCCATCACACTGGTGATTTACTGCACACTCGCCTTGTCTTGTATGTGTATTTGCAGCAATGTACTCGCATGACATCATCCCTGTCCTGCTCTCATCGTGCCCCTTTTCTCCCTTGTTGGGATGTATTTTGGCATGGACAAAATCAGGAATATTCCCCCCCCCCCCGCTTTTTCCTTTGTTGGGGGAGTCTTTGTTGCTGAGGAAAGGGGAGGGCAGGGTGGTTCTCCTCCTCCAGCACATGGGTTTCCCTCTCCTGGTGAGCTCCTTCGACCCGCCAACCCCCCCCCCCAATTCTGCCACATTGAGAGTACCCCTTAACAATGATTTAGCCCCTGGTCTGCAAGCAGTTTCTGGGGCTTGCAAAGGGAGATGATTAACTTTACTTCATGTACTGAAAAAGTGTGTGCGTGCATGTGTAACCCAGCTTCTCGTGAGTAGGGCAAGGAGCCTAAAGGGGTCATGCTGATAATATAAAGTGTGCGTGAGTTTGGTGTGGGGAGGTCATGGAAGAAGCCTCTCGGTCCTCCCGTGCAGTGGGCCAATGAAGTGGAGGGGGAAGGAGAGGGGTGGGGTGAGGCAAGTGCAATAATGGGAGAGCCAAAAAGTGAAGAGAGGCCCCAGTATAGCTCTAATCGCGAAAGGGAAACGGAGATCAAAATTGCGGGTACATACCAATAATAATAAAAGGTGTGATGGAGCTCTAAGTAACCCTCACCTCACTTGCAAAGACTGCAGTATTCTTCATGAGCTGTCCCTCCTTTTCTAGTGCATAGAAATTCCTTACTGCTTGCAGTGTTAAGATTTGAAAAAAAAGAAAGTTTGGTTCTTTCTTTCTTTTTTGGTCAGTCTTAACACTTTTAACTTATATTTTCATCTCTCCTCCTGATAAAACTGTAGTAATAATAATAATAATAATAATAATAAAGAATCCTTCCACACCATAAAACACTCCCATTCATAAAGCCATAGTAAAAGCAGATAAAAACTACACCCCACTCAACCTAGCACTACAAAATGAAGATCAAACACAACCACTTACACTCACAGAGAAAAAAGAAAAATGGGCACAAAAATTCTCCATGGGAAGCACTACAACATAATACCGAACCCACAAATAAACAAAGAACAATCGTACGAATGGCTCAGGAAGGGTGAGCTATTTCCAGAAACTGAAAGATTCCTGTTAGCTATACAGGATCAAGTTATAGCAACCAAGAACTAAGAAAAATACATCATAAAAGATAACAGTGTAACAACAGACCTATGCAGGAAATGCCATCAGTTCCAAGAAACAATAGACCATATAACAGGAGGATGTAAAATTCTGGCAGGAATGGACTATACGGACAACTGCAAAAATAATTCACCAACAACTGGCCATCAAATTTAACCTTATCAAACAACCTACACCATACTATATATATTCACCCAAAACAATCCTGGAAAATGCAGATCATAAAATATACTGGGACAGAACAATGCATACGGACAAGACAATACCTTGCAACTGACCAGAAATAACTTTCATAGACAAAAAAAGAAAAACACACATATCTCATCGATACAGCAATACTGAATGACAAAAATGTTGAAAAGGAAGAAGAAAAGAGAGACAAATATACACAACTGGCCATGGAAGTCAAAGAACTATGGCAACAGGAAAAGGCCACAATCATTCCATTAGTCACCTCAGTCACCGGCATCACATCAAAAAATTATACAGAAAACCTTCAGAAACTGGGCATACCAAACTACATCCACACCAACATCCAGAAAGTAGTCATACTTAAAACATGCTCAATCGTCAGGAAATTCCTGAATCTATAAAAGACACCATGACTTGGCAAAGCCCGTCATGTCCGTCTAGACAAACTGCCACAAGCGAGAAAGAGATAATAATGATGATGATGATGATGATGGTAATGATGATGATGATAATAATAATAATAATAAAAATAATAATAATGCTACTAAACTTTATTCAATCTTTCCTCTAGCTCTTGTAGGACACGAACTAATAATCTTCCTTGTATACTAGGCCTCCTCCCAGAACAGCTGCTACAATCAACTTCACAACTTCCAACTCTAGAATAGTTGTTTTAAATTGATAGTGTCTTCATATGCAATCTGTTTTTATGTTTTTATGGTTTAAATTTTTGCATATCGGTTTTTAATGTTCAATGTTTTAATCTTCGAGAACTGCCCAGAGACTTCGGCTGTGGGGCGGTATATAAATGTAATAAATAATAATAATAATAATAATAATAATAATAATAATAAATTGTGTTCCCTTAAAAAAACCAACATGCCAAGCGATTGGATAACTACACTGCAGGGTTGTCATTGACTAGTCTCTCTCTTAGCCCCTACCCCCAGCAATATGGATACAACAACATTGGGCTACTTTGCAGAACTGATGTAAACCATGTTCTCTCAGCGTCACCTTTCTAAAATATGGGTATAATAATCGTGGGCTATATTGGCATTGGCAGGGTATTTTTTTCAAAAAAAAATACAATTTAAAGGGAAGGAAATCAATTTTTTGGCATGAAATAAAACCGAATTAGAAAGTGTATGAATTCCTATCTTCGCTATTGTCTTTTGTTTTGGAGTGGATATATGACTTCCCAGCCACAGGCACATGAAAATTCTCAGTTTCTCAGTTGGGCAGCAATCATTTCACCACCGGGAAAGAATACCTCCCCAAAAAAGGATTGAAAACAAACTAGGAAAACTCTCTTCTGCAGACAGTAGGTATTTCACTCTACAATCTTTAAATCTTTAAGAGAACAATCTTATGGTCCCTGGAGAGAATCCCTATCCCGAAGCCATAGACACTGCTACAAATTCAGGGAGGGGACTCCAAAATCCGATCCTTCCCCTTGCCCCCTGCCCCTGCCTTTGCCCCTCATGCTCACCATAGAAAGACCCACTGGGCCTGCTTTCTAAGGTCACAAAAGCAGCCTGATAGGACCTCATAGAGGTCTGAAAGGGGGCATTCCAGTGGAGGCAGGAGGAGGGAAGGAGGGAGGCTGATTATGAAAAATCCTATTTGGCCCCTCCAGCCCCAGCCAGCAAGCTTCCTCCAGACAGACTCTGAGGCCTTTCTAGAATAAAAAGAAAATATTCCAATGGAGACATTTTTCCTTTTCTTAACCCCTCTGAATTGGGGCTAGAGAAGCTTACACTGAAGTAAATAAGACAGTCATGCATAGCTTTGCTATCCATGGTTTAAAGAACATTTAGTTTGGCCCTTAGAGAGCCACCTCATGCTGCCTATAGCAAGGCTGGCCCAGTCATGTTACCTGAGTATGAGGAGCTGTGATAGAGCAATGCTCATACTGCCAAAGTATTGTGCGAAGGAGTACCAAAGGGGGGTGACTTTGAATCTTGTCTCCCCTCCCCCCTGAAATCTTGGGGTGTGCTCCTCCCCATCTTCCAACATGGCATCTCTATTGCTTTCAGCTAACTACTCTCAAGTGACCACCTGAATGTTGAAGAGAAGGATGACTGGCTGTGAGGTTGCTCAGATGGAGACTGGGGGCGTTTTTGTTCCTACAGGCGGAACAATACTGTTCTGGCAGAAGCAGAGGGAGGGAGGCATCTTCAGGAGGGTGAGAAAACTAGGCTGAAAACGTCTCGAGACCATGCTGTGTGTTTACTGAGGAGACGGTGGCTGAAGCCAAAGCTTCAGCAAGCAAAACTGTTGTTGAATGTTACTTTTGTAAGTAAAACAATGGCATTTTACATTTTCTGCCTCACTTCTTTTTCATTTTCTAGTACTTTGTAACTGGTCCTCCTTCAGTTTTCCTCATTCCCCACTGTGTAGCAGAACTAATCAGTACTGAAGCAGACTTCACCAATTAATTGAAGAAAACACTTGTCTTCTTTTCTGACTGCGCACAAAACCCCAGGACCTATTTTATCAGTTTATACAGGTTTGTTGCCTGACTGCATCTTAAAAAACAAGCAAACAAACAAACAAATGCTTATAAACTTTTGTTCAGCTCTAAAAGTAAAAAGGGGGCTTTATTGTAAAATATTTATTCTAAGGCAGATTTGTACTTCAGGACTTTCTTCTTTTTTTCCTTGTCTGTATTTCCTCTCTCACATTCAGCATGGTTCTTTATGCAGCTCTTAAATTTATCCTCCCAAGCCCTGGCATTTTATTGCTGTAATCGCACCAAAGCCAAACTGTTTAACTTGGCCAAACTTCATCTGAGAAAGCTACAGATCCAGTTCTTTAGGGAAGATCCCCCCACATTCCCTTTTCTCAAAATTTAATAACAACATAATTTAACATTCTTTGAAGGCTTGGTGGCAAGTCCTTTAAAACTAATTTACATTTTTATTTTGTTTCCTTTGTTGGTAAATTCATGTTAGAAGCTTGAAAGTGATAATTTTTTTACCCAAACAATTTCATTTTTGTTTTCTTTTGGCAACCATAGTGTTTTTCTATTCTGTTCCTGAAGGAACCTGAAGTTAACACACACACACACACACACACACACACACACACACCTGAAAGAGAAAAAAACCCCTCACTAATATAAATTCAGATTTAAAACCGGATTTTTATTCTGGTTGTTTATAATAAGTTCAGTATTACTTAACACCCACTAAATGATGGGAATATGTATAGAAATCTGACAATAAAGTTGGTCTATAGTTAAGTGACTGCCAACTTCAGTGTGCTTTTCCTATTCCCTAGTGGTTTGCCCCATCTGCACAGGGCTGACTTTGCAATGATGCAATATGAAGGGGCTGCATTAACCAGCACATGTTAGGGGTAGGGAGAGGTGCTAGAGGGTGCTGGAGGGCAGAACTGTGTGCCCTGTGGCCTGCCCTGCACCCAGTATCCTAGCCCGCTTCCCACAGGTATGATGGAGGATGCTCTCCTGTTGCTAGTGTTAACATAAGACACAATTGCGACTCCAGCCAGCTTTTGTACATGAGGAGAGGTCATCTTATCCCTTGCTAGAGGCAGCAAAACATATCAGGCCAGCACTGCTCCTGCAACCTGCTTCCTTTCTTAGGACCTTCATTTTCTCCATTCCTCCTTTCGTTGGTTAAATTCGCTCCCTTTTTCCAGGCTTCATCTATGGCCACCTCTTCCACATGCTTGATGCTGCGCTCTTAGAATCCTCTGGAAAGGGTATGAAAATGTGGGCTCCTCTGGAATAGGGAAGTATGAGGATTTTGGTTTTGCTCACAAAGCATGCAAGCATGCACCACCCGAAGCCCCAAACATGACTGTGTGCCTGCCGAAAATATTCGCAAATTGCCAAAAATGTGCTTGTGTTTGTCTTGTTCCCGATTCCCAATTCAATTTGAACAAATTTCCTGACTAGGCTGAATCAACCCAGCTTTAGTCTATGGAGGAGATTTGCAGAAATTAGGAAACTTGCCCAAATTTGTGGAGATCTTCTCATTTGCAAAAAGTGAGCAGCAATCACAAACTCCCCTCTCATCCTCCTGTCATCCCTGCTACTGTAGGAGCAGTAGCGGCAGTGCAAACAGAAAGGGCCACCCTCCTACTGTTGTCCTGCTAGCACGGTAGCAGAAATGGGAGGAGGAGAGGGCCGCAGCGGTGGTTTGGCAAGTGCTCAACAAAACTGGACACAGCTGAGTCTGTCTGTCCCTACTCAGACCCCACCTCTCTGCCTTGTATTTAGGCTCTGTGGCAATTACTTTTCTTTTTGCCTCACCCATTTGCTTTCTGGGAAACTGGTGTTTTGAAACTGGCCACATGCTCCATGGCAACCATTTTGTGAATGATCGCGACCCTGTGGCAGTCATTGTCATGACTCTCTAACTCCTTGCATTCATTGAAGCCAATAAGGAGGCCTCTTAGGAAAGCAATCAATCTTTTATTTAGCAAATGACCCCTTCCTTCAGCTGAAGGGAGTTAAAAGTAGAAAGTGTTTTGCCCCTAGGCATAATTTAGCTAAGCAAACAACACAGTTGATCCATTCAAGAGAAAGAGAGAGTCACTTCCGAGAGAAATCCAAATCAAGCTTTTTCTGAGCCACTAATCTTTCCGAGCGCCGCCTCCTGATCTCTTTGATCTGTGCCCGCTTTTCCCTCCTACGGAATGTGGCATCTCTAAGGTTACTCTCTCCCTCCCCTTCTGAAGAGGAGGGCTGTTTATCAGCCGGAGGGTTATTTACATCAGGAGAGATAAGCACTGGAGGCAAAGCTATGGGAACCACATCTTCCCCTTCTGGCATGGACTGGAATGTCTGTTCGAGTTCAGAATCTAATTCTGAATTAACGTCTAATAGTCCTTCACCCTGAGCAAGGGGAGTGGAATTAGACATAACATCATTTTGTGACAAAACCCACAACACTCCCTCAAAAATTCTAAATGTCCCCACCAGCTCCAAAAGTTAGAGATCCCTGGTTCAGCCAAACCACATCAATCCCCCCTTTTTTTGCAAAGCTTGGTTTACCGAACACAAATCTGATAATTCCTGTCATTGTGGCCCAGCATGGCATGCAGTTAATTTCAGCAAACTGTTGTCAAAGATAGCTTCATTTTCTTCTTGGCCTCATGCTTGCACCATTGCTATAGATGTAAAATCTTTGAATTAAAAAGTGGATGAAACCAAAACTGGATTCTTTAAGTAAAGTCCCCCAAACATACACATGGTCATGCCTAAGAATGTGAACGAAATCCACAATGGAATCAAGTGAATTCAGATTTCTAGGAATCTGACCTGCAGATTCTGCAGTGGAATGACTTTTCATGAATCACACAAATTCCACTATGCATATTTAGTCAGAAAAATAATTTTAAAAAACCCCAACATTGTCCAAAAATTTATCCCATAGGCTAAGTGTAAAAAGGCACATTTTGGGGGCATTAGTGCATTGAGAGGATTTGCATAGTTGTGCAAGTGCAAATTTACACAAGTATGCATGAACACAAAATCAGGAAATTGAAAAAAAATCAAATTTCATCAATAAGTGAACAATGGAAGGAAAGGCCCTTCACAATCTGTGAAATGTACAAAATCTGTACATCCTTAGTCATGCCCTGGAGACAACAGCAAATTTCGCAGTCAACAAATGTGTGAGAAGGAACAAAATTTATACCCCCCCCCCCAGATGTAAAGCTTACATCACAATTAACCCATAACCAGTTGTTTCATTAACTAGAGATAACCAAACAGAATTCACCAACTCTGTAATTGCAGAATGTTTGGGTGAAAAAAGGTGAAACTTTAGGGTGCTTAAGAAGTGTCAATACAAGAGTTTTCAGTTAGGGATGGTGTGGGCACCCAACTGAGTTGAGGAGCCCGATGGAGTCCACTGCATCCACCCCTTGGAACAGCTGGGTGCCATAGTGCATTTGCGGACCTGCGTACCAAGTGCCCACAAGGCTCAATGTGCTCAGCAGCCAGAGATTGCATATTCCCTCCCATTGCATAAATGACAGTCATAAAGGCCCCATATACACAAGAGTAAAGGTACGAATGCTCCATTCGCACATTTACACTTGTGTAAATGGGGACTTTATGGCTGCCATTTATGCAACGGGGAAATGCACAATTTCAGGAGCCTCCATTGTGGCGCACAACGGAGGCTCAGAAGTTGTGCATTTCCCCTGTTGATTTGTGGTCTCTCCTTCCTTGAAAGGAAGCACAGGAAAGAGTTACCACCACTGTACCCCCAAATGCTTGTTCTTCCCTCCTCCTACCTACATCAGCTGTCAAGCTCTCATGGTCTCTCCTTTCTTGCAAGGAAGGAGAGATCAAAAGGGCTTGAGAGTTGGTGGGCGCAGAAGTCACTGCCACCATGACGAAATGGCAGCAGCTCACAAAGAGTGTGGATGCTCTCCCTGTGGCCGTATTGGACACTTGCTGAGCCACCGAGAAGCTCGCACAGTTCCATGAGCAGGAGCAGGCGGCTCAACGAGTAACCAGTGAACCAGGCTATGGGGAGTTCACTCCTGGAGTACACTAATGGGTGCATAATGGTGGGGGGAATAGGTTTGGATTTGGGGAGACTGTTCAAGGTGATTGTGGGGGGTGGCACCAGATTGATGAACATCAGGCTGTCAGGGTTGTAAGACACCTGACACAAGACAGTGACTTGATTGGCACTATTTAAGGGGTGCTGAAGATGGTGCTGAAGATGTTCCTCACCTGGGGTGTCATTTGGTATAGAGCTGGTCCTAGGATAAAGGCTGTGGCTTGATTGGCAATGTGGAGTGAAGTACTTTGCAATTGCATTGGCCGGTCTGGGGCACTCAATCAGAGCTTTCCCAGTTCCATGCTGAGGCCTCAAACCAGGAATGATAGCAGCCAAATTCTAGCTTCTTGCTCTCCAGTTCAGGCATCTGGCCAAAACAAGGGCCCACAGGTATTGCAAGCTGGTTAGCCATGGTTCTATGAAACCACGACACCTGCGTGAAAGGAGAATTGGTAGATGCAGCAAACCAGCCTGAAACCTTGCACCTGACAGAAATTGCTGGGCTGGGTTCAATAGGTTATCGTAAGAGTGTACTATTTTGGCTTCTCTTGCATGGACAGCTTGAGGTACTGGAGAAAGCCTGATACTTACACAATCCACTGAGGAACTAATTAGCAACCCATTTTTCTGTAGAGTCATTTAGAGAAATAAGTGAAGGGTGGTGGGTCAATGCTGTCCCAAACCTCCTGCCTTCAAGGTCTGTTGTCATAGACAACACACTTTTGTTCACAATGGTGAGAGGGGCAGGGAGCCAGCATCACTCAGAGGGCCAGGGAACTGCAGATACTGGTCCTACATATGGGTTACAACACACAATGGAAGACAGAACTCTTGAATCTGTCATAGTTGCAGAGAAAAACACATTTTAGCAGGTGCAGCATACCATGCGGAACTGAAAAAGGTGCACCTGCCCAAATTCCCACCTCTATAAAGCTACTACTCATTCTAACTACATAGCCTTGTCATTATAAGCATCTGACCAAGTGACATTCCATTGGTAGCATCTCCCAGGTAGATTCCATTGAACTGAAAGTGAGCATCACAAGGACATGTCTCTCTTGGTTCCTCTGTCCATGAAGCCAAATGAAACAGGTATGAAAGAGCACAATGAAGGAAAACAACTCCGTCTTTCACTGTGTACTTTCTTGCTGTGGGTGATCAAGTTTGGAGTAGGGAAGAGAAGTATTCAAAGGCTAAGAGTCGAATCACAGATGACAATTGAAGCATTTGAACATCAAAATCTAGCTATTAAACAGTAGAGATTGAGAAATACCCCAAACATGCAATAAAGCTTCCTAATTCAAGCAGGTTACTATGACAACACAAGCACATAATCCTTCTTCTTCACAGAAAGTAGTGAATAAAAGCAACCCCAACCCTGGAAGGAGAAGCAGCATGGAATCCTCAAAATAATAAGTACTGACAAGAGATACAAAGAGTTTCCAAAATGTTTGATCAAGCTTTGGGGCTGAATAGCTTTTATAACTAGCAGTGATGGCTGGGAGAGAAGCCTTCTTGTATTTAATGGCTTTCGACTTTGGAAGACTTGATAGATTTCCAAAATAACGTTCTAAGCTGCCTTACTAGGGAATAATAAGGAACTGTTGAAGCCAGGGGGTAGGCAAGCTGTTGCCCTCCAAATGATTTGGTCTATAACTTCCATCAGCCCCAGCCAGCATAGTCAATGGCTAGCCCAGACATCTGGAGGGCTACAATTTGTCCACCCCTGGTTTAAGTATGGGGTGTCTAGACCAGCTGTTTATTGCAGGATTGTATCAAAGTCATCACTTACGGGCCACATGATGTTCACCTGCTCCCACGGTGATCTCAGTTCCACCCCTCAGTTATTCAGGTATATGGCTGACGGCTTTTGTCATGTTTTTTTCAGCTCTCTCACTACAATCCCAAAGTCTGCAGCTGGTGTGCCTGCCCTTCGTGAAGCTGTTGCTATTCAGCGCAATTTCCTGGCTCAGTGAACAGCCAACCCTCTGTCAGGGGCATGTCCAGCCATGTTGGAGGTGTGTGAGAGCGGATGCCGCCGCTGTTTTCACCGCATGTTTTGGATGCGTATCGGCAGGTTTTGGTCCTGAGAGTGTGCATTTTTTTAAAAAACACAAATATAATCTCTATTTGATGGATCCTATCTACCCAATGTGTAGCTGTGTGTTTGGGCTCATGCACATCTCTGATGAGTCATAAAAAACAGGCCTGTAGCCTCATCATCTGCATAGCCCTGCCCACTTCTCCCAATCCACATGCAGAAGCGCAGTCACGGGGCACACATCTTCCTGCAAAGATACTCCAGTCTCTGCAGGAAACTTGGCTCATGCGTGCCCCATGAGTGCTGATTGCAGAGGTGGGGAAAGTCGCAATCCCCCCTACTTCCTTGTGAAAGGGTTGCAGGTATAGATTAAGCCTAAAATAGGTCACCAAAGGTGTCAGATACATTGTTCCATAACTACAGGTGTATTACGGTTTCTTTGGATTCTCTTCTTCGAGTTCTCTACACCTGCTTACTATACCAGGGAGGGAGCATGAAGTGGGTGACATGCAAGTCAACAAAGCAAATATAAGTGTGTTGCTCAGGCTGTATTCTTTTATCCCCAGTGCAAGTTGATTGAAAGAGAAAAATATAGATAACTCACATGAGAATGAGGGAATATGAGAATGCAACAGTCTCATAAACAGCAAGAATTTTTAGTGCTTCCCTGTAGTTTCTATCTTAACAGCATGTTCTGTGAAGAAAATTAGGGAAATGGATTTGCCCACTAACGAGTAATATTGAATTCCCACTGTCTTTTCTATCTGCAGAAACAGAAAAGGCATAGCGAAAGGAAAAACAAAATCCAACAATAAATAAGACTACCAGTTAACAACGGGCCTGTTCAGACAACATGCTAAGCAATAGTTAGGCTGCAAACCCTTTTGCAGCAAATGGTTACTTAACATGTTTAAAACATGGTTATTTAGCCACCATGTTTAGGACTGGTTCACACGACATACTAAGTCACGGTTCACACGATATGCTAAGCCATAATGTTTAGCTCAAAATGCTGAATCTCAGTGGCTTAGCGTGTCGCCTGAACAGGGCCAAAGTGAGACAGTACCTCTTTCTTCTTCCCTGTAGATCCCCTCCTGTAGTGATGATTATTTTAGAGATAATCACTTAATTGGGACACTAGTCAACTCTTTCTTAAAACTGGTGATTGGTGGATGTGCTGCATGGCAGCCTTTACCAACCTGCTCCCTTCCAGATGATTTAGGCTACAACTCCCATCAGCCCCTGCCAGGATGGCCAGTGGTCAGGGATTATGGGAGTAGCTGTCCCAAACATGTGGAGGGTACCAGGTTGGGGAGCAAATGAGGGCCTGGGGCAGTGGTACAAACAGTGGTACAGTCTCCAGAATAAGGGTTGGATTTGGATTTGGTCATACTTAGAGCAGACCCATTGAAATCAACGGGGCTCATAAACCATGGCTAACATAAGTCATATTGATTTCAATAGGGCTACTCTAAGTATGACTCAATCTGGATCCAACCCTAAAGTTGTGTCAGTTACCATTCTGTGATTTCATGGACCCCAAATCATTCCTCCAGATCATCCAAATATCGTTGCTGCTTCTTCGCTCTTTCATATGATATACATCACCCATGCCAAACCTGGTGCTCTCCAGATGTTTTGGATTCCAACTTCCAGCATTTCTGACCACTGGCCACTTGGCTGGGACTAATGGAGGCTGAAGTTCAAAACATCAGGAGGGCACCAGGTTGGAGAAGGATAATATAAATGTTTTAGTTGAGGCATTGTCCTAAAAAAACCCTGCCCCCCTCCAACAAAACACCATGGCTCATAAAAGTGATAATGTTTGTAGATGTATTAGTTTGGGAAACCGCGAAAACCAGAAAAATTGAAGCAGCTCCATAGTTCGGTTTTGGCAGTATACCACCATCTCAGCTCGGTTAAAATTCTGCCAGAAAAGCTTTAGAAGTACATTTCTCAAAGCTGATTCCTAAAATGTGGCTCATCAAATATGCACATGTATGCATGTTAAAAAAAAAAAGATCCAAGAAACAAACCAAACCAAAACAAGGTCTGTGAGAGAAAAGGGAATAAAATGGAAAATCGCAAGCACAAGGTGCGGCTGCACACACACACACACACACACACACACACACACACTGCATTTCTGCTGTTTTCCTTGATGAACTGTTGCCTAGGCAGGATTTGGACCTGTCAGGCATGATTGTTCAGCATTCATATCTGTGGAACCTTTGCTACTGATTCTGTTGACAAGACAAAAGTGCTTAGTTAAAACAAGTAGGATGGTGGTGCAGGTTGGGCCAAAGTCCAGGGCCCTGAAGCAGCAGGTAATGAAGGCATCAGGGAAGCAAATGTAAGCTCCTTTTTCTTCATGATGCGATGATTTATGTGAGTTTTAAATTAGGGTGCCCATATGGAAAGGAGGACAGGGCTCCTGGATCTTTAACGGTTGTATACAAAAGGGAATTTCAGCAGGTGTCATTTGTATGCATGCAGCACCTGGTGGAATCCCCTCTTCATCACAACAGTGAAAGCTGCAGGAGCCCTGCCCTCTTGACCAGATACAAAAGAGAGCATGGCTCCTGCAGCTTTCACTGTTGTGATGAAGAGGGAATTTCACCAGGTGCTGCATGCATACAAATGACACTTGCTGAAGTTCTCTTTTCTATACAACTGTTAAAAATGCAGGAGCCCTGCCCTCCCTTCCATATGATCACTCTATTCACAGCCAAAGGGGTACACATAGCTATTGAATGGGAGCTCCCATTGTCGAGTTGCACCACTGGATCTGCAACATAATATTGCAATACAGAGTGATGCCATTCAGGATTCCAGCCAGTCAATTTGGTTTTCCCTGCCCAGTTTTCCATTTTTTTCTCCACAGTCAGCACTTTGCTGCCACTGAGCACATTCTTGTCTTCATTGGGTATTATTATTATTATTATTATTATTATTATTATTATTATTATTATTGTTTTTTTTAACTTCTGCAAAATTTAGGATCTCCCCCAAGCCTGCTGATACCTCTTTCTTGTGCCTTGATTGTTATTTTTGGCTATGTAAACAACAGCATACACCCCTGAACACTGGAAACAGAAAGAATGATTAACACTTAGCTCCAGTAAATGTATGAAATGGATTTAAAAACATTGTAATTATTAGTTTTATATTTATTATTTATTATATTTCTATACCACTCAATAGCCAAAGCTCTTTATTAGAAAACAAAGAGGGGGTGGGAAAGAGAAATTGAGAGAATGGGGATTGTCTAGATATAGATATATTCAACCTTATGAAACAAAACTCTTTTGGAACAACAGATAAAAATTTGTAACAGGATCTGCTACTTCGTTTCTGCAAATTGAAAAGAATCTAACAATGCGATCCAGTGCACACTTCCATGGGGATAAATTCCATATTGTAAGATCTACATCTGTGTAAACATGCAAAGGGGCAGGTTGTTCATCTCTTATTTGTGATATTCAATGGCTTTTACTGTTTTCTATATCTAAGAGAAAGATGACAACTTGATAAAACCGTGTAATGTGTCTCGGGAAGGTATCTGAATATAAAACCAATAGATCTATAACCTAAGATGATTAGGTTATCATGCTGGTGATTCTGTTCATTTATTTATGATGACAATTATGTTACTGCTGCTGAGTTGAATGACCTTGCTGATATTCTCAGTTTTCAGATAATCAGGTTTTGTTGTCATGGTTGGTTTTTAGCAGAAGGGTGGGCGAATGGGCAGGAAAGCAATATTTACCTGGAAAAAACTATGTATTTGATAACAATATTAGGATAATGTTTGTGCTTGGTTCACAAGAAAATCTTCAAATATAGCGGACATAAATAGGAGCGTCTTGTTATCCTAGACGTTTTGATGTAAATTCATTTTATCTGATATAAAGAAGTTGATGATATAAGCAACATTCTTAGACCCAATCTAGATGCCTGTAATTCAGGAAGGAACCAACTCCAAGAAATGAAGGCAGGAATTATTTTGCTACAGAGCTTGGAGGCAAAGAGAGCAATCCTATGGCCTCTCAATTTTGTCTGAGGAGCCCAGGGGATTTCCACATCTCCCCAACACTGTAAAAAGCTCTGTGGCAACTCCTCTCCTGTGATTGGAGTCACAACCTTCAAGGGCTTGAGGGTGAGGGTGGAGCAGGGAGAGGTAGGGTGACCATATGAAAAGGAGGACAGGGCTCCTCTATCTTTAACAATTGTATCAAAAAGGTTATTAGCAGGTTTTGTTTGTATCCATGCGGTATCTGATGAAATTCTCTCTTCATCACAACAGTTAGTTAAGGCTGCAGGAGCTATACTAGAGTGACCAGCTACAGAAGAGGGCAGGGCTCCTCACTCTGGAAATTGTGCATTTCCTCCGTTGAGTAAATTGCAGCCATAAAGACCCCATTTATGCAAGGGTAAAGGAGCGAATGGAGCATTCACACCTTTACTCTTGCAAAAATGGGACCTTTAAGGCCGCCATTTACATAACGGGGCGGGGAAATGTGTAATTTCTGGAGCCTCCACTGTGTGGAGTGGTGGTGGATGTGGGGGAGTCCACTGGACACTTGGACTCAGTCAGGCGCCCGCATCATCCCTAAGCATGGATGTTGTGCTAGAACAGCATCCAAGGTGGAATTGTGACTTATAAACATGGGCTCACTCTCAAATAAGATACTATTGGAGGACTGGTTTTTTTTTTTTTTAAAAGAACTGTTTCGTGTCATGCTACTTGACTACCTTGCGCTGATCGTTCTCAAAATTATGACACATGAAGTAGTGGAAGAAAAGTCTCAATCCTGCAACTGAAATTGAAGATATACCTGATGTGATTTTGAATAAGACGTTGCAAATCTGAAATGGAGAAATTCAAACACATTTTAAAGAAAATATTGACTAAAACGTAAGCTAAAACAAAAAAAAAATGTAAACAGTAACGCATATTGAAAGAAAGTATTTTCCTGGACAATTTATCCTCACTGAAAAAGCATTGATATGTATCCTGTTAGATAGTTGGATTGGTTAATTTTGTTTTCATTAGCTTTATGTAGACACATTTGCTTTAATAGTGCTGAGGAAAATGTGATGTTTTCCACATTTTAAAAGAATTGGCTATTGTTAAAGAAATTATTCTGAAATGGCCATTCCTTGACTCTAAACTACTGAAACGTGGAGTGAAAATGGAGCACATATGATACAGTAACATACTGTGATTGCTACTCCTGAAGGAAGGGGTGGGGTCATTATATTTTGCCCTGTCTGATTTTTTTGCAGAGCATTTGATAGCAGGCTCAATTGAGAAAAATCTGGTGCGTAGTAGGCAGTTGAAAGGTCAGGCCTTGGTGTTTTAGCTGTTTTCTCTTATATTAAATCTGAAAAATAAGATTTATTCCAAGCATGGTTTACACATTTTGCACTGTCTTCTCTATATCTTTCCCAGGATGCTTTCACAAATTATGCTAATACCAGTGCTGGCTGCAGGATTTGGAGGGGGTTGGGCATCCCCCAACCTGGAAGCAGCAGGACATGCAGATCTCTTGGGCTGCTTCTGATTTTCTTGGATACTTTGGGCAAAATGGAAATGATAGCACAGGTAGAGTGGTGGCCAATCTTTGGTTCTTGGGTGCCTAGCAAATATCCAACCTTGCCACCCTCTGGTCCAGCAATGGTTAATACATTGTAGATCTCTTCCAGACTTTTTGAATCCTCTGAGTCCCAAATTGAGCAAAAACTATAAACACTATAGTAGTCCCAAACTCTCATGCTGATTGGGTGCAAAAATCCATTTTTGGGCTGTTCCTTAAAATGTATCCCACCAAAAGACTGTACAAAATTTTGAAGACAACCTTTAACCTGATGTGCAGGGGGTTATTGCCTCCCAAAAAATGAAAAATGCAGAGTTTGTGTTTTCTCCAGAGAGTTGCTACAAAATGAGTTAATAACAGGCTTTGCCTAAATGTTGATTAATTCCAAGCCTAATCAGCTATTGGGTATGTTTGTTGTTTTTTCTACTGCATCTGATGAAGAGAGGGCTACTCTCTGTGTTGGTTAATGTCTTCTTCCATCCTTGTATTTCATCCATTCCTGTAGGTGTGTGTACACCACCTTCCCAGAGGTATTGCAGTACTATAAGCACCTATTTGATTTTCTTAGGGCAGTTTCATAAGCTGATCCATCTTTTTCATGTGTTCCACTTGCATGAACCATACAACATCTGAGGTCTTGCTCTAAGTGTTGTTGCCAAATGAGAATGGCAGCCAGTCACTGGGAGTAGGACCTTTTTCATGTGGGACCCACTGTATGGAACATCATGCCTAAGGAGGTTGCCAGATCAGCAGAACAGACACTCCTAGCAGATCAGACAGCCCCTACCCATGCCTCAATAACCTCTGGGAAACTCCTGATGCATGAACAGAAGTCTACTCACATACAGGGAGGCCATGTCTCTTATTCTGCAAAGAACAGTCATCTATTTGAAGGGATGTCAGAGGATTCTCCTCTTTTTGAAGGTGTCATATTCTATTTGAAGAGCTTTCCACTTCATGTCCACTTTAAAGAGAGCCAGTGTGGTGTAGTGGTTTAGAGTGTTGGACTGGGAGTTGGAAGATCTGAGTTCTAGTCCCCATTCAGCCATGGAAGCTCACTGGGTGACTTTGGACCAGTCACAAACTCTCAGCCCAACCTACCTCACAAGGTTGCTGTTAGGATAAAATGGAGAGGAGGAGGACCATGTAAGCCGCCTTGGATTGCTTGGAGGAAAAATAGTTTGGATATAAATGTAATAAATAAATAAATAAAATAGAGATAAAGAAGCCAAAGAAGGGAATACAGGGACCTAGAAGTTGCCCATCAACAGTTAGCACCTGGACAGCAGATTGTCTGAGCAGGCCCATGAAAGAACATGTGATCACAGTCTTCCCCATTATAGTGAGATGTATTTTAGTTCTCTTTAAAACATAATAATTATTTCTAAATTTGCACCTATACCTATAACTTAGCATATGCATTTTTTTTTGCATATCAGTGTTCTCTTCTTTCCTTTTTTTGTGCTCTTTCTATCTTTTTTTGTTTTCCTTTTTGCCAATGCATAAGTGACTGCCCTACTAGCGTAATGTTAGTTTTAGCCCTTTCTGGTATGCCAAAATGTAATGTTGGAAGCAGCTATGACACCCTTTCATGTAGGGGGTGTCAAATTCAAAGATTTCTGAAAGCATTCCTAGATGAAGCAGAAAACTGGATGGAAGCGGACACCATTTAGTAAGACGCTTCAGAGATTTCTCCAGCTCCATGTGTGGTCTTGCTTTTCAGTGGGGTCCTTAGATGCAAGCATTCTTTGGCCCTTATAAATATTGCATATGTAGCATTGTATTATTTAGACAAGTTATATAAAACCACATGGCTCTTATTAATCTATTTACATTCTCCCTCCCTGACAGGACATATGGTTGAAACAGTATAAGTAGATTATCTTACCAATGTGACACTTAAAGCCAATTTAGCTCCTGTTATAAATGCACTTTGTTGAATATTTTAGTATTGTGCTCTTTTGGAGTAAAGTCGGAAGATTTGCTGAAAGCTGCCTTGGAGATGGACCATTTCCTTTCCAACAGAGGGCAATGTTTATTTGCTAAACAGCTGGTGGTGCTCAATGGTATTTCCAAGATGATGTGAGCGTGTGTGTTTTCCCCCTTTTTTGAGATGAAGAACACCACAGAGGAGGTGAGTATAAATGCCCTTTTATGAGGATTTTCAAAGATGTGAATGCAAAGGGGGCCAGCATATTAGGATGTGGATACAATGTATTCTCCTGAAATGTAGGGAGATTCAATATCGGTATTTTCCTCAACACTTGCTTTCTCTGCCCCTGCAGATGATGGGTTATGATTATGATCCCTGAAAGTATCATAGTGTCCTCTAGTCAATGTACATAGTAAGCAGTTTCTGTGTTGTACCTGACTGCTGCATTTTCACAATGAGATTTTGATGTCTTCTTCCCTTCAGATTACACAATACCTCTCTGTTCTTTAGGATGTATACTCACAGATCAGATGCAGTAGTATACTCCTAGATGCTGTACTATAAAAGGACCCCTTCCACTTCCATATTATTTTTTGCCCAGCATTGATACTACATAGCAGTAATCAGTGAAGGCTAGTGGCCCCAAGCTTAGTGGAGCAGTGAATCCTCTCTGGGTTTCAGTCAAAACCAGTCAGAACTCTAAAGGAGCTCTCTAAGGTGCTGAGCACTAGGGGTGTGCATGCCAAAAAATATCACTTTTTATCGTTATCATCATTTTGGACCAAAAAAATTATTGTCTTTATTCATATCGTAGGTGATCCATATCGTCTTCACGATAATTATCGTTAAAAAACAATATTTTTGGCAGAAAAAATCCCTATAACTTCTGTATTTTAAAAGTTAGAGGCTTGAAACTTGTTCATAGTGCTTCTGGGGTATACCTAAGTATGTGTATGAAATTTGAGATCGATCCCTCCAACCTTTGATTTTATATGAATTTTTTAAAGATTGTTTCCATTCTGACAGGTCTGGCGAGCTGTCATTCTGATCTGTCAGAAAGGAAACGATCTTTAATAAATTCATATAAAATCGAGAGTTGGAGGGATCGATCTCAAATTTCATACACATACTTAGGCATACCCCATAAGCACTGTGACCAAGTTTCAAGCCCCTAACATTTAAAATACAGAAGTTATAGGTATATTTATATGGCAGTCCGATAAAACGATAAAATCGCCCGAAAATTATCGTCTCCGATGAGTATTGTAGGATTTTCTATCGTATCATCATCATTAAAAACATGCATGATAAACCTTATCATATAATTATCGTACATTTTAACGATACGATACACATCCCTACTGAGCACATTCAGTCAGAGTTCTGACTGAAACCTGAAGCAGATACACTGCCCCACTGACAACAGAGCCCCCAGCCCCCACTGCTTGTGATCCTGGGAACATAAGATCTCTGAAAGCACAATTCTCACTTGGGTGGGGATCACTTGTGTGAAGTTTACTTTTGCTGCTTACAAACGAGTCTGGGAAGATTCACAGAAGTGACCTGAAATGGGGACATTTTACTATGACACCAGGAATCAGTTCTTGGCAGCCAGTGGCCTAAATCTCACAAGCAGCAGATGACTTGGTAAACCTGCTTTTGGACTGCACCACTTCAGACAGAAGGTGAAGGATCACATGGTTCAATGTTCCCTCATGAAAAACAACAACTTACACTCATACGCATAGAAAACTGTCAGATCAAGGGGAAGGCTAGCCTAGAGTCTCCCCCTGCCCTCCAGGGTTGGCCCTACCATGAAGCAGTAGGAAGCAGGTGCAGCAGGAGGTGGAAGATTTTGCTGCTCCCCCATGGGCATGGAGCCCCCCCCCCCGTGCAGCCCATGCCCATTTGAGGACCCAGGAAGCCATGCCACACCAGCTGCAGTCCTTGGGGTTGTTCTGGAACTGCAGAAAAACCAGGACATCCCTGGTTTCTGTTATCCTGGAGTCATCTCTAGGTCACCCCCAGTTGGCCTGGGATCCCCTGTGCATCATTTAGATGCACAGGGACGGCCTCGAGACAACCCTGGGGGAAAAAGCTGGTGTAGACCCAACTGAAGTATACAATTCCTGGGATGCTGGGCCCTCAACAGCTTCTCAACCATTCTGAGATTGCAGTCAGCCCTACTTAAGATGTACCATGACTATAGAATATTAGAACAAGCAGTGAAACAGGATGATGATACTTTTGGTTCAGATGGAACTCTGGAATTATAAACTAGGCAGTGAGACGATTTGCAAAAAATAATCTGGCATGCCCGAACTCACCTTAATTGAGAACTAATGGTGTTCATCCACTTTACATGCAGAGCATCCTCAAACACTACTCAGACAACATTCCCTCGATCCACATTTCAGCATACTTAGTCCCAGCTAACAACAATGACGACAACAACAAAAATCAAAGTAAGAAAAAGAGATATCTGTAATAGGTTTTAGTAGACCACTGCCTATCTCTACATTTTAAAACAAACGAACAAAACTACTGCCTTGTGCCTATTGAAAGATCACCTGAAAAATCAATATATATCTCAGATCAGCAGCTACAACAATAGATCTGGATAATTTCCTGGGAGGGAGGGGTGATGTTAGTAGCTCTTACTTCTATGTTGAGATGTCTGTTCTTAGCCAGTCATTAAGTAAAGGCTGTTCCCTGTACTTGAGTTCTGAGTCCTTTGGGTCATGGGCTCCCAACTTGTGCAAATTATTGGAGCAGCATTGAATTGAGTGAAATTCTTTTGATTTACACCTGCTAAAGGTCAGCCTGCAGCATTTTACTAAGCTGTTATATTTTAAAAGAAATGTTCCTGGAATAGTCTAGTAGTTAGAGAATATAATGTCCCAGAATGGCATTGTCCTCATCTTTTTGTTTAACCTCAGCTCTTCCTCTCAACAAATCTCTTTTATTGAGATGCAAAAGCTATATTTGCATATCTAGTGAATATGGGGTTAGCTATATTATTCTAACATCATGGAGATTCCTGAGGTTCTATATCATTAGGTTAATCTATGTCCCTCTGTATGTCTATCAATCATCAAAATAAAATCTACTTCAGTTAAGAGTTGCTACGAGATGACACTTAAAACAACATTCAGAGGGAATTTGAGGATTCCTCCTCAGGTGAAACGTCTAACGAATTTCAAGGGTAGCCAAAATGAGCAGTAAAATTCCTGAGAGCTTTGCTACACATCTCTAAGTTATTGCTGGATTTTGCTTAAAGCAAACTTTGAAGCTAATTCAGAGATTTGTCCTCAGATAAAATGTCAGAGGAATTTTCAAGGGAAGCCAAACGGGTTATGGAAAGGCTGTAGAAATTTATTGGAAGTGGGTGGGTGGATTTCTGGGCAAGCCTGTATCTTCCTAGTACATATCTTATTTCCAGACTTGTATAATTTTGTGATCTCTAGAGAAACCACCATTTGAATCCACCTTCAGTTATTTCTCCAGTCCTTGTTATAATCAAAATATTATCTATTTAATTTTGTATGTCTGGCAGATCATAAACTATTCCTATTGGAGACACTTCGCTGGAGGTACAAAGGTATTCAGTCATTGTCTAGTAGCAAGAGCACACTCTGCCTTGCTTTTTACTGTGATGTTCAAATGAGCGCCCATTCAAAGCCATTTTTTTGGGGGACACGTGTATCATTTGCTGGCAGTGAAAGGCACTGTTGCTTATCTGCCATGTTGTATTGCATTCTATCACATCCTAAACCAGTGTAGCAGCTCAAGTCTTCGCACAATGCAAATGCAACATGACACAGCCTGTGAACATATTTTAAATGATTCATCAATACATATGTCTCCAAAAAAGGAATCCATTCTATGGCGAAGTTTGGAAATAGTTGCCTTTCTGAACTTGCCTGCACAGAAGCTCAGAATAGGCATGATCCAGTCAAAATTTGCTCAGGAGGGAAAGATATGAATTTTCTAGAAAAACTAGATCCTTGCAGTCAATCAGTGGGCTCATCTACACCTAAGGGTGTAGCGGGAGGGAGGGGGGAGGAACATGGACTTACCTGCTTCTATATGCCCACACAACGTCCCAGGAGGAAAGAGGGATGTCGCGGGTGCCATTTTATTTTTTACTGAAAAGGGGCCAGTTGCACAATTGCAATACTTTGCAAAAGTGAGTTCTTTTAAAAAATCCCCAATGATATCGGGTCCCAACCTCCCTGCCATCGCAGGGATGGCAAAATGCTGCCCCCCACCCCTGAAGGGCATGGAGCCTCCCTGCACAGCAGGGAAGAAGGGATGACCTGAGAGCAGTGGCCACACCGCCCGCGCTCCTTGGGATGGTCCCAGGACTTCAGAAAAAAATCAGGAAATCTGCGGTTCCAGGTATCCCGGGGAAAGTCCCTGGTAGACCCCGGGATCCCCTGTGCATCATTTAGACATACGGGGACAACCTCGAGATGACCCCGGGAAAATTGGCTGGTGTAGACAAGGCCAATCTGCAGACTTTTTCACTTCTGCAGTTCCTTGCTATGTGGCTGTTCTTAGGGTGCTCAGGTATCCTCTGTTACAGAGGACAGTCCAATTTTAAGGTCTGCCAGAGGACCATCCTCTCTTTAAAGGTGTCTTGTATTTAATGGGCTGACCTGTCCAAGTCTGGTTTCAAGATAAAGAACAATAAGAAGGAAGAGCAAGGGCCTTGGAGTTGCTCATCACCAGGTAGCACCTGGGCAAAAGACTGAACTGACACACAGGCCACTGGCCAGAACTACACCTCGTGTCAAACCTTGACGAATGTGGAAGAAAAAGCAGGATATCACATTATGAAAGCGGTACATGGAATGTGGATTGTGCCCCAACAGTTATCAGTGCACTTCAATACTGCTATAAAGCACTAGCATAGATCTAACCACTATGATGTATGTTGTATTTCTATTTAAACTGTATAATTATTTCTAAATTTGCATCTCTATCCAAAATGAACACATGCAAATTGGTGTCTGTTTTGTTTGTTTTCTTGTTTTGGTGATGCTTTTCCTCTTCTATGTTGATGTGTAAGTGGCCAAACTACTCTTCATTTTCTTCTCCCTTTCAGATGGCAACTTCTGGCTTCTTAATGCCTCTGAACCAGCCTCAGACATTCTTTTTGAGAACTCCCTTGGCATACTGTCTATTTTAGAGCCGTGCCTCCTTTAAGCTGAGGGCCTTGCTTTTTGTAGCCACCCTGCCTGGGTTTTTCTGCCTGCTGCTCCTTTTTAGAATCAGAGCAGCCTAGTCAACAAACCAGGGGCTGTCTGCCCACCCACCTGCTGTTCAATGACATTATGGCAGCTCAGCCAATCTGTGGCAAAACATCATTATTATACCACAAAATCCTTGGTGCATTACAATATAGGCAGTCCAGAATGCCAGTTTACAATGTCAAGATGGCCGTGTATTGTGCTATGACTATAGGATGCAGCGTCTTAACTATTAGCCTTCTCTTGTAACAATGGCAATCTTATTACGTTAAATATTGTGGAATGCCATCAGGATCCCAGCTGTATAAATCAAGGCAGTAGCCTAGGGCACTGTAAGCCTCAATTCATGAAGAGAGACTCAAGCCTTTGATGCCACAGGCACAAAAGACACAATTCTCCGGAGGCGTGCTTTGCTTTATTCACACACAAAAATTGGTACACGAATAATACGAGGGTGAAACTATTTTAGTTAAGATAGGAAAATTCAAACCACCTCATTGCTAATTATTGAAGTTTTGTATCAGGTCTATCTGCTCAAAGGAAGGGGAAGTTTCTCCGCCTGGAAAGATGAATCAAATAAAATGGCTTCTGCTTGTTCTTCAGAGAAAAAATGTGGGAGGTTTGGCCAGCTTAGGAATCAGTGTCACATGCTGTGTCTGACTTCAGCCCACGCTAGAGCTCAGGGTCACGCAATTAAATTGATTGGCATTCGGTTTACAAGAGACAAAAGGAAGTTCTTTCCACATGTGGCATAATTAATTTATGGACTTTTGTTCTCACCAGTTGTGGTGATGGCCACTGCTCCAGGTCAGGTGACTTTAAAAGGGGCTTTATCAATGTTCATGGAGGATATGTCCCTCAATAGCAACCACTAGCCAAATGTAGCCTCCAGGTTCAAAGATGGTATGCTTCCGAATACCATTTGCTGGGGAAAGGGGATGGCTGTTGCCTTCATGCCCCATTGCTTCCCAGAAGCATCTGGCTTGCTAGGCCACTGTGGAAACAGGATTAAGAACACAGGAGGCTCCTAGTCCTGTTTGCCATAGTGGCTTAGCTGTTTTATATTGAGTTAGGCCATTGGTTCATCTAGCTCAGTATTGTCTACAGCAACCTTCCCCAATCTAGTGCCCTTAGTTTGTGTTAGATTACAACCCTCACCATCCCCACACCATTGCTGGCTAGGGATGATGGGATTTGCAGTCCAACATATCTGGAGGAAGCCAGGTTGGGGAAGTCTGATCTACAATGACCAGGAACAACTACAGATGGGTGAATCTATCAGTTTTCCTTCCTCCTGCATTCAATTTTTTAAAATCTCAAGTTCTTTCTCTCCAGAAGATGAAAATCTTGGTCAATTCTGATAAAAAATGAAATGAGATGAAATTTGCACCCTCCTTCACCAGCCAAATATATAACTATTCTCAGTATGGAGAGGACCGTAATGCAGTTACCTGCCATGTAGCTGTTGAAGATGAGGAGCCCTTCAGAAAAAAAAGAATAGGTGGCAATCCTAATTAAGTGCTAACATGGTTGAATACAAAGGAATCCAAACCCTATCAGTTTTGCTTTTTCACACATTTGTTTGTTTATCTTTATTTGTTTGTTTATTGCTTTTATAGCTTGCCTTTTTTTCCTCCAAGGAACCCAAGGCTGTGTACATAATCCTCCTCCTCTCCATTTTATCTTCGCAACAACAACCCTGTGAGGTTGGTTATGCTGATAGACTGTGACTGGCCCAAAGTCACCCAGTGAGCTTCCATGGCTGAGAGGAGACTGGAACCCAGATCTCCTGACTCCCAGTCCATCATTCTAAACACTACTCCACACTGGCTTTCATTTGAATCTTTATTTGCAAGATATTTTTGCCCTGAATATGGAGGGCTTTATGGATTTTGGTAAATTCTTCTCAAAATTGAAATGAAATTAGGGTGTCCAGATAAAATCCAGGTCAGGGCTCATGTAACTTTAGCAGTTGTAGAGAAAAGGGAATTTCAGCCAGTGTCATTTATATGCAATTAGTTCCTGATGAAATTCCCTCTTCATCACAACTGTTAAAGTTGCAGGGGCCCTGCCTTCTTTTGTATATGGTCACTCTAGTATAGTGCCTGCACCTTTAACTGTTGTGATGAAGAGGGAATATCACCAGGAACTAATTGCATACAAATGACACTGACCTGGATTTTATCTGGTCAGCCTAAATGAAATGAAACTCTCATCCATACTTAGCAGCAGCTTTCCAGGGCATTCAGATAGGAGTCTTTGCCAGCCTTACCTGGACATACCAAAGATGGAACCTGGGACCATTGGCATACAAAGTATGTGCTCCCAGCCATGAAAATTGCATCTTTTTCCCTTCTATTTACTTGCCAGCCCTCTCCAAACATTTCCCTGGCATTAAAACAAACACTTTAGAAGGTGGCCGAACGGGATGGAGTAAATGGGATACCAGCACCAGTGGTACTTGCACCCCTCCACCCATGGGGCCCAATCTCATTCATCAGGCCTTCTTAGGTTTTTTTTAAAAAACGAACTGTCAAGCAACCACAGTTATTGCAGTTCCTTCTATGCTCTTAGAAGGAACAGTGAAACGGGGCAAGGGAGTTAAGAGCTCCCCTTTCCAGAGTAGCTGGCGACTCAGGGAAGTGTCAAAAAGATAGGAGATGCTGAAAAATGTCACTGCAACACTTAAAAGCAACAGGATCATTTTGCCAAGGGGGAGATCCTGTTCTCCTTTTGTTGCACTTACTTTTGCTGGTCTCTCCCACCTTTTTGGTGCTTTTCCATTGACAGTTTGGCACTTGATCTCTGGCAAGTGTGCACAAACTAACCTATATGCAGTCTTGCCATGTCTATTTCCATGTATGTTACCTGATCAGCTCCTGTGCTCTCCTTGACAGCCGAAACAGACAAGGAAATTTACAAGGCAGGGAGAAGGAGGCAACTTGGGTTCTGCTCTGAAGGATACTGAGATACTTGCTGGAGGCCCGAGTGGGATTGTCTGTCAGGTGCACCGTGGGTTATTCCATGAACAACCCACACCACATAGCTTATTTGTAGGGTGGCTTAGCGTGATGTGTGAACCCTCCCAGAGAGTTAGCATGCATAGCATTGTGCTGCAACAGTGTGAGCTACGTATAATCTGCAAATTTCCTGGTTCGAATTTCACGTCAGCCGCACACACACTGTCAGTGGTGTGAGACAAACCACAACTGTCTTAGGCTCAACCCCACCATCTTCCTAGTGAGGATGATAATATTAGCTTATGTGATTGCTCAGGGTTGCCTACAGGGAATTATCCCATATCACCCCCAAAACATTCTGCAGGGGAGGTTAGGTTGAGAGATAGTAGCTGACCCGAAAGGTTACCTAGTATTCATCATGGCTGAGCCCATTTGAACTTGCATCTCCCTTGTGTAAGTCCAATACTTGATCCATGAGATCACACTGCTCTCCATATTGCAAGGATGGACAAAATAGATATGCATATCATTCAAAGAGTTGTGTACCACCCTTCAATTGTTTTCTTTTTTTTTTCAGGGCAGTTCACATTATCAATAAAATACAAAATGTAAACAATAAAACAGTAGTTCAAAGCAGGATTAAAAGCAGTCAACAGCAGAGATAAAAACACTTCTCAGCAATTTAAAAACTTGGAAAACAAAAGACCTCAAAGGTATATGTGGCAGATGAGTTCCACCAGCTTTGCACCACAATGGAAAAAGTACTCTTTCTGGTTGCTATCTACATGACCTCAGTTTGTAGGGGACCTAGAGAAGGGCTTTTAACGCAAATCCCAGGTTCTGGGAAGACAGATATGGGTAAAGGAATAGGATGGCCATATGTCCTACTTTATAGTGGACAGTCCTCTATTTGAAGGTGTCCTCTATTTGAAGGGCTGTCCAGTCCAAGTCTGGTTTAAAGATAAAGAACCAGAAGAAGGGAGAGCAGGGGCAGAGGTTTGCATCGGGACAGCAGACTGAGCAAGGTCCACAGGCTCTATTTAAATTGCAGTAATTATTTCTAAATGTGCATCTATACTTACAAATTAGCATATGCACCATTTATGGAAACCTCTCTTTTTGGTAATGTGTTAATGGTCACCCTAGATGAGACATTCGCTCAGGTACCAAGCTAAGAGGAGTGTATGTGAAATGCTTTTAATCCTTGGAATGGCATATATACAAGGCATGTATTATTATTAGCTTCACCAGTTCTAGAGCTAAACCCTTGCATTGTCAGCAGCTTGCAAGTTGATATCAAATAGAAGCCCACACCTAGCCCAATGCGGCTAACAAGTGTCTTGTGGCATTGCAGTAGCAGATCTACCACTTGCAATAGGGTCTTCTGGGTCATTTCCTGCAGGTCCTTATTGAATATGAGCAATGGCAAGACATAAGTGAGCATCATTCAGAGCAGCAGTGATAAAGCTGGAGAAGGTGCTGAATGGTATTACTGCTTTTACAATTTAGTTGGGATTCAGAATGTAGAATTTAGTGAAGATGCTTCAATCTAGCCATCTATCACAGTCACAGCACAGGAATGCAAGTTTTAATTTATTTTTAACCTTCTCCTCGCCCTCTGCACATCTGATCATTGCTGCGCAACTGTGGATTTTCTTTCCCATTCCACTTCAAGAGGCTCTCGTAACCGAGTCTATAAAAAACAGGCTAAATAGGACTATACATAATATATTTGCATGTATAAACTACATAAAGCCCAAAGGTCTCTGAGCTACTGAATTAACGCAACCACAGTTTTTCTTTAGCAGTTGTATAATACGAGGGTTGCAAGCTTTGATCGGTAGATTTTATTTACAAAAATTTAGCTGGTTGATCAATGGAACCAATTTTAGTCAGAGGAGTGAGTTAAAGGCACATTTGTCTGTCTTGATTTTGAGACTATTGTGGTTTTGGTACATTAACATAATAGACAACGAAATGGCTTTTATACATTATATAATGTATTTTAATGACTTTTAATTTTTGTGAATCCCCAAAAGGTTTTTGGCTATGGGATGGTATAGAAATATAATAGATAAATGGAATTAATGAACGATTTTTTTTTCTAATAATGAGTGGTAACTTTTATTTATTGCATTTTTAATTTTTCTCTTACTTCCTTCAAAATTTCATCTCCATTGAAATTTTGCCTGCAATCCTGTAGCTACTTAGCTGGGCGTAAGCCCCAATGGATTCAGTGGGACTTACTTCTGAGTAGACACGGCTAGGATTGCACTGTTAATTGAATAATTATTACTATATTTTTATCCTGCCTTTCTCCAGGAAGCTCAGGGCAACATGCATGATCACCTTTTTATCTTCCAAACAACATTTTATCCTCACAACAACACCTAAGAGAGATCAAATGGCCCAATATCCTTTGGGCAGGGATTTGATCCTAGTTCCAAAGTTCATCAGTCTATCCAATACACCACATATACTTATATCATTGAAGTTAATGGATGCTCATATCAATGGAATCACAAGTTGATTCATCTAATGAGGCCTCAAGGTCTCAAAGATACCTCAGATGATGATGTACAGGACTGTTCTGTCATTCCATACTCTCATGAAAATGTATGCCTCATTCCTGACCCTGAACCACAAAATCAAGACACACATGCAAATGCATCACTAACACAGAACATTAACAACTTGCACGATCAAGATATTTCTGTACGCAGTGATCTTGTGAAAATCACGTGTATCCAGAGTCATATCAAACCGCCGAAGTGATACACAGATTTTGTATTAAATGACTGATGGGCAACTCAGTCATTCAGAACTACTACTACTTTCAAGTTAATTGTTCCACATGTTTAGTTTGGGAAGTTATCCTTACATTATTTATGTATTCTTTCAACAAATATAACATTGGGTAGGCTGACCATATGTAGGGTGACCATATTTGGAAAGCCAAAAAAAAGGACACCCAGTGGAGGGAGGTGGGAAAGTGTGCTTTCCAGGGCCTCTGGAAAGGGCATCATTTCCCACACACACACTACTGGCAGCTGCCACTAGCATGGCGGTTGTGAATGACATGCTTTCCAGAGGCTCCAGAAAGCTTGCTCTCCCCTCCTCCGCTCCAATCAGGGCCTTAAGGGCCCCGATTAGAGAGGAGGAGGGGGAAGCGTGTTATTCCTGCCCCCCATTGCTCCAATAGGGGCCTCCAGAAAGCGCACCATTCCCCCCTGCCACACTAATGGCAGCCTTAAAGGGGAAAATTCATCATTCCAGGACATTATAGAAAATGACAGAAAATCCCCCCTGACACCCAGGATAGAACAAAAACCAGGACAAATCTGGGAAAATCCTGACAGTTGGTCACCCTAAATATGAAAAGGAGGACAGGGCTCATGTAACTTTAACAGTTGCAGAGCAAAGGGAATTTCAGCCAGTGTCATTTGTATGCAATTAGTTCCTGGTGAAATTCTCTGTTCATCACAACAGTTAAAGTTGCAGGCACTATACTAGAGTGACCATATACAAAAGAAGGCAGGGCCCCTGCAACTTTAACTGTTGTGATGAAGAGGGAATTTCACCAGGAACTAATTGCATACAAATGACACTGGCTGAAATTCCCTTTTCTCTACAACTGTTAAAGTTACATGAGCCCTGTCCTCCTTTTCATATGGTCAGCCTAACATTGGGGATGTTATAATAGATAGCAGTTCCATCCTATCAAGGGACTGCAAAAAGACTGGAAGCTGAACTCCAGTACAGAGGTCAAGGGGGAGGAGCCTGAGTAGGCACAGGAGATCTTGTTTCATTCTCAATAAAGCCTTAATTATAGCAAGTAGGTCTCTGTCTTCTATGGGCTGAGAAAGCACTACTAAAATACACACTGTATTTCACTAATCAGTTAGAAGGGATATGATCAAACTAGTTAAGGACATTTAGATAAATTCTGTGTATAGGGCCTGTATTATTAATTTTAAAAATAATTCTATAGGGCAGCCTTCCCCAACCTGGTACCCTCCAGATGTTTTGGACTTCAACACCCATCAGGCCTAGCTAACATGACCCATAGTCAGGAATGCTGGGAGTTGTAGTCTATAACATCAGGAGGGTACCAGGTTGGGAAGTTGTAGTATAGGGCCAAACTGGTGTGTATGTGTGTGTGTGTGTGTGTGTGTTTTAAGTTATAATATTTTGTAATGTAATGTATTTGGTATAATGTTTCATCTAGTTAATATTTATACGGAGTAAATGGATTGAGTTATCTGTAGATGTAATAAAAGAATGGAAAAACAATCAACTAAAACTTCTTTAATCAGCTGACAACCTACATAATACTGTTCTCAATACATTGGTTTAAAAGCCCATCAATGCAAACAGCTATATATTAAAGCCCTAGAGATTCAGTATAGTTTTCTTCTCTATCCCCAGTCAGGGTCTCATTAATCATTATGTCAAGTAACCATTTCATGGGGTCCATCCAGATTGAAGTTCCTGCTTTCTGTTATAATTCTCAGGAAGTCTGTCTGAAGAATATGTCCTTCCTGATCTGGATCCCTTCAGAATTTAACACAACCTGGTGGCTAGGGTGGCCAACTTATTTTTCAGACTTAACAGCTGTCTGACATATAGAATTATAGCAGCTGAAATTTGTTTCCTGGCATGGAAATGACAAACTTTTCATGCCAAATTTCGGTGTGTCAGGCAGCTATTAGAGAGACAGGACAGAGAACCTGCCAGGAAAGACATATTGTGTCCCTGTTGCTAGGTATGAAGAAATTGTATTTTATGTTAGTAGCTTGCTAACTATGGGGAGTACAAGAATCAAACTCTCCAAAGCTTCTATGCATTTCTATGAAATTACTCCTGGGGTAAGTGGCAATAGAGGTCTAAATGCGAGTTTTGTCTAGTGGTGAGCGGGTGATGTGCTTTGATGTCTTGCTGAGACCTCTATAGGAAGGGAGGTTATAAGGTTTTTCTCTTCCCATTGATTTATCTGTAGTGACAGCAGCCAGGAAATGAAATGTTCAATGTACAGGGTGACCACTTACGCATCACCAAAAAGGAGGAAATGCCTCTAGGCTGACCAGATAAAATCCAGGTCAGGGCTCCTGTAACTTTAACAGTTGTACAGAAAAGGGAATTTCAGCCAGTGTCATTTGTATGCAATTAGTTCCTGGTGCTATTCCCTCTTCATCACAACAGTTAAAGGTGCAGGCACTATACTAGAGTGACCATATACAAAAGAAGGCAGGGCCCCTGCACTTTTAACTGTTGTGATGAAGAGGGAATTTCACCAGGAACTAATTGCATACAAATGACACTGGCTGAAATTCCCTTTTCTCTACAACTGTTAAAGTTACATGAGCCCTGACCTGGATTTTATCTGGTCACCCTAATGCCTCACTAAAGGACAAGAGAGGGCACAGATCTGCAAATGATGGGCATATACTAATTTTTATGTATAGTTGCAACTTTCAAAATATTTACTATAATTTGATAAGAAATTCAATACATCTAACCATACTGGGGAAGACTTAGGGATGTTGCGGGAGTCTGTGGGGGCAGGGGTAGGGTAACCATATGAAAAGGAGGGCAGGGCTCCTGTATCTTTAACAGTTGTATTGAAAAAGTAATTTAAGCAGGTGTCATTTGTATCTGTGCAGCACCTGGTGAAATTCCCAATTCAGTACAACAGTTAAAGCTGCAAGAGCCCTGCCCTCCTTTGTATCTGGTCAGGAGCGCAGGCTCCTGCAGCTTTAACTGTTGTAATGAAGAGGGAATTTCACCAGGTGCTGCATATATACAAATGACACCTGCTGAAATTCCCTTTTCAATGCAACTGTTAAAGATCCAAGAGCCCTGTCCTCTTTTTCAGATGGTCACCCTAAGCAGTGTGTGTGTGGAGTCCCATGGATCCCACCCGCTCACCGAGCCCTGGTGCACTTGTGGACCTGCTTTCAGGGTGCCGCACTGTCTGTGAGTGTGTGGCAGCTCCATTGTCCACTTAGTGAGCAGCCACGTTGTATAGAAACGGAGGCTTGGGGTTTTCCAAGAAGTAATGTTATGTAAATGGCGGCAGAAAGGGGCCATCTAGGCAACATTGGAGGTGTGAATGGAGAAGGGAGAGGACTATTTTGGTAGCTGTGCATTGGTTCCGGATGGCCTCAGTGCAAAAGCTTCCTTGTTAGGAATGCTAAGACCCTTTCCCAACTTGGTGCCCTTCAGACATTTTGGACTTCAACTCCCATCATCCCCGACCAATATGGCAAATGGTCAGAAATGCTGGGAGTTGTATTCAAAAACGTCTGGAGGGCACCAGGTTCAGGAAGGCTGGGCCGTAACATCCGCCAATCTACTTATAGAGCATCTGCTGTGGATGTTTTTCTTTATTTAAAACAAAAAAAACAAGGATGTTTAATTCTTGGTAGAGGACAGCAGCCTTAGTGTTCTTTTGAATCGTGATTTATATTTTATTTTGGCATGTTTAGGCTTTTAACTCTGCTTTTAGTTGTGACATTGTACACACAAATGCACGCACGCATGTACTCATACTCATACACATATATTGATTTTTTTTTTGGTTTCTTTGGACTTTTTAAGGAAAGGTGTGATACAAACCTTTTAATCAAAAAATAAAATAAATAATAGTAGCAAGTGGACCACTGCAGTAGTAGCAGATTACTGTTAGTTTGGAAAAAACGTTCCAGTGGTTTTGGGACAAGGCTAGGGTGGGTGCAGGGAGTGTGCGTGTGTCTGTGTGTAATACAAAGACAAATGGGGTTTCCCCATTCATAAGGGGGAATTTCTTACCCAGTGTGACAAGCTACATCTGACGAAATTCTCTTTTGTTCACAGCTATTACAGGAGACCTGCCTCATGCCTTTGTAGTTGGTTGTGCTATATATCAATTCATTAAACAAAAAACCTACGGTTTACAAAAACAACGTTAAGGCGGCCCGCTCTACGGTTTCCAACCAAGCACCAAAAAGCAGGGAAATTGGGAGTTAAGGCTCCCAAGCCTTAACGCTACATCCTCCCTAAGGAGGCAGAAAGTGCAAGTGAAATTCTCATTCTCCCAAAGCAGATAAACCATGAGGACAGGATGAAGAATATGATATGCAGAGGTGACTGTGGGGTTGTGGAAAACTGATAACGAACAACTTAAGGCCACCTACTTCTCTTTTTTTGTTTAGAGCACTCCATCCCCAACCTGCTGCCCTCCAAAGGTGTTGGACTACAACTCCCATCATTGCAAGTCAGTATGTCCCATGTCCCTGGAGACGCTTGTGGTCTTTTTGGTGCCTGAGTGAAGAAGGCCTCTATATTTTCATTGGCTTTTTATAGTTTCAATTTTTTAAATGTTCTTTCCACTTTTGTTTCTGTTCCTGGTTTTATTCTGATGTTGTTTTAACTTTTTAAGGTTTTGTCTGTGTAGGTTTCATTTAAAATAAATAAATATACTAAGTGTTTTTAATGTTTGTGAACCACCCACGTAGTTTTGGTTGTTTATTGGTGGTATAGAAAGGTTGTTAGTGAATTTTTAAAAAGGAAAAGAAAAGCCAGCTTCGTATAGCACAAATGCAGTGCCAACTGCTTCAGGAGACCTCTTATGAATATAGGTCAGCTCACGACAAGATGTGGATAGGTCTGAGTAGCTGTCCTTGAAAAAATATCAGGAAAAATGTTTAAATATCCAACTGGGCGGCAGATGGCACATGCCTGAGAGAACCCTTGTCAAGTTTGGCCTGGTTTTCTGACTTCAGAAAAATACATTTTCAAGTCATTGGGAATATACTGATATTTTCTCCCCAAAATGTTAAGAACTGCCCCCACATTACCTCAAAAACTGGTCAGTAAAGATATGAACCTACATGAACCTACATGTGGGTCCAGGAATGACAAGGTTATGTTTATTAGGTACATTTTCCCTTCTATTTCTCTTAGCTAGTTGAGGAACATTTGGTCTCTAGATGGAGCTGTAGCACCTCAGCAGTATTCATGAGGATAAATATTTATTGTTAGTATTGATTGACATCTTCCTCCCTCTAGTTTCTCCATCCAAAGATCTTTAGAACCATGTGTTAGCTCATCTTTCATACCCATAGACAACATTTTCTTGTCTCCTCTTAGATTTTCTATTGTGCTCCATTTTGCACAACCTACATACTAAGAGCATGAGTAATGCGACTGTTTAGCATAAGACATATAGAGAGACCTTTAAGGAACAGTTAGGTACGGGAGTGATCGGACCAGATGAAAAAAAAAGGGAACAGTGCCTCTTGCATAGAAGGGAGAGCTTTTTGGCAAGCACAGTTTCTAATGCAAAGGCAAGAAATGTTACATCTGCTGATTAAAGGCACAGTAATCCTTGCCTTCTTTTGCACCCAGTTCCCCCATGGCAGGGGTGAACAATATAAGGCCTTGCAATCAAACTAAAGTTAACCATTGTAGCATTCCTTAGCACTATGAATGTCTTTAAAAAATGCTGCCATGACTGACGGGGGGCAGCAGGGGCATACCAGTGATTGGGGGGTTGGGGGGAGAGCATGGCCCTTGGGATAAGGGATCCTGGAAGAGTGGTCGCTGGATTTCCTGAAGTTACCCTATGGTCTGGCTTTTCTTAAAAAAAGAATCTCTGGTTGTATAATAAAAAACATATAAAAATGAATTGTTCTTAAGAAAAATCCAACATGGCTTCTGATCTAGGAAGACAGGAGGCCAACAACCTATTCAATAGCTTTGACATCCAAAACCTGAACCACCATTCAATTCCACACATTACATGTTAATGCACACTTGAGAAGGAGTTGCAGCAAATTTTGGCTCCTGAACAAATGTATTGTAGAGGCGTACAAAACATATGTTTGCAAACATGTGATGACATTAATATTTTGGATGTACACTTAAAACTCACTCTGGGATGAAATTTCTCAGAAAATAATTTTCTGAGAAACTTAATCCAGATAATATGGAGGTAGTGTGGGTGGGGAAATCTGCTGATTTGGATGGAGGTATCTAACTGTTGATTTTTAGGCTGACCATATGAAAAGGAGGACAGGGCTCCTGTATCTTTAACAGTTTCATAGAAAAAGGAATTTCAGCAGGTGTCATTTGTATATATGCAGAACCTGGTGAAAATTCCTCATCATCACAAAGTTAAAGCTGCAGAAGCCCTGCCCTCTTTTGTACATGGTCAAGAGGACAGGGCTCCTGCAGCTTTAACTGTTGTGATGAAGAGGGAATTTCACCAGGTTCTGTATGCATACGAACGCCACCTGCTGAAATTCCCTGTCCTTTGCAACTGTTAAAGATACAGAAGCCCTGTCCTCCTTTTCATATGGTCACTCTATTTAAGTTCCACACCCCAAAATGACCACATGTGCAGCTTGGATCTCTCCACCTTTACTCAGTGCTATGCATGGTGATAGTAGGCTGACCATACGAAAAGGAGGACAGGGCTCCTGTAACTTTAACAGTTGTAGAGAAAAGGGAATTTCAGCTGGCATCATTTGTATGCAATTAGTACCTGGTGAAATCCTCTCTTCATCGTAACAGTTAAAGTTGCAGGCACTGTGGGATATGTTGCTTTTCCATCAGGTAACATACAGGGCTAAGCAATTATATATATAATCCAGTAGGCACATATAAAACATAGGCACATATATTTAATCCAATAATTAATCAGCTAAAGCAATTTTAATTTAGGAGGTTGCCAAATGCACAGTATTAAGCAAGAAGCAGAAGCACATTATCTAAAAGTAGATGTAGGCAATAGAGCAAAATAATCAGGTGTCTGTGACCTTTGAAGCGTAAAGGCACGGGACATGGGTTTATATTTAGTAGATGGAACTTAGCTAATGCAAGTGGAGTGCAGGTGGATTGTGGTCGGAAGTGGCAGGAAACAGAAGGAGACTAGGAACAACAGGTCAAGCTTCGCAGTTGCATAGGAAACATGTGTGGGTGGGGAAAATATGGAGGAAAGGGGAGGATGCGGGGATTTGAATATTATAATCAGGCGTACGGGATAGGATGTAACCTGTTAGAGGCCGGCCGGATGACAGGGAATATATGTTGTGTGATTTATGATGCTCGGTGTGTGCCAAGCTTGCATAGCCACACCCCTTTTGCAAAAGGCTGTTTTTGCAATAAAGAAATTTGCTTCAACTTTCCAGGTTGTATTGTCCTTTTCTGAAACAGAATGGGCATTTCTAACAGCACTATACTAGAGTGACCCTATACAAAAGAAGGCAGGGCCCCTGCAACTTTAACTGTTGTGATGAAGAGGGAATTTCACCAGGAACTAATTGCATACAAATGACACCGGCTGAAATTCCCTTTTCTCTACAACTGTTAAAGTTACAGGAGCCCTGTCCTCCTTTTCGTATGGTCAGCCTAGGTGATAGAGATGGTTTGAATGGCCAGGAGTACCTTTTAACAGCTTCAGCTATTTTGCCAGCTACATCAGCTTGTCACACTCATTCATGCTGTTATGATATCCAAGCTAGACTACTGTAGTGCACTCTATGTGGGGTGTCCTTGAAGATGATTCAAAAGCTTTTGTTGGTCCAGAAAGCCTTCACTTGCTAGTGGAGGTGAAGTGAATATGATGATGTGCCACCAATTCTGTACTAGCTGTACTTGTTTCCAGTGCCCTCCAGGCCCAATTCAAAGTGCTGGTTGGTACCTATAAGCCCCTAGGGAGTTTGGGGCCAGGTTTTTGAAGGACCACCTGCATTTAGGTAAGCTTGCCCACCCTTTAATATCAGTTGTGGAGGTCCTGTTCTAGGGCTCACAGGAAAGGTCTATCAATTTGGCAGGCATAGAAACAGGCCCTTCTTAGAACTGGCCCCATTATTGTGGAATTCCATCTGAAAGGTCGTGCATTTGGCTCCCTCATTTACTAGTTTGAAATGAACTCTAAAGACCTAATTGTTTACACTAGTATGTTGCTGGACTATGCTCTTACATTGTTATTCCTACCTTTCTATTTTATTGCTGATTTTGGAAGTAGCCTTGAGCACCAGTTGTGGTGGAAAGATAGGATAAATTTAATAAAGAAAAGAATATTTTAGGTGGTTAATGTGGAGTTAATTTTGATTTTAACCTGTTTGATGATGTTTTTATGTTGTGAACTGCCTAAAAAGGCTGTTTTGGTCTTGAAAGGTGGGATAAACATATCTATAAATGAATAATTTTGCCACCCTAGAATAGGGTGGAGAATTACAGATGCAACTATAGTACAGTTTTAATTAGAGCATCACTGAACTTTTCACCCAGCTCTTTTGGGGGGAATTTATTGGGGATGGGTGGCTCAAAAAAGTCTTTGAAGTTTGGGGCAGACTTTTATTTTTTACCAAATATTAGGAGCAGGGTTGGTTTACCTTATTTATCGTTATATGATGGCCAAGATTTTTTTCTTTACTTCAAAATGCTCACAATGTCGACAAAGGTCTCGTTAGCCTCCCTACAGTGTTTCCTGGTTCCTGTCTTGAGTAGCATCATTCCCATAGGCACCAAGCAGGGATGTACAGATATTGTGAAATCCGTTCCATCTGTGTTTCGCAGGTTGTCAAGCACCTTTCATTCCATCATGCGCACCTTGACGGAATCAGATTTGTTCAACCAGAATTGTGTTCTACTTTTGCTAATTCACATTAACGCTAATGCAGATTAGCATAAATCCCTCTCAAAAGTGAAAAATTGGCCCACAAGTCCCTGTGACTCAGAAAAAGCTGGTCCCAGAAGTCCAAATTCATCGGAATCCATAGCATCCCTAGCACCAAGACAATGAAACACAGCAAGAAGGATGCGGAAAGGATGTAGAAAGTGACGGAACAGCGATGGAAGGGGAAGGAGTTGGTGTGCAGTGCTCCCCCTCCTCACACATTTACTGAACTCAGATTCTTAGTTGCTAAAGAGAATGTGTGAAGTGGTCTCCACGTTGTAGGTTTTTGAGCTTGAATAGTGCAAGTCTACTTTGTCTCCTATTGTCCCCTGCTGTGTGTGCCTTAGCTTGCTGCTGCAAGAACATAAGAAGAGCCATGCTGGATCAGACCAAGGGTTCATCTAGTCCAAGATTTTGTTCACACAGTCCCCAACAAACTGCCCCCAGGAAATCCACAACAACACTCTCTCGTACATGTTCCCCAGCAATTGATGTACATAGGCATACTGCCTCTAGTACTGAAGGTAGCATATAGCCATCAGGACTAGTGGCCATCGATTGTCTTCTCCTCTATGAATTTATCCACCCTCTTTTAAAGCCATCCAAGTTGGTGGCCATCACTACATCTTGTGGTAGTGAATTCCATAGTATAACTATGCACTGTGTGATGAAGAACTTCCTTTTATCTGTCCAGAATCTCCCACCAATCAGCTTCATGGGATGACCCCAGGTTCTAGTATTATGAGAGAGAGGGTGAAAAAGGCCTCCTTATCCACTTCTTCGATCATGTCTCCCCTTACTTGTCTTTTTCCAAAGCTAAACTCTTGCAACTTTTCCCCATAGGGGAGTTGATCCAGCCTCTTCATCATTTCAGTTGCCCCTTACTGCACTTTTTAAGATCCACCTTTCTGGAGTGCACCTACTTTATGGCATGCAATGATTTGCTGGCAGAATAATGGTTTCCTAGCTCCATGTAGAAACCCAGGCTTTGGGATTGGGAATGGACTTCCCTCCCCTATCCCATCTCACATGTGAATTATCACTGACGTCTTTACTGTGGTGTGGCATGGGTGATCATTATTAATCCTGATTTCCATTTAATCCCAGGTTGGATGTCATAGCCTGTTCCCAATTTGTAACCGTTGGCTAATTCTACATCTTTCTTCAGGAAATTAGACTTGATGGCCTCTTAGGTCCTCTATGGCTCTATGAGATGCAGATGTAGTGACATGTTCCCATTTTGCTCCCAGACTTATTCTATCGCTTAATATACGGATGTTTGGAAAGATTGAAATGGAGGGAGCTGTACATGAGAGGAGCTTTGTAGTAAGGAGTGTTGACATTTGTTGGCTAAAGAGAAATGAAGTTTCTGTGACAGCCCATTTATTAGTCTTCGGTTAGGAAGTATAATAATCACCTGTAAGGGAAAGTCGGGATTCAGTTCACGAGCGCTGCCTGCAGCAAAAAGATGGCAAAGTGAAAAGATCCATCAAATCACTTTTATTCATTTCTGCAATCATGTCTTATGCACAGACTCTTCATCTGATTCCTATCAGGGTTGAAACACCATAATAATAATAATTGTAATAATAATAATAATAATAATAATAATAATAATAATAAAATACATTCAACTCCCTCCTCATGTGTATATTTTATTAAAAGAATGGGGGGGGGGGAGGGAGAGAGAAGAGCTGGCCCAAAATGAACTTTAGTTTTTACACATTTTCAGAAGTGACAAACTTAGGAGTCACTTATTGCAAAAATGTTTGTTTATTAGGGATGGGCAGACTCACTCTAGACTGGACTGCATGCTGCTCACTGGAACCCCACTGGCCGCTTGCCCCGGCTTGCCACATTCAGCAAGCTGCCAGACAGTCTGTGCACACTGGCAAACAGTGTGCTCCCTCCTGATCCCTCACCAAGCCACCATTTTGCGTAAATATGGCAGCTCGGCCGTTTTCGTAAAGGCCCATTTTCACAAATGGCGGCTGTGAAGCAACCATTTATGCAAGATTACCGGTCCATGCTGAGTCGGACAAGTCTGGGGTTCCATAGACTGGCATCTGGGGTGATTTCTCACCAGGCCTCAAGTCCCAGCCGGACATTCGCACCATCCCCATTGTTTATTCAGCATTTGCCTTCACTGGTGTATTTATCATTTGCCTTTGCAACTCTGATTATGTAGCATGGGGACCTGTTAAGCACCCTAGCACGTGCTGGTCGCATGCCACTCAATTTACCCAATTACTCTTGTTGGGCGTGGTTTGTTGTGATGTCCAAACCCAGCAAGAGGAGGTAGCGGGGGTGCTTAATAACACATCCCGAAACCATGGCCTATTCTAGGGTTGCTGGATGGCTGGTTAATCACCCCAGCCAGCCACCCTCACTGGGTTTGGACATCACAATGAGCTTTGCCCAGTGAGGGTAATTAGGTAAATTGGGTAGCACATGACCAGCACATGACCCGCATATGGGGGAGTGGTTAACAAATCACTGTGCCTTATTAAGCACCCTCATGTCATGCAAACTGGCCCACTGTGTGATCATCCTATTCACTGCATGATTTCTGGATATGATCAACTATATCCAAAGAAGCAGCAGCTGCCAGAGAACATCGACACCAGAGACATTATAATTATAACAAACAATGGGATGGAACATTTACATGCACCTACCCCCCTTACACCTTTGCAGGAATTGGATTTCACATTTTTGGTATGCCATTGTAGACCCAGAGAGCTGTAAGTCTTTGTGTTCACATCCCTATCCTTTGAGTATCATATATTTTGCAGATGTTCTTGCTGTATGCTTGGATGCCAAGGGGAGCAGCTACTCAGAGTGGCTCTACTCCCAGCTTGTGTGTTCACCCAAACCATCACCCAATTTGGCATTTATTTTCCCTTGTTCTTGTTGACTTAATTTGCCTATCTCGTGATTTTGTTGATGTCACAATGCTGTGTCCGATGGCATGATATCAAAGATTTTTTGGGGGGGGGGAAATCATATGGGTCACCCTAGCCAATTAATAGCATATCATCAATAAAAGCCTGTCTATTAGGGGTGTGCACGGACCCCCCGGATCGGATCGGGACCCGGATCGGGACCTCCAATTTTGTCCCGGACCGGTTCGGACAAAATCGGAGGCCCCCCGGACCGGATCGAGTCCGATCCCGACCCAAAAATCGTAAATTTTTGGATCGGCCGCCATTTTTTTCCCCATAGACTTGCATTGCAATGCAAGTCTATGAGGAAAAAATGGCGGTGGGTGGCTGAGGGGGGGCCTAACTCCCTCCCCCCCCCGGGGCCGTCCGCTGTGGACGGCCCCAGCAGGTAAGCCCCCTCCCCCGCGCTCCCTACCCCCCCTGGGGCCGCCCGCTTCCATCCGCTGGTGCCCGCGGGCGCCAGCGGATAGAAGCGGACGGCTCCGGGGGGGGTAAGCCCCCTTCCCCGCCACTGCTTACCTTCTCGGCCCGTCCGCTCCCGTCCGGCGCCGGCAGCTACTACCAGCGGGCTCCGCGGCCTACTCTCGAGTAGCGCGCCGGGTGATGACATCACCCGGCGCGCCACCCTGGAGTAGGCCGCGGAGCCTGCTGGTAGTAGTAGGCGCCGGCGCCGGGACGGGAGCCGCCGGGACGGGAAGGTAAGGGCCCCCCTCCCCCCTCCGCGCGCCCCCTGCTTACCTTCCCGGCCCGGCGGCTCCCGTCCGGCGCCGGCGCCTACTACTACCAGCAGGCTCCGCGGCCTGCTCTAGAGTAGCGCACCGGGTGATGACATCACCCGGCGCGCCACCCTAGAGCAGGCCGCGGAGCCTGCTGGTAGTAGTAGGCGCCGGCGCCGGGACGGGAGCCGCCGGGACGGGAAGGTAAGGGCCCCCCTCCCCCCTCCGCGCGCCCCTCCTCCCCTCCACGCACCCCCTGCTTACCTTCTCGGCCCGTCCGCTCCCGTCCGGGGCCGGCGGCTACCACCAGCAGGCTCCGCGGCCTGCTCTAGAGTAGCGCGCGGGGTGATGACATCACCCGGCGCGCCACCCTAGAGCAGGCCGCGGAGCCCGCTGGTAGTAGCTGCTAGTGCCGGACGGGAGCGGACGGGCCGAGAAGGTAAGCGCCCCCCTCCTCCCCCCCCCCGCTGTCCACTTTCATTGGCGGGCGCCCGCTGGCGCCCGCCAATGGAAGCGGCGGTGGGCGCCAGTGGGCGCCTGCCGATCCGCCGATCCGCCGAACCGGTTCGGAGCCTTTTCGGACCGGTTCGGATTGGATCGGCCGATCCAGCTGCGGGATCGGAAATCGGATAATTTATCCGATTTCCCACTGGACCGGACTCGGATCGTGGATCGGGTCCGATCCAGTGCACATCCCTACTGTCTATCACTCAGTCACTCAGAATAAGAAGTAGTGAGGGCAAATGAAGCTGAGACAATGAGGGCAAATGAAGCTGAGACAATGAGGGCAAAGAAGGCAAAAAAGTGCAGAGAAGCAGTAATGAAACAAAAAGCTGCCAAACTCAATTGCCCTAATCTGATCTCGTGTAGAATAAACTACGAGGAGAGGGAGTTCACTAGCCCCACCCTCTCCATCACCGTTTTTGTAGCCCAGAATTTGTGGATAGAATATTTGACAGAGGAACTCCCCAAATATGTCAAGATGCAGCTGACTTTCTGGTATGCTTTAAGGTGGATTCCTGCATTGAGCAGGGAGCAGGACTCTATGGCCTTATTGGCCCCTTCCAACTCTACTATTCTTTGACTCTATGAGTCTATGATTACCTTACAGGCTAAAACCTCAGAGCATTATATCTGGCCATATCCCTATGCAGGAAGTTTAACATTTTCTTGTAGCTACCCTCAAATTGGAATGACCCATATAGCATCTCTCAAGAATGTCAAGGAAAGCCATCATGATGGCTGTTACAGAGATGTGTTTTAAAGCATGGTAGGAGTCATAAAATGGCTCATTTGATTATTATCTTATGCAGTTACAATCTCAGCAGATTGCTTTTTTCTTATCTCCCTAGAAAACTTTCAGGATTGTCTGTCCAAGGTGTTCAACTAGTTCTTAATGAACTCTCTAATGATCTCACATATTTAATAAAGCTATTATATACCAAGAATCTTCCATGTACCTTCTCTATTTTCCCTTGATAAGAAAATGTCCCAGGCCAGTGTAAAAGTTCATTTCATGAGTCAGAAAGTTAAGGAGGCTTTAACATATTCTCAACATGAGATTTTGAATTAGCCTTCTTCATGTCGAGCCATGCAGGCTTCCCAAATGGAATAAACAAAGAAGGAAAAGATAAAGTGGAGATTAAGTTTTTGTAACTGTTGTATGTAAATAGCCCTACATACTATGTCCCCAGGCCTATTGGTGGGGAAACGGAGAGTTCTGGAGAATATTTTATTCCCTCCTACAGAAGCAAAGCCCTGATCCACACATCTGGATAATGTTAAAGTGACCAGATACAAAAGAGGGCAGGGCTCCTGCAGCTTTAACTGGTGTGGTGAAGAGAGAATTTCACCAGGTGCTGTATGTATACAAATGACACCTGCTGAAATTCCCTTCCCTATACAACTGTTAAAGATACAGGAGCCCTGTCCTCCTTTTCATATGGACAAAAAAAAAAAGGGGGGGGGAGAAACAGGTTCTCAGGATGCTAAAGTACTTTATTTCAAAGCCCAACATGTTTCAGCCTGTGTTGTTTTTTAAAGGCCTTCTTCAAGAGGCTGTAATATTAGAAATACATTAAATTGTGATTGAAGGGATAACACATAGATAAATTAATATATATGTTTAGAGGTTAGTTAGGCTAGGCTGACCAGATAAAATCCAGGTCAGGGCTTATGTAACTTTAACAGTTGTAGAGAAAAGGGAATTTCAGCCAGTGTCATTTGTATGTAATTAGTTCCTGGTGATATTCCCTCTTCATCACAACAGTTAAAGGTGCATGCACTATACTAGAGTGACCATATACAAAAGAAGGCAGGGCCCCTGCAACTTTAACAGTTGTGATGAAGTGGGAATTTCACCAGGAACTAATTGCATACAAATGACACTGGCTGAAATTCCCTTTTCTCTACAGCTATTAAAGTTACAGGAGCCCTGACCTGGATTTTATCTGGTCACCCTAGGCACATTGCTACAAAGGCCTATGCCCATTTGTAAGTTTTTTTTTTAAAAAACATCATTACAATATGAAGGCTCTGGGGCCTGTCCACATTACACATTAAAACTTGTATAAATAATATAAAAACATTTTTAACAAAAGTATAATATACAGATTCTTACTTGATAAGAGATGTCTGTAGAAATACTCTTAACAAGGTGATAGTCTCCTACGATAATTATTGGTGACTGGGAAAAATAATCATTCTAAGGACCTCCTTATATTCTAATTCCTTCCTTCCTGTCTTTTTTACTCAATTTTGGGGCTCTGCCAGTTGCGTCCATCTAACAGTGATAAGTGCAAGGACTCAAAATACGTCATTGCTGCTATCCTTATTGCAATTATTTTGGAGTAACTGCAGGTAATTGCTGAGTCACAGGAGTGGCAGAAATTCAAGATCTAAGTTCAAGCCACTGAGATTCAGAGTTTTTAAGCTCAGAATCCATTCTATTTCCTTTCTTATAACAGTTGGTCATTATGTGTACTAAGTTTCACCAGTGCCCAAAACTTTAAGTCTGCAAAAGAATGATGCTGTGCTGAAAAACGATCTACTAAAGGAGCACCTGATCTGTTGTTCTTTAAGTTGCTGAGGTGCTCTCCTATACGTTTTTTCAGAGGTCTGATTGTTTTGCCTATATAACTCTTTGGGCATTTGCACTGGATGGCATAGATGACAAAAGTACTGTTGCAGGTGGTGAAATGTTTAAGGAAATAACTTTGCTGATCAGATGGGTTTTTAAATTCTGTGACTTTATGGGTGTATTTACAGTAGCAGTAGGGTCCACGGGGATGGTGACCTTTGGGCATGGAAGCACTGGGTAAAATATTGGGTGAATTTCTGCCATGTTCTTTGTATTGAAAAAAAGTTTTCTTACGTTCTTGGTTCTTTTAAAGGAGACCATGGGTTTTTCCTGGCACCCTGGGATATGTTGGACAATGTACCAGTGTATCCCCTTATGTTTCCTTGCAGATCATTTGTTATATGGTCATACGTTAGACTGCAGTTGATTTGGTCTGGGACCGTTATATTCTTTTTTGATAAAAGCTCTGATTGTGATTTTGCCTCTGCCTTTCTGAGGCCTTGTGAGAGTACAGCATCGGGATACCTTCTTTCTTTGAATTGCAGACAGTGTTTGTGATTCCTGTCTGAAATCTGATGCCATGAAACAGTTACGTTTAAGTCTCAGAAACAATGTCTCTTTCACAGGGAGAAAGTCCCCCAAAATAGGGGGGCAGGATTCAGCCCAGCACTAGTTTTAAATAGAAATACAATGTTTCTCACCAAATTGGGGAAGGATGTGTCCAGGTGACTGTGTGCCTGCCTGGTCTGCTGTCCAGAAGCTAATTGTTCCTTATTTTTAAACCTCACATGGACCGGACAGCCCTTCAAAGAGAGGACACCTTCAAATAGAAGACTATAAAGTAGCATGTACAACCACCCTACCACAGCATCAGTTTGGGTACCAACAACTCCAAGGTTACGTTTGTTTCCAAACAAACAAGCATCTTGGACTCCATTTTGCATCCCCGCTGGTGTGTCAGCAGCCCTCACAAACCTGCTCCCAGGCTATAGTCCTTTCTCAGCTCTCTCTCTTTCTTTCTCTGCCTTTTCCTCTTTACTCATAACACTTTCCTCTTTAAGTCAAAGACACAGGTCACAGCAGGGGCTGTTGGGAATTGCAATCCCCAGATGCCACTATCTCGTTACAGAGTCAGAGAGGCTCTGCTGCTCAATTCCAGTTTAGAGATATGAACCAGGACAACAGATTGAATAGGTAGGCACACAGGTCACCAGGGCAGGATCTACACTACTGCTTTATAACGGTTTATAATGGTATTGGCAATTGCTGGGGTCCATGACATATTCCATATACCGTTTTCAAACTGCTTTCAAAGTGTTATATCCTGCTTGATGTTCCACATTACGGTGAGATTTCTATTTATATTAATTATTTCTAAATTTGCTTCTATACATATCAATTAACCTATGCACATATTATGCAAATTATGCAAATTTTGCCCCCCTTTTTTGGGTAACTCATTTATTTATTTATTTATTGCATTTTTATACCGCCCTATAGCCGAAGCTCTCTGGGCGGTTCACAAAAATTAAAACCATGAAATCATTTTAAAAATATAAAACAAGCCACAATCTAAAAACACAAAATAACATACAATATAAAAACACAACCAGAATAAAACCAAGCAGCAGGAATTAATATAGATTAAAATACAAATTTTAAACAGCAAGGATTAAAATTGAGTTAATTTAACTGTTAAAATACTGGGAGAATAAAAAGGTCTTCACCTGGCGACGAAAAGAGTGCAAAGTAGGCGCCAGGCGAACCTCTCTGGGGAGCTCATTCCACAGCCGGGGTGCCACAGCGGAGAAAGCCCTCCTCCTAGTGGCCACCTGCCTCACTTCCTTTGGCAGGGGCTCACAGAGAAGGACCCCTGTAGATGATCTTAAGGTCTGGGCAGGTACATATGGGAGGAGGCGTTCCTTTAGATAACCTGGCCCCAAGCCATTTAGGGCTTTAAATGTTAGTACCAGCACTTTGAATTGGGCCCGGACCTGGATCGGCAGCCAGTGAAGTTGGAAAAGGACTGGCGTAATATGGTCTCGTTGGTCAGTCCCCGTTAACAATCTGGCTGCCCTGTTTTGTACCAGCTGAAGTTTCCGGACCGTTTTCAAAGGCAGCCCCACGTATAACGCATTGCAGTAATCCAAACGAGAGGTTATGAGAGCATGGATAACTGTAGCTAGGCTATCTCTGTCCAGATAAGGGCGCAGTTGGTATATCAGCCTAAACTGGTAAAAGGTGCTCTTTGCCACCGAGTTCACCTGTGCCTCAAGCGACAGTTCTGGATCCAAGAGCACCCCCAAACCACGGACCCGATCCTTTAGGGGGAGTGCAACCTCCTCCAGAACAGGGTGAACATCACCTCACCGGACAGACGAACCACCCGCTAACAGTACCTCTGTCTTGTCTGGATTGAGTCTCAGTTTGTTAGCCCTCATCCAGTCCATTACCGTGCCCAGGCACCGATTCAGAACAGCCACTGCCTCACCTGGGTTTGTTGAAAAGGAGAGGTAGAGCTGGGTGTCATCCGCATATTGGTGACATCTCAGCCCACATCTCCGGATAACCTCTCCCAGCGGCTTCATGTATATGTTAAACAGCATAGGGGATAAAATAGAGCCCTCTGGAACCCCATGGCTTAAATGCCATGGCACAGAGCAATAATCCCCCAGCACCACCTTCTGAAAATGGCCATCCAAGTAGGAGCGGAACCACTGCAGCGCAGTGCCTCCAACTCCCAGCCCAGACAACCTATCCAGAAGGATACCATGGTCGATGGTATCGAAAGCTGCTGAGAGGTCCAAGAGAACCTCTTGGACCTTTTTCAGCAATTCATCAGAGGCCACCCTAAAAACCCATCTCAGTTTGCTGTGCAGGTTTGCCACTGCAAGCTAAAACGTTCTACCCAAAACTTTCTTTTGCTTTTGTAGCCCGTGTTCACTTGATAACATCCCTCTCTTAAGAATAAGTCCTGTTTTCTTTGCTGAAAACGTTCTGCTCCTTTGTTTTAAACAGAGTATGACTCAGCCCAGCTAACACCAGCTCAAATCACGTAACTTTCAAAATCTATTGCTATTTCGTCGAGTATATAAGCCTAAAGAAGAGTTCTGTGCATCTCCAAAGCTCATTACTAGTGCCAGTTGGCCCCGTCAAAGGAATTGTCTCAGTCATTGTGTGCTTCTCATTATGAGAGACCAATGAGGCATCTAACACCCTGATAAACCACATGCAGTTTTCTGAAGGCAAAGCACTATTCTCTCTCTCTCTCTCTCTTTCTCTCCCCCAACAGTGCAATCTTGTCGCCCTCTCCCCTTGTTAATGTCTTAGCTATGGGGCATGTCGACCCCTGGGCTGGCATTCTTTCCCTGGCCCTGCACTGTGGACAGCCAGGCAGCTTTCTGTTGCTTCATTAACAAATAAAATCACACTTTCCCCTTGACAAGGAAGCGAGGCATTACATTCAGATGTTTGCAGTGTTGAGAGCAATGAACAACATGTTTCAAAATCTTAATGGGAGCAATGCCATATTTCCTGGGATCATTAATTCCTTATCTGGCCTGTGCATGCCTGCTAACCAGACCCTTTTGTTTACTTCGTATTCATCAATCCCGGTCTCTCTTGCACTTTCACTATGCAGATTAAAAATGCCCAGTGCATTCAAATTCAGAGCAAACTGTACTTAAAAAAAAGTTAAGAAACAACAAATAAGAAGAGCACTTTGCATTTTTTTAAAATATTTTTTTACATTTGAGCCTTGGATTCTGACAGATGTCTTATGAATACAAACATCAGGTCGCAATTGCCAAGGCTGCTGTATCTTTCTTCTCTTGGCATGCTGAACTGTTTACAGAAGAGTCTCTCTGCTAATGCTACATTCTTTCCCTTTTTTAAAAAAAATGGGCACACAGTGGGTATAACAGTATATTTATAAGGCATTGTGTTATCAGACAGGGAGGAACCCGAAAGAGAGACTGGTCTCTCCATTACACAACAAGAGGCTTTTAGGATTGCTCATGAAGACACCACATGGTGCTAGCTCTAATGAATCTTTTGTGATGGCAAGGCACTGGGAAATGGGATATTGCGATCAACACATTTGTATAAACAACTGTCCAGTTACAATGACAGTGTGTTTACCAAATTCTCAGATGATATAAAAATAGGAAGGATTGTAAGCCTTTCAGAGAATAGGCTAAATCAGTGGTGGAGAAGATGTGGCCCTCAAGATGTTGTTGGACTCTCATTCCCATCAGCCCTAGCCAGCATAGCCAAAGGTGAGAATGATGGGAGCTGTAGTACAACAGCACCAGGAAGGCCATGTGTTCCCCATCGCTAGGCGAAATGATTCTCAATTGTTTAAAAAGCCCATGAACCCTCCAACCAAAGAGCTAGGTCGATAAGAACATGATGGATTTCAAAAGGGATTTATATAAAATGTGGCAGAAGGAAAGGATAAGTGAATGCAGCTATAAGATGAGGGATGACTGGTAGCATTTTGACAAACATTTTGATGGTAAGAGCAGAGGGCAAACCCAACATAGTTCAACAACGTTGAGATAAATGGTTATGCATTATTTTCAAGTCTTGAGAAGTCAACTCAACTGTAGTAAGTTTTCATTTGGAGTACTATGTTCAGTTCTGGGCACCACAGTTTGAAAAGGAAGTTGAGTAGGAGGAAATGGTTTCTGACATTAAATAGAATAAATGGCATACAAGAAAAAGCACATCAAACTGAAGGAACTGGGTTTTTTTTTGACCTGGGAAAAGAAAGTTAAAGAGCAAAATTATGACTTTTCAAATACATAAACAGATTTCAAAAAGAAGAAAGTAAAACGACTTGTCATATTCTCTGATAAGAAAAAAATGGGTCTAAAGTAAAAGCTGGCATTACCAAGTTTTGATTTCAATGCTGATTTCTGAATGTGCCTGCAAAGTGGATCCAGTATAGAGCCAGATGGAGCCCTGTGTGAATCAAGGTCAGGGTCTGTCAAAATCAAGTGGGCCATGAATTGGAAGATTCTAAGTTGGTTTCAATATCAACACATTTTTGCGGGATTGGCTCTGGAGTTGCCTGACTTTTCAGACTGTAATGTCTGTTACTCACTTTGAGGAGTGTAGCTTTACCAGTTGAACCGGAACAACAAATTTCAATTTAGCAATCTAGCAATCCTCAGTTCAGCAAAATAATAATAATAATAATAATAATAATAATAATAATAATAATAATAATGTAAAGAGAATGACCTGAATGGAAGCATGTGTCTCAATTCTACTGTTGAAGCTAAGCAAGTTTTGTCCTGTAAGCTACTTAGATAGGAGATGACTTGGGGACCATTGTAAGACTATTCTGAGTGCTATGGGGGTATATTTTAAAATCTGTAATAAATATGACTTTTCTAACAGCAGGCCTAGTCTGAATAGTCCTTTCCAGTCTTTTGGGGAATGGATGTAAGAATGTCAACTTTTCTGATTTTTCTAGTAACCATAGTGCTTTGGAATAAGAGTGGACCACATTTCTGAAATCTAGCTTATCAGGCAGTACTCTGACAATGTTGATACACAAGTGAATGAATGAATGAATGAATGAATCAATCAGTGAACTCTTGTATGTGTATGTAAAAAACAGGATCTGCAACAAAATGTTGCAGAGTGGAGTGCTTCTGTTCTGTTCAATATTTTAGGCAGCTAGATGTCCTTCTTCAGGATACTGTTCCATCCCCCCATCCCCCTGGTTTTCTATTCCCCTCCCCAACAGACATTTGTCATTTTGTAGCCACTGAGTATGCTTAGGTTTTCCCCTTTGTTTTTTCCCTTAATTTTTTTTTAAAAAAACTTGGGCTTGTTTCTCAGTGACTCTGTTTGGGCTACAATCCTGTCAGCACACATGAGCTTAGTTTGTTATTAGTGGGAGTGATAAAAACAGATCAACGTTCTGTTCCACACTTCTGAATCCAGGCCTGAATAAATTCTTCTTTTTAAAATCCTTTTATTTCTTGAAGTTTCTCATATGGGGGTGGTGAACAGGTTAGCCACTCTCCAAGTGTTGTTCCCATGAGTAAAATCTGACATAAGTCTTATTTAGAGTAAAGCCATTGAAATGAATGGGACTTAAGTTAGTCATGACTAACTGACATCACATTCATTTCAACGGGTCTACTCTAAGTAGAACTTATGGCAGATTTTACCCCTTGTGTTCCATTTTACTTTTTCCCATATACATGACAAGCTGCTATTCATTCTTACAGGTTAGTGAGCAGCACACCTGGGGACACTATTGTCTTGGGGGCAAAAACTTGTCCTCCACCATTACACTAGATGGTCCATACATCACTGTTTAATTTTAGGCCATTTCTACACCAGGCTTTTTGCCTGGAATTGCTCCCGGCTGCTCCCTGTGAGTTCACATGATGCACAGGGACTCCCGGGAGTGGGGGGCAGGCAGGCACGGGATTTCCCAGGGATAAAGGATCCCTGGCAAATCCTGATTTTTCCATGGTCTCAGGAACATCTTGAGACTGCGGAAGATGTGGGTGCCCATCCTGGCTACTTATCGTTCGACTCTGTGCCCATCAGGGGAGGGGGTGGCACCAGTTTCGCCACCCCCAGGAGGGCAGGGAGGGGTGTGGGGGCCCGATTGTGCATGTTCTGGTGTTTTTTTAAAAATTACCTTAGTGCACAAGCACTCATGTGCAAAGCTCTGGGGCCCAGGGGAAAAATTGGTGGTTGTGATGAGAGCGTTGCGCCCAGGAGGAAGCAGAACTTCTGCTTCCTCCGTCAAGAAAGAAGAGGACGATCCCAGAAGCAGGTAAGTCTGGGATCGTCCTCTTGCTCTCCCTGTGCACCCTTAGGTGTAGAAAGGGCCTTAGACCCCTCTCAATCTAAAAAGGGAAGGCCTTTCTACACACACACACACACACCTAGGACAATGGCAGGCATTTTGTTTGTGATAAATACAAATCAGATAGTAGATTGCTTTGAACATTGACCCAAATCATTATCAAACCAGCCCATCTACATACCAACCAAATCTCCAAAAGCTCCCCCTATTTTTTTTTAAAAAAAACGCTGGTTCCTGGTGTTGATTCCCTGCTTCCTCTGTGTTTGCTTCATGCTGCAATAATAGTGAATTAAATATAATGCAATTGGGGGATCTGGTCACACTCTTGCCTTTTGGATAGATTACTAGTACATTTGTAAAAGAAGTAAGTGATGGTTTAAAATATCCCAACAAACCAATTTTGTCACTAGCATCTCATCCATCTTCTCTTTCCAATTTCAATCTGTCAGAATGCTTACACCCCTCCCACTCTCTTGATCGTATGTACCATGGGTTTTTTTAAAAAAAACACATCTTTCAGAGCTGTCTTGCTACCTTCCAGTTTAATGTATAAAGATATGAAGACTCCCTTGAAACCCATTTATAAACGTTTGCTTTTTAGCCTTTCTGTTTGGTGTGTGACAGCCTCAGGGTTGCCATTTGGTAGGGCTCGGGGGGGGGGACATTCTCCCTCTCTGTGTTTCAGATCACATGTAATTATTTCTCAGGACCACATGGATCTCTGGTTATTATGAGATATAAAGAAATAACTATAACACATGCTCTTCAAACATGCTGCTCTTTGACTCTTGAACATATCCAAGAGTAAGATTTTGAATCTTGCCATGGACCCTGAATTGGCACCTAAACAGGAGCCTACTCGAGTAGAAAAGTCTCCCCACTGAAGATGGTCAACCCCCAACATGGAGATGGCTGCAGGAATATGCCAGAAGGGGCAGGACCACTGGGCGCATCCCTGGTCTCCCCCTCAGACAATGCTAATCATCTAGGGGGAAAAAACTACCCAAAAGAGCTATTGGATATAACAACACAGAGTTCTATGTGCAACTTTAGTAGGCAGCTCCATTGTGGCCTGTAGTGCCAACATGTTGGGCTTTCACTTTAGCTATGCAGGCATAGTTTAGAAAATAAGAAAGGAAAGAAAGGAAGGAAGGGAAAGAAAGAAAGAAAGAAAGAAAGAAAGAATTTGCTGCTTTGAAGGGTTGGATCTTTTCCCCTGGTTAGGACTGAAAATTGTGACTATTCCACAAGAATTAGGACAGACAGATTGTAAGCAACTGACTGTTTCAGCCTCCTCCTTGATTGGTGGATCTACCAAGTCCCAGGCGGTCACCAGTTTTGGTCCAACACTTTAACCCAGGGATAGGCAACCTGCTGTTTTCCAGGTGCTTTGGACTACAATTCCCATAATACCTGACCATTGATTATATTGGCAGGGGCTGATAGTAGTTGTGGTCCAAAACATGTGGAACACACCAGAGAGGCAACCCGTATTCTAACCACTATACCACACCTGGTCCGAAGAGAGATATCACAGATGGACAATGCTGATACATGGCAACAATCCCTTGGGTTCTGCCCACCCCACTCCTACAATCTGCACCCTAAATGAATCCAGATAGCTAGTGTTCCACACATGTCTGCTATCAAGGGCAAGGAGGAAACTGGAAGTTTTCTGGGTATGGTCCTAAAAGTATTTTCCTCCAAAGCTAAAAAAATTGTTTTAAATGTCTCCTATAAAAAGGCATATGCTAATGTGCATGAAGCTCAATATAAAGATTTATCTTGAGGCACAGTTTATCTCAATCATAAAAATGAGCCAATATAGATGGCGTGTTCCACACATTAAAAAGAAAGAGAAAGCGAGGGAGGCCGAAAGAAAGAGAAATTAAGTTCCAAAGCAGTCCCAGTCCCACCAATCTGCATTACTGTGGCACGACTGAGGATTCACATTGGATATTCATTGCATTCAATAAAGAAATCAATATGCCAGAAGGGAGAAAATACATATTTCATTGGAGACTGAATTTTCTAAATGATATTTCCGATCTTGTCAAGCTTCTTGTTTGCAGTGGGGGGAGGCGTCTGACATCAGGAGTGAGTAATAGCTCCTGTTATTGACCTCTGGTATCAAATGAGTTGAGCATTGAAACTTATTGAATTGTTAGAAGAATGTTCTTGGAAAACACGATGAAAGACTAGGCATGTGCATTCAGCAATACCAGGGCATCTCAGTGTATGGAATCTCCCTATGGCAGAACTCCCCACACACCAATACACTCAATTTTAAAGCCCCCTCCTGTGGTTATGATAACAAAACTGGTGCCAACTCTGTTGAAACCTGCTCTGAACAACATTACAAAACATTCATTAATTAATGGACCTGTTTCCAAAAAATAAAAATGCAAAAAAAAGAAATGTCATCCATTCCATTTCCCAAACAAATTCAAGGATTTGGGGGAGAAATAAAGAACCTTCCCCCTCTGCAACCCCCCCCCCCGGTCACCAAAGCCCCCCTTCCCTAGCCTCCTCTTTATTTAGCCTCAAACATGGGGGACAGCAACAGCAGCAGTGAACTTCTCAAGGGCTACTATATGTCCCAAGTGCCACCTTCTCTGGCCCACATATTGATCTGAGTTAGTGAAAGGTTTAGGGTTCTTGAAAGTAGGGATGGGTGAGAAATTTGTTCAGTTTGCTATTCAATGCAAATTTACCAAATTCACACTTCCTGAATGTAAACACAAAGTGGAGCACAGTTTGCCAGTGAAATCCATACATTTCACAAGATTGTGGTACAGTCAGCAGAAAACAACAACAACAAAAAATAAAAAAGTCATATGATAGAAAATGCACATAAAATTTGAATATTTGCAAAACTGCTTTATTTGATGGGGCGAATGCATATATTTGCAAAGGTACACACAAAAATGCATACATTTGGGAAAATGCATTCAAAATGTGATGATTCAAAAAACAAACAAACAAAACAACAACAAAAAAATCCCACCAAGTGCATGAAAATGCATACAAATGTTTGTGCGGACTAAAGAAATAAATTGCAATCCAATGTAGAATTGAAATGGAATTATCTTAGATCTGGAAAAATGAGAACTTGAGTGAAACTGACTGAAACTTACTAAAGCTTATTAAAGCTTTCCTTTCTTTTGAGACTGGCTTTTAAGAATATAAGGAGTCCATTTCTGAACCAGACTTGGGTGAACTCTCACAGAATCCTTAGAAGTAATGGCCCTGATCCTGCTAAAATTAGTCTTGATGAAGTCTCATTGCAAACCATGGGAGACAAATTGGTTGCAACTAAATTGTTGATTTAGCTGCGGTGGAATGCATTTTCTTGGCTGGAAGTGAGTTCTATTAACACAGTGAAAGTAACACATCTGAGCAAGCATGCATACGATTACTCTTAAAATCATGGCTACTTTTAGTTGCATGAGAGCTAATGTATATAAGCAATTCTACCCATGGGTCTAACCTTTAGGTAGGCAGGCAGGTGAGTCATGGCTCCTTTCCCCATTCTGCACAACTGCAGATGGATTCCCAACAGCATGCAGATGACTTAAAATACTAGTGCAGGCAGTGGGGGATTCTGGGAATGAGTGAATACCTTGAGTGATTGTAGGGAAGAGGCAGCAGTAGAGCACATACTTTACATGTAGGATCTCCCAGGTTCAATCTGGGCCCAAGAGCTTGGGCGGCAGTGCTACGGAAGAGTGCTGTCTGAGAAATCGAAGAGTCACTGCCAATCATAGTGTATGGCAGGGAGCTGAAGGACCAAATGGTGTAATTCAGTAGAAAGGAGATTCATATGTTCACAGCCTACCCAAGCTCGTTATGGCTTTGCCCTATAGGTATCTTGAAGGGTACTTCAGAATGACAACAGCTCTATGCAGTCCACTCACATGAGCATTAAAAGTGGGGAGAAGACATGGTTGTGCATGCAAGCACCACTCCCAACATCCTGTCTTGATCTAGCCTTCATGATTGGGAACTCAGCATTATTGGGTTCCCTGGTCATGTAGAGGCTTCTACTTATGTTCAAGAGAGCATGAGAAGGAATCCCCTTCAGAGGAATGCTGGGACCAGGGCTTGCATGTACACATATGTCTCCTCCTAAATGTTAGCCCTCAAATGAAAAGGTTGAAAGCCTGAGTAAGACTACCTAGGAGTCTGTTTCAGGAATTGGGAAGAAGCTAGTTTCCTGTACCAAGGGTGACATGAATTAGCTCATTTTCTATGTGACCAATGCCTCCAAGGGGCACACACTCATGATTGTCTCAGTATCCTCTCTAATCAAATGTTAGAGACATCAGTCATGACCTCAGATACTCTACAGATAAATGTCATTTTTAATGATGAGGCCTGTGCATCATGAGACCCACAACCCACTAGTGACATCATAAACCTCTTGATTTGGCTGCCTGCTTGGGAATGCAAAAGAAAAGATAGTTTGTCAAGTATTCATCAAGCCTGAGGTCATGGCTGATGGTCTGTGCTTGTGCTGGTAGAGCATCAGTTGTGCAGGTCTGCTATCAGGATTTCTCTGTTCCACAACATGATTCGTTATACTTAGGGTTACCATATGGAAAAGAAGACTGGGCTCCTGTATCTTTAACAGTTGTATAGAAAAGGGAATTTCAGCAGGTGTCATTTGTATGCATGCAGCACCTAGTGAAATTCCCTCTTCATCACAATAGTTAAAGCTGCAGGAGCTATACGAGAGTGACCAGATACAAAAGAAGGCAGGGTTCCTGCCTTTTCTATTCAACTGTTAAAGATACAGGAGCCCTGTCCTCCTTTTTATGTGGTCACCCTACTTTTATTTATTTATTTATTTTATTCCATTTATATACCACCCCATAGCCGAAGCTCTCTGGGTGGTTCACAAAAATTAAAAACATTGAACATTAAAAGCACCGATATACGAAATTTAAAACCATAAAAAGCATAAAACAAGTTATAGTTACAATATCCTTTAAATACAATATCCCCCCCTCTCTCTCTCACCCCCCCCCCAAATACTATGAACTAAGTACTATGAAGCATTTTATAAATACAGAGAACTTGTGAACAGGTTCACTACATGGTTGCCTTTTTATTATCACACATTAAGGAAGTCATGGCCCAAATGACCTTGTGCAAAAGAGGAACTGAAGTTGCCATCCACATAGCTCTCACTGTGAGTTAATTGGAAAAATCAGCACTTGAAGTAGAGATGAACAAGCTTTCAGTGGATAATGTTTACCATGGGTTCAGGCTCCACAGAGGCATCAGTAATGGCAAATAACCTTCCCAGAAAGCTAGGTTGTTTACGACACATTTCCTCCTGTGTTGTGCAGCCACAGAAGAGTGTTTGGCATCCTTTCGGTCATGTTTTCAATTTATACAGGGCAACAGAGAGGCCCTAGAAATTTGGTGATGGCTTGCATGCAGCTCAGAACTTCCCCCAGAATCCATTGCAAGATTCATGGCAGATGTGCAGGGGGATTTCAGCCAATGAACTATAAAAAGAATTTCTTGAAGCCAGAAAATTTGAAAAACCAGTGAACTAACTGATAAATCTTTTACAGTAGCACAGTAATGGTTAATTAGCTGCAAGGGAGTCCTTCTTTCCTTTGAGCCCCCACATTGACTCATCCAGGAAACAGCAATCATTAGGTGAAACAGCTCTGGTTGGCAACATCAGATCATGAGGGCAAGACTGGAGAGGCAATGAATGAGCCCTTCTATAGTGTTCATTAGGTGGAAGGCCAAGGAAGGAGATATAGAGTTCAGAGCAAATATATGTAGAAAACTGGGACAGATGCGTGGAAAGTAGTATTTTACCAAGAAAAGTATACTGGAGGGTATATTTTAAGGTGAGAAGGGATTTTATGATATCTTAATCTGGGCTCTCAGATAACAAACTTTTATATATCTCTATTTGAAATGTGCCCAAGGCTTGCTTGCTCACACAGTACGGATTGCAGAGCAATCCTTTGATTTCTGAAACCACAGTGTACACAACACACCTATGATATCCCTTGTAGTCTAAACCCAAGGGTACTGGGATAGTTGTAATGCATTTCTATCTCCAAAATCTGTTGCCATGATACATTTGAGAGTTGTGCAAATGAGAAGCAGTGTAGAAATAGTGCTAACAAAAATGAAACCATGATTATACTAGTAAAATGCTTTATGGTTGTTGTGACAGCTGGGGAAGTGGCATTTTGGGGCAAAATCTGCCAAAGGACCCTATTATGTGGCTCCCCAAATTAATGTATAAATATGTTGCTAGTTATCCTAATATTTTTTCTTATATTCCATATATACATGGTGTGTGGGGGTGTTTTATTCTCCTGGCTGATATTCAAAGCACTACTTTAGGCTAGCCTCAAGATAGGATATCAGCAGGGTACCACACTTCAAACCACTGATAACACCAAGATCATGAATTCAAACACAATTTATTTATTTATTTATTTATTTATTTATTTATTACATTTGTATACCGCCCCATAACCGAAGCTCTCTGGGCGGTTTACATAGGATTAAAAACAATTAAAAACAATATACAAAAATTAAAACAACAAAAACATACAACATACACACAATCTGTACATTTAAAAACCACTTCATCCATCTGGGGGAACCTCATCACCCTTGGGCTATGGAAAGAGGAGTGGCTCTCAAGATAACCTGTTTGGGATAGGAAAATGTTTGATGTTTCGTTGAAGGGCATGGAAGACTGGAGGAAATTTTGGTTATCACCGAAAGAATAGGAGGATCTTCACTGGGCATAAGAACATTAAGAACATAAGAAGAGCTATGCTGGATCAGAGCAAGGGTCTATCCAGTCCAGCACACTGTTCACACTGTGGCCAACCAGCTGTTGACCAGGAAACCACAAGAAGGATACGACCAACCCCAGTCAAAGCCAAACAAAAAGAACAAAAGTTTCTTTTCCCAAGGACATTGAACTTCTTCATACAGTAACTTAGTAAAGGCTTGTCATAGTTGAAACAGAACCTTACTGGTACTCAGTAGTTATTGGAGTCTGAGGTAAGAGTTTCTATTGCATATTTTCACCTATGTATTGAGATCTCCCAATACAGAATTTGTAATGTGTATTTCATCTCTGTAATGGCATACGTTTCTATATATTGAGTGTAGAAAGGAAATGTGTTGTTTATGAATATCTTTGTCATGGTTGGCTTAATTTTGAGAAGACCCATGTTACGTTTTGGAATCGGATCTACTGACCCAACACAAAACCATTTTTTAAAATTTGTCAGCAGTAATCAATGCCAGAAATCATTATCCAAATTTCTAAAAGGAAAAGTTAACTCGAACCTACCCTTTGACAACAGTTTGTATTAAAATGATTAAATCTTATTAAGAGAATTGTTGGCCTGGGCTATTTGTCTTCTTTCTTTGGCAGCCCTGGCATAAATATTTAATTTAATTTATGTTCCATGTTTTTTAAAAGTCTCTATCAAATTCAATGGTATCTGCTCACCATGAAAAAATGATGTTTTTATATCGCTGTTGCTGCTCTCTGTGAAGCACCTGTATATGAGAGCCAACTGCCTGAAATGTTAACTCTTTCTAGAGCTTGTGCTTCCTTTTATGCTCCTGGGAAAGGTGCCCAGGAAAAGAGATGCCAACATCAGCAGGCAGCCATTTGGCTACAGTAATACCACCTAACCTTTACTTTGCCTGAAGTCTACATCATAAAACTTTTCATCATTAAAACATTGGATTGAGTTATTTCTGTAGAGTGTTGCCAGGCATGTATGCAACCTAGTTTTCTGAAGTAGCTGGATGACGAGGAGCTCCATCAGACAAGCATTTTATTGCACACCTGTTACTGGGCACTCACAGATTTTCATGGGTCCCTCTCACAACACTATCTGCCTGCCGTGTGCCTCTCACCCTTTCTAGCCTTCTTCACGTGACAAAAAAAACACCCCAGTAAGTCCGAATTATTTTTTGAGACGGAAGTTGCCGCTATCCCCTGCTGTGTGCAAGAGAAGCAGCGGGATCAAAACAGCTCACTGAATGGGCCATGTGGACTTTGTTTACTTCCTCTTTCAAAAGAAGAAGTAATGAGGGACAAACGCATGGGCGGAGAAGCGACGGTAAGGAAACAAGTTTCCCCCCCGTGTGATGATGCTCTAGAATAACAAGTTTAATCAGTCTTTCCTAACCTGCCACCCTTCAGATTTGTTGGGACTGCAAGTCCCTTGATTGGCTATGCTGGCTGGGAATTATGGGAGTTTATTTATTATAACTACAATACAAAAATAAACATAATAACCAAAAGGAAGCTAGTTAGGAGTGCAAAATTTTAAAATATAATACCAGATATAAAATTAACTGAAAAATGTAAATGCCTGGGGGAATAGAATGCCTCCAACTGGTGCTGAAATGAGCAGAATTTAAGGTGCCAGGCGAACCTCTCTGGGAAGCTCATTCCACAACTGGGATGCCACAGCATAAAAGTCCCTTTGGCAGGGGCTCTTGGAGAAGGATCACTGAAGCTGATCTTAGGTTCTGAGCAGGTGTATATAGGAGTTCCAGTCCTAACACATCTGGAGGGCACCAGATGGGGAGGCTGTTTTAAATGTTGCTCATTTGTTCAACATTGGTGCCCTGGCTTTCCTTGTCACATTTCATTTGAAGACATTTCAGTTTGTCATCCATTGTCTCCAATGGTCTCTACCTTCCAAGCACTGTCTGGATTTTCTAGTCCTTGTCACTAGCAAAATCACAGTCTCACTCTTCTCTGTTCTGCCTTTTGGGGAGAACTTGGGGATGCCATTTAAATAGTTTTGTTTGCATGCACACATATGTGCTAGAGTTGCCATGGTTCAGGTTTCAGCCCCTTCCCCTGTATCTCTGGTGATGCAATCCTAAACACAGCGGAGCTTCTTTTACATTTGGAGAGGAGAATGGGAACGCACCAGCTAACAATGCTCATGACATTGGTTTGTCTTTCTGGCCATACCCCTGACATGGATTCACTCTTTTGTCTTCCTTCTTTTGTGTCAATTGAAAGCCAGGGCAATCTCCTAAATTGTATTTTTGTTTTGTTTCAGACTAAAGAAGCCTGACTCTCCTGTGGCTGAGTATTGGAGGACAAGAAAATGGAAAGGGTCGAGAGAAAAAAAGTTGGATGGATGCATCGATGGAGGAATGGATGGTGCGTGTGTGTGTGTCTGACAGAGAGTGAGAGAGATGAAAGAGGATGTGTGTGTGAGAGAAATCCCACATACATGGTTGAAGGGGGTGTGTGAAAGAGAGAAGAAGATAATGTGTGGGCATCTCCAGCTCTATCTACCACTGGCTTTTATTCCACCCATGACCAACAGTTGTTTTGACTTGGGTAAATTTCTTGATAATATCAGACCTTGGCTGGAGTCCTGATGGTTACACTTGTTAATCTTGAATAAAGTTTGTTTTCTCCAAACAAGGAACACACTTTAAAGGGAGCAAAGAAGGAGCCAGATGAACTTCTTTGGGGAGACTATTCAGTAACCTGAGTGCCACAACTGAAAAGACCCTCTCTCTCCCAACATCCACAACCACACTCTGTTGGCAGGGTGACAGTGAGAAGAAGGACTTCAGAAGCTGAGTGAAGTTCTTGAGCAGGTTCATACGTGACGAGGCGATTACTCACATGTTGGGCACAGGTAGCGTGGGGTTTTGTGGGTGAAAAAACCCTATAATATGGAAATGATCCTGGAAGCAAAGTTAGAACTAGTGTATATTGGCCAGAATAGGGTTAAAATGAGAATTATGATAATGCCCCATTAATCACTGGACCACAATTTTTGGGACAAATGTCTTTCTCTCTATATCAAGGGTAAGGAAGATCAGGCCCAGGGAGTCAAATGCGGCCTGCTTGGGGTTCCAATCTGGCCCTCTGGTGTTCTTCAGAAGGTCCTGCCTTGTTCCCTTGGCTCCACCCCTTTCCCCCAACCACCAATAATTTGGTGGTTTCCTTGCTTGTATGCGTTGTTTTCCTCCGCTCTCAAGGCAATTGTTCAAAGAGATTCAGCATAATAATAATAATAATAATAATAATAATAATAACAATTTATTTCTTACCCGCCTCTCCGTCTGGATCGAGGCGGGGAACAACAACATGATAAAATACATAAAACTGATTAAAACATAACACATATTATTAAAACTGCATAAAAAATCCTAAAACATCCTAAAAACACCCTTAAAACATTCTAAAATTCCACTGGATATGCCTGCCGGAAGAGAACAGTCTTTATAGCTTTCTTAAATTCTAAAAGACTGTTAAGTTGACGAGTCTCCTCCGGCAGGTCATTCCACAGTCTGGGAGCGGCAGAAGAGAAGGTCCTCTGGGTAACGGTTGTCAGCCTAGTCTTGGCCGACTGCAGTAAGTTCTTCCCAGAGGACCTGAGCGTGCGGGGCGGATTGTATGGGAGAAGGCGATTCCGCAGGTAACCTGGACCCAAACCATGTAGGGCTTTAAAGGTAATAACCAACAAATTATACTTCCCCCGGAAACTAATTGGCAGCCAGTGGAGCGATTTTAAAGCTGGCGTAATATGGTCACCCCTAGATGTACCGGTGACCAACCTGGCTGCCATATTTTGAACTAGTTGAAGTTTCCGGACTAGGCACAAAGGTAGCCCTATGTACAGCGCATTGCAGAAGTCGAGCCTCGAAGTTACCAGCGCGTGCACTACCATCTTTAGGTCTTCCAACTCTAGGAAGGGGCGCAGCTGGCGTATCAGCTGAAGCTGATAGTAGGCACTCCTGGCTGTCGCATCTATCTGGGCTGTCATTTGGAGCGACGGACCCAGGAGCACCCCCAAGCTGCGAACACAGTCTTTCAGGGGGAGTGTAACCCCATCCAGAACCGGTTGACACACCTCCAAACCCAGGTTACGGCCTTTGACAGCAAGCACCTCTGTCTTATCTGGATTCAGCTTCAGTTTGTTTTTCCTCATCCAGCCCATTACCGCCTCCAAGCATTCATTCAGAGGAGACACACTATCCTTAGCTGGCGCTGTTACCGAAGGCATAGAGAAATATATTTGGGTGTCATCAGCATACTGATAGCACCCCGCCCCATGCCTCCGGATGATCTGTTCAGTGAGAACCTTAGCTCACAAGGCGGCTCCTTAATTTTGGCTCAAGATAATTTCTCAATAGGCCACACCTCTTATTTTAATTGCCTTTTGTAGACATGGGAGCAGAATCATTGGCCACAAAAATGTATGAAATTGTTTCTAAGCTGGGTTTCTCAGTGGGCTATCGATTTGCAAGGGGCTCTGACAGTGCCTGTCTGGACATCTCAAGACGTCTGCTTGATACTGACTTCCACTCTACTACTGCACTACTGGCCAAGTGCTGTTCCAGCAGGCCGTATAAAGATTTTATAGCCCTTCCTGTAAATTACCTCAATATTTATCATTTATCCACTCATGTGGTTTTAGATGGCTCTTAACGAAATGTGGAGTAAACACCCTGTAGTTAATGGAGGTTAAGGGAGATCAGAGTGGCCAACTTTATGCACATAGACATTGCCCAGCTGGATGCCAGAAGGCAGAGGATCTGGTTCACTTTCTTTTGGAATGCCCATTACATCTAGATCTGAGAATCTGATACCGTTGATATCAGCGAGATCTCCTATTTCAATAAAATCATATTTTTATTGATGGGGACAGCTTATTTTGGGACATGCCACACTGCTAAATTTGTTAAGTCAGCTCAAGGGGAAAGCAAGTCTTTTATCTCAACAGATGACAATGTAGGCTATTGAGCTATTTTGGCTATTTTTAAAAAAACTTTTAAAATATACAATGAGTTGTTGATTTATTTTCCTATTATAATATTTTTTTGTGCCCTGGTTTTTTTCTTGCATGTATTACTCTTGCTCTATATTTTTAGTCTGATGTATTTGCAAAAAGCTGGTTGGCTATTGAACAATAATCTATCTATCATCTATCTATCTATCTATCTATCTATCTATCTATCTATCTATCTATCTATCTATCTATCTATCTCTATCATCTATCTATCAATCATCATCTATCATCTATCTATCTAATCTATCTATCATCTAGCTATCATGCTGAAAGGTTAAATGTCACTCTAAGGCTTAGTTATTGGTAGTCAGAGCTTTAAGCTATAATATGTTAGTTTTTTGTTTGTTTGTTTTGATTTGTATTTCTGTCCCCATCCCTTTGGCTCCACCCCCTTTGCTTTCAACCTTGCCCACCACTGGAATGTGTCCTCCAGGAGCTTCTCTGAAACTAAATACATGTCATAGAAGTGCAGACACAGGCAACGTCCTGGAACTCTTTTCCCACAATGCCTAGCTCCATGCAAGGACCATCTTAGTGCCACACATTTGGGCCTGGGTGGCTCTCTGAAGGACTGTGCCAGCTGCTTTCTCCAGCTGATCCAGTTCTCTAGCCTACCCACCTTTTGGTTCACACTGAGAGGTCTTTAGCATGAGCTAGAGGTAGGTGGCTGAGAGCAGCCGCCTGTATTGTGTTCTGCTGCACTGGGCATCTCTTCAGAGTGAGCCAGTGGGCAGGTGGCTGCTCCAGAGAGTCCCACCACAGTAGGAAAGCAGCCAGCAGGGCTCTCCATTGCAGGGAGCCCTCCTTGTGGGTGCACAGGGAGTGTGCAGTTCACTAGTCTTTGCTCTGCCACCTGAGAGGAGGGCCAGCCTTGGTGTTGGGCTAGCCCCCACCTTTATAGTGTACTGCCAGCAAGTCCTATTTGCAGAGCCATAGACTCCAAGCACCTTTTTTGATTCAGAGTTGGCAACTGTGTTGGTGACTTGTCCTGAGTGCCTACTGTTTGAGCCCATGGTTTCAAGTTTGCTGATCCTTACTCTACATGCTCAAATGAGTTATATTTAGCAAATAAATCTAAAGACCAAAGGTTTCCCCATCATCAAAACTCTTGGGAAGAAACCCTCATATGATAATTCTTCAGAGTTACATTAACTCATGTTAACGAAGAGTTAACTTTAATGGCAGCACACCGTCAATATACAAAGCTCTTCTGATGATAATTTCAGTGTGTGTAATGCACACAGGGTAATTCAAAACACATTTTTAGGATGTTTCGGACAATAAATTCCTTCAGCTAGATCAATGGCCCTGCTGTACCAGTGCTTATTTTCAATTTAAAATGAGTTTAGCTTGAAGAAGAATTTTATAGTCTGAAACGTCCTCTTTTTTCTCATATATATATATATATATATATATATATATATATATCGGTGTGCATATTTTAATAACAAGTTGTTGTCTGCTGCCTCACTGTACAGCTTATTTTTGCACGGATGGATCAAGGAAAGGTTATTACTGTGCTGTCTGCATGCCTTGTACGTGTATCTGTGATATATAGAAATATCCTCCGCTTCTCTCTGTCTTATTCCATTGCAAATGCATTATCAATGAGTTGGGAGGAATCTTAAAACTATCATTTAAATCTGACGGAATGCAAAGATAACCCAGTCATTCTTTCATTTTAACATTTTGTACTGTGGGGGAGGGAGAGATTTGTTGTAGGGGGATATTTCACTGCAATTTCTGACAGACCACAGAGGGAGATGAGGGTAATAAATTATTATTATTATTATTATTATTATTATTATTATTATTATTATTGCATTCCCCCTTCTTAGTGAGTCTAAGGCCATTTCTACACCAGGCTGTTTGTCTGGGATGGCCCCCGGCTGGTCCCTGTGAGCCGATGGTGTGTATAAGGTACTTCCAGGATCGCCCTCCCTCCCTCCCTCCCTCCCTCCCTCCCTCCCTCCCTCCCTCCCTCCCTCCCTGTGCACCGATGGTGTGTATAGGGTACTTCCGGGATCACCCTCCCTCCCTTTCTGTGCTCTGATGGTGTGTATTAGGTACTTCCGGGATCACCCTCCCACCCTCTACACCCCAATGGTGTAGAAAGGGCCTAAGTTAGTTTTGTGAGGTGGGCAAGAGATATTTTCAGCATCTTCACAAACCTACAATTTCCAGGATTCTTTGGGAATGAGGAGTCAGAAAGAAAACAATATAGGCCTATGTAGTGCAGATATGCTCCCAATGTCTTATCTTCCCAGAGAGGAAGGATTTAGCCTTTCTTTTGTAACTTCTAGAATTGATACTAGGGGGTGTTTACGCCCGAAATTATTGTATCGTTATTGGAAATCACTTTTTTAAAAAAATTCAGATTGGAATGTATCGGAGGTAAATCTATCATATTTCCGATAATTATATTTAATTCGGAGCCCTATTTTGCCCTATAGAGCTGAATTTTGTTTAGACAAAATCCCTATAACTTTTGTATTTTCTAAGTTAGAGGCTTGAAACTTGGCCACAGCGCTTATGGGGTATGCCTAAGGATGTGTATGAAATTTGAGATTGATCCCTCCAACCCTCGATTTTATATGAATTTATTAAAGATCGTTTAAGTTCTGACAGGTCAGAATGACAGCTCGCCACGTGCGTTCATTCAGACCTGTCAAAAAGTTGCACGATCTTTAAAAAATTCGTATAAAATACAGGGGTGAAGGGATTGATCTGAAATTTGGTACATATGTGTAGCAACATGTGCTAGACATGTGTATGAAATTTGAGATTGATCCCTCCAACCTTCGATTTTATATGAATTTATTAATGATTGTGCAACTTTATTGAGAGCTGGTTGACCGGGCCTCCGTGCTGTCATCTTGTCTGCTTTTTCCCCCATAGGCTTGCATTGGGGTAAACATGTGCATAACTTTTTTATTTAAAATGATAATGACATGAAATTTGGGGAGCCAGGATTAGCAAGATCCAATCTGCAATGTCCAAAAGGTTTCATGTCTCTATCTTTTCAAATTAAAAAGTTATAGGGGGTCCCCCAAAAGCCCCCCCCCCGCTGTAACTTGTTCATTTTTAAAGATAAAAAAATGAAACTTGTGGGGACATTGAAGATGGGATCTGGCTGGTCATTTGTGGAAAAAAATCAGAGCAATTGCTCAAACCCTCAATTTTCTATGAATTTTTAAAAGATCGTGGTCATTCTGAAAGCTGGTTGACCATGCCTCAGCTTTCAGAACGAGCACATCTTAAAAAAATTCATAGAAAAACAAGGGTTGGAGGGATTGATCTCAAATTTCATACATTAGGCATACCCCATAAGCACTGTGACCATGTTTCAAGCCTCTAACTTTGAAAATACTGAAGTTATAGGTTTATTTATGTGGTGATCCGATAATCCCCCCCCCCCCCCCGCAAATCCGATATAATGGGGCTGAAAATTTTCAGATTTGATATTTATCGGAGGTTTTTCTATCATATCGTTATCGTTAATCGGATGTCTGATTGATAAAATGCCATCTATATGGGCTATCCTTGAGGACAGTTTGGAAACTCAGTCCCTACCTCCTGACATATGCAGAGATGATACCACATTCAACCGGTGCTGTGTTCTTTGCTCTTCTTTATTAAAATCAGTAGACCATAGTCCAAGAGATAAACATATACAATATTATCAGTTCGCAAACAGTACAGATCATACATGTTAAATACCCACCAACTGAGCTCTATAACAAATGGTAAGATGTAAGAACTTTGCAACTTGAGTTGTAACTATTTTATCTTTGGCCTGTAAAAGTATGATTGTCAGAAACTCTTTAGAATGGCCAGGGAAACCCTGGACAACAAGTCATCTCTGATACCTTTGTAGAAATCACAACAAAGAAGCACGTGCGTAACTGTTTCTACCTCGGAATTGTTGCAAGGGCATCTATTCTCCATTGGTGCTTTTTTATATCTACCTTCCAGCAATTTGGAAGGAAGGGCATTAAATCTACCCAGGGTAAAGGCCTTCCTATATTTTGGAACGAATAGCCATTCTAGGGACACAGTTTCCCCTTTTCCAGCATGATCTAACAAGCCCAATGCAGCAGGGGAACAAGAGCCCACTGCTGCACCCCGCATCTCCTGGAGACTGATATCCACGAGTCTCCATTTGATGGCTAGTTTTGCTTGACCTGGTTCAGACAGAAACAGGAGTGCTGTGATGATTGTGCTGGCTGACAGTTAGCTTCTGGGTCCACTTCACAGTGTTGTTGATATGAGGGATGTCGGAGGAATCCATCTGGGGGGTGAAATTACCTACGAGCTGGCCTGACTTGAAATTTCGAGTTGGGTCAGTTTATTTATTTATTTATTGCATTTTTATACCGCCCTATAGTTGAAGCTGTCTGGGCGGTTCAGAAAAATTAAAACCATGAAATCATTTTAAAAATATAAAACAAACAACAATCTAAAAACACAAAATAACATACAATATAAAAACACAACCAGAATAAAACCAAGCAGCAGGAATTAATATAGATTAAAATACTAATTTAAAACAGCAAGGATTAAAATTGAGTTAATTTAACTGTTAAAATACTGGGAGAATAAAAAGGTCTTCACCTGGCGATGAAAAGAGTGCAAAGTAGGCGCCAGGCGAACCTCTCTGGGGAGCTCATTCCATAGCTGGGGTGCCACAGCGGAGAAAGCCCTCCTCCTAGTGGCCACCTGCCTCACTTTCTTTGGCAGGGGCTCGCGGAGAAGGACCCCTGTAGATGATCTTAGGGTCCGGGCAGGTACATATGGGAGGAGGCGTTCCTTTAGATAACCTGGCCCCAAGCTGTTTAGGGCTTTAAATGTTAGTACCAGCACTTTGAATTGGGCCCGGACCTGGATCGGCAGCCAGTGAAGTTGGAAAAGGACTGGTGTAATATGGTCTCGTTGGCCAGTCCCCGTTAACAGTCTGGCTGCCCTGTTTTGTACCAGCTGAAGTTTCTAGACTGTTTTCAAAGGCAGCCCCATGTATAACGCATTGCAGTAATCCAAACGAGAGGTTATGAGAGCATGGATAACTGTAGCTAGGCTATCTCTGTCCAGATAAGGGCGCAGTTGGTATATCAGCCTAAGCTGGTAAAAGGTGCTCTTTGCCACCGAGTTCACCTGTGCCTCAAGTGACAGTTCTGGATCCAAGAGCACCCCCAAACTACGGACCCGATCCTTTAGGGGGAGTGCAACCCCCTCCAGAACAGGGTGAACATCACCTCGCTGGACAGATGAATCACCCACTAACAGTACCTCCGTCTTGTCTGGATTGAGTCTCAGTTTGTTAGCCCTCATCCAGTCCATTACCGTGCTCAGGCACTGATTCAGAACAGCCACTGCCTCACCTGGGTTTGATGAAAAGGAGAGGTAGAGCTGGGTGTCATCTGCATATGAGTGACATCTCAGCCCACATCTCCGGTTAACCTCTCCCAGCAGCTTCATGTTTGTGTTAAACAGCATAGGGGATAAAATAGAGCCCTGTGGAACCCCATGGCTTAAATGCCATGCACAGAGCAGTTCATGGATTTTCTTTTTTTTTAATTGTCATTCATGGAAATTGTGGTCACAATTTGGTAATTTACACACATTTCAACAAATTAGTTTAATTTGCACAATTTGTGACTGCAATCTGTTTAATTTACACAAATTGTATCCAAAATGTGTGCAAACTGTGGGTGCAATTTGCACATGTTTTGGATACAATTTGTGCAAATTAAGCAAATTATGCCCCAAATCTGCATAAATCATGCAAATTACAACTGTAGATTTTTTTAAAAAAAAAAATCCACAGAAGTTTTCAGATTTGTGGGGGAAAGCCATGGCAGCTCACAAATGCAAGCCAAGTCCTGGGCTCCAGGGAAATCTGGTGAACCCCAAAAGGGGCAGATTTCCCTGTGACATTTATCCTAGTTGATATATAAATCACTTTTCAGCCTGGAAAAGTAAGTTTAGAAGAAAGAGAAGATATAATTAAATCACTATCAGCCAATTCCTTGGTCTCTGAACCAGATTACAATGTATTTTTGTTTAAAAGACTTTTTTGAGTAAAGCTGGAATGTCTACATCAACACTCCGCCATAGCCTCCGCTTTCATATTTTTTTCTCTCTCATTGAGTACAGCATATTGGTGTGCATTTTTCAAATGTACACATTTTTCATCCATATTTTACCAATGCACACATTTTAAAACATTTTGGTTTGGTTTTGAGAATCACATTGCAAACTCAGAAATGGATGGATTTTGCAGATTATGTTCAGTTCTGGGTTTGGTTCCAGGAGGTGTGAAGTTGGTAAATTATGCTCAAAATGGACTGAAATGAATTTCAGTCAAGGTGCCTTCTAGAGTGACAGACCACAGTGAATGAGGCCCTGGACATGTGTATTGTGCAGCAGGGATCGGGGTGGCAAGTGGATACAGGACCTCACCCAGATTACCAAAGACAAAAGCTCATATTGTAATAAATTTGCTCACCTTTAAGGTTCTACAGGATGTTTTGTTGTTTTTGCTTCAATAAACTACAATTGCTACCCCACTGGAAAATGGATACTGTTACGGAGTTTTTTTTATTGCTATTCTGTGTCATCGTTGTCATTTACTTTTTGGCCTGATTATTGCGGGATATTTTGTTGTTAATTTTTGCTGCTCTTCTAATTATGTTTGTCACCTTGAATGGTTAGAAAGGTGGCATGAAATGTTTAAAATATAAAAAAACCCCAACACAACAGGCAACAAAATGAACAGAGCTTTCCTGTCTCTCCTGCTGCACCATTGCAGTCAGGGTAAAAAAATATATATGCCAGATTTTGTTCTTTGCAGTACTTTTTTGAGGAACGAAATGTTAAGCTTACTTTGACTTTTTAAAGGGACACCTGAGTGCTATATTTTAAAACAGCGTTGCTTTTGTTTTTCTTTTGAGTTCTGGAAAACCTGCAATAGCTCCTGGGTACCGAGGCCTTCAAATTGCTTAACCTAGAAGCTAAGCTTTTGTCCATTGTTTCTTAAATGCAATTTCACTTGTGTACAATTTTTCAAGGTCCAGCGACACAGACAGACAGCACCAGCTAGATTACTCAAGTCATCTATGGTCTCAGTCACTCCTTTCCTTTCTCCTTGTATTGGCAAATACATTATGCCCCAGGGTGATTAATGCAATATCATGATCCTGGAAAGTCACTTCAAAGTTTGGCCACCAGTTTCTTGAAAGCACTAAGTCTCTGGAACTTTATAATCGCCTCCTTTATTTCTTAATTCATTTCCCCTTCTCATCTTTTTTGTCCTTAGTTATTCTTCTGCTGCATCCAATTTCACATCTTTGGGCCACCAGCAAATACTGGTATCCAAAGTCAAAGTCTGCATTTAGATACAGCCAGTGGTTCAGTTGCGTCATTTTTGACCCTGGACCTACAGGTGTCATTGTACCCCCCCCCCCCACCATTCAGACAACTTCACCCTGCACCATCATTCCATGTTTTATGACTCCCTCTACATTCCTGATAAAGCAAAAAATACACACACACCCAAACTGTTTACCAAGATAGTAATTATTTCTAAATCAGCAGGTATATGTATAAATTAGCAAGTGGAAACGTTATGCAAATATTATTTTATTTTGTCCTATTTTTGGGGTGATGCATTCCCCCCTTTTTTTTGGCAATGTGTGAGTGGCCTCCCTAAATTGTGGAAAGGCTCTAAGAAACAGAGCACTACCAGACAGATTTCAGAGTGTTTTTCTGCCCCTCCTGAGGTTCTAAACGTAACAACAACACAACGGTTTTCAGTGATTTCTTTTCTCCTTCTGCATAAGCATTTCTGATTGTATCTGCACAGTAACTGCAGGATCCATGAATATTTAATGTTAGAAGATAAGCTAGGTGTTCTTTCCTTCCTTCACCAATAAATAAGTAAAAAATAATACCCACCCGTTTCCCCTATTTAAGTTCTCTTTGCAAAGCGATGCATGGCAGCCTCTTAGAGAAGGTTTCCTTTTCTTTTGAAGTTCCTTTGCGTCCCTCTGATCGAATAGGATACCAGGATGAGATAATTATCAGAAAGGGCCGAGGAAGGCACTATCAAGATGCACACAAAAATATAGCTGCAACGGAATCTTCAGAAAACTCACACAAGCGAGGTGGGTGGAAGGGGGGAAAGGAACAGTCCCTTCATATTTTAAGCTGCCTGCTTGCCTTTGCTTGTCTCCTTTACATAACCATTTCCTTCTGAAGCATGTGCACAACAATCTTGGGAAAGGTAAGGTGGGGGGGAATATACCAGCCAAATCTAAATATGTTGTAGAGGAGATAAAAATAACATCACAGCTAAGAGGGTGACCTTCACATGATTGTGAACAGTTGCATGAAAACACTTGGAAGGTGTATTCCTCAGCCCTTCCTTTCCTATCTCCCCCCCCCCCCCCACTTTCCTCTCTCTGGCAATTGCACGGCCTTGTCTACCTGGATCTAATCTGTTTTAAGCAGTAAAACGGCAAAGAGAGGAAGTCATTATTTTTGCATGAAGAATATAATGGCAACCATAAAACAGGGGGGAGTCTGAAGGAGACCATCTGGGAATTACCCAATGGGGACAGCTAATCCGCGGAATCTTATTAGCATCCTTCATGCAGCAGTTCTGGCCTGACGGGTAGTATGGTGTGTTTTGCGCCTTCTACATAAATGAAGACCACCCCCTCCTCCCTTAGATATTAAATAAATCTTTACCTTCTTTAGGCGAACAGAAAAAGGAACTATTGGCACAGGTAGAGTGCCTTCCTGGGTCACATTTACCTAACCCCACAGTGTTAGTGGCCATCAGAGAATAAGCATAGCATTTGCGGAGCATCACCCTCATTACTTAAGAAGAAAGGTACAAGCTCGCCTGCCTGGAAGCTAAATCCCTCTGACCATATGTACAAGTAGGATGTCCATCATTCTGATGTATGTCTGTTTGTGTGTATACTGTATAGGGAAAGCTTCTATACAGCAAGGACTGGGGTGGGTACAAAGCTTCTCTCCATGTGGTGCACAAAGCCACACATAGCTTGGAAGGTTGTAATGAACACAGAGAATACTGGACATGGCTTTTTGGTCTTGACGTGTGTTATTGAAAGTAGCCCAACTGCTCCCAGACCCTACAATGGCTATCCTTGATGTACCTCTCCGACAACTGACATCTGCCCATTTATAATCTTCATCACCATCACATAACAGCATGATGAGCTCTGACCAACTTGCATACCTGACAAGAGGCACAACTTAGGAAATATGGAGGAGGTAATTCCAGACATTGGAGTGAAAAGGAGTTCATTGTTAGGGCTTAATGGCTCTGCCCTGGATCCTAGGACTGGCATTGCACTATCTTGTCTCTTGTTGCAAGGAGACAATTTGATCCTTGGGCAGAGGAGAATTGCCTTCTTGCTGCTTTTTCTTCCTATGAAAGGGTAATACCAGGGTGGAGGTAATGATGGTGATGACTGAGGGTACCAGCAACCTGTGTCAGCTTCTGCCACTGTCATGCTCCTTCTGATTTCTGTTCAATGGACATGCTGGACCCTGTAGCCAGAACTAGGCATTGCGTGTGTGTGTGTGTGTGTGTGTGTGTGTGTGTGTATATATATATATATATTCTGTTAAAAACAGCATCTGGAATCAGATGCAAAATTGTGATTCAAAGCCAGGTGTACCCCCATGAACTGTGTAGCAGGATGACTTGCATACACAAGTACAACTCTACACATTAGTTACTACAGATCAGGAATTCTGACAGGCTAAGTTAGGGTAGGGATGGTGAAGAAATACATTCAGTTTGCATTTTGATGTGAATGTACTTAACGTTGCACTCTCAAACCATGATGTGATCCAAAAATCTGTTCTCCTTTGAAAGTCACACGTCTCCAAATTTTGCAATGGAGTTCTCCAAACAATGTGTTCTCTCTCTCTCTCTCTCTCTCTCTCTCTCTCTCTGTGGAGGATGGTGGCTCCGATGTCAGTGGAGAGGTGAATCTGGTCCAGGTTTCAGCCAGAACCACTCAGAACTCTAAAGGAGCTACCCAGGGTGCTTCCATATCTTAGGTAGCTCCTTTAGAGTTCTGAGTGGTTCTGGCTGAAACTCGGAGTGGTTTCACCAACCTACTGACATTGAAGCCACCAGGCTCCACTGTCCGTTGTCCGTCTCTAATTTAGGGGTAGGGGAGACGTTTTGTTATTGCTATTGTTGAGCAATTGGAAGCTTATATTTAAAACCTTGCCGCTCTACTGCGAATCATCTAGTAGATCCCATTCTACTTTCTTTCCTGTTCTCAAGGATAGTTCCCAGGGCAACAGTGATTCCTAATAGGCCTAGGTTGCACCTCATGTCAACTGTGCACAGAATCCAGAATCCTTTGCAATTCACAGTAGTTTCAGGGGGTTCTTATTGTACATATGTGGCAAGAGATCCTTCCAGGTCCATAGTTCGAAAGAGATGGCACACTTGGACAAACACGGCCAGAGAAGTCCATCCCAGGGACTTGACCTTCATCATGATATCTACAATTTCATCTCCCACACATCAAGTTAGACAGTTACCTAAAGAACAAGGCTCCATGGTGGTGAATATAAAACCTGTGATCTGCTGAGATGCTTTGCATGTCAGATTTTGGCAGTGAGAATGAGTCATTTTTGATGAATGTGCCTTTGCTGTAATATGGCTGAAGTAATATAATGATATATTTTCAGAATAAACATAATTTAACACAGATCCCTAAAACCACAGTACGTTTCCCTAAACCTACCCAATGCTGTCACTCTCTCCCATACAGAGTCTTTGTCACCGGCAGCCATAAACTTTGCGAAATGGCATTTCATTGTACAGGGTTTATATTTATGTATTTTATTAATGCTTCATGATAGAAGCCACAAGGTTGCAAATAAACTTGACTGCATAACATGCCCGGCTCCCATTAACAATAAATAATGGGACAATACTGATGACTCACCATGTGCCTGTGGTAAAGAAGAGGCAGCCCTCCCGCTCAAATCTTCAGTTTTGCTGAATAAGATAAATTCAATATAGACTGACCATTATTATTATTCATTTAAAAAAAACCCTACAGTTTACAAAAACAATGTTAAGGCTCTACAGTTTCCAACCAAGCACCAAAAAGCAGGGAACTTGGGAGTTAAGGCTCACAAGCCTTAACGCCACATCCTCCCCAAGGAGGCAGAAAGTGCAAGTGAAATTCTCATTCTCCCAAAGCAGATAAACCGTGAGGACAGGGTGGAGAATATGATATGCAGAGGTGACTGTGGGGTTGCGAAAAACTGATCACGAACAACTTAGGGCCACCTACTTCTCTTTTTTTGTCTAGAGCAGCCCTTCCCCAAACTGGTGCCCTCCAAAGGTGTTGGACTACAACTCCCATCATTGCAAGTCAGTATGTCCCATGGTCAGGAATGCTGGGACTTGTCATCTCAAAAATCTAGATATGCAATTTGATCTGCAGAGGTGACTGTGGGGTTGTGGGAAATGATGATGAACAACTTAGGACCAGCTACTTCTCATTTCTTAGAGCATCTCCTTATGTTGAGAGTTGCAACCCAACACATCTGACAGGCACCAGGTTGGGGAATGTTGTTCAAGAACAAGGGAAGGCAGAATGTAGATCTTCAGATGTTTTGGAATTCAACTTGTAAAAGCCCCTATCAGCATGGGCAGTTATCAGGAATGCCGCGAGTTGATGTCCAAATCATCAGGATAGATCTATTTTGTGCCCACATCTGTACTAAAGTATGATGTTTTCCAGCATTAAGATATGTGATCAATCAAGGAACTACAAAAGAGCTGCATCACTTTAAATAATCTGTCAAAACCAAATGAAACAACAATGAATGAATCTTGAACACCAAATCCAAATCCAAATATAATTTATTACGGTCATAGACCAGCAGATTAAAAGTAGCTACAAATACAGCAATTATTAAAAACCAATTAAAAGTAACAACAAGAAAACAAATCAATAAACAGCAAATTAAAATGAAACAACAATGAATGAATCTTGAACACCTAATCCAGATAGCCCTTCAGACATCAACATTAGTTTTCAACACATGGCATAGGATGTCTGTTTCTTGAATATCAGATAAAGGATTTCTCTTACTTGTTCAGCAGTGTGAGATCAAAGGCAGAACTACCACCTAATACTTTCATGCATAAGTATTATTTTAAAATTAAGTATGAATTGATTTTTGTCTTCCCTATAACACATAATATGGGAGTTACAGTGCAACACATCTGGGGAGCACCAGGCTGGAGAAGGTTGACTCCTATACATGTCTTCTCAGAAGCCAGTGCCACTGAATTCACTAGGGATTTCTCCCAAGAGGTATAGGATTGCAAACTAATCTCATCTGAAAGGTGTTCAAGACAGCCAAACTAAACCTCTTCTGCTCCGCTGTTGCTTTGATGAGATGATGTATTGTGCAGGGATTGTGGGGAGTGAACAGTATATTTTTATAAATACATTTTCAGAAAAAAAACATTGGTTCTTTGAAAGGCAGGCTATTGACCAAAAGTTGGAAGTGCCTGGCACATGCTCTGGTTCTAGATCTGTAATGAATAGTGCCCCTTTTGTTATCAAGAGTGCTGCTATATGCGAGATGTGTGTGAGAGAAAAGTATTGGGCAGACCCTGTATTTGGTAAGGGTATGGAACAGCATTCCCCATCCTGCTGCCCTCCAGGTGTTTGAGATGACAAGTCCCAGCATTCCTGACCATGAGACATACTGACTTGCAATGATGAGAGTTGTAGTCCAACACCTTTGGAGGGCACCAGGTTGGGGAAAGGCTGCTCTAAACAAAAAAAAGAGAAGTAGGTGGCCCTAAGTTGTTCGTGATCAGTTTTCCACAACCCCACAGTCACCTCTGCATATCATATCCTCCACCCTGTCCTCATGGTTTATCTGCTTTGGGAGAATGAGAATTTCACTTGCACTTTCTGCCTCCTTGGGGAGGATGTGGTGTTAAGGCTTGTGAGCCTTATCTCCCAATTTCCCTGCTTTTTGGTGCTTGGTTGGAATCTGTAGAGCCTTAACATTGTTTTTGTAAACCGTAGGTTTTTTGTTTAATGAATTTCATGGCTTTGTGTAATGGATGACTGGATATTATACAGTTGACAACCAAGCCAGCGTCAGCCAGGATGTTATACCATCTTGACATCTAATATAAAATCAAAGCTAGTGTTATTTGTTGAACTCACTTTTAACATTAATAAATCAACCAAAATGCTTGTATCTCCCTCATTTTTAAAGATAAAGAGATGAAACCTGGCATCATGGTAGTTCTTAAGTAGGGATATAGCTATGCCAAGTATGAAGCAGATCCGTTCATGCCTTGATTTTTAGGAATGTTTTAAAGTTCAAATAGAAATCTCTTTGGGGTCCAGGACCTTGAGCAGTACAAGTTTAAAAAATGAAATTAAAGATAAAGAGATGAAACTTGACAGCATGGTAGCTCTTAAGTAGGGATTGAGCCATGCCAAGTTGGAAGCAGATCTGTTTATGCCTTGAGTTTTAGGATTTTTTTTCAACTTCAAACCCAATACTCCTCTTTGGGGTCTAGGGCCTTGAGCAGTACATTAAAAAAAAAGAAAGTAAAGATGAAGAGATGAAACTTGGCACCATGGTACCTCTTAAGTAAGGCTTTAGCTATGCCAAGTTGAAAGCAGATTGGTTCATGCCTTGAATTTTAGGGAAAAAAATGAAGTCAAACTTTTAAAAAAACTATCCTAAAAATTAAGGCATGAACCGACCTGCTTCCAACTTGGCATGGCCCAATTCTAGGGTGACCATTAGGGTGTGGTGTAGTGGCTAAAGTGTTGGACTGGGAGCTGGGAGATCTGGGTTCTACTCCCCACTTAGCCATGAAAACCCATTGGGTGACTTTGGGCCAGTTGCAGACTCTCAGCCCAACCCACCTCACAGGGTTGCTGTTGTGAGGATAAAATGGAGAGGAGGGGATTATGTATGCCTCCTTGGGTTTCTTGGCAGAAAAAAAGGTGTGATATAAATGCAATAATAAATTTAAAAAACTGTCATGATTTCCCCAGATTTCTCCTGGTTTTTGTTCTATCCTCGGTGTCAGGGGGGATTTTATGCAATAGTCTATAATGACCTGGAATTACACACTTTCCCTTTTAAGGCCACCACTAGCGTGGCAGGGGGGAATGACATGCTTTCTGGAGGTGTGTCATTCTCTCCCACTGCTCCAGTCAAGGTCTTAAAAGGGAAAAACGTGTCATTCCCAGACATTATAGAACAAGGTCTGATTGGAGCAGTGGGGTGGGGATGAGAATGATATGCTTTCTCCTCCTCCGCTCCAATTGGGGACTTTAAGGTGGCCCCAGAAAGCCATTTTCCTGCCCCCCCCACTAGGTGTCCTCTTTTTTGGTTTCCCAAATATGGTCACCCTACTCAGTTCTTGCACAGGCTGCATTTCCATCCCTAGATATTTACTCAAAAGTAAGACCCATTGAATTTCCTTGGTTCTTGAAAAGAAACACACTTGCTTTTAGATTTGCCAGTCTTAGAATTCTATGTGTGCTATGAATGCCTGCTCTGTCTGTCCCTATAGTTTCCTGCAAGGTCCAGCCAGGGGAAGCCAGTAAATTAAACCCAGGGGTGGAGGGAGGGATTCCCTCAAGTTCATCTGACAGCAGGTGCTATAGAACATGGACCTTCCAGGAGTGTTGAGGCTGGATTTCTGGCAGACCCAGCCAGGCAACTTTATGGCTTGTTAGTCCCTCCATTTGGTAGCCTGCAGAGCACCTGCCTCATAAGGCAAATGGCCACATGAGAACTGTTATTATGGCCTGCTACTTTGTTTGCCTTTAGTAGTCTGTGGTCCAGATCTCTTCAGAAGGGGGAATAGTGTTTTGTGGTTGGGGTCAGTCTAAATTATCTCTAGGGGTACCTTACTCAGTGCCTCTGATAGCAAAGAGATTGAGGATTTTCCCCAACTCTGTTACTCTTGAAGGTACTAGGCCTGTTGAAAATAGATTTTATAACATAAGCATGAAACCAGTGAATACCCCTTTTAACTTGTTAAACCAATGAAAACATGCCACACAAGAAGTCTTAAGATATGAATGGTTTATAAAGAAAAGTAAATGCAAAAGAACATCAGATGCAGAAGTGAAATCTGAAACATTACTAGTAGTAGTAGTAGTAGTAGTAGTAGTATCCTGCCTGTTGCCCAATGCTGGGCCTCAGGGCAGCCTTACAAAACTAAAACATATACAGCTAAAACCTATAAATAGGAATATACTATATACCATATGAAAAGGAGGACAGGGCTCATGTAACTTTAACAGTTGTAGAGAAAAGGGGATTTCAGCCAGTGTTATTTGTGTGCAATTAGTTCCTGGTGAAATTCCCTCTTCATCACAACAGTTAAAGTTGCAGGGGCCCTGCCTTCTTTTGTATATGGTCACTCTAGTATAGTGCCTGCACCTTTAACTGTTGTGATGAAGAGGGAATTTCACCAGGGACTAATTTCCACATTAGTCTAAACATTTTTTTAAAAAAATCCTTTCAAAAGACTATTTAAATATCTGTTTGAATGCATATTTTGATGTGTTCCAACTGCTGAGAACAGTAACTCTCTATTTGGAAAAGTGCGAAATCTGGTGCTTATTTATTTGTTTGTTTAAAACATTTTCTATACCATTCCTCAATTCAAAATTTTCAGGATGGTTTATGTTGACTGATAAAAACATGATAAAAACACTATAAAAGCTGTGAAAGGCAACGCTACAAACAATTGTAGCAGGGTGGGGTATGGGTAAAATACACCAACGATGTAAAGCCTGGGAACATAAAACGGTTTCTGCCTGATGCCTAAAGGATATTAGCATAGCATAGCTAAGTTCTGATCTGCATATTACTCTGAGAGCTGTAGGCATTTGCAAAGGCAGAATCCCTTAGGCATCCCTATTTATGTCCAAATCCCTACACTAGGGAGCACTAGCCTCCCTACTTCTGGATACACCACTGCAAGATACAGGGTGGCAAAATTAATTATGGTGTAGGTAACAATAAAGCTTCAGCTAACCCTTCAAGGACACACACTCACCTGTCTGTGTTTGTGGATGAGTCGTAGGCATGGGCGAACTCCCCTGAGCACAGCCCGTCAGTTTGTCGTTGAGCCACACATTCCTGCTTGCGGAACTGTGCAAGCTTCTTGGCGTTTTGGTGAGTGCTCAATAAGGCCGCAGAGGGCTGTCTACCCTCTTTGCAAGCCACCCCCTTTGGTGCGCAGTGGCAGTGGCTCCTGGCACCACCGGCTTTCAAGTCCTCATGTTCTCGCCTTCTTTTCAAGGAGAGCTTCACAACTGGTGCAGGCAGGAGATCCTCCAGTGGCACTCCAATGCTTGTGCTTTCCTCCTTGCAAGGAAGGGGATTGCAAGAGCTTGACAGCCAGCGGGGGCAGGACTCCTGCCCCTACTGGCTCGCAAGCCCTTGCAAATCCCCTTCCTTGCCTGGAAGGCGAGACCACGACACAACGGGGGGAAATGCACCATTTCTGGAGCCTCCATTGTGGTGGATGAGGGTGGACAGAGGACTCGCAGGCACTCAGGCAGCAGGTCTGCAAATATGCCATGGCACTCAACTGGGTCCAGGCGGGCTGAATGCAAGGGAGTCCTTTGGACTCCCGGACTCATTGCCATCCCTGTGTGAGTGAGTGTGATTGGTGTAACTACTTTCTTAATGCCATTAAATTGCCGGTGCCAGTGTGCACAGTTTCGCACCTTTATAAATTTACCAGCTCGATGTGGTACATGGCTCCAAGTTGCTTTTGAATGTAAAGGGCAGCAGTGGGAAACTGAAAGATGCTTTTCTGTACCAGTTCACAAAACCACAATGGAAGCAAATGGACTCAGAAGAGCAATAGGAAAAAATGATCTTGTGATTAACGCTGCCCGTTAACTTAAAGAGCTAACAGAAGCCGAGTCTGACACATCACTCATTCAACAACTGTGTTAGGGGAACAGCCAAAAGCTGAATCCATTTTTACAACATTACCAAATGCTACAACATTAAAATTATTTGAATATACATTTTTGCCATGATTTTTCCTCCCACTCCCACAGGTTCTTTTAAAGCTGCCGTGTTTGTAGTCAATACTGGAATGTTTCTGCTCTCTGCACTGCTAACTGCAGATTGCATTCTGTCAACATATTCTCTAGCCAAAGGCATCACAGAATGCTAATCATGGAACATTTTTTCTCCATCATAGTGTCTTTGCTGCCTTGCTTCTTAGATGCTTCCTATTGTTGCACTTGGCAACCATAACATGTTTCAACATCATGAGCGCAATGGTTTAAAATGTTAAGATCAGTTTGAAAAAAATGACAAAAGTCAAAAGACAGCTGATTTGGGGGGGTGCTTTTCATCTGACTCCTAGTTTCTGAGATCTTTATTCATTCATTCATTTTACTGTACGTTTACACCACTCGATAACCAAAGTTCTCTGGGCACCATACCATACATTAAAGACAAACATTAAAGCAACAAATAAAAACACTGCAGAATAAAACCATGGTAAAATCATTAATAAATAATAAAGCCATTCAAGCATACAAAACTAAATTAAAAACAGCAGCGGAATCAAGCACTAAAAGCAGTTCTTAAAATGTCTGGAAGGAGAAAAATGTCCTTGCCTGGCACCCGGAAGACCATTACGTCGGCACCAGGTGAGCCTTTCTGGGCCAGGTATTCCACAAATGGGTGCCACCACTTCAAAAGCCCCTCTCTCTTGTAGCCACCCACCTCATCTGGAGTTGTCCGAAGATTATGTCTGGGCATGTTGAAATCCACTGAGCATTTTGCAGGTCATTCCCCTGGGCTTCGATTCTCCAACCTATAAGCTGCCCAACTTGATCTGTACGAGTCGGGCCAGCTCACAGACATCCATGTCATTCCCCCCCTCTAAAAATGGCAAGTTACATGGATTGCAGCCACGATTTGCATAACTTGAGCAAATTATAGCCATAGTTAGTGTAAAATTGGCAAATTGTGACCATAAAGTGTTTAGTTATGTGCAAACTAAAGTTAACGAAAAAAAGTTTCTTAGGCTGCAATCCTAGCAGGATAGTCATAAGCCTCCAAACTTGGAGGGTAAAAACTATCTAATGTAGGGAGAATGGAGCACAGAGGGTTTCCTCTCCTCCATGCTTCACTCACCCTGCAGTTTATGCTAGATGCTCAGTTTTGAGCGTCTGGCCATGGTTTTGGGGAGGGAAGGAGGCTAGAGACCTGATAGGAAGCTTCATACACCAGCTTTCACAGTCTCCTCCCCTCCCTGCTCCCAGACACACCCATTTTTCACCTTCTCCATGCCCCATTTCTGAGTGGCTGAGAAGTATCGGGTGTGGAGAGAACCACATGGCTATGAGGCAGCAGGGGAGGGGTGGAGTGAGCAGTTTCTGAGAACTTGACTCTGATCTCGGTTCCCAGAAACCGAAAAATCCTATGGCCATGTAGACTGTGTCTAGCGGCCCTAAGATTGCTCTGCCCAGCATGTTTTCTCATACAACCCTCAAAATGTGGGGAAATGTGGATTATTGCCAATAAGACATCAATTCCAATGCCTCATCTATGAAATTCCAGTTTAAGAAATTTGACTACAAAACTGAAAGAAGAAATACCTGTGGCACTTTAAGGACTAAAAGAGTGATCCTAGTGCCTGGAGCGTTTCCATCAATGTTGTTCCTACCTGTGATAATGCCCGACACACATACAAATATCTGCTCTGAAGGTTCCATCACCCCAAGAATCAGTAGCTTTTTCCAAGAATGTGCATGCCACAATTCATTTGTTGGCAGTACAACTCTCTCTCTCTCTCTCTCCCCTGGCTCCTTCCCTCCCTCTCCTGCTACAGGCTAACTTAGGCCAGATGTACACCAAGCAGGATATAGCACTATGAAAGTGGGATGAAAGTGGTATATAAGAGGCAGGAGCCACATCAAGCAGGATATAGCACCATGAAAGCAGTATGAAAGCGGTATATGGTATGTGTCAATGGTAGGGTGACCAGATTTTGGAACCCAAAATCCCGGTCCCCCCCCACCAACAACCCCCCCACCAAGCCACCCCCCAAAACAAATCCCCCAAGCCACCCCCCCCACCCAAAACAACCCCCACACCAAGCCACCCACCCCCAAAAATCAGCCCGGACCTACCGGGGCGGGTTCTCTTCTGCTGCCACCGCCGCCGGGTCTGCCGCCACCGCCGGGTCCCCCACCGGCTCGTAAGGCCAGTGGCCGCGCGGAAGAGGCAGGGGAGGGCTGGATCCGGAAGTGACGTAATCGGCCCTCCCCCGCCTCTTCCGCGTGGCCGCTGGCCTTACGAGCTGGCGGGGGACCCGGCGGCGGCAGCGGCGCGGCGGCGGACCCGGCGGCGGTGCGGCGGTGGCCCCGGCGGCGGTGGCGGCGGTGGCGGCGGTGGCGGCGGTGGCGGTGGTGGCGGCGGTGGCGGCGGGGGCGGCGGCGCGGCGGTGGACCTGGCCGCCCCAGCAGGTAAGTGCCCCGCGCCTCACGCTCCTTACCCGCAGGGGTGTCCGCTTCCCTCCGGTGCTCGAATCTACTGAGAAACAGGCTTCACGGCCTGTCTCTCAGTATCGTGCCAGGTGATGACGTCATCACCCGGAGCGCTACTGAGGGACAGGCCGTGAAGCCTGTTTCTCAGTAGATTCGAGCACCAGAGGGAAGCGGTTGCCCCTGCGGGTAAGGAGTGTGAGGCGCGAGGGAGGGCACTTACCTGCTGGGGCGGCCGCTTCCTGGGCTCCTCCGCCGCCACCGCCGCCGGGTCTACCGCCGCTCCTTGCTTCCTGCCACCGCCGCGTGACCCCCCGCCACCCCGGTTTGCCCCCCCGCCCCCCGGTTGGGCCGGTTCGCCCCTGGATTCCCGGTTAGGACCGGGAAACCCCGAGCCATCTGGACAGCCTAGTCAATGGGCCCCAACAGTTGTCAGTGCACTTCAATACCACTATAAAGCGGTAGTGTGGATCCTGCCTCTTATATACCGCTTTCATGGTGCTATATCCTGCTTGGTGTATATTGGTCCACAGACTTACACAAATAAAACCCAGCAATTTCCTCTGTATCTTCATACATCTACTTTTCCAAATTCAAAACCTTGAAGAAAATATGAGCTGATTCCCTGCTGGCTGCCTGCACAGCCTTTGGTTGTCTCTGTTTTAAACCAAAACATGAAAACATTTTTTAAAATTTATTTTTTTTAAAAAAAACAACCCCTCCCCCCCCAGCCTCTGTTTAATCTGTTGCTCTGGCTGCTTGCCTGGTGCATATATAATACATTAATATAGCAAGGCCGTCGCTTTTCCTAGTCTCCACAATCTGCGGTTTTGATGCAAGGCAGGCGGTTGAACTTAAAGCTGTCCTGGCTTGTTGGCTTGCCCAGGTTTTGCCAAATCTGCAGAGCACTACAAAGAAAGAAGAAGGGAGAGGGTCATTTCATGGTGCCAATAACACACTAATCATTCAGCTATCGCCTCAGTCTGAGGATCATGGATTCCAATGAATTAAACTCTTGCTTCATGTTCTTTGGCCTAGATAGGCACACTTTGTTATTGTTACAATGGTGTCCCTGTTGGAATAATCTTCCTGGAAATAGCTTAATGTTCTGGTCTCTCCCTAACTTCCCCGTTCCTTAATGTTACAAAGGGGGGGGACCACAAAAAAAACCACACAACCAATATAGTTAGTTCTAGACAGGGGCAGCCCTACCATTAGGCAAAGGAGGCAAGCACCATCGCAATCATCCCTCCTCTACACCTACAGCGAAAGGGCTGTAGGTGTAGATTAGCCCATAGTGGTCTGAAAGTGCAAAATTAGGTAAGCTTTCATGGAAATGCAAACTGAATAAATTTCTCCCACATCCCTACACTGGGGCCACACAATCAGCCTGGGCCATGCTGGAGCAGCCAGCAATTACCCTCCCAGCCATACTATCACAGGAAGGAGCTACAACATGGAATTGGTACAAGTCTTCTTGTTACTCCATATTCACATAGGAGTAGGCTGGGATAGAGTTAATCTAAGCATAGAGAGGTTATTGCAGCACAACTCACCCTGAAACAGGATATGTAACTCTCTCTATAGTTAGGTGGGGCATTGCACTGGTATGTAGGCTGACCATATGAAAAGGAGGACAGGGCTCATGTAACTTTAACAGTTGCAGGGAAAAGGGAATTTCATCTGGCATCATTTGTATGCAATTAGTACCTGGTAAAATCCCCTCTTCATCGCTGCAATTAAAGTTGCATGCACTATACTAGAGTGACCAGATACAAAAGAGGGTAGAGTCCCTGCAGCTTTAACTGTTGTAATGAAGAGGGAATTTCACCAGGTACGAATTGCATACAAATGATGCCTGCTGAAATTCCCTTTTCAATACAATTGTTAAAGTCACATGAGCCCTGTCCTCCTTTTCATATGGTCAGCCTACTGGTATGGTTATGAGCAGTGCAAACCCTTATTGGTCAACCCACCATAATAACTTCTACTTGTGCAGCTAAGTGGCCATTGATAGTATGAAATAATGGGCTTAAGTTACAGGAAGACAGATTTCAGTTGAACATCAGGAAAAGCTTCCCAATGGTCAGAGCAGTCAGGCAATGGAACGAATTGCCTAGTGGTGTGGTGGGCTCTCCCTCACTGGAGAGATTCAAGCAGACTGGGCTGCCATCTGTCAGGCATGCTTTAAACTGGATTCCTGCACTGAGCATGGATTTGGACTTGATGGTCTAAATGGCCTTTGCCCTGCCTCTGCAAACCTTTCCAAACAAAGTCCACTTAATTAGGCTGGGAGCCTTGCCAGCAGGAGTAATAATTACTGATAATGGGCTCTTCAAGGCTAGTTTTACTCACAGCCGGCTGATAAGGAGTTATCCAGGAAACAGTCCAAAAGTCACACCAGGCAAAACTCCAAGTATAGTAAACAAGGGTCAGGCAAAGTCAGGATCAATCTGAGGGACAATGAAGGTCCAGTTTCCAAGGCAAAAGGCCAGGATCACTGAGGACTCACAAACACAGGAAGTACTCCAAGATGTTGCATTCAGCAAATCCTGAGGGGCTTTGTTGGCTTATTTACAAGCATTAGTCTGGACATACCCAACTGCCAGCTGCATTAGAGAGATTTCTGGTGAAGCTGGCTATAAAAGGGAGTATCACATAAGTTATATTCCTTGCTTGTAGCCTGGTTAGGGTGACCAGATAAAATCCAGGTCAGGGCTCATGTAACTTTAACAGTTGTAGAGAAAAGGGAATTTCAGCTAGTGTCATTTGTATGCAATTAGTTCCTGGTGAAATTCCCTCTTCATCACAACAGTTAAAGTTGCAGGGGCCTTGCCTTCTTTTGTATATGGTCACTCTAGTATAGTGCATGCACCTTTAACTGTTGTGATGAAGAGGGAATTTCACCAGGAACTAATTGCATACAAATGACACTGGCTGAAATTCCCTTTTCTCTACAACTGTTAAAGTTACATGAGCCCTGACCTGGATTTTATCTGGTCAGCCTAAGCCTGGTGCTTTTCCACAAAGGCTGAGTCTCCTGTCTATGCTTCATTCTTTGTTGCACCCCGGGGCTGGGTGGTTATGTCATGTCTGTCTCAGCGTCTGACATATCCTGGGCAGGGTGTGGGGAAGGGAGGCTCCAATTGGGCACTCCAGAGAGCCCAGCCTCCTCCTCAGTCGCACTCACCATTTTCCTGCAATGCTGCTAGTATCAGAGGCAGTAAGCCTATATACACTAGTTGATGGGGAACATGGGTGAGAGGGTGCTGTTGCTTGGGGATTCCTGGTCGACAGTTGGTTGGCCACTGTGTGAACAGAGTGCTGGACTAGATGGACCCTTGGTCTGATCCAGCACAGCTCTTCTTATGTTCTTATGAACATCTTTGGGGGAAGGAAAGTCTTTGAACTCAGGTAATTAATAATAATAATATTTATTTATTTATTTATTTATTACCTGCCTCTCCCAATGGATCGAGGCGGGGAACAGCATCAAACATAAAATACAAAAGGTCCCTCCTCAGAAGACAATCCATTGGGGGAGGGGGAATGACAACCCCTTCCAACTCTATGATTTTATGATTTGATGAACAGAACATTAATATACAGCTGCAAGGAGACAAATAGTGTTAAAATGGTATCATCAAAGATCACTATCTTCACTTTCAGACCCATGTCCCGCCTTTAGCCCAAACAAGCATTTTCTTAATCACTTGTCATGGATTGGTTCCAAATTTAGTCAGATTTAGAGTAGATCCACTGAAATCAATGAGATTTAATTTAGACATGACTAATTTATGACAAGGGATTGATGGACTGACCTGTGCCCAGCTTCATTGGTTGCTGGCTGAGCTGCCCCTTCTGCTTGGCCCTGCTTCTGGCACTATGTGTGCTCCTTGACAGCTCATTGACCCCCTGATGAAGCCACCGAGCCACCCATCC